>OY725181.1:4279053-7097803 GCA_963241965.1 Tortrix viridana
GGTACGGAACCCTAAAAAAATCTATTTAGATGTGCAAACGAAAAATAAACTTAATCGGCCCACAGGCATTTTAGTAAGTGTACTTTGCTACGGGATTTTAATTAAAAAAATATGTCTTTCATTAAAAATACTAGTCTCTACTCGCAGCTTTATTCGCGAGAAAATAATTTATTGAGATGCGTTCGGGAACTATACGTCAAGTTCCTGAAACAAAAGGTACATAAGCTAAGTTCTCATCCGGAATAAGCTATGTTCAAACGTCGTTCGTGATGTTAGGTAAATCGTTCTTGCGCGGTTTCTCACACGTATCAAGTATCCAATAATTTTAACATCATCGCATAAAAAATATATAATAACGATATTAGGATCACATCAGTCACACTGATTGTGAATGTGTGTAAAGGCAAACAATAAAAATGAGCTAAAATTAGGTTTTACTTTGACTTCATACTTTATTTCTTTTTCAAGCGCGATCTTTATTTTCTCTTATAATATATACATGAGCTCTTTTTGTCACAGTCACACGTGAAAGGTAGAAAACATTAAATCCACTTTAAGCGTAAAATATAGAACACAAACTGTCCATGACAAGTTTCTTGCTGAACAATGTTATAGAGAGTACTTAGCTGTATCAATTAATGAAATTGAACATCTAAAACGGCTTCATAAAATCAAGACGATTGAAGATACCAATCAACTGTAGAACTCAGCATTGTCTGTTCGGCCAATTAAAAATTTATGGCTCCAACTGAGTAACGTTATGTTTCCATTTTTATGATTATCCGTTTCATCATCATCCTGAACCATTTTGGTTTTATGGCATCTTTATTATTGCTTCCGTGCTGAGTTTTATTTCTTCTTGAATTTGATATTTGAGGAGTCTGCTCAGTCAATTATTGAGTTCCGAATTTCTGTATTTGTGAGTGTCTTTATTTTTAATCCCGAATTTTGAATCTCTATTAGACGACCAGCCAAGCTGCTCCAAACTCGGATCTACTATTAGCCATTCAAGACTAGTATTATTGTCATCTGATCACTATAGTAACACAGCAATAAAGGTCATTAGTGGTTCAGTGTTGTTGACCGAACTCTTCTCATTTTTTTTGTAAATATATTGAACTATTAATACCTGCAGAAAAATCTCAGGTATGTACCTACTACTAGTTACGAGTATTATGAAACCATTTATTCAAAAATAAATCTTATAAAATAAGCTAACTTTTATATTATCGTATTTTAAAAACGTGTTTCAGCTGTTGTTAAAATATCCAAAAGCATCACCTATTAGAAACCGCGCATGAACGATTTAACATATTTTTGATATTTCTTCAATTTCACAAAACATCTACCAAATGGCTCGTCAGTCTCCCTGCGTAAAGTGCAAACATATTCGCACCCCGAAATCTTGTAACATGAAAGCGAATTTATAAGAAAAAATGTAAAAACGCGCGCCATATGCCGCCGAAAGGTCGGTCGGAATACTTTCCATCGAAACTCGCTTTGTGGAAACGTGTAGAAATGCTAAACCATGTAAAATCACCGGGTGTTCGCTTATTATGTTAACTTTACAATAAATTGAATAATGGAAATTATGAATAATGTATTTTGTGGTAAGTAATGCCGTTATGTTCTGGAACTGACCAGTCTAGTGAGCCTGTAAGGTGACAAAATTCGGTTTAAAAGATAAAAAAAAATATATAAAAGATATTTATTCAGTAAGTAGGCCGCACGGGCAGTTTTACACGTCAAAATCTACCAGCGCTTCCCAAGAGGACACCACTGCTGAGAAGTAGCGCCACAAGAAACCCTTTCAACAGTTAGTAATTTTTAGGGTTCCGTACCCGAAGTACTGTGTTTGCTGATGGTACCTACTTATCAAGCCGGTATTTAAGATGTTACTAATAAATTTTAAATATTGGTAAAATGTTCTTTTAAGTATTTCAGATAAAAATAAATTTGACACGAGTTGTACTTATATTGGCCACGGCTGAATATACATATAAACTTACCTTAAGTTTCACAAAATAAGTTTTTGTGACTCGATACAAAATAAATTAATGGGATAGAAAAAGAAAAGAGTAATTATTAAACTCGCTTATTACTAAATTCAAGTAGGTACGTATCGCATGAGAAAACGTTTAAACATTATTTAATGTACAGTATTTTTACAATTAATATTTTTTACCACCAATTCATGGTTGAACGGACGTCTGAGAGGACCGCAGCGTTTTATTGCAATTGAAAATTTTGCAATTTACTGGCAGTTTTCATATTTTATTCGCAAGCGCATCAGTGATTATGTGTTTTTATTTATTGGTTTAATTACACATTACAAAAAAATATTTTGTTTAAAGCTTGTGTGAAGTCCCTTTTTTTTAAGGTTCCGTACCAAAATGGTAAAAAAGGAACCCTTATGGTGAGACTTCGTTGTCTGCCTGTCTGTATGTCGCAGCAGTTTTTCTCAACAACTACACAAGCTATCAACTTGAAATTTGGCATAGTTGTATAACTTGCTTGCCCGCATCTCTTTTAAGTAAAAGAATATGAAATTAATTTTATAAATAATTGAAAAGGGGTCTAGAATGGAGGGGTTGAACAATTAAAGTGATTTGATTATAGCAGATGGGGTGTCATATGAAAGAACTAAATCTGCACATTTCAAAACTATTTTTTTATAATTTTGCGTGAGGTACTTTTTGATTTATAATCAAAAATGTTCAAAAAAATTACCGTTCCCCCACCCTTATCCCCGAATTTTATGAACCGAAAAATCTTATGGGTAAGTACTTATATTTTACGGAAAAAATAAAACAAAGTGTTCAAAATAAATTTTGAGAAAATAGAAAATAGTTTTTGAGAAATTGCCAAAAAAAATTTAAGATCTGTACTAAAATTTAGGCAAGTCACAATTGACCAATTAACGTACATAAAAAGGTACAATGTTGAAGTACGGACTTAAATACGGAACCCTCGGTGCGCGACCGGTTTTTTTTATTTGTTGATGATATAGTGTTGGGGCCGGGCTAAATGCAGAGTATATACGCTACTCGAGAATTCGAATTCGTTAGAGCATGTGTTAGATGTAAGACATGCCCATGAGTCACCGCGGTGCCAATGAGCAAATTTCTTTACATTTTATTTCCGCCGCCCGCGACTCACTGCCGCCGCCGTCGCCGCCACGCAAAGTAGTGGCACAATATAAATATAGCTAAAGCAGTAAAGAAACTACGAACAAACGTTTGAAACGTTGCACTCACACAGCCGCACGTCTCAACAAGACACCTAAGCGAACAAGGCAGTGCTGTCAGGTGGCGGGGTGGAACCATGCGTGGGTGCGACGTTTCGAACGTTTTTTCGTAGTTTCTTTACTGCTTTAGCTTTATTTATTCTGTGGTAGTGGCCAGGTAGATGATTCTCTTACACAAATAACTCGTTGTCGAGTTACTAATGAACCTAAGTTGTTCCGTCTGAGCACTATTAACAAGTTATTGCGTGCATTTTAAATTTGGTCGCAGTATTCTATAACGAAGAAGCTTGGCTAAAGCGGTAAGTAACCCTGCCTTACGTGCCTACGATTGTGCAAGACAACTTAAATTTGCTGGTTAATACTTCGCTGAATTATAAAGTGAGCGGCTGTAAAGAATAACACCCCACGTTACGAAAAATGGTTGTGGGTGATGCTGCTGAGACTGATGCCCTTATAACAATATTTGTGACGTTCTCAACATAAAGGGACCTTATGGAGGCAGGCGGTTACGCCGTTTTTAGAACTGTTACCATATAGTTATAAGAATAAGAACAGCGTACCTGCCTTCCTCCATAAGGTCCCTTTATATTGAGAACGTCACATTTGGCCGAGGGCTACGGCTTGCAGTAAACATCTTTCTTTTCAACATGATAATAATGACGACATTTACACAAAATACTGAAAGAAATATAAATACCGTGGTAATATAATGTTTATATTGGTTTCGTTGTAGATTTTTTTCACCAGAATTACCAATATTACAAGTTGTTATAAATTACCAGAATTACCAATGTTACATGCTTGAGATACCAATTTATTGAGATCCCTCTCGTGTTTCTAGTTGCGAATAGTTCGTATATACAATTCGTGTCAATTAAAATGTCCATTCACGGTGTGAATCTTGTTTGGCAAGGGTCGCGGTGTACTGGGGATTTTGGCATACAATTTATAAAAGCAAATTGCGAGGAATAGTACCTTTCAGTATTTCTGTCCATTCTAAATATTAGGTTCCATTTTCAGTTGGGATATTATTTAGAAAATTAGGTAAAATATTGAAGAAATATAGAATAATTAATTGAGCAAGATAAAAGTGCCCTATCTTACTCACTCGTAGGTAAGTTAGCGCTTACGCGTCACACACGGAGCTATAATGATTAATATTTATATAAAATATTATAGCAAGGCAACTTACGATATATTTTCGTATAGTTTAGGTATATTTTCCGTACTAGTTGACAGTGTGTCAACTTGTAAGGAAAATATATCGTAATATACCAACCTATAATCTATATTATAGCTCCGTGTGTGACGCGCTTTATAGGAGGTATATGATAGTTGTTGACGCGCTGGTTGAAAAAACTAGCGGTCCCAGTTTCTATTCCCGGTACCAGCAAATATTTGTCAAATGAACGCGAGTATTTGTTCCTGAGTCGTAGAGGTTTTCTTTGTTTTTAAATCTGCACCAACTTATTTTTTATAACTGTGTAAGCCTAGAACTTAGTTTAGGACTTGGCTAATTTGTGTGAAATTGTTCTCTGATAAAAAACCTTACACCAACTGACCTAGTTCCAAACCAAGCTCTACAACCAGCCTCAATAACAGCCCATCAGAATATTTTTTCCATGTCAGTTTTAAAGTTCAACCATTACCAAATAGTTATGAATCCAAATATTCGATGTATGGCCCTCGCATTCATGGTCTGCTGAACCCAGTATGTACCAGACTGAAGTACTGAGTACTCGTGACCCGTCGCTTGAATGGAAATCGAGCGATTTTTATACTAACCTCTCGATGCAGGACGCGAGATTAGTGAGGATGCAGGGATAGTTTTTTGTTTAACATTACAGCATTTCTAAAAGCTTTCTTTTAGAAATGCTCTAAAAATATTCCTCAGCTTAGAAAAATAATATATTTTTATTTTAAACCGCTTTTAAATTAAGTATGGCCAATGAATTGCAATAGAGAATGTTAGCTCTGCTCTGTAGTAAGAACAGATAACAGTATATATTCTTACTTAATGTTTATTACTTAGGCAAGATAAAACATAGAAATACAAAAACCGATAAGCAAATATTATTTTTTATACACTGTCGAATAAATAGATTCTAACTTAAAATCCCTTAAAACATAATTCAAAGTTCAAATTCATTTATTTTCAGGTTATTAGGCCAGGCTAAAATATATAATATTTATAAACTTAACAAAATAATGTTACTAATGTTGTGTTTATAATGATGTTACTAATTTTAAAAGAAAAACAATTGATTTCTTTATGCATGTACTTAGTTCAATTTAATTCTAACTGTCATCCCAGCGTAGGAAATAAAACATTGTTTGAGGCAGAGATGCATATCGACGGGTCTCTGACTCAACCTCGTATATGAAAATGTATGAAATTGGAATATTTACTTTAGGACGTGTACCTAAAGTGGATATTCGGATTTGGTAAAATTTCATATACGAGGTTGAGTCAGAGACCCGTCGATATCTAATGTCATTTTGTGAGTCATGCATGATAACAAGGAATCTTAGGAAAGCATAACTTGAATAACATTGAGATGACACCTATCTAATCTGACTTATTCACATTTATATATAGTATTTATTAACTTTTAAATACCTGGTCGTTCTATTCAGTTTTTTCTTATCTTTTACGTCATATCCACATAACGTCTGTCGCATGGAGACAATGCACCACGGAGACAAGTGGATCGTTAAAGTTGAACTCATCGATATTATGCGGACTCGGATCTGGTCGTCGTTCTCGCGTTTACAGAGCTGAGATCATCTCGAGCATTCCGAAAAAACTATTGTTTTTGCGCTTTATTTTTTTAGATTTTTTTTCGAAGTATTGAGCCTCGATTGAACATCTATGATGATGAAAATTCTCGATTTTTTAATCTGACTGATGATCAGTGAATAATGAAAATTAAGTTACGCGGTCATCTTGTATATATTTTTTGTATTTAATGATTTAAAAAAATAACTTTAAGAAATCAATTGAAATCGGCCAAGTTGGTGAGTTTCAAAAATCGACCGCCAGGTCCGATTTTTAGAACATTGTTCTTAGTTACTCAACTGGGGGAAAATTCTGGAGTAGCAATGAGGTACCTCTCATAATTTGACCGACGATCTGGTAAGGATCGCGGATCTTGATGCGAGTAGCATAGGATGGGTTTCAGCTTACAATGATGATGATGATCATGACCCAGTTAGATAAGGTAAATGCCTAAATATACATTTTTCAATCTCCTTAACGCTATCTGTTAGATATATAATTCTGTAATTTTCTTTTATCTGACAAATAAATGTGATGAAATTAGTTTAATATTAGGATGATTTAAATAAAAGAAATAGCTGTTCGAAATAACTTATATAATAGCGACATTAAGCGAGAGGAAGTACAGAACCGGAAGGGAAGAAAAACGAGCTGTCAAAGTGACAGGTTTTTAGCTTTTTAAAGACTAACATTGATAACGTTCCGATTAACGTTCTAAGTGGTTGTATTTATAATCAATATCCTCCCCTAAATACAACCCCATCTTCTTGGTACAATGTTCATGCTTCTGCCTCGGCGTAGCCTTAGTCAGGGAGTCGGCGGTCATCTGGTCAGTGCTGACATACTGAACGCATATGTCTCCTCGGGCCACACGGTCTCGTATGAAGTGATGACGCACGTCGATATGCTTACTGCGGGGCTGGAAGCATTCAGAACCTGAAAGTTTAATTGCGCTTTGATTATCACAATATAGCTTCATAGGCGTGGCTATATCAGTAGGCCACAGTTCAAGGTGTAGCTGCCTCAACCATAAAGCTTCTTGAGTTGCTGAAGACAATGCCATGTACTCGGCCTCTGTTGTTGACAGTGCTATTGTCTGCTGTCTCTTTGAATTCCATGATATGGCAGCACCTTGGAATATAAAAATATATCCAGTGCAAGAGCGACGATCCTCTGAGTTCGACGCCCAGTCTGAATCACAATATCCTGTGATAGGATTTTCATTAGGTTTATAAACAATCTTCATGTCTTTAGTTCCTCTTAAATATCGAAGCAACCTCTTGATGGCTTGCCAATGTTGTATTTCAGGTTTATTATTAAATTTACTCAGTGTGTTTACTGTATAAGCAATATCAGGTCGCGTTCCTTGACATATATACAACAAACAACCTATAGCTTCTTGATATGGAACATTCTGAAGTATATTCTCACCAGTGCTTGATAGAGAAACACCAGGCTCCATAGGTGTGCTTACTGGCTTAGAATCATACATATGAAACCTCTTTAATACCTCTTCTATATATCTTGTTTGATCAATACAAATGCATTTTTCAACATATGTTATCCTCAAGCCAATACAATAATTTGCTTTACCAAGGTCTTGCATCTTAAAGTGCTCTTTTAATTGTTGCTTGATTGCCGTTGCTTCATTTTCATTTGTATAAAATAGAAGTAGGTCATCGACATATACTATAAGTATAAATATATTTTTTCCAATTTTGTAGTATACACAGGGGTCCATTTTTGATCTCATCAAATCCATATTTTGTAGTACATTGTTCAATTTCAAATTCCATCTTCTACTTGCTTGTTTTAAGCCATAAATAGACTTATTTAATTTACATATTTTTTCACCCTTTTCATAAGATGGTGGCTGTGTCATATATAATTCAACATCTATATCTCCTTGAAGGAATGCTGTCACAGCATCCATCTGATCAATTTTCATTCTGTACTTGGCTGCCAAACCAAACAGGTATCTCATAGACGTATGGCGAACAACTGGCGCAAATACCTCTTCATAATCAATGCCTTTCCGTTGTTCATAGCCCTTTATTACAAGTCGAGCTTTATACTTAGTTATATTGCCATCAGCGTCCAATTTTGTTTTAAAAACCCACTTGCAAGGGATTGCTTTCTTTCCTGCTGGTAGATCAGTAAGTGTCCAAGTATTGTTTTCTATCAGTGACTTATATTCTGAATCCATTGCTTGTTTCCATTTATGTGAATTATTGCTTGACAAGGCCATCTCTAGATTATAAGGATCTTGTTCCTCAAGCGCTGTGACTCCGTGTACTGTGTGATAAGTGTAATTTTCCTTACTCTCTTTTTTTATCCTGGGCCTCAAGGTCACTTTCTTTTCTGGTAGACTTGTAATGTCTTGTTCAGGTACATAGTCAACATCCCTTGAATTCTCAAAACAGCTCAGTTCTGAATCAAAATTTTCTACAGCTGTGTGTGTGCTCATTTCCGATGAAGCTGTGCTAGAGTGGCTTTCACTAGAATCATTCATGTAGGTGGATTCTGATTCATTATGAGTGTCATCCATCTTGGTTTCTGACAATGGCATTGGTAAAAAATCCTGTGTTACAGTTCCTTCTAAAAATACAACATTCCTGCTTCTTATTATTTGTTTTTTTGACTCATCATATAATCTATAGCCTTTTGTTTCATTGCAATAACCAACAAATATAAGTTTTTGTGACTTACTGTCCCATTTCAGTCTTTTTTCCTTTGGAATGTGTACCATAGCTTTACAGCCAAAAATCTTTAAATTACTTATGTCAGGCTTCTCCCCACTCCACATTTCTTCTGGGGTTTTATCATTCAAGGATCTGGTAGGAGTCCTGTTAATAATGTAAGCACTCGTAGAGACACTCTCCGCCCAAAATTTCTTCGGCATGCTGGAATTTATAAGCATACATTTAGCTCGTTCAATTAATGTGCGGTTCATTCTTTCTGCCAACCCATTTTGTTCAGGGGTATATGGGTTTGTCTTTTGATGTAAAATTCCTGACTGTTTAATGAAATTACTAAATGCTTCATTTATATACTCTTTACCATTATCAGTCCTTAATATTTTAATTCTCCTATTTAATTGATTTTCAACATAGCTCTTAAACTCTGTAAATTTATTTAAAGCCTCTGCTTTTGACTTCAAAAAATATACATGCACTTTACGGGTAAAATCATCAATAAATGTGATGAAATACCTTGCTCCACCGAGAGACTTATTCTCCATAGGTCCACATATATCTGAGTGGATTAAACCTAGCGGATCAGTAGCTCTTGAGCCTTCATGTTTAAATGGCTGTCTTGTCTGTTTGCCTTTAAGACAAGTTATACAAATCATACTATTTGTTTTCGGTGCATGTGGTAAATGAGCTCCAGTGGTTGAATTTTCTATTTTTGCCATGTCAGTGAAGTTCAAGTGGCCTAATCTTTGATGCCACAGATAAGTTGAAGCATGTAAAGCATATGTAACATCATTAACCACATACATGTTGTTAATACATTTGGCTGTAAGAACTAATTTGTTATTTTGAAATATATTGCACCCATCTTTGGTGAATTTTAACTGACACCCATTCTGAGTCATTTGACTCACTGATAACAAATTAGTTGCCAAGTTAGGAACATATAGAACATTTTTTACCTGTATCAGGTCAGTCTGATTGTTGGTGCCTGGCACTTTCAAGTTGATATTGCCACATCCTTGTACTTCCAGTCGCTTGTTGTCTGCAGTTTTAATATTTGAAATTGATGCAGGTTTACAGTTGTACATCCATTCCTGGTTTCTAGTCATATGCATGCTAGCACCGGAGTCGATGTACCAGATGTCATCAGCAACGGACGATGAAGACGCTGAGAATGCAGCTACAAAACCAGAAACACAAACATTTTCATTAGTATCATTCTTATTAGATGTTTTTTTTTTTTTAGACTGACAGTTTGAGCTATAATGGCCATATTTGTTACATGAAAAACAGCGGGGACCTTTACTTTGTGGTTTACTGTTGAATTTCTTTTGTGGTCTACCATACTTATGATTTGAATAAAATGCCGAAGAATCATTAGCTTTGACATCTTGCAGTATTTTTGTTTTGACAGAATCTGCACTAATCATCACACCAGAACTCTCAATAGCCATAATCATAGGCTTGTAGGTTTCAGGCAGACCTGCGAGTAACAGTGTACCGAGCCACTCATCATCAACGGTGAAACCTATATTCCTAAGTTTGTGTGCAGTGGTCATGACCTTGTTCACATACTCCTCTACGTTACTACAGCTATCCAAGTTTGTAGTAATAAGGTCTCGTAGTAAACCTACCTTCCTTGACAGCCCTGAGTCATCAAACGCTTTTTCAAGATTATTCCAAACCTCTTTTGCAGTTTTTGCTTCCTGTATATGGACATAATTTTGGGGATCCACCAGCAGGATAATCTTCGACTTGGCTTTTAGGTCCTTTTTTGTATCTTCAGCACTTCCGTTAACATACTCCCACAGTTCCTCGTGTTCCAGGTAAGTTTTGACCGCAAACTTCCACGTGTTGTAATTGTCACGGCCGGTCAATTTTTCAATGCCCACGGTTGATGTTGATATTGATGCCATTGTGACTACAATCGGAATGGAAGCTGAAAAATGCTGGAATAGAACGGTTACCGGCGATGTCGCTTTGAGGTTATGACCTCACTAATCCTTTTTAATCCGCGGAATTAAACTTTATTTCGACCTATCGATTTCCCTATGCCTACCGGGCGTCTGGGCCCATAACCTGATGAAATTAGTTTAATATTAGGATGATTTAAATAAAAGAAATAGCTGTTCGAAATAACTTATATAATAGCGACATTAAGCGAGAGGAAGTACAGAACCGGAAGGGAAGAAAAACGAGCTGTCAAAGTGACAGGTTTTTAGCTTTTTAAAGACTAACATTGATAACGTTCCGATTAACGTTCTAAGTGGTTGTATTTATAATCAATAAAATGGATTGGAAAAAACGGTTCAAAATCAATTATTTTAATGAGTCAATAAAGTCTTAACCTTCTAAATCTTAAAAAAGGAATGTTTTTGCTGCGATATTAACTGGGCAGCGGGCCTAGACAACTAACGATTACGATTGTCGAAAACTGTCAAAATTTATAGAATTGACGTATTATTTGCTCTCAATCTATTACGTCGGCCTCTTATGTCAAAACTTTATTTTCCTAATTTAAATTGAAATAATAACGTTCATAAAATTTTTGATATTTTCTATTCCACTTTAGTATCAAGATTTTTTTTAATAGATATAAGGAAAAAAGTCAAGAGTTAAACAAACTTATTTCTAAATAATATCTCATCACATCACAGCTGACATTCACTAGTAAACAAAATTAAAGAAAAATTCTATTTACTTGACATAAATTTCGAGTATCTCATTAATATTCGTTCTGAATAATATTTCATTAGTGGTGAATGGAACGCCTTGGCAATCTAGCGGCTATTTTTTTTCACTGAATACAAAATAAGGTTGTATTAGCATTTCAAATTGCTAACGGTAAAATTGTGTGTGCCTCAAATTATGGACGCGTTTGGAATGGAAATTGCTTAATTTGTACTTTAAATTATTATTTTAAATAGAACACGGGCCGGCGGGATAGTGCCGTTAGGACCTTTATCCGGCTTTAGAATTGTTTTTTAAAAGGTCTCTTTAATTAACTGAATACGGATTCAATGTGCCGACTCGAATTTTCTCGAGTCTAATTAAGTTTTTAAATATTTTGTTATGCCAATAATAATAATAATATAATTAATTCAATCTAAATATAGTACAACGATGCTGTATTTTCAGAGTTCCGTACCCAAAGGGTGTCAAACGGGACCCTATTACTAAGCCTACGCTGTCCGTCCGTCCTTCTATCTTAACTATAAAGAGCTGTATATTTTGAACCGTAATACATAACGGGTTGTTTTTTTTTCAGAATATGTGTATAGCAGATTTCTTAACAAATAAAAAAAAAATATGAATGTTAAATAATAAAGCGGGTCCGCATACAAGAAACGTTTTTCAACGTATTTTTATTTTTGTTGTATCGTAAAAACGATAAATCATACAAGCGTCAAATTTGGTATGATTATAGAACAAATACTATAAAATAACAAAAAATACTAAAAAGCAGCTAAATATGTACGGAACCCTCAGTGCGCGAGCCCGACACGCACTTGCCTGGTTTTTTATTATTGATTTTGGTGTGTCTTAAGTGCGAGTCCGCACAAATGTGTAAGTATGTAAATAGTTCGTAAATCACGGGAATCGAGTCTCAAAGATTTTTCCCTCTTTTTCCGAGTTTTCCCTTGGAGCTGTAAAAAAATAAAAATTCTACGCAATTAAAAGATACCTACGGCCGTTTATGCCGCATATTCAAGGGAATCTCAAGGGAATCAAATCCTTGAGGGTACTTCCCGTTGACTTATAATCATGAAATTTACCAAGAAACAATGTCTAAGAGCACAAGAAATAAATCCGAAGACCGTTAATTTGTAGTTACATCACATAAAATTAAGTCCAGTATAAACTGACACTCACTAAGTACAAGAGTGCATGCTTAGTGCGTGTCAGTTTATACTGGATTATTTATTTTGGTGATAAAGATAAACAGTAACTATTATAAGAAAATAATATATATTTTTTTTAAAACAAGGTTTTTTGGTATAAAAATAGGCCTTAAAAATAAAATGAATGAAATTAAATAAAATTGATGTTACAAAGATTTTTTATTATTCTGATTGTCAATTCAGCCTTCCTTTTATCGGCATATTTGTACCTAAGTTAAAAACTACTCCAATACATGTCATGCAAACGATATAAACAACATTATTATTGTATATCTTCTATATCTTCTCTTGTAGTAAATTCAAAGTTTACTAAATGTAAAAATGTAATAAAAATGCAGTAAATTAAAAAGTTCTCCATTTCTGATAGTATTGATACGCATATAGATTATTCGACTCGCTTAAAAAGGCACCACGATTACGCAACTCATTTGAAGTGACACAGGGTGCTCGTGGCGTTTGCCAAATCCCGTGTTTCCTGCGCTGTGCAGCACGAGGGACTATTCTGATAGTGATATCAGAAAAGTTACACTCGCTTGCTTTACGTAACTAGAGTTACCAGTGACAGCCATTATTCTCTTATCAATAAGGTCGATACAATTTGGACGAACAATCAAGTGGTTAAAACTAATATTATCATGCTTACTGGTACACAAAGTTCGTATTAGTATTATTACAAGCTGTCTAACTGCCGCACTCAAAGACGTCAATTAAGTTTTAAGTTTCATTAAAGTAGCTGCGGTCACTGTCTTTGCTATAGCAATAGAATAAGACGCAGCCACTTTAATGAAACTTAAAACTTAATGGACGTCTCTGAGTGCGGGAGTAAATCTGCAAAGTTAACAACAATGAAAGGGACAGCCATATATGACTCCAATAGCTCGGTCCCCTTCACTGGCTGGAACTGTTTTTGTGACCTCCTGAAGACTAGCCTTGGTAGATTTCCAAATGCCATAGGCTTTAAAAGAACCTTGCCAGTCCTGATGCAGCGAAGTAAGTCGGGTTTTAAAAAGCTTGGTAGACTTGTAAACGTTAAGTCGAAGTAGCAAATTCCGCGCAGTGCAAACCCCTGGATTGCTTACATTACGAACCGAGGTTCAGAATATGACTTTAAACAGCGAGCTGCTAAATTTTACCGAATACATAAATAACGAGCTTAATTGGGAGTGAAATCACACTGCATTTTTGATGAAAAGCTTGAATTTTTAAACGATACCCCGTACTTGTGTAGAGTATCGGGTTTTGGCACAGCATCGTTCCAACTTTGCCTAAAATATGAATATGTATTAGCATATGGATATATTTCATTTCGAGGCGGCATTTACATTGTTGAATATTTTGTAGGTTTGTTAAATAAAAATACTTTTGCGACAGGCGTTTTCATTAGCTTTATACGAATGAAAAGCGTAAGTTAAACTGGCTTTAGTATGATTAACCAATTGAATATTAAATATGCAATAAAAATACCCAAAAAAAGATTTGTTTTTGAGGTTGAACCAAATTCTTAAGGTAGGTACTACTAAAAACTTTTGAAAGCGCCTATTTGAATGATCTAAGCAAATAGTACGCAAGAGCCAAAGCAAGTTTTGTTTCTACTCAGGGACTAACTAGAGGCCAAATATTCTGGTCGTAGTTTCGGCAGTAAAAGACAAATACAAAAGAAGAAGAAAGACATTTATTCACCACACAAAAGACACAAAATTCCCACGTAACACATTTTCCGAGTTACATATTAAATATGTAACTCGGAAAATGTGTAACGTGGGTAGTAAAACGGCTTCGCTTTATGTTCAAGTGTTTGACATCAAACACCTACAGCGCTGATACAAAAATAATACATGACATGGTATGGGCGGTTTTCAAAAAAAGTGTAAATCGTTAAGGATAAATCTTTAGAAATTTTAACTTTACCAGTGGGCCACAAAAATTAGTCATAGGTACATTTAGTATCGTAAATTTTCGTGACGAACCGGGAAAGTTACCGTTTCTTAATTTTTGTCTTTAAATAACGCTAAACGAAAAACGCCAGTATAACAATTATTTAGATTTCATTTTAAATTAAAATAACAGCTTGTAGCAAACCTACACAAGTCTGTAGCCAGTTTCTCAGCCACTCACAACGTAATGACTTTCGACTTGCGACATTAATCGCGCAGTCGCAGCCGAATTCACCAACTCTATTCGCCGATCACTCGCGTTGACAACGACTCGTTTAACTTTAACGATTAACTTTCTCTTTTTTATTTCAGCTTTTACTTTCTCTTGTAAGTGAAAAATAAGTGAATATTTCAGTGCGTCTTTTGTTTTCGGAATGTTTGTGTCCAAAATATTTTTTTTGTCGTCTGTCTTTTACTCGTAATTACTTCATTGTTAACATTGCTTTTTTATAGTATTCAGTGATATAATTATTGTTACCAAATTAAATATAATGGTAAACATTTAATACTTTTCAAGTAAAAAATAATTTATCATCTTAATTCTAAAATGGAAAAAAACTTTTCCTTTTCAAATGTCCTCCGCCCTCTTTTTATAACTTTGAGAACTGAAGATCGATGACTTGGATTCGCGGAGTTGAGCTAATTAAATGTTTTATTTAAGTTGTTTCATTTATCTTTCCCGTTTAAGGTACAGCAATAACTTCACCTGAAGAATTCATGTTTATTTTTCTTTTCACTGGGAATCCAATTAGATTACAAAGTAAGATAGTCAGAACTGTAATTGGTCCTACAAAAAATATAGCTCAAATATAAAAATCGGTACTTATGACAAAATGCTACTTTTCAGTGTTAAAAAATGCTAGCCAACAAAATAATTATTTTGATGTATTAAACCATTTACATACCAACTCGTATTTTTTAAAGATGCAAGAATATTAACGATAAGTATTTAAAAGCTTCAAATAATGCGAAAAAATTTAATATTTTTCGTTACTCAGGTAAATAATAACTATTTTTCATATAATTGAACGTTAAAGTTCAGTTAAATGGATAAAAAAAATAGTATTTAAGCAAGATGAATACGTACATATCAGAGAAAAGTCTTAGACTAAGTTCCCTAATATCAAAACTACGCTTTAAACCTTTACTACCAGGTACTAGACAATTAGAAACAAAGTTTTTAGAGAAATTAATTCGTAGGTTAGTTCCTTCCTTGAAATAAACCAAGACTCAGGAATAAATGTGCCCTTCGATTCGAAAGCGAAACCACTAGCTTCTAGGCTAGCTAAGCAAGCAGTGTGACTACCAACCGGGCTGACCACGTCATCATCCGCGTAAAATTTGTTTGTAGCTTTTACCTAATTCGTTTTTTTCTGTAAATCATCTCAATCCGTGATGCATGATTGAAAGACCATCCAAACCATATATTTTTACCTATATCAACAAACGTGATAAAACTATAACCACAATAGTGGAAACAAGGGTAGCTACGAAATCAATTGATTCAAGCGGAAAAACTGAAGGCTGGCTCATGGCACAGATGTGTGGAACGACCCCCACGACAAATTGTTTTATCGAAAATTACTTTCTCGAACGCGAACGGGATAAATTTCCATTTTTCTAATCGAACGGAATGGAAACGATTCCGAGGAGTGAGGCGTTAGTCTCTAATTTGATCCTTTAAGTTGGTAGACTGATATTAGTTCCCATTTCGAGCGGGAATACGTTGGTAGGAACGAGGTTGATTTTTTTTGGGATAACCTTTTTAGACTTGATTATTCTTTGCACAGGTAATCGACTACTTTTCGAGATGTTCAGATTTATAGCGGACAACCCGTCGCTACCCGGCGTTATTAATAGCTTTTGGTCACCATTGCAATGACATCAAGTTTACACAATCCTGTACCAGATTTTAGTCCATAACAATTACGGAAACTGGCCTAAAGTGTAGCTTTATTATGGGTAAGAAGAAATCAAAATTCAGCATCTCGTTATCTTTTATTTTATTCACTGCACTAGTGCGCAAGCTCTCGTCTAAACAGAACAATGGGCAGTTCTCTGGGTAGAACCTGCCAAATTTCAGCCAGCGAAAGAGACAGAGCTATATGACGACCTGGAGTTTGGCAGGTTCAGACATTTGGAATTACGCGACGCAAGGTGTAGGATATAAAAAAATGAGAAAGAGACCTCTATTCTGTTGAGCATTAAATGAAAACAGCTGAAAATAATACTTTTCAAGCTTATTTCATTATTGCGTTTATAAATCAAAAGACTAAAAATGCACTAAAGAAACTACAAGTACTGCTTTTTTTACGCATCTCCTCACTGCAGAATCACTGGAAATGCATGTATTAAAAACCGGAAGACCCAAATATTCTGAATTTTTTTTCTGAATTTTGTCCGAATTTTCATTTTTCCGGAATCTATGTTATACTGAGCTATTTAAAATTAAAAACATATTTGAATTGCTATATTAAGTTAGGTTTGACTTATGTGCGATATCAAAAAATAAAGCCTTCATTAAAATAATTGCATCCGGATGTATGAAAATTCGGGATTTCAATCAATTCGGAATTATGACTCTTCGGAGTTATGTAGTGTACCCATTAAAGAATCGAAGGTATCTCTCATAAAACACGTTATGTAACCACAAGCCTAACAATAAAAAAAGTCGAATACCCATCAATCATTACGTAGACCCTCCGAGTAAATATTTGTTTTTCCTACAAATGCCCAAAGTCTTCCCGTTAGGCAGTGGTAAACAAATAAACGAATATTAGCTACATCGATTGTTGAGAAATTCCTGGTTATTGCCAAAGTTTGGGTAACGTTTTGACCGTGCGACGTGGAAACGATGTTTGGACAATGATAGCTTGTGTGTAGGGGTTTAAATAGCTGTTTTTCAGCTTTTGGAGATTTTTGTGCTGCAGGTCGATTTTTGAAAATCGAACAGTCGAAAGTTTCATTCGAAAATTAAAATGAAACACTATTTTTTTTTGAGGTGGTTAAAGCACAAATCATTTCGTAACTACTATACAACTACTTCGTAGTTAAAGGGTTGGTTGTGACTTGTGACGTTATTTTGGATGTGGTTTTTTTTCTACCGCTTATTTGCCAGTCATTTGAGCGTTTGCTTATAAATCATAAATCGACCCGCTGATATTTTTTTTGTACGTACAAATATACATTTTACCCTACAAGATAATATTTTATGCAAAAACCATTCTTACATTAAATTTGTGTTCGAATGTGTAGGTTTCCTCACAATGTTTTCCTTCACCGTAAGAGAATCGAGTAAATGTACCTACTTACTCGGAAGTTAGAAAACTCTTTGGTATATGGCAATCGGCTGGGTATCGACCCTGGGCAGGCCACTGACTCTTCTAAATGTTCTAGTAGCTTTTGAATTGTTTTATCAAGACAAAAGTTATTTAAAACATTTCGTTCGGCATTTGCCATCAAAGACAAATATTTTTACGAATTCCGCCGCGTTTATCAATAATAATATTATGTAGATTTCATATTTTTGACATCACACTGACAGCGTATTTATTCGAGTCGAATATCAAACGTCATGAAATATCCACGATATTATTGAGAAAGAGCCGAATAATATAAAGGAATCTGCGGCGTCATGTTCTAAATAAAAACTTTTTTATCTGTAACGTAGCAACTTTTTATATTTTAAAACCACGCGTATGTTTCCGTAAGAGCGTTCTAAACTATTTAAATAGATATAAATCAAACAAACCTCACCTGATAGGAAGTAATCACCACCGCCCATGAACACCGGCAACTCAAGAAGAGTTGTCGGTTCGTTGCCGGTTTTCGTCATTGCTAAGAAAACCTCCAACAAAACATCAAGAAAACATCAAGAATATAAAATGTGAAGTACGAGTAAATTTAAGAGACTCAGTAATTATTATATTTTTATTAAATTAAAGTTTTTTTATTATTTGAGAAAAATATGAAAGTATCGATATTTCGCTTATTTATTACGGGATATTAATTGTTTTAAAAAGGTCATTCAAATTAATGAAATAAAACAAAAAAATAAATAAAATATTAATTTAACTCAACCACAAATACAAAAACAAAATGCAGAACGAGACAGAAACCACAAAGAAATAGTACACACAGGTAGACAGGCGCCAATAAGGCACAACTCATGTTAATGTCCTAGATATTATTAAAAAGTAGGGCAGAACGTTTTCCATGCCAAAAATTATTTCTTGATAAGGAACAATTAAATTAAAGAAAAATACGGAAACGTTTCAGCGTCTTCTTTTAATCTTCTTAAAAAGGCTCTTCTTTCTTAGTATCATGATTTTCTGAAAGACCCTGAGGTACTAAAAATCGAAAAACTAAACAAGTGTCATACAAACCCTAGCATCATAAATAAGAGCCGACTATTAGCTAGTAAAATTTTCTGACAGCGACAAGGACAAGAACAGACCTACAATTCATCTCTCAGATAGTTTTATCTGAAGAATGAAAATTCAGCCCTTAAGGAGCGTCCCCACTGACTGACAGCTTTCGCGTGTAATGAGCATTCGGCGTCGAATATTCGAATGGTGTGGACGTTGAGCCGAGCGTACAAAGCTTACAAATTATTGAAATTATTGCTCGTTTACAAATGCTTGGGTCAGAATGCTCTCAGTGAGGACGCTTCTTCAGATGATTAAAAACAATTTCATGCATTCTTAACTACGCGTTACAGCTGAAATTCCTCCAAAACTCAATATAAGCCTAACGTTAAATAACAAACCGCGGAATAACGTCTGAGTTCACACGAAGGGACCTCGTTTCCCTAATGAATCGGGTGGCGTTATTGAATATCGACTTAGCCCCAGATTTATTCTTCT
Source organism: Tortrix viridana (assembly GCA_963241965.1). Classification (NCBI taxonomy): domain Eukaryota; kingdom Metazoa; phylum Arthropoda; class Insecta; order Lepidoptera; family Tortricidae; genus Tortrix; species Tortrix viridana. Next base: position 4,298,477 of record OY725181.1, read on the forward strand.
CGTATAATTTGACGAGACGAGCTCCTTCGGTAGTGATTTCGAACAGTGGAGTATGAAGGGGAACGAATTTCGCAGGTTCAGTTTACTGGTAGCAGTTGTGAAGAAAAGATTTGTTAGAATGTTCTGTCAACTCATCGTTATTTTGGTACCGAGACGGAACAATGAATGTGATTTTTTCTTCTCAGAATGTCAAAAGTCAAAGTGGATACAACTCGGTTGTTCTATTTACGTGTATAGGAACTAAGTAATTGAACAGAAGTAGATAGAAGATTGAGACTCGGTGAGTTTTTATACCCCAGAAATGTATACAGAAAAAAAAACACTATTATAAAAAGAAAAATGAAATCGTACACATTATGTTATGTTTATTTTACAAAATCATTTATATGGATATAAATACATGGATAATTTGCGAATGCCTCCAAAGCCTTGGAACAAAGTTGTCACCGAATGGTCCCCTTAAGATGCCCACCGGAGCAAAAGATGGAACGATTTGTATTGGACGTGTTTCGAATCGGCTGGCGCTCACTTAAGGTGATTAGTTACCTCAAACTGCATTTAAGATCTATTTGAAGAAGTACCTTTTAATCGTATTCATTTTATTTTAAACCTACAAATAAATCTATGTAGTTATCAATGTAAGTTTCATGAATATAACTTTAGAAGAGCGTGCAAAACAATAGGTATTTGTTTTAAATAAAGACGTTCAGTAATTCTACTTTGTCATTTTAAGTGGGTTCTAAATTATACAAACTTTAAAAACCACAGTCACCCTCACAATTTTTTTTTTATTAAAATTAAAGTTTTGAGTTGTCTCTATAATAACTATTGTAACATCGCGCCAACTCTACCAAAATATTTTTTCTCAAAAGAAAAACGCTGAATATCGGAAAAGTGTAAAATCTTTGATGGATCGAATCATTTTAAAGTGCTTACGACGGAACACAGTTAGACACTTTACGAAAATGGATTTTTCCTTTCCACCCGCCCAAGCCTTGAATTGTGAGAAGGATTTTCAAGGTCCTCTAGATTTTTTACTTAGAAAGAGTTATTAATAACAGCGCGTATTTATTAACTAACCTCGGACTTAACTCGCCCTTGGCCAGGGCATGTTGGAGTATAATCAAATTAATAAAAAAGCACCGGATCGCGATATTTTCCACAACTCTCTTCCTACATTTAAAAAGGAAATTATTAAATAAATCTGCGATTAACTAGGCTATTTTAATTTAATTTTAATTTTAACTTCGATGTTATTTTTAATTTAAATCTTAATTTTAATTTTAAAAATTTATTATATCTGAAATCGTAATAATTGTAATAATAATAATATGTTATTGTTTTTCATAAATTTATCTTCTTTGACATCGTGATAATTTATTTATTTTTATTTATTTATTAACTTATTTGACATACACGTTTAGAAATAATAACAGCAGCTGTAACATAAACCATGCTAGGTTTCGGGTTTTGGATTGTGGTTGTAATATTTATAATTATGTTAATGTATTTAAAAGTTATCGTACTTTTTGATAATTATCATTGGCTATCGTAAATGTCGTGTACCCCTGTTATTGACATGCATATCAGATTCTCTTATTATCTTATCTATTGTAATTGTGTTAGTATGTTTGTTGTTGGTGTACCTTAATAAATAAATAAATACATTTTGTAGTTAAATTGCAGTCAGGCCTACCGTGATACATTTTGAGGAAGTTTATGGCTGTTGGAATCTGTCAAAATATATAATGAAAAAATAATCTTGTGATAGCTTGCTAAGTCACTCATATTCTTTGTATTTGTCAGATGAGATTAAATTACCGTTACTTTACACACGTTTTTGTCAAAAACAAATTTAAAATTAGATTCTCTTCGAGCCATATTTTACTACTGGGAGCTTGTTTGCCTTCTCCATGTCATAATTATCAATCTAATGAGTCATCTGTGATATCTATTGTCTTTTGATGTGTCCACATCGTTGACGAACTCATAGACTAGCGTAATCCACTTAGTTTGACCCGTGCAAGCGTAACATTATCGTGCGTGGTCTTAATTAGCATTGTCTTATCTTTATGTTGGACAGATGGGCCCTTTCAGATACATTTCGATCTTGTACGACCTTTTCTCCAATTCTCTTACTCACTCAACTGCTCAAATGTGCAAGCATCCTTGCGTTTTTCCTTTGCCGTAAGAACATCACGTACCACAGCATTCAGGTAATGTACTTATGTTTGAATCCTCATTGGAACATGGCCACTGATGGGGTTCTAACTCGGTTCCATACAATCACAAGTCGACACTAAACGACAAGGGCACCGACGCTCTTAATTTTTATTATACGTCGCTCTGTTCAACGCAGCGCTGACCACGTGTCTTTTGCCAGATTTCTGTAAACTCTGTAAAAACTTTTTATATTTATACAGCATTATGAAAAGCGCAATCACCTTTCTGGAAGAAACCAATCTATCTACGATACGAACTCAGTAAACATTAATAACCTAATAACACGTTCCAATATTAATTGGCGAAAGTAAAATGGCGTAATAGGACCTTAACCGATTTCAATTACGGCTGGATTTACATTAAACAGAGTCGTGAAGTTTTAATCAGAGCATGTCATAGCTGATTACCCTGATTAGTGGGGGTTTTGGTGTAATTGAGGTGGAGTAAGTCAGAAACTAGGGGTTTATGAAGCATTTAGGGGGAAATGCCGCAGCTGCTTTAATTACTGAACGTATATTTCGCGACTTATTCGTGAAATCTGGTGTTTAGAAAACTTGGTTGTTGCATTAATTGGCTGGATTGCTTTGTTTTTACACTACTGTTATAAAAAAAATGGTTATTTTTATTATTTTTATTTATAATATTTATAATGTTAAGCATAATCATCATTTCCCATATTTTGTATTTTTTTATTAATAGGTATTTTTTTGATTTTTTACATTACTTAACTTACGAGAATACCTAATCTTATATATAGCACATAAAAGACAGTTTGAGCAAAAAAAATATTACGCGTAACAAGGAGTATCCCAAAAAATCCTTTTGTTAGATAGGATATTTACGTTAGGCGAGTTAAGACTTGTTTTTGTATACCTTGAGTAAAAAATTAAGAAAAAATAATTATTCTGTTAGCTTCATACTCGTTTTTAATTAAAATCGACTCTCTTAATCGTCCTTACGCTAAATAGTGATTTCTACCAGACAATCTTGGATAGAGAAAAACGCTAAGAACAAAAACTAATCAGATTAACTAATATAATTCAAAGGATGTATTATTCTGCATAATTTTGCACGAAATGCAGCTTTTGAACCCTTTAATTAACCCGTTTCGTGAAAAGCCTTGTGAAATTTAATCAGATTCAAATGTATGAGCCTGCAAACTAATCAAAACAACTGGTGAATCTCCATAGGCGTAAATCCTTCACATGTATTATGTAAGTTGAATGAAATATTACATCACAAACTAAAAGAGAATTATGCAATCATAACGATTGTTTAATTCAGAAACATTATTTTTGTTCAAAGTTGTCGTCGTTGTTTTTAAACACACACACACACACACTTACACTACAAATGTACACTTAAAATGAATTATGAATGAATTAAAAAACTGAAAAGGGTACAAAGAGAAAGGATGGGATAAAGATTTTGGCGACCAGCACTCTTACAGACGTAACAAAAAGGGTACTTTCGTATAACATGCCGACCATGCAGTGCTCTTTCACGATGATATAATTTTAGAAGAACGCAATTCTTACTATTAACAATGGCATTACAATTACATGCATATTATTATACAGCCCAAAAAATGTTTTTAGTAACAAAAATATGGAACCAGTAAGTACTTTGAGTAACGTAGTAGTATAGTTAAATTAAAACGGATGTTTCGAAAATCTATTTGGAAAAATTTAGTGGGAAAGCAATACCAATTCCGGCGTCCAAAGTACTCGGCAACGTCTAGCACCCAATATCCTTGTATTTATTTACTCGGCGTTCAGCGGCACTCAAACGTGTAAACAAAAATAACATAAAGATACAAAAAACAAATCAACATCCGCGCAAAAAACTATCCACTACACGAGTTCTTTCATGGAAATACTCTAGAATCAATGGAAATACTGAAACCACTACAAATCTAGAGTGGAAACTTTTCCCTATTCCCCTGGATATTCCGCTCAAGAATTCCCCAATGGGAATTTCATAGCTTTGGAGTTTCCAATGCGGCGTGATTGAGGACTTGGTTAGTAATCGAGATAAATTTTTGCTTTTTCTCGGCGATATTTGCCGATTTGGAGAACTTTATGCGTTTGTTTTTCTGAAATCAAAATGTGACCTAATTTGGTGTAAGTTTGGCGAAGTTTGGTGGCTGTCGCCTTTAGCATTACCAAGATTAGTTTACTAACTTAAAAAGGACAGTTAACAGAAGCTGTTTTTTGTTATATAGTAATTACTTGGAAGAGCCGCTTACCCAGTAAGCACCAAAGCTGTATAAGAGGTTATACACCCATTATAACTCTAGTTTCAGCAATATAAGGGCTGTATAAGCTCTTATACAGCTTGTGTGCTGCTTGGATAATCATGAAACATTATCTTTGAAGCGTTAGGAAGGCGCTGCTTTTGGATATGCCGGATTTACGTCATTAACATGTGAATGAAATAAGAACACACTCTAGAATGAACTTACATCAAGTTAAGGCAGATTATCACTACCTATTTCGACCGCTATGCACTATAGAAAGTAGCTAATTTATAATTGTGTGCTTGTTCAAAAGGAAATAGTTTGCTAATCCAAAACACGTAATTACGGGTTTAAACTACTTAACCATAACTTGCTGGTCCCACTTGCGACTGTTAATAATAAAGTTTTGTCGGAAGGCGAAAATTCAATGCGCAACGCCGAACTTCGCAACAAGGGCTGCTCACCGCGGTAGATGGTTTGCGTATTTGGAAGTAATTTGGGGAAATTTTGAGTGAACCTGTACGTATAGGAAAGTTAATTTTAGGAGTTGTATCATAAATTCAAAAAAGGACAAGTGCTAAGGTTCTGTGCCACTAAACGATATAATAATCTGTCTGAGCAAAATATATTTGTTTTCTTTTTGGTGATAGTTCAATTTACTGATTGGTTAAATAAATATTCAGGAATCATGTTAATGTAATGCCGAGTCCCATACTTCAAGTAATCATTCTTAATATATAAATAATAATCCAGCCAATATATACGTCCCACTGCTGGGCACAGGGCTCCACTCACAATGAGAGGGTTTGGGCTATAGTTCCCACGCGGGCCCAGTGCGGATTGGGAACTTCGCACACACCGTCAAATTGCTTTGAAGGTGTGTGCAGGTTTCCTCACGATGTTTTCCTTCACCGGAAAGCTCATGGTAAATTTACAAATTATATTTCGCACATAAATTCCGAAAACGAGGTGACGTGAGGAAACGAGGTGCGAGCCCGGGTTCGAACCCACGACCCTCTGCTTAAGAGTCGACAGGTCAAACCATTAGGCTACCACGGCTCTTTTAGGCTACCACGGCTCTTAATCATACTTACTTTAATATAATTTACATCATTTTAATAATAAACTATAGTCTTTTTAAGTCTATGTGAAACCAGGTGTCCCTGATCTTAAATTTTCAACATAACACAATATTATCGCAACAGATGTTCACAAGTGAGTATTTTAACACTAAAATGTTCACGGCACAAATTACGATTAGCTAATTAGTGATTGTCAGGTTAAATCAGTTAGTTTTTACGAAGTGTTTAAATGATAGCTAGTATGGCATTTTGTATAAAATACCTAGCCATGACGTCATGCCTTTGTAATGCTGAATCTCCTAGTCTTTACAGTTTTTCAATGTTTATAAATCTTAACTATTACTGCAAGGCGTCCGGTCTTAGGCTCTTAGTTAATTTACGAAAACTTAATTTCCTGGCTTGTGCGAAGTAATTTATCTTATCATCCCTATTTACCATTTATTCAAAAGCAACTTGTTTCTTTATTTGTGAAAAATATTATTTTCAATTTTTCCTCGTATTATAATTTCGTTAAAGAAAAAAAATATATATATATGTACGACACTTTACGCCACTGAAATCTTCGCTCCGCATGAAATTTAACATTATCTTACACTAATGCACCTAAACGAACGAGGGGGTTAACGGACTTAGCGCCACGGAACAAATGGCATTGTTCTAGATTCTTATCTTTTACCTTTTTCACCAATTTCCGATATAAGACCAGCCGCAGCTGACCGACCTTGCCAGATGTGTTTGTAAAAGAAACAAAATGTGTAGGATATGGTTTATTGTCCTTGCTTTCTCCAAGTGTGTGGTAGCCAAGGAGTATATAGAACAAGGTATACTTTATTTTTTATGTTGCTGATTCTGCCTTTAAATAAAAAACTATCTTAAAGATGATTTTTAATATTATTTATATTTTGCCGCTCCTGCCCTACTATTTGTGAGGGTCTCTCTTCGCTCAAGTAGAAGGTGGTAAATTAATATATTTTGGACATATTGGACAAATAAGATGGAAGAAATGTAGATTCTTTATGAGGTTTAAATATAATCTATTCGATACGTACAGTCGAACTCATAAGTAGCTGTACATTTTAGTACCTTGTCGCAGTATTGACATACTAAATTCAAACTATTGACACTTGTAACTTATAATAGTTACCTACGTAACTACAACATGGTACTAAAATGTAAAGCTACTTATGAGTTTGACTGTACATACTTATAATAGTGTAGGTAACTATTTAGTGCCAAAATCCATCTAGTGAATAAAATGATCCATTGTGATCTAGTGTTGTTCGGCAGGAACAACAATCTTCCAAGTATTTATCTTCGATAACTTTAGGACCTTAATACATCGAAATAAAATCAATAATTGTACACATCTTATTACATAACTCGACTGTGCAATAATTACTTCGAGTAGGTACTTTAATGAAGGTAGTTACAATTCATCGAAATCCTACCGTATGACTTTAAAGGCACTTTAGTGTTATATTTAGTCCCATTAGATTTATTCAGTGCATGATAAAATTTTCATTACTTACCCACTGAGCTGCATTTCAGAGCAAATGAATTAGAAAAGGAGACGAAGCCTTAGATAAAACAATGTGCCTTATTAAATTTGAGTCGTCTAAGCATAGCGAGCGTTGAATAGTTTTTTTCTGCCCAACGATTGCATTATAACTTTTTAATTTTCACAGATAAACCTGACTTTACATTTCCAATGATTTCTGGTATGAATGAAATACCAAAGAGCTTTGAAATATCAGGACACAGTAATGTAAAGGATTTCCATCAGTATCTGAATGATATCAATGCTTTGGCAGAAAGAGAAAACTTGACTGTGAAATACAAGGTCAAAGTAGAAGTTACAAATACAAAAGATCATGTCGTTAGAAAAATTTTGAAAACTAAGCCGAAGAAATATTTAATACCATTAAAGAAAAAAAGCATGATGATGTCGAGCTTTGAAGCGAAGCAAAGAAAAATAGCAGAAGAGAAACAGAAGATGATAAATAGCCCTGATGAGATAGAGGTGACGACACCGATGGCAGTACTTATTTTAACAACCAAAATACCAAGTTCTGGTAAATACAAGCCGGAAGTACGCAAGAGAAAATCCAAGTTAGCCAAAATTGTTAAACCGGTCAAAAATAGAATCATCACTTTAAAGTTATAATGAATGTGGATATGGTGTAAACAACTTTTGTAGTATTTAATACTTTACTAATCATTTTTATTTCATTAAATTTTATAAAGTAAATATGCTTTTGATTAAAAAAATAACGATGCGCAATCATGTTTCTGAATCAATCAGCTACCAAACCAAGAAATTAACGTCTAATAATTTGAAAATAGGAAAGCATGATAACCAGATGTTCAGGAAATGCATTTTTCTATTATTAATATTAAAGTCACGGCTGGTAATAAAAACTGCAGACTATCAGTTTTGTTTCTCTCACCATGAGGCCGCGCTTATGAAACATATTTCAACCAAATTGCCGTTCACGGATCTTATAAGATTTGTGGAGACGGATTTTGGCTCAGTGAGTGAGTGTATTGGAAAATGTGGATTTAGTAGTTTCTAGACCTACGAACAGTGGAGCGTCCATTGTTAGTTTAACGAGCTGATTTTCCAATAATATGTTTTATTTGTATGCTTACTGAAAAGTGTATGAATGATAGACTTCTATTGAGTAAGATATTCTGATGGTCGTATTATAAATTGTTTATTTTATAAATATTTTATAAATAAACGACACTATTGCTTTTAAGAGAAATTAACTTTAAGATTTCTTGTAATAAATAATTGCGGACCAAATTAATTTATAAATTATAGAAGAAGTGAAAAAGCGAGTGAAATAATTACAAAATAAGCTGGTTAAAACTGAAATATATTTTCAATCCTGTTTGTCGAGTGTTGAAAACTAAAGCCTTATCCCACTGTCACGTTCATGCACGACCAAATTGAAAATTGATTTCGGGAGAGCAAGAATTAAAAAGTTAATCGGTAAAAACGTTTAATACTTTTCAGTGGTAATCTATGTCGATTACGGTATAATTACAGGGTAAGAAACTAAAAGTATTATAAAGAAGTCATAGGAGAACTAAATGAACTTAAACAGTATCGTATATTACTTTACATTGAAGATTCTGGATGTTGATGATCTTACTGCGATAAATTTCATGCGCATTGTAGGTAGTTCAATATCTCCTTTTGTTAAATTATTTACTGATGAATACATTATCATCGTCTTCTTGCCCTTGTCCCAGAAATTTGGGGTCAGCGTAGCACGTCTTTCTCTTCCATACATTCCTAGTAGCCGTCATCTCAGTGCTAACTCCCATCGTTCTCATGTCAGTCTTCACACAGTCCATCCATCTCTTTTTTGCTCTTCCCGTTGCACTTTTAGCCCTCCACATTCATACTCAAAATTCTCCTCGTGACATGACTTTCATTCCTCCTCATATGAATACATTATCTGAAACTTTATTTGGTCATAAGACCGATGCGGTTAGCCTAGTTGGTACGTGACGATCGTAATTGTTTTTAAATCTTGAATGCTTTCCATGTATTTGAGTATGTACCTACGTATTTCTCTTTATATCTAAGTGTGTTTGTGTGTGATTTGCCCTGAATTTTATTTACCTATTATTTATAATTAATTATTTAACAATGATTTTGAATGATCTATTTACATTTCACCCTTTAACTTTTCTTGTATTTCCTTTAATATCTTTAAATTATTTCTAAAGAATGTGTAAGACCCCGTTTTCTTCACACATCGTGGTACGTTCGCCTCTTTCTATTCACCGCACACACTGTTTCGCATTCCGCGGTGTCGTGCGAACGGAAATGCTACATAAAGCCCCTGGGGCGGACAACCACTGCACAAAATTAAATATCACCCTTTTTATGTGGACGATTTTCTTGTTGCAATATTGGGAAAGTTAAATTATTACCCTGTAATGGAGAAAATTTAAGAAGTCCCTTTGTTTTGATTTTGGTGGTGAAATTTGTTTATATTTTCAAAAATCATTCATTATTCAAACAAGCCAAATTAAGGATAAATTGCTAAAAAAAAGGTTTTACGTGGTAACATAGACAGTCATAAGTAATATTTAGTCATTTTATTACTTTATTCTGTCTTAATAATACAATAGGCAGTTTCAACATCAATCATGCAACTGCACTGACTGCAACAAGACACTTAATGTCTCTTTAGAAACACACTAGTCACTAAATTCATTATTAAATATATTAATGTATATGTATACTTAATAATCCCAAGTGACAACAACCACTTCTGGTACCATATTAATTCAAAGTTTACTTTCTGTTTTTATATCGAAATTTTCAGTGTAAATTCACTTCATTTGCCTTTCTTAAAACTGCAAATTTACATATCTGTAAGTTTAAATTAAAATATTGGCAAAACCGCTCCATTTTTACCTTTTGCATTTTTGTAGCACGATTCAATATTCCAGGCACTACGCCTTTATGCTTGTAGCTCTAATTTTCCAACGCATTACCTTAATTCAACTTCATTTCAATTTTAACATGATTTACTTCACTCGAAAATAACATTTCACTATCGACTTTATAAATGGAGCTGGTGCAAAATTAAAATGCACTTCAATGTCGTAAATAACACAGTAAATTGACTGTGAAGTTATCGTGAACCATTCAAATGATAAGTATGCGGTAAAGTGCCAAACTTTTAGCGGGAAATGCATATTTAGAATAATAACACTATGTTTCCAATACAAAACGTTTCTGTGTTATTAATAATTCTTGGTGCTTTATAGAAAAAAATATATTAATATCAGTTAATTTTAATGTAAAATGATCTAAGAAGAAAGTGGTCAATACAGAGAAGAATATCAGTACTGAAGCTAAAAAAAACAACATTTTCAGTTCAAATCTTTAAGTCCATTTATCAATATAAAAGTAAGTATATATTGTTAAATGGACTTAAAGATTTGAAGTGACATCTATATTGTTTAATTTTTGATACGTCGGTAGACAGGGACACGAGTGAAACAGCCAGTAGCGAGCAGTACACAGTTTAATCAGTATAGGAATACTACGGTGGAGGGTGCAGCCACTCACACATGCATACATATGTAACATGTATGTTTTTGTCTCAGTCTGTCTCTATTGAGGCAAAAACCTTGTAAGGTTTTTACATTTAATAACACGGACAGTGAAGGCATCATTTCACCGTTACGCTTTTCCACTTACATAAATACTGCACAAAAGAAATGGTTCTAACAAAGGATGAATTTGTACAACAACAATAATTATGTTGAAGAGCATAATTAAGTGATACATAGATATAGTGAAACTGTATCATAATATTATACCAACAAGAAATTCTTGGTAACTTTTCAGAATAATCTTATTTCTTGTAATTAAATAGAGCACCTTCAATGCTCTTAAATGATTTCAAAAATGTTCCCCGTTCTTTTTGTTTCTTGAGAAGATTTGGGAATGTTCTGCAACTTGCACATTGCTAGTGGAAAGTGAAAGAGTTTCTTGGGTGACCGTACAGTCCTTAAAGCGAAGGAATAATTCTAGCTGGCGGTGAAGTGTTTTCCTTATTGTAATCAGATCGTTTCTCAGAACGCTGAATGTTGTGCCGGGGACCGGCTTAGAGTGATGTATCGCGCGATAGCCGCCGCCACTTACCTTGTGCTCGCCGACTCTTGATAGGGAGGGGGATTTTTAATTTTACTTATCGATATTTTCTCGGATTCACGTTAAAATTGCACGTGCATAAAGGATCTTGTAATAGGTGGAACCCTCAACGTGTCCATTTACTGAATTACAAGGTAATTAAAAAAAATCTGCACCTTTATATGCATTATGGCATAAAATACTCGTAATGTAAGAACAGTTTTTTTTCCAAACGAGCTGTTATTTGTTAAATGTCACACCTATCACAAAATTTGAATAAAATAGTTCTGAGCGATGTAAATAGACGTAATTTTCATCATTATACTCTTTTTGGTCATCCTTATTTATTTTTTAAACTTTTTATTTAATTTTTTTTTTTTCATTTTACGATTTTTGTCATTTTAGATAAATAATAACATTATGGCGGATATATAAGCTGATAAAACTGGGTTAATATTAGTAGGTATATTTTCAGCAAAGACACATTTTGCGATTAAGTTCACCACAAAGTGACATCTGACGAACTTTTTTTAAAGCCTGAAGCTATTTTCAATTTAAGTGTACTCATTTTGTTACTGGACAAACCAGTACCTTCCTTTTGTCTCTCGTGTTCTCCACGAGCGGGATTTTAGGAACAGAATGCGATAGCTACATCAACCGGGTTGTTATTTGTTGCGCACAAGGAAGACAATACAAAATATTCTAGCCGTGCAGAATCATCGAGTGAAATATAAACTTCAGCATTCACATCTCTCGCTGGCCGGAACGCTGCATGTCGTGAAAGTGTTGATGCTATCGCGCTGAGTACAGGATGAGACCGGCTCGCGACTAATGTAAGCTCCTTAAACGCTCCCGTGTGCGCGATGCTTTATGCCAGACTGCTTTATTTGGCGCAATTTGGGTGATGGCATTGCGGTTTCATGATCTGTCTCTAGATAGAGATTTAATGGTTCAACTTTAGATTCGACCGAGTTGGTAGTGAAATCATGAAACGTTAGAAATTTTATTGCAGGTTACATTTATTGTTAAAAAGAAAGTTAATGCAATTTTGTATCAGGAGGTAGAAAAGTTAGCGGAGATTAGAGAACAAGAAGAGGTGGCAATTACTGCATCGGCTAAAGTATTACTTTAAAAATAGAACGGCGTCTGGCGATGACTGTCTTTACTGCTCTTAAGAACGAGCTAATAGCGATAGAGAATGGCTGCTTCAATGTTATGTTTTAGATAGATGTATTGATAGTTATAACATCACTTTAATGATTTAATGGTTAGGTATGAGTTTAACACCTTAGTCGAATTAACTAAAGACAACACAATAATCTGAGCAATGTGCCCGCCAGCGGCTTCGCCCCCGCTGCAAATTTCTGACTTTCCCGATGGATTTTCCAATTTTTTTACCTTGTCCTTACAATTACAAACACAACAAAAAAGAATTAGCCAAATAGGTGCAGCCGTTCTGAAGTTATGCGCGTACATACATTTCTTCAATTCATTTTTATTTATATAGATATGAACTCCGTTAAATTATGTTTAATAATACTATTATATAAGAATAATACATGCAGCCTGATCTGTACCGTACCTACTCACCGACCAACATAACCAACCACCAAAATACGTAAAATATCGTAAAGATGACACTTTACATATTATTTTGGTTGGTTCTTTGTATACTAAACCAAATAAAAGGCATCTCACTAAAATATTTTGTAATACTGGTCAGTGGAGGTGAATGATTACACACACAGCTAGAGGCAAAAGGTAGCAAATGAACGAAGGAGTGAGTGAACAAAATGCCACTGTCAATACATGGCATGAGGTAACCGGATGGCGAGAGGTAATCTGGGTCTTGAATACCGATACCGAACCCCCCCCCCCCCCCCCCCGCCTCCCCCTCCACACACACACCGGCCGAATGGACCCCAAAATGGACTTGGGTTGGTAAAACGTAAAATTTTTTGACAAGCCAACCGGATGCGATTGCTTTGAAGTTTACAATACAACAACACAATACAATTTATATAATAACAATGTTTTCCCACCCGAAACACGCGGCCATTTTCGCATTAGCGAATTTAAAAAAATAAAAGTGAAAAGGCAACCGCTTCAAAATTGGCGAGCTTATTAATTGGTACCACTATATGTTACAAAAAAATATTTCGATCCTTTCTGATAAACAACCCTTCAAAGTCGCCAAGAAAACCTTTTCTTCGAATTTTTAAGAGTAACTTGAGTAAATAGTAATTACCTACTCAATAACGTTATCGTTTCGTTTTCGTTATCGAAAATCGGTAATTGAGTAATTACTTTTACGCAAGTAATGGCTTTACTCCTCTATAAATACGGCTGAAAGAAAGAGTGATTTGAAATATAGACCTATTTCTCTTTATTTAGACATCTATTTACTTGGTGATTGAATTCATATGCCATTTATTATATATGCTACTACGCAGATCTTACCATAAATAGTTTACTAGCATTAACATAAACATGCCAGCAGTAAAGCATATCTCAGGATATGGCATAAACTTGTTTACAAGGTATTACAGGGGCTTATTATGAAACTTTGTCCTCCTTAGGGTGCGTTCACACGGAGCGTTTAAAAGTTTAATTAAACTGTGCCCTAACTCTTTGAAATAGCTATAAAGTGACGAGACGCGCTATTAGTGGCAAGTTGTGCATTTTGCGGGACGGTTCATTAAGAAACTGATTACAGAATAAAGCGCTTAGATAAGATAGTTAAGGTGGTCGTTAATGCTTTAATTAAGATTGATTAAATAAAAAAGTTAATACGAAAAAAATGTTATCGCGTCGCCTCTCTTTTATAAATCTTACCACTTCTAATAACTAGTTCCATTCAGGAAGTTCTGTAATTGGCCTTTTTGGTTTCTACAACCATTGTTTACAAATAAAAGAAACCGCTATTTAAACTGTTTAATAAATTATTTTAAAAAAACGGGAGTTTTTTTTGCAGTTTTTCTATTTGATCAGCATCAAAAATTTGCAGTTAAATCAATTCAGCATATAACGTTTTGGTCGGCAATAAATTAATAACCGGGCGCAACACTTGGTCCGCAACTAAATCAAATAATATCGGCAAAATAATCAGTATTATATGGTAAGCTTAATATATTATGTGTTCGCAAAATAAATAATCGTAACAAAAAATAATTCTTTGGTCCGCAAAATTATTAATTGGTCAGCAAGATTACACAACTGGTAAGCAGTAAAATTTAAGTGGTTAGCAGAAATATCAAATTTGCTAAATTAAGTCAATTTCAACCTAACCTAACCTAGGCTAGGTTAGAGCTGTGTCAACGCGCGAGGTACCTTACCTACGAAGTATAGGAGCCCCGCGCATCGGAGCTCCGTCGACTTTCTCGTACATTTCTTATATTTATTAAGCATTATGCTCTCCGTGATTTAGCTAACCGAAATTTTACTAAATGTATCTCACAAAATGTAGCAAATTATATTTAAATGGCTAACCAATCGATTTTAAAGCAGTTCAATATGACTTTAATTGCTGATCAAATTTTGATATTTAAGCTGACCATAAGTTGCTGACGAAATGGATTTTTCTGCTGACAAAAACGTCAATATTCTGCCAACTGATTAAATTATACCCGAATAAAAAAAATATTTGCCTCATATTTTTACAAAATCAATTCTATTTTTAAGTTTAAAATGAGTTGAATTGCCAATGAAGCTACGGTGGAATTACCAGATTTTAACAACAAGTAAACTTGGTGAAAACTGGTACCGACCAAAAAGCCTATAGCTAAGTGCCACACGCTCCGTAGCGTTTCTGTTCGTTTCGTCTCTAGTCCAATCGCGTCATTGCTAGACCACCTGGCTTGTCGTATCACGTGATCTACCAGTGACGTGATTGGTTTAAAAACGAAACGAACAGAAACGCTACGGAGCGCGTGACACTTGGCTAGACCCCCTGCTGGTACTTAACTTAGATACTCAATATAAATATCAGTCCATAAACTAAATAGTGACACAACTTTATAAATCTCCAAGTCAGGCACCTCGAGCACAAATTGCCAGTCGTAATACTATTGTAAAATAATTAA
Organism: Tortrix viridana; assembly: GCA_963241965.1. NCBI lineage: Eukaryota > Metazoa > Arthropoda > Insecta > Lepidoptera > Tortricidae > Tortrix > Tortrix viridana. The sequence continues at coordinate 4,313,768 of OY725181.1, forward strand.
TTAAATAGTTTCAGACGAAACTTTCCTCTAGCTAAACTCAAAATGTTCTGTTTAGCATCAAAGTGGAAATCCAAAATCCCTTAAGCCGAGTTAGAAAATTACAAAAATAATATATTCACTACAGTCACAGTTTTAAACCTTAAGCTACTCAAAAGAGAGGGCATGGTCGATGCAATGGTAAGCTGGTGCTAAGTGTAACTGTGAGCGAATGGCAACTTTATTTCGAGAGCGACAATTGCCCAACTAGGTTTTGGCAACTAATTGTTCAGATTAAAGTTTGGGTCGCTCACTAACTTTACGATTCTGCTATTTAAATTTTATCCCGTTTTAGGCTTATCCCAATTTGCATAATGCGTTCGTTGTGATTACACAGAGCTTGGGTTAGGATGTTAACTTTGCTCGTAACATAACTTTTCTATGCAGTCAAGATCCGGCTGGTCATTTGGTTGATACCATTCCTTAGCTTAGCCGATCTAAAATAAAACGACTATTAGCTACGTACCTGTTAAATTGATTACAAATAATGTTCTCAAAATGTTTATATTGAATTACGTCGAACACGTCGGAAAAAAAACAATGTGAATAAATACTAACCACTCTATTGCTCGTGCAAATTGTATCGACCTTATTAATGAGCAAATATGGCCTGGCAACTATAGTTACATAAAGCGTGTGAGTGGTTACCTTTTTTTTTACAATTCCAGGTACGATTCTAACAATTTTTTTCACTTTTTTTACACCACATTATATAATATGTGATATTAAACCAAACAGCCGAAACTAAGCTGAAACGCGATCGGGACTTCTCCGAACTCCCGCGTACAATACCACCAGTAATTTTGTGTTACTGGAACTTTTTCCCGCATGATAAGAGTGAAACCGTATAAGTTTATAAATTAAATCGAGAAGTTACTTGTCGTGGAATCAGGCGCTCTTGTGATCGACAAATATGGATATTACTTGGAGTTTCGGTCTCGGATGGGAATATTCGAAGTTTAAGAATTGGTATAGAGTGTGATACATTATGTAGGCGTGTGAGTTATGATAAGTTAGGAAAAGTATTCGGAGTCTCCATGCATTATTAAGCCGGGAGTGAATATTATAGTTGGAAACTTTCATACCATTCCTTCATTTATGTAATTGTTTGTGCTAAAAGAGGATTGAACGTTACTCGCTCGGCTTAGACCAGCAGCATTGTGGAGGCCCACCGATCAGATCTAAAAGTTTTCCCACCTGACAGGATTACCAAATTCAATTTCAGCCCAAATAATTACAATATGGCAATAACGTATAGTATTGAAATAGCTTTACTTTTTTCATGTGATGAATATTAATAATATGGTAATTTAAAGCATGGAAAACGAGCTTTCAGCTAAAAGGATTTCAACAACTTGGCTGGGATTACTGCTTTATTTCAAGGGTATTAAAAACGCTAGTGAATTAACAGACGCAAACAGCAAAATTATATAAAATAAAATAAAACTTTTTTATGCGTTTATATGACCATTATGTTTTATGTTACCTCACAAACTTACTTTCTCTAGCAAACGACCCAAAGTGGATCTCGGAATCCAATACAAAGTGAGGCTTTTCCCTTTTTATGGACTATTTTCCCGAGTTGTCTAACTTAAAGCAAATACCGTAGTTTTGTAACTTCTTCATCTGGCAACGGTACCTAGAACGACGACTAGTCGTCAACCATTGGACTTAACCTTTATACAATAGTACAATAGAAATAAAACTTTTTTTGATTCCTGTTAAAGTAAAGTATACCTATTTTTAGGTATCTTAGAACATTATAGTGAAGGAAGCATTTTTTGGGAGTCGATCAAGCTAAAATAAAAATGAAAATTTTATTCTGTATAGGCACTTTCACATGTGTGAGTCTAGCAGCGCTTCCCGAGAGGAGCCCACTGTTAAAAAAGCGCCGCAAGAAATTCAACAATCTTTTTTTTCAATGTATCTCTTATTTATTACCTTCAATGATATAACACACGCTCGCGTTAAGCAAAACGATTGTGTGAAATAGGCTAAGCTAGGTCAATTTGAGTAAGGTTCATCATCTCATGAAAAGGTAAATTTCCGGGTGTTTCAACCGCCGTCATTTATTGCTTTCAATATATTGACAAAATCAATGACACTACAGCAACTTCTGATGCAAAAATAAACTACACCCCCGGTTCTGCTTCTGTTTACATCAGAAGTTGCTGGTATCATTGATTTCGTCAATATATTGAAAACACTAATGACGGCGGTTGAACGCCCGAAAATTTACCTGAAAACATGTTCCCAAATAATTGGTATCAATGTGATAACTAATATAATATGCGTTATTAATATCAATAAAAAAAAATTGTTTCAGAAATCTCAAGTGTATTTATAATTTGCTAGCGACCCGTCCCGGCTTCGCATGGGTAGCACTAAATTAATAAATAGTAAAAACCGTATGAAAATTCATATATAGTAGTTTCAGAAATTAGCCCAAACATACACAAACTCAGCGCGTCGGGACTTTAATTTATAATAGGTATGTAGGTTATTTGTAAACTGCAATAGTAGGGGTAGCAATGATGTCGGGGGTTGTTATCAATTTAATAGTTATTTATAAGAGAACACAAGAGAACAAGGTAGTATGTACCTATTTAATCCGGACCCAAGTTTGCGTCGGTTCGCTCCCGACGCGTCCAAATCTAATAACGTCACTCATTTATGAAGACGGTTGGCACGTTGCTGTAATGATAGTGTTCATGTGATGTTCAGGTATTTTGTAATCTACCTATTGTAACTTTAGTTTGAAAATTTGCAAATTACAGTATACAATCTGTAAAACCATAAGTGTCAGAATCGCTCTAGTTACAAATTTGAGTAAACAATCGAGGAAACAATGACTAAAATAAATGATTAAAACGTTTAAATTGAATTATGTGGTTTAGGGAAAAACTTAAGACCCAAAAAGGCTTTGAATAACAACTTATTAATAATACGTTAATTGTGCTAATATTTCGGAGTCATCATGGCCCGAATTGTTTGATTTTTGAAATGTATTTTGATATTTGAATATATAGAAATATTATGAAGCCAAACGACACCACTAGACTGTAATGGGTATAAACAGTTTTTGCGGAATATTTTGTATTAAATGAATATGTAGAAAATAAAATACAAAACCATTTTACTAAGATAAATATGCAAGCGCTACTTTTCCGTTGAAAAAATCAAGCATCTTAAATAATTTTCTTACTCAAAGCTTCATTGGCAATTAGTTTAACATTGAATAATTATGTGGGTCCAATCGAAGCCTAAAAAGTGTGTCCCTAATTGAAATCTCCCCTTTTCACTAGGAGAACTCGTCGATGAAACGACGGAACGAGGTTTCCCACTACTATTTTTAGATTATTTAAGGCTTAAACACAAGGACATTCTGTATTACATAAATGACATTCAAGAAGAAGTTCATCACAGTGAATCACATATATAGTAACGTCTTATTTTATATCGACAACGTATTAATTCAATTTTGTTATGATTTATTGCTCTCGACATAAGCTCATAAATTTTAAAAAATAAAAGGTAATATTATATTAATCGGAGCTATGGGGAGGGCTGGCTGGCTGGCGGCTGCGACTAGATGTGTCAGGAATCTTCAGGATATGGCCAGGCATCTTGGTTGGTCTCTAGTTGAGTGAGGCAAAAAGGTTGTAGAGGGCGTTGGTGTCGCCTTCCGGTGGCACAGTTGTTCCGTTGAGCTCCTATACTATTGTAAATCTCCGACATATTTATATTTATAATTATAATTTAATATTTCGGAATTTATGTGCGAAATATAATTTGTAAATTTACCATGAGCTTTTCGGTGACGGAAAACACCGTGAGGAAACCTGCACACACCTGCAAAGCAATTTGACGGTGTGTGCGAAGTTCCCAATCCGCACTGGGCCCGCGTGGGAACTATAGCCCAAACCCTCTCATTATGAGTGGGAGGCCTGTGCCCAGCAGTGGGACGTATATAGGCTGGATTATTATTATTATTATTATATAATATTATTATTAAATATGTGTTTGTTTTTCTGTCTGTATTTTTTGGAAGCTTGAAGAGGGTCTAATGTTTAAGTTATTTTTTTTGTTAATTGAGTAATTATTTTACAGTACCTACTACATTAACTGTACTTGTATCTGTAGTCGCTATTTTATATTTGTTAAGCTGAAACCAAAAGTGTCGAGCAAACTAAGATAATAACCAAATGATGAGTCTTGTGCTCACAATGCGCTAAAAATTCATTTCTAGTTTCATCACAATAAACCTTTATAATATCCATCCCGGATCATGTAAAAATGTCGTCATGTTTTAGATGAAAAACTTAAGTAAAGGACCTGTCGTATGTAGTAGTAAAGTGTCTGTATAGACGCCTTGACGATCCAAATTTGAAAAATGACGTTAGTTCCATATAAGTTTTGTACACTACTACATACAACAGGTCCTTTACTTAAGTATTTCACCTATACACCAACGGAGCGAACGCCGATAAACTCCACAATGGCACTACGACAACGTAAACATTCGATACATATTATTAAGATTGGCGCGCTGATTGCCTCACTGAGCCATACCGAAATTTGCCCGCTTCAGTCTCTTTGCATAAAATTAGCATTATCGATTCCAACGTATTCAAGCGTCGGTAACTTTCGAAGAGATTATATGGGCTTCAAGATATCGGTGGGAAGGCTAGGGATATCCGGCGAAGTTGGATGTAACAACGTGAAGTGCGTACGGTAAGGCTACGTTTAAAGTACTAACATTATTAATTAGCTCGTGTACCTAAATGTGCATTTTGTACAATACGTTCATCAAGCGTATTATGAGCGCAACTAGCACTTTCTATAGCGCTGTGCTAAACTCTCTTGACAATCTTTTTTGTTTCGTTTGTTCGTATTAGTATATTTGGTTCAAACCTTGCTAGTAAAACTTTGAACCAGTTTCCGTTATTAAAATAAGGTGAAATTCGGCATAAATATGAACAGTCACACGATGGGAATGTTGAGCCACTTAGTTACTTACATTCTTAATTCCTATTGGAATATGCACGATATGACAACCCGACCGAATTAAGAATGTTAGCTCAATGGCTCAACAATCCCGTGGTATGACTATACTCGATGACAGCGCAATATGATGTTAATTAGCTAATCTGATGGAGACGGAACAGTAGCAGTAGGATCTCTGCTAAACTTAACGTTAACCCACCTCGATAGATTGGTCTTAATAAGCAGGTGATACTTAACAGTGCAAATCATGTTACATTCAGAAGCAAAATCTTGTCTCAAAAATAAAAAAACAACACCTTTGTTTCCTTAAAATAATAATAATAATCCAGCCTATATACGTCCCACTGCTGGGCACAGGACTCCACTCACAATGAGAGGGTTTGGGCTATATTTCCCACGCGGGCCCAGTGAGGATTGGGAACTTCGCACACACCGTCAAATTGCTTTGCAGGTGTGTGCAGGTTTCCTCACGATGTTTTCCTTCACCAAAAAGCACATGGTAAATTTACAAATTATATTTCGCACATAAATTCCGAAAAACTTAGAGGTTCGAGCCCGGGTTCGAACCCACGACCCTTTGCTTAAGAGTCGGCAGGTCAAACCATTAGGCTACCGCGGCTTTTTTTGTTTCCTTAATTTTCACAAATCCACACAAACAGCTAGACCGTTACCGAGATAGCATCTAAAGCCTATCCTAAAAAGTCTTACATATAATTTCACATACATTACATAATCTTAATCATCATCAATCATATAATCATTTTTTATGAGCCGTAAGTATAAAACAAACATGCAGACGGGGATAGTATTCAGATTCGACCAGCAGACTGAGTTTCTTGCGACGCTGCTTCTCAGTTTTCCTAACGTAATTTTCCGAAGGGTTGGGTTGGTAGCACAAAATCGATTGTTTTTCTTCCTTAGCGTCTTAAGTCCGAGGTCGGCTCAATAGAAGCGCCCTTAGGCATGCTAGTGAAAACCCAATTTTTGCGCTGAGCTCCCCTCAGGAGCTCGCCCTCTCTCAGATGAAGTAGTCAAAGCCATCAGAGGCTAACTACGTAGGTCCCTTAAAAAAAAACTAATGGTAAGTAGTCACAGTCACGTAAACGTCATAAACAATAAACGCATAAACGTCAGCAATGCCCGGGGCACATCCAAATTTTCAGTCTATTTAAGCCGCGTTTGCCTTGTTTTACAAACTCTTCACCTTTCCAAGAAATCTTAGCCTGCCTCATTCTCGAAGTCATCACAATGTTCAAAGCTTCTGTAACAATTTGTAGGGTATATTCTAGCATGTTTACGAGATTAGTTGTCTGGGGCCGGCCATTAAAGGCTTACGCTGTGATTCGGTAATGACGCAATGTGTTGTTTGTTATTGCCGTGAAGGTGCCAGAGCGTTATGAAACCGTGTCTAAGAGTAATTTTGTTTGGGTCATATTTATTTTATTACTCCCTTGTGTGTACGACAATAGTATTATTTCAAAAAGTAAGACGTGTTTTTAAAAGTTTTTGTCTCAATGTATTGAATCGAGACAAGCAATTTTGCTTACTATATTATTAGTAATTTACTTTTTTGCCCAGATATAATTTGCTTATTGTGACCAATAAAACGATTCCAAGCTTATAGATTTACAGTGCAAAAGAAATTCTGTTGCCTTATCCAATCGCCAATCTTTAGTTCTTTAATACCATAATTACCTACATTAACTATATTACCAACAAATTTACATACGTATTCCAAATTCTTGCCCCCATTTTAATAACTGAAACTGGGGGCCTAGCTAAAACGCATTACGCTAACTTAATAATTTGCGAAATCAAAAAAAAATATAGGATTGAAATAAGCTAGCGATCAGTCGCGTCAGCCGCTTATATTAATTCATAATGCTTAAGTAAGCGTTACAATACTACTCTGTCAAGAAAGTACCGGGAAAAGATCAATAATACACAAACTGTTTGTTAATCATCCAAATTTATTTTATCACCTTCAAAGTATGCTCCTTCAGAAACGATACACCTACGCCAACGAATAATCCAATCATCAAAACATTTTTTAAACGCTGTTTCCGGAATTGAATTCAGTTCTCGGCGCGAATTCTCCTTTATGTCTTCTACCGATTGAAAACGGGTGCCACGAAGCGCCACTCCGAAGCTTGTTGACTAGTTTGCATGTCAAACTCGTAAACCCACGTCTCGTCACCAGTAACAATGCGTTTCATGAATGTTGGGTCGGAATTGACTCGTTCTAGCATGTCCTCAGCGACTCTCATACGATTGAGTTTTTGGAGAAAATTCAGGTCTTTTGGGACTAGCCGAGCGGTAACATGTTTCATACCCAAATGATTAGTTAAAATAGTACGGATCGACTCGTGAGATACAGAAAGTTCGGCGGCTGTCTCTCTCAAAGTTGAATGAGGATTTTCAGTCACTATTTCCTTCACTTTTGCGATGTTAACTTCAGTTGCAGACGTTGATGGCCTACCAGAGCGAGGCAAATCTTCCATCACATCTCGACCGATTTTGAACGCTTTGTACCACTCATAAACACGTGTTTTTGATAAAGTCGAATCACCGTAAGCCTTCTGTAACATTTTCAGTGACTCCGAACACGAAATTCCATTGGCGATGCAAAATTTAAGACAAACTCTTTGTTCAATGTTTTTGTCCATTATGAAATTCGCAATACACACTAGATATGATATAACTAAAAACAGCACTGTATTTAATATAAATAACAGATGCAACTCAAACTCCGCGCCAAAATAGAAAACAGTTGTGCCAATCTAACAACAACAAAAAAAACAAAAATTTGAATTTGGAACCATAAACAAATCATCCATTCCCGATACTTTGTTGACTGAATGTATATCTTGAATAGTCCCTCTGGTTCAAATTGGACATATACTGACTAATGCCTAGTAATTGCACAAATGTTAATTGAATTTATGTTTTCCATGAGTTTCGTGTTTACTTTTTAATTTATCAAGGAATAACTCAAGGTGACATTACATTCAATAAACGTTTGGGCAACTCTGGGTATAACACAAATAAACAAACGAAACAAAAAAAGCTTGTGAAAAGCCTAGGTCCGCTACAGCGCTGTCCAAACTAATGGATTCACCTATAATTTTCTTAATAATTGTGCCAGATCGGTAAGTACAATACATGATTATACTATATTGATAACACAATTTAATAGCATTATGCCTTTGAAAAGCTTAAACTAACCGCAGTATTTATAACACATTGTGGCAAACCATACAATGGCCTTCCTCGTAATATCAGTTCACAAGCCCTCTATTAAGTTACCGATTATAAATCCTCTTTTCACCCAAATTACAGTCGCCATTTTCCCTTTGCATGCCTGATAGTCCCGATATAATATTAAATCACTATATCTCCATTACCCATGCCCTTATTTGTCCCGCAATGCATTAATTAAAGTAACAGGTGGTGCTCGTATCGTTGAGGCCGTAATCCAAAAACACCAGTAATGTCAGCCCAATCATTTATCATGCTGTGGTCAGCTAAACGTGATGTATAGGGCCTACGTGTCCTGTAAGGATTAACACTGAATTTATAGTCAGTTTTGTGAACGCACCTAAAACGTCGGTCTAATGAGAGGTAATTAGGCGTTCACCTAAAAGGAGAACGATACAAGCACTACGTTACTCTTTAAACATCTCGTCCGAGAGGCCCGCACCTTTAGAATTAAAGTGACCTAATACAAATTGTTAAGTTTTCTACTTCGAGTCATAAAATTATTATTATAGAGACCTAATTCAAAATCTAAAGAAATTGGAATTAGGTCACTTTAATTCTAAAGGTGCGACGCGAGCTCGGTGAAAAGTCCGCTACAGCTGCGTCATTTGACTAACGTACTGTTAGTTGCTATTTAAAGATTCTGGTTACCTACATTTCTAAATATATACAGGGTGTCAAAAATATTTTTGGGATCAGTGTCGAGTCCAAGTCGTAGTTTGACTCTAGCTTCTAAACTATTGGATCAATTTTATAAATGGGATTTACTTAATAATGATTAATCAAAAACTTGTTAGTGCCATAAGCTTTTTTAAAATTATAAAGGTGTCATACCAGCCACCAGTCGGGTTTTAGTTTATAACATTTTTTTTTTTAATTGATAATGGGTTTGCTCTTGACTAACTCCCGCCCTTGTAGGACGAAGATTCAGTCCTCGATGTAGCGAGCTCACCCAGAAGATGCCTATTCACCCTAGCTTTAAATAGGTTCAGATTATACATTACATTGCATTTTAAATTTAAATTACATTACATTACATTACATTACATTACATTACATCACATTACATCACATCACATCACATCACATCACATCACATCACATCACATCACGTCGCATCGCATCGCATCACATCACATCACATCACATTACATTACATTACATTACATTAAATTTTATTTATTCGTTTAAAATTTACATATATTTTCGTTGATTTTGAAAACCCTGCAAACGGGATCGTTAACTAATCTTTACATATAATAATAAATATATAGCAATATATGTATGTAAACAAAAGAGACGCAAAACCAACAGAACAAATGACTTCGGACGTAGGTATCTAATCACCGGTTGAAAGAAACAAGAGGTCAGAATGTCCGGGATACAAATAACTGGTAAGAATAACACACGGGCCCAACTCTCGACATCTGTGGGGGAGCTGGGGATTAACGACTTACTGTTACTGGATGAGACAGTGCGGATATAAATATAAGTAGGTAAGCATTTCATTTGGGTCTCAACGCGTGTTAATTAGCTTGTAGCTGGAATGTGGTTCTAAAATGGGCAATATATAAAACGTTTTACGCAATAAATTGTAAAACATATCTGATACAAAGTGTTGTGTATCGACAACAGATTTCTCCGGCATGAGGTTTCAGGAAAACGTATTTAATAAGAGAAGAAGTATAAGAAAATGGATTTTATTAATTTGTTTACTAAGTTGTAAGAAATATAGCATTCAGTAACGAATTTTACGAGCTAGCAATAAGAGCGCGAGCGTCACAAAAAAATGGTAAAGTACCAAATATCCTGTAGCTAAAGGATCTCTTCAAGTCCTGTGATTTAAATACTGTCCTAGCGCTTCAAGGATCTCTATATCGAGGTGAAGAGGTATTGAAACGCTATAAATTAGCCGTCTTATCTCACTGACCATTCGCGGCACACGTTCCCGGATTACACTCTTGTAAGGCGGATCTTTTATTTCTCCGTTCGGCGATACAACAGAAGGAGACGCAGTAATGACGTTTGAACAAGGTTGTTTGTGTCAATAAATAAATAAATAAATATCAGGGGACAATCTCACACCAATTGACCTAGTCCCAAACTAAGCTCTAGGGCTTGTACTATGGGTACTAGACAACGATAAACATACTTATATAGAGAAATACATACTTAAATATATAGAAAACATCCATGACTCAGGAACAAATACTTGCGCTCAGCACACAAATATTTGTCCATACCGGGATTCGAACCCAGGACCGCTAGCTTCGTAGGCAGGGTCACTACTAACTAGGCTAACCGCGTCGTCAATGTAAAAGGTAATTTATTTTTGAACATACTTCCAGCTACCCACAATTTGTTAAATTGTTAATTGATCGGTAGCGATGGGACTTAAAATTAAATTGGTATGTGAAGTGGATTGGATCTTTTTCTGAAACTACGTCCTATAACTTTTTCTAATATAATTTTTTGTATTTATAAAATAAACAAAATATTTAAATATATTTCGATAAATTAATGCACAAATGAGTTCAAATGTTTGTGAGTTCTTTCAAGTAAGACAGCTAAGAGTTGTCGTCGATAAACTACTTTGTATTTTAAAGTGAAAAGCATCAATATACCGCAAACGAAGTTAAAGGCTCTAAAATATGTACTGTTACGCTTCTGTGGATAAACAATACTGTGCCTGCGATGTGTTCTGTTTCTGAAAGTGGAAAGACGAGGTAAGTTACTACAGATAGTTGGAAGCAGTACAAATATAACTAAGCAGTTTATGTTCAAACAGGCTGTTGTGATCCCTCGAAGGTAACTTCAGGATAATAAATATACGACTGGTGTGTGTTTATAAAGGTTTGAATAGTTGCCTTGGTTACACGATTTGTTACGGGATGTTCCGTAACTTTGAAGCCAGCAACCTGTATTTAATCTGTACTGATATAAAAAGGGTAAAATTGCATTTGCTTGTTTGTATGTTACGGGTAAACTCCGGATATACTAATCGGATTTTAAAAATAAAAAGTATTTTGCTATAAGCCTTTCTTATAGTCAATTATGTATGTATATTTTATGCTTGTGGAAAACAAGGGTGTTTCACTTCACTGCTAAACTAAATCTCAGTAGTCTTCCGTAAATGTCGTGTAGCTGTGAGTAAGTATACACACATTCTGGCTTATTACAGTGTATCATTTTTTATTCTATTTTTAACGTATGGTAAACAGGCATGGATTCAATTACTTCCATAGAATAGAGATTATGACGGGGTAAAGAAAACGAAATTATATTTAGTCTGTCAGTTAGATTTAAAAAAATATTGGACATGTATTTTTTCTTTTGCCAATAACAAATACCATTCAATGTCATTAAATTTCTTAGAGACCCGCAACGCATTAGTGACGCCCCTGGTGTTGCAAATGTCCAGGCGGCGGTGACCACTTCCCATCAGGTGGGCCGTCTGCCTGTTTGTTTGTCAAAGGCAATAAAAAAAATAAAAAACGACAAAGATAAGCTCGTCAAAGTTCGGGTGTTGGGGCTCGTGACGTAGCTTCTGTGTAAAAATTGTAAAAAATTGAACGAAGATGTGACGTCATGCGACATTTCAACTCAAAATATCTCCGTAATTTTTCGATTATGTGAAAAAAGAAAAAATACGTGTCCAATATTTTTTGATAATCTACCTGATTGATAAAAAAAGGAGTCATCATCCCTATTTGACGCACTATGTTACCTCATCACACTCATCAGAATTCTAAAGTGGTAGGTACAGTCGAGGACAGAAAGATGTTTACACTTTTGGACCTTATTACAATGGAACAAGGTGAAAAGTGTAAACATCTTTCTGTCCTCGACTGTACAATTCATATACTTTACGCCTGCGACTGCAAAATGATTTGTATGTTAACACTCTTTACCCAAGTTGTTATCAAACGATACCTATAACATCTATCTATTGCGATAGATACTGTGATTGATATTAGGGTGGGTTATTTTACGCGACGCGTCCGATCCGAAACCGAAGAAACCGGATCAAAGAAATTTGTACGTCGATGACGCTACGAAGTCACTAATCTAGTCATTTCAAATTCAACCACAAAAGTTTCGACCGACATTTTCTCGAATACAGTACAAAACTGCCCTACGTCACTCTGTAACCTAACAAAGAATGACTAAAAATACCTAAGGTACACAGTAACGACAAATCAAAATTGACGTTATTCAATCCATTAAGAGAATAAGATAAAGATGTCAATTTTGCGTCAATTTCCATACTTTCCAAATTATTTTCGCATCAAGTATACGAGACATAAAGGAGAAATTACACTGTAGATGTGAGAAATTGTAAAAGAATATTTTATGAATATTTTTTATTAATTTTAATTAGAAACACATTAATATTAAAAGTATAGTCCTTTTGCAGTTCAACGATATATTATTTAGTTTTTTTCGCTTACTTATATCAGTAGGTACTGTACAGAATCACTCAGTGCTGTCAGTTGACACGTAATTTACTTAAGTAGTAATTACTACTGTGTATCACCATCACCATAATTATCTTAAACTCTTATAAAAAAAATAGGCAGAATTTGTTTATAAGGTCAACAAAACGATTACCAGAACCAGCTATGTTATTCTGTTGACACATCGTCGTTCAGTTCTACTCAGTCGATGAATAGCCGGCGAATTTACGTCGTCAGTCAAGGTGGGTAAATGACATTCAACTGCCTGCACATTCATTTAGTCGCTGGTTTCACAGACGACCAGATCGTCCCTCCCCGTGAACCTCACGGTACAGAACTGATTTTTGTCTTCTAATGATGAGTAGAATGGATTATTTATTTCTTTGGTATTCTCACAGCATAAAAATACAATCAACTGGTTATAGACTTCTAGGTGAATACACTAAGAAATAATCCAACGGGAAGGTACCTAATTATACCTTTACAAAAAACTCCATGCAATAAAATTCAACATCATAATATCGTTCAGTTTTTATCAAACTAAGTAAAAATAACATTTTTAAATAACGTTCCGTCAGTGTGACCAGGCCGTAGCCGTTCTGAATTCGCGTCGGATGTTGACTCGCGACGCGCCCGCGCAAACATAATTTACGTCGGGAGTTTGCTTCCATTGTAGTTGTTATTTGGCTGAATATTAAAAGTAACTTGCAATACTGATTGAATACTTTTTTAATCCTTTTTTTTCTTTTATGTATTTGACATAACGATGTAGAACTTTGTGCTATTAGATCACTTTGGGGGTAATGTGATTCTTAAAAAAATAGAGGTAACAGATAAAAATAAGATGGCCGGTTTAGCCGTCGAGCAGGCGATTTTTCGAAAACATCCATGTTTTATGTCCAAATATTTTCTCCTTAATATTCCTGAAATAAACATTAAAATATTCAATGTCAATGTGGTTATTGTGTCTGATAAATAACAGTGGAAAATCTCACTTAAATTGACCTAGTTCCAAATTTGCTCTCACTGCGAATCAAACCGGGACCGCTAGTTTCTTCCAACTAGCCTAACCACATCAATATAACCATCAAAAATCCTGTAAGAACATGGTATTTCAAAATAGCTCCCCACTCATGCTGGATCATTTCCTAATAGACCAAAAACAACACTCACAGACATCCCCTCGCCGTTAGAGAAACATTAATGTTAATCCAAAACTACTCTAACATTCGCCCACCCAGAATTGTTTCAAATTAAGCTATAAAAATGTATGAGATTTACAGGCCATTATCATAGGACATCGTTGACACAACCCCAGCTTCGTGCTAGGCGTACAGGACTAGAGTATATTCTAAACAGGTAGACTACTAAGTACTAAGAAACGCTCGCAACATACATAAAGTGCACAATAACGAATAAGAGTGAAACTACATGTGATATTATCACGGAATTTTTTTATGGGGTTTACAATAATAATTATTGTACCATAAACAAAATTTTTTTTTTTTTTCGTGATAAAATCACATGTACTTTCACCCTTATTCGTTTATGCACTTTATTGCGGGACACCCTGTATAACTACTAATGGAATATTCCATTAAGCACACAACACACTTACATTTTTGTGATACACGTCTATTCAATCTGCCTCGAAGATTCATCATCTTCATGCCAGCTGAAAAGCTCTCCACTGTTTGACATAGGCCTTCCCCAAAAATCTCTATCGTAATGGGTTCTGCATCATCATCGTTTGTGTGTAACATTATACTATATTGTTTAATATCGTCAGTCCACATTATGGGAGGCCTGCCAACATTGCGCCTACCAGTACGATACTGCCTCTCTGGAACCTTTTCGCCCCAATGGCCATCGGTTCTACAGACAATGTGCCCTGCCCGCCGCAACTGAAATAGGTATTATTTGAGTTTTTTTTCATCTTTAAATAGATATCATTTTTATGTTTACTATTATTTGCTTAAGAACTACCGCACTATTTAATTATAGTAAGTATATGTATAATATTTTGTACATAAACGAAAATTATGATAGAAAATGTTCGTAACTAACCAGATTTACATTATTTTTTAAAGTGTTAAATCTGTAACACGATCATTGGTAATAGGTTTACTTTTCTCAATTACCCTAAATCCGCGTTTTTTTTTTCAAATGGACGCGCTGTTTTGGTATATTCCGGAGGGTAACATTCTAAGGCTCCAGACATGTTCGGAATAGAAATTTGGAGATTTCTGAGTTAAAGGCAGATTATTGTCTGTACACAGTACATTGAAGGACGCTAGAACGCGATTGTACGTTTACTAGGATGTTTTAAAGTAGTCGTCCAGTTGTCTGCAGAATTTTTGATATTTGGGACATTTAAGAAAAAAGATTCATTTCATTACTCAACACCAAAAAAATTAGAAAAGCTAAACCAAAGGCAGACATAATGCACAAAAATGTTTTATAAATTTGTCAGTTTTTACCTTGTCATAGTGGTTTTTTATTTATTAGTGGTTTCATAACTTAATACAAGTTAACCTGTATGGCAACGAACATAATCTACGTATAACTATAATCTCATAGACCACGACATGTACATGGGTGGTCAAAATACTAAAACGACGACATTGCCTCAAAATCTGCAATAGCTTAAGATTTTTTTTTTTAGATTAGATATTAATATTATGCACTGTTAAATTTCCATGAATTACTAATATAAATGAACTGCAAATTAGCTTTACTTACCATTCAACATTGAATATGTATTGGTTAGCAAAATTTTATAAAGCAGGTTTTTCCCAGCATTTGCTGGATCATCTCATTTTCTTGGTAACATAATATTTGTGTAAGGAAATTGGACCTATGTCAATATCCTTATGGCGGAACTTTTCGCGAAAGCTTTACACACATGAACGTTTTTTCCGTTCTTAATAAAAGTGTCAAACATTATTCTTTGAAGTTTGCGTTAAAGCAGTCAAAGAACTACGAATTAGGTAAATCAAATAAATAAATAAATACCAGGGGACAATATCACACAAATTGACCTCGTCCTAAACTAAGCTTTAAGCTAGTTATATGGGTACTAGGCAACGATAAACATACTTATATAGAGAAATACATACTTAAATACATAGAAAACATCCATGACTCAGGAACAAATACTTGCGCTGATCACACAAATATTTGCCCTTACCGGGATTCGAACCCGCTAGCTTCGTAGGCAGGGTCGCTACCAACTCGGCTATACAACCTATATTTTATTGATTAAAACGAATTTAAATTACATTCAGTCAACAAAGTATCGGGAATGGATGATTTGTTTATGGTTCCAAATTCAAATTTTTGTTTTTTTTGTTGTTGTTAGATTGGCACAACTGTTTTCTATTTTGGCGCGGAGTTTGAGTTGCATCTGTTATTCATATTAAATACAGTGCTGTTTTTAGTTATATCATATCTAGTGTGTATTGCGAATTTCATAATGGACAAAAACATTGAACAAAGAGTTTGTCTTAAATTTTGCATCGCCAATGGAATTTCGTGTTCGGAGTCACTGAAAATGTTACAGAAGGCTTACGGTGATTCGACTTTATCAAAAACACGTGTTTATGAGTGGTACAAAGCGTTCAAAAGCGGTCGAGATGTGATGGAAGATTTGCCTCGCTCTGGTAGGCCATCAACGTCTGCAACTGAAGTTAACATCGCAAAAGTGAAGGAAATAGTGACTGAAAATCCTCATTCAACTTTGAGAGAGATAGCCGCCGAACTTTCTGTATCTCACGAGTCGATCCGTACTATTTTAACTAATCATTTGGGTATGAAACATGTTACCGCTCGGCTAGTCCCAAAAGACCTGAATTTTCTCCAAAAACTCAATCGCATGAGAGTCGCTGAGGACATGCTAGAACGAGTCAATTCCGACCCAACATTCATGAAACGCATTGTTACTGGTGACGAGACGTGGGTTTACGAGTTTGACATGCAAACTAGTCAACAAGCTTCGGAGTGGCGCCTTCCAACTGAACCGAAACCGAAGAAACCACGCCAAAGTCGATCAAAAGTCAAAGTCATGTTGACTGTTTTCTTTGACTATCGCGGTGTTGTGCACTCGGAATTCTTGCCGGAAGGTCAAACGGTAAATAAAGAATATTATTTGAGCGTTATGCGGCATTTAAGAGAGCAAATTCGACGAAAAAGGCCAGATTTGTGGAATGAAAATTCTTGGATTTTGCACCACGATAATGCGCCTTCGCACAAGGCCATCATTGTGAAAGAATTTTTGACCAAACACTCAACAAATACCATCGAGCAACCACCATATTCACCAGATATGGCTCCTGCCGACTTCTTTCTTTTTCCTAAACTCAAATTACCACTTCGTGGCACCCGTTTTCAATCGGTAGAAGACATAAAGGAGAATTCGCGCCGAGAACTGAATTCAATTCCGGAAACAGCGTTTAAAAAATGTTTTGATGATTGGATTATTCGTTGGCGTAAGTGTATCGTTTCTGAAGGAGCATACTTTGAAGGTGATAAAATAAATTTGGATGATTAACAAACAGTTTGTGTATTATTGATCTTTTCCCGGTACTTTCTTGACAGAGTAGTATATGATTTTGAATTTATTATTTTATGATGATACCAAACCAGAGAACCAGCATCAGATCCAATACAATACGAAAATTTTACAATAACTACACTCGGCGTCAAAAAATCGCACCTTTTGAAATGTTGTCTTCAAGCAGTTATTTATAACTTTGCGATCGAATTAATTTTGCGATCATTGTTTTGTACGAAATCGAACGATTCGAGTTTTTAAGGGCCATTAATTGTGCTTTCAAATAATACTAATCTTCATAGAGTACAACAAATAATTTAAGAGCTATTTTCGTTTGAAACTAATTATCGTAGATGTGCGATTTTTTTGACGCTGTATGTAGTTTTTGTCCCAAATATTTTATATGAGATTCGAGCCCTGAATGCGCACGAGTAGATATCTTATTAAAATGTATAAGGAACCATTAACGAGCATCGTAAACTGACAGAAGGTGATTACTTCGGCAACCGTCCTTTGGGCAAATTGTTAAGGAGCTTAGCAAACTTTGACTTACAACTTCAAGCAATCGGTTTCTTGAAGAGAAACTACAAAAACTCTTACAATACCTAACATTATATTTTTGGATTCTTGAAAATCAGATAAGTGTCAAAAAGGCAGATCAAAGCGTAAGAAACTGTAGTTTACTTAATGTACCTTAGTAAGTACATTTTATTACCTCTTCATAGGGTTCTGTACTAAAATGGTAAAAAAGGAACCCTTATGGTAAGACTTACCTTGTAATGTAAGTTACTTTTAAGTATTATTGTATTTTATATTGGAAAAAATGACCTTCTGCTGGAGTTTCTTGCGGCGCTTCTTCTCCGCAATGATGGTCTGGTCCGAAGCGCTGGTAGATTCACTCTATATTACTGACGTGTTAAAGAGCCCGTATGTGGCCAATTTACTGAATAAATATTTGACTTTGACTTCGTTGTCTGTCTGCCTGTCTGTATGTTACAGCAGTTTTTCTCAGCAACTACACAAGCTATCAACTTGAAATTTGGCATAGTTGTATAACTTGCTTGGCGGCATCTGTTTTTAGTAAAAAATATGAAATTAGTTTTATAACTAATTAAAAAGGGGTCTAGAATGGGGGGGTTGAAAATTTAAAATGATTTGATTATTGCAAGTGGGATGCTCTATGAAAGGGCTCAATCTGCACATTTGAAAACTTTTTTTATAATTTTCCGTGACCATGACGTGATTTATAACCAAAAATGTTCAAAAAATGACCGTTCTCCCCCCTTATCTCCAAAGTCTATGAACCGAAAAATCCTAAAAATTCCTCACGTGTAGCTAATTATTTATATTTTACGGAAAAAATAAACTTAAGTGTTCAAAGTTTACAGTTTTAGAGTAATAACTAAAAAACTTTGAAAATCTGTGTTGAATTTAGGCAACTCAAAACAGACCTTATTGCACACGAATTAAAGTACATAAAAAGGTATATTTTTGAAGTACGGATTTAATACGGAACCTTTGGTGCTTGAGTCCGACTCGCACTTGACCGTTTTTTTATTTACATTGGTATCATAGTATACCTGGTATTTGATACAGAACCCTAAAAATGCACTCATGCCATTATCATCGCTTTTACAATAATAATCAAGCGATTTCACCGCACTCGTATCAGGGTCGAACTTTCTGAAATGCTGGTTCAAACTCAATCTGGCCGTCATAACGCAGCGCTTTTACTCCACAAAGTTCAGCCCAACTTCTGTGACGGCCAACGCCGTTAAAATTCGACTATCTATCTATGAGAGTGAAATAGAGTGAAATCAAGTTATGAATTTAGTCTAGCGGAGTTAGTGACCCCTTGAGAGTGTTCCGAGCGAGGCGTTCTATTTAGAAGAATGAGTGTACTCTAAAGTTGTTCAGCGCTTAACTTAGTTTGTGTTTTGTTGAGCAAGCAATATATTGTAGACCTACTTATGGTGAGGATAACGCTAGGAACTATTAATTTTGTCTTAAGTTTCGACAGCTTCGTTTGTTATTTTTAACAACGGTTAACAATGCGTTTTTTTTATACAGTTACTAATTAAATCAAAGAAACAGTAGAAAACTGATCATCTATACGATACGAAACAACCACCAAATAATGCTGAAACTAGTTACTGTTATGGATTATGGATATTAGTAACACCAAGAGCGTTACTCATCATAATAAAGAGGTCTCAAAATGAAAATAATTTAAAGACGCCCATTTAAAAATTCCTATATTGTATCGCGTTACAGAAATATTTTACACATTTGGATGTTATAAGTATTTATTTATAAAAACACAATGTTACTTCATTTAAATTGGTAATGCACGAGTTGAAATAATAAAATAACACGTTTCCCAGACTATGCTTTAGCAAGGTGTCAGCAAGCGCAACATTGTTTAAGCGGTAACTTTAACAGGATAATCATCATAAAATGTTGTCTCACTCTGCTGCAAAATTAGTCATTGTAA
Source organism: Tortrix viridana (assembly GCA_963241965.1). Taxonomy (NCBI): domain Eukaryota; kingdom Metazoa; phylum Arthropoda; class Insecta; order Lepidoptera; family Tortricidae; genus Tortrix; species Tortrix viridana. The sequence continues at coordinate 4,333,572 of OY725181.1, forward strand.
TCTCACTACTCGTATAAAATCTGACGACCCATTTTTGCACGGAATATCATTGGTATACTTTTTAGGGTTCCGTACTTCAAAAGGAAAAAACGGAACCCTTATAGGATCACTCGTGTGTCTGTCTGTCCGTCTGAACTACTGGACCGATTGAGTTGAAATTTGGTACACATATCGCGGGCTTCATACTAAAGGGGCGTATACGCTAAACCGTTACTTTTCAGGAGAGACAAAAAACCTAATAACTTTTTTGTATATTTATCGATTGAGCTATAAATTTGCATATGACTTTTTAAATACTTCCTGGTTTACGGGAAATAATTGATTTTACGTTAATTATTTTAGAAACCTGTAATTATGTTATTACGCCTCTTTGGCTCGGCGCTAATATGCAAACACCAACTAAAAAATTCTTCAAAAATACATTGGATTTGCAGGCGTATAATATGAAACTTTCCCTAATTGATAATTTAATTTAATTCAAAATTAATCCAGTTCATAAGCTTAAATATGATGACGTTTCAATGTAAAATCGTGTAAGATACCGTTATTTCTATTTTTTTTTTTAATTCATACGTCTCTCTGGCTTGACAAAAATAAAAAATATTATTATTTTATTATGAGGTCGTATAATAAAATATACTACGATTGCATAGAAAATAATTCTTCAATAATTGGGCAATCGAAATATCATAATTCTTAAGTAATTTTCTCTCTATAATACCACTCTTTTTAAGTTTTATTTAGCTCATAAGGCTTGACAAAAATAATACTAAACTCCTTTGTTCGAAAGGGAAGTTATAGATTTAAAACTAGAAATTTTTGCTCTGGGTAAAAAAATAGAAAGACGTATCATAATGTAGTATAATTTATTCATTAAGACAAAATAAAATCTTTCAAAAATCTGCATCATAGGCCTTCCCCAAGGATCTCCACGACGGCCAGTTTTGTGCTACTCTCATCCATCGGCTTCTTGCGATCATCACCAGATCGTTGGTCCACCTTGTGAAAGGCCTGCCAACACTTCGCCTTCCGGTCCGCTGCTGCTATTCTAGAACCTTTTCGCCCCAACGGCCATCAGTTCTACGAGCAATGTGCCCCGCCCACTCCCAAGGTTCGCAATTCGCTGGGCTATGTCGGTAATTTTGGTTCTCCCGCGGAGTTCCTCATTCTTGATTCGATCACGCAAAGATACGCCGGGCATAGCCCTTTCTATTGCCCTTTGGGTGACCTTGGGCTTTCTTATGAGGCCCATTATAAAGGACCACGTCTCTGTACCATAAGTCATCACTGGCAACACACAATGGTCAAAGACTTTTGACTAGTCACTGCGGTAACCGGGACGAGAATATGCTCCGTAGCTTACCGAACGCTGCCCAGCCGAGTTGGATTCGGCGATTGACCTCTTTCTCGAAGTTGGATCTACCTAGCTGGATTACTTGTCCTAGGTAAACATAATGATCAACAACTTCGAGCGTAGAGTTTCCAACTTTTAAAAGAGAGGGTGCAACATGGATATTAGATATAACTACTAAGTAGTAGCCATTCTATTAAATAATAAATGACATTTGGACTTGGTTTCTTCCCTAGAAAGTGTGTAATTTGGGGCTGCTACAGAATCATGTCGGTCAGAATTGGTTGTCATTTGTTCAGTCTGGTTCAGTTTTAGACAAACCACCAGACTGAACACACATTGGTGCTGTGTGATGCATTACTTGCCGGTGGCTGTACAGATGACAATGGTGTAAAAAGAGGAATAAGTGGCTGTCCAAATTCAACTTAAGGAACCTGTGCCTCTTGGTCGAAATTATTGGTTGCTGCAAAAACTGAAAGAGGCGAGGTATTTGAATAAAATGGCAAGTCGTCAATACAACTTTCATTTGCATTAGAACCTGCGTTTTCCATTTCGGCTACTACTCGTACTATTTCCTGTTGATGCATTAGCGGTGATTTCCTCAGCATCTCCAACTGGGAAACACTCAATGGCTATGAATTTTCAGAGTACGGAGCCTCATTCTGCTCTTCAAAGGAAGGTGGCGGATTTTCATGATCCAATTGAGGTCCTAAAATATGCATACAAACGGATTAAGCAGAAAAAAAAGCGTGATGCAGCTGATATTTAGTACAAAATCATGAACCAATGCAGTCAAGCAAGAAAGTGTTATATACCCAAGTATGTTAAAAATTATAAAAACTATAAACATCATATTTGTTACAACGTTTTTATTTTGCGAGAAAGATAATAGCGGCGGCAAACCACATTCGCGTGTATTATTCATAATATTAGTTAAAAAATAACCCGCTACTTAGAATGGTTCAATAGATATAGGCCCTTAAAGGTAAATAGGACGGACGGACCGACAGACAGACAGATAGACAACGCAAGGTCCCGTTGGCACCTTATTACGGAACCCTAAGAGTGATGTCAATCTCTCGCGTGCGTTGTTTAATTTTGAGGTGCAAGAATCCGAAAGGTCAACGTCACATTCATAATAAATGGCTGATTTTGTAAGTAGGTAGGTATGAACTAATTTCTAAGAACTGCAGCGAATTAAAAGAAAGAAACTGAAGTCACTGGTCAATCTGTCTGTCAATCCGTATGAGAACCGGCCTTAAACCTATATAAAGTGTAAAGCGAATTTCAAATCCAAAATCAAAAGGTAGTTATTTAACACAGCGATTGAGCGATGAGTGAAACGAATTTTGGAATTATAAACAATTAATATTTGATTAAATCACTTACCATTTACTTATTACATTTAATCTATACGGCCGACCACGGCGAAGTGAGTGACTGTGGCGCTTGTTAAAAATGGGATAGCAACACATCGAGAGCGTCATGCCATAGAGCCGTATACGCAAAAATGTGGGTTTTCGTTTTTAATACCATTTTCATCTATCAATTTGTTACCTTTGTGTGTAATATTTTCTAAAAAATATTGTGATATCATTATAATCAAGGTTACATGCGTATATGTCTCTATAAAACAACACAAAACGTAAAATAACATCAAAAAGTAACAGTTATACGCCTTTATATCGTGACATTTTTCCATAGATAACACTTGATAATTATGGTCGTATGCACATACGTCTCTTTAGCGCGACTTTATTTGATAAAGTACACTACAATTTAAAGCCGTATGCACATACGTCTTTATAGCCCGACACAATTGTATAGATCACACTAAACATATACAGCCGTATGTACATACGTCTATATGGATCGTTGATAATGCGTAACTGTGCTAAAAAAATGCTTTTACGACTGCTGTACGTCTTTTTGGTTTGACAGCGATTTTTCTATTCCAAGTATACGCCTTAAAGTTTTTCATTATTTTAGCGAAAAATATACATCACAAAATTATGATAAAATTAGAGAATGTGTATCAATAATAGCGGAATCGAATAAGACAAAAAAAAGAAAAACTGATTTTTGCATGTACGCCCCTTTAGAATGAAGCCCGCGATATGTAAGTCGTTGAGCCAAACACGGACGTGTAACGTAAATAAATGAATTTTTAACATGGGCGCCATTTTTGAGGGTAAATTAGAAAATTAAAAAAAAAGTTGACTCGCTCTTGTCCGGTTTTTTTTTGTTAATATAATGCAAGGTTGTAAAAGACTCGTAGGTAATTCAAATATATCAAAGACAGAAATCCGAAGTTGTCAAAATTTTAAATTATTATAAATTTCTTTAAATTATTACATGAAAATGTTTTAAGTAATTAGAAAACATACGTATAATTTAGGTGGATTGGACGGCGCATGATAGCGCGAGCCGAGCCAAGATCGTGATTCAATCTCGTCTAAACGGCTGAACGGATTTGGATAACATTTTGCACACTAATAGTCTTGATCCTAATCTATCTGTGTGCCAAATTTTACTCAATTTTGTTAAGCCGTTTAGACGAGACTGGAACACGAGCCTGCCTCTGCTGGCGCTGTCACGCGCCGTCTAAATCCACTTTAAGGACGCCGCTGGACATCCGGTGTAAAGTTAAGGATGACCCTCCTTGCTACGAGTATTTAGACTGACTCTATTCCCAGCTATAACAATGTACTCTTCACTCGTACCCTACTCGGTGAAGAGTCCCACTAACATGAAAAAACGAGTAATTACTGAAATCGAATTATTTTGTAGCCTCGATCGGCCCATGCGGGCGTCCCTGTAGTGTGTTCAGTGTTAACTTCGGATGTTTGCTCTTGGCCTTTAAAACTGTATCTTAGCAATTGCTTTAGAAAGTATTTCCAACTAGAGATCCCCGCTGCTAGCTGTTTGCGAAACTTTAGCACAATTCTGTACCGTCTGTTTAAATTTTGATTTGAAATTACTCATTATTTTTTTACCTTTATGATTAGGTAATAGAACTTTAGTGACTAAAAAATATTTGGCGCCGCCGGGTTAGCTTCGACAATGTGATGAGCATGATTGGTGGATATAACTGGCATAGGCAGACACAAGGTGTCGTTTTTTTTCTATGGCGGAATCTAATTTCTCAATAAACAATAAAATATTTTATTCTGAACAACATCAGGAAGGCCATAAAAAAATCAAATGATGGATCGATGATTCTAGGCGATCACCCATCCTGCATTGGTCTTCCCTTGTGGATGCTCACCTTTTTGCTGGCCGGACCTTTTCTTAAAAAGTCACGTATTTGCTATGATACCTATCATATTATATTCTTCATATTATGTGTGACAGTACCGAACTCTTGGTGCCCAAGACACGCGCTTATCCATTTTTTTAATGACATTTTCCACAGGCGCGAACCAGGCGCGAAAGTAAGGGAAGCACAGAGTAGGCACTCGACCTCTACCTTTATTTTATTAAAAAGCCTCCCTCTGTACTTGTACTACTATTTTCTTTGACAAAACTATATTGCAGAATTTATTTAAAATAGCTAGAACACCTCCCAGCCTTATTGATCGCGAGCTTAAGATTGCTATCGTTACTACATAGAGCGCGAATACCTAGGCACTCCCGATATACATTGTAGAATTAACTATCCCCGTAATGTCGGCGTAGAATGGAGTTACCCAGTGGTCCGTGAAATCAACTTACCTAAACGTAAAACCAATACGCGATAGATATCTATTGGGTCAGGATTTGCGAGGGTCGAGCAAACTAACCACAGATTATGGAATGAAAAACTGGATTTTTTTTATTTAGGTGTCATTTTTTGATTAAGGCTTCTTCTACCTAAAAAAATCGAACTAGGGCCTCGGGAATCGGGTTTTAAATTAAGACATAATTTTGAAGCTCTATCGTCAACAAAACATACAAACAAAGAAAGAAAGACGATTGTGGATAGGTACAGTTCGCCATCAAATATATTTGTACATATCAGAGTGATCAAAAATATCTGAACATGCACTCTAACGCCTTGACAATAGAGTCGTGTTCAGACATTTGTAAGCACCTTGTTTACTGCAATATATATGATGGCGACTGTACATACAGCAAAGTAAGCAATTCAAGTAAAAAAACACAATTTTTGATATCCTCGCGGCTAAGGAATGGACACTCAATTAGTACAATTAATGTTAAAAAACCGGTCAAGTGCAAGTTGGACTCGCGCACCGAGGGTTCCGTATTAAGATAATAATAAATTAAAAAAATCCAGCCTATATGCGTCCCACTGCTGGGCACAGGCCTCCACTCACAATGAGAGGGTTTGGGCTATAGTTCCCACGCGGGCTCAGTGCGGTTTGGGAACTTTGCACGATAATAAGTTAATATAGATGGTGCGAAATATAATTTGTAAATTTACCATGAGCTTTTCGGTGAAGGAAAACAATTTGACGGTGTGTGCGAAGTTCCCAATCCGCACTGGGCCCGCGTGGGAACTATAGCCCAAACCCTCTAATTGTGAGTGGAGGCCTGTGCCCAGCAGTGGGACGTATATATGCTGGATTATTAGATGGTAAATACAGCCCTCCTAAATTTAACAGAAATTTTCAGTTTATTAGTTATTTCTCAAAAACTATAAATTTTGAACACTTCGTTTTATTTTTCCCGTAAAATATAAGTAATTATCTATAAGTAAAGAATTTTTCAGATTATTTGTTCATAAACTTCGGAGATAATGGGGGGGCGGTCATTTTTTGAACATTTTTGGTAATAAATCAAAAAGTACGTCATGTAAAATTACAAAAAAAATGGTTTTAAAATGTGCAAATAGAGCCCTTTCATATGACACTCCATTTGCTCTTATCACGTTCACTTTCATTTTCCAACCGCCAATTCTAGACCCCTTTTCAATTATTTATAAATTATAAAATTAATTTAATATTTTTTTACTAAAGACAGATGCGTTCAAGCAAGTTAAACAACTATGTTTAAAATACAAGTTAATAGCTTGTGTACTTGCTGAGAAAACCTGCTGTGACATACAGACATACAGACAGACAGACAGACTACGAAGTCTCACCATAAGGGTTCCTTTTTTACCATTTTGGTACGAAACCCTAAAAACAGACAAGGAAATACATCAATAAACAACTATAGTATGTAGACATTGCAACAACCAAAAACGCAGCATGAGTGTCCCTCGCGGAAAAAAATCGGACACTGACTCAGCATTAGGTGGCTGTCACCTGATTTTCATCAAAAACGTTTGTGGCTCAAGCAAGCCTTTACTTGGCTGCATGTTTTGATATTATGTTTGTCTGTACATCCATGCTACTCGCATGTATCCGTTTTGGGATATTTATTTAAATTAAAGAACAAAAATTAAAGAACAAGACGCTACGACGCGGTACACGTTCTTTTGTCGAAATCGGACCGTTCAGCCTCTACATGGGAGCTAAGAACCATACATAAATCTCCACATAACTACATACATTCAGATGAAAAAAATCCTCTCTCTTCTGTAGTTAGGCAAAAACTAAATTCAACATCAATTTGGCATATAAAGGCAATGTATTTGCCGCTCAACTCACAAGAAATAACGCCTGAAAACAAAAACTAATTTAAAGAAGTAAATATTTCATGCTTTCTACGTTTCTCCTTATTTAATAACTCAGATGTCAGCGATTGGTTGTTAAGATTCAATTCTTAACATGAACTCAAGGCAATCTGAATTCAGTGACAAATGAAATAAAACCGAAACGAGTAGCCAAAAGTGCATCCATTTGGAAGGTCAGCATTGCATTAGTGCAGTCTTTGTGAAGCGCAGCTCACTTTGCACTGAGTGTTGGGAATAAGAACAGGATTTTAGATTTTGGCGGCCATTGTGAAGTTTCACGACCGTAACTTCCCGAGGAGGCAGGGTTTCAGCAGATACTGAGTCTGGTGGAACTAGTTTATAATTTTAATTTCAGATAAGCTAACAGTAAAATTCGATAAGGTTTGTGTACCTATTTTCAAGTAACAAAATATTTTTGCATATATTTATTATTAAAGTAAAATTAATTGTTAAACCTATGTCTAGCAGTGTACGTCCTTAAGTACCAATTTCACCATACGATGTTAAATGTAAATCGACTGTTAGTTCATGCATTTTGACAGCTGAATGTATGACCTAACAGTCGATTAACATTTAACATCGTATGGTGAAATTGGTACTAAGCTGATCTCATGATGATGATGAATAAAATAGATGATGAAATATAACGGGAGGTAAACTTTTTGCGTTTCATTCAACGCGGTAGATATGACGTAGTTGATATCAAACGAGAGCGTATCTTCTCGGATAAGTTTTTATTTCAGTATCTTGCTTTCTAAGTTAGCTTATTGAAAGATACCTAAGCTAACTGATTCGAGAAAATGTAGTTTCATTATTAATTAAATCTGTACAAAAACAACCTGATTTCTGCTTTAAATGAAACAGTAAAACTTTATTCTTTATGACGTGAAATAAGTGATTGATTACGCTTCGATAATGTCGAATAAGAGTAGGTATTACTATTTCTACATCACAATCAACAAACTGAATGCGACTCGACAAAACCTATATTGTTCGTTTAAAAGCACTCTGTCCCTTTGTCACCTTCAATTTAATGTATTTTATTAAATCACGGCGGTGCGAGGGTTAATTGAAAATAGATGACTTTCATTCACGTGCAGCGTCAGAATAAAATTATTATTTCATAAAATAAAATCGCCTTTTACTATGTTGGCAATATTGAGATTAAAGTGACATGACAATGACAGCTTTTTGGAATAAAATTTTAAAACAACAATACGTGGCTTTTAAAAGGATAGTTTAAATTTAAACTGATAGCTGACTGTTGGAATAACTGAACCTATTCTTAATTATTCCCACACCGGAACACAACAATGTTGTTGTGTGTGTCTCCAATCGCAAATTAGGGAATAAGTATGTATGGTTTTTTTTTTATCGCGTTTCTTAACAAAATATGAAAATACCGTAAAAAAGATAGCAACAAGTGAAGTTAAATTAAAATCAGCCAAAAATACGGATAATATAAGCAATTAAAAACTTTTAATTACTTCGACAAGAGATCCGACATGAACTGTGACGTCAGCGTGCACTACGGCCATATAAACTCCATGTTAAATTCTGTTTTTCTAGAAATATATAGAAACAGATCTTTATTGGCTTATATCTTGGTTATTTATATAGTTCGAAAAAAAAATGTTTCTGTTGTTTGTTACATGAATGACTTTTTATTAAAGAAAAAAAAATCTTGCATATTCCCAATTGTCTCAATTTGATTTATAATCCATACCACAAAGCTATATTAAACCTTTCCTTATAACCATAGCCATATTAAGAACTTGTAATGGGCAGTTCAATAAACTTGTTATCGTAAAGTAAGGGAGCTTATTTGTGATGCGGGGGCAGCATCCCTTTCATCTTATATTGCGATGTCCGCGGCTCTTGCTGATCCAGGGCGGGAGCCGAGACCCACTGAGAGACTGGCGAGCAAATATAATGGGTCACTTCTTAAAGAAATTTGAGGACAAACATTGATCTGTAATTTTTGCTCGTAAGTAGATCACTCTCTACTCACGGCCGTGTGAGCTATATTTTGTTCGAAGGGCGGATGTGTTGCGTACACAAATGGCGAATGGGCAATTTATATAAATTCTAAAAATGTATCTATTTATATAGATATATGTGGCTATTTATGTGGCTATTTCAAAGGAAGGCCAATAGGTACCCGTACTGTCATTATAACCAAATATAAATAACATTGGCCAAGCAGGTGGCATAGTTTCATCCGAAGTTTTATCAAGTCAAATATTGTAAAAAATTACAAATTTACTCGATAATAAATAATAATAAAAAACCGGTCAAGTGCGAGTCGGACTCGCGCACTGAGAGTTCCGTATTTAAGTCCTTACTTCAAAAATATACCGTTTTATGTACTTTCAACAAAATTGACAAAAGCAAGTCAAAATGGACCTAAATATTGCACACAAATGCATTAGGTCCATTTTGATTATGACACCTCATTTGCTATACCAAATCACTTTCATTTTTGTACCCCCCATTCTAAACCCCTTGTCAATTATTTATAAAATTAATTTCATTTTTTTTTACTAAAAACAGATGCGGGCAAGCAAGTTATACAACTATGCCAAATTTCAAGTTGATAGCTTGTGTAGTTGCTGAGATAAACTGCTGTGACCTGCAGACTGACAGACAGACAGAAGGAACCCTAAAAAGGTATTTTGGATTAAGGTGAGATTAATTTGGTAAATGTTCGATAGCAAAACTTTACTTACTGTTGGCTGCGCATGCCCGTGTGTACTACACGCAGAACATAAAGCAAAACGCTCCTTTAGGTACCTAATAGAAATTCCGCACGCATATCGGCGATGTGCCAGGACCCTAATATCATCGCCGGGATACACTTTTATCCCGGTCCCGTGGGATAGGACTGCATTACGTGGAACATTTTTATTGTTCTTTTGCGAAACCGTTTTAGGCTCACGGCTTAATATTGTAGTGTTGAGTTATTTTTATATTGGGTTTCATGTTAGGTGTTATTTTTATACAGATACTCGGGTTACTGTATGATGGCTAGGTGAAAAGTTTCGGTCCTATGTTCGATATTTCTCGAGGCAGTATTATTAAGCGAGTTTTATATCGCTATATTTTGTTCGTTCTTTAGTTGTACTAGAAAATAGGATTATAAAACCACTTTTTTATTAAAATTAACATAAATAAACAAACATAAGGCTTGTGTCACAATCACCTGCAACTTAGCAAAACAACTGATGCTCATATGTTTTTTTTAATATCTTAAGAAGAATTTGTCGCTCATAATACTGCTTATTTTTTTTACAGTTGACAGCTTATAAGAAAAATAATAAGCTTGAAAAAAGAAACATTACCTTCTCACCTCACAATGTATAAACGAATAGATTGAAAAGTTCATTAATGTTGAGAAAAGTTGAACAGAAAAACATCGATCAGCATTATTTATTATAGGATAGAAAACAATATTGTATGTATAGGTTTTCCTGATTAAATATTTCCTGATACAATAAGGATAGTCGAATGAAAAATCATATATATCATTAGAGCAGCAAAACGGCGAACACGCCATTCTGTAATCATCGCTTGAACTTTCCATTTGATATTATTTCTGCACTTACTCATGGTACTTATGTGTATATTCAATCATCTTTTTTCAAGCTTCAGACTCCAACCACTTATTTTACTTTGTGCACTTGACACCTCTAGATCTGTTCTACACAATTGTTATTTTGTTGTAATGGGTGAATTTCAGAGCGTTTCAACCGCCGTCATTAGTGTCACCAAATATATTGACGAAATCAGTGACACTACAGCAAGTTCTGATGCTGATAGAAACTACATCCCCGGTTCTGGTTCTGTTTACATCAGGAGTTGCTGGTAGGTGTCATTGATTTCGTCAATATATTTGGTGACAATAATGACGGCGGTTGAAACGCTCTGAAATTCACCCTAATACCAATTTTTACATAAGTTATTCACTTGTCACAAAGTTGCACACGTAAAAAACAAAAGAGATACGAACACCGGTCATAAACGTTGATGCGTTTTTGTTATTTATGACGTAAAGCACTGCGACGGGGAGAGTGGCGACTGAAACATTCAAATTTCTTTTTCAACTGACTTCAAAAAGGACAATTTTTTTTGTGTATGGCAGAGTCAGCATCAAATAGATAGGAGCAGTCAAAATGCCCAAATATATCGCAACACATTCTTATTCCTATAGTAATAAATATGTGTTGCCTTATATTTGGCCACTTTCAATGCTCCTATATATTAGATGCTGACTATAAGCTATACGAGTGTTATATCTTCTCCAATTGCAGACCGATATTGAAAATTATTTTTATCGGATAGAATATGATACAAGGATAGTTTCATTAAAATTTCGTCAAGATCTGTTCATGGGATCCAAGAAAAATCAACGCAACTTAATAATTTGGAGTCGGTTGCTCTTTTTAAAACATTTAATTATTTTAACTAGCCTTGACTCGTGACACATAGAGAAGTCGAAAAGAACAAAAACTTTCGATTTATCGAAAGACAGCTATTGTTATTTTTTAATAAATTTTGTGCTTAATGTAGGTATTACATTGTATTATCCGACCTTAATTTTCTAATTGTTCAATGGCCGAAAAAAGTCATTTAAACTAACAATATGCGATATTAAAACTTAAGAGCAGTCCTGAAGCATCACAAAAACTCCCTAGCAATAAACAATTCAGACAATAGGCGGGAATTGATTTGTACCATCAGTCCCATCCCGCCAGACTAATGCCACCATTACAAGGACAAATCAGTAGCGATCCGTACTGAATCGTATGTTTCTCCATCGCTGGCGAATTAGCGGTAATGATCATAGTTTGCCCTGATCGAGGGTTATCGTTTGTGGTCCGGATGATTTTGACTGAAATAGGACGTTGAACTGTCGGGAGATTGAGTAGTTAGACCTCTTATGTCCATTCCCTATGGGGAGCAGGCCAGGTCATTTGCGAAGCGAATTAGTATGGGGCGGGCCGTTTCATTTTGTGTAAAAGTAAGGCGGACGTTTTTAAAAAAAAGTGTACATACCTAGTTAAAGAAAAAAACTAAGAAACGATAACTATTCCGTTGCGTTACGAAAATTAACGATACTAAACGTATGACTAATTTTCGTGACGCACTGGAAAAGTTAAAATTCCTTAATTTTTGTCCTTAACGATGTACACTTTTTTTTAATGCCCGCTTACTTATTATTAAGTGATATCTTTTTTTTGTAGTAATTTTGCATGGAATAATGAAATGTTTATGAAATAATGAATCGACTCCAAATTATTAATGAGTTTGGTATGTAAAGATCCTGACGACATATTAATGGAATCATTCTTTACGTATAAAGAATTTAAAAAAAAATTAAATAAAAAAATTACTTGATCCGGGAAATACTAAAAAACACTTGAATTGAGAACTTCCTATTTTTGAAGTCGATTGAAAAGTAAACCACCACACAACACATATTTATTTACATAAGAAAATAAATTAAAATACAATCAAAAATTATTAAAATAAATGAACACCCTTACTTAAATAGGAAACTATTTATTTCGTTATAGTTAAGTTTAATTACAATTAAAAAATACTGGTCAAATTGCCGTCACTGCTAATAGTGACCAGCTGGTAGCTACTTCGGCGAAAGGTAAAGCTTTGCAATGTTGCACAACCTCCTTCGGCGACCCGAAACGTCATTTAAACGCGAGGTAATCTCCTTCAAGAGTTCCTTTGCGCCCGGCCCCTTCTCAACCCCAAATAAAACAAACACATAGCCCTCGCCGAGGGCAGCATATGGTCGACCGATACACACCCTAGTAGTAGATTAATAAATAAGCGAAATTATATTTAACGTGTTTTTGCGCGTCACAATTTTTGATAGAATTGCTTCTGGTTGTGTTCACTTCATAATAATGTACCTATAATTTAATTTCGTTTAAGTGTATAGTCATTGTAATATATTTTTTCACTAAATTCTTCATTTCCGTCAATTTTTCAAACTATTACAGTAAATTTTGCTTTGTTTTCCTTATTTGCACCACATAATTAACTTTAACTTATCATTTTTGAATAGTTAAGATCAAAAAGGAGCAACTAAACCATTTCCTAGTTTGCGTACATCAATCATTTTAATTTTTCAGTTGACTAGAGGAACTGGATACAATCCTTGTCTGCTAAGACAGTTATTTTTTACCCGTTTCATAACACAACGGTTTTCATTAATTAACTGTACAGAAAATACAGCAGCTGCTTTTGTTCCATTATTTTGCTTCACATTGCATTTTCTTTCTATTTTGAAGTAAAGACAAGAATTAGTGGTTTTAAACTGTTTATAATAAAAATTATTATTTTTACCACGAGGTAGCCATTCGAAGAACTTCCAAGTCAACAATGACCTATAGTTTACGTTGTAACTCTTATTTATTCTGTACTATGGAGCTATTTTGCTACGCAGCAAATGCGAGTGAGCTTGGGCGACTAACCATGCTCGATGCTGTGTCTACAAACTAGCATCGAACGAACAAAGGTCAAGAAACGTGGGTCAAGTTAAGATTTTTCGACTATTTGCTCGATTTTGCGCGTGTAAGAGATCAACATCCTTGAAGAATTACCACAAGTAGACATTATTTGCTCTAAGTTCCTGAAACTAGACTTAAAAATGTTTGTTCTGATTTCTCACTCGCTCTAATGCTCACGAGATTCCTGTCTACTCGATTTTTGCTGAATCCGAAGTTCTCTTCAATACTTGCTGCACTGTACTTAGCTTGATCACTCGCTTTAAAACTAGTTCATGCTAAGATGTGCTCATTTACTTGTAACACGTCATCAATGGTAGCGTACATAATGACCAAGAACTAAAAATACCTAATTTCAACAATCCGTTGGATAACCAGTATCCAGTACTTAAGTGTCCTGAGCGGCGGCGGCGGCGGCGATTAGCGAATTCTCTCTTCATTGCGCGGTCGAGACGCTCGCCGCACAGCCGTTAATAAAATTAGTATTAAGTACTCGCAATGGAAAATTCTCTCGCCACTCAACCGGTCGCGCAAAGTCGTGCCAGGCCCGTAGACGATAGGTTCGCATACGCGACAATAACAACGTGTGAAAAGTAAAAGATTTTGTCCTGCCAGTTTTAGCAGAATAATTAGCATTAAATCTCCTTCTAAAATGCAATAATGCGCAACTGAACTCATTTCTGAATAAAAGTGCAAGAAGTTTAGTTACGCCGTAATCTTGTTAGGTGCCATCAGCCTTGTAATAGAGTTGCAGAGCAGCGGTTCTTTTTTTCTTTGAGTGCTGGCTGGCTAGAAATAACAGGTTGAAAAGGAATAAAGTTACGGCGCTCGGCTGTCCTTTGAATTTTAAACATGGAATCGTTATAACGGTCTTTGATGTTAGGTAGCAAAGTTATTGTATGCTCTTGGTGATAGAGAAAGGACATGACGGAACAAATAGTAAGTGTTTTGTAGTAGGTTGTTTCAAAAGAAATTTTCACCCTTGAGTTAAATACAATGCCGAAAAATCACATTAAAATTTTTTGCTTTACTTATTTTATATCTATACTTATATTATTTATATTATAAGCGTAACGGTGTTAATTGGTTTCTCTTGTGCATTGCCTATAACCCTAATCCATCATGTTAATGGCTACCAGTAAATTATCTGTGGCACTGTATTACGTCAGAAGTGCTCATAATTTAGTAACAGTTCATGAGACAATTTAGTATACAAGGTATGTACTAACAGTTCGATACCCAGTCCATAAATTAACATTCAATATTATAAATTGAACGATCGCTTGGCTTAAATGACTGCGCAGTGTACTCGTAGAAATTGTCAGGTAAGTATTTTCTTAAATATATATACATGGCTAAAACGTTTTTACAAACCCAATCCAAACTATACTTCACGTAAACTCAATATTTCATTTCCAAAGGTCCAAATACCTATCAATATGGTAGTGTCAGAGTCGTATTTTTTATTGAAATACTGATACCCGATCCTAGAAGCTGTCTGATTCAAATTTACTGACCGGACGTGGCGATACACTATCCTTAGCTATCACAACCCATTCTCTACTCTAACTCTAAAGCAGAAATTTCAAAGTTCTATGAAAAATGTCTCACAAGATGCTCGACGGTCTGATTTCAACTTTCTAGCCTGGTGTGGACGGTCGAGTATGATTTGTTCTTTAGCGGGATGCGATGAAACATCTTGTCAAGATCATAGAATATTCGTTTAAAATGATATTCAGTATGGATCCCGATCGTCCAGACGGTGGATGTACCTAACCTTCCTTTTTCTGTTCAAATTATATATATGCGGTTAGATAAAAGAGATCTTTTTTCATTGATGTTCGGAATACTTAAATTAAATTTGAACTAGGAATCACAATCGAATAACAAACTGCAGAGACTGCAACTTATACCAATCAGTAAATAATTAATAAACTGAATTCTGAGATTACTAAAACGCCAGCATGAATTTCATAATTGTTTCAGTAAGTAACATTCTAAAACGTTATGAATATTAACGACTGCAGAAATCAAATAAGTTACCGTGCGTTCGCGTAGGTTAATTCTATTGATTTTGACTTCTACAGTCGATATCTAGTCTAGCCGTACTGCACTTAAGAAAGGGCTCAAACAATCAAATTATTTTCACCCTATCCAGGCAACGATAAACTATAATTACCTCAAAACTAATCCAATCATTACCCCCAACCTATTCAGGTTACCCAACGCATAAATCCCCAAATTCCCCACTTGAAAATGTTCCAAGCGCCCGACCGCTCGTTGCTCCATTATTTTTGTTGCACTTTTATTAGGCGAGTTTTCTTTTTCGCCGCTTTATATTCGTACCAAAGACGCAAAAGAATAGTACAAGAGCTAGACTTTAAGATATAACTTAAATATTTCGAAAATGTATAATAAGTTAGAGTACAGTTGTGGACAGGAAGATGTATACGCTTTTT
The DNA here is from genome assembly GCA_963241965.1 of Tortrix viridana. Lineage (NCBI taxonomy): Eukaryota > Metazoa > Arthropoda > Insecta > Lepidoptera > Tortricidae > Tortrix > Tortrix viridana. The sequence goes on from OY725181.1 coordinate 4,349,529, forward strand.
CACCCTGTTCTATTGTAATAAGGTCCAATAATTTTCTGTCTGTTCTGACCTCGACTGTACAATAATTAGCTCTTCAAACCAGACTTTACCCGACTTTTTTGTACTACTTTCTTTGGCAATATCAAGAAAAAAGTTATAAAAGAGTCATTGCGACTATAAGCGCTATTTTGCTGTTATTGTAATAATTAAGTTTAGTTGAAGCTCTTAACTCACGGTCTTTTAGTAAAATGGTGACTAATATTGGTGTACATGACTTTACTTCGATACACGTTTGTCGTTTGGCCAATATTGTGGAAATGTAACTCCTGGACTATTTAGGAGGAGTTTGGATACTTTATCACTGGCCGATCGGAAACCAAAGCAGTCAACGGCTGCAGCTAGAAGAGCTTTTGCTTGTAAACAACTTTATAAAAATGTGTTTACAGAAAAACAATAAAATATATTTAAAACATCAATGTTCATGAATTTTAAATATAAAAAGTAGCAAACTAAATCCGGCAACTAGTATGACGCACCCTTATAATTGTTATATAGCCTATGACACTCGCACGTTTTTGAGGAATGATATGACACCTCATTCATTAAAATCGGTTCAATAGTTTAGGAGCATAGAGTGGATCTTTATGATATCTTGGTCATAGATATCATAAACGCGCAACAAACTATTTTAATAAAAGTATGCTCTGTCTCTTTCTGTCAGATTCAAATGTCACAATAAAATATTAGGACAAACCTTACTTCAAGCATAGTATGGTTTTTCCTTATCTTTCTTTGTGACATTTAAATCTGACAGAAAGTGACAAATTATGAATAAGAGGGATAGACTGTTTAAATCATTACCCTTCTTTTAGCTTCGCTCAATTATTAGCAAGTTGAATTTGAGATAGCTATTTAGGTGACTGCACAGTGTTTCCATAAAATCGCTTAATTATAGGGCAATATTTATTTATTTATTTATTTATTTCGCTTAAATAAATTTACACAAATTGGTTTACACTGGCCTCTACACTAGGCACAGCCTGTCTCGAAGGTAGCCAATCCATATGCGAAATATAAATATAAATATACTTATAAAAGTAGCAAAAACCGGGCAAGTGCGAGTCGGACTCGCGCACTGATGGTTCCGTACACATTTGGCTGGTTTTTAGTATTTGTGGTTGTTCTATAGGGTTTGTTCTGTAATCATACCATGTGATGCTTATATGTTTTACCGTTTTCCGATACAACACAAATAAAATTACGTTGAAAAAAAACGTTTCTTATATGGGGACCCCCCTTATTATTTCACTTTTTTTTAAATTTTTTAACACATATTTTGATAAAACTCCTACTCGCTATCTATTACGGTTCAAAAGGTACAGCTCTTATAATTAGGACAGCCAGACAGACAGACGGACCGGACGGGCGGACGAACAGGCATAGGCATATTAATAGGGTCCCGTTGGGCACGCTTCGGGTACGGAACCCTAAAAATGAATTTTCAAACTACATAAATAAATAAAACCAAAATCAAATTCTTGAACATCCTTTTTAAAGTTTTTAAAGTAACAAATAAATAATAATGTTTAATTTCTAATGTTAGTGAGATTAAAATCATTTAGGCAAAATCAACAACCGCTCGCGTCTTGATTATAATATTTTAACATAAAATTAAAGTTTAATTCGGCAGCTCCCACATTATGTGCAACCATGGAATCCTCTAGAGAGAACACGTCATTAGCGTTATTAATCTCGGTTTATACACGTTCCGAGATTATACACGAAACTTTAAAAGTGAAGCTGGATCCCACTATTGGGCCTTTATTCTACTTCCCATATTGCGGCAACAAAGACTAGCAGTATGTTAGGCAGCCGTCAGTTCCAAGCCTATCACATATTTCATATAATATTTATATGAAATCGTACGCGACACGTAATCCGTGTTCTAATACGATTAACAGACAGGCCGATATCGGCCCGCGGACGTTAAGTGATTTAAACGATTTATCTCGTGTTTGTATACCTTGCTATAATGTAAATATTATATAAATATTCGTAATGCTGGTTCAGGGACCATCCTTCAGTTATAGCGAGCTGGACGAACCTTGCCTAGGCCCTACCACAGGTAAAAAATATGCCGACTTATTTAAATTGCTAAATGTCTTGAACCATGTAGAATAAATAGAAATACAACGTGTAACTTTTACACTGAAATCAACTATTAAATGAAAGAAGAAATATACCCAGTTGGCAGATAATCATCCCGAAAATAGAGATTAAAAGAAAAATACCTAGTACAGATCCTTATTAGTCTTTCCTACGTAAATCAGTTTAATTGCTCATGTCGCGTTACTTTTCATTTTGTTATAAACATAATATTTCACAATTTTCTTTGGTTAACGCACGCTAATGAGACCACAAGCTTCTGTCTCGCCGCTATAAAATTAAACCTGACAATTTAATGAAATTTCACCGCATCTTAATAATAAACTAGACATCACACGATCTTCTAAAAGCAAAATTGTTTATTGTAGCATGTACTCGTATTGCACGTTTATGATTTCATTTTAATTATTTAAAACTTTCTAAAAGAGCTAGTAACTTTACAAATTGTAGCTCTTTTTAGACACACAGTTAAATAACCATCCCAAGACACTATATTTGCTTGAATGCTTGATTTGCGGATCAGAAAATATAATGAAAAGCAACAGCAAAGAGGTTATTAACACTTAAAAGCTTATAATAATTATTATTATTATATTACGACCACTTCATTAAGTTAAGGTAATAATCCAACACGTGTCATATCCGTAACCATACATGACGCCTCATTACAGTTATCTCAACATTCAGAGATAATTAAATTTTGTCTGAAACTGTATTGTTTCCGATCAATTATTTAAACTCCGCTAACTGCTTTTTGCCTATTTTTCGGAAGAGCAAGAGAAGGTAAAAACTTCACATCAACCATTGTTTTATCGAACTCTGAAAATTTTATTTTTAAAATGCTCTGACTGGATATCTTAGGCTCGCTGGTTAACTCGTCAACGAAATGAAAAGTGAATTGTTTATGAGAATAACCTGACTGGAGCAGTAGCCCTTTGAACGTGTCAGTTTTAGTTTTACAAATACTGCCCTGCAAAATTTAAAACGCAATAAGTGTAAATCGTCCACTTTATTGATCTCCAATTTCGAACAACTAGCAATCTGTATGAGATCAAGATATGGTGCCCGTGGCGCACTTACTGCGTTTAAACTTTCTTCCGGGTATATACTGCTTTTACATGATAGCGAGCAGGAAATCAGGGTGATGTGTTTGCCACTTCAGTGGGCAGGGAAAGCCATGCGGCACTTTGAGCCCGGGATCAAAAGTCTGTTCCCGAGTGTACAGACGACTGCATAGCGTGGTGAAAGTGCGGGTGTGTAACATTTTCGATTATTTTTGGGAGCGGCAAACGTTGGCTACCTGCAAAAAACATAATTAAATTTACTTTATTTTTAGGTGTACATATTTTTTGTTAAATCCAAAGAAAATATCTAACTTCATGCATTTCAAAATCACGTACCTATTTACGGTTTTTAACAATAATATTTTAATTATGACAAAGAAAAACTGCCATTTTTAGTTTATTTTTAAATATGCATTCTAATGACGACTTATATTCCTACTTTTGCAGTCTTACACCTTGTTAACATTTCTTAATTATGATTTGCAACTGTACAGTCGACCTCATAAGTACCTTGTCATAAAAACGTATTAAAGTGATAATGGTTTTAATTTAGTGTATCAATAGCTGCGCAGCTTCTTATAAGGTCGACCGTACAAATCTCATCACATTCTGATTTTAAACTTCTATCAACATCCAAAAAACAATGAACTCTCGCATTCAAACAGATGTATATCGCACACGTGTCAACTATCGCTAGTTTTGATATCACCAATGTAACATGACACCTTATTCACAATCAAGCTCATAGAGCTCACGCATCAAGTAACTTTGGATATTAACACGATGACCAAATTATCATCAGCTGTAGTTTCTACCAAACTCATACAAGTTACAGGTCAAATTATGCTGGTTGTTTTATACGTCATGATTCAGGCTCTCACGTAATCACTTAAAAGGCAGACGGAAGAGGCGAGCGCTTCATTGCAGGCAGGTGACGGTTTAAAATACGCGTATGGGATGTTTTTGCCATAAATTAACCCAGCAACGCTAAAGAGCAGTTTTAAAATTTAATTTTCGTGAGTGTTTTTTCGGCTGGCGCTTATTTTAACGTCGTTGGAATATATGTATGAGGTGCTGAGTCAACCCAATGTTGCGTTTTAAGCTAATTAGGTGATGTACGTATGTCTCCTATGCACAGTAGCACCGTGGTTATTAGTAATTAGTGTCTATCTGACCAAATTTATATTTGGTCAGATCGCTTGGTAAGGATTTACAAAAGAATATAATTACAGGAATAACAAAAAAAGTCGGATTTTAAAGCACCTTCAAATAAAAGTGGTAACATACCGACTGATTCAACCAATCAAAAATTATACAGAGTGAAACAAAAACCCCGTTAAATTTTATGTATCACCTAATTTTGTGTATCTTTCACCTTAAATAATGCATTGGTTTACACATGTGTTCCAAAAATCTGCCTCTTCCAATAACGGGACCTTGTTCAAAAATTACTTACAAGATTTGAACTAAACGTACTAAAATAGAAAGAAAACTTTAAACCTTCGTAACACCAAAACAGAAAACAAAAGACGAACCTTAACAACATTTACAACTAATTTTATGACGTCATAAACCACGGCACGTCATCATCAACAATCTAGAACAGAATAATTGCTCTCGTATCTCCTGATAAAATTTTATAACGGTCGTAAAAATCTCAATAAAACCTCTGTAGTAAGTGATTACCCGGGATACAGTTGTTTTAAAACTGGTTAAGAAGATAGTCCCACGAGGTGAAGAGTTCGTGTCCCTGGAAGAATGTAACTAAAGCCCTTAGCCAAGATGCCCATCGCTAACTAGTGTTTCTATTCGTTTCATTTTTAAACCAATCGCGTCACTGGTAGATCACGTGACTCTTCGTATGACGTGATCTACCAGTGACGCGATTGGTTTAAAAACGAAACGGATAGAAACGCTAGTTAGCGATGGGCATCTTGGCTAAGGGCCGTAAGAAAAAACGTGAAACATTTTTACTTTTTCTTTATTAACCTTTGATTAAAATGAGGTACTCAGAAGCATTGCATTGATAAAGTAGGAAAGGGTTTACACTGAGCAAAATGGAACCCATAGAACTGTGTCACAGTGATAAACAAATTGTTTTATAATGTCATTGTCACACAGTTCAGGGTCAGGGTTAGGGTTCTTTTTTGCCAATTGTTCCTACGACTGACTGTAATGTAGGTAATAAATGAACGGCTAATAATAGACTTCGGCTATGAATTTGCATCGAAGTATTTTAGTTTCCAGCAATTTATCATGCATAAACGGTGTAAGATATATTATGTATGTCATATATGATTGTATTATGTCCCACACTACTGCGATTTTCACACATGTCAATTACATGGTTGGCCTGGTAGGTAGTGAGTCTGCTTATGAAGCTTGCACTCCAAGGTTTTATCCCCAATAAAAGAAAATATTTTTGAGTGCGAATATTATTTCGTTTTTGAGTTTAAATTTTTTCCTTAAGTATCTAATGCTCTTATTAATAAACCGAGGGTTGCGTGGTAAAACCCGATAAGTTGAGATAATGAATCATGCAAAATTGAAGCTTCTTAAAACGCCTTCGAAATTCAATATTCTAAAACAAATTTTGTTTACTTATCGGGTTTTACCTCGCAACCCTCGAAACGCGGAGCAAGTTAAGCCATGCTTTGTTTTTATTTCTCGAAATCAAATGTCACAGTGACAGAGAAGGACAAAGCGTGGCTTAACTACTCCACGGTTACTCCATGTTTATTAATAAGACTGTAAGAAAATATTTCGGTGTATGTTTCCCCATGTAGGTTTTTAGAGGTAAGTTTAGAACTAGGTCGATTTTGCGTAAGATTATCAAATGATTATAAAAAGATCATAACAATCGAAATATCATTATCTAAAGATGCACTTGCAACCTTAACGGTTCACAGATCACTTATTGAAATGCCGAGTTTTCTTCTTTTACCGATGCTAAGTTACAAATTGCCTATAACGATTCCTACTGGCTGATCTTTTAATTGCCAAATCTTATTACAGCAGCACATGCTACCAGACTGTCCATTACATAAACAGCGGCACGTGTTCTATTTTATTACACCTATAAGAAAGTCTTTAACTTGCGTTATTACTCCAATTTATTAGAAAGTTGGAAAGGAGCCATAAATTTGCCCTTGGCTTGAAGACTTTGGGCAGTAAAGGTGTATTTGCAATTGATCGAGATGCCCCTGTAATGGGCCTACGGATGTGCCATAGCGTACATATAAAAAAACGGTTGACGCAAATCGTGAAATAGAATTATACTTAAGATGATTTTGAAAGAAGCCTTTAAAGTAGCGATCATACAAACCATTTACAGTATATTTTCCATATTAAGGGTTGCAGTACGCTACGAAAATTTGGCAGGCTTGCTTCCCTAGGCGTTTTTACCTGACAACCTAAAAAGGAGAGTAGTGTTTTTCGGTGTATGTATGTAACCATGTTTCTTTTGACCTTATATAGACTAAACGCGTAGACGGATTTTACAGTGCGAGGTATCGTTGGCTTGATCACCCAAGGAGTGTCATAGGCTATATCAGAACCTCTTCTATTCTGAGGCTGCAGAGGTAGTCGGGTTTTCAAAGCGTGTTTTTTGGTAGACTTGATTAAGTGCATAAAATTTAATAGCACTTGTCAGAATTTCGGTTATGACAATTCTATTTCTCTAACGGCTTCGTTAAACAGCTGGCTTGCTTGGCGCGGCGTGACAGTAGCGCGGCGCGTTCTTAGCATGGAAATTAACAAGGAGTTGTCACACACAGTCACGCCGCGCTTGTTATGATTTTCAAGTTATATTTGTTTACAATTTAATAGTGTATTGTGTGTGTTAACAGAGATTGCCAGAGAACACGCCGTGCGCAACGCGACGTTTTCCTGTAGTGTGACTGCCGCGCCGCGCCGGGAGTCAGCCGCGCTGCCGACGCGTCGCGCGTGCTAGCAGTTTGACAAAGCCTTTAAACATTATTTTGCAATTACTTTTAAGACTCTATTATTATAGGGAACTATACAGCATACACACAATACCGTGACGAAATTGTATTTTTTGACATTAAGTCGAACCGTAGATTAAGTTTTGTTTTTAATGATTTTTCACACCTATATATGTATTTTTTAATTTACCTCGCTTGCAGTAAAAACTTTGCTTCAAATGAAATATCTGACTGTTAAACACGCTTTGTCAAAACATGAGGCTATTCCCTTAACGCGTATGAAAGGAAAACGGTTGTTTGTATGTTGAAATGTTCACTTAATTTTAATGAGTCTGAATTATTGCGGCGCCGGAACGGGTAAAACACGGATTTATCTTGCTAGCCAGCCAATTTAAAATAGTGGATGTATTTATTTGAAAGGATTTATCTGTGCTAGTTTTACTGAAATTCACCAACAACTTAACAGATGATTTTAAAATGTTTGTTGATAATAATGCAATGTGTTGTATATTGAACGAGTTTGATGTTTTTAAAAATAACGTTTGTTTCTCTACTCGTGACTACGACCATCGCAACATGGTTGAAACGTTGATATAACGTGTACACGCGATTATTTCCGTTTTTGATGTTTCACAGTATAACGTAACGTATTCGGTAGAATACAATTTTAACGACCCAGTTAATGACTTGTAGCCTTGTATCAATATGACGATTTGTAATCTTAAAATTTAGCTTATTATAAAGTGAATTAACTGTTTAAATTACACTTGCGTACCTATTGTAAAACGCAGACAAACAGATGACAATCGCATTTAACATTCAATATTACACAAATGCGTGACTTTTATTTCTCTGGGTTTAACACGCAATAAAGGAGTCTAACAAAAACCGGCCAAGTGCGAGTCGGACTCGCGCACTGAGGGTTCTGTACACATTTGGCTGGTTTTTAGTATTTGTTGTTATTTTATAGGGTTTGTTCTATAATCATATCAAATTTGACGCTTGTATGTTTTACCGTTATTACGTTACAACAAAAATAAAATAAGTTGAAAAAATACGTATACGTATACGTATTATTTCACTTTTTTTTTTTTAGTAAATCCGCCGTAATAACACATATTCTGAAAAAAAATCAACCCGCTATCTATTACGCTTCAAAAGATAACTCTTTATAATTATCACAGACAGACTGACAGAAGGACAGCCATATTAATAGGGTCCCGTTGGGCGCCCTTCGGGTACGGAACCCTAAAATACAAGCTTTGATATCCGACTGTCTGCGTTGATATATTCGTGACTGCTCATGCTACCGCAGCAAAACATGTAACCTATGTCAGTCGTTAAGCTTACAAGAGGTTACAAAGATACATTCCCAAACACAAACCCCCAAAAAACAGTTACCATCCTGCTCCCTCTTGCTAGCAACTCTTAGGCAAAAACCGTACCTTTCAAGTGGAAGGTTCAGTTTAGTCTTGTAATTAGGCCTTTAGTTTTAAGTAACAAATGAAAGCATCACTCAAGCGCCAAGATTGAACTCAACCGATCAGCGAAGCCCTGGATTTATTTATTTAAACTTAATTGCGCTATTAAAAATAAAGTACAAATGGTGGGCTTAATGCCCAATGGCATTCTTTACCAGTCAACCAGTAGGCCAAACAGAAAATGACGAAGGTCGGCGCCAAGAAAACTAGTAAAGAAAGCAAAGTTAATAAATATTTATTATTATATTTTAATAGTATAATAGATATAAAATACACATAAAGATAATTATTTCGATTGTATATAGAATTGCTTTAATGTCGTCCTCATATACAGGATTTATAGTGTTAACTATGACATGTTAATTATCAGCTACGGTTATTTCAAGAGGATAAATCCTGTTTTTAAACATAAACTGCCAAAAATCAAAACAATTTTATTTTAAAAATTATTTTTCTATTTGCATTGAAATTAACATTTGACCCAATTTCAAGTTACACAAATGTTATGCCTTTCAAATGAACAAAACCAATTTCATTTCCACTACCTTTTATAGGCCAACAAACGCCGCAACCAGTTGATATTCAAGCCACATTTTGCATGCGACAATCGATCAAGAAAACCTAATAGGCCACTCCCAAATAGGATCTGTCCATCAACCGGCAGACAAACTTTCTTTGTTTTCTCATATGCACAGATATAAAAGAGGATCTGAAGCACTTGCGAAAACGTTCTACCTGTCAAACAAAGCATAATCAACCTTATCCTTCGCTCTTAGGGGTAGAAGGGGATGTAAGATAAAATTTGCGTTTTTGTGCCCACTAACATTTGATTGGACACGACGGTAACAGAGTGGGGTCGGTAGTTGATTGCTTTACCGAATTAGACGAGAATCCGGTTCGGTATTAATAACAAATTAAGATATTACATGAACACAGTTGGCAGATTAACGCCATGGTGGTCTTATTTATGAGGGTGCAACCATTCTCTTTTTTTATCTTTTGAAGGCAATTTTAAGGTCTTATCGTTCCCTAGCTAAGCGTTATTACCTGTTAAGGCAAGCTTGAAAGATTTAAATAATGCTCTTCTTGTATTATTAGGCAAAATAATTACTGATCCTTTACTGAGTTTTTTTTATGCCTATCACAAAGAAATAATTATAATCTAATCTAATATACCAACAATCGTCGTGTCTGTTAAAAACTCTACTATTTTTTTCGTTATTACAACAAAAACTGATTTTTTACATATCATTAGACCAAAAGCTTTTTCTTTCCCCTTTGTATTTTTTGCCAATTGGTCCTTCGAACCGGATAATCCTGGGCCGTCCATGTCAGACACGGGCGTAGAATAAACATGGCCGCCGTCCGCCATTAAACGTGTTTGTTTAGGTTATGTTACACATTATTATAGTGTTATTTTTTGTTGACATCGCTGTTAACCCGCGAGGTAACAAATGCGAACGATTTGTTAGAACGCCCAAAGTGTTATGTTTTTTAACATTATAAGGGTCGAAATTATGGAGGCAAGCTACTACGTAATTGTTTTAAAGAGGTATTTTTGTTTTAATTAATGTTCTCGAATTAATGAGAAATATTTACAGCGCTTTTCGTAATCTTTGTCTTGTTTAAATACGTGTGTGTTGATTACAATGAGGTATCTTCAAGTTAACGCCAGGCTTTTAAGACCTAAGGTTCTGTTTTGAGAAAAATGCCTAAATAAATCAAAGTCTGACTAAAACACTATATTATCAGTTCCTAAATACATGTCTGCGTAATTATCAGGATTTAGAGCAAATATGAGAATAAAAAAGAAATGTATGTAGTTAAACATAGTAGTAGAAAGTAGGAAACTATTTTTTTCTTTGCGAATTCTAAAAACATTACCTTTATTATTTCTACACACGTGAAGCTAACTAAAACTCTTGCACAAAGATAGTCGGATACAAGAATGACGCTTTATCCTAGAAAATTCGACGGCTCCTGAAAACTGGATTCGAGTTCTGTGTGAACTAAGGAGTGAGCAAATTCAAGCTGTCTACCTTTTTTATTTTCTATTTACTTACTTAAAAACTGTTTAATATGAATTCTAACGCTGGGGGGCGAATTTTGACTTTCGAGTGCTTGAAATCAAAGTCGAGTGATAGAAAATAATAGCACACGAAAATATGTCACGATTATTTTTGTATGAACCTATTATCCGTATTTTTGAACGCCCTCACTCGAAAGCTAGTGATTGACTTAATTTAATCACGTATTTTGTTGTACGCAGAAAGTCGATGATAAACGGTTTTTTTTTTTCATATTTTAAATATAAATAAACATACGACATACTTAATGAAGTAGAAGTTGTGATTGTGGCGGAATATTATTATTTATATGCACTTTCAGCGTTTTTTTATACCGTCCAAAAACTTTTACTATGAAAACTAATAAATTAAACCTTTAAATGGTTTTTTGTCTATGATATTTAAGGTTTGTTCCGTCAACTTCCGTCCGAAGAGAATATAATAACATTAGACGATTTGATTGATTTGACAAATGTCAAAACATCAAATGATAGAAATGAAAACGAATGGTGTGGACCACTCGTTTTTAAATTCTCAATCGCTCGTATTTCAAAAATATGGTTTCACCTTTTTTGCTCACTTTCGAGTGAAATTTTCGAGCGCTCGAAAGTCAAAAATCTCCGCCCAGGTAGTCGAATCAAAATGAAAGTCCTTTAATTTGCGGTGATAATCAGTAACACCACGTGACACAATTGTCAAACAACAGAGTAACCAAGTATTAATTCGGCGTATTAATTAATTTGAATTATATCTTAATTGCCTGCAGGTACAAAGTAGACATTAATTAATTAATAATGTCGCTGGTGTAGTTTGCTCGCTTTCCAAAGACGTGGCGTGTATCCACCAGATCTCGACACGTGTACAGGTAGCGTTAGAAGTGTTACGCTCATATTTAATCGTTTATTGGAACTGAAAACGTGAAATTTTGTTCGTCGAAACATCTTCTGGATACGTTCAAAACAGGTTAATTATCTGAAATCCATCCAACCAATCAGCCTGTCTCCGCCCACTGTTTGGCATAGATCTCTTCCTCATCCTTCCACTTTCCTTGGTCCTGCGCTAATCACATCCATTGTCTCTACGCCGTCTCCCAAACGGAAATGGTCTATATAAGGATTGTACGTATCTGTTATACAATTTGATAAATTAATTCTATCGAGACAGAAATGGAGTTAGTGCTAATAATGAAGAATGTAATCTACATCTTTTGTAAGAAATCCCTTTTAATAAACCTCATTTTGTTAACAGACGTCATTTTGAAGACAGATTTCTCTGGTGTGGTGTTCTTTCATGTGACAATAAAGACAGCCTAGTCTGTATTGACCCTGCCAACGAAGTTAGCGGATGCGGATACTGGTTTTTATTTTTCAGTTCCAACAAAAAATTGTTTATTTACCGGGTTTTGTTGTTTGTATGATTCCCGGTAAGGGCAAATATTTGTGTGGTAAGCCCGAGTATTCCGTTCAGGAGTCTTAGATAATTTTATGTATTTAAATATTTATTCTATGCATATTATGTTTATCGTTGTAGTGCCCATATGATAGCGCAAGCCTCGAAAATTTGAGAATATTCTCACAAATTGGCCAATTTGAGAGAATATTCCCTGATAATAATTTATTAGAATTTCTGTACTTCTAACGTGTTGACTGTACTACCGTTGTTGTTTAGTGAACCTACACTCACAAGCATACGAGTATGTTGTTTTATCAGAAATCCGTGGATACGAATACGGAATCTTCAATACTAATATTTACTTGCCTTAAGTTAATTTGTCATGTAGGTGAATTAGGTTAATCTTATAAGAAAATAAGGTTATTTAAACGTTACTTAAGGGCCTTAATAAAGCCGGTCGGGTTTATTAACGACCAGGTGAAATATGATTTCGCTGGACCCGGCTTTAATTTCTAAAGAATATAATATTTCGGGAAGATAAGGTGTCCCCACGGGAAAGCCCGTGTATAATCTTTATACTTATCTAAAATGTTCTTAAGTTTTTTACCCTAAAATCTTGCGTAATCTTCATTAGGCTTAATATATATTTATTTTATAGTTAGTTGCCATGCCGCTTAATTTGAACGTTTTTAAAGTAATAATATAATAACTCAAATAATTTACGTATTCTTTAACTACCGTTTATCACTCATGAGATTCTACATAGTGAAGGTAATTAAAGCAGTTGGTATATGTTCATCTATATTTTTATCTGATTTCATTCCATTTTTCTATAAATGTGAATCAAATGACGAAACATTTAACCGTTGACTAAAGAACCTTTTATTGGATGATGCATATTATTCGGTTAAATAATTTGTTGACATGAAACTGTTGTTCTAGGTTCTCTTAATTTGACGTTGTTTTTGTATTACTTTACTTGGTATTACTTAGTTACAATTCTGATGTTATAACTACCACTTTACAATGTACCTATTTTGACGAACATAGATCAATGCATGTAAATATTTATGTAATTTATAATGTACTTGTTTTATGCAATAAAGAAATCTAAATCTAAGTCAAATTTAAACAAAATAACGATCCAAAAGCGAAAATTATCTTAAAATGTCACAACTAGCTTCAACCTCTTGAACGTGAACACTATAAAGGGTTATGTTCTTATAGTGTTTACGTTAAACCTTTTATACGGCTCTAAGATCACAAACGGCAGTGGTTGCGGTTTACAACGCGCGCGGGAACCATCGCGGGGATGTCGAGCGTTCTTGCGATGTCCGTGGGGGCGTCTTGATGTACCACAGACTAGCGAATTAGACTGAACCAGTTATGAGGAACACGCAGATAAAAAAGAATTTAGATGTTTATTTATTAGGATGTAAGGCCTTTTTTAGCCTTTATTGCAAAAATAGATTGAGTAGGTACAAAAAGTGAACTTTGTAATTTAATTAATAGTTATATTACACTAACCGCCTGTTTCACAATCGTCATGTAAAGCATATCTGTCAAATAAATTAAGCCCTTTCCCTTTCTTATACTTGAAAATATACAAGGAGAGGGCTATCTTTATTTGACAGATGAATTTACTTGTCTATTGTGAAACAGGCCCTTAATTTAACAATTTATACCTTATTGATTTTTATGTATTTGCAATTAAATCAATTAGTAATTTCAATCAATTAATTACTTAAGTTTCTTGAAAATACAATTATTTCGTAATTGCAAAATAATAGAGCTGTAACAGTCATGTATCGCTGTCCTTTTCACTGTCTATGGAACTTGTCAAGTTTGAAGAATTCATAATACGGCAACAGAGATCTTATTTAATAGGCACCTACACTTTATGTTTGTGTCATCTCTGTTCTATTACAAAGTTATTCTTTGCCGGAACTTCATTAAGAGGGTCCCACTGCAGTCGTAATTGTAGACTGGGAAATATTGAAACTAATTGCATGATTGTGGTTTTTGTTACCATCTAATTACTGCTGCTGTGGTTATGGTCTGGTGTATTTTGATTAGATTACAGAATATTAGAGTAAATTCGTTTATTTAATTATAAAATAATAAAATGTTAATTTTTGAATTGATAAAGCTTTTTTGTTATCTAAATTTAATTAACTTATCTTTAAAAGTAAGTACTTAAATCCGAACATATTTTTGTTTTACTCATTGTAACAAATAAATTACGTGCAATATGCAACAAAAGGAAGGTTTAAAATTGTAGTAAATACTAGATTGCAGTACCCACTGCAATCTAGTATTTAACGAAGTGTATTCTGGAGTGTCGCTTGTTATTCCGAGAGTGCGGCCTACTCAGCATAGACTACGATTTTCCGGGTTAAAATGTATCCTATGTCGAAGTAAGGCATAGTAGAAAACCAATTTTCTATGCCTCACCATAATGTAACCCTAACCCAAAAACACTGAAACAACTGTAAAACAGTAAAGTAGTAAAATATCAGTGTAATAAATCCAAATCTATTTCACTTAAGGTCGAGATACGCGAAGTTCGCGATCGTCCCATATATAAAATGTTGGAAGTTGCGATGCGATTTTTTCTTATCTAACTTCGTTAGGGGCCGATGACAATGCCCTGGGGGACACCGGGAACTTTCATACTAAACGAAAGAAAGTTTGGGTTCGGGCGGTAGGATATTTTTTCTTTGAACTTGAGCTGGCATATTTTTGGTAGAGCATAAAGAGTTGAATAACCTAACTTAACCTTCAAATCTAAAACCTGACTGGCGATTAGTATGACGCACCCTTATAATTTTTATATAGCCTATGACACTTGTACGTTTTTGACGAATCGTTTGACACCCCATTTATTAAAATCGGTCCAATAGTTTAGGAGCTAGAGTGGAACATCCGATTTTCGGTCACATACCTACATACATTCAAAGACTGTTAAACACATTACGAGTACCCTTCATTTTGCTTCGCGCAGTCTGGTAAAAAGAAAAGTATGAATGGGTCATACACAGCCGCAGAAACAAAAGTTGTCTCTCCCGTTCCAGAAAGTTAAGGACTTTGAAACCGATTTGTTTTGTTTTTAAGATAATGGAAGCTCGGCGTAGTTTTGGCCTGTGTCGAAATTATATGAGTTAAAACCTCCCTAATCGTTAACTATTAGGAACAGAAGGGACAATGTTGAACCTAAATCTGTGTTTAAACCAAACTGAACAAGATGGTGATTATTTAAATATATTAGGAATAAAAAATTAAAGTCAACATTTCTAAAATACAAAACCAAATAAATAAAAGCACAAAAATATATTCACATTTTAATAAAGAAGAACTGTATAGATTTCAGGTCCCCTATTTTCTTGGCACTAGAGATTAATTTTCGTTTAAAATGAAAATGTCAACTGTATACAAAATTGTTTTTGTTTTAACATTGTCATGAACTTTCTTATTTACTAGTGGATTGAGAATAAAATTAGGACTATAAGTGAATGACATTTAAATATGTTTACTGTCATTTTGTACCAAAAAATACACCTAACATTTACAAAAAATTATTGATTAATTTTAATCGGTATTCAGGGTTGAACAGCAATATTGGTTACGCTCGTCAAAAATGTCGATACATTTTCGCAGGAAAATATTATTTACTGAGCCGAAGGACCTTGCGGGTATTACACGTGAGGGTTGCAAAGGGTAAGGTCTAAAAAGTTACTCTTACCGTGAATAGAATACACAGAACAAAAATATATTACCAGATATCGTTACGCACACACCATTAAGAAACAAGTAAACAAATACTGGGTGTTTTTTTATTCGTCTTAAACATTTTGGGGGTTAAATCAGTAGGTCATACTGATCAACTTTCACTATGGGACCAACCCCGAAATCGCGAAAAAAAAATTGACCAACCCATACATATTGGCTAGTCAGCTGACGATGTTTTGTATGGGAGGGTCTAATTTTTTTTCGAAATTTCGGGGTTGGTTCCATAGTGAAAGTTGGTCAGTATGACTTACTGATTTAACCCCCAAAATGTTTAAGACGAATAAAAAAACACCCTGTATAGTCGGCCAATCAGCAAACAGGCCGGCAAAATTATTTTTGATAAGTGATATTTTGTGACCACAGGGTCAGGGACAGACCATCGTTGACAATATGTCCGAACAGTGTTGTGAAAATATTTTTGTCGAATCATCGTGCAGTGTAAACGTCTGCGTAGTACTAAATTGAGTTGCCACTCCGCTGCGAGCTAACGTAATATTTGATTCAGTTAATGTAACACGTTCTTAGTTACTCAGTCTTAGAACATTACGTTTGCTGTTCGTTTTATTTCGGTAAATGAGTTAATAAATTGGGAGCATTATTAGATTTCTTAATTATAAGGTAAGCTACTACTAGCTTTTGCTCGCGACTTCATCCGCACAGAATTCGTTTATGGCTGCTCCCTCGGGAAATTACCCATTTTCTGGGATAAAAAGTATCATATTATGTCCTTTCTTGGGATCCCTCGAAATTAATTTAGCGCTTTTGCCACGAAAGCGTAACACACAAACAAATA
Source organism: Tortrix viridana (assembly GCA_963241965.1). Taxonomy (NCBI): domain Eukaryota; kingdom Metazoa; phylum Arthropoda; class Insecta; order Lepidoptera; family Tortricidae; genus Tortrix; species Tortrix viridana. The sequence goes on from OY725181.1 coordinate 4,366,203, forward strand.
AATTCACTTTCGCATTTATAATATTAGTATTAGCAAGTAAGAGAAATTAAGTAGAAGAAATGAAGGTAACCATTTTTATGGTGTACTAGCGACCCGCCCTCGCTTCATTTGACCAGAAGAACGATCAGAAAAAATCCGCCAATGTGAAACTAAAAGCGCGCGTTTTAACTTAAAGTTTATTATTGTTCCATGATAGAAACTAAGCCTACTTCAAATTTGACATTGTATAAACAAAATTGTAAACTGTCAGTCACATTATAGATGTTTTTTTCTAAACTCAAGAAGAAATAAAAATAGCATAGTGAGTATAAAACAATCGGTAAAAAAAAAGTTTTGACGGAGTTGAATCTAGTCAGATCCTGGAATATCAAATTATGGCAGGAATTTTAGAAAGTGTTCTTTACTGCCTATTTTCCATTTAAATTCATCGTGCCAATTTTTGGAAATAAAGCAAATATAAGCTTTTATTTTCGTACTGAACCTGAAATAGACGTCCGAGTTACATAACTCCATCCAATCACGAGCTATTTAGGGACCCGCGGGGAAGGTTAGCAATCGTTTTAATTGAGAACGTTATTTTCGCCCGATCCTCAGGGTCCTATTCTCACTCTTTGATCATGATTCGACTTCGTGTAAACAACCCTAATGTGAAATGGTTTTCGTTCGATTTCGATTCGATTTTTGTAACATATTTATAAAAATATGTTATTTTGTTCACTTTACGTTTTCAGATTACGTTGTTCTTGGTCAATCTTAGTAAACAGGAAAACGTCAAAAAGAGAGGGCTGGTTTTATTATATCAATTAAACATTATTTTATAATTATGTGGACAATCATAATAAATTGTTTATTTTTATCATTATTTGAACGATGTCAACGTCAAAAACTTGTTTTTTCGATGAAACAAATGAAGTTATGATTGTTTAAAGACCCCTACAATGCAGACGCTATCCCGTAGCATGTGCTACGGCGTAGCACATGCTACGAAATACCTACGACATTTGCTTCTAGCCTACGGAGGTAGTTTAACTAATTTGATCCCGACATGCCTTTGACGTTGAAATTAAAAGTTCACAGAGGTCTAGTTCTAGGAGATTCAATTTATTAGTTCTAAGACAGAAACATTCGCACATTCATACGAGTAGGTACATATCTCCACTTGACTGCCAAGACGCCTGCTTTTTGACGTTTATGTACACACAGCACTACGCATGCATTCAAATTACAAAGTTAGGTCGGATCGGCGGCTGTATAACTTGCAACTATAACAGAACTTACCACTAGGTTTCCTGTGTACTTGTGTTTTAGTCTTTTATCTGGTGTTATATAAGGGTCTATATTGTCTTCCATAAAGTTTTAGTTCCGTTTTTAAGATTCAACGATAAGATTTCAAGATAAGATAAGATTTAACATTTTTAGTCATAAATATTGTTAGTCATAATATTGATTGTCATAATATTTGAGGGTATATTTTTGTATTTCCGATTTTTCCTGGTCATATTTGTCGAAAGTCATAAAAACTTTATTCATAACTTTTTACATCATAATGTATTACACCTCATAATGTTAAAGGTAATAATATTGCTTGACATAGTGATTATAAGGTCCAAACTTGTTTATCATAAAAGTAAAATACATCAAATGTAAGTTTCGCCTACTATACATTCAGTCAACAAAGTATCGGGAATGGATGATTTGTTTATGGTTCCAAATTCAAATTTTTGTTTTTTTTGTTGTTGTTAGATTGGCACAACTGTTTTCTATTTTGGCGCGGAGTTTGAGTTGCATCTGTTATTTATATTAAATACAGTGCTGTTTTTAGTTATATCATATCTAGTGTGTATTGCGAATTTCATAATGGACAAAAACATTGAACAAAGAGTTTGTCTTAAATTTTGCATCGCCAATGGAATTTCGTGTTCGGAGTCACTGAAAATGTTACAGAAGGCTTACGGTGATTCGACTTTATCAAAAACACGTGTTTATGAGTGGTACAAAGCGTTCAAAAGCGGTCGAGATGTGATGGAAGATTTGCCTCGCTCTGGTAGGCCATCAACGTCTGCAACTGAAGTTAACATCGCAAAAGTGAAGGAAATAGTGACTGAAAATCCTCATTCAACTTTGAGAGAGATAGCCGCCGAACTTTCTGTATCTCACGAGTCGATCCGTACTATTTTAACTAATCATTTGGGTATGAAACATGTTACCGCTCGGCTAGTCCCAAAAGACCTGAATTTTCTCCAAAAACTCAATCGCATGAGAGTCGCTGAGGACATGCTAGAACGAGTCAATTCCGACCCAACATTCATGAAACGCATTGTTACTGGTGACGAGACGTGGGTTTACGAGTTTGACATGCAAACTAGTCAACAAGCTTCGGAGTGGCGCCTTCCAACTGAACCGAAACCGAAGAAACCACGCCAAAGTCGATCAAAAGTCAAAGTCATGTTGACTGTTTTCTTTGACTATCGCGGTGTTGTGCACTCGGAATTCTTGCCGGAAGGTCAAACGGTAAATAAAGAATATTATTTGAGCGTTATGCGGCATTTAAGAGAGCAAATTCGACGAAAAAGGCCAGATTTGTGGAATGAAAATTCTTGGATTTTGCACCACGATAATGCGCCTTCGCACAAGGCCATCATTGTGAAAGAATTTTTGACCAAACACTCAACAAATACCATCGAGCAACCACCATATTCACCAGATATGGCTCCTGCCGACTTCTTTCTTTTTCCTAAACTCAAATTACCACTTCGTGGCACCCGTTTTCAATCGGTAGAAGACATAAAGGAGAATTCGCGCCGAGAACTGAATTCAATTCCGGAAACAGCGTTTAAAAAATGTTTTGATGATTGGATTATTCGTTGGCGTAAGTGTATCGTTTCTGAAGGAGCATACTTTGAAGGTGATAAAATAAATTTGGATGATTAACAAACAGTTTGTGTATTATTGATCCTTTCCCGGTACTTTCTTGACAGAGTAGTATTACTTAAAAAATATGTTCGGTTCTGGCGCTTCGCCGGCCGCTGCCGCGGCACGCTCGCTTCGCTCGCTCGGCTCGCGCGCTGTAGGGTCGCAGTTCTACCTAACACTCCTCCTCGCTTCGCTCATCGTCGTACCTAACGGAGATCTTCCTTTATATATCTACATCATATTCATAATATCAATTTAAAATTAAAAAAGAAAGAACATTTGGAGTCATAAAAATTACATACTTATGTACTGAGGCAATGAAACGGTATGAATAATAATAATTAGTGGCTTAAAATATATGCTTTAAAATATTTCTGTTTAACCATCAATATGCCTTTGAATATTATATATATAATTTTTATGACTTATGAATTTTATAATCCTTAACATTATGGACTATTCACTTTAGCATTATTAAGCATTATGCTTTACAGTTTTTATGACTATCGATAGTTATGAGCATAAATAGTATGACAATCAATTTCTGACTTTCAAAATTCGATACAACAACTTTATGGCTGACTAAGTTCCCGTTATATAACCATAATTCTCAACAAATATAAACATCATTTTGCCTGAAACCACTTAGCTGTCTAATTTGACTGACACCTCAGTGATATATGTATCACATACACACATTCAAACTATTTTTGACAAAAAATTTCGATTGTTTTATATATCGTTATAATTATTGTGTCTTGCCGCTGCTTACTATAGTTTAAATCAGATGTTATCGCAATAAAACCTGATCTCTTTAAAGCGCAAGCGTTTAGACGTGATTTTAACTTGCTTGTCCAAAACAGGTAAAGAGTAAAAAATAATGCAATACAGATAATATTTTTTGTTATTTTTAAATACAGTTAAAAGCTCCTATAATGGACAATGCTCCAGTGATAAACAAAAACATTTTTTATTGAAAACTTGATAATACCGAACACTTCATTCTAATAGCGGTAATCTCAAATAATTTTAGTATTATCTAATTGTTACCCCAATAGCTAACGCTAAAAGCCTATATTTATTGGATTGTTCATAACTGGAGCACTGTCCGTAATAGGTGGTATAATAACGACATCGATATCGAAATATATATCGACATCGAAACAGAAATATTTAAAAAATACAATGAGTAAAGTATTTTTAGTGACCGACAGTGCATCGTTACACTTCCGTGCACTATAAAGGTCTATCTTTAGCAATCGGATAACGTACACTATTACACTAACGAGCCCCAGCCGTCATTAGTTTAACATGTCAAAGACCCGACATCCCCACGCCGGAGGCTTCTTGAAATTCAATTTTCCATTTTATTTTTCAGTGATAAATAGTTTTGGGGAGATAAAATGTCCAAGCCGTATTTTGGAAATCATTTTGTACGTAACATACAAACTGAAGAGTAATTTATTACCTGGTATCATAGTGCTAAGATATATTAAAGAATGTGTCATGATGATGTATGTCAGGGTTTCTAATATTTTTATAAGTCTCTTGTTTGTTGTGTATAAATCTGTTCTGTTTTAAACGCAATAAATCAATTTTTATTTTATTTGTTTAATTAAGTACTTCGTTATTTTAAAATTAAATGAGGGGTTAAATTTTTGGTTGGATAATGTTCTGATTTTGTTGTGGATTAATTTACTTGAAATTTTAACACAACGTTGCATTTCAATACGAGAGTGTTTTTATAATGTTATATTTTTTAGAATACTTTTGACTGAGACAGCGGAGCGTGTCAAGGTTTACCTGGTAACTCTGGAAGAGTTGGGTTTGTTAAGAAACATCTTAGTAACAACTGTCTAATTTCAAATTGAGTAACTCAACCTAATTTTATTTTCTTTTGTTTTATCGGCTGCCGTGTATTTACTGCCTACCACTCTAATTTCACCTTGTTTATCTCATTTCACCTTCAACATTGTTGCCTCGGGCTAAAGTTAGGCCTCAATTGAATTTCGTCCGTTGACAATCACCGCCTATTCACCGGCTCGCTTTGTTTTACACAAAAGCCGTCAAAATTCGAAAGTCAAGTTGTTTGGCACGTTTGTTATAATTATAAAGTGCAAACGCAATTTATTCGGGTTCAAAACAATTGTGCCCATTAAAGTTAACGTGACTGGAGATGGTGACTGTTTTTTGGAAAGTTTTGCTTTTGATGCTGTTTTCAGTTTAATTCTAGGCTATTAAGAGTTAGTTTCGTGTATACAAAAGCCAAAAAGTGTTATCATTAAGTTTTTACCGATAAAGTTATTCTTATTATTATTCTTATTCTTCTATTTGTGTAGAGTTTCAGGTCGGAAACGATTGTCTAGAACTATTACGAAAGCCTGTTTGTGGGGTTATTTTGAGCCATAGCTTTCAGGATTGCTCAGAGCCTATATTTATTGCCATAGTTTAAACAATATTGTTAAGGACTCAGCCCTTTCTCTTCATTGCTTCTTTGTGAAACCAGTTTCGTAGACATAATACTTAGACTGATTATTTAGAGCATAGACTATTGCTGATTAAGAAAAAACAAAAAAAAATCTTTAAAAAAATGCTAGGTACCTTCTATTATTACTATCTTGTTATGACGGAAGAGAGTTCATATTGTTTGGATGTCTTTAAATATTTATTTCTAATTCACGTCACGGAATTCACGAAGTCACGGATTAAATATTGGGAACGGGTATAAGTCAAAGACAATAAATTTAATATCACTATGACATACGTCACAAACATTGAAATCAAACTTACAATCAAAATAAAATTAAATTAAATTAAATTAACATCATAATTCAAAACAATACACACCAAAACACCTCATCCATAAAATTCATATCGACTTATAGTTATAATGATCGTGCCGTATAACCGAATTACAAGGATGATGGGCAGAAATCTGATTACGCATCTAAGGCTTACCGTGATTGGTCGAAATGCTAGCGCGCTAATTGGTCAAGCCAGCGCGGCAAAATGTTTCCATCAGGCGACGCTACATATTGGTGTCCTCAATCGTACTCGGCGTCGATCCGTTACGTTCAAACGTTGCCAGTTCGGAATACGTCTCTGTTTAGTATGGTATAAGTAACAAGAGACTTACGTTTATGCTTTAATTACAAAAAACCGCCACTTAATTTGGCGTTGCATGATAGCAATGATGTAAGTTCGTAAAATTAAGTAGTGGGGCGTCTATGATGATGATGATGATAGGAAAAATAAAGGAATTTTGATTAATTTTGGAGGCAAAAACAAAAGTAAGAATAAAAACTTATGTTGATTCTAAACTTAAACTATACGAGTACATTATAAAATGAAATTGTTTATGCAAGTTTCGAAAGGCGCCCTTGTTCTCATTTTTAACCGACTTCAAAAAAGGAGGAGGTTCTCAATTCGTCTGTATGTTGCTTTTTTTTTCTTTTTTTTTTTTTTGTATGTTTGTTACGCGATTACTCCGTCAATTGTGGACCGATTTTGAAAATTCTTTTTTTGTTTGAAAGGGTATACTTTCGAGGTGGTCCCATTGTCACGAAATCAGAATCTGATGATGGGATCCATGAGAAATCGAGGGAACTTCTCAAAAGTTAGAGGCACACATACAGCGATTTTGGTATTACCTGCAAGACCTTAAGAAATTGCATTACAAAAGCACCTCTTGGTGACGAGGAACTGATGATGAAGACCAGAGGTGACCACCGGAACTGGCTTAGTCGTAAGTGATTGACGCCAGCAATGAGATTTCTTTATTAAGACTATGAAGCTAGTTTTATACTCATTATAACACATATGGTGAAGTGCAACTGATGGTGAAGTACCGGGAGAACTCCTCAATGATTAACGGCCCTGCATCTTGGGCAGAGACATTTTGTTAAGGGTGATGAGAGGTTGGTATTAGGTTATTGTTTCTTAATGTGATGTTTATGTGCTTTAGTTCATCACATAATAATAAGAGGTGCATCACTAAAAAGCGAAAAAAAAATTTTTACAAAAAAATAAAACCGTCTTCAAAAACCTACTAAAAAGCGTTAAATAAAAACCAGCCTCATAGAAGTCCTTGGAATAGCCTATTTAGTGCCGAATAAGTACATAGAATATATCGAAGTCGGTGGCAAGAATCATGGTGTCATTGCTATTGTGTATACCTACTTGACACCGGCTTGGATATATTCTATTTACCTATTCGGCACTAAATAGGCTATTCCAAGGACTCCTATGAGGCTGGTTTTTATTTAACGCTTTTAGTAGGCTTTTGAAGACGGTTTTATTTTTTTGTAAAATTTTTTTTTTTCGCGTTTTTTAATCGAGCTGAGTTAAATTTCGAGCACAGTGATTTTTCATAATATATTATGTTTTTATACTACGTCACATCTTACTTATGTTATATTTAGTTACCGTGCCGTTTCGGTATCGATAATTAAATTTTCATAATAATTGTAAATAATTAGCGTGAAATCATACATTTTAATTGATTTTACCTATTAGTTCCAGCTTAGCAAAAGTGTGTTACGACATATATAAGCGTCGGACACACGTCTACCGCCATCTATCTGCCATGGCACCCCTTAGGCGCACCTTGCTTGCACTGGCTTGCGCCGCGTTGCTTCACTCCGCCACCTGCCACAAAACGAAATGCGTAAACACAACGATTGGTAAGTATTGTCCAGCGTTATTCAAGCTTCACCTACTTTTTCTAATGAATGAATTTCTGTTTCTCCATAATTCTCTTTTCAGTGACTACTAAGTCTAGTCATTAAATATTTTGTCTGTTCCTTAGTTTTCCTCGTTTCTTATTGTGTCTCGGTTTCAACTGTGCAGAATTTTTGACCCAAGTAACATTTGGTATTCCTATGTTTTGAGGTTTACGTCTCTGATCATTGTTCTTTAGAGTTTTAGTCTCGGTCTTACATTTATTTTTAAATTATAGAAATATTTTTTGCAATTATATTATAAGTGTAGGAAGAGGTGTATAGGTTCAAAAAAATGGCATGTGGCTACTTAAAACAACCTGAACTCAGCCTCTTACAAGCTTGTCTCTTTTTAGGTCTCGATAAAGAGTGTACCTACCATCCTACTTCCACTTGACAACTATTAACGTGTCATTTCCTAACCTACTTACCTCTGGTAACTGTGGTTACCTATCTACCTCTGTTTACTTAAATATAATTGATTTTTCGTTTTAAACTTGCAGGCATTCCACCGTCGCCATTCCCCCCACCGATGGTGTTCCACGTAAACTTTAATCAAACTGGAACATATGACACGGTCCTTAATATTGACAACGTAAGTTGGGTTTCAAAGATAAAATAAGATAAATAAAATAAAAGAAAGCTTCTCAGGGAGAGTCACTACCAACAATAGCATAGTTAAAAATAATGTCTCCTTCTTTGTATCGATAGGGTCCCACAGACTAACAGTTTGTCGACCAGTATTGATCTGTCAGTTAATCACGGACTATCAGTTTCTCTTAAGGTTTACGACTGACATTTTGTGCATACTTCAAGTGTGTGGCACGTGACGATGCAAACCGCCTCACGGCCAAATTCATTTCACATTTGCGTATAGACAGCAGGTGGCATAACAATAGACTGGCAAGTGAGCTCTTTTACAAGGCTTGAATATAGCGTACAGGGCCCTTGGCCCTTAGCCAAGATGCCCATCGCTAACTAGCGTTTCTATCCGTTTCGTTTTTAAACCAATCGCGTCACTGGTAGATCACGTGACTCTCCGTATGACGTGATCTACCAATGACGCGATTGGTTTAAAAACTAAACGAATATAAACGCTAGTTAGCGATGGGCATCTTGGCTAAGGGCTCAGGACAACTTTTTTCTCAGTTATACTGTGGGAATAATCTGCCACGTAAAACGGTCGAAATTGAACTTTACCCTCGTTTGAAGTCTGCTAGTATGTGAAAAACGACAGTTTTAAAGCAGTATGAATACTTGAAAAATTTGGACGACAAACCGTCTGATCAAAGGAAAATAATATAAGTACCTAAGGTCTCTATCGATTGCGGTCTTTGCCTATTTTCTCCTTAAGGTTTGTCACTCTTAAGAACCACCCAGAGGCCACATTCAGGGCAGCAGCAACAGCAGCAGCAGCAGCAGCAGCAGCAGCAGCAGCAGCAGCAGTAGTTGTGGCAGTTATTTCCTGCGGACGCGAGTAACAGTTATCTCCCAGATCTCCTGGTCAATTAAACAAATAAAATTATAACAGGTATGTTATTTAATTTGTTGCAGGTCTGCCGTAGTTGGGATTCACATTCTAAACTCCTTTACGAAGAGGTCACGGTATGCAATGATGATGGGTGGACACTGAAGATAGATGAACATAAAAGCTTTTCATCCATTGAGGTGCATTGCGTCATACATTTATTTGACGTAGATTGGCCATGCCTTTTTTGGGACATCAATATGGATGTGAAAGTCACACAGTATTGCACGAGTCCCTGGCCCATACCCCACTCGGCACCCCTGGCACCCCCGGCACCCGTAAATCGTGGATAAAATTGGGATTTTTGCCAAGTTTTTTTTGGAGTTGTACCTGAAGTTACTTAAACCATAAAAATGTTACTTTCAATAAAAGCTTGTGGGATTTAAAATGTTTATTTACTTATAAAACAATTACTATTTACTATTTATGTATATATAATCTTATGACTACTATGGGGATCCATAAACCGTATCACAGATACAACTGAGTTATATTAATATACCTAACCATAATTTAATGTAACAAAGTACTCATTTTCCTCATGCATGCCATACAAAAAACGTTACCTACCTACCTTAGTCACTACGCATTGTTTACTCAAATGTTATTTAATAAACGTGAGATTTATCTAATCTCCAGATAAAAATATCAATCAGTTAAAGTTATAACATAACTCTCCTACTTTGTCATAAGATCTCTTATGTACTGTTTCGTGTAACATGAGCGCAAATACGAAATAAATGAATAATTATGAAGTTATGACCTAAAAATATTTAGAAAGCTGCTTAGTAGTTGCTTTTTCCGATACAACTGAGCCTAAAAAAGTAAAAACTCAACAAGCAATTGTTCTCTCATTAAATAACGCTTCAGCTTGGTGCTTGTGCCAAGCGCTGCTGCAGCGACCCTAAATCGATGTACATTTGTCGATGTAACTCCTCTATTTATTTTAGAAAGAAGACCAGTGCAACCACGATTGAAACCAGTTAAGATGTCTGGTTGAGTTAGCATTTAATATATCGCCGATAAATAAGCTGAAACATCTATAAAATGATTTTAAAAGAAAATGGAGTTAAAATTATTCCGCAATAGGCTACTTGACTAATATCAGAATAAATTACACTACCACTAAATCAGGCTTTCGAAAATAACACGGAAAAACGTAGCTTTGGGTTATTTTTGGAATTTAAACGATTTTTAATTCAACTAAGACTTTATAAAGGAACACTGAAAATTGTGACGTCACAGGTTCCTATTTTCATACTAACTTCATACTACAGGATCGTAGGAGTCAACTAGCCTATATATATCCATTATTTATACACGCGTTTTAGAGTAATTTAATAGCACTTATGACTAATATGTATAAAATTAATATAATAGCACTTTAACAGCGGAAAAGTGATATTGAATGTAGGACTTGAAGTCCCGGGATTTTCCGGACTAATTTTATGTGATCTAGTTCTGAATGTCCCAAAAATCCCAATTGTGGCCAAACACATTTGGTCCCGGGACTGAAAGCCGTTGTTGAAAATAATAAATACAAATAAATTATTACACATTTACCACAAAATTAAACTCTCCCAAATACGCGAAAATAGTAACGCGGGACTTTTGTGTTCTGATTTTTAAAGCCAACCATAATTAAGGTCATAATTAGCTTTGACTGCTGTCTTGCAAAACCAAAAAGCGTTATCTCCTACGAAACATCAATCCGTACAAGTTAATTTTCACGGAAACTAAAGTATTCAATTCTATTATTATTTGAGCTTACCTTAAGAAAAAGCAAGTACCTTAACTTGCTTTTTCCCGAGACTGCGTCCGCGTAAGTTGCTTATCGCTTTTCCCTCAGGAACTATACATATTTCCGGGATAAATAGTATCCTATGTGCCAAAACAAGATAAGGGCAGATCCGAACAGTCTAAACTGAGCTTGATTGAAACGCATTCATCTAAACATTCATACAAACATTCACATTTATAATATAAGTGGGACATGTACTGCCTGTTTAAAAGAAGTAGATTTTTTTAAGTGAACCTAAGACAAAGTGCACCTTGACATGTACTCTTTAGGAAGGTCAGTTAGTAACCGATACCTATTTAAACATCGATCCATCTTAGATCCAGATTATATAACGTGATGTTTGCATTCAAAACTCTCTCACGTAGTTCGGGCAGCGGGTGTGACTCGGCAAAAGTTCCCGACCTTAGCGCTACGGGTACGTGTAGCTTAGGGCCAAAACACAATTACACGATACGATGTCACGTCGTGGCACGATACGGTGACGCGTCACGACGCGAAGTCGTGTCGCGTAAATCTACGATGTACATGTTAGAAGGGTCATTATAGGGGTCATAGTTGGTTAAGCACGGTATCGACGACACCGTGCCGTGCATCGTACCAGTATACGACGTCGAATCGTGAAGTTTTACCACGTACAGTCACGAACGTTAATGTTGGACCCATTTCATAAAAATATTGCTTGAAGTTGTCAATGTCATTAGAGATGCCAAGTCATTTGTAACTTACAGGAAACTCCACCTTATTGCTGTAGAATGTCAGATTGACCTAAAGTGGATCCCAAATTAACGTTCGTGACTGTATGTATCTTAGATTTCGACAACACGACGTCGCATCGTGTCACAACGTCACATGCATCATCGTGCCACAACGCGACATCGTGTCGTGTAATTGCGTGACATTTAGGATCGGGTCTGCTTGGTTAATATTGAAATTGCCTCAAAACTAAGCACAATGTCGAATCTTATACTTGCAACATTTAAAGATGTAGTTAGTGATGCTGCCAACGAAGCTACGGTCAGGACACACGCAAAGAAGTTGGTTACTTCTTACAAGATATTTAATCGTATTGATTCCATATGAGCCTAACAAGATGATTAATACATTAACTAAGACGTAAAGGCTCGTATTTTTAGGTCTCTATTGTTTGTCATAAATTAATGTGCGATAATGTATCATTTTCCATAAGCATCATTTGAAATAAAGGCTTTTTTTTCTGAAACTGTATAATTTTCAGGGTTATTATAAAATAAACCTAACCTAACCTAATGGGTTCCATGCAATGATCTTTTAAATTATCTTGAAATGTTTAAGGTTTTAGAAAAAAAAAACTCCCAGAAAGTGAAAATTATGTCAAATTAAGTGATTACGGCAAATGAAATTATAGCAAAAGAATTTTATTTCCCGTATTTTAGAGTATTCGTTTCCCACCCTCCAATACTGCAAAGACGAGTATTTTTTTGTTGAGTCTTGGTTGGTTTTTATGTATACATTAAGTACTTATTTATTATATTAAAAATAATTTATTTATCGTTGTCTAGTTGAATTCTAGAGCTTAGTTAATTTGTATAAGTTTCACCGTCTGACATTTATTTATATTTTATATGTATTTGTTTTTCCGATTCCCGCTACAAAATCTACGTGTCAGTCTCAATATACAGGCAATACGAGTATGAGCTAGAAGAGGCAGGATAATATAAAACTGTCAATTTCAGAGCATTTCGTATTCCTTTAAAGAGTCTTTTAGCTTTTTCTTAATGGAAACTTTGGCGATACACCGCATGCAAGACCTTTTAGAGGAAAAGTACCGGCGGAACTACTTAAATAGTTCTCAATCGATAACTTCTTCGATACTCAGTTTTCGAGAACTGCAGCGGGTGATGTGAATAATAGATCTAGACACTATTCTTTATCATAACAGAAACATTCACATTATGTGCTTTCTAGGTACATAGTTGACCTTCTACCTACATACGGACCTTGAGATGTATCTTATCATTTAAGAAGATATGTATGTGGATACATCCCTAGTAGCACGCAAGCTGTATAAGAGCTTATACAGCCATTATAACTCTAGTTTTAGCTGCATAAGGGCTGTATAAGCTCTTATACAGCTTGCGTGCTGCATGGGATACTACCTCATCATCTGTGAATACAGATGAGTCCTGTTTATGGGTCCACTTTACCCTCTACGATAGATTCCATCTCTTACACATTTCTTCAACACTTACAGCTTGTCTATTTGCTTTCTCATAATAAATGTAACAGAAAATTTTGACATTCTCAGTTATTATTTTCAATCATGACATCGTGCCCACTAAGTGTTTGTATAATCTCTATTTTTGGATGGCCATATCTTCTTATTAAGAACAATGAGCGCTGCGGCTAGCCGAAAACGGAAATACTATAGCGTCATTGGTAAAACTATAGGTACATCGTCAATTTGACTGGCGGCGCGGGCTTCCGTGGATTTAAATCACTATGTATGCTGTGTGCGAGGTATGTTTGGGATTCTGTGAGGCGATGGATACTAGGTGCTCGTCTATACCAATGTAATTGTCTCTTATTTGTAACTAGCTTAAGTTTCATGACGCATTGGTTCTTACTGTAATGTCATGTAAACGTAATTATCAATAAATAAATGTTTATCTAACCAGCCTGTCAACCTTCATTGTCAAATCTGGGTGGTCAGAATGCAGCTGTTCACCATAATCAAAATTAAAATGCGGTGTTCTTTTTTATAAATTAAAGTTCACAATTATTATTATATAAATAGCAATTAAACAACATATTATTTTGTCAACCTGGATCACAATTGAGCGGTCACAAAAAGCGTACACTTTTACGTCCAATTTCTCTCCGGCCTACAGAATGAGCATCCAATGTAGATTTTAATAAAATTACACGGATTTTCAACATTTTCAACGTAGAAATGTAAACGCCGTACGCTATTACGCTCCCATCACGGTGTGATTAAGTGAATGGGGGTCCTAATAGGCGGGTCATGGCCGTTACATATGTGCCATTGCGTTTAATACCCGCATTAAAATATTTTTAGTAACGTTACGTAGGATAAGTAACGGTATAAAAGAAGGAACGATGTTTCTGGACTTTAGAATTTAAAGAAAATAATGGATATCGACAGGTTGTTAAAGTAGAATGGGAGCCTGGGAGCTCATTATGTGTCCTATTTTTTTTTTTTTTATCACGGGTCCGAATCCATTTTTAGTTCAAAAAAATTCAGCTTGTACTACTTTTTTGGTTTCCCAGAAATACTTGTGGTTAGTTTAGATTAATTAAGTTAAATCAGGAGAAAAAACATATACTACTAGTACTACGTTACCGAACATCAATTTTAAAAAACAAATCCCATTGAAAAGAAGTAGTTAAGGACGATATTAGTAAAATTATTAAAAATGAGAGATGCACGTTTCAAGACAATCAAAATTCAATTCACTTTATAATAACGACCCTAATACTTATTTATTTATTTATTTATTTATTTTTATTTATTTGCAAGTACATATACAGGTGTTATAAATATATACATGTCAGTAGGATTACATGAAGGTATGATCTGCCACAATTTGGGATGCAAAGTTTTAATCTTAGCTTCTTATGAGTTCGTTTTGAATATGACACCATAAACATAAAAATCGAAACATGTTTTTTTGTCATTCATACTCTGGGAGTTAACCTAATTTGGTTGAACATAGCATGAAAAAATATTCGAATATTTCAACCATTTTGCTTCGTTGCAATAGCACTAGGATTGTTATTTTTTAGTTTATTTCATACGTAGAAAATAAATTGAGTAATTCAATTTTATACCGTATGGAAATTTATAGATTTAGTTATTTCGTTGAATCGTGGATATAAACGTTTCGATATTGATACACCAAAAAATATTTCATTAAGTTAACGTAAGATTGCCTATCTTACGTTAACTTAATGAAATAAACATTGACAAATTTCATAGAATGCATCAGTTAGTACCTAGAGTTTTCATATAATTGCCTGGCATTTCCTACCGCACCTAAAATTTTGTTAATAGTCACAAGTCTAACCTAACCTAACCGACGTAATCGTATAAATAAATTAGGCACTACTATTCCGTCCTCTGGTAATGTCAATGGCGAGCAAGTAAAATGCAACTAGTCTAGGCCCGCTAGAATATAGCTTGTGGTAAAATGATAACAATAATACAATACGGTACAGAATAATCTTTATGATTGCCACACCACATTCAATTACAGCATGGAAAGTAAATACAAAAGAAATGTTATAAAGTGAGTCAACAGGCGGTCTTGTTGCTAATTAGCAATCCCTTCCAGACAACTTTGCCTAACTAAATACCTTCGATAAAAAAAAAATCAGTAATTCATGAGGTCTCCTGAAAGGTTTTTTGTCGTTACACTGACACATAATTATTGAAATTAGGTTGATTAAATGTCTCAATCGTCATTTGATGAACACGGCAGCATTTTTCTTGGTCCCAAAAGTATTACTTAACCTAACTTATGTAATAAGCCTATGTAACACCTTACCGTTATAAGCTGTTGCAAAATGAAAGTTTGTAAATACGTTTGATACGTTTTGCCAGTCGTACTTTTGGTGAAATTAACGGACCCCTTGCAATTAATGTAATCTGTCGAGCATAAAACACTGAGCACTTCGGAAAGAAACTTCTGGGTTGTATTTCTAACTTTTCATAATTTACCTCATAGCATAAAAAACATCAAACGTGTTAAAAATACACCCCAATAGCGAATTAGGGAAGACGATTTTGTTTCCAATTACTGAAAAATAAGGGAAGGAAAACTCAAAGAATCGGAGCTCAAACAAAACTTCGTACTTGTGAAGTCATCACAACTGCAAAAGGCAAACCAGGGGGAAAGTTATATTACTTTACATATAAAGGGACCCGATACCGAGATGAGGTATTAATGCCAAAGAAAATATTTGTCTTGTTTCTTATACAGTTGAGAAGTTTTTTTTCTTTAGGTTATCTTTTGTGGGTGTTGTTCTTTTGTTATTGCCCTTGATAAGTTATTCAGTATGGATTTTGATGACGCACATCTTGTAGCTTGTAATTTATAATAAAACTTGGATCAAAGCTGATTTGTCTCTAAAAGGGATTTTTATAAATAACTATTCCGTTCAACTTTAGTAATTCCTTACCTGGTCCGCTTAAAACAATGTAAACTATAAATATAATGGATAAATGATTAAAGGCCGCACTCAGAGACGTCAATTTTTAATGCTTATCAAAGTGTATTGTCAAGTTGTCTTATTAATCTATTATATCACACTTATAATCGCACAAAAACTAAAGTATGCTTGAAGTATGCTGTGGCCTTAACTTTCATTGTGACATTTGAATATGACAGAAAATGACAAAACATACTTCTACTAAAATAGGTTTGTTGCGCGTTTATGTATAAGGGGGTATTGCTATAGCAAAGAAAGTGACAGCAGCAACTTTAATCAAACTTAAAAATTGATTGAATTTGTAATTAATTGACGTCTCCGAGTGCGGCCGTAAAACTCACTATTATTCATTAGGAGTCCTTCATCAGGGGATGAGTCCATTATGTATATTTGATCATGTCTCAAGTTAGTTTAAACTTTTATAGCCATAATAATTAAAAGTTACTTTATACATAGAGCTTGATTGCTTAGCCAGGATAGTTTTCACATGTCTGGAGCAATGATTTTCAATGTTTGCTCCCGTCTGCTTTCATTATTCATATACGCAATGTTTTTAAGTAAAATGACTCAAAGATGACATTTATAGACTCAAAATCACGTTCATAGCCTTTACTTTATTATACCTAGAGCTTAGTTTGGGACTAGGTGAATTTGTGTGAGATCGTCCCTGATATTTATTTATTTATTACAAACTAACTATCGCGCTACCGTATACGTATAACTACAATAACGTAAACAGTACCTACGATAGAAGCCTCTATTCTACTTTGTCTTTAACCATTACAATATCGTTTAAGATCATTTTTATTTATATCGCTGGTTTTGTCTTTTGCTTCATTTCCCTTTATTGCCAAAGCAAGAGTAGTACAAAACTTAACAATTTAATAATCGGTTTACAATATTTTTATGGCAATATTAGGTACCGATTTAATTTTATTGAAGACTTTAATTTGCAATGAGACAGTTTGCTTGTTAAATCCATTATTAAAATTGGTAAGATTGCTCTGAAGGATTATCTTTCTAACTTAGCAAATCTAACGGTGACATTCATAAGACTTTGCCAGAACTGCGACAAAGTAAGTGATGACCAATATTGCAAATACCGAAAGCTGTGTAACGCTTACGAGCATAAGGGTCAAGTTATTATTGCCATCGAGCGAGCAAATTTTAAGAATAATACCCCAGATCAAACCTTTCACACAAACGGCTCCAATCATGAACATAGATTGCGAGTATGTTCCCGTCTAATCCCCCGACTCTTTGTTTACCCGAGAACCTATTTATATGAAATTGAACAGGTTAATTCCCTTTACGGCCCGGATACCCAATAAAGGTTTACTCGGAAGCAATATATTTCGTAGCCAGGTTAGAGTTCTAGTAAAAATGTTGGCCGTTATTAGGGAGCTCCGTAATGGAATCGATGATGGGGAGTCAATTTGAAATGTTTACGGATCGGTGGATTTGTATTTAGTAGCTGTTCTAAAAAGATACTGGGATTGTCGATATTGATTGTGGAGTGGTTATAAAAAGGCTTAGCTCTTTTGTCGCTCCTCTTTTATATATTAGCTTTCTAAGTACTTTTCTGTTGTGAATTTGATGCTTCAGGATTTCAAAAGTCTTCTATCTCTTCTTTTACTAAACTTTTACTATTGTATTTTCAATGCAATACGTCCCGCCCTACTAAGTACTCAATTTTTGTGTTACATCAACAACCTAGTTATACAGAAATCATATAGTATTTATCTTACAATTTATGCACAGACCAGCAGCAGTAGCAAGCTTTGAACTTATAACATAAGGCGTGTTATGAGTTTAAAGATTTGACCAAGGGCGGAAAAGTTAATTATGAATTTACAGCGCTAGAAAACGGACCTAACTTTCCGATCCCTGTCTTCAACAAGTGACAGTGACACTAACTGGCCCCATGACATGGCCGCAGACGCGCTCGACAAGATATATGGCACAATCTACGGCACCGAATGTAAACAATACTAAATTGTCGCGCGACGTGTCACGGCAACTCGCGACTTGTCGGTGTGACGAAGTCTACTGCGGTGAAACAGTGCGGCAACTTGACCATTGAAAAATTGTTGTCAATCAAAGCGATGTTTCAAGTATTATCGGCAAGATGGAACGCTATTATATCGACTATTAATCATGTTATGTGACTTTAGTAACCCTAAACTGAACTAACTACCAACTAATTCTACGCTAAGCAATTGAGCCAAGAGCATGGCACCAGGTTAGGAGCCGCTGGTAAATATGCTGCACCCAGAGTGAGTAATTACTATGGGGACAGGCTTACGGAGAAGCACTTGCCTAACATCCTCAATAGCTTACCTGCGTATTTTAGATTGGAGCCTAATAAAAATAGGTTTAAGAGAGCCTTGTTTAAGCAGTACCTCAATAATATTAAAAAGTGTTCTAATTTTTAATTTTAAGTGATATATTATTATGTATACTAAGACTCGCGGATCCCACAGTCAAACTGTAAAAACAGCTATGTTATTCTGTTAACACATCGTCGTTCAGTTCTACTCAGTCGATGAATAGCCGGCGAATTCACGTCGTCGGTCAAGGTGGCTAAATGACATTCAACTGCCTGCACATTCATTTAGTCGCTGGTTTCACAGCTGAGGCTATTCATCGACTGAGTAGAACTGAACGACGATGCGTTAACAGAATAACATAGCAGTTTTGCGGGACGTTGTTTTAAAATTAAGTCTGTTAATAAGTTATAATAAATAAAAAATAAATAATTATAAGCGCGTCGTCAATGCTTACTGTGTTTAGACTGCGACTGCGACATGTCGGCTTGTCTCCCGCAATTCTATCTCGTGAATTGTGTCGCGCGAGATTATCTCGGCCGTACACGTCCCCACAAATTGTCAGAAGAGTTTTGTCGCGTGATGTATAAATGGCGGCCTATTTCGCGTAGATGTGGTTTCTGATAGAACGTCTAGAATCGTTGTATCGGGCAAGAAATTTTGAATATTTATGGACTTAGGTAAATAATAATCCTGGAGAGTTAAGCATTGTGTCGTTATTTCTAAATTTAAGCCGAAGTAACTGACAAATTGGTAAATTAAATATATTCCTGCAGTAAATAAATGCAGACTCTAATGAAAATGATGTTGTTTTTGATGAATTAATAAAAATGGGAAATAAATCCCATTGTTTTATAAAATGTTTAACAAATTAAGCCTAATAAATAATAATGCATGCTTATCCTCCCATAAGGGATCTCTTCCAGCATACCTGAATGACCTGTACAGTAACCATCAAATACCTACATATAACTAGGTATCAGAGCAAATAAGGTAATCAAAAATATCTGAACTAGAAAATTAATATGCTCGACACGCAAGCACTTAAATCTAGCTGAATATTTCAAAAAAGATTTTACTTCATAAATTCTATTAGCTAAAATAAACAACATACAAAAAAATATATATCCGAATACTACTCACTATAAAACACTTCTGCTCTAAAAAATAATAATGGCTGAAGATCTAAAATAAAATACGCGCCCCGTACACGGAAACGAGTGTAGGTACTAAACGCAGGTTGACACGGCAAACACGTCAAACCAAATTCAACCATAACACTCCCAGCGAAAACTCAAACTGCGACACACGATGATCACTATCAGAAACTAGTGAACGAAACGCGACAATCCGACAAAGTATACGTGTTAAAGGACTTTCAACTTTATTTTTAATACTATAGAGTGCAAGAGTAAAGACTGGTTTTTAAGTAACAGCGGATGCTTCGAGTATGAATAACGTAGGTACAGGGTAGTTTTTATTGCCGCGAAATATAAAGTTTAAACGTTGGATTTTTTCTATGCTTCTTTTTTTTCCACGGCTTGTATGTACATTATATCAGTGTTTTAAATCGAATTAAATGTAAATGCAATTACATTTTATTATTAAAATTTAATGAAAAGCATTAAAGCTCGACACGCTCAAAGTCTGCTTTAACAAAGTAGGTTTTATGAATACCTTGACGCTACTTTGATCGTGTAAACCAACAATCAGAGCTTTGATTAGGTAGGTCATTTACTTTTTATATGAGAGAAAAGTCTAAATGTGTGCTGTGTGTGTTGTGTGTGTGTATGCATAACTTTTTACCTTGTGAACCGATTTTGATTGATTAAACGAATAGTATTGACAACATTTTTTTAAATTTTCTGTCACTCGTATTTAAAAAAAAAACGTTTTCACCATTTTTGCTTACTTTCGAGTTAAACTTTCGAGCGCTCGAAAGTAAAAAATCGTGATTATTAACATTTTCATTAAGTAATCTGAACCCATAATGATACCGGGGTGTTCATGGGAATCCTGTCCAACCCCACATCAGATTAGGCATTAGTGGTAGCATACATATTGGTTGACGTGAACAGAATCTAGTAAAGTATGTTTTTTTTTATATCTCTAAAGGTGTGTGTGTGTTTTTTTTTTATATTGGTGTTGTGGAGGTTGGGCCGATATACGCGTTTGTGTAAAGGCCGGAATATAAATAAATAAATAAAAACTTTTTTGTTTAATAATACAAAAACCAACAACTGATCTCCTGTTTTAAACACTTGCCTCAAATCCAGAGTTTTCTGAAAACACTGACCCAAAAATAGGTCGGCTGTTCTATTAACCTTATATTTCGCGTCCATAAACAAATTCTGTTTAGGGCAGGCTAATAAAGGGCCAAAAATAGTGGTCGACCGCGGCCCCAGGGAACGGACCTTAATAGAAAACACTCCGGCTGTTGGGACATTCGTTTACCCGGTAATAACATACACTGAGACTAACATACCTACAGAAGGCTAGGTGGCAATATCATTTCCAGGTTAATGTCCCAGATTTATGAACTATGATACTTTGTCAGGTTAGTAATAAAACTACATTTATATAGCTGCCATGCAAAATTTAAAACGTAGTAAGTGAAACTCGGCCACATTAGATTGATCTCCAACTTTGGACAACTGGCAATCTGTATGAGATCAAGATATGGTGGCCGTGGTGCACTTACTGCGTTTTAAATTCTGCAGGGCAGCATTAGGTCGTATTCGTCCGGGTAGAACTCTTTTATAGGTATTCCCGCGGGAACTGTTTAATTCTCGAATTTAAAAAGCACCATGTATTTATCTGTGCTTGTATTGAACCGTGAAATCTGAACAAATAAACAAACACACTTTTGCCTTTACAGTATTAATACAAGCAATTCTAGTAAAAGACTGGATTATATCGTGAAAGATATAAAAGGCACGTTGAATAGTTGCAAGTGGAAAGAGATAGTAAGGAAGTCAGACCCCCCAGATGGGACTAATAATTACAAAGGAGAGAGAGAGAGAAAGTAAATTTAGATTATTTTTTAACCCCCGACGCAAGAGGAGTGAGGATTAATTAAAACCTGTCAAGTTCCAGGCATCGTAAAAGACAAAGCTGTAAGACTGCTATAACTCTATCCCTTTCTCTGCCTAGAAATTGACAGATTTTAACAGCTCATAATACTTATATATAATCTTAGACCAATCTCTAAACAAGCTACAAGCATACAGTAGAAAATAAGAGCGTATCAGTTTCAGACTTAGCTCTAGGTTTGTACTAAGGATACTAGACAACGATCAACATACTGAGAAACGAACCAGGGTCCACTAACTTCGTAGGCAGGATCACTAACCTACTAGGCTAACCGCGTCGTCAAGTTTCAATAGGCCGGTGAGACGGGATAAAGAGAGCGGCGATGTTTTCTAATGCTCATTCTCAATAAAACAAGGGCAGGGATAACTAAGGTTACTTAAAGTCAAAATTTTAATTTGAACCTAATAAGGATAGATATATCCGCGGTTTGAATACTGAGATTGGACAAAGAATTCATACACAGTTAATCAAAACCAATCAACCGTCGCCATCTCAGGCGTCCGTCCACCATGTTTCTAGGGCATTCCAGAACAACGTAGAATGTTCTCGAACGCGCTCCAAATAATTAAACTCGTCACCCGCATTGTACAGGGTATGGTCTCGTGCTTGTGACGTGTGAAGGGTTAGGGGAAGAGCAGAAATGCGTGAATAAGATACGGGGAATAGAATAGAAAATCTTTGTTTTACTTATCCTTAAAAATATATGTAGGTTTGATAGGTTTGCAGCGAGACTGTGAACACTGTATGAGTGAGAGAGACAATTTAAATGATGACTTCGAACGGGAAACGAATGACGGCTGCCAATGAGAGAGGAAGTGTGCGAGCGCTTATGTATATTAACTAAAAAGCTTTGGCTGTAAATTCCATTTATTCTATATAACGGATAAACTGTTAAGTCTTAACTGTTAGATCTTAAACGGCTTTAACGCAGACGGTGTCGCGGGTAAATGCGAGTAGCACTTTTTTCCGCAAGTAGCAGGCTGCGGTTTGACTTCTGTATTAATTCAATCGTCACCATCTTAAAAAAAAAAGTAACATAGGACATCGGATTACAGATCGATGTGGTACAAAACTTGTCCTCAATAATAAAGAAACAGTATCAGAAAAAAGCAATACTTATAAAAAATATCCTTTTTAAAGCGTATTAATATGTCTAAACCCAAATAAAATGTACCTTCTGCTTACACAATATTTAAATTTAAACACAGGCTAACTTTCGCAGATTCACACATGCACACGTCATTAGGGCCGTGCGTCAAAAATTACAGTTTTCTATGGATTGACGTTTACTTTGACATATCTTGAGACGGGTATCACAGTCGAGTTGAGTTTATTAGCCATAGTGTTGTAAAGGCGCGATTCGTGAGCACCTAGCTCTATCCGCATCTTCCCGAATGCTTATATCGCATGACATAAGCACGGTGTCTACTGCAAGCCTAGCCTCGCCAAGCAAACATTAATCTAACTCGCGACGTACTCTTGTGCTGTAATGGACTTGTTGTAACCTATGCACTCCTGGTACCCGCGCGTTGCTGAAGAAGTAAAATTGGCAATTATAAAGATGATGTTGGTTATCTGGATCATTTTCAAATTTTGTGCAGGTAAACATGTCCCAACCTAAAAAAAGTTGTTTCCGTTTACATTATCCATTTTCAGCGGTTATTTAAGTGAAATGATGAATGATTTCCGGTCACCTATATACCACAGATAATTATTGAGTATTGGAATCGAAAAAAGATGCTTAGTATTTATGTAATATTTGTAATAATGCAGGGAAACAGAGTGGTAGCTCCATACAAATAGTAACAGAGTGTTCTGCGCAAAATTTGAAAATGACCCACCGAATACTTTACGTATGACCATGTTAATTGGATAGAAGTAAAACATACCTACATATAATAATATCCCCTGTGAACCCGTCAAAGCTACCTACAGTAAAAAGGGTACTAAGGCATGTTTCAAAAATTAATAACTACAGTAAACTTGAAAAACATTTTTACACATATTTATTACTCTCAGGACAGCTGCTTCGATATAAACTGACCGAGGACAACTATCACATAAAATCTGACTCTTTTGCCCAGCAAATTTTATACACATCTGCACCTTTGCAAAAAGCTACTTTGTATTTTTACCCCGCTTGCTCCATAAACCGTAGCCTTTATGTGATCTACGGGACTTCACAATACGACCATGCTAATTCAAAAGGGCAAAATCATACTCCAACTCTAAGGGTAGATACGCTCTTTCAAGTTAGGTGAGCACAATAGCGAGAGCTGAATTCTTATGAGGCCCGCCTTGAATACTGAGCGTCAAGTGTCAGTTAGTTTGGGACATGGTAATAATATTTTCTTTTCGGTAATATGACAGATGTCGATTATTGAGTTAGGCTGCTTATAGTGACGACGCTAGAAAATGATGTGATTATTTAAGAAGAATGACGCTTCTCGAACACGGAAGGTATGAAACGGTTCTCGAAAAATATTACGGAAATGTCTAGGTAAAAGTCTATAACAGATATCAAAACCTCAATCAAGTATGAACCATTACACTTAATTTCCGATTACAAACATATAGATAATATTGCACTCAGAGACGTGAATTAACTTTTAAGTTTGATTAAAGTTGCCGCTGTCACTTTCTTTGCAATAGCAATAGAATAGGACGCAGCATCTTATACAAACTTAAAATGTAATTGACTTCTCTGAGTGCGGCAGCAAGTCTTGTTATAGTACAATATTATCGTATTACATTTGCGCTTCAAAAGCTATTTCGATTGAACCAGCCCGCGACCTTGGCACAGCCTCTTGGGAAAAACCTTGGTTTGCCTATGGTACCTATGGTATGGTATGGTATTTTTTTAATTTTATTTTATGGTGGTATTACCTTGGTAATATAAATTTCTTGAAAACGAGACACGGGTTACATTAACACATTCACTGCCAGCAGTGCTACGCCGCTACACTCGTAGCGCGTAGCCGTGTAATCCTCGTAAATGTAGCGAAAACTCTCTACGAACAGAGAACGACAACGTGTCGTGGATGGGCTGACTTTAAAGCAAGACAAGCCGTCACATAAATTTAATTACCAACAACCCTGCACTACCAATTCTGACTAACGTGTCCATTAGTCGAAATTGGTAGTGCAGGCTTTTTGGTCATATGTGTGACGGCATGTCTTGCTTTAATTAACTTCGTCAATGGGTCGATGTTTGCTGCTTGGGAACTATCCAAGCATAATAAAGGACGGCCTCATGGCCTTTTGAGCTCTACCGGGGCAGGGGTTTTGTTGGAACAGGACTGTGTTCTTTGGATCCCTTTGTGATAATTTTGTATATGGCGTTACATCTGCAGGTGTGAGAGAGGCGCTGTCCTAAAAGTATGTTATTCCCATCAATAATTCAACTATAATGTAGCAGTTCAAATTTGACCTAACATACTGGCAGTGTCAATTGTCGCTGAGAATCCCTTGCGAATCCAAGCCTTGCTAGCCTGGTTTTGTAGAGATTTTACAATAACCCACATTTCCGTTAAATAACAACAACACAGTAAACAATACATACCTATCATAGCTTTAATCTCCATCGCTATACAGGGCGTATAAATAAACCAGCTAAACAAGAAACCGGGTTCGTCTTAAATCCAAACGTTGCCCTATATAATCCATACAAATTGCTTGTTTTCGTTAACGGCGTGCGAAGCTCTCCCAATACACTCGTTGTGTGCTACCGTGCTATCAATTCACTGGAGTACTGTGGCTAAGTATTAAGAAAATTAAAGACTTGCGATGGCTGCTTGTTCATAAAAATAATACACCCTCGTTATGGATTTATAAAGCAGCTGACATACAAACTATATTTGTGTTACAAAAAAGGGCCATTCGCTCTATATATAACTTAAATTCCCTTGATTCATTAAGAGAAATTTTAAACAAATTAATATTTTAACAGTAGCATCCCAATATATTTATGAAAATATTATGTATGTTATTAAGAACCTAGACTCTTTCATTAAAAATTCTGATATACATAATATAAATACTAGGAATAAAAATAAAATTGCCATAAAAAAGTTTCGTGTCCGTAAAGTATATAAATCATTTGTAGGTCAATGCATTCATTTTTATAATAAATTACCCGACGTAGTTTTAGAGTTACCCCTTCCAGCACTTAAAAATTACTTGAAAAAGTCGTTGATGTCAAAGGCGTACTATAGGGTCGAGGACTATCTAACGGACAAAAATGCTTGGCCTAAACCAGAAAATTAACTAATGTTTAATGTTCAATAGCTTACCTACTACTCGTACATACCTCATAAAAATCATGTAAACGCTGTATCTTGTCTAGGGGACACGGTTTATGTAGGAAGACATGTCAAAACTGTTTTGTGTGATATAAATATATATATATAAATTTTCTCGTAGTCATTCTGACATGTTTTCCTGCAAAACTACGCAGATATTTAATATTATTTATACAGTTTTATATAATGCTAGAATAAGTAGTGACATTGTTATATTTTTACTAAAAAAAAGTCTAACTGTTGAGTTTCTTGCGGCGCTTCTTCTCAGCAGTGGTCTCCTCTTGGGAAGCACTGGTAGATTTTAACATGTAAAAGTGCCCGTGCGGCCTACTTACAGAATAAATATCTTTTATCTTTTTTTTTATATAACAATGTATACTCCAAAAAGAAACAACCTTACGTGTCTTGTTATGAAATAAAAAAGGCATTATTATTATGAGCTGTCTAAATGTGCAAAATTGTTTATGATCTTTAGTTTATAACTCTAGATAACTGTACCTCAAGTCAACTTAAACGCGTAAAGTTTATAAGCGGGATTTGCAAAAAAATAATCCGCGCCAATCGCAACTTAAAAAGCCATGGTAGCCTAATGGTTTGACCTGCCGACTCTTAAGCAGAGGGTCGTGGGTTCGAACCCGGGCTCGCACCTCTAAGTTTTTCGGAATTTATGTGCGAAATATAATTTGTAAATTTACCATGAGCTTTTCGGTGAAGGAAAACATCGTGAGGAAACCTGCACACACCTGCAAAGCAATTTGACGGTGTGTGCGAAGTTATCAATCCGCACTGGGCCCGCGTGGGAACTATAGCCCAAACCCCTCTCATTGTGAGTGGAGGCCTGTGCCCAGCAGTGGGACGTATATAGGCCGGATTATTATTATTTGTTATTATAATCGCAACTTCAGAATATTCTTTTTTTCATAGCATCTAAGTGTCAAAGCGTGCCTACATCTTCCTACAAATATTTCATCAACTCTCACATAAATCTAATAGAAAGGTAATAAAACACTTAATACGGGAAATATCCCAGGAAAACCTGAATTATTGGTGTCCCTAACTGCTACATAGGGCTCGCGGGACCAATGTCTACGCCGATGTATAAGTCAACCGTGACGCGTAGTCTCCCTACATGGATTACAAAACAGGATAAAATTGATCTTATTACAAAGGCTCAAGGTCTGAAATAAATGGAGTTTGCTAAAAGTTTTTCTAGAATATCTAGAAATTGGTATCCTATTTTTCGAATCGCGTGGGGGCTTCCATTGTAAGCCATAACTAAGTTTCTTCTCATATAGGAGAACGGAGCTTGTATTAGTAATGAATAATATATTCTTGGAATGTGCTTTATTTTTACGCTTGCGAAATCTTGCCTAAAAATAAAAAAAGTAATAGCAATTTGGGGAATGCATTTCCGGTAAACTTTCTAAGTTCATAACGAAATAAAATAAAAATAAAATAAATATTAGGGGACAATTACACACAAATTGACTAAGCTCTAGGCTTGTACAAAAACTAAGCTCTAGGCTTGTACTATGGGTACTAGGCAACGATATACATACTTAATTATCACACAAATATTTGCCCATACCGGCTTTCAAACCTGGTACCGCTTTCATCACTAACCATACCACTATCCATAACTCCTTTATTACATTACATTTTCCTGTGGTGAGAGTTTAAATGTGATTTTAAAGCGACAAAGCACTAAATTATCCGTAATTTTCGTGGAGCTCGCTGCACGATCAAGGGCGATGATTTCACCTTTTACCGTAGGACTATGTCACAAATGACTGAGTTACAAACAAGTGATAAGGCTTTCTTTGTCTTTACTTAACTAGTCAATGAAGTTAAACGTCTTGTTTTAGAGCCTCGACCAAACAAGGTGTTATAAGTTTGATGCATGTCTATCTGTCTGTGGTTTCGAAACTCTCAAACGAATAGACCGATTTTGAAATAGATTGGACCGTTAAAGGTAAGAGCTATGAAAGAAGCTTGAGCTGAGCAGTTTATGTTCTTCCCTTCAATCGACTTCAAATACGTCATACGTCATAGTCTTTAAAAAAATATATCTATGTAAGTATTCTAATTCATATTCACAATGTCGACTACAATACCTTAATCTGACTCTTCGTTATTTCACGGTATGCGACTATTAATATGGTTAAATTATAGCTGATTTTGAGTTTTCAACAAAACCATAAATAACAGAATAAAGCGGCAATCGCAACAGACGGTCAAAATGGGTATGATCTACGCTGCAAGTTTGTCGTTCTACTATACCGCAACTTTGTAACACGTCCATTCCATTTTCAGAGCGAACAGTCATGCAAACTCTCGCTGCACGCTCACAGACTAATTCAACCTCTAAACCTTACAAGCTACAAGCTTTTGCCACTGCACGAAAATTTTGGACATTATCACTAAGCAACGTTTACTGCATCTGTGAAACAAACGACTTAAAACTCTAAGTGTTTCCACATAAAGGTTTATGAGAATGCATTTGTTCCGTTGTCCTCCACATGACTGACCGCATTCCATCACACATGAAACGTTACGTATTGCCGTTTGAAAGTCTTTGCTATCATAAATGTGAAACGTAGATCAACTCCAGTGATTTCTGCAAATTTGTCTGTGATATCAAAACCGATTGCTGAACAAAAGTGTTCAACATCGTTTCTAATAGAAGCTTTTCAGAGATGAAAATTGGACGAATCGTGGCTATTCACAAGCCATAATTGAACCATGTGACGGGCTTAAAAGTATGACGAAAGGTTTTTTTATCAGCGTCTGTCAACTCAAGTTTTTTGAGGATTTCATTTACATACTAGCTTTTGCCCGCGACTCCGTCCGCGTACAAGTCGTTTATCGTGTTTCCCACGGGAACTATCAAATTTTCCGGGATAAACTATTCTATGTCCTTCCCGGGGTCTCAAAATATCTCCATAGGTACCAAATTTCATCTTAATCTGTTCAGCAGCGGTTTAAGCGTGAAGAGGTAACAGACAGACAGACAGAGTTATTTTCGCATTTATAATATTAGTAGGGATTCTTTTCAAGCTTATCTAAAATAAGAAAGAATTAATGACAGATGTATCGCTCGAGACTAAAATACGTACAGTCGGGCAAATAAGTGATCTTTAAATTTTACACTTTTTATGAAAAAAAGGAGAGACGTGCTCATCTATCGCATCGTTTTATGGCGCGTAAGCTGAATTCCATCAAAGACTTCTGCCTACACTGTTCGAAGAATCAAACAACTTGCCAAACGCGGAAATCGCACGCCTTATTTACTTCAGTTATTTAAACAAAATAAATTAATATTGAAGCGATAATTTTCCCAAAAAAAAAGTTATCTACTTACTATGAATGTTAAATTAGCATCATAAAAATACAGTGTCGTTATTTTTACTAATGTCCATAAAAATACGTTTAAAAAAGCTTAACGTAAATTAAATACAGGGTAAACCACAACGCAATGCAAAAACAGAACTGTATGTTTGCATCCACTTTCAACTAAAGAATTATGAATTAAATTTCATGATAATTATATAAAACGAATACCATTTCTGAATTGTGAAATGAGAACATTAATGAAAAATTCCATACAAAAACAAACGAAACATAGAATTTTACGAGTCCTTTGTGTTCTAGCTGACGAAACGATTCCAAATATATTCAACACATAAACGTTACATTAAAGATAATGTGTGGAGTAGAATTTATATCAGTAGGAGACAGAGATTTTTGATACTGGGATGCATGGTTTCTTTAAATAATATAACAAGGATCTAACTTATACCCAAATTTATTAAAATTACTATACAAGGAAATCCATAAGTATTACACTAGTAGCTTTAAGGATGATTCACGTTATACCGTGCCGGGGCCGGGCCTTGCCGGGCCTAGGCTGGACCACGGTTAAATAATAAGTTTACGTTTGAATGAAGTAATTCATAGTTGACCATGCCCCGGCTAGAGATTTTTTCTTTCTTCTTCTTACTTTTATACCCTCATTGCAATCGTATTGTTTACGAATCAACCTCCTTAACTGGCAAGTAATAAGAGCTCATTATACTAACAATACGATAACAATAGAGGTTAAACACGTGGGAGAAAGAGACCCTGAACCTTAATGTAGAGTTATGCAGGTAAATTCTAAAACGTATTTGCAATTTTCATGCACACTGGTATCATTGACTCGGTGATATTTAATTTTCCTACCAATTGGAATATGATAACGAACACCTAATCCAGTTTAAATACTAATTTACATTCTATTATCCAATAAGTATATACCTCTAGGTATGTTATGCATTATGAAATATTGGTGATTATGTTGCAATGAATGAATGAATGGACAGGATAGCCACATATCCTAGATTAACTCCGATACTCTACAATTATTTCTCAACAATTTGACAGATTGAGCAATTCTATGCAGAAAATAGCAGGCAAAAATAAATAGTTTATATTATAAATTAAATCCGTACATTTACATTCAATGAATTAACCATAATTCAGTTGTATGTACTGCTTTAAGGATACAACTTTATCTTTTTTTTCTACTTTTATGCGTTTGAAAACTATTAAAAGAAATCCCTAACAAAAGTCAAATGTACTTACCTACCTAAAAACGTTAATTGCAAAATTATGTCCAGCCTCGCACAAGCACTCAGAAATCCAACATGGCCGCCCATTACCGAACTTACCTATTGAAAGAAGACATGAAAGTAAAAGCCTTCTATCATCTTAGTCTTATCGTAAAATGGAAAACCTCGCTCCATTTGCAACCTTATTTACAAGTACAAAAGGAAGTTATTTTTGATTTAACGTACACCCAATAGTCATAAAAGTTATTGCGTTGTATCGTAACGGAGATTTTGACGTAATTTTAAGTAAAGTTTTTACGACGCCTCACGCCGCCCAATTTAAGTTTGTCGATTGTTGATCCGTTTAAAATGAGTTTTGCTGAGTTGGATGGTGTAAGCAATGTTTTTTTACTTCTTCGTCGGTTTTTTATTCAGTATTTTCAATGTAATACCTAACATCTGTAACTAACATTATGGAATGTAATAACCATTTGAGTATTTTTTTAAATTCCAATGAAAGAAAGAAGAATAAAATATACTTGAGCCTGTACCGGACACGTTAACTTGATTAAAATATTAACAAAAAACGTATGGCATTTCAACGTTTAACCTTGCCTTGGTTTAGTTTCTGTAGCTATCACACTTTTTTTTTTATTGTTTTAAGCTAAAGTTGAAAGATCGAGTGTCATGAATACGACTTGAACTACATCTCCTATGGCTGTTCAATCCTTGTAGTGACTGATATGAGAACGTATTTGGTGGGTAGGTTTGGGCCACTATGGTACTATATCAAAGAAACGTAATCAATAATCTCGTAAGATGAATTTTACGGTTGAATTATTGCGTCATTTCGACATACCAGTTCATTAAATTCAGCGCAATCACTTCATAGTTATTATTTTATTACATTCACCAAAGCGATTCCAATATACACTTCAATCATTTACATTGTTTATTTTAAATGTCGTTCTGAGAAGTGGTCAATTTCCGCAGCATGTTACGGTGGCGACGGAGTACCTCTACGTCTGGTCCAATTTAAAAACGACTATCTATTTTTTTATACACAAACCACTTTTCTTGCCGGTGTCCATCAGATGCATATTTTTGTGAAAGATCACCATGCGAAAATATTACATGCGCAGTCGCAGATAAATCGGTAAATTTAAAAACGTCACAACAAGGTGGACCGACGACGTGGTTAAGATTGCGGGAAACCGTTGGATGAAAGCGGCGCAGGACCGGTCCTTGTGGCATAAAACTGTAAAAATAATATAAAATGGTATTTGCAAAATAATTACAATTACAATTTTATATTTACAATAACAAGTCTTATTTGTTTAAAGCAGATGGTCCACGAGACAGGTGGGATATCTATTATACCCTCGCTTTAATAATTAAAAATATACAATGATTTTGATATTTTTTTAAACTGAATGCCATTCAAATTCTACCGCTACCGCTACCGCTCCCGCCTTAACCCGTCGCCTAGACTGCAGCGTTACCATAAAGAGACCGCTTTATAGACCCACTCCTGCGCTCCGGTACAAGTACTAGCATAAACTCGGTACATCGGCTCAGTGTTGAATCCACGCGTGTGTGTGAGCGTGCAATGAGATACAGGTGAATTGGTAGATGTGTTACACACCACGTCACGAATGTTTATGCTTAAAAAATAAAATAAAGTAAAGCAGCTGACATACAGACTATATTTGTGTTACAAAAAGGGCCATTCGCTCAACTTAGCTGTAAAACATCTGTTTCGGTTTTTAGTGGGCAATGCGGCATAACTGGTGCCTTTAAGTCGTAAAATGCTTTTTGCAATAAATGAAAAGTTCAGTAAGTAATACATGAAACCTCTTCAGGTTCCCAAAATACTAATATACGGGAAGATAATAATATAGGAGGTAGCATAATAATATTAATTATGCTACCTCCTATATGGTTTTGTTGCCTAGACAACATATCTACACTTCTACAGTCAGCAAAATCGAATGTTTAAACTGTAGATGTTATGTTTTGCTGAAACTTTTGAAAAGGAATAAGACTTAGAGAAAACAGTCGGATTAGCTTTCGTTCTATTTCCTAAGTTTATAAAATGAAAAGCTTTGTTCACGAGTTCTCTGCAAAGGTAATAATAAAATTGTTCACTGTGAAATTGAAACGTAGAGCGAATATATATTTACTTAAATCAAACAATAGTTTTTTTATAGGTTTCTGTAATAAGCAACTGTAGCAACTTTTGCAACGCAACGGTAATAGGACGACGATTTTTTTTAAACACGTTTTTTAAATGGTACCTACTTTTGTAAATTGAAAAAGATATTATGTTCATTTTTCATTCCGACCACTTTCTTAATATTTTTTAAATATAACGCATCTCACTTATTTTTCATACAAACCATTAAAAAAATTCGTATTCATTAAAATCTTCCAATACTACAATAGGTACCTAAAAGGTCCCGTTCACTCAATACAAAAAACATACAACCCTCGATTAATGGACACCTTTGCCAGAATACGCGGAATCTAAATCGCTGCGCCAGCTCCCATTCGACCAGTTTCGTTCAACCGGTCATTCGTTCACCCGGTCTTTCGTTCAATCGGATCATTGGACGGGGCTGCTGAGTCGCCCTGTTTGTATTCCATTCAATCGGTTAGCCTTGTTCCGAGCTCAATAGAAAATTGAGTTGGAACAGTTGTTAATGAATTAACAACGGCGTTACTGATAAAACTCGAAATATATAATGCAGACTTTTTTTAACAATAAATACGGAATTATGAGACCGAATTATCAAAATTATGAATTATACTTACTTAATAATAGCTTATTTTTAAATAATTTCAATTTTATGATTAAATAATAAAAATAAAACCGTGTTCAAAAACCCACTAAACAAGGTTAAATAATGACGGGTCTCCTAGGAATGAATATTAATAGGTACATGAAATGATATCGAAGCCGGGGTCAAGTAGGTATACACAATAGCAATGTCACATGATTCTTGCCACCGACTATATTTCATGTACCTATATCTTACTGTTATTTTGAATGCTATTAGATTTCAAATTTATATTGTTACTTATTTGTTAGTGTTATATATTTTTATTGTTATCGCTACACAAAACCATAAGTTGTGAGATAATAAGATGAATAAAATGCAGCACGCATTTAACAAACAAATAACATTAAATAAAACTACTGGATTAAGTAAAGAAGTAATGAAATTTGTATTAAATATTTGCCTAATTGCACCATTGTTGGACACTTTTATTTGACAGGCCAATTAATTGACTCTTACCTCTTTATTCAAAGATCATTATGGTTATAAATTATAAATTACCTGTGACAATTTAGATAAATAATGTTGTTTAAGGTCAAGTGTCTAATATAGATCCTGGTCCATTACTGGTGCAATTACCTTACTCCTTCAAATATAAAATTACATAGTAAGAACTTTTTTGTATATCCCAATTACCCAAAGGTATAATGCCGTAGTCAGGCAAAGTCGGCTTTAAAGAAATCCGCTCCATCAACGTCATTTCACTGTCCTTGTATCTTCCCTGCTTATTGATGGCCGCTTTAAATTTCCCATCTGAAAAGTGAGATTTATTTCGAAATGAATAATGAAACGCTTTCAAAGATGAGAGCTGAATTCAATGGTTGAATTTGAATAAAGGTCCGGGTTGATATGACCTGCATTTACTCTTTTGTTAGGGCTGTCGCTACAGCTTTGTTTTATTTTGTTAATTAATTAATCCAAATATCTATTTAATGGATTCGTTTTGGTAGTCGATGACGGAAAATATATACAATTTTGGACCTTATTACAATGGAGTAAGGTGAAAAAGTGTATACATATTTCTGTCCTCGACTGTACATGAAACTGGCAAATTTCGTTTTGTTAGTCCTTCCGAATTCCTAACGTAATAAATGAAAAGTGTGCTTGTTTGTTTATTTGTTCAACACCTCAACCGATCAACGAAAAATTTAGTTTTGTCATATAGTTTATAGCCCGTAAAGATATCAAATAGTTCTACCTTAAAAATCGGACAGTTCCCAAGACAATTTCAAAGCAGTTTTTTCTATATTTTGCTGGAATTTACTTATTTAAATTAGGGATTAACTCATTTAAAGACCAAATTTAATGTTTTTCTTTCATTGTCTCGAAGTAATTTACTTCTTAGTTATTGGTTTATTTTTTGTATTAAATGCTTAGATACCCAGCCATCGGCTACAAAACCACTCAAATAAATTAAAAATTAATTGACAGTTCTAGAACTTAGACGTTAGTATTGACGCCTGACCTTTGTAGTTGAGACAGCCAGTGTCGAGTGACATCAGCCTGACGCGTTTAACTCAGGGTTTTTAAGGTTACGGATTATTTAACCCTGTCTTAGAACACTTGTCTTTGACAAATAAAAAACTTAAATCTTATTTGATCACGCAAAGGTTTAAAGGACGTCAAATAATAATAATATACTTTTTGGCTATATTTTCAAAACTTTATAAATAATTACATATTATATAGGAATAACATTATTTGCGATTTTACTTTTATTTACGCCCAATAAGACCTACGAAATAATGCGAGAGGTCTATATAGTAGTAGCCTAAATAAGTTTTGACAACTTTTATTTATGTTACATTGCAGTGGCATATAATGGCGTCGTGGTAGGTACTGATGTACTGTCATACGCTTACCTACATTTAATTTTGTGCAACGTTTAATGTGAATGAAGAAACAAAAAATATTTGTACCGCAAAAAATGAAGTTAAAAAGTAAAGGAAGCGTCATTAAATTCGCATTAAAGATTAAATAAATACGGGTTTAATAAACAAAGTGGCAACCCTATTTCTATATAGGTACGACTGTGATGACCTCGCACACCCGGGTTAGTTGGGAAATCATTATTCGCGTTCACTAAAACACGTACTACGCATCAGTTTTACTCCCTGCCCATTATTTAAGGCTCTTATTTTCACAATCAGTGATTTAGGGATACTTATGTCTACATACTTTTAATATACTGAAGTTAGTCCAGGAATAAATTCGCCGTTGTACATTACATTATAAAAATTTTAGCTTTCAAATATTATTTAAGGACCTTGGTCGTAATCAGTACTTGGGAGACCGAGAGTCCCCAGGGTTGAAACCGAATTCACCCGAAGATGGCACCTTGAAGTCTGTGCATTTCACCACGTTGTTGGCTCCTCAAAAGTAACTAATAAAAGACTTATGCAAAATATTATGATACACTACCTACACGTTATTCTTTCTCTACCTGATTTAGTCACTGGTAAACTTCTCATACTGAAAATAAGGAAAACTTTTACTCGTAATAACACTGGGAGAAATTAATTTCGAGCTTGTAGTTTGGGAGCCATTAGTAGTCGCTCCGCTCTGTACTTGTTGTTTTAGAACCAGAATGTTCCGCTAAACATGATTATATTTTCAGAATCAAGCGATACCAACAATAGTGAGTAAAGTTGAGGGGAAAACGTCATCTGGGTTCAAATCGTGGTTGTCGGTGGTCTATTATTAATGCGGGATCTATCCAATCTTTTGGGCAGATTTCTAAAAATTGGATACGTGTGGTGATTAGCCACAACACAATACTTCCAGAAGGTACATAAGAAATATTATATTTATCTAAAGCACTTAAAGGTATTGTCGATCCATAAATAGTGCCTAAGATCTTGCGACCGATATATTCCATGCATGAACTTTCAAAAGGGACGCGACAGATTGCGATAACAGTGTGCTAGACTTCGTACCTATTCAGGCATTACACAGTCGACAGATCACGAACAGTTTGATATTTCCTGCAGATAAAAAATATGACATGTGTGAAACAATAGAGCAAGTGGAAAGCAAAACTAGATCATTTAGATTTTTTTTTGGGTTAATATTAAGATTTTATACATTCATACAGGTAGCGGATGCCGTCTTTATAGAGCACAACAACGTTCTTCCATGTTCTTTCTAAAGTCTTCCATCTGTTCTAGTGAAAGCATTGTATTGATCATAATCTATTTTTATATATTCTGAGTAGAGAGAGTAAGACAATGAATGGCAACAAGATTAATTCAGTTCCATTATGAAACATTAAAGGGGTGTTTCTTTATTACCTAACTAGCGACCCACCCTCGCTTCGCTTCGGTTAATATAAGTTAAAATACGAGTATAGCCTGCCTATGTCAACCCTAAAGGACCATTGAATATTGAATATTGGTGAAATATTTTTTTAAATTGAATGTTTAATTCCGGCGATGACCCCCTACGTCCAAATAAACAAAAAAAAACAAAAACACAAATTTACAAACTTTACCTCATTATAATATTAGTGTAGATTTGACCTTAGAGAAATTTCGTCAGATTACCCAACAAATTTTAGACTAAGTAGTTCGCCAAATTTCACAAAATATAAAATGTTAATTACTGTCCCTAAACTGTTTACTAAACTCCTATATAGGTCTCGACTCTCGGCTGAATGGAGAAACGGGACAAAACGTTTCTTTATTTCATTAGAATGCATTCACTGGGAGTCCATTGTTAAAATATAGTACCTATCGTCTGATATCTAAACTTTTTTCTTATCACCTTCGTTGTGAAAATTTACATTATTTTTATTATAGTTTGTTGTATCATCGATTTTCACAAGAAAACTAAAAAGAGCGAAAAGATGTATACAAGTCATGAAGGTATTTCTTGAAACTAAACTCATTAGAAGATCGGATCGGATCGGATTAGAAGATTGGATCGTTTCGTAGAAAGTCAATACCTCGAATTTCGGTTCTCCGACCACGTTTGTCAGAATTTTCAGTTGTTCGAATCACGATAGTTAGAATTTCATTACTTTGTAATTTCATTTACTCCGAAGTCATCTGTTGTCCGAAACTACAGTTCTCCTAATTTCACTTGCTGCTTTTTCAATACATTGAATATTAATAGGCAAAATTTTCTGTTTCTCGAAAACGTTTCACCGAAAACGGTTGATTCTGATAGTTGGAAATCCTAATTAATACTTTTCGAATGGGTTTCGACTTCGAATGTTAGACACACTTTAGGAAGGCGGAGTGGGATAGCTAGGCGGAGGGGGGTGTGGGGGCCGAAGCCCCTCATAATGGGGGCTCGGGGGGCGAAGCCCCCCGCCATAAAAAAACAAATACCCCCCCTCACTAGGTTGGGTGAGGTTAGGTTAGGTTAGAACTGTGACCACAACAGCACGCGAGCCTAGCGAGCGAAGCGAGCGTGCCGCGGCAGCGGCCGGCGAAGCGCCCGAAACATAAATAAGAAATCATAAAATCTTTATATTCCGACTTTGTGTGAAACCGCGTACAGAATGAGTAAAACACAAAACATAAATTTTAACTGAACAATCGGGGAAAACCTATTCTGTGAAAAGTGCATTCGGGATATTAAAACTTCGTAGATTTGAACATATTTTCAATTAAAAATCGGAAATTTAATAATCGAAGTAATGAAATTCGGAGAAACGAAAATTCGAAGAAGTAAAAATTCGCGTTACTGAGAATCGAAGTATCGTGTTCGGGCAAAAGAAAATCGAGCTATTAATTTTCTACGAAACAATACCTACCCATTAGAAGCTTGTATGCGCGAAGGGAGCGTGTTTTAGAGTCGCTGCTTGAACCGAAAAGAGCTTGAAACAAAGCTGGTATGAGTAAGAGAGGATCAAAGTTGGCGACTCCGCTGTAAGACTACGCCAAATCGAAGTCATAGACACGAAATTACATGGAAATTCTGGCCAGGCGATATCAGCGACAACGACGACAACGATATTCACCGAACCCAGGACAGACGCAGGTAGCAAATGAAGAAAAAAAGATGTTAATGGCAATGATGAACGTCATTCAGCTATTATGATGACGTACTTATTTGACACGTAACATACCAACAGCAATGACACTTACCCTTTACCAGAGAAATAACTGTTTTATTACAATGTGGACGTCGGAAACTTGTCTAGTATTTTATTCAGAATTCATTGTGTAAACAAAGAATGACAATATGAATGGCACGTCAGTGTAAGGTATTATTACGTTCTGTAGAAATGCGATGCTTTTACGAGATCGTTCAAAGTTTGTTTTTCTTTTATTTGTGTTTAGGTTTGTGTTACCCGCAGGTACTTATGTTTAAATCGTGCATTAGGTGCAATTTGTGAACTAAGAGTCGCTTCCAGTCTTCAGGTTTTGCTATATTAAGAGCACGAAACCAAAAAAAAAAAAATATAATGACTTGTTAACTTGTTATACTAATTGATAGGTAGGTACTTTTTCTCACCATGTTTTATTATTTTTTTATTTATCTTTCTTGCTAAAAAGGTTAAAGGACAAAGGCCAACAATGTATGGACTGTGATATCTGCCCCAATGGACATAATTTAAATATCACTGAAAAGGTATTTCATATACGTTAGAGAAAAGATGACCAGGGCGCTTTTCTCTATTAGGTCATTAATTGCTGTCGGAACTAACTGCCGCACTCAGAGACGTCATTTAATTTTTAAGTTTAATTAAAGTTGCTGCGTCTTATTCTAATGCTATAGCAAAGAAAGTGACAGCAGCAACTTTAATCAAACCTAAAAGTTAATTGACGTCTCTGAGTGCGGCCGTAAGTTATTTTGTGTTTAATACTTATAGGTAGGTACCTAGATTTTTAATCAGTTGTAGTTTGTTAATAATAGGTCTATATTTTTAACCCCCCATCGCAAAAAGAGGGGTGTTAAAAGTTTAACGTGTGTAACATGTGTATCTGTATCTGTCTGTAGCACCGTAGCTCCTAAACGGATGGAAAGATGACTTAATCGAGAGTATTCTTAGCTTGGTTTCATTAAAATACATTAAGCCAAATGGCTTAAATAAGGTTTTAATAAGAGTTATGAGCTCTTAAAACAGAGGCCCCGATTTTGTCGGGGGTTTCTTAACTCGGTTACGTTAGGTAATGGGCGAATATGTCATTGCTTTTTAAAGACTTCTCGTAGGAGTTGTGTTATAATAAACTCACAACAGCAAAAATTTATAAGCTAATATGGAAAGTAAACGTTAATTTAATACTTTTGTACGTTGACAATGCAATTACTTTGTCACTGCAGAAGCTAATTGCGTCGTCAAGATACAAAAGTATTGTTACAATGTAAAAATGGGAGCTCGCTAGATCAGCAGCAGTGATAACATTCTTGCCTAAGTTGTATTTATAATAAAATAAGGATGCCGGGAGCGAATTCCATTCCTTAGCGGTTCGCATAAGGTTCATATATCAATATTTGCTAATGGACAGGGATTTGAGTAAAACCGCTATTGTAAATATAATTCCTAATGGTATGACCTGTTCAATAACCATTGTCCTTTAAGAACAAAAGGTGAAATGCTTCTTGATTAGGTAGGGACGCTGTGACCCCGTTGCTTTTTAATAACTTAATTGTTAGCAAATTAACAATAAATACAATATATGTATATCACAATATATACCGTACTCTGGTGATGTCCCGTATTAAATAAATAAATACTTATGTACTTAGTAGGTAAGTTCCTCGTCTTTGTTCACAAGACATCACTAAAGGTGTACATTTTACCCTCCTAATAAGATTTTGTAGCCATAGTTAATCTTAACTGCCCCGAAGAAGCGAAATAGCCACAGTAAAGCTATAAAGCAAGCAAACGCATTTTGTAAGCGGCAAATGCACCTTTATGTCGTTATAAATCGTCATTAGGCGCTAATTAATAGCAAGCAAAACATTGCCCTGCTTAACGGCTAACCCAGTTCTTGAACTCTAGCTAATTTGATATCCTAAGATATAAATTGTGTGATGCATTAAATATAACGTACTTCTAGCATAATTAAACCTACACATATAGCTTTCGGAAAAATAAAAATATCGAAATTTTAAGGAATTTCCTTCCTATAGCTACATACCTACCTATACGTAGCTGATTTTGTGGGGTAATCAAACCGGTGTATTTTTATTAACCAGTTATAAATAAAATCAGCGTAATACAAAACAAACAACTTCAAGTTTCCCAAGAGAGCGGAGTTTTATTATTTGAACTCAACAATAAAACTATTTTCATTGATAAATTTATAACCGTCTGCCGTATACTGTATCTGTGGTTGAAACGTTTTATTTATTCAAAAGCAATAGAAACTTTATTTTCTTCCTTCACTCGAAACGACGCTTGGGGAACTTTGTAAAATATCTAAGAAATGAATTTTTACTTCGATATTTTCTTGGCTTTGCTAGAAAATCTCGATCGAGATAAAAGCTTAGCTGCATGAAGGCAAGTTAAAATAATATAGTACTGCATGTGGCAAGTAATTATAATAATTAATATAATATTTTAATAGTAATAATAGTAATAGTAATGTTTATTGCGTGGAATTGGGTCGGTTTAACTTATGATTAAATATCTCTCACTACACAATCCAGTAGAACCACCGTATATCTTTTGGCTTAGTTGATAGTGACCCTGCCTACGAAGCTAACGGTCCTGGGTTCGAATCCAGTATGATGGGCAGATATTTATTGTGTGATGAGCGCGAGTATTTGTTCCTGAGTCATGAATGTTTTCTATGTATTTAAGTATGTACTTATCTATATAAGTATGTTAATCGTTGCCTGGTGCCCATAGTACAAGCCTTGAGCTTAGTGTCAATCTGTGTGAGACTGTCCCCTGATATTTATTTATTTATCTTGATGGCGAACGATATTATAGTTTTTTCGCCCATAAAAGCCTAGTAGGTAGTGACCTTGCCTATAGCTAGGCTTCTATAAAGTTTGTAGGATTCCTTTAAAAATTTTACTCGTACATATTTTTATTTATTAATTATCTTGTTAACTGTCCAGAGACAGACAAAGGCTACTTTTTATCCCGAAAAATAGGTCAGTTCCCAGGGAATAGCGTTTTATGACTTCTGCGCGAATGGAGTCGCGGTTAACAGTAACTATATTTAAGAAATCCATACCGAGGCATTTTACAAGACAGGTAAAGTTTTTCTCACTCATTGCAATCCTCTCGATAAACCTACCTATATTTTTAGTTATGTCCATCCTGACTATAGGTACATCCTGAACATACTATACTTCATTATTATACTAAAAATATGGTTGTGGGTGTTACAATTTATCCAATTTATACACCTACTAAGTTGTAACACATGCAATAATGTTGTTAAATAAATACCAGGGGACAATCTACACAAATTGACCTAATCCCAAACTAAAATAAATTAAGACTTTTACTTTGGTACAAAGCAACTAAACATACGTAAATACATAGAAAACGTACATGACTCAGGAACAAACGTCTGACGGACGGACAGACAGACAGACAACGAAGTCTCACCATAAGGGCTCCGTTTTTACCATTGTCACTAAAGTCAAACCCGTTCTCGTCAAGACACCAAGAGAGACCTAGTACTGTCACTTTTTTAGTATTTTCACAATCTACATTTACAAAACAAGAAAAACATTTATAATACAAGCAAAAATAATACCCCTTCTAGACGGTCGGGTGGTTGGGCCAACCGAGAGGGATGCAGCTATTTGTAGGAACGAGACGTAAATATTACTATCTCATTCTGACAGATAGCTGCGTCCTTCTCGGTTGGCCCAACCATCCGACCGTCTAGAAGGGGTTTAAGGAAGGCTTATTTCAAGGCTAATTTTTACACTGCACTAACTAAACGCAACACTGAGAAACGTCATCCAAACGTCAGCGCCAGTCGCCAGTACGTCAAGTGTCAAAAGTGTTTTGCGATATTTTTATTGCGTACTATGTTGCTTTTTTCGTAAATATAATCTAAAAATTGTGCAAATTCTGTGATTTTTAATGCATTTAGTCCATAGAGCGTTGGTTTATCTATTTGACTAGATAATCTTGAAACGATTTGCTGTGTTATTATCACTTCCGCGTTACGAAACTCGTTTTTTTACAGACTGCAATTTCAATAACTAGACTTTTTTTGTGTAACTAAAAATGGACTACGTGACTGCTCTGAAGATTCTAGTTATTGGAGAGAGTGGAGTAGGCAAGTCTAGGTAAGATTTACGTGTTTTTACGACCTATTTTTTAACAAAGAATATGTCTGAATAATTCCAAGGCAATCATGACTCATAATCAATCTGTAGATTTAAGTAGGTATTACGCGTATAAAAATTCGTTTCGTCATGTTCAAGTTCGTTTAATTTATATTTAAAAAGCAATCTTCCATAACAAAGTGGTTTTTAAACATTATTTCAATTTGGTATGTTTATTATTCAGTTTATATACATAATATTTTTGTTAATACATTCAGTCAACAAAGTATCGGGAATGGATGATTTGTTTATGGTTCCAAATTCAAATTTTTGTTTTTTTTGTTGTTGTTAGATTGGCACAACTGTTTTCTATTTTGGCGCGGAGTTTGAGTTGCATCTGTTATTTATATTAAATACAGTGCTGTTTTTAGTTATATCATATCTAGTGTGTATTGCGAATTTCATAATGGACAAAAACATTGAACAAAGAGTTTGTCTTAAATTTTGCATCGCCAATGGAATTTCGTGTTCGGAGTCACTGAAAATGTTACAGAAGGCTTACGGTGATTCGACTTTATCAAAAACACGTGTTTATGAGTGGTACAAAGCGTTCAAAAGCGGTCGAGATGTGATGGAAGATTTGCCTCGCTCTGGTAGGCCATCAACGTCTGCAACTGAAGTTAACATCGCAAAAGTGAAGGAAATAGTGACTGAAAATCCTCATTCAACTTTGAGAGAGATAGCCGCCGAACTTTCTGTATCTCACGAGTCGATCCGTACTATTTTAACTAATCATTTGGGTATGAAACATGTTACCGCTCGGCTAGTCCCAAAAGACCTGAATTTTCTCCAAAAACTCAAAAGGATTTTGCACCACGATAATGCGCCTTCGCACAAGGCCATCATTGTGAAAGAATTTTTGACCAAACACTCAACAAATACCATCGAGCAACCACCATATTCACCAGATATGGCTCCTGCCGACTTCTTTCTTTTTCCTAAACTCAAATTACCACTTCGTGGCACCCGTTTTCAATCGGTAGAAGACATAAAGGAGAATTCGCGCCGAGAACTGAATTCAATTCCGGAAACAGCGTTTAAAAAATGTTTTGATGATTGGATTATTCGTTGGCGTAAGTGTATCGTTTCTGAAGGAGCATACTTTGAAGGTGATAAAATAAATTTGGATGATTAACAAACAGTTTGTGTATTATTGATCTTTTCCCGGTACTTTCTTGACAGAGTAGTATATAAAAAACACGAAATAATTTACTTACGTTTTTTTTAATAGTTAACTATCTACGGTTACAATAAACAAAAACAGTATTTGTTTTATTAGTAAACTGTTAATATAAGTTCTAAGCCCTAATAACGATATAATATTACAAGTATTATGAATGTTAAAGGTTTGTTACTGGTACTAATAATCAAATATCTTTGTCCACAGTATCATCTTAGCTTTTACTACAGGAGATTACAATGCATCGTTCCCAGCCACTATCGGAGTTGACTACAAATGTAAGATCATGGAGGTGAACGGAGTAAAAGTGAAGCTTGGTATCTGGGATACAGCAGGGCAGGAGCGTTACAGGACACTCACTTCAAGCTTTTACAGGTATTTCTTTAGTTAGATTGACTTATTTACTTTTACCAAACCTAACGTTTAAGATTACGCTAGATGCTTATTTATAGCATTATGAAAATAAACATCAAGTTAAATTTGTTGTTTATATTTTTTGAATTTATTAAAAAGCACAATAATGTTTATGGGGTTACCGTGGCTGGCATATGGTCAATGCAGTCTTAAGCAATATAAGCTTACAGTCTTCACACATGCCTTTGGATGATTGTATGGCTGTCCTTATCCATTTTTACAAAGTTTGTGAGGACAAAACACAATCAAACTAAACTAATTATCTTTATAGTTTATGTAGCTAGTACCTACATAATATATTCTGATAATAAACATTGTTTCAGAGAAGCGCATGGTGCTATATTAGTATATGACGTATCAGAACCAAAGACCCTCGCCAAACTTATGGAGTGGGTAG
Organism: Tortrix viridana; assembly: GCA_963241965.1. Lineage (NCBI taxonomy): Eukaryota > Metazoa > Arthropoda > Insecta > Lepidoptera > Tortricidae > Tortrix > Tortrix viridana. The sequence continues at coordinate 4,410,767 of OY725181.1, forward strand.
AGGAGCTGCAAGTCTACACTACTAAGAAAAATATTGTCTGTTTAGTTGTTGGCAATAAGATTGATAAGGTAGGTGCACTTTCGTGTATTCCATCCCACATTATTATATTTTCCGATTACCATGGCTTGTGACAAAGGAGTTAAATATGCGGCAACTTAGGTTGCCTTAATATTTTATATGTAGGTACTTAACTAAGAACTTAAAAACGTATACACAAAAAATTTATTCAAAATTCAATAGGCATGATGATATATTTTTTTGAATATGCCAATCAATCAAGTGTAGTTCTTCTTCATAATCCGCACTAGGTCTCCTGATCCACCATAATTGCCAGGCAAAATGTCTTGTGAATAAGCGTGGTGAACATTTCTAAATAGGTACTCTGTGATCAGGAAGCCTTGACATATTTAGATAACTTTCACGATATATTCTAGCTGCAGCATTAGAGTTGCCCCAGCATTCCCCATAGATGAGATGAGACGCATAATTTTTATTGTTTTAAATATCGACTTAAGCCGTATATAAAAAGAATAATAATTTTGACATGTCGCTATTAAATACAACAGGCACTTTCGCTGGGAAAGTCAAAATTCAATTTCTCGGAGACTCCATGAGATTTGGAACTGTTATTATTTATGGCTAGAAATAAACAGTAGCAATCATCCGCAACAAAAATTAAGTGGTAATACGTTAACAATAAATATAAAAATATATAAAAACGTAAAATTTGTTTTTCGATAATTTCTTTGACTATTTCAACTATTAATGCTGGTTTAATAGCTCAAGAAACGCACAATTTTATATACCGCAACCAAACTAAGAAATTAATAATAAAAAATAATAATATATATTAAATGTCATTAGTTTATCATGTGATAATACATGATAAATGAATGACATTTAATAATTAATCCACAATAAAAGAAAATAAGCAATATTTCCGTTTCAGTACTTACCGGAATTAGCCAACGTTAAATTTTTTTTCTAAATCTTTAAAGAATTGACAGGGGATCACGTCTAAACTTTTCATTAGAATATTGAACTACGTCGATCTGCAGAGTCAGCAAACAATGTCCGGTCCCAAGCGTTCCCGGAACACTGCCCGGGTGTAAGGCCGAGATGCGACCCATCTTCTATTTCAAAGGACTTGTTTGTTCGTTAATTAACATCACTAAGGTACCTACGCGAATATTCGTTTTATTCCATTCAGTCCTCTGTTGTAACGTGTGTACGTACTCGATATGACACCGACGCCAAAAGTCTTGGTACATTCTTTGAATTTATTTTCAACGATGATAAACACTTATTTTTCCATCAGTAAAATCTTCCTCTGGAAGAATGGACAAAGGTTTCTAGTGTTAGAAAATGTCCAGGGGTTACAACCAAAAAGTCATTAGCATCAGAGCTGAGAGGGGTTAGAGGGCTAGAGAACGTTGCCTCTACTTGTGCGAGAACGGTGTAAAACTCTTCGAAGGTTAAACGCTGAGATCCGATGACTCTAGTGAGATGTGTTTTCACCGATTTAATTCCAGCCTCTGCTAAGCCATTGAAGTGTGGGCTTCTGGGGGGATTAAACGAAAATTTGATTTCATTGACGTCAGCAGCATTTTTCATAAGAGAACCCAGGTAGTTGTGGCTCCAAAGAAATTGCGACTCTGATCGGAGATAATTTGATTACATCGAACGCGGCGAGCAATGAAGCTCTAACGCGCATAGGAAAGCTTCTGTTGACAACTCCGAAGCGAGCTCTACGTGGTGTATCGTCTTTGTACTAGTGCAAACGAACACACAGACGTAACCTTTATGCGTCTTTACGCCTCTTCCACGCCCGAGTGCGACGTCGTCCGCCGTAATCGATGGAAACACTTGAAAAGGGCTTTATTTTTGCTATACGATAGAGTGGCATGTTTCCCATAAGCGGGGCTGTAGCTGGGGTAGGGAGGGTTTGCACGAAAACATTTTACACATCCTCCAGTTACCGACTGGAGCCCGCTGAGGTGACAAAATACAAAAGGATTGCGCGAGTAAATTTTGTAGAGTCTGAACGCCTGAATGCAAGAACTTCTTATGGTACTCTTCAATGATTAAAGCAGTTAACCGGTGGTTAGTCTAACGATCCGGCTCGAAGGCCCAATGTTTTAGCGAGGAATAGCGGACTGTATGGGAAATTCGAAAATAGTCAAATATTACGACAATTAGTCAAATATCGAAAGTTTTGTAGGTAATTGGCCGACAATACGAATCGTTAGACTGTGTTTCATCACGTACCTTAAATCCTTTGGAATGGGGGCAATGCTGGGCCTGTCCCTGGCGGCTCATCAGCTACTCACAGTGCGCGAGCTCGACTTACCATCGTTTTTGTCTATGACACCTTAATATAGCACTTGCCCATAGGAGAACACAGTGAATCCGCACTTTCAATGAATTGAGCTATCTTCTATGCACGACAGCGGTAAATAGAGAGGAAAACGTGACCTTTACAATAAAATTAGCGTTAATCAACTACGGTGCGGTACCGGTCGGAATCAGCGAGCTAGAAAACTGCTGTGTTGCCAAATCTAACACAGTAACCCTGTAAGAAAGTATGTGTATTGTCACTGTTAAATTTTAAATTCCTACGAAAGTAAACAGTTTTACTTAAATAACTACTGTAAAGTACGGGGAGTTGGTAAAGCGCAAACCCATTATCAAAAAAAAAAAGTGAGTCAAGTTCATTTTGTATAGAAATGCAAGAAAAGATTTTTCAAATACCTTCACTTTCTTAATTGACGGATTATATTAATGAGATGAGCATATTTATTCCTTTAGGTACTAAGTATTTATTTATTCATTATTAGTTAGTAGTAGCACAAGACTGGAGATTAGCTTGGGGCTAGGTGAGGTCGTCCCCTGATATTTACTTATTTATTTTCCTAAATTAGCCACGCCAAGTGACCAGGGAAGCCGGGCAGGAGTTCGCGCAAAAACACAGGATGCTGTTCATAGAGAGCAGTGCCAAGACTCAAGAAGGCATCAGCTTGGCTTTTGAGGAGTTGGTACAAAAAGTAAGTGGCACTTCCATTAGTATTATTCAGAAATGTTACCCTAGATGTTGTTATAGGTTAAAAAGTACTGCAGTATAGTTACAAAGGTATATTAGCAATAACCACTACTTTCAACAATAGGAAGGAAGCGGTTGTAGGACGAATATTGCCTATTTTAATTTGAAAATTGAACTAGAAATGTTGAAGTCCATATAATATTTAAATCAAATAAGAGTGCTTTCGGTCGGTACACACAACAATTGGCTAAGTTGCCAATTGGTTATTCATAAACCTTCGATTCTCTTCTGGGTAATAATATTATGATATTATTACCCAGAAGAGAATCGAAGGTTTATGAATAGAATATCCTTAGTGTGTGGCAATGAAGGGTTTTTAGAGTTAAGAGAGGCTTAAAAAAACCTTATTAAGGTTAAGACTTGTGGTTCACAATAAACTTGTCTACAAAGACAAGTGCTAAATTATAGTAAAATTTTTAAGCCAGAAATCTCTTCTTCTCTTCTCTCCATAGATAATTGAGACTCCAGGCCTCTGGGAGTCGAATCCAGCATCGTCAAACATTCGCATAGGCACCGACGAGCGGCGGCAAGAGCAATCATCCTGCTACGACTACACTTGTACTATTTAAGCAGCTTGTATAATATATCCCTCTGCGTTTCAACCGCTTGTCGTTTTCGTCAATTATATTTTAAGCTAAACGCCAATGTCGCCAAGTGTCTGAAGGCGATATAACTTACATGGCTAACGGTTGTGGCGAGGACATACGTTAAATTCCACCAAGGAAAAAAATAGCGTAACGGCCTGTCTCAAAAATATCTAAACATCACACTATTATGTTAAAAGTAAGATATTCACATTTTTGAGAAATTTGTCCGTTACCATGTTTTATTTTCTTAACCGTATATGTAAGTGTCTTTTATTTCGTATTTTTATATCACTCATATGAATTAACCGTGTTCCTCGTAGTTGACAGTTGACCACGCAATTGGATTGTCCGAGGGCACTTAATGTTTCATCTACGTGCAACAAGCTTTTTTAATGTTTGTTTATAGTTATAATTTAAATAAATTCATAATGAGGTACAAGATTTTGTAAGTTACCAGTCTTTGTATTTCTTTGTAACCTGTAAAAGATAAGACGATGAATATTTGGTTTCTTAAATTATGCTTCTACAAAGGTGTCTATAATCTACATGTACCTAGGAATAAATTGTGTTTATTTGTATTAATTTGTATCGCATTGTTATGTATTTATGGGTTTCAAATTTTATTTTTAATTTATTTTATTTTCATTCATGGACTTTTGAACACTATAACTACCTACACAAAATCTTTCCCAAAAAAACTCGGGAAACGTAGGTGCGTCATACATATTTTAGACCTTTAGCAAATTTTCGACTGCCAGAAACTCCATACTAGGGTGTGATATTTATGGCACTGCATTAACAATTTAACTGGCAGTAACCTAGTGAGCGCTATAAGGATGTGGCAATAAGCGTGTTAAAGCCAGAAATACATGCTTGCTATACTTATGGCCTTTTGGAAAATCGTTTATTATATTTAATTAAAGACATTAGCTTATGTGCTCAAATAATATGTTCGTTATTAGGGTTGTTTGTTTGGTTCCTTCATCAGGTTATCATGGATATTTTAGGGTAAATCAACTTTTAAGGTACTCCTTTTCTTTTGCGAAACGAAATATAATTTGTGAAACATTTTCAAAAATGGGGAGTACCTTAAAAGTTGATTCACCCTTATTCGAAGACCGTGTGAGTGTGGAAGGAGCATTTATATTACTTCTTCCTTCACTTGTTTTTACTATTTCAATTTACTATTTGATAGAATCGTCCCCATTAATATATACAGTCATCATCAAATGGATAAGAGCAGTCAAAATGGCCAAATATATCGCAACACGTCCTTATTCCTGTAGTAATAAAGATGTGTTGCGATATATTTGGCCACTTTCGCTGCTCCTATCTATTTGATGCTGACTGTACCTAATAAAGTTTAGTTTACTTAATATTACTCAAACGCGCTAAGCGAGGTGAGAAAAATGTTAAGGTTGAGGTTGTAGTTATTTTATAATTCATCTTTGGTTTTATATTTAAATAAACGTATCAACTGTTATGTACTTATCTAGTTATTGATTTAAATTGATCTTGAAAGTGATCTTCTGCGGATCCATGTATGGCATATCAATGGGAATAAGTCTAAGTATACTTTGTATATTATTTATGGCTTTTCTATAACGAGCTAAGTCGACTTAGACCCTTTTACAACGAAGCCGCAGAAATCACGTTAAATTTGAAAGCTGAAATAAGTAGTAATTGAGAGATGTACCTATTTACCACCACCATTAATAAAAGTCACCCAACCTTAACTTCTCACTTTGTTTCACTTTGAGGTTTCTCACAAATCGCAGTAAGTATATTATTAGGTTGTACCTTGTTTTATAGACAATAGTTTTATAGAATTTCGTTTCACATATTTTTTTTCTCATATTATCATTTTCATAGAATAATCAATACGCAGAATACTTACTTTGAAGAATTTTAATCAGGTTTAATCACCGACACTCATTTCATAGAATATTTTACTTCGCCAATTTTTTTTTTTCGACAGGCATTTCCAAGTGCAGGAGTTATAATTTTTTGGTTGTCACAGGTCTAACCTAACCTAACCTACGCAACCCATGCTTAAGATAACCTAAAAACAATAAGGTGTCAGCAGAAATTAGCTTTCGATGAAATGAAATTCGGTGAAACGACACATTCCATGAAATGAGTGTCTGCAAAACAAGTTTCATTCAAGTAAATAGTCGTTGAAACAATAATATTGTAAATAAAAATACAAGGACCAAATATTACATGAAACATTTTCTGCAAAACGAAATTCTATTAAATTTCTGTCTGCGAAACAAGGGAACACCATATTTCTGAGTGTATCTGTCAAAATGTGGACTTTTTGTACGAATAGCGTTATGGCTAGTTGGTATTGGACCAAATAAAGTGCTAGCTGTTGGTTTTGTAGACAGATTTTTATTTAATTACACTACACTTCCTATAACACACATGGAATTCTCTCAATCGTTATTTCGGTCCCGTGTACTCGTAGGTAATTAAAGCGGCGGTTGGTACCTACGGCTTCGTCAGATTTGCTACGAATTGAGTGAAGTACAATAAGATGGATGACACACATCAGCACGTAGTTTATAGAAAATGAAAAAATCAAACTAATTAACAATACACAACATGAGGCTAACCTTAATGTCAGATGGCGTGAAATGGTCCCAGGTCAACGCACTGACAAGCAAGTAAGTATCGTAGTTACAATAGCTTAAGTAATTAATTATTTAACAACGGCTTGACTTGTTTTGGTCGCTTGAGTCCTTAAACACGGGATGAATGCGTGCAATATCCTCTGAAATATTATTTAATAGAGAGAGAAACTTTATTTGTTGTTCTACTTACAGAAGTTATTGAAGTTAAATGCGAGCCCTCTTTTTACTGATAGCAACAAATAGATAAAGCATTTTTTCCAAATAGTTTCATCTGATACCTAGTAGACCATGTAATAGTTTGGAGATACAGAATCAAATATACGTTATATTATCGTTTTATTTAATGTCCTTTCTGTTTCATGACAAATTGAAAGAAATATCATGCTATTTGATGGATATTCATGAGATTCACATCGTCAAAATGACGGTGAAAAGCTTTCTACCAACAATATTGACCGTCCGCGAACGTCATTAGGCTTGAAATGACAAGGAAATTGATTTCTGAAGCAAAGTTATTTGTTGGTGAAATATACGGGGACGTTTACCGTTCTAAAACGGACTGAAATTTGAAATCTGCCTTTTGGTGAGCTTTAGTTACCGGATGAAATTCAAAAACTGGCCCCCAGAGCCTACTTACCTTTCGGAAATCTGAATGCTTCATTGCGTTCTCCACACCTATTTTTAACCCCCGACGCAAAAAGAGAGGGGTGTTATAAGTTTAACGTGTCTGTCTATGTATCTGTCTGTGGTATCGTAGCTCCCAAACGGATGGACCGATTTTCGTTTAGTTTTTTTTTGTGTCATAGATAATTTTATCCCGAGTGTTCCTAGCAATGTTTCATGAAAATCTGTTCAGCCGTTTGAAGATCATCAGCTCTTTTCTAGTTGATGAGGGGATCTGATTTTTTAATTCTTGAAATCTTCTAGTGACGAAGTCCTTCCAGTGAAAAGTACGTGCTTGGAGTCCGTTGAAGGTTTTGCTCATTGCTCAGAAGGTTTTTAGGCGCTGATATCGGGGGTTTTTAACTCGGTTAGTTATTCCTTTTATTTTATTAATAATAATAATCATCGTCATCTTAAGATAGTAAGCGAACGCGTGTACCTATTAGTACACAGGGCTTTATAGGATGCAAAGCTGCTGCTTGGAATTCACGCTGCCCTAAGATCACGAGTTGACACCCCTATCCACTAGACCACCGAAGCCCAATTAACTTTTCGAATGACCTTTTATAACAATAGGGTGACTCCAATGGCCTTCATATATTATGAGCCGTTAAGGCCAAAACATCCGGCCGGAAGTTCGCCTTGTTTCCGGTGTCACTACTAATAGGGTGGGATTACGCTTTCCCGAGCCTTATTTTAGTTACAGAATAAACTAAGCATTTTATTAAGTCTTTATTTTTTTTTATTAAAAATTATAGAGCATAGTTTGTAAGATCATTTACGGGATATTAAACACGATCATCTTTGGGTATAATTTTAAAATTAGGTACTGTTAAAAAAGAACTGTCATTTTCAAAACGTTTGGCCTATAATATCACTATATCACTTTGTGACCACTTAGCCGGCAACGCACTTATTTTTCTAACTACGGTATTGCGGGTGTTCCTGGACGACGATGATAGTGTATCATCGTTTTCGTTTTTCCCACTTCTCACATAAAAAGTTGTATTGTACACTCAACTCCAAAACCAAATCGCGTCCGCCCCTTCTCCCCTTCCGTGCGTCCTCACACACCACGACGGTCCACTTACATTAGCTTGTACTACATTATGATGGAGTGGCCAAGACATTTCCATTTATCAAGGCCCATCGTACAAATAAGCCTGCCCTCAATGGCCCAAGATCTCGGCTAATGAGTGGCGATCACTCAACAACTTGGGCAAACGTTGACAAATATATAGAGGAAGCTTTTCAAATGATTTATTCGAGATAGACACGATTTTTGAGGTTGAAAGGCCGCGCGAGCCATTTGAGCGAGAAATCGGAACGATAAACGTAACCGGGATTAATGCGTGCGGGAATTGTTCGAGGAAATGTTGCGTCAGTGTAGGTAAGTATTTTTCATTTGAATTCTGTGTAAAATGATCGGGAATCTGACTTAAATACACATACACGCCCACTTGCTACATAGGCTTTCCCCAATTCTATCTTCACCACGATCGCGCCCGTGCTATTCGTATTCAACTGTTTCCTGCGACTCTAACCAGGTCGTTGGTCCACCACAAAGTGTAGCCTGCCAACATTGTCGCCACACATCGGTTCTATGACCGATGCACCCTGCCCACTGCCACTGTAGGTTGCAAATCGCAGAGCTATGTCGCTCGGAAGAGAGAAGGCATACAAGTACACAGGCCACCCTGATGGTAAACCATTAGATACATTTGAAATCTCAACACTGCACTCTGCCAATGCGGGTCTCATAATTTGTTTGATTCCGCAGAGAAACTCCAAGCATAGCCTTTTTAACCTTTTCAACGCCATGTCAAATACTAAATCCGTCACTCACACGCCAATGACAGCTGAAGACCAGAGCTAATTTCAACCTTAAGTCATAGACACTCAGGTCTATTTTTCACTGTCAACATTGACGGATATATCCGTCGGTGGCGTTGAACCAGTGGTGCGGATATATCCGTCAATGGCGTTGAAAAGGTTAAAGCTATAAATTGTGTATAATATGATCAAAGAATCATCAAAACCCCTTCAGGCGTTTAGAAGTATGAGATTTTTTGCGTTAATTACAGGAGACTTCTTTTAAGTAATAAAATAACTATAAAAACTATATTTGTTTAAGTATTTAAACTACGTGTTTAGGAGTTTTTCAAAGATATGTTTGTATTGCAGCTACAGTTCGAGGAAACTGCGTTTAAATCGACTGACTGAATCATATTTTTCTGCAACGACATCCGTCCGTACTGGGAAACGGTTTACGAAAGTGGCCCGCGTATTTGGTATAAGTAAAATCATACTGGTATTACAATACAATTTCAGATAGCTTAAACGGTACACATCTGATTCTTCACCGTATATACCCTTTTTCTCCTTGACATGTGTAAATAATGTTTTGGAATTCATATAAATGTTCGTGCGGATGATTACGGATAAATCCTCCCTCTTGGATAAACATGTAGATTGCACGCGGGAACGATTTACGCGCAAATACGGTTGCGGTGGTTTCCGCTAGATTACACAGGTTGTAATCGATTTAAACATCCAGTGATTTACTCTGGGTTTTTATGAGAATATCATTATACGCCTTGGACGCATTCCTTAGCAACTGGCCGGAAGAGGTATCAAATAGGGGCTTATGGGGACTTAGGGGATGGGTTAGTCCGGCAGAGCAGAGTGTAAAACTCAAATAGACTAAAAAAATATTATTAGGAGTTTTCTTGAAATTGGCAATACTAGATTTTTTTCTTCATATATAACTTGACCTGTATTCCCTAAAAAGTTAAAGCTGGTGTTTTGCTTAATTATCTCGCCGGCGAGATAGTAGACCATACACTATTTGTTCACCTGCCCGTCGTCAATCAAATCGAGTTGTAACACCAGTTCAAGCTCAAGACACGCGAGAACATGAATTTTATACGCACCTACTGACTGACGGTTGAACCAATGTTTGTCCAATCGTATTTAGAATAGAATTGAATAGAAATAATTTTACAAAAATAAATTTATTTATAAATATTATAATGAAAAGTGTAAATTAGTTTAGATTTATGTATGAGATACGGTCATAAACTGATGATATTTATTAGATACTTGAGGCTTCACCCTAAATTGGAGAAGTCATGTGTTTAAAAATCTAAAATCTCTATGTAGGTATAAAAAATGCCAAACAACAGCTCAAACAATTCATAACTCGCTCAAAAAATCCGGAAACCAGCAACGACACAAGTTAAAAGCATTTTTCTGAGGTAAAAGCAGAAAATTTTCAGTTTTTTTTCAACACGCGCGAACATTACGGCAGCAAATTGTTACGATGACATAAAATGTTTTCTATGCAAATCAGAGATTCCCCTCATAACTGGAGATAAGGAGAAACCGTAAAAAACGTAGGGTAAGTACAAAAACGACATAACTCAAAACAAGTTCCTGTTACATTTAAAAGCCGAGCTCTTTTCGCATAAAGTGTTGAATCATACAATACTTGAGTTCGAGTTACGTCCGTTTTGTATTCAAGCAACGAAATGTTATAAAACCGTCTCGGTGCGTACATTAGACAAACGCGTCTGACGGCGGAGTTGTAATTTTTATTAGTGACAAAACATGTTTTTTTTGGGTCACGTTTTATTGAATACCACGTTGATACAGATAGCCTAAGTTATATCTACTCTATGTTCTCAAGTTTCTACCACACTTTTCAAAAACAATTATTTCATAATAAAAAAACATGCAAAACGATAAGCAACAATGCTAGAAATTACGGCAATAGGCGTTATAATAAGACACGTTAAACATTCATAAAATCTGTTTAGAGGATTGTCAGACGATGCGAATTTTTCATACATATTTTGCTCCGGGCAGTAACGTTTCTTACCTCCTAAATTAAGTCCGATTTCCACCCTTTTTGAATAGGTATGTTGTAGTTATTACGAAAAACTAGGTTTGTACGTTCCATTTTTTTTCCAATACATATTTTCTTGGAAAGGAAAACGTACTGACCCAGTTTTTCATAATATCTACCTACAACATATTCATAAATCGTGAAAATCGGACTTAAGGGGTTTAAGGGGAGACAAACGTTACCGTGTTTTGTATGGACTTTTTCAGCATCACAATCCTCTAAATATGGTCCTAAAAAAAGAATAAGTACTATCTGTACCTCTACCGGAGCAAATGTTACAGTAGCAAATAGTCGAAGTGTATCTTATTTTTATCCTTATCCTTACTAATATTATAAATGCGTGTGTTTATTTGTTCAGTCTTCACGGCTCTACCGAATGATGTGAACTTTGGTAGAGATAGTTTATAACCTGGAACATACCCCGCCTGCGGGCTTAGCATGCATGCACGAGATAAAATTGGACAGCTGCTAGGGAAATTAATACTCTATTCCATATTCTAACGTAACATTTAAGGTTTAAAATAAAAGTATCTCGTCCAGACTTTTTACTACCTTTTTTTACAAAGCGATTTTATCTGGTATTGCTAGAGTAATTAAACAAATAGTTCAAATCTATTAAGAGCCTGTGCATATTCCTAGCGTTTTTGAACGGGGTCTAAGGGCTAAAAACGCTATTGTGCACCGGCTCTAGGCTCGTTTGCCAAAGCATAAAAAATCGACCATAGGTATTAATCATGATGTCATCGTGCTCTCTTTCGTATTACTACCAACATGGAATTGATCCCTTGAGATTAAAAGATAAGAATTTAAGCGTGTGTCCGGTTTTGTGCCGTACATGATCGATCGTGCCGCCATCAATCAAAATGGGTTTAGCCGCGGGACAAATGAGGAACGCGGCCCGGAGCGATTCATCTTGTATTTATCATTTTTAGAAAGGTGGATAAAACGATTTATGTGCCGTGCAATATTGATAAATAAGTCCGTTTTGGGGCCGAACATAAACAGTCTTGCTTATTTACTTACACGGGCTTAGATAAGCTTTTAAATTCTTTATGCATTTATGGATAGGATAGCATAGAATGTATTTGAGATTATGGGTCGCATGCAACTCGAGCGAATGAGAATAAGCAATGACATTGGTTATGGCATTGGTTATTGTTTCTGTACCTATTTAATTAGTCAATGTAATAAAACGATGGAATCTGAATTTAAAAACCTAATTCAATTTAACTTATTACACCCGATTTTCAACTTTAAGATGTAACAGTAGGTAACTTTGCAATTTGTTCACTGTTTAATTGAAAGTCTTAATTGAATGTCTTAACGGTGTCATAATAACCTCACCTCAAGACGAATCATTATCTTATTTCAATCCTACTAATATTATAAATGCAAAAGTTTGTGTGTGTGTGTGTATGTGTGTGTGTGCGTGCGAGCGCGCGTGCATGCGTGTGTTTTAGTTTGTTATACTCTTTCACGGTGTAACGGCTGGACGGATTTGGATGAAATCTGGAATGGAGATTGCTTATACCCTCGATTCACACATAGGCTACTTTTCGTCCCGGAAAATTTAAAAATCTCGGGAGTAGCGATAAACGACTTCTATATTTGGACCAATTCGAGTGAAACAAGTTTTGTAATTTCGTTGTCACGCCTTTTTTGTCTGTATCTATGCTAATAATTAGTGAGTACCTAATTAATAGGTAGATTGTTTAGATTGCAATAGTTAAAGAAAAGCACAAAACCGATCGTCGGTCATGGAGATCCTTGGAGAAGGGCTATGTCCAGCAGTGGACGCCTTTCGGCTGATATTATTTATGATGACTTACATAATCGCTTTATGCCTTTGTTTAAGCGCGTTAGTGTGTCATAGATACAGCTATAATTACAAGTAATTACAATAACTGTGTATCGGGTCTCTTCTAAACTGATATTTAAAATTAGGTATCTTAAGGTGCATTTTGCCTTGCTTTTAGTTTAAATGTTCATAATCACCGACTAGCAAAAATATTTTTAACATGCCAAACGAACTTGCAGTTTTCCACAAACAAAGCAAATTTTAATTAAATCTTCTCCGTGCTATCCCAGCGAGGAAAATTCCAAGTAATCAGACACTTAAATTTGAAAAGGAATATCGAATCAACATCCGCGCAATAAGTATTAAAATTTAAAGAGAAATGCCGGCGATACTAATTCGTTTAGCAGACTGCTAATTGGACGAAACTGCCTTTAAATTTGTATTTTGTACTCGTAAAAGGCGGAATATAGCTAGGATGCAGTTACATCACTAACATATTTGAGATTGTAGTAATTAGTACCTTTACTTACTTAACTCTTATGGTGTCGTAAATACCATTTTTCATCAACTAGTGTATTTTGACACGATATTTAACGCAAAAAAGCAAATCAAACTTGGCGGGTAAAGATAGGTACCTACATATTGGATTAATTTAGTTTAAACCCGTGGAGCGCTTGACGTAAATTAAAGTTAATTAATTTTCATCTCTATATAACGACAGGTAGAGTTGTATATAAAATTTGCGTTACGTGCACACGTGTGCGCGTATGGTGGTCAACGGTTTAAGTTAAATTGAACTGCAGCTTTATCCCATCCCAAAAGCGTCCAAATTCAGAAGTCAAAGACACGTTTCGGGTCGATTTGCATAGAAATAATGAGTCCAGATCATTTAACAATGTTCGAGCGTAGATTCAATAATGGAATAACACAGACGCAAACTAGAAGCTATGCAGCTTTTATCTACCTCCCGAAAACTTTCGCCAGAAAAACCTCGAATACCGCTAAGACCATAATCCTTATCTAAGGCCCTTTGGGCAGCGGTTAGCACCCTATCAATTGGGCGGCCACCCCCTATAAATTGTTGAGATAAAATACCACTTTCAATCACCCGCCCTTAACTTTTTGTGAGAACTTTGTTTGAGATTTTTTCGGGGGTATCGATTTGTTTTAGGGTGAAAGAGGCTTGTAAGCTAAAGGTATTATTCGGGAAGTAGAAAAAACATCGTTGGTGTAATTACGAGTAGGTACAAAACATTTTTAATAATACGTTTGTTGCTGACTGTATTTCTAACACTAATGTTATTATCTCAGTGTTATCACAAAACGAGTTAAACGGTCCTAAACCTGACAGAGCCACTAATTAACTATTGAGGCGTTTCTATAACCACCGTCTCTACCACATACCAGCTCGATGGTACCTAAATATTTTAATGTCATCAAATCGCAGAAGTAAGTATGCAAAATTACAAGTCAAGTTTATAGAAGTAGGTTCAAGTCGACTTCCTAGATTATTTATACATATTTTTAGCACCCTTATTTTGAAAATATGGGCTGCTTATACTCGTAAGTGCGTAACTCTAATATACTTTTGTAGCAAAAAAATAATATTCGTTTTGAAACGCGATGAAAATAATGATGATGAAGACAATCTTCTTTTTTTAATATGTACCATATTTTTAAATATTAAAAAAATATATTATTTACACATGCTTTCAAATTCGTTCCTATAAATAAGTAATTCATGATTTATTGCTTCCTTTTCCGCCTCCCTTCCGGCTTTTTATTTTTCGACTAGTTGTACCCCACGTTTTTATCTGCATGGGGTTTTTTATTTATTACTGTTTGTAAGGAACTCTAAGTATTTAGAGTTTTTAATTTAAAGCTCTTTTACACATAGGTGTTGTCATTTAAATATAGAGTTGATCAGCTTTTGGCATATTGGTGTGTATGTAATCCCGGAGTTACACCTACTTATTGAATTTGAACTGTAACTTGTCAGATTGCCTTCAAAAAACAATCAACGACTATGCAAGAAGCAAAAATCTCGTCCCAAATATATTTTTTAAACTTTTTTACAAGTAACTTTTGGCAAAACGGAACCCTGACCCACCATAGAACCCTGTCACAGTGACGTTAAGAATCAAACAGGAGTGTCAAACAAATTGTTTCATGATGTCACGGTTCCATTTAGCCGATTATTCGCCTGTAAATATAAAATTCCTTGAGCCATAGGACACAGTATTTCATCATTTTATCGAATTTCACTTCATCAAAAACTAATTTCTGCTGAAACCTTATTGTTTTCAGGTTATCTTAACCATGGGTTACGTAGGTTAGGTTAGGTTAGATTAGACCTCCAGTTGGGGGCCTCAGAGGTCCCTGCTCACTATCATCGTGGGCGGGGACCTCTCGCTGTCGAGTTTGGTCGATGCCATGCTCGGCAGCCGAGAGGCGTGGAGGGCGGTAGCCTCCTTCTGCGAATCAGTCATCTCGCTGAAGGAGGAAGCGGAGCGGGCCAGAGCGGGTGCGGTATGCGTGATGCACTTTCCCAGCGACAAAAAAAAAAAAAAAAAAAAAAAAAAGGTTAGGTTAGGTTAGGTTAGACCTGTGACCACCAAAAAATGATAACTCCTGCATGTGGAAATGCCTTTCGATGAAATGAAAATTCTGCGAAATTATACGTTCGATGAAAGGTGTTTCGATAAAGTAATAGCTACCCAGAGGATACAAAAGAAACATTTTTATACCCGTCACGCCGGAACACCACTTAAAGCTAATTTTCTATTCGAATATCGTATCCATTAGGTGCCCGATTCTATTTGCTCAGGGGATGATCTCGCCGGGGGTTTCTTATTATTTTATGGTACCCAATTCGTCTTCAAGGGTGACAGGGCCGATATGGGTCAAAGGAATTCTAAGTAGGTGCTCGGTATTTTTAGAACTACGTATAAGGTAAATATATGATTTTTTCTTATTACAATAAATTTTTCCCAGCTTGGTGCACGTAGAACTCTTTTTTGATTATTTTCTTAGAAACTAACACAATTTTATAAGATAAAATGTCGCATCAAATTTTCTGAAGGTCAAGCTGTGTTCACAAAAAAATCTTTAAAATCTGTTTAGACATTTATTCGTAAGAATGCACAGAAGCAGACAAACACACCTTTTCATTTATTATATTAGTAGGGAAAAGGGATTTTTGTGTGTATTTAAAAAAGAACCTACTAAATAAGTACCTAGGGATTTTTTCAGCACAAAATGTACCCTATAATTGAGTATGTCTACTTGCTAATTAAGATCCGCTCAGCAATGTTGTCGTGAAAATTAAACAATTGAACAGCGATACCGTCGCATTTAACTATAAATATAAGTATGAATATGGATAAATACAAATTACCTAAGTACATCTACAACACAGAGGTAGGTACATCAGGTACATAAACATTGTCGCAAAATCTGTATCAACAAATACATCGATGAAAACAATCTACAACACATAGATTTCGTCAGGTACATACATTGAAATTTTTCGCTAAATCTTTATCAACAAATAGGTCGATGAAATCAATATTCTCTTTTCCGCGCTTGTAGAACAACACTATTTCACATAATCATCAAAAGACAATGTTTCAAACTTTCTAGAATACTCTTTTACGTAACAGTTTCAACGGTGGTACGTTTTTTTAGTCTATTGTTCCATTTACGCTAACTGGCTATTCAGGTCAGCTGTGGCATCTCCAGGATATCGAGTTACTCGAAGGCACTTAACTTTTAGAAATAAAAAGTCTAAGGTAAAGCCTTTAACTGGCAGTCTGCGAGATTTACATCTTGACACGGCAATTTTTAAATTTTTGTGGATGTGTTTAAGGGCCGATCATTTAATCTACATATAACATTATCTGCCAGATAAATTTTAGATCTGTCCTATTCTATATGACAAAGAAAAGTTTAACTGTCAGATAATTTAATCTGGGGATTAAAAATCGGCCCAAAGCTAGTCATACATAAAATTAAAACGGGGCTCTATTGCGATTCGTTTTAGCCCAACTTGCACTATATCGTTATCATATTGTTAATTGTATTGTTGACGTTCTACGTTCTGTCTAGTTAATAAGAGTCAAGTACAAACACTTCAACAATTTATGACTAGAGACCCTCCATTAACAACAATATTGCTTGTACGACTTGTATGGTTACCCTTATATTACCATATACACGTTTTGTTCTTGTTAAAACATACGTTCAGTAAAAAATCTCCTATTGACCTTTTAACTTATTTTTCTCACAGATACCACCATCCCGTAATGAGGTCGTAATATATCAAATAAATAACAGGTATTTCTCTGCCAATATATCAAAACATTTCACATAATATAAACCATGAGCGCAAGCCATTGAAAAGAGAATTATATCTTATTGGAATAAAGTTCGTTATCGCAATGTTTTCCGGGCCCTGCCCCGGGAGGATTCCCTGAACAAATACGTAAATTCCTTCCAATAAGGAAAGTAAATCGACTTGAGATTTTTTCCGATTTAACCGTTCGGTTGGTGTCTGTACTGGAATTCTATTTATAGATGAGTGTATCTGTAATATTTCGCTTTACCAAAATACAGTTTTATTGTATTCTATATCGTATTTTTATAATATATTATCATTCAAGGTTATGCCGAATTTTTCGGATAGCTAATTCACATATTATGTCTTTGACATTTTATTTAATCTTCGGCTTTATAGTACAAAAGACATCAACGCATCTATTCTTTGCATAGTAGTTAACGTCACATAATCAAAGTGCGAGTGCTTAAATTAGGCATTAGACCGTTTATTGTAGTACTTTTTTCTTTGACTTCAAACCTAATTAAGTAAATTAATAAAATGTATAAATATTATGCTCGTAATGTTGGCATCAATATATATACATTCACGTGAGTACCTCGTACGGTTACTTAAACGTTACAATCCGGTACGAACGACACTGAACTTATTCGTTATTTTATTACGTGTTCACATCTTATTAACTTTCAGCGATCTTGGTTTGAACATTTTGAGAGTTAATTTGCAATAGCAATAATAACGACACAGGCGCGCGTTGCATAATAATCGGTGTCTATTTATATATTTTCCATCTGTAAAAAATATGCCTATCTGCAAATCCCAAAGATTGAAAAAAAAGTCAAGTGTAAAGCCTTCTTTATTCAAAAATTTTTACGAATTTTTATTTCTAATGGAAATGAAATCCTTCCTTATGATTGACTGTCAGATTTTAAATTATTATGTCAACCAATCGCGAGCCAAGTATTCTTACGAGGAGAACAAATGCGTTAGATATCAAATGAATGATAGTTAGCTGTGGATTTTATGAGCTTTTTAGACATGTTACTTATTATCTACGTCTTAATGCTACGTCTCTACTTTCCAAATATGATAAGACGTATATTGTCAATCTTGCTAATTTCACGGTTGAAGTACTCAAAGAAACCCTTTTATTTTTTACAATAAATTGAATGAACTCGTGCTTCCCGCATAACATGAACGTGATGTTTTATTTATTTCCTTCTTTGCCTTAAGTTATCTGTTTGGCTTCCCCGTTTTATTAAAACATAACTTTATCCCGGTCCGCATTCAATAAACTTGACTGAAAAGTAAAAAGTCTAGCAATTTGCAATTTCTTTTGAGACGTTATAATAATAATGACATATTGTTTGAACGGTAAAATATAATATAATTTATAATACTTGTATTTTTAACCGACTTCAAAAAAAGGATGTTCTGTGTTTTACCTATACTTACGTTTGTATGTGCACAAACGACTGCACTAATTTGTAATTTTTTTTTCAGGAATATAATTCCCATTCTGTGGCATGGCACTCATATAATAGCATGTTAATTAAAACTGTGTTATTTGTACATTTTTTTCGCTTCAAATAAAAATAAAAAACTCACAATATTATAATTTAAACAGCAATCACTCTTCACCAGCGATAATGATTATTTATTTTCGAGGGAAATCGATAACCCTCAGGGCATGCCGATATCAAATTATAAGCAATCTGTTGTTAAGGGGTATGTTACGTTACATTACACGTTTTGCATTTCAAAGGATACGATTTCCGTTATGTCTGTGGTTATGTACGAGGTACGCATCTACATAATTAATGATTTCTATTCAAGCTCGCTGCGTTCAACGTTGTGAATCGCATTAACCAAGCTAAGGTTTTTCTTAATATTTCTGATCAACAGCATAAAATTAAGCCTGATCTCTTTGGAATTGACCATTTAGTGCCTGTTACTAATATTTCGAATACTAAATAAATCGGTCCACAATTAGCGAAGAAACTGCGTAACATACAAGAAAACAGTTGAATTGAGAACCTCCTCCTATTTTGAAGTCGGTTTGAAAGGTACTTGGCTATGTTATTCGTGTATCTAAACATCACACAGGTATGATTACATGAGACTGGGCTTACATTTGACATTGTCGAAGCAATTACAAACGATCGGTTTCTCTGGTGCCATGTTTTGCCCCTTTTTAATTTAACCTTGCTTAGCAAAGCAAGATACAAAACATGGGCGATATGGCTTAAATAATATTCAACTATGAATGCTTGTGGCCGTATTTCAATTTGTTTTCATATGATCATTTATTTGTTGACGATATAGTTACTTTTATTGTCAAGTAAAAACTATCATAACATTCATAACGTTAACAATATGATTACGATATCTATATTCTAAGCAAGATGGGCTTAAACATAGTTGAATAGATGCACCGTTAGCCTCCTGAGTCCCAACGTCCTACATTATAGGACAAATTATCAAAATGACTTTCAACTTTAGCTGACTGACATAAGATTCTGTTTCGAACCAGCGAAATTTTGACGTAGGCCTCAGGAGGTTAAAACACAAACTTTTTGCCACGCTTGTCATAATCTTCTAAATCAAAATATCGAACAAAATGTGATTTTGTTAGTCGTAAAGCAAAACGGAAAACCAGACCCTTAACTCCGATCATCAATCCACATCAGACCGATGCCGTGAAATTGCTCCGGCGCGTGTGATGGAATCATATTTCAGCTTAAACATCCATAGTTTCCGATGATAAAGAGTTTCCATGGTAATTTATAGTTATGCAACTAATATAGTTTCAGTAATAAATTATTTTTTTTTATAGCACGCCAGTGAGGCTCATATGAGATAGGTTCTACGAGTGGTCACGACGCGCAGAGACTTGGATGTTTTTGTTGTTGATGTACTAATAACGGCACTCCAATGGTGAAAATTAATTATTGGCTTTCTGCGACATGGTTCTATAGTGGCTCAATTGTTGTTGTTGTTGTTGTACTTAATAATGGTGAAATTAAATAGGGAGGTTAAATAGGGTGAAATGCCCATTTCAAAACTCGTCAAAGAAATGAATAAAGGCATAGAAAACTGTCATTTCTAAGGCGTCTTCAAACAAGCATTTGAGATTAGTTTAATAATACGGCAGTAAGGGTCATTTAAACGGGTAATTTTTAGTCTGGAATCTATGGGGGTCTCGTTCTAATACACGAAAAGTAGAGTACCTATCGGCCGTACTCGGAGACGTCTATTAATTTTTAACCCTTTTAACGCCAAAAACGCCTAAAGGTGTCGTGTGCTGTCGTGCCTACCACGCCACCGACGCTTATAGTTGTCATAGGTACAGCTGAAAGAGACTTTCTGTCATATGAATAAGTTGAAATTTTGCATAGCTTTTGAAACATGTTTGGCGTGTGAGTGACACATCTGTATTTGACGTAAGGCGTTGAAAAGGTTAAGTCTGATCAAAGTTGCTGTTGTCACTTTATTTGCTATAGCAATAGAATAAGATAACATGTGACTTTGGCAAACTCTGAGTGCGGCCGTAAGAGAGCTATTGTTAAAGGGCAATAATTGCTCAAAAAATTGACTGTGTAAGTGCACCCTAAGTTAAGCACAATAGATAAGATCCGGAAATCTTCAAACAGTATTGTAACGTAAACGTATTGTTATTGCTCAATGAACAAAATCGTAAACTGGCTTCAATTGACGTTATATAATAGAAAATTGGTCGATGTTTACGGCAGGCTGATTTGTATTCTCTCTGCGCGCCCCCCCGTCCAAATTGAGGATGAAAGAGCTGTCAGTTCGGCATTAACCGACCTATTTCGGGCAACAAGGACATTTTAGAAAATATTAAGTAGGGTAGCATAAACGTCTACCTGGTTTGATGTTTGACCTGATTAGAAGCCAAGAAACAGTGTAGTAAAATGTGGCATGAGGCACTTGTCCCGCCGCCGACGAGGAACCGATTTGCTATCGACTATTTTCTCGCTCAAAAAACGAACAAAAGTATAGATCACGTGTCATTAAAAGAGACACATTGTTATTATTAACTTTACTTCCCTCCGCTGAAGTAGTCAAAGCCATCAGAAACTAACTAGGTAGGTCCGTCCCTTTAAAAAAATCTGATATTGGATTTACATGAGTTTTGTTAGGTACACTAGATACTTATACCATAGTTCAACAATTAAACAATAAATCAGTTCACAATAAACCTCACGCTAGTTCCGCTTTGGGTACTATTGTACCCTGTCAAATAGGCATGATGTTTAGAACAACGAATTGATAGTGCCAATCTAACACAGACGCCAATCTGCGGCACAAAATTCTGCTAATCTGCCGACATTACCCACAGGCAGAGGTGGTTAAAGCCAAAGAACTGAAGATGCTACTATAATGTAAAACAGACAACATTTTTTTTCTTCTTTCTGAAATACTCCTGAGAAGCATTTAGAAAAGGAAAACTGGAAAATCAACTCAACGCAGACGAGGACATCCAACATGATTTTCGACATTAGAACGCGTCATAGCGCCAGTTAAAAATAGAAAATAAAAACCAACTCAGTTATTTCAACCGTTATTCATTTATGTTTTACTTTCAATACAAGGGGTTCTTACATGAAATGCCAACGTAATTTGTACCGTGACCGTCTTTCCTCTCGAGTGTGTTATTTTTTACTTTCATTTAAAATGTTAATTGTTTTTCCAGCAAGCAGTATTTCATTTTAAACAACAATATAAATTCTTCAGAACACCTTGTAAACATAATTTTATTTGCACTCAATAGACGGAATATCCAACATCTAATTACATATTTCGGAACAAAGGAGCTTCAATGTTTAACTGTTGAGCTTTTTAAGAGCAGCTTTGAAGTTGCTTAAGCTTTGGATTGAATTGAATATTTTATTAGAATAGGTGTTCTATGATCTCCAGAAGCTGTCGAGAAGTCAATGTGAGGCGCCATTTTCTTAAATACCTTATGGTTTACCCCTTTAAATCGCAAAAATAAAATAAGTCGGGTGTTCAAACCTCTTTAGATTTTAAAACATCATGAAAAATAGCAACAAAAATATAAAAAAGTGAATGTTATGTAGGTAAGTATGTAGGTATATTGTGAAATTCATCTGTCAGTTATATTATACCCGTCTCCCATCCGTCCGTCGTGTTATAGCGTATGTTACGGGTATTAAATATAGCCCTCTCCTCGTCTATTTTCAAGTGTAAGAAAGGAAAAGGGCTAAATTTATTTGACAGATATACTCTACTTGGCGATTGTGAAACAAGCGGTTAGGGTTAAAATCAAGTATTTAAACATGAAGACGGCAAGTCAGGAAATCCTCTAATTAATATTGAACTTTTTGATTAGAGGTTGTAGAGTCAATTTTATCCCGCCATAGGAACACGATTTCCTATTTAAATGTCAGTCAAAGTTGTATTGATATTTGTACAGGTAACAAACACCTTTTGTCTTCAGCGAGGCGGAAACTATTCAGCCATATTTGTAGCGCACCATGCTATTTTTTTTTGTTAAAAAAAGCTTGTTCTGCCTCATCAAGGAATCAGTTTGTTCTAGCCCATTGCCCGAACAAAAAGAAATTATACGAAAAATCAACAAGATTGGAGCCAACATTAAGGAAAACTTGGCAGAAATATTTCACAATAATATTCGTTAGCAGAGATACCATCGCGGGAACAGCCTCAATTGTAATAAAAATGTAAGTATTTCCTTAAACATCGTCATGAAAAAATTTCGAAAGAAGGCCCACCATTTTCAACTCTGATTTAGATCTCAAGGATTCAAGCGAAAAAAAGTACCGCCATACAAATCTGAACGTTGAGGCGGTGGGGTAGGGGTTTATTTCGGTTGAATGGAAAAGTGGCTTTATTTTCAATGTAGCGCAATTTCTTGCAATCTCAGATCAAAACGGCAGGCAAATCCAATGGCTAAATGTAGAAAAAATGTGAATTTTATGGCACAGGTTAAAAGCCGAGGGCTTTAAACGATGGCTGTACCTTCCGAGGGACCGGGTAGCGTATTGTCTTACTGCTTGAGTTCTTGACGCATTGTGGTTTTCAGGTCGTTGGCTTAGCGTTGAGTACGTTTGAACTGACAAACAATGGATTAAATATTATAAGTAGGTACATACATTAAGTAAACGTTTAATATTTTTTGTTCTGTATTATTGACTTGCTTGTTTAGCTTCTGTAGTAACCATTCATACCATATTTTACAGAAGTATATAATATTTTTCATAATGCCCGGGCAATTTGATAAAAATACTAACTATGATGACCAGATGTGATAAATAATGAAGATTAGATAATAATTAATTATTACTACTAACTTGACTCTGTATAGCTTATATACTGGGGCGTTATATACGTAAATAATGCTCGCATTAATCACTTGGTCCATGACATATAATGTAAACGTCAAGTCACAAAAGGAACTAACTTTTAAAATGTCGTAATTTACTTTCTGCAGTAAGGTTATGTTGGCTTAACATGTTAGGCTTCGTGATACATTTCATAATTTAAAAAAAAGATCTCGGCGAATTGAGAACCTCCTCCTTTTTTGAAGTCGGTTAATAAGTAGCATTTTTTGAAAACCTAAATTATGAAATAATCTATACAGATCATATTTAAATCACTTACGTGACCATAAAAGTTCCGTTAGATTGAATCGAAAAGCAGCAAAGAAAAATAGAACGCACAACAACATTATGCAAATTTTGTGGTGTGTGCATATTGACACCCCATGATTGTTGCACTTGACTGTACCTAGCTGTAGATCTGTCCTCAATTCATCAATGTTTCAGTTAGAATATTTACTTACTGATCATTAAAAATAAATAAATAAATAACTTTTATCAGTTAAAATAATTAAATTACTTTTGACGTTGATCCTGAAGAAACTTAATACCAAGCTTTCTTTATGTCAGCGCATTTTTATAATAAATTATGTTAATAAATGGTGTAACAACAAACATCCACTTTGATAACGAACGCAAAAAAAACATTCATCCCGCGTGTATTTCTATTCAAATCACAAAAAAAAACTAAGCGAGCGACACCGTAAACACAAAACACGTACCACCAAAAACGAAACTGCATAACACAAAAACTGGAAACTTTTTGATTTGTCTGCTTTCGCAACAAGCGACGGATATGTTCCTGCCTGCGGGCAGAATATTAATGAATTGGTTACCAGAGGCTTACACGGGAAAATTGCAAAAAAAGAAAACACGAAAACGTGAGATATCCGCTTTTTGATATACGCGTTTCGTTGTATCGCATGCATATTCATAATTTTGATGGATTCTCTAAATTGGTAACGTCAAATTGGCCATTTGGACGTGGTTTAGACATTTGTATGCAAAACCTCGTGTTGAGTGCTCGCAGCTGAGATCTGCAGATTTTATGCTGTGGATTAAATAAATATCAGGGAACATTCACACACACTGACACACACAAACTGACCTTGTCCCAAACTAAGCTATAGGCTTGGACTATCGTTACTAGACAAAGACAAACATATAGAGGAAAACATAGTTAAATATGTACATAGAAAATATCTAAGACTGGAATAAATACTGGCGCTTATCACACAAATATCTACTATACACAAATAAAGGCGAGCAAGTCAATAAATATCGTATGGTGTCAAACTTAATTGACGCAATAATTAAAAATATAAATATTCAAAAAAGAATAACAAATCACGAAAGTGGAAAAAACACGAGAAAAAACCAGGAATGAGTAAGTAAAATCAACAGGAAAACAAGGTAGGTTTTTTTTTAATTATTTAACAGGTAAAAGAGAACAGGAAAACATGTGAACAGGAAAATAAATGTAGAAAAATTGCAAAATGTTTGCGAAATCATTTTAATTCATAATTTTATAAAATGTTGGAAACAATAAAAAACAGAATCGTTGTTACAAACTAAATGCATAAAAGTGAACTGAGTGGAAAATGAGGATATACAAAAAAACGAGAAAATTTGTAAAAAAATAACCCTGCATTAGCAGGTATTTTCTTTTTCAAAAATATTTGTTAACAACTTTTTGTAAATCCTCAATTTGATCCGAGTTTCACGTCCTCACGAGTTTCATAAGGCAAAATTGGAAGCTCCTAAAAGCGAGATGCGTGCATAAAAATATGCAAAGCCAGGGTATTTACCTGTGACCCGATGGGATCAGCCGGTACTCCGTGGTCCCCAGATCCTGTCCGACGGGAAAAACCCGAGAGTTTATGGTGTCGATGTAAATATATATTTACCGGGAATCAAACCCAGGGCAGCTCTACTCGTGAGCAGGGTCACCGTTAAGCTAACCGCGTCTTTCGGCTAGAATATCGCTCGATTTGCGAGGAAGAACATTACTAATTATGGTAATTTTTTTCCGGAAAATTTGATAGTTCCCTAAAAAAAATCTAGTTTTTTTGAAATTTTATAATAATAAACATAAACAAACGCCCAACTAGGTTGACAATTGTTCTCATCTTATTACCGATACCCTCCCTCATAGCTAATTAAAAATAAAATTGGAAGCGAGATAAAACAGCTCCGATTTCACTAGAATAAATGGAACAGAATAATTCCTCAGGCCAATTACTAACGATACGGCGTTATGAGTTGACATTGATTGATATAAACGTCTAGAATAAAAATATAGGTAAGTACTTTGATCAATTTCGAAAATAAATCTCCTACTTTATTTATACTGTATTTATTCGCATAATACTTAAAATATATAAAATAATGTATAATCGACTACTGATTTGGAGTTATTTAAAGCAGTAAAGGGCACGAAAGATGGCTCCGGAGAAACAAATCATATCATAACGTTGCTTAAAATCTCGATTCTTAAATTGAAGTTAGTTTGATTATCCCTGTGTTTTTAATACCTATTTATAAAATCACCCCTGAAGCATGTTAAAAATAAATAAATAAATGTGGTCGTCCAAATCGAAAAGGCCCTTATGGCGGTGGACGCTTACGCTGTTATAGTTTTCATTGCCCTGTCATTAGTATAACAGCCTTGTGAAAAGAAGTGTAACCACCTGCCGCGATTAGGTCGCTTTCTATTTGGACGACCACAAATATTTTACTTAGGTACTATATAAACCTACTGATAAACCTGTAATATTTAGTTAAAATATTTCAAGACACCATAACCATATTAGGGAGGGCAAAAGTTCAGATATATTTTGTTTGTTAATTACGAGTATGTATTCATAAAATACTAATTATCTATATAATAAACTCCTTTCATCGAACGTATCATTTCATCGAATTTCATTTCATCGGAATCTATTTTCCACGTGCAGGAGTTATAATTTTTTGGTGGTGTCAGGTCTAACCTAACCTAACCTACGTAACCCATGCTTAAGATAACCTGAAAATAATAAGGTTTCAGCAGAAATTAGCTTTCGATGAAATAAAATTCAATGAAATGATACGTTCGATGAAAGGTGTTTCGATAAAGTGATGAAATACCATATATTTAATAAAGGGCTTGAAACGTAAAATAAAATAAAAAGACAAGTACCTACAGCTTTAATAATGCGTTGCAATACTTTTAATCGTAACCAAAATACCTAATGACGAAAAAATATAACGCAGATACATCTCAACGGCTTTTTAATTAGATCCCCCGTCGACTTGTTTTCCATTTTATTTGTACCTTTTCGTTGGGTTCCCTTTCCTAGAACCTTTATCGCTGTATCTAAGTGATATTTTACAGCGATTATAGTTATCAAGACATTCTTACATTCAATTTTTTATTACAGATCGTAGAGTACAAATTGGTACAAAGTCAATAATAAGATTTGAACATGAACACAGCTGTCAACAAGGTTTACACACAGATAAATTTGGCAATTTATACCTACCGTTGTCAAGAGTCATAGGAAGATGTATAAATTTGACTATACTAACTATAGGTACACCGTGTTTTTTTTTTTAGTTCCGTTGATTTTAAGGGAACATTCTTCAGGTGAAATAGAGTTAAATTCTCTAAGACACTAGTATATTAACTCGTACTATTTTTAAGATATTTAACATTTTAATTTAATCACTAATACACGTTATACCAATGTAAAAGGTTCATTATCAATAAACAAATACTTGCTTTTAAAATCTTGTAAGTAAAGAGTTTCTGATTCTTACGTATGCACAACATGAAGGTTAAATAAATTCGGTCAATTGCAATCATTTTATTAAATTGACACTGGCAAAATATTCTACGAGACAGATGCTATTTAATCAAGGAAAGAAGAAAATATTTTCTGTTATGACGTAAACGTCAATGTGATTTGGTAAATAAAACTTTACGTATGTGTGTGTGTTTGTGGATGTCATTCGAAATTGTCATAATTGACACTAACTGTTACTTAACTCAAAGGTCTTTTTACAATGAACGTAGATACATTTAATTACTTTGTTCTAAAACTAAAAAAAAAATATTTGCAATATTTAAAAATCTAATCTACCACTTTGTTTCTATGGATGTACCTAGTAATATGCCGAAGTTAACGGAAATCAACAAAAACACGGTGTATAATAATAGCCGACCTGCTGAGCGGCGATCGAATTGTCTAATAGTCACAATGCGCGTACGTCAATTAACCGCGTAAGCGTCTCGACCGCGCCATGAAGAGACAATTCGCTGGGGACCATTGCGTGAGTATCCTGACTTCTGCCGATAGATGTCGTGTCCCAGCGGTTACAGAGCAGCCTACCAGCAGCGACCACGGCGTCAACTTTGGAAATCAGGATAATACTGTTTTGTCTCTTCGACAGTTACCAAGTTTTTATGTTGGTACCTATGTTAGTCCATGATTATGTGAATATGAGCTTCATTGTCTGAAATCAAAGATTTAAATTTAACGGCTAAGCGGGTTTTTTTGTGGTCGGACGGCCGGGTGGCCGCCACTTTAATAAATAAATTTAAGTCCCAAACTAAGCTGTAGGCTTGTACTAGTCTAACTATGAGTACTAAGCAAAAATAAACATACTTATATTGTAAAATAACATACTTTAAATACATATAAAACATCCATGAGTCAGGAGCAAATACTCGCTAATCAACAAATATTTGCCCATACCGGGATTCGAACCCGGGACCGTTAGCTTCGTAGGCAGGGCACAACCAAATACGCTAATCGCGTCATCAAACTTATCCTATACTTATAAATAAAGTCCAATTAACGAATTTCTTTCTGACGCTAACAATCGATTATCTCGATTACTTTATAGCTGAAATTAATACGGAACCGTGTCACTTTCGTGCTTTATTCCCTTTGTTCTTTTCTTCCCTTCTACATGCGCCCTCTCACCTTGCCACTTTTTCTTTAAATTATTTCTCTTAAAAGGCCTTGTAATGAGAAAAGTTTAAATGTCTGGGACCGTTGATAACTCGGCAGGGGCAAGTTATTGCGTTCGATGTGAATGTACCGTTGCTGTTTGGATGGCTACCGTCAGCAAAAAGAGAGTAAAACGACGACGGTAAACGGCGTTTTGCTAAAAGATATTTTAGAACTAGCTATAACGTTAAAGCTTTACAATAATTCCAAGTCAATACAAAAACTGAGTGTAAATAAAAATAATAATAATATTGGCAATCCTTATTATATTTTAACAGAAAACGGTGAGCCTAATGTAGCATT
Organism: Tortrix viridana; assembly: GCA_963241965.1. NCBI lineage: Eukaryota > Metazoa > Arthropoda > Insecta > Lepidoptera > Tortricidae > Tortrix > Tortrix viridana. The sequence continues at coordinate 4,439,471 of OY725181.1, forward strand.
TACAAAAGCTAATTAATTTATAGATTTGAAATACCTACTCAATGAATGGCAGCATACGTCAATACATTCTCTTTGATCTCAATAGTCATTAAAGTACGCAGAATGCATCTTGTCTAGGCCCACGGATCACTATGACACGATTAATATAAACGATTATATATAAAACACAAAATTATATATTAATAACTAAAAATGTTAAATTACTTTGTAATTTCTGTATAAACATAAGAAAGGCAATATTTGTGGAAGTCAGCAAAAAGCGCTTTACAATTGCCCGTGACTAATTCAAAGCTTTTCGAATAAAAGAATAATAAAATATGTTATTTAATATAACGTTCTTCCCCAGCCTTGGGCACAAACGGAATATTATAATTATACTCCGAAGAGAAGCGAAATAATGAAAAATGTATGCGCTCCTGTTACATGCGAATACAGGAGGTAGTTTCTTTAATATTTCGTGAATGTTAAAGGCACTCACTACAGGTTCGTTAGACTTGTTTACGCCCTTGTATACACATTGTTGTTACACTAAAAACAACGATTTCCTTGACAAGTTTTTGTCGTATAATTATTAAGTTAAGACCTGGGTAAAGATAAATCATTTGAAACTAAACAATAATAATTTACTCCTACAGATCCAAAACATAACTTTTCTTTTGGATTTTGCCGTAGTATGCAATTTATATGTGCGTCTCCCGTTTTTATACGACTGGGGATTATACATGGTGTTTGTTTTTACTTTAGAACCTACTTAATTATAATTATTGAAGCTAGTTTAATTGTAATATGTAACTATTTACGAGTAACAAGTTCTCTGGCCTCTCAGGCCTCTCAAGTCCAGGGCGCCGACTCTAATCCCCTCCAATGTTGCGCATCGCTCTGACTCGCTAAGTTAATAAGAACTGATGGCCAGTGCTCCTAACTTGTTAACTAACGTTTAATTAATCAACCTAGAACATCAGTACTGGCTAAGACATTGGTGCTTAAATGATCATTTACTTACTAGATTTGAATTTGTATTTATTTATAATTAAGACACCTTTTGGCGAGCAAGTTAAGATGAATTTATAATTTATACCATTTAGTTTTTAGAAATTACAGTTAAACAGTAAATACAGGACAATTAAAAAAAAAATCAAAAAGTCTTTATTACCATTTAGCAAGTTTGTAGAAAGAAATTACAGTTGTTGAGGCCTCCCTTTAGGCTTACAAAGGCCTGAGTTGGAACGCCTCGCTCTTCCAGCAGTCATCACAAATCATTAGTTTAAGCAAACCATGTCCATTTATTATAATTATAAATATTTATAAATATGTACCTGACTCTCTGCGTGTGACTTCAAAAGTTAACTAAGAACTCACCCATCGTACCACCAGGCTTCCGCAGTCATGCGCAGTCATTAAGGTGGTTTGTAAACTTGTGAGCACTAACTTGCTAACATCGCCGCCACACACGAAGCCGATTGAAATCAACTTAGTACGTATTAGTACTCAACATGAACGCTGTAACAAAGTTTACGTATCAACCTGTATATAACAGCCTGCGTGGTATTATTTCACGCTCAACGCTGTCTAATTTTTAATAGTACTATAAGGTAAAAGCACCTATTATGGACAGTGCTCCAGTTATGAACAATCCAATAAATATAAGCTTCCGATATGTATATGTTACTGTTAAAATTAGTAGTGTTAGTGTTAAAACTAAGTAGATTACATTGAAATTATAATTAAATTTTCGGTATTGCCAAGTTTCCTATAAAAAAAAAATATTGTTCATCACTGCAGCGTTGTCCATAATAGGTGACTTTACCTTACTTAAAGTAAAGCTGCACCTATTCTAGTCGCTTTTATCGCGGTGGATATGTGTGGATAAAGCATCTGTCACTCTCGCACTCACATACTGGTCAGAAAGTGACAAATGATTTATCCACGTTTATCCACATGATAAACGACCATAATAGGCCCGCTGCGCAATAGCCCGAGAATTTACTATAATTTCAATTAACGATATACTATATATTATGATACTCCACTATCTCGTTTTTTAAACGAAGGGATATTTCTTACAGATCCTTGAAATTAAAGAAGTTTAAGCTTTCAAAGAAAACGTAATCATCTACAAAGTTTAAACGATGTAAACTTCAAATTATAGAAAACAACTTCTTTATTTAATGTTGGTTAACAATAAGTATCAATGGGTGTAACAATAAGTATCGTTGTCTAGTACACATAGTACAAGCCTAAAACTTACGGCCGCACTCAGAGACGTCAATTAACTTTTAAGTTTGATTAAAGTTGCTGCTGTCACTTTCTTTGCTATAGCAATAGAATAAGACGCACTAACCTTAATCGAACTTAAAAAATAATTGACGCATCTGAGTGCGGCAGTTAGTTTGCGACTAGGTTAATTTGTAAGAGATTGTCTCTTGAGTATTATTAATACTATAAAATTATATTTTCCTTGAAGATAATATTATTATCTTCAAGGAAAATATAATTTTATAGTTAACCACTTAGCTCGTTTATTACAAAACTAATTAAATAATAAATAAATAAATCAGGGGACAATCTCACACAAATTGACCTAGTCCCAAACTAAGCTCTAGGCTTGTACTATGGGTATTAGGCAACGATATACATACTTATATAGAGAAATACATACTTAAATTTATAGAAAACATCCATGACTCAGGATCAATAACTCGCGCTCATCACACAAATATTTACCCATACCGGAATTCGAACCCGGGACCGCTAGCTTCATAGGCAGGGTCCCTACCAACTAGGTTAACCGCGTCGTCAAAAAATTTGCCATTAAAATAACACAAAATATAATCAATGCGTTTCAAATAATAAATCACGTCTCCCGTCATCACGTTCTACAAAAGAACTTACAAATGCCCAATCCATACTGAAGCGAGAGTAATACCGCAATAATCTCTTTAGAAGTTCCCCGGATTTTTATTAATCGGCCCGAAGGCAAAAAAGTTTTTCCATCATAAAACCTATTAAATGAAAATTTCCGAGTAAAGAAAGGAAAGAGATTCCAATTGAAATGGAACTTTCCTTTATTCGGGACACGTTAATGAAGCGATATTTACTTAAAACACTAACCCTTTGCAATGATTCACTTCCAAACTTCTCGTAGGACTTTAAGTTGTAATCCTTTAATCTTTAGTTGTATTACTTTGAATGTTACTTTATTTAACTTTCAGAAAGGCCTTTTTTAGAAAAGATTGAGCTTCGAGCTGACGTGAACTGAATGCACTAATAATAGCGTAGGTCACTATATAAGTACATTAGTAATAACCTTTCTCTTTATATTTCTAGCTTCTTTTACGATTATGGCATTGCCGAAAAATCTTTCTCGGAATTCAATAAACATTCTCGTATATAATTCACAGAAGTTAACAATAGCTTTATTCTGCTTTCAAGTTTTTATTTACCATAGATAAAGCGGTATTCTTTTTTTGCTTTTAAGTCAACAATACGCAATTCATTGGATATTTCCTCGTGCCAAGAGCGGAGATACCTCGAAATGAACACGCTATAGAAAATAAATGTTCTGTTAACTTCAAACTGAGTTCCGTATAAACGTTAATTAACCATTAAATTGTGTTAAAGTTAGTTTTTGTACATTAGGAAGTAAAAGTATTTTGCAGTAGCTTATTAAATATATCGGCTAGATAGCCGTGGTATTTATAAATGCACGAATAATGGATCGGCCACATTGATGCTCAAAACACGTGTGGCTGATCTTTAAGTGTCGAAGCGTTAGATTTCGATTAAAAAATATACAGTTACTTTTTTCTTAGAAAAGTAACGTTAATACCATAATTATAAGCCTCTGATTTCGGTACCCTAAGACGATAAAGAATGATAAAAAGAAACGCGAATGGCCAACACTCATTAACAATTCTTATTGTTTTCTTCTCAGCACAAAAGAAAGTAATTAATTGCTTGGCCTAGAGGAAAAAAATTAACTAGGATATCTTTCATTTGTAATTTATTAACGGATGCTGCGGGCGGTCGTGCGTGGAAGGGTTTAATGTGGAAAAGACACAGTTGAGAGAATGCCGGCTCCTGTATTTATATAGTCGCCTTTATTGCACTTATATACTGGTTAGATAGTGACAGATGTTTATCCACGCTTATCTACATGATAAACACGATTATACACCCGCAGTTTTGATAAACCTCTTCATACCATTTTACTGCATCACACGTATTTTCTTTTTCTTTACGTATGTTTTGTGTAGAATAAAATGTGCTTCGTTTTTTGGTCTATAAAAACATACCAGTGAAAACGTGTAACCTCTCTTGTTCGCGTGTGGATAAAGTGCTGCCTACCGCCACTTGGTTAATAACGGTGCTAATCCGTGTAATAGCAGATAATCTGGCTATAATGGAACTCCGGCGAAGCCTCTTGTACAGCTACCGAAAGGATTTAGGGCGAAGATTAATCAAATAAAAATACTCCGACATTTTAACGTAGTTCTTAAGAATTTTTTTTAAGAAAATCAACACAAAGGCTATATAAACCTAACAGTTTACATAGGCACTAACTCGATATTTGTCCTACATAATGATAATAATAAATACATAAATATCAGGGGACCATCTCATACAAATTGACCTAGTCGCAAACTTAGCTCTAGGCTTGTACAATGGGCCCATACCCATAAATCGATCAACATACTTAAATATACATACTAAAATACATAGGAAACATCCAGACTCAGGAACAAACAACGTGACGTTAGGGATTGGGCTATGTGCGTCCAGTGCGAGATAAGAACTTCGTATACCTACGACATTTTTTTAATTATACATATTGAATTTTAGTTTCATTACTATATTTAAAAACACACACGCGTTTATCACGGAATGAAAAAAATAAATATTTCAAAACACGACAGTAAACACGGCCACGGACTGAAATTGTAAGTGTTCGTGAACTCCTCCATCCTTGTCTAATTTTAAGGGTTTTATTTTGTTAAACCCACTTAAGAACCTTATCGCACAAAGATTGATTTCTTTGTAGGTTTGAACTGTATCAATTTTCACAGTAGGTAGTAAAAAAGACAAGGTACAAAAGTAAGTAAGTATTTACATACGTACTCGTACCAAAATTATGGAAAATCGTATGGTGAGTGCACAGCTAAAAATCCATTGAAGAAATTAACTTGAAAGTCACAAAGTAACCAAGACCTGCCAAACGCATGCATTTGCTGAAAAATACTTGGCTTGTTAGCGAGAAACCGTCGCTCATCACAACTGCTCGCTTACGAACGTTCGCAGACGAATGTTCCTAGTAAAAGCGCACCCTTACACATTGGAATAAAATTATTAAAGACACTGGCTCATTTGGCTCGTTCTCGCCGTCCTTCATTATATATTATGCAGATTGTGGTTTCTATGACGCTCTGATATTCGTAGAATGCAAATTTCAGTGTAGTGAGATTAAGTTAAATATACCTCATTTAAAATGGCTAATTCAGATTTTACATTTTAACCAAATATAATACTGTAAAATCTTGAACTTTTAACAAACATTAAATAGGTACACCTACATTAATTATTATTATTATTATTATTATTTATTTATTTCAAACAACATAGATTCATTAATTAAAACTAAAACTAAAATACATATTACAAATTTAAAAATAAAATAATAAAATAAAATAGGACATTGAAATCAAAATAACTAAACATATTAGTAAGCACGATTGCTCCTTACATGGAGTTACATTCCTCCTTACATTAATCGATTAAGGTTTTTTTTTATCTCCTAACACTATCTGTCAGATAAATTTAAGCTCTGTCTTTTTATTTTATTTATCAAAAATCGGCCCGTAGATAATATATTATTAATTTAAACTTGACTGATAAATAATTAAGTGTATGACAGAGCTCATAATTAAGACATAAAATCGGTAAAAAGCAAAAACAAACGCTAGTGCGATTCAGCGACTCTAACAGTGCCACCTATCGGATAATTTTCTAAACTATGTCTTTAAACACACACAAGGTTAGTTTTCACCATCCCTATATTAATTAGCAGTGCCAGTTTCAGTTCTATATGTATTAGTATGCCGCTGCGCGACTCTTCTCAATTACCGCACACGCTAACTACGTCAAATGACGTAATTCGTGGTGGGAGAGTAAAATGGCGCTTCTCTATATAAAAAAGTAATGGGTTCGTTGGTAATAGCTTCACTCGAGAATGGCTGGAAATTGGCTATTTAATCATATTCTTTTTAATAATTACTAATTGGGTCCGAATAAGGTTTCTAGCAGAAAAAAAATCTGTAAAAAAAACCCGAAAAAAAATTGGACAGGGCATAGTCTATCGGGTCAGCTAGTGTCACTAAAGCCGCAAATAAATAACAAGAACGTACAATTCTAACTCTGACTCGATTAATTTTTTCTTCAACATTTTAAACAACCAACAAAAGCTTCAAAAACAAGATAAACAACCCTCTTTCTAATGAACTTCATCATAATAAGGTACCAAGAATTTTGAGCTCGCCACTGACTCCAAGAAAGTTGCTTCAAAATCCCAAACTCAAGAACTGCAAGAGCCGTCTACAAAAAGACGCTAAGTAAAAACATCGTTTAGATAACAGCTCGGTTCTCGAGCTGAAGTACTATTTGCGAAAGCACCATTTTATGTGCCCCAGTCCCTTAGGGGCAGCCTTTTCTGTACCAAAATTATCTGTATCGTTCCACGAGACTGTGTTACATTTTATGTATTTTTCCTTAACGCAGTAGGGGTTATTATTTATGTCATATTTTCCTTATTAAATCGCGGGAGAAATTACCTGTGTGCTGGGCATGCTTGGTTAATGTGTGATTTGAACTTAGCTTATTTAATATGTATATCAATTAAAGGAAGGTAAGAAATTAAAAAAAATCGGGCAAGTGCGAGTCGGACTCGCGCACTGAGGGTTCCGTACACATTTGGCCGGTTTTTAGTACTACTTATTTGTTTTTCTAAAGGGTTTGTTCTATAATCGTACCAAATTTGACACCTGTGTGTAATGTATTACCGTTTTTATGATAAAGCAAATACAAAAAAACTTTGAAAAAAAAAAACTGTATGTATGTACTCTACTTAGTATTTTTCTTTTTGACTTTTTAGGGTTCCGTACCTCAAAGAAAAAAACGGAACCCTTATAGGATCACTTTGTTGTCCGTCTGTCTGTCTGTGTGTCTGTCAAGACCCTTTTTCTCAGGAACGCGTGAAGGTATCAAGTTGAAATTAATATCAAATACATAAGTCTGCAGTCCCTTGGATCAGTGAAAAAATCAAACATCTAGGTCAACGCAATCAAAAGATACGGCCGTTTATACCGCATATTGAAGGGAATCTCAAGGGAATCAAAACCTATAGGGTACTTCCCGTTGAGTTAGAATCATGAAATTTTGCAAGAAGCTATGTTTTATAGCACAAGTAAAGGAAAAAATCCGAAAACCGTTAATTTGTAGTTACATCACATAAAAAAAAGCTCAGTATAAGCTGACCCTCACTTAGTACTAAAGTGCATACTTATTGCGTGTCAGTTTATACTGGACTTTGTTTATATTGTATTCCCGTGATTTACGAACTATTTACATGCCTACAAGTTTGTGCGGAACCCTCGGTGCGCGAGTCCGACTCGCACTTGACCGGCTTTTTTATTATTTATTAGGAAATCTGCCGTTATATCACATATCCTGCAAAAAATCAACGGGCTATATTTTACGATTCTAAAGATACGTTACAGCTCGTTTAAGTTAGGACAGACGGACGGACAGATGGACAGTCGGATAGCGTAGGCTAGAATAGGGTCCCGTTAGGCACCCTTCAGGTACGGAACCCTAAAAACGAAACGGATAATGAGATAATGTTATTCAGGTGTATGTACAAGGTGGGCCAAAAGAAATCACCCTATTGGAAGATGCTCTCATTTTTGCAAAGTCGCCAATGTCAAATCTGTTTTGACATTTGTGGACTTGACAGATGCAAAATACAAGTGAACAAGCCATGGAGCGATACACTCCCCAAGAACGCGGAATAATCGTGTCTATTTTTTTGCGTAACAATTCAAAAAAAGAGAGTCAAACAACATCGGATGACTTCTTTTGGCCCACCTTGTACGTACGTGTTTTTGTTTTTGTGTCCTTCTGTGGGCTTCACGGCTTGACGGATTTTGTTGTGCGATACCATAGCATCAATCTTTAAAAATCGAGTGAAAAAAACCTCAATCAGTTGGGTTTTTAAAAGCTTGTTAGCATTCAGTAACAAACATACTCGTTACGTTGTATTTTCTTTCATCAAGGCACTCGTTATAAGCTCCATAATCCTATTTCATTCAAAAACGTCATGGCACGCATTTAATCCTAACTGTTCCTAAAATTAACCATGTAAACTTACAAATAAAGCCCAAAATGGCCTAATATTTAAGCTAATTCGTATTCAACACATAGTTTTTGGAATAATTCCTTTGGACCCGTTTCACCTTGAAAGTTAATATGCAGGACATGGCACGTATTGTGGGGTTTTGGGGTGTTTTCAAAAGGTATGGATCTGTTGATGACAACTTTGCCGATAAGGGTGTTAATGGATTGCAGAATTAGGAATTTCATGGAAACGTACATACATAGGCAGGTGTTTAAGTTTGAATAAAATACAAAAGAAAAGCTAACACAGCTAAGAAAATTTATTAGACACAAAAACCTAGTTCCTTGTTCATAATTATCTAAAATTTTACAATGAACGCTTCACTATTGTTAAGTTTATTAGGTTTATAATATCGTGGTCAATGGTTCATTTTTATCATCATCCTATCAGTTTTATTTTCTAGTTTATTTGAAGTCATATTTTGTAAAGCCGTGAGTCTCTTATATAGCATGCAACACTCAACCTCATAAAGCTTTACATTAAAATCATAATCTAGGCATATAACAACTCAAAGGAGAAGAGAAGCCTGTTAACTACAATAAAAAACAGAAGGGGGAAGATGATAGGGCGCTTGATATGACACGACAACTTCTTAAAAAATATCATAGAAGGGAAAATTGAATGTGCAGAGGGCGACCCAGACGAAGTTACTTTCAGCAAGTAAGAGAAAAAGCTACTCGTAAGGTCGCGTCGTATCAAGATGTCAATAACCTAGCAAAGAATAAAGAAGAATGGCGGGTACTCCATCGACAAGAGCCTAGCTCTTAAGTTATGATGATGACGATAATGAACAACTCAAACTTCATCATCATTATCATCATCTCAGCCAAAAGACGTCCACTGCTGGACATAGGCCTCCCCCAAGGTTTGCCACAAGGACCGGTCCTGCGCCGCTTGCATCAATCGGCTTCCCACGTCGTCAGTTCACCTTGTCAACTCAAACTTACTGCCTATTTATAAAAGACCACACCTAAATTAATATATTTATCTGCATCTCCACCCCATCCTCGGTGGTTTTGACATCATAATCGGACGGTATAATCTTTACAACGTAAATATTTTGATGTTTCGCGGGCGTTTTGCCAAGATCTCTCCCCCCTTTGACGTTAAGTTTGTATTTGGTAGATAACGATTCATGTTCATTACTATTTAGGGGAAGCAAATTAACTTTATTACGTAGTCAAATTGTTAAATAACATTAATGATGAAGCTCAATCGCCGATTATCGCCGATTATAAGTAATATTATAAAAGAAAGAAAACATTTATCCTTGACAAACACCAACAAAGGATAGAGAAATTTAATACGCACAAAAAGAATAATGGTCCTAACTCAGCGTAACGCTCTGGCATTAAAGTCATAAATGTAAAAATGTATAAAGTTGATTAGATGTTTGGACGTTTTTCTTTCAATCACACGTATAAATACTATGGATACTATGCCCTGGAATAAAAATAAGGATTTTTTCCCATTAGCTCCCATAAAAATAATGCTAAACTAGTTTCACGCGGACGTAATCGCGAGCAAACGTTAGTGTCTTATAACTAACTCAAAGGACAATGTTTCTAAAATCACGTCATCAAGATATCACATTATAACTTCTCTGAGCATAAACAGTTTGAGGAGTAGATATTTTTTGTTATTGGCAAAGACAGAGAAACAGGCAGACGGCCCCCCAGGTAGAAAGAGGGAACCTAGTACTACTGCTTAAAGGACGATACTTTTACTTCGCTGGACCTGAAAAAGATATCTCCATATTGCTATGGATGCTTATAATTTGTCTTTGTTTTATAAGAAAATCGTTATACGTTATACCCTAAATACGTTAACACTCAATCCAAGGTCCAAAATTACAAGATGGACCGATGGGCCTTCGTAATCGGTTGATTGATTTAATTAGTCTTACGCCGAGCAACGAGATTACAGTGCTTAGAGCTTCAGAGGAACACTTTCAGTGTAGGCTTCGCACTGTAGAAATGGATTTCAAAATCATTATACCTTATTTTGTACTAACTTAAAAAAAATATTAATTATTATATATTTATTATTATTTATTTTTATGCTTTGGAACTTGTGCTTTATTGTCGAATTTCTACAAATATCATGAGAAAATGTCTGTTGGTTTGTACTTCTTTGAGCAACGGATTGGCGTGGTTTTATCTCAAGATATTTTACTGTTCCGCGAAATAGCGATAAACGAGTTCTTCGTGAACGGAGTGGCGGGCAAAGACAGTAAAATAAAAATCCTTTTTAGCAATGCGTCAATCAGAATCAAAAATATAGTATAAACATGTTTTATGGTGATGAACTGATGACATGCCAAAATCACATATTATCTAGGACTCTCTTATACACAGTCAAATCAAAGTTGTAATCTCACTCCTTCAGCAAATTTTACACAAATGCCTCCTGAAGTTTAACTGACGTTTTCTGTAGGGCGCGTCATTTCAAATTAGAGAAGCTCTTCTCTTACCTACATCCGTATTCTTGCTATTCTTTACCCTTACTAATTTTATAAATGTAAAATTGTTCGACGGATCGTCGTGAAATTTGTTACAGAGATAGTTTATAGCTCGGAGAAGGATAAAATGTACTTTTACCCAAAAAAAACACGCGAGTGAACATTTGAGTTTGACATACTGGAGGTTTGAAAAATAACTAAATATTTATATTTATAAATAAGTAGAATTTTAATATTTATAAATATGAGAAAAAATCATAGGGAGCAGTAATCAGGCCAATGTATAACTATAATATTCCAGTTTTAAAGTTTTATGCAGTTCTTCGGTACGGCTACAACATTTTAGACCGTACAGCCAGCTACTGTAACAAAACAAAGTAAATCTCGTTTGCCTGAAATGAGCAGCGAAGAGGTTAAGCAGGGTCAGCACTTACGTTCATCCCACCTGCGTTATTTACTGAACTGCCGAGCAGTTAACATTCTATTGTTACGGATCTTTATAGCGTTCGGAGTTCACAGCCACCTGGCTAAAAGATTGCTTTAATTACAATTCTAAGGCAGACCCTGTGGTAGTAACCCTGCCTACGAAGCTAACGGTCTCGGGTTAGAATCCTGGTATAGACAATTGTATTTATTGACAGTTACACATTTATTAGATTTTTGCCTTTACTTTGCATTGAAATTACTTCCTTTATTCTTTCATTTCCAAAACCAATCTTCATAGAACTTTCGACATGCTACAATCTCTTTTTGCAACCGTCAGAACGTACATCAAAGTGTCTTGGTACACTTGGTTGCTAAAATTTAGTAAATACTGTATTAATGTAAAAATAACGTTACACAAAACTGACAAAATATTATATACATTTAAAACTGTTAATAAAACAATAAGAATACAATACGATGACACTTAAATGCAGCAATTTTTTTTTCTTGATGCTTTTTTTCACTCTTCCTACTCTTGACAGCGAGGCGTAATAAGTTAGGACATTCTATTATTTTTACTTTAAGAAATAAATTATAGAAAAAGAAGATTTCTGTGTAATAAAAACAAGATTGTATGATGGTAAAACGCCGTTCAAACTCTTAATTTTCATTACTCATTCCTTTAGTTCCTGCTAGTTCTAATAATTAATATTTGTTACTTTATTACCTTGTAACGTAACTTACTTTTAAGTATTATTGTATTTTATATTGGAAAAAATGACCTTCTGCTGGAGTTTCTTGCGGCGCTTCTTCTCCGCAATGATGGTCTTGTCCGAAGCGCTGGTAGATTCACTCTATATTACTGACGTGTAAAAGAGCCCGTATGTGGCCAATTTACTGAATAAATATTTGACTTTGACTTTGACTTTAATCAATTTAAATTATTTCTCCGATGTACACTTTTCCCTGCTCGCAAGTGTAACCTCACTTCTTTGTGACAAAGGAAGCTTTGAAGTCGCGCTTGTCGCGCGACAGACTTCTGCCGCGGGATGTAGTCGCATAAGAACTTAAATACTGTTAGGTAAATGTGCGTATAGAAATCGAATAAAAGAAAACAGCTCTGTGGGCCAAAATACGTTGCATTCTAAGATCGCTGACGAATGCAGAAATAAATAAAATATGTATGAATTTATATATAAGGACAATCTCACACAAACTGGCCAAGTCCCACACGAGCTCTAAGCTTATACCATAGGCATTAGATGACGACGTCGATCGATATAAAGATTTATACTTTCAAGATTACTTGAAAGTATCAATCTTTATATCGATAAGATAGAGACTACTACTACTACTACTTATACTTATAAGATGATACTGACATGGAAGTTAAATAATTAAAATTTTATATTTTTGTAGTTTCATAATTAATGTGTAATTTCTATCTCTGACGATCTCAATGTAATAACTTGTAATTTGACATGAAGTGCAATTTATACTGTAATTTATATTGAGTAATAAAATCTGAATATTTTAAATGTTTGGATTTATTAAATATCGACTTAAATTGATTGATTATAGTAACTTGCATAAAATGCCACCGCAGAACCGAGGTATGAATATCGCAATAATTTTAAGCAAACATCACTTGGCGTTAGCCTGCAGCATCGCAAATGAATTCATACGTGTTTCACAGTAAGTACTGCAAAGCGTAACAGATTACATTTCAATTTTTTTATCTATCGTAAATATATAAAAAATTAAATATACAGGGTTAAATTAAATTCAGTAACAATTTTTTTGAGATTCAATCATTAAGTCATACTATTTATTTACTACAAACATACATACTGACCAAATGTCACTATTCGACCTACCCCGAAATCGCGAAAAAAAAATCGGCTCTCCTATACCATTTTAGCTAGTCAGCTGACGATGTTTTGTACGGGAGGGTCGATTTTTTTTTCGCGATTTCGGGTTTGGTCCCATACTGAAAGCTAGTCATAACCTATGACTTACTGATTTAACCTCCCAAGTTTTGTTACTGAATTTAATTTAACCCTGTATTATATCAACTTTAAACCAAGTGAACACAACTCTAATCTTCAAACTCAACACCTTTCAGCAGAGCAATACTGCGAAGCAAAACTCCGAGCTGACCGCACGAACTCCAAGTCAAGTAATTGTATTACTATGTTAGCGATAGCAGTTGCAATCAGATGTGTATACAACTATTTTATATACGTTTAACCTCCGAGGCAGCATATAGTAAGCACTTGGAGGTAGTCCAGCGAAATTGTAGTGGTTGCAAGGTAGGAGCAGAAAGCGTAATCGTGGGATGAGTGTGCCTTCTTTACTGACCACGAAAAGTACCTATTACGAAAATATACGGAACTTATTTTTGTATTGTGTAAAATTTTTTTATTCAAGATTTTTACGTTTAAACTCCACATTTCTTTATGAAGCTGCAGCTCAAACTAATAGCTGTGGATTTATTACATGCCATTTTACATACAGTGGTGGTTAGGTTAGGTTACGTTACTAAATCGATTGGTAGGTCTTAGCATTACACATCATCCTACGCCGCGTGTATACTGATTCCTATTACGCAGATGTTGGTGCAATTGTTGGACAAAATTAAACAAGTTAACTACTTCGATCAGTGTTGTGTAATCGGCAATCAATTTAATTTTAATTCTTGTTAAAATAATTTTAAGATTTCTGTGCTTTTAAGAAATGTTTATTTTTATTAATTCAATAGTTGGCACCATATCGCTCTCGCCCCTGCCTTACCGACCATGGACGTTGATTAGATTGGCGTCCAATACGTGCTCTCCCAATGTAAACGCTGGTATTATCTTAAAAATGGTACCATTTTTTAAATCGAATATTAGGTAACTGATTTTAGATTGGAGCGTTCCAATTTCAAAGTGAATTGGTAAGTCTCTTTTGTAGTTTTGCCTTTGCTATTGGCTAACTCTAGTTTTTCTGGACCTGAATTTAAATGAGATTGCTGCTAGAAAGATACTGTTTCTTTTTCGATTTCAACCGTAAGGGATTTTTTAGACATTAATATACATACATTACTTATTGAACTAATTCAATATCGAAGTATAATACAACTAAAAGAATAGGAGTACTGCATACATAATATTAGCGACTAATAAGGCTATACATAATTTTATCTAGCAGTATTGAACGGAACATATAATATGTAGATGAACTTTTTGTCTTTCTTAATATTACCTGTGCAGTTAACTTAAAATAAAGTTTAATACGTAGATTTTAACCTTTATCCTTTAAACTGAAATAATGTAATGTTTATGTATCTATTTTAATTGCATTATATGCTTTTTTTCTCTTAATGCTTTTGTTCGTACAATATTGCACCGCCTAAAACAATTTTCTGTTTGCCCAAAGGTCAATTGGTAGAGAATGCCAATAGGCATTAAGTTCACCTTTTGTACTCAAATTTGTATTTTTGTGCAATAAAGAATAAATAAATAAATGTAGAGGGATTCATCCCTTTACATTAATTAATAATATAATAATAATCTACACCAAACCTTGCCAAACTTTGCTTCCAGCAATTTTTTAAGAATCAGTTTTCAGTTTTCCCCGTGCGCTCCATTTCCCACAATTAATTTCCATGTTTCGAATCGCATGCAAACTCGCGTGCAGCAGCAGCTGTTCACGCCGGCATGCTTTGCCGACTAAATAACGATCGTTACCTAACAGGGAACACTCACGAAAAGAAGTACCACTCAATTTCGCCACTATTTTGTTTGCGATGCAAACGAAGTGTGGCAGCCGCTTCGTTAGTTTATAATAGCAACTTACTCGTACAATAATTATGAGATTTATAATTTTACCATGCACCATGACAGTCATTTACACTTTTTTGAGTCAAAACGTGAGGAGATACTAAGTAGAGGAACAACATGTTGTTGTTGATACCGTGAGTATAAAAGAGTTAATCGGTAAGATTTTATTGAGAGCACAGCTATGTTATTCTGTTAACACATCGTCGTTCAGTTCTACTCAGTCGATGAATAGCCGGCGAATTTACGTCGTCCTTCAAGGTGGGTAAATGACATTCAACTGCCTGCACATTCATTTAGTTACTGGTTTCACAGACGACCTGCTGTGAAACCAGCGACTAAATGAATGTGCAGGCAGTTGAATGTCATTTACCCACCTTGAAGGACGACGTAAATTCGCCGGCTATTCATCGACTGAGTAGAACTGAACGACGAAGCGTTAACAGTATTACATAGCAGTTATTTTATACCCATTTATTATCAATTATTTGAAACTGTCACTATGGCTAAATATATATCGGTAGAATGTTCATCACCATTTTGTTGACGCTATGCGCTCTACGCAATGGTGTGTAAAGATTTCTTGCGCGCACAATAAATATTTGGAATGTTCAATCTGCCAAATTGTATAATCTGTGTAACAAAATGGTGTTTAACATTTAGCATACGCAAAGAAAGGCATCTTAATATCCCTTCAAAACCTGCAACGCATGAGTAGCACCCCTGACGATGTTAATGGCCAAAGGTGACCATCCTCAAGGCAAACTTAGGATTGCAATCTTGAAATTATAGTCTTGTAATTACAAATGTACTAATATCTCAGATCCTACTTACTAAAGAGGGATCTGAGATATATAAGAGAAGGCAAACGAGCTCATGCCATCTGATAGTTGAGATGGCATGAGCTCGTTTGCCTTCTCTTAGCAAAAAAACCTTTGAGCGCAAAACATGGCGCTAATTAATCGACCGTTTTGAAGTCACAGTGACTTGCCTGTTTATCGCTGCGCCCTATAACTCAAGAACCTATAGATAGGTCCGTAAGTTCGAGCCAAAACTTTCCGTATAAATCACAGCGCACAGCGGACAGCTTCAGAGGAAAAACTAAAAGTTCCCCGGACTTACGCGAGCTTTTGTAAACACAAAAAAACAAGCTTCCTTATTGACGCTTCAGTAACTTCTTATTAATAAGTTTATGGTAGTTTAATCTCGCAAGATTTAAAGATAAATAGTGGAAGAGGGAGAAATTCGCGAGAGAAAATTTTCGTTAGGCTGGAAAATGCAGATTCTTATTTATAAAACGAAAATTTTGTCATGTCTGTATTGTATTACAATAATAAGAAAGTTATCAAATTTGAAAATTAATAAAAGTCAATTTTTTAAAATAAATTCGTAGTTAAGGACTCAATTACAGTTTAAAAATGCGGTATTTTTTTTAATTGATTCCTGAACTACATAATTTTTATTCACCCATAATTCTAACTAATTAGATCTCAATAGGTTGAATAGCACTGAGCATATTTTCGGTGTACAGTAAAGTACCTTACATTGTAAACGCAGTGGACTATGAACTGAAAAATTGTTTTTGATATTTCAGGTTAACTATTGCACGGCACTTGTGGTTTTTAATATTTTTTAAGAAATATCTCGTGTTGGCCTCTAAGTTAAATCATATGACAACAAGCAACAACAAAGTTCTTTACTCGAATATACGTCCGTCATAACATAATTATAAACTACATAAAACGTAATTTATACCTTAGCCAAGTTCCTCTAACTTTTTTCGTATTCCACCCGACTTCCTCGATACGGACAACTTCAAACAACATTACCTCTCATTCTCAATGGATGCCGTACACAATATGCGAGTTAAATGAGTTTGTTCTTGCTTTATTTGTTGAAGAACAATCAGCGAAGTCGTATGAAGGTAGGTCACACGGAACGCAGTAAAGTTACTAAGGGACTTTGAATATTCCTGAGATTTTGTTTTCTTTATTTACATACAAAAGATTGAGCTGCCTACGAAATTATGTATGAATTTAACTGTGATTATGAATGTATATTAAACAAATAAAACTAAATTAATATAATAAAAATAAACAAGATGTACAAAAGCATACTTATACATTTAAGGGATCTCTTTCAGCTAGCCCTTGAGAAATGTGAAGAATAAAAAGTTTGTGTTCATCGAATAGGCATGTGTAGTGTACAAAAACCAGGAGAAGAACAACTTAACAAAATAGTATTATTATAATATTTTAGTATTAGTTTGTTAAGTTTATGTCCTGATTATTGTGAATGAGTGCCTTGATTTGTTAAGCCTTAAACGTTAGATACATTTACTAAAATTGTATTAAAATCAAAAGAAGCCTTGCTGTTGTAACAAGGTTTGGTTGGTTTAAATACAATCAAAGCTATATTCCATTTCTTAAAACTGTCTTAGTCGTCTTTTTATTTTGACGACGCGATTAGCGTACTTGGTAGGGTCTGCCTACAAAACCAGCGTGCCCGAGTTTCCGGGAGGTAATATTTATACGATAAGCAAATATTTATATGATTAGCGAGAGTATTTGTTTTGTACCTGACTAAAACATGTTTTATATGTAAGTATCTATTTATTTCTCTATATAAATGCATTCATCGCTGTCCAGTACTCATGGTACAAGCCTAGGCCGATGTGTGTGGGATTATGATAAAGAGATTCATAAAGATAGTAGTTATACTAGACTTTTACGTGAACCTCAGAATATTTTCTTATTAGGGCCATAGATTTTAGCCCGTGACTTTAGTACAAAATGTAATAGAAAATTAGTCTAAGATTTAACATAAACCGCAAATATCATTCACATGTGACAGTTAATATTTATTCTTGTATTTACTTATATGAAATGGAAATCTTTTATAAATATTTACACCGAGTAATATATCACGAACCTCGCAAAACATACATCTTATTATACAGGAATAACTGTTTCAATTGAGATATTACATTTCTGCTAATTTTGAAGTAGTAATATTTTTACAAAATAACGGCATCATGTTTTATTCACCACAAGCTTTTGCCCGCGCCATAAGAACTCATTTTATCGTTATTTCTGAAATACTGGTTATGTATATGAAATATCTGTATTTATAAACATCAACCAAATATACGAAAATATTCATGCAAGACAGGCATAAATATCCAGAAGCATTGGCATATGATTTTCATTCCTAATTCGATCTCGCAGAGATACGCCGAGCCCTTTCCATTGCCCTTTGGGTGACCTTGAGCTTTCTTATGAGGCTCATTGTAAAGTACCACGTCTCTGTTCCGACTCCGACATAGCCCAGCGAATTGCGAACTTTAAGTGGCAGTGGGCGAGGCACATTGCTCGTAGAGCTGATGGCCGTTGGGGCGGAAAGGTTCTAGAGTGGCGGCCGCGAACCGTAAGGTGAAGTGTTGGCAGGTCTTCCACAAGGTGGATCGATGATCTGGTGAAGATCGCGGGAAGCCGATGGATGCGAGTAGCACAAAACCGGCCGTCGTGGAGATCCTTGGGGAAGGCCTACTATGTCCAGCAGTGGACGACTTTCGGCTGATATGATGATGATGACGATGATGACGATGATGATTGGCATATATATGTGCATATTTATGCACGCCGCCACATAAGATAAATAATGCGTCATCATTACCTCAACTCACAGCACTCCACTGGTACTGGTACACATGGATTTCTCAAACATGCCACATAACTTTAACCTGCCGTTCGAGTCCAGTCGCTTCCTGCCCTCCTGTATAGGTAGTCTTGAGGTCGTCTCACCTGGCCGGACGGCGACCCATACTAGGTTTACAAGGACGCGGCCTCTATGCCTGAATCAGTTCCGGATCAGCCATTAAATAAAATACTTAAGCAGCTGCTTAAGAGTCAGGGGGCACCACAGGGTGGCACCAAAATAGTTTTGCCGATATTAGATAGATAGATACCTTTTTTATCTGATACCAAAATATATGTCATATGTACAACGTGGCAAAATGTTTATTGGCTTTGTGGTAATGCTAAAAATAGGCCGCCACAGCTCAAGTGGGAATAAAAAAAATTCGTGAAACCAATCAAGTTTTTACGCAACCAGGATTATTAGGAGTGGCAATCTGTCACGTAACGGCGCAAGTTGTGCGTCGGAAACAATTACGGGTTTAACGGTACAGGGGAGGAGCGGAAGCGTTTTGTAAGGCTAGATACATATGCCCCAAATGTGCCGAAGCAACCCATCGAGGGAGTTTTAATGGTAATGCCAAATAAAAGAGGTATTTTGTGATGATTTCCTTTTTTTTTAATTTTTCTTTTAGATTTATTCTAATCAGGGCACAATCAAAGGTACATAGACGATTTCTAATGAGTTTGACAGCCATTGTTAAATAAACTATGATCTTTGGTTGTAGTAGATAATAAAGCCATATTACACATACACATATAGGCAAACACAAGACCGAAGTGCTTTGAATATGGTTTGCTGGACTGGATGTTACATGGATTTGATCCCGACAAGGTAGGACGGCTTTCTAACGACAGACTAGAATCGCTCTCCGCTAACGCCTTTACTTTATTCCCTTACAAAGGTAATGCCCAATGCTCCGGGTGAAATTTCACTAATAAACTTCGGGGATCAATAAAAGAAACGCGACAGACGAGTACAGTTTGAGCTCTGTTTTAACGTTTCATACACACAGTTGAGTAGAATGTGCAGCTATCATCAAGTTGGACTCTCACTCTCACGGTACGAAGTATTACCTGGAAAGTTGCAAACCAACTTGTCAGACATTAACACATTCAGGGCAAACAATAAGCATTAATTGTTTGAAATTCGATCATTCCAAGCGTGTCATGCATACTGAATAGGCAACATTAAACTAGCAACTATGCTGCCTTCCTGAGAAAAAAAGGTGCATTTGCATAATTAGCAAAATCATATCAAATCCTAAGTGAATGTAGGATAGTCTAAAGATTTGTAATAAAGTCACGCGACCTTACCTTCCAATGCGATTTCTATTGCAATTAGTCTCAGTTCATAAAGGGAGACTAATATTTTTTCTGACCAAATCTAGGCCAAATATTTGTCTGATGGCCGCAAATATTGGAACTAGGTCAGTTTGTATCAGATTTTCTGGTGATATTACCTATTTGTTAAGTTTTTTATTACATTAAATTAAATTATTGATTTGCACGTTATGATGTTATTGCAAACTCTTTGCAAGCAAATAATGATATACTTATAATTAGTTTAGACGTTCAACTCCTACCGTATATAGGTTTACGACACGTCGGAACGGTATCTAATAGCTAAAGCTCTCAAACTTTTAATATTGCTTCTTAGCGCTACGCACACGGCAGCAGTGTACTCCAATATCTATACGAGTATAGCTTAACTTTTCCAATAAAATCGGAGTGAAATGAAATTTGGAATTTAGGAGGGAAGGTGGAAGGTAAAAGTAATCTGGTCGATACGCCAGCTCCCGTTAATTCCAGAGATTTAAGCTGAAAGGTCAAATTAAATTCGAGAAAACTTACGCCTTTCTCCGCCCTTTATTTTACCACGCCATAATGGATTCTTTATTATTTTAACGTCAATTACAGTTTTGTAAAAAAGAAAATGCCGATGTTTATCGACATGAAAAAATAGTTTATCCATCCCGGAAATCAAGCTTAAACGATTTTGCATAAGGTTCCCGAACATCGATAAGGTGAGTTGTATTACAAGACAAGTTTGACTTTGCAGTAGTAGAAACATTTTTATACATCAGCCTAATTCACGGTCAATGCGCGATTGTCCTCCGATAATGATGTATTATTTATTAATTAAAAATGTTCAGATTTTTCTGGTGGTAATGCGGTCACAATTAACATACTGGAGTCGTAACCAAAAACATCGCATATCTATGTTAATTTCCACGGTCATTTCTATACTAATAACCTATATTTACACAGCGGCATATGACAAATTTATTTTGATTTAATTATCATATGAATTCATTGCTTTAAATAAGTTTAACACAGAAACATCCAGAACTCAATATTGGGGCTATTGTATGAAAATCAGGGATCCGGGCAACGAATGTGTTAAATAACATTTTGCACTGTTTAATGTGTAAATTAATTTTACGTGGTGTAGCGGTCGGAATGTCAGTCGGTCAGTATCACCGCACAAACACGGTTTAACTCTGATAACTGACCGTTCCGAGTCGAAACGAACAATTATTGGTTACATTACAAGTGTAAATTAGCTGATATATTGTGTTTTGGTAGCAATTATGGCTTGTAGCATTTTGTTATAAAGCGATGATTTTTAAATCAAAATGAAATATATATCGATTGCGTTTTGGCTAGTCATAGATTTTACTATAGTTCGCCGAAACATCGCTCTCCAGAAACTGACCGCTTTCAATATCGTTTGAATAATAAATGTACTTGGGCATTGATATTATTCATAGAATATAAACCGCCTGTTTCACAATCGTCAAGTAAAGCATATCTGTCAAATAAATTTAGCCCATTTCCTTTCTTACACTTGAAAATAGATAGGGCTATCTTTAACTGACAGATGAATTTACTTGTCGGTTGTGAAACAGGCCTTAACTGTAATAAAAATCAAAAGTATAGAGTCTAGTTGCATCGATGGATATCTAACAAAATAAACCCGTACAAAAACTGTCAAACTGTACAGGAAACTGCGAACTCGCCCGAACGCTCCTGAAGCTCCATGCTTGACTTTTTGCATCACAACCGCAACATTTTTTTACCAGAGAAGCCGTTTCATTGTTACTGGTTACTGTCACACTGACGCGAAAAACCGTTATCACCATAATATTATTTTAGAAAAACTGGCCAAGTGCGTGTCGAACACGGATAAATTTAGGCAAAACAGGTGAATTTTTTCATGTAGTTTGACGCCATTTTTGCATATTTCGGTTATTTAATTGGAATTATTTGCCAACTCTAAAAAATAAACATTTCACTAAAAGTCGATTAGCGGTTCATAAAACAACACTGACCTGCCAAATCATAGCCTTATACTCCCAGTAGTCTTTCATGTTGAAAAAGGAACCCTAAAAAAATCGAGATGTTTAAATAAACTTTACTCAACCATGCGTATTAAACGGCTTGAATACGTATTTTTTATTCGACATTAAATGAAATAAAATGTATTTGCCAAATCATTAAGGCCGTTGTCAAACAGCGATTCTTTGGAGTATTCAAATACGTATGACTAGAAATAAATATTAAAACAAAAAATTACGTAGTATTAAAAAAATTAAAAAAAGATAAACTTTACCGATTTTACGAGGACATGCACTATGATCAGAAGTCAGACTCAAAATAGGGTCATTAGTCATAAATAAATTAGTCGATATTCGTCTATTACTCGTCTACGTCTTTGAGCGGAGCGGCTAGAAAGCAATATCCCAATGCGATTTAGGCCTCAAACCGACCTCTTCGATCTTGTGAGCTGAGGCATGCTAGTAGAGTAGCCTTGTGGCTACTCTACTAGCATGCCTCAGCACGTAGCATTGTCTACGAACCATCTCGTCTTGTATCGGCTACGAGTGCTACGGTTCTCTTATACAAATAATACAAATACATGTAGCTTTACCTCTATGTCGGTTAAAATAAGATTCAAAATATTACACCTCGACAACTTAGTGTTGGTTGTACATAGCACACACGTCATCTCTTGAGAATCCACACTAATAGCGTCGTTAATACTCAAGTTAAAACCTTAAGGCAGTTGACTTAGATTCAAAATTCAACGGTTTGAATATTTTGTCGAGTAGGTACAGGTCGCACTTCAGGAAAGTAATTGACACGTAATTCAGGAACAAAGCACGCCAAGTGACTCAGGTGTGAGGTAGATAGTGAAATACTTGGCCTAATTTATTCGAGTATTTGAATAAGAGTTAGGTACTTTGTATTCTGATTCGTACTTCAGGTCTTATTTTGATGAGATTTGTTTATCTTAGAGTCGACATAAACAAATACTCTCTATATTAAAATCAAGAGATTCCTAAATCCGTTTGTTTTACAAGTACCTAAAGAAGCAAAGCTTCTTCCATAATTATATTAACTTAAAAATAATATACTTATTATATAAAATATTTTTAATATTTGTTTTATAAATTTTTATAAATTTATTTTATAAAATATCTTTAATAAATATTTTAATATTTATTATATTTATTTTTAATATTTTTTATATTTATTATATAAAAAGCGTGTTTTGACGCCACTACAGTAATCCTCCTATATCTTTATCCGCCACAACTTTTGATTGCTTAGTCGGCCGCGAATCATATGCCGATGTACCAGAACTTGGCGCGACAACTTCCGCGCGTCCTTATTTATGAGTATACGATCAGCGGTTGTCGAGTTTCTAGTTTTAGTTACAAACTTCTGTATTTTTTATGGGTTTTGCAAACATGTGTCTTTTTATTTGGGATTTTGTATAGAACTTGGCTTGCATTGCTTTTTACTTGTCTAAAAGTTTATGTATGCTGTATCGCATGTTTTTTTTTAATATATTACTGCTGCTTATAAAGCTCCGCCACATATTCACTGAAAACAACGTTTCTGAGCACCACTTAGTTGTTTACAGAAACAATATTTCAGTCTACACGGTATAATCTGTTTACAACCGTTTTCTGAATTGCAATGTGCTTCCTCAAAACGATAAAGTAGCTAATTTTTAGGGTTCCGTACCCAATGGGTGCCAACTTTACCAACCCCCTAGGGCGGAACCCTATTACTAAGCCTCTGCTGCCTCATCCGTCCGTCTGTCTGTCAGCGGACTGTATCTCATGAACCGTAATAGACAGTATAGTAGATAATTGAAATTTTCAGTGTCAATTACAACAAATAAAAAGGGGTCCCCCATACAAAGACATTTTTTATCAACGTTATTGAGCATTGAGCGGTACTGAACCCTCGGTGCGCGAGTATGGCTCAAAGTTGACCAGTTTTTAAGTCTCGCATCTAAACTCGCGATATTCAAACCGGCCTAAAACTTCCAAATGTCCTATAAACAAAAAGCGAAAATATGACCCGATACGTTACGGGGTCACGAGGACTGCACCGGGTGCGCCACACGTGACCCGCCGATATTGGCTGCCAATAATCGCTTCTAGAAATAGGATCAGCGGCGGCTACAAGCGAGGGGACAGATGGGGAACGTACCTTTTTACGTGCGCGGATAAGTCGGGAATATGTCGTAATTACCACCCAAGTAGACACTAAAGGACTGTTGTGTCTGGGTTATTTGAATCGCATAAAACCCTTCTTTTTTAAGGGGGTTAAATGCTAGCGGGCGATATTGATTACTTGAAACAATAATATTTTAATATTCAATTGATTATTTTTAGCAAAGTTAGGTTTGGTAGTTAGTTTTAGGAAATTTCTAGATACCTTCTAAATTCATATATGTTTTTTTTGTTCCGGTGTATTTTGTATGAATGTTAAAGCATTTTAACGAAATCTAATAAGATGACCAAGCTAGTGAAAATATCTGTGAAGGTTTATCTTTTAATTATTTTAGAATTTTATTTATAGAAAAACGTAATTAATACGAATTTTAACAACAACAAAGCAAGGTATTGTGTATGAAGCCCGACAATGAAAACACCAACATAGATTTGAAGCAAAATTGAAAGCCCTCGCGTCCGCGTATCTATAGAACAAAGGGAACTGGAATGATCTAGTATTTTTGTTTGAGGTTATATTTTGGAAAGATTACGTTCGCGAGCGCCCTCTAAATATTTATTTATTTAGTTTTAAGATTATTATTGTAACTAACGACATATGGACCCAGGGTTCGAAATAAATGATTTTGATTGGTTGATTGATTTATTGAATTAACAGATGACGCTGCTATGCAGTTTGTGAGTTAAAAACTAACGCATGCATGCAGACAATTAATAAAAATAATTTGTTACGCAGAGGGGTTGGGTTTTCTCACAATGTTTTCCTTCACCGAAATGCATGCAATGACTTACAAAATCAACTAAAAATAAAATACAAAAAATATATAAAAATCTATAAAATGGCTCGTGTCGCCTACACAAGGAATAAAAACACGTGCGTCGAGCTAAGGCTTTCCCTTTCTCGCCTTCCATATATTATGTAACTCTCTTAAGTCAGAGTCAGCCTTCATGTACAGTCAAGGAAATATATTTTTGTTACATCGTAGAACTCTGTCGCGATGTGGTGACGTAATGATTACCATATCACTAAATTTTAAGAATTATGGCCTTTTATTACAGGATCTTACGGTGGTACTCGAATACATTTTCCTTGACTGTACGTTCAGAGCCCTTAGCCAAGATGCCCATCGCTAACTAGCGTTTCTATTCGTTTCGTTTTTAAACCAATCGCGTCACTGGTAGATCACGTGACTCTCCGTATGACGTGATCTACCAATGACGCGATTGGTTTAAAAACTAAACGAATAGAAACGCTAGTTAGTGATGGGCATCTTGGCTAAGGGCTCGTTCTGTATCAACAGAAATAATGTTCTTTTAATAAAATTTCAATTCATCGATTTCACATACAAAATGGAAAAATTACTTTTGGCTTTTATGGTGATGAGGATATAAAAAAATAGTACCTTAGACTTTTATTGAGTTTGACAGATTGATTTCTTGCGTGACCTGAAAAAACACTATTTTAGAAAACTTTAATTGAAGCCTTTGGAGTCGTTGTTTACTAAAGCGTGTGCTACGCGGTTTTGAACCACAGTTTCCACCAAGGTGACCTTAGTAGAAGCGAGCTGCTAAACGGTTTCAAACAAACACGTTTGTTTGAAGCGCACGCCTGCCAGGGGCGTTTAAAGGTCATACGAAATTTGTTAATAAACACGCTTTGTTCTATGGGGAATCGGTGTTGCAATTTCGAAAATTGCTTGTTTGTTTCAATTGTAACATTTTAAGTTTATCCTATTTTCGTGTCCCACGAAAACTGTCATATTCAACGAACAAACTAACGCGCGCGATGATCAAGACTGCTGTTTAGTGTCGGGGTATTTTTCTAAAGTCCGACGTCGGTTTGTTTTCTGCAGCGTCTAATTAAAGTTATAGCGAGCTCTGTGAATTCACGTCTTGCCAGTTAGTGGCCAAGTCACAAGCGGAAAGCGATTTACGTATAAAAAAGATGAATCAAAATATCGAGTTCTTTTTTCAGAAGATATGTTGTTATCGTTTTTTTTTTACATTTAATCAACAACATTGTTATGCCTGACTTGTTTTTGTACGGTAATAATTACAATATCCTCTATAGATAAAATTAAAATTAAATTTATAAATGGGTTTGAGCCAAATATTTCTTTAAGTTCTACATTTACTGAGCAGTCAATGATATTTTAAGTAAAAAGAGGTACCTAAACAGGTTAAGTAAGGGAATCAACAAATGGTGCAGTTAAATTAGGTACCGACAGTATGAGAAAAAAGCAGGTGTATTAGGAACAGAGTTCTGCCATGTGATTCTGTTAAACATTTCGCCTTTCATATCATCGACGAAATGTTTAACATAATCACGTTGGCCAATTAGCAAAGTTTTTGAACGCATATAACGCTACGTCGTATAATTGGGCAATTCAAAACTATTTAGTGGGCTCGTGCTTCGAAAAAGTAGTCATCCAAAAAACTTATAAAATCCAGTTGTTTACTAATAAATAGAAACAACCCAAAGAACGGCAAAACTGTAGTCAAACGCAAACCCATATATGATAAAAAAAAAAAAAAAAAAAACATGCGACGGCTTTCCAAATATGCACGTTTCTAAATGGCGCCTAAGGCTTGCTCCACACCTCTATCCAAGGTTTTATTTGGCAGCGGGAATGATAAATCGCGTTTCATTAGCGACCCGCCGCGTACATTTTCAGCATTACCTCCAATTATATTTCTATTCCATTTCTACAGTTACACTTTATTTTTAAGTTCAATTTTATTTTTTATTTTTATTTTAGCTGAGGATTTAAACAGACTTTTACTCGGACATTTTTTTAAAAGATTACTAAAGTTTACGCCAAAAACATGATAATATAAGGTTGATCCCTTTCCGAGCCTAAATTGTACTAATTTAGGCTCGGAAAGGTTTCACTTGCTACCTAATTGGAAGAAGTCACGCGGCAGATATTTATTTATTAATAAAAAGAATGACAACAAGTATAAAAAAACATTACGTACTTACTATCTCTCCTCGAAATAAAAGTAAAACACATACCATGATATATAATAGATCAAGTCGCCCACATAGACGTCGCAACGTTGTAATCGACGTTGAATCCACAAACAAAATACATAAAGACAGGGCAATAAATAGATCACATAAAGAGGCACATAAAACCAAGCCTGGGCCAAATGAGAAATGACTAAACAATAGTGGCGCATAAAAATAAACTACTCCCTAGCTTCCTTCGAATAAGTTTTTGTGAGTTCATCGGAAGATCTTTAGAATGAGTTCTCTTTAGGTAGCGTTGGCAGATTCATTCTGTAAATATTTCATCGTTAATATAAAACAAATAATTCTAATTAAGACACTAAAAAAAACTATCATATTTGACAAGTTTAGAAAAAATCTACCTATAAATAAGTTTGTATGGCGATGGCAATTAAGCAGCACTTGAATGAAAAAAAATCGCTATCGTTCTATTCATATTTAATCAGTAGTTATTGATAGTTTTGAAATTAAACCATCATTGCCCACAACACAAGCCTAGAGCTTAGTTTGGAACTAGGTCTGTGTGAGGTTGTCCCCCAATTTTGTAATTATTAATGGTTTGTCGCTCAAATAATAACTATTTTTAAACATTACGTTTCATTTAGATTTGTTTCTGCTGCCCCTACGCCCGTATCCGCAGGGGGGGCTGATATCCGGCGCGGCGCCGCCGCGACGCCGTCTCTTCATAACTTCTGCAGTCAACTCGATTACTTCTACAGCCGAGTGTCCGCGTCAAGTACACAGGGCAGTTGTTACCGTCACTCGTGTGCGTCAACTTATTTGGAACAGTCAGCAATAATATATTTTTCAACATTGCGCTCATTAATATCTGACACGCTCTTATGCCTCTACATGTTATTGCCTGGAGATTGTAATTTATTACGTGTAACAAGGTGTTACATTTTACAGCTTAATGGTCCCACTGCTGGCTCAAGTCATCCCTCTCTTTCTTCCTGATAACCCTGTCTTGATCTCGCTTACGTGGCTTTGGACGGTCGGGATACTGGATGCTACGAAATCCATTTAATACACACTAACTACAGCTTATAATTCCTCCAGCATGTGACAGACATACCAAGCCACAAACACTGTAACTATTTAAATTCCGCACAGTTTGCGCAGCAATATTACATATACATATAATGACCACCGTCAAACAGTAATTTGATCGACTGACCGCTGCACTGCTCATGTTTCAAATACCAATATTTCGGTGCTTCGTATATTTCACTAGCTTTACCCGTTTTTGTCCACGTACAATACGTTATCGCTATTTCATTTCAATTATTCGTTTACACTCGTAGCCTTTGCCTCTTCCACTCAGCTTTACAATCAATTTAAAAAATCCCGTCGATCCGGCTTTTACTTTGACGTGCACAAACAAACAAACAAACGCTCTACCTAATTGTCATTTTACATTGTTATTGTAGGTAGTAAAAAAATACTCGTTTGGCATTTTTATAGGAGCAGCGCTTTTTTCTACAGAAACCGAAAATAAATCAAGTCTCTGATCAAATTTACTTTGTCTAATCTAAATATTTGTGAGGGCTGATTTACTAACAATAGAAAAGTAGAGCGCTTAAATCTAAGGCACGTTTCAAAAAATTAGGTCTTTATGAACTCTGTAAGAAAGTTTGAACGATGGACGCGTGTTTTGACAATAATAAACATAAACGAAGGGACAAAACCAAACAATTTAGAAATCGTTCGGTTACAAAATGGCTTATACAAAGTCGAATATACGTCCCAAGAGTCACATGTGTCGTAAAGCAGGTCGCTAACCGCAGACTGTAAACCTAGGTGATAAAGAAGACCGGTCTAAGTGACATACATAAGCTAAGTCCAAGTACAGAATATATACATAAGTACAGAAAGCGTTCTTCCTAACAAAAAGTTTCTCAAAAATTTAATTTCAATTAACACACTTTGTTGCTGACTGTACTTCTAACACTGATTATAAACTCACTATAAAATCGAAAGATCTTTATTATTAGTCATTGAGGGGTTCCTATGACCTTTCGTCTCCATCATCATACCAGCCTAATCCTACGAATATTATAAATGCGAAAGTTTGTGTGTGTGTGTGTGTGTGTGTGTGTGTGTGTGTGCGTGCGTGCGTGCGTGCGTGCGTGCGTGCGTGCGTGCGTGCGTGCGTGCGTGCGTGCGTGCGTGCGTGCGTGTGTGTGTGTGTGTGTTTTTCACGTTGCAACGACTGGACGGATTTGGATGAAATTTGGGAAGGAGACAGTATTGTACTGTCATCGGAATTACATAAGATTGCAACATTTCAAATTAATTTGATAATCAGAAGTAGGTTAAAATCGACTTCTAAGATTTGATTACTTTGTTTGTTAGTTAAAGTTTCAGTACAACTTGATCCTGTTATTTTGGCTCGTGAGTATAGGTGAAAGACAAATCTCACTGACAGTTAATAGGGCCACAACAAAAACTTGTCGACGTAACTTCTCGGCTGTGGCGTTCGATAGATTAATCTATCTTAATATATAGAAATCGATGTGGGTATGTGTGTATGTTCCCTATGGACGCCAAAACGGCTGGACTGATTTTGATGAAATTTTCAGGAAATCTTCAGGTGAGCCCAGCGGGTGATCCTGTGAAGTTTGGTAGCGATCGGATCAACATATCTTTTATTGGCAGCAACGCGCTAGGTGTCAGTTAGTTGCAAACAAAAATAAGACTTCACTTAATCTTATCCGCAGAATGATAAAACGAGAATGATTAAAAATCAATTAACCTTCAAACTTAAACAATAGTAAAAAATATGTCTATGGTTTTTCTATGATTATGTGTTTTTAACACCACAATATGCAAATGATTATAGAGACTCGCGTAGTTAAGATTGCTCCTTCAACTTAAAAAGCAAAATTTAAATGTAAATTCATAATTGTGTTTCTCGGGGGATGTTGACAGGAGCTGTAAGCAATTTGTAGCGACCCTCCCTGATTTGTGGCTTGTATTCATTCAGGAAATTTGTCTGTCGGGAATACGACGGGGGAGTGCATAACAGATAATGCTAGTTTTCTGCAGGGGATGCTTTGTCTTGGGTAATAAAATTGGGGGGATTCACTTTGTTTTTACAATTTTAACTGTTAACGTGCAATCTTTATTAGGAATTTAGTTTTTTTATAATAAAAGCCAAATAGTTTAAAAAATCAAATGGTAACCTACTGAGATTTTCACAATGCGCTACAATATGAAGCTTTTTAAAAAGGGTGTCATTAAATTTCTTCGAGACCGGCAACGCATTGGTGACGCCTCTGGTGTAGCAATTGTCCATAGGCGGCGCTGACTACTTCCCATCAAGTCTGTCAATGGCAATTTAAAAAAAGTTTTTTTAATTGTAGCTAGATGTCGCTAGTCGCTACACCAGCCCGCCAGCCAGTCTGTGCGTAGAATGGCCGCTTGCAAGTGCCAGTTGATGTCTCCAGTAGTGCTCAGAGCCGTGTTGGCGAGCGTAGCAGGAGAAGAAAAGTTAAGTGGAGTACAGTGAGATGTGTAGGGTACACAGTGAGTCGCGTCGAGGTACGCAGTAAGTCGCGTCGAGGTACGCAGTGAGTCGCGTTGTCGAGTGAGAGTAGTGTGCACACTGTAGACACCAGAGCATAGAGATATGACAGTATGCTAGTGGAGCACAGTGCGGGTTGTCTGGCTTGCCGTGAAACTGCGTCATGGTCTTGGAGGTCGTCAAGGTTGCGTAAATTGTCTATTGTCGTGGGTTACCAATGTAGATGAAGCATCTCGTCGGTGTGTAGGCGAGTGTTGTGCCTGGGGACTGAAGTCCGTTCGGATGAAGTTGAAAGTTCTAGATATGCAACTTGACTGGGGAAACCTCGATAGCGCGATATAGAGCATTAGTTACGCTGTTCGTCGCTGGTGGCGCTGCCCGTACATAGGTGTCATACTTGCTGCGTGTTGAAGCTAGATGTCGCTAGTCACTACACTACCGAGACTAAAGATTCTCTAAACACGAGTGTCTTTATTCTTGATATTTCAAGTCAAATCATTTTGACTTGAAATATCAAGAATAAAGACACTTTATACAATTTTATAAAAACAACTTATAACAACAAACTTAAGTGGTAAAAGTACCAGAAAGTGTCTTATATTATTTACTACTTAAGTACCTTACTTTAATTTTAGTTACAGTAATTTTTATCATCCACGTCAAGCATTTAATGATAAAAGTTTTAATTTCCGTTCGAGTTTCCATTACGAGACTTGACAATAATATTTAAGTTAGGAAAATCTGGCGCGGTCCCGGCCGCAGCCGTAATATTCGTGAATTATTTATTTACACGAAAAAACTTTTTATTAATACCCACTCGGGGGTTGTATGTCTTGGGGCGAGCTACAAGAGCTAGCGGTTTTAAGTTTGGTTGCCATTTAGTTACTAAATTATTTTAGTGATCCAACGAATTAATAATTACCTATATAGTGGAAATACTAATAAAGTACATGTTTCGACAAATAGGTAGTATAGGTTATTTAAAAATGACGTAGACGAACGGCTAAAATTTAATGGACTGCGCTGTCGCGACACGATTAAGCTAATGGTGTGTGTTAATATTCCAATTGGTTTATAAAAAAAGGTAAACACTTGCTCACCATTTATTATTAAGGAGTTTCGTTGATTTTAAATGAATCCCGTGACCAGATCTTGGCGGAATTTGAAAGAAACTATCCTTGAGATAATTAATTATAACCTATCCATGACCTACCCAATAAATATTTTTTAAATCAGTCCACTACTGACACACACAAAAAATACAGTCGAATCTTCTATTTAGTCAGTTAAAAAAAAGGTAGACACAAATTCATTATGTTTTGCGCCAAAAATTTTCAGCAAATTATTCTAAAGATTTGACAGTGACTGTAACTGAGTAAGATCTATTTTTTTGAGGTTTTAGGTAAATACCTTTAAAATCCGGTCCATTTCAGTAAGTGTGAAAAACGGTCAAAGTTCCGATATATGCCCTTATTTTACCTAAAGTATTTTTACCAATTGCGTCCAGTAGCGTCTGTTAGTATAAAAAAGTCCAGTTTTCTACCGGCCTAACCGTAAGAAACAAGAAGTATCTAAAAACACGCAAAAGTATCGAAACCGAGTGTGTGTTCTTACAAATTGACGTTTACGATTCGCTTTTATTACCATTGGTTGAGGCTAGGAATATGATATCTATTGTGAGAGCGTCTCTTGACGCTTTCGGTTGTATTTTGGACCAGTACAAAACTTTCCAGAATATTCTTTGAAAATCTCACGAAGAGTCGATGTGATTTTTTATTGATGACTAAGTAAATAATGCATGTAATTTGTTTTTCTATTCGTTTTCGGTGCCATTTTGTCTGGAGTTTGAGCACCACTTTTACACGTTATTGAAAACAGAGTTGCACGGGTGATCAAATGTTAAGAGTAGAAACTTTTTTAGAACGTTGCCTCTTGCCTCTAGTCGAGAAATATAATTTTCATATGTATTAGATTGGACTTGGTGATCGTTGTTCCGGTCTTTGCTTTCGTTTTTTTGTGATCTTTGACAGTTTTTTAGTCAACAAAAGGTCCTGTACAGAAAGTTTGTGAATGTGCTTTAGAATGGGTGGTTGCTTCTTACAAGTTATGAATGTTGTAAATAAGCGGCTTAGGTCCATATGAGCCAAACAAAGCATTGGATTCTATACTTTCAACTAAGATGTTAGTTGAGTCACAAGAGATCTTGTTGTTATTACCAGCAGGGGGGGGTGCACTCCGCAATTTAGGTGTACACCTTGGCTGTCGCGTTGCCACTGGCTTATAATCAAAGCACTTTGTCACACGCAGCGTTTTCCGTCGTCGTAGCAACACAACTTATTATTTTACTTACTCTGTGAATTTCTCTGCGTTCATGAATCAATAATGAATTCGAATAATAAATATATAAAATACTGCTCTGTGTACGGGTGCATGAATAAAACAAAAAGTGTATCGAAATCGAGACTAAGTTTTTCGTGTTCCGAAATATATTTTAAAGATTAGATGTTATATACTTATGTATTACTTAAATAGTCTATCGGTTCGAAAATAAACACCGGTTTT
Source organism: Tortrix viridana (assembly GCA_963241965.1). Lineage (NCBI taxonomy): Eukaryota > Metazoa > Arthropoda > Insecta > Lepidoptera > Tortricidae > Tortrix > Tortrix viridana. The sequence goes on from OY725181.1 coordinate 4,472,955, forward strand.
GTTAGAGAGTGATCCCTCCGTACGTTAGTAGGTACTATTATTTATTCTGTGCTACCAGCTTGCTTTGATATAATTTTTATCATAGCTATTTTATTCAATTTATGTCGACAAAACTTAGATGAAAACAAAAAGAAGAGGATACTTGACCGGCGCGCGGGCTTGAGCACCTAAATATATGCGCTGAGCGCCTGTTTGTGTCAGTTGTCCGCCCGTCACCGAACTGTCAACACGTGCGACGTCGTGCGATTGTGAGACATGTGGCTGTCTCACTTACGCGCACGACGTTTGTCCATCAATTTATCTCTATTGCTCCTTTGTGCATGTTTACAGCTGTGTGTGTGAAATTTGCGAATGTAGGTGTCGCAGCACGCATTATTTCAGTGTCTTGTATGGCGATAACGTGTCTTCCCCTTTTGCTTTAGTCTAAGCGAAAAAAGAAAATCTGTTTTGGTTGCCTCTCATTTTTAACCGACTTCAAAAAAAGGAGGAGGTTCTCAATTCGTCTGTATGTTTTTTTTTTAGTGTGACTACGTTTTCATACACATTCAAAATGTATTTGCCGCTAACATATTAAGTTCTTCTTCTTCTTATTTAAGAGCTATGCTCTTGTCGGTGTAGCTCAAAGCAAGCTCGCCATTTTGTTCGATCCCAGGCCGCCTCTTTGATGTTTTGATACGAAGTGACCTTTACATTCTTTTTAATTTGTTCGATATAGTTTATTCTTGGTCTTCCTCTTCCACGCCTCCCTTCTATCTTTCCTTCAATTATATTTCTTAGAAAGTTGTCATGTCGCATGGTGACCTATCATCTTCCCTCTTCTATTCTCTATATTGTCCATTAATTGTCTCTTCTCTTCCACTCTTTCCAGTACCTCCGTTTGTTACTCTCTCGGTCCAGCTGATCCTCTCCATCCGCCTCCAACACCACGTCTCAAAGGCCTCTAACATATCTCTATCCTTTTGGGTCATAGTCCACGTTTCGCAACTTTACAATGCTATACTCCATACAAACGTTTTGATATTAAGTTACTAACGTATAAATATAAAACTAACGACCCGCCCTCGCTTCGGCTAAATATCAAATAAAATATAGCCTATGCTACTTCTGGATAATGTAGCTTTCTAATGGTGAAAGAATTTAAAAAATCGGTTCAGTTGTACCAGAGTTTATCGATTACAAACAATATAAAAATATTATATTTCGACGATGTTGCATTCCTCATCATTGCACCGAGCAAGTTTAAACATTCAGGGACCACAAGTCTAACCTAAACTAATCTTCGTAATCCATATTCTGAACATTTAATACAACCTGCAACTTCTCACTTGTCGCTCAGTTCGTCTTTTTCGACAAAGACTGGGTAAAACGGGATAACGGAGCGACTAAACAATTCGCGGGCAACTTTTGGTAAAGTTATAATATTCTGTGAAATTACAGTTGAAAATTTAAGCGTGCCCATTATGCCACTAAACAGGAACCAAGCTCAAATGCAAGAAAATAATTACTCTGTATTTTCCCAGAAACACACCCCTTTGTGAGCGCATCGGTGCAGAATTAAATTCATTTTGCGAGCCCGTGCGCATTCGGGCCCGGCGGAGCGAGCATGTGCGATTTAAAATTGTGATTACCAAGATGTTTACCTTTCCCAAACCCTGCATCACACCGGAGAGAACGTTGTACCTATATAACATTTACGGGCACATTGCACTTGGTTTGTCACACACAAAATTTATTACACACAAAGTTTATCATCACTCAAAAACCATTTCGAGGAAGGTTTACTCATCCAAATTCAACAGTCACATTTTAAATATTATGATTTTTTTGAAGGTTCTGGTTTTGTCTTTGACATTTGTTTGACCTTTAAGGTTTTAGAAGCAAAAACATCAAAAACAATTATTTACTATGAAGGAACAAAGTGATTGCAATAAAAAATAGACGAGATTCGTTTCTTAAAGTAGTCTATTATTTATTTATTTTTTTAATATTTCTACACTAATATTATAAATTTGTAAGTTGGTAAGTTTGGATGTAAGAGGTAATGTCCGAAACAATTCATCCGATTTCAAAAATTATTTTACTAATATACTATAATAGGCTATATTTTAACTTAATGTTAACTGAAGTGAAGCGAGGGCGGGTCGCTATCAATAGTAATATTATAAAGAGGATTTTTTTTTATTTTTGTATGTTTGTAACGAATAAACTCAAAAATTCTTTCACCAACATTTAAAATGGACTTCAGGGTGCACATTGGCTATATTTTATCTTACGAAAGTACTGACTCTCCGTAGACGAAGTCGCGGGTGGAAAGCTAGTATTAAATAAAACTCGTTCATACTACATGCACAAGTAGGTACATAACAAGCGTCTTGCGCTTCACTGGCTATTAATTACGGTACAGAATGTTAAAAATAAGACTTTTGTTACACATCGGTGTCACAAATTCCACACAGGCTTGAGTGGCGCGCAAAATTGGCATACGCGCCGTGTTTATAACCGCAATTAGAAAAGTACTCACTCCTTTCAGTACAGTCGCGCTCTCACTCTGTACTCAAAAGAGTACAGAGTGCTGAGCTTCTTTCAGCAGCTGAGTACTAATGTGCGGCTTTTAAAGTCATTACCGTATATTGCTAGTTTTCTCAACATTTCCAAGATTTAGGTAATTTTGTGGCATGCGGGAGGGTAGAGGTAGGGTTAATTACGGTTATTCTTAAACTGTACTAAACATGCTTATAACTATAATAAATAAATAACTATAATTATAGGCGGATGCGACACAGCCAAATGAAGAATTTAATAAAGAGTTATGGACTTAAATATAAAATATCTATCACAAGATAGATTCTAATAATATGGAGTTTAATTAGAAAATGCGAATATGAAGAGAGAGGCAAAACACAGAGCCTTATTTTACAAAGTTCTTGATTGCCAAGCTATACTCGAAAGTTACTACATAAAATCATCATCCTCGCACATCAAAAAATGTTTCTTTATTCCGTGCAAATATCTTAACGGCATGCACGTGATTGCACCTGCGTCAAGTAGCATCGCTGCATTCAGTGCATTTTCCTGGTAATTGCTGCGATGCATACTCTCGAACTAAATTATTTGAACTGCTGCGTAGACACATACCTACTTGCGAAGTTGCTAGCTATATTAGTAGTTCACGAGTGCTAGAAACTCTCAATACAAAATGGACCTCGTTTTGAGTGCTTTTGAACACTACATGTTGACTATTAGTGTCGTATAAACGACCTCATCCGCGTAGAAATCGTTTTTATTGGGTAAATACAGGCGTTTTTCTTTTAATCAATCTGAAAATTATATAACTTAGATCTACAAGTCTAGGTCACTGTTTAAAAATGGTGCACAAAGTCCGCCTGTATCTACCTAGACTTTTACATTCTCTGCTAAATCTCCTTGAAGATCTAATCCGGGTAAATAACAGACAGACTTATTCTTGTCTGCGAGTCGGTACATTTTATGTCATTAATAAGATACAGCAAACGAGTATTTGCTTTTTATACGTTATGTATGACGAGTCAACTTTAAAACTGCCGATTAATAATCACAATGTGCTTTCAGATTCTATTAGTTTATCTTCTATATACACAACGACACATTCGATTAAATTAGTGTCCGCAAAACAAGGGGGCACGGATAACTTCATCACGGCGAGCAAGGAAGTTTCTAGACAGTTCTCTGTATCCAGAGTAACAAAGCCCCTAATTTCGGTAGTTGCTGTTTATCCGCGGCGCCGTAAATATGCGCTGAGCACCGCGCTGCACTCCGCACCGCTAACTGGCCATTTAGTAGCCACGGTTATATCATCGCTGGAATCGGCAATGCAATCAGGACAGCCAGCACAAGTTGACCGCGACTTGGGAGATCCCTTTCTAAGAAAATGCAAGATGTGCTAGTCTCTGTGATGTATATTTAACGCCGTCCTTTCAACTTTTCGACTTTTGACTTTTCAATACGTCGATGGATTATCAACCGGCGGGCGCAAGTCGACGTACTTTTAATTTCGTTGACCCAGCAGCTTTGCCAAAGCGGTGAATATCGAACTCTGCCTTACAAGCCTACCCTTAACCTTAGACTAAAGCAAAAGGGGAAGACAAGGCACTGACATCATGCGTGCCGCGACACCTACATTTGCAAATTCCACATACACAGCTGTAAGGAGCATGCACTAAGGAGCAATAGAGATAAATTGATGGACTAACGTCGTGCGCGTAAGTGAGACAGCCATATGTCTCACAATAATGACGACGTCGCACGTGTTGACAGATCGGTGACGGCCGGACAACTGACTCAAACATAGGCGCTCAGCGCCTATATTTAGGTGCTCAAACCCGCGCGCGGGTCACGTATCTTCCTCTTTATGTTTTCATCTAAGCCCTTAACCCTTAAATTATTAAAAGCTATGGATAATCATTTTTATTGTCACTAAAAAACAAGATCTCATCAACATTAGCTGTCACGTTCTAATTGTACAAGAAACCTGAGAATAAGTTCTTAATCAAAAAAACTCGAAGCCCGCTACAAAGCTCTGTAAGTACTTTAGCACTGAGCAAACTTGTTGTGAACAGGGTGGGTTACAAATTAGTTCAGTCTTTGTTCATGCCGACTTGAAGGTAGTTTTTAAATCAGAAATCTTTGAACGGAAGGCGCTGTGAAGTCGTCACGAGGTGGCGCTGTAAACTTAATTCTGAAGTTGCAAGTCAACCTTCTCTTTATTCGTACCAAATTACTTGAAGATGCCGTTCTCGGGAATTCTCAGGAATGATGCGTCTTTTGTAAGCAGAATCTTGAGAATTCTCGTGAAATCTCGAGAACGGTACATCTCTGGAGAGTAACGTCATTGCTAATACTTTGTATCTTATCCAGCAATGCAAACATCAACGTATCACGTTTTGGACCCACACCAAAGCAATTAAACGGTTACAGACGCCATGCCGCAATCTATGCGCTCCACTAAGGTTGACGTCGGTCCGAAATGGGCTTGAAGTGCGAGCAAAAAAGTACTGGTTGAATGAGGGCTATCGTTTTAGTGCTCACCAGTTGGCGCCACTGTAGAGTAAGGACCTTAAAGCTTGATAATACGGGCGTGAAAACAGTTTACATTTAAATTATATTTAATACCTTGTTTGTTTGTTTGTTTATACCTAAAAACAGTAAACAAACTTACTTCTGAATTATCTTTTCTTCCAGCCAGCATAATATTGCACCGTTTTTTCTCACCTGTAACTCATATTTGCCATAATTAATCTCAGGTATTGCAAAATATTCATGACATTATTCTAATTAGTAATAACGCGTAGCCCTCCCACAAACAGTGAATTTTGACATTCCGGAGACCTCACGCTACACTAGCGCCTCTAGCGGTGAATTTACACACGATAGCCTTCGTTGCTTAAAAACGTTGGGGCTGGAAAATTTTAGCAGATTTAAAAATCGAATGAAACAATTAAATTAAATCTGATTGGTTACATGGGATTACGACTCAGTGGGTAAATAAACCGGACCTGGCTTTTTGGCTGTTAACAAAGTAATACTCACCAAATCCGCTTATAGTGAGTACTGTGTTCGATTGCAGATATGGAACAAGAATAAAACATATATGTTACTTCGCTACATATTATAAATTAAAGTCCCGCGCCGCGCTTTTTGGGCTAATCTCGGAAACTACTGTATGGATTTTCATACGATTTTCACTAATAGAAAGAGGGATCATGTAGGAAGTTTATAGGCTATCATTTATAAATGCCGGGGCGGGTCGCTATTTTGTTGTAAAAACTGAAGACATTATAATTGTTATCAAGGCTCAAAAAAACGCCCGAAATTTGTAAATAACCCTGTTCCGTACAGCAGAGACTTCCTAATGATGTTAATAAAAAATATTATTCGTTATATTATAGATTTATTACCATAATTTATATGAATTTATAAGTTTACAAAAACAACATAAGTAAATTTTTTGGCGGATTTGAGTTATTGGTATCATAGTGTTCATCTCAGGAGCTACAAGTGATAATTTATCGATAAATGGGTTAAACTACATGTACTTACTAGATATTTTGTGTAAACGTGTTAATAAATAAATAATATAAAATATAATATCGTAACATAATAAGGAAGTCTCTGCTGTATGGAACAGGGTTATGTTTTCAAAATGACGGGCGTTTTTCCGAGCCTTGCGTATTATATTCTAACCCCCTTACTAATAAACGTTGAGTAACGGCTGAGTACTTATACAATGCTTTGTCCTTATCTGTCGAATTCAAATGTCACAATGACAGATAAGGACAAAACATTGTATAACTACTCAGCCGTTACTCAACGTTTATTAGTAAGGGGGTAAAGCTTGAACTACTTGAACAATAACTCTTCTTTAAAAGGGAAAATTCTGGCTTCTTTAAAAACAAAAATATCTGAGCTGCCACAACGAAGCTTATAACGTCATGTTTCTAACCATTAATTACCATTATATTAGTTTATATTGAAAAATATAACAGTTATAATATAAAGTATATTATTTTAGAATTTGTTGTAACAGATATATTTTAATTTTTAAAAAAGATTCCGGCGGTTTGAGAACCTCTTTCTTTGAAGTCGGTTAATAAAATACGTATTTCAACTTCTTCGTCTAGTTTAAAGAGTGAACAGTAAATCAATAATGAAATCGCAATGTATCACTCAGTGTTACGGAGCGGACTGTGCTAGGTTTAAACGTGGTTTATCAGGTCATTTTTCTTCCTGCCCGTTTAAATCTTGCCTTTATTAAATCGCACTCCGTTTTAAACTCTTTTGTACTGATTTTCTATTAATCCATTCATTTTGAGATTGACGTTAAGTAAGTACGAAAAGTCCGTACATTTTGATGTTAAGTTTTCGATATACAAACATATAAATAGTTACCTATCGATGTTCCGAATTTACATTTCTCAACTATTACAAAATTCATGTTTTAATTACATAGAAATGCATTTTTTTCTGGAGCTTTGTTCAGAATTATTTTAATATACACATAACCTACCCTAGATAAAGTATTAAAATATCTTGGAAAAGGAGCGGTTTCAGGAAAAAATGAAAACTGATTTTCGTAGGAAACGTTGCGACTGGTTACTCAAATGATATTAAGAAGTAAAAGTCTTATATGCGACTGAATTTTTATACTCGTATTAATGTTAATATTTGCTGTTTAATTACAGCCTATTCTCAAACTCCGGTAATTAGAATAGAAAATTATTTATTTGACCCAAAAAAAAAACAAAAAAAATACGAGGAATGAACAATTTATGGCGCCAAAAAGGTTTCAACTCAGCATATTTTCATTACAATTATCAATTACAATTCATATTTGCAATGCCCATCTTAAATTAAATAAGAACTGAACTGTGGTCTGTGGCGACCACAATTTCCGCACTGGATTTTCAAGATATCAATTGACAGAACCCGCCGTTTGCATCAGTGCATGCACATTATAATTTCCGAATACACATCCAGTGCAACTGCACAGTTGGTCGGGATGTGGAAAATCAAATTATCAGAGAAGTTGAATGAAATATTGTTGCTCAATATTATGTCTCATATTTTGCAGTGGTAGAGAAGTACCTATTTGAAAGACTTATTTTTTTAGACAATTATTTACTGTTCAAAATTGTTTAAGAATTTGATCAACGTCGGTGTCAAAGCAATATTAAACACTTTAAAAAACACAAAAATGATTTTTTTTTTTTAAATTAAATTTAAGATTTCAGCAAAAATGCATTAAAAATGTATAAGTACCGAAATTATGATTCTGGCTACCATGTGCAGATTTGACTCCCTTCTAATCACATTTAAATGCTTATATCAGAATGCTAATTGTTTGTTTTTTATGCAAATAGTTAAGCGTAGATAACTATACAAACAGTGAAGGCGAAAAAGTACCCTCAAAATAAAATTGTATGCCTAGTTTTTGTCGCACAACGGAAAGTTTCATAGATAGTTGCGTGAGTTAGCATGCCGAACTTTTTGAACTCCACCCATTTTCCTTGCCGTTACTGCCATCAAGTAGGGATAAACAAATGACAGACTATCCCTGCGCTAACATTAAATACAAATAGACTTAAATGGTTTAAACTCACATTGCACCGGCGTGTGATTGAAATTGACTGACATCCGTTTTGATAAAGGTAAGCTGCAATATCCATTGCGTTTGATTTTCGAATAAAGCCGGAATACAACTGTCAATCTTATTAAGCGACGTTCAGTTGGTACGTACTGAGCGTGTTGGGCTGGTCAACTGGACGCCATGGAGATATCAAAACTAGAGATGCAACGAATATTCCGCCACTATTCGGTATTTGGTCTATTCGGTCATGATTTTACTATTCGGCCGAATATTAGGTAAAATAGGATAAAATATATAAGAAACCACATAATAAATTAATAATTACGACCGGTTTAATTGTTCACAATGTTTGAAACGTATTTAAAAGTAAAAATTAAACACACATTGAAAATTAATTAATGGTAAACCATGGTGAATAAGACATATTTTTTCGGCATTAATAAAATGCGTTCTGTACCCTTTAACCGTCGTTACAATTCGTAACAAAAGGTTGTAACTTGGGTGCATCCCGCGTCCCGACTCCCGGCGAACATTCGGCGACTGAATTTTCGGTATTCGGCCAAACCACTATTCGTTGCATCTCTAATCTCAACCCTGGCGTACGAGTAAATAGGCGAATATTTCGGATGTTTGATTGGGTTTGCCATTGACTCGATGATATTTTGAGGACGAAACGCATATATGCATTGTTTTCAGTAAACGTAACGCTAAGTAGATATTCATACCGTGTTAAACGACATCTTTGCTGACTTTTAGTTAACGCGTATTTACTTACAGCAGGGTTTTTGCACATTGCTTGCTCCATTTTAATAATTCGATTTTAAATTAGTTTATAAATTTGGTTGGGTAGCCAGGTAAAATTTTTAGATATAACGAAATTATGAATGACCAATGAAAAATCGTAATATGTGAATAATGAACCGATGGGAATAAATCGAGTAACTACATTAATGCCCGGTTCCTATATCCAAACCGCGGATATATAACGACACCTAGAGTTAAAATTTGACATTTGCCACATACATGTGTCTTTGAATTTGAAGTAACCTTATCTATCCGCGGTTTTAATATAGGAACCGAGCATTAAAAAGCTGACTTTTGAAATTTTCGAGTAAAAAATGTTTTGACAATTGAAGTTGTCTGGAATTTGTCATTGCCTTAAATCTCCGCGATATTCAAACTGGACTTAATAGCGTAAAATTTATATTATTAATTATTACCTTGACGTGATCTCGAGAAGGCTTAAGATCGAGGCGGGCATCAATGTCTGCGGGTGGTGCGAGTTTTCCAAACTACCCGCACTTGATCTTGGTTATGTTTATTTAATCATTTACACGGCGCACAAAAACTTGCAAGTCCCGTAAATCTTCGAGTACAAATAGGTATGTGGAATCAGTCAGGTTTTAGCATCTCATAATACGGCCTCTGATCAGAAATATCTAGAATCAAAATCAAAGGCAACCCGGCTTAAGCCGCAAACTACGGCCGTTAGATACACTGGTGCATTGCCAACCAACCGTGTTGCGGGCACAAACTCATTTTGGCATCAGTTCGGGACCAACTCTCCGTTTAAGTATCTAATTCAAACCGATTGTTTAAATAAAGTCAACAGCTATTGCCAAGTTACCTAATTATGTCGCTACGTGCGATAGTAAAAATGTTTATGTTAAGAATGTGGGTTGAAAGGATATTCATGAAACTCTTGCGTAAGCTGGAGAGAAGGTTTGTCTTAGTATGTATATCTATTAAGATGCAATGACAAAAATGTGTGTAGTACGTTTGCAAAAGTTTTTTTGATCTAGTATTTGATTAAATTCAATTTAACTGACTTAGACTGGGATATTACGAAATATAGCTATTTATCATTGAAACATTTAACGGTTTGCTTATTAGTAAAACACCGCAAATATTAATAAGCGGATACTTTATATAAATACGGATAATTGTATAAATAAAATAAAAAAATACGGGAGGACAAGAACTTTACTGCTTTCAGCTGTTAACGCTTTTTCTAAAAAGTTTTTTAACACTCTTGAGATTCTTGATATCAAGCGAGCATGTTGCGCTAGAGTAACACACGACAACAATCTACAGTCCGTTAACACATAGAATAGGATTCGGGTTTGTACTTCTCTCTCACTCGCTTTACCCGAAGCTGATTTCTCTATTCTAAGTGCTAACGGACTATATTATCGTCTCAGTGCTATCGAATTCTGTAGATACCCAATTTGAGTAACGCAAGTAGAAACCATCTTGGGCAGAGAGTTAACTTGAAAGCCAAGAATACACATACGAACAAACGTTTTAGCATCTAGATCTCGGAAAATGGCATTCTCAGATTTCCAATATTAACATTTGCACGCCACGTTACGTTATCATTCAAAGTCTACAAGGTAGGAGCTCCGTCTAAAAATAATGAAATCTGTAGTTGGAAATGCTCTATTCAACCAAGTGGCTGTAATATAATAATTATAGTATTTGTATGAGCGATTACTCATTAGATGACAAGTGTAACAACATCCCACCTTCGCTAAACAAAATTCTTAAACCATTAAAATGTTTCTCATATACAATGTGTTTCTTAGAGGCATGTGTATTCTCCGCTTAACAATGCAACGATCACAGTCTAAAATGATCAATCAGTCACATGAATGCACTAGGATGTCCAATTGCCCGATGGCACTAACGAAACAGACACCTCGTTGTTAAATCAACTGTACAGGTACCAGGGTAACATGGCCGGCTAAGAGAAATAGACACAAATCCTACGTAACACGGTCACAATTCAATCTGAGTTGGACCCGCGGTCGCCCACTAATGACTGGGCCAACGGGGGCCAATCGTGATTTATTCGCCACGAGCTACGCCTGTACTTGGTGGTTTAGGTTGTGAGAAGTAGCGGTTATAGGGAGAGTTTTATACATACGAATCTGATTTGTTATACTCGTATAGGGAAGTTCTATCGACAATCAGCCTTAGTTTAGAGTTGTCTGCGGCGACTGCGGCGCGTCGCGTGCGCGAAGCAGCTCGAACGCGTGCCCTGCGCGTTACTTTTTGGTGTGCTGGGTTCAATTTGATTTGTTGTTTTACAACATGCGCGGGCCCGCGTTCAAAGCGCGACGCGCCTGACACGCGTTTGGTGTGCCGAAAGCTTTAGGGGTCGCCGGAAGGAAGTATGTACCAATGAGTTATACTAACTTAAGTCACAGTATAAACAGAACAGTAGAAAATCTTTGGACAAAGGTAGATCGTGTGGTTTGTATGTGTCACTGTTATTGTATGTGTCACATATCTAGTTACATGGAACAGGATAGATAGTGACTGATAAGGGCCAGGGTTACTTTGTATAAGTTTAACTTACCTGCCCTACCTAAGTATGATATAATGTAGAAGAGCCCGCACGTGGCCAACTTACTGAATAAATATATTGAGCTTTTGATTTTTTTAAACACGGGTGTAGTACCAGTGCCGGCTCTAGATGACCCAGGCAGGGGGTCATGGCTTCTCCTTGAAACCGGAATATTGTTCGACAGGAGACCTTAATAAAAGCTGTTTTTCAATGTAGGTATAAAAGCTTTATGGAAAAGCCCCCTCAAAATTGCTGCCGTGCCGCCACTGGTTTCTCTAAGTAGGAAAAAACCGCTAGAAGGATGCCAAAAGACCATTCCGCTATCGCTTATGCTTTATTAGAGAACGTTACGTGCACCTGCTACGAACTTTCGATATTCGAACGCGAAAACGATAATTGGTTTCGATTCGCCAGTTGTTTGCGTGAAACGGGTGCCAATTAAATTTTGTTTGAATAAGACTCGTTATAAGGGGAAGACGTTGGATGTTTTTTTGTTTCAGAATTCCGAGAGAACTTTCCTAATTGCGTTCACTTGGATTTCGGAGGGAAATTGCTGCTATTTCGCCATTCAATTTTCGGTTTGAGACAAAACTCGAATTTGACAATATTTCGCACCTTCAATACGCTACTAAATAAGGTTTTTAATAAGATTTATTGGTAAGTTTTACAAACAAAATAAACTGCCCAAAAATTAGAAATGCTCAACATCACATATGTACTCATCACATCGGTACCTAAGTAGGTATATAACTAATCAAACGTCAATGAACAAATCAGGCCATGGCCAACCTGCAGGGTTTAAACAATTTTTTTCGGACTATTGTTATGTAAAATTAAGAAAAAAAAACAATAATTAATTTCAAATCCAACGCTTTTAATATCCTAAACATGGAAGCTTAATTTTCTAACGTACAACAACTTACTAAGAACTATCAGGAACAAAGTTCACGAGCACGATACGAGTTGACGCGAGTAAAGTACTTCACTATTAAACGAGGTTGTGGGAATATCACACCTTTATGAAACAAAAAGTCAGAGATAAGAGGAAAAAGTTGACTTCATAAATTGACTTCTTTTTATTTGGTAGTGACCTTGCCTACAACGTTAGCGGACTTCGGTTGGACCTCGGTTAGGGCAAACATTTGTGTAATGAGCACTTTTCTATTTATTGACATAAGTACTTATTTCTGTCTAATAATATGTTTTTCTATATCTACTCTCTGTAGATACCCATCATAGTACAAGCCTGGTGGCTTTAGGATCTAGTTCCAAATTTTTGTATGATAGTGAGTCCCCAGATAATGTGTAATCAGAGGTGGTTCTTTTATAACTTTTTTTGAATGCCTGTGTTCTATGATTTGTTTAATAATAACGAGTTAAAATTTATACAAACGAACCACTCTAATCGTTGACGATCCCAATCTTACGTAAATCCTTTTATTACTTTCCATCGATGTTTCCTCCATTCCTTCCTTCCATGTTCTTCCTCAAATGTGGGAAGAAGTGTTACTGTGAGGCAACTACTCGACTGTGTCTCTACTACTGACGTCTGGCGATAATGACTGCTTTCCATCAGGTGGTCCGGCTGCTCGTTTGCTATTAGAAATAGCACCACCTTAATAGATATTTTGAATATAAAAAAATAAATTTAGATACAAAAAACAAACTACCAAAAATCGCAAACACATTAACTAATTAACTTACTCAATTTTCGTAATTATACTTCAATACATTTCGCACCCCCAGTAAAACACTGCACTAAGTCAAAATATTTCATGTTTTCAGAATCGACGAAAAATCGTTATCTCATGTTATATCAAAGTGATTGAAATATAAAAATTCGATGTTGAAATTTTTCGACATAATACAGTGTTGTACTGGGGGTGCGATTTATTCATCATCCTCTGTCCTTGTCATACACTAGGTAGGGTCGGCACAACATGTTATTTTCTTCTACTCTCCTCTATTAGCTGTTAACTCAGTACTCACACCTTTTATACACATTTATTATCATTCTTTACACAATCTATCCACACCCTTTTCGGTTTTCCTAAGTCCCTACTACTTCCTAATACATTTAGTATTAAATAATTAAAACTATAAACTTCTTTTTAGTACCAATCGTATTGCAAGTCCTTTGTGTCAGACGTGCTAACTACATATAATTATCAGTAAAGGGTTCTGTAGATCTAATTGCGACTTCGTGACTGCTACCTCCTTCCATTAGTAACCTTTACCACGGTATCACAATATAGAAGAAAATTAGTTACACTTTCTCATGGCGCCTTATTCATTGCTGCTTTTATACGCATCTATGAATGGAACTAACGTTTATCGACAGCAAGGGATTTGAAACTGTTTTAAATATTTTCCGATTTGATAAATTGCTTGCAATTCGATGCCAGATGTCTTCCAGGTCACGTCGGAATCATTAAAAGTCTAGACAGAAAGAGATTCAATTTCTTATTAAGTTATTTAGTCTTCGCTTATTTGGTTTTTCTAAGTTTGTTGACGTGTTGAAGGGTTTGTGGAGGCAATGCGATTAAGAGAGCAGGTGTTTGTTAAAAGAGCGTCTTTTTTCTTTTACAGCTAAAGATTTAGTGTCGTTTCAGTGCCGCACACTTACATAACTCATGAAATGTATAAGCCTATAATGACGAGGTCTAGGGAATAATAATTACCGGTCAATTAAAAAAAAACCCTTTCCGGGGACCAAAGTAACACCTCACAAAAATTCATTAAAATCAGTTCTGCTGATTACAAACAGACAAACAAATCACTTTCACACACATAATATAATTAGGTACAGATAGTAGGAAATAGTAGGAATATTTGCATAACTCTTGATAATAAAAATGCAATGTCGCATACTTGAAGCATATCTATCACATTAATATATCTATCACGTTAAAACAAACGCATATATTCTTTATATTTTATGAATAGATTTTGGGGAAGGACACTCACAGATCTTTAAAAGAACAATAAAATGTTCTGGCAATTCTTTGGCATTGCATTCAAAAGCCTCTTTGTGCTAAAAATAGCACAAAGTCACGGATTCCGTCCAGACCCGGAATGATAAACTTGAGAAATGCAGGATCAAAGGGGAGCATTCAAGTCGGATCCGTTTATTGGGAGTTTACAAGTTCGCTGTTTGTTAGTAAGTTTCCATGAGTTCCCACATTCAGAACCAGCGACTCGTTTTCGGGTCAGTTTTGTGTAAAATCAGACAGCTTGGCGGTGAGTGTGTAAGATTATACTCGCTTTATAATATTGTGCTGGTCCTCTCGGAAGACGCAGCGTGGGCGCAACAAAGTGGACTTACGACGTGGTTAGGATTGCGGGAAACCGATGGATGCAAGCGGCGCAGGACCGGTCCTTTTGGCAAACCTTAAGGGAGGCCTATATCCACCAGTAACCTTCTTTCGGCTGAAATGATGATGATGATAGATCTCTCGGAACGGGTATCGGAACGTTGATGAACGAGGAGTCACTAAGGCTTCTATGGGGTAATTTATACTAACTCTATCGGTCGGCCCGTTCGGTCTAGCAGATGCGAAAGTGACTCAAATGAATGACCCCTTAATTTATACAATTTCTTTGAATTACAAAATTTTGCGTCTTTTTTCTCGACTGAGCGAAGCCAAAAGAAGGGTTATGATTCTATTCCATGTATGTTTGTTACCGAAATTCGGATGTTCCACTCTAGCTCCTAAATTATTTGACCGATTTTTAAATGGGGTGTCATATGATTTGTCAAAAACGTGCAAGTCTCATAGGCTATACTGGGTGTTTTTTTATTCGTCTACAAATTTTTGGGGGTTAAATCAGTAAGTCATACTGATCAACTTTCACTATGAGGGAGCAATGTCCAGTAATAAATATATTTTGATAATCGTTAGTAAATAGCCCAGTATCTTAAAAAAAATAAACAAGTCACTTCGTAAAACGGTAAATCTGAAGTCTTTAAGTTTCCTTTACAATCCCCTTACAAGACCTACATACCTTGGTTTGAGTTAAGAGTTTAAGTTCGCAGCGGAGCGAAGACTTGCCGCGACTCCAGCGCATTGCAGCGAGTGGCGTAATCGAATCCCGCGCCTGGCGAAGAATGGAGTATGCCGACCTTGCCTAAAGGGCGCAGTGCGAGTGCAAGCGGCTATATATACATACCTGTGAAATTTATTTGTTCAGCGACCCACACCAGCTTTGTACGTGCTGAATATCGATGTATTGTCATAAATATAGGGTGTAACAAAAACCCCGTTGAATTATAATAATCGGTTGCAAAATGTTTAAAGAGAATCGCATTTGGCCAAAATATACCTAGAGAATACCTAGCTAAAATGCTTGTAATATTTAGTTAAACTCCAATGCATAATGCATTGTTAGTTCAGTTCATGCGGGCAATCTCATTCGTAGTAGATAAGAAGTATTTAGTACGCAGTACCTACTTAAAGTATTGTCTCCCAGAAGAGATACAATACTACTACAAAAGCATCAGATTCTAAAAATTCCGAAAGCAATACGCTAAATTTAAACCCAGAGAAATCGCAACAGACAAACTGGTTGAACTAGAATATACAATACTCTATAAAATCATAATAACATTTATTTATGTATATTTATATTTATGTATTTATAATATGTTATAAGATAATTATGTTATGCTGTAAGTTTTTATTTATATGTCTGTCTTCTTTTTCTATACACCTACTTTGTAAATTTCTAATTGGATACTTGATCGACTGGTAGAGGATGCCATTAGGCATTAAATCCGCCATTTGTACTTGTTTTTGTGCAATTAAGATTAAATAAATAAATAATGTAAATACCTGTCTAATCAATTCCGCAAGTGAACGTTTAAATCGATCGTTTCATTTCTTAAATTCGGTTTTGTACCTACTCCTCTCACTTCGACAATTAAGGCAAATCGAATGACACCTCATATGTTAAAATCCTTCAAGCTGTTTAGGCTGCAGAGCGTGCCAAAGTAATAGACATACATTCATACATACGCTCGAAAAACATAACCCTCCTTCGAGCAGTCGGGTTAAAAGCTTATCATGAAACCTACTGTGAGCGGTTTTCCGCCCGCACTCGGAACGTACTCAACAATGAATGCGGAAAATATGCATTTGCACCCGTTCTCAGCGAGCGGGACCTCGCATTAGGGGTGACTATAACAAGCTCCTGTCTGAAAAGTACAAAAGCCGAGTTTTCGATATGATGCATTTTCACCCGAGTGAACCCGGTCTATGTAACGTTCGGTGATAACTTACCAAATAGGTTTACGCGGCTTTGGACGTTACAAGCACTTACGATGGCTCTCAAAAAGATTATACTTTAATAACTTAATTTAAAGGACTTAATTTAAATAACTCTATTACCGTTTCGGTACGAAAATTAACCATGTCAATGTATGACTAATTTGCATGTATTTGTTTTTGAGTCTAGAATGTTTTCCATGTACGTTAAAGTATTTATTTATCAATATAAATAAGTATGTTTATCGTTGCTCAGTACCCATATTACATCCAGTTTAGAGCTTGTTTTGAGACTAGATCAATTTGTGTGAGTGTCACCTGATATTTACTTATTTTATTTATTTTAAGTGAAAAGTTTTTTCATTGAGATGACAACATAAAGGATAGACAGCCTTTTCTATTTTGATGAGCGCAAAACAGTTAATAGATTTTATATTGAGGATGGCTGTGAGTAATTTAGGGTTAGTGTAACACTCGTCACACGCCCTTTACTTAAATATTTTCCTTGGAAAATTTCTCCTCTCTAGAATCACGAAGTTATTTTGTAAACTTTGAAGTTGAACTATTTCTTTCAATAAAAATCAAAAGTAACTCGCTGGCAGTCATACGAATTTCCGGGAACTTACTCTTGCGCCAGTTTTACCAAGTTTGGTGCACACACTAGTTTTGAAGTGAAAAATAACAACTTTTTAAAAGTAAATTGGCACTTGTCACGATGATTGGTAGTAGGCATTAAAACTACTTGTAAATGTTTGTAAGAACCTGGTAATGATACGTAGGTACAGTCAAGGTCATAAATAAATATGTGTACACTTTACCTTGTATTTAATATAATGTTTAAACTGCCATATAAGTCACAGCGATTAAAGTGACAAGGTACTAAACTTGACTGTACTTTATAATAAGGTTGATGACTGTACCAAATTCAGGAATTCATACATCATAATTTATTTAAAAATTACGTAGAATCCTCGTTGCCATGTGGTAAAAACGTTAAAACGCTGAAATACCGTCTGTTCCACGAAAATATTAGAGGCGTTTACTTAGCACACAATATTAACATAAACGCCAACGAAACTCACTAAGATCATTATTATTATTCGACCTTCACTAACAAAAATTCAAAGGCAAAATTTCCTTTAGATGCATGCTAATTATCCAAAACCGCTTTCACGAACCCCCGTTATTGCACACTTACGGTTGACGTGCACTCTGTGATCCCGGGTGCAATTAGTCTGGAACCAGTTACCTTGCCTTTTAATCTAATGCCGATATTAGAATACGACGCTTAATGTTGGTGGTGACTTTGCCATTAATTTACGGTGCATTTCGTGTGGCGTTTATTACAGTTAAGCGAACTGAAGTTAAAATGTGAATTTCAATTTAAGTATTTATTTATATTCTCACTGTATGCTTATTTTAGGCCGGCCTTACACAGTATGAATTTTAAGAATCTGAATTCATAATATTAATTCAGAAAGCACGGAATTGCATACAACTTAACTATCATCCACACACAATCTGATTTTTTCAGATTATGAATTTCTCAGATTGATCTGACAGAACGCACCTCTTTCCTCTTTCCTCTGTCTATGGACGAGCACACACTCTCTGGATTCAGATTATGAATTCAGATTCTTAAAATTCATACTGTGTAAGGCCGGCCTTAGTTAATAGGTAATATCTTAACCAACATTTGACTCCAGAACACTGACACGTCAATGGAGACATTCGTTACTAGTCTTATATTATTTGAGGACTCGCGACGTAGTTAGCCTAGTTGGTAGTGACCCGGCCTACGAAACTAGCGGGGCCGGATTTGATTCCCAGTATGAGCAATTATTTTTGTGATGAGAGCGAGAATTTCTTCCTGAGTCTTGGTTGCTTTATATTTAGTTAGGTAAGTATTTCTCTGTATAAATACGTTCGTCGTTGCTTAGTACATGTACAAGCCTAGAGCCTGCACTTGACTTTTAGTAATTATTATTTACTGCAGCAGACCATCGATTTAAATGTATATTTTTTATCTGTCTATTTGTCTGTTCGAGAATCAAACATCACGCAAAAATTAATAATTTTAATGACTTTTTAAGATTATGATTAAACTTAAAAATGGTGTTCTCGCTACAAAGACATTAACTGGAGATATTAAAAGTGTTACACGAGCGAAGTCACGGGCAAAATCTATATTATTTTCTAACCAAGCTATTTATTACTCACACATAACTTTGTCAGTTGTATATCGATTCGTAATACTTAAGTGCCGATGTCGTGTCAGCCGGTGCTCCGAGTTTTATACCTTTTGTCGTCGCTTCAATGTTATGACACGTTAACTTTCTTCCTTAGGGTTGCTGATAACAGAACTTACCTGTATTTAAATTTATATTTATCAATGTTATGTTTGGACACCGTAATATCAGCACTAACTTTCAATAATTTTAATTATTTTTAATGGAAATTTAAATTTTTAGACAGAGTTTATTGCTACAATTTAATAGAAATCGAGGTCTTAAACGGTGTGGGTGCCATAGTTTTTCTCCGGATGTTCTAATTCCTAATTTGATCCCGCAAATAGACTCCAAGCATGGCGGTTGGAGGTAGGGCAAGGCAAGGTGAAATGACAATCGGTAAAGTACTCGGGATAGCTGGATGCGAGCAGCCTCTCTCTCTCTCTGTGGTTGTTCCCTAATAGCTGAGAGTCGTGGTCACCAGCGGACAATCTACAGTCGGAATGTATGATTCGCTTCTATCAGTTTCAATCCATTGCATCAATTACAATCTCGAAAAACTACAATGTGAGCAGTCGGATCAGTGACCGTGTTTCGACTGGCATAATAATGATATACTACGGTTGATAATTCTTTAGCAAGGGTTCGAACATTAAAGTTACTATATTCAAAGTCTAGGACATAATAGGGTAACTGAATGCCATTACTACACAGTAGCGTCTGGCAGCCCTACGCAACGCACTCGTTGAGTGCCATTGATTTCATCGACTTATCTCCTTTACGAGCGCTATGTTTTACTACCGCAATATTTACTCACATAAACAGGGCGCTTCTTTGTAAAACTTTCTAGTTAACCCTACAACAGGTTTGTCTTAATTTGCTCAGTTATATGAAAACCTTATTCTTAGTTAATATTTTTAATAAAATTTAAAATCTTTACCCATTGGCAACGATTGTAAATTTTTGGTACTTAACTAAGAAAAATTTACAATAAAACGCGTATTTCCATAGTAGGTATAAATAATAATAATCCAGCCTATATACGTCCCACTGCTGGGCACAGGCCTCCACTCACGATGAGAGGGTTTGGGCTATATAGTTCCCACGCGGGCCCAGTGCAGATTGGGAACTTCGCACACACCGTCAAATTGCTTTGCAGGTGTGTGCAGGTTTCCTCACGATGTTTTCCTTCACCGAAAAGCTCATGGCTCATAGTAGGTATCTATGGCAAAAATACTTATTATAAAACACAGTACACTGCATACTGCATAACAACATCCTTGGGTAGAAAATCGTCCTTGCGTGTCTTATATTTACTTAGCTGGCAAAACACTAGTACGCGAGATATAAAAGCCGTTTAAAAACTCACACGCCCAGTTTATTATTTTTGTTATACGGCACTTACCCCTAGAGTCTAGACTATAAGCTTTATGTTCTTATTATAGCGGCATAAAATCACTTCGCGCTTTCATGAGATTCAATTTGCTCGCATTATGATCGTACGTGCGGTATTAAGGGTGCTCAGTAACTGTTCTGAGGTTTAGAGACCGTGCCGCGTCAGACACGGACATGGGTGGCAGCCTAAAAACATCGCGTTGATTATATTAGTTTTACGGTTGATTGGTATTTATTGTTACACTATGAGGCAAACTATATTGGTGCTGAAAATAAGTCGCCATTTTGAAAATAAAGCCTACCAGGCCTCAAAAGTTAAAGTTAAAGTTAGTCTGAAAGTTACTTACTTCTTCTCCTTATATTTTTAGGTCCATTCTTCAGAAGAAAACTACATTATTTTCGTCATGGTTAGGCTAGATTTAACAAGTTGAGACTTACCATAATTATACCAGGAGCCAGAGGCCAGAGCGTTCCTATAAAACTTAAGGTTTTAATGTTAGCTGAAACAAATCTTACAGCGCAATATAGTCTCACTTTTAGAAGTGAAACTGGAGTCAGTCGCAAGCACCGAACCTCCGAACCTCTTTCCAAATAATAGTATTTTAATCCCTATATGTAGCCTATATTTAAAACCCACTAAGAATAATCATAGCATTTTATTAATCTTCCTATACAAAGCATTCATGAGTGACAGCCTTTTACAACGCATTGAAATAGAACCGTGTTATGTGAAGAGAATACTTTACTTGTTTATGGTAGCTTATGGTTGTCTATCAAGTCGAATGCACAGCCAGCATGTCTATGGAGATACCATATATCACGGTAAAGGACATAGGATACTTTATGATCTAGAAAACAATCTTCTGTCTTCTTTCTTCCCTACCCAGGGCCTACTAGTTTAACATGGACGAAGTCGTGGACAAAATCTGGTACCTATGCCGTATTGTTTGGACTTGAAAAAATGCAAGTTGACTAAGCCTATTGAGCACGTAGCGTCGTTGTATGTGGTTAGTGCGGACCCGGCGCTTTTAATATTTCTCATGTGCCAGGGACAAACTCTGCCGCTAAGCGTCTATTGCACGTTAATTAATTCTTCAAAAACTTGGCTCGTTTTGTTTCGAAGACAAGTTTTGTGTTAAAAAAGTTCCACTAACAACTGATTTGGTTTTTACAGGCATTCTTAAGATTGCCTAGTATAAAAAGTTGGTTTAAAATAGTATGATACATACCAATTAGTTACATAAATGTACCGTTTCGTACCGATACAAAATAACAATTTAGAGCCTGAATAAAAAATAATTGCTTCTATAGATAAAGATATCAAGAATAAAAGAGGTAACAGAATTAGATAATATTTTTTTTTTAAATCAAAGGCATCAATTATTGTCGTTTAACTCATTTACATACAAAGACAAAGCAATAATAGTCTAGAACTACTTATACCTAAACATGTTATGAATGCTTAGTTCGATAAAACACGACTTATTGTGTTTTGTCGAACGCCATAGCGTAATATGAAACAAAATCTCAAATCACTAATTGCAGTTCGTGTCCAAAATGCCTACAGCATTGTCTCACTCATTTGAAAATAAAATAGACCGTTATTTTTCCCTTTTTTATTTCGATTTTTACTAAAGTCATGTTTATTTATTTATTTATTTATTTATTAAGGATCACCAACAGATAATACATATTACAAAATTCTTAAGTAGCTAATTAACATTCCAGGTAGATGTTTATCTTATTACAGGTAACCACATCTTATTTAAGTGTCTTTGGACATAGGCTGGTTCGGTGTGGGGACAATGCGTAACGCATTTCCACTTCGGTTAAATAATAATAAATAAAACAAAAATAAAATAAAAAAACATAAAAAATGTCTGGTTCGGTCCGTCTTAGACTGGTCTACGTCCAGTGTCAATGTGGCCTACCGATATTGGGACATCCTGTATGTACATAGATTTTTGTGGTTATTTTCATATCGGCCAAGTTTAATTTTTTCTGACGAAACATTTAAACTTTTTTATTTAAAACAAAACATTTAAAACAAAAGTTCGTTTTAGGTGTATGAGGACTCGCGCATCCTGGTGACGCTTTTACTTAATTTATTGTGGGTAAAAAGGTGTAACTTTAATTTACATCGCATTTGTGAACGTGTAAAGCGGACATTTGGGAAACAAAGCCGCGAGAGCTCGTTCGGATCGGACTCGGAGCACTTTTGAGTTCGCTCCAAACTTCGCTCTCTGATGCCCCCTCGCTCATTATATTGTGTTCACGTCGCGGACTGCGAGTACGGTACAAATTATAAGAGCGACGCGGGGTCGGAGGTCATATTAGTGAAATTAAAAAGTCCGTATCCTTAACAAAGATATTCAAGCTATATATATTCTCCTGTCTATTTCTATGCTAGGGCCCTTATTCTAGATTGGTTTTTTTTACCCTAATGTTACCGAATTTTTAAAATTTCGATAGCTCTTATTAACTTGACAGTAAGTCATACACAATATGATTGCAATAGGGGTAGAATTAAAGTCAAATAAGGCTCCTGTGTAGTTTTCAAACACTACCAATTTTTGTCTGAGGCTTATAAGAGTAATTATTATGACTGAAAATAACCTTAAAAATAAACTATCTCTGTAAAGCTCTATAAGAAATATCTAAACAATTGTAGTAAACTTTAAATTAAATAATATGAACAAAATTTTGAATTTTTTCTCACATGCAAAGATAGTGTTTTTAATACACTGCTTAAAAACAATGTATACAAGGGTTTAAGATGCCAATGAAAGGAGACGAAAAAAATAATGTTTAAAAAATAGTACATATTACTTTATTCCAGTCACAGTTTTGATCCAAGTTACAAAAAGAGATACTTCCGTGAAGAACGCGAGCCTTGCCTGCCGGCATTTGTTGGTGGTTATATAAGATGCGAGACCCACCAGAGTATTGTTCTTGACTAAAGGACTGCCGGAATCTCCCTGAAGAGAACAATATGATCTTTATAAGAAGCAGGCTTCAAAAAGTCGTTAGGAATCCACATAATTTTCGGTCTGTGGTACGGTAGAAAATTTGGTCGTAAAAGCATTTAAGACTTGGTCAATGATACGACGTAACAAGTCGGCGATACCATCGAACAATATGTTACCTTCTTCTTTAGACTCAAAATGTAATGGCATAAAGGCAAATATTACAACAAACCCGTAATGTTTATGACGGGTTTACATGCTTGTCAAGTCTCAACATGCGTCTTAAAGCTCAAGCGTGTGAACGGGGGATGTTTGGCTTGGCTTGTGTGAGCTTGGAGAAGCTGGTCGCCGTTCCGGTCGAGTGTCGGTTTTTGACTACAGATCAAAGGGCGCTTGCTTGCTCTCTTCACACCCACACGTGACGCATTCACAAGCATGTAAATGACTCCCAAATGCGATCCTAGTATTTGTATAGCCTTGGGGCTTGTGGAAGCTTGCTGAGACTTGGCAAGCGTGTAAACCTAGCATTATACTTACGTGGCACAGCCCAGGCAAGTCTTCCGTCCGTGTGGTACAAATAGTAACCTTTTTTATTTTATCCAAATAGGGATACACCATCATCATATTCATAAAAGAAATATAGGTCTGGCACTCGGCAGCGTTTAGAGTTCTAACATCCACTTTCATCAGGAATTGAGAAACTACTCCGGACTGAAATGATGTAAATACTGATGAACTCACACAAACGCCCAAGCGAGTGCATGGCAACTTGGGCTCGCTACCGCCCCTCTCTCGCCACTCGAACGTGTCCGTTGGACGACTGTAGGGAAGGGTTTAATAGACTGTGATGGTAGTTTATTAAAGTAAAAATCAGGTCTTAATAAGTACCAATTTCACCAAACGATGTTAAATGTTAATCGACTGTTAGTTCATATATTTTGACAGCTGTTATCACTGTAATCGTCTGTTAAGTTGTTGGTGAAATTCGACATAATAATGCTATTAAAACTAACGATAGGTGGATTCAAAATATTCAAAATTCAAAATATTTATTCAGTAAATTGGCATGTGGCCAATATAGTACATACCAGGGACCGGAACCGCTTACCATTAAAGGGGTTTTCGATAGGGTATTTGATAGACTTGTTTTTACAAACCCCAAGGATGCGCTAAGCCTATCGTCGACTTAGTCCAATGAAAGGGCAACAAACGATACAGTTAATTCGACTAAGCGCTAACCCAGTCCCAATACCCTATCATCTGTTACCCTTTTTAAACTGAATCGTACGGTTTTAATCTCTATGCGCAAGTGTTTCGACTTATTAGTGCATTACCTAACAATTGAATGGGTAGCGGCTAGACAGAGATCACCCGAATGCGTAAAAAGAGAGAGGCCATCAATAGGGTTAATACGGTTAACTAGTTCAACGGGGTTCCCCTAACGTTAAGGTAACACAATCATAGGGTAACCACATCGATTGGGTAACCAAATAATAGGTTACCCTATCGATAGAGTTAATCAAATGAAGGGGTTTTCCGGTCCCTGGTACATACTCGTATATCTATTGATACTTCAGCAGATCTTATTTGTAATGTAATGTGTAAGTGTTAATAATTATTATTTATTACTTAACTATCTTGTGATTTTACTTACTTTGAAAAAATTACCTTCTGCTAGAGTTTCTTGCGGCGCTTCTTCTTTGCAATGGCTCTCAAGCTCAAGAGCGAAGCTTGGCTATACGGTATACTCCCAAGGGAGCCTACTCGTATATGGTAAAAATATCTAAATACTTTACTCAGTTATTATACTCATAATACTATTTAAATCGACTTTATACTTATAGTTTAACTCTAAGAAGACCTAATGACACCTAAACGTTAAAACTCACAACCACAAAAAATGTGAATCGTTGAAATTAAAAATGGAAGAAGCTAGAAGACAAAACCCACCCCAACCAACCAAAAGCCCAACTTACTAACACCTAACTTACCTCATCTTTCCCTTTGCCTGCAAACTTATAGGTAGTATTCAACTGATATTTTCCTTCTGGCAGCTTTAGGGGTTTGACTGCATCATTGAATTCCAGAGGCTTGCTTAACCGTAGCAGCGCAATGTCGTAGACTGGGATCCGATACAAAGAAACTGTTCGTATAAAGGGTATATTATGGTCTTATCGTATTGGTACTGCTTGCTGTTTTTTAATTGCTCCGCACCAACCCAAACAGGACCGCTGGTTAATCCCCTAAAAAATTTATCTCTTGAAGTTTTTAAAAGAAACAGACTCATCGATATAAAAGTTTTATTACCCAACCCTATTACCCAATAACCTGTCGGCAAAAAACAGTGTTCGCAATGTATTGTGCGGGATAAGACAGCCGGTGAAACAACTAGCATAAACATATCCCCCTTACTCCTTAAGATAGAAACAAATCTGTTATCATTCGCAATTTGAGGCTTGGCTTTAACAGAACTCTACAAAGCATAAAATAATTAAACAGAGAAGTTAACCACCACCATCTTTAACAAACTAGCAAGTATCCATGGATACCATATTAGATTCATACCGAACGCTGCTCTCCTGTGTCGCTAGAAACATAAGGATATTGGTAGTATTATAAATGACTCTAACATACTATCCTCGAGCTAGTCATTTCTGAGCGGCTAGAACATCTCGCATTTTCTCGCTTGTCGCTCAATGCGTCTCTGTTGTTACAGACTAATTAGAAAGGCATATCCGAGAAACAAACAAGTCGCAGACAACTTATGCTAGCCAACTGCAAACAATATACTAAGAATGAAGGAGAGATAACTTACTGGTACGCTACGCAATGAGCGGCCGTGACGAGCCATCTATCTGAAATGATAGCGGCTCCGCAGTTAGCAAGAGCTGCAAAGTACGGATAGTCTTTGATGCTAGCTCTAGTACCGTACAGGATGCGAGATGTCAGATCATCTCCTGTGGAACAAATTATAAATACTGTTAAATGTGTTACGCAATAAAAAAACCGACAAAACATTTATTAATGTAGAGTTTCGTAATCTAAGACTTAAAAAAGCTTTCAATGCCAAGAAATATCTTTTTAAAGCTAGAATATCAAGCAACATACGTAAAAGGCTTATTAAGGTGTACATCATAAAAAGGAAAAGAGGAAAACCAAGGAGAGCATATCTGGACCAATTGAAAGAAAAAGTAGGGGTCGTGCCGTATCAGAGTGTAAAAGATAAGGCTTGTAAAAGAATAGAATGGAAATTACTCCACCGACAAGATGACTGGGTCAACAATATGTATACGACAAGGGTCTAGTCGCATACATATTGTTTGTCATATTGCAATGTTAGTCATTATTTTTATTAGTCATACGCCCTTTCAGGCTGAAATTGGGTAGGTAAAGTTTTTGGAAGAGGTGTAAATTATATTTTTTTTCGGTAGTCGTCATCCTAAAGATCAAGGAACTGCGGCTCTTTTATTTTTATTTCCTCTAATATTCTAGAAATATTTTTTTTAGTTAGTAAGTTGACATTTGCACACTTTAATGACCGACAAGCTTGTTGCCTTCGTACTTAATGAGAAAGAAAAAAAAAACTGTCACTTCTATAACTGTCATTGTCAATCAAAGTAAACAAACGATTCAATTCAACGACTCTTTTCTGTTTGCTTGCGTTTCATGTGATCAGTGTTTTTAGAAATATTTTAACGACCTCAGAACGAACTCCGGACTTTCGATTTTGCCGCTTTGCTCCTGCTTTGCTCGCTTTGACCTTTACACGATATTTGGACTACGATTTATTTCCAACCCCTTTGGCACTGCTTCTTGGACACCGATTTCTTTCTTTCACGACGACTCTTTCCCTACTTTTCGATAGCCACGAGAACACGTTTGAATCGTATACACGCAATGAATTCAAGCAATCCCACCCGGACTTTGGAAATGGATTATTACAAAGATTTACTTAGATGCTTGAAAGAATTGAATCGTTTGTTTACTTTGATTGACAATGACAGTTATAGAAGTGACAGTTTTTTTTTTCTTTTTCATTAAGTACGAAGGCAACAAGCTTGTCGGTCATTAAAGTGTACAAATGTCAACTTACTAACTAAAAAAAATATTTCTAGAATATTAGAGGAAATAAAAATAAAAGAGCCGCAGTTCCTTGATCTTTAGGATGAACACTATCGAAAAAAAAAAAATTTACACCTCTTCCAAAAACTTTACTTACCCAATTACCGGATTTAATAAACATCCATCGTGTAGATTAATTAGGTTAGGTTACTTTAATAGAAATCCTGGAAAAAAACGATGAAATTATGACTTAAAACGCATTATGACTAACAATATGCAACCCAATATGGACCCCCGACATGAGCCTAGCTCTTAAATGAATGATGACGATGATGAATCTAAGACTAGAAAAAAACAAGTGTTCACTGGTTATCGCCTATGACATAAGAAAGATATAGGAGTTCTAAGAAATATAATTATGTTGAAAAGGAAACTCAAACTTTCTTACCATCTCGGGCGTTCAATGCTGTAAATAAATTGAACAAAATGCTTGCAACTACCAACATGACGATTATACCTACTATCAGAACTAGTTGCTTATTTTACGTACAACACTTACTTATATAGTATTTATAAGGAAATTCTTGAAAAAAAAATGATAGCAAAAAATGTATTTACGACACACAAGTATTTCATGAAATAGGTAGGTAATAAATAAATTTTCTACAAAGAATGAAATAACGTACTGTGTTGATGTCATAGCAAGGATTGTCACTACCTACTTATATTTATAAATACGTGATGTCAAATAGTCCGATTGTTTGTATAAATAGTATGTTATTAAAACTTAACAACTATATGTGTTATGCATTAACCAAATAAAAATATTTTTGTATTCCAAATAGATGCTGTTTAATATTTTTATGTACACAAATCACTCGTGCGAGTAGCACGTTGTTTAAAATTAAAGCATTGGCCCTCTGGGACAGAGGTTATGTTGTACATTGCCGTTTACCTCTCGATAACTCTTTTTACCAAACTTTCAGTTTTAATCTTAATTACAAGATATCAAGCCATCACTCTCATACTGTCTTCACTGACATGCTGTAGAAGTAACAATCCTTACTCTACACTACACCCCATTAGTACCCATTACAATGCTAGAGTTTAGTTTGTGTGAGATTGTCCCCTGATATTTATTCCGCCAACCTCTTTCCTCTTGGACGCACTGTCGGCAGACAGCACGCCTCCGCTTCAATCTCACTTTTACAATCTGCGTCTCACCGTAAAACGTCTGCTTTTATTGCAGTGCAGATGACTGAGTTATTGTGTGGAATCCGCGGATGACAGTTGGAATACGTATTACTTTTTTATATTTTACTAACTGTATGCTTGAGGATCCGTTTGCTTATTCAGTTTTTCCTCGAAAATCGTCACTTTTATCTAGGATTTAGAGCATAAATTGGGACAGATATACAGAAAATTATTATGCAAACACCGATTGTTTTCGTTAAAAACCTTACGGCGATAGAGAATTATTTTTTGGAAATACATATGGGTAATTTGCAAAAATATTATACATAGTTAAGCGACGTTACGAGCTCAATTAAGTAAACAAAGGAATTTCATTTTTGTGTAACTAAAATTAACCATATAAATGTATGACTAATTTTCGTTACACAAAAATGAAATTCGTTTTTTCCTTATTTGAGCTCGCTTAACTATGTACAATATTTTTGCAAATCACCTTGATGCTGGTTATAATACCTTATTGCTAACAAGTACCACCAGTCATGGAAGTCATAATAAATGTTTATTCGCTATTAGCTATTACCGTATCGTATTGAACCGATTTTAATTTTTAAGGAGCTCCTTTGAACCTGAGTTTTTAAATATTGCTTTAATGAAGGTAAAAACCATTTATAAAACTTGAGTAAATGGTCTTTGTGTATGTAGTTAAGGCTACGGAGACATGCTGGCTGGAATTCGCTCCCATCGTCTGCATTTCCGGACAGTTATAATTTAGGACTCTTCAAGGCTAGAGTGAATCGGCTGTTACTGAACCAGTGAGCTACATCTTTGGCCTCATCTGCACTTTCCATCAGGTGAGATCAGGGTCAATCACTGTTCAGTCTTATGTAAAATAAAAATCGGCGCTGTAGGTGCTTGAAAACTCATAATAATGCTGAGCCAATGTTCGTTACACTACCACAAGTTTTATATTACAAGTATTCCTACTACGTTCGTTGTTTGTTTTTAAAAGATAAGATAAAAAAGATAAAAGATATTTATTCAGTAAGTAGGCCGCACGGGCACTTTTACACGTCAAAATCTACCAGCGCTTCCCAAGAGGAGACCACTGCTGAGAAGAAGCGCCGCAAGAAACTCAACAGTTAGTCTTTTTTTAAATGAAAATATAACAATGTCACTACTTATTCTAACATTATATAAAACTGTAAAAATAATATTAAATATCTGCGTAGTTTTACTTTTGTATATTGTGTCTTCTGTGTCGTAAATAAATGTGTAGGTGAGCACGACCTAATATATTGTTTTTCTGATTTTGATTATTACTTACAGTTGCTTTTTTAACCTTTTTTTTAACGTTTTTAATTACGCAAGCTGAGCGATTTTCTAAAATGTACAAAATGTATGAAATTATAAAACGCAACTGAACATACGACAATCCTATACATAATTTCCTATTCATAATCGTTAGTTAGCGTAATTACTGTCTATTAAAATTAAAATTCACGAAGTATAGCAATTATAGAAAAATCTATGAACGTAATAGTCTCTTACATTCACCAAAATGTAACTCTTAAATACCGTGATTGTTTCAAGTGGTTTCTGGCGTACCAGTAATTTGTAACAACTTCGGGACTAGGCTGGATCGTGTTCGTAACTCGAGGTGTTGTGAGCGATAAACGATGATGTGGGCTTGTTTAGGGCATAATAACTACAAGGGTCCGTGATATTATGAATATTTTCAGGCCCATAAGGGTAAAATGATTATTTTACACCTTTTCGTACCCGAGCAATAATGTAGCTTTCACACGTGTGCGATTATAGATGCTGATGGGTTTAATGTATATTAATTTTATGAGTAATTGTTTAAGGTTTCAAAAGTGACAGTCAGGGTTGATGTTGATATAAATTGACCTTAATGGTGTGTTTGTTACTTTATTACCTTTTTTCAGCCTAACATAATTTCAGTAAAACGCATTGTTTCCAAGATATTTCCAGATTAAAGTTTAAACTGGCAAAGAACTTTAAACAGGCAAATCTTGAAAACCATGCGATTTTTACTAAGGTCATGTTTGGCTGGTTCGGTGTGGGGATGATGCGTAACGCATTTCCACTCCAATTTTTTTTAAATATATATATAAAACTAGCAAACAAAAAAATTGCTGGTTCTGTCCGTCTTAGGCTCCGGTGTCAATGTGACGTACCGTTTTTAGGACACCCTGTACATATCATACATAATATTAAAAAAACTAAAGATTCACAACCCCTACCTACGAACCCTAGTGATCCTGCCTACGAAGCTAGCGGTCCCGGGTTCGAATCCCCGGTATAGGCAAATATTTGTGCGATGATTGCTAGTTGTTCCTGAGTCATGGACGTTTTCTACGTATTTAACCCGTGGAGTGCTTGATGTAAATTAAAGTCAATTCATTGTCATCTCTATATAATGACAAGTAGAGTTGTATATAACAATTGCGTTACGTGCACACGCGTGTGCGTGTTGTGCTCCACGGGTTAAGTATGTATTTCTTAATATAAGTATGTTTATCGTTGTCGGGACTAGGTCAATTTGTCTCCCGATATTTATTTATTTTATGTTTATACCCCGAAATTAGGCTCGCAAGGATTGGCAAAATCTAGACAGGAGTAGAGGAATGAGAGGAAGGCATTTGCCCAGCAGTGGGATACACCAGATAGGCTATTTAGATTAAATTAGATAAACCCTAAAAAACATTTCTCTTTTCCTTGGACAGTAGGGGTGAAAATGCGACTGATACAGCTTCCTAAAATCAGTGGATGTAAACCAAAATCCGCGATAAACCCTCAAAGGATGGATTGATCTTAGCGTCGACGTGTTTGTGCATGCTCACCGTTGCGTCTGCTTTGAGCATGCATTGTGCATCCGTCTGGATGTAACTTACTGGAAGTGCATCTTAGGGTTAGTAAACTTCAAAACGGTTCGAGGGACGGCGCTGTTGAGCAAGTTTGAAGTGTTTAAACCAACGCGGTTAGTCTAGTTGATAGTGACCTTGACTACGAAGCTAGCGGCCCTGGATTTAATTCCGGTAAGGGCAGATATTGTTTCCAGAGTCTTCTATGTAATTTTTCTACATTTTCTATGTACTTTTTGTCTAGACAACTTAGCATATATTTGCAAACTCAATCTAGTACGATACCGTTAGAGAGCTGCGTTCAGTACCCGTAGTACGAAACAAATTTAAGGGGTCTGCATATAGTGGTGCACGGCCTAAAGCCAATAGCAGTTGATTAACGCAACCAGTTTACGCAGATGCGTTACTTTAGGTTCGTGCTTTTGGTAAGTACAGTTGTGCGTAACTTCAAACTTCGATTTTGAGAGTAAATAGGCTTTTTTTTTTTTTTTTTCCTGGGCGTTTTCCAAAAAAAGTACTACGCTTCGTATTGAAGGATAGAAATTGCTTCGGTTATTGAATTTGAGATAGGCGGCGGTATCTCATTGGCGTATGAGGGCGGTATATATGTATAAATGAATAACTAATTTTCGTGACGTAATTGAAGTAATTACCGTTGTTAACTTTAGTCCTTAACTATGCGTACTTTTTTTGTTAAATGCCCTTCTACATCTTCTCTTTCTAACCCGATTTAACTTTTTTTTGAACTGTAGTTAAATCGATTGCAGTTGACAGGATTTACTGATATTCTGCTGAATGCACCGTCCAAGGATTTGTAGGTATAATATTGACTTGTTACTTCACAGTAACTGATGATGAGACTGATTACTCCATAGCATTCAATATCAATCACAAAAATATTATTTCGAGAATCACTAATGGTTCAAACAGAATGGAAAAACAATGGAATGCCAAAGTCCTCCCAATTGTGCCATAGTCTATATTAAATTGTTTTAGTTACAACCAAAGAATATTATAATAGCACAAGTATAGAAGGCACGTTCAAGTAGGTCGAAAGTGCCTTGCCTACTCTGAGCGTCCCTTTCTATCGAGTAATTTGTATTAATTCACACGCAACCCATACAAAAAGTCACACTCAGAGATGTAAATTCTTGTAGCATCGCGCCTCGCGCGAGCGAGCGAGCGCGCTGGGCCTGTTTATTCTTTAACTATGCATGACCCTTGTGGGCGACGTAGTGACCCTGCCTACGAAGCTATCGTGGGTTCGAGTCCTGATATGGGTAAATATTTTTGTGATTAGCGCGAGCATTTATCCCTGAGTCATGGATGATTTCTATGTATTTCTCTGTATAGGTAAGTATGTTTGTCGTTGCCTAGTACCCATAGTACAAGCCAAAGTTTGGGACTGACTTGGTCAATTCGTGTGAGATTAACCCCTGATATTTATTTATTTTTATTTAACTATAATAATTCATTCAACGATCCATCATAGCACTATCCAGTAGTGATAACTTCAGGGCTGTCTCAAGCCGGCCGTGCTCACGCATAATATCGGCGTGTTACGGACTATTCAGACAGGGTTGACACTCGCTAATGCCGCGTTAAGTGCTTAGCCGTTAGCGAGACGAACTCGTGTAAAACCATGTAACATCGTGTTATTTTTAAGAAAGGTTAAATTATCATTTCTGGTGGCATTGTGGCTAAATAGGACGCTGATTAAGACCTACTTAGGAAACATCTTATGATAGATCCCCAAGTAACATAATAAACTTCAGCTTTTCTACTCTAAAGTAAGTATCATTACAGTTTATTAAAGTTTAAGCGTGTCTGGCAGGGGGTCGCCACGATAAGTGTCTGGCAATGGGTGACGTGATTTCTAATAATTATTATCCTGGAGAAAATATAAAAATACACTTTATACTTTCAGGAAATTGGGGTGTACATTTATTCACCTTTGTTACTCGTACTTGTTATCTGCCAAAGCCACGATGATCCGAACTTAATACCTAGTAGCTGATCGTTCCTACCTGATAACTTTCAATAAAATAACGAAGGTCTGGCGGTCGCAGGCTCTTGGGCTAGATCAGTCAGGCAGTGACGGAGTTATACCATAACTGTGCAACGTCAATTTTCAAATGGCAGGACGCGCCGTTGATGGATGAAAATACATAGCTACAAGTAAAAAAAAGTTTTAATTTACTCACACTGAAGCAAATTAAGATAAATTAGCTCTGCTTTTCTAATCGTTAGCAAACTTACATTCGTTTCAGAAAATTCTCTTTAGAATACTCTTCTGTAAAAACCTTTTTTATTGCCTTTATATATTGTGTATTTATTTGTTTGTTCGTCTGTCCTGTACAAAGTTTGCAATCGATTTTAAAGTGACCCGATGACAACACTATGGACAACCTTTAGTACCATATTATCGCATTTTCATCTAGTTCTGGATGAAAATGCGATAATATGGTACTAAAAACTAATTTATTTAATCCGTTTTTAAAAGGTTTTAAAAGAAATAATTTAAATATAAATATAATGGGACAATTATACACAAATTGTCCTAGTCCCAAACTAAGCCCTGATTATTTAATTATTAATACACTAGCTTTAATTATTTATATACTTAACTATAATTTAATTTGCAGTCCTTTATTTCTATTTTGTTGGAAAAATTACGAAATTCTATAAGAAATAATGAACAGAGAAAGCCCTTGGTTGTATTGTGCATGAACCCGGGAACTCAAAGGGGCTTTACGGTGTCCAACTTTAAGAACCCCTGGACTGACATACATCAATGTCCTTTCCTACGCGAACCTTTTCTTTCCAGGTAGTTAGAGGTCCACAATATAACTATAACAAGAACATATTGGCGTAGAACATGGTTTTTGAGTAGGGTTCCGTCACAAAATCAAATAAATGTTTACAAATACCAGACAAACCTACATTTTGACACCCACAATATATTTCATTCATTACGTTTTACATACCTACAGTCAGCCAAATATGTGTTCTATGTAGACTACCACCGGTAGAATTCTGTTTGCACGTCATAAAGCAATAACCGCCTAACCATGACTTTCTGAGACCGGTGGCGCAGCGAGCGATTTCCTAAAACATTGCGCGTAATGTCAATTTAACCGCTGGGTGGTGATCGTCTGGACCGTGCAATGAAGAGGACACGCTCGACGCCGCCGGCGCCGCTTAAGTGGTGTCCGGTGGTCGATAAGCACGTCGTGTTATTCCGATTAGTCGACTTGAGCGACTTTTAATTTCATAGGAACTTGTGTCAACATTGAGAGCAGAGGTGGCGTAAGGCCTCGTGCCGTGAGTGTTTATTACTTAATAACACCGTTCATTTTATGAAATCGGCCTTCTTGCGGTCCAGAGGGCCTCGCGAAATGTACCTTGCCCACATCGATTTTAGATCTTACCTCGTCACAGATTGAGCCTCTTATTTAATGACTATAACAGACGATTCATTATCATGTTTGTGAGATGTCAAAACACTTTCTTTGATGGCTACGAGTATGCAAACCAATTTGACATTGTAAGCTCATGTTGAGTGTACATAGATACACATTATACACAAACCAATATTTTGTACTGTGCAAATAGTGATTAAACTGATAGGAAATAGATACCAGCACACGTAAGTAGAACCTAATGGTGCAATAATTATATGAGAAGAAAA
Source organism: Tortrix viridana (assembly GCA_963241965.1). NCBI lineage: Eukaryota > Metazoa > Arthropoda > Insecta > Lepidoptera > Tortricidae > Tortrix > Tortrix viridana. The sequence goes on from OY725181.1 coordinate 4,508,111, forward strand.
ATATGCCTTAAAAAGGGTTAACATATAATTTTTTTTTTCGTAGGACATAATATTTTGTTTTTATTTTATTTTTTTCCGAATCATGTTACAAAATGTTGTATTTGGACGCAGTGCGAAAATGCTCTACTCGTAAAAATACAGTTTTTCCAATGTTAGAAAATTATAAATTTCCCTTGAGCTCTTCTAGACAAGTAAATAAAAATCATCTCTATATTCTTTCCATGACGTCAAACTGAAATCTAATTTTTACGGTACCCAAAAGTAAATAAGAGATACCTGATAGCGTTTACCATACTTTCCCGCGTTTTTACGATGTGAAACTTTTTTTACGTCTTCATTGGATATTTTATAGTACACCCGACATTCCTTGGGGAGTGCTCGCGGCCGGTCAGTGAATTTGAATCTCGAACGACACGGCTGTTATTCGCGCGGTGGATTTACGCGTTCTTTATTTAAATGTTATTATTGTTTTGGGTGTTTTTACGTCGGACTTTCGGTCGGAATAGTAAAAAAGTTTAGTGGTTGGTTTTGAGATGTACTTTTTTTTATTTATGTAACGTACTCTTGTAAATACCAGACAAAAACGAAGACGCAACTGAAATGTTATATTATAATATATTAAAGCAACTACACCCCATATGACAACTTATTTAGACTGACATTTATAAACTGATCAACATTGTATTCGAGTTAAATCGTCGACACAAATGTTTTGGTTTGGGTATTAGTACCTACTTATTTGTAAGGAAGCATTTCAGTACCAAATACTGATTCCACAAATGACATTTTATTTTCCATTACTTTGTTATTCATACATCATAAATGGAATCATTTCTATTTCCAACAACATGACATTACAAAATATAGCTGTTATTTTTGGCCATGTTTGAACGTTTTGTACCAATAGAGTACCTATAGAATTCGTACGGATTTCCTATTTGGGGGGGCATAATTGCTGTGCCTTCAGGGCAGACATATTTTGTGGGATTTCAAATATTCCACGATGTATTTTATTAAAATTCAACCCAATAATACTGTTTTTATTGGTTAACAAATAATAAAAATGTCACCGTAGATTTAACAACGGCCGCACCTAAACGTGATAACCATGAAATTAGTGCATGGACATAAAAAACCGGTCAAGTGTGAGTCGGAGTCGCGCAGCGTTTTTAAGATAATATGGTTTATAAATATAGATTTGCGTTTTCTTAATTCGTATGCAATCTTCTCTATTTTGAGTTGCCTAAACTGAACACAAACATTCAAAGTTTTTTTAGTTTTTTCTTTAAAATGTAAACTTTGAACACTTTTTTTTATTTTCCCCGTAATATATATTCTTCGGAGATAAGCCCCCCCTTATCTCTGGGTGGTCATTTTTTGTACATTTTTGGTTTTAATATAAATTAAAAAGTACGTCACGGAAAATTATTACTAAAATTGTTTTCTATAAATATGACACCCCGTTTGGTATAATCAAATCACTTTCATCTAGACCACTTTTCAACTATTTATTAAAGTAATTGCTTTTTTTTACTAAAAACAAATGCGGGCAGGCAAGTAATAAAACTATACCAAATATCAAGTTGATAGCATCTGTAGTTGCTGAGAAAAACTGCGTGACATACAGGCCTCCGCCTGTTACAGGTCTCCGACAGACAACGAAGTTTCACCATAAGGGTTCCTTTTTTACCATTTTGGTACGGAACCCTAATAACAATGTTGTTTGTTAGGAATAAGCGGAAGGCCCGTGTCAACGTCTCTATTCCTGTCATAAAATGCTTTTGTTTATCTCAGGGGCCTTCTTCTAATTTTCCATACTTACCCGGTTTTTTTTTTTATATTAGGGGTTATTAACGTCTCCAAAAACGTGCGGCAATGGCTAAGGATCACCTCAATTTCAAAATGTCATTAAAATTTAGTACACCCGTTGGCGGCCCTCAAAGTTAATACCTCAGCTTTAAGAATAGTACCTACACGGTGATAAAGTTCTAGAATACGCCCCGGTAAATTGTTAAAGGAGCATTCACTAATACCCCTTCTATACGATCGGATGGTTGGGTCAACCGAGAGGGACGCTGCTATCTGTCAGAATGAGATAGTAATATTTGCGTCTCGTTCTTACAGATAGCTGCGTCCCTCTCTGTTGGCCCAACCGCCCGATCGTGTAGAAGGGGTATAACACTAGACTCGTACTTGAAAAACTTGTCATTTTTAAAATAGAAAAAATATCTACATTTTGTCCGTGACGCCGTCCGCGTAGAAGTCGTTTATCGCTTGTCCAACAGGGACTATCAAATTTCTTGGGATAAAAATTATCTTATGTGTCAATCCATGATAAGGACTATCTTTGTACCAAATATCATGCAAACTTGATCAGCTGATTAGGCGTGATTAAAAGACAAACATCCATACAAACTTTCACTTTTGTAATAGTTATTAGTATAAGTAGTTATACGTATAGTAAGTAAATAATACGGGTGTAATACGAGTTGTTCTTAAGATACATAATGAATATTGATATAATAATAATAATCCAGCCTATATATGTCCCACTGCTGGGCACAGGCCTCCACTCACAATGAGAGGGGTTTAGGCTATAGTTCCCACGCGAGCCCAATGCGGATTGGGAACTTCGCACACACCGTCAAATTGCATTGCAGGTGTGTGCAGGTTCCTTACGATGTTTTCCTTCACCGAAAAGCTCATGGTAAATTTACAAATTATATTTCGTACATAAATTCCGAAAAACTTAGAGGTGCGAGCCCGGGTTCGAACCCACGACCCTCTGCTTAAGAGTCGGCAGGTCAAACCATTAGGCTACCACGGCTTTTTATATTATTATTGTTATTATTATTAATATTATTATTGTTAAGTAATATTTCACCCAGTTTTGCTTCTACTTGTTACTTGACGAACTAGACCTTGACCTTGACCTTCATTTATCTAACCTTGACCTTCAAATTTAAGGGTATTATATTTAATTTGATGTAAAACTCCCTGTACTTGGGTTATACGCGAATGAAGGAGAACAATAGCCGAAGATTAAAAATGACGTGTGCAAATGGAGAGGCCTATGCCCAGCAGTGGACTAATGTGGGGAGATAATTTAATTTTCAGTTTAAAAAAATGTGTAGAAGTTAAAACTCGTTAGCTTTTCTAGTACTCTAAGTCTTTAGCAGCACCTAACTTCTAAAAGATACGGTAACGAGCGCCCTCCCATTGACTCGCCAGATTACCTGATAAGGCCACTTTATACCGAGACATAAATATTTACTGAAAGTAAAACGCTTAAGTAATTTCAGCTGAAATCTTGTTACCGTTGAATTAATTACGAAGGATACTTTGGAAGCAAAATTTTAGTCCTCAAATTATAAAGGTTTAGGGATCTGTACCTTATGAAATATTTTTAGGCTACCCGTCTATCTGTTACAACGAATTTTGTTAAACTAGCGTTGTAACATAATATTTGAAATATTGACCAATTTAAACCGGAAGATAAGAAACAAACAACTTCATGAAATATAAACGTTACTTAATGTAATCTAAAATTTTAGTTAAAATGTAAATCTTTGTATTTTCTCAAGAAGTTGAAAAAATTTAATTTTTGGCATACCTACGTAAAATTCAAGATATTTAATCGGCCCCAGATTATCATATAATAATAATAATTCCAGCCTATATACGTCCCCACTGCTGGGGCACAGGCCTCCACTCACAATGAGAGAGATTTTCCTTCACCGAAAAGCTCATGGTAAATGTATAAATTGTATTTCGCACATAAATTCCGAGAGACTTAGAGGTGCGAGCCCGGGTTCTAACCCGCGACCCTCTGCTTAAGAGTCGGCAGGTCAAACCATTAGGCTACCACGGCTTTTCTCTACCACAGATTTTAATACTTACTAAAATTTCATCACTGTTCCGTTCACTTACTCTCGCCACCTTACCTAACCTTATTCCATTTCAAAAATGGAAATGAATGTAAGGAAACTCTGATGAAGTTCCGCGAAAGCCGAACCGGAGGGGGAAGTTTGCTTTTTGTTAGGCCATAAACAAGTTTCGCCCACGGGTCCGCCTTATTGCTTTTAGCACGTTTTTAAGTTAGGACGGTATGATATGTTGCTGAAAACTTTGTGTAGGTTCAGAGGTGCAATATGTGAGTGTAGCTTCAACACATTAGGTAATGAATAGTTATAATAAAATTAATGTACTCACGACACGATCCTTGTATAAGTGGCCTAGTGGCTTAGGGTATCGACTCGTGATCGTAGGTCCAAAGTAAAGTTCAAACCCAAATGCCGCCATCTACAAATGAGGGTATAGCCAACTCATCGAATTCCATGATTCGCTCAATTCCGTAGCAGTTCTATAATCCGCCATAGAATCCTGCAGGTCGAATCTGGGACCTAAAATACACCCTTTATTTATTGGCCTTAGACTATTTAAGCGTTTAAGGTCGTTCGTTCGTCGGTAGGTTGGTCGTTCTGTTCCTAGATTCTATTATCAGGATTCTATGACGAATTATATAACTGCTACCACGGGATTGAGCGAGTCACGGAATTCGATGAGTTTACCCTACACTTCATTACATTACCCGATGCTGTTGCGTTGAAGGAAAAACATCGTGAGGAAATTTACACATTCGAACAGCTGATTGTGTAAGAGGGTAATTGCACAAAAGATCCCAAAAGGGGTATCCCAAAGGGCCCAACTGTACAAGAGTAAGATATATCTGTCAGATAATTTTTTTTTTGATATCAGTTGCCATTATCATAGCTAAGTATTTCACATTCTTTTATACATGACGTATGCAAACGTAAAGCAAGTTACATACTCTGATCATATCTTATTGCATCCTGATGGGCTCTCTCAGACACACCTCGACCCTTTCAGATCATTGGTGTAATTATGCTACTAACTACCTTTCTTACGGCCGCACTCAGAGACGTCAATTAACTTTTAAGTTTTATTAAAGTTGCTGTGTCTTATTGCTATTAGCAAAGAAAGTGACAGCAGCATTAATTGACGTCTCTGAGTGCGGCAGTTAGACCTTTAGTTAGCGGAATGTAAAGGTCGTAATGTTTTTACTTCACCGTAATATAGCACACACACACGCATTAAGCACGCAAATGCAATTCCCAACTGTCATCACCTTGGTGACCCTCACACAAAATATATACCCTAATATCCCCAAAAAAATGAATGAGGTGTCCGTTTTATTGTTTGTGTTTTACTTAAGTATTTATTTATGGGGATAAATCGAGAACCCTTGTTTTTATTATTCATAAGGATGATCCAGCAACGTGTATTTTTTCCAAAATCTAAAGAACAAAAAACGGTACTATTTATTTATTATTATTTTAGCTGGTCACTATTAGAACTTTGACGCCTTTCTATGTAACACGAACCGCTGGCTAGACTAGCTGTTCACTGCTTCGCATTACCATCAACTCGTGCGGCCAACTTTGTGTGTGAAATGATTTTGTTTTTTCCTCCGGGAGTCGTTGAGCGTTCGCATCTCATTACAAGTTCGAAGCTTTCGTAGTTTTATTTCCGAAAGGCTTCTATAAAAGCCTAAGTGAATAGTGAGAGAACGACAACAGTATTTTTGGGTTTTAGGATTACTATGAAAATTGACATTTGTGTTGAGGAAAAAGTAGTAGAGCTAAAAAGATTCCGTTTGGAAAATTTTGTTAACATTTTCACCCTTTTTATAAGATTTTGCGAAGCTAAAAGGTAGATATCGACCACGTATCGACTTTAACAGTATATATATGTAGCAAATACGCATATATTAATATAATGTTGTCTCTAGTTATTAATATAATGTACATTCAAAAAATCCTTAGAATACCTAACCGATTTTGTAATATTTCAACACAATCATTCGCATAATTGAATTAGAAATATATGCACAATATTAATATTTTGATTATAATTTTTAAATTTGATTAAAAAAATTAAGTCGAAAAGTGAGGTTAATTTATGGATTATGAAAGAAAAATTCAATTTAATAAATCAATTAATTCAAAAAATTTATTGATTTTCAATTAGCTATTGTATTTGTCATCATTAATTAGTCGAACGATCGAGTTGAACTCAAACGTGTTTACATTATTAACAAATCAAATTGAAACAGACTATACAATATACTTTGTAACTTTTCTCAGCACATACCCCGTAGGGAAAATACAAAGTCTGATTTCATTCAGTACACCTGGTTTCCAAGAATATTTTTAACAATTGAACGGGTACACGCGGCAGCTCGGCTGTCAACCGCAAATTGCGAGGCGACACAACTTTTAATTAAATATCTACTAATTCTATTCGTAAGGAAATTTACAATTAGAATAGGAATGGGACACTGATATCGAGGAAGTGTGCACAGGAAACTCAATGTATATTGTGCTCGGCCTGTAAGGTAACAAAGGAACAGTTGAGTTGTGTTACTAGAGATACGGATGTACTGATTCTAATAATTTTATTGTAAAACCCCTGTGGTCGCGTTTTATTTCCTTATAATATTTTCTAAATATTTAATTATTAGGTTTAATTATACTTATTTGTGTAATGTATATGTGGGTAGATTAAGACTTTCTGCATTGTAAGGTAGTTACCGGCTCCAGTCTTTCATTAAAACGCAATACTGTACGGACGTGTTTCTGTATGCTCCTCATAAGGTGAACCCTGCTGGTCTTCCAAGTGCATATTTCTCAATTTAATGTATAGACATGGAAAAGACATGTTTTGCTTTAGCTTTGAGCTCCTCAAAGCTAAAGCAAAACATGTCACAAGCTACATCGCTAATAGTTAACGTGCAGTCCACGTCGACTCCTACCTATTCGATTACTTGGATTAGATTAAAATGGACATTTCCTTACTCCTGCAAAGTAATTTAGAAAGCAAGCACTGGACACAAAGGACATGAAATTTAACCCTTGGGTTATATAAATAAACAATCAGATACATTTTTACTTTTGCCAAATACCAACAGAAGGTTAATCTCGAAGAAACGTAACTACTTATGTTGTACTAGCTTTATGCGTCCGCGTAGTAGTCATTTTTCGCTTATCCCCGGGAACTATAAAAAATTTCGGGATAAAATGTTTCCTATGTGTTAATCCAGGTAATAAACTATATGTGTGCCTTTCGGTCGAACCGTTCTCGAGTTATAAATGGTGTAACTAATCCGACTTTGTTTTATAATTTAGATTTAGATACTTGCCCTGTCTAGTGTCATTAATTTGTCAAATAAACTTAATGGCAAATAAGAGAATGAAATTCGTTTTAAAACTATACCACTGGAAAGTTTTAATATGCATTATTTCCAATATAAACCTTAACTAAAAATATGAATAATGCGTGTGATATCGCGCAAGCTTAAAACTCGTTATTAAATAACTTTGCCTCTTTTATGCCATTATCAAAAAACTTTTTTGTTATCTTTATTATTTCTCAAATAATTAACTTGTTAATTGTCGATGTATCGTTGCCAGGCCAGCACTAGCTCACGTGTTCGCGCAGGCGTCTTAGAATTAATTCATATTTCGCGTGTAATAATGAGCTTGGTCGGGACGCGAAACGAAAACAAGGAATCTGCGACAACATTATTGCTACAAACGTGCAAAGACGGAATATTCATACTTATGTTATTAACTTACTACCCCACTATTTAAGAGGATTGTGAGTTGTTGGCGATAACGTTTTCTACCCCCTAAGTGTTAAACAATCTCGACCAATTTTTGATATGTGGTCAGTCGGAACAAAAACTATATCCGTTCGTTTCGTTTTTTAAAATAATTATTAAATATAAAGAGATTATGGTGGAAATTTGTTTTGTATGAAAACAATAAAACGTAAATAATTTGAAATTTATTGATAATATTGGAAAAAACGAAGTTTTTATTCCGACTGACCATAATTACTTATATCAAAAATTGCCCAAAATCGGTTAACAGTTAGGGGGTGGAAAACGTTATCACCGAGTGTATGGAAAGCCGGCAACTCACAATTCTCTTAACGGGAGGAGAGTTTTTGAATAAATTAATGTTTTGTGACAACATACGTTATGTTTATACCAAGATGGCACCGTTTTAACCCTATCAGTGGGCCTATTATAAATGTGGATAAAACTTCCGTCACTTTCTGATGACGATGATTAGCCTAGTTGGTAGTGACCCTGCCTACGAAGCTAGCGGTCCCGGGTTCGAATCCCGGTATGCGCAAATATTTTTGTGATGAGCGCGAGTATTTGTTCCATAGTCATGGATGTTTTCTGTATATTTAAGTATGCATTTCTATATTTAAGTATGTATATCGTTATGATGTATTATTATCGCCTAGTACCCATAGTACAAGCCTAGAGTTTAGTTAGGGACTAGGTAAATTTGTTTGAGATCGTTGCCTGATATTTATTTATTATTTCTGATGAAGTATTTAAGTGCTAAAGTGACGGATGCTTATAGCAGTGACTAATGAGGTGAAAGACAAGAAGTTGGTCTCCCTGGCAGGTTCACATCAAATTACGTCATGGTGTACAGTCGAGGACTGAAAGATGTTTACACTTTTGGACCTTATTACAATGGAATAAGGTGAAAACGTGTAAACATCTTTCTGTCCTCGACTATACCAGCACCGCACTATGTAAGCACATAAATATGGTTAGAAAACCTGCCGCGCCGTGACTTGACAGTCCGACCGATTTTAGTGCCAATTAGGAAGTTTTTTGTTATTACCAACTAAACTAACCGCATGTCGACGTCGCTTATTCCAATGTTTTGTCTTCTTTTGTTTCGCGCAAACCCCCACTGCGACTTAATATCGACGCGCTATAAGTTGCGCGGGCGCCTACATTGTGAAGTCGCTGAGGGCTGCATACTGATCCACAGTACTCAGAGTACTGAAACACAGAGATTGAAGCAGAAAAAAGGTTTTATTTGGCTGTGGGGTTTATGAACACACGAGTAGAGTCCCGGGCCTAGCTAAGATGCGTGACGCAAACTGTATCATTTTGAAAATCGAAGAAAATGTATAGGGTTGACGTAAGCTAACGATCAATCGCGTCAGCCGCTTATGTCAATTCCAATCCAATCCAATGTTGCCAATGTCTATAGGCGGAGGTAACCATTTGTCTCTAGAAAAATATAAGAAAGGAATTGGCAGAAATATAAAAATATTACTGTAACATAATAATTACTACTTAAAAGAATCTCAACCTAATATTATTTTTTACCTATTCGGAAGATTTCATGGAAGCGTACGTAAGCGTAAAAGTGGGCACCCCTAATTAATCCTACTAATATATTAAATCTGAAAGTTAGTTCGGATGTGATACATTCCAATCGCCTTAATAAGGACCATAAAAATATTTTAACTAAGATTTATTAGTTAACTCTAAGCAGGGTAATTTTTTTTGTCCGGAAAACTTATAAATATGTCACTTCTCTACTTTTCCTACTCTGCGCCTAAACCGAAAGCTTTCCCAGTGTTCTCGCTACGCCGGCTCTAATGCAAGACACGTCCAACTCGAATTTACAGGCAATTCATTCGATATTGGATTATTAGGCACTGATCTTTTTAAAATTTCCGACTTAGGCGCTTTTCCCGTCCGGCTCCTGTCCCCAATTCCCAATTCTGTGGAATGAGGGAGTAATGTAAATTGATCGGATTATACGTGGACAGAAAATATAATTCGCGCCGTTTATGATCGACCAAGGGGCCGTTTTCGAGGCCACCTGTTTCTATAATAAAACGATTTTTCTTAGGAACCTGATCTTCATTTGTTATTATTTGTAAGAAAGCTGATACAACAAACATAAAAAAAAAAAGAAAAAAAACGCAACATACAGACGAATTGAGAACCTCCTCCTTTTTTGAAGTCAGTTAAAAACAAGTATGTATGTATGTAAATTCTTTATTGCACAAAACATTTTACAAATATGCACGTACATAAACTTAGGATTAACATGTACAATGGCGAACTTATCCTTTTAAGGGATCTCTTCCAGTTAACCAGACAAACACAAAAAACAAGTTTTCTTAGAGTTATTATACTTTGTTCGCCCACTTGTGTTCACAAATAGTTATTATTCCAAAGTGACCCTACTTTATTAATATTTACAAGCTTCAGAAGTAGAAAGGCGTGCATCATAAAAATCACAAAAAGGGAGACTCGACAAAAGGAAACACGATAAAGGGGGAACACATTTACATACCCCATGAATACTGTAGGTGTCGAAACTTGCTGAACAAATAAAAATAATGTTTAGGGATACTTATTTTTATTGGAGTTTTCATGTGGAAATAGTTTATGTTACAAATATATATTCACGGTTTTCCGCGAATTTTTCCTAGAAACATCAATAACCACGCCACGAGTTTCAAAACCTGAATATCGTAAGGCTAATATTATATTAAAACAGTTACCTCACTGTTTCATTTATTTCGAGTAAAGAACTGTATGATGCCATTATTTTTGGAACACCATTACACCATTTATTTCTTTCTAGAAGTAGTAAATATTGTTTATTATATCTCGAATCTCGATACCTGGCGATTACTTAGTTACAAGGTAAAGATGCTTTAAATTAGACTATGAAATTCCGCAGAGCTACGCAGATATTTTATATTATTTTTATAGTTTTTTACTACTCGTATAATGCTAGAATACGTAATATCAATGTCATAAGTTTTATTTAAAAAATGACTGTTCGGTAGTCATTGAGTTGAGTTTCTTACGGCGCTTCTTCTAAGCAGTCGTCTCACTTGAGAAGCGCTGGTAGATTTTGACGTGTAAAAGTGCCCGTGCGGCCTACTTACTGAATAAATATATTTTATCTTTTTTATCTTTTTAAATGCTTTAAATTACTAAAAAAATCTCAACGTTCGCCAACCACACTGCAGCATCAAATATTCCGTCTCACTCCTGCCGAAACCAAGCCATATAATTCCATTCCATTTTGTAATAATTTTCTTTTTTGTCGTTGAACCTCCGCAAAAAGGCCGACATCAAAGGTTAGCGTAGTAATGTACCAGAATATTTGGCGGCGGACTGCAAAGAGAATTCCTAATGCGATGGTGCTACCATAATATGAATATTCTATTGGCTATGTACACAGAGTATAAATGCAATCTGGCCACCGGCCCCTTTGTACAAAAATAACAATTATTCGGGTCTTTTAACAATGTTTTGTTTATGTTTATTTTATTTCTTACTTACTTATTTTCTACTAGAAGGCCTTCTTTATCAATTCTATTCAGTTTTGTTTATTTCAGATTCAGAAACAATATACATTGTGTTTATTTATCTATACTTTTATGCATATCAAACATATGTAACGTGCTTATCACAGAAACAATTAGATCGATTTCGGTGCGACTTTTTATTATTTTATTTTTCGAGAAAAGATTAATTAGAAATATTATATTAGAAATACTACATAATAATTAATAGCCGTGCGAGTCCGAGACAAATCGCCAGTATCCTTATCCTTTCCTTACATAGTAGAAATTAAAGTCGCTTTCCGCGTCTGTCTGTTTATCCGCTTACTCCTCCTAAACCACGCAACGGATTTTGATGCGGTTTTCACCATCAGGTAGATAATTTTTCATGGAAGGTTTATGTAGAGGTATGTAATAGTACCTACCCGGAGCAAAGCGAGGGCGGGTCGCTAGTCTATTAAATGAAACAACAAAAAGTAAATTAAAAACATTTTGCGAAAGAAATAATCTGTGAATAATCGTCGAATATGGAGTTTAGAATCGTTGTGAGGTTTGTGGAAAACCAAGAACAAGGTCTGTTCAACAGAAACTCAAACATGATAGGTACTGGGCATAAGAGTATCGTCCTAAAGACAACTACACAAATATTAATAGAATGCTGAAGTAAAATGGAACAAATACTTAAACACAATCGAAAATACACGAAAATAATGAAATGAAGGTGTTTATTTATAAGGAGCGAACAAAACGTCTACGGCAGTAAGCCGCCGTTGTTTACGCAGGGACAATTAAAATGGTAATTATTCGCCGACTTCGGATTCTAAAGAGCTCGGAAATTGTGGAAATATCTTTGCTCGTGACTGCAGTGAATAAAGGATTCTCAATAGAAGAATACTTCATGTAACTTTATGTATTTCTAGCTTCTGCCCGCGACTTCGCCCGCGTAGTCAGTAATTTTACAGAAACAGTGTTTTTTTTTCGAGTTAGTTTAGGAGTTAATAAGTTCTAATAAAAAATAAAAAAAAGTTAAGCCAAAATTTAAACCCGTCCAGCCTTTCATCGTAAAGTAACAAACATACACAAAAACTTTCGCATTTATTTGTCTAGTTTCTTCATAATAATCTTCGAAAGTTCCTAGCTTAGCTTAGACATAACAAGCAAAATATTGACGGTTAGACTAGTCAATAGTAACCCCGCCTGCGAATCTAGCAGTCCTAGCCTCGATTCCAGCTAAGAGCAAATATTTGTGTGATGAGGGTGAGTATTCGTTCCAGAGTCTTGGATGTGTTCTATGTACTCGTAGGAATTTCAGTATACATTTCTTAATATAAGTATGCCTAGAGCTTAGTTTTTGGGGTGAATACATACACTCTAGTCTCTTATGATTTCAGGCCATTTCAGGCTTCGTGTGAGATTGTCGTCTGATATTTGTTTTATTATTTATTATATGAAAAGTTAACATCACAGGCAAAGCCGAAGTTATCTCTAAACACTCGCTTACTCCATTCGATGAATAGCTCCAAAATAATGCAGAGTCAAATGTTTGTGAGTTTTGGGCACGATGATAAATTTATTGCTTTATTTGCAAGCAATTATACAAAATATTAATTTGCTGGCTCGATAACAAACAGCCGTGTTGGTTCTTCATTAGGACTAATTCTTAAGATAATAAATATTGCGTTTGCTATTAGGACAGAAACAAATACAAGATACATACGATTATAAGTTAAAATAAGTCGGTGTAACAATATGAGGATAAAGACAATATTTTTATAAGAATCAGTTGCACTGTTTGACATAATTTCAGGTCACTCAGATCCGGCTCACACCGTAAGTGTACTTACGTCAAAGTCATAAATACGAATAAAATAAATAAATAAATAAAAAAATACCAGGGACAATCCCACACAAATTAAGTATTTGTTCCTGGGTCATGGATGTTTTCTATATATTTCAGTATGTATTTCTCTATATAACTATGTTTATCGTTGCCTAGTACCCATAGTACAAGCCTAGAGCTTAGTTTGGAACTAGGTCAATTTGTGTCAGATTGCCCCCTGATATTTATTATTAATCTAATAACCAAACACCACTGCGGCACGCTCAATCTGCACACGTTGGTTTATCTTCGTATAAAAGCTGGTAGATACAGGCAAAACTACCAAAGTGATCACACAAAACAATTGCAAAAAACTGCCTTTTGAACCAGTTTTCAAGTCGCGAACATGATTTATTGATCCCGGCCGCTGGGGAGTCGTCCGTCATTCCGCTCTCAAAAAATATTACCCGCCTCTGTGACGCAGTCTATGGTAGACCAGCCTAGAGGCGTAAATTATTTATGGTGCTTAGCTGTCTGTCCACTAGAGATATGCGAGATAAATATTACAATGCTAGAAACAAAATAAATTATTTTTATTAGCTCGCTTCCTTGTCAGTTTGTTTGTATGTTGGTCGGTTCGGTACCAATTATGCAATTGATTTTAATCTAAATTACCGAAAAGTTAGAGGCTTACAACTAAGTACATCGTTCAGAACTGTGTGACAATACGATAATAATATGGAACCAAAGAAAGATTTAAATATTTAGCGTTTTCAAAACGTTAAAAAAATTGTTTATTGTGTGAAGTTATTAAATCAAAATCAAAATATTTTTTCGGTAAATTGCCCACATACGGGCTCTTTTACACGTCGGTAATATAGAATGAATCTACCAGCGGACAAGACAGTCGGACAAGGACAAGACCATCACTGCGGAGAAGAAGCGCCGCCAGAAACTTCAGCAGAAGGTCATTTTTTCACATAAAATACAATAATACTTAAAAGTAAGTTACATTACAAGGTAATAAAGTCACAAATATTAATCATTAGAACTAGCACAATTAAAAACATTACAAATTTAAGGTCAAATACATTAAACTAAATATAATGACTAGGAGAACAACACGACGAGGTCTCTTCGTCAAAAGCCATAACTGGAATAATTAACTGATATGGGTATTCGATCGGCAACTTATTAGAAATCTAACTGCATGCGTTTTGGTTGATATTCGTGTTACTATTGAAGTTTATACCACGTTGATAATTTTAGAATCATCACATAATGTCCCCTTTTCGGTTCGATAAATTTATTTTATGAGGAATATTGACAACTGTTTAACTCAAGTATTCGTCCTGCAATGTCATCATACCTTTTTTATTAATTTAATGCCAAGGGGGGAAGAGAAACGGCAGATGTCCGAGTTCCCGGAATTATTTCCGCAACCTTTAAAACTGAATTTATTCGCCCTCAATTTTCTCCAAAGTATGTTAATTTAACCCAAATTGGCGGGACAATAGACAAGATATCAAGGCAAGGACACACAGAAATAATATTTGACATATAAATACTTATATATTTAACTGCTATGTGATTCTGTGAAACACTTCGCCTTTCACATTGACGCTTCATCGACGAAACCAGCGACTAAATTAAAATGCAGGCAGTTAAATGTCATTTACACATATTGACGGACGACGTAAATTCGCCGGTTAATGATTCGTCTGACGATGTGAAAGGTGAAATGTTTAACAGAATCTCATTACTGGTCTTATTGTATAAGTAAATAAAGTAAATTGATGAATATTGATCAACAGGGAAATAATAAAACTCTCTCTTGGCTTTGTCTTTATGTCTACTCTTAACTACCTACCTCCTATTTTTGTCACATCATCAGCACCTACCTCCCGTCCCTGGGACGGCTATTTGATATCGCCCTTATATATTTAATTACATGAAGCAGAAGGGTATTTGAAAATAATAATGACTATTTACGAGGTTTAAATTATTTATTAACCTAATAATAAATCAAACAAACCAACAAGACATTGTTTAAATTAAAACATTTATGACACCATATCATATTTTTACTTTAGAAAATATATATCATTCGGAATGTGATATCTACGAAAATAAAAACATTAATTATAAATATTTTTAAAGTTATCTCTTATATTTTAACAAATAACAAAGCTAATTAAACATGTTTTCTTAAATTAAAAGTAATACTTTAAAAAATTGCAGACCTTCAACTTACAGTTTTTCGCGGCAGGAAATACACAATTTGTTCGAACATTCTAGGCAAATTTGGTATTTTAAATGCGAAACATATTATGTATTCGGTCCTGCGTTTTTTCTTAAAAAGTGTAGACTATAAAATAAAGTAAAAACTTACAAAAGAGTCAGATTATAAAGTAAAGACAATAATTAAAAATAACGCAACCACCTACAACCCGTCTCCGAGACACTAATTACGCAAACACCTACCACCCGTCTCAGAGACGGTCGGAGGCAGTAATATCCTCACCAAATCCATACGCGCGCACGACTGACCGTGTCGAGTGCTGACGCGGTACTGGGGGAGGAGGGGGAAAGGAGTACAAGGACACGGACGTTTGTACCATGCCATACTCACACGTAGGTATGTCAACCATTTTAACACTTTCGACCGCACTCAGAGACGTCAATTAAGTTTTAAGTTTCATTAAAGTAGCTGCTGTCACTTTCTTTGCTATAGCAATAGAATAAGACGCAGCAACTTTAATGAAACTTAAAAAATAATCGACGTCTCTGAGTGCGGCAGTTTGACTGCCACGTAGCGCTACGCACTACGCTTGTAGCCGATTCCAGCGTTTTTCCGCTTTGTAGCAAAAACTGCCTACGAACACAGGACCCGCCTAGCCAGGAACCCGGCAGTCAAAGTGATTTGAATAAGTCTGTGAGACGGGAGGTAGGTAGTTAAGGGTTAAACATAAGCAGTTAAACCCAAAGTGAGTATGTTTAAATTATATTACTAAAGTTATAATAAGACATTAAGTCATAATTATCATAATATAATCATATCATTCAATTTGAAGAGAATATGCGAGCGCCATAAAGTTTAACTTTTTAATTATTGCAATTATGTCTTTTTCTGTTAATTTAAACACTGTAGACATTTCAGTGAACTAAATTCAAGATATCGTCGGCCAGAGTCTAAACTAAACGCGAGAGTGCTTTAGTAGGATAAACAAGAAAGCCCAGGGTAACTAAACATTACTTTACAAATATGATATGGCTTTATAACACTGACTAGACGACTCATGTTAGTATTCATAAGTCTGCGCATAAATTAGTTGTAATAAGTACAATGTTATTTATCAATTACAATATTTTGGCTGTCAAAACTGAACTGTATTTTGATTGGATTATAAAATTGACATGATGTAGTCCGGGCCGTAATATATAAAATTTATTGTGCCTTGTTCAGGTTTGCTAAATAATACTCACTTTGGCCTATGTTACAACTCCCTTTCATACAAGCATGACTAATGCCTTTCGTATACCGCCATGACAACGCCCAAAGCCATGAATAAGGTGACAAATCTATCTTCTCTCCAATGATTAATATACTTAAGGCGATATTAACAAAGAGACATTAGCATGGGAGTGAATTTTAGGGAAATAAACATCCATCTTTTTCTAAACAGGCAAGCAAGAATGGGACAGACATTGTTATTCTTGCGATAAGCGCTATCGTGCCAGGGCAGCACTTTTGAAGTATCCCATCTAGCAGTTACTTTACCAAGTACATAAATCCTCTTTTTTGTTTAATTAAACATGAACCTTAATCTTATGAAGTAAGGTTAACTTTAGGATCATTGTATAGTGTGAGATATGAGTTTGGGGAAGTAATTGGTCAAGATTGAAACCCTCTTTTGTGTTCAAGATTAATTGCGAAAGAACTGACTCCTGCCATTTATCATTAGGTGCTGGATTAGCGCAATGACTTAATGAATATTAAAATAAGTCCTCGGTTATTGTAATAAGGTGTTACTTAATCGACTTTACTTGAATTAATACATTTTTGTATTTTTCATAACTGTGTAGTAAATTCATTTGTTTTAGGTTAACAAGAGATGACGATTACCGTCTGAAGGACCTTACCTGGCGATCCGTGAGGAAGGCCATTTGTTTTCCTGTTTGTAGCTATAAAAATTTCCGCCTTTCACTGTAACTTTGCTAATCAACATGACATGTAGGTCACGTCACGGTCCCCGGGCCATTTTACACATTTATGTGAAACATAAATTAAATACTGTTTTCAAACAATTCAGCTCATTCATTTGTGACTCTGCGCACTTACCCACCCCGACCCCGTTAATCCGGTAGCTCGACAAAAGGGACCCTAATGCCGAGTTGTAAAGTGAACAGCCAAGTTCTTGTAAAGATCCGCAAAAAAGGAATATGTACCTACAAGGGAAACGTCGGTACAGTACGACACACTTGATATGGCTTATCGATGTACCTGTTCAGAAGACAAATTTTTGAAGCGCGGGAAATGTAATTGACTAATCAGTATGATCCACGCACCGCCAGTTCAGTTTACATCCTGTGCCATGATTGGCCGGCAGGTTAGTCGCCATGTTTGTGGGCGCGCCGTGTGGGTTACAACCTCGATCAGTGTTGCCAGATCTCCTAGTAGATTTTTAGGAAATCTTCAGAATTCAGGGTAGGTATGTCTACAGATCTACTGAATTTTCATAAGAATCTACTGATTTTTCGTAAGAATCTACCGATTTTCAAGTCTTAGATTTGGATTGATAATATGCCTATACGTAAATGCTTTTAAATTAATATTTCAAAGAATTGTTAAACATATAACATATAACGTACAACATATAAAATATAACATTTAACATATAAAGTAATATAATATATAATAAAATAAAACAAATTAGAAATTGTTGAAAACTAAAAATAATAATCTCCTTTTTTCGGCTTCACATCTCCTGACTTTTTCAAATTGGACCTGGCAACACTGCCTTCGATGCGGCCATTGTTTGAGAGTTGCCGTCTTGTTTGTCGGCCATTATTGCAGATAAAAGTACACATAGTGGAAAGAAAGGCACCGAATCCCTTTTCGACTAGATCTTAGTAATAGTATTATTGTTGTTTGTTATGTTTGAAAGCATAAACATCTATTGTCATAAGATTTTTATGCATAATGTTTTAATGAATTAATTATTTATCGACAAAATGGTTTTACGCATAACTTTGTGAAGTCATAATAAGAGTAGTATATGAAATGTAGATACGGTATAAATTGTGCGCATAGAAGATTCTTTTGATACCAATAAAAGTCTCATTCAAGATTAGGAGTTAATATTGAATTATAAATAATTTGTGTCCCATCAACAAGGGCCTGCAGTGTAACTAAGAAAGAGGCTTGCGTGAGTGTGGCGGAAAACAACTGCAGTGTAATTTGCACCTTATAACTATTAGATACAAGTCTGATTGTAAGGATTGTAAGTTGAAATAATGCTCTCGGATATCATCGGTTTTGTCTGTTCGTGTCTGCGCAAACGATGATTCACGACGCGCCTTATCAAGTGTGTCGTACTGTACCTAAGTTTAGATAGAAATATTATGTTAAAGTTGACTGAATAGTACCTTATAATTAATAACATAAAGGCGTTTATTTTCACATAAATAAATTTATGCCATCCTTTATGTTAATTTTCTTCTATATTTAAATAAATACTGCCGTCAGAATCATCATCGGTAGAGCCGGTGGCGAATGTGTTAAAATTAATACAAAACCAAAAGTTTTTTTAATTTAATTTTTCAAGTTTTTGTAGCATACATAAGGGTGAGTTGTTGCGCTCTAGATTTGAGATTTCGAACTGTTATCGTAAGAAAAAAATCTCAGACCTTATTTTATCAAATTTGTATCTCAGGTAATTTGTTACATTCAAAATCTTGTTAACCACATACTACAAGTAATCAAGAGTTTATTTTACAGCATATTCAACCTTGTCACTTGGGCTAGTTTTAATACCTAGCTTTAATTATTTAACGAGTAGAACTTGGCTCGTTTTCCAACGTCGTTTAACCGGACCGTTATTAAGCAAGGGCTTTGTGAGATAGTGCTGCCCTTTACGGCGTTCCGGACAATACAATGTTAATATAATTGTCCTGCGATGATTCCGCCCCGAGCCCTTGTTATTGTTGAAGCGAACTGTTTAGTTTCCCTTCTAATGCTTTAAGTATGCCATCACTTACTGCCGCATCATCCTGACAACTTCTTACTCTTGGATTATTCTTGAATTTTTCTTCATTTTTGCTAATTTAACCGCGGTCATTTTAACACGCGTTAGGTTGAAATTCATCACGTCAACATTTAGTAACGATATAGAAGAAATATTGGGTATTATAATGTGGTATAGAAGTTTTTAAAAGTAAATACCTAACCTAGAAACGTTTGAACCGCTTATATTTTTTTCATCGCATCGAACCGCTACATTACAAATCAAATATTTGTTATACGTAGATCTGGACTGCTAGCACAAGTAGTCCGCGACTTGCTTGTCACTCGGATCTCCCTTTCTAACTAGTCTGTAACGATAGAGGTGCCCTGAGCGACAGGAGACAAAATACAAGATGTGTTCTTTTATTTCTTTCTCTTTATGCGTATGTGTCGCTGCACTTCATATTATGATTGATTCAAATGCATACCTATCGATAGCACAAATAGGTAGTACACGAATTATTATTTTTCACAATGAATTAAACTAACTATTACTCATATCGTCAAAAAGAGAATTTGTTTTTATTGGCAAAGTGGAACGCGTATAAAAGGTTTAGCCGTCTGTATCAATTCCAGTTTTAATAAAGTATCGTCCAATAGACAAGCCACTGCAAAAATATTTTATACGATCGCAATTGCACAGTTGTTTATTCATAACGCTGTTTAAATTATTTTCATGAATGAAATACGATTAACAAGCGCCAAACTATTTCATAGTTGCATTCAGATCTGAGTGTCCACTCGCGAGTAATGTTAACAATACGTTTCATACAATTCCGTGGAACGAGCGCGGAGGGCAGCTCAAACTTTTAATGGTCCCGCAGGGCACACTTTTGTGCATTTTGGACCAAATCCAACAATTAGCAACACTATTTACGAAAACAACACAAGCGGACGCATCCATTGCTCGCTGGTCATAAAAAGAATCTACATTGAAGTGAATAAGAGAAGCAATGAACGTTAAACTAGAATGAAGTGATAGTAAAATTGCATTATCCAATTTCGGGGTTGAGTTTAGTAGTAAAGGGACCTTACGGCCATCCATAATTTTGCATTTCAACATGGCCAGTTTTATGTGCTCGCGTAACAATTATTCCATGGTCAAAACACTGCATTGCTAGTGGAAAATGCGTTGATTTGTGGAATGTTATTTATGTTGCAGGGGATTTAAAATAAAATTGGCTTTTGGTTTGGCAAGTATGCGCGGCGAATGGGGACTGCTACAGTGATTATTAAAACTGGCAGAGTGAGAAACAATTAGTACCAGGGGAGATAAAATGACCAGTCGTTGGGCAAATAATACACCTTTTATGAGTATTAGCAGCAAAAATAAGTATGATTGTATTTATCCGTGTAATACAATACAATAACTCTTTATTGAACACCACATAGGTACAGCCAGGACAGGAAATACAACAAGAAAGAGAAGTGTAATACTGTTGGTGTGTCATTAAATAAATAAATAATACATAAATAGAAAAATCTTGAACAGGTCTTTCAAAAAACCAGCTTAACTACTATCCCTATTTAAGGCCCCTGCCCACTTAGCGTCTTTCGAGCGTCGGCGTCGCAGTGGTGGGTGGTGTGATGGAAGGGGCCCTAATATTATAAATGCGAAAGTAACTCTGTCTGTCTGTTGCCTCTTCACGCTTAAACCGCTGAACCGATTTAGATGGGTATGGAGATAGTTTGAGTTACATTGGGTTTGAGTTAGTTTGAGTTACTTTGGAAATGAGTTAGTTTAGGGTCCGGAAAATTGGACAGTTCCCGAGGGGGCTGCGATAAACGACTTTTACGTGGACGGAGTCGCGGGCAAAAGCTAGTGTTAAATAAATATTTAAGTAACTTCTGATTTTCGCAGAGAGCACTGCATGACCATGTTCACTGAAAATGAGCTCTACTTTGCAATAAAATAATTGAATCCCATTTCTAATCAGAAATGTATACACCAGAGAAACATTAGTCACAGTAATAGGGTAAAAAAAAATAATTATGCGTCAAGATGAATTCACGTCTTGAACTGTAGTTTCTAGCTGCAGAGAACTTTTTCTCTGTGTGCATTTATTTGCCATGTTTAATCTGGAAATATTTTGTTTTAGAGAGCGAAGAGGCGCGTGGATTTTTGTATCAAAGAAAAGCCTTGGAGTTACGGAGATCTCTTTAAAATAGCTCGTTTGTTAAAGTAAAGAAAAATTTAAATATGCTTTATTTTCTTTGTGATAATAAAACAATAAGTCAAAATAAGATTGAAATTGGAAAAAAAATCTTGAAATGTCCGGACCAGGAGCGTGTCGATCCATGTTCACTGTAAGTTTCCGTCGTTGTTATTATAAACATAAAAAACTACTTATCTCCAGAAACGATAATTATTAACTAATTTTCCATTTGATTGTTATCTTGGGTGATTTTATGTATAGTTGCGGTATAAAAATTGTTCGCCACTTTTGGACCTTAACGGCATTAAAATAGAGTCGAAAAGTGACGAAGGTTTTCGTAAGGTGACTGTACTTAGGTATAAACATTTTAGTCGCCTGTTGTAACTCAAAAACCAACGAAGCCTACTTAGTCTTGATAGTTTTCCTTTGAAATGCATTAAATGTGTATTTTTCACATATTTTTCAGATTTTTAGTATCTATAGTTTGGCTGGTGGGAACAAGTAACCTTAGCGAAAATTACACTTTTGTGCACTATACGTCCCGATCTTCCCCTTTTCAGTAACGATGATACTCTTAAGCTAATTTCATTAAATATTTTATTTAGAAAAAATTATAAACATACATACATTGACCAAAGAAAACGTTATCTCGAAGAAAACAAAAGACGCGATTCTTTTTCTGAATTCCAGCTTCAACATTTTCCCACATCAGGTACACTCGCGGACACATGTGTGAATATTTTCTATGCACACAAAGTACGGTTCGGGACGGCGGCGACAAGCGTTGAATGTCAAACAGTGATCACGACTGTACCGCAGCGCCCTGAAGTGTTCTTGGGGCAATTTCACTGTTCAAAGGTTTTTGCAGGTGGTTCGGAAATGTACCATGAAAGAACTCTTTCCGCCGCTAAGAAAAAAACATTGTTTATGAAGAATTTTTACCAGAGACTCTGTTTAGCGCTATTCCCTCGAGAACTGTCAAATTTTCCGGGATGAAAAGTATACTTTGTCCCCCAGGATACAATCAATCGCCTTGTCAAATTTCATTAATATCTGTTTAGCTGTTTTGTCATGAAAATATAAAAGTAAAAGAATTACTTTCGCACGGACAAAAACCTAGTTACTTGTTGTCTCTGAATAATAATGGAATATGCTTCTTTTTTATGTAAATATCAGAAAGAAAAGCAAACTCGCATGCGAATTGATGGATAGTTATTACCACTGGCAGCTTAAGAATCAAGAAAACTTGGTTGATTGTAAGTACCAGTTCTAGTACTCAAAAGAACGTAAACGGAGTTTTTCTCTCACGTACCACATAAAAAACTTGATGTGAACCCTTCCCTTTGTCGTTAGACGATATGGATTGAAGATAAAGTTTTATCGACGCAACAGTTTAGCAGGGGTCGTAAAAAGGCAGTAATTTTTACAAGGTAGTTTTATGGGACCGAAGGTTGCCAATGGGCGGATATTTGACAGGTCATCAAAGTGTCTACGCTTGACAAGTTTTACGTTACTTAAGACGTAAAATAAAACAAACAAGAACTGAAATAGAAGGGGCAAATTAAATTCTTGAGATCTGACTGAAAATAAATAACTAATCGCTGCCTCTTCGAAACGGCATAAAATCACACATTTATTATTAGAGGTGTATAAAGGCGAACGCAAAAATAATGAAACCGTTTACGAAAATCTAATTTTTACTCCTAAAAAAACAATATTTTACTTGAATTCCGGTGATATCTGTCAAACGATTGAGGTTTTCCGCGATATTTCAATCCGTTGCCCGACTCATCGAATTTTCGTACAAACCTTATCGAGTCTTGGAATGTATGACACGTCCACTTGCACTGCCACCAACAAGGAATTGTTTGTAATTTGAGCACGCTCGCGTGTCACTGGCACTGAACGATAAGAAAAGCAGTAAAAAGACATGCGAGTCCATAATTCGTTCGACGACACGTATGCGGGCCCTCATAAAACCAGCTTTAGGGTTCTTCAGGAATAGGAAAGCTGTAGACAGACAGTTAAACTACGCAAACGGGTATTGTTAACTCCTGCTGATTAATAACTGTATGTTTGTTTGCAGGTACATCTCTATCAATCTCCAGATTACACTATCTGTCAGGTAAATTTTAGCTTTGCCCTTATCTATCACACAGAAAAGTGGTAACTGTAATTGTCAGATCATTTTATTTAAGGATTGGAAAAATAGAACCAAGTATAGCTTTATAGACAGAATTTTTAACCGAGTTCAAAAAAAGGTTCTCAATTCGTCGGTTTTTTTTTTTCGAGTTGTTTTTAACAAAAATGCTTATATTTTTACCGACGCTTAGTTTCAGGAAAAGCATCCTTTTATGGGTGAATTTCAGGGCGTTTCAACCGCCGTCATTAGTGTCACCAAATAAGTATATTGACGAAATCAATTACACCTACCAGCAACTCCTGATGTAAACAGAAGCAGAACCGGGGATGTAGTTTCTATCAGCATCTTTTCTTTCGTCAATATATTTCGTGACACTAATGACGGCGGTCGAAACGCACAGAAATTCACCCTTATGACGCATCAATACACGCTAACGTGTTCCTTTAGCGCAGTAGGGTTGTAAAATAGTTTTACGCCCCTTAGTAATTACGTGCCTGGTTTGGGCCTGTGGGAAATTATATTGCGACCCTACAGCTGTTATTGCGATGTCACTAGTGCAGATGTGGCTCGGAATGCTGGATGGGAAACGTGGCCTTTGGTAAGACGAAAGTGTTTTTTTACAATAATTTTCGTATGTTATAATTAAAGCCCCATTTACGTGCCTAATTTTAAGACTATTTTATATATTATTTTAAGATATCTTAACACATTTTTTGTTTGCGCATGCGCATAGCTCAATTAACGTTGAGGGCAACCCAGACTTAAAGTCCACCGGAGATATTGGTTCGTCGTATTAGAACACAAATATCAGTTTCTCGTACGATTTCATATGTACATTCCTTTCATAGTTTTTTTAGAAATTATACATCTATTCCATATTCTAACGTAAGACTTAATGCTTAAAGTTTAAAATAAAAGTGCCCCGTCTTGATAAAATCGCTATAAAAATGTTAAAATCGCAAGAGTCGCATAGTAATAAAAGTAATAAAAGTCAGGACGATATACTTTTATTTTTAAAACTTAAGCGTTAAGTCTTACGTATGGAATAGCTGTATTCATTTCCCTAGCACCTGTCAAATTTTATCTCGTGCATGCATGTTAAGCCCGCTGACAGACTTGGGACTGCCGGCGGACTGTTAGTCTGTGTTGCCCTCAAGGGATATTCCTCCGTGAATTAACTTTTTAGGGACTTATTATGTCCTAATTTTGGACATTACCTGCGTGCTAATTTGTTTACGTTTGTATAAAGTCCTAATAATCCTAACTCTAGCAACTAAACATGCAACTTTCCTTTCTGTCTTTATATACCTACGTAGCTTACATAAATGCAGGTAGGTATGTGCATAATATGTATTTATTTATGTAAGCTACTGTACTTATTATGTATTAATATTGCATTCCATAGTGTTCAATTATTTATTTATTTATAAAATTAATCAGTAAAATTCAAATTATATCAAAAAACACAGACTTCGTCAGGTTAATAAATAGTGATGTTATCCGCAAAACGGTTCGTCCACGAATACAAACAATTATACTCCCGACAAGCTCCGTCAATTTACCGTCAAAATACACAGTAGCCCACTATTCCGATCGATGCATACCAAATGTGCCCATAATATAATATAATTACAGCATTGCCCCACTGAATGGCCAACCATGTAATGATATTACTTATATTTAAGGGTGTTTGGCATATGGTTGGACAGTCGAGGACAGAAAGATGTATACACATTTGGACCTTATTACAATGGAATAAGGTGAAAAAGTGTAAACATCTTTCTGTCCTCGACTGGACAAACGAAAACAGGGAAAAGGTGGGGCCATATGCTACATGATTAATAAATGATAAAATTAATAAACTAATATTTTTTTAATTCCCTTTGTCAATTTCTATATTTAATTTTACTACCATTTTTGCACTTAATTTTATTTTTTTCTGAAACCTTGCGGCCTAGGTCAGATTTATAGGGCTAATTAAGTAGCATATGGCCCCACCTCTTTGTTGTTGTGGTTTTCCGACACTATGCCAAACACCCTGTGTGTTGATGACCACGTAAAGCTTGGCTAAACGACCATACTAAATCAGTCGAAGATTCGATGACGAATCCTTGCATGCGACTGCTCTACTTCTAGACGCTCCTTTCCTAGTAAAAACCGACTCGCCCAATGAGCTACCATAGATTTATATCTCGAAATCATTTATGAAAAGGGCCGGTATCCGCAGCATTGTTAACCGTCCACTAATTACCGCCGCAACTGTCAGTTAGCAGAACGCGCCGCGCTAACGACCGTTAAGCGATGACTTGACAGGGAAAAATAGTTCGCCGATGACCTGGGAAGGAAATTAATTTTCCAGCTTCAAGTTGTGAAGGAAAGTTGCGGCTTGATTGGTTTTGCAAGAGCGAATTGGTTTCAGTTATTTACAGTTGAGTAAATCAAATCGTTGGTAAAGTGTTTCATAATTTCAGTTTTTGTATTATAAATAAGAGAAACACTCTTTGGTCAGTATTAAATTAATCTGTTAACATACTTGTAAACCATAATTTAACTTTCGTTTGATGTTAATTTTTGTACTTTATTAATTCTTTATCTTGAATTCAATTTTAATTTGTTTTTATCTGCCTAATGTAAACCGACTCATAGGGTCCCAAGATACAGGCCCAGCCTAGTTTGGGGTCCATTGGATATATCGCATTATGTAAATCTTTAAAAAAAGTTATTTTTTAATTTTTGTACAAATTGAACTTTGTACCAATATGTGGCCCCATATCGTAACGTTAAATGTGTCGTGTCGTTTCACGGTCTTCTATAATTCGGGGTTGCAGCTAGAATTTCACAAGATATTTAAATAAATACCAATTGATTACAAAGGCTGTTTATTTTTAGAATCCACCCAAGTTTGCATAAAACGTTGCCACTCGGCTAACTACTATTTGGGGTAATTTGCAAAAATATTGTACATAGTTAAGGGACGTTACGAGCTCAATTAACGAAACAAACGAATTTCATTTTTGTGTAACGAAAATTAACCATATGAATGTATGACTAATTTCAGTTACATAAAAATTAAATTCGTTTGTTCCTTAATTGAGCTCGCTTAACTATGTACAATATTTTTGCAAATCACCCATTTTACTTTTACACAAATTTAATCGCATAACACGATAATAAATCCGTTTCATAGCAAACCCTTAATTTCCAACAATACAAAGCTATCCAAAAACGTCAAAACAATTCCCCGCCAGCAACGCCTGTTTTTCAATCTAATAAAATCCTCTCTATTTCTCTCGGAACAGAAAACTTGTCGTCCGTGTAGTGATCCGCGAAATGGACCCGGAAATCCGTCCGGAACAATGTCGTTAGTGCTTCTGTTGAATGCAACCGTTTTTTTTGCACTGATTTGTTTGGCAATGTGTCTGTTAACGAGTGACCCCAGGTAGGGACGGCGGGGAAACGGGGGAAACGGGGAAAGCAGAATTTTTGGAATTTGCTTTACATGTTTTTGGGTGAACTTCAGGGCGTTTCAACCGCCGTCATTAGTGACACCAAATATATTGACGAAATCAATGACACCTACCAGCAACTCCTGATGTAAGCAGAAGCAGAACCGGGAATGTTGTTTCTATCTGCCGGCGGTTGAAACGCCCTGAAATTCACCCTTTTATTAAAATTCTCCGAAAATTTAAAAAACTAGCAGGTGAATATAAGGTTTTTGAAATAATAATTGATACCAATAGTGAAAAGAAAACATTAGATGATATATAAGGACGAACTTCTGAGATGTTTTCTTCTTCATATCTGTCATCGAACTCAATTAGTATTTTCAATCTAAATATATAAAACAAAGTTTAGTTACACCATTTATAACTCAAGAATGGCACGACCTATTTTTATGAAATTTAGCACACATAATATTACCTGGATTAACACAGGATATTTTTTATCCCGGAAAATTTGATAGCTCCCAAGGGATAACCAAAAAATTACTACGCGGACGGAGTCCCGGGGAAAAGCTAGTTCAAGATAAAATCATATCATATGTCTTTATTTTTTATGTTATTTTATTAGTTGATTGCTGTCAACCACTTCTGGAACTGACTTAATGGAACAAATGTAGTAAAATATGTTTGGTCATACCGGACCTTTCGATGAAAGGCAAAGATAAAGGTAGGTAGTTAAGTAAGGAAAAATTTATAAGATATGTATCCGACAGAACCGTAGGTTACTAATTACAAATCATCAGCTGGTAGCTCAGCTGAAATTTGGGATATTTTTCAGTTAGAGAACAAACGACGAGCGCCAGAACTAACGAGTACAGTAGCCGTAATTTAGCACAGCCAGATTATTTAGGAAGGTAATAATTAGGAAACTTAGCGCTCGTTTACAGAGTGTTTGAGGATGTAATTTAGGAAACTAATTTAAAAATGCTTCCGTGATAAATTTTACTAGCGCGATTGCTTAGTAGCAGTGACGATGATGCTGCGAAATTAGCTAGATACTTTAAATGCACAATTCAATAGCTGTAATTTTGCTTTTAAAGGATAAACGGTACTGCAACCGTATCGTGTGTAATAAGACGTACCTATTTGAGAAAGGCTGCCTGTAACGCGTTATTTAACTTTAACAATTAGTACACCAAGTTTCTAAAGATCAATTTTATTAGTAAACATTTTCCATTGCCTAATAAAATATTCACTTGCATTTTTTTTTATTGATAATGGGTTCGCTCTAGAGTAACTCTTGCCCTTGGAGGACGAAGATTTAGTCGACGATGAAGCGAGCTCACCCAGAAGATGCCTATTCACCCTAACTTTAAATAGGTTCAGATTTTGTTGTACACATTATGAAGGATGATGCAAAGTGCTTCGTTCGAAAGACGGATTTCAACCAGGTACGGATGGTATCCCGCAGTGCGTCTGGAAGTCCGATGGTAGAAAAGAGACGGCGATATTAGCTCGCGGAGCTCTTGTGCACCCTCCCAGAAGTATAATAGATGAATGAAACTTTAATCAGAGAGGAACATCATAGATTTTCTCAACACGACTTTGACTTTTATAAATTCTTAACTTTATTTTTCACCCGCTATTAAATACTGCATATTAACCCTTATCAAGGCCCCGTTAAAATATGGAATACAGCCTCGAATTCGTAATTTTCTGAAGATCACTAATAAGTGAAGTCAATTTCAGGAAAGCTCAATTTGTGTCATAATATGAAAGTAGTAAAGTTCAACTTTGAGTGACTTTTATGTGGTCGCTAAATCGCTTCTACCTTGGGGTTAAACAAGATCACCTGAAGTAACGTATGGTAGTTATTTAGAATGCACTCCCAATAGCAAAGTATTGTATTTATGTTAAGTGCCTTGTTCGCCCCGGTTTAGGTAGGTATATATAAAATCGTTTTAGCTCGCTACAGCTTCAGGCAAACTGCTTGTTTGTCCGACGATAACATTGGAAATGCAACAACCGATTGAATTTTCTTTTTCACTCCGTCGCTTGGTAGGGCTGTCAATTATTTATACAATTTTATTTTTAAACACCATGTTAAAATGACTTGACGCTTTACGTTTTAGGAATAAATAAATAAATAAATAAATAAATATCAGGGGACAATCTCACACAAATTGACCTAATCCCAAACTAAGCTCTAGGCTTGTACTATGGGTACTAGACAACGATAAACATACATGCATGCATGCACACATTAATGCATACATTAATGTATAAAAATGCCAAATAGATTTTTTAACTTTCGAGTTTTACACCCATAACTTCATAATTATGTTCAGGCAATATAAGAATAGTCTAAAATTTTAGATTTATGCTTTTGGCAGTTTTTGAGCAAAAGTGTATGTGACATTTACTTAGACAGACATAACTAAACTATAAGGGTTTCTAGTTTGACTAAAATGAGCAGAATAACGTCATCTTAGGTAACAATCGGACTGTAGAGCAATGTGCGACAAGCTTTAGCCCGTCCTTGGGATCGACCGTGAAATATCAAATGATCGACCGTGAAATGTCAAATAGACTACCATTACCATGACACATCAAGGACGCTACGACGGACGATCGCTGGGACGATCCAATTTGACATCTCGTCGACGAGCTGTGTTTTAACAGAATCACTCTGCGGTGGAATCCGTTAAATCTCAATCTTTAACATTAAATTTAGCAGATATTTAGATTAAAAAAATCCATATATCCGTATAATGTTAGATACAATTTAGCTATGTTCTTTTCTATATTATGAGAAAGAAAAATACTATCTTTAACCATCAGGTACTTGTATCTAGTATTTGAAAAATCAACCTTGAACATATAATCTCCTCCGTTTCACCCATGCTATTCTAATATTCAACGTACTCAAATATGTCATTTGACGTTAACTCGTGAACTATTGAAAGCACTAAACGTCATAGCAAACTTGGCAGACTTAGAAACTAATATTAAATCAAGTTTGACAATTAGCCAAGTGGCAACCCTGAGTCCCGTGGGAGCGCTAACGCTTCTACATTATGCACTAACTCGTATTCTGACTTGATTGGCCGTACAAACTACCTTCGGGAAATTGGTCGTTAGGTTATATTAATCTTAACCCCTAAACAAATAAAAGGGGGGTGAAAAAAACAAATTAAACTGCAAAATAGATAATAGAGTGTCTGATAACAAATAGGATATAATAACAAATGCAAAAGAAAACAATTTGTAAATAGATTTTGTATTAATCACCAGGAAGCCAATTAGTGCTATGGCTAAGCGAGGGGTTTTGTGATGCTGAACATAAGTTTGTCGCCCTATGTCTGCTTATCAGTGCCTGCGGGCTTAACATGCATGGACGAGATAAAATTTGACAGGTGCTAGTAAAATGAATACATCTATTCCATATTCTAACGTAATACTTAACGCTTAAGGTTTTAAATAAAACTGTCCCGTCCTTACTTTTATTAACTTTTATTACTAAGCGACTATAGCGATTTTCCCTTTTTATAGCGATTTTATCAAGACGAGACACTTTTATTTTAAATCTTAAACGTTAAGTCTTACGTTAGAATATGGAATAGATGTATTCATTTTCCTAGCACCTGTCAAATATTATCTCGTCCATACATGTTGAGCCCGCTGCGAGTTCGTCTGTCTGTGGCTTCTTAGCTCCCCAGTGAATAGGCCAATTTCAACACAGTACTTTGTTTTTCATAAAAATTAATAATTTAAGATAAATACACACTTACATACATACATAAAAAGGAAATAAAACTCAGGAATTTTCGTGTCGTCATTCGTGCTAATAATATATTTATCCTTTGTCAGCACAAACCTTCAAACATAGAAGCTATTAACTTACCTACTCCATATATCCTATAATTAATTGTAATTTAAAAGGATTGTAATTAAAATAAGGCATTTTATGTTACAAAATAGTTTAACTCTATATCCGAGCACTGAGGCGAACGATAACAGGTGACGAAGAAAATCCCCGAATAATTATGTGGCTACAAGAGGTTCAACTGAAAAAGGCTATAAGTCTAGTATACTTTGATTATGATTTATGCCCTTTTGTATTACGAGTCGAGTCTTTCACAAAATTCGCGTGGTGATATGTCCGCGTCAAAGGCAAAGGTCCGGCTGCGTGAAATTGGATCCACATACACTTTCTGCTTTACTTTCTGTAAAGTAATCGATTGATACAAGCCGTATAAATAGGTTTAGGTTTTATAAATAACACTTATAAGAAAATATTTTAGATTTTTCCGTTTGCACAGTCTTTGTTAACCTACACGGATATAATAAACGATTTAAAATTTATCTTATTTTAAAACGACAATCAATATTGTATTGTATTGTGGTATCAATATACCTTATCGGTTGCCCTTGGTTCGATTTCGGCTACCATGGATAAAAAATGTTTTTATTTGCACTACCGCCATTGGCGTTTACCGCGTCATTTTCTGTTTACTTTGGTTATCGTTATCTGTTATCAACAAGGTGTCGTCGGCAAAAGAAGTACAGTCTAAGTGAATGTTAAAAGCTAACAAGGTAATTTAACGAAGTAAAAAACTAAAGTGGAATAGAACACCTAGACAATTTTTTTGCATATATATACAGGGGTGATTTTTTGATCTTATTCGGTGGAAAAAGCTCACAAAGAAGCAGATTTTTACTTATTTCTATAAATTCATTTCATACCTATGTTTGAATCTTACTGGCGAATGAAATTATCACGCCTATGATATCAAATACAAGTGCCCCCACCAACTCGAAGCGAGATAACCGATGTAATTGCCATTTTTCTAAATGATTAAAAAATATAAAAAAACGACTCCTGGGAATCAGAATAAATCTTAGTTTCCAATTAAATATCGACCATAGATAAAACCTTAAGGATCCTAGAAACAGTTACCTATGTAGCGATTGTCAATGTTTACAGGTTGTTTGTTTGGGAATTTTAAATGATGGGCAATTGAAGCTCCACTTGAAGGTATATTATTCACGCGCGCCTCAGTCGATTGCTGAACTGTGTTGATAAAAGTAGTGTCGGACATAAACGATTCAACGGAAACGAATGTCATTTGCTATCATTGGCCAACAATGCAAGACACTTCAATTGCCATCAATAAAAAAATTTGCTATTTGTGTTTGCCTAAAGATGATGGTCATTGTTTGGATCAATTATTGTTAATGAAACATTATTAGACCCTAAATTAAAATTTGCTTTGAAATTATTATTTTGGTCGCCGTTGGAAGTTTTTTGCAACGGACTGTACTTATTAACTGCGTACCTTATCAGAACCATCTAGTAATCTCAAATTGTTAGTCGCTAGCGGTATTGTCCTATCGTTATAACAAAAAAAGGAAATGCGCGTTGAAATTCTAGTCTTTCTAATAATCCTTATGGAAGGAACAAACAACTTCGTAATCGAGAAGAGGGAGCATAATGGCGAACAAAAGTTACTTTTAAGGAAATTGCTGAGTTTACAACAAAACAATTCGGCGGAAAAATCCTCGACGTTCAACGAAATACTCGCAAATGTGTTGGTGAACAAAATAATACTTGACAAAAAACAACCGGAGCTTGAAATCGAGGACGAACCAGGAATTGTCACGAAATGTGTTAGTGGAATAATTGGACTGTTCAGGAAATATTATTGGGACAGAATAACCAAGAGGCAAGTCAGTGAAGTACATGATAATAATGATACGGAATCTAATAGTGGAGCAAGTGATCCAAAGGATGATATTGAAGTAATAGAACCGAAATACCATGGACGCATAGAAACCGCTACGGAAGCTACGAATGTGGATACACCAGTGTGTCCTCAAGATTATGTTTATGATGGGAAAGGAAATTGTGTAGATCCAAAGAATTCAAAGTTCATCATGGCTATTCCATACCAATGCCCGATTGGTTTCAGGAGAGATCGGTTAGGCTATTGCAGAGCGTTGTTCTGAAGTGTTCGTAGATGATGTTTAAATTAACTTTCGTTGTTAAAATGCCACATGTACCTTTAAACTTTAATTTGATAAAAAGTGATTGAAGGAACAGTATTACATTGACGTCAAATCAGCATAAGATTATCCGTGTTCACATAAAGTAGAAGTGTTTGAAGACGGGATTGTAACAAGAGGAGAAATAAAGAACGTATTTATGACGCCGCGTATTTATATGAGGTAAACAATTAATGTATTTTGTACGAGTATTAATGCACGCGCTTCGAGATGTTTTTGTTTGGTATTACAATCGATTGGTTTGGATTTATTTATGAGTTAAGCAATCTTGTATCATATAACGATGTCGAAATAAAAAATTGTCGAACTATCTAAATCGAAAACAAAAATCGGCTTTTACTCACCTTTAATCCTACTATAACTGTAACAAAGTTTTTAAACACTTCTAATTTCCTACAAGATTGCAACTCGCACATGCTTCAAAGTTGAAGGAAAAAAGTTATAAGTTCTCGCGATGTTATTCTATAATACGTCACTTCGACGTCGATTCAAAACCAAAATAGTACTAGCTAAAATAATGTTTTTATAATGTTAACTAATTCATTAAATTAAACCATATATTTTGGCACCCAGCCCCATAGTAACTGTTTGGAAGCGGAAAACGAATAATGCATTTTAGATAAAAGAGTAAATCCGTTAGGCTCGTTTTCTACCAAAGCTTTGCGATGAAAATGAGCAGTGCGTGGATGTGTATCGATGGTATGAAACTCTCTCTTACATTTTGAGATAAAAATACTTATACAATGAAGGAAAAACATCGTGTGGAAACTACCACATTCCACTAACTAGCACATAAGATTCTACAGGGTCGAAAGTGTATCCAAGAGGGTTTGGATAAGATATCATAATGTATACCACACGCTTGCATCCCTCGCATACATCTCTTCTGTGTACCTATCGTATGTCCCTCTTTCTTCTAAACAGTCTTTCAGACTTTCACTAAGGCTAGAAAAAGGAAGCAATCTCTCGGTAGCTAGCTTCTTTCCTCGCTCACATTTATAGAACTATCATTGCTTATTTGATATTGTGGATAACACCGGAGTTTGTCACTTATGCCCTGTTGTCTTAGGCGGGCATCACAGGTAAAACTATTTTAATTTCTATTAGAGCAGTGGTCAACGTATAATGGTTCGTTGATCTCCATTCGATGAAGAATAACACCGCAGTTCAAACACGTCTACCTCGCGTCGGAAACTCTTTCCTCATTAAAAGTTCAACACCAGTTTTTTGCTTTATTGCCTTCGTGACACAGTGGACTGCAATTAGTTTCTTTGACACTGTGGTAAGATAGTGAATTGCCGTTTTATCTTTAATCCATTAGTACAATTAAAATTTCATAAAAGTAAATAAAATGAAAAAATTGCAGAAATTATAGCTATAGTATAAACAGGGGCTTATTTTTATAAAACATAGCGACCTGCCCTCGCTTCGCTTCGGTCAAAGTTCCCCCTCCCATTTCCTACCTTAAAGTTGAAATATTCCGTTTTTCTCTTCATAAGAACCTTCCTCGAGCTTCAAGGAATATTTGAAAAAAAAAATTAGCCGAATCGACCAAGCCGTTCTCAAGTTATGGCGTGAAATAGGGATTCATTTTTACAAACTTGTTTCGTTCTTTTTGCAGTCGGGTTTCAGTTTTCAAACTTATTTTATATATATATATATATATATATATATATATATATATATATATATATATATATATATATATATATATATATATATATATATATATATATATATATATATATATATATATATATATATATATATATATATATCGATTTAGGTCATTAGGTAGAATCCTTACGACTTTAC
Source organism: Tortrix viridana (assembly GCA_963241965.1). Lineage (NCBI taxonomy): Eukaryota > Metazoa > Arthropoda > Insecta > Lepidoptera > Tortricidae > Tortrix > Tortrix viridana. The sequence goes on from OY725181.1 coordinate 4,543,056, forward strand.
CTTGTGCTAAATAAGGTTTTTTAAAGCTCTGCTATCATAGTAACCTTCCCATTTACCCCGTTTGAAATGTTTGTCACCGACCGACAATCGACCTTCGAACAAGTCAAGTCAAATACAGGTAAGTAAGGTCAAACTTTACGCATACCATCTTAAATTCTGTCACGCAACAACATGGCTACGTATAAACAAACCAGCATTTAATACAGCTAGGTAATAACCAAAAAAAATCTCCAAAATACCCTTCCAAAACTCACTCCCTAAGAGGTTTGCCTTTACCTTATTCACAGGTTTAATACAATATTCTGTGGCAGTCAATTTGCGGCGATCGAGGTAGTTCAATGTTCAACATTTGATCCCGGTACGTATATCCGGCCTCTTTACAGCCAGCACGGCGTGAAATTGACTGGCCCGATTGTCTCCACGTAAAAAGACCTTGTTTGCCAACCGGAGAGATTACATCCTGTGCTGTTTAATGTTCAGTTTTATTTGATGTAATGTTTGGTGAGGAATGAAATGTTTTTGTTGCGAGCTACTTGTTTGTCTTAAAGCGTCTGAACATTTTCAAATCCAGATTATAAAACAGACGGATTTTTGTAGTCTGTCATTTTATTATTTCCTAAAACGTTGACTCATCATCATCATCATCAGCCGCAAGACGTCCACTGCTGGACAAAGGCCTTCCCCAAGGTTTTCCACAACGATCCACAACTATAGCTTTCATTGCAACGTTGACTACTTATATTTATTGAATTATAAATAATTTATTTCTTCAATAGTTTTCTACTGAATATAAAATATTGACGCGTTCAACTATTTTTACGAATTATAATTCCTTATTACAATTAAATAGGTAGTGACATTTTTTTTATTGAACAATGGTTTTTGGGATCAAGACAATTTTTGCCACAATTTAGACTGAAATGTACCTAGGCTACCAAAAAAAGTTCCCACAAGTTCGTTATAAATATATGTTTTAACTATTTCCTCGAAAGATTTGGAATAATTTAAGTCTATATTTACTTTAAACATATAAGATGGGTAAAGGTTTTTTTAAATTACATATCATTTGGAGTTTCACATTTTCATCTCGGCTTATCAAGTCATGGTGATGATGACATAGTACAATGTCGCAGAAATTCTCTAACGTAGGTATACACGTTATCTTATCTCGTATTTTAGAACAAGTCGTGACGGCATATAGGTCGAAGCTAATAACTTGAAAATAATGGAAAGAGCATAGTTACATTTACATTAGCCGTTACGTTGATCTTACGTTATATGTAGTAACAAACATCAAAAAAATACCTCAAACTATGATATTTGAAATATTACATACAACGACGCGGTTAGCCTGTTGGTAGTAACCTAAGCTTGCCTACAAAGCTAGCGGTCCTGAGTTCGATTCTTGGTATGGGCAAATATTTATGCGATAAGTGCGAGTATTGTACCTTGTCTTCGATGTTTATTACGTATGTAAGTGTGTATATTTCGACTTCGTTCTTAATAAATAAATAAAATAAATATCAGGGGACTCGCACAAATTGAGCTAGACCCAAACCTAGCTCTAGGCTTATATTATGGGTACTATAGACAACGATAAATATAGTATACTTATAATTAGAAACTTCTTTGTATAAGTATATATCGTTGTCTAGTACCCATAATATAAGCCTAGAGCTAGGTTTGGGTAAATTTTTGTGAATCCCCTGATATTTTTTTTATTTATTAACTAGCTTTTCCCCGTGACTCCTTCCGCGTAGTAGTCATTTTTCGCTTATCCCTCGGGAACTATAAAATTTTCCGGGATAAAAATAATTTGTATGTTGTAATCCAGGTAATAAACTATGTGTGCCAAATTTCATAAAAATCGGTCAAGCCGTCCTTGACTTATAAATGGTGTAACTAACCCGGCTATGTTTTATATTATTTAGATTAAGAACGAACTTCTTTAACGGATAAATACCTACATCCTTGTGACATTCTTGTAAGGCCCGGCATGCACCTTGACATTACGGGCTGGAACATTTTACCCTCCATAACTTTCTGACGCTCCCCACTCCGTCATGCATGACAAATGTATACACAGCATGATCCACTTTAACGTAACACTAAGAAACGAATTTGTAGGCGAGCCTATGTTTTACGATTATGCTTTCCTCAGGGGATTTGTGACGTCATTTCCAAGGGAATATAGCCTTACTTATTGTTGGCTCCACTAGTAAAGTTTGCCCGGGCTATTGCCTCTTGTGATCCCCCCCCCCCCCCCCCTTCCTCCCCACAATCGAAAGGGCTATTCTCGTTAAGACAATAGCGGGATATAATTTTATGACCCTTTCGACAATTCGCAAAGTTATTTATTTCGGGAAAGGATTTCTATCGTTGTTGGTATTTGGGTACAGAGATTCAGTTTGCATTTTGTTTTGAAGTTATAGGGTACGGGAGAAATCATCAACGGTTTATTGTTAAACTCGTTATTGCTGACTATTTTTTTCGCAAATATTTGTAGTTGGTAATACTGTGTACGATGTAAAAAAACTTTCTTTTGCGTTTTGTCACACTTACCTATAAACATAGTTTTAGATAAAAAAATGTTCATTTTAGATGGAGCTAAATAAGACTAATCGTAGCTCCAGTGAAAGTAGAGAATTCCTTACCATACACAAATACTTTAAAATTAAGGAGCAACCACACCACTGCTCAAAATACGGTGACGGTACGGAATCGCTGTGTGAGAGAGATGAGGACGGTATGCGTTAGAAACGTGGCGTATTACGTCACGTCATTGCGTCACCGTATTTTGAGCAGCGGTGTGGTAGCTCCTTTAGTCCATAGTCAAGTTGAACTTCTTAAATTGAGATGTTGTTCTAAATAATTTGGTGATATTCTTATGATAGTTATTGAGATAACTATCATATACTTTAACTATTACTGTATAATTCTCAGTGGGAATTGCCCCAGGATATAGGCTATACCTATTTTATTTTAAGTGTTATTATTCTGTATATTCTGTTCTAATGTCTGTGTCTGTTTTTTTCCGCCATAAAGAAAATAAAATAAATAAAAAAATAAAACTACTAAATAATAAGTTATAGAACATTGATTTTTATACAAAGGAACATATTTGAACAGCTTAGAGGTTAGTTGTAATAGGAATGACCTACAATCACTTCACGTTTAACCTTACCTTGCCGAAGGGGTATAGAACAATAATGTGTAAGCTGTACTTACGTTATGAGTTGTGTAAGGGACTAAAGACTGAGTCAGCTGGTATGCATAAACCTCACAAAGCTCTGTAGATATATGCCACAACATAACAATACAAATTTGAAGAACACCACATACAAAAACTACAAACATAAACAGTATAAAAATCGATATCATTCACACAACATTACAAAGATGAGATAATAGACTGCAGAAACAATATTTTGGTTACAACTTCTGGAACAAATACTTTTTAAGCGCGCACTGATGGTCGAGTGCGTCGCTTTGTTTATTTAAAAAGTGGTAACATAATGTATGTATAAAAATAATGTTTTGTACCTAATGGGTTGTACAAAACGAAGAGAAATTATTTGTATGTTTTAAACTGGCGCGGCAACATTGTCAGTAGCTCATTTTCAGATTTTCATTTTTGCAATTTAAATTCTATTTTTAACTTTCATTACAATTTTAGCCCAGTCACAAAACTGCTTCTTTGCTATTCTGCTAAAGAAATTCTCAAAACTACACGCTCGCCGTAATTCTTATTGTGAACAAAAAACTACCATCTTAATTAATGGTGTTATAAATATCGTCTAAAACTTTCATCAAGTCTGAAAGCTTTCTCGTTGTAGTTATTTACCTAAAATCGTAATTGCCATCTGGTTTTTTTTAAAGAACAGGAGACGCCTTTAAGATCTGTCACGTTAATTAATTCCAATAAATCTTATGAGATAAAAAATTACCAAGGTTATTTAAAATGATACCAAGACCTACTTAAGAAAGTATAAAGTGCAAAACCACCACGCAAGTAAGCGATATGTTTTTACGACTGCTCCTATGTATTTGATGCGGAGTGTACCACACGTGAAAAAAATCAAACATCCTGTGAGCTCAATTTACTGAACAGTAAGATAGGTTTTTTCGTTTTTATTTATTTATTTATTTATTTAAGGTTCACCAATAATTGTTGACATCAGTACATTCAGATTTTACAATCATAAGGCTTATAGTGAAGTATGTCACAATCACTTACAGGCAAACACCACATGAAATAATTATGGAGATAAATAGCAGTAAAAATAAAACTTAAACTAAGGGGGAAATTTTCACGACCAGCCTACGGTTGCTTGGGTGCTGACAAAATCCCATAACTTATTAAAACGGAGCTTAGAACAAAACCAAGTACCAATTTTAAACCAATTACGACGAATCGTTTTCCTTTTCACTCGAACTTCCGTAATAATGTTACATTGCCAAATGCGAAGCCGCGGATCGGTATTATTTGGCGGGTATCCAAAATAATTACTTACGTAAACCAAACGTCCACTTTTGACATGTATAATGGTGGATATGGTAATGTTTATATAGACATATCTTATATCCATGATAGGCAGCGTTAATTATGAAACTGGATCTATAAACCAATCGATATTTTTTTAACGTCTTTTCCCTTTTTAACCTCCGACTGCAACAGAGAGGTGTAATAACTTTAACATTTGTATCTGTGTATTCAGGAAAATATTTTTTGGCATAAAAAAGATAGAAATAGAGATATAACGTCCACTAAATGAAGCAAATAATATATTCACCGCTTTCTAAGTTAGGTACTTGATTTGTTTAGTGGATGTTATATCACTTTTTTCTATGCCAAGAATTATTTTCCATACAACTTATATTTGTGGGTCTACTATATCTGTTTATGACATCATGGGGGATGGACCGATTCGGACTCAGCTTTTTTTTAAATTAAAGCTAATTTATCTGGTGTGGTTCATAACTAAGCTTAAAGAATACTATTGGACTGTTAAAGAGTTATTACTTTAGTTATGAAGTTATTAGTAATATAAGACACTGCTTTGTCACACCACGTTCTTGAATAAAATCTCGTCGTGCAAGAAATTAGGTAAGAAAAGTATTAAAACTGGCTCATTTGTGAGTAACTGGAATAAATGTGTAATTGGAAAACCTAACCTAGGAAACGGTGCCTCGAACTAGGTCGCCGACAGTTTAATGATGTGTGTCAGTGCTTCATAGGCGTCATTAAGCTAATGATGCCCGCTCTGCCAACGTACATGCATCACCCGCGTCATCGACGGAGCCTTAACCTGCCTAACACGTTTAGTAATTGAAGGTTAAAAAAATTACGTGGTGACAGGTGGAATTACAATATTATCAAGGGGCAACTCTCATATGAAGCATCAGATTTTAAGTAGGAATCGGATCGTGTTGCCAATTTCATTCCGAACAGCGTACCTACTCACAAACAGTGTTGACAAAATAGTTTTATTTTTTATTTTGTTTTTAATATACGCACCCAATCAAATTCAAGAATACTATGAGTAACATGTACGGGACAAGTGGCATACCTTTGTTCGATTAATAAGAACTTTACTTAGCTTCGACATAAAAGACTAAAATAATGATGAAGAGATGCCTTATCCATAAGAACTAGTAAGTGGAAGTAGGCGACAAGCCTCCAATACCGTGGTTGTATCAAATATTCATTATCCGCCGAGAAGCAGCAGGCAATTTGGCAAGTCCGCAAGCAAACTAAACGCCTGTGCTATTCAATTTTAAAGCGCTATTTACTTTGAAATCACTGGTAAAAATATATTTTGTGTATATTTAAATAATACTATTACTATACTACTACTATTACTACACTGCTGGTACTATGTTTGTTATCCGCAGCGTGTAACAAAAGACAACGTTCAATAAAAAAACCATTTACATTTGTATGGTCACTAGCACAATGAAAACAGAAAAACTGAAAATCCAAAAAGGTTTTTTCATTTAGTACGGAGAAAATTAATTCTTATAAAACTGACTCCATACAATCCTAATTTTTATTTCCTATTTCAATGTGTTTCCGGTTGCATCGTGTTAGGAGTCAGTGACCTTACAAACGATTTTTTATCGAACGCACTTTTTGTTACACCATAGGTACAAAACATAAAGTATTTTTTACGGTTTTTTTATATTTCTCGTAACCATACTAAGGTTGAATGTAAAAGGAACCAAACGAAACTCGATCAATCTTGACGATTCCGAATCAACTGAATGATATCTGTCTAGGTTTCTGCTTCATCTTATATCAATTGCCATTTTTCAAAGTATTTTGTGTACCTAGTTTGACATAAAACTAGTAACTACTTCATTATTATCTTTTAGGTGAATAAGCACGTTTAAAAAAGTTCTTATATCATTAACAATATTACTACTATAATAATATTTCTTCCTACATATCGAAGCAAGGTAGATAAGCCAGAGTAGAATATATTTTATTATTTAAACACTTTAATGTTCTCAGTAAATTTTCTTTGTGATTTTCTTTGTCTACCAAATATTCGCACTGTGCAAAAATGCAGACGTGACCAATTGATCCCTAATGACGAACGGTTGATGTATCGCATGTCATGTCTGTACTGACAATTAGCACAGTTTATCTTCAGACGGAGCTCATCCATTTTATAGCTGATAATCACACACTTAAGGGAATTAGTTTTTTTGGCATGAAGAAAACAAACCAGAAAACATGCTGTACCTAAGTGAGCTCTGAGGCCCGAGGATTTAACGTGCTAACGTACGTAGCAGTAAGGGAACCGTTGTAAAATACAGGGTGTCCCAATATCAGTAACCCACATTGACACCGGAGGTAGACCAGCCTAAGACGGACCTTTTTTGCTTTTCTTTTTTTACTTTAGATTTTTTTAACGGAGTGGAAATGCGTTACCTTTCGCATTGTCCCCAAACCGAACCAGCCTAACATGATCTTAGTAAAAATCGCATGGTTTTCAAGATTTGCCAGTTTAAAGTTCTTTTCCAGTACAAACTTTAAACTGGCGTATCTCGAAAACCGTGCGACTTTTACTGAGGTCATGTTCATGTTAGGCTGGTTCGGTCCGTCTTAGGCTGGCCTACCTCCGGTGTCAATGTCGGTTACTGATATTGGGACACCCTGTATATGTTGTATCTAAAACAAGCGTTTTGCTTCACAGGCTTGCCTTTTTCTCAGATTTTGCTATTGGTTTGACTTTATCCAAGTTTGTTATGTGTAAATATTTATGTCTCTCTGACGTGGCATTTCGCTTTAGATCTGCTTTTTATGTCACGATGCCCACATCAAATACAGGCCCGCGGCTTACATTCCCTTCCCTCTCCTCTAATAATATTGTAAAATGAATATTTAATACAAAATTGTCACAGGACATTTACAATCATGGAAATGCTCTAGAAAACATTAAGTTTCTTTACGTTTCAAATTACAACTTTCACAATTAAAACATGTTTGCACATTTCATTTCTTGGAAATTTCCAAACGAAATTAAAATGTCTGTTCACACTAGTGCAGTAAGCTGCAACTTCACTACCGCGGGATGAATCGCTCGCGTGGAGGTCCTTAATGAAAAGGATAAATGCGAAGTTTGAAACTGCAGTTTTCGAATGAAAAAGACATTCAACTGGGTCCCGAGATTCAGCGGAGTTGTTACATTATTTGCAGTAGTTTTAACAAAATTTAAACTGGTTTTACTTACTTAGTTAAGTTTGATGTTATATAATATGGACACTGAAAACTTTTCCGATTATGATTTTTCGGTTTAAGAAGATATACCCATGAGAGTTATAATTATGGAGTGGTCCACGGGAATAAATAATCCTATGTGTGCCGAAGAAATTGACTTTTTCTTGAATAAACGTTACCAATTCTAAGTATGTATGATGGATCCTTTTAACAGCTGTTCCCTTTGAATAAAAACATTATTACTAGTTAAGTAACTAAGTTGGCAAAACGTTACTTACGAGTCTTTGGTGAATCAATGTAGCATTTTGACTGTTACCTTTGTTACCATTGAAAGGGTGCTATCCCCGATCCAAGCATCAGAGTCTCTCGATTATTTATTTACCGTTTTTAAGCCCGGCTCTCGGCAAGGCGCTGGCGGCTCTCCAAGCAATTAAGCCTCACGGAGCCGGATTAACGAAGGATTTGCACTAAATCGATTATTGAACTCGAAACTAATAAGTATTTATTTATTCTCTGGTCGCTGATTTGTGTTCTATATTCAACGAATCACTTGATATTTAGGTTAGATGTCTGACTTTTGCTAGATAATAGATATTTGATATTGCAGCAATGATTGATTGAATAGAATGCAACAACTTTCATTCCAGAGCATTCCATTCTTCTAATTAACGTACGCTTTTCGGTCACGTGGTTAATGATGAATAAATAGAGCCTTCATATAGTTAGCCTAGTGATGGTATCCCGGGCGTCGGCTCGGAACAGTGCTTCTGAGTCGACACGTTCGAATTTGATCCCCAATGGTCGGTTTGTACCAATTAAGGGATGATTTCCACCAATCGGCTCGCAGCGCATCGCGCACCCGACGACAGCCGAAAGGATCCGATCGGACACGACGACAGCCGAACGGAGCCGATCGCGCATCGCAGCATACTTTCGGCTACGATCGCGTGTCGCGGAAGACGCCCGCGGTCAAGCTGCTGTGCGCGGCTTGATAATACAGACTTTAAATACTGTGTACATGATTTAATGTCGTTTAAACATTGTAAAATCCGTTCTGATCCGATGCGATCCGAGCCGATAATATATCCAACTAATGGACGAGTATATTAACAAGCGAGCAGTACAGTAACTGAAGCTCTAATGGTCAAATAGATCGTGAGGAAACAAGTAAATTGGAATATAACCACGATCCACATACTTTTATTCCCCTGTCTGTTGGTTGGTCAGCCTCCATATCGTGGTCGCCTTTCTCGGGGTCGATAAATGTCGATAAAGCATTCGTCACTCTCGCACTTACATACCGGTCAGAAAGTGACTGATGTTATATCCTTAGATGAAAACAAAAAGAGGAAGATACGTGACCGGCGCGCGGGCTTGAGCACCTATAGGCGCTGAGCGCCTATGTTTGAGTCAGTTGTCCGGCTGTCACCGATCTGTCAACACGTGCGACGTCGTCATTATTGTGAGACATATGACTGTCTCACTTACGCGCACAACGTTAGTCTATCAATTTGTCTCTATTGCTCCTTAGTGCATGTTTACAGCTGTGTGTGTCGCGGCACGCATTATGTCAGTGTCTTGTACGGCGATAACGTGTCTTCCTCTTTTGCTTTAGTCTAAGGTTATATCCACATTTAATTACACGATAATGGTTGTTTCACCACGGACATCAAATTATTTTGGTATCAATTCAAACCAAAGTGTAAGTCAAAGCAAATAAAGGGCACTTAGTAAATTTTAGAGGTATTATTTTTAGAAAGTAATGGCTATGGAATAGAATAGTCCCTCCAATATCCTGAAGCTAATAGAAGAATTATATAACTCACTTTCTAATTCAAACAATAACTCTGATCCTTATGAAAGCGGAAACCTTAAAAAGGCCTCGGATTCCTTTGTCCCTGTTTCATTAGGAGATTAATTAATTAAACGAATTTGGTGAAAGCAATCAATAAGCATGGCGTCGAGTAATCCCAGCGACACAATTGCGTTTTGATGCCCGCTCGGTCCGAAGCGAGCTGGGTGCAAGGGATAGGCTAAAGCGTTAAATAGCCAAACGGTTTTGTACTGTTGCATTTATTAAAAATGCTATTTATGTATGCTTCCTTTTCAAACATAACAGCAGCTGTTAGTTAGAATAAAACTATTTTAGCCAAGATTCTAAGCTTGAGTATATACATAATATGGTATCCTTTCATTTGGGCGAAAAAGGATTCCCAAACTGTTTAATTTCGCAACCGTTTTATTTGACCAAACGCTTTTTTTTCCGAAACTGTAAATATTTCAGGATTTTTTTCGTATGGAACCCTATAGGTTAGGTTAGGTTAGTTTTATAAAAATCCTGAAATATTTTCAGTTTCATAAAAAAAAGCTTTTGGCCAAACGAAATCGTTGAAAAATGAAACAGTTTGGGAAACGTGCGGTTGGGAAACATCAGTGAACCACATAAAATATAAACGTGCGACTGCATCGCTTCAAAAAGTCGTCGTGTGTGACCTCCCTAAGTTCTACACAGTGCTGTTTTTCAGCCTGCACCTTTTTTGCACTTTTTCTATTCTGGATATAATTATGTTGATCGGCAAGAATTGCACAAGCTCGTACGAGTAGCAGGAATAAGAATCCATGATAGCCTTATGGTCTTAGTTTTTAAAAAATCATCATTTAAAAAGCGGCCACTTCTTTTACGCAATTCCGAAAGCAAAGGACAAATAGCAGAAATGCTGTGTGCGTTTCACAAAGATCAGGAATATTTTTATTACCGCATTCGCCTATAATTTGGGCTGTCTCAAGGCGGGGATTACGCGAGAATTTTTCCCACTAAGCTAGACGTAATTGGATACTAAATTGACCGCGGAACACCGCTCGCGTCACTCGTTCGAAACGATTACGTTAAAACGTTTGTACGGATAAAGTATGATGGATAAGGGATTGAACAATAACTATATTTAAATGATAAGTACCTGTATTGACCTGTAGTGTACCTACGAAGCTAGCGGTCCCGAGTTTGGAACCCGATATGGGCAAATATTTTTGTCATGAACTACTGTATAACTCTGTTTAACGTGTTTCAGTATTTTTTTTTACAAAAGATTGGAGCCATATAACTGACTTACCAATCGTTGGTACTGCTTGCCTGCCTTCAAAATTCCTAAATGACTTAGCGAGCACAAGTAATAAATAAGTTTCCAAATTACCAAATATAATAAACCAACTTTCAGCTCAATTGGACAGCGGGAAGTGGGTCAAATTTAACTTGTAAGCACTGACTTATATATTACCGACCGGGCCTACGGCGCGACAAAATGGCACCAACGCGTTGGTGTCAAAATGAACATTTTGACACCAACGCGATTCAGTAGTCCGCGGGAGACCGTCATTGGCAGACGTCGGTCGCTCGTAATAATAAAATAAATAAATAAATATCAGGGGACAATCTTACACAAATTGACCTAGTCCCAAACTAAGCTCTAGGCTTGTACTATGGGTACTAGACAACGATAAACATACTTATATAGAGAAATACATACTTAAATATATAGAAAACATCCATGACTCAGGAACAAATACTCGCGCTCATCACACAAATATTTGTCCATACCGGGATTCGAACCCAGGACCGCTAGCTTCGTAGGCAGGGTCACTACCAACTAGGCTAACCGCGTCGTCAAATAATAATGACTGCTTGTGTAGTAAAAGGCTGCAAAAATTATTATACCAAAGTAAACATGGAATATCGTATCATTGGTAACCTTACATTATTTTTATTGCATGTCAAACAATTAAATAAACCCTTTTTAAAGCCATAATATAGCTTAGTTTGGGACTAGGTCAATTTGTGTGAGATGATTGTCCCTGATATTTAAATATCAAGCCCATACTGGCGTTCAATGACGACTCGACTCAATCAATGTAGCGACGCGAAGTAACCTATGCAACGCGGCTCTCTTTCGCGCCATTTGCGGCCACGTAGTCCGTACGAGTTATGATCAGTGATCGGAATTAGGTGAGCCAAAATACGTACTCTTCGCAATATGACATAATATAGAGTGATTACAACCGGGTAGAAAAACGTATTTTTTCTTGAATACCGGGTATTCTATATTTATCCGGGTATTAGTCGTAATGTTAATCATACATGTTTTTACTAACAGTACGGGATGTTTGTTTGTTCTAAAAGTTGTAACTATTTCCAATTACATTTGGTGCGTCTACGGAGGTTAAAGGTACATATTTGTAGTACGATAATAATAATTGATTTTCTATTTCCTCTCTATTGTTCTACCCGGTTGTAACCACTCTATATAATGTCCTCTTGCGATGAGTACGTATTTTGGCTCACCTAATTCCGATCACTGGTTATGATAGATGGCGCTAGTAATTCCTTGTATGAAGACGGTTTATGCCAAATGTTCGATGGGGCGCATCCTTCCTTTTGAAATCATTGCTTGTAAGATTTGATTACAGACACCGGGACAGGTGAAACAATAAAAGCTTGTAAAATAATATCGCAGCTGCGCAGTGCCCACCAGAATCTAACAAAAAGCAAACAACATCTCTTAAATTCGTAAAAATTTAAAAGCCCCGCTCGTCTAGCCTTGTTCTTTGCGTTGCCTAAAGGAAAGAATGCCGCCGCATTTTCCTTTCAAAGCATTCACAGGAAAGTTATTTAGCGCGCACACATTTTTACATCGCGTGAGTTCTGCTTTAGAATTGAAGGAACATTTAAACCAACTGCGAACCTAACATGCATCACAAGAATAAAGTGACAGCACGAATAAAAAGTTGCGAGAGTAATTAAATATCATGCTTAGCTTAGAGCCTGTGCAGACTAGCGTTTTTAGCCATTAGATGCCCGGTCAAAAACGCTAGGTGTGCACAGGCTCTTAATAGATTTGAACGATTTATTTAATTACTCTAGAAATACCGGATTAAATCGCCTAGTAATAAAAGGTAGAGACACTCATATTTTAAACCTTAAGCGGTAAGTCTTACGTTAGAATATGGAATAGATGTATTAATTTCCCTAGCGCCTGTCAAATTCTATCTCGTGCATGCATGCTAAGCCCGCCGGAGAACAGGGATTTCTCTTTTCTCTGTAGACTGTTTACCGTATATTGCAACACCTGTTCAGTTTTAAAACTATCTTATTCTAAAGTAAAAAATATATAATTTATCTCATCTTTTCTCAAATAACATTATCGATATAGAACGTTTCATTCTTCATAAACCATTTCTTCGTTCTTAGAAATAGTAGAAAGCTTACGTGGATCCTGAGGGTAGGTATACACACATTTTTAGATTTCTGCCGCCTCGTTTTAACGTTTCAAAAAAAACGGTCAAATTCGCCGACGTTTCTTTTTATTACGCTGATAACACAGAGATATATTTTTCTATGTTCTTATAAGAATAAGAACTATTGACTATTGATGAATTATTGATTATTTATATTATGGCAGATACAATTGTACTTCAAGTTTTATTTTGACTTCGTTAAGGCGAAAACGTGTGCAAAACGGTTATTTATTCTAGTCTAAAAAAGCGGAGGATAGTGTGGCACAACGCTAAAAATAAGGATGTTACAAGACTTTCGATTCGACAGCAACGAGGTGTGACGTGACGTCACGATTTGTTACTCTTATATCCCCAACTCCTTTAGCTTGTGTAACTATTGAGTTACACAAGCTAGCACTAGCACTTTATGAAATGTAACTGACTTGAATTGTGAATCAACCGTCAGAGGTGAGGACCTCATGTGTTCCTTCCTTCTAGACCGTTTTATTTGTTTCTTTCTTTATTTTCACACACAATCACTTATACTCGTAAGCTACACCTACGAAAGACAAGGCGCTTATAGGAAAGACAGTAAATATATTACAACTAATTTATTAATTCTGAACAATTAAAAGGTAAATAATTCATGTTAACACGCATAAAAAAATTAGAAACTAATAGAATTTTACATAATAAGTAGACCGTACTAGATTTTGTCCGAGCCAAGTACCTGTGCCAAATTGTGTCCAAATTCTTTGAACCGTTTACCTATGTATACTTAATTTAATGATGAGAAACCAAACATCGAAATATCCATGGGAAATCGAAAATTCAATACATTTTTTACAATTTATAGCACACTTAAACGGTTTTTATAGACATTGCAACCTATGAAACAATATCTACGCTAAGTAAAATGGTAGAATGACGCATCGAAGAAAATAAATGAAAATCTATGTTCCTTTCTAACTAAAAGGCCGGTCGGAGAGGGACGGAATACTTTACTTCCACATTAAACGCTAGTATAATAGCAGACAGAAACATAACCTAAGACATTATTGATACTAACTTATCCTATCTTATCTTTATCTGCTAATAAAATGTCTATAACAATATTATACGTACACAATACACATCGGTATCAATTCGCTAAATGGCCCTTGGTTTACTACTGGCTAAGGTTCTAGCTTGGTCAACACTTACATACTTTTAGTAGGTAACTGTGAAGGTTTTTGTCATTTTTGTTTTGTGTCTTACCTACTGGTAAGTATACGATGTCACATGATTCTTGCCTCCGACTTCGATATAGTTCGATATAGTTATATCATCAGTTCCGCTTCACCAAGAGGTACTTTTAGAATGAAAATTCTTATGGTCTCACAGGTAATACCAAAATCGCTGTATATGTGCCTATAACTTTGAGGAGCTCCCTCGATTTATCCAGGATCTCATCATCAGATCCTGACCTGATGACAATGAGACCACCTATAAAGTACAAACAATAAAAGAATTTACCAAATCGGTCCAGTCGTCTTCGAGTATTCGGGTAACAAAAAAAAACTCCCGACGAATTGAAGAACTTCCTTTTTTTGAACTACGACGACGACGCTTATACTGGCAATTCTTAAAAAGTTACAAAAATATTATTGTATACTAGTCCATATTATTGTATACTAGTTTCTTGGCATATTGAAATCGATTTGGCTTTACACCCTACTCTAAAACACCTCTGTATGTCTGTTTATGTTATCCATGCCATATCATAAACATAGCGACGTTGTAGCGAACGCAACAAATGAGCCAAGAAACTACCTTCACAACTCTCTAATACAGTAAATATGACAAAAACAGTAAAACAACACGTTTCATCTACTAATACTTATTGACCGTATGACGTTACCTGTTATAAATAATATCTAACAGTCAAGGTAAATAGGTAAAATATGAATTTGCCAGAGTCGTGGGTCAACCAAAAACGTTTTTTTTCATGTTTATGAATATTTTCCGACCTAAAACAACGTATTTATAATATTATTGCTGAAGCTCATTTTATACCTACTGCACAAGTAAAAACAAACAATGTACCGTTATCTACTTTAATAGATGACCCACCATAAAACCTAGTTATAATGATATCGTCAAGTCACGAGAAAGAAATCACATCTAAATTCGACGACGACGCGGTTAGCCTAGTTGGTAGTGACCCTGGCTACGAAGCCAGCGGTCCCGTTTTCGAATCCCGGTATGGGCAAATATGTATTTCTCTGCCTTATTGTATGTTTATCGTTACCTAATACCCATAGTACAAGCCTAGAGCTTAGTTTTGGATTAGGCCAATTTGTGTGAGATTGTCCTCTGATATTTATTTATTAACTCTTGGCTTTCTGCGACAGGGTTCTACGAGTATAGTGGCTTAACAATTAAAGTTGTTGTCTGTACCTATCTGTTAGCATAAAAAACTTTAGGTCAGTACAATGGTCTGAAACTATCGTTATCAGTTTCGGTACCTACACCTAAAATTGTATATTTGTTGTACTGAGAAATACCTCTTCAGTCTCATATAATTATGTGTTTAAAACTCTGTGAAATATTTTGTTAATTTACTTACTTATTTCGGATTTCATTTGGCCGCATCCCGCTTTCTTTTCCTTAAGATGATGCAGCCAACCAAAAACAGAAACAGTACTGTTGCAATATAGGAGTACTTTCCCCCTTTTACTGTGCCGTAGCTTCAGTATAAGTAGGTAAATTGCATTCATAATGCCCCCACATCGCCCGGGGAGATCTAAAGAGCCAAACAGAGAGTCAATATAATAAAATACGCAAAGTTTGCGCGAAAGCACTTTCTACCCGCTTTTTTATCTGGTATCCGATGAATATGTATGAGCTGAACTTCCCAATGTATTGTTTTTGCCTTAAGATTTTATCGCAACCAACATTTGGAAGACGTAAGCACGTATTTGTGACGTTAACTGTGACGCTGTCTCTCTAGGCACGGACGGATAGTAGCAGAAGATTTGTTTGTTTATTGTTTTGAATGGGAGTAGCACAGAACCGACCGTCGTTAACACTTAAGGAAGGTCTATGTTCAGCAGTGGACGTCTTTCTTGACATGATGATGATGATAATTGTTTTTAATGCACCCATCTTGACCTGCCGCCAAACACCAGTTCTCGCATTATTGTGTTTTGGTATGAGGGTAAGCCAACCGGTGAAATGACTAGCATTGAGATATTCCATCTTAGTACGAGTACTCAGGGTTGCTCTCTTGAATGCACGATTGATCTCTTGAAGGAAAGGATTAATCCTTATAAGATCGCTCATGTGTCGGTTTATCTGTTACAAGATATTTTCTCAATATGACACGGCGCAGATGGCTCGCTCAAATTTCAATCAGTTTCCTTTTGTAGCTCCCCACCCCCCTTCCCCCTCCCAACCCTCTTCTCAACAGTTATTATTTTCTATTTATATCTATATCGAGTGTTGATATCGTGATTCAAATATACTGTTACGGCACGTTGGCATCGAAATCGTCGAAATAGAACATCTAATGTCTTTGTTCGGGCAGTTTTGTCTCTTTCTTTGTTTGCAGTTGAGGCAATGATTAATACTGACCTGACAGCATATCATTAAAAGAAGCAATAAAATATGTACTTATTTTAAGTAAGGTATGCGCGAGAGAAGAGACACAATGTCACGACAGCGGTGTGCCTCCAATATGTTTATAGGTATGCATAGTTCTTTACTGAACCCTGTTTTTAGGGTTCCGTGCTAAATACTGAAAAACGGAACCCAATCAAGCTGAAATTCAAATTTATAAATTATATGAAAGGGCTTAATTTGCACATTAAAAAAAAATATTTAGTCATTTATTATGACCAAAAATTTACAAAAAATGGTCCTGACACGTTGCGTCGGAATATTAATTCTTATAATATTACTAAGCACTCAAAATCGGGAAATATGTAGTTTTGATGCGAACCATCTTAAATACCGAACCCTGCGCGAGTCCGGCTCGGACTTGACCGACTTTTTTATTCGCTCGCGTACTAAAATAAGTCTGAAAAGTGTACGTAAACGGTGGAAAATAATGCAAACAAATGGGTGTAAAGTCTGAAATAGTGTAAATAAAACGTGTTCCTTTCTGTTTTGTATCATTTTATTTTCTTAACAGTGTTTATAATAGGTACTTATCTTAGCCTCTTGCAGTATATGAGAGCAGTAAAACAGACAAGACCAGACAAGCCAGGATTATAAAAAGCGCGCTACAGTTTGTTTATTTTACTGACCCTTGTTAAAACATGTTTCTAATAAAAAGTTGTAGACCCATCAGTCCGTAACTTAATGAAACAGACAGATCTACGAAGGTAAGTATTTTTTTATTGCCTTCGACTGGATTTTTAATAATATTATGTCAATCATGAGCACCTAACCCAGTCAAAGTACCTGCACCCTAATCTTGCTTCACCATAACAAACCAAAATATATTATGGAAAACTATACAGTAGCCTCGAGTGCGAACTTTTCCATCTATCGAGTAAGTAACGTTAGCGTATTGTCAATATTGTCATCGAGAAAATAAGAATGGCGATTTGAACAGCGCCCCCGTGTCTGTATTTAGTACTAAAATTTCCGACCTCGAACTTTGAAGTTGACATTTTGTGTCGTCATTGAGTAGTAAACGTCAAGGAAACGTGTTTTAGGGGTCCGTGATACAGGTTTGACATACGGTGCGTTTTGGAATAGTAAAGGCGATTCGAAAACGTATGATTGAAATGTTCTTGCTCGAGCCTCGGAATATCTGCTAAGTGATTCTCATAAATAACTAGGTATTCAACCGGCGAGTCCAAGTTGTCCCAGCAGGTCAAACTAACAAAGCTCAAGCGGCAAATCTCACTTAATACTTGCTACTGTATTTCATTGTAGGTAATTAAGGTGTAGTTGTAACATGTGATTGATGTGATTGCAATAAATAAATATGAATATGATAGCAGCAGGGCCAAAGTGGTAAGTAACTCTACCTTACATTTCTATACGAGCGAGCGGATCAACTTTAATTTCATAATTTCTAAAAAGGACCAAACAGGCACTCTTTTTACAACCGTAATGCAGGCAACACAGAAAATATACAGAACTACGAGAAAAAAAGGTCCGTATTCTTACGGGCCCCGATGTGGCAAGGGGCGTTAATTAGAAAAATCTCCGTAATCTGGTACAATTAGCGCAAATTGTACTAAATCGAGCACCTGCGGCGCGATATTACGGACTCAAGGAAAACGCTTATTTTTGCCCACTTGGATTAGTGACAATTAACTTTACTACTGTTTTTATACATGAATACATATTTAGATTGGGTTTTATAAGATGTACTAAATCAAACGTATTTAATTAAGTCACAAAATTTGCTGAGTTGATGTTATTCAATCTGACATTTTGCCTATCTTTATAAAATCGGAGTGAAAAAAGCAACGACAGACCAAATATTTCTAACCATCTTGTTTAGTTGTGTGGACAAAGAGCAATGCAGTTATATACGTCATGACAGTTTTTTTTTCTCAAGTTAAGGGCCTGGCCCCATGTCCACGGCACGGCGCCGTACGCCGTATAACGGTAGTTTTTGTTTTGCTGTTGCTTAGTACGCACGCGTTTGCAACAAGCATCGTTTCAAAAATACAGTTTTTATCTTGATATGGACCGCGAAAGACGTATTCTCCTGCTCCTACTACACGTACACGGCGCCGTGAAGCCGTGCCGTCGCACCATACACGGCACCGTGACGCCGTAGCGTCGCACGGTGGCGGCACCGCGCCGTTATACGGCGTACGGCGCCGTGCCGTGGACATGGGGCCAGGCCCTAACTTTTCTTCTTCCTCCCCACATACCGTGTTCTTCTGGGCAGGGTTACTGACAGTCCTCATTCGGGTAAGTAGGTCTAAGATAAGATTGAAAAGAATGTAGTTATATTAACTAATGCATTATTAAAGTTATACTCGTATCGTAAAATTAAATACTGCTTTAGTCTACAATTTTACAAAAGTAAACGATACGAGAAAAAACAAACGTTTTCAAAAAGCTAGGTCAACCAACAGTTGAACAACCATTTTGAAAGCAAATAAAAGTTGTCACAGCAAATTAGCACCAAGGTTGAGTAAGCTTTTTCACTTATTGTGTTTAAAACCCTTTAAAACGAATGCCCAGGCCTTTTCAAAACTGTTTTGCATAATTTAATCATAAAATTTCGACCACAAACGTATAAATGGGTACCGAAAATTGGATTGTACGTTCCAACGACTCGTTCCGGAATCGGAACTTGGTAGACGCTGGGTAATGGGGAAACTTTGGAACCTTTTGTTCTTCTGAACGTTCGCGCCTGTGAGTACATTAAGGTCGTTCTTGATTAA
This sequence comes from Tortrix viridana, assembly GCA_963241965.1. Classification (NCBI taxonomy): domain Eukaryota; kingdom Metazoa; phylum Arthropoda; class Insecta; order Lepidoptera; family Tortricidae; genus Tortrix; species Tortrix viridana. The sequence continues at coordinate 4,562,451 of OY725181.1, forward strand.
TATATACTTACAAAAGTTCGAATTTAGAAGCGAACAAATGATGTACTGTCGGTATAATGGAACCCTGACCCACCGTAGAACCTTGTCACAGTGACGCGTTGTAAATCTGTTAGAAGTGGCAAACAAATTCTTTTGTGGTATCATTGCGAGAGTTATATGGTTATATGGTGAGTCAGGGTGTCACTAAAAAAAAAAAAGATAAAAGATATTTATTCAGTAAGTAGGCCGCACGGGCACTTTTACACATCAAAATCTACCAGCGCTTCCCAAGAGGAGACCACTGCTGAGAAGAAGCGCTGCAAGAAACTCAACAGTTAGTCATTTTTTTAATAAAAATATAACAATGTCACTACTTATTCTAGCATTATGTAAAACTGTAAAAATAATATTAAATATCTGCGTAGTTTTGCAGGAAAACATGTCAGAATAACTACGAGAAAATTTATATAAAATTTATTTATATATATAGATATATAATTATATATATATGTATATGTATATGTATATATATATATATATATATATATATATATATATATATATATATATATACAGGGTGTTAGGTAATGAGTGGATAAACCGTGATCTGCTGATAGGGGGCACTTAGGTCGTTCTAATAATGAGAAATAAGGTTTAGTAAAAGTGCCACGGTTTTAAAGATATTTGGACTTTTTTAATTTTTTAGAAAATTGACACCCTTACTCGATTTTTTGGTCGTGGTTAGTGTACTAAGATGTTTTTTTTTATTTCCTTTTTAGCTTATTATTGTTTAATAGTTGTGTTATCCGATAAACATTACCATTTTGGCGTAACAACCGCGGTTTAATTAAAAAAAATCGCAAACTTGAATTTTGCATCTTCGATCGAACATTTACCAAATTTTGAGCTCTTGCGGTGGAAAAAAAATTACTATCACATGGTAGCTAATGAGCTAAAAAACATGCCCATTTAATAGAGATTTTAAAACAGTAAACATCTTTTTATTTAAATATTAGAACAAAAAACAACATCAGTTTTCCGCAATCGATTCGATTATTTCATATTAAATTTGTGCTCCAGAATTCCAAACCTAATTATGACAAACTTTTCCTTGCGAAAATAAAAATACTGGCCACTAATATTGTGTAACCTTTTATTAAAAAGAAAAGATTTGTGTTCCGAGCGAATCATTACAACCTTTTCGTTGCAATAATAACAATACTGGGCAGTACTTTTTTTAATGCCATTTATTCGAAATTTAAAAAATATCTCGACAGCTTTTTATTCTTTTAATAAGCTTAAAAACATGCCTATTTAATAGAGATTTTATAACAGTAAACATTTATTGGTTTTGATAAATAAAATTTGAAAAAGTAGGTATTGGAAATTGGAGTAGCAAGGAAGCCTGTTTTTCTAATTAATGAGTTAACTTATGCTATCTGTGAAATAAAAAAACATAAAAAGGAAATGTTTTAATAAAGTTAAGTTAAATAATGTGCTCAAATTGACGTCCACCAGCCCTAATGCAAGCTCTACACCGTCGGATAAAGGAACGCCTGACGAATCTGGTGTATCCAGAGTTCCCTATTTCTTGAGCAGCAATTCTTATTCGCTCTCGTAACCCAGAAAGACTCGTAATTGTCGGCTGTACACTTTCTCTTTGAGACAACCCCAATAAAAAAAATCTAAGGGGTTCAAATCCGGTGAACGCGGAGGCCATAGTATTGGGCCTAACCGGCTAATCCATCGCTCTGGGAATGCGGCAGTTAAGTACTGTCGCACTCGTGCTGCGTAATGTGCGGGACAACCGTCTTGTTGTAACCACATTACTTGCCTTAGTGCAAGCGGCACATCTTCCAGAAGGATAGGCAGATCATTTTGAAGAAACTCCAAGTAATTATCTCCATTTAGAGTAGATGGCAGCTCGAAGGGACCGATCACTTCGCCATTCAAGATACCGGTCCACAAATTTACCTAAAATTCATATTTGTAAGGAATAGGGGATTCATCGCGGTAAAAAGCATAATTAATTAAACCTTGACGTTTTTATCGTATTACAACAACCGTGAATACCGTGATCATGAGAAGACTTACCTTAAATTGGTACTGAGATCTGTCCTCTCTCATTAAGTGGGGATTATCTAACTGCCAACTGTGCAGATTGTGTAGATTCATGTAGCCATCTTGACGGCACGATGATTCATCCGACCACAGTATCTTGTTAAAAAAGTCTGGGTCTTCACGTATCCGACGCAGCATCACTCGACAAAAAGTTACTCTTAAGGGATAATCTCTAGGCAATAAAATTTGCACACGTTGGACGTGAAATGGGTGTAATTGGTGTACTTTTAATGTAGTATGCACTTTCCATACAGATAAACCCAGGTAATTTGCCATATCACGCACGGATAGAGAAGGATCTGCTTCAACTAGGTCCAAAACATTCTCGTCATCTCCTCGGGTGGGTCTTCCTCCACTGGTTCCACCCACACCCTGACCAAGAATTCTGCCTTCAGTGAACGCATTATGTACTAGATTAAAAATGCGGTAGTCTGGATGGCGTCTGTTAGGGTAGCGTTCGGCGTACAAAACTGCAGCAGCACTGGCGTTGCCTTGGCACTCACCATAAATGTAATGCATTTGAGCATCGGTGTGTATTGTATGCGAGACATCGTTAAAAAAAAACACGTCAGATTAATTCACATTATGCAGTGACAGCAAAGTTTGACATACGAGTAAAATGCTGAGAAAACAATAAGCGGTCGAGATATTTTTTAAATTTCGAATAAATGGCATTAAAAAAAGTACTGCCCAGTATTGTTATTATTGCAACAAAAAGGTTGTAATGCTTCGCTCGGAACACAAATCTTTTCTTTTTAATAAAAGGTTTCACAATATTAGTGGCCAGTATTTTTATTTTCGCAAGGAAAAGTTTGTCATAATTAGGTTTGGAATTCTGGAGCACAAATTTAATATGAAATAATCGAATCGATTGCGGAAAACTGATGTTGTTTTTTGTTCTAATATTTAAATAAAAAGATGTTTACTGTTTTAAAATCTCTATTAAATGGGCATGTTTTTTAACTCATTGGCTACCATGTGATAGTAATTTTTTTTTCCACCGCAAGAGCTCAAAATTTGGTAAATGTTCGATCGAAGATGCAAAATTCAAGTTTGCGATTTTTTTTTAATTAAACCGCGGTTGTTACGCCAAAATAGTAACGTTTATCGGATAACACAACTATTAAACAATAATAAGCTAAAAAGAAAATAAAAAAAAAACATCTTAGTACACTAACCACGACCAAAAAATCGATTAAGGGTGTCAATTTTCTAAAAAATTAAAAAAGTCCAAATATCTCGAAAACCGTGGCACTTTTACTAAACCTTATTCCTCATTATTAGAACGACCTAAGTGCCCCCTATCAGCAGATCACGGTTTATCCACTCATTACCTAACACCCTGTATATATATATATATATATATATATATATATATATATATATATATATATATATATATATATATATATATATATATATATATATATATATATATATATATATATACAAAACAGTTTTGACATGTCTTCCTACATAAACCGTGTCCCCTAGACAAGATACAGCGTTTACATGATTTTTATGAGGTATGTACGAGTAGAAGGTAAGCTATTGAACATTAAACATTAGTTAATTTTCTGGTTTAGGCCAAGCATTTTTGTCCGTTAGATAGTCCTCGACCCTATAGTACGCCTTTGACATCAACGACTTTTTCAAGTAATTTTTAAGTGCTGGAAGGGGTAACTCTAAAACTACGACGGGTAATTTATTATAAAAACGAATGCATTGACCTACAAATGATTTATATACTTTACGGACACGAAACTTTTTTATGGCAATTTTATTTTTATTCCTAGTATTTATATTATGTATATCGGAATTTTTATCGAAAGAGTCTAGGTTCTTAATAACATACATAATATTTTCATAAATATATTGGGATGCTACTGTTAAAATATTAATTTGTTTAAAAAGTTCTCTTAATGAATCACGGGAATTTAAGTTATATATAGAGCGAATGGCCCTTTTTTGTAACACAAATATAGTTTGTATGTCAGCTGCTTTTCCCCAAACCAGAATACCGTATGACATAACACTATGAAAATATCTATGATAAACTAAGCGAGCTGTCTCATCATTGGTAAGTTGTCTAATTTTCTTAACGGCGTAAGCGGCCTTACTTAATTTGCCTGCTAGAACTGCTATATGGGGACTCCATTGCAAATTATTGTAAACACTCGCCATTAAGAAAAATACTAGAATTTACCGGTTTAACATTAGGCAAAACGAACCTAACACATTTAGTTTTCTTAGCATTGAGTAGTAAGTTGTTACTCGTAAACCAATTAAGTACTTTAACAAGCGCGGCGTTTATCCTACTGTAGTCGACGGATTTTCGGTCTACCTTGAAAATGAGTGATGTATCATCAGCAAATAGTACAATATCACAAAGTGTATCTACTATGGGTGGTAAGTCATTTATATAAACCAAAAATAAGAAAGGACCTAATATAGAGCCCTGGGGCACACCTAATTTAACTGCAGCGCCAGCAGACTGCGTATTGTTTACAACAACCGTTTGTGTTCTATCACTGAGGTAAGAAGACATAAGTCTTAGAGCATTATTTGATAGACCATAATGTTCCAATTTTAAAATAAGGGTCGCATGATCAACGCAATCAAAAGCTTTCGAAAGGTCACAAAATATTCCTACTGCATCACAAGATGTCGCTTGTACAAAAAAAACTGGTCAAGTGCGAGTCAAACTCACCTTCCGAGAGTTCCGCACAAACTTGTAGGTATGTAAATAGTTCTTAAATAACGGGAATCGAGTCTCGAAGGCTTTTTCTTCTTTTTCCAAGTTTTACCTTGGAGCTGTGAGAAAACCAAACTAAGTCAACGCAATCAAAAGATACGGCCCGGCCGTTTATGCCGCATATTCAACGGAATCTCAAAGGAATCAAAACCTATAGGGTACTTCCCGTTGACTTAGAATCATGAAATTTGGCAAGAAGCAATGTCTTATAGAACAAGAAAAGGAAAAAATCCGAAAACCGTTAATTAGTAAATACATCACATAAAAAATAAAGTTCAGTATAAGCTGACACTCGCTAAGTACGAGAGTGCTAACTTTTGATTTTTTGAGTTTGCGTTTGATTTTTTTACAGCTTCAAGGAATTGCAGACCTGAGCATTTAATATGAATTTCAAATTGATACCTCCACGCGTTCCGGAGAAAAAGGGTCTTGACAGACAGACAGACAAACGGACAATTATCATCATCACCAAGTTAGACATAGGCCTTTCCCAATTATCTCCAGCTGTAAAAATATTAGTTTGCTCGCGACTGCGTTTACGTAGAAGTTGTTTACAGGTATTCGCTCGGAACTGTACAATTTTCAGGAAAGTAACCTTATCTCCGTGGCTGGGCCAGATTCCCTTCGTACACCATCTTTATGTTAAATTTCACGTCAGTCGGTTTAGGCGTCGAACCGTGAAAAAGTAACAAACAAGCACACCTTCACATGTATAATTAAGAATAGCAAGGATGTTTATCTGAAACGATCTTAAATGCATCCTAACAAGCTACCTGTTAATACATTTTTAGTTTTTTAAATCAGATCTGATTTAAAATTAAGTTTTTGATGACTATCTGCCGCACTCAAAGACGTCAATTAATTTTTAAGTTTCATTAAAGTTGCTGCGTCTTATTCTATTGCTATAGCAAAGAAAGTTACAGCAGCTACTTTAATGAAACTTAAAACTTTATTGACGTCTCTGAGTGCGGCAGTATCTCATTACACAGACCTACAAAATTCTTACTGCCGCACTCAGAAACATCTATTAATTTTTAAATTTCATTAATATTGCTGCTGTCACTTTCTTTGCTATAGCGATAGAATAAGACGCAGCAACTTTAATGGAACTTGAAAATTAATTGACGTGTTTGAGTGCGGCAGTTAAACAATTATTTCATATTTACAAAATATACCTACATATTTATCTAATATGGACGGCTAGCACATGTTGCCCGCGACTGACTTGTTAGTCGCTCGGATCTCTCATTCTAACTAGTCTGCACAGATAAAGACGCACTGAGCGACAAGCGAGAAAAAATCGCGCCTGTCCCCACAGATTTGGCCTTGCCGCTTAAAAATTAACACTTTCCCACTTTCCCCGAATCTTGGTGACCCGATGAATAATAAAAAATATTTTGCGGCCCGCGGCTCGCGACTTTGGAACTGTAATAATGTTTTAATTATATTTGTGGACGGAACTTCGGGGTTGGAGGGATTTAAGGTACTTTCGTTTTAGTAGGCGTGTTCGGGGAACCTTTTTAAACGCTGAAAAAGTTATAAAATAGACCATTTTTATGCAAAGGGCTTATTTATCGTGTTAATTATGATAAAAGTTTAGTTTGGAGTTATAATATTAAGCTTAATGCCCATATAATAAGTTAGAAGGCCAGTTTTGAATTAAAGTTAACGAGATAATATTAATAAGAAATTCACGGGATAAATAAATTAAAAATTAAAATTAAATTAAAATTGATTTGTTCAGTATAAAGCTACTAGCTAGCTTTGTAAAGCTACTTTACAGTTTTTGGCACCTCTTTTTAGTATTAAATACCTGTAGTAAGAGACACCCCTCTTCCTTAAGAGACATTATTTCTATTATGTATCTATGGTATAACAATGTATTGTTATTTTGTTTTAATTTAGTAAAACAAAATAACAATTTTTCAAGGTTTAAATAATTAGTTTAATTAGTTCAATTAGCCTATAACATTAACTTATAATTTCTGGTCGACATTAGAATTTTAAAAAAGGTTTATTTTTTAATATCTGCAAATTAAATTTTAATTTACAAATAAGGCCGCCAACCACGGGGTTTTTATAAATATATCCTAGTTTAAAGGACATCGGGTACCGTCCGAGCGAGGGTATCTTAAAATGTCCAGAATCCGTATATAAACACCTGACAAATTACAAGCAGTGAAAGGGACGGAGATATATGAGTAATATATTTCCATCCCTTTCAGGCTGTCACTTGGAAGATTTTATTAGCTCATAATATGGCCTCAGGTAAAACCAAAACTACGAAAATAATAATTGGTTAACTCGATATAAACTTACCTCTTTACCTTCGGACACTACGTAACTACGTTACGATCTTGGGATGGCATAAAATGAACAGATTGCGCATTTGCACAAAACTCCAGTTGAAGTTGCATCAGAAACCAATTAGGAAACAGTCATTTCTTTAACGGGTTCTTTCCTGAATAGCTCAGGTGAGCAGATTGCTTCTTTAACTCCTTTTTTGTTTACCTTAAAAGAGTTATAACCCTTTGAAATTACGAGTATTATTTAGGTTTTAGAACATTTGACTGTAGAGTTTAAGAGTTAATACTCATGGTATTAATATGGTACAGTCGAAGACAGAAAGATGTATACACTTTTTCACCTTGTTCCATTGTAATAAGGTCCAAAAGTGTATACATCTTTCTGTCCTTGACTGTACTTCAAGCCATACAATGCTTTGAAGACAACCGCTTCATTGTCGTGGAAGAAGCTAGCTTTTGAAATCATATAAAATAGTTACAGTGTAATATTTTCGTTTCAAACCCATTTTCAGCGCAACGGGTTCATGAAAAATAAATGACGATCGACTTCCAGCAAATAACAATTGCATTATATAAAAAATAGTCTATATTTCATAAACAATAGTAGTTAAAAGTCAAATATCTATGAGTATTCAGAAGTGCAAAACTTTCACGGCCTACGTATATTCCACAATTAGTATATTTTGCTTTCTCATTGTAATCATAATGCTACATTGTCTGTACCTCTATTGTTAACGTATCATTAACGTTGTGATAGCTCTAATGACAGGTAAGGCGGCGAAGTCATAATCAATACGATTGCAATAGAGGAAAAAAAGGAGAATATCTCTCGAACAATAATTGAAGTAAGTTCATCATTATTAATTATTATGTGATAACTGATAAGGTTATATAGTGGCCACAATTAAAGTCTGTCGCCGTACAAACTCGGATCAGATATTGGTATCGCTTCGCGCTCCGTTTTCCTTAATCCATGCTCACCCAGTATTAACCGTTCCGTAAAAGTAAACAACTTTTAAGGCCCGGCTTTATGCAAATCCCGGACAAGGAATGAATTTTAAATTTTTCTAATCTTTTAATTTTCTGGCCGTTCACGCGCCATTGTTTCCTTTCCGTTTCTTTAATTGCGCCAGCGACGCTGAACGGAGCGAATTATTGAAAAAGTTGGCGTTTACGGACTGTTGTTTGGTGTAGCAGTCGAGCGGCAGAAACGCCGTTGTTTTTTCATATTATTCTGATTCTTAAAAGGTTGTTTTTTTAACCGACTTCAAAAAAGGAGGAGGTTCTCAATTCGTCTGTATGTTGTTGTTTTTTTTTTGTATGTTTGTTACGCGATTACTCCATCAATTGTGGACCGATTTTGAAAATTCTTTTTTTTTTTGAAAGGGTATACTTCCGAGGTGGTCCCATTGTCACGAAATCAGAATTTGATGATGGAATCCATGAGAAATCGAGGGAACTCCTCAAAAGTTATAGGCACATATACAGCGATTTTGGTATTACCTACAAGACCTTAAGAAATTGCATTACAAAAGCACCTCTTGGCGACGAGGAACTGATGATGAAGACCAGAGGTGACCACCGGAACTGGCTTAGTCGTAAGTGATTGACGCCAGCAATGAGATTTCTTTATTAAGACTATGAAGCTATGAAGCTAGTTTTATACTCATTATAACACATATGGTGAAGTGCAACTGATGGTGAAGTACCGGGAGAACTCCTCAATGATTAACGGCCCTGCATCTTGGGCAGCGACATTTTGTTAAGGGTGATGAGAGATTGGTATTAGGCTATTGTTTCTTAATGTGATGTTTATGTGCTTTAGTTTATCACATAATAATAAGAGGTGCATCACTAAAAAGCAAAAAAAAAAATTTTTTAACAAAAATATAAAACCGTCTTCAAAAACCTACTAAAAAGCGTTAAATAAAAACCGGCCTCATAGGAGTCCTAGGAATAGCCTATTTAGTGCCGAATAGGTACATAGAATATATCGAAGTCGGTGGCAAGAATCATGGTGTCATTGCTACTGTGTATACCTACTTGACACCGGCTTGGATATATTATATGTACCTATTCGCCACTAAATAGGCTATTCCTAGGACTCCTATGAGGCCGGTTTTTATTTAACGCTTTTTAGTAGGTTTTTGAAGACGGTTTTATTTTTTTGTTAAAAATTTTATATTGACATTGTTATCGGTCAATCGTGTACCACAGATCTTTTTAGTTTGACTACGTTTGGCGTCATCGCCCACATATTTTTTGGGCTCTTTGTACGCATGCTTGTATGTATGTACGGATTTTTTTTACTAAAGAACTGTTGAATTTTTTTGCGTGTAAAAAATGTGAAATACACTTTTCAGGGTACCTAGTAAGTAAGTGCAGTTGGTTACGTGTATTAGAAGGGACAAATATATTTTTTTTAATAAAATCCTTTAACACATTCGCTGCCACCTAACCTCCAAATGTAGTCGTTTTGACACACCAGGTATATAACCGGCGCTTAATGTGTTGAATGAGGCATCCTTGGGGAGTTTATTTTCAAAAGGTGCTAATTACTAGTAAGGTAGTATACATTATCCCGATCAGTTTTTCGTCCAGAAGCTAAGAGTAATTACGAGTAATGCATATCATACATACAAATATAAATAACGCAGTGCGACAGACAGCGTAAAAAAATAATTAGAACGCATACCCTCAATGGTATCCGTTTACTTTTCATCCGTTATTGCCGTGTGAAGGCAAACTTTGTATTGTAGTTTGTGTTCATAAGTCATCAAGCTGAAAAAAATAATTTCAGTTGGTGGCGTTTAAAAAACCGGTCGTTTTAGCCGCCGGTCTGACGCGGCTCGCTTACTTCACCTTCAGTCGGTAATGGACTCGCAAATAGCGGTAAAACAACCACCGCTCCGGGTCTTAGGGCACCAGCTACATTCAGACAATAGGTTGATAGCCGATTTTTTACCCGACTGGGCTAAGCCAAAAGACGGGTAATGACTTTAACAAAAATCGGATGTTCCAGTCTAGCTCCTAAACTATTAATGGGACTGATTTTAAATGGGTTGTCATATAGCTATTTAAAATCTGATCTCTTCCTACGCAGCGCTTGTAGAAACACGACTTAAAAAAGTGCTCGTGCTGTGCGGTGGCTTGAAAAATAATCAGCAAAATAATCAGAAAAATTATTTCGAAAATTAAATCGTCACAAATATTATGTACGCAAACTTAATCTTTTTACTACAATATAATATGTTACATTCTTTAACCTCTATACTAATAGTTTTTCTTGACTTTTAGCTCCGTTTTCAATCTTCTACTGGTAGGCACTGTGTGTAGACTCCATTTTGACCAGACAAGACTCTACTTTACTCCCTACTTCATGCTGGAACAATTTCTCTCCGCTGCCGCTAGTACCCGAGTCCACTAGCAAAAAAGGTCCAATTTTAACATGAAAAAACGAAAATGCATAATTTAAATGAACGGTTACACCCAACTTGGCTGCGCCAATAGCACCGCTAAAAAATTAACTAAGTTGGCAAACTTTTATAGTTCAGGCATTCAAGAACACGTTTCCCTTTGTTTGTGGAAATTCTTTTAATCTGAAAAGTTTAAGCAAGTGTGAACAGTGATTTCCTTTTCCGTTCTCGTGCTACGAGCTACGCTGTAGCGGCTATGATTCGTAGCACCGTTTAAAAAGTTTAGGTATAAGAGGATTGTGAGTTGACGGCTTTCCGTACAAACGGCAATAACGTTTTCCACCGTCTAAACGTTAACTGATTTCGACCAATTTTTAGGCCAGATTATGGCCGAAATTACTTTTGTATGAAAACAATAAAATGGAGATAAATTTAAATTTATTGATAATATTGGTAAAAACGAAACGTACAGACATAGTTTTTGTTCCGACTGACCACATAAAAAATTTAGTCGAAACCGGTTAACGTTTAGGGGGTGGAAAACGTTATCGCCGTTTGTTTAGAAAGCCGTCAACTCACAATCCTCTTAACTATTGAAGTGATAATCGTTTTCATAAATGGTGTTATTTTGCAATTTATGTAAGTATAAATAATTTGATTATGCATTTAAATACAATAGTTTAAATGTGTTGTCTAGATATAATTTATATTTTAATTGTAAAATGTTTATTTGTTTTAGTATTTTTGTGTATTCCCATAAAATGTTGTTAGGTACCACTACCAAACCAAGAATGGTTTAGTAGTAGATTTAGTTTCATGACAATTCCGGAACTTTTTCGATTTAATAAGAACCAAATCACGCGAAACGGTTTTTACTATATGCATACAATTGTTATACGAACCAGTTAATTAAAAACCAAATAACAGTTTTAACAATCAAATAAAAATGTACCTGTTGAGCTCAATTTAAATAAATTCCAACTAACCAATTCTCTGGAGGCTTGCAACCCTAGCGTAAACAAATCTACTGGTAATTGGCAACACCGCCCGTCGCCCGCGGCAAACAGCGACTATCGAATTATTCGAATTACTGTCTCGATACGCGATATAGAGTCGATGCGGTGTGTTCGTAAACAGAGTTGGTTAACGTAACGTTTCATGTCTATAACATGAACTGTCTAAAGGCCACTCGCAGCAAAAAGTTAAATTGAGATTAACCGCCTGTTTCACAATCGTCAAGTAAAGCATATCTGTCAAATAAATTAAGCCCTTTCTTACACTTGAAAATAGACAAGAAGAGGGCTATCTTTATTTGACAGATGAATTTACTTGTCAAATGTGAAACAGGCTCTTAGTTTTACAGTTTAGTTGTGTCAAAATGTATGGAACTGTCAGTGTTAAATCTAGATTTCAGACGGATGGTTTCACACATTTTGACACGGCTAAACTTTACTTACTAAATATCGATTTATTTTGGTAAAGGTTAATATATATAAGGGTTTCCGTCCACAATTGTATGTTGACGTTACACAGTTGCGTCATTTATGAAAAACGGAACAGTAGAACTATAAAAAAAAACTAGAACATAGAGTAGGTAAGAAATATTTTAAAAAAGTAATTAAATTTTGATGCTTTAAATTCTAAAATTTGAATGAATTCGTAATACAAACTGGCACGGCTTGGCTTTTAATATCAAATATGAACTCTATCGCCTTTTATTTGACGTTTAAATTGACTTGATCAGTAAAACTGTAATGGCGGCGCTCTACCAGGCATAATTAATATGTTAATATTTTGATTACAGATGTTTAGTGTTAAAATGGCACAGCCATACTTATCATAAATCAATTTTGGTATTTGCTTGTCATAAATTGTGTATTTCTATGTATACCTAGTTTGATCTTGTGTTGTTGTTTTTGTACATTAATAAGAATTTTGAAATATGCATCATTTGCAATATCCTTGATTTTTTTTTGTTTTCAGAAGGTACTTGAGTACTCGCCTACTACATGACAAGTTATTTTAGGAAATAGGGTTTATACTTACACTAAGTATATAGAACATCTTAAAAATGAAATGTTTAGTACGAGTATCCAATAAACTGCTGATTTGATTACTAATGAGCATAATGAGCCTTATTTATTAACCTCGATAACGAATTACGAATAACAATTACCTAAATTGATCAAAGTACTCAGTCCAAATAATTGGGAACATGCATGAATTTTTTTCATCGAATTTCTTAACAAAATATGAAAATACCGTAAAAAAGGTGGCGAAAAGTGAAATTAAAATCAAAATCGGCCAAAAAATTTGCATTTGTATTATAAGTATAATATAAGCATTTAAACACTACTACTATGTTATTCTGTTGACACATCGTCGTTCAGTTCTATTCAGTTTCCTCGATCGTCTGTGAAACCAGCGACTAAATGAATGTGCAGGCAGTTGAATGTCATTTACCCACCTTGACGGACGACGTAAATTCGCCGGCTATTCATCGACTGAGTAGAACTGAACGACGATGTGTCAACAGAATAACATAGCTAATTAGACAGAGAGATCCGACATGAACTGTGACGTCAGCGTACACTACGGCCATATAAACTCCATGTTAAATTCAGTTTATCTAGAAAGAGATAGAAACAAGTCATTAATGGCTTATATCTTCGTTATTTATATAGTTATTCGAAAAATATTTTTTCTACTGTTTGTTACATGAATGACTTTTTATTAAAGCAAAAAAAGTCATGCATATTCCCTATTTTATAGTTTTATATTATCATACAGTTGTATCATATTTTTCTAAAAATAAACTGGTAATACCCAGATATAGCGTGAGCGAGCTAGCCAACGTTCGGGTGCTTTCATCAGCGCAGCGGAAATTGAGCCGAGCGAATGAACGAATGATTGGAACGAAACGCATTGTCTCTCGGACGCTCTAGATAATTCCAATCAACCACGCTGACGGACTCGGCCATCTTAAGGGCGCTAGAGGGGAGGGAGAGGGGGCTTAACAGTCACCAAGGGCCCTAGCCGAAGCCTAACTTAACAATTTTGGAAAATCTACAAATTTTATGGAATTTACATGTTTAAGCGGCTGGCGCGACCGACTGATCGTTAGCTTGCGTCAATCCTATTTACATTTACTACTTAGGGCCCCGCAGGATGCTTCATACAAACTAAGGTAATATGGCACCAGTAATGGACATGGACTGGATTATTTTTTTCATTTATTTTGTAACAAGTGTGGAGTTCACCAACAGTTAAACAGGTGATTAGAGGTTTGACGACTGTCAAAATGTATTGACTAACAGTCAATTAAGATTTAGTAGTCCAGTCCTGTAACAATTAAAAATCGGTTAGTGAAATAGTGGAATATATGATTATAACCGCATGATTTTTGAATTTTAAGTGTCCGTTATTGGTGCCTCTCAGCTAAAAGTGTCCAACACTGGTACCAATTATTTTTAAACGGCTTGACCGATTGAGCTGAAGCAAACGAATTCTATATCAGAAATATAATTAGGCCTCATGTCTGTACATCTAACACAAATAACTAACTGCCGCACTCAGAGACGTCAATTAAGTTTTAAGTTTCATTAAAGTAGCTGCTGTCACTTTCTTTGCTATAGCAATAGAATAAGACGCAGCCACTTTAATGAAACTTAAAAATTAATGGACGTCTCTGAGTGCGGCAGTAAGTCTGTTTTATTCTTCTTAAATAAAACCAAAATCTAAAACCAACAATCAAACCATTCACAGCAACAAATTGTCAATCGTCGGTCGGCGGCTAAACGAATTCTCGCTCGTTTTGCATACAAATCGTTTTGATTGTCAATATATCAACGGGCATGACATATGTATTCACGTTTTCTTACGAGTACATAGAGTTTAACAATGTTTCATATACCTACCATCCACTGTAGAAGTTGAACATAAAAGAGTCTAGACCCAACACTAACTCGTTAGCTGATAGCTCCAGATCAGCCCAGTTTTCATGAAATAAGTAAGATCCATCCCTGGATTGGACAAGTTGATAGAAAAATTGCATTGAAGTCGGCTCCCCATAAAGCACAATACGAGAACAGATTGTCGGACAGTGGACACAAAAAGGCTTAATAACTTAGGTTAGCCTAACCTAACTAAGTTAAAAACCCCCGACAAAATCGGGACCTGTAATTTCAGAGCTCATAACTCTTAAATGGCTTATTGGATTCTCATCAAACCAAATTAAAAACACTCTCAATGAAGTCACCTTTTTATGAAAAAAAAAATCAAAATCAGTCTATCCGTTTACGGCTACGATGCCGCAGACAGATACAAAGATACACACGTCAAACTTATAACACCCCTCTTTTTAGGAAGTTCCTGGTGTTTCACTCATTTCTTTTCGTAAAATCATTCCTTCATGTACCCATAGTGTGAGTGCTTCTGTTAAACTTTGTTTTAACCCATATTGCTATCGTATTGGTTATGACTCTGCTGCCTTTACTGTCATGTTAATAAGATCTAACTAATCATAACTCTAACAATATGATAACAATTAGGAAAAAAAGATAACGTAGAATAAGGGCGCTGATTTTAACGTTTCTAAGTTTATAAATGTTGTGTCAGTCAGTATCAAAACAATTTTACATGTATAGACTTAATTCAAGTATAGATATGTTTTCAACATTAATTACAAACAAGTCCGAATAAGTCGTCGCAGCGGTTTCCCAACTCAGCCAAGACCTAGTTTATCCCTCTGCAATCTACGGGGCTTAACTTCGTTGCGCCCGACTCGAGGCTGAATTAAACAGATTCCAGCGCCTACAATTGCCGTTAATTTAAAAATGAAAAAGCAACGGATTAGCCTAAAAAGAAGACTCTTTTTTACTTTGGCAAGTGGAAATATAATTTTACTGCTTGCTGTTAGTAATAGTTAATGACGAAGAAGCTTTTCTTCATACACCCTCAGGTCTTGACGTAAATATTAAGTATAAAAATGTCCTGTGTATATCAGTCCAGAACATAACTTTAATTTTTGGATATGTTAATTAGTTTAGGGAGTTATTAAGGTTTTAATGATACGGTAAAGAACACTACCTTGCAGTACACCTTTATTTTCTCTCTTGGCTAAAAATATATATATTTTTAGTCGCAATACTTGATAATATCTTATCTTGAATAACATAGCAATGAACTGAATTACTTCGCGATAATTCAAAAAATATCAAGACTTGAAATAAATGTATTAGTTAGTTGAGTTTTTAAATTTGTGTTAAACTGTTGGTTTTCCAAGGATTAATAAATAAATAAATCCAAACTTTCGAAGCCACTGAAGCATTTCTCACTTTACATTCAACAACTTTGACTCTCCTTACTGAAAAAAAAAAAAAGGCTAGGAGGCATATTGTCTCAACAGTTGGCACAGTTAATCAAGATTTCATAATTATGTAACAAGTACTACTTCATATGGGCAAAAATTTTATATTAACTACCCTATCCCTACTCTAATTTCTTACCCATGAAAACCTATAATGCCCGCAGATGAAACTAGACCGTTATACTTTTCCCAACTCATTAAAAAAGGTCTATTCTAATAAAGAATCCCAGCGTTACTTTATGTTAAGGTGGCTTCCCACGATGCGTGAATTCCCCGACTATACGAAATAAAAAGAGAGCAATGCATGTATCTTCCCAATACAATGCATCTATCTCGTTCCATCTTATGTATTGTCCGTAACGATACGCATCATGAGTAGCTACCTTAACGTAGTATAAATCTCCAGAGAGACAATAACGAGGTCTAAGAAATTTGGTTCAGCGTTAAATCGTTATGAATTTGTCGATACATTGAATCTCCGGTAAACTTCGTTATCGACTCTCTAATGAACGGTCCCCAACTGTATCCGGCTAGTAGTGCAGAAACTATTGAATCATTGAAATATGGTCGGTCTGGTAAGAAAGACTTTTAAAACTACTTAGATACTTTTTTGGGAATTGGTATTAAATCATTTGTAAAAATAATAAACTGGTAACGGGTGCAATGACTTTCCCTAAACCAAGGTACTAAAATAAGTAACCTTTTTGTTTGTTGGTTAATAATTTTAGAAAATTATAATAATTATATATCAAGCACTACCGGCTAAATTGTTGTCCCCCAAAGATCTCCTCCAACGGTTTCCCTCGACCCTTATCTGCTCTTTGGTCCAACTTGAGACTATGAGAGAGACCTCCCAATATTATGGTTTCCGGTAGATGGTCACCTATAACCCAAGCACCCGACAATGTGCCACACTCATAACTTTTGCAACACCATTGAAACAATCCATGCACTTTGAAACTAGTCAATGTAAATTCCGCCAGCGGTTGGTGGCACTGCAATGGGCCTGCACTGCGCAATTAACGCCCCGTGCCGCGATTATCGCTCCTAAACCGCTATTAACGCTGTCTCGCACTATTGTCTGTTGCGACAGCAGTGGGCGCTGCAGTATTGGAGCTTAGTTTGGTGCAATATGTGCGTTACCATATGGGAAAATAAAAGAGTGATGCACGCTAGAAGAGCTAGCACACCAAAGGCACAGTTTCTCTATGTACAACAAGGAAGGTTTTTTATTGATCAAAAATGGGTTTGCCTTTGACCTGCCTCACTTGATGAAAATTTGCAGTGCGAAATTGTACAGCGGAGCCGATCTCAGCCTAACACTTTTTCTCTTACGCATGCTCCTGTCTCACTCGCATCCCTCGCTCGTTTATTCGGATACATTCCTCGCACACATCTCTCTGCTAAGAACTCCGCATAAGCGGTGCTGAGCCACACGAGGTAATTCAAGCTAACCTATTGGTACATTTTCATCGCTCGCTCTTGACTCATTTTCCTTCCTCAGATCTAGTAGAAAACCCCATCCGAAGTTAGTTTGTTCATCTTATCTTATGGCAACCTCAGCCCTTACGCTTCGACCCTATAGGAACTTTAATACAATTAAGTAGGTAACATTTTAAAACATTCAGTTAGCACAATGTTTCGGGTTTCTCACATTTATATGCTTCACCGTAAAAGCATGGTTATATAATATTCGGTTTTTGGTTGGCCGCATCTTCTTAAGAATTACAATAGTAGCACTCTCTAGGCGATGGTTCCAAAACATTTCCTCATTAAATAGCATTTTTCTTAAACTATTTTTCTTATCTCTAAGATATCGTTATCGGATTTCACCGCCCGTCTGGTAACCAAACATTTGATATGACCTATAAAGGCTATAATCATTTAAAAACATACAAACATCACCCATAATAATTTTAAAAAGTGTACAAGTCAGATACAGAGCGCTCATAGCTCTTAGGGCCTGCGCAAACCGGCGGAGCGCAGCGCAGATCACTTTAAATTTATCAATGTTTATTCATCCCTATTTTAATTACAATAAGGTATAAATTTAGAGCCGCAGCCGCAGAGTAGAAATCCCCCGTGATGCTCCGAGGTCGGTCTCACCTTATTGTAATTAAAATAGGGATGAATATACATTGATAAATTTAAAGTGATCTGCGCTGCGCTCCGCCGGTTTGCGCAGGCCCTTACAATGACGATTGAGTTTGTATTTCTCTTTCACTCGCCCACATAATACAATACCCAATATGCTCATATGCTAGTCTTACCGACTTTACGTGAACCCAAAATACTTTCTTAGAGTTATTGCACTGTAATTGGCTATTTGACTGACTGGTCCAATCAGCAACTTTTATTGAAACGTCAAAACGATCCGGTAGTATGAAGTTAGTATGAAAATAGTAAAATATGACGTCACAATTTTCAGTGTTCCTTTATAAAGATTTTGTTGGATTAAAAATCGTTTAAATACCAAAAATAAACGATAGCTAGGTTTCTCCGTGTTATTTTCGAAAGCTTGATTTACTTAGTGGTACCTAGTGTAAAAATAATTTATTTTGACATTAGTCAAATAGTTGTTGGTCTTACTGTTCTAACTCTGACTGTGTTTAAACAGTTACATGAAGTTGAGAAGCACCCACTTTTCGAATAGACATCAAATTGAAACTTCGAATTATAGTCAGCCCCGTTGAAACTGCGCGAACTAGTTTCGATTTTGGCTCTTCACATTGTACGAGTATGTTTGCTGATATTATCGTTGTATTGTATCTCTATATTGCTGCTGTGTCCTTTTTAGGGTTGCGTACCCGAAGGGCGCCCAACGGGATCCTATTAATATGCCTAAAATTATTTATTTATTAATAAAGGGGGTCTCCATACAAGAAATGTTTTTTAGCGTATTTTTATTTATGTTGTATCGTAATAACGGTAAAACATACAAGCGTCAAATTTGGTTTGATTATAGAACAAACCTATAGAATAACAACAAATACTAAAAACCAGCCAAATGTGTATGGAACCCTCAGTGCGCGAGTCTGACTTTACACTTTTTAATGACTCTACTACGCGTTGGCCCCAAACAAATAAGCGATCCATACAAAATAAGAGTTGTCGCTATCAGTTCTTCCTTGCGAAGGGTCAAGGTAAATTTGGGTCAACATAATAGAACTCATTAATTCTTAGCAAAAAAGATTAAATAGTTCCATGTCTGAATTTTGCCACCCGTTTTACTGACAACCATTTTGCTCGTCGACGCGAGGCTAGCGGGCAAAGGCTGCGATCGTTCAGCCTCTAATCTAGACCGTTCATCAATGCGTCCGATTTTGAGTAGACTCCCGACTCACTAATTGCTAGCGATTGCCTTAAACTGGCTTTATGTCTGCTGACTATGTCCATTGTTATATCTGTAAAGTCCTGCAATTTAGCTGAACGTCCGACACAATTTGGCGTATTTATTAACTTTGTTAAATAATTTATCTTCCTTTTATGAAATTATTAAGTTAACCAACAGTCCGAAATAAGAAAGAAAATTATTTCTAAATTTTACCTCGTTTTTTATAACCGCTTCTTGTATGTAATGTGTGGACAGACTCGGAATCTAGTAGTGACAAGTGCATTTTCAGTTCAGGTTAATTTATCAAGTAATTTTAACACGTGTTCATGCTCTTCTTATCAACTTGTTTACCTCGTGATCTTATATTGTCCGAAAAATCAACAAGAAGAAAACGTTAACACACAATAAACAAGTCTTATACACTCACGCAGAACAGGGAACAACAACAAGACTCAGGAAGCGACCCAAACGGCCGTTTGACGGTATTTATCACTTCCAGCGCAAATGTACGCCAATAAATAACTCAAAATTCGCCGGACGACGCTACAAATAAGCCGTAATGGCCGTGTTTTGTGACTTCCCGGGCATTTGTATAGATTTCTATGGTCCAAGTTTATTTTTATTTGAACTTGCAAAAGTTTTTGTCTTAAAAGGAAGTTGGTTAATACTATCTGCCGCTTCCGTTATCCGTTCTATTATTGGGGGAGAATAGTCCCAGACAAATTGACCTACTTCTAAACTAATTTAATCCAATTAGTCTTAAATACCTAAAGGTTAAGTTTTCATTTAGCTAAATAAGAATAGAAACAACATATAAACTGGATCGCAATACTTAGGCCGTATTAATAAACTCATTTCAACTGTGATCCCGTCTCAAGATACGTCAAAATAAACGTCATTCCATAGAAAACTGACGTTTTTGACGCATCTTGTGGTAGGCATCTCAGCCAATATCAGTTTATTAATACGGCCCTTAATGACGTTGTCTTCTTAATTCTTTAACTTCTCAAACAAGCTCAGACGTAACGTAATATTACGTACTACGTTGTCTACGTTTTCCAAATAACGCTCGCGTTATTCTGATGCGAAGGGTACGAAGCCTTAAGACTACCGGACGGCGCCGCGCCGACGCCGGCGGGTTTCACTTGACGCGCAATCGGGCGTGAATGTGTGAATGATTCGCCTACGGGAGCGCAGTACTGCGTAGAACTAGCAAGGACAATATTTCGATTCTTCGATAAATGATTAAAAATGCGACAGGGTAAGTATTTAAGATGTATTCGAAATTATATTTCAAGTATTACATTTTTAAATGAGTTATTTTGGGCACGAAGTTTTGATAAAGGTGATTCGTGCGTTCAGGTTAGGTTAGATCTTGATCGCACCTTTAAAGCTTGAAAACTAATTTGGTGAATTTTTCATTAAATTAACTTTTTATCTGAACACCTCCAAGCAATACGGATACATAGGTACTTCTAATATAAAAAGAGCCTAGAATAAAGACCTGCGGCACTTTGAATTTAACGGTACATTCAACTGATGGGGTTTTTAGTGTGTATTTAATTTAAATAATATTTTGTAATACCTAAGTGTGTACATGATTTGAATGCGGTTTAAGACTGACTGTATTATTATAAGTTGATAACATTAAAACAAATATTTAAACTTTATACCTACTTTATTTGAAGTAATCAAACGCTTTAGACGAGTTTCATCACAAGAAGTAAACAGTGGTTTGTGTTGAAAAAAAATGGTTATACAAGGTGGGCCAAAAGAAGTCATCCGATGTTGTTTGACACTCTTTTTTTTTCTAAATGAAAAACTTGGATTCTGTTTTTTTATTATATTAATTTAAACCTTTAGAATTTTATTGGTCAAGTCGAGAAGATTATATCGGCCAAATGGGCGCCGTCACAATTGATTGTCATACGGGCTCGTTTTATGGCATTTTTCATCACTTCGGCGAGAACTTCGGGCGACAGATTCTCGCACTCGTGTCGAATGTTGTCCTTGAGGGCTTCCAGAGTCTCGGGCTTGTTCACGTAAACACGGGACTTCAAAAAACCCCACAAAAAAAAGTCTGGAACGCTTAAATCGGGTGATCTTGCGGGCCAGTGCAAATCGCCAAAACGAGAGATGAGGCGACCCGGGAACGCCGCCTTCAGAATATCGGTTGTGGCTCGCGCAGTGTGTGCCGTTGCTCCGTCCTGTTGGAACCACATGTCGTTCGGTCCTAATTCGTCCAATTGCGGCAGAAAAAACTCGGTCAACATGGCCCTATAGCGCGCACCGTCCACTGTTGTCGTATGGCCAGCGGCATTCTCGAAAAAAAATGGCCCAATGACTCCTCCAGCGTGAACAGCGCACCATGCAGTCACTTTGAGCGGGTGTAATGGCTCCTCGTGCATCACTCGTGGATTTTCGGTGCCCCAGAAGCGATAGTTTTGCTTGTTCACGTACCCGCTGAGGTGGAAATGAGCCTCATCGCTCATTATGATTTTGGTCGAAAAATCGTCCACTTCTTCCTCGAGATTGAGAATGGCTTGGGCGTAGGTTACGCGCGTTTGGCGGTCGGCAGGCAGCTGCTGATGCACGGACTGGACTTTGTATGGGAACATGCGCAGGTCTTTGACCAAAATTCGCCTTAGGGACGTCCGTCTGATGGCTAATTGCGTGGCACGGCGTCTGGTTGATGTTTCCGCCGACAGCTCGACATCCTCGGCAACAGCGGCGATATTCTCGGCAGAACGGGCGCTCCGGGGCCGGCCACTCTTGGCAACGTCTCGTGTGGTCCCATACTCTTCAAGGTTGGTGGCCAAACGGCGCAGTGTTTGCGCAGTCGGTGTCTGACGGCCGGGGAATCGGCGACGGAATTCGCGCTGCGCCAACACCACAGACGAATTGTTACGCAAAAAAATAGACACGATTATTCCGCGTTCTTGGGGAGTGTATCGCTCCATGGCTTGTTCACTTGTATTTTGCATCTGTCAAGTCCACAAATGTCAAAACAGATTTGACATTGGCGACCATTTGCAAAAATGAGAGCATCTTCCAATAGGGTGATTTCTTTTGGCCCACCTTGTAGTAATACTGTATGAACACAAACATATTGACCAAGCTTACCACGAATATTGTGTTCATTCCATCTTAGTATATTTTCTATGTGCAGTCTTACTCCGTCGTTTGCAGAGTCAAGTTGGAGAGGCGGGAAAAGCTGTATTAGAGAAATAAAATATAGGGATCGGTAATGTGCGTCCTTAACATGTTTGTTTTCCAAATTCAAAAGCGAGGGGCGGACTACGAGATAGCCCTTATCTGTTAAAGTTAATGATGTGAAAGGTGTTTTAATTGG
Source organism: Tortrix viridana (assembly GCA_963241965.1). Taxonomy (NCBI): domain Eukaryota; kingdom Metazoa; phylum Arthropoda; class Insecta; order Lepidoptera; family Tortricidae; genus Tortrix; species Tortrix viridana. Next base: position 4,585,082 of record OY725181.1, read on the forward strand.
GAACTAATTTAAAAACCAATTCAGAAAAATAAGGCTGCTATTCAATCTGGAATGTAGCAATTCCCGTCATATTTTTACCCAAAAACTGCCACTTAATGTGGCGGTGCCATATCGCAAATTCATTCTTTTTTACCAAACTACCCACTAAGTACTCAATTTTTTTTATTTCAATTGAATCTAATAAACTAAGTTATTAATAAGTTTTTACTGCTTACTTCAGTTACCTTTTATTTAGAAAACACTATTTCAATTTTAAATATGCTATTTTAAATATGCATATCATCTCCAGTGGTTCTACATAAGAGCTCACTAGTATAAAATTTAATTAAAGTTGTTGTTAATCATCATTATTCATAATAAAAACCTTAGAGCATTTAAAATAATACCTACAAAGCAACTACACCGGCAACGTACAATTAAATTATACTCTTTAATTAAATAAAGATTTTCTCGCACAATAAAACGCGGGATAAATTACATGTACCTAACACAAGAATAACTTAGTTTTTAATTAAAACTACCTATCTTGGTAAGCATTCCCACTTCGTAGCTCATTAGGGTTGGCGCTTTACGATAATAGCAAATGTAAATATTAACTGAAATTCCAAGCGACTCTAGTTAACAGTTTCATACAATTCTGTGGGCCATTATTTGCCAGTGTTTATTGATGTGGAGAAACTTGAATAAAACGAGAGTCCTTTACACGCATAAAATTGTTTGACCTAATGTATTTTTAGGTCGATAATCTTTTTGCCTAACACCCTTTTACGCTGACAGGATATAATAAATGCTTTTTTTTTCGAAAAAAGTGTACATAATTAAAAACAAAAATTAAGAAACGGTAACTTTTCCGGTTCGTCACGAAAATTAACGCTATACTAAATGGGTACACTACATAACTCCGAAGAGTCATAATTCCGAATTGATTGAAATCCCGAATTTTTATAATTCCGAATGCAATTTTTTTAATGGAGGCTTTATTTTTTGTTATACCACATAAATCAAACCTAACCAACGTATAGCAATAGAAATATATTTTTAATTTTAAATAGCTCCAGCATAACATAGATTTCGTAAAATTGAAAATTCGGACAAATGAATATTCGGAAAAAAATATTTCGGAATATTTGGGTGTTCCCATACTAAATGTATGACTAATTTTCGTGACGCACCGGAAAAGTTAACATTTCTTAATTTTTGTCCTTGATGTACACTTTTTTTCAAAATCGTCCAAATATATGTTGCGTAGACTAGTTAGGTTAAGTAAGGTTACTTTCATAATACTTAACTCTGAAAAAAAATACCATTTTAATTGAAAAAAAAATATTTAGACCAAATGATTTTCGACCAAACGATACATTAGGTCAAACAATGATTATGCCACCCGATAAACATAGACCCGAATAAAACATCTATCACTTTTTAACCAGTATGTAAGTGCGAGAGTGACGGATGCTAATAAAATCAAATCGTTAAATTTCGATATAGGTACGCGTTATAATTTCCTTTCTGTTTGTGATGACCACTTCCTGATATGACCACTTCCTGATATGACCACCTCCCGATATGACCACCGCCCGATATGACCACCTCCCGATATGACCACCTCCCGATATGACCACCTCCCGATATGACCACCTCCCGACATGTCCACCTCCCGATATGACCACCTCCCGATATGACCACTTCCGGATATGACCACCTCTCGATATGTCTACCTCCCGATATGACCACTTCCAGATATGACCACCTCCCGATATGACCACTTCTTAAACGCCAAAAATGCTTGCAAAATTATAATAATTCATATTTAATTATTAATTGATATTCTTATTTTCTTAACTCGTAACTCCCAAACAGATGAACCGATTTTGATTTAGTTTTTGTTGTTCAAAAGGTGATTTGAGAACACTCGTCCTTAGCTAAATTTCTCGAGCTTTGAAAATAGGGGTCCCAATTTTACCGGGGCTTTATAGATAAAACAAAAAAAAATATTCGTTATTAAATAGATTTAATTACTAATCTTTTTTTTATTGATAATGGGGTTGCTCTTGACTAACTCTTGCCCTTGGAGGACGAAGATTCAGTCTACGGTGAAGCGAGCTCACCCAGAAGATGCCTATTCACCCTAGCTTTAAATAGGTTCAGATTGTATGCACTCGGAAATACAGACGCCGAAAGCGCATTCCACTCATTTGCTGTACGCATTATGAAAGATGATGCAAAGCGCTTCGTTCGAAAAGGCGGAATTTGGTACAGATGGCATCTGGCGGTTCGCCTGAAAGTCCGATGGTAGAAAGGAGACGGCGGTATTAGCTCGTGGAGCTCCTGTGCACACTCCCCGAAGTACAGTCTGTAGAATACCGACAAGCAATCTTTTATCTTATCGCATCTATAATAACACCACATTCCACTTGTTTAAAAGGTTTGACTGGCAACCCTAGTCTGCGTTGGTATAACAAGAAATTCACAAGATTTCATCCTCGCGGTGGCTGGGCTCAGGTATTATTATTATTATTATTTACTTATAGGTTTTGAGATTAAAGTCATTACGAGGCCAATTATTTACAAAGTGGCTGTTTATTTTTGCCGACCTGCACTTGACCGGTCATTTTATGTGGCACTAGCTTTCAGCCCGCGACTTTGTCTGCGGTGAGTCAATACTTTTTTAAGTTAAAATATAGCCTATGTCCACCCTGAAAGTCCATTGTCCATAAACGAGCAATAATTTCAATAATTTGTAAGCTTTGTACGCTCGGCTCAACGTCCACACCACTCGAATATTCGACGCCGAATGCTCATTACACGCGAAAGCTCTCAGTGGGGACGCTCCTTAATGTAAACTTTTAACTCGACGTACCTTATCTCTCCGCGGTTTGAGTATAAGGTACCGGGCATTAAACACACGACACTCACTGTCTCTTTTCTCAGGTATTTTCCTAGCTGCATCTTTTGTTTTTTACGAAACTCGCATACTGTAACGCACATGAACGCGCATGTGCGTTTTTGGCACTGGATGAAAGTCAGAAAAACGTTTTAACATTTAAGCGCAAAAATACGTTGTCTGCTGTGAATGCGTTAATAGTGATGATTATTACCAGTAGGTACCTATAGCACAACTTGTATGTATGTATGTATGTAAAACTCTTTATTGCACAGATAATAGATTCACAATTAATATTACCCCCTGTTTTACAATCGACAAGTAAAGCATATCTGTAAAATAAATTAAGCCCTTTCCCTTTCTTACGCTTGAAAATAGACAAGGAGAGGGCTATCTTTATTTGACAGATGAATTTACTTGTCGATTGTGAAACAGGCCCTTAATAAAATAAAATGTACTTGTATTTTCTTTTTGTTTGTTTTGCAGAAACTCATTTCATCAAATGTGTCGTTTCACCGAATTTCATTTCATCGAAAGCTAATTATTATGTGCATGGGTTACATAGGTTAGGTTAGGCTACCACCAAAAAATTATAACTCCAGTACGTGGAAATGCCAGTTGATGAAAATTGAAAATTCGGCGAAGTAAAATTGAATGGAATGAGTGTCGGTGATTCAAGGGTAAACGGTAATGGTATTTATATTTTGCTCTTGTATTTGTACCAAACTTAATAAAATAATATTCAACTGATCAACGGTAATATAATATTAGACAATCAATAATCAATACAAAAACATACGTATACTTATGAATAATTCGTATCGTGTCAGCTTGAAAAAAAAAATTATATGTACTAGGTATATCATTTGCTGTAAATTCGTGTCGCTTGGATTGAATTAGGTTTTTAATTGACATATTCCCGATTTTTTATTATTTGAAGCTTTTTCTATTTTTTTCTTCTCTCATAATGTTTTTTTATTTATTTAGAAAACGACGGATTAAGATGAATTAATAATAATAAAATAAGGAAATATCGAGGGACAACCTCACACAAATTGACCTAGTCCCAAACTTAAGCTCTAGGCTTGTACTATGGATACTAGACAAATTATTTTAATAATTTTTATTAGTGGTTGGGTTCTAATAAATTTCTTACTTCTCATTTTGTTTATAGTGGAAAGTATCCTGAACTGAAGTTTGGTTTAATTATTACATTACGAAAATAAATATATTTTTTAGACTACACATCGTTTAGCCGGTTCTTTAAGCACTAAAAGCTTTAAGTCTTAAAGTCTTAACCGTAACTTTAAACGAGCTTCAAAGTGGCAAAAAGCAAAAATAAAAGTATTCTCAAGATCTTAAAAAATCGGATACAAAATATTACTTTAATAAAATATAATTATATAAATGAGATACCTACTGAAAGTAATTACAGGTGTTTTTTTTTTTAATAACGTTACCGGTGATAGACGTCTATCGCGACGATATCACCTGATAGCGACGATGAAGTCGAGTGTAGACTTGATTGGTTCAGTAGCAGCCTATTCACTCACGTTTTCTAGACACCCAAGTTAGGTATATGGAAATAGAGAATCACTATAGTCTATTATGATGTCTCTTGTATCTTATTTATATAACGACGCGTGTGCGTTGCGCCAGGCTGCTCTGAATTACACCCAAAGTCGCATTTCCGGAGTGATTCAGCTTCCATGACTACCTATAATTTTGGCAATAAACTGACACGAGACGTACTCGTATATGGTTTGGCAAAAAAAATTGTAATGGTGACACACGGAACTACACACACATTAAAAGCATCTAAAATTCGGGTCGTAAAAAAGTATAGGGTGGTCCAAGTCTTTTAATCATAGGTTATTGGTTCGAAATGTTAAAAGACTTGGACACCCTATATTATTTCTTCGGTCCGGCTGTTTTCACGAAGGGGTCTTCGTTGTTCAGGTAATGGAAGTTTATGAACCGAAATCCCTGGGTAAGCTGAGCTCCCTCGTTGGTGAAATGGCAGGCGAAGAGCAGCCAGTTCTTGGGTTGCACGCGCATGGCGAACCTCATGAACACGAGCGAATATATAGTGAGTGCTGTGGACAAAATAGCTATTGTTTTTTTTTTCAAATGTTTGGTAATATTCGTATTATTTTCGAAAACCAAGACACCTAGGGTCACATTTAAGGTTCGACCCACTACAGCCTTCGGCTCCGCTACCACCACGGCCCATTTGTTGGCCACGGTCGGCAAGGTTAGTATGAAAATCCGTTATACTTGCCACTTTGTGTAAGTACTTAGTTTAAAATAACATGATGAATAATAGTAAGCCTCTCCCGGGATGGGCGGTTGCTAAACTCGCATATTATGGCTTGATTTCTTCCTACGCTGACATCGGTCGCTGACGTCGGTCGAGCGTACGAATATAAACACAATGTTCTATGGAACACCGCACAGCGACGATAACCACGCAGATTCTAAGCCGCTTTCTACCTAATTCATACCATTTTCTCCAACCACTTGATTTCCGGCCTTTACATTCTTTAAAATAATTTACATACTATTAAGCAGCTAATTTTGTTACCAATAGTCATTTTTCCACTGATAATGTTCACATCCCTATTGAATATGTCTGAAATGGCTGCTATAGGAATACCCCAGTTTGTTAATGGTCCCCAGAAGTGTGTGCTGAAATCAAAATAAATTCACAATTACCTAAGACTGCACCGAGCATACGCCGGATGTACAATGGCTTCGCATTACACTATTTTCCTGGGGCCATTTATTATTAAATACTGATAAGATCTAGGCAGTAAAAGGGGCAGAGATATATGCGCAAGCGCGGCCATGCGCAAGCGCGGCGCATCCCTGGTGCGCAGGGTGCGCGACAGCCCCAACACCATCCTGCGCATGATAGCGGGTAGAGTGGACTGCCCGTATTTAAATCACTGCGGAGTACTGCATTCCCCTAACAGTGTAATTTTATTTTAGGTTAATACGACTAACACCTTAGATTAAGTTTTCTCACTAACAAAATATGTGTCAAAATGGTTACACGAAATAAAGTATTTTATTTATTTATTATTATATGAGTCCTATAGCTCTATCCCTTTCACTAACTGGAAATTTGGCTGATTTGGTGCCAGAGCTACGCTAAATGGTCGAGCCACACTACCAATACCGTTTTAGTGGGTCTATCATTATCACCCGAAAGACGTCCACAGCGTGAAATCTAGGTCCTTACGAAGGATCTCGACGGTCGGAAGGCTGAAGTTCCTCAAAGGGCAACAGAAACTACTATGCTGCTACGGTGCGAGATCTTATGAGAAATAAGGAGATCCGCAGTAAAAACCAAGTTACCGACATAGCTCAGCGAATTACAATCCTCAAGTTTATTGCTCGTAGAACTGATGGCGTCAGGGGCGTTAAGGTTCTAAAGTGGCGACCGCGGACTGGAAAGCAAAGTACTTATTGATAGGCCTCCCACAAGTTGGACCGACGGTCTGGTGAAGATCGCGGAAACCCATTCCCATTCCACATACTTACATTTCATATACTTGGATATGGTACCTACCGTACCTCACACCTACAGCTTAACCCATTCAGCGCCACTCACGACACGTTGTCGTTCTCTGTTCGTAGAGAGTTTTCACTACATACGAGGATTACACGGCTACGCGCTACGAGCGTAGCGGCGTAGCACTCGTGGCGCTGAATGGGTCTTGTAGCTAAAAAATAAACTAAGTTAACTCGCCACGTGAGGAAAATTTCAACGATAGACACTTACCTCATTAAGTAACTCCTGAATTCCTTACTTTTAAGCTGTTGGAATATTTTAGACATTTTTCTGAAAATAAATAACATTTATTTGTTGGTCCCATGTAGGAACATGGGAAGTAATGGTGGGATGTTATGGAATAGCAATTACATTCATCCGATTGCGATGAAACTTCGGTGAGTTGATGTGCGCACGCTGCGTAGGTTTCTGCCGGGATCACGGGGCAGCGGGATGATGGCGGGATTCTAATGGGATTTACATGGACCAAGTCGCGCGGGTCGACTAGTTATGTTATGAATACTTATTTATTAGCATGTTGTTGTTATTACATGTCATGTCACGCAGCTACGACGTAGAATAAGAATTAATGTTCACGTCCCTATATACTGTAAAAACACCTTACCTGGTTTATTATTTTTTGCTTATACTTAAAGCAAAAAACCCTGTAACTATTTTAGTTAGTGCCATCGGAGCTTACACAAACATTATTTATGTTGTTGTTGCTGATGTGGTTGTGAATTTGCACAGATAAAAGAGCATGGCATGTCTATGCGCATTCCCAATCAATATTCAACGTGTGGATAGATTTGGTCAAAGGATTTTGTTAACTTTGGTTAAAAACTGACACCTTTGTTTGGTAAATATCAAATTCTAACCCTTGAATCGCAAAAAAGTTTAGAGCTCAGGGTTTGACATGGTTTGACATGATGACAACTGAAACATGGGTGAAACTACAATATTCTAAAGTGACATTAGGTTTTTGGGAAAATGATGTCCATGTTGCCAATTTCACTCTGAACAGCATCCAGACATCAAACTCGTTTTTGCCAAGTTGTGCAGTCGAAGTCACTAATATTCAGACAATAAAAAATATATGTAAACATACATGAGTACATAGACCTTATTGTCATTGGCTTGTAGGTATAAATAAATAAATAAATATCACGGTACAATCTGACACAAATTGACCTATTCCCAAACTAAGCTCAAGGCTTGTACTATGGGTACTAGTACAATCTATCACTTTCACTTCCGGAAACGCATAAAAGAGTTTTCGTGACCTTTATGCAGTGCCTTTAACGCGTATGTGCGTTTTTACAGTTTACGAGCTTCATATAATTAAAACAAAATATTCGACACCTGCAAAGGTCCGCGAACGCGTTACCTAGGAGCAAGCTTCGCAGACAAGTGGAATGAGGATAGGTGAGGTGGATTCACGTTATTCCGTGTCCCGGTCGTGAGCCGGCTCCGGCGCGGGCCCCGACACGGGGTAACACAAATCCAACTCGAACCGACCTTGTACAGTCAGTAGCAAAAATTGCGGAGTTCACGAATTTGTTTTTAAATAATTAATGTAGAGATATTTTTCCACCGCTAAACCACTTTTGCAGCTGACTGTTCGTTCTCAATATTCGAGAGGTTACCTTTTTGTAAAACTGCCAATAAAACAATCGTCAACAGATCAACAGTTATATAATATTCGATAATCAATAAATAATCAAAAAATATAATCTTCATTCTACAAACGCATACTAAACAACCTACGATTACTTAATGGATAATGAATAATTCGTGTCGTGTCAGTTATTTAAAATAAACTAATAATTAGTCTGGCAATGTTATTTACAATATCTAACATGTGGTGTCATGTTTTAGGGTTCCTTAGTCAAACAAGAAACTTATAGTTACGCCATGAGCGCGTCTGTCCGTCCATCTGTAAATCTCAGTCGTGTTATTCAGAGACTAATATGACTATAGTTACAACGTGTACTACAATTATGGACAATTTTATGAACATTTTAAATCTATAAAACAATTTTAAAAAAATAACAGTATGTTAATAGGTAACATTTTATTGTCAATAAATGCCAATTTTAATACAGCTGCAATAGGTCCAAATCCTGCCATTTTGAAAGAAATATTGCAATATTGCGTTGGCAAATTATGTTGACACAACAAATCAGGGTTACATCCATTCAAGTACAGAATGGCCTCAAATTTCCGAGTTCATGAAACTGGCATTTATTTGCGACCGTGTTCCAATACTCAATACATTTCTTATTTAGTCTTACTGTTATATAATGAATGATCTTTTATTTTTAGGTCAAGGGTGATTCTGATAGCAATATAATCTTTAATTGTAGAAGAGACATTGATAATTGGAAGCCGACGTTAACTAGTTTGAATATTTCACTATAAAAGATGCAAGAAGTCAATGCTGACATCTGACATAATAACAATTAGCACCCACAGTACAACACTGCACTAAGTCAAAATATTTCATTTTTCAGAATCGACGAGAAACCGTTATCTCATGTTATATCAAAGTTATTGCAATTTAAAAAATCGTTGATCGAAGGTTAGTTATTATAATTACTTTGAGACCTACTGCTGCTGTCGAGATTAACTTCTTATTTGCCGCTAATATTATTATATTAGCGGCAATTAAAACCACCAAATAACCATTAACCAACTAAAAAAGGTTTATCAGCTGCGAAACTATATTAAGAGGCGACTGTATATTAAAATACGTACATAATTCTAGATTTTAAAGCTGCTTAAACAATTTTTGAATGATTATTACGTAGGCAACAATTATAGGTAATTTAAATAAGCTTCGATAACATATTCGAGTATATTACAAAACGTGAAGATTTGTTTTTTATAAATAAATTAACTCTCAATACATATGTCAATTAATAAAAAAAATCGTCTTAGTCAAACTTGTTATATAATATGATTATTATACACAACTATCTCTGGTAACGAACGTCGCATCACAGCCGGTATTTTACAACCAGAAGACTCGAGACGAGTCGAGTATATATTTAAGCCCCATTTTAACCAGTCCTCAGATAAAAATATCTATCTAAGGATAGAGCTAAAATGTATCTGTAAGATATTGTTATTTCATAACAACTTTGATCGCGGTTTTGTGATGCCGCGCTGATTTGTACAATGATACTGTATTAGTACAATAAACAGTTTACATACATATATACATAAGTATTTCTTAAAAAAAATACATGATTATTATGTACATTGAAAAATAGCCGAGTCACTTTAAAGACACTTTTATGTGTGTGGGTGTGCTTGTGCGTACGATAAGCATGTACAGTCGAGGACAGAAAGGTGTATACACTTTCTCACCTTGTTCCATTGTAATAAGGTCCAAAAGTGTATACATCTATCTGGCCTCGACTGTACAAATTAATGGTAAACGCAATGAACATTCCATATTTTAAAAGCACCAATAAACGGTAGCTACTCCACCACACGCATATGCAACTTCAAAGGGCGGGATTCAATATTTTCCGTCTCTAGAACGGCGAGGATGGCTGTATTTAACTGGAATTAACAGAATCAAAACCCGCCGTAACTGATTCAGCCACCACAATTTGAGCGCTGGCAAGAAACTGACACGAGACTAAAATTCAAATCTAAAATTCTGCTAATAATGGTAACATTATTTCTCCTTAGATGGAGCTTCTTCCTTTTTCAAATAATGGTAGTTGACGAACCGAGCGCCCTGCGTGAGTTGGGCTCCTTCGTTGACGAAGTGGCAGGCGAAGAGCAGAAGGTTCCGTGGTTGGACGCGCCAGGCGAACCGCATGAACGCGAGGGAGTACACTGAGAGAGCTGCGGACAAAATTACACGTTAAGTTGCGTCAAGTTTAGGCAAGTTAGCTCTTTCAATGGGTAGCTATCACTTTATCGAAACTCCTTTCATCGAACGTATCATTTCATCGAATTTCATTTCATCAGAAGATAATTTCCACGCGCAGGAGTTATAATTTTTTGGTGGTGTCAGGTCTAACCTAACCTAACCTACGTAACCCATGCTTAAGATAACCTGAAAACAATAATGTTTCAGCAGAAGTTAGCTTTCGATGAAATGAAATTCGATGAAATGATTGATACGTTCGATGAAAGGTGTTTCGTTAAAGTGATGAAATACCCTTTCAATACCTTAATTTCTAGAAATATTATAAAAATAAAGATGTGTAACGGGCAAGAGATCATGCGCCACAAGAAACTCAACAGTTATTATACTCGTGCAGTCAGCGTAAAGATTTGGTCAAATAGGTATTATTAGCGTCACAACTTTTGACGCTGACTGTACTGGCAAGTAATATCATTTTTATCTAGATCATGTAACACGTTTGCAATTAGATGACTCAAAATAATTAACAGACTGCCATGCACTCCCGTGAATAAACGCTAGATTCATCACTTGAAACTCAAAACATTAATTTTTCATAATCGTACACAATCCATAATCACTCAAAAATAAAGAATTTTCCGGGATGAAAAGTATCCTATCGGATACTTCCTTGATCCCAAGCTATCCATAGCAAATGACATTAAAATCGTTTCATAGTTTCAACCGTAAAGGCGCGACAAACAGACAGACAGACATACAGTAGAAATAACTACTTTCGCATATATTTTATTAGTAGGGACTAAATGTTTTAAGTAAAGAAGCATCTGGGTTTTAGATAATATCAGCATAATACAATTACATTTTATCTTTACGACAGACAATAGACCAAAAGCCACTTAACTTCATTCAGATAAGATACGAGTCACGATTTTAAAACAATGTAGGTATGTGTTCCTTTCTTTAACAACGCAGAGGGGACCATGCATCGAAGTTACCCACCACTTAAAACTCAGTGTTATCGGTTTAATTTCAAATATTTAGAAACAGATACTTTTACTTCTTTTTCAAAAATCCACCAATGCTCTAGTTTACAATTATAACTTTAGTACTACATTTACATTTAGCACATTCGTCGCCGTCCTTTAGCTCAATCTTCCCCCAGCTTAAAAAAAGCCGTAAATTATAAATCAATTTATATTTACGAATTGACATCATATTAATTGGGTTTTTACATAACCTCATATTGTTATTTACAATAGGATATGTAAAAACCCAAATACAACAACCTCATATTTACAGTCAACAACTTTACGTAAATAGGATTACCTATTAAATACCTGTCATTGGTAACAGTGAATGCTTAACCACAAACCACAACTAAGAAATAAAGAATTCCCATTCATAATATCATTCATACCATTACATCATCCAGTTTATTTACGTAGGGATCGGGTAAATCGTGTTAGGGACATTTTATTAGTCATGCCAAATACATAGGGGCTGTTCATTTATTACGTAAGTCGATTTGGAGGGGGGGGGGGGTCTACACAAGTCTTATTTTTACTTACATGGGATGGGGGTAGGAGGGGGTCTAGATTGTTCTTACGTGAGATCACAAAAGCAAGCAAAAATTAAAGCGTTTTGTATATACTACTTACTACGTTTTCTTTGCAATTTTGGTCTTTGCAATCTTACGTAAGATTAAAAAGGGGGGGTTCATCCAAGTCTTATTTTTTCTTACGGCGAGGGGGAGTCAGAAATTGGTTAATACCGTACCTTACGTAATAAATGAACAGCCCCATATCAGTTAGTAATGACATAAAGTAAAAAGAGACTACAAATGCCACAGTTAACAGATGGCAAGTGGAAGTAAGACGGTATATCTAATACCGAGAACTGAAAAAAGACAAGAGATATGAGACGCTGAGTTCAGCTTTTCAAGGTTTCAGCGTGCCATTTTCTCGCGCGTATCGCCTAAGCATCTCTCTTTTTATACTTAAAATATCATTGGCAGTTTGTCTAAAAAGAAACGTTTTATCAATTAGAATTCTTTCTAAAGTCGTTACTTCTACTATGTACTGCGTACCAGAACATCCAGTCGCATTTTATGCCAAATTAAGTTTTCACAAGCGTGTTTTCCCCTATCGCATTTATTCCTATTTCTCAAAAAACAATTTGTGCTACAGAACTATCATAAACTATTTTGATCTAATTAGAAACATAGGAGGAAAATCAGAACGGAAATTACGCGACTGGAAAAATATTGCTAAAATGAAATTCTTGCCAATTAATAATGCTTATGGGAAAATAATCTAACAAAACATTTTTTTTAGTAATGCTCATACTTATATTTGAGCTATATCTTATATGCCTTGACCTACAGGCCAGCGAGCAATGTGTTTGATTGATAAACATCAAATAATGTTGTACAGACTTGCTCTGTCTAAAAAAGGGTTTAAGCTCCATTCAGCCGTTTCAGCGTGAAGGAGTAACAAACAGACTAACACACACACACACACACACACAATTGGCAGTTATTGCTGGATACTAATCTACATATTTATTTTATCTCAATACCACATTTTATAGCACAATCAAGAGTTATTGTAGCCATAAACAAACTTAATGTGGTGATTGTCACTTGAGAATATTGTTACCACACCTGTGATCATGTCAAACATTTTTGACAGAACTTAACCAGTTATTGGCTTGTCATTTTGTGGACCAAAATTATTTTTGATAAGCAGTTCAGGCTAAAACAATGGTCAAACAGGGACATAAAAAAATTCTTAAAAAAAAATAAAAAATAAATATCAGGGGACAATCTCACACAAATTGACCTAGTCCCACACTAAGCTCTAGGCTTGTACTATGGGTACTAGACAACGATAAACATACTTATATAGAGAAATACATACTTAAATACATTGAAAACATCCATGACTCAGGAACAAATACTCGCGCTCATCACACAAATATTCGTCCATACCGGAATTCGAACCCAGGACCGCTAGCTTCGTAGGCAGGGTCACTACCAACTGGGCTAACCGCGTTGCCAAAATGTAATGTAAATTAAAATGTATCTTACCAACTGTCATTTTGCCACTTATAAAGCTTGCATCCTTATTCATGATATCTGCAATAGCTGCTAAAGGAATACCCCAGTTGGCCACTGGTCCCCAGAAATGTGTGCTGAAATCATAGTTAAGTAATGTTGTAATAGCTTAAACACTTGCATGCCACTCAGATTGCCACGGCACTCAATGATTCATAATACTACCCGCGGCGGGCTGAGTGGCACTCGAGTGGATATTAACTCTTCATATAGCATGTGTCTAAGCCAAATTTTCATACATATGTGTTCTTTATTTAAAAAAAAACTTTTTTACGGGCTCGCGCTCCGAGGGTTCCATACTTCAAAAATATACCTTTTTATCTACTTTAATTTGTATGCAATAAGGTCCATTTTGACTTGCCTAAATTAAAGTACAGATCTTTAAAGCTTTTTGTTAATTTCTCGAAAAGTATAAATTTTGAACACTTTGTTTTATTTTTCCCATAGAATATAAGTAATTATCTATAAGTTGGAATTTTTTTTGAATTTTTGGTTCATAAACTTCAGAGATAAGGGCCACCCCCCCTTATCTCTGAAGTTTCAATCATTTTTAGAACATTTTTGGTTATAAATCAAAAATAGTTTTGAAATGTAAAGATTGAGTACCTTCATATGTACTTACTTGATATAATAAAATCACTTTAATTTTTCAACCCCCCCATTCTAGACCCCTTTTGAATTATTTATAAAAATAATTTCATTTTTTTTTACTAAAAACAGGTGTGGCCAAGCAAGTTGCTGAGAAAAACTGCTGTGACATACAGACAGGCAACAAAGTCTCACCATAAGGGTTTTTTACCATTATGGTGTGGAACCCTAAAAAGGGGAAAGGGGAAATAGACAAAACATAATATTGTTTACAGGTAACATTGCCTAATTGCACTACTGCTGAGTCAGGCTGAGTCAATACAAAACCAATAGTGCTTTCCCTGATGAGTTAAAAAAATTTACCTAAATAGTAAAGGTGCAAGAGGCAAATTATGTGACACTTACCTCATTAAGTAATCCCTGAATTCTTTACTTCTAAGTGATTGCAGTACTTTTGATGCCATTTTTTCTGAAAATTAATAAGCTTCATCTTAAAATTAAGAAAAACCATTTTTTTATACTATAGACTTTTACTATATTGCCTAGATGTGCCCTACCCATAAATATATACCAGGGGGGCTAGTGCAACTTGCCTGCAACTTTTTTTAATAGGTATTGTGGAAACCTCTACCAATGAAGATCACCTACCAATACCCATCTTGAAATTCACGATTGTTTCGGCTAAACCATTCCAAGCCAAAGATAGGACACAGTCAAAGTCGCAGTACTTTATGATAATCATATAAACGTCGATCTTACTTGCATAACATGCTGTGCATACACATACGAATTAACTTAAAATGAGTATCGTTACGATAATTTCGTTGTACGTTACATATACTTATTAATTATCTCATAAAATGTCAAGGTTACAAAGCTAAACTAAAATAAGAATAAAATTATTAAAGGTTATGTATATTATTAAATTAGTGTACAAAATACTGTAAAAAACACTATCACTTTACCTGGTTTATTTTTTTGCTAGGTTATAAAGAAAAAAAAAAATATGAAATTCAAGCCTTATAGAGTTGACTTGACACTTTTAGCCAGTGGCATCGGAGTTTTCACAATTCGTGTACTATTCAATTTTGCAGTGCAAAGAAATAGCACTACAACGTCGAGGCCAAGAGACACTGAACTGAATTGAATGTCACAACTGTCACGCACAGTGTTGCCAAATGTTAAATTAAAAATGCTTGGCATACGTTCAAAAGATGCCAAAATGTAAGATACTTAAATTTTATTGGTAATAAAGATAAAATGTAAATATGAAAAATAAAGATTTGCCTTTCAAAAACACGCATATATTTAATTTTATTTAAAAAATTAAGTAGTCAGAAGTTAAAAAACGGCCCCAATCAAACGTACAATGACTATAAGGTAATAAATGGTTTGTCTTATATAAAATAATGTTTTGCTTAGTTTTTTTTTTAATTATGGTAAATGCTATTTATAAATATTTTAGTTATTTAGTATAAATATAATTATTTATTACATAGTTGACAAGTTATCCAAATATATGCTAAATTTAGCCACGAAGTTTCTAATTGGCAACACTGATCCCGTCATTATGACTCACTGCTGGGGCCACACTAACGGGAAACGCCGTTAAAAATCAACGTCCATCGCCTTATACGTTAGTATGCATAGGGCGATAGACGTTGATTTTTATCGGTGTTTCCCGTTAGTGTGGCAATGGGCCTCCATTTTCTTTGTTCACCTAGACCTAACAAGCATACTTGTACAGTCGGCCAAATAAGTGGTTTCGAGAAAAGGGAAACCCATGGCCGGATTTAGAGGTCTGGAAGCCCTAAAGGAAAGGAGTGGAGGCCCCTAATAATTTTCCAAATATGTAGATTTAAAATATTTTTTTAACTTGGGTGTATTTTCTTTTACAAATTCTCACTTGTGGAGGCCCGGTTGTTCTCCCCTAAATCCGGTCCTATTATTAAAGTTAAGCTGCCCGCCCGTCCCAAGTTTATACCTCTGTATCTTTTGACCGTAATTTCAGTGTTCGTATTGTGTGTTGGTGTTGGTACGGAACACTCAATGCGCGAGTCATACTCGCACTTGACCTCGTGACGAGTACCTTAGAATCTACGATAGTGTCTAATAATACGTCGGATCGGCGCTAGGTTTTGGTTCGTGGCTTGAATAATATTATAAAACTGTAGATTACTTAAGCGTAAAACACACAGCGCGGGAGCGGGTGTTTTGCCGCGTTAGGCCCGGTGCCCACTATCCGCACGGTATGGCAAGGGATCCTTGGGAAGTTCTCAGGCATGCCGAGGTCTGCTTAGGAATGCCGAGGAATTCTCATAGGTATGCCGAGGTCTGCTTAGGAATGCCGAGGAGTTCTTAGGCATGCCGAGGTCTGCTTAGGAATGCCGAGGAGTTCTCAGGCATATCGAGGTCTGCTTAGGAATGCCTACGTGTCTGTTGATCTGCCTGTGTCCGTCTGTCTGTCTGTCCGTATCTGTGTCCATCTTTGTGCGTCTGTGCCTGCCTTAGACCGTTTATATATTTACTAACATCTCTAAGGTGCGCTAGGTGTCTTTGTGTGTCATTGCCTAGATAGAGCCAATCTTGAGCCAATATCAATGCGGTTTTCTAATTTAAAATCCGGGAACTAGGTAAATCTAGAATAAAATCGGTCGAACTAATCGAGCACTAACAGTTCTAGAGACGTGGTCTTGAGAGAACCTAGTCGGTGTTTTAAATACATTTATGAAATAGGTAAGTACCTGATTTGCTGCGGAAACCAAAGACTTCTAATAGAAGTTTTTGACGGCAGCTTAGCAATGTGGTTGGCCATCGAGACCATGGTAAAAATTATTAGTAAAGTACTTGCTTCTTGCTGGCTAGCCGGAGAAATGTTCCAACTGTATTTTTCCTCTAGAAAAGCCATTGAATTTGATGCAAGAAATGTTCACCGTACTGACTTTTGTCTTTTTTCTTTCTGTCAGAAGCTTTTTGTTTATCGTTAATCGTTTTTTTTAAAGAAGATGCGAGCACAATATTTTCATGTGGCAACCACCACATTTTACAGGTATCAGATTTTAGATTGAAATCAATTTATTTGTAAACAACTAATAATACTGTACCTATACACAAAAAAAAACTAAGACTTGAAGCTAATTAAATACTAAACTAAAACTAAATATAACTGACTATGAAAATTTAAAAAAGGCCCCCGTGGCATTATGCCGAAGATACTGGCAGCATTTCCTCTCTGAATAGCAATGCTATTCGCTGTGAGAGGAAGCTGCCAGCTCTTTGGTCACCAGTGGTATCGACTAGGCGCTTGCAATTCGATTAATGAACCATGTACACCAGGACCCCACGGACACGAGGCTCTCCACGCCGAATGCAACCGGAGTCAAGACCCTGACTTATTTGCTCTTTTTTTCAGCCGCCTCCGCCGCAGCGCCTGCTCTAGTTGTAGGTAGTACCTTGAAGACGCGAAGGGGCCAAAATGTCTACGAATGTAGCGTCCCACACCAGCACTCGATCCATCTTCCATGGTACTAGTGAAATTTTACATAATAGTCGTCCCAGCTCCGTTGAAATTTAGGGAAAGATAGGAGATTTTGACCCGGACAAGCCATAAGCCAGGCGTTTTAGCGTCCAAGCACGAGGTCTCATAGTTTGCGTAGAATTCTACCTATAAGACTGGATGTGCTGTGAGCGGAAGATAAAAAAGCCGGTAAAGCAACACTGGAGATTTTGCGGATCCCAAGCCCACCATGTCTGACGGGAAGGGATGCCTGGGTCCAAGACTGCTCGCTGATTTTTATTACGGATATTAAGGATGATTTCGAAAGAGTTTTTTATTTGGGTATCAATCTGAGTTAAATCATTCATACAGGGTGACCTCGAATTGATAATACAAATTCAAAGTACTACAGAGAGCTTCCCTAAACCAATCGCTTCTACGAGGTCTCACGCTTAATTTTAAAACATAAGTACTTTTTTTTAAGTTTTCTAATTATCCCATTTTTTTTTGCTTAAATTGGTTACCCTACCATTACCTTTAAAATGAAAGAGGTTTAAAGTATTTCAAATGAACACTTTCCTCTTTGGTTCGTTATCTGACACATCATTTATGATAATAGCGTATCTTGATTAGTAAATTGTCACTTGTCTTGTCAAAGAAAGTAAGAATTTTCGTATTTAATTAAGATAGTAATTAAACAAAATGCCCCGAGCTTATCCTTATACGAATATTCAGCGAATGGATATGTTATCTTTTTATTTTACGTCACGAAGTACCGTACGAACTCAAGCATTGTTTCATGAACGACACCCTGACTGCCCAACTCCTACTCGTGTTCTAATAAACTCCATTGTCCAAAACTTAAGAGATTTTGGACAGTTTACTGTCCCAGTGCACGCTCAAGCTCCGGGCCGGCGGCCGCGGTACTCGCAGACGTTTCGGAGACGAGTTCTCGATTATTTTAGCCACCACCCAGAGGCGAGCTCAAGGGACGCTGCCGCAAGATTCGGAACGAGCCAATGGTTTATTTGGCGATTACTGAATGCTGAAGGAAAGTATCCGTTTAAATTCCAAAGGGTGCAGGATATCATATTAGCCGATTATCCTAGAAGAGTGCAATTTTGTCGTTGGCTGCTGCAAAATCTACACTTGAACATTTTATGGACCGACGAGGCAACATTTACAAGAGTAGGCATGTTCAACGTTCACAATGAACACTGGTGGTCTGATCGTGAAGCAAATCCTCACGTAACTCGCAGGGACTCCTACCAGACACGTTTCTCGGTAAATGTTTGGGCAGGAATACTGAACGACTGTTTGATTGGTCCTCATTTCATTGACGGAAATTTAAATGGACCGAAATATGAAGAATTCCTGAGAAATGTGTTACCGGTATTGCTACGAGAGGTGCCGCAGCAAAATTTGGAGGCTCTGTATTACTAGCAGGATGGGGCACCAGCTCATTTTTCCCTGCGTGTGCGAAGCTACTTGGACCAAGAGTTCCCTGGGAGATGGATTGGACGCTGTGGCCCAGTCGCTTGGGCTCCTAGAAGCCCTGATCTCACACCTCTCGACTTCTTTTTGTGGGGCGAAATAAAAAGGAGAGTGTACGCACGGGAAACAGATACTGTGGGTGAACTTCGCCAAAAGATAGTTGAGGCATTTAATAATGTAAAAACCAATGAATTTGTTCTCCACAGATTGAAAGACAATCATAGGCGACGGGCAGAGTTATGTATCCAAGAAGGCGGGGGTCATTTTGAGCACATTTTAAAAGTTGTTTAAGTTTTACAATTTTGTATTTTGTACTGTACGTTATTCAACAATAAATTATTTTTAATAATTCACTCATTATTCAGTTATTCACTTTATCAGATAATTTATTAGGGTACCTACTTAAAACTAAAGGGTTGGATGGATATCAGCACCTAGTTTATTAATAACATCGAGTGATAGATACAGGAATGGAAATTGAGACACATTTTGTTCCTTGTCGCTTTGGGTGGCAGTGCGTCACGTTGAATGTCCACTGTCATTATCTCCGTCGTTGTTGTGACAGAGTACAAAATGGTGCGAGAATCAATTTCCTTGTCTGTACGACAGATATGCATGACGTCATGTAGGTTAACCACACTTGGGATTTTAAATTATTTTTATTATTTTGTTTTGTTAGAAAATTAACGATAATTAAGGAAAGCTAACTTTAACAACTGAGTTAATGCAATACACTATTAGTTATTAACTGAATCATAATCAAGTATTTTGTATTACCAATTCGAGGTCACCCTGTATACTATAATATATGGATCATGTTGTTAATTTTCCGACCCGCGCTTTCCAACCTCCTTTTTACCCGACTGCGGTGAAGCCCAAAAGAAGGGTTATTGCAAACCTATAGGTAAGTGCCTAGTTAGGTAGGTACCTTATTTAAAATTAACAAATAATATGGTTTTAAGTCGATGTATGATAATGAGACCTTTACAATGCTTTACATTTAGCCTTCACATCAAAAAACGCCGACCATACTTTTTTAATGACAGTTTATCAGTCAAAAATTCCAAAAATCATCAAACAACCGACACTAAAGATGGCTGGCTTTTAAATACTAAATAAATAATCAATGTAGAATACTAAACATTCTAACAAGAATTGGCACGAACCTCGTGACCAAAAATGAAAATAATGTCCAAATAACCAAAAATATAAAAAAAAATCCAAAATGACTTACAAATAAGCCGTTTAAAATGGGACTGGTCCGCGTCTTTGTTATAATTTACATGCTCTTGTATCTAACCATTTATTTTGGATTAGTGGGCGTCCTGGTCTATATAAGAAGTTCTATATCGCAAAGCAACAAGTACGTGGATCTTATTAAACACTCAAGGTAGACTTTTTTCATATTATTATGTATTAGAATAGAATAGAATTAATAGTAGATTGTTCAACAAGGGAGTAAGCCATTATGACACGAGATATATTTATCCACCCGAGGAAAACGAGGGTGGATGAAGTTCGAGTGTCATTATGACTTTTTAGTCTCGAGTTAAACACTCTACTTTTCAATTCGATTGCGAGAAAATAAATCTTAAATTAAAATACTTATAAAAAAAATTAAGACAGACACGTAAAAGTTACAACTTTCATCATGAAATGGCAACATTGTATGTTAGTCCCTAGGGATTAACTAAATGTATCACTTTAGTCCGCCTATACATGGCTATTAGAAGTCATTTTAGAGCATGAGAAGTGAACAATAACGTCAGTTGAAACATATTAGTCGTCTGTAAGTCACGCTCTAATCGTCGGATTATCGAAATGCACACTTTTCAGCATGTAATTGCTGCTACCTAAATGTCATTCCGTCAAGTAATTAATTAACCAATCATACCTTAATATGACGCGCACGAGTATTTACAAATGAACGCGCGCAGCTTTATATTATTGAGGGCTTAGATATGGTGGAGGTACCCAACAGGGTGCAAGGTATCCTCCCATATGTTAATCTGCCGCGCATGCGTAAATCCCAAAATCCCCTCTTGAGCTCACCTATATAGTATGGGTTCCTGAAGGGTTGACTACGGAACCCTAAAAAGGTAAATAATCTTTTTACCCTCCAATGCCTGTTTTCAACCGTCTGACTATCAATTTTTAGGGACCCTAGTCCTTAGTCTAGTTTGTAGTTAGTCTTTTGCGCTGGGTTGCGTGCGAATGAATACGACTTATGCCGTAGAAAGGGAAGCAGGCAGATTCGACCTACCTAAACACTGTTTTGTAAAGAGGATCGCCTTCTGTACTTTTAATTAGGTTTAATCTGTGGCGATAATTGCGCTTAATTTACTGCTAAGTTCACTAGAACTTGGCAGGCTTTAAGAGCTGTAGTGAAAGGGGTAGAGTTATAGGAGTCATATAATTCTGTCCCATTCACGGCCTGGAACTTGCAGGTTTTTACTGCTGGCGGCCACGATGAGCACTGTATTTTAACATTAAACATATATTTCTTTTACAGTTCAGAAGAAATATACACACATTAAAAATGAAGACATATACACCCGTGAAAAAATCTTGGCCTTATACACCAAAATGCAAGTACGACCAAAAAAAAGGGCGTATGGTAGACGTCGATATTAAATACAAAAAATCATCATATAATATCAAGTTTGATGCTTGTGTAATACTCTTTTATGTGTTTGTAGGCTTGTGTTTTATTATATATCCGAGATTGTTGGCCACTGCCTAAATGTCATTTCGTTAGGATTACTAGGTATTATTTTCAATTTATTTCTTTTCCAAAAAAGCTTTAAAGCTCTCGTAATGGAGAAATATCCTGTATACATTTTCAGAACCGTCTTGGATGATCCCTGTGATGTTTAAAATGACACTTTTTTCAACGCATTTTTAGTCGTTATCTGCTTATGTACGTAAACCGGGGTAACTTTGGCCCTGGGGGGCCTTTGTTAACTGGTTTACTGTACTTATATCAGAAAAGTAGAAAATAAATTAATGAAATTTCAAGCGTCACCGGGATCATCGATTGACGTCTCAGGTATGTGTATATCTGAGACTTATACCTGCCCTCCTTAAGGTGGCACTTCACTTACAGCCGCACTCAGAGACGTCCATTAATTTTTAAGTTTAATTAAAGTTGCTGCGTCTTATTCTATTGCTATAGCAAAGAAAGTGACAGCAGCTACTTTAAGGAAACTTAAAACTTAATTGACGTTTTCTTGCGCGTAGGGCATAGAATAAGTACAAAGCATAGAAACCGGACTGAATGACGTGTTTGAACTTTTTTTTTATTTATGGCTTTAATAATGAGTTAGAAAGAGATATGCATATAGGTATTCTTTTGTTATATTGTGTCGTCACAACACAACAACACCTACTATTAAAGAGGTCACCCTGGCATACAATTAAATGGTCGCAATGACGACCATTTGATTTTGTCGTACTGGAATGTTCAAGGACTAATAGCACTAGGTAAATGAAGATAACTGGAAGATAACCCGCACATAAAGTTAACTGGTCGCAATAACTAAAATACTGGAAGCTCCGGGAAGTTATCTTGTGCCAATGATAGTAGAAGAATGAAGAACAGCCTAGTTTTTGCCTCATTCCCTCTAAAGAAACACGTGATATAAAAAGTAGAGAAGGTTAACTAGCTGGTGTAAATTCATCAATCTCAAATAGTCCGGCTTATATGCTTTGTACTTATTCTATGCGTAGGAGCACGAAGCGACCGCTCAATTCCCAACACCCGATCCCACGGAGCTTGAGCAAGAACTTAGTAGACGTTACGACGATATATAACCCATTTTTACATCTTGGACAAAATCATGTAAAGATATTTCTTTGACGTGGCCCTCGTCCAAGTAGTTTTAACGGAATGCTATAAAAATGTAACCAAATAAACGTATATGACCAAATTGCTTGTTCTTTTTATTTTACTAACAAAATCAGATAAATGGTTATTTTTCATAATACATAAGGTCAGGTGGGGCAAGTGCGTTAAACTATACAATTTGGAGAAATGTATAAAATACTAGATATGTATCAAATACTAGCTTTCCGCCCTCGCTTCGCTTCCGTAAAATAAGTTAAAATATAGCCTATGTTACTTCTGGAGAATGTAGTTTTTTAATGATGATAGAATTATTAAAATCGGTTTAGTAGTTTAAGAGTTAACCGTTTAAAAACGATTATTATATTATTAACGACTTAACTATAACAGTTAGACATAACCAGTGATCGGAATAGGTAGAGTATATTTACCTAAACTTGACGCTTGTTCATTCATGCGCGAGTGAGATGGGAACACATTTATGAATGAACATGCATCAAGTTTAGGTAAATATACTCTACCTATTCCGATCACTGCATATAACCTTGCGGATTTTTTTGTGGATAATGATGAGTACTATCAACATGTAGTACATTATTTTATGTACTATCATCAATAGTTTTTGCAGCGCACGCACATTTTATAAATAATGATTTTTATAAATAGGCAAATTTTTGATACCTTGGGTTACATTATTGTAATTTTCATAGGGATCTCTATTTTTTTTAAATAAAATACAGCCTATGTGACTCGCCGATAATGTAGCTTTCTATAGGTGAATTATTTTTTAAAATTAGTTAAGTAGTTTTTATCTATTACAAACAAACAAACAAAACAAACAAACCAAAAATCAAATCTTTCCTCTTTATATTAGTATAGATGAACTAGTTTTTTGTTTGGCGTACAGTTAGCATCAAATATATTGTAACAGCAAAAGTGACCAAATAATTTGTAACACCATAAATTTTATATGGTGTGACGAACTATTTGTGACATTCTCAATATAAATTATGGAGGCAGGCGGTTAGGCCGTTTTTAGAACGGTGGTGAACCATAGTATTCGTATAGTTACAAGAATAAGAAGAGCGTTACTGCCTTCCTCCATAAGGTCCCTTTATATTGAGAACGTCACATTTGGCCACTTTGGCTGATATGATATATGTGATGCTGACTGTACAGTGGTTTGACGCCAGGGTTACACTATGCCCACGTCGCGTGTTGTCACGCGCTGGTTTCATAAATTTAGCCGTCACGCGGGGCAATATAATAATCAATCATAAACTAAATGTATTAAACCAATCCGCGTGGCGACACGCGTGTGGGGTTAGTTAGTAAAAACGCGGCGTAAACCAAAAAGCGTCAAGGTACAGTCGAGTACAAAAATAGGAAGGTATACAATTTTGCACCTTATACCATTAACATAACTCATTAACAGAAAAAGAAAACTGTGTCATTTGAAGTTAAATTTATTTCGAACTTTGACTATGCATTTTACTTTTCAGGTTTCAATGTTGAATGGTCTATATTTGGTCTATAATTGAAGTTATTGCGTTTCTCTTCTAAACTAAAGTGATAAGTATATAAATATATTTTTTCGTACTTGACTGTACTTTAGTCACTTTAGTGACTTATAACGTTGACTGTTTTGTTGAGTATTTTAATGAAGCCGCTCTATTCAAATTTGTTCTAGGCCCACCTTACTTCTTTATGCTAGCTCTTGCAAGTGAATGAGCCACCATAACGTCACGATACGTCACGTACGATATAGAAGCATGAGGAACTGAAACGAAGAGGAATAGTGCCCTGTGTATCCACCTCTTTTCCATTGCAACTCACACGAGTTGAGTTTATTCTTCTGGTCGGGTGATCCATAATCATTTTGCTAGCCTACAAAATTGTGTTAAATAAATAAATATTAGGGACAATCTCACACAAATTGATCTAGTCCCAAACTAAGCTCTAGGCTTGTACTATGGGTACTGTGCAACGATATACATACTTATATAGAGAACAAATACTCGCACTCATCAGACAAATATTTGCTCATACCGGGATTCGAAAACCTGGACCGCTAGCTTCGTAGGCAGGGTCTCTACTGTAAAATCTTGAATTTCCAAAGAATGAATAATTCAATAAAAGCACATGTATCAGAATATTGGTTTATATTTCAATATCAATTTTGCACACAAGTTCGTTCCCGCGCCTTAGATATTATCTGACGGCCCTTTTTTTAGTGTTCCCAGACATCAAAAAGTAATACATGAAAAATACAATGTTGCCAGTTATAAATATATTTCACTACTGATAATAAGAAGGAGTATTTATGTCATGCCGTTAATATGACAATGACGACTACATATAATGTTGAGCCTTACAACTCGGCCATCCTTTGCAGAATGGGTCCTCCCATTGCAAAGCAAACAAAAAAAAAAATTATCAAATATTAAAACAAAACGAATAACATAAAATTGGCACTCTAATTTCAAAATACGTATTTATAACACTTTAATTGAAATAAATGTGATACAACTTATATTTACACAAATTCTAGTATCCTGCACAGTCTGCTATGATCTACGACCATCTGTGCGATACTGATTACTCAATACCTTTCTTTTCTGCACTGATCGCTCATAGCCTATGCTCACATTTCTTAGTTTTTACACAGTCGGTTATAATCTACGATCATCTGTGCGGTGTTGATGACGATATCATTCAAGTCTGCACTGATCATGCTGATCATCTATGCGATACCGATAACAACACCATTTAAATCTGCACTGACCGCTTATAACTAATGGACTATTACTCGCATTAGTCTAGTCAATTTTCTTTTCCTTTGCATTAAATCTTTATTAATTCCATTCATAAACATTCGTAGCTATTACACATTTTATACATACTTAATAGGATATGTAAATATGTACTTGTCACATCAAATCTTTATAACTTTTACAACTACATTTTCTTCGTATTTCATTTCTGTTTAACAAAGTCAAATTACATAACATATTTAATATTACCACTTAAACTCAAACTAATCTATCGTCAATCACATATAAATAGGTGTTTTTTTTTTTTCATCTCTCATCAACACAGTTATTTCAATGACAAGACAGACAGTTTTTAACCTATATTTTTAATAAAACAGTTATATTTAATATATACATTATAAGAATTTACTTAACGATTTTTTTTAAAACCGTGGTTGTATTTTTTTATTTCACTCGTTTTCAGTGAAATCACTGCTATCGTCTCCTTTATCGCTTATAATGCTGTTATCGCTTGAGAAACCCTTAAAATTAAGCCATGGATGTATCTTATCTAGTGCTACCACATTTTCATACTTTTTGTTACCTTTCTTAGTTAAAGGAGTGTCTTCAATCAAAAATCTGTCATTTGGTAATGTTTTTAAAATTCTGTACGGCCCATGAAATTTGGGAAACAGCTTTTTCGATTTACCACAATGTTCTTTGTCGTTAACAGTTCTTTCTACCCGAACAAGATCTCCGACATTGTATGACTTTCCTACCTGCCTATGCTTGTCAAAATCTTTCTTAAAACGCTCCTGTTGTTTAACAATTCTGTTTTTGGCGTTTGATCTTAATTTCATCAGATCTTCTCCACTTACGCGCTCAGCAGTTTCGTCAATAACGTCACTCAACATATTCTCATACTTCATTAATAGTTGCTTGATTTCTCTTATGTCGTCAATGCTAAGGTGTTCACTTACATTTAAATTTGAAATTGAGTCATCCTTCTCAAGTTCTAAAACATTTACATCCGCACAATAATTGGTAGTCAAGACGCAAGTAACTAAGTCATCTTTTTTTAAAACCAATGAATGATCTGCAAAGTTCTGTACTAACAATCCACCTACACCCTCCTTAAGACTATATTCCCCAGGTAAAAGATAAAATTTCGCATCAGGTTTTCCACGCAAAGAACCGCGTACGTATACCGAACCCGAATACTTTATGTCCGCTATTACCTGTATAATCATCATTTTATTTGAAGGGACGGTAGTGTCATATTGTGATTTTAATAGTAATTTTGAAGTTAATCGTTTCTCGAATATCAATGAATCAACAGTTTTTGTTATTATTATACCAGGCTTCTCAGTGAAACTATGACCTACTAGGACAGGATATTTAATTATGTTATCATCAACAACAAAAACTTCCACTACTTCCATTATATTTTGTATATTCATCTCAACGTTTGCTGACCCTATAGGCATGACTATGTTGTTTCCTATTCCTCTCATAACTGGAAGGTGACCTGTTGTTGACCAATTGATTCCTATCTTAACTGCTTCACTGCGCCTTATTAACGTGCATTGACTGCCCATATCAATATACCCCGATACAGACACATTATTAACTTTTAACTTAATTAAGTATTTACTGTCGTTGTCACCATCAACATCTACACGCCTAACTACCTTTTCTGAAGGATACTCATTTTTATCAGAAGGTACAGAAGGTAATTTTGGACAACCTGTTGATAAATGCCCTAACCTATGACATATGTTACACTTTAGTATCTTTTTCGTACATTTGAAGCTGAAATGACCCGGCTCGTTGCAATTATAACAAACGGTTGAAAGTTTAGATTGTGGTTTTGGATCGTGTAATGTAGAATTTGGTTTATAACTTGTACTACCTGTTGTATTAAGCCGCTTCGCTGAAGGCTCTAAATTATGTCTTGATTTTTCAAATTCACGCGACTGTTGTTTTATTGATTGAAAATATTCTAAAACTTGTTCCGGCTCTTGACATTTGACAGCCTTAGCACCTAATCTTACAGACCGATCATCAATTCCATATAAAATACAATCGACTGCCCGCTTGCCATGTATATCACATCTATTTAACAAATTTATTTTTTCGTAATAATATAGTTCTAACGAATCGTTAAACTTAACACGCTTACTTAACATCTCAGTTAATAATTCCGCGTAATCATCACTGCTAGGAAACGATTCACTTAATTTACATTTCCATTGGGGCCATGTAAAAGACATCGTAGGAAGGGCCTGATACCAAGTCCTTGCCACGCCTGTCAACTTAGGTAATGCGTAATGGATAATCTGATCATCACCCCAACTATATAACTTGGCGCACTCGTCTACTTTATTTAGCCACATGTGTATAGTCTGCCCCTTAGCCATCGGATCAAACTCTGGTATTACATTACCTAACATAGGAAATTTATTACCTTGAGGCTTATTGCTATGCAAAGATTTAATCAATTCCATCAAAAATAATTGGTTATCTTTACCTTGAAACACGTTCCCACTCACTGAGTTATTTTGCGACGGATAACCGCTACGCGCTTTGCGCTCGGGGCTACAGCTGAAGCGCTTACGGCCGCGGCTGCAGCGCTGACTCCGACTGCGGTCGCTGCTCCGCGACGGGTCATCGCGGCGCACGTTGCGCGCGGGGCTACGGCTGCGGCGCTTTCGGCTGCGGCGCTTTCGGCTGCGACTGCAGCGCTGTCTCCTGCCGTTGTCGCTACTCGGCGACGAGTCCCCGCTGCGCGCATCACGCTCGCGGCGATGGCTGCGACGTCCTCGACTTCTCCTGCTACCTCTTCGCTCCGTACTCCGACTCGTCCGGTACCCTCGTTGATCACGACGACTCTGATTACGATCCCGCTTTCGCTTATGATCGTGCCTTATATGCGAACGGCTCCTTCGGCCTTCATCATGCGTAGAACTCGTGCTTAACGAACGTAGCCTCTTACGACGAACATTTCGCTCACGTACATCGTCCTCATTGCGTTCACGCTTACGTTCCTTTATTTGTTTTGAAATGGAAACTCTGCGAACACTTCGGCTCCTGTGATGCTCCCTTCGCTCATCGTTATTGTCTTCGTAATTCTCGTCCATATCGTGAAGAATAAAAATTAGCAACAATCGTTACTATCGCGATGTCAGGTAAGTATTGTTGTGGGCTTGTTTCCTTATCCCAATTCTGACATGTAAAATCTTGAATTTCCAAAGAATGAATAATTCAATAAAAGCACATGTATCAGAATATTGGTTTATATTTCAATATCAATTTTGCACACAAGTTCGTTCCCGCGCCTTAGATATTATCTGACGGCCCTTTTTTTAGTGTTCCCAGACATCAAAAAGTAATACATGAAAAATACAATGTTGCCAGTTATAAATATATTTCACTACTGATAATAAGAAGGAGTATTTATGTCATGCCGTTAATATGACAATGACGACTACATATAATGTTGAGCCTTACACTACCAACTAGGCTAACCGCGTCATCACTGTTATCTTTTTAGAATAAAAAAAACAGTTATAAAATGATATTTTTTAATTTTCTTTAGAACAGCCGTTTAAACTGTTTTAAAAATAAATGCTATTTTCCTTACTACAGTGGTGGCCTTACATCTATTTTCTACAAACATATAAAAATGAAATGAGATTCAAATATGTATATAATATCAGTCTAACATGGACGGCATAATGTATAATATTTAAGTTAATTTTCATTGTTTCATTATAAATTGTATCCTTAACCCTAAATGTATAAAAGTTAAAAATTGAAGTTGTAAAATAAAAATATAGCTGTAGTTAGAAGTTGTAAATAAATAATAAAACAGTTTAACACGTAATAGAAGAATACAAATAGATTTTGTATATAGATAAAGAAATATAAAAAAAGATCCAGATCATCGATTATAGAGATCAAAACAAGAAAAAAATATAAAAAATAGTCAGCCATGTTATTGTCTACACTAAAACTACTCAAAATGCAACTAATATGGATACAAAAATAATAGAAGTGGTTTTCGTTTTACAAGTTACAAAATATCGATAGGGTTTTATACAAAGTGTGCACTTCTCTTTTATTATATCGGAATGTCAAAAGAGCACATAATTTTACCTCTAGAAGGTAATGTATAACATTTAAGTTCATTTTCATTGTTTCATTATAAATTGATATCCTTAGCCCTAAATGTATAAAAGTTAAAAATTGAAGTTGTAAAATAAATAATAAAACAGTTTAACACATCATAGAAGAATAGAAATAGATTTTGTATATCGGCAAAGAAATATAAATAAAAACTTAATTCGGACAAAAAGATCCAGATCATCGATTATAGAGATCAAAACAAGAAAATAATATAAAAAAATAGTCAGCCCTGTTATTGTCTACACTAAAACTACTCAAAATGCAACTAATATGGATACAAAAATAATAGAAGTGGTTTTCGTTTTACAAGATACAAAATATCGATAGGGTTTTATATAAAGTGTGCACTTCTCTTTTATTATATCGGAATGTCAAAAGAGCACATAATTTTACCTCTAGAAGGTAAGTGATATAATTTTACGAATACTTAGCTTAATCCCAATACGCTTGAATTGTTTGACTAACGGCCGCACTCAGAGACGTCAATTAATTTTTAAGTTTGATTAAAGCTGCTGCTGTCACTTTCTTTGCTAGAGCAATAGAATAAGACAACACATCACTTTGACAAGCATTAAGTTTAATTGACGTCTCCGAGTGCAGCCCTTAGATTTTACGCAATCCATTAATAAAATTGTGTCTATACTTATCGTTATCATCAACAAAGACAAATAATTCCATTGCGTGTCGCATACGCATCTATCGTCGGTGATAGTGCAATGGAGAGTAATTAACAAATTCAATAAGGTGCAAAATAAGAACTTTTCGAAGTAATGTCACAAAATATTGAACCTTATCTGGTTTGGTAGTTACGCGGTATTGAACTACCACCGATGCTATAACTCTTGAAGTACAGAGCAACAAGATTTGAAAAGGCATTCGGGTTTGTAATGCTTTCTTGCTCGCTCTTATGCACTCTAGATTCCGAGTCATAACGATATTTTCCGATCCCGAAATACTTTATAAGACTTGTTGCACTGTATTGTCATATTTATTCCTATTAACGCGTCTAATGGCCTGTTTCACAATAGACAAGTAAATTCATCTGTCAAATAAAGACAGCCTTGTCTATTTTCAAGTGTAAGAAAGCGTAAGGGCTAAATTGATTTGACAGATATGCTTTACTTGACGATTTTGAAACAGGCGGTAAGATAAACTGTGATGTTTATGTCAAATAAAACGTCACATACATAGTAAAGGCACTAATTTCAAGCTCATTGGAAATAACGTACATGTGTTAAACCGCCTACGCAACGCTTCTAGCACTTACGGTAAGTATCAAAAAATCTAGTCTAATCCTAGACTAAAGCAAAAAGGGGAAGACAAGTACAAGACACCAAAATAATGCGTGCCGCGACACCTACATTCGCAAATACTCCACACAGCTATAATGAGTCTGCATATACATGCACTAAGGAGCAATAGAGATAAATTGACGGACTAACATCGTTACGCAAATGAGACGGCAATATGTCTCTCAATAACGATATGAAGCGAAGCGAAACTATTTTGCTAATAAAAATTGTTTTCTTTATGTTTAATTGTACTTACGAATAAAATGTGATTCCATGTGATTTAATTTTTATGTCTTGAACTATTAAAGCAGTTTAAAATCGCGCAACACAGCATGTTTTAGCTGTATTCACTTTCGCTGCGCTTCGAACATACTGTGTTGACTGATTGGTGGCGGCCGGACAACTGACTTGGGTTAGGTGCGTTGCACCTATATTCAGATGCTCAAGCGTGCACGCCTGGTCACATGTCTTCCTCTTTTTGCTTTCATCTAAAATTCTACGTGTCAGTGATTGAAAACTATAAACTATACAAAAGTATTTATAAAAACACGAAAAAGTAACTACATTTAGCCCATTGTAAAGTCTTTAACCTTAGGTATCGGGGTTGGCAATGTCAGCAGCTTTACTTGCGTTCCATTTTAAAACATACCCTGAGCTCTCGTTTTCCAATAACATTTGGTTTCTTAATAATTGTCTTAATGATCTACATTCTCAATTTCAAAATATTGATTTCATAATCATACATTTGAATGTTACTGGTTTTAATAGATATTTATATCAAAGTACACATGCTCATTGGTCAATCAATTTTATCATGATCAGTGTTCGTGTCCCATATAAGGGGCGTTTTGAAGGAAATTATAATAAGGCTACTTGATTCCACCTTATAATTATAGAGGACACAGACTTAAACCTACTTGGTTTTGATAAGTTTACAGTTTACGCAAGGTCGTGTTCTTAAGTGGTGGACATACATTCGTTTAGTACTGCAAATGCCCCATATATGGGTCACGTGGGAGTTAAGACACTATCCACCTACCTCAGCCTGTATATTAGCGCTAAGACAGCAACCAATATAGTGAAGCTGCTTTGTATAGCGGCAGCACCCGCTAACCTGCATTTAAACATGTCTATACGCGTTTCCTTGTCCGATATAATGTTCTGGAACTCCGCCTCCATGATCTGGCCATCGTAGTACGTGATCTCGTCCTCGAAGGGGTACTCGTAGCCTTGGAGGCACTCGCACTTGTAGCCGCCGGCCTCGAAACCTCGCCCGTTGATTGGTACGCACTAGGAATAGCAAAATGTGACACTGTAGCTTAGACCATTCATACCACGACCTGCCTTCCACAGTTTCCCCTCTGCAGAGATATAAAATCAAATGATCTTGCACGTTTATAAAAACTATCCATTTAGTCGATTATTTGACTTTAACAAAATCTTTAAAGGAAAATACTTTGCTGTGCTGTGTTAGTGTGCAACAAAGATCAAAACGCATCAAATTCGAAGAAAGATGGTGGAACATTATACATACATATAGTCATATGCCATATTACCTTTTATTGTACAAAACATCTTAAAAACTATTACACTAACACTGCAAGGGTATTGCAATTAATTTTATTTACTCCCATAGGATTAATAAAAATTTAGCGAGACGTATCATATTACGTCTCGGCAATTCTCGTGCAACTTTGGTAATAAGAACTAGTAATAATTCCGTAATAATAAACAAAGTGAAATTATACTTTGACAGAGTTTTGCCTAGAATCTCGCCCACGCAGAATTCGTTCTTTATTAAATGATGCATCCATCCATTTTGAACCAAGATGATGTAAGTTAAGGCATATAAGTACATATTTACCTGACTTTCACCTAAGGCCTTAAACGCGTACGTGCTTTTTAACAGTATGCAAGTTTCGTATAAAACATAAGATGCGGCAATTAAGGAAACACTTGGGCAAAGAGACGGCAGCGAACGTCAAATAGAAAAAAAAAGCTATTGTAGTTGACTTACATATGAAGATTTTCTGTCGCACTTATCCGTTCCCTTGAAGGCATTAGGCACGTAGTACTTATCAGGGCACTGGTTCACATCCAATGCCATCAGTTGCATAGTAACTGCTACCACACCCCTGCAAAATGTAGATATGAATAAAAATACAGCTTAAAGGACCGTTTACATGCAAAATAAGTCCAAATATAAATGTAAAAACCGGTTTTAAAATATGTTATCATGTGATATTCCGAGCCCACTTTTAAATTTAGGCCCTTTTTGTAAAAATATCATTACTTACTTGAATTCCAATTTAACTTTGACACTGTCCCAACCGAAGAATGGCGCCGCGTAAGTAATGACCCATTGTTTCAAATGGCCTGTACAATCGAAGTAGGGACTAGTCCAGTGACCATGTTTCAAATTAGCAGCCATATAGTAAGTAGGGAATCTTTCGTATCGCTTCAAGTAATTCCCAAGCTCGTCGTCACGAATTTTCATTTTGAGGAAGAACTTTTCTAGGTTATCGAAGTTTGTTGACCAGCGCTGCTTTAGGAATTGGAACCATGGCTTGTTGGTGTAAAGTTCATCTGAAAACGAAGTTAATTACTATATTGTTTTTTTTTTTGCGTAAAATTAGTCAATAGACAGCTCCCAATGCTCCCATATTATACTCGTAATAATAGACGTATATTACCAGTCAAATTAATAAATAAAATACACCATTCATTTTATGTACTTACCAGTCTTATTCAATCTAGCAAGGTCCTCTAGTTTATATTTTCTAGTATTTAACTCGGTCTTGTAGGCAAAAGGAGCAAAGAACGTGCGGTTTGTAAACTTGTTCCTGTCCCATAATATACCTGAAAATAAGATTAGTGATATCAATTCACATAGTGCTCAGTGATTCATTAATCTAAGGCTGTGTCCTCATTAAGCGAACAGTGATGTTTTATGATTTAAATGGGATGTCCAATTGTCTATACAGTGCGTACTGTACGTAGTTGGCCGAGACGCCTGCCTCAAGACAATTCAAAGGAAATGGTCAAGTCATAGAAAATTGTCTTTACTGAAATATCTCGAGATAGTCATCTCACCAAAAATCAGTTAATTAATGTTAGCTTAACATCACAAAATTTCCTCACCTAAAGTTTCAAGATTCAAATAAAGAAAAGAGGTTAAAACATTTAAATTAGCACAAAATGCACACATATAACTACACTAAGTATTTTTCTATTCAGAAAAATACTTATCGGAGTTTTATGTAGACATACAACATTGAGAACCTCTTCGTTTTCTCATTCAAGCTCTTCAAAACCCATTTAACTCGTCTGCCAACTGTTATTATAAAACTTACCCGCAGACCAGATCTTCGAATCCCCGAGCACCAAAGCCAATGTTTCTCCAATCATCTGGTCCTCCGTTAGCGGCTTGTCCGCAACCCTGGTACCACTGAACACCTCCAGAGGGTCAGAGACTTGCAGGAAAGCGCTGATAAAGTTCGCCATACGAACCGCCATCTTGGCCTGGTTTTCTAGCTGTTCCTCGGCTCCGAACGCGATGTCACCGTTTAGGAATAGGTCTGAGGGGTTGTAGCTGCAAAACACATTTAGAATTATTATAAAAGGTGGTCTATATTGATGATTATCCGCGATTGTGGCGTGGCTCGCGATCGGCCGTTTGCCGTATAAAACAGCTGTTTTTTTTTAATCTTCTAAATACGATGTTTTTTACTGGAGAAAGAGTAACGTCATAGTAGGCGGCTATTATTATAGAACATGCTTACATAGTTTTACAGGACCAAACCGAAGTTTAAATAACGTTAACGCAACCTTTACACAGTGACACGTATATTGCGCCACTTTTTTAACGTGGTCACGTCCAAAAGAACGGCATGAAATTACTTTTTTGTGATTTTGATGCGTTTTATAAAGCTTCAGCGTATTTTAACCTTATAAATGCCACTGACGGATAGATCCGCACCACTGGTTCAACGCCAACGACGGATATATCCGTCAAGGTTGACAGCGAGAAATAGACCTGAGTATCTATGACGTAAGGTTGAAATTAGTTCTGGTTTTCAGCTGTCATTGACGAGATGACTTTTGTATTTGACATGGCGTTGAAAAGGTTAAGCTTCGGTGGTCGATCCTTAAAGCTAAGGGTTTAGAGGACACAGTACGGAGCGCAATCAAAGTCATTCAAATTGACGTTGCACGGTCGTGTCAATTTACGTAAAATTAGTGTAAGTGCTGCCCTGCTAAGGTAAAAGGCAGTATTTTACACAAAACTACGATAGCAATTGCAACCTTATTACCCAGTAATGATGTTGCAATTATTACAGTAGTTTTGTGTAAAATAGAGTGACTTCGTGGATTGATAACACATCATGAATGCTTACAGTGAACAGTTATGCGGTTGCACGCCTCTAATGAAGTTGAGCATTTCGTACACGTTCGGGCGCTCCGTGTGGAGCGCCGCGGGCCCCTTGCTGGCGTTCACGTACTCGTAGTACTGGTCCAGGTACAGCGCCCGGGTGAAGGGCAGCGAGCGCTCCCACCTCACCGGGAGACTTTGGATCCCTGGGGGAATATTTACGGTTGAAGAATAGCATCATAGTTAGGGATTATTTCGGGAAACACGGCGAATTACGCGGCGAGTTACACGATGTGCGGCATGAGAAGCGACTCGTTTACATACCCACGCTGCCCATTTTCCTAATCACTGCGGCTGCATGTACAGCCTTGGCCGTATTAGGCACCCATGCGTTTTTCAAAAGTCAAACTTTAAAAGGGGCATTTATATCTTTTATTATAGAAAAATGTAGATCTATCGGAAAAATTAGTCATATTTATTGACGTTAAGGGAAATTCCGTGGAAAAAAATACAATTAATTTTTTTATTGTAAAATGCTACTTTTTCTAGCTTCAGTTTTCACACGCAAATAGCTACTTCGAAATGATATCTACTTATGATTTGCACATGTTAGAACTCTTTTTATATTTTAAGTCTTTGTGTATTATTGAAATTGAAAAATAATACTTTATATTTTATATTAACCTTTTCAACGCCATTCACGGAAATATCCGTCACCGTTGACAACGCAAAATAAACCTGACTATGTATGAATTAAGGTTGACATTAGCTCTAGTTTTTATTTGACATGGCGTTGAAAAGGTTAAGTTACAGAGGAAAAAGTGGGGTGCCTAATACTTTTGGCCAAGGCTGTAAATGCGGCATATGTGGTCGTTTTGTTGCCGCGCACCCGTCGCTGCTGTTGCTACCGTCGCGCAGTCGTGGTTAGGGCGATAGGCTTTTGCTAAGTTACTACAATATGTTATCCATAGAAAAATAGTAACAATAACTTTTCAAGTGCATACTCACAGCCAATGCGCAGACAGTCGAAGTTGTTATAGTATTGGTCTGAGGTGGCTCGCTCGATAATCTCGCCGAGATACGGGCGTCGTACGATGCTGGGCTGGCGGAACTTGGGCTTGCAGCGACACTGGTAGCCGCCGCGACGGAAGCCCCAGCCGTGGAGGGGCTCGCACTGGGAACAAATAACTTTCCACTAAAAAGGAGCACAAACAACTTGTCCTTTAGAGCAGTGTTTTTATGGAAAAGGCAAATAAGGACACAGGACAGCACGCTAGCACGTCTTGTATATTCTCGTATGTTACTCAGTGCGTCTTTATTGTTACAGACAAGGTAGAAAGGGAGATTCGAGCGACAAACTAGTCGCGGGCCACTTGTGCCAGCCGCCTTGGTGGTATAAGTGAGCTCTGAGGCATCATCAATCTCAAGACTGCAAATGCGTTGCCAACCAGCATTTCACCAGTTGTCTTACCCCTACAATGTTCTTGTTATAAACTACGGCGAAGTAAAAAGGAGGGTTATGATTTTTGCTGTCCAAGTTTGTTAGTATGTATGTTCATTTGTTTCCTTGAAGTTACTATACTATCCATTATATTTTGACTTCGTCTTAAATCCAACATGGGCAACATGGCGGATTTGACGTAGTTAGATTAATCACCTCTTTCTTTTTACAGGCCTTGCTATATGCTCGCAAGAAAAAAAGTGTTTGCAATTACGAAATCCGGCTCAGGGATCAGATCCTCCTACATTAACCAAATTGTAAGTGTTTTTTTATTATGTATTTTGTGCTGTTCAGTTGACCTTCGTAACTAATAAATTGGCATATTTTTGAAACAAAAGTTACCTCTGTTGTTTCATTCTTGCATCTCGCTGTTGCTTTGAAGCGATTTGGCTTATCATTACCCTGGCTCTCAGGACACTGGTTTATGTCTATCCTATCATAGTCCATTTCCATCACAACAGCAGCTGTGTACCTGTGAGAAAAGCATATTGTACAAGCAAAATAAATTAAAACTGATACAATAAGAAACCACAATAGTAGAGTATATTCACTGTGACGGTGGTATAATGAATTCAGAAATGAAACA
Source organism: Tortrix viridana (assembly GCA_963241965.1). Classification (NCBI taxonomy): domain Eukaryota; kingdom Metazoa; phylum Arthropoda; class Insecta; order Lepidoptera; family Tortricidae; genus Tortrix; species Tortrix viridana. Next base: position 4,622,637 of record OY725181.1, read on the forward strand.
CATTATAGTAGAATTCCACACTATGTTCAGTAGATTTCTGAGCACAGAGAGGGTTTCAAGCAGCCCAAGACAAATAATTTATTTTTAATTATGAGTATAAATTAACTTGTAGCTAATTTAAGTTCTGGTTCAAAATCAAAACTAGATTGTAGCAAAAACAGAGACGTTTTCCACAGATTTGTCACTACAAATGGGTTCCTAATAAGTAATAGCCATAAAATGGACTTTTCATGACAACTATGACTTTTTTTAATTCAGAACAAACTTATACAGGACTAATGCCCGTTTCACACGAGGGCAGGGCAGTGAGGCAGAACAGTCGGACAGAACAGTTCGAAAGACAGTTTGCGTTCAAAAATTGGCCAGCCAGATAGTAGTTTGCAAGCGGCGACGACATAGACGTCAAAAGTTTTACACTTCGCAAGTCCTCTTTTCTCTCGCTAGCGATGGAGCGTCGACGAAGACAACGTCAATATTTACGTCACTTTCTCAAAATTGCAGCACAAATAGCTCTGGATGAACTAAGTGAAATTGTCGAGAGTGAAATAAATAGGAAAGACAATCAACCAACGAATTACACGCCTAGCGCCTTCAAAACAAACACGTACAAGGCGCGCGCGCACTGTCCTGCTCTCGCTCCACTGTATTGCCCTCGCGTTCACACGAGTGCAGTCTCAAGGCAGTCGAGCGAGAAAGGTGGTGGGGGAAGCCAACTGCCCCGAAAAAAAAGACCGGCCGACTATTAACTGTTCTGCCCTGTTTACTGTCTGGACAGTACTGTTCTGTCTCGGCGTTCAAACAGTAGCAGTACTGCACTGTCTGCTGTTCTGCCTCACTGCCCTGCCCTCGTGTACAACGGGCATAATCATTAATTTAGGAAGCACAAAGAACAAATACATAATTGTAAATCTTTCATCCAAGTTTATTTGTATTCAATATGAGCAGATCTCAAAAATATGCTAGATGAATAGGTCACTTACTTGGGATATTCAATGTGTCTAAATTGTGTGTGGCGTGGAAAGATGTCCGCAACAGGAGAAACCGCAGCAACAAGCCACTTGTCAAGTCTTCCACAGTCAAAGTAGGGGCGAGTCCAGTTCACAGGGCCAGGCACCTAGAAAGTAACTGCTTTAAACGAACCACAATACAGCAGAGCTTCGATAATTATAACAGCCAAAATTCATACCCTGTTTGGATGCATGAAGTGCTCAGAATATTGAAATGTATGATACCTGTGGGGTACTGCAAGTTAATAGAGGTGCTTTGAGAAGTTGTTATTAAAGTTGACAAAGTGTATCCAGTTGTGTGAACCGGGAGACTAGTAAACAATAACTAGAAATATGAGACCAAAACACCATTGTCTTTATACATAAGTACATGTTTTACCATATACTTGGCAGAACTTAATGTTCAGATATAATTTTGATACATAAAGTTAGAACAAACAAAAACATTTTTAATACTAACTTCATCATTTCCAGGTGGTCCATGGAAGGTAAAGGTCTCATTGGTGTTGTTGGCATATCTTATCTCCACCTGATAAGTTGTCTTAGTGTCATGCCTTTCTCCCACCCTGTCCGGAAGCCACTTGCTATACCACTCGTTAATTCGGTAAAAATCTGATGTGTAATCCTTTGACAAGCTCTCCGGATCAAATGCTCCCAAATCTTCTACATGAAAAGTATTCAATGTCGAAATCTTCTGTAGATGTACAGGATCATTAAAATCATCAGCTCTGTATGCTCTAGGTGCGAATCTAGGCATTGTTTTATTGAAGAATCCTCTATACGAAGACGTGTACGACATGTTAGGCGAGAAATATATCGAACTAGCGTTTATATAGGGGTTAGCTGATACATCAGCTACTGAAGATAGGAAGTAATACATCATGCCGGGATCGTAAGTATCATTGATGGCCGGACGAATAAACCTTGACTGGAGAATATAACTCCAGAAAAATGCCCGGTTCATTGCCATATTGTGCAAATGAAGCATTGCTGTTCGGTTAGGAAATACTGGGTTGATGTTTATCTCTTTTACATCGGGATGATGCGAAACAGAGTCAGAAGGCAAGAACAAATCGTCCAAGTGTTTGATGTAGCAGTTATCAGCTGAAATCCGATCCATTCTGCCTCGAATTTCATCGAAAGCATCTCTCGATTGCCACTCGTACTGGCCGGCCACACCCCATAGTAAAGCACACAATGATATCGCCAATAAAGTGCAGTTTGTTGTCTCCATTTTCACTTAAACACTTCACCAAGTAAGTTTTTAAAACATTTTTATACAAATAATATGTAAAATCTAATTCAAAACTTCCCCGTAGAAAAAACCAAACAAAGTAAGTAAGTACAACAAACGGCAAACCTGCTGTACAAACTTTAAAAACCAAGACACCGTGCTAACGAGCTAATCCAGTCAAGCTATGAAAAAAACGCCGGGTTTCGTCTCAAACAAACACAAATCGTTTTCTTGTTTCATAAGGCCGGCCTAACACAGTCTGAATCAGATTATGAATTCATACTATTTATTCAGAAAGCACGCAATTGCATATAATTTAACTATTATCCACACACAATCTGATTTTTTCAGATTATGAATTTCTCAGATTGATCCGACAGAATGTTACTGACATGCGTTATGAATTCAGATTATGAATTCCGAACGCACCTCTTTCCATACATTATCTATGGACGAGCACACATACTCTGAATGATGATTCAGATTATGAATTCAGTTGACATTACAATAGTAAGTACACCTACTGACGTTCGTGAGACAAATACAAATATCTTTATTTTGCAAAAATTTACCACTAATTAATCGGAATTTTTAAGACAGTGTGAGGCAAGTCACCGGAATTCAGATTACAAGTTCAAATTATGAAATCAGATCCTTAATTCAGACTATGTAAGGCCGGCCTAAGTCTGAAAAATCGTCGGTTTTGTTTTCCCGCCTGTTCGAGGTATCAAGGTAAACGCCACCAAATAATAGCTGTCAATGTCAAAATTGTCAATGATGCGAAACATAACCTAACCTGAAGTTGCGATTTCTTCAGAGTATTTATTATTTTAATTCCAATAATAATAAATTAAAACAAGATGGCTGGGACGCTTTTTCGTAAGTTGATAACGATTAAAAATAGGATATGAAATGGGATGTAGGTTATGAGTTAAATAATATGTATTCCTTTTTAGGTTCCATGCTAAACACAACGTTATCGGTTTATAGAACAAGTTCATCAAATTTGGTGAGTAAAATTGTGTTAAAAACTTAGTACACCAGATTCTTAAAATGTCTTTCGGAAATTGTAACACCTAAACCCCAAAGAAATAGTTACAATAGAAGATAGACCTGTATTTAGAAAATAGCGTACATCATTACCCTTATCATTACTTATTAAATTGAACATTAGAAAATAACAACCAATAACGATCCCTATAAATTTTCCTTTTCCAATAAAGCTTCTAGTGTATAATTTTACACATACATAATTTGCTCTGCATTGTCCTTGGCGGCCTTTGTTATTTAAAATAATAATAGTGTTTTTAAATATTTAAGAGTCAGAAATATAATTACTCATGCTATGAATCTATACACTCCTTGTCAACGAGGAATAATTAATATAGAATAATAGGATCTAGCAATTAAGATTTTGAAATTTAAATATGTATGACTGTAATAAAGATGTTTCCCATGTTTTTATAATATTTCAGCGCGACATACACACATCAACAGTATTCTATGCTGCCCGCAAAGGTACCCGAGCTAAGGCCCGCGCCAAGAAGGTCAAAGTTGAAATCACCAAAGTTGGATTTATTCCTCATAATCAGAGAGGATCCAATAAGTTAGTGAATTAGTTATGTTATAAAACATAATATTTGCTTACAATATGCTATGCAGCAACAAACAGTAATAACATAAATAATTTTGTATCACTCTCAATCAAATACTTTATCATTTGTTTGTTCTTTACTTGAAAAATATTGAACAAGCCTGTAATATCCAACATTTCTTCTCAAAATGGGAACTACCAGCAGTGTATGACACATTTTGATAATCTAGTTGTTAGGGTTCCTAATGATGCATGAAGATCCAATACAAAAGGTTTTCTTTTCTCTTTTATGCACAGAAATATGAGATTACACAATATCAGTTCTGGGCTAAGCCAGCATAGACATGCTTGTAGCTAATGTGAAGATGCTGTTAGTTTGCATTAGGTATCAATGATACGAAAAGGATATAAAACCACATAATGAACAAATCTTTTGAAAGATATGAGTAATATACTACCATTTTTCTACCCTTATTTCAGAGCAACAAAAATCAACACACCAAAACATTTTGATGATTCTATGAAACTAATATCCAAAGATGATGTGTTCCCGATGAAATATTACCAATGGGTGGTGTATTCTGCAGAGGATGCAATTAAGGCCCATCAGGAAACTCATCATGCTACTATGTATAATGATCCTAATGCATTTGTGTATGCTAAAGTTGAGACAAACATGACAGCAGCAAAAAAGGTATGTTGCCTATTTTATTAATAAAAACATTCTTGTGTTTATTTACTTACAGCCTACATACTCGTACAGTTAAATGTGTGTGAATCCATCAATATGGGTTATTTATCCTTTACAGATTGTCCCTTGGTGAAATTTCCTTAGGAACTTTTACTTTCACTGTTTTGGTATTTCCTGTTTCACTGCTCCTGTTGTACAGGGGGGAAAGGGGGTGGGGGCTATACTTAAACCCTTAACCCCTTTAACCCCTTAAACCCTTTATTTAGGGTTAGGGGTAAGTTGATTACACCCATCCTGGCAATGAACCCTGCCCTCCCTCTAAAGATCAACTTTAACACTATGTGAATTAATATCATCATATAGCTTATCATTGGTGTAAGACTATTATTTGACTTGTGTTAATTCAAAATGTTAAAGCATTTGATTTGATGTATACAAGAGTCAGCTTTCTTACAAATTATTAAATGGGTAAAGAAGTGGATTGCGAAAAAGTATATAAGGAGTGATAATGGGGATATGCACTATATATGGTATTAATGATAAGGTCTTTCTTTCAGGGTCGGTACGTAGACTCTTTCGTCCGCTTAGCGCTCCTGCCGCATTGGTTTCCTCGCGACGAGGAGCGCACAATCCTCGCCTTCTGCAAGACTCCAGAGCTTGTGAAGCAAGTCAGTGAAGCCGGAGCCACTACTGTTGGCGGGATAGATTTAATTAAGAGAATACAGGTAAAGATAAAAAGTTGAGGCGATAAGGGAGGTGAGATGACTCACGACTTGTTACAGCGATGCCATTGTATAACTTTACCACGTTACCACGATTTTGCATCTCTACTATCGCGATACTGCATTAAAAGGTACAGTCGCGATGTAACCGATGGCGGCGCCCAAAACAGTCGCTCGGTATTGCCGATTTTGAATCAATACAGTTGCTTGTTTGCATGGTACAACAGCGGTGCTGAACCGAAACTAAGCGATTGGTCCTTTTTCCACTTGCCGGCAAGGCACCGGCACGGCGGCGGTGCCGGCGCCGGCCCGGCTGCCGGGGAATGCAAAAATGTATGAAATTATACGGTATATTTTTCCACTTACCGGCGCTGGAGACGGCACGGCTTTACACTGTTCCATGATGAGCGATTGTGGAGGGGGGCCATAACGTATCCAATAGAATACGTTAACCACGACGTTTTGTTTGCTTACATTTAGTTAAGTAGGTACCTAAATAAATGGAGTATAGGTTTGTGGTTGCCACACTGCTAACTCAAACGACTATGCCAATGTTTTCATCAGGAAGGCGCCATCAAAGTGGCTGAGTATGACTACGTGATCGCACACCCCAACATCCTGACTGAGCTCGTGCCTATCCGTGGGCTGATGAAGCGCAAGTTCCCCAACGTTCGCTCCGGGACCGTGGACAATAACATCGTAGACATGGTCAAGAAGTTCGCCGCTGGAGTCCAGTACAAGGTTATGAGGGATGAGAATCAGCAGGACTTTGGGAGTGTTGAAGTGCCCGTTGGAAGGGTAAGGGTTTTGATTTAAAAAAACCTAGCTTCAATTGTTTTATTTTGCTCGAATGGCACTGTCTTAGCAGATACTTATTTATGTGTTTGTAGTTTTTTTTTTTTTTTTTTTTCTTCTGGAGCCGCACGAATGCATCGCCATTTGTCAAGTTTTATGTTATAAAAATTAGGGAAACTGACGCGGAAATATAATTATTTTAAAAGGAAAAGGAAAAGGAAAAAGGAATATGGATATGGATCAGTAGAGTATGATAAGAATAGTAATATAAGAATATAACAGAATAATATACATGTAAAAAAGATAGGAAGCAAGTAGGAATATAAAAAATAATATCATATTTTAATATCATTACAATTTATGAAAGATGCTATAAATAAATAAATAGATGGGTCAAGTGAGGAAAGAAGAACATTTATATTTGTAGGAAGCGGGACATGATGGGAGATTAGATCTTGGAAAAAGGGAATATGGTCATACAAGTTGCAAGCAAAAAATATATGATTCAAGTCCCCAAACTCCTCTCCACAGTTACAAGCAGAACTCCTTATGATTTTCATTTTTGCCAGATGGGCAGGAGTACATGTATGGCCAAGACGCATTCGAATTATAACCGTGGTCGCTCTTTTAGTTAGATTTAATTTAAAAAACCAAGGTTTTAACGGTAAAGTACTTTAAATATATTTGTAATGCTTTCCTTTGACTTTACTAGACTTTTCCCAGGATTTAAACCAGGAATCCCTGAAGTAAATCTTGGGAAGAGAAATTATATCAGGGCAATAATTAACGTAGGGGAAAACATCACCACACTCCACAGCTTCATTAGCCAATGTGTTTGTAGTTTACGCATTGTTAATTAAAAAGTACGTATTTACGTACGTGCGTTACATGCAGTCACTGCGAGGGAAGTTGGTGGCGCGAGTAAGTGTACGGGTCACTTATCATTTCAGTGGGTTACGAGGAGCATGTAAACACGCACTGCCCTCGGAAGAATTATTGACGGCAGCGAGGGTAGCAGCGGCAGTGGCTGCATGTAAGCGCGGCATGAAGTCTCGCAATTTTGGTTTCGCCTATTCCGCAGACCAATCATGATGCTACTAGCCTAATTTGGTTATTCACTGTTTTTTTTTGTTTTAGTTGAACATGGAGACGAAACAGGTAGCAGAAAATATAGCAGCTCTACTAAAGGATATACAATCCGTGCGTCCAAAGAGAGACGGGCTGTTTATTACAAAGTGAGAGAAACTTAATTTTATAAATAGGATATCCCGTGACTCATTACGTACTCAAAAATAACCCTTAATGCGGGAGCCGGTCTGATACTGACCCAATTTTTATCGTATAAGTATAATGTCATCTTATCATTTTATTGCAAAAATCTCAATAGTGCTTGTCATTCCACAGATGCTTGATAACCAGTCCACCATCGTCAGAGAGGCTGAAGATTGATCCGTTTGTGCACGTAGACCGTACCTTAGTGCAGGAGCAGGACGACAGCGACGATGAAGACGACGTCCCAGCTGCGGCGCAATAATTGCATTTTGTACCTTATAATGTAGAGATAGAGTTGATTATGTATAATATAGTATTAAAGATCTGTGGTTTTATTAATGTTGAATGAGGCGATTGGATTAGTAAAAATATAATTAGGGACAATTAATAATATACTGCAAGATAATCGTGATTCGCGAGGATTCGCGTTGTGTTATAACTCTACAAACAATTTCGTAGTGAAATTGACAGCATGAAACAATTTTTGCTCATAATTGCTATTGATAGATATTTAGAATATTGGAGCATATTATTATTACATTATCAATATTATCGTGCTATCGCCATACAATACCAGGGCTTGTTAACGTTACTAGATAACATAATAAATAATTTTACTTAACGGTAATTTCATAAAAATACTGTTATTTGGTACAGTAATTTTATTATACTGCTAACTTACTAATGTTAATTTTACTGTTATTTTTAACAATAGCTCGAGGCTTGTTAAACTAGATGATAACATAATAAATAACATTACTTAACAGTAATTTCATAAAAATACCGATACATTAAAGTTAAATACTGTTAAAAAAACATTAAATCAAGCTGATGATGGACGCGGATAATGTTCGTAAAATAATGTTAATAATAAAAATACTTTGGTTTTAATATTACCTCAATTTACCGATAAAAATAACGCTAAAATATATTAACTATATTTTGCTAACGTTAATTGTCGATCAGCGGGTAATGTTAGCAACTTCTTACGTTAAATCAAGCCCTGTGGGATACTGCGATACGACCCACTAAACTATAAATATTATCACGATATCGTGATAATATTGATAATGTAATATCCCCCATTGTGGTTCTTGAGGCCCCATGTCAAACTCTTTTTTGCCAAGCTTCTTGTAAATTATTAATAAATAAGGTTCTCCTTTTATGTTTGTTATAAATATTATAGGTTGTTTTCTTTTATTTTAATTTCTGAAATTAATTTTCACTTAAATAACCGCAAACTAACAACAAGATTAAATGACTTATTCTTGAACGCATCCAAAACTGGATTTGATACGTCAATGCTTGCGCTGTCAAACTTTCTGAAGATTTCTAAAGTGTCAAAATTCAACCAATAGCAGAGTACAATATTAGTATACACTGAGCAGTCGTTGGCTAGTTTTTATCGTACTTATGTTCTTTGGTTATTGCTACAAAACGCCTCTGACTCTGATTCTGAGGGGGGCGTAAAGTACTCCGCCATTTTGTCCCTGAGACAATTTAGATTTATTATTGTTTTAAACCTGTGTGAATGCAATTGATCCTCGTATCAAAGTGATAATTCGGAGGCTGTGCAGTGTTTAGAGAAGCTGTGATATTTGTGTCTCCAGTTATTTTTTGTTGACGTTCAGTTGATCTTGACGTTTTATAGCTGACCGATTTTGACGTCGTATAGAGCTCTAGATAATCAAAATGGGCACAAGAGAGGATGAATATGATTATTTGTTCAAAGGTAAGTTTCCAATAACATCTACCACTATTTTATAGCTGAATATTAAGATAGAAGTTAAATAGCCTAAGAACTAAGTTTATTTGATACCATTGTCCTATCTCTGACGTAGAATATATTCGTCGTAACCCATGTAACAAATCCCTTTGTATTTCGTGTTAACATATTTTTACAACTTGTACTTCAAATGGTGCACCTTTATCGTTTAATTAAAGGTGTTCTTTGACGTTAAAACGTAAGTTAAATATCAGCTGATTGTGAGAGACAACAATCGATTTCACGTAAATTGTGGAAGTGAGTCACCTTCAGAATCGTCTTTATGAGCAATTCTTTACAAATTAAGCGTAAAAACTGTTAAATGTAGAACGGACTCTTGTGATTTTGTTTCCAGTTGTCCTAATAGGAGACTCTGGAGTGGGCAAATCCAGTCTTCTCTCCAGATTCACTAGAAATGAATTCAATTTAGAGTCAAAGTCTACAATAGGCGTGGAATTTGCGACAAGAAGTATAGAGGTGAGTGATTTTGCTAAGAATCAGTAACTAAGACTTATGCTAATTTTGTGACAAACAGTTCTCTATTATATTGAAGTGAAAATATTCCTTTGTCTGGTAGGTGGTTGACATCTCTATTGTAAGATTAGAAAAACTTAATTTAAGTAGCCAAGCTCATTGTAGTCTAAATTAATAATGGTTATATCAGATAACTATGTAAGCTTACAAAATTATTTTATATGAAGTCTAAATTTGTGTCAAATGATGATAATGATTGTACTAATAATAATAACAAAAATTTAAATTGCTTGATGTGGTTAATAATACAAACAGATTATTTAATGAAAATGAAGACTTCAGTTCTCTGCTGGACTTTAATTAATTAAATCAAGTCCATTTTGTTCAATCTTCTGCCAACCTCATTCCCTGTGTACCTGTGTTTTGCTTCATATTATTATTCTCCAATACACACACCTTACTTACCTTACTACAACTATTTGTGATGTTAGTCATTAATAATAATTTTTTCTGGTGTTGTAATTGTGAAAACAATTAAGAGAGCCTTTTGATTCAACTTATTTGTTTATTGTTATAAATTAATCACAGGTGCTTACTAATTCTTGTTTAATTTTCTTATTCACTGGAGTGTATTGTTTTTGTAATTTCACAGAGTAGTTGCTATTTACACCTACATTCTGTATCTATGTCACATTACTTTCTCTAACCTATTGTGTTACTGCTTTAACTGAATCTAACATGTGGCACAAATTAAATAATCAGGGCAAGAGTACATTAATACAAAAGTAACCTAATTTCTAAATCATTATCAAATATAAACATCACTAAATGGTGACATGTCAATGTACAAAAATACATTCCTTGTAGCAACATAACTTAATAATGAGGTTTGTAGGTCAATAGCTGTCCTTTTAATATGTGGTACAAATTGCCCCTATGCCCATTATATATTATTATTATAACATTAATTAGACCAATTGGGGTGATATATTAACAAAAGATCAGTTAATAATAGAATTAAGGCCTACAATATTTGGGGAACACCCCTTGTTGGTAATTTTGGTATAATATAACAAATTAATTTGACTTATTTTGGTTAATAAATCTAGGTCAACTTGGACACTAGGAGAGAAAGCTTTTTACTTAACAATCCCATGCAGAATTTTGTTATCCTATAGAGAGATATTATGAGGTTAATGTAAAATTTCATCAATAGACCAATAGACTACCAAAATGTACATACAATCTAGTCATATAATGTGTGTTACTGTCACTCCTTCATCTCCATAAATTATATTTGTAGTTCTTGGCTTTTCTCTGGTCTAATTATTCTCATGTTATGTTAGCCCTTATTTATTTATTTATTTCCCAATATTCAAATTGTGGATAGATAAGGTAAAGTTAATACGACATTTTGTTACAAATGTGTAAATAATCAATTCACCTTTAGTTGTTATTATTTTGAATATTGAAGGACATTAGACATACTATAACATAGTCAATATTAGCTACTATAATGTAGTCAATATTATGATAACATATTGAAGCAAGATGTTCTAAAATAAATTGGAAAAAGCTTGTGACAGTCAAGGTCATAAAATATATGTGTACTTGTTTAGTACCTTGTCACTTTAATTGCTGTGACATTCATATTTTGCAGTTTCAACATGACATTAAATAGACAAGGTACTAAAATGTACACATATTTATGACCTTGACTGTACCTATAGTAAAATAATAATCACCTTGTAACTTGGGCACTTCTATAAAAAGTCAGTAGGTGATGTTTTATTGTTCTATCACCAAATTTAACTAATAAACCCATAAATCATTTAAATTTTTGACTTAAAATGGGCTGAGTGGAAAAGGAAGGAACAGTACCTGTTTCAAACCTCAATAACCTTAGCATATGGCATTTATTTATATTACTTATCTTTATTCCTACTGAGTATTGCCAGCAAATTTGTTTTTGAAAAATATTTTTACTGCCTTTTTATTATTAGAAACTCGTACCTTACTGGAAAGTTATTTTAGGGTATTTTAGTACCTACTGATTTATACAAAATTATCTATTCTACATTTTGCCACCTACTTTCAATAACTGATGTAATATATATAAATAAACATCAATTGCTGCATGTCCACTGACACAACGGGAATGTTGATCCACTTGCTAACTAATTTGGTTGGGTTGTCAAATCATCAAATTCCATTAGTAATATACTGTGTATGATTTAACAACCCAACTGAATTAAGAATGTTAGCAAGTGTTTCAACATTCCTGTGGTGTCACTGTATGAAAGATCATCACTTGAGAATGGCTTAACCGATTTAGCTGTAATTTTTTGGTTGTGTTCATGCTTATCAGCTCAAGGTTAGTAGTTTTTTATTTGGAAAATTTAACGTGTGCAAACCTGGAGTGGGTCACTAAAATTTTTGATAAAAATGTAGATTTGGTATTGAGAGATATTTTCATTAGCATTATTGCCAAAGTCTATGAGTATTTGAGTCAGACTATGACGTAAGTGTTAGTTTTATTGTCAGTCCACAATTTTTCATAGTTACCCAAATGTTTAATGTAGGTAGGTAATTAATATAATGTTACATCTCAACTAACAATATTCATATAATTTCTTTCTGGTTTAATGTTCTAATATTATTATATTATTGTCAGTTATGTTATAAGGTCACCCTTTCAAAAGTAGGTAGGTAGTGTTAGATGGAAAATTGACCGATTGGGAACATCACTATTTCCGGACCGCTTCTCCTTTTGTGTTTGACATATAACCTATTTGCTCTTCTCTCTGATCTTTTGCGCGGGCTTGTGTATTTTCCATATTATAAATTGAGTTTTCCTAAGGGCTCGTGTACACGGTGCCGCCACCGCGCCGCCGCCGCGCCGCTGCGCCGCCGCGCTATGTACACGAGACGCGTAAAGCCCGCCGCCGCGACGCCGCCGCACGGGCTCGTGTACACGGTGCCGCTGCCGTGCCGCCGCCGCGCCGCCGCCGCTCCGCCATCCATACATATCATTGGCCGTCTCGTGTATATAGCGCGAAGGTGCAGCGGCGGCGCGGCGGCGGCACCGTGTACATAGCGCGAAGGTGCGGCGGCGGCGCGGTGGCGAGCTGTACGCGTCTCGTGTACATAGCGCGGCGGCGCGGCGGAGGCGCGGTGGCAGCACCGTGTACACGAGCCCTAATAAATAGACGTTAAAAACATTTTGAGTGTGTTAGTAGGTAGGTATAAGCCGTTTGTCCTTCCTTATAAAATATATTTCTATTAAAAGATGAGATTCCTCATGTTCACATAACCATGAAATTAATTTAGAAGTGGTACTTAGGTAGTTAAATATTGTATGATGTATTTAAAATCCTGTCTGAAATGTCATCATATGTTTGAGAAGTACTATTTTATTATAAAAACACTGTCAACCATCTGTTGATTCCTTATCAACATGTGTTTGTTTAGAATGTTTAGGTAGTTTGTGCTGTTATAATTTAACTACTTAAATCATACTATGACATGTTACATGATGTGAATAAGATTGATTGTGATGGTTTTACGTCAAGTAAAAAGTGTAGGTTTTCACTATGATCTGACCACGGTCTGACACAAAGGCAGTTTGATTTTTAAATCTCAAGCGCGTCTAATTACGCTTGAAAATAGAATATAGATTAATTTCGACTTGAGCCGGTTTATTACTAAGCGTGCGATAGGTAGGTAGGTACTTCGTAAATAACCTTACCTAACCGAAATACCCCCGACAAAATCGGGACCACAACTTTCAGAGCTCATAACGTCATAACACTTAAATGGCTTAACGGATTTTCATCAAACCAAGCTAAAAACACTTTCGATTAAATCACCGTCCATCCGTTTAGAAGCTACAATGCCGCAGACAGATACACATATAACACAAACACAGAAATAAACAGACACGAACGTCAATCTTATAATAACATCCTTTTTTTTGCGTCAGGGGTTAAAAAAGCTAAACCCAAAATACTATTCCCTATTTAATTTTGTTCATGTTGGTCCTGCTACCAGTTTAATGTCATCCCCCCTCTGCGACAAGATTTGCGTCTCTTCCTTTTGTCAGCTCTGGGATATCATTTTTCCTCTGTGTTTCTTAGCATGTAGCCTGTCTCTCTCTCAACCACTTCCGTTTATTTATTGCAGCAGAAACATCTATTAGGACATAAGTACAGTCAAGGTTATAAATATAGATACGTTCAGTGCCAAAAATATGTAACCACGACCTTATTACGGCGACATGAGATTTTTGAGGCTTTGGACGTATCTATGTTTATAACCGTTGTTTTGCAGGGTTCTCAGGCAGTAGTTAAACACTTCCTCAGCCAGCATTTGGCCACATCCTTTTTAACCCCCGAATGTCGTTTGATTAGGTTTGATGAAATAGTTTTTTTGTTTTTTTTTTTTTTTATTCAAAAGTTATCAACTAAATATTAAAGTTACGTTATTACATACTTGCTTTGAGACTCCTATGCGCAGAAGTTGAATATTGCTATTCCTGTGGGAATAGTTCTATTTTCTAGGATAAAAAGTAGGTAGGTACCTACTCTATTTCCGTATCTGGGATAATTATCCCCTGTACAAAATTTTACAGCGATTGGTTTTGACATTGAACCGCGAAGTCAGATTTAAGAAATAAACACATTTTCGCGTTTATAGGTACCTAATATTAGAAATCATTTGGCTCCCACAAAAACTAGAGCAAAGTAAAATGGCATTTGTATCTTTGAATAGGTATCAACGCAAAGGTATTAGAACAATGATTTTTAACACGTAATATTTATCGCTTGTTAGTACGGGTACCTACCCAGCGTCTAAACATAACAAGTAGGTACATATATCAATCAAATGACGGACGAACCATTCACGGTTTTTATTGCTTCAAGTGTTCTATATGAAGACATTCCATGTAGTACAATATGCTGCATATTAGTATTGCTAATTCTAGAGTACAGTTATGCGGATATTCCGTAGAGGATGTGGATGTCATGGTAGGTAGTGAAAGTGAAAAAATACCTTAGGTATAATAGGTATTTACCGATTTTCCTCATTACAAAATTGATTTGACTTATGACATCAACCGACATCTGCGTTCCTTTGCCACGTAACATCCCCTAAATCCTAAATTTCACGATTCTGTTAGTTGGTCGCCTAATCGCCTCCCTTTCCGTCCTTCCGGCGTTTGACCTGCATTTATCTTTATTTTTAACCCGTGGTACAAGAAGTTTGCCTTCCATTGGTGGTTGGTTAGCGTTATCAGAACTCGGATCGTTTGTATTCGTCTTGTTTGCTCAATTAGCTTATCGATGGGTACTGAATCCGACAGAGAAAGCAAGATAAAAAAGCAAACTTTTCCGACCAAATAGGTACGAAGTCGTGTCATTCGGGCACAGATTAAATAATTGTAACAGGTAGTAGTGATGTAGTGATTCGGGGCGCATACCACGCAGCAGTGGCCTGACAAGGCGGTACGTGGTCAAATTATGTTATCTGCGTAGGCTTAATTTCTATAATGTTTGTATTGTTTCCTATTTTTCGAATTTTAAGTGTTGCAACATTGTAAAATTAAATTCTAAAAATCTTGGTCGCACCATATGAAGCCACTTAATATTAGCTTAGTATCTAGTATGTAGTCAGGGCACCACTGAAAACCAGCGCTGCAGCCTGCTGCAGCACATTGCTGAGGGGTGTCCTCTTTAGCGTAACTTACATATTGTATTTCTTGTGTTACATTGTATACTGTCTTTTTTGTTTACGCTGAATAAATGAAATGAAATGAAATGAAAAATGTAATGATTGTTTTAGTCATTATTAATTTAATCTTCCCAGGTGGACGGCAAAACTATAAAGGCCCAGATATGGGATACGGCAGGGCAGGAGCGGTACCGGGCGATCACCTCCGCGTACTACCGCGGCGCGGTCGGCGCGCTGCTCGTCTACGACATCGCGAAGCATCTCTCGTACGAGAACGTAGAGCGGTGGCTGCGTGAGCTACGCGATCACGCCGACCAGAATATCCTGATCATGCTGGTCGGGAACAAGAGCGATCTTAGGCATCTCAGGTGAGATATTTTCTGAATAATTTGAAAGGCCGTTCATCCTCGGATGCGTTACAAAAAGGTCAAGGCTTATGGCTACAGACTCGAGTTTTCTTGAAGGGAACCAATAAGTCATGCTTGCCTAATTTGACAAATCAGGGTGAGCACCCTATAAGGAGAAGAAAAGCTGCTCCTGGAGAGTTTAGAACATGCAATGAAATGGGTCTGGCCCAAGTGGATGACCTTTATGGCCAAAACATGTGAAATACAATGAGTTACGTACCACTTAAAAAAATTACCTCTAATTTTGATTTTGGTAGTCTTTCTTCTGCTTTTCCAAGATTATCCATTGACATTTCTACACTTAGTCACTTTTTGCACTTTAGGTATAAAATCCATTTATATCATACTTTTGTACATTTAGTTTCATATACAATGGACTAAGATACCGGAGCTATAACCGAAAAATGTAACATTTTTCATTCCAGGTCTATCCCAACAGAAGAGGCGAAGGCTTTCGCGGAAAAGAACGGTCTAAGCTTTATTGAAACGTCCGCTCTCGACTCCACCAACGTGGAGCCAGCATTCCAGAACATTTTAACGGGTAAGTTAGTGATCCGGTTTTTTAGAAAAATTATGATAATCTCCTTCCTCCTTCATAGTCCATCATCGCTTGAAGCATTCAATCACATGATCTTGCCGTAGAAGAGCCGCGACCGCGAGAGCACGCGGTCATGCAGACGACATCACTGTTAAGGCTCCACCAAGGCTTAGTTTTTTTTACTAGGCTCACACTGCAGCTATCCTATTGGTGGATTTTTCTACGCACATCGCTTAGCTGCCTTGCACAGCTCTGGTGGAAACGCAGCCTTAGTTTAAATCTTGTGCCGCCCGCTAAGTCGATTGTGCGCTTTTTTTTTTTTTATAAGAGGGAGGCAAACGAGCATGCGGGTTACCTGATGAGAAGTAATCACCACCGCCCATGAATACCGACAACTCAAGAAGAGTTGTCGGTACTTTAGGGGTGGTGACGATTATACATTCAGTCAACAAAGTATCGGGAATGGATGATTTGTTTATGGTTCCAAATTCAAATTTTTGTTTTTTTTGTTGTTGTTAGATTGGCACAACTGTTTTCTATTTTGGCGCGGAGTTTGAGTTGCATCTGTTATTTATATTAAATACAGTGCTGTTTTTAGTTATATCATATCTAGTGTGTATTGCGAATTTCATAATGGACAAAAACATTGAACAAAGAGTTTGTCTTAAATTTTGCATCGCCAATGGAATTTCGTGTTCGGAGTCACTGAAAATGTTACAGAAGGCTTACGGTGATTCGACTTTATCAAAAACACGTGTTTATGAGTGGTACAAAGCGTTCAAAAGCGGTCGAGATGTGATGGAAGATTTGCCTCGCTCTGGTAGGCCATCAACGTCTGCAACTGAAGTTAACATCGCAAAAGTGAAGGAAATAGTGACTGAAAATCCTCATTCAACTTTGAGAGAGATAGCCGCCGAACTTTCTGTATCTCACGAGTCGATCCGTACTATTTTAACTAATCATTTGGGTATGAAACATGTTACCGCTCGGCTAGTCCCAAAAGACCTGAATTTTCTCCAAAAACTCAATCGCATGAGAGTCGCTGAGGACATGCTAGAACGAGTCAATTCCGACCCAACATTCATGAAACGCATTGTTACTGGTGACGAAACGTGGGTTTACGAGTTTGACATGCAAACTAGTCAACAAGCTTCGGAGTGGCGCCTTCCAACTGAACCGAAACCGAAGAAACCACGCCAAAGTCGATCAAAAGTCAAAGTCATGTTGACTGTTTTCTTTGACTATCGCGGTGTTGTGCACTCGGAATTCTTGCCGGAAGGTCAAACGGTAAATAAAGAATATTATTTGAGCGTTATGCGGCATTTAAGAGAGCAAATTCGACGAAAAAGGCCAGATTTGTGGAATGAAAATTCTTGGATTTTGCACCACGATAATGCGCCTTCGCACAAGGCCATCATTGTGAAAGAATTTTTGACCAAACACTCAACAAATACCATCGAGCAACCACCATATTCACCAGATATGGCTCCTGCCGACTTCTTTCTTTTTCCTAAACTCAAATTACCACTTCGTGGCACCCGTTTTCAATCGGTAGAAGACATAAAGGAGAATTCGCGCCGAGAACTGAATTCAATTCCGGAAACAGCGTTTAAAAAATGTTTTGATGATTGGATTATTCGTTGGCGTAAGTGTATCGTTTCTGAAGGAGCATACTTTGAAGGTGATAAAATAAATTTGGATGATTAACAAACAGTTTGTGTATTATTGATCTTTTCCCGGTACTTTCTTGACAGAGTAGTATAAATAAGACTGGTTCTTGATGTGAAGATATTATATATTATTAAAATAAGACATGTGTTGGCACCATCCATGCCGTGAGGCGACTCTAGACATAACTACAGTTATTTTTTTATTGTTCTATTCTTAATTTCTTTATTTGATTTCAAAATAATTAAGAATAAAACTGACATACACAAAGCAACAAGTTCTACAATTTTACATACAAAACTATTTGTTGCTTTACAGTACGTTGCCGGCCTTATATCAACTTAGCCGTAGTCGGCCCTCATTGTTTCCAAACTTTTTTGACAAGCTGTAGGTTGGCCTGTATGCTAAAAACCTTCTCCATTCCATATAAAAGAAAACAATATTCTCACTGGCCACGTCATATTCCAGAGATCTACAGGATCGTGTCGCAGAAGCAGATGCGCGACCCGCCCGAGGGCGACGTGATCCGCGCCGACGCCGAGCCCGCCGACGTGCACGCCTCGCCCGACAGCGTGCGCCGCCAGTGCTGCCAGTAGACAGGTACACCGCCGTTCCACGGCGACGATGTTGTCACAGAACTACAGGATCCGGTCGCAGAAACAGATGCGCGGCTAGAAGTAACCTTATTTATCTGAGACCCGGCTTGAAACAAATCTGATAACATTTCGTTCGTAGCGCGTCTTTTGGTATTGCGTTAGAAGAAGATAAAACGGCGATTGAGTGCGTTTCATAGTCATACAGGGAAGCGCGTTTTCCCGCAAACTACATAAAAATATACGTACTTACTTAGCTGTTTGTTTGCACAAGTTATCCGCGACAAGTTTGTCGGTAGGAAATCCCTTTCTAACTAGTCTGTAACGATGGAGACGCACTGAGCGACAAGCGAGAAAATACAAGATGTGCTAGCCGCTCATAACATACAACTGGCCGATTTTTTCGCTATGGGACTCCATAGATGGACTGCTTGGAGCAGCGAGACCTGCTGCACAAGAGCAGTCGTGTTTCAGTTGAAATCAATCGCAAATTTGACTGCACGCACGCGTCCTGCGTTTTTTAGGTAAAACCGCCAGCGAACTGCTTGAGCCATCCATGAATTGCTAACATCGATTTCGCATTAAAATTTGAAGCTGTCGACTTTGACTACTCCAAGCTGCCGTCAGCCCTAACTTCACCACACAAACGTAAATGTCCAATATATAAATAGCGCCATTTTTGTAAGAGATCTTTATACGGTATAACGGTCAAGACTTGAATTTTCGAATTGATTAACTTAATTTTCTTTTCTCCTATTTCAGAAAGTCCAGTCAATATAGGAGCCGGAGAGAAAACGGATGGTTAAACTGAACGCAAACATTACGAATCATTCCCAGACAGTGGTCTTAACTAACAACGTACTAATAAGTTGCCTGCTCGCCGACACACCACAAGCGGCACGCCGGGCCCGGCGGTCGCGCGGCTTCCTTGCGGACGTGGCAACGTTCTGCAGTTAAGAGTGGCGCATGTAGATAGCTTTGTATAATTATCGGTATTTAGTGTCGGGACGAAGATAAATAATAATTACTGTTACGCGACATTTCAACAACTAGAAGCTTCAGTTTTTAAACGCACTGAACAGTTTGGCGCTCTTAACATGTGTGATTTATTACTGGATTTAACGTTCTTATTCAAGCAACGTTTTTCTTTGGACTTTAGTTGATAATTCATGTTATATCTATTTATTTAGTAAATTAATAATATCTAGTTATCTCGACCATTTTAAGTTGGTATGCGTCATGCTAATAGATATATTGACATCCTTCTAAATTATGAAAAGAGCAATAAATTCCGCTGGAAGAAAGAAACATTATTAAAAAATAACTGTTAAATAGCACACAAATAAATAGCTTGATATTTAAAAGTACGTCTTATTGTTTTTGTATTTCACTAGCGGTAGTTTTGAGTAAGTAACGAAATAGCTTTTTTAAAGGGACAATTTTATTTACTGATATTATGTGCCTTCGGTGGACATGGCGAGTCATGTACATTTAATAAAGCTTTTAATTGTTTTCGCCCTTGCGTTCTTGTATGGCCGCTGGTCCTATATCATTAATACGGGGCTGTGTCTGTCGACAAACTGAATGAAATTAATAGCCAGATGCTAAGTAGCAAAAGTATTACACACAATCAAGAAGTAGTTAGGTGGCACTTGTCTAAAATGTGACTACAAGTACAGTTAGAATTGCCTTTAGGCGGATTTCAATCTTAAAAGTTTGTCACCAGCCAGGTCTTAAAGCGTGGTCATATGCACCATTTGCGTACGAGACAAAAACATACTAAACACTGGCGTTATTCCGATAAATTTGCTAGAGATTTGGGGGCTTGACACTGCATAGGTTTATTCACGCTACCTGCTCCAGGTATTTCATTTAGTTTGCCGCTACCTGTAGCAATGCCGACTACGGAGCGAGAGCCGCGTGGCTGCTTGCGAGCCGCAATACTCGGCCGGCGGCCACCGTGCCATAAGCAGGTCGCCGGTGCATTTCGTTCTACGGGCTCTGGTCAGCCATTATGTGGCTTTGGGTTATTTTCGAGACAAGCGGTGTTCGTTGTATCTAAGAAATATATAATTGTATTATGGTCTTACATATGCATGGTTATTTTTTTAGTGCCTATCTGTAATTACTTTATTAAAGACAAAGATAATAAAATATAATGTAAATTTGTTGTTGTTTTATTTTGTTAAAGGTGGATAAAAAAATCGTTTACATCGTAAGGACGCGTTTTTAGTTCTAAGGCCGAATACACGCAAGAACATATTTTCTGCGGGAATGTCCGAATGTACTAATGGTAGTTTACACTTGCAAGTAATGCGAGTCACTGACGGACATTTGTCGCAGTTTTCTTGCAGGGTCCGTTATGGCCGTGTTTATCTCGGTGGATAAATGTGGATAAAGCATCTGCCACTCACTTGTCAGAAAGTGACATGTTTTATCCACAGCCATAAACACGACCGCGTAATATGAACTTTGTAAACACCTGAAAAAACTGGTAGAATATTCCTGTCTATCGCTAAATCTATAACTATTGTGAATAGGATCGAGTTCATGAGTTCACGCTACGAGCCAGGACTTCAGGAGTTCTATAGTGATGTCTCCGAATCTGTATTTCACCCGCGCTCTTACTGCTTTATTTTTAGCGTTTACGGCCTTATTCTACTGAGAGACGATGGCGGCGGATGTAGTCGTCACTATGTATGTTATAGCCTGGCAAAAAAGTCCAGCCAGTGGTGAAGGCTGGAACTACAATATTTTCAAATGGTAACTGGCGCTGGCACCAGGTTAGAGTAAATTGGATCATGTTGCCAATTTAATTCCGAACAGCGCCCTTATAGCTTATAGGCTTGACTTTTTTGTCAGGCGGGCTATACCTATACAGCTATGCAACCAATGCGCTTGCCCCTCCACTTGAACTGACTCCTAGATCCGCCATTGGTCATGTCATAACTGACCAAATAATTCGTAACACTATGGTGTTACGAATTATTTGGTTACTTTAACTGTTACGATATATTTTATGCTGACTGTACCTCGTCAACGACCTTTGGATTAAAGTAAATAACGAACCCAAAGTCAAAATATAGAACATGATACACGTCAAAAATTACAAATAATGCAAAATATAACTTTAATAATGCAAAATATAGAAGTCGTTTTGAACAGATTGTAAGGACAACTGTAATTTTTTTGACTCCTACTGCCGTTAATGACTTAATGAGTGAGCTGAATGCGGCAGGGAAAAGGCAAAATATCATATTTAGTTTTCCTTTTTTCCGGGCAACGCGTCGAGAACTCCCTTTTGTGGTTCCATACAAACTTAGCGACGTCAAAGATGTACAGTGAAGGGACGGCGAGTATCTGGAGCTTGACAAACAGACCCTTCGCTGGCTCAAAAGGTGCCACTCCCGCCAAGGTTCTCACAGCCCTTTTTTGCATTACAAACACTCTGTCCCTTTCAGATACTAATCCCCAAAAATCAATGCCATATGCAAGAAGAGAATTGATATACAGGGTATCCCAATATCAGTAACCCACATTGAAATCGGAGGTAGACAGCCTAAGACGGACCGAACCAGCCTAACATGACCTCAGTAGGTACCTAAAAGTCGCATGGTTTTCGAGATATGCCAGTTTAAAGTTTGTACTGGAAAAGAACTTTAAACTGGCAAATCTTGAAAACCATGCGATTTTTACTAAGATCATGTTAGGCTGGTTCGGTGTGGGGACAATACGTAACGCATTTCCACTCCTTTGAAAAAAAAACCCAAGGTCCAAAAAAAAAGTGTCTGGTTCGGTCCGTCTTAGGCTGGTCTACCTCCGGTGTCAATGTGGGTTACTGATATTGGGACACCTTGTATGCATAGTACGCCATACCTACGGAGGTTTGACGGAGATAGTGTTGGTGCGAGCCTTGAAAGAGCAAACGAGGCTCGGGCCAGTTTGAAGCGAGGGCGAATGACTTGGCATTTTCCTTATTGACGTTACCTACAACTATAGTTATCAGACTTATCAATAGATATTAGTCATTGTAAATAGTATCATCCGATGACAAATCAACATCTATTATGCAGAGTGAGTATTCAATAGTGCTAAAAACCGCTTGTGTAACAATTCAGTACCTACTGTAATGTAATGAACCGATAATAAATACAATTACCGGCTGATCACATTATTTGGCATTTTTCCGATATGAAATGCATACGAACGAATTTCGTGGGGTTAAAAGGGGTTTTAAAAGGGTACGATTAATAATCTATAATATTTAAAAAAAACAACAAAATCAGTTAATTACACAATAAGATGGTATACGCATAGAAATATAAAAAAGGTATCATTTTCCTGATCGCTGAGTAAAAAAGGCTATAAATTTAGTGGTCTTAAAATCAAAAAAATCAACCGATTAGAATAGACCAAAACTTGGTTAATCGTCCGCTAAAGAGAATTCTAACCTTGGGATTATGAAAAAATTGTATTTAAATTTTATTGTAGTCTAGGTACCTATGAATGAAAGTACTTTCGCTCACGTAAAACCCTGACCAAATAAATACCACTAATGTCGTGCTACAGGCTTAAAGGTACGATAGAATTCATTTTAGTTGCTATGAAGCGATTAATATAAATGAATTTTGAAAAAGGTTATCTTAAGGAATCCTGGAAGGGCGTAGTGCAGAACTTCCACTCGTGGACCGCGTATGGCACCGCTGACGACGACGCGCTTCTAGCGCCTTGATGTTAATCGCAGATAGATCTCGACCGCGTATG
This sequence comes from Tortrix viridana, assembly GCA_963241965.1. Classification (NCBI taxonomy): domain Eukaryota; kingdom Metazoa; phylum Arthropoda; class Insecta; order Lepidoptera; family Tortricidae; genus Tortrix; species Tortrix viridana. Next base: position 4,645,891 of record OY725181.1, read on the forward strand.
GCACCGCTGACGACGACGCGCTTCTAGCGCCTTGATGTTAATCGCAGATAGAACTCATTCCATTCCATTCAATTTTTCATGAGGAAGAATAAATAGTTAGCTGGTACGGCACGCTGCAAATTAAAAAAGCACAACCTATACATACTGAACCCTACGTGACCCATAAACCGAAAAAGAGAATAACCACCAAACTTACCCGATTTAGCTGGATAATCGGCGGAATAGAAATACTGTTTTATAAACACTTACTGACAACTAGTATTATCTAATGATCCTTGATATATAAAACGATGAAAGAGATTTTTAATCTTTGTATTGATATCGCACCACATTCGATTGCGATCAGGAAAATAATCACACAACTTCAATATTCTCGCGAACCCATCAAGAAATATGAAATTCAAATTAAATGAAAATAATTAACCTGCCATGTATTAAACAGGCAAAACGGTCAAGGAAAAGTTGCAACCATAAAAAGGAGGTTGTCAATGGCTAAGAATTAACATAAGCATAGAAGTGACGCTTCATGTAGCTATAATGCTCACTACCTAATATACTACTTACTTAATTTCTGCAGTAAGTACTAAACGGAAAACCTGGGACACACGATTCGACCAAGATAGAAGATTCCATAACTACTTTTCGCTTCTTATTATTAGTAAAATGTTAAGTTTCAAAGTGTGTATAAATATCTTTGGTTTACGCCACCTACACATATTTTGACGTAGTGTAGGTACGTAATATATTTTGTGACTAAATTCTTAACCAGCCCATTCACTTCCGCGCTTTGATTTGGGCCAGTGCTCTACAATTGGGTGTAAAGTTACCATTGCTGCCAAACCGAAATTCTACAATTCACACATTCACACTTTCAAACAAAACAAAAGCTACCAAAAAACAATTGACAGCTAGCAGGTCGGGAACCCGTTAATACCACAATGGCGTCATGGTCGTTGGTTCGAGCCAACCTTGGTTGAGAGGTCAGCTGACACATGAGAACCCGAAGACATTGCGGGACGGACGACATCTTCCATGTATGTTTAAGGATGCAAGGATGTTTTAAATTTTTTATATATGTTTTATATGAAGGAGGCAAACGCATGCAGTAACATAATAGGAAGTAGGTAATCGCCTCACCGCAACAATGAATACCGGCAATTCAGGCATCTTTCTTTGAAAGCACTTTCCTTGAAGGTAGGTCCCTTAACATAACTGTTCCCGAACACGTTTGCTGGTTCCACAGTTTACCTTTTCGATCTTAGGCAAGAAGGAAACAATAAAATCTTCGGAATTCTTTATTTTTATAAACTATACTTACCGCCTGTTTCACAATCGTCAAGTAGAGCATATCTGTCAAATAAATTAAGCCCTTTCCCTTTCTTACACTTGAAAATAGGCTATCTTTAACTGACAGATGAATTTACTTGTCGAATGTGAAACAGGCCTTACGGCGTTTTTGTTACGATTTGGTGTCTATGTCCTCGATGACGAGCGACGTAGCAAACTACCGCTACTACCCATTAACACATCAGCGCCAAGTGCTCCAAATGAAGCCTATTACCTATGGAATTAAGGGAGTTTGGCATTCATGAGTTCATCAATCCATGACTAAGCGACTTGCTTTTTCTATTATCTGGTATCGATTGGTTTGCTTGCATTTCCGTACTTACAAGGTTATCACGCCCCTTCCGTTATGTTTCAGTTTGATTAAAATGTTTTAAAAATAAAATGTATTTCGTGTCCAGATCAAACCGAATTTATGGTTTACTTTAACTCTGTTTTGTTTATTGTTCTCAAGTTATTCGTATAATCGTATGGAAAAAACAGCTTAAGAGGAGTGTGAGTCGTGTCCCCTTGTTTTGCAGACACTCATTTCATCGAATGTGTGGTTTCACCGAATTTCGTTTCATCGAAATTTAATTTGCTGAAACCTAATTGTTTTTTAGGTTATCTTAATGCATGGGTTACATACGTGGTTAGGTTAGGTTAGACCTGTGACCACCAAAAAATTGTAACTCCTGCACGTGGAAATACTTGTCGATCAAATGAAAATTCGGCGAAGTAAAACATTCTATGAAATGAGTGTCGGTGATTCAAGGGTAAACCGTGTGAGTTGACTTGACGGCTTTCCATACAAACGGCGATAACGTTTTCCACCCCCTAAATGTTAAACGATTTCGACCAATTTTGATCTGTGGTCAGTCGAAACAAGAACCATGTCTGTACGTTTCGTTTTTTTAATATTTATTAATTATAAACAGGTCATGGCCGAAATTACTTCTGTGTGTAAACAATAAAACGGAAATAAATTGAAATTTATTGATTAAAGAAGATTCGAATTAGTGATTCATTCGTAGTTAGTTGGTTACCATCCCGGTTTGAACTGCAGTACTAGGTACGAAACTGTCAAACGAGTAAAAGCGATAAGGTACGTTTAGTACCTTGCCACTTTAATCCCTGTGGCATATACGGCAGTTTAAACATGACATTAAATAGACAAGCTACTAAAATGTACACATATTTATGACCTTGACTGTACAAAAGTGACCATTTAGGTATTAAGTAATTGCGTTGACTTATTTATGACTTCCTTCAACACAGTGAATGACGAGCGATCAAGGTCAAAGACACGACTAAGCCCAAACACATAATAGTTTATACGCATTGAAGGGTCAAGTTATAATCAACGGTCAGTTGAATAATACTTATTACACACCTAAAAAAAAACAACAAATCGGAATGATGATGACAATAAAAAAAGGTTATTTGTATTTTAAATACCTATTGAGAAAATTGTAAACGTAACGTCGCTTTTCTTTTCAGCGCAACTGTATCAATACGTATCTTGAAATTGCTAATAAAATAATTCATATTAACGGATACTTTGAAAAATAGTCGTTCAACATTTTAATAATTTTTAAACTAGCCTACCTACACTTATGTATGATGTAAACTCTTTATTGCACAAAAAGTATAAGTAAATAATACATTGACATCGTAAATTTAAAGCACAAAGGCGAACTTATCCCTAAATGGGATCTCTTCCAGCTAACCCTGAAGTAGGTAGATGACTTATTAATTATATTTCAAGCGCCGTCTTTTATTTTGAGTAAGGGTAGGTTTTTATTGAACTTATTTAAGGAAAGTTTAAAGTGGATTTTTTATATAATTATGTAATTCTCTTAATATAATTCTCGCACGATGATTGTTGTAATACTACGTTATTTAGTCAAGTGGTGTACACTGGCTCTATGATCTCATGTAGAACCAATCTGTTTGTTACTAAATTGCAAGTCATGCTTACTGTACAAATTGAATCCGGCTGTTCCTACTTCATCTTTTTAACATAGTAGTGTACCTGTTTGACTCACATTTTATAATTTAACTTCAGCAGTAAAAGGAAAAAACATCTTGCGGAAACCTGGACGTTCAGATAACTCAGGTAGGTATTTGGGATTGACCATAATATTATTGCAATGGTATCGAACTCATATGTAGCTGTACATTTTAGTACCTTGTCGCAGTATTGACATAGTAAATTCAAACTATTGACACTTATAACTTATAATACGTAACTGCGAAATGGTACTAAAATGTAAAGCTACTTATGAGTACGACTGTACGCTTATGCAAAAACCATTGCGAGGTTTCCTAATTGTGCTTTGAAAATACTCAACCATTATAATAGGTAATTATTTACTTTAACTAAGGAAAGTTTTATTAAACCTTAATTGTTTGATTTGTTTTGTTTCATAACATAAGGTATATAAAAAGCGTTTTGAGGAATATTATTAGTGTTACTTATCATTAGTTTGCATTTTAATATTTTAATTCATTGGTTTTGTTATCTATCACGTTATCTTATCACCTTAAAAAATCTAAAATGTATCTACCTGTGCCCAACAGGGTCCATAATTAAGTTATAATTATTACCTATTGTATTAACTTAACCTAACATCAGTAAACTAACATAAACCTATACCTACAAATTTTTTATTCAGAAGTATAACTCTGCTTAAATAAAAAACCGTCACAAATCAAAAACATATATATGTAATTTGATTTTAAATTTAAAGTAAAAGCGTTCCGAATTTAGATGCAACAAAAAATCATTTTGATTTTTGACGTTTTTGTATTTAAGCAGCGATAAGTGAATACGGCAGAGATCGCAATACTTTAAACAAGATACAATAAGATAAGTGTACTGTCCCGGGTGACGTAGAAAACAAAAGAAACTTGTTTGAAAACTCGCCACTATTACATCGAGAATAAGAACCACAGGTGTTAATCAAATTTACATTGCGTTAAAAACAAAAGTAGAGTAAGCAGTCATGCTGAACGTGGGTAGAACGACTTTCTCTGATTTTAAAAGATAAATGAGTTGTATCAGGAATTCGGGTCGAAGGACCATTATTTGTTATTTGATGACTGGACAGCTAAGGGAAAGACCCAAAAGCTGCTGTTTCTAATACAACAAAAGAGATGTTATTTAAATCTCCTCTTGAACTATTTGTCGGTTAGTGAGCATTGTCTTTAGTATAAGTAAATAATCTTTCTATTTTTTTAAAGTCGTGCTTCACGATTTTTATCTAAACTAAGATAGTAACTTAGTTGACAAGATATTTCAAATTTAAATAAAGTGTACGAGTTCATTAGCGTGATGTGATGCTGAAGTTAGGAAAAAAAGGTATGACGGCCCATACAATTACAAACCTTTGTCCTTATGGGTTGTACTACGAAGCATCCTATCCCTTTCACTCTACAGTTTAGACAATAAAGAGTAAGGGACAGTGCTAACATTAAGTCAAGCCATTTTTTATATGGACCTACGTCGTTAGCCTCTGACGGCTTTGACTACTTGAGAGAGCTCCGATATTTTGTAAGATCTCTAAAGTCGTTAAAAGGCTTATTACACTTTCCTAAATTTAGTCACTAACGAGAGGGACGCCGCAATACATTGTATGAGATGGAGATATCTCCATACGTATCTAACGTATTGCGGCGTCCCTCTCCTTAGTGACTAATTTAGGAAGGTGTAATCCTTTAACTTTCGCAGAATGTACCTTGTTTAAACCCTATAACAAACCTACTAGATCTTCGGTTTCAAACTTACTTGCTAGTGTTGCTGGCACTACACTTGGCAGTATTTGCCAAACATTGATCTTACACCTGCCTCATTTGACATTTGAATGAAAGAGATGCAACGAAAATATTTAAGAAATAATAGCCAAGTGAAGTGCCATCACGAGCCGGATTTAGAGGTCTAGAGGTCCTGGGGCACTCCTGGGGTAAGAAAGGAATGGAGGCTCCTTATTTTTCAAACAGATTAAACGATTTTTTTAGGAATTCTCTTTGTTTGGGCCCTCAATTGTGGATGCCCTGGGCTGAAGCCCCGGTTGCCCTAAATCCGGCCCTGGCCACCATAATATTGGCATCTATGCAAAACTCTGGGATCGTAGTCTTCTAAAATCTAGGTAAAAAAGGGTATAAGTCTAGTGTACTCTGTATATTTTTTATTGCGAGTTAAGTTGACTTTTCCCGACCCTTTTCACGAGGATTGTTTTTTTTTTTTTACATAAGACTGTACAGTGATTGCCCCCGATCTCACCTGATGGAAAGTGCAGATGAGGCCAAAGATGTAGCTCACTGGTTCAGTAACAGCCGATTCACTCGAGCCATGAAGAGCCCTAATATATAACTGTCCGGAAATGCAGACGATGGGAGCGAATTCCATTCCTTAGCAGTTCGCATTAGGAAAGATGAAACGAATCGCTTCGTGCGGGCCAAAGGATGTTCAGACGACCATTTAACTGAATCGACTCTTCAAAAATCCCTACCTAATTAGTTGACAATGACTCACTTTAATTTGGACTTCTCATACACAAACCGCGATGTCATACATGTCATGCGTGTCCCAAAACCCCAAGTCACACTTCCAGGAAAATACAGATGAGTTTATTTTCGTATGTTTTAAGCTTAAATTAAACCATCATTAATATTCTAAAGTTAATTTTGCCATAAAGCTTGCTGGATGCTGCTTCTCACATTATAATTTAGGCGCTGCGAGCTACGAATGCACAAATGGAGGAACTACGCTCGCTGCAACGATGGCAACACGCAGTCGAAAAGTAAACTTGAAGTAAACGTCGTACATCTTTATTATGTCAGCCCTCTTCTGCCTTCCCTAAAGATCTCCATTACCTTGTCTTTCCTAATCAATTTTTGACGATCGGAAATGCGTTACGAATCATCCCCAAAACGAACTAGCCTAACATGACCTCAGTAAAAGTCGCATGGTTTTCAAGATATTTACAGTTTAAAGTTAAAGTTTAACTGGAACTTTTAACTGGCATATCTTGAATACCATGAGACATTTACTATAAGGTCATGTTAGGCTGGTTCGGTGCGTCTTAGGCTGGTTTACGGGGTCTACCTCCGGTGTCAATGTGACGTACGACTTATGGGACATCCTAGAAACTCATTTGGTTTAACACGTTTTTAACCCGGGTACCCGGCGGCGAATGTATGGCCATGCCGGGCAAATTATGCCGGTATACAACGTGTGAAAGATAACGCAGGCAGTCTATGTTGCCCTTTATAACTTGACCTGTAAACTAGTAGGCAATATGCGGCGTTAGGTACCTTGGATTTAGGCTGAGCTGCAATAACGGGTCAACATAGACTCGCCCCTATTGTCGACGGTGTTATTTAGCACAGCCAACCTCTAAATACGATTCTAACGTTGACATTCTCTTTAAAAATTATCTGTAAAACAGATCGGTGAATTTTTATCAGGCGAACTTAAATTGTACCGTCAGTGCGTATATTTTTTTGCATTTTCCTGTGCGCCTTGTGATTTTGGTTAGCGAAAATGTACACAATTACACTGCTATAAACATGTCATTGTGTAGGTAAGTACGAGCGACCCGCCCCGTCTTCGCACGGGTAGCAGATATATACACACTTAAACCTTAATGAATTATAACTTACACCAAAACCTTCCTCATGAATCACTCCGTCCATTGGTGAAAACCGTATAAAAATCCATTCAATAGTTTTCGAGTTTATCGCGTTCAGACAGACAGACCCGGCGGGAAGACTTTGTTTTATATACGTATGTAGTTAGTGATGTAGTGATATGACTAACTGCCGCACTCAGAGACGTCAATTAATTTATAAGTTTCATTAAAATGGTTGCGTCTTATTCTATTGCTATAGGAAAAAAAGTGACAGCAGCAACTTAAATGAAACTATAAAATTAATTGACGTCTCTGAGTGCGGCCGTAACTTGTTTGTTGTTTTTAAGATTCTATTGGGTATCTAGCTAAATGGTTTGATTTCAGTGACTTGCAAGTTTTATTTTCATAAATACATGACGGTATTGACGGTAGTGGTAGAGGTAGATTATTTCTGAACGGCCAGCGTCCTATCTTAAACAAGTGCAGGCGGTGGCGCTTGAATATAAAAGCCGCGCCCGCCTCCCGCCGCGCACTCTGTGACTTCAACTCGGACTGTTCGGTGTATCTGTGAAAATAAAACGTAAGTTTTATCTATGTCTTCTCGAAACTTCTTTTTAAGCCGTAGTTTTAATCCTTCTGTTACGTGAATTCGTCAAAAACAGCCAGCATCATAAGCTTTCATTTTCATTTCAAATTTGGAACGAAAAGTAGTTTTTTTTTGTTGTGTAAAATAATAATCTACGATTGTCTGTTGTTTTTTTCGAACTTAAATTTTATTTTCAAATAAGTATGTATCGCCATGAGGAAGTAGTGAAGTGGCAGCCTTAACTATATTTTTTATCGATGAAACTTAATAACGTAAGTATCACTAATCTGCTTTTTGTAAGTTAAGTCCTTACCTTAGCATAATTTTAAAAGTAAATAATAATTAAGTATGTGCTAGATAAGAAACAAAAATATTTTGTCAAAAGTTCTTGCAAGTAGGCGTATAGGCTACATTACATTCACAAGTGTATCAAAGCGAAAGCAAATTGACTTGAACCAGTTGTTCCGTTACTAACCCATTAGGCTTAACATTCCATTTGCTTCCCACAGTTTTATTTTAATGAGATATTTAATAAAACGTAAATTAAGCATGTTTAACTGCAATAATTCTTTGGTTCATTTAGGTAATTTACTGCGAGTCATGGGATGAGTAACTATCACAAAAAATTGTTAAAACTTGCAAAATGAAGTGTATTGTATGTAAGTGTAGTGTATTGCGAAACAATAATTTGACTCAAATTTAAATCATGAAACCGGCCGGCTTCAGATAGAATAAAACATAATAATATTGTTCTTCACAGGAAACGCATAAGGTCAAATAAATTACATTCACAAGTGGCGATTAAACTGTATATAGAATATCTCTCAAAATTGTAAAAACCCGCAGGTATAAAAAAGTTCCCCGAATGCCGGCCGGCTTTTGTAACCGGTTCTCATTTAATTGGTGTTACAAAATGTTACAATGTGAAAACATACGAGACGACGTAACGTGCGCTCGTAACTGAAGTGTATCGTGAAGAAAACCTTTTATTCAAAATAGTCACTATTGTTTTGGATTTTTAGTACTTATTAACTGGAGTTCTGGTATTTACCAGCTTATTTTTATGCGTGTTATTATTTTTTAGCCATTTATCTCGTCGGGACTTGTTTTCGAAATAGGTATAAACTCTTTAGTACACCTGTATAATTACAAGCATTATAATAACAACAATATTTTGTGTTGTTACCATGTTGCAGTAACGTAAGTTACCGATTTTGTTTGTAAAATCGTTTACCCCAATAAAAACACAACTCACATTAAAAATACCAAAATTATACGAAAAAACAAATCGTGATACAACCACAGACACAACGTTAGACGACGCGTGATAGTGCGAGCCGGGCCAGGCTCTTGTTTCCATCACGTCTACATGGCTGAACGGATTTAGATAAAATTTGGCACACAGATAGTTCAGGATCTGGATTATGTGTGCTAAATTTAACCATTTAGATCAGATTGAAATACGAGCCTAGTTCGGGTCGCGCTATCACGCGCCGTCTAAATCCACCTTTAGATACGATTTACACTTTTTACTTGTGTGTTGTGTATTACAATAAGTATTTACATTTTGATATTTAAGCATAAATAATTTTCGTTGCTAAACAATCGTACTTACAATGTAATCCTTTTGTTATTCAGTTATAAAACTGGCGTTTGATTCGGCGTATTCGGACACGTCCGCTAGCCTCAAGGTCATATATAAATAGCACTAATATCGTTACAAGAGGCAAAAATTGCTTACTAATATCTCATTCGTTACAATATATTACTAGAAAAATTCTAAAAGTAATGTATAAAAAAAGCTGTGGTAGCCTAATGGTTTGACGTGCCGACTCTTAAGCAGAGGGTCGTGGGTTCGAACCCGGGCTCGCACCTCTAAGTTTTTCGGAATTTATGTGCGAAATACAAATTGTAAATTTACCATGAGCTTTTCGGTGAAGGAAAACATCGTGAGGAAACCTGCACACCCCTGCAAAGCAATTTGACGGTGTGTGCGAAGTTCCCAATCCGCACTGGGCCCGCGTGGGAACTATAGCCCAAACCCTCTCATTGTGAGTGGAGGCTTGTGCCCAGCAGTGGGATGTATATAGGCTGGATTATTATTATAATGTATACAGATTGAATTAAAATGTTGATAAGCTCAGTAGCGGATATGTTAAAAATGTAATAGGTAGGTACTTAAAATTATAAGAGAGCAACTGATACTCGTAATAAGCGATGGTTAGAATAAATGACAGAATTACATAGATATAATTAAAAAAACTGAAGTATGTAACATAAGTGCATTTTATTTTAATATTAAATAGGTATTGTTCAAATTTCGAAACCTTACTTATCAAATTCATTTGATAGGTAGGTAGCTAGATTACACTTTGTCTATAGATTGAAATGAAGGCAGAGTTTTCTTTTGTTAAAACGTAAAAGCATTGTAGCTACCTAGATGGTGTCGATAAAAAAGCAATAGGCTTTAGTTTCCCTTCATGAAACAGCCACGCAATGGCAATTTGGTATCATAATCTACATAGTTTTGGTAATTTCTCTACTGCGATGCAATTAATTAAGTCTAACAAACTATATACAAACTTCTCTCTCTCTCTCTCTCTCTCTCTCCATCTCTCTTCGTCTTTGAATATATTCCAAATTTGTAACGAACATTTCCTGTTTATTTACTGCAATATACATCCTGCTTTCCTTGTTTACTAATGAATTATTTACCATCACCAGCATAATGCCAGACCTGTACTACGTTCCCGGCTCAGCCCCCTGCAGGGCGGTGCTCCTTACAGCCAAGGCCCTCAACGTAACCCTGAACCTGAAGCTGGTAGACCTGCACCACGGGGACCAACTCAAGCCCGAATACTTAAAGGTAATTTACCCAACTCGCAATATTTTATACCCTGATTCGTCCCCATCCCTGTTTTATAAAGAAGATTTAAGCCTTTACCAGGGAATTTGAACAATGTTGAATGTAATTTATTTTGTTAGACATTCCGCCTTTTAAACACCCTTGAACACGTTATTGCATAATCCATCATGGCGTTTCAACGGCTACTCGATCGATACAGCTTGTGGGTTCCAAAAGTAGTTTAATGCACGTCTGTGGGTGAATGAACGGGCATTCGCAAGAATTTGGAGGCCAACCAGTTTAGTTTGGAGCCCTGCGACATAAGCCTGTGACATTATACCATAGCGTTTAATTAAATAAATTTAAAAAGGTCCACTAAAGAACTGACGGTCGTACCAACACATTTTGCATAGGTACCATTATGGTATAAACATATTATTTTTTATTACACAAATAACGTTCGTGATTAACTATCGATATCGATTAAAATTTATTCCGCATACTACCTACTACACTATTCATTCCGACAATCTTAAGTATTGCATTGATTTATACAGTAGGCAATTTTGTATTGTTTGCAAGAATTATCTTGATAATTAGTAATTACCTACCTTCCTAACACCAGTAATTTTTTTTCATACACTAATAAAAAATTATCAGTTAATTCGTTTCAGACTCTGACTGAGTTTCAGGTAAGACCATTTAATATGTATAGTTTGCAAATTCTGTAACGTATTTTTCTTTTATTAATTTTTAATGTAGGTAATACAAGAATCTTCTTGTTTATGCCATGGACCTTTAGGCTTTCAAAGTCATATTTCAGTCCACGTAAGTTAGTTGAGAAAAATAAGGAAAATAGGTATACATATTATTTGTTACCTACATATTTACATGTTTATAACACGTAGAGTATGAATTTGATTACTTATATAACCGATGTTAATTAGTACTACAATTTAGTTACATATTTGTAAGTATCAGTATATTCAATTGTAGTTTACCTTATTTTTTCCTTGAGTATGTTATTCGTTAATAATGATAAGCCGGCGATGAGAACGTATAGCAAATTATGTGCTATATAAATCGTGATTTGTTGTTTTCAGAAAATATTGAATGATGAATTATATATCTTGTATTTTCTCGCTTGTCGCGCAGTGCGTGTCTATCGTACGGTCGTACCTGGCTAGAACAACTCGTGCTAGCCGTCCTGGTGCTGGTTGCCATTTGAAAATATTGTAGTTCCAGCTGTCACCACTGGCTCGACTTTTTGCCAGGCTATATACCATTATGCTATTAAAGCTAATAAATTCACAATGACAAATTGCACGCGATAAAATAGCTACTACAATTCGCGTACATAACCGTCTCGACCAATCAAAGCCGCAATATCATGTACATCGCGTTTTTTTTTACCTCTGATGCATAAAACGTGTGTATCTCTGTGGCATCGTAGCTCCCAAACGGATGAACCGATTTTGATTTAGTTTTGTTTTTGTTTGAAAAGTGACTGTTCTTAGCTAAGTTTAGTGAAAATCCGTTAGGCCATTTAAGAGTAAGGCTGCCTTTCCATTGAAGCAGAGACGAGCGAACCGGAGAGGAATCGACCAATCACATTGGTTGTAATCCACATCTCGTCTCCGCTTGATTGTTTCAATTGAAGCTGAGCGGAGACGAGATGTGCTATGAGCTCTGAAAGAGGTCCAAATTTTACGAGCGTTTTTATTATTTAATAGTTAGGTAGATATATCGCGTGCAATGCTTCATTGTGAATTTAGCTTAATTACACAGCAGGCTAGCAATTGCTTCGCAGCAGTTAACGGAAAGATGGTGTTAGTGGGGGCTACCTACTACGAGTATATATAGTGTAATGTAATGTACCGATAATAAATGCAATTACCGGCTGATCACATTATTAGGCATTTTTCAGATATAAAATGCAAACGTGCAATTTAGGCATAGATTAAAAGGGGTTTTAAAGGGTAAAGTTTATAATTTTCAATATTTTAAAAGTAAGCAACAAATTCCGTAAAAACACAATATGATGGAAAACGCAAAGAAATATAAAAAAGTATTATCTTCCCGATCACAGAGTCTTTACTAACGCTATAAATTTAGTGGTTTAATAATCAAAACATTAATCGTTTAGAATAGCCTTGGTTAACCGACCACTAAAGAGAATTCTAACCGGGGACTATGAAAATACTGTATTAAAATCTACTCTAGTTAGGGTCCCTATGTAGGAAAGTACTTTCGCTCATTTAAAAACCTAACGAAATAAATATTACTAGTATCGTACTACAGGTTTTAAGACGTGGCTGAATTCATTTTAGTTGGTTTGAAGTGATTTAAAGAAATATTTATAAGAGGTTATCTTGAAAAATCCTGGAACGGCGTAATGTAGAATTTCCTCTTGTAGACCGCGTATGACACCGCTGTCGACGACACGCTTCTAGCGCCGTGATGTTAATCGCAGATAGACTTCATTCCGCGCTCGTACAAACAGATTTTCATGAAGTAGATTAAATTGTTAGCCGGTACGGCTTGCTGCAATTTAAAAAAAGCACAACCTATACATACTGAAACCTACGTGAACCTAAACCGATGAAGAGAATAACAATCGAACTTACCCGATTTAGATGGATATCGGCAAATTAATACCAGTAGCTATACTTTAATAAACACTGTTACTAGGATTGGTAACATTAACCAATAAACGAAGATTAATTTCAACCAAAATTTGTGAACTTTTATATAGATTTCACTCCGAATTAATTTGCGATCGGTAAGATAATGACACAACTTCAATATTCTCGCGAACCCATCAAGAAATTTGAAATTCAAATTAAAAGAAAACATGCCATGTATCAAACAGGCAAAACGGTCAAGGAAAAGTTGCAACCATAAAAAGGTTGTCAATGGCAAAGAATTAACATAAGCATAGAAGTGACGCTTCATGTAGCTATAATGCTACAATAGCTAATATAGGGTCCATCTCCAATCTCCAACGAAGATGTACAGTATCTTCGTTCCGTCCGTTCCGTAAACTGAATTGTCGTACAGGGTACTTTTCACTATTTTTTACTTCGAATGAGCTCCACAGTACCCCCTACGCGCAGCATGCATATATACTCGTACACGAGATAAAATTTGACAGGTGCTAGGGAAATGAATACATTCTATTCCATATTCTAACGTAAGACTTAACGCTTAAGGTTTAAAGTAAAAGTGTCTCGTCCTGACTTTTATCACCTTTTATTACTAAGCGACTATAGCGATCACTTTTTTATAGCGATTATTTTATCAAGACTGACGCTTTTAATAGCGATTATTTTATCAAGACTGACGCTTTTATTTTAAACCTTAAGCGTTACAAAGTCTTACGTTAGAATATGGAATAGATGTATTAATTTCCCTATCTACTGTCATATTTTATCTCGTGCTGGCATGTTAAGCCCGATGAAAGAAATGTAACAAATTACCAATCACCCCTGTGTTATCGTGTAAAATAACAAAGAGCCAAATCTGACTTTTTTGTGACCATATATTCATGCTCTGAGGCATATGGTATACAGTACTTGAGGATGTGTTGTATGGATTTATGTGCAAGGTGCATCGCATTAAACTACCATACGCCCATATTTAACATATGTTCATAATCCATAGACAAAACATCTTTTTCAAACTCCATTTCGAACTAAACAAGACTTTATATCCATAGGTTATAGTTTAGATTTTAATAGTATTTTCTCGAGGCTAAACTGGTATGCGCATGGTAAGTATACATATGCCATGCGAATTATCTACATAATTGCTAACAATAGAATTGTTAGGGTTCATAAACTTTTACTAGGTCACTTTCCTATGGTGACACAACACTGTGTATCGTTTTGTTATATTTGCCCATTATTTGATAAGATAAGATACCTATAAAGTACTTAAGTTCTTATTTTTGCTTACTAATATTATAAGCCTACTGTGATTCTGGTTTTATTATAGATCTATTACTAGCGACCCTGGCTCGCTTCGCTCCGGGTACTATTAAATTCAAAAACCTTCCGTGAAAAATTATCTAACTGATGGTGCCAACCGCATTAAAATCCGTTGCGTAGTTTGAAAGATCTAAGCATACATACAAAGGGACAGACAGCGGGAAACGACTTTGTTTAAACTAGTGATGCGACAGGGTTGTAAAACCAAAAAGTTCCCACGTTCAGTTCCCAGGTTCAGTCAGTTAATAAACTTTATGTTCAAAAAACTTGTTACCAATCCTGGGTCGTCATAAAATGGTCATAGACTGAATTTGTCAGCCAGTATTTTCCTTTAGCCCCGGTCTCCTTGAACGGCTGTTTGCGAAACGTAATTAGTTCCGTCGGCGTGCACGCACTAACTGCGGGCGATTAAGGGCCATTCAAGAGCTGGAAAAAAGGAGAAAACTGAAGGCCTGCTATTCGAAATTAGATGTTTGAACGTTAGTCTTCCAATCACTATTGTATACCTATGAAATTTAGTGCACTACGTGCACACAGCAGCGAGCCTAACATGATCACAAGAATAAAGTGACAGCATTAATAAAAAGTGCTTGTGCAGACTAGCGTTTTTAGCCCTTTCACCCCCGGTCAAAAACGCTAGTGTGCACAGGGCTTAATAGATTTGAACAATTTATTTAATTACTCTAGCAATACCGGATAAAATCACTTAATGTATTTTAAGCCTTACGCGTTAAGTGTTACGTTAGAATATGGAATAGATGTATTAATTTCCCTAGCACCTATCAAGCCCGTAACAGGTGCTGTATTTTAATATGTGGCGCTGTGGTGTGCGCTAACGTCCAGACACAGCTGCTTATGTGTACAGGCACACACACATACCTCGCGATTTCTATATACATACGCCCTAACTTGCCTCCTCCTCTTTCAGATGAACCCCCAGCACACTGTCCCCACCCTGGTGGACGACGGCCTCTCCCTCTGGGAGTCCCGTGCCATCATCACGTACCTCGCCAACAAGTACGGCAAGGGCAACACGCTGTACCCGGAGGAGCCCCGTGCCAGAGCCCTAGTGGACCAGCGACTGTACTTCGACATTGGCACTCTGTATCAGAGATTTGCTGATTACTTCGTAAGTACTACTTACTAAAGTATAATATCAGCAACCTGCTTAATCACTCCTCCGCCGCGAAACCACGAAACTGAGGCGGAATCGTGATATTTAATACGAAATTGAACTTTATTTCGTTGCCAGAGTTTCGCTACTACAGTTCCGCGGCGGAGATGTGCTACCGGGGCGTAAGTCTCTGTTATTCCCTAAGGATAAAAAGAGCGTTTATCGTGAACTTTCTACCTCCAATACAAATCTGTCTGGCCATTCGCAATACAAATTATGCTGGATCCACACGCGCGAGCCAATGTTTGAGCGTTTGCCGCGCGTAAGGACCCAGCTATACGTTTGGTGTGGCTTATAGTTAGTCATTGTACTCATTGTTGACGTTATGGTATGGTAACTCTTACTCACGTGACAGTAAATATATTCTGACATTTCTGACAAAAACATTATTTTTGGGACAAGTTTTTGTTGCCAAACGTACTTTTTTGCACAGTCGTCAGTTGCTTGTCGAGACCAAACTAACGGAGTCGAAACTCGTTGTGACTACATTAAGTAGGTACAGCGCACGTCCTTTGTCACCTTCTGAATCCATCCGCAGCTCTCGGACACCAGATAATTTAAATTATACATATTGTATTCCAAATTTCAGTGTATTCCAATTACGGGAACTGGCTCAAAATTGACTTGCAAGCTTTCGGTCCCTAGTCACGATCGGCCATGATGGGCGAGCATGAGGGACGAAGTTATGCGTTAGAGTGAGAAACAAGACTTCTTGCTCGCTCTGACCGATGGCCGATCGTGAAGAGGGCCCATTTGACGTCCTTTGTCAAATTCTCCGTAAATTTGGAGAAATTATATTCTTGTACAAACTATTAACGACGAACGAGAAACGAGATTTAAACGAGACGTTTGTTTTCAGTACCCACAGTTGTTCGCCAACGCGCCCGCAGACCAAGGCAAACTGGCCAAGATTGAGGAAGCTCTGAAGTTCCTGGATACTTTCCTGGAAGGGCAGAAGTACGTTGCGGGCCCGAACCTGACCGTTGCGGACCTCAGTCTCATCGCCAGTGTGTCCAGCTTCGAAGCCACTGATATTGACTTCAAGAAATACTCCAATGTCAAGAGGTAATTTTAAACCTTATTAAACTACTGGTTATAGATTCCATTTTGAGGTGGCTTTACATTAAGCAATCTAAAATTCATCGGACAGAGGTTGCACACGCAGATTGCTAACAATACGCGCGCGGCAGTGCTTTTTCCAACAATATTTCATACAATTACGATTAGAAACGATTATAATGTTAGATTTATCTACTCTACAGTTTTTCAATAGAACACTGAATGGTTACCACGAAACACACATTTCGAATGTTCGGATGCACCATCCCTTTCACTCGTCAATTGTGATTAAATTTTGAGAAAGGGAAAGAGTTAACGTAGGTAACTTCGATTTTGAAAGTAGCCCCCCTGTTTCGAGATAGCCCCGATAATTTATCACTCTCATTGGCTGCGACTCGTGCGAGATTGTGCAGTGTGTCCGCGTGAGTCGCTCACGCGCTTTCGTTCGGCATCTAGCCGGGGGCGGGGTTGACCAAAAGTTTGACGTAATGTATCGGTTATTCGAAAGCGTTTTTTTCAATTGAAGGGGTTTTTTCAGAATTTTTATAAAACTAAACTAATCTAACCTAACTAATCTACACCACTGATATTTATTAAATCCTGAAATTTCAACCTAATAGGCCTACCACACGCGCAAGCTTCACCACAGTTTTACCTGCGCAAGCCAAAACTGAACACTTCGTGTCTATAGAGTTTTACCAACCACACGCTCCGTGTTCCGTGTACAAACCGGCCTGCGCAGGCAAAACTGTGGTGAAGCTTGTGCGTGTGGTAGGCCCATAAAGCCTGGTCAAAGGAGATTCGCTTCTTCGTAGTTATTATTTATTCTTATGGCGTTACACTCGTGCCCCTTCCACACAATACAATTTTACGACCAATTTGACTAGATTTGCAATCGAATTGTGTAGTGCGGATAGAATATGAAATTGAAGGTCATCGGTTGGTCGGGACGCGGGACCGCTCTACTCGAAATAAGCTAAAATTGGCGATCTTTACAGTCACATTGTAATATTATCACGGAAAAAAAAAAAAATTATGGGTTTACAATAATTATTATAAACATTTTTTTTCCGTGATAAAATCACATGTAGGTAGTTTAACCCTTATTCGTTTGTGCACTTTATCGCGGGACAGTATTTTACGATGCATTTGCTTTTTTTTCGTGGTGAGTCGTGTCTATGGACGTGTGCGTTTCTCACGAGTGATCGGTTGGCACTAAAGCCACACAAGGTAAATACCTACCTTGTTTGTGCGTGATACGCGTGCTACACGGTTTGAAACCAAGTGACCTTGGTAACCACTGTCTACACGGTTTCAAACCACCTGTTTTAAACCATGGTTTCAAACCGTGTAGCACACGCACGCATAACTACGCGTAGAAGAGGAGTGTAATGTATATATTAATGTATCATAGCTCGGCGCTGCTTTGCCTCTCATCAGACAGTCTCGGAATGCACTCGCAATGCGTGTAGTGCTGTTGTAGGTATGTGGATATAGAATAAAAGTAGGTAACCATTATGTATTTCTTCCAGATGGTACGAGACTGTGAAGTCCACGGCTCCTGGTTACCAAGAAGCCAACGAAAAAGGTCTGGAAGCCTTCAAGAACCTCGTCAACAGCATGATGAAGAAGTAAACTCCTCATAACCGTCCCAACAAAACTTGTTTTCATTCACTCACGCGTTCAGTCCGAATCGCGGTTGTATTTTTAAGTACCTACCTATTTTTAAGGCACAAAATAAATTTAAACAATTATATGTTCTGTTTCCTTTTAAACCTTCCTACGTAGTCTGGTCATGAATTGTGGTGATAAACCTAAAATATGGGTAGAATGTAGCCTTCCTAAGCCCCATTCAGTCAGCGGTTTCGCTCGCCGCATCGATTTCGCGGCGGAGATGTGAGCGGCGTCGCCGATATTCCGCGAGAAAGAGATAGAAGCATGATCAATTTAACGCGGTAGAACAGAACGGACAAACGGTAGCGGAACGTCAGCGGTTTCGCTGCATCGATTACGCGGCGGAGGTGTGCTACCGGCGTTAATAAACTTAAAGTCTCCGAGTGCGACCGTTAGGTAGGTACTTGATACTGTTTTTGCAATTTTATTTAAATATTCACACTATCACTAACGTTAGAGGCTGGCACGAATATTCTTCGACTCCCACAAAATGTGGTCCAGGCGAAAGGGCACTACCGCTGCCCTATCATCTCTTCGCAATGGGATAACATCCAAATCAACTACTCTACTTACTCCCCGATATAAGGTTTGATATATATTCGTATAATGTATTTCTGGACAGGGGCTATACATGAGTCTCAGCCCCCGATTTTTAGAACAATCATAATAGCTAAAATCTTAGGTATCTACCTAGCACAGCACAGTTTTCTCCATTGTTACGAGAATCTGAAGGTAGTTGTTGTCTCGTATGCAATGGGTGCACAAAATATTCACAATTTTATTTCTAAGGCGCGTCACACACGGAGCTATAATATATATTAATATGTATTATAGCTGCGTGTGTCGACTCTGTCAACTACTACGGAAAATATACCTAAACTATACGAAAAGATATCGTAAGATGCCATGCTATAATATATTATTATATTAATATACAAAAATATATATTATAGCTCCGTGGGTGACGCGCTTAACATTCACACACAGCACATGAATCTTCTACATAATGTACAGCAACGTAGGCCTGTTGAGGCCTGTTGTGTACTAGGCAATTAAGCTAGTTTGAAGGCACAACCCCGTTTTTTATGGATACACTATCTGTTGATCCGATCGCTACCAAACTTCACAGGAATTCACAGGATCACCCGCTGGGCTAATCTGAAGATTGACTAAAAATTTTCCAGCCATTTCCGAGGAACACTCATACAAACTATATAATAGATTTATATGTATGTATAAAATATAGACAGATAGATAGATTAGAAGTAAAGAGGCTTTTGTAATCCATCACGGTGGACTTCAATGTAGGATCGTGAATAGGTCTCTTTAGAGAGACAGCGTGTGATGTTATCAATAAAATGTTATTTTCATTTTCATTTTAAATAATGTAGTGTTAAAATATTTCATGGATTACACCCTAATTATTTGTGATTCCCCTTCATCACGCAGTAATTTGTTATAATAGTGGTTAAAAATGTATTACGCATTTAAGTCGGAAGTCGGAGTACCTACGGTGCCGCATGTTAGAGAACAACGCCTTAATATTTTTTACACCCGGCAACACTACATTTTTTTTAATGAATCGGCGAGGCGGTGATCCGGCGAACGTGCTAGATCGTGATATCGAAAAATTTTATCCTAGTAACTGAAGTTTAGTCAATTATTTCATTAATTGAGCAGTTTAGAAGGAAAGTGAATTCTGTTATCAATCATAATGACCGAAGCTGCGATTCCACCTCCCGTTTTATGGGCCCAGCGTAAAGAAGACGTATTCCTCACGTTTAGCGTCGAGACCAAAGACCCCACTATTAAAATAGAAAAGGACTCTGTATACTTCAAAGGCCTAAGCGTACCGGAAAATAAGCCACACGAGGTGACTATACCATTGTACGACGCCGTGAATCCAGAAACCAGCGCTTTCGTTAATAAAGGCAGGTGCATAGAAATGATACTGCGCAAAGAAAAGAAGGATGCTCCTTACTGGCCGTCATTAACGAAGGATAAGAAGAAGCCTCATTATCTTAAAATAGATTTCAACAAGTGGAAAGATGAGGATGACGAAGAGGAAGAAGGCGGAGGCGCTATGAATTATGATATAGAGGAAATGTTGCGATCCATGGGCGGCGGCGGAGGCGGCGCGGGCGACAAGCCCGAAAAGCCTTCCTTTGACGACTTGGAAAGCGACTCCGATGACGATAATCTACCGGATCTGGAATGAGCCCATTCATAGTAATAATACCCAATTGTGTTTAACATTTGCAGTACATTATTGTATATTAAGGTTTTTACAGTTATAATAAAACATTTTCAAAATTTGGTTGTTATTCGTTTCAAGCACTGCTACCAGTGCTTGCTTTGTTCATATAGTAAAATTACAAGCAAATTAAGTCAGATCTTTAATCTAAGATTGATATTAAATTAGTGAGGTTAGCATATAAATTGTTTAGGTTAGGTAGGTAGTTACCGATCAAACAATTTCATTGGTTATTTTCGATGTGTCCTTTTTGTATTGGAAGTACAAGTGTTTAATAGTAGTTAACACATTCAGTATAAATAATTAAATATCAGGAGCTTTGCACTCTAGGTTGAAATTTAGCTCATCACGCACATCACTATCATCATGTCAGCCAAAACACATCCACTGCTGAATGTATGCATTCTTCCAACCCCTTGTACGCTAAGGCACTAATCCATACTCAAAATTTGAATATCTTGTATTTCATTGAATTTAAACAACCTGAAGAGATTAAAACTTGGTATTGCGAGGGATTAACCAATTATTATGCACCTCCTATCTGTTACCACATTCAGTGCCCCTGACCATCAATTACTATGTTATTTTGACACAATGGGTGTCACTGCTGGCAAACAATTTTCCTGAACTCGCCCAGTGCCTTGAATGGTTGTAGATTTATTCAGTATTCATCCGCGAAGAAGTCATTTATAGCTATTCCCTCGGAATCTGCAATTTTCTAGGATAAAAATGTAACCCTATGTCCATCTCCAGGCTTTAAACTATCTCTACCACATATCATGTTGATCGGTGAGGCATTGAACCATGTAAAGGTAGAGATAACGAACAGAGGAATGGAGATAATTTCGCATTTATAATATTAGTACGGAGTATGGATGCAAGCTTAAAAACATCTAAGATGCAGCAGCTGGGACAGCAGCAAATGGGTTAACAGGGCTGATAATGCATAATCTTCCGAGTGGCAAGAAGCTCTACTGGTTAATGAAAATATTACAATAGGTACATAATTACGTTTTTCTTCTTAAACAGTTAATATGTAAAAACCTATCCTTAATCACTCCAATCAAAGGTATAACTGTGGTGAACTTTGTCAAATTGAATGCTTGTTTTCTTAATTCCCAATACTTATGACCAAGCTATAGGTTCTCTACACAGGATAGACAGCCCAGGGTTGTGTAGCTGGCTTCACATTTCATAAATGCTTAAGGGGGTAGAAAACTGAAAAGATCGCATATTTTCGTAGTGTACCTGCACAGAGAGACAGTGTTTTGATAATGTTGAATTATCATTTGTGTCCGTTGTTGAATGAGCAACTTTATTGTGAACAGCTATGAATTACATAGGTCAACAGCGTGATTTGATACCTATCCTAACTAATATTATAAATGCAGATGTTTGTTTGTTTGTACTGTCTTCATGGTTCAACGCCTTAACAAAGTCCAGTGGTATACATAGGTAGGTATGTGCAGTCGCCATCATATATATTGCAGCAATATATATATATTTGATGGCGAACTGTACCACGCTAAAAAGTAGCAGCGAGTGCAGTGGTACACATAGGGGAGACTGAGGGCGCTTGATCCTTATACAAGGTAAACGGCATTTACAATACAAAGTTTCTATGAATATTCTATTATTTTAAAATGGCAACACTAGTAGTCTATAGTACCAGTTAACTTTTTAAAGTGAAGTATACAACTGCCAAACTTGGCAGCTTGTGAAATGGCGAACGGTTTGGAGATTCGTGCGAGGGAAAAATATTTTTTGCGAGTTTTAATTTTGATCAGTTGTTAAAATAGATGATTCAAGTCGATCCAATCTTCTACACAAGTGTATATCTATATAGTTTTCAGTTCTACAAAGGAAACGCTTGGCTGTCAGTAGATTTTTTTGTAAATAAAAACTTAACCTGACCGGGGGACACTTGGCTCCTTTTACCTATGGGAGATTTGATTACCCGGATCAAGTCTCTTTTATCAGATTCAAAAAGTTTATTGCAAAATATATATCATTAATTTATAAATTATGTTATTTCTTTCACAATAACACTAGCGCAGGCAATAGTATCAAGTATCGCCTAAATATGGGATACATGATTCCCCATAGGGGCTAGCACAAGTTTCTCGTGACTTCTTTGTCGCTCGAATATCCCATTCTAACTAATCTTTTACGACGGAGACGCACGAGCGACAAGTGAGAAAATACAACTTGTGCTAACCGTACAAGATCATATGGGAGACCTGAAACTATTGTATTGTCTTCCTCCAGTTTTTGTGATCTGCCTACAATATTTATACGCCAGCATGAACAATCATTTCACCAGTTATATCTTATGAAATTCCACGTCTTTCAGTATAATTAAATATGATAGAAAACAAAGAATTTATGGATAAATATTAAAAGGGGGGATCAAGTGTCCTCAGTCTCCCCTACCAATGTAGGTACCACGCGATAAATTCGAGTTGACTTAATTTCTATGGCAACAAAGCGCAAATTAACGGGTTCCTTGTCCCATTTATCACATAATTCATGAACGCCGTTTTGTCCCTAGGTAGTCTGATACGTTCATGAATCCATTGTAATCAAATTTGTATAGGTAGGTATTTTTGCATATTAAGACAATACTTGAACGTACGATTAAGCGTCCGAAACATTTAGCTTGGGAACTAACGTGTTAACCGATCGATGTTTTTTATCTCAGAAAATCATAGTTTCTAAGCGATAAAACGGAGTCGTGGGCAAAAGTTAATAAACGGTAGACCTGAATTTAATCCTACCTTATTTAAGTTTAACGTCATGGGTGCGGTTGGGGAATTCACATATTACTACGTAGAATAATACTTACTTGCTTCGCTGTGTGTGCAGGTTTCGTCGCGATGTTAAAAAGAAAGAAAAAAAATATTACCAACAAAACAGTTTCATTTAATTTGTAAACCATTTAAACATTTATATCTATGTATACCTACATAGTTATGCGCCGAACATAAACCACAGTCTTCCTATCATGACGATAGCGGCAATCGCAGATACTCTTCTTTGCAAGGCTAGTGATTCCTTTATACCCATTACGGCGAACATTTTAGGACTCCTGGTAAATTTCCTGGTCACAAGCTTGCTTGCTTCCATTTTAATATCGATGGTAGAAAATTTTCTGTGCTGTGTAATATAATCAGGGAGTGATCTAGGTAAGGTTTAGTACCCATACAGAAGCGATTTGGGGGTTTTAAATTTCATTGTTTATCGAAACAAATGAATTAGGTAGTTTGTGTTAACTATGGCTAACATGTTCTTCGCCATCGATTTCACACTAAATCTTTTCAATGGTTCTTGGTTCGACACGACATCAAACAGTTAAATCTCTGAAATTTCAACGAATTATGGGGGAATGATTATGTAATAGGTACCAAACGAGCTTTCCAGCAAAACTTAGCTTCGTGAGGATCTGCACATGTCTTCGAAGCGTTTCAATGACTGTGGATTTCACCCTTAGTCATCATTTTGTAAATCGCAAAATGGTGGATATACGATTTCGACAGGAAACACGTCCATTGCTGGCATATTTTGGGAATGAATGCACAATAATGCTTCCTGAAGATGTGCTGAAGAGAACTAACAAAAAACAACTGTCATTCAAAAAAAATTGCACATCTTTTTTGACAGTCTTGTAAAAAACATAACTATAGCGTAATAAGTAATAATGACCGGTCTCCTTGAAATAGCCTATTTGGTATAATGCAATAAGTAGCTCTTACAAATACAATAAATAAAAACGGTCAAGTGCGAGTCAGACTCGCGCACCGAGGGTGCCGTTATATACACAAAGTAACTTTATTTTATTTACTTTAATTGTATGCAATAAAGTCCATTTTGTCTTGCCTAAATTTTAGTACAGATTTAGTACGGAAAATTATAATAAAAATAGTTTTGAAATGCGCAGATTGAGCCCTTTCATATGACACCCCACTTGCTATAATCAAATCACTTAAATTTTTCAACCCCCCCATTCTAGACCCCTTTTCAATTATACATAAAATTAATTTCATACTTTTTTTACTAAGAACAGATGCGGTTGCCCGGAAGTTATACAACTATGCCAAATTTCAAGTTGATAGCTTGTGTAGTTGCTGAGAAAAACTGCTGTGACTTAGTAACTTACAGACAACGAAGTCTCACCATCATGGTACGGATCCCTAAAAAGACCTTAGGGTTTTGTCGACATCCTTTATAAGAATGTAAAAATGGTTACTTACTAATTCGAGACATGGTCGAACATGCACAGTCGGTCTGATGGGTCAAGTATAAATTATGCTCGCCAGCGGTTGTAGATTATAGGTAGGTACCTACGCCAACAAGCTCGGTGATGGCGACTGCGGCAAGTTATTTAAAAAAGAAAGATATCGACTAATTGATAACCCCTCTATTTTTGAAGTCGTCGGCTAAAAAGAATAACCTGGGGTATTACTCTGAACTTCGAAATTCGAACTTCGTCTAATGCTATCCCTCTTGATCTTGACGCGTAGCTAATTCGCAAGAAAGTGACGACGGGGCGATCCGAAGTTCGAATTTCGAAGTTCAGAGTAATGCCCCTGAACCTAACACGGTTGACTTTCAGAACTCTTTAAGACGACCATGCTAACTCACCTCATTTCTGCCATTGCACACAGATCAAGAAGAATTCGTCAATAATTGAGTATATTTTGTTTTTATGTCAAGTGTCAATCACAAAATTATGTTTTCTATCCAAGTAACGAATGTATTTAAAGAAATATAAGATTCGTCGCTAGATACTAATTAAATAGTCTTGTCTTATCCAGATAGTGCACTTTGCAGGCTTCGTTTCCTTGCACCCGGATCCTTTATTATAAATAAATTGTAAAATTATATAAATATACAAACAATAAGTGATACTGTGATACTATTCAGAATGAAAGAAATGTCGAGGAAAGAAAAAAGGGCTATGTATATGGAATTGGTGGAAGGTGACTTGGTTTTAGGAAAGCCAGTAAAATGCAAGGTTTGCAAGAAAAGTGTGAGCAAGTGGGCCTGCTTTGTGAGCCACGCCAAGTTGCACTTGGGGTTCAAGTTTATATGTGAAGTGAGTATACTTTAAGTTTAAAAACCTGTCAAATGCGAGTCGGACTCGAACACTAAGGGTTCCGTACACATTTAGCCGGTTTATAGAAGTATACGGTGTTTTTCTGTAGGGTTTGTTTAGGGTATATTTGGTACGCATAACGCGTACGTGCACCTCACGCATTAAGTTGGCCCTGTTTCATACAAATGAATACGTTACAACTTAGTGATACATGCATGTATACGTGCACGCATACGGTTACGGACTCTGTGCTTTTACTTCTACGCGCAAACGTGCTGCATACGCATCCGGTGGATTTGCGTGGGCGCGACACTTCCTATTCGCTGTAAGCATCGAGTAGGTACCTAAGTAGATAAAATTTAGTTCCCCAGTGACAAAAACTATATGTACGCAAAAGGATATAACTTCAATAAACACAAGGTTGTTCCAGTACTGCGGCAAAAGCTTCATTTCTTCGACGCAGCTGAAGCGGCATTGCCGCTCGTTCCACGGAATGCCTCGGGAGCTGACCTGCAACTATTGCAGCTACCTGGCTATTGACTCGCAGCAGTTGTTGGTACTTACCTATGACATTACGAGATCCTTTCCTAATATATACGACTAGCGACCCGCCCTCGCTTCTGTTATTATAAGTTTAAAAACTTAATTATTAGCTGTAAGTATAAAAACTGCCCCTGAGAGTAGGTACATCCTAAATATTGGTAAAAGAATTTTTGATATCGGATGAGTAGTTTCAGGGATTACCTCTTACCTATAGCCAACGTCAAAAGTAGATACTCACTTTTATACTTTATCATTCATCATTTGTTTGACATTGCTAACGTGACTGTATAGCGACAAGGTACAAAAGTGTGTATATCTATTTTGACGTTGACTGTACATCCAAATTTAAAACCTCTTTTCATATTACCTAGTGCATAGACAGACCAATTGCTTGAAATCTTGCAATCATGGGACAATCTCACACAAATTGACCCAGTCCCAAACTAAGCTAGGCATGTACTATGGGTACTAGGCAACGATAAACATACTTTATAGAGAAATACATACATACATACATAGAAAACATCCAAGACTCAGGAACAAATACTCGCGCTCATCACACAAATATTTGCCCATACCAGGATTCGAACCCGGGACCGCTAGCTTCGTAGGCAGGGTCACTACCAACTACTTAGACTAACCATCATCATTAACTTCACGACATCCGGAAGCATCCACTTGCAATCCAAAGCTGTATATGGGGTAGGTACATTTCGTATGTGGCAAATGACAAATTTTAATTCGATAGAATTTAATTTATTTAATCGTCTGCGTTCTTTAACATATTGCGTCTTTCCAAAAGGGATAATCCAAAGGGTACAAATGCACCAAACTTGCGTCTTCTGTTTGATCTGTTGGTTGACTGTTAGAGAACACCGAAGACATTAAGCCCGTCGTTTGTTCGTTTTTATTTTGCAATAAAGTTTAAATAATTTGATAATATTTTAAATGCAACCACGCGCCATCGCCGAGCGCGCAAGAAACTTAACCGACAATACCAGTATGTTTTACAGAATATAATGAAGTTAAAGGTCGCCAGGCATTGATCAATCAACGCGTAGTGACGTAGTTCAGTATGATAATGAGCGAGTAGTAACGTTGCTATCGGTTCACGGCCAAATATATTTGAACGATTATTATTTCTTACTGTTTCTGGAAATTGCTAAAATCCCACAATAATACCCTACCTACCTACTTTTTTTTATTTATATCCGGCCTTTACACAAACGCGTATATCGGCCCAACCCCACAATAGAAAGTACCTACTTATTTCAAAGATATTTTCTGTTTGGGTTGCGTAGGTAAAATGGTAAAAACCGATCAAGTGCAAATCGAACTCGCGCACCGAGGGTTCCGTATTACATACACACGCACGCACGCAAATTAATACAATTCCAAGTACAATGTTAAAATATAAGGAATAGGTTCCTTATTATAGGTTACCTATATTATTTATTTATTTTCCCACTTACACGAGTAGCTGTTAGCTCTTAATTATTGTTTTTGTTTCTTTTTTTAATTTAATTTTATAACTAGTAAGTATTAAGCTGCTACTTACCATGGAATAACAATTTATGGTATGGAAGAGCGGGGTCTCCTGTCACAGGTATTATTTTACCTACTAGGAGGTCACGACCGTTTAAAATAAATTTACTTTTACCCAAAATAAACTTTTTTAAAATTTTCATACCTACTTATTATAAAAAAAAACATCATTCGCCATTGTTTTGTTTGTCATTTGATGTTTGGTGTTAAGTTTATTGTGACGGGGCTCTAGTGCTCAGCATTTTCATTGAAGTAGGTACCTCAGCAAGAGCCATAACAAAAAGTAGGAAAAAAAGTAGGTACCTACCTACCTACTGTTCAGGTCACAACAGCGACGTGAGATTAAACTTAGGTAGCGAAGAGTAACGAAACTACCCACCTAATACTTGTGTTTTATAGGCCTACCACACGCGCAAGCTTCACCACAGTTTTACCTGCGCAAGCCAAAACTGAACACTTCGTGTCTATAGAGTTTTACCAACCACACGCTCCGTGTTCCGTGTACAAACCGGCCTGCGCAGGCAAAACTGTGGTGAAGCTTGTGCGTGTGGTAGGCCTATTAGTGAGAACTGTTAAAGGGGTAAAGTCTAGAATAGTATTTAAATTTAAATCTCTGTATTGTTTTTCTTTTTTACACATATTCCTGTTTGTTTCTCCAAAAAAGTAAATAAATAGTCCCCCCGCCGCGTTTGTCTGAACGCGATAAACTCAAAAAGTACTAAACCGTATGAAAATCCATACGGTTTTCACAAATGGACAGAGTTATTCATGAGGAAGGTTTAGGTGTATAATTCATTAAGGTTCAGGTGCGTATATGCTCTGCTACACGTCCGAAACCGGGGCGGGTCGCTAGTAACAATTTAGAAGAAGTCCCAACATAGGTATATTTTGCTATTTGACGGAGTTTTATTCTAAAACCGTTGGTTTAGCTGCACGAGCGACGCGAGCACACCGGCGAAAGGCCGTACGTGTGCCACGAGTGCGGCGCGCGCTACCACAGCCGCCGCTGCCTTCTTCAGCACCTGGAGTGCCACAGGACCACCAGGGACGTCCAGGTGAGAACATATTTAATGTAGCCTTTGCCCGAGACTTTCTTAGCCTAGAACTTGGTTTTTTGTTTTTCCCCGGGAACTGTAATACAATTTTCCTAGATATAAGTAGCCTAAGGCTATAAAGTCGCATTTTATCCAAATCCGAATACTCGTTTAGAAGATAAACCTCCTTAGTTAACCTCTCCAAAACATTACGGCGAAAATTATTACGCGGGCATATGAAAATTTCTTCGCAATGAAAAACCTGCGAACAAAATCAAACGAACGTAAAGATTTATTTTTTGTTTCCAGTGCCCCGAGTGTCCGTTGCGGGTGAAATCCCGTCGTCACCTGGCGCGCCATCGCTACAGTGTACACTGCCGGCGGATCAAAATGACGGACATTCGCGGACATTAACCGTTACACCACCCTTCTCTATAGTCCACGGCCATTATGTCACTACGCTACGGTTCAGTGCCGGAATAGTCACACAGTCGAGGTGGCGTTTGCCAGCCGGGCCCTAGCCTAGGCTTACGACCTACATGTAAAGTAGTTCATTCATGCTTAAGTAGAAAGAAAAAATGCGTCCCGGGCCCTTCAGGCCCAGTCCGACCCTGCTACGGTTACGAATTTCAATCTAAGCCACTTTTAGAACCTTGAATAAAGTCCTCGAGTCCAATAAAATGTTGAGCACTTAAGTGCCTTGTCAAAATAAACTTTACATTGAATATATAATGATAAGCACGATTTAACCAATGTAATTTGATATGACAGGGTTCCAACCTAACTGTACAGAGGGTCGAGCGGATAGGAGTGTAGCGTTACTAAGGAATGCATAAAATAGGTAACTATGCGGACTAAATCTGATGTTATATTATTGCGGATATATCTGTCAGTGGTATTGCAAGCCGGTCTCAGTGGTTATTTCTCCTCTTTTTTATCAGAAATGGGTTTGCGTTTGACCTCAGTCTCAACTCCTGATGTTAAGTGACGACGAGGTAGATTTGTAGTGTGTCGATACAATAATCTCTTACCTAACTAGAATACTGTAATCGATTACATTGCCATTTCAATCTCAAACTTTTTCACAAAGTTTAAAAAGATTAAAATAAAACATACATAAAACCGAAACATCTATTTTATTGATTGAGAACTCCATGAAAGTATACATAGTTGTCAAATAAAAAAAAAATAACAAAATATACAAATGCCATTAAAATCAAGTGCTTAGTATCACTGGAACGCTACCATATTTTATATCGACTAGGGAACACTTTACAAGTTTTTAAATGACTACAGTAATTTTATTATAGTAAATATTTACTGTTAAATATTTTTTGAAGTAAACGCTTCTACGATTGGGTGAAGTTCAAAAAAGTGCACATAGTTTTTAAGGACTGTTAATGACTTAAGAAACGGTAACTTTTTCAGTTTCGTAACGAAAATTAAAGATACTAAATACATGACTAATTTTCGTTACGAATCTGAAAAATTTACCGTTTCTTAACTTCAGTCCTTATTTTTTTCTGTTTCGTAACGAACATTTGTCATACATTTAGTATCGTATATCGTATAAATAAATAAATCGTTAATTTTCGTTACGAAACTGAAAAAAGTTGCCGTTTCTTAAGCCCTTAACAGTCCTTAACTTGTACTATGTACACTTTTGAACTTCACCCATTTACCGTTACACATGTAAAGTCAGCCTCAAATAATCTGCGCATTACATGTGATCATAAATATCTGAACACACTTGAATGCCGTTGAAATAATATTTTTTTTTCATTTTCAAATTGAATGTAGTCGTGTGTACTATACCACATGCGAAGCTTAGGGTTTTTGACGCTGACTTAAGACCATTTTGCGATTTAATTATGAACCTCCCAGAATGCTCATTTTATTAAGGTCGGTTTTAGTTTAGTTCATACTGGAAGAGCTAGCAATTATTTTAGAATCACCCAACAATTATATTTAAAGTGATACTTTTATTTCATGAAAGCTGTCAAAAAGAGCATACTGGTACACAATAGTATAACTACACGCAAAACTAAATTTCTGAAATATGGATACATTTATCCGGTTCGAAGGACCAAAGAATGTAAGATACAAAAAATATAATATTGGCTGTACAATCATGATACGAACGACGTCAGTTAATTCCGAAACAAGTAAAACTGTAAACATTCTGGCGTGCACCTAAGGATACACAACTACACATTTAACCTATAGGTTAATAAGGACACTACTGGATAACAGTATGTATAGAATAACTACATTTACAATAAATTATATAACAAGCTTAAATATTATGGCAAAAGCTTAAAAAGTCTTCCCATATCCCATGGCTCTACGCTAATAAACACTGCGAGATTTGTAATTGGTTAGTAACATTTTTACCCGTAGTTGTAAATTAGAAGAGTTTAGTTATTTGAGAAAAATATAATGACGTGTTATAAAAGTAGAAATTCAACAATCTGTCAGATACATTTTGCCTATGTTCTTTTCTTTCATATGACAATGAAAAGGAAAGCGAGAACTTTAAATTTCAAATAAATTTATCTGGGGATTGGAAAAATCGGACCTAAAAGACGTTTTCTTCTGATATTTTGTAATAGTTACGGTTTTATTAATGCATTGATTTGATGGAATACCCATGTGTTGTAAGGAAACTAATATGTTACTAATATATAAATATATAGTTTATGTAGCATAGAGTCACGGAACACAGGCCTAAATGTAAAGAAGACATTCACACTTAAATATAATAAGTGTGTAAGTATTTAATACCTAATTGTGTTTCGCTGCTCAATTCTCTCGATTAATAATCACGAATTTTTAAAGCATATTAAGAACTAAAACAAAAAATTACTTAATTAGCCCTTATTTGACTTCCGGTGCTGCCCTATGAACTTAGTGTCCGCCATGTTGGATTGATTCTTCGCCCAAGAAGTACTTATGGACTATGAAGATAGATGGCAGTAATTAACAAATTTAAGTGGGTTTCACATCTTTGGGTTTGGATAGAATCAAAGGTTTTCTGGCTGGTATCATCAACTGCTGCTGCTTGCTGGTATCACTTTACATTTCGTTCTACGTACAGTCAAGGTCATAAATGTGTACATTTTAGTACCTTGTCTATTTAATGTCATGTTTAAACTGCCATATATGAATGTCACAGCGATTAAAGTGACAAGGTACTAAAGTGTACACATATTTATGACCTTGATTGTTCATACTTCATTCTCAACCAGGTAAATTTTACCTTTATTATTTAAGAAAATCACCTTTAATTATTTTTATTATTATATGACAAAATATAAAAAGATAATAACGGTGTTTAATAAATAAATAATAAATAAATAAATATTTAATATTTAAAATGACTTCAAGGACTTTTTAAAACAAACTACACAAGCAAGTCTCATGAAACGGAACGTACACGTCAGTAATTTTTTACTTTCAATGTTTTCTCGACTAACTTCACTTCACATGCCCTTATAATCTGTGCTTCACTTCATTCATGTAAATGGACAAGAATGTGCTTTTTTGTGTTTTTCGTTATTTTATTATTCGACTTGGCTACCCCTGGACACCGATATTCCCTTATTTCACACGGCGACTTGGCTACCCTTGGGCCCCTTGGACCCTGCTCATTGTGATTTACTACTGCTGTTGTATACTGGATTTGATCTTCCTGACGATTCGGATACCGGCGGCAATGGTTAACAGAAAGTGCTGTGTATCTACCCGATTGCGGTAAAATTCGTAAGTACCTACTTATTTTATCTTCTGCTCGTTGACAAAGAGTGCTAAGCGGAATTATATACCACGCTTGTAAGTCAGGCTGCACACCGGCGCCATACGCTACCCGCTCGCTACATTTGCTACATAAAACGATCACGTTCGATCTTCGCATACGTGTAGCGCGGCAGCCGCCTTGCCACAAATGTATGTCCATTGCGCGGCCTGCCTAAGTGGGTAGTAATTAGTAGTAGGCGCTAATTAATAAGCTTACCTACTTTATCAATCTTTCTACATTATATTTACATCTTACAGAAAGTGGATAACGTGCAGGAAACATGAATACATATAGTTTTAAATAAATCATGTTTTAATTTTCAGATATTTGATTCTGTTAATGCAACAAAGAAGACACGGAAAGCCCTCTTGCTTGAGGCTTCAAAAAATATGGACAACATCAAAATCTGTTTATAAATCGATGAAATTTGTCAATGATAAAGGAAATGTGGCTGTTGTGCCTTCACTAACAATTTAGAATATTTAAAAAATAAAATATTTCAAGAGTTCCATGTGCGGTCTATATGGCTACGCCACCCTAATCAGGACCCACTACAATTTTTTAGGTGTATAAGGAGCCATGGCATAAGATATAGCAATCCAACATGTTCTGGGTTCGAAGTATCTTTTGCTGCCCTATTAATTAATAACGTAAGCAATACTCATTCGTTGGGGTCGAATTGTGAAAAAGACACTTGCCATATGTTTCAATCACTAAGGAAGTTATTTTTTAATGAATGTGACATCGTACATGGTACAACTGAAATAAACTTCGATCATGTAATTAGTGAAGACATTGTTGGTATTGAGTTTAAGACTTTCCTAAAATTATGGCACCTATTAGATATGTTACTGGATACACTTTAAGAAATGCAACAAGTGTTCAAAAATTGTAAATAATGCAAATCATGCTTGTATGATAAAGAAAAGACAAGTACATATATAAGACAAAAATATTCGCAAGCGAAAAGTTGGAACAAACCTGACATCGCTTTTGTATGTAGCCAGCTAAGTCAGTTCTGTTGTGGCTTCAACATGTCTCATTGGCTTGCGGCTAAACGTGTTTTAAGGTATTTAGCGGAAACCTTAAGTTACGGCTTATGTTTTTATAAGACTGGTAACTTAAATATAACTGCATATACTGACGCCGACTGGGCTAACGATATTGTAGACAGAAAGTCATATACAGGGTTTGTAATAAAGCTTGGGAATAATACTATAAATTGGGAAGCCCGTAAACAAAAATGTGTGGCTCTATCAAGCACAGAGGCCGAATACTTAGCAATTTGTGATGTGTGTAAAGACTTGCATTTTGTAAAAAAAAAAACTGAATGAAATAATTGATAAATCACCTTCTATTGTAGTGTATAACGATAATCAGAGTGCACAAAAGCTGTTAGAATGTAAAAAGTATTGCCACAAACGAACAAAGCATATTGATTTAAGATACCATTACATAAAATACTTAATAAATACAGGTTTTGCTGATGTTAAGTATTTATCAACACAAGAAATGGTGGCAGATATATTAACTAACCCCCTTACTAATAAACGTTGAGTAACGGCTGAGTAGTTATACAATGCTTTGTCCTTATCTGTCGAATTCAAATGTCACAATGACAGATAAGGACAAAACATTGTATAACTACTCAGCCGTTACTCAACGTTTATTAGTAAGGGGGTAAGCCTTTAAGTTCCATGAAGCATAAACATTTTATAAATGGAATAAATGTTAAAGATGTAGAGACTTTTTACAAACTGTCATATGTTATGTATGTGCATGTAGTTTTATTTTCAGTTTGAAACTGTGATTATTATTTTTTCTTTTGTTTGAAGAATGTAATGAATAAGGGGAAGTGATAGAAATATTATTTATTCTATTCATTCCATTATAAATATAAGCTAAAAGGCATAAGCCTTACATAGTGTCAAGTTTATTAAGAATAGCTGTCACTGGCTGTAAAAACAATCTGTCACTTCCTTAACAATGAATTCGTAGCTCATAAAATGTGAATTTTCTAATCTTTTAATTTATTAATAATCTCATAAAATGTAAAGCATTTTCGCATTTATTCTGAAAATAAATTGTCGCAAAATGTCATAGCGCGTTTGATTTTCAACGGTCTGCACACTCGCCCGTTCCCGAACTTCCATTGCCGGCTCATACGCCATACCAATTTTAATAGATACAAGGTTATAAAAAAAAATTCCACAGTCACACCAGGCCGATTATCCTAAGAATGAACCAAGTAATAAACAAGATTTTCTTACTGCCGCACTCAGAGACGTCAATAATTTTTTAAGTTTGATTAAAGTTGCTGTGTCTTATTCTATTGCTATAGCAAAGAAAGTGACAGCAGCAACGTCTCTGAGTGCGGCCGTTATTTTTCAAAGCGAGATAAATAAGCTTTTAACTAAAGGGGCTATTTCCTAGTCCCAGCTATAAAACAAATCGTGAAAAAAGGTTTATTTTAAATTTAAAGAAATTAAACAAATATATTGAAACTTCTCACTTTAAAATGGAAGACTTGAGAACGGCTAAAAATTCACATAATTGTTTTTTTAGCTACTACTAGACTTAAGAGATGCCTATTTTTTGGTGCCTATTCAACAGGATTTTAAGAAATATTTAAGATTTGAATTTACGGGTATGTGTTATGAATTTATTTGCCTACCTTTTGGTTTTAACATGCTCCATTAGTTTTTATTAAAATAATGAAGTCTGTTTGAACGTGTTACCCATATCTTTACTGAGTTATACTGTTTCAGGAG
Organism: Tortrix viridana; assembly: GCA_963241965.1. NCBI lineage: Eukaryota > Metazoa > Arthropoda > Insecta > Lepidoptera > Tortricidae > Tortrix > Tortrix viridana. The sequence continues at coordinate 4,681,215 of OY725181.1, forward strand.
AGCTTTCTACAGAATGCATCCAACATGGAGGACACTAGGTACATAGGGCAGCACCGGAAGTCAAATAAGGGCTAATTAAGTGATTTTTTTGTTTTAAAAATTCGTGATAATAGCCGTTTGCGATGCAGTACTACAAGTTTAATTATTAATCGAGAGAATTGAGCAGTGAAACATAATAAATAATAATTATAGAACTTCACGTACAGGTAAAACTAACCTAGTTTTATCATTAATCAATCGTTTGATTTATTGGAGACCACATCACAGATGAATACACACATTTCTCACAGTACATGTTTACATTACACTTAACATTAAGATAGTAATAAATTCTTATATATAATTGAAGTTTGGCAAATAAAATCGACTTTTATTATGTATCCCCGACTAAGACGTCGAACTAGTTACATTTTTAGTTATTGTTACTAATTGCACTCGTAAATGCGCAAGAGTTTATTATGGACGAACATTTTAATTTATATACCACTTCTGAACATTTTCATCCATCCGTCCTCCATCTTCCGTTTTATATTATTAGAGAATATAAAATACATAAGAGCATGCGCGATTGTACCCAATACATTTTATAAAGTAAAACGTAAATCATAAATGGTGGTAAGGTGAACATAGAATTTTTAAAATGTCAGAAATAATTTCGTATAATTCCCATTTTCATTCCACTAATTCCCAATATATTGAATGGATTAAAGGCTTATTATAACTCGGCCGCCATAGGGGTGTCCCCCCAAGGTGTGGGGGGACGCGGGAAGAAGGGAATGCGCTCGACCAGCAGTCGGCAGTTATCGGCAAGCGAGAGACCTTATAGTCTATCACATAAGACTAAACTAACCTTTCCATCTCAGGCTGTACAAGTTTAATTAGTTAGTCTGTAACATTAATTTTCTTCGTATTAATACAAGAGATCGATAACATATTCTGGAACAATCTCGTCACACTCGCACTTCTTACGCATGCATCGGTTGCATTAACCTTATATTACCGTAGTGATTTATTTTTTGCCGAGTCTAAAGTGGTTTTGTAATTTTGTTAAATTTGTTTTTTGGAACATGGAACTCAAGAGTTGTCTATCGCTCACAAGGCACGCTGCATAACGTTCTGTGTATACTGGAGTTTATCCATTTAAGTCCGATTCACGAAATGAACAGCTGTACTCAAAGGACTGCACGCACGGCCTTCACGACTGCATCCGATGCCGCTTTCTTCCAAATTTAAACAACTTCTGGTTGAAAAACGACCGTCTCACTGACCAGGGTATCTCCGGGCTGCCAGCAGCTCTGCGCGCAGGTGAAGACAATGACAGAGAGGAAGTGGAGATGGGAGGGGGTGTGGGGCAGGAGGAGCAGCGCCGCGGTGAAGGCGGGCACCAGCTGCAGCTCGGGCAGCAGGCGCGCGCCGCAGCGCCCGCACGCGCCGCCGCCCCCGCCCCCGCCCCCGCCCCCGCCCGGCGCCGCGCCCAGCACGGGCGGCGCCGACCGCGAGTACCTGCCGCAGGGAACGGCTGTGAGAACATGTGCTTCCAGATGTAAGGCCGTCGGTCACTATATCAGTTCTTTATCGAATCGATTCAAAGTATTTAAATTTAAGAGTTATATCGTGATTTCTACAGGCTACAACACAATTTGACAAAAATGGTCGATTAGCAGTGTGGAGTTAACAACATAATGTGCGACGGCCTTTTAACCTGTTCGGCTCCTATTCAAAGAAAATGACTAGAGTGGCGTGAACACTCAACACTTTGTGGACACAGGCTGATTGAATAAATGGAAAGCGTAGAAAATATCAGATTGTTAATATTCACAATCCACGAACTCCACTCCACTCCTTAATGTTACGTACGTTGACGCATGTCAGAGTAACTGGCGACGCGTGCCTTTGTGAATTGAAAACACTATAGAAAAGTTTAAAATCAATAGGGAACCAATTTGTGTCTATCTCTTTTAGCAAAACAGAATTCAACATGGAGTTTATATGTCGGATCTGTCTGTCTTAGTAGTAGTTTAAAATGCTTATATCAATGCATATTTTTTGTCACATTTTAATTTAACTTTCTGTGATCTCTTTTACGGTATTTTCATAATTTTGTTAAGAAATGCGATAAAAAAAAAATGCATGCGTATTCTCTATTGGTGATCGTTACAGCCTGGGCATTTTGACCGGTCGGCGGCGGCGAGCGTATTCTCTACTTAGGGGCTGTCCATTAATCACGTGATGTTTTTTTTAACATTTTTTAACCCCTCCCTCCCCATGGTGATACGTGGTGAGGTTTAAGACTACCCCCCCACCCCCCACCAAAAATCACGTGTATTTTTTAGTACCTACAAAGAATCTTGAAATTTTTATAATATTTTTAAGTACCGGTATAAAGTATAATCTAATTCAGATTCTTAAAATTCAGACTGTGTAAGGCCGGCCTTAAACGTCAAATTGACGAAAAAATAAGTACACGTGATATCTTACTATACCCCCCCCCCTCCACCCTTGTGATATTTCGTGATTTTTGCCGAACCCCTTCCCCCCCTTTCGAACCTCACGTGATTAATGGACAGCCCCTTATTGCACGGCCGAGACACTCACCGCGCGGTGATATTACACGCGTTGTATTAGGAAATTCGCTCGCCGCTCAGCCGGTCGCACAAACCCGTGGCCAGGCCTTCAGGGTGGAAATACCTGAGTATCTGCCCCGGGTTAAGCCTTAGGCGGGAGAGGAAGGCATGGAACAGCCGGTCCCCGTGCAGTGGGGCAGACTCCTCGTATTGCTCGTCGTCCGCCCCGCGGTCGCCGGCGTCACACTCTAAATTAAAATACATTATACATAGTAAGTGCAACCTGACAGAAGCCAATATTTCATGGATTTACATTTTTTTCCTCAGAAAGTATCAAATTATTCGAAAGTATTCAATGTTCTAATTAAGTCTTGAGCTGGTGTGCAGACTTTCATCCTTATCCAGTGAACAACAGCCACCCAAAAATCCTCACATACTTTCGTATGTCATATTAATGGGATAAATAATTCAATCAGTTGGTTAGTTGCCATTGGCTAATAGACATTAGCCCTCCAAGTGAGAGCTAACCAAGGCGGGATTTGGACAGTCCAGATATTTTTTTTTTACAAAACAATCAAGTTAAAGTACAGTTAAAATATTTGAACACAAAATAATAGCAAACATCTTTAATATGAAAACTGACCATTCTCCTTCTTATATTTATTGAGCAAGTCCGTGACTCGGTCGTCGCTGTCGCCTGAGTTTTGGCACTCCGCTTCTACATAGATGTATTTAGGGATAAATTGCATGGGCGCAACCATCAGTTTAGATCGTATGTCCTGGGACAGTTCTGCTGTCTGGAAAAAATTAAACAATAGTGCGAACTTAATTATCTTTAGACAATACAACGGGCAAATATGCAAAGATATAATGAGGTTAAAGTTAGACTTCAATCTCTGGGGATCATGAGATTGTTATGTATAGTTAACTGTGCAAGAAAGGGACAACACCATATAACTGCTACATTCAAATGTGAACATAATAAAGTAACACTATAAATGCATAACAACCTATGCTACACTCAGTTTCCATCAACATTCCATCCAGTTTGTAATGATGGATTGTACAGTTACACTTTGTACTTGAAGCTGAAGGGGTCATATGCTGTTATACAAGTACTTGTACTAATAACTCAAACCCACCTGGTGCAAGAGCTCTTCAATATCATTCGTGACAGCAGTGGGCGTGTCAACAGTAACTAGTCCTGGCTCATCACCGCCTTCTAGCTCAGCTGCTGCAACCGGCACACCAATGGCACCCACAGCTCCTATAAAAAGAAAATATCTGATTACCTTCTACAGTTGGACTACAACATATCAAGTCAGAGAGTACCTGCAGATGGTGAGGAAAACCAATGTCAAGGAGACAGGATATTAATGGTCAGAGACAGGGTTTACCGGAAAAACACGCAAGAAACAACACATTCGTATTTGTACCTTGTACTGGAGACATATTGGCGTTGTGAGCATCAAACATTTGCAAATTCCCTAGAGCTTGTTCAACTGTTTCTACCTCGAGAGAATTGCTTTCATCATCTTCATCAGAATTTCTGTAATACAAAATTCTCATTTTGAACTTATTATTTTCAAAAAAAATTTAATCCAGTTCACAAGTATTCAAGCTTTTATATCCATTTCCAAAATACAATACATAATAGCATTTTCAGTTATTTTGTAGAAGTCAGGGCACTCTACAAGATAACTGAAAATAGCATCCAAAGCTACAGGTATTTCAACATTAACATGACCAGAGGAATTACCCATGCCAGAGAGTGCCACAGCCAAATACTGTTAATACTCTGGTTTTACTGTATGTGTTTGATTATCCAGAAAGGTTACAGATGTTGGCAAGGACTGGTAATATGTGGTGCAGAGTTGTACAATCCATTTAAACTTGTTGAAGAATAGCTGCATGCATTCAAATATACAATCTTACCTTTGTCTGCCATTGTTGGGGCTAGGAGCATTATCAACATTCATAAAGTTTCCATTTGCTGAGTCACCATTGTCATTCTCATCCCACTCGTCGGCTCCAGAGCACCAGCTTAGGTTTGTATCTACACTCGGAATGTTCACAACAGCGCTAGTGTGTTTGATAGGGTCTTGGTACTGACTCCGGACACAAGACCAACTGGAATAAATCCAATTAGAAGTTGTGAAAAAATACTAAGGACGGAAGACTTATAAGTCATTTTTAAACACAGTTTTGCATACTCGTTTCACTAGTAATTAGGTCACAAGATTTACTATAAATATTTCAGTTGTTGACATAAGGCACAATAAGGGACAAAGGATGTATTAATGTTTCAAGTAAATGTTGCGTACGTAAGGGAGTGTTAAAGACGTAAAACACAAATAGGTAGATCTAATTGAATTTATTAAGTAGTAGGAAGTAAATGCAAATTTTATCTGAGCAATAACTTAGATATCAAGGGCAGATATTAAAAGTGCTTACCTTTCTGATTGAATCCAACAATTAGGATTGATACAAGCAAACACATATAAAGTGCGATGATAAACTGAATTTTCTAGGGGGGCATAACATTGCACGATTAAAAGTCGGTGCAATCCGCATAATTGACACTTGGAGGGATACTGTATGTTCTCGAGCGGTGGCCAATCCTGTGAAAAAATAAAGTAACTACTGATATTTGTATTCCTATAAACAAATTAACGTAAAACTGTTCGTATAACTTACAGGAAAGCCACCAATTTTGTTCACGGTGTAATTCAATAACGAATGACTTTTATCACCAACGGTTTCATCTTCGTACCCTAAATAAACTTTACCCTGATGTTTTGCCATCTTATACCCGTAAAATTACTATAATTTTAATTTAATAAATCACGCAGAACGAACAACACGATTGAACACGAGAAGGACAGAATTGATTAAGACTTTGACGTTTAACTCAGTGTTACCAGTTATTAGAATGTGTCCAACTACAACTTTACTATTTAAAGATCTACTACTACGTAATTCAATTATTTATATATGATTTAGGAAAGTCTGTAGTTTGTAATTCCTAAAAAAGATAAAATTAAGTATTGGTATTTGTTTTTTTTCCTAGTGTTTGTTCAGTTTGGATAAAATGAGGACGCTGATCGGGGTGCATTGGCAACATTATTAGTTTTTTACTCAAATGGGGCATTTTCATTCGTCCTTAGCCGTTAGCCCGCATGCGCTAAGTACACTAGCAATCCATTGACGAGATGGTTTTCACATTATTGAAGAGAGAGCTATTGTAACGACGCAGTGTACAAGCATGCAGGCTAAACGTTAAAGGACTAATGAAAATGGCTGGATGGTATTGATTCCCGAGTCAGCGAAGATTCTAAAATTGAACTACGAGCGCAGCGAGTGATTCACAAATAGACACCTGAGCTTAACGGGGATTCACTGCCTCCAAACCCAAATAACTTTGTTGCTGTGCGAAACACAGAATTTTTCACCTCATCGTAGCGAGGAAAACAATTGGTGTTGGAAAAACAATTACACGAGCGCCACATCAATTGTGGCCGTGCTCGCGCAGCGCCCCCTCCGCACACAGCGCCAGCATTACTTTCCACGCTAGCGGTTAAAGTGGCCTTTTACACGCAGATTTTGTGTGCCAAAGAAGGCCTTTTCGAGCTAAAAAACAATTCCACCAGCGTCACATCGGTTTTTGTACCGCCCTCCGCCTCCAACAGCTTACTTTCTACGGTTGAAGTGGACTTTTGCGCAGATTTTGAGCGACAAAGGATTTCCTGGGTTGGTGAGGTGAAAACGTCTGTTTAAGGACTCAGGTCGGTATCTATTAACGTAAACGCTGAAGACGTCACATCAACTAGTTAATGTTTTGTTGCATCGTTTGTGACTCTGTGCTGATATTCGTTTACCTTTACCAAACCTTGATCGAGTTAGAGCGGCAATCCAAACAGCATTGTCCGTCCGTGGGTGGTTTACATCGTGCCTGCCTTCCACTGCGAGCTGAGCGGACTCCATAGACTATGTTTATCTTACAATGGTGACTTTTATGTGCTTTCACCGCGAGCAAGTCATTTGAAGTCACTGTTACTAAACGCAGTCCGTACGGAGTTCGCTCCGCTCGCAGGGGAAGGTGGGCATTAGGTACAGACAGTAGGCTTAATAGTAAAGGTCAGAACAGAGGCGGCTCCAGGATTTAATTTTGGGGCTATGATCTCCGAATCTAGCTCTCCACAGGTCAAGTCTCGTTTCCTTTAAGTATTTAGCTTACTGCCGCACTCAGAGACGTCAATTAAGTTTTAAGTTTAATTAAAGTAGCTGTTATCACTTTCTTTGCTATAGCAATAGAATAAGACGCAGCAACTTTAATGAAACTTAAACATTAATTGACGTCTCTGAGTGCGGCAGCTAGACCTGCAAGTCAATTTTCAACAAGTTCTCGTTATCGGAATGGGCATAAAAAATAGGCATGTACAATGATAGATGACGATGGAAAATGCGGCGTCTGAGAGCTGATCCGATGATGGAGTTGGAAGGTATAAACTCTGTGGGTCTATGTTAACGGAAACAACTTTTTTTTAAGTTGGGACAAGTTTACCTGCACAAAATTTGAAAATGACCCAGGTACTTTTAATTCACAGTCATCATCTTCTTATCGAGATCAAACTAACGAGTATAAACTCGGCGGGTCTATGTTAAGTCGGCGGAGACGGCACGTGGTCTCCGCCGACATGTTTCCGTTTACATTATCCATTTTCTGCGGTTATTTGTGTGAAATGATGAATGATTTCCAGTCAGCTATATACCACAGATAATTATTGATTATCTGTATCGAAAAAAGATGCTTAGTATTTATGTAATATTTTGTAATAATGCATGGTAACAGAGTGGTAGCTCCATACAAAAAGTAACAGAGTGTTCTGTGCAAAATTTGAAAATGACCCACCTACAGTCGGCAAAAAAGCTTGTCTGAAAACACTTTTTTTAAACAAACTTATTTCACATAATAAATAAATTCCTAACTGCTTTATGTCCGGTCCCTACTATTATTCAAACCGCGTATAGTTTTGGTTATTCCGAGTTAAAAAAATTACATTTACTACGTACAAAATGTATAATGTACCTATTAAAGTTTGACCTGAAGTTGCTAATCAAACCTATAGTGATTTGAATACAGGGAATCAGCATTGAGCTGCAGCAGCTGGCTCACTTAGGTACGATGGGCTCTCTTCAACTGCGTGCTGACCAGCCATGGTTGCTTCAATCCTATAATTGGATTCATAATTATGAAAACATAAAAGTTGGTGAGACATCGGTTACCTTTTTTGATTTATGTAAGTTAGGTAAGCTTTGATTCGGATTAGGTATCAACTTTTGGCCTTCAGAATCCATACTTAGAAATGCTAGTAACCGCTCATTGACCCTACGTAACGGGGAAAAACTTAAATGGGTATGCACACTCACCAAATGTGTTTCATCACACGAATTTTAAACGGACTCGTTTACAAACCAAGTACTGGGTGCCCTAATCGAAAATCGAATTTCGAAGTTACAAAGTGAGAGGTTGTGAGAGCGTGACCAGAAGAATAAAACTTCAGCTGGAAGCGCCATCAATTTTTACTTTTTAGGGTTCCGTACCTCAAATGAAAAAAACGGAACCCTTATAGGATCACTTTGTTGTCCGTCTGTCTGTCTGTGCGTCAGTCAAAACTGAAATTAATATCAAATACCTACTTAGGTGTGCAATCCCTTGGATCAGTGAAAAAATCAAACATCTAAGTCAACGCAATCAAAAGATATGGCCGTTTATGCCGCATATTCAAGGGAATCTCAAGGGAATCAAAACCTATAGGGTACTTCCCGTTGACTTAGAATCATGAAATTTGGCAAGAAGCAATGTCTAATAGCATAAGTAAAGAAAAAAATCCGAAAACAGTTAATTAGTAGTTACATCACATAAAAATGTGTCCAGTATGAACTGACTGTGACACTCACTAAGTACTAAAGTGCATACTTTTGCGTATCAGTTTATACTGGACTTTGTTTATATTGTATTCCCGGGATTTACGAACTATTTACATACCTACAAGTTTGTGAGCAACCCTCGGTGCGTGAGTTCGACTCGCACTTTTTTATATTGGTGACGTCAGTTGCAATGAAAATACATACATTTTCCGCAATAAGGCGAGTTTTTATATTCTTGGTAGGTACAGTTACTGCCGCACTCAGAGACGTCAATTAAGATTTAAGGTTCATTAAAGTAGCTGCTGTCACTGTCTTTGGTATAGCAATAGAATAAGACGCAACTTTAATGACACTTAAAACTTAATTGACGTCTCTGAGTGCGGCAGTTAGCCGCTAAAATATGGTAGCAACCAAAGTTAAAAATAGGTAGGCAACTATATGCAGGTATGTCCACATGGCTCATTATTGTCAGAAGAATAAGGTGCTATACACATAAGTATTTTTGGAACTTCGTACGGTAAAAACCATGTTTTTAATGCTGACTGTACTGGACTGTACCCTACCGGTTTACTTAGTTTACGTTTTTCCAAGGATATTAGGATCTTAGAGAAGCTATTAAGTGAATGATCTAAGCATTAGATATTAAGTAAATAAACCAATGTTACAAACACATTATTTTAGACTTTGCTCTGGAATAAAAAATATTTTATTTTTAATTCAACGATGGAACAGATCCGATTACAATGCGCTTGCGGCGCGCTGCGGGAAATGCGAAACATTATAACGCTGGCAATGAAGTGATTAATGCTCCTAAATATGTTGAAATTAAGGAAAATTGACACGGATACCGACGATCAACGTACCGAACTGTAAATGAACAAGTTATCATGCGAAGTAAATTCCTTGAAATGCTAAATCGATAAATAGGTAATTATAGTGTTTCACGATGACGAGCCCCACAACTTAATTTTATGTTGCGCTATTGTACTAATGAACGTAAAACAAGTGAATAAAGTAACTGGGACATGCAGACAGACAGACCGCCGCCGGGCGGACATGGCAAAGTATAAGCCTAGTGCTCCTATTTTGATTACATCCCTAAAAAGCAACCTGTAAAAAGTCGACTATTGTTGTAGAATACTGATTGCGAGTTTTAATAATGTATAACATATTTAGTACACTTACCGCCTGTTTCACAATCGTCAAGTAAAGCATATCTGTCAAATAAATTAAGCCCTTTCCCTTTCTTACACTTGATAACAGACAAGGAGAGGGCTATCTTTATTTGACAGATGAATTTACTTGTCGATTGTGAAACAGGCCCTTATTATGATATATTTTCTATGACCGTTAAACTACGTTAATAATCGCTTACAAATTTAAAAAAAAAACCGGTCAAGTGTGTGTCAGACTCGCGCATCGAGCGTTCCGTATTTACGTCCGTACTTCAAAAATATACCTTTTTATGTACTTTAATTCGTATGCAATAAGGTCCATTTTGACTTGCCTAAATTTGAGTACTAAAGATCTTTAAAGTTTTTTGTTAATTTCTCAAAAACTATAAATTTTGAACACTTCGTTACATTTTTCCCACAAAATATAAGTAATTAACCTATAAGTTAGGAATATTTCAGATTTTCGGAGATAGGGGGGACGGACGGTAATTTTTTGAAAATTTTTGGTTATAAATCAAAAAGTACGTTACGGAAAATTATAAATAAAATGGTTTTGAAATGTACAGGTTGATCCCTTTTATATGACACCCCACTTACTATAATCAAATCACTTTCATTTTTCAACCCCCCGTTCTAGACCCCTTTTCAATTATTTATAAAATTAATTTCATATTTTTTTTTACTAAAAACAGATGCGGGCAAGCAAGTTATACAACTATGCCAAATTTCAAGACGATAGCTCCTGCAGTTGCTGAGAAAAACTGCTGTGACATACAGACAGACATGCACCTTTTGATAAGGCTCTAACACAGGGTGGCTTAGTAGTTTAGGGTGTCGACTCGTGATCGTAAGGTACCGAGTTCGAACCCAAGCAGCGGTTGCCATGTATGTACTGAATTGATGAGTCTATAAGTACAAAACCCGATGCTCGATTACGGTGAACGAAAAACATCGCGAGGAAGCCTGCACATTTGAACAGCCGTCGAGGTGTATCCGGAGCTATCTGTATAAAGATAAGATAAGAGGATGTCTTTTTTATTTATTTTATGGATTTGTCTCTCGAGAGAAACAAATCCATTAGCCACATTACGTCTCGTCTGCTGGATAGACAGCATTGCTTTATCCTAAAATAATAGATTTTTTTAAATTATTACGTTCTTTGATAGAGTTTTGTTCGAGCTTCTACAAAATGGCAAAATAATTCTGTTCACTAGCTAAACTAATTAATACTTTGGTGTCAAACGGAAAATAATCACCAAAATAATTAAAAACCCATAAATAATTCCCAAAACCATGGACATGTGACCCGGTTCGCAAATTTCGTTATTTTATATTCTCTTAAAAGGTGCGGTCATTGGCCAAGGATTCAGCATTCGAACCACGCACGTGGGTGGCCAAGGAATAGTAATGCAAACAGCCGACCTGCATTCAGAAAACTGACAGACGCCGCGCCGAATAGTTTACTTTTAAATTTGGAATTATGCCGCTTATAAAAAAAATTGGAGCAATCCAACTGACACTGGTAAGTTTGAATATGCCTCTAAATTATGAAAGAAAATAAATTAAGTATTTCAAGTAGAATAAAAATTGAATAAAAAAATAAATGTTATTATTAATAGTGAACCCAGGTTCATATTTATTGACTGCAGGTGTTATATATGATCGCGATCGCCTGTTGTTAATGTTGAACACCTCATTTTTAAATTGTTCTCTAATTTGTTTTCTTTTGTTCAAATCGGAAATTCGTGCATGAGCAATCAATCTAAAATTTATTTGTTTGATTTTAATATCCATATAGTTTTTTCCGTGACCTAGATACTCGTACAATAACACGCGATTACAATATAAATATCGTGCTAATCTCAAAAATTCATGAGTCAGTAATACTAAACAATTTTTTAAATCACGTTTTGCAGTGTGCGTGTCTGGGCCACTTGCACCAAATTCTATTTAAGTCTAAATATAATTTAGTTGTGTCAAATTGTATGGAACAGTCTTAAATCATAAAAACGTTTAAAAGTCGTATTAAATTTACATACACTAGTAAAAAAAGAAAATGGTGACTTTAAATTATTTCGGAACCCTCTGAGCATGAGTCCTACTCGCACTTGACCAGTTATTAGTTTAGAACTAAGTACCTGTAAGCGTTTACACATTAAGCTAAGAAACTAATTTTTGATCTGTATTCCCTGAAAACGCATAAAAATTTACAGTCTTCGGTGTATTTTTTCGGGCCCACAATTTCACTTAACTTTTTACTAATTATTTTATAAGCTAAAATAAAACCTGAATCAACTTAACCATTTCAGGTCCTGATTTACTTCGTTCCCTTAGAAGGAGTCACGGTTTCTCCAGTGCGGTGTCCTACCAACAAAATCGCCCCTCACAGGAGGACGGCATATATCCACCGCGTAAGGCCTAGGACCTTTGGGGCCTATTACGACTTACTGCGGCCTAATGAGCCTTTGTCATACGGTCCCAGTTTACAAGAAAGTCCCCAAGAAGACGATGCTGACGATTGTGGTGACATCGAGGATTATGACGAAACCGACTTGAGCTCGCGTAAGTTACGTAATTTTATTGTACCTGGCGTCACGTAAGGAGCTTTAGCATGTTTCTGTCGTAACTCAATACGTATATTCTGCACACCGAAGCAAAAAGGCAGTATGTGCATATGAACTTCATACTGTTATATTCCTTTTTCTTCTGACGGCAGTATTGTGTCTGTCCAAGGAGGGACGACACGGTTAGTCTAGTTGATAGTGACCCTGCCTACGAAGCCAGCGGTCCCGGGTCCGAATCCGGTGTGGGCAGATGTTTACGTGATTAGCACGAGTATTTGTTCCTGTGTCATGGATGTTTTCTATGCATTTAAGTCTGTATTTCTCTATTTATGTCTATAGTTGCCTAGTACTCATAGTACACACCTAGAGCTTAGTTTGGGACTAGGTCAATTTGTGTGAGATTGTCCCCTGATATTTATTTAAATGTAATAAGCAAAATAGAAGGGTAATGTGGTTAACAGTCTATGTATATACGTATGTAATTACCTATGTATGTACAGTCACACCACGGGATTCTTGAGCCACTTGCTAACATTCTTAATTCGGTCGGGTTATCAAATCGTACACGGTATATTACTATTGGAATTTGACGATTTGTCAACCCGACCAAATTAAGAATGTTAGCAAGTGGCTCAACAATCTCGTGGTGTAACTGTATGTAACCAAAAATCGGATGTTCCACTCTAGCTTCTAAATTCTTGGACGGATTTTAATAAATGCGAATAAAACGTGCGACTTGATTTAATGCACACCTAAAGCAGCGATTACACCACCCTTTCCCTAACCCTAACGAGAGGGACACCGCAATACGTTGGAATGAGATGGAGATATCTCTATACGTATCTAACGTATTGCGGCGTCCCTCTCGTTAGGGTTAGGGAAAGGGTGGTGTAATTGGGCTATAAGTGTTTTGAAATTCACACGTCACGCTCATGCATGACGTCATCGCTAACCATAAACATTTACTTTATTGTTGAATAAAAAACGTATATAGTAATCTATGACTTTAATCATTAGACATATAATATTTTCCAGTAACTCAACCGTATACCCGTCACGGGCACAGCGAAAGTAAACTATTCTTCGGTCAGTTGCTCTGGAATCGGCCCAACCGACCGGGGCAGCCCACGCGCCCGACCTATATGCCTTTACCATCATATGGGTCCGGTGGATACTTCGGAAACAACCATTATCGACCACCAGTGCACCAAGATCCATCAGGTTTGTATAGACGGAGCCCTGATTATGGTCCAAACTGGAATGCGCTGTAGGTATCTTAGGTTCCTTAGGAGCATTATCTGACTCTAGATGGGAATCAAACCGACTACTTTAGCTCTGTAGTTATTATGTAATTAATACTTCAATTAGTCGGCCATCCACTTGTAGTCTAAGGGCCGTATTAATAAACTCATATCAACTCTGATCCCCGTCTCAAGATACGTCAAAGTAAACGTCAATCCATAGAAAACTGTCACTTTTGACGCATCTTGTGAGGGGGATCACAGTTGAGATGAGTTTATTAATACGGCCCTAAGGGCCGTATTAATAAACTCATCTCAACTGTGATCCCCGTCACAAGATGCGTCAAAAATGACAGTTTTCTATGGATTGACGTCTTCTTTGACGTATATTGAGACGGGGATCACAGTTGAGATGAGTTTATTAATATGGCCTTAAGATCCAAATTGGGAACGAACTTCACTCGTCTCGTCTTCACCAAATATAACATGTTATATATCGCAAATAGGTTGACTGAAAAATTTCAGTCTAGGATATCGTTATTTAATTAAAAATTTAAAAATGATTTTTTAAACATTGCACTTCTTTCAATTTGAGAATCTGTCGCTAACTCGGAATTCAGTACTGGCTCTCGCGCCAAATAACAACTTAGCAGCATTGCATAACAAAATAACTATTTTAAATTTTTAATTAAGTAGATAATCATATCCTGCCTCCTGGACTGGAATTGAATGGAATTGAATCATTGCCTGAAAAACAGGATCATCCTAGTTCAGACAAACGTATAATAATATTAGTTCTATGTAAACATAAGCAATATGTAAACAATATCATTAAGTTTTATTAATAAAGTTTTTATTTATTTAAAAAAAAAAAAATTGTTCAGTCAACCTATTCGCGATATATTACTTAACATATTATATTTGGTATAAAATACTTGTCATCCATTAAACAGACAGATGAAGCTCCTTCCCTATTCGGATCCCTTACTATTGTAAAACGAGTTATAACTTCATCATTACAAACGCTAACACACAGAGAGTAAAATAGGTGTAAAACTTAAATAAGTAATTATCTTTTTTTTGGTCGGAGTTTAAAAATAAGCTCTTTTTGGTCCTTCGCACTTAGTCACAAAATTACCTCACTATTCTCACTAACCTGTAATTAAATACATTTCATTACCGCCGCGTGCCAGTTTATGTTTTAAAGTATAATTTTTCCAAGAGTTGTTATTGTTAGGCACGCACGGGGAACAAAATTTTAAAAACATTACGTCATCGAGATAGTGAATTAAGAATTACCCTTCAAATTCGTTTGGGTGACCTTTGACTGTGGATACCATACATATTTATGTCATGTATCATAATCAGCCTAATAAGTACCATTGCTGGGAAAGCCAAGCGTCTCATGATGAGTCTCAGTACCTGCAGGTTGGGGACGTCGCACACAATATTGCTTCGCACCTGTTTTCTTAACATCTTTTTCTTCAGTGAAAAATTCAAATTCAATTCCATACAGTACTAACTTATAGAAACGTAGAGATTCCCGGCCGATTCGAACCCACCTCACTACTCAACCACTGGGCAGCTAAAGCTATTATATAGCTGATACCACACCACGGCGGAACATATACCTCTCCATATGTACGCCACTGAGCACGATTCTTGGCTCCCCTTAGAGTTACTTCACCATCCTGCAGATATTTATTTATTTATTTATTTATTTATTTATCAAAGATACACACTACCATTACAGGGAACCCAATGCGATAGTGTACCAACTTAATTATGTACAAATACTTAAAACTAACCTACTACTTTACCTACCTTCTATCGTACATAATATCCTTAACACTTGCAACAATTTTCATACAAATCAGGCTCCATTTCGTGCTTTTGGCACTCAATTTGTTACACGTTTGAACCGTTAAATCCGGAACCAAACAAAGCAAGGCGCACGATTGCATTCCAATCGAAAGTAGAGCGATAGTTCATTTTACAAGGCTAAATAATCCGCACCATTAGATCTAAAGGACCTCTACGAGCTCTACTAGGTAGGTATGTATATTACGCGAGCGAACGAAAGGCACATGACAGCGGCGCCACCATTCTACGTAAAAGCGTCACATTTGTATGGGATATTACTTCAATTTTGAACCACCGCGTCTTTCATTTGCTTGTATAAAGGCCCTTCAATTGACAGGTAATAAGTACTCGTTTGTTTATTAGTGCCTGCCTTCTAAGGCAACGGTTTGACAAGTAGAGCAGAAAATGACTAAATAGGGAATTGTGCCAGGCAGCTAGTTCTGCCTAAGAACCATAAGCGTATCTCTAAGGCTTAGGTAAATAATATTTTCGTCCAAATTGGATGTAGGTCCAATTAAGACGAAAATGTACGAATACCTACCTGCCTTTGATAACCTAACCGAGTTAAAAACACCCAGCAACATTGGGTCCTCTACTTTCAGATCCTATAGCCAAGTGCCACACGCTCCGTAGCGTTTCTATTCATTTCGTCCCTAGTCCAATCGCGTCATTTGTAGACCACCTGACTTATCGTATCACGTGATCTACCAATGACGCGATTGGTTTGAAAACGAAACGAACAGAAACGCTACGGAGCGTGTGACACTTGGCTAGACCCCCAGAGCTCATAACGGATTTTCATCAAACCAAGCTAAGAACACTCTCGATTAAGTCACTTTTCAAATGAAAAGAAAACTAAATGAAAATCGGTCCATCTGTTTAGGACCTACGATGGTACAGACTTATAACACCCCTCTTATTTCGTCGGGGGTTAAAAATAGACAAACAACCGTGATTAGGTATTTGGTTAGTAATTACCTAAATTGCGAGTATTAACACCAACTGTAATTTATACGAATATACTTAGAGCGTTCCTAATTATAAAGATAACCACCGTAGGAAGTTACAAACTATTTACATAATCCTTTTTTGTTCCATTTATCCTCGTGTTGTGTTCATGAGAAATACTCTAACGGCCGCACTCAGAGACGTCAATTAACTTTTAAGTTTGATTAAAGTTGCTGCTGTCACTTTCATTACTATAGCAATAGAATAAGACGCAGCAACTTTAATCAAACTTAAAAATTAATTGACGTCTCTGAGTGCGGCAGTTAATTACATCAATAAAGACAGTATTACTACCTATACTCATTTCGGAGAAACTCATCCTGTTATCATTGCCACAATGATCATCGGTCCTGCGCTTCTAGCCACTTTAGAACTGGTAGTCCTCATCGGCCATCTTGTTAACGCGTGTATAAGCAATATGCCCCGCCCATTTCCTAAGCATTTAATTTCGGGTTAGGTACCTATCTCGTAACCTTGGTTTCTAATAATATTTCACAGAAAAAGTAAAGAAAGTACCTACCTAATTAAATAGGTCCATTTTAACATATTCCGTCCTAAATAAAAACCAAATTTCGAGTCAATTTCTTACGGAAATCAGAAAGCGCGTGGTACTCAAAACTAAATAAGTACTTAATGTAATAATCTTAGTCTTTTTAAAAACTCGTTTCGTTTTAGATTATGTGAAACCAGTTCACGAAAGCGCCTTCTCCGAGAATCAGTCGACGTACCGGCCGGACATCGTGGGGGGCCCGCTCGGCCACGTGGTGGGGCACTCCCCCGTCAGGCCCACCACGAGACCCCAGGACCGCACCACCACGAGACCCCAGGCCCGCACCACCACCAGAGTCCATCGCCCCACGCGGCACCCACAAAGAGCCACGGAAGCAACCGTTTACACAACAAGACCGCCACGACCTAGAGCATACAACAATGACGGAATTTTAGGCTCATTTATCGACTTGTTACAATTTAAATAACATTAAACTTATCGAATATTTACACAGAAGGACTGAGTTGTTTGAATGTTAGCTCTAGTTCGAACGACTTTCATGGACGACCTTTCATTGTCCGGAGTAGGGTTACAAATACCAACTTTTAACCTTTTGCGTGACTAGGCACAGCGAAACAATTGAATTCTAGTCATAATCTTAACTAAAGTCCATTTTAAACATAGAATGGTTGTATTATGATCCACGGACTGGCTCGGGTATCATCATCCAGTCTAATGGGGACCGCGTGACATGATGATTAATGAGTGTTCGTAATTTTGATGTTCATTTACCTAATTAAAATTAATCAAATAAAAACGTCATGTGATGTCACCGTGGAGTTTGCAATACACGCCTTAGAGCCGTTTAAAAGTTCACATGTGTTTCACGGAGGTTGTGCTATTGCGACTTGTAAAGTACTAACGATAAAAATGAATACAGTGTTGTGGATATCGGTGTTTATTATTATTACCCTTGCTTATGGAGGAGGTAAATTTAATCTCATTATTAAGTATTTAGATAATATATAAAACGCCAAATTTTGTTTATCGTTAACTATTTAAATATAACTGCCTCGAATGTCAGTTAGTTAGGTAGTTAATCCTGTCATCAGATTCATTCAATGTTATCAGAGGAAATTCTATTTTTGATTTGAGTCATCTTGTTGGAAGTTAATAAGAAAGACTCATCTACATATATTTTACCAATATCGTTCGAATGGGCCATCGAATTAAACTATGGTTTAGTTCATTAGTTACTTATACCGCTTTTAGATCGAAAGCCCGCACTAAAGTGATTGACTAAAGCTCATCAAAATGTCAGATTTCCACTGATTACTAGAAGTTTGTATTTTTTAGTCTCGTCGTGACTGAAACTCTCACGCTAATATGTTAGGTATCAAATAAGAGTGCCTCCACATACATTCAAAAATTGACTCCCTGGGCATTGTTTTTTCAGACCCAGTAACACATAATGCACTGGCATTCGCTAAACTAATTTTAGTTTAGCGAATAGATATCTCATATTGTAGACCATATTTTTTTTTACAATAAAAGCTGTTTCGAGGCAATAGCCTACAATCAGATTTACAAAATTGTAAGTTTTTTAGTACCTAAAGTTATTCGTACTTATTCTGATCTTTGACATAAACATTTTTCAAGGGAAAGACATAAATGGACATTTTGCTAAATATTTACTACGAAGGAAAAAAATATTTCAGTGCAAAATATACAAAAGTAATTTCTTTAACACAAGTTTATTATTTTTTGGGGCATCCTAATTGTCAGTTTTGATTATAAGTAATTATAGTGGAGCCACTGCTATTACTGCACTGTTCAATCTCAATTAACATGTTTACTTGCAACTGCGCAGGTCACGCACTAAGTGCGGCAATGTCATCCTAATCAAGATATTTTGCGTTTGGTACAAATACTCGTACGTAAGGTCATCCTTCCCAGTCCCAAACTGGCTTTCATCCCCTAAATTTTACACATAATACACTAACAAAACGTTTGGCCGTTTCAGGGACTAATTCAGAATACAATCCTTATCTTGAGGCTTTGAGTAAAAGACCGTGGAAAAGCGTCCAAAACTATGTCCAAGTACGTCCAGGGGCCTTCCTGTTTTATTGGCTGTACTACGCAGATGGCACTTCAGTAGGGGCTGATCAGAAACCCCTAATAATATGGATCCAGGGTGGCCCAGGATTGGCTGCGTCAGGTGTTGCCAATTTCGCAGAATTTGGGCCGTTGAATATGGACATGCAGCCTCGGAATCACACATGGGTAAGTTAAATGTCCGAACCAATACGTTTATAGTATTCTACACAACGTCAAAGAACGGCTTTTAATAGAAATATATTTCAGGTAAATGGAAGAAATGTCCTGCTAATTGACCACCCAGTAGGGACGGGTTTCAGTTATGCTGTAAATAATTCGTTGTTAGTACACACAGATCGGGAAATGGGTGAGAAAAAGAACGTCATACATATAAAGCAAGCAGGAAAAATAATCATAAATAAGTATCGTTATTAAAATTTCGTGTTCAAACTGATTATATTTCTTTCACAGCTGAAGACTTGTCAAGAGTAATAAGGGTATTCTTCAAGAGGCATAAAGCCTTCCGAAAAACGCCGACTTACATGTTTGGCCAAAGTTATGGTGGCAAACTGAGCCCAAGATTGGGATATTATCTGCATACAGTAGGTATTCATTATCTTGGTTAACCCTTCCGCTAGAAAGGCTACAAGGGCAAGGACAGCTTGTCAATTTTTTTTTTCTGATTATTGCCACTACAGCTAAACGACTGTTTACCAGGTTTAAGCACCGTTAACTCCAATAATTTCACCTATATTAGGGAAAAGCATCAAATAATACCTATTATCGGCAGGCATTCTGGAAACCACCCACCAATCCCCATTAAAAATATATGAATAAATTTAAATATCCAAAATATTAAGTAAGTCCAAATAAAAAAGTTACTTTTTACAGCGCATCTTTTGGTGTAGGGACTCCTGCCTATGATTGCATGTAGTTAAGGAAAAAGGACGTGATGACAGGTCGATCTACAGTAGGTACCAATTTTAAAGTCTGAACATTCGGAACAATTTCTTATTTTTCCAATATCTTTTTTGCCAAGCTCAGCTATTCGTCGTTCTCTGAATAATCCACAACAAAAGAACATACCTACCTACTGAGCGACCTCCGACAAATCTGTCCTCTTGGGAAGCGCTGGTAGATTTTCACGTGTAAAAGTGCCCGTGCGGCCTACTTACTGAATAAATATCTTTTATCTTATCTTTATCTTTATACAGTCAACGTCACTTTTGTACGTTATCGCATTAACATATTTGACAATCTTGTTGTGCTAACGTGGCTGTATAGCGAGCAACAAGGTACAAACGTGTGTATCTACTTTTGATGTTGACTGTACTATATCCCATACAGGAGATTTTTTTCTGACTAGCAAACAAGGAAAGTGACATACGGAGTAAACAAGTGAGAAAAAATTACAACTTGCGCTTCCTATACGCATCAAAAATGTTGACTGGCTGAAGTCGTTTCAGTGGAACGGTTCTGAATCGACTCACAACAATGTTATGAAGTGGACATACATACACTGTTTCGCCAGTTATATGTGAAAAGAGTAATAAAATTAGCACAGTAAAATAATGATACGCCTGACAGATTAGCACAACTACGTAGCGGCTGTTCTGACTAAGCTTCTCAGCACAATGTTTCAGGCGGAATTTAGTATTGTTCGTTTTCTTTCATAGCAATTAAAAGTAAATTAAGAGGATAACGGCGATAACGTTTTCCACCCCCTAAATTTTAACCGATTTCGAGCAATTTTGGTGTCAGTCGGAAGAAAAACTATGTCCGTACGTTTCGTTTTTTCAATATTATTAATAAATTTTTAAAATTTAATAAAATTTTAATAAAATAAAATTTTCATACAAAAGTAATTTCGGCCAAAATCTCTTTATAACTAATCAATATTTAAGAAAAACGAAACGTACGGACATAGATTTTGTTCCGACTGACCACATATCAAAAATTGGTCGAATTCGGTTAACGTTTAGGGGGTGGAAAACGTTATCGCCGTTTGTATGAAAAGGCTAGATTTTGCAGTTGGTTTACAGTCCTCTTAAATAAAAACGTTTTGTTAAATTATTACAGGCAATTGAGAAAAAACGTCTTAAAATGAATTTCAAAGGTATTGGAATCGGTAGCGGGTGGGTGTGCCCACGGGAAAGCACTTTGGTGCAACCAGATTTCTTGTATCTTATGGTAAGTTACTAAAATAATGTGTAGGTGAGTAGATTTTGTATAATCAACTAATTTACCAATGATTTTTCAGGGCATCATTGAACTCAACACGTATATACGTGCCAAAAAAATCGTCAAGAACATGAGTTACTTTATAGATAGAAATGACTTAAAGAAAGTGTTAAAACTGGACTCTATTTTATTTTTAATGTTTCATAGAGAGGCCGGAATAGAGGTTAATTTTAATAATATTAACCAAATCAGTCCTTACCCTGCACTTGAAAAGTTATCGATCAAAGTTAATGAATACGTAAAGCCTGTGCTATCACGCGTAGTGAATCAAAGTATTAATTGGAATTATGGATCAGAAATAGTTTTTGAATCCCTTGAAAGGAGTTTCTTTGAGCCATCTACTAAATTCTGTAAGAAAAATGTTAATTAATAAAATATAATTAAATAATTAACTACGTATAAGTGGTAAATAAATTTTGATTTGTTTTTTTAGTAGAAATGCTATTAAATAGCACCAAGCTTAAGATAGCAGTTTATAACGGGAATTTAGACGTCGTGACGCCATTAGCTGGTAAGATGTCATTATAATATAACCGTTTTACAAAACAATAAAACGGGTATTTTAAGCCGAAGGAAAGCGCAGCATTTAATGTGAAAGAGGTGTCTATACTCGCCTTTATATGCCTCTACTTACGTGTGTACCATGCTTTATTTCACCTGTCATGTGTCTATGATAACCGTTTATGGTCACCTAGCTAGGCGGGAATCCATCTTCGTCATTGTAGTCTTCACCAGGAAGAAATTCCTATAATGCTGCGCTTTCCTTCGGCTTAAAATACCCGTTTTATTGTTTTGTAAAACGGTTATATTTGAAGCCTACTGGAAAGCGCAGCATTTAATGTGGAAGACGTGTCTGTTATCTGCTGGTGACATATAAACAAAACACACAATGTTGATATAATAACATCATAACCAATCATGGAGGTTATAAAATATATCAGAATCGGAATAATGTAAAATATGTAAATTACCAAAATATTCATTTAGATAAAATGTAAAATAGCAAAATTATTAAACACATTTACCATCTAGTCGTGTTCAACATACCTAACTAAAGGGAAATATACCCTCAGATAAGAATTCACCTAATTCTTAAGGGACCAAATAAAACCTCAAAATGATTATTGTTAAAATTCAAATCCAAGAAAAGGAATTTAACAAATCATCACAGTCATTATGTTTCTGCGCTTTATTTATTTTTCGGCAATAATATGTTTTGAAATTATTTAGTAGTAAATATTTTCTAAAGGTTTATTTTGTAACCATGCTAAGGAAGGCACTGCGCGAACTTATGGGATTGGAATTTAGAGTATGCCTACCCCGCATAACACAGGTCTTACCCATCTTTCAATTGTACTATGTACTAGCGGGCTTAGCTATACCCTTAATAGTAACTTATTAAACTCTTGAATCTTATTTTCCTTAATCCTTTGTTATTCTATCCCTGATCCATCAAAAACACAATTAACTAAGTTCACAAGTCAACCTTGTGAGGATATTTCCTGATAGTTGACTGACGATAACGACTGTTAACTATCTATCTGTCTTTGAGTCAAAATAGGCTGGTTACTATGAAACAGTAAGTCCAATACTTCATAATCATCCCTTTAATTCATGCTTTAAACTAAATTGAGAAAAATAGATGAAGATAACAATAAGTCTGTGCTTCAGCATTGGCCCCGGGCCACAGAATTATTGAATCTCTGTGATTCTTGAAATTCAGTCTACTTATACTTATATTAGTATCCACAAGCCATACAGTTTTCGTTCTACAGCTAATAGTAAAAAGTAACAGCTCAATATAACATATCAAGCAGTGCCATTTAGCTGATTACTACCTAAGGGTCCTATATAGGGGAATTTGAAGGAGTTGAACTTGGAATCAGCTATAGCCTTTAGTTAGTCTATCTCACTAAAAAATTAGAAGATATTGCCTCGTTTTGCCCACGGTATGCTGCGATTGCAGACTATTGTGCACCAATATTGTGCCACAGTATAATCCTGATAGTCTTTCAGGTGAGTGTGGGTGTGGGCAAACATCTGGCTAACTCTTCTGCTTGAGATACTTTAGGGTTTGAACTGGTCTCTGTACACCCTGAAAAAGCATCTACTTAGTGGGGCTTCAAAAGATCTGTTTGCTCCCTTATCTAAGGTTACTATCTTTTGCCCACGCCTCCAAATTTCCAAACTTTAATGTACCTCTGGTGAGGGGAAACTTGGAACTTATAGTACGAACAGATGGTAGGACGGGTTTGGAGATCCGCTCTCCAGAACCTTGCGTCCAAACTGGGACTATTAGAAGATATGTGCCCAGCGCCCTGTATAGAATATTCTATCACACGGGATTGGAAATCTGTTCTCCTGTACTAGTCTGGAACTACTAGGCGATTCACGGGATTGGAGATCCGTTCTCCAGTACCTAGAGTCCGGTCCGCCCGAACTACTAGGATATGTGATATATGTGCCCAGTGCCCTGTATAGAATGATCTATTACTCGAGACTGGAGATCCGCTCTCCAGTGTGTTTGAGTTGTTGGTATTACTAGGAAGTAAGTACCAAGTGTTCTGTATGGAACATTGAGGCACGGTGGAGAAAATATCCACTTGATACGGTAGTTTCAGGCTCAACTGAAGAGTATCTGTAAATTCTGTGTAGTAATCCTCCACATCAACTATAATGTATTTGGTTACTACAGCAGAGCAGATCGAGGTAAATACGTCTATTTCTGACTTTCCTCAACAGCTGAACACCTCCGTGGTGAGCTTGGTTGTCAGATCAGATGCCAATCGGATAACAGCCTGCCCCGAGACAAGCAATTTGCAATGGCATTGTATCTACTCAGAAGAGCAGGCACAAATTATATTGAACTGATCAGTCAGATCCAATAGTTGAAAGGTCAATCAGTAGCCATATTAAGAAAGTACCACTGACTAAAAAAGTCAGATAAGGTGACTTCAGAATCACAAACCGATAATCCTGGTCTAACACGGTCTATAAGAATTAAAAATGCTCTTGAGCATTTAGAATTATAAAAACAAAATCTTTGTGTCTAAAATAATGCTCATTGAAGGTACAAGTGTCATGTCTTTAAAAATTAGGAACAAGTTATAATATGTATGAATGTAGATCGTGCAAAAGCCATGACTGTAATGTGTAATACTTTTTTTTTTTTTTTTTTTTTTTTAATTTATTTTTATTATTTATTTAAAAAAATTATTATATTATGAATTAATTATGAATTATTTATGAATCCAAAAATTATCATATCAGCCAAAATCACATCCACTGATGGACATAGGCCTTCCTCAAAGATCACCACTGTTGGGTCCTGTGCTACTCCTAAAGTGATGAAATTGAGTAAACATTTAAAAAAATAATGGACTTTGTTTGACACTTAATAAATTCTTTCCTCATGGATAAGAACCGATTTTTGGTAGTTGACTTGCCACTTTAAGCTCTCCAGCAACTCCAAGGCCGCCGAGGCCTGCTGAGTCCGTATGGAGTGGTCCTGATAGACCAACAGGAATCCATCTAGGTAAACTAGCATGCGTCTTCCTCTCTTGTCTAGCTAGGATTTTTGCAATCCAGTAAGAACTGCCTGTGAAAAGGCAGGGGGCAAAAGGGTAATGAAGACATCTGAGGTACTTCTCCCTTGTTAATGAGGTGGAGGAATAGCCATTGGAACTAGCAAATTGGGTAATTCTAAATTCCTGGTCTGAAATCTAAAGTTTTATTAGCCAAACTTAAGGCTTCTTAAATTCTGGTACTGCAAGGATATAAGGTGAACATTCTTTGTGCCAACATAATTGTTGAAAACCTGCAGATTAAAAATGGGTCCCGAAACCCTGTCTTTCTTTGCAGCAACAAAAACTTTAACAGAAAGCGGCTTAATACATTAATAACAAAAAAAACTTTAAAAACCATTTAAAGATCAGAGATCTTAAATTCGTTTTATTACCTGAACAAAAGGTTCTGTAAAAAGCTATTAGCTTATTATATAGCTTCTAAAAAGAAAGTGATTATTAATTACATAATAAAGCTGTTGGCACCCGATATATTCAACTTTCCTAGAATATAACAGAACTAGGCATTTACCTTTAAAGAGTAGCTTCCCACTTCCCTTGAGTAAAAGGTAGCAATATTACTTTTCCTTACTAAAATCCATATATGACTTATTGGAATAAATGATTTTATCATATTTCGGACTCACATCCATAACTTATTAATAACTTTAATAACTATTCTATAAAAATGGCAAGAAATGTTCATATTTTCTAAAGACTGGGAGCTGATACCAGGCCTGTAGACCACCCTGAGTTGAAATGAAATATTTCAATTTCACTTTTTGAAAGTAACTCTCTATGCCACAAAAATTTAAATAAAGTCAACTCTTACTACTTTATGATTAAGGCGATGAGCCAAAGAGCATAGACAATATTTTATTGATAAGAACATTTGGGTTTATATCCTCCGGAGATTTGACTACCCTATTGACTACTGCTTGCAGGCCAGAGATCCGCTCTCCTCCTGAGCAGGGTCCTCTGTTATAACTGGGCATGGGAGAAAGCCGCCGTGGCCGTCTCTTTGCCCATGGAATAATCCTTAGTTGAGTAAACACATTCACCGCCGCTTAATCTCCAAATATATGTAATTTTGACACGACAGTGTGTCACCGGCGACGAATGTGTTAAAGTACACCAGACCGTCATTACGTTTTCAATCAATCAATCAATTCGTTATTTGCAATAAATACGGTACAAAAGCTCTCAAACATACCAATTCAATAAAACCTGCTGTAGCAAGCTGAGAACATACTACGGGGAATTTAACGCACGTTCGGTGGGCAAAAGTCAGTGTACCGCACATTACAAGAAAGAGGGTTGTCTCTGTTCGATCTAAAATTTGATCATCAGGCAAGATTGCAATTATACCACTGCTCATCGCAGCAAATCATGCAAAACATGTCAAAAGACCCACCTGAGCTCATGAGGGCGTCAATCCGTAGATCTTCGCCTTTACCTCGTTTATTTGGGAGCCGCGAGGAAGTACATTCATCCTCTGAGGACGAGAAATTGGAATAGCTAGCTGGAACTCGACGATCGACGAAGCCGACTTAGCACGTGGACTTTGCGCCGCGTTGTCTTCTGACTTCATCGTTACACGTCACTATCGCGACACCCACTAATACTTATTTAGTAAAAGAATTCTCTTTTAATTTTACTGGAAAACACTTAAAAACAAAGTTTTAATTCTTAATCGTGCATAATGGCGGCGAGTCAAAACACACAATGACGAAGATGGATTCCCGCCTAGCTAGGTGACCATAAACGGTTATCATAGACACATGACAGGTGAAATAAAGCATGGTACACACGTAAGTAGAGGCATATAAAGGCGAGTATAGACACCTCTTTCACATTAAATGCTGCGCTTTCCAGTAGGCTTCAAATAGAAAGTTTGCTTTGCATGGGATATTTATACATTGACCACATACTAGTACTTCAATTGTACTAAAGTAATAAGAACCAATGACAACGAATGAATACAAAGAATTAACAAATTGCAGAGAAATTCATCATGACGGAATAGAGAAGGAACGAACATCAAAAATCTGCGCAGAGTATTCTTGTTTGGCTCTGCTATTAGATTAATAGGTACTATACACACGTGCTTACTTCTGTGTATTAGAAACAGTTGAAGAAAATGATTATCATCATTATATCAGCCGAAAGACGTCCACTACTGGACATACATACAGTACCGCACCAGGGGAAATTTGATAGTGGCGCCCTCTCTCCTCCAGCTTTGAGATAAATACAATAATTTGTAAAACATTTTATTTCCCATTTGAATTTAGCAAAATATTTGTAATGTTTTCAGGTGCATCAAACTGGGTCCACAAACTGAAGTGGCCAGGAGCTCAGGATTTCATGGTTGCCCAAAAACAACCAATACGCGGATCCAGGAATGGCTTTTACAAGAAATCCAGACAGTTGACATTTTGGTCTGTCTTCGGAGCTGGCCATTGGGTAAGAAAAAAAAAACTATTTTTTCCGGGCAACCGTTCCTACTTGGGTCGTCAAGGGTTATTTATCTCAAAAATCTTTACGTTTTAGGTACCGGAAGACAATCCAACGGCGATGGAGCAAATTTTAGAGCACATGATAAACGAATCCGAGTGAAACGCGGTTATGGGAAGATTCAAAAATAGAAAAGAATAAAACTCTTAGAGGATTGATTCATTTGTATATTTCACAGCTTACTATGTCAAACTGTAAATCAATATAACAAGTATTTACAAATATTAAACAACAGTTCTGTCGCGACAACCCACACACATAATTTCAACGACTAAACATTGGCAATATTTTGTTCTAAATTCATTTTAATAATAATTACCGACTGACTAAAAGCATACACGTTTAAAATATTATAAAATCATTAATACGTCATACGATTTGTAGAAATATTCGTAGAAATATAGACAAAAGAAGTATCTAATATAGATGGAAAGTATTATGAAACTTAATTTAGATAGATTGTTTATGAATTCAATCTATTAAAATATTCTCAAAAAATAATTCATAATTATGCTGGAAATCTACCGTCACTATATTAGGTTAAAAAAAAAACCATTTTATTTGGAATACGAAGTTACCGCGACTTTCGAAGTTATACCACTCTTTGCTTAGCAATCCCCATCTACATCGTTTTTTTATTGTTACCTTATCATATTACCTTTTGGAAAGCTGGACAAAATTGCAATATTTGTACAAGGGGCCGTTCAAGTACCACGCAAGCAGAATTATAGTCATTTTTAAACCCAACGCAACGCTGATATTATTTTAGACTTTGGATTGCGTTGTCTTTGGCCATCAAGTTTAGCTATTGTGTTGCAGACCGCATCGTAGCTCAATATAACTTTTGCCTAATACACAGACAGGCAGCGAAAGGGACAGAGCTATATGACTGCTCTATATGTCGCTTTTCACTGACTGGAATTTGGAAGGTTTAAACGTTACACACGCATCACAAATGTTTTTATACTTATGTTATTGTTCCTGAACGTGCCATTGCCGTGTGACATCCTTAGATAAAAACACATTTATAAAATACGCATTATAAAGTTTTGTTGAAAATACATTGTTTCAAAAATGTAGGCCTTGATAATTTAATAATGCATTCTCTATGGCCTCCTTTTCATTTAAAAATATAAATTTTTCCTAAATTTTAAATTTTGGGTCTAGCTTTATAGATTGCACTTAGATTAAAGATGCCCTTACACGGGCAATTTTTTGAGCAATAATTGCCCGTCAACAGAACAGCTGTCTTACTCTAATTTCGTGAGATAAAACAAGACGCCTATAGATTGCCGGATAAAATTGTCGAGAAAACTTGCTCGTGTAAGTGCACCTTAAGTGAGAGATTGGAAGTCAATCCGACCATTAGAAGTAAAAATGTTCACTCAAATTAGACTAAGTCTTCGTCCTCCAAGGGCAAGAGTTAGTCAAGAGCAAACCCATTATCAATAAAAAAAAAAATAGAGCTGCAATACCTGGTCGTAAACAAATTTAACACGCCAAGTTAAATAAAAGCTCGTAATAATTATGATTATTACGAAAGCAACGATTTCATAGTTTAAATATTTGCAATAATTTAATTATTACACAACATATTAGCTTCTGATTTCATTATTTCACTATTGGGCAGTAGGTACGTATTTTAAGTATAGCACACGTTTAAAAATAAAAAGAAATAAGTCTGAACACAAACCATTTTTATTTTATTTCTTATTAATTCGTGTCATCATTTTAATAGTTTTTGTAACTGAATAATTCCTTTTCAACTTTAAACGTGCGCTAGAGCGAGAGCCACTACGTTAACCTCACTTCGGCGTAGCACGCGTCGCAAACGCGCACCGGTTTAGTGTTGCCAGCTAACGCAACGCTTTTTTCGCTGCATGCGCCGCAGAATATATGGCCACATCGTCTGCAGTGATGCTGGAATAGAAAAGATAAATTATTGATATTTTTAAATTTATAAATAAATAAATGTGTCTATACGGCTTTTTATTTTAATAGGTTAGGTAGGGTAACACTCCCTCCTCCCCCCACCGGCCAAATGGACCCCCAAATGGAAACCTAATTTTTTTTGACGAGGCCGTGTAGGAATGCGGTTGCTTTGAAGTTTATACCCTTATATTTAAAACAAGTTACCTTTCTTCTCGATATAGTAAACTCTTTAGCGCAGGCCGTGCACGCGGTCGCGTCCCGATCGCTAGTCCAATTTGCCGTTTCTTCAGTCGTGGTGGAAACTTGGGCCTCCCGCTCCAATAGTTCTGCTAGTTGTAATTTGTTCTCGCTAAGCGTCGCTCCGACTTCTTCTAGAGTCTTCTGTGCTTCGCTGTATTGGGTCTTGAGTAAGTGCTGCTCCTCTTGTAAGTAGAGGTATTTCTGTAAAATTATGACATATAATTAGTCATGTCACGTGTTCATTTAGTGGCAAAAAAGAGTTTAGAAAAAGGAGGACGTTGTTCGAAGCAAAATTGGACGTAGCTTAGGGAAAAGGATCCAATTCAACCATTTCACACTTATAGAATTTGACGTAATATTGACAGCATTAGAGTTCAAATTTAAATACATTTAGTTTGTGGGTTGGATCCTTTTTCCTAAGCTACGTCCAATTGGCAACATGATCGATGGGTACTCAAAAACTGCCTACAATAATATATTTGCTGGTTGCCAGTTGAGAAATTTGTAGTTCATATGGAACTTATTTTTGATTCTTGTACTATAGTATTTTTCATATATGATTGGGCCTGTGACAGCTCATATAAACACGTATTACACTCGTTTCTTCGGCTTCTCATAAATAATACATTGATACAAACCTTGCGATGACGCTCAGTAATCGGATTAATCACCTCTCTATTTTTATATGCCTTTCTTGCGATTGTAATAAGTGTTTGAAATTACGAAATACGGCTGTCACAGGCCCAATAAGATATGAAAAATACTATAGTTTGACTTGTACGTAGGGGAGTTCAAAGTGAACTTTGGGAAATACCAGTGTTTTATTCAAGACATGAACGGAATATGACTGTTTTTTTACCTGTCCTATAGATTTTAGAGATTCAACTTCTTGTGTCAACATTGATATCTTATCTCGGTCGCGCACCATCGATTCCTGCAATATAAAATAGGTTCTAATCAAATCCGAATTTCAAATAAAATTTTGACATTGAACATATTGCTTTTGCACTTCATTAGGGTTGCGTTCCCAACAAAGGGTGCCAAACGGAACCTTATTAGGGTGAATTTCTGGGCGTTTCAACCGTCGTCATTAGTGTCACTAAATATATTGACGAAATCAATGACACCTACCAGCAACTCCTGATGTAAACAGAAGCAGAACCGGGGATGTAGTTTCTATCAGCATCAGAAGTTGCTGTAGTGTCTTTGATTTCGTCAATATATTTGGTGACACTAATAACGGCGGTTGAAACGCCCTGAAATTCACCCATTACTAAACCTAAGTTGTCCGTCCATCCGTCTGTGTTCTGACTTTGAAGAGAGAGCTATATCTTTTGAACCGTAAACCGTAATAGAGAGCAAGTTGTTTTTTTTTTATACAAAATATGGGTTATAACGGCGGATTACACAAGAAAAAAAATTAAAAGTAAAATAACAAGGGACACGTCCCTTATTATTTTACTTATTACTCTATACATATATGTAATTTTTTTTTTTTTTATACAAGCGTCAAATTTGTTGTGGCTATAGTGCAAAAGAGCGTTTTCAAAATAAAGTGTAAGTATCTACCTAGTTAACGACTAAAATTAAGAAACGGTAACTTTTCCATTTTGTCAGGTTCGCAACAACAGTTCAATCAATTATTTAATTTAAATGCAAAATTAAACGCACAGATTATCAAGGTACTTACTCAAATATTACTTAAGTTAGGACTATCAGCAAAATAATTTTAAGTCTGTAAAGTTTTGATGTTTTAGGTTGATTCTTGGAACCCTCAGTCTTTGACGATAATTTATAAATAATTCGTTCAGCATTTATATTTTCTCGCCTCACCCACCGTCTGGCTCCCCCGTAACAACCGCGCATTAAGTCTGACATTGTATCAACTCATATAACTTTTTTAATTGGTAAGTAAACACGTGGACTTACTTGTAGTGATATCCTCCACTCGCGCTCTATCCTAAGATCCCCCTCAGCAGTAACGGCCCTGGTTTCCGCGGTCGCCGCTTTCTGCCCTAAAGACCTCGCGCTTTCTTCTAAACTCTTCCTAGCTGTTTTGTCTTCTTGCAACCTGTACGGTAACTATGGTAACAATTTCGAGTGAAGGTACGTTGCAGAACACCGTGTAAGGTTTGATGAAGATGTCTCACCCAAGTAGCACAAAAGCTGTATAATAGCTTATACAATCATTTATAACTCTGGTTTCAGCATTTTAAGGGCTGTATTAGCTCCTATACAGCTTGTGTGCTACTTGGGCAGGCATCACTATTTGCAGACACACTGGCTAGTGACTGATTTACTGTGATATAATTGGTTTAACCTTAACCCTTCGTATGTTTAGGCACTAGTAGGTATGTGCTCAATTTAAAACAGACCTCAGAAAGGCCACTTACAAAACCACCAAAAACCACTACTTGGGTAAGACCACTTATGTCGGAGTTCACCAACCAATTTAACGGACTGTTAAATCCTAATCGGCTGTTAGTCAATACATTTTGACAGCCGTCAGACCTCTAATCGCCTGTTCAACTGTTGGTGAACTCCGATCTTAGCGGTCGAGCCGCCCGTCCAGTGTGTTACGCAAAATTTAATATGTAAGATGACAAATTACATTAGCTTTTGAGGAATCCTGTAAGCAACTTCTTAGTTTCATTGATTGTTAATGCAATTCGTCGTTCTCCACATAAAATTTTGGGTAACACACGCGACAGGCGGTTCGAACGCTCCGCGGCCTTATATACCCACTTATTAAAAGTTTATAAACGGCGTAGGTTTAAGAATTTTATTTGAATTTGTGTGATGAGCGCGAGTATTTGTTCCTGAGCTGATTTTTTTCTATATATTTAAGTATGTATTTCTCTATATAAGTATGTATATCGTTGCCTAGTACCCATAGTACAAACCTAGGGCTTAGTTTGGGACTAGGTTAATTTGTGTCAGATTGCCCCTGATATTTATTTATTTTATTTATGAAACTACGGTGATCTTTTGTTCTGTGAGCGCTGACCTTGTATTTTTTTTACTAGTGATCGAGTAATCGGGAGCCAATATAGCTAAAGTTCTATGGTTATGTTTGACATAAACTGAATTTATATAAGGTTGTATGTTTGTATATAGTCCTTGCCAGCTTTCACATCTAAGTTTAGAATAGAGACTAAAACGAGATCGCAGGTCAAATAGCCATTTAATATTCGATGACGTCAGGCTTCCATCTCACTCTAGGCAATGTCAAATAGACTTTATTTAGCACTTGACTATAATTGCAATAATAACAATAGTTTTTAAATGGATTGGAACTAAAATTATAGTGTTTCCACTCCATGATGTCACGCCCCGCTACTCAAATTGTCGTACCACCGTTGCGTCAAAGTGCGTTAAAATATTAAGTATGTGGTAGTAAGTAAGTGGTCTTCTAAAATAAACCATCAATTCTGAAAATTAAAAAACCAAACAAAATTTATTAAATTTAACGTAAATTCAATATGAAACTTTCAAGCAATAATGAGTTTAGGAATGTTTGTTTTAATACTTTGCTTCTGTTTCCGTGTTTATCACTCTATTCAAAGTATATGAATAAAGCTCTATAATAATCGTTGATTATAGCAAAACAAACATAAAACTACCTTTTGTATAATGATTTTACAACAGGTAATAGCAATGAGTTACTTGTAGTTATTAATTATTCACAAAGGCATGCAAACACAAAGGAGATAGTGGCAAACCTGCACAATTAACTTAAAAAAACAAGCAATGGTCTTCAATAAAATACGGTATGCGTATGAATATGCTTTATTATAAATATATTTATACATTAACTAGAATCTCGGAATTACAAAACTATGCCTAGAAAAACCGTCTATATACGGATCTCGACATAATATTAACTGATGGAAGTAAAGCACAATTATCATTATCACATTATAATTGCTAATAATATTTGTTTTATTTTTATAATTCAATGAAATGAGATCGAATTCCAGATACATTTTATCAATCATCCAATTGGTTACAATTATAATACTGTAAATATAACTAGAAAGTTATACAAAATACTTTTATTTCTCTATATAATAATGTTATTTTTCTTAAATAAAAACAATTGAACTAATAACTAATTTTTTAAACATAAAATTATAAATGAATAATTAAGGGTACATAAAACTCAAAGAATCCCTAATTTAATTTAACAACAGACTTTGTTCAACAGATCATTAATAATTGAAAACAAACCTTGTTTAAAAACATAACGTCCCATAATACAACCAGGGGGCTATTTTAAACACAGCAACTAGAAAGCCAAAGCAACTGTAGCATAAACTTCGCGACAATAATATTCCCTTATAGTCCGATTCTAAAAATATACTATCAAAAGTTAATTGTGTGGTTTGCCAGTATCGAGCGGATAGGAACAGCCACCTACGACCCTATTTGTTCGCAAGCTGTGCATTGCGGCACACCTAGGTGCGATTCCAATATTGATATGTCAAGCGTTACATTAAGAGTACAATGGATAGCGTAAATCTAGGCACTCATTTTGCTATAAGGCCGGGGTCAGACCGCAAACGAGCAATGACCAATAGTTCTAAAATACCCGTAGGAATAGGGTGTTCGAGTCGCTAATGTGACTAATAAACATTCTTCTATGAAAGTCATTTCTCTATACAGAACGTTACAAAGTCGCCGTACTATTGCAAAATCGGTTCTAGAGTTGTCAGTCAAAAATACGATACAAGTATAAAAACATCGAGATTGGAGTCAGGGATTTTCGATATTATGTGTTTTTTCACTTGAATTTTCTAGTAGGTAATCTATAATTCTAGAAATGGTTTTGCAAGCACACGGTTTTTGTTATCTACTATAAAGGTTACAGCTTCATACTTTTTTTATTATCTTTATTTAAAATGCTGTTAGCTGTCTGACCGAGACCCGCAAGCTAGCCTGCGACGTTGATAGTAATAATTTGGAACCTACTTCTCATCAAGCTGATGTATCGTGCTGCCCATTGATTCAGTCTTTGCTTCCAATTTGGCTATTAGCTCTGTTTTATGTTTCAAGGAACTTTCACATTCCTAAAACAAGGCCAATAAAATGCAGCTGAGTTATAACGATTCGTAGACGGTCAAGAATGTATAGTAAGCGAAAATATACAGTCTAAGCATGACATATCAGGATTGCACAGTGGCGTCGGCGTTATATAAGCGTAGAAAGTTCATTTGTTAGTATACCATATTAGGAATTATAAGTGCTAAGTTAATGTTTTTTTTAATAGGAAATACCACCTCTGGTAAGATAACAAGCGAGCGCAGCGCATCGGAAATCACTGTATGTTTAAAAGATTTCAAATTGAATTACATATATCTCGAAATTTATTCACGCATTTGCGTTACGGATTTGTCTTTGCTAGTACTCCGTCGAAACGGTGGTATTTCCTGAAGATTTATTTTTTTGTTCGGCGGTCCTTCGTCCTTAGACTTGGAACACTTTGGGCCTAGATTGGCAGCTTTGAAGTTATCTAATTTATCCCCAATATTGCTTTCGTTAGTGATGGGAGATCTTAGGGCTTTGACTATATCATGATCGGGTCCTAGAAATTGGTTATATTTCTCAAGGTTGGCGAGTATTCTGCCAATTTGCTCGGCCTTCTCTTGCAGTCTGGACACCACTTCGCCCTTCTGCGTCAATTCCATTTCGCATTCCTTCCGTACAAGCGCGGCATTGATAAATACACCATTGCATTAGTATTAGGTGAGTAAATACAATATATATATTTAATATAACTACATATCAATAGAATATTTAGAAACATTAATAAACATAGATACACAAATACAGGTATAGAAATAGTGAGAACTAGTAAACAAAGAGGAACTACAAATAGGGAGGCCGAGGTTGATTGCAAAAGATTTAACCCAAGTTTAAACGATTAGTCAATGAGGTTTAGTGTATGGGCGGGAAGCAAGCATCTTTAACACCCACGCTCAATAGACGGAGTGCAACGGCTTTGTTATATACAATGTTGAAAAACTGTGCGAACTGTCTGAATGGTACTCAGATTCAAGGCATAATGAAGAGAGAGTTACCGCCATTTTAGAGGTCAAAGTTAAAAGGCGATACGTTGATTTCTCTTAAACGGCCACGACAATTGTTAATGTTGCGGTTTTACGCAGAAATATTGGTGTTAAATGATCCTACCGTGCATGCCAAGTGTGTTAAATGGCTTACCTGTAACTTTTTGTACATCTCCAGGTTTATTAATTTAATATCATCGAGCTGCCGTCTTAGAGATATGATTGTGTCTTGTTTGTCATGTATATCCTTTTCCAATAATTTCATAGCTACTTCCATTTCGGCTTTTAGTGAAATCTATAAATAAAAGCAGATACTTTAAGAATCTCAAACATACTACACGAGTTATTTTGTATTAATGTTATTGATACAATGTAAAACATATAAACAATGAAACAAACACAAAACATACCTGTAAATCCAGCTCTTTTTGTAACTCCAAGTTTTTCTTCCGTTCTTCCTCCAACATCTTGCTTAATTCACTGTCCTTTTCATTCTTACTCTTATCAGAGGCAACACTCTTGACACTGCGTTTTTCCTGAAACATTTAGTGACTCATTATTTGATGAGCACGTCATTATTTAATTCTTGATACGATTCTAAAACGAACTAGGAAACATTAATGAACAAAAAGATTGACACGTTAATTTCTCTATTTAACTTATTGTTTGGTAAGTCCAGAAATTAGTTTATGGAGCACTAATACATTGTTATAGTTTCGTTTCATCAGTCTGGTACTTATATTATCTGATTGATATAAAATATATCTGAATTACCTACATTATTTTTAGCACGTACAATATCTATACAGAACAATAATACCCTACCTCTTCATCTGACGGCAATTCGGTCACTTTCATCCTACTATCTTTAGTGATATCTTGACCTGGACAAAAAGAAACACACGTGTTAACTCGCGGCACATAAATAAACACATCAATCAATCGAAAACAAAAACGGGAATTAAATTTACAATATCCTAAAAATAACTCACAAGACCTCGTCCAAAACGTCGGTCGTTGATTTTTTGCCGTCTTATTGCCCATTTAAATTAAGCGATAGAGCATAACGGCGCGGGCGCGGATACTGGCTGGCATTAAAACGCGTGCGACAACACTGGCATACTAATGCCGACTAAAGTGCATGACTCATGAGAAGTTAGACTGCAAGGTGTCTTATCTGGTTGTTATTGTTATTTCATGACGCGATTCGGAAGGACAGTTTGATACTTGTTCATTTAACGCAGTCAGCACGCGTAGATAGCGTTATTATGCTTTATTGCGAAATTAAAATTAATTAACTTCATTTGCTTTAAATCTATCCGCGTTTGTGGTTTGGCTATGCAGTAATACATTTTTTTTATTTGGTATTGTGGGCTTTCAGTTCTATAATGTCCTTAATACATTTGCGTATAAAATAGACACTTGTGTTTAAAACAATGTGCACGTGCATCCATGTTTTTATGCGACAAGCGAGTGCTAAATCATCAATATACGATACGATGCATGTTTAGCAGATACTACCTAGTAGGGAACCTTTATTATAGTCGAGTAAGTAGGTACCTGAAGGACAGTGTTTCTAATTTGCATTACAATCATAATGAGCTAAGTAATAACCGTTTCAAAACGATAATATCTCAAAATGTGTTTTATTAATGAAAGAGACAATAGGCTTACCCAACGCGTGTTTAAGTTGATTGTTGTCTTCGACCAAAGATATCATTGTATTTTTAGCAATGGCCAAATCCTCTTTCATTAGGGCGTTTGTCGTGGTCAAACTTTCGACTTTGGCTTGGAGATTTGCTACCGTTGCACTGAAAACATGTACTTTAAAACATCTCATAATATATTATGGGCAGGGGTCATTTGCCTAAGACTACCTATCTTATCTTTTGATCTGTATGAAGCTTGCATACTGTTAAAACTCACATGCGCGTTCAATGCATTAGGTGACAACGTTGCGTTGCCGGTAGTGATTAGGTACTTAAAAGTTATCAAAAACCTAAAAACATTAAGGTTTAATCGGGGTTGTCCCCAGGATGCATTTGAAAACAATCTTATCACGACACGTCGTTATTTCCGAATAAAACCCGAAACGTCCTCCGGACTCCCTACAAAGTAGGACAGATATGGGAAAACCCGGTCAACAAATAGCAAAAGACTACAATATTTCTGACAATACACCCAAGAATAACTTACTTAAGGTGTCTATTTAACTCTTCGATATAGTTCTTTTGGTCGAGCATCGTGTTGATGTGGCGTTGTTTGGGCTCAGGGTTTGCGTTGTTTCCGTTGCTGGCCAGATCGTTAGGCGAATTGCTACCACGGAGGTACAGGGAGAAATCAATCACACCCTGTTGGCTGTCCAGATCTTCTTCCTAAAAAAGCGCATTAAGAACGTTTTTACATCCTATCCATATCCGAGAAAATGGGGTCCACGAATTTTTTATGGCGATCTGACCAAAATCTATACTTAGTGCAGTTTTCAGGGTCCCACTCCCACACAAGTAGTACCTACCCTAATTCTAGATTATTTAGTAACTTAGTTTATCTAGGAATTTCTTGAATAGTATTACTCTAGCTAGAGGCATAAGTTGAACTTTAAGCAGAGTCCAAATAAAAATATACCATAACCTTACCACTACAGAATATAGTAAACTAAAGTTACAATAGTTTTGCCATTTTTCAGATTCCCTAAATACGCTTTATGTAATTTGAATACAAACTATTAAACGTAACAATAACCTTGTGAAACACATAGCAACCGTACCTTGACACACAAATTGCAGTCGACAACGTTAAGGCCGACCAGTAATCCGGTAATAATGACTGCTTCGTCATTCAGCATGAGTGCGTGGGGCTCAAAGTATTCCTCCAGGGTGTCTTCGCGGTGTTCCAACAGGATCCTCATGTAGTCAGCGAGCCGCTTCTGCATCAGAGCCAGGCGCAGCCAGGCGCGAGCGCGGCCCATGGCGGTTCTTAGAACAATCGCGATTGTTTTAAGACAAAGTTTACGATAACGTCGCGATAAACGAATTAATTATGATCCTGAAGCTGCAGGACAAATTGTATCATTGGAGTCCGTAGCCCAAAAATCCGCAGATATATTATCTTATCGACTGGGGCGTTAAAAAGTCAATAGCGTATTTTATTTACAGAACTTACTATGTTTTGTGACACTAAGTATCATGCATGAACACTTAAAAGATAAGTAGGTATTTAAGTTGACAGTTCCGCTAAGTAAAACTTACTTGACAGTTGGAAGATCTCGCACGCTTGCTGTAATATCGGCGGCTTCTGGTGAATACTTTTCAACCATCTGAAGAATATCCCATAGCTCCTTTTTAGGACCGAGAAGTCCCTGCAATTGCAACCGTTTGATTAAAAGTTTCATCCAACTAAGTATACGATACATCGTTTAAAGTTTTAGGCATAATAAATACCTACCTTTTTAGGTTTCAGTCCATGTCGCATGACGTGTTCTAGGACGATAAAGAAATGGTGCAACGGTAAATGGTCGCTATCGAGCATTCTCCCATAGCGGAGCGATTGTTCGATCAGCTCTTTGACAATCAACTTAGAGATGTTCACCAGATTGCTGCGCTCAATCACGACCGGATCCCGAGCTACAACGAAAGTACAGCGTAAGATAAAAACTAACTCAATAAAATCCGCCGTAAGCTTGACCGCTTGCATACCCATTAGAGAATGCATCGGATCGTCAGGAGATGTGATGATCCCGGGTTCAGCGGGGCGTATGTAGGAGTCCTGCATTTCCATGTCGTGTAGTTCCTTCAAGCAGAGCCACTCTCCGTCGACAGAGACGCGGAAGTTGCACAGGTAGATGGTATCTTGGGCCCCGGCCATGTCGCCGTCCGGGTTCCCGTCCGGCTGGTTGATGTGCGCCGGAATGCCCTCGGGCAAGGCTACCCCGTGTACGGCGGTCAACGAACGCATAATAAAACAGCAAATAAACTATCAAGCGAAAGAACGCACACGCGACCGTGAATCTTGAGTCACTCGTTTAAACACATTGCACTGTATTTAATAACTCCGAATCTCCACAAGATGAGCGGTGTTACTTAACAATGTTACTCCATGACTTAAGAACAGCGATGATATGTTATTGCCGCAATTCGTCTTACTACTCCTTACTGAATTAGACTAACGAGTATGGAACAAACAAATATTGATTTTCCAGCGTATGACTAGTTCTTTGGAGGGAAAAATCAATACCCGTCCCTAGTGGTGCCATCTGTCGGGAGTTTCGCGTGGCACGTTGCGTGGAAAGCGACGGGCTTTCCAAATTAACTCTATGCAGTACATTCATAATAGCATAGATGTAGCAGATAACAATAAGGAAACTGCGCCGAATAAACTTTAAAAATAATCTTTAACATTTTTTTTAAACACATCCTTCTAATAAGTAACAAACATTTTATATTAATGCTACTGTTAATTATAAATCGTACTGGAAATGTGTTAATGTAATAACAATATCTTTAATGCATTTTTACAATAAAACATATTTATTTGGTTAGCCTAGTGGGTAGTGACCCTGCCTACGAAGCTAGCGGTCCCGGGTTTGAATCCCGGTATGGGCAAATATTTGTGTGATGAGCGCGAGTATTTGTTCCTGAATCATGGATGTTTTCTATATATTTAAGTATGTATTTCTTTATATAAGTAAGTATATCGTTGCCTAGTACCCATAGTACAAGCCTAGAGCTTAGTTTGGGACTAGGTCAATTTGTATGAGATTGTCCCTGATATTTATTATTATTATTATTTAAGGGTACTGATACACAAAGCAGAGTAAAAATAGTAAACTACGAGTTGCATGATCTGTATGTATCACGCCTAGATACCTACCCAGGGTGGCCGCTTTTTACAACATTTGAATTTCCCTGACTTTTCCCGGTTTTCCAGGCACTTTTTCGGTATTTTCCCTGATCATCCAAGCAAAAATAAAAAAAATGTTACATAACTTTTTATATTCAATATAAAAGTACACCGCACAGAAAGTATGGATTTTTTTCTACATAAATTTTTCTATGGAAACGAAATCTAGACATTTTTTACATAATATTTTTTTTATATAGGATTTTGATGCCCTTCGAGGATTTTTACATTTTAATCAAGACTCGTAACATACCTATATTTTTTTATTAAAATGCACCGATGTTTTTAATTTAGTACATTTATTTAAATTAATTTATAGTTTTTCGTAGTTTAGAATTAGTAGATGTTACAACGATAACTCATTTCATAGTTGTTATTACACCGAATTTTTTATTTTTGCCATATGGGAGGAACCACATTGCAGTGAACAAATGTATTTTTTAAATAAAGTGTACTTAGTGAATTTTCCTCTCAATAGACGAAATGCAAGTTATAAATTTAGTAAGTAATGTATTTTTCCCTGACCTTTAGAAAAAATCCCTGACATTTCTCTGATTTTTCCCTGACCAGCGAATTTCCCTGACTTTTCCCGGTTTTCCAGAAAGTGGCCACCCTGCCTACCATTGTAATATGTAATTTTACCTGGTGATAATATCCTCCTGAGGCTTACGTCAAAATTTCGCTAGTTCGAAACAGAATCTTATGTCAGTCAACGAAAGTTCAAAGTAATTTGACAAATTGTCCTATATATAGGCCGTTGCGCCTCAGGAGGATATGTACGGTGGTATGGTGTAAAAGTAAATGGGACTTTTCCAACAGTCCCTAGGATACATATCTACTTGAATAAGTGTTTCCTCGTGGCTCCCCATGAATATATTTTCTTGGGTGAATTTATTTAATAAACTGATTGTTGCACATTTGTCTCATACATTTATTATGTTGCTGAACATGTACTATTAATGATTATGATTATGGTACTCTGGACCTCCCTTGAAGGCACTACCTTTTCCAATTGTGAAATTAAAGTTTGACATCCTATTTCACGTTTGTACAAACAGCTACCAAAATTTATGGTAGATATTTTTATTTATAGACATCTTAGACAAAATGTTTTTGGGGTTTATGTATAACATGTTAACATATCTAAGAACCTATTTTTTATGCCTGATGGTAAGTTGGATCTGAAATACATAAACATTTGCAATCTCAAGACTACAGAGCGATTCACAAGAGCTGGTACGAATGGATCGAACAAGTGGATGTGTGTAAAATAAATAATTATAGGATTTCGGTTTGAAATTCAAACAATGTTTGTTTAGACGGATAGCAATCTCACAATCATAGATGACATTAGTTTTGTTTCTTCCATTTGTGCCAGCTCTTGTGAATCTACCTGTACTATACTGAGAGTGAAAATGCGTTGGCAACCATGAGGACTGAGATGGAATGCCTCCAATGCTAGGCATTAGATCAGTTTCTTATCCTCAAACTAGAACTGAACAATGCAAACACTGCTGTTTGGTGATAGGTTAACACATTCGCCACCACCTAACCTTCAAATGTATGTAAATTTGACACACCCAGGTGTCACTAGTGCCATATGTGTTAAATGATAAGATGGCGGTTGCGACTCAAATGGACCCTGCACAACCTCTTACAAGAACTAAACACCACTAACACTACTTAATAATATAGCATGAAGGAAGGAAGGAAGGAAGGAAAATGTGAATGCAGGCCACCTGGATGGCTAGCACAAGTTGTCCATGACTTTTTCACTCCGATATCCCTTTCTTACTACTTTTTTATGGTAGAGATACAATGAGCGACAAGAGAGGAAATACACAATCAATCTCCGAGGCTCATGGATATTTGCAATCTCAGTATTCACTTGGATGGTAAAATAGGTAGCAAAGAACTGAAAGTGTTAAAGTAGCTAAAACATTTCTTACATAATACTTCAATGGCTCCACTTTAATAATTATGCAATGATAATAAGAATGTGACAGTATGGCACCCCAGGACGGCAAGAGATCAAATTAAAGGGAAGACGCAAATTGCAATGGAGTAATAATATAGATGCATTATTGGGACAAGCATGGAGTAGGACAACAAAAGACAGACAGGAATGGAGGAGACTGGAGGAGGCCTTCGTCCAAAGGGCGTGCTGATGATAGTGACGATAAGAGAGCATGAATTATATGACAAATTCCAAAAAGGAATGAACAAATTAAATATATTGTATACCATTAATTTATGACAAAGCATGACATAGAATTTTTCAGCAATAAAGCCTAACTAAATAAAAAAATAAAAATAAGAACGTGATATAGAGCTTTTATTAAAACGAACAACGGACATAAGGGACATACCATACTTCTTATCAATCAACAACAGGTCAACAAACGATGAGGGATTTTCAGTTGCGTATTGCCATACAAGACTTTAGTACTATATTATCGAAAATAATAACAACAAATAGAGTGTGTACTTACATTTTGTACTGGAAAAGTAGGATGATCTCTCAGGTTTCGACACAAGAAGTTCCGGCCATTTGTCATCTTTTGCAGATGAAACAGATGGAGATCTATCAAACAAAGGCTCTTTAATCGACGCCGTCGATGTTGCCGGAGACACTTCTGCATTTTTGTCTTTAGGGGAAGCCATAATTACATATTAGCTAGAGAAAACATTTCGCAACCTAAACACCAAATGTAAATTTATATGAAGGTTATTTCTACGTTCGCATTAAAGTGTTTCGTTTCACTTTGCGAAATTAGTTTCATTAGTTGGCATATTTCTTAAACTAGAGTATTTAATTTAAAAAAAATATATTTTTCATTATATAAATGTGTATTTTGAAGAAGCAATACATTGTATCACATATAATTTTAAAACACCATTCAAAAAGTTTTTCTAAAGTAAAGGTACGTATAACGGAGCTGAACATGAATGTAGAAATAAAAGAATGGCGACGTGTCAACAAATTCATGACAGAAGACATTTCGCATTACGTTGACATTCACAAGTTCACAACAATAATATAAACCTATGAAAAAAACACAGACAAAAAAAAACAAAGAAACCTATGCAGCCATAACGCAAGTAAAAAAAAAAAAATAATAACCTTGATGGGATTATTTTATTCAGCCAACTTGATTTTATACGCAAGGTTTAATTAATTTGTTTTAAAAAAAACTAATTGTCAGCATCTGTCAGCAGGTGGCAGCAGATTTTAAGGAATATTTATTTAAGTACAGAAAGAAAATAGAATCGAATGATTTTTTAAGTGAAAGATGAATGTGCAAATTGGAGTCCAATTAGAGCCGTTACGAGTCGTTATAATTAATCCTTTGCTTGCATCAGCAAGACTAATCGCGGTCAAAGTTCTTAACGGTCGCATATTCGGAAAGGAACAGCCAGTTGATCTTACACTATTGGTTTTCTCCAACGAGTTAACGCCAGCAGAATCATTCAAGACCGAGTTAGAATCGTGTGCTTTCGCATGTACTAAGTCAAT
This sequence comes from Tortrix viridana, assembly GCA_963241965.1. NCBI lineage: Eukaryota > Metazoa > Arthropoda > Insecta > Lepidoptera > Tortricidae > Tortrix > Tortrix viridana. The sequence goes on from OY725181.1 coordinate 4,725,125, forward strand.
CATGGTTAGGTCAGATTTACCCAGGTTTGATAATATAAAGCAGAGTGCAGTGCGGTATTCAAAATAATAGTTATTTATATTTTATATTATTATGAAAGCTATTTTATATTATTATTGATAATGAATGTTCCGCTCTGTACCTACTTAGCTTCACCAAAACATAAATAGCTTACTAACTGTAGTACTAGTACCCCTCCGTAACCCAATAACCGATCGTGGTCATGTCCGAACTTAAAACTGTATTTGCCTCAAACACTCGTCTACCAATTTTTTTAAAGATCGGATCAGTGATACCGTCTCAAGTTATAGTCGCACAAACACAAACACAAACATACCAATGTCCGCTGGGTTCCGTCGACTTTAAGACCCGTGTAAATAAGTACGAAGCATAGAAGCCGGACTACGGGATTAACTTTTTACCTTACGTTACTACGCGGTCTCACGAGACCACACTGCAATGTGGATTGGGGACATCCCAACGAATTTAAAGTGGTCTTTTCTTATACAGAGAAACTGACAGATTCTTGAAGGTTGAAAACATTTTTACACGTTCCTATTTACGCAGCATTACAGATGCAGATGTGTTTTGCTTCGTAACAAGTTTCGCAAATCCAAATGGATTGAATTTAGAAAAATTGTGCTATGAGGAATATTTTGATCCATTGTATTTGATCATAAAAGTAGCCAACGGTCTTCAGTGGCCAATAAAACCTGAGGAGCCGTATGTACCGCCAATGATATCTGTAAAATTACAAAGGAAAAAAAAAATACCGACAAAGGAACCACTTAAGCCAATAATCATGACCGACGGTTTGGTACCTTTAGATATCCTCAAGAATTTATCTAAAAACATTCCCAATGATGTATTTTTTTGTTCGACGCCTATACCGGCTATAGCAAAGTCGGTTTTGGCAGAACAACTCAAGGTAAGGAGGCAGTGTAGCTAAATAAGTGGTAATTGAGCAACAGATTTTGGGTGAAAATTGGATCATGTTGCGAATGTCACTCTAAACAGTGACCTAATTTTTTCCAAACATTTTTGCGAACGCAGGTGGCTTGGCCAAGATGCATAACGCTAACTTTAGCGCTTTTCGAAAACTGTCAAAATGTATAGGATTGTCGTTAGCCAACGATCAGTCTCGTCAGCCGCTCATGGCAATTTCATACAATGGTCGTTTTTCCGGCACGGCACCGGCACAGCGACCGGCCCGGCTGCTGAGTAAGCAAAAATTTATGAAAGCCGTGCCGTCGCCGGCGCCGGTAAGTGGAAAAACATGCCGTATAATTTCATACATTTTTGCATTCCCCGGCAGCCGGGCCGGCGCCGGCGCCGCCGCTGTGCCGGTGCCCTGCCGGCAAGTGGAAAAACGACCATTTAATCGGTTTTCTAAAATCGTTAAGTTAGCGTAGAGCATCTTGGCTAGGGCCCCTAAAGTGTTACTTGTATTAAGCTGTTTCCACCAGAGCTATGTCAAACAGCTAAACGGTGCGCGGTTGTGCGAGGCTTGGAAAATGGAGTAATCTTATTGGTAGCTCTAAAGAGCTAAAGGGTTCCGTACCAAAAAAAGGGAACCCTTATTGTGAGACTTCGGTTTCTGTCTGTATGACATAGTAGTTTTTCTCAGGAACTACAAAATTTGGCATAGTTGTTTCACCGCTTAGCTGCCTCCACAGATATAGAACTAAAACTGCCGCGCACAGCTCTGGTGGTAGTTGCGCACAGCTAGTGGACTTCAAAAAAGGGAGGTTCTGTGTTTGACTTGTATGTGTGTATGTCTGTGTTTTCGCGATTGTTATTAAAAACTACTGCAAATTATTTCTAGAATATAATCCACATAGGTATTTTAGTACCTTGTCGCAGTATTGACATACTAAATTCAAACTGTTGACACATAACTTATAATACGTAACTGCGACATGGTACTAAAGTGTAAAGCTACTTATGAGTTCGACTGTACCTACAATATGCCTATTATAATTTTCACGCGACTTTGCTGGCTGCAGGCTTGAAACATCCTAGAGTCTGCTTGATTCTGCTTTTCTTTGTGATTATGATATATCTAAGCTGTTGCTGTATTTTGTATGTTTGTTGTGGTAAATATACCTACTTAATAAGCGTTTATTAATATCAAGGTCAGATGCGATAAGCTCAATAAATTACTGGTCTGGGCTGCGAATGACCAGGTGTTTCATGTGGAGTTCGAGAGACCTTTGATAGTTGATGATAAAGTTGGAGACGGGCCCGGTGCCTGGGACATGGTCGGCAAGGACTCGCTGGCTGCCTGTAACCTAGACCACACGCAGTTCAACGAGTCTTGGCTCAAGAGTGACTTGATAAACAAGGTATGACATTTGAGATTCAAAAATCGAGCGTTGGTATTTTGGAAAAAAAAATGAAATTCTGTTAAATAAATTTCGAACTCAACTCTCTGGAAAGATATAGTTACTGCACTCCACGATAGAACTTTCTTAATACGATATAAATGTCTCAGAAGTCTGTCACCACCGGTGTTTCTAACGTTGATATTTTCTCAACTCTAACGGAGAGCTATACAGGGTGTCCCAATATCAATAGACCACATTGACACCGGAGGTAGGTCAGCTTAAGAGATACCGAACCAGCCTAACATGACCTCAGTAAAAGTCGCATGGTTTTCGAGATATGCCAGTTTAAAGTTTCTACTGGAAAATAACTTTAAACTGGCAAATCTTGAAAACTATGCGATTTTTACTAAGGTCATGTTAGGCTGGTTCGGTGTGGGGACAATGCGTAACGCATTTCCGCTCCGTTAAAAATAATAAATAAATCCAAAATCAAAAATAAAATTAAAAAAAAAAAAAAAAAACAAAAAAAGTGTCTGGTTCGGTCCATCTTAGGCTGGTCTACCTCCAGTGTCAATGTGGTCTATTGATATTGGGACAACCTGTATAATAGTGTAGCATTTGTAGCTGAGCGTATTATTCAAATGTTTTTTTGTAATTTTTCCACTCGTGCGCCCTCACTATATCAAATAACAAGAAATGACGGAAATAAATCTTTAAGTACTTAGGTATATTACTTGTGTTGAAGCTTATGGTGTGTTTTGATGTCAGGTGACCCGGCGTTATTGTTATTACGTGGGTTTTGTATGTTTAAGTGTGTCTTGGTGAAAAGAGGGGTGGTCTTGACAAGACTTTCCCCTCTTTTCACCAATCATCCTCTCGTGTTTGTCCGTCAGTTAAAAAATAGTTTTTCTTAGTTGTATCTACATGGTGAAATTAAATTCAATAATAAAATTTTGGTGGTTAAATCAGTAAGTCATACTGACCAAATTTCACTATGGGACCGACCCCGAAATCGCGAAAAAAAAAAATCGTCCCCCCATACAAAACATCGTCAGCTGACTTGCCAATATGTATGGGAGGGTCGTTTTTTTTTCGCGGTTTCGGGGTTGGTCCCATAGTGAAAGTTGGTCAACATGACTTACTGATTTAACCCTCAAAATGTTGTTACTGAATTTAATTTCACCTGTATATGGCGTTACTTTGCTAAGTTTCAGAAAGAAAGAAAACCATTTATTTATAACCTATACAAACAATCACAAAGTAAAATAAATACAAAATAACATAATTATATGTAACATAATTATACGTAAAACACTGAAAGGACCACCAGCTCATCATTATTGCTGCCGTTTATCATAAAAAACTGTTAAGCCGATTAAGAGTTATCAGCACCGTATTATGGTCGCCTTTGTCGCGGTGGATAAACGCGGATAAAGCTTCGTCTCGTCACCCTCGCACTTACATATTGATCAGAAAGTGACGTATGTTTTATCCATGTTTAACACTAATAAACACGACCATTATAGGTCCGCTGCTCTGAAATTACTCGTGTGAGGTTCTTCATTCTACCTACTTCGGTTTGGAAACATAATTTTTACAACGACGGACGACGCTTAGTCTACTTATATCAGGGATAGATAAGGATATCTAGATATACATAATATTATGACATTTGCCACATGCGAAAAGTACCTTACCTATTTGCGGTTTGAACATAGGGCATTAGTGGTAGTGACCCTATCTACGCTAGGGTCATGGGTTCGATTCCTGCTATGGGCAAATATTGTCCCCTGATTTTTTTATATTTTTTTTTTGTAATGAAAATGCACTGCAATGTCGATGAGCACTATTTATACACGAGCAAACGATAATTCATAGCAGCTTTGAAAAGTTAGTCGAGCTAACTGGTACACAAATGCTGGCTGAAAAGTGTTACCATCACCCTGTTAGGACATTAAATACGTGAAACTGTTCGTACGTCCCGAAACCATTTCGGCTTTCTTATTGCATGTCATTATATGACAAATTAATAATGTGATATTCACCTACTTGATAGTATTAATAACCTTGTAACCATGTTTTCAATCAAATAAATATTCTGATTACAATTCTGAAATATCTGCTGGTCTGCTATTTTCGGTCTTTGAAGTTAATAACTATGAAATATATCTATACACCTACTTATAGCTTCCAAATCTGTCAAAGCTTATAAATATGGTTCTATTTCTTAGAAACATTCCACGTTATATGCCTCTTTACACGTGTCATAATAATCAAGGTTTCTGTAGAACTACCGAGTAGTAGGTAACGTAACGTGTGTCAACGCATTGGGAATTATCTCGAAGCTAGATTATTAAATTCTTGTCACTCAAACACATCACAGATACAACTGTCATATAAATACGATGTACAGTCGAGGACAGAAAGATGTTTACACTTTTGGACCTTATTACAATGGAATAAGGTGAAAAAGTGTAAACATCTTTCTGTCCTCGACTGTACCGTCAAGCCTGGCAACTTTGCAATTGGATACTAACTTAGCCACCTGCTGTGTGCTGATACTAGAGTAAAGCTAAAGTCATTTATATGTCTAACTAGCGGCCCGCCCTGGCTTCGCACGGGTGCAATAAAAAAAAATTACATACAAACCTTGTCCTGACAATTACAAACAAAATAAAAAAAGAATTAACCAAATCGGTCAAGCCGTTCTCAAGCTATGCGCGTAGGTACCTACATACTTTGGCAATTGATTTTTATTTATATAGATTACAGAGTTTATACTCTTTCTCGAGGTTCTGGCTATTTCTCTCTCAATTTTTTTTACGGAAAATTTGTCAGTATCCTTGAACCATGATAACCAGATTCTACGAGCAGAGTCGCAGACGAAATCTTGTCTAACTGCCGCACTCAGAAACGTCAATTATTTTTTAAGTTTCATTAAAGTTGCTGCGTCTTATTCTATTGCTATAGCAGAGAAAGTGACTGCAGCAACTTTAATCAAACTTAAAAGTTAATTGACGTCTCTGAGTGCGGCCGTAAGATAGAATAACTTACTTGTATTATTGGCAGTCCGCAGAAATTTTGAAGAAGAACCCTTACGGTCGTATTGCCAAAGCCGCTGAGTTTGCGGCAGCACTGTACGAGATTTGGACAGCGCGTTTGAACAAGGACCAGGAACTGTATACGAATATGGGTGTGATTAGTGACGGCTCCTTAGGCACTATAAAAGGTACTTAAAACATTAAATGCCGATAACTCGATAAAGGGTCGGTTTTGTATGGAAGTCGGGGAGCCTGGCCTTGAAAATCTGCCTGCATCGTATACAGCCGTTTATAAATTATCCTTAATTCGTGCATCGTTTATAGACAACGCGGTTAGCCTAGTTGGTAGTTCGTTCTATGGGTTAACTTGGCTGGAAGCGACCCTGCCTACGAAGCTAGCGGTCCCGGGTCCGAATCCCGCTATGGGCAAAAAATTTGTGCGATGAGAGCGAGTATCTGTTTCTGAGTCATGGTTGTCTTATATGTATTTAAGAATGTATTTCTCTATATAAGTATGTTTATTCTTGCCTAGTACCCGTAGAACAAGAATAGAGGATAGTTTGGGACTAGGTCAATTTGTGTGAGATCGTCCCTTGATATTTAATTATTTATTTTATTTATTGAATATGATTTTTTAATGTTTTTCAGGCTTTCCTTTTGTATTTCCTGTAGTCTTCACTGGTGACACGTGGTCTATACGCAAAAAGTTCAAGGAGACGTGTCATCTTAAACATGAAATCAAAAGAATAAACAAAGCAGTCCAATTACACCATGAGAAGGTATTGTTAACAAGCAATTGCGCATCTACTTTCGTAAAGTGCTATGCAAAGTGCAAAAGGTCTTAAAAAGACTTTCAGGTTCGGGTAAATTCAGTCAGACTCGCATAAGGCAGTACGAGAGCGAGTGAGAGAGGGATACAAAGCCTTTTTAAGCGCTATCAAATTCAAATTCAAAATCATTTATTTGTCCCACATAGGTTTCGCACTATTTTAACCCCCGACGCAAAAAGAGGGGTGTTATAAGTTTTGCGTATGTATCTGCGTGTTTGTTTATCTGTGTATCTGTCTGTGGCATCGTAGCTCCTAAACGGATGGACCGATTTTAATTTAGTTTTATTTACTAGATAGGAGACTTAATCAAGAGTGTTCTTAGTTCTTACCTTGTTTTGTTGAAAATCTGTTATTCCATTTAAGAGTTATGAGCTCTGAAAATAATAAAATGTTGACGGGTGTTTTATCAACTCTGTTAGGTTAGGTTATCTTAGCTTAGCACAGCGCAATTCTTGAAAAACGGGAACATCGTTGTGTGCTAAGAAGCTTGCGAGAATTGCGAGATACTTGCATTTGTGTACTAAAAAATTAATAACTAAAACCTAATACTAACACATCACTTAATGAGTGACAAATAAATAAAAAATTACTACTCATTAGACCTCGTTATCTCAGGGCAGTGAAATGTCACAAGTGTCAAAATAGGGGAGTATGTGGCCAATTGGAACAATTTTATATTTATTTTAAGTTTAATAGCCGTCCGAACAGTATAAATGGCACATTTGAAAAACAAACAAACTTAACCCTTTTCAAAACACGAAATACCATTGGTGCAATGGTGCAATTGGGAATCTGATAACAAACAAACATATACAGTTTCGCATTAATAATGTCAGTGGGATAATAGGAATATGCGATTATTTAAAAATAAAACGAATGTGAAAAGTAAAATTGTTTTAATATGAAAATTAATATCTACTTTTTTAAACATTTGCCGCTTGCAAACTCATTGTGGCTCTTTGAATTAAGATGGTTATGTATGACATATTTATTTTGGAATCAATCGTAAATTGCACCATTTACAAAACAGCTCGTTCTCAATTTTTACCTAAAAATCATAACCGTCAAGGTATTTTGTCTTTAATATTTCCATTGTAACAAAACAAAATTATGCTAACCGTAAATTCACATACTGAGTATTGATGTACTTGTCAATATGACTTTCCATAGCAAATAAATAAGTCTAAAGTTATCGGGTTACCCTTGACCAACGAAGTCTATACTTATAAAGATTAGATTATGATGTCGAAATATTATAAATATAACTATCTAGGTATAACTTTATGTGTGAATGTTGAAGTGGAATGATTGAAATGAAAGTTTAAAAACTTAAATAGTAGTAATGTTCTTGTAATTTGAAATTGTCATTTTTTAAATAACAATTACTTTTTTTTTTTTTTACTTACAATAAATATCAAACTGTGCAATTGCCCCCACGTTTCCCTATTTGCCGTCATTGTCCTGAGATAACGAGGTCTACTACTCATATTATGGTGCACTGCTATATTTTTTTAGTACATAACAGACTGAACGTCAAACTTGCTTTCGCAGTTTCTAATAAAGAAAACAGAGTTTAATGATGTATTTCCACCGGCGAGGCGAGGCGAGGCGAGGCGAGGCGGGAAAATCGTGACGCTTTTGTTTTCGTTTTCGCATAATTTTGTACAGTCGAAGTCATAAATATGTTTACACTTTAGTACCTTGTCACTTTGATCGTTGTGACAATTTCATATGACAGTTTAACACGTTCAATGCGGCATGACCACTATAGGGCCATGTGCGACTTTACCTGGGTGCGGCGCCGAAAATAGCAGTTCTCTCGGTGGTGCGGGGGTGATTTCTATGTGTTATCTCATTAGTACAAAAGAGACAAGTATAGGTTTATGCTTGTATTATTAAGTAGGACTCAGTTTGATTAAAACATTACATGGCAAAATAATGTTCACGACGCACAGAAGTGAAATATTATCAACTGTGTGCGGCGTGACCAGTATATTGCCATACACCGTCACCTCATGCCGCACTGCGTGAGAGCGCGCGGACTGATCAGTCTTGCGTAGTGATGTGTCGTGATAACTCAATGTATCGGTGTAAGACCTAAGACTATACAAACAAATACAAACTTCTACGATAATTTTTCTTTTAACCAGTAGGTAATTGCCTAAATCAAAGAGAAATAATGTTTCTATTAATATGTACAAGAAGGTTATAATTAAAGTATGTTATCTCTTATTAGAATTTTCTGTAAAACTTAAAACTGCAATGGTCAATCTCATTACTAGTCACAGTCAGTCTGATTAAAGTAATATTTCGTTATTATTGTCTTTTTTCTGATTCTCTTAATAATAATAAAAAGTGAATTTTGAATATTAAAAAAAAAGTAGTTCATTTTTATTGTCGATGATTTATTTTGCAATATTTCCCATCACTATTACCCCAACCAAGCTTTATAATCCTAGTGCGGGATGGCAAAATGTTTCTCATAAAATCAGATCTTCACAATTGGCCTTATATCTCTAGAAGTATGAAACCAAACTGGAGGCGGTTCCTGCGGTATATATTACAGTATATATGCTACTAGTAGAAAAAAAAATGAAAGTATCTGCAAATTTCATAAAAATATAAGCCTTTAAACATAGTAGGTGATGTGGGCAAATAAAGGTCACGTCGCACCATGGTAGGTTTGCGTATGAGAAGTATAGAGGTCACGCCGCATTCTCGGCAAGTTTGGTATATTTGATGCCGCGTTGAACGTGTTAAACACGACGTTGAATAGACAAGGTACTAAAGTGTAAACATGTTTATGACTTCGACTGTATGACTGTACTACACAGCTTCCTCGCACAGCCGTGGTTACTTACTACTGACTGACCCAAAATAGTTAGGCGAATGTCAAGTGTGAACCCTGCCTACCATTGACATTAATCTACACTTCTACACTAATATTATAAAAAGGTAAAGTTTGTAAGTATCCAGGATGTAGGTGGAAATCTCCGAAACTCCTGATCCGATTTAAAAAATTCTTACACCAATATTTAGTATAGACTTTCAGGGTGGCAATAGGCTATATTTTAACTTATATTAACCAATGCGAAGCGAGGACGGGTCGTTATTCTAGATAAATCTGTCGTCCATTCAGCATTGCACTGTTTTCAGGTGATATCATTCTGCAAGAAGTTTTTGCAAGAGCAATTTTTAACTGTATATACATTAGAAGACGAGGAAAGTGTGGAGACTGAAGGGTCTGTGAATGAAGACAGCTGGCTGGTGAGCGTGTCGCATAGTCGCGACCAATAAAATTAGTTTCATCTATTTAAAAAATATATTAATTAGTATTTTATTGCCTTTTTAATCCCCGACGCAAAAACCGATGGGTGCTATAAGTTTTACGTGTGTGTCTGTGTGTTTGTCTGAGGCATCGAAGCTCTCAAACGAATGAACCCATTTTTATTTCATTTTTAGGGTTCCGTAACCAACGGTGCCTAAAGGGACCCTATTACTAATCCTACACCGTCCGTCCGTCCGTGTTAAATTTAAAGAGCTGTATCTTTTGAACCGTAAAAGATAGCCCTTTGATTTTTTTGTGCAGAACATGTGATATAACGGCGGATTTCCTAACAAATAATAAAAAGAGTCAAAAAGTAAAATAATAAGTGGAGTTTTCATACAAGAAACGTTTTGACGTTTTTTTGTATTTGTTCTATAGTAAAAACGGTAATATATAAATACAATCGAACAAACGCTATGAAAAAACAACAAGTAATAAAAACTGACCAAATGTGTATACGGAACCCTCAGTGCGCGAACCCTCTCGCCATACCAGCCATACCTCCTTCATCATCCAGTCCTTTTCTTTTTCCATTTCATACGCGTTTTATGACTTCTTTCGAGTTAAATAATTAATTAAAAAAAAGGTTCCCACGGTATTACCGAAGAACGTTTAAAAACTGATTAATTTAACAAATAATTGTATTATTTGGTAAACCGCTTTTTTTCTGATACTGTAAATATTTCAGGATTTTTATAAAACTAACCTAACCCAACCTAACCTAACGATGGTCCTGAAATGTTCACAGATTCGGAAAAAAAAGCGGTTTGCCAAATGATATAATTATATGTAAAATGAATCAGTTTTGAAACGTTATTTGATAAAATGACAGGATACCACGTATCCGACATAATACGATGTCGTATGATTAAGATTATTCCCTGCATCTCTACCATAGCACGGAACTCGATAAAATGTCCAACCACCGGAATAACCGCAACAGGATGGGATTTTTCCATAAATATAGCCATAGATTAATTTAATTTCACAGTTTTGTAAGTGGTATAAGTAAGTGTTTCGGGGTGCGACTTATTTTTCATTATTCGATTTGATTTTAAAAGATTACGGCCGCTCCTAAAAGATAAAAAAGAGACGGATACACGGCGTGAGCTCAGTAAATAGGGTAGGTACCGTGGAATCCTAAAGACAATGTTGGTAAAGATGGTAAAACACCAAAACCAATGTAACTGAATAGCATAGAATTTACATTGCTTTGAGTAAACAAAATAAGAAGCTTCATAGCTTACTTAATATATGTTGATAGTGGTCCTGGTACAAAGTTGAAGCAATTTCCGTATTGCACACCTTATTCGTACAGTGAACGCGTCGGCGCATTCCCGTACAAGTTGATCAACTAATCCAAGTTTTACCTACCTACGGAGTAATGAGAGGAGTTTGATTTGGATTTCCCTCAAACATGGAAATTTGCAGAGCTTAAAGAGCCTTTATTAAGATCGCTTATATATGTCATTGCAATTAGTAATTATTGCATAACCGTTACAGTTTTATTTAAGAATTTATAGGGTTCCGTGCTAGAAAGGTAGGTAATAATTATCGGAACTCTCATGGTGCGACTTCGTCCGTCCTACTGTCTGTCCGTCTGTCCCGGCGGCAAATTTCCACAAATACTCATGCTGTCGACTGACTTTTAAAATTGTTTTAAATATTGTTTAGATCCTTATTCTAAATTTAATAAATAATATATTTTCTTTTCTGGAGTAGGTAATAAGTACATTTCGTAACACTTTTTTTTGGTAGGTACTTTTCGACTTATGTTAAAAATTACTATTAGCTGTTCGGCTTTTAATAATAACTAGCGACCCGCCCCGGCTTTGCACGGGTGCAATTATCCAAAAAAACCTTTTAGGTTTGTAACCTTGTTCTGACAATTACGAACACAACAAAAAAATCAGCCAAATCGGTCGAGCCGTTCTCAAGTGATGCGCTTACATGAATTCAGCACTTGATTTTTATTTTGTACTAGCGACCCGCCCTCGCTTCGCTCTGAGTACATAAATCTTCCATGAAAAATTATCTAACTGATGGTGAAAACCGCATAAAATCCATTGCGCAATTTGAAAGATCTAAGCGTACATACAGAGCGACAGAGCGGGCAGCGAGTTTGTTTTATACAGTATAGATAGATAGATTACTTCTCAAAATAGAAAACTTATTACCTATAGAAAACCATCTTTCAGTGTTCTATTGGCTATTACTTCCAATAACATAAAATTCGTGATGGTATACCTTTGTCGTGTAATGGTGTATTTTTCTCTCGCGATCCTAATATTTCATTTCATCACCATTTTATCCAACACTGAAAAACAGAGGATCCCAAGCTTATTGGACTGCGCGTGAACAAACAAAGCAACTGGGCCAGTAATGGAAATTACATACCCCGAGGTCGGAAATCAAATTGACATAAGAGGTTAAACAAACGAAGCGGTCAGGGAGCCGGGACCGAGGTCCGTCGAATATTAATCGGCCGGTAAATGCGCTTTTATTTGGTTCTCGCCTCTCTGGTCTACTCGATCAGGCTTTGGTATTGTTCTATTTTTCAACTGTGGTTTTAATGGAATCAAGTATATTGGAGTTTTTTGTGTGTTGTTTATTTGTTATAACTGTCATTGGTCATTGTCATTAACATTTATTGTTACCCGTTATAGTTGAATTTTACATTCAAAAATAATGGGCCAAAATATTCGACGTTAAGGGCTTTTAAACGTTAGGCAAGAGAATATAATCACTACGTTAACGTTAGGTACACATTTCATTTTCTTGTCGGAGACATGGGCGTGGAATATATTTTTCATTCATTCTATGGAGTAATGACACCATCATGTAATAAAATTATAACGAGCAATATTTGACTGATCTAAGTACTATTTGGTTTCATTATAATAATATAATTATTCCATTAAAAAATTCACTGCCTGTTTCACAATCGTCAAGTAAAGCATATCCGTCAAATAAATTTAGCCCTTACCCTTTCTTATACTTGAAAATAGACAAGGAGAGAGCTATGTTTATTTCATAGATGAATTTACTTGTCGATTCTCAAACAGGCCCTTAATGCCTCCATATAACATACTCAATACACAATACTTAAACTATTGCATTCCATAATGTTAGTTTACAGATGTTAGGCTAACTTAAGTAACTACAGTAATCATTTATTATAACTTAATTTTTGTCGAGCACCGAGCTAGGCCACAGACCTAGAATCATGCTACGCTTTACATTTTGGCGAAACTAAGGGCCGTATTAATTAATAAAGTGATCTTATTTGAGATGCTCAAAGTAAACGCCAAGTCATAGAAAAAACTGACGTCTTGAGAAGTGCATTTCAGCCAATATCGGTTTATTAATACGGCCGATAATCTCAAGTTCTTGAGCTCACCATTTGCTCTGGCGTCACTTCAAGAACAAATGACAACCTCAGAGTTATGTCCGGAACCGGACATCTTTACCGTCCGTGTTCCGTCAGGCCTATCGCTTGCGTCAGAACACTCGGCCTGAGACGCACGTGACTGCTTTCATAAGATCCGAACACCGTGTAGACGGCGAACTCGAACTACCCACTCGGCCTTGAACCCACTTACATTCGAGTTCGACAAGCACTATTTCACTTACATTGTTAAGAAGACTAACAGCCTCTTCTACAGATCGTTATGGATATAACCAATTCCGGGCTGCAACAAATGGCTCGATTTCGACGGCGAATTGATCGGCGTTCGGTTTTATTTTATAAAAAGTTTACAGGCAACGGGCGGATTTTTTTTGATTCTGCAGACATTATAAAGTAGATAATGGACAAAAATCTAGTAGCCAGTTTTTAACAGGAACTGCGAGCTTAGTTTGCAAGTAATATCACCGCCATCTGGGGCCTTAAAATTAAACTTCCGGTTTGAGTGGCGCTGTGTAAGTTTTAGTTATGTATAAACTGAGATGTTTCTCTAATAGATTCCAGTGAAATACTTCAAGTTAGCCTGCGGCGTACTACTTTCCTATAAGAAAATTTTCCGTTACATGATTTTAAACAATTTCGAATTTCCACTTTCCGTGCGCTTATTAATCAACATTCTTATTTAAATATGGTTTAAGCAATCATTATTGTGACAAGTAACAAAATCTACTTAAATTTATGAACTACTTCTTTTGCCAATCCCGATTTGATTTGATTAAATGGATCGACATGTGCATAAAAATATACCGAAAATATTTATTTGTTCAATTTGTTTTAATTGCACTTAACTTGCTGATAATAAGTATTTAACCAGTTAGATCAACAATTTCTCCCACGACCTCACTAAATCGTCGCCGTCTCTACAAAGTCTACATCAAAAGCAGAAGATTCAAAAGTAGAGAGAATAAATAACGTAAGTTTCCCCGTGCTTTGTTTACCCGTTCTCGCAGAAGGACTTAGTGTCACATTAACACGGGCGGGACTGCGATCGCGGGTCGCACCCCGGGACATTCGTTATCGTTCCAGCGTACTTCCTGGATTTATTGACTTTTTTCCTGCCTTAATTTCCAGAGATTCGGTCGATAAAATTGTCAAGATGAATGGTTCTCGGCAGCACTGGAACATTAACGTTACCCCAGGGAAATATTCTTTGCGACACGATTAAGTTTTAAACTGTTCCATGCTCACCTTGTTTATAGGTTTTTTATATCTCTTTTTTAAGGCTGTGCAATAAGTCCATCCGTATAATCCCGTCGCGGGAAACGAGCGCACGGATGAATGAATCAGTGAAATGAAAATGTCGACTAGATAATCCTATCGACGTAACGCGAGTGTGATAAAAAGTATTACGTCTAAGCTGGCCGGATGACTGAATGAAGTATATAATGTGAAAAGGTTTGTGAGTACAAAAGAATATAAATAATTCAATAAAAGAAACCGCAGACAGATTACTGGGTATTGAAAACGCTGCAATAAGAAAGACAAATCTGACTTTATTCGTACTGAACTGTGACTGAATGTGTTTACTCTAATGCAATTTCTATCAGATATTTTCATAAGAAAAATAACGAAAGTAAGAACTGACGGTTTATTAAAGCAATAACGTTCTAATCCTAGCATAAAGTGGGTAGCGAGGCCGGAGCGGGTCGAAAAATTTGTTTAAAAATTCAATACCGTCTATAAGAAACTCGTTCAGAGAACGCAACGGCCTGCGAACATTCCCATTTACCCTTAATAACATGGGAGAAATTGCTCGATTAGTGCAAAAGGGATACCTCCCTGTGCCCCGATCGCGAACCGAAACGAAACTTTTTTTAGTATTTAGGAGGGTATCCTAAAAATTGTATTGAAACAACCTTTCAGTTGTTTACGATTATGACGTTGAATTCTTTACTATTTTATAAGTACGCGCGCTACAAGTGTTGCTTTGATTCAAAGGTTCAAGGCTGGCACCTACTCGTACTTAAGGATTGAAAGTGTTGAAAAAAGGATTTGGTAATTAATCTTAATGTAAATAAGATTTCAACGGCTTACAGTTTAGTCGTAGTAAGTACAGCGCACACATTCCTTTTACCCGACTACCCAAGAAGGAGGGTAATGTTGTTCGAGTATACACATATGAATACTTCCATGCCTGTTTTTTGTGACCTCTTATAAACTAAATGACTTGACAGGTGCATGCCTTGGTCTTATATCCTTTGATGTTATGTTTCTCATCATTTAGAGGAAATGCTTATCTTAACCACAATACTTATAACTGTACCTATATTTAGGTCACAAAGAAATATTGATTCTAATTCTGATTTCGAATACCTTATTAAATAACGTGACTATTGGGCAGCTTTCGGTAACCAAAACGGAAAGCACAATATAATAATAATTGCGTTTCCTAAAAAATCCAATTACATTTGCATGAAATCCATTCTGTTGTAGCATCCTTGTCGACAGCGGGTCAATTTATGTAACAGCTAGGTCAAATACACTTAAAAATACACGTTAATTAAATTCTGCAGGCTCTTAGTACATTTGTATCAGTCCAATGCATTGGAACTAATCTGGTCTTCGATAGAGCACACTGAAACCATTTCCTCTAATTAGTCCACGTTCCCGTCGGCACAATATCCTTTTCTTCAATTTTTACCTCTACTGAATGAAGGCTGTAAACAAATGAATAAAAAATCCCAAAAAGCAATAAGAACCTCTCCGCGTTGAGTGCTACGAGCCTTCGATTTCTCTTTAAAAATGTAAGTCCATCAGTGTGACACGGTCTCTTCATTTTTTGTACACTGAATAATAAATATTCGCTTTCCACAATGAATTCAAACATCTCAAAACTTTTTATAGGATGATTTAGTGACCACTAATGTATTGTTCTTTAACATGCAAATGTTTTAGGTACATAATATTGTTATTATTTCGAATGGGGATAGTTGTATGAGTTGAAAGTAAAATCTGAAAAGTCGGGAAGCTGTCGGATTAAAGGCATTCAATTTAAATGTCCCAGATCTTAGTCCGGCGAGTTCGTAAGCAACCGCCCGTGAAATTTCATTTAATCACTGGAAAGAAGTGCAGGTCTCGGCTAATGCAGATTGCGAGCTTCACCTCGAGGGTCGGTTAATTTATAGCCTAACAAATTTTTATTCTTCCTCGAATTGCTTGAACGTCCATTTATTTCCAAAGTTAATCGACTGAATTCCTCAAATTAGATATTTCACTCGATAACTCTTCTCGCCCCTTTTCGATTTGGTAAATAGTGATTGTTGTAATCTTTTCTATTTCAGTTTCCTTTGTTAAGGATATGGGTTGGTAGATTGATATCGATTGGTCTATAGATGACGCCATAGATTGTATCATGTGGTGAGAACTCGACACAATCTCATTATGTAGGTTTATCTAAGCCAAGCGCTCACTAGCTTTAATAATGAAGTAATTATCTGCTAAGACTTTACATCGTGGCGTCTTTAACGCGAAGACCTTGTACGGATCAATCTTACAATCCCACAAATCTTTTATTATAGTCAAAAATAATCCCATCAGCCAAGTAAATAAATTTAAAGTCTCATTTAAAGTCTCCACAATTAAGCATAGAATAAAACCCCTGAGTGGGCTCACGGCAACTTAAGGCTATCGTTCTGGAATTGGTGACCTTTTTTCTTGTTGACATCTTTATGGAACGATTTTCAAGATGTCGAGGCGTGGAAAAGTTAAATAAATCCGAGAGGAACATTAGATAAGGGAATGGCTTTTGTAATGTCTTCGGGTCGCCGTAAATGCAACCGATGTGCCATAGATATCTGTCAGGAGCATTGCGGAGTCAAACTTTGTTTCTTTGTGTAAAACTATTGCGATTTTCTACGTCTCGATGAATTAAATAATAATAAATAACACTTGTTTTCATGTTGAGCAATGCAGTTGATAAACATTACCGGATTCACGCTGTTTATCATCGTTGCAGTGAACAGAAGATTTTGAGTGATGTATGGAGCATTTAATGCAGACCGATGCGTCGCGCCCTGCAGCGGAGTGTAAACGCGATGGAGCCATAAAACATCATTGTTTTGTATTGGATTGGGAATAAATCAGACGCACCGTAACGGAAATACATAAAGTGCTTTAGTTTTGATTTTAACGGCTTTTGCAATATGTACGTCACACGTTTTATTGTTCAAAATATTTTTAATAACATTTACAAATATTTAAAAGGAAGGAACAGTTAGCATTCATATTTAAAAGCGAAATTAAGTACTTTAACTAACACTAACGTATTAATACCCCTTTTGGGGTTATAAGCGTAGTAATATTTCTTCGTTTATTCATACTCAATATTAATTAAGTATCATAACATAATCATTTAATGGAAAAAGTGTCAGAAAATAACAAGTATGTTTAGATAATCTGTTATAATTAGAATATTATTTACGCTATTTTTTTTTGTTCTCCAGTGGACGAATAAACAAATAAGCTTTTGAAACAATATCCTTTCTCGCAACCTTTATTTACTAATGAAAATTAAGGTTGCAAAAGTTGTTATCGTTGTTTTCTATCTCTATCAATATACGACCAAATCGCGCGGCTATCGGTCCCTAAAGACATTAATTTGGCAACACCGACGATACCGCGGTGTCGAGTTGATTTCCACGGATCACAAAACGTTAGTGTTGCGAGTTTTGATTTAGGCATAATTGGCGAGTTGGTAGCAATGATAATTTACGGGGAATATTCGTCAGTGTCAACGCAAGCGCTGGTTGCGTGGACGGCAAGTGACGCCACAACATTTGCTATCAAACTTTAGCTGTGGAATGTGGATTTCTATTGTAATTAAACTTACGTTATGCTTGGGATTTTCATGTTTACTAATTTTGTCTGTATATGATTGGGTACTAAAATATATCCAAAATAGTTTTTGCTACAAATGTGATTGTGTTTTTGTTATTCTGCTTGACCTTCTTTAACACTGATGTTTTTCACAGAAAATGTAGTATAGGATCAAGAGGGTCAAAGTATCCCTGATAGAATTAACGCCAGTTTTTTTAGATCGCCAATGTCCCTGCCATAATTTTGATATCGTTACCCATCATACCAACAGGCACCGTCCGTTTGGTGTACTCGTACCTAATAATTTACCCAGCATCTTGATTGCTTTTTTTCTCTTGATGGCAAAAACTTTAAGGCGCAAACGTTTTTATCCTTAAAATCTTACAAGGCTAAACGTTATAAAATGTTTATGAAACGCGTCAATGTTTAGAGATTCATTTTAAGCACATGGACGTACCTACATGTCCACATTGTTACTGCTAAGTGTCTAGTGAAATAAGAACTCCCGGTTTTTACTAGGGCTTGTGATATACGTGTTACACGCGGAACCGTAACTACGTAGCCTTAGCACCGGCGGTGCTAAGATCCCGTACTACACGGTCACGTCAAAGATACGTATCCGTTTCTGGATTCGGCTACGTTCCCGCGAATCTCGGCTTCGGCTCCGCTCCGATCGGTTGTTGAAAGAGAGCTTGTGTCGAACGGACCCTTCGCATTATGTGTTATACTCGTGGTCTTTGCATTGATTTGATTCCAGATGTTTTTTTTTAAGTAATTACATATTGGTATTATTCTGTTCTCTGATAACCAGCCATTATGAGTTCGTACAAAAAAACGACTGGATCCGATCTACGTATAAATAAGATACGTATCTCCGTGTACACGTAGCTACGTATCTTAATTACACGTAGCCGAATAACACGGAGCAAACGGAGCGGATCTCCGTTGCCGATTAACACGGCAACGGAGATTCGGCTACGGGTACACGAAACACGGTCACGACCAGGAGCACTAGTTTTTACCCTGCTGATCCTATCTGAGCTATGAACTTTGGAATTAAACACTAGGTATCTCTTTTAATTTTTTTTGATAGAGGTACACTCATTGCACGCTAACAAACGTGTAGGGTAATTCACCAAAGTGAACAATGACGTAGAAAAGCACAATATCCTTTCAGCCGTAATTTTATAAGTTAAAAATCAAAGTATAAACCAAATTAAAGCAGTCACTCTAATACTACAATTACGTAACACAAAATAATAACATGAAAAATAACCTCATCCAACGACAACTTTTTCATCATAAGTTAGCCATCCATCGTACTGTTTGCAGGGTTGTGCCAGAGCCCTAGTTATTCTGGCGACACGTCCCACATAGGGTTGCGCAATTCGTCTCGTCAGTCGGGTCTAGCTTATCGAGCAGTCCGCACTCGAGCATGTGCGAACTGAAACTGATTTATGGCGTCGATGATAGTGTGTCCAGACGGACAACGCTTATTAATTGCTAGTCTCAGTGTGGCTGGTAATGACTACATGTGAAATATTAATGTAAGGGCAGTTGGTAGGTACTATGAGTTTATAAGCAATTTTATTACGTGATGTTTGAAATGCCATAATGTACTGATGAATAGGTGATCCGGGGTTATTGTATCCTTACTCCCTTACTAATAGGTACTATAAATGCAAGAGTATGTTTGTTTGTTTATCCCGTCTTCACGGTTCAACGCTTCAGCCAATCGACAAGACATTCGGTACAGAGATACTTTATACAGACACGCACATTTTCCGTTCCCGAGGGACTAGCGATAAACGAAATCTACGTGTACTTTGCAGTGTCTTCTTCTCAGCAGTGGTCACTTGGAAAGTGCTGCATGATGCTAGATTTTAACGTGTAAAAGTGCCCGTGCGGCCTGCCTATTAAACAAATATAATAAAATAAATAAATAAAATAAAAATTGTTTATTTAAATGTGTACACCGTTTTGGTTACATGTTATTTGGTAATTTAACTTAAAAAGTACACACACATAGTTTGACTTACAGAGAAAGCATATCATTATCATTATTACCGCGCCAATTAATTATGAAAAAAATATGGTAACAATGATGCTTGAAATTGTCAACTGAATGAAATTAGTAAAAAAAAAAAAAAAACTCCTTTTTTGAAGTAGAAATACTAAAAAAAAACGCTATTAAAGGTTCAATATAAATTGCTAATGAAGAGTCGATCGCTATGCGGGTAGTTGCGGTGGAAACCGATTTGACTGCTCCATAACTACAGACAGGTGTTATCCCGCTCCCGCAGGAAGTTTCATTAGACGGGAATATTGCGTTACAATGTTCGGAGACGGCCTCGGCCGGGCTCTGTTCTGACCTAATTAATTTATTGTCTAGGGACTCTGTGACACTAATTTTGATGAATTGTCTCCTGTATGTATAAGTTCTATCGATATTTTATAAGAGGTAGAACTATGCAGCTTATTACTTATTATAATAATGTAATTGCAAATCAACTATATGGATAGTGAGATAATACGTACCTAATTGGAGTATTTATAGATAAGTTATAGTTTAGAAGATTTGCACAATCAAACACAAATCATACACACATACAATTATTTATACATCGATTCTAAGAACAAAAATTAGCTCACTGTGCCCAGTTATTTATTACGTGAGGTTAAATACTTAGAGCAGAGTTCACAAATAATTAAACGGAGTTTAATCATAGCAAGTATTTACGGTTATCAAACGATTGATTAAAAATATAATTTTATTACAGGCAAGCTTTGCGCTAAGTATCACCGCCTGCGCACACAAACTTTAACTGTCCCATGTAGTTTTATCATTAAGAGTTTATTGATGGAGGACGTGTTTAGCTAAATCGTCATTTTTACCCGACTTTTTGATCTGAATGTATGTATGGTTTCTTGTTCCCTCATAGAGGCTGAACGGATGGCGCGATTTTGACAAACAAATGTCCCTGGGTACTAAAAAAATAAACTAAACCAAAATGTCTAAATTAAAAATATATACCTATTTGATAGTTGACATAATATAGACGACGGTATGAAAACATGTTTACTTTTTATTAGACTTGTTATTATTAGTATGTCTTGGTGTATGGGAGCAATGCTTATCGTTACATTAGTGTCGATGGATATCAAAATTGCCTAAGTCCTTGAAAGGTAAAAGAATTTAAAACTTAATGTTGTATGGACGTGAGTTTGAAATGCGTTGACACATTTGTAACCATTCTTAAGCCACACACGTGTGTTTCTATTGTTTAGGCAATACGAATAAAGGCTAGGATATAGTAAAAGCGTTGGCTTACCGCTGCGCACGGGCACGCTCCGTGTGTAACTTACCTACGCTTTGTATGTAAGAGTAATGTCACCCACATGGAACATACAGACGCAGAAATAGGATTTCAACATTGCACTAACTTAATTTTTAAATATATATATCTTAGTATAATACAGGGTGTTTTTTTATTCGTCTTAAACATTTTGGGGGTTAAATCAGTAAGTCATACTGACCAACTTTCACTATGGGACCAACCCCGAAATCGCGAAAAAAAATTTGACCCTCCCATACAAAACATTGTCAGCTGACTAGCCAAAATGTATGGGTGGTCAATTTTTTTTTCGCGATTTCCGGGTTGGTCCCATAGTGAAAGTTGATCAGTATGACTTACTGATTTAACCCCCAAAATGTTTAAGACGAATAAAAAAACATCCTGTATATGCGTAGTTTCGTAACGCCTTTTCTGCTAAACGAAGCTAAGGCATGCGCAGCATGACCGTGTTTGGAAGTGGCAGGCCATGATCACTTCCACGGTAATTAGTATCTATACCTACCATTTGTAGTTGTTTCCGCGGGACAGTAAAACTTCTGCACGTTTGAGCGATTATAAATTTATCAAACAGAAGCAGGACAGCAGCTTACATAACAAATAATCGTATATCTAACACATTTACAGCGTATCGTATAGGCCGGCAAGTAGCACATATAAGTAATCCTATAATTACCTCAGTTGAGAGGATCCATTTTGAATGGTCGTAAAACTGGATGGCCACAACACCGGACCGTCCTATTGCACTATAAACCGTTGGCTAACAGGGATTACTACACTTCCATGCGCTAGATTTACTTGCCCACTTAAGCCGATAAAATTATTTTCTGTTTACGTTAAGGTCGTACTTGTTACTAAGTTGTGCTTTAATAGAAAACTGTAACAGCCTTATAGGTCGTTTTCAAAAATATTGTACATAGTTAAGGGCTTTAATTAAAACTAAACTTAATTGATTCCTTTGTGTAACGAAAGCTACCCATATAGTTTGTATGACTAACTTTCGCTACACAAATGAATCAATTATGTTTTGTTTTAATTAAAGCCCTTAACTGTGTACAATTTTTTTGAAAACGACCCTTATAATAAACGAGGAATAACCGCGGAGTAGCTAAGCGATGCTTTGTCCTTATCTGTCATCGACAACGTGGTTAGCCTAGTTGGTAGTGACCATGCCTACGATGCTTGCGGTCCCGGGTTCGAATCCAGGTATGGCCAAATATTTTTCTGAAGACCATGAGTATTTATGGATGGTTTCTATGTATTTAAGTATGTATGTATTTATATACTTATATAAATACATACATACGAATAAGAATAAATACTCACATACTTATGTTTATCGTTGTACCTATAATACAAGCCTAGAGGTTAGTTTGGGACTAGGTAAATTTGTGTGAGATTGTCCCTGATATTTATTATTATTATAATTATTATTGTGACATTTGAATTCGACAGATAAGGACAAAGCATGGCTCAACTACTCCACGGTTACTCCACGTTTGTTAATAAGGGCTTATGTGTTTTAACCAATTTTTATTCCGTGGTACATACGTAAAAGTTACATTACGTACGTTCCACGGAATAAAAAATTGGCAGTAATTACGTACACACTCTGTTTTTCCAATAAAAGTGAAAGTGAGTGTCAGTTTGTAAAATCACAAGAAGCGAGGTATTGACTTTTGCACTGGGTCATAATTTTTGTCTCTAAAAATATTCCAGAGGTTACATCGATAAATAAATTCTTCTCTGACGAGATCCCAGGCGGAAGCCAGGTGTGAAATTCTTGCAAATACGTGATCTCCTACCACGTCGTCATTTTGTATCCAAAACTCCTATGCTGTGTACGAAAATAAAAATGTTTAAAATTACAGGTTCTATAAGCGCTACCTACAGTACTTTATATGAGTTAAACAAATGTTATCTTATTTTTATCTAAGCTTTCGTAATAGTCGAGTATTTTTAAAGTGCAATTGATATAGGGTTTAAAAACCATTAAGGCGAAATGGTTTTCGAATAAAGGTACAAACAAGGCTACTCAATTGGAAAAATATGATGTAAAAAATATAGTTAGTAAATAAGGAATCTTAAATATACATATAGCTACGCGTGACTTGAAATCCTTTGTCCGGTTATAGTTGCGACAATGTTGAAGCCACTCATAACTTTTTCGAAGTACAGAAGAGTGTGAAAGCAATCGAAAATACTTTTCAATTGAGTTCAAGAACTAGAAACTCACATGAAAATATACTTTATGGTTCTTGTTCGTTTTATATATCCTTGCAATCAAATTGTTAAAATTGGCCTTGGCAACTTGGTGATATGACTTGGCCATTTTTTTACAATTAGGCGTTGTTCTTAGTGATGTTAAAGAACGGACTTTAGCGAGATGTCTCGTCAAAAAGCCATTTATTTTACACGTGACCCCGCGAGGTCTCCGACGAACGTGGAATACAAATCCAAGTGTTTTAAGTTAAAGTATATTCTTCGTACTCCAGTTTTTTTTTTTGTATTTTTTTTTATTATTCAAAAAAATATTTAAGTATGTAGTTATGGTTCCAATTTTTAAATAATGCCTAAAATTTTAATTGTTGAGCCACTATAGATAGAACCCTATCGCAGAAAGTCAATGATTGTTTTGACGTAATTTCTTTCTCTTGACGCTGTCGTCATGACAGGGATCTATAGTAAATACAGCCAATTTAAATCTGGGATAAATACCATTGGTATTTCCGGCCAGTTATGATATGGGAGCCTTCAAGAAAAGAGCGTTCATCTCCCTAAAAGGCCGGCACCGTACCGAAAACTCTTCTTGAATTGCCGGTGTTCACGGGCGGTGGTGATTACTTCCCACCAGGTAACCCGAATGCTCGTTTGCCTCCCTATATATACAAGGTGGGCCAAAAGAAATCACCCTATTGGAAGATGCTCTCATTTTTGCAAAGTCGCCAATGTCAAATCTGTTTTGACATTTGTGGACTTGACAGATGCAAAATACAAGTGAACAAGCCATGGAGCGATACACTCCCCAAGAACGCGGAATAATCGTGTCTATTTTTTTGCGTAACAATTCAAAAAAAGAGAGTCAAACAACATCGGATGACTTCTTTTGGCCCACCTTGTATATATATATATATATACCACCATAAGGCTCCATACCCATCACCACGGCGCGGCGCCGCCACCGTGTAAGCTGATCTGAATAGAGAGGAGGTGGTATCTCCCCTGTACCAAACTTGATTAAAGTAGATTGATCTCGATTAGCAGTTTATATCTATCCATAAAGAATATTATATCTCCGTCTTCATATCAGCCAATAGACGTCCACTGCTGTACACATGCCTTCTCTAAGGGTAACCACGACAGTCATTTTTGTGCGGCTCTTATCAATCGGAAAGAAGTAATAACAGATTGTAAACAATACTTATAAAAATATTGGCACAAACTTATTTCTCCTATGCAGAAAAACACGTCTATTACAAAACACCGCTTTAACAATTTAAACATGTTCGATACTTGTAAAGTGTAATCCTGGAGGGTTGGGAGTTAGCTACTTTATTGTTGTGGGGAAGATCAGCACGTGAAGGATGAAGGTGCGACGCCAACTTTGTTGAGATAAAACTTGTTTGCTAGTTGATGCCCTCGTATTAAATGGAGTTTGCGTCGGATAATGGCGGGGAATCAGTAAATCTGCCATTGTGGAGACGTTGCAAGCAGCATCTATAATAGGGTCGGATGAGCATGGACTTTGGATAAAAGTATAAAAGCCTTACTTTGTTGTTCTACTGCTGGACTAGACTGGCCGAATTAGGCGGTTATCCCAAAATAAAACAGTTTAACTTTATATACATAATAGAGAATCATCCTTACTAACGCTGTGTGCAATGCACATATTAATATGTTAGGCAATCAGTCTGTACTCCCCACAGCCTGAAATAGAGGGTAATGACTAAGAAGTTTATTTATAACCTCTGGAAACTGCACGCCTAACAGCCAACTTGATTTATTTTTTGCATTTTTTTCTCTAAGAATCAAGAAAAGAACAAAAACATGCTCTGCAATCTCCATAGGTTATTAGCTTTTTGGCTCTTGGTAATGACACGTCATTTCAAATTTCCATAATTTCCACGCGGACTCGGGAATAGGTAAACATTATTGAATTCAGATAAAATAAAAATCAGTGTTCAAGTTTCTTCTAAAAGTTTTCCATCATTATAAATAATACCATGTAATGTGTCAATGGGTGTCAATACAGCACAAAAAGAGAAAATCCTACGCTAAGCACAGTTTTTAATGCGTAAAGGTTCTTGTTTATTTATAAGTACCGGTGTCTAAAACAGCTGCAATTACGGGCATTTATAGTTTAACCTCAATTAATGTTCTGTTTGTTCTGTGCTACGAACTATGGCGAATATAATACCGACCGCTCCGTTGTTTGCTCGCGCGGGTAAGTTAGTTATTACCCCGAGATCGGTCACTCGATTGTCGTGTATTGTCTGACGGGACATCGCCGCCATTTTACGGGTTCCACCGCCATTTCATCAATAAAGCAACGTCTCAATAGTTTGCGTTTAGTTGCCGTGAAGTTCGGATAGTCAGTTACCGAACAGAAATTCCGTGGTTGTGGTAAAATTATCGTGTGAGTTTATACGGGCATGTCCATTGCAGTGTTTGAAACAGGTCAGAACAGACGGCTGACCGCAGTGTTTGCGGCGGCCGTAGCGACTGCATCCAGCTGGTTTCCCGGCGGACTGGCACAGGAAATTAATATAAATTCCTATCGCATAAACTCCTAATACAGCACACTTTGGCGTGCGCGCGAAGGCCGGTGATGACGCCTATTTGCGAAAGTGATTCAATCGAAACGACACGCTGTTCCCGTTTCGTTTTGAATGCGGTAACTTTAGTAATACCTCACATTTGTTTACAAAAACTTCTACAGCGAGGTACGCGAGGCGGCGAACTTTTGTATAGATAGAGCACATAAAACTAAGTGCGATAAACAATGTTACTAAAAACGTCGACATTGCTTTATCTTGAATGCAGTTACATAATAATTAATTTAGTTTAGTAGTATGATTATTGCAGTATTTATGAGAGTTATTTGAAAGTTTGGTCACTCATCTTAGTTTCGTGTTTGCAATGTTTGCAGGTTTTGACTTGTTCATTATTTATATTCATAAGTATTATTCAAGACAGAGAAGCACTTTCCACCGTGTTACACTTACTTACCACGTAATGGGATATCGAAGTGTGTTTAGAGTGTATACTGTGACAAACATTCTGGTTTTTCGATTTTGAACTCTACGCATACGGCAAAGCTTGTTATAGGCATTTTACGCAGGCATCCCGCCTACTTAAGGGCAATACTATCTCACAAAGAAGCGAAATTGCTTTCACATAGTCAACGAAACGGTCGCTGTGTCGATTTCACGCTGTTTCTCGCAGGGAACCGATATTGAAAATGTAAAATATAGCGACAATGCTGGAAACTTACCTACGAGATAAAAGCTCGTAACTTAAGGTACTTTAGTACGAATAAGAATGTTCTTTTTGAAAAAAGTATGTGTTAGCATTGAAAGATGCTGCAAAATAATGGCTTTTTACTGATACTGTTAAATATTATCAGACATTTTTCAAATTAAGTAATTCTTACGAGACTGTAGAACCTGCTCACAATAAACTTTTGTACTTAATTTGAAATCACGAAATTTTAAATTATTTAATGTCTGAAATTAAAACTTGTAGTGGCTTAGAGAACGGACTGTTATATAGTACTCGATTTCTTATACATAAAATGTATAATTTACGTAGTTATTTTCCAACTGCAAACATAGCGTCTACCTGGATACATCGACATGACTTTCTTCTGTTTTTTCTGTTTTCTTTTAATATATGTTCTTGTCATCATAATTAACGTACAAGTCTTACATGACACGACTAAATACTTATTAGTTTTAATTTCTCATAAATAATATACTTAGATAAATAAATATCAAGATATAAACACAAATTAACCTAGCCCCAAACTAAGATGTATAGGCTTGTACTATGGGTACTAGACAACGATGAACATACTTATATAGTAAAATACATACATATACATAAATTTAAATAATAAATAACATCCATTATGAAGAACAAATACTCACGCTCATCACACAAATATTTGCCACTACCGGGATTCGAACCCGGGACCGCTAGCTTCGTCGGCAGGGTCACTACCAACAAGAGCGAGCATAACAATGGAGAATATTCTTTATGCATATTTGTTTACATTAAAAAACTGCTTATCAAAGGCAGCATTAAACACATGTCATGTTCCAATTATAAACTTATCTTCTTCAAATCGTGTACAAAATAACGGTCGTTTAAATGTTGATTTCACAACAGAAACCAAGTAAGTAGTTACTTAACTTTCTCTTCCTCTAATATTAAAACGCTTTTCATAAATAAATCAGTATTATGAGGTGTATTTAAGACAATTAGCAAACTATTTATTCGTGTTACGTAAAATCAATCACTTAATAATACTTACTATTCATGTCAAAACGTTCCTGTCTATATCCCAGGCAAAGAAATTTAATTTGCAGCCGAGGTTAACCACGTTTAAAATTACTGACGACAACAGATTTAAAATAAACAACTGACGTAATCGTAAAAAAATGTAAAGCGTTGATTGGCTCGCATTAGCACCAAACGAGGTCCG
The DNA here is from genome assembly GCA_963241965.1 of Tortrix viridana. Taxonomy (NCBI): domain Eukaryota; kingdom Metazoa; phylum Arthropoda; class Insecta; order Lepidoptera; family Tortricidae; genus Tortrix; species Tortrix viridana. The sequence goes on from OY725181.1 coordinate 4,752,989, forward strand.
GCATCAAACCCGCTTATTGTAAGACCACGGCCGTGTAAAAAACATTAGCACATTTGCCGTTAACGACCCCGAAAACAGGCCCACATCACACAGCATCGAGGGGGGTTATTATCTTCCACTGTGAAGGCGAATGTTCTCTAACATGTACCTTTATATCTGCAAAGTTGCAGAGAACGATAGGCAGGTTTTTGCAGTACATTATACGGCCTCTGGCCTAATTTAAACCCTGACTCTGGAATGATCGAGGCTAAGCTAGTGTTATTGTTTTCATGTAGCAAAGGCAATCTAGTTTTACTGACCTTACGTCGGCACGTGTGCGCATGAGGATTATGCGGTATCGTGTCTACAACTTCCAAATCGCAATATCATGTGTCTAACCAGTACTAATTTGTTTAAATTTCGGCTTTATATTGACTTCGACTTTTACACTCGCCTTTGCCACGCAAAAGAATAACACCCCAGCCTGCAGAAATAAAACGAAATAGCAATAAAAGTAAATCGACGGAGCCGGCCTCTACGTGCCGGATTAAATCAAACGTTATTCGTCTTAGCAAATTACGTACCATGTTTTTGTACTCCGCAGACTTGACGCGCGGAAATGTAAGTGGGATGCAATTTAGGAAATCCTGTTGACGGAAACTAAGCCACTCTCCTGTGGAAAATAAATTAAAAACGAGAGCGGCGGTCCTTTACTAATTTAGGTGTTTCGAATTTTTTTAGCGTTTCCTTATGTTCATATTTATTTTGTAACGTTTACGTCGGTTTTTACAGGCAAGTTATTGTGTTTACACAGTTCAAATTACACTTATAGTTTAGTTATACTTGTTAAAGGAAAGTAAATATTTCACCGGTAGGATTTACTAGTAAAATCCGTAAGCTTATTGCCGTGGCCACTAAAGAAAATCGTACATAGAGGAAACGATGCAGTTGGATGTGAAGGCACATCTGTACAAATACAATAAGTTAAGTATCTCTTCTGTTCAGTTTAACCGCATCGCAGTTTAATCGCGTCACTGGTAGATCACGTGACTCTTCGTATGACGTGATCTACAAGTGACGCGATTGTTTTAAAAACGAAACGAATAGAAACGCTAGTTAGCGTAATGCGTCTTGGCTAAGGGCCCAACAGGATCTTGTTTTTTTTTCAACAAGAATGTTTTCCACCTTGATTTAATTGAGACCAGTTATTATATGAGCCTAGCTAAACCAGGCCGGTTCAGTCAAAATTATATTATTATATATACATATATATTGAAATGCAACGTTGCTTAGAAAATTACTTTATATAATTCAATTCAAGTCAAGTAATGCGGCGAGTGCTACGCCGTAGCCCGTAGCAACTATTTTTGCGCTACGCCTAAGTAGCCTGGGGCCTTATTCTACTTTAGTTTTACCCCTCTTGTTATAGTATTGTTAACGTTATGATAGCTCTGATAGTGATTTACTACCATCATTATCACCATATCAGCCATAACCATAATGCTGGGCATAGGCGTTCTCCAAAAATCTCCATCGGATCTGGATCGAATTTATTAACGTTAAGAAATAAGGAGGCATAAGTTAGTCACCTATAAGTAATGGACTCATAAAGAGTCGTCATATATTTCCTTTTGACTTCGTTCATTGGGTTTTTTAAATTAAAGATTCAAAAGTCCACTGTTGAACAGGGCTCTCCCATTGCACACACTCTTATGCTTTCAATCAATCCAATCTTAGGCTTTCACCAGTCCTGCTAGCAACCCTGCATAATATTCCTTTTTACTGTTGTTTAAAGAATACCAAATTACTTATGCATAATGAACATTAAGTTGTAGGTTGTGTGTAAGTTAGTTTGCAAGCCAGGTTTATACGTTGCGTTTAAGTCCTTGCGAACAATATTAAAGCCACGATAAACTTAAAAACAAGTTTAATCCGGCTCGCCGAGGAGTCCATACCTTTATCCCGCCAACTTGTCTGTGGTGTTATTATCTTGCGTAATAATGAGTTCGCTCAATCGAACTGGCTCAATTTGACCTTTCCTGCCCCTTCCATTTGAGCGACTTAGAAACGAGTTTTGTCCCAATGCTAGAGTGTACGGGTCAAGTAAGGGGTAAATGATCACCGGTGCTGATTAGTACCCGCAATACCAGAGGGTCAGCGATGTTGCGGACTTTAAGACTGCACCGAACATACCCCGACACAAAGACGAGGTTCAATACAGTGCACCCCATCAGGAGGCTCAAGATCACCCAAAAGGTAGTGGAAAGATGCCTTTCCACTCGTAGCTTCTCTGCTAGATCGAATCTGTAAAGAAAAGATCCGCAGTCTTCTGTCTGCTTTTGTTCTTACCAAAGTTACTGACACGCTCAGTGAATTGAAAACCTCAAAAACCGCGGACCGGAAAGCAAAGTGTTGGCAGATTTCCCACAAGGTGGACCAAGGATCAGGTGAAGATGCGATACGATGGATGCGATTAGCACAAAACCGACAATCGTAGAGATCCATGGGGAAGGCCTATGTCCAGCTAGTGGACGTGTTTTGGTTGAAATGATGATGATGATATTTGGCGTATAGTCAGTGTTTAAAAAAAAGAAATAAGTTACAACATTTGGGAGGTAAGATAAATAGGCAAAGGCCCTCTCTTTTGGGTACCTATTTAGATCTTACATTGACCACCAGCACGCTAATGTTATTTAGGTTATCTATCTTCAGTTTGGCTAAACATGAGATAGATCGAATATTGGCTCTTCAGAGAATAACACCACTTATTCCCGGCAACTTGCCTGTATTGCCGCTGAATTAGCTCGCTTAAACGAGCGGGATATTCATCTCACAGTTGCTTATTGTTTACTCCGATTCCTAGAAATGTTTTTGCATTTCTCATATTTGAGAACTTTTGCAAAACGAAATGTTTATCGTTACGCTGCCTTTTGCCAAGTTTTGAGATTACTCTCACGTGATTTAATAGTAGATTTGTATTGTGCACTGAGGCGAGTATTTAGGCCTCTAAGTTATTAGTTAAAGTATTGCCAGGAATCAGATGAGGAAGAATTGCACTGATATAACTGTATACAGTAACATAACTAGAGATAAATACAATATTCTACTACCAAAAGTATTCATATTTGAACTCTTCTGGCGGCAACAGGCCGCTAAGTGAACTTTAAAACACTGCGCAAAAGATCAAAACCATTAGTTAGTAAGATCGTATTTTGGACTGTGAAATCCTGACAAGTTCCGGACAACAAATACGATAGATCTGTATTAACACTGTTGTAAGTATATTCGGTACCAGTGTTGTCAAGAGGGTAGATTCTGTAGGTATTTAGGATGGCCGTAGGCGTGGATAGGTCGGGCGGGGAGAACTAAAGGCCTTTTCTAGATGTTTTACAATCATCGTTTAATTATCAAAATACATTCAGTGTTCACTTGGATCTTAGGTATTGGACATTCTATTCTTCGACATTCCGCAGAGCACATTGGAACCATGTAGGGTGTAAAGTTATTTCGTTCAGGTGGCGGACATATTTCATCACCCCGTCGCTCTAGCACCAAATCCTAAATCAGAGTGTCAAACGTGGCGACGCACATCAAGGAAGTTACTCTTAAACACCACATAAGTGTTACCGGATATTCCGTTCCTTTCACTCACCATCCATATCAATATCGAGAGAAAGAGACGGATCAATCGTGACATTAAGCTTTGATTTTAAAGTAGCGGCCCAATGCTATGCGTTACGTCAGAGTGAGCTAGACTGACCGTGCTCCTCGCTCATTCTTTATTCATAATTTTAAGGAGTATCTCCATATCCTGCACGCGCCGTTATATATATAACTCCGTTTTCAGATTTTTACAGTTTATTTATAATATAGCTTCTCTTATATGTACCTGCTATGTTATTCTGTTAACGCATCGTCGTTCAGTTCTACTCAGTCGATCGTAGACAGACGACCAGCTGTGAAACCAGCGACTAAATGAATGTGCAGGCAGTTGAATGTCATTTACCCACCTTGACGGACGACGTAAATTCGACGGCTATTCATCGACTGAGTAGCGGAAGCGACTTAAACAAAACCAAGCAGAAAAGAAAACCCTATTGTCAATGTTAATCTAAAGTTACAATATCACTTGTGATTGAAGAATCTATCGTTAAGTTTTATTTTAAACGAAAATAGCCGGCGAGAAAAGTGTTCGTTTACTCATTTTTGATAGAATCGTATCAGTTGAATAAAAATAACATGAATGTCGCCCCTTACATTTGATACACAGATCTTATTTAACTTTTATAACTTGGAAACAAAATTTAACCATAGGAAAACAGACAACTTTTTGGGTCGGATGTAAACGCAAACAGTTCAAAAACAAGCATAAATGATCTTGGAAATGTTTTTCTTTACTTAAGTCATATTTGTTTTGTAACACTGACTTTCCATTGATTATAAAACTGTTTTACGTTCTTATCAACTTACTAGCTTGATTTACCTGGATAAAAGAGATTAATGAAAAGAGAAGGAAGAAAAAAGAAAAAGAAAGATGAAAATAATGATTTCCGGAATAAAGAGAACTATCGGGCTAAAACAATATCTGTACCCAATTTCACATTGAAAAAACGCGAGGACGGAACAAGCAAGTGTACCCGTAAGGTACTCATAATGCAAAAATGGATTGGCACTTTCCCATCCTCACTAAAAATTGTATAAAATAAATTGTAATCGTGTAAAAGTGAACTAATTCAACTCGTGACTTTATCAACTGGAGCTCAAACCGCTGACAGTGACCGCACTAGTCTCATACCCACGGGAAGTATTAAAAGAAAATCTACAAGGAAGCTATCGAATCGAATGCCAGTTACCTTGTATGTGTACAGTCGAGCTCAAAGATATGAAAACACTTTTGCGCCTTATCCCATTGAAATAAGGTGTAAAAGTGTGTACATATTTTTGAACTCGACTGTACATTAGTTTTACTTCAGATGGTTGCAGTGCCAAGAACTCTGTATTGGGTTCATTTTGTGTGGAATATTAAGGTGCTGGCATCGAATGCCAAGTAGCCGTACATAGTCGTGTTTTGTTTTGTGGAATTTTCTCATGCACGCGTTTGATTTGCTTTATTTATTTATACTTAACTGCAAGTGTCTTGCTATTTTTCTTTGTTCAAATAATAATAATACTGCAGGACGTAAGCTCGTATGAATTGAAACAATGGAAAACGGGTATGAACTGCGTTTATTGAAGATGCATTCAATACTTATTATATATGCAACACATTATAACGCTACATGTAAACTTATAAAGGTACACATAAATAGGACTTTCATGGTACAATGCAGTCCTTCTAATAAACATTATAAATCTGAAAGTTTGAAAGGATGTTTGACCCTCAATCACGTTTAATTCATTAGGCCGTTTTAACAGCTAGGTACCTAATGAATTTAACTGAATTTTGGCATGCAAGTACCTACTCATTACGTACTCAATACAGAATACTTTTAATCCTAGAACATTTTACGCGAACAAAGTCGCATACAATTCACTGGTATAATGTAATCCAACTACTTTAATTTAAGATCATAGAAAATCGCGGTGGCGTGGTTGTTGCGTAGGTTTAAGTCTGGTAAAAACTTCTGAGAATATAGATGATATCGAGAGCTTTTTTGTTGCCTATAAAAATATTTTTAACTAACAACGTATTTTTCAAACTCTTATTAAATGATAAATCAGTTCTACGCTGAAGAAGTTAAAATAAAAGTCTAATAATTATTATAAAATAATCTGAGAACGGTTCGAACCCGGGCTCGCACCTCTAAGTTTTTCGGAATTTATGTGCGAAATATAATTTGTAATTTTACCATGAGCTTTTCGGTGAAAGAAAACATCGTGAGGAAACCTGCACACACCTGCAAAGCAATTTGACGGTGTGTGCGAAGTTCCCAATCCGCACTGGGCCCGCGTGGGAACTATAGCCCAAACCCTCTCATTGTGAGTGGAGGCCTGTGCCCAGCAGTGGGACGTATATAGGCTGGATTATTTTATTATTATTAATCCGAGAGAGCTTTTGGTTTTGTCCCAAGGATATCCTATACACTTTGTGAATGAACGAGTACGTACAATAAAAGCAAGGCACGTACGATTACGATCCAAAGTGGATCTTGGCTCACGACACCAGATACGCCATGGATACCATGGAGTCCTGCGTCTTAGGTTTTCCTGGACCACGTCGCTTCAGCGGTACCTAGAGCACCCAACCTGTTTACGTTTATCCGATTGTCCCAAGTACGTTCTCTTCACGGCAAATTTGTACTTTTTCTTGTTGAATAAGAATAAGAATCTTGTATTTGGACACAAGTAACATTATGATTACATTAAATTACAGGAGGCAGATATTATACAGTAAAAATAAAAACAAACCAGTAAGGAACAAATAAAACGAATCACTTAATAATCTATGTAATGGTGACCAAAATGGTCACTACTCAGCATGTGTCACAGGATTGGATAATCATGTGGCGCTGATTTTCAGTAGGGCCAAGCGAAGATTTGTGTGTGCTTGTTTGAGTGCTTACGTGATATTTTTTTGTGAAATAAGGAGCATCTTTTTTTATCTAAATTTAAAAGTTGCTATTGCTTTTGCGTTTCATTAAACGTATTAGTGAAATCATCAATTCGGGTCAATTTTCGAATCTCATCCGGCTCACAGAAATGCCCGAATTTTACAGGATTCTAGATGTTTGTAATATTGATGATTTAATCATATACGAGTGCCCACACACACTCTTAAACGATTAAACGAGATTTTCTTTAGTACTCAGTAATCATCAATGAGATTCAAACGACTCCCTGGTCATTTGTAACAACAATTTTTTTTTTTCAGTGACTCAAACCTATATAGAAGAAAAAGTTACGTGTTAATTGAAAGAAACTCTTATCTTGAAAGGTTTCTAGTGTGTATTTGTTAGAAAGTTATTTGATGCGAGTGTTTCCGAGGCCAATGTTTGCAGGTGATTCGCTCAGTTGAAGTGTTCGCGCGAACTTTATATAAGTATGAGTAGAATGGGGAAGTTTATCGTCGCCGGGCTCCATTGAGAAGTCGCATTGCGACCGGCGGAGACAATGAGTTTGTCTTTTGACTTGGAGATGCATCTCAAGATGCGCTTAAAGTATTTAAAGTTTTTGTGTATATTTGATAAGTCTTTTTAATAAAGATACTTTGGAGTGTGATTGCGATGCTTATTTGATAAATTTTGCTTAGAAAACTTGAACAGAAGGAAAAGTTCGCTGCATCGCGTATATCTTGAGGTTTCGATGTTTAACTTTACTTAGGTCTACGATATAATGCATGTCTCATATCATTAAGTAACCCTACGATTAATGTTACAAAAGTGAAACTGTTTGTCTTTTTGCTAAAGAGACTTTAGGCTGTGGTTCTAATGTTTATTTGCAAGTTTTACGTTAAACAGTAAAAAAGTATTCAGTATTGCATACCAGTAGGTATGGCTTAAAGTATCAATGTTCAACTTTAAATAGGTCTTAAATGTAACGTAACGACGACGATGCGGTGAGTCTCGTTCGTAGTGAAACTCCGGACCTGGGGTTCGATTCCCGGTCAGGGCAAATATTTGTATTATGAGTATAAGTTTTTGTTCCTGGGTCTTTGATGTTTTATGTATCTAAGTACTTAATTATCTACATCATTATGTTAATCATTGACTCTCACTCATAAAACAAGTCTAGAGCTTAGTTTGGGGGTAGGTAGGCCAATTTGCGTGAGATTGCCCTGCCATTTATCTATCGTATTTATTTGACCTTCTATCACGTCAACACTGAGCAATGGATTAATATGGCATTGTACATAAGGACAGGTAATTGGAAAGACAGAGCGATATATACCTTTATGTGTGGGATAATTGATGATTCCTGTTTCCGTATAATAATAGTAACGCCTGGAGTCGCATTTCTAATTAGCGGTTTGTCTGAACTCGTGTTCGGAATTATAACTTAAATAGAAACCACAACGTGTCATAGGTTAGAGTAGGAGGGGTATAATAAGTTACGTCCAACTCGTCGAAGTGTAGGCGTGACAGCAAACTTGGTCATCATACATCATAGTCGTCTTCAACGACTGGAAACTTTTCTAAGCAAGACCGATAAGTCTAGCAAAAATAAACTTTAAAAACCTTGTGTTTGATATTTTTATGTAATGAGGGCTATACTTTTTTCACTAAATGGCGCCTCTGGGACACGTGAAGTCTTTTTGACATTAAAATCTATGGCTAGAAGAAGACCAAACGAGTGACAATTTACTTTTTTCACTAGGTAAGTATCTATACACTGATTAATAATCCGAATTGATTGAAATCCCGAATTTTCATAATTCCAAATGCAATTTTTTTAATTGAGGCTTTATTTTTTGATATCGCACATAAATCAAACCTAAGCTAACGTACGTATAGCAATTCAAATATGTTTTCGATTTTAAATAGCTCCAGCATAACATAGATTTTGGAAAATAAATTGGAATTGGAAAATAAAATGAATATTCGGAAAAAAATATTTCGGAGTATTTGGGTGTTCCGTATTTTAATATATTTTAATTGAAACTTTTTTATATCAACTGTCAAAAACACATCACGCTCCAGAGGCGTCATTTTTTTTATGACAAGGAGAAGGCAATCGGGCAAATGGGCAACCAAATGGTACCTAAGGGGATCTGACATTCTAAGACATTTGCAATCTCAAGACTGCAACCCTAGGACTGCGAATGTGTTGCCAGCCTCGGGGTCGTATTTCTCATTTCACCGGTTGTCTTATTTCCATAGTGTTTGCATTTTCCTCGAAACACAACAAAGCTCACACTGCTGCTTGGCGGTAGGTTAAAGGATTATGTGGTAGCAATTGAGACAGATGTTCAAGGTCCTACCATCACTTTAAACCGTTCTGTTTATGTTAAATTGAAACGTTTGCAAGAGTAAATCAATAAATTAATAGTACGGTGCAATACTCATTTTATTAAATTATTAATATCAATAATTAGCCAAAACTCGAAATGACAAAGTTGGAACTCGCGACATCAAGGTAACAATCCGGACATTCACTCTATAAAACACGGAAGCTAATCCAGATATGTTTTATTCATCACCGTAAGCAATGAGACTTAATGAAAAAACTTGGAGACGTAGCCGTCTCGCGTGTGGAATGTGCCCCGACATATGTGAGGTCAGACGTACTCACCGCATTTACATAGCTACATTACAATAGATTGGATTGTTTGTACGGGCGCCTACCCAAGATGCATTGTGCTCAACTAACGATTTTCGAAATCAAAGAAAATGTATCTTACTGCCGCACTCAGAGACGTCAATTATTTTTTAAGTTTCATTAAAGTTGCTGCAACTTATTCTATCGCTAAAGCAAAGAATGTGACAGCAGCAACTTTAATCAAACTTAAAAGTTAATGGACGTCTCTGAGTGCGGCCGTTAAACACTGGATTGACGTAAGCTAACGATCAATCGCGTCGCTTATATATATATATGTCAATTCTATACATTTTGTCAATTTTCGATAATCGTTACGTAATGCATCGGTAAGGCCCTCTGGTGAAAACTAACGCTACATTCACAATGATAAATTTTATCTGATAAATTAGTTTGGTATACTTATAGGTTGAAACGGTTATAGACGAGAATTACATATAGGAGCTTTTTATCGCGTGAAATTCTTCATTGAGAGGTTAATTTAAAACAGCTGCTTGGAGAACATACTTACATGCCTTTTTATTAATTTGGCTTGTTTGCTGGTAGATTGTTTTAACAACTTACTAACTTGTACAACTTTATCTTATTATTTTATTACCCGACTACTCAAAAAGGAGGGTAATGTTTTTAAGAATCTATATTCGTTTGATACGTATGTCTTATGTTTCGTAGAATATAACACAAGTTATTTGTAGAATATAATTATTATGGTTAAACACAGTTTTCAAATGATGTATTAGTCATTTTTACCAAAATCCCGGGGCATAAAAAGTCTATCTTCAAAAAATACTATTTAAACTGGCGACTTTCTTTAAGAATACTGATATATTTACGTAATTTTATCTTATCATGCCAAGTTTTGGCCAAACAAACAATATACATTTTTGTTGGATATTGTCTAAATATATATGAGACGTGGACATCAAAAAACAACAATACTTGCACGTCTATGTTTTTTCTCTTCTACAAACATTTATCTAGTCCCAGCCAATGAAGGTTATTTTTTCATTATGTTGAAGACAGTTAATTTAATATTCCGCAATTGGATTTGTGAAAACATACACGAGCATTTATTCATGTTCGGCCCATTTTTCTTTTCTTACAATTTTTTTTATTTATCCTAACCTACGGTGCCCAGACTTGGTCATTGACTGAAGCTCAAAAATCCAGACTCATGATTTGCCAACGAGCAATGGAGCGCAGCATACTAGGTGTTCGTAGAACTGGCAGGATGAGAATCACCGAACTGCGCTCCAAAACTGGTATACCTAGCAGATGTGGGTGCTAAGCTCAAGTGGGACTGGGCTGGACATGTCTGCCGGATGCATCCGAAACGGTGGCACAAAGTTGCCACCGAATTGACCCCGTTAGATGGCCACCGGAGCAGAGGCAGACCAAAAAGGAGATGGCGGGATGACTTGGACGCGTTTCGGAGCGAGTGGCGGGAGCATGCGCTCAATTGGAACGAATGGCAGAAAAGAGGGGAGGCCTTTGCCCAGCAGAAAAAAATACATTTTATTGTTATCCCCGGGAACGAAACATAATTTTGACGAGCATCAAGTCATCTCGAGAACCTGTTACTTTCAAATTATTAGTACAGTTATTGCATAACAAAACTTTTTGCATGAAAATCTCAACGGGGCGGAACGGTCTATATCGGTATTAAGACGTTTAACATACTCATAAAATTAAAGGTCATTCACTCAATCAATAATTGTTCAACAGAATCTTCAAAACCGTAAACAAGTCGTATTTTTCGTACACTAGTACTGCCACAAGTCAGCCAGAAACCGCAAAATAGCATCAAAAGTGCGATCGCAAAATTACCTTAAGCATTTTAAGAATTCTAGAAGCTTCTCGGTTTGTGTGGGGAGCGCGGGTCCTGGGCTCCATTGCATTATGGCGACGGCAGCCAGACATTACTGAAGCCATTACCTTATCTAAAGTCCTCTCGGATTTATTTAGTTTTCCCTCGCCGCAATTTATCGAAAACCGCTCGATAAAGTTGTCAACAGAAATGGATCTGGAGCCAATTTGAGAGGCGAACGCTTCGGAAAAAGTAATCGGGTTTTTGGTGGCAGTAGACGAGCAACGCTCTTGTTGGGCATCTGGCTAGCTTAGCTTAGCTTAGCTAGCGGGTTTAGAATGAGTTTATCGGGAAGTGCTTCTTACTGCTTGTGGGTGTGTAATGTAGGAAACAATTTTCAAATTCCAATATTCAAACTATGGATAGATTTTAATATTCGGGGTAAAAATTTCAAATTTGAACCCTAAGTAACCTTATCTATCAGCGGTTTAAGTATTGGGAACGGACAATAGTAGGTACCTAAAGTTAAGTCTCGATTGTAAAACCGTTCTGCATAAATATTTATTCCCACTGTTACGATGTAGTCGATGGTCTTTACCCCTTTACTTCGCAATATTGAGCCGGCTCAACAAGCTTAAGTTCAAACAAGTTCACGTTTTTATATTTTTTGTAACTATTTTTTATGCTCTTTATGAAACGAAAGAGGTTTAAACACAGACAGGTCATTTTTCAATTTTGCGAAATTAACGGATAAAATATCTTTGTAAGTTTTTTGGGTCTTCAAACCAGCATAATGTGGCAAAATAGAAAACCTGATTGAATTTTTAGTTGTTTTTTATTTATCCACTTTTATGTTCTTTACAATATTATTCGACGAGATTTGAGAAAGAAAATATTTTAGGTTTAGTCGTGCAAGAAACTAACAGTTTCATTTTCAAGCTAAGTTGTCTTAAGTATTTGAACTCAAGGTTGATTAGAGAAAATGCCTCGAACTATGGTAAAATTATTTGCGATTACAGACAACAGCTATGACCAACTTCTAACGGATGTCCTAATTTACCACAAGCTAAACATTTGCAGTATTTTTTGGAGGGCTGATTCTACACAGATGCACCATTGATATCTATTCTATTACATTATTTATTCACGTATACTATAATCACCCGTGATTATGTAAAATTTTTCCTTCAATTAAAAATATTATCGCCTATAAAAATTAAGCTCATCTCGCTCAACACCAACAAAACGTTTCAGACATTCAGCAACAATATTATTATTTTCGCAGTGACAAAGTTGCGGAATACTTTGATCCGCTTGCGAAGTTTGTTTTCTCACTCCGTTATGGAAGACTTACCTCTGACAGTATGTCGCTACGGCCGCGGGAAAACGATTTCTTTCCTCAAGTGGAATTAAATAATGTAGCTATGAAAAACGATTTCTTTCCGTAAGAGGAACTTAGTAACTTAGCAATGAAGGCGCTTGTTTGTTTGTTTATTAATTTGGTCATAATCTCATAATACAACGAAGAGTAATAATTATTGTACTGATTTAAACTGTCCAAGTCTACGAGATATTTTAGGCATTGTTATTTTGTTAATGACTAGCGGCAAACTGATCTAAAGTGTATAAGATGGCATTATTGTCGTCGTCATAATATCAACTGAAAGAAGCCCGCTGTTGGACTTCCGGGTAATTTTCAAGCGTTTCAACCGCTCTCATTCCCCTGGTCGCATTAATGTCGAAATTCCTGGAACTTTGGATGCTATTTTCTGTTATCTTTTAGAGTGCCCTGACTTCTACAAAATAACTGAAAATGCTATTATAATCTACAGGATGATCGTCATTAATGCGACCAGGGGAATGAGAGCTTTTGAAACGCTCGAAGAATTACCCCCCACAAGTATCGCCACAGTTCCTACCTACGTTCTACGTCCTACGTTCGCTTTTAATATTTTGACTATTTGGATGCGGGCCCAAATAGTCAAAATATTTAAAGCGAGCGTCAGGCTATCCTTGCATTCATTTCGTGATTTGCAATCGTTTTGCTTGCTGAGCGCATTTTTTTCTAAAGCCGTTTATTTTCAGGATATCTCAAAAGTTTATTACACAGGCTATACTTATTTGTGAACAAAACGTAAATCACTGCCGGGAAGTACCTAACGGCGAAGCGGAAATTCTGCGAATCGTTTGTCGGCGAATCATTAGTAACCGGCCGTTTGTCATTCCGTTTCCTTACCGATATTTTTGTTATGTTACAGTATACAGATTATAACTTTCTTCGATTAATACTCAAAAATGGAAGCTATGTTAAAACTTTAGCTTAATTTATTAAAGTGCCCACATATTCATCCATGTACAATTAATTTGATCGTTATTTCCTGAGGAACTCTATTTTTACACGACTGCCCCAAAAAAGGAGTGTAATGTTTTCAGGGTTCATGTTCGTATGTATGTAGGTATGTATGTATGTGAGTTTCTTTTTTCCACTATAACTTCTAAATCCCTTGACCGATTTAGATGTGTGAGGTATCGTTAGAATCCTTACGTCATCCCAAGTAACATAGGCTATGTGACGTTATAAAGAAAACAAAATGGCGGACTATATACTCCATATTGCGGGGCCGAAATAAAAAAAATCATTACAAACCTATCAAATGGGGTATCAAAATAAAGGGTTTTAAAAGACAAGTACAAAAATATATACAACTTATGTGTTTAAAGCTTATTTTGGTAGAAAGAGATTTTTTAAAATAAAATTAAAACGCACAGAAAAAAATGGCATCCGAACCTATTGAGTCTGGTATCAAAAGAAAGCACTTTGAAAGGCAATTATAGAAATATATAATACTCATATGTTTAATTGTACCTTTGGAGAGGAAACACGAAATGTTCTACATCGCAATTGGAGTTTTTCCTGGCAGCTATACTGGGTGTTTTTTTATTCGTCGAAAAAATTTTGGGGGTTAAATCAGTAAGTCATACTGAACAACTTTCACTATTGGACCAACCCCGAAATCGCGAAAAAAAATTTGACCCTTCCATACAAAACATCGTCAGCTGATTAGCCAAAATGTATGGGATGGTCAATTTTTTTTCGCGATTTCGGGATTGGTCCCATAGTGAAAGTTGATCAGTATGACTTACTGATTTAACCCCCAAAATTTTTTCGACGAATAAAAAAACACCCAGTATAAGACGTGACTGCGCACGCGGCGCCTGCTTAACAATACTGTAACATACCGCCCGCTTAACAATACAATAACCAGTAAGCATAACAATACTGTGGATGGGGGTGGGGGTCAAAATCGAGGCGAGCACAACAGAATTTTATGCGTTGAGAGGCCAGGGTAAAGTCAAGCGGCGTATGCTGCCACTAATATTGTGCTGGGCTGTGACAGTTCACAAGCTGCAAGGAACTACGCTGGACAGAGTTGTCGTAGATCTTGGTTCCAAGATCTTTGCCAAAGGTCAGGCGTACGTCGCATTAAGTCGCGTAAGGTAATTAGAAGGTCTGGGAATTAGCGTCTTGGATTCTAGAAAAAATATCAAGGATCCACATGACAAAAAGTCTCTTGAAGAATTAAATCGTCTGAGGAATCTTCAGAATTCTTAAGTTGGTATTGTCTGTCACTAAAAGGTGTAAAATAAAAAATTATAATAAAAAAAATTAAAAAACACGACTGCTGTTTAAATCCAAACTGAAAAAAGTTAGAAATAAATTTTAGATATGGTAGTTAATTTAATAAATGTAAACTAGAATATAACTGTACAGTCACATCATAAACATGTTTACACATTTACTCTATATTTCAATGACATAAGGCGAAAAAGTTTATAGAGGTTTATGACTGTGACTGAATCTACACACTCTCGTCTTTTTATATATGTATATTTTATTTCGATTGCAGTCGGGGGACCTTTCGCTTCAAGGTGGGTGAAGTGAAAGTGAGTGCATAAAGGTCCCCCAACTGCAATCGAAATAAAATATACATATATAAAAAGACGAGAGTGTGTAGATTCAGTCACAGTCATTAACCTCTATAAACTTTTTCGCCTTATGTCATTGAAATATAGAGTAAATGTGTAAACATGTTTATGATGTGACTGTACAGTTATATTCTAGTTTACATTTATTAAATTAACTACCATATCTAAAATTTATTTCTAACTTTTTTCAGTTTGGATTTAAACAGCAGTCGTGTTTTTTAATTTTTTTAATTTTTTTTTTTAATTTTTCTACTTATTTGTATATTATACTGGGTGTTTTTTTATTCGTCTTAAACATTTTGGGGGTTAAATCAGTAAGTCATACTGACTGACTGATAGTATGAGATGGTCAATTTTTTTTCGCGATTTCGGGGTTGGTCCCATAGTGAAAGTTGATCAGTATGACTTACTGATTTAACCCCCAAAATGTTTAAGACGAATAAAAAAACACCCTGTATTATACTAAGATATATATATTTAAAAATTAAGTTAGTGCAATGTTGAAATCCTATTTCTCTTTATATTTCTCTTTAGAGCTGCGTTCTTGCGAGTAGAGTTACATTAGCCTTTCTATCCACCGCCAGCCCCCCATTATCTTCACTTTATAGCGTTTTCAACCCATAAAGAAACTTCTCATTACTTAATTTGACGTTTCATGTTTGCCTAAATGTACTTACGTTCATAAAAGTATTAGGATACCGTATTCGTGTTTGAAAAACACCTAACTATTTTCTATCAATTCTCCTTATATTTTTGAGTGGGATGTGGCACCGCAGCCTGTACCTACAGTAACAAATATTGTTAACCAAATACATGAGTACCCAGCATACAGTGTTTGATACAATGGCTACGTTACTGTTTAATAAGCAAAGCGAGCGTTATTTGCTTAAAAATAAAAACAACGAAATAACATTTTAAAGGCCCTTGTACGCAGAATAACAGCGAGTAAGTTGTAAGCCAGCCAAATTTAAACGCGAATATTCGCTGATTGAATCGGAACCAAGTTATTTCTTACGCAGGCATTTAATTCCTTCTGCCCGCTGGTTGTCAGATGCAAGGCTTAATTGTAACCGTGTAAAGTGCTTTGTGAATGCAAGTAACAAATAAAATAAGTAATATAAAATATATCCTTTCTTAGTGCACGTTATCTAAAGACGTGAGTGGATGAAGGGCGCACGTGCCTAATTACCAAATTACCAAAAAGTTATTTTTTGCCACATTTTATTTAACCTAACCTAACCTCACCGACGATAATAGCAGTTATGGAATCCTGAAAAAAAAATGATTTAAATAACTTTACGGGACGTGAATTTTTTGAAAATGTTACTTGCGATTGATCAAACATATTTCGCTTAAATAACTGGCACTTCAAGAGAATATATACAAGTTACCAAGACAATAAAACAAAATCTAACTTTGCGTCGTTTGCGGCATGCAAATAAAGTAAACAAGTAAAAACCTTGCCTCTTAACCTGCAAACAAAACCTTTAAATTTTATGGAGCCCGAGATCCCTTCGAGCCTTAAAAAACGAAGGTTAGAAAAGTCGACGTAACCGAAACGTTTTAAACTGTTTCCGGGAGATATTGGCGGTCATTGAGCCTCGGAGAGCATTTTTCACAGAATCCCTGGATATCGCTCTGACTAATAACATCGGACATTTCCAGCTAGAAATTCGATTGAAGTCAACCCCTTTGATTACTGTAATTCGTATTCGAAAGGCCGGTTCACGATACAGTAATTCATTGGTTTTTTAAGGGTAAGCCACCCTCTTGTGAATGGTGCCTTTAACGTTTGTGCGGAACCCGCCCACGTATTTGGATCGAGTGGGAAAGATCATCAAGTAATTTTATGTTTAAGTGGTTGTTAAAGTAGGTGTTTGAAACACGTAGCAGTAGGCAAGTTTTGAACTATCATTTTCTGAATAATTAAGTATTATCATATGAATTATAAAAGCAAATCTAGCAGGCATTCATACAAAAGGGAGAGAGAAAAAAAAGGGAATTGTAGTGCTGCGACACGCCCGTCTCTATAAAAAGATGTTCCAAAAATTCTACTCACGCCTTATCTTTTTGTAACTGATATACAGTCACCTTAATAGCTATCGGCAATCGTCGTTTTTCTATAGCTACTCGTATGTCCACACCAGTGCGCTTTCATGTTCATTTGCGTCTTAAACTTTCAATTCGTCAAGTATTTCGTGAAGCGCATGTAATATTGATAGCCTTTAAGACGCATGCAGCTTATCGTCTACACCTGTGGCGCTTGTTGCATGCAGCGTACACACGCGCCTCGGTTAGCCGTCAAGATGGACGCGGAACTAGTAGCTATCAGTGCGGTATATTTAGTGTTAAGTGGAAGGAAAAACCGAAAAAAAGGAAAATCTGGACCGATTTTACAACATAATTATGTTTTTGGCTCAGAGAAATCAACGCGTCCTTTCGTTTTATTTTATTTGTGTAATCTTTGGGCTTGGGACCACAAGCCCAAAGATTACACAAAACTTGATATGTTCGATAATCTTCAATAAAAGCCAATGTTGTAACCTTATCTTCCGCCATTTTATTTGCTAAAAGGATCAAAATGTTGCACGTTAACCCAACGGTGACGGATTAACGTGCGCTACGGGCATGCGCTGCTGTCAAACCAGTTTGAGCACATGCGTTATTGCATACGCTATGGTTGCAGAGGCCAGCGTCAGAGGAAAACGCAAGAAGAACATGAAAGCGCACTGTGGACATAGCTTTTGACACACGAGTGACAGATATACTGTCAGTTGCGAGTGCAAGCGTTTCAGATTTTTACCTTTAGGTATTTGTGCTATTTATAAGACATTGCTTCTTGCCAAATTTAATGATTCTAAGTCAACGGGATGTACCCTATAGGTTTTGATTCCCTTGCGAGTGTCAAAATATGTGTCAAAAATGGCCGATCTTTTGATTGCGTTGACGTCGCAGTTTGATATTTTCACAGCTCCAAGGGATTGTAGACCCGGGTATTTGATATTAATGTAAACTTGATACCTCCACGCGTTCCTGAGAAAAAAGGTCTTGACAGACAGACAGACAGACAACGAAGTGATCCTATAAGGGTTCCTTTTTTCCTTTTGAGGTACGGAACCCTAGAAACGAATTCAACGCAGACAAAGTAGCAAGCAGAATCTAGTTGTTTATATAATATTATCGTTGCTTATCAATTCGCCTTAGCTGTGCCTATGAACTGAGCAAATATGAAGGCGTTAATAGCGTGGTTCCAACGATACGTGATAATCTGGGGAAATTGGTGATTACGGCTCGGCTTAGATTCGAAGGATATTACAAGGTAATGAATTCAATCGAACGATAAGTGACCATTACTTGCGTATTAATTACTAATAACTACGAGCCGAACTATTAAGTGACCAACTTGCTTTCATTTTTCTTTTCGCTCGAAATTCGTTAATGAATAAATAATATGGAAGGAAGGAGTGGCTAATTTGTGGTTTTCCTATATTTCTTTTTGATTTATCCACTAGAGCAACATTTGATTTTGATACTGTGTCGATATATTTATTAAGTGGGTGGAAAGAAAAGGAGCCTCATGACTTTAAACTAAAAATTAATATGAGAAATCCTGAAATAGATATATGTGTATCTACAGGTAGATATAAAAGTTGAGAAACCTCGATTTTTATCCCATAGTCCCGCTGTCCTTTTCAAGAAGGTCGCGCAAACTTCTTAAATAGGCGTCGAGAAATAATTTTACCTAGAAATGGTATACGTGTAAAACTTTAATGTTTGTGAAATATCAAATTAAAAGTTTTATATCATTTTAAAAATGAACTTGTCCAGTTAACATAATGGTCACAAATTATGGTATTAGGGGTGTTATTCACTTAAACTACTCAATTTTCAATTCGTTGACGAATTATTAACTGGCCAATTAAAGGTACGAGTACTTTCCGCTAGGGCCTACGGTCGAGCTGTATCGTCGATGAAAACACCAAACTAAAAATACACGCACTGAAATGTTATAATGGTCTGACAGAACAGCTTAGGCTTGCTGTAATCCACCCACAAATAAAGAAAACCGGTCAAGTGCGAGTCGGACTCGCACACGAAGGGTTGGGTTCCGTTCCATCGTACAAGATTTAACACAACACTATACTATTGGGGCAACCTTTAATTTTTAATTTAATTTAATTTTTATTATTTATTGTTATAGTGGCAATAGAAATACACTATGTTAATATTTTAACTACCTATTCCGGTTTATGCGATACAGCCCATTGACAGACAGACGGGTGGACGGATGGACGGACGGCGGGGGCTTAGTAATAGGGTTTTCGGCACCTTTTGGGTACGGAACCCTAAAAGTAGTTGTTCAAGAGAATCACATGAGCTGACATGTTCAAGGTTGAACAAAGGCACAGAATAGATAATAGTACAAGTACAGAAGGCACACTCCTTTGATCTTTACAAAAGCCGCTTTTTTCTTAGCCTAAAACATTATGATTTATGGCCCTCTGACGTCGTCGACCCCAGCGCAAGCCAAACGGAACGATAAGGCTGTGTACGAACGGTGAAAATGAATTGTCTCCCTCGCCGCATCGCCGATAGTGAGGGCTGTCAACGACTAAAAATAAAATAATAATGCATTACTCAATTATTTATTGCATTCAATATAGATAACAATAAATGTATATTCTTCATACATTATATACATTATTTTATTATTTATCTCTAAAATAATAAATCTCACAATTTGGACGAATTGAATACACCACGACCGCCAGGCCACATTTTATTGGCTTTGCTTTACCCACAGTAATGCAAAATCTTGTGGCTTTATTTTTAAACATTTTAATATGTATAATAAAATAAAATAATGCAACGAATGCGTTACGTTACCATGCAACGTAACGAATAGAAAAATAGGGATAGTACGGCGTGATGGTGCGGGTATTGCGATATATTTTTACGTATATGTAAGCGTGTGCGCGCGAAGTAGCGTGCGCGTGCGGTCCGATGCACAGCGTGGCAGCCACTGAATAGTATCCGTCAGACGGGTAACGCATGTACTTGTAGCGATGAACGTAAATCGCGGAGTGAGCCGCACCTGACAAAGGTTCTAAATAAAATAATATACAAGAGAATCACCTAGCTGGTCATGGCTAGCTAGACATGGATTTATTATATTTTGGAACAATTTTAAAATACTTATTACATTGAGTGTAATAATACTTAAAAGCGTCTAAATTGGATTATTTGTTTCAAGCTTTGAATTTGGAGCACCTCAATCAAGACTCTTTTTTCTATTGCCTACGCAATTCATCCAGATTTAACAAACTTATTTTTGGTAGACGAGAATCGAGTTTGGTCAGGGACAACAGAGTGTCGAATTGGAATTTGGTGGCAGAAAACTGTTATGTATGTGTCATCACTATTTTTTGTAAAATTAAATAACGTTCTGAAGCGAGAAACGCAAAACGATTAAAATATTTTTAATTTCATTCATTAAATGGAAAAGGGAAACGGAATTTTAATTCCTTTAATTAAGTTTAACGAAATAAGGTATTCAGGATTCTATTGTTTCAAGTTACAAAACTAGAAGACTTCAACAATAAAACTGTTTAAAAATTATTTATTTGAAGTGGTGAACGTTGAACAGATTATAAATGAATAATGCATGACGTATAATGGTAATTTCCAACTTTGCTAAAATTGCAAATAGCTCTAGATCTTATCGTACTCATAATTTTAAAATGAAGTTTTAGTAAGCAGTTTAGTTTATAACTTTGCAATTTAGGTTCAGATTATTAACATCACTGATCAGATCACAGGTTGGACATACGCCTACCACCAATTGTCACGAGACCTTTATTCCCTGTGTGACCCTGGTCATGAAATCAGATGCAAAGAAGAAAATAGCATAGGTATTTACACATAATGAACACGGTTTTTTTTCATCCTATATTTCCATTAATAGCAGAAATATTATAAGGTGACTGCTTAAATGTCATTAACGTCGAAATAAAATAGGTTTACAAAAACCCAAAAGAATTCATAAATATAAGCGCGGACGAATCCGAGAAAAGGCGTTTCAAAGGAGAAAAGTATTGAATAAATAAAGAAATCGACACGTTTTCGCGAACTCTCAATTTATCTAAGAAAATTTTATTCATATCCGGCAAGAGGGGACGGCTTCTGAGGATCTCGACATATGGACACATGTCGGAGACGTATAAGCTATACTTATTATTTTATTCCTTTTCACGAATACTTTCGTGTTTTCTTAAGCGAACACCTCGCTACGCAAATTGCGAGCGGCCCGGTCGATAAGCGAAGCCTTCAATTGAACGGTATACTATATGTGAAAAGATTAAAAACTTTCTCCACAATGTCTTTCGAGCTTAGAGCTCGCTGTCATAAGGCAAGTAAAAGCCAGAGTTGAAAAGCGGATTAGGCCCCTTAAGTTTGTTCCGAGGTAAAGAAATATTCTGGGAGATAACAGAAAAGAAATAAGAAGGAATGCTTAAGCGCGCTTCGGCGGGAATATTAAGGACCCTGTTGCCAATACCTAATTAAGTTTTGTTTAAGGTTTCTCCAATTTTCGTGGTTGGCAATCTTCGCGCTTAAATTATGTCTGATAGTAGGATTTGCTAGATGTGACTTGAAAGGTACGCTTTTTTATCGCGAATTTTTCAGGTCACATTAATCCCTCCCGCGTATACTAAGTGTGAGAGGCGTGATCGTGAGCGATTGTTTCAGAAACTGTAGCGAGCAATGGAACTATTCTCAGCGTTTTTGCGTAAGCTCTTTTATCCGAGGGGATTCTTGAAGGGTACGGCGAATCCGTGCCTTGTTCTTATAATTTCCTTGAATGGTGAACATTTGATTTAAGTACCGTCCCAGGGCCAGCAACGACGCTCTCGGGACCGCCCCGACTATTTCCTTTTGTTTTTGTCCCGTTTTTTTAACAACTTTTTCTCGGAGGAATTCACCAAGAGTTTTGTAGGAATGCGAGCATTTAAAGCAAATCCCATGATTAGAGTCAAGCGATTGACATTCTCTTTGGGATTCCCTGATGAGATTAATGGTAATGATCAAAATGGTAATTACGGAAATGAAACGCGTAACTTATGCAAATGGAAACTCCCGACTTCGAGGCTTATAGTTTGGAAGATCAGTTTAATTATATGTCCGCTTTAGTGTTAAAACTTTAACTGAAGGGTTGTGAGCACTTTGATTAATTGAGTGTTATTGGTTTCGATAAATATATACGTTAAATTTACCGCAGCACGAAGTTAATATTGTAACCAGTACTTGAAAATTTAATTACTTTATCTCATAAGTGTTGTTATTGTAAAAATTGGGAAAAGTTCGAGATGATCATTATGATTATTAGGTACTTCAACATCCTTTTTATGAGAGACTGTTTATATACGTATGCTAAATGCTTGTCCTGTAATAACACAGTTCTTTATGTAGCATAAGGGCCTGCGCAAACCGGCGGAGCGCAGCGCAGATCACTTTAAATTTATCAATGTATATTCTTTTCTATTTTAATTACAGGTATAAATTTAGAGCCGCAGCCGCAGAGTAGAAATCCACCGTGATGCTCCGAGGTCGGTCTCAGAGCATTCAACTTTATACCTTATTGTAATTAAAATAGGAAAGAATATACATTGATAAATTTAAAGTTATCTGCGCTGCGCTCCGCCGGTTTGCGCAGGCCCTAACACTTATTTCAACGCGGATAAAATCGTTAAAAATACTAGCGTGTAATAATAAATACACAAGTCCTCAAAAATGAATATTCAACAAATTCGTTTTAGTACTTCTTGAAAGCAATCAATAGACATAACTAATTAAAACGAATCTAATTACTATATAAATAAAAATCAATGTACCTAAGCGCATCACTCGAGAACGGCTCGACCGATTTGGTTGATTTTTTTTTGTTGTGTTCGTAATTGTCAGGACAAGGTTTGTATGAAAGTTTTTTTTGGATAATTTCACCCGTGCAAAGCCGGGGCGGGTCACTAGTATACAATAATTTATAAGCCGAAAATTCAATTTCAACAACAACGCTTCACGTAAAAGTCATCATTTCGACTAACGAAGGGATCTCGATAAATAATCCCTCGTCGGCAAAAATCAAAGGTGCCGGATAACCGAAGCGCTCATACGTTGTTTTGATACTTTTGATGAAGTCGGCTCAGCACAAAGGGGTAACAAGCCAACTTGCGCAGTCGCGCCGCTGCCGACACCGGCTGGGGAAACAGTAGTCTGGGTTATAAAAAAGGACGAGCCTATCCGGATTTAATTTATAAACTTGTGAAAAATCTGAAATACACTGAAATCTTACCAAAACAAACAAACATTGTTTGTTTGTTTGTCTTTACGATTTTACGCCTTAACCGCTCGACATGGCAAAGATTATAAAGCTCGGAGCCCGGGTATAGATACAGTCAGCTGCAGAGAAAAGTAACCACCTCTGCATACAATTTACTTAGCAGGGGGGGTTACTTTTCTCTGCAGCTGAATGTACTTTTTATCCCGGAAGCCTCTGAAGGTATCCTTATAAATCGAGGATCTTTAAAAACAATAATAAAATATTGCAAGCGGCAGATTGATTGATTTGTTGGAGAGCCCAAATAAACCCATTTGGTATGATTCGTTTGATTTTTTTCATTCGTTCGTTTGGTTAGAAGTATTGATTGTTGATCGTGGGTATACTAGGATAACATCGATTTTTTTTTTTCAAACTAGCACTTTGGACCTAAAAATAGAATCCTTTGAGGCTTAATTTACATTCGTTTGCTAGAGCAGACTGGTCAAACTGACAGGTGGCAGTTTATTAAGAGATATGACTGAAAATACAGAAAGAGCTGGAAAATAAGAGGAAGGAAGAGAGTGATTAAATGACACAAAGAAAGATAAGCAAAAGAGACGGCAAAGTAATAGAGAAAACCGTGTGAAAATGACCAACTAAGCCACGGGGTCAGCCTCGTCGGTAGTGATCCTGCTTACGAAGCTAGCGGTCCCAGGTTCAATCTACGAATAGAGCAAATATTTGTGTGATGAGCGCAAGTATTTGTTCGTGCGTCTTGGATGTTCATATATCTGTAACATATTATTCCCTATTTGCATGAATTAATGGTCTAAAATTAAGATGTTTGGTTTATTTAATTTAGACTCTAAATTAAATAAAACAAACATCAAACGCCTAAGGCCCCTGATAATAAACTGATCTTGGCTGAAATTCCCGTTTCATAACACAACAAAAATGACAGGTTTCTATTTATCTTTAATTTTAACGTGTATTGCGACGGGCAACTCAGCTGAGATCTGTTAATAAATAAAGCCCTTAACGCTCAAATTTCAACTGTAACATGCTTTTGTTTCTTACCTCTTCTGTATCGTAAACCAGTGAACTGGATCCCCGGACCTACTGTTCCAGCTCTGTTATTCCCGCCAGTTATTAATCGCCGTCAGCAAGTTTATGCGGCGCACACTTACCCAGCGATTCACTGCATTGTTAAAACTACAACACGGAAGCCGCGCCATTTAAGTTGCCGTTGTTCGTGTAAGCAACGTTGCTCGGAAGCTGCCGTATTAATTTCTTAATAGGTTAATGAGTGTTGATGCTGGGATTGGCAGCTGAATCTGTGTTCTGATAATAAGTTACGACGGATTGTGAAAGAGACGTGTTACGAGTATAATTGTGTAAAAGTTGACAAAATGGATCCAACTTTTTTGACATGTCGCAAATACTTTATAGTATACAGGGTGAAATTAAATTCAGTGTCCAAATTTTTGGGGGTTAAATCAGTAAGTCATACTGACCAACTTTCACTATGGGACCAACCCCGAAATCGCGAAAAAAAATCGACCCATACTAAACATCCTCAGCTGACTAGCCAAAGGGTCGATTTTTTTCGCGATTTCGGGGTTGGTCCCATAGTGAAAGTTGGTCAGTATGACTTACTGATTTCACCCCCAAAATTCGGACACTGAATTTAATTTGATCTGATAAAGATCGCGGGAAACAGCTGGATGACAGAAGCAGAGGACCGATCGTTGTGGAAAACCTTGGGGAAGGCCTTTGTCCAGCAGTGGACGTCTTGCGGCTGATAATGATGATGATATACTTAAATAGATTGATGCGGTTCTTTGTCGTTACCAGGAATCGAATGCGTCCGTTAGCTTCCTAGGCAGGGTCGTTTCCATCCAAGTTGATCTATTTAGAAGTTTTTAATTAAAGTTTTATATCAGTGATTCACAGTTACAGAAGAAATTACTTAAGGAAGTTAATACTTACCTAAGGGCGTTGTGGAATGCTTTGGAAAATATTGCCATATCGTTTCCGACAAAGTTTTGTAGTGTCATTTCGTAGTCATCGACGTCATCGTAGTTCATTTCGTGTGATCTGTGAATTTGGACTGTCATAGCCATATTGATCCTCGAATCAAAACTGAATGTCGAGCGAAAATACCCTAACATATCCCTAAGTATCCTTAAATAAGGTGTTAAACCCTTAATTAGTTAGGTGAAATATTTTTTCCGTTAATTTTAAACTTAACAATTACAATACATTTGTTTTATCAATGTCAATTCATATAAAACAATTACAATAAAGCTAAGAATAAAGTATCGTAAACATTTTTAAAACTACATAACAAATAAATCTACGTTTTCGGTACAATTCACACGCAATGTCCTAAAACAAGCAGTTTATCTTGTAAACTTATCCGCAGATTGAAACCTAAAAAAATAGCTGCGTTAAAAGTAAACGGGGAGAGTTTGTCGCAGATAGCGGGCTGTGTTCGGATTTACACCGATGTCGTGCCCTGCCAGTCGTGTCCACATGCACCATCGTGTAAGCGGGGGTCAGCAAAAAGAAATGGAACTAGGACTTTGCATATTTTTACACGGGCAGCTTTACTTTTTCGCCCGTGTATTTATAGCGCGATGCTTGTTTTTTAGTCGTCCTGGTCCTGGATAAAACTTTTTTTTAATCCACGCGTCGGCCGATATGATGTTCATTTGTTATGTCGTAACTGTTCACGATCATTTTAGACAAGCGATGATTTGGTTGGTCTTATAGTACTGAAGTTAAAATGTTATTCAACAAATGACGAATGGTATCGTATGAAACAAAACATAGCCAAGGTTATAATGACACATTTTAAAATTACTTAGTAAGAATCGGTACTAACATTCAAACCCTGAGCTATTATAATATTATAAGATGAAATATTCATATACTATGTATATGTACTCGTGCATCAAGTAAAAATAAAAATTAATAATTCATCTGTGAAACGTAATTGTCTCCGAACGCGTCCTTGTATCAATGACGTCACTTGTTCGCAGATTGTGAAGCAAGTGAGACGGTTTGGGCGATAACGGTGCGGGAGGCGAACACCAAAAAAACAAGTAATTTCTTACGATCCTTGTTTAAATAAACTAGTTATTACTATGAAAAATACGTGTCCTGTACCTAGAGGACAAACATTTAAATCCTACGTAACGTAATCGAATATTTGCTATTCGGAAACGCACCGTACGTCAAACCTGTAGCACGACGCCTAAAACAGACTCACGTTCCCATACATTATTTTACGTTTACTTCACCTTATACCTACTCTATGACGATACAAAATGTCAACTTCAATGTTCATTGCTAGGAGATTTTAGTACTAAATACGGACACAGGGGCGCTTTTCCAATCGGCATAATTTTTTTCTCGACGACAATACGTTAATGTTACTTAGTCGATAGAAGGTAAAAGTTCATGCTCGAGGTACAGTATCATGTCATACGTATAGCCATGACAACGTGTCTTATTAACCGAAACAAAAACTGACGTTCTATATACTAACATATTTTAGCTAACACATTCATACGAGCACTATGAAACGGGGATAAAGATCAGCCAGATTCAATATTTGACTACATAAGGTACATCTTTACATCTTTAATACCAAATGATTCCTTTTTTGGGTTAACCTCCC
This sequence comes from Tortrix viridana, assembly GCA_963241965.1. NCBI lineage: Eukaryota > Metazoa > Arthropoda > Insecta > Lepidoptera > Tortricidae > Tortrix > Tortrix viridana. The sequence continues at coordinate 4,780,013 of OY725181.1, forward strand.
GGTCTAGAATGTTCCCGCCCGATGGTCGGCTGCGCCGCCCACTCTGATACACGGTGTGCATTCGCCATGCTGCTCCCGGAATCGCCTGAAACTGACTCAGTGATAGATATATCCACTAACAAAGACATTTTTGGGTTTCTACTGAATTTCAATGGCTTTTCATATACAGGGTGGAAAGTTGAGAAGGGTAAGGGTGGGATGGGTTCTATAACCCTAGATGCCAAAAAATTACCTTAGAGATATTTTTGAATTTGAATAAAATACTTTTTTTATTTTTCTCTTTCCTTTAGTTTCATTTCATTACTCAGATTTTAGGGCACAGGATAAGCATCTAAAGGCAGTTAGAAGTCACAAGTAAAAACCAAATAAATGAAGATACCCTTGCCAAGATGTATTGCGGTAACTTAACGATTTTCGAAAATAGTCAAAATGTATGGACTTGACATAAGCGCCTGACGTCGGTCAGTAGACGTTGTTAGCTTACGACAATCCTATACATTTTGACAGTTTTAGCAAAGCGCTAAAGTTAGCGTTATGCATCTTAGCTGGGCCACCTGCGGGCCTAATATGGCCGTGTTTATCGCGTGACAAAGCGTGGATAAAGCATCCGTCACTCTCGCGCTTATATACGTGTCAGAAAGTGACGGATGCTTTATCCACGTTTTGTCTCGCGATAAACGCGACCATATTAGGCCCGCTGCGGGCTTAAGATGCATACACGAGATAAAATTTGACAGGTGCTAGGAAAAAAGGGTTTAAAAAAAAAGTGTCTCGTCCTGACTTTTATTTCTAAGCGACTATAGCAATTTTAATTTTTTTTATAGCGATTCTATCAAAACGGGACACTTTTATTTTAACCGCGTTAAGTCTTACGTTAGAATATGAAATAAATGTATTAATTTCTCTAGCACCTGTCAAATTTTATCTCGTGCATGCATGCTATGGGGCCAGCTTACGTTTTATTAAGGAGCGTCCCCACTGAGAGCAGTGTAATGAGCATTTGGCGTCGAATATCCGAGTGGTGTGGACGTTGAGCCGAGCGTACAAAACCTACAAATTATTGAAATTATTGCTCGTTTACAAATGCTCGGGTAAGAATGCTCTCAGTGAGGACGCTCCTTAACGGTATCAACTAGCAAGAAAAAATGTGAGGTCAACTTTATAAATAGTTTCAATACAACGTGACTCCATGATTTAAACGCTTAAAACGTTGTAGTGGGCTTTTTACTTGACTTAACTACATGTTTTATATAATTCAGACAACCAAAGTTGTCCACTGTTGGTCCTAGGCCTTCCCAGAGACCTATGACGGCCGGTTTATTTATTTGCTTGCATTCATCGGCTTTTATGTTTATTTATTACAAACAAAACTATGTCATCATCATCATCATTTCAGCCAAAAGACGTCCACTGCTGGAGATAGGCGTAAATTATATCGTCTGGACTTAAATTGCCTTTCGCGAGGAATTATTCCTTTAAGATTAGTGATATTCTTTGTAATGCAATTATTTGTTATCCAGTTGTACAATCAGACATTAATCATTTTCCAACTGACTTCAAAAAAGGAGGAGGTTCTTAATCTGACTGTTTTTTTTGCACGTATGTAAAGCAACGTCTTTGCCAATTGTGGGTCGAAAGTGTGGATCAAATTTAATTATTAATTTATTGGATAGGTTATATTTCAAGCGTTTTAATATCGTCTCTCGTCTAAGAATAATCAACGGAACGTCTTAATCGGTTAATTGCTTTTTAAACATTTATTTGTATATAAATGAGTTGGATACTTTGTCACACAGACAGACTTTGGAGGTCATAATTCATTAGTAAACGCCGGGTAACCGCTGTAGAATTTCTCTAAAACTGATATTCGCCTCATTTCATTCCAACGCAACTTGTGTCATACAAAATTAACTTTCCTAATTAAATCTTGGTACAAATTATTTGAACTTATCATAGCTGTCGTAGCGTCGTAGTCTTGTAGCTCGTAGCCGCGTAGCACGTAGCGGCGTACAGCGTAGCGGGCGCGGCTAATAGCTTCAGCTAAATTGGAATTAAGTAGCTCATTTTATGCAATAAATGTTTAAAGTTGAGAATGCTTTTCAACAACAGTAATTATAAGGAAAAGGGTTTTTAATTAACAATATTATGTCACTTAAGCGTATGAACGGGCGTTGCATATTCAAGTATTTCAAGTGCTCTGACAGAGTAAAGTGGTAGATTCGTTATATGCGCTCAGAAAAGTCATTATATCGATAATGTTTGACCTTGCCTTCTGACATAATTATGTCAATTCGAAAAAGACGAAATACGATTGAAGGATGTTTTCAGGCAAAGGTAATGTTTATGAATAAAACATTGGGGGTCAAATGATTCTTATCTTCACTAATATAACAGTACATCAGGGCTGTTAATGGTCATCGGTTAACCTCATGCTTTCAAAAACACGAATAATAAATGTGCTGTAAGATACGGGAGTGAGGCTATTAGTAAACAAACTATGTCGTAATTACTATGACTTACCTCTAAATAGTAATATATCTTTGTCTATTTGACCCCTTATTTTGATTAATCTACACAACAGTTATTTTTATTTCATTTATTTAGGTTACAAATAGTCATATCACAAATTGATCTAAAAACAAGATACAGAATACAAACAAATAACATTATTATTTTTACTCTACTGTCGCGTGCCTATTATTTTTTCTGAAAATTTTAAATTATACCTTCTGGTAGTGGTAACTACATGCCCATTAATTGTATTACCACGTATCCATCCGCATGTTTTTAGATCCATATGAAAAAGAAAATGTTATTGCAACATTCTGAATCAATTGTTATTTGTCATATTTATAACATTGTAATATAACCTCTCTTAAGTTGAATCCAATCACTCCCGTCAAACTTGTTTATTTACTTGAAAGAAAACAATGACAATGAAAGCTGACACTAGAGTTATTTCAGTTAATTACCCCCCATTAGGGGTGGCCTCCCTAACTTGATTATCTGACTAATCTTTTTATACTTTAGTTGTTCCCAGCTTCCATCTTCACCACTAAATCTTATTCTCTTTGTCTTGCGAACGGCCTTTAAATCTTCAAAGGTTCTTTCTAACCCATTTGGCCAGACAAAAGGAATCCGCAGAACGTACGGCACAATGCGGTATTTTGGTGGTAATATCTTTTAATTGTCTCATAATTTTTAGTAACTGTTTGTGACGTTCGTGTGCTTATAGGAATATGAGTAAAACGCGTGTTTATTGTCCGGTATTATTCAAACCGCAGTTAGATAAGGATACTTCGAGTTAAAATTTGACTTTTGATACGTAAAGTCGAGGACAGAAAGATGTTTACTTTTTTGGACCTTATTACAATGGAATAAGGTGAAAAAGTGTATACATCTTTCTGTCCTCGACTGTACAAAATATGTCAAATTTTTATTTGATGTTACCTAATCTATCCGCGGTTTGAATATATAGACTGAATAATTATGTTGATCATAACGAGATGGTAACAATAGTTCATAACAAAATCAAATTAAAAGTTGAATAATGCATTCCTTTTGATTGGATATTTACACTATCAATAGTTTTAACTCATTTTAAAAACACCATTTGTTTGATAGTTAATGTAGAACAAACACGAACGTGGTATTTATTCAGCCTGTTCTCTTAAACATTTTCGATGAACGTCTATAAATCGATCTTGTCAAGGCAAAATTTATGTCTAAACCGCACTTGGTCCGCCGACTTACATTTATTGCCTCAACTTGTTAGTTTTAAATGCGTGATTTTAGGCACGAGATTTAGTAGATTTAAATAATATCAGACTTTAATAAGCAATTTAACAGGGCTTGTTATATGTACATTGCCAAAGCAATATTTCCGATCGTTTTCAGTATGATGGCATGGGGACTTTAAAACAACGGGGCGACTTTGATATTTTTTAACCGACTTCAAAAAAGGAGGAGGTTCTATGTTCCACTGTTCGTTTTTTTATGTATGCTCACCGATTACTCCGTCAACTGTAGACCGATTTAAAAAAATATCTTTTTTTGTTTGAAATGGTATACTTTCGAAGTGGTCATGTTGTCACCATGTTAGAATCTGATACTGGAATCCATGAGGAATCGAGGGAACTCCTCAAAAGTTATAGGCACATATACAGCGATTTTTGTATTTCCTGTAATACCATAAGAATTTGCATCCTAAAGCACATCTTGGTGAAGAGGAACTGATGATGAAGACCAGAGATGACCACCGGAACTCCTTAGTCGTAAGTGATTGACGCTAGCAATGAGATTTCTTTATTAACAATATGAAGCTACTTTTATACTCATTATAATGCATGTGGTGAAGTGCAACTGATAGTGAAGTACCGGGAGAACTCCTCAATGGTTAACAGCCTTGATTCTTGGACAGTGACATTTTGTTAAGGGTGATGAGAAATCTGTATTAGGCTATTGTTTCTTAATGTGATGTTTATGTGCTTTAGTTTATCACATAATAATATTTAGGTGCATCACTAAAAAGAAAAAAAAAAACAGCAGTATTGTTGTTTATATTGCTATGTTTTATATAGTTACTTAATATATATTGTTTAGTTAATGTCGATAATAGGCATAACTTATTAACGTTTGATTGTTCAAACACACTTCAAAAATTTCAATTTACAGCTAAGTGCAATGGTCGGTAGGTATTTCTTTTCTCTCGGCGTAAAGGAAATATTTAACTAAATGTGACCCAGATTTGCCTACAGCCGGGCCTCGTTTGTAATACTGTTGATGATCAATGTGCACGGATGCTTATGGATGCGTGAGGACACAGGATCCTCGCGTGTGTTACAGATTCATGCAAACCGTCACGTTCGAGTGCGATAATTTATTTCCACCGGCTCTTTGTAACACCCATCAAAGCGTAAATTCGAGTTTTCGTACCACCACGTAGAAATGAATGGTTAGTTCGTTATCAGGCTAGCCTAGTGAATAAAACAATTTGGTGAAAATTTTGGGTTAAATTGCGTTATAATTGGGAATTCGTTTCATAGTTAATTCTGTTTTTGGTACGTGAAAGAAACGCGGAACAATGTTTTTGAACTTTTGTCCGTCTGTCGCCTTTACGGGGGACGAACCCACTTTGCAGGATAAAACTATTAACAAGTACTGTAACAATCTAAGATTCGATTTTAGGCCCTATTTTAATGTAATGCTCGAATCTTAAATGATATATTGCAAGCGTTTTCTCCCTTTAAAATTCAGGATGTAGTGTATCCTTGTTCTAAACTAATTTCACATCTTTACCAGTTATCATTACAAGCATCTAGTTGTCTGAGAACTTTAACTAGATATTATAACATATCTCAAGTAAATTATAAAATCTGATACGCTCTTTAACATGGCATCAACCTTTAAAAACTGGATGTTATTTTTCCGCTTGAAATTTAACTCGTTTCAACGTTAATTGCAAAACGTGGGCAATAATGACCGTAAATAAATTTCTGTTCTTGGGCATTTCGCGGTGTAAAACGCGACAGAAATGAATTAAGAAGGCTCAATTACTCGCACGATTTAATGGTTATTTCTTCCAACTGTTTGATCTAGCGACGGCAATCAGGCGGGATACTATTTTTACGGCCTTCGCTGGTGGTGCTATAAAGAGGAGCATAAAATCAGTAAGCCTTCGAGGGAGAAATATAAAAGTAAATAACACTTGGATTGGATATTTAGGCGACGTGCTGAGCGCAACAAATTCGCCGCTTCAATGACTCGACAGCTCAAGAAATGAAAACACCGTAAGTATATGCATGAGTTTTAAATCGCAAGTGAGAGAAAAAACACCTTTTACAGAATAAATCTATACCTAAACTCTACTAATATTATTGATATGAAAGTAACTCTGTCTGTTTGTTACGCTTTCACAGCTAAACCACTGAATCGATTTAGATCAAATTTGGAAAGATATTTCGAGTCCCGGGAAAGGAGGATAGGATACTTTTATAATTTAAAATTAGAGTTCCCGATGGAGCAGTCGCGGGCTAAAGGTGGCAGGTAATTATTTTTGATCGGAAATTATTTCGTCATCTTTAGTAGCAACAAAAACCATATAAAGGTAATAACATAAGGACTAAGAAAGCAGAAATTTTACTGCCTATATAATTTTAGTGCCTTTGATAAAGGCATGGAGGTTGAACAAGTCGTAACGCTCTTGCATAACTCGCATTAGTTCGTTTGTTTAATACTTTATGCCTCTGCTTCGTTTCGGAAATACTTTTGATAGGGACGTTTTTTTTTATACAAAGAAATCGAAACCAAGTTGGTCAAGCAGCACAAGCTGTCCGCGACTAATTTGTCGCTCGGAACTCTCTTTCTAACTGGCCTGTAACGATAAAGACGCACTGAGCGACAAGGGAGAGGATACACGATGTAGGTACCTACTAACCGCCGTGGTTAGCTTCTTTAATTATAGGCAAAACTTAGTTAACTCATGTTCGAAGGTCGAAATACGAGTAGGTAGTGCGAAGCTTAATGCATATTTATTCAATAATATATTTCAATCCCACTCACGCATGAACATGCATCAAGTTTAAGTAAATTGGCACGACCTATGCGACCATTGATTATGTTAGTGCGTAGACAAACAATTGTACTCACGACTGCTAATATTATTCACACAATATCATGTTAAACTAGGAGCCTTGTCTCTCCTGTCATACTTAGTTAAAGTAAATACGTCAAGACGAAATGCGGGCGGAGAGATTTGAAAAATAAGTATTTGAATGAACTAATTGCTGTCACTCTTCCCACGTTTCTTTTCAGTGTGATGACGACAACAGGAGCTCCGACTAAAAATCATGAGGAAAAATTAAACTATTCAAGGCCTGGCATACAGATGTTTACAAGATAGTCTTAGGCGCGATTATCCCTTAGAGGGACCTCTTCCAGCTAATCTTAGTTACCTGAACAAGGAAGAGGACAAAATTAGAACCATTTTAAAATATCGATAAAACATTGAATTATCTACATCTATTTAACACTTACGTGTGCCTTGTTTCTCACTTAAGCAATACTAGTAATAAATGTCCAGTATAAGCAGTTGTTTAAATTTACAGTCGTTGGAAGCAATTAAAACAAACTTTATATTTCGAATCGACATTAGCAAAGCCCGTAATAAAGTTGAAATCTATTCCGCATCGCTCTAACCGAGTGCAAACACCCTGGTATTGACATTCAGGGCATTCTTAATGCTTCGTTAATTTGGACGTCGCGAAACATTCCGGTTGATCCGATAAATGGCCCGTTTTATTGTCCCGGATCTATTTTATATCCGGAATAAAAACGGCAAATGTGTCACCCACTTTATGGGATTTGGGATAAGATGCTAAGTAAAACGACAGCTGAGTTAGCATTTAGGTATGACTGGACAGTGTTTAAACTTATTTTAAGTATAATTATTTCAAGTATAATATAAAAATAATAATCCAGCCTATATACGTCCCACTGCTGGGCACAGGCCTCCACTCACAATGAGAGGGTTCGGGCTATAGCTCCCACGCGGGCCCAGTGCGGATTGTGCGTATACTGCAATATATTTTCTGAGATTAAAATATCTTTGTTGAGGTGTTGCTAGTTATCTAATGTGATAATTTAATATGATAGGAACTTTTTGTCAAATAGCTTTAAATTTTTACGTACGCGGTACGCGCCATTGAGCTAAGACGAACTAGGGCTATTTAAAACTTACTGTGACAAGCGACTACAATAGCTACCTATTGATCAAATTGACTGCTCTAAAGGTATGTGACGTATAGAAACACCACAAGAGCGCGTCATAGCTCAAACTGGCGTTCATAAAGTCGCCGTAAGATCAGTTTATACATCGATCACCCTGACATGACGCCGGTTGTTCGCCCAAATGGATTATCGGAGCCAAGGTGAGTCTCGGATTCGGCTGACGTGTAAACATTATTTGTAAAGTGACGGTGATACGGCGAACTTTCCCGAGGAAATCCTTACCGGCTGTTCTTTTTACGCGCCCTCGTTTTAGGAAGCGATAAGTGTAACGACAAATATGAGAAGTTGGGAGGCTGATTTTTCAAGCAGATATCAAAACGTTGCGTGAAGAGAACGGTGCGTGTCGGTACGCGTAAAACGGTACGTTTGTATTTTTGCGACAGTTAAATTTATTGCAAGTGAAGATGAAACAAAATTTACGTTACGTGTTTTATGAGACTAAGGGCTAAATTTTTAGCTTCTTAGCTAGCAAAGACAAGAAAAGCGATAACTTTAACTGGCAGATAGTTTTATTTGGGGATTGGAAAATCGGTACCCTAAATTGTATGGTTTGGATTTAGATTTTGGGCAAATATTTGGGTGATGAGCGACTGTTTGTTCCTGAGTCTTGGATGTATTCTATGTATTTAAGTATTCATTTATATATAATGTATGTTTAGCGTTGCTTAGTCACAAGCTTGGAGCTTAGTTTGGGACTAAGGTCGCCGTCAATAGAACTAAAAAAGATGTAAACAAATTAGTACTGTTTGACACATAACCTCAAATATTCACCAAGCATGTTTTAATTCAAAATAACGTATATTGAATAGTTATTTAATCTTAAACTTAATATGAAAATAATGATCTAGTGTATAAATCATTGCAAAGACCTCACTTGATCTTAAAAAGTACGTATTTATCGAGTAATCATGGTGAATTGGTTCGTTTGGTTCTGTTTACATCGTTCACAAGTTCTATTGACGGCGACTTTAAGTCAATTTGCGTGAGATTGTCCCCTGATATTTATTATTTATTTACCTACCGTTCTATTGTTCAAAATGTAGTTTTCTAAGAGCATTGTGCTTTACATTATAAACTAACTTTGCTTGCAAACAGCTGATAGTAGGTACAACGCCGCGGGCTGCGTCGCACCGGGACGTAGAATTATTGTCGTTAATAAATCACGGCCGGCAAGAATCGACCGTTTTCTTAGTAATGGCTATACGGAAATTATTTACAGTGTAATTTAATAGTACACCAGGTTTCAACCAGTGACATACTGAGTCGAAAGTTCGGATAAAGTCTGTATGTAAACTCTTTATTGCACAAAAAGTATAAGATAATTATAAATATTATATTTTTATTAAGTAAGGATAATTTCGCGTTTTGTATTGGTTTTTCTATCTTTATGAGACAGTCATGTTGACACAATACAAAACATATTTAATTATTGATAAACATAACAATTATACATATTATTAATAATAATTATTATTATTATTTGTGTGAAATGGTCCCTGATATTTATTTATTTATTTTATTTATTTACATTTTGTGTGTATAAACTACTAGGGTTTCCCTGCGACTCCATCCGCGTGAAGTCGTGTATCGCTTTTCCCTCGGCAACCGTCTAATTTTCCAGGACATAGTACCCTGTGTCATTCTAAGATAAGAACTATTAGTGTGCTAAAGTTTAGGAGTGATTGAAACACAAACGTCCAAACATCCATTACAAACTTTCACACTTAGTAGGATTAAGGAGGATAGGATACGGAACATGCAAGCACGAGATAAAATTTGACAGCTGCTAGCGAAATGAATACATCTATTCCATATTCTAACGTAAGATTTAACGCTAAAGTTTTGAAATAAAAGTCTTTCATCTTGACTTTTATTATCCTTTATTACTAAGCGACTATTGCGATTTTCACATTTTTATAGCGATTTTATCAAGTCGGGACACTTTTATTTTAAACCTTAAGCGTTAAGTCTTACGTTAGAATATGGAATAGATGTATTCATTTTCCTAATACCTGTCAAATTTTATCCCGTGCTTGCATGCTAGGGGGCCTGCAGCGGACTATTATGTTCAGGGACTGTAATACCGGTATAATTTGGATATCGATATCGGATATCGATATAAATACTGATAATTAGGTATCTTTTTATCGATATAGGTATCGATAAATAATTTTCGGTGCATTAAAATCGATATTTTGACAGAACCCAATTATTATTTTTTTATTCAGTCAGGTAATATAGGTTCCTACTTACATACCCGCATGAAACATACTAGGTTTAGATTGGTCTCATTTCTATAAGAATGATAAATGACGTTGAAATCCATGAGGAATCGACGGAACTCTTCAAAAAAAATATGTACCTACCCATTAGTATCGGTACCAAGTATTGATAAAAGTATCGATATCTATTTAACGATATTTAAATTTACCAATACAATTATCGATATATTCGGGAAGTATCGATATTGTTATCGATATTTTCTTAATAATACCGATATATCTCGTTTATCGATATTCAGTCCCTGATTATGTTTATCATGACATGTGCACAAACGTGGATCTGTCACTTTCTGACTATTATAATATAGGTCCGAGAGTGAGGGATGCTTTATCAGCACTTATCCACTGCGATAAAGGCGATCACAAGAAGTTGCAGATTACTATGAAAAACTGAACAAAGCTTTTATTCGTGTATATAAGTCGGTAGCAGCGTTGGTTTTCATACTGCAATAAAACAAAACTAGCCAGCAGAAGTTTTTAGTATCTGCTTTATACAATTGGAATTAAAACATTTACAACTAGCGTTATGTTTCCTCCGCGGATGTTTCTGTTGTTTACTATTCCTCTTTAGGAGCGGTTTTTGAATATAAAATTTCATTAACTGTGAACTGTAAAATCCCATTTAAGGCATGAAAAACAAATTGTTAGTTCCTTGATTATTATACAATCATCGATAAGATGTATTGTAGATTTCTTTCTGCAAGAAATCAAAAAATCGTGTTACAGATTTTTTTTTATTTCTGTAAGATGGCTGAAAAAACATCTGTCCCAAATTTTGCCGCCATAGGCAAGCCTACTCAGCCTGCTGGTAAATCCGCCACTGCAGTACAGTCGCCAGCCATTCATAATAATTTCAAAATCAGGCAATATGGCCCTAAATGCGCCCTAACACATGTCATTGTTCATTAAGGCCATTATTTATGAGGTTTGTACACATTAATCGCCTAGCATTACCTATTTATCCAGATATTAGTCAAACCAGCCGTTAGCCCGTCATGCTCCCGCGTCGCTTCACATTTACATAACGTGTATGCAACACAACACCCGTATTGAATAATTATTCCCAAATAAGCTTCTGCTTCAATTTGTGTCCCAGTTATAATTATGAAACTACTAACTTTAGTATGCCCGCTACTCCGTCCGCGTAGAACTCGTTTATCGCTGCTCCCATGGGAACTGTCCATTTTTTCAGGATAAAAAGTAGCCTATGTGCTGTTCCAGAGTATAATCTATCTCTGTGCCAAATTTCATCCAGATCCGTTCAGCGGTTCTGGCGTGATTGAGTAACAAACATTCATCCATTCAAACTTTCGCATTTATAATAGTAATAAGATAGAAGTCGGTTATCGATATTCCCTCGGGAATTGACCAATTTTCCTTATGCCCTATGCTTATCTTCGGGTTATATAAACTATGAACTATCCCTGCAGCTTTCACGTCGATCGGCTGAGGCGAAGATTCGTAAGAACGGGTCTAACAAACAGACAATCATAAATTATTACAAAGTTATACGGTGAGACAACGCCCAAGCGAGTGCCATGCAGCTCGGGCTCGCTGCCGCCCCTTTCTTCTCTCCCCGCGAACGTACTGTTACTGTGCTATTAGTTTCACGTTCATAATATTAGAAAGTTTGTGTAACTCAATCAACCAGCCGGTTAAATAAATATTTTTATCTACACACATATCATAAGTCCTCTATAATGCGTTCAGAATCCGCTGGCAATGACCAGCATTACAACAATCAATTTTACTATGATAATTTTCTTATCTGTAGCAGTAACATAATGTTATTATAACGATATAAAAGATAAAGTTATGAGTTTCAAATTTCGAACATCTTTGAAAAACAAAACAATTTTATTTGACCTCAATTCTTATCATTCGAGATGACATTTAATTCGAAATGAAATGTCAATTGCATACAATTTTGACATATCTCGTATGTTACTTGATAATTTGATATCGAACGATATGATAGTATAGGCCGACTCTAGATTGTCTCTGAATTAAAAAAAAACTACGGTTGCCGCCATTTTTGACGTTCTAATATTGATCAATGCCGGCTATGCCGGTCGTAACACGCGAGAGAGCTTATAATATGTGTGTAGATAAAATAGTGTATGTAATTGTACGTACATAATTAGGCATTAAAACACTCGTGTGATGCTATTTTGAAACTCGCCTGTCGGCTCGTTTCCTAAACACACACTCGTGTTATAATGCCTCTCATTATGCACCAGTCACATAAACTACTATTACATTTACCACCTGTTTCACAATCAGTAGTAAAGCATATCTGTCAAATAAATTTAGCCCTTTCCCTTTCTTACACTTCATAATAGACATGTAAATTAATCTGTCAAATAAAGATAGCTCTCTAGCTATCTTTATTTGACAGATTAATTTACTTGTCGATTGTGAAACAGTCCGTTAGTGTGTTACAATATACATACGTACATAGTTAACAATTCCCATTGACGTGAAAAACGCTATTATACTACTATCTCTGTTTCTAATATCTGTTACCCACTAGTTTTATATTATATATTATTATCTGTGCTCTGTGTCTGTGCTGGTATCACCATTTTATTACACTTGAAGGCATATAAAAGTAAAATAAAAAAGAAGGTCGTTTACATTATGGAAATTTAATAAAGTCAGAACTATCCTGTCATGCTAATAAATTAAGTTATTTCGTTGTACAGTCAGCATCAAATAGATAGGAGCAGCGAAAGTGGGCAAATATATCGCAACGCCATTTTGACTGCTCCGATCTATTTGATGCTGACTGTACCTTTCGCTCTTATGAATCAATTACAGTAAACTGACAAAAAATAAATACCATCATTTTAATATATAGAAAAAAATAATATGTTCATTTATATAGGTTTAATTCAAAAATTGGTCTTGTAGAAAAAATTTGATGATTTTTTTTCGAAAATTTGCGCGGTTTTTTGGCTCTCCTGTAAAGTTTTCTCCATGTCGCTTATCCCATTTCTCCTTTCAAGCGTCGATATCGACATGATTTTAAAAGCAATTGAACGATCTTTTAATGAAATACTTAGCTACATTTTCATTAAAATGTAATTATTCAAATCCTGATTTAAATAAACGTTATTATCAATATAAAATGAATTAATTCGAGCCCGAATTCGGTTCACATTTAAAGACGAGTGCAAACATCAAAGCCGTGTCGGCAAACAGGGCAAATTATGCGGCAAAGTGATAGATGAAAAATTATTACGACGGAAATTTTTCAAAAGAACCAATTAACACTGGCACTCGAAAGGGTTTGCGGGAAGGCGTGACTAGCGAATTTTGATAACGCTAAAAACCGGGACGAATTCTCGGTCGAAGCCATTAACCGTCGGAATAAATTATAGCGACGAGTTTCGCTTTTTAAATCATGGGAGGATATTTTGCGGGTTTTTGCGAGTTAACGAAGTGGCTTTTCAGTGTATTAGTTTTTACTACATCTATTTATACACTAAAATAAGTGATATTTTGACTACAATCGTGCAATCTCGAAAGTTACTATACTATTTCATTTTACTCGTAAATCACTAGTTATTATTCTTCATGTAATCAGCTAAAATAGTTTCAATAAGTACCTACCTTTTTTACGCTAGCCGTGCTTAACGAAAGTAAGATTTTATATATGTATTGATTTCCCAAAATAATTATTCTGTATCCTTTAAGTCAGTAGTTAGCGAATATCTTCTATCAAAGCTAAGGGCGATAGCTACGTGTCATTTTGCAGATATTTTAGTAAAACATCACGTTTTATTTCTCGTTTTAAATCATCTATGATTTAAATTAAATACTGGCTGATATCCAATTGCCACCGATATAGATTTTATCATTTATTATTATTTCAATAACGTATGCGATGGATTTCATAAAAGAGGGTCAAGTAGCCACTGGGGGCAGATATAGTGAACAACGGGATCGGCGGTCGGTGCTCCAATCCAACACAATTATTGTCAAAGGAATCAAACCACTATAGATACTATATTGTATTACTAATTGTTTCGGTTTTGGTGTTTAACTCGCATATGTGTAAGTACCTATGTACTAAAGTGTATGTATACGTGACGACAATTGTAGCCGACATTTAAGTTAGAATAACTCATTGGTACATGCACGGACTGTATATAGATATATCGGTATTTTAAAGAAAATATCGATAACAATATCGATACTTCCCGAATATATCGATAATTGTATCGGTAAACTTATTTATTTATTTATTTAATCTTTATTGCACAAAAATACAAATTTGAGTACAAAAGGTGAACTTAATGCCTAATGGCAAACTTAAATATCGGTAAACAGATATCGACACTTTTATCAATAGGTACTTGGTACCGATACTGATAGTTAGGTACATACATACTTTTTTTAGCAAATTGTGTTAGTAATCAGATACATATGCCGCGATGGGTGCATAGATATTAGCGCCTTTGACTGTACCTACAATTTTTGAGGAGTTCCGTCGATTTCTCATGGATTCCATCATCAGAGTATCATTCTTATAGAAATGAGTCCAATCTGAACTGGGTATGTTTCATTCGGGTATGTAAGTATGTACCTGACTGAATATAAAACATAGTTTCATTTCATCGGTTTATAAATGTCGGAGTTCTGTAAAAATATAGATATGAATGTACCGAAAATTATTTATCGATACCTATATCGATAAAAAGATACCTAATTATCGATATTTATATCGGTATCCGATATCGATATCTAAATTATACCGTTATTACAGTCCCTGGGTACATAGCGACCGCTTGGGGGCTCGAACTCGGTACCGGAAACACGAGTCAACACCGCTAGCCACTAGGCCACCGACGCTTAATTATTCATTTAATTAACAGCTCATATTATTTTATTATTATTTTGGTATTTATATAAATAGTTCGTAAATATATAAACTGACACGCACTAATGTCAGTTAATACGGGACTTTATTATTTTTTATGTGATGTAACTACAAATTAACGGTTTTTGGATTTTTTTCCTTTACTTGTGCTGTAAGACATTGCTTCTTGCCAAATTTCATGATTCCGAGTCAACGCGAAATAAAAATGGATCAAATACAAATGATTGAATTTGGTATTTTAAAAATTACCTATATCTTTCGTAAACAATGCAGGTATTTTTTGGGTCTATCCCAAATTTGTTCATCTTTAGCTTTACTATCTCTAAATACCTTACGGTTACGTTTATAACCGTGTTCTTTCGAAATTTGAAATAGTTCTAGAGACAAAGCTGAATTTGCTGCGATATTGATATAGGTATCCCGTGCATGTCGGAGCCGCGGGCGAGTGCTCAAATTGTGTTGCTCCGTTTCTAAAAGCCTCATCGCGAGTACAGCTGAACGAAGTTTTTAGATATTTATCAAATTTTCCATGCACCGGCGACGGCCCGATGTCGGCGTCATGATATGTACACAGGCAAAGCAAAACATTTCAGCCAATTAATACTCACCTTTGTGTTCGAACTTCCTAGTTTACTTAATTAAAAACTCACGGAATTCATGTAAAACTCTAAATGAAAAACACTTATAAATGTTGATACAAACGAGAGCGTTCTAGAATAAATGTTCACCTAGGTAACCTTTTTTGCTATTCGCATTATCAAACGAATGTTTCAATGAAAAAAATATGCTTTTTATAGTTACAATACCTAGTATTTCAAACACTATGTTTCGTGTTTTAAAAGCATTTCATTGTTCGAAGTGAGGAACATTACGCTGAGAAAATGGAATGGTGCATTTCGTTTCCTGTGCCTTGGGCAGCAAAACGAAGTGGTTACCTACGAAAGGATTTTACGTAACGTGAAGTTATGTTCGTTTTCAAAACAATAACATCAAGTAGCATCCCTATAAATTCGTAAAACGGTTAATATTGCGATATTGAATGTAATATTATTGTAACAGCATCAAAAGATCACATGAATTTGGGATGAAGCGAGCGAGCGAGATAGAACATACAATTTAAGGCGCAGAAAAAGATTTGATGTACATCCTTGTTTTCATCTAACATCAATCACGCGGCACATTCTCGCCGTCGACACTTGCGCGCCATGAATAAGGTATTGAAGGCTTCCGACGCATTGATGTATTCAACACAAACCTTCCTACTTAATGTCGGACGCTCCATTTGTAAATCACACAAAACTTTGGTGTCATCGTGGCTTGCTTGATCCTGTAACGCGGCTTTTTTTCATCAAATAACGTAAAGTAATATTCCCGTAAAACATTATTTAGAATTGTAAATGGGTAGCGCTAAGTGCTCGAAGCTAAAGTAGCTGGATAATAAAGCCTGCTATCTTAATTTACCTAGCGAAAGTAGTATTTATTAATAATTAATTTATAATGCTTAGCTTGCTAATTAGCGGAGTGCGTAACTGCGAGTGAAACGAGTCGGTGCGAACTTTAGGGATACATAACAATGAAAATGTCGCTTTATGAAATGGGGACTGTGCTGATTAATGGCAGAACAGTGGAGTGTTATTTCGACCTGCTTCATTTTCTTTCGTTAGCCCTTACCACGCCTTTATAACTTACCATAACATGAAAAGTCAATAAAGAAAATTAATATAAACTTTGAATTCGCCTCAAATTCCTTGTCATTGATTATTAAAACGAAGTGGTTCGGGATAGAACAGTAACAATAAATGTCGTGCGACATGATAACAATGCGATGGACGGGTTATGGAGCGGGGACGGTCTTGATAAATGGCCGTGGCGCTGTACGAACTAGACGTACAATTTATGCATAGCTGTCGTCTATGAAACCTAAAATACATAATAGCTCAACGGGCACCGCCGCAGATATTTTGGCTCTGAATGTTCCGCTTCTCTTAGCGAAATATTAATTTTTGCACGCTCTAAATTTATTCAGTGAAAACTGACAAGAAATCGCTACTTTTAACCTAAACAAAGCAAAACAGCTTTATCCCGTCATTAAATTTGACTTGTTAATATTTCCAGGCTAATTGACCGCTTTGCAATTATTTAGGTAATTAATAATTTAACAGCAACGAAGTATTAAAATTTAAATGCCATATTGCTTTCATTAACTGGCTTCAACATAAATTCTTCCTTGAAAATAAAGTAAAAACGGTTCTTTATATGTATCAACACTTTCCAATTCAGATAAAGAAATCGATATGGGGAATAAAAAGACATCTAAAGAACATCCGTTAAGCTTTCCAATGTATACATTTTTAACGCAACCTTTTTGCTTAAGTCGCTAAACTCGTTGTTAATAAAGTATTTCCGAAAAAGTGGATATTTTCTTGTGAATGGATTTTTCCCGGTCGGATTTATTGTCCTCTATTTCTAAAGCCGATTGTATGGATTCAGTTAAAATGATTGCGCCTCAAAAACTTAGTAAAGGGTGTCGCGAAATTAAAAAGGTTCAACAAATATTTTCTAGGGCTGCGCTGAAAGAAATTGTATTCAATATGCGGTTGGAGCTGCGATGAGCGTGATGTTTAAATAGGCTGCTAATCCCGCCAATATTGAAATATCTGCGACAATCTGAAGGGAAGCTGTTATCCGCTTTTTATTAAAACACCGTTTTATATAAGAGACGGCACGAAAAATATTGTGTGTAATATCTTGGTGGTCGGAAACTCAATAATAAAACGTTTCTAGACATTGAACATCGAAACGTTGGAGTAATAAATTACGAATGTGAATCTTTACCTTCATTCTTTAGCGTGATATAAATTGCTAATTTTCATCTTAATTATGAGAATTGCATCATTTTTCATGCGAGGTAGAATTTCTTTAGCGTTGGTACTAATAACTATTAATGGCTACAGCCCGGCGTGCGTTCAACGGATTTTGTCATTTGAGCGAGCAATTATAATTTAATATCATTATTTCATAAATTGTGCAGTCCATTTTAATAGACCGCGCAAAACCTTACGTTCTACTTCATTACGTCCTATTTATTTCCTTTTTTAAACCATTTTGAAAGTATACTTACGTATGACCTAATTTCTCGTTATAGTGGTAATGAAACTGAGAGAGCTATTTAAAAAACAGCGCTATTCGATTTAGGGTTTTTTTTTCAGTACTTAATATGATTTAACCACAGTCCACTTATCCGAACATATTAACTGTCACGAATTAGGAATCTTAATGTCATTTGTGTCAGTCATGTCGCCGGCCTTGAATCTATTTACTTACTATTTATTTACATATCATTTTTTGAAAAAGGGAATTGGTATGATTTTTGGCCTAGTTTGGAAATTTTGCTTATACGTATGTATTTACGTATTACTTTTAAGTACGACTACTATAGTTCGGTGAATGCACTTAATTGTATACTTTATGTATATCAATACGCATTTAAATTTATGTGTAACTAGCTTTTGTTCGCGACTTCGTCCGCGTAGAAGTCGTTTATCGCTGCTCCCTCGAAAACTGTCCAATTTTCCGGAATCAAAATGATCCTATATCCTTTCCCGGAACTCAAACTAATTCCATTCAAAATTTTATCGAAATTAGTTCTGCAGTTTAGCCGTGAAAGTGTAACAAACCGACAGAGTTACATTTACATTTATAATCCTTACTAATATTATAAATGCGAAAGTAAATTATATCTGTCTGTAAACGACACATGCTACTTCTTATCCCAAAAAATTGAACAGTTCCCGCGGGAGCGGGATAAACGACTTCTACGCGGACGGAGTCGCGGGCAAAAGCTAGTATTAGTATTTCATTAAAGTGTTATGTTTGTTCTATAACTATTAAAAGTCACAGTTCGAAGTTGAGTCGAGTTGATCTAAAACCTCAGTTTCACGGGAGTCAAAAGTATTTTAACCGCGGGCTGTGGCCCGACTCGATAAAGGTCGGTTTTCGGTGGATGTACGTTTCGTATTCCCAATCCCCGTTTTGGAACGGCACCCTAAGCCGGCCAGCGATGGTAAATGAAAAATAAAACCCGGCGAGCCAAGTTCTGCCGTAAGCCGGGGCTTGCGGGGCGTTCGAGAAAACCGGGCTCTTCTCTCAACTACCTTGTTATTAGACTATATTGTTGACCTGGGAGACTGTTCGGAATCTCTGATTTTGCTACGGATTTTAAGCAAATATTGTGTCCCAAGGGACAAGTGACAACGCGACTAAGGTATAAGCACCTATTATGGACAGCGCTCCAGTTATGAACAATCCAATAAATATAAGCTCCCGAGATTGACATGCGATTAGCGTTACAATTAGGTTTGATTGAAATTATTCAGGATTACCATTAGGTATTACAATGATACGTTCAGTATTGCTAAGTTATTAATAAAAAATGTTGTTATCTCTGGAGCATTGTCCAATATTACTCCTTTTTATATCGAGATAATGGCACACCTAGTTACACTTTGTGTACTAATATGAAATATGAAAAACAGATAAATACGAAATTCGGCATGTACAGATTTAATTTTGAGTGTTTCAGAAACACAGATACTAAGTAAGTACCTGCAATATATTATGGTGGAACGATAAGCTGATAAGGAGATAGCGTAATAATATAGTGCGTGATGCGGGCGTCGCATGGCATGTTTTGTCCATCTTTAGGACATTTGTACGTATACGTATGTATCCAACAGGCTTCACCTTTTTGATACTTTTAAAATTTCTGTATTAAATTTACAAATATGTACTTATGTTGTTTTGGTGTTCACCAATGGTGTCATTATAGTCCAAAAATTTATCGTCTATAAATGAGCAATTTGAAATATTTCGAAATAGTAATAAAATTGTTCCAAATTGTTTTAATATTAAATTTTGTACAATAACATTGCACATTTATTATTTATTACCTTTTTATCATGAAAAAATATGTTGTTGTTATCATTGGATACAATAACGTTAACAGGAAAATTGAAGCAATGGGATTGGAGGCGGAGTATTTTTAGATCGACATTTAAAATTTAAGAATTTGATCCTCAATTGGTTTTGCAAAAATAAGCAATGTTGACTTGTTCCCAATTGAAGTGCGTGATAATTTTTTTTGTTGCCTAAAATTGAATATGATGACTTCTTGATTCATTATTACTTGTTCTGGTTTCGTCTAAACCAATTTCTTTATGTGTTTTGGTACTTCAGTTTAAGAATAAATTAAAATATAATTGAATAAAATGAAATTTAATTGTTTGTTTTAGAATTTTACCTATTGTCCTTTGTTGATGCAACTAAATATAAATATGATTAACAATGATTTCAACAAGCGAAAGCAGCAATCTTGCATTTGTTTGTTTATGTTAGCTGAATATTTCAAATTTTACTAATGCAAAAAAAGAACGTTATGATTATTTATGGTACATTATTAGAACCCAGTTCTTTAATGTCATGTATTATATTATTACTAGTTACTCTAAAGTGCTCAACACCGATCGCTTCATTTTAGCTCTCGTCATCTCGCCCATCTTTATATCTGTATAATTGTACAAGCAGGAAGTGATTATTTTAATGGTGGACACGGTTTTTTAAATGTTGGTGTTGCTTTCGTCGTTAATGTGATGGGCCGAGAATTATTTTTCTGATAAAAGCCCGGGAAATGTAGAACAGTCAGGGACAATATTAAACTGAAATAACAACTCGATAACTGCTCTACGGTCCACATTAAAGCGCAAATTTCAATATTTAAAAGTTATTCCGGCTTTTTAATGGAAGTGATGAAATGCTATTTCAACTTTAACCCCCTTACTAATAAACGTTGAGTAACGGCTGAGTAGTTATACATTGCTTTGTCCTTATCTGTCATTGTGACATTTGAATTCGACAGATAAGGACAAAGCATTGTATAACTACTCAGCCGTTACTCAACGTTTATTAGTAAGGGGGTTAATATTATCGCTCAGTCGAGACATCGGTGTAGAATTGTTATTCCGCTATTCTGTGTCATTCTCCGGGGATGATATATATCATTTTTGTCTATGCGACAATTTCTGTGCAAAAAATCACATATTTTTTAACCGTTATGGCATGAAAGAACGGAAAACTAACAAAAACGTGAAAAAGGAAACAAAGGTACCTACATACACTTTCCTTAAGTGTAAGTGACAAACGTGTCCTCACCGGACAGACAAAGGACGATCGAATGGATGGATACTGGATATTACGCGGGTGCACTAGAAGCCATTTGTGTACAAAGAACCCTGTCGCATTAAACTTCACCACATAAGTGACATGCCACTAAACGTCACCTGTTTATGACAAGGGTCTACGCAAACCATTCCTTTACATTGACCTAATATTATTTTGAAAATGAAATCCAATGTCGCGTCAGTTAAAATGGTGTGCAAGATACGTATTTGTGTGTTCCTAAAGCTGACAGATATCGTAATCACGCGCTGGTACAGGGATCACCCCTCGGGGGATAGCGCGAGCGTCGCCCGGCGCTCCGCGGCGCAGCCACATATAAATCCTTGTAAACAAAATTGTAACTGTCATCGATATCGTACTTTACGATAGAAGACCCGCTTGTATGAAATTCAAATCGTACAAATTGACCACGAACCCTTTCCCAGGCCTTCAGCTAATCTATGAGTATGTATATCGTAAAAATATTCTCTAAATCTATTCTACTTACAGACGAGCCGGTGTTATTACCTTCAGTCAACAAAGTATCGGGAATGGATGATTTGTTTATGGTTCCAAATTCAAATTTTTGTTTTTTTTGTTGTTGTTAGATTGGCACAACTGTTTTCTATTTTGGCGCGGAGTTTGAGTTGCATCTGTTATTTATATTAAATACAGTGCTGTTTTTAGTTATATCATATCTAGTGTGTATTGCGAATTTCATAATGGACAAAAACATTGAACAAAGAGTTTGTCTTAAATTTTGCATCGCCAATGGAATTTCGTGTTCGGAGTCACTGAAAATGTTACAGAAGGCTTACGGTGATTCGACTTTATCAAAAACACGTGTTTATGAGTGGTACAAAGCGTTCAAAAGCGGTCGAGATGTGATGGAAGATTTGCCTCGCTCTGGTAGGCCATCAACGTCTGCAACTGAAGTTAACATCGCAAAAGTGAAGGAAATAGTGACTGAAAATCCTCATTCAACTTTGAGAGAGATAGCCGCCGAACTTTCTGTATCTCACGAGTCGATCCGTACTATTTTAACTAATCATTTGGGTATGAAACATGTTACCGCTCGGCTAGTCCCAAAAGACCTGAATTTTCTCCAAAAACTCAATCGCATGAGAGTCGCTGAGGACATGCTAGAACGAGTCAATTCCGACCCAACATTCATGAAACGCATTGTTACTGGTGACGAGACGTGGGTTTACGAGTTTGACATGCAAACTAGTCAACAAGCTTCGGAGTGGCGCCTTCCAACTGAACCGAAACCGAAGAAACCACGCCAAAGTCGATCAAAAGTCAAAGTCATGTTGACTGTTTTCTTTGACTATCGCGGTGTTGTGCACTCGGAATTCTTGCCGGAAGGTCAAACGGTAAATAAAGAATATTATTTGAGCGTTATGCGGCATTTAAGAGAGCAAATTCGACGAAAAAGGCCAGATTTGTGGAATGAAAATTCTTGGATTTTGCACCACGATAATGCGCCTTCGCACAAGGCCATCATTGTGAAAGAATTTTTGACCAAACACTCAACAAATACCATCGAGCAACCACCATATTCACCAGATATGGCTCCTGCCGACTTCTTTCTTTTTCCTAAACTCAAATTACCACTTCGTGGCACCCGTTTTCAATCGGTAGAAGACATAAAGGAGAATTCGCGCCGAGAACTGAATTCAATTCCGGAAACAGCGTTTAAAAAATGTTTTGATGATTGGATTATTCGTTGGCGTAAGTGTATCGTTTCTGAAGGAGCATACTTTGAAGGTGATAAAATAAATTTGGATGATTAACAAACAGTTTGTGTATTATTGATCTTTTCCCGGTACTTTCTTGACAGAGTAGTATGTTTTATTTTTTCTTCGCGAACGCCTTATTATTTTTATACTTTCTTTATAGGAGGCGATATCGGCTATAAAAGTGAAATGTTTCTGGTCTGATTGCTCGTGACGCACGAGATACCTTACCGTCGAAATGGCTTTCAATGTATGACCCGAGTACTCTGCTTATTTTAACAAGAAAGTAAGATTAAATAAGCACTACTTACACCGAAATAACAAAAATATACAGACGTTTGGCGAACGACTGACTAAAGCTAGAATCTGTTAAATTTTTAATGAACCCCGATCTTTGTGACCCAATTTGCGAAGGCCTTATATTTTCTAGTGTGTACTTTCTTAAAAAATAATACAATTCTAAGACTAGTGGCTCTGTGAGCTGTATACCTCGCGACAAACTTAACTTTGCAGTTGGATAACTGAAATCCCCATACATCGACATAAGTCGCGGTCAGTTCACCAACACTCCAAATAAGTTGGTAATCGCAAAAACCCTCATATCTCCGCCATTTTCAAATAAAGAAATTCATATAATTATCGAACCTGCTCACAAAATATCACAAGAATCGGTTGAGAAATGGGACCTGTAGAGGAGAACGGCCGGACATACGAAAACATTTTTGCCCGAGCTGAAACGAAGACGCTTCGCTCGCTCAGTCAACTAAGTTCTAAAGAATGATTATTAAAAACGCTGTTCGTTTTTTTCCGTTCAATATCTTATGAATATGTACAAAGTAAATCCGTGAATATCCAGGAACTCCATTACGGCCTTACTCTCAGCAGGTGTTAGCAATTTATAAATCAATGATGTATTTTGTAATGAACCCAGTATTTCCACGGCGAAATGAGCAAGCTTTATGGGTAATATAGCGCAGACTGCCTCGCCGACGAACTTAGTTGCATTTTGCATAAAATCGATATAGCCTCATAGTCATAGGGCGCTCGTAACAATAGCTTTCTGCCGTATCGTTACTGTTATGTAGCGAATTATCATTCTAATATCTACTGTGTAAGGGAATTTCGTGCGGAAAATAAAATACATTCCGTCTGTTATCTTTCGCGAATCGTATGAATCATGTAAACAGAATGAGATCAGCATTATCTGGAATGGCGGGTAAGTATCATTGTTGCTTCCCCACAAGTGCTTCTCGGTTTGTCCCGGCAATAAAGATGCAGAAATAAAATTTACGAGTTCAAGAAGACGGCAATAAATTGTTTATAGTTAGTTTAACTTTTCATTATTTGTAAAATACAATCTTTACCTTTAACTGCAGGTGTAGAAAACCTAAAAGTCTGACTCGGCTTAAAATTTGTATAGGGCAAATAGTAATTCGGTCCTAGGAAACATTAGTTTAGAAAAAGTTAGAAGAAATAATAGGTCCAATAATTTTGTGAATGACCTTAACCGAATTTGTATTTGAAGTAACCGCATTATTACTATTAGGTTCTATTAATGCGAGCGAGATGAAGTCAATAATAAATTTCAGATTGAAAATTATTTGGCGAAATTTCAATTTAAATAAATTATACTCGCTTTAACATTTTAGACTGGTAAATTAATTTAGCGGTATTTCCGTAAAACATAAATATATTTTCA
Source organism: Tortrix viridana (assembly GCA_963241965.1). NCBI lineage: Eukaryota > Metazoa > Arthropoda > Insecta > Lepidoptera > Tortricidae > Tortrix > Tortrix viridana. The sequence goes on from OY725181.1 coordinate 4,804,619, forward strand.
GTAGTAAAGTACCTAAATAAGTTTTCCCGACCAATCATGTTTTTGATTTTTTTTATGGTGATGATACTTGCAACGTGTTACTAAACTAAACTAATAACTATACTAAACTAATGTATTCTAAAAATTTAATTACCCATTTTAAAATTCGACACTCACTACAATTCTGTAAAAGTTGTTTTAAGTATTTTATTATTTTCAGCAGTACCTACTTACAATGTAATGACTAAAATGACTGTTCGATTCCATACTAATCACGCATTCCCTGAAGTTGTTATACCATACTAATCACGCATAACCTTACTTTTTTGTTTGGATTTCTTCTTAATTTGAATCCAAATGTCTACTTCCTTTGTCAACAACCTGTTATTACGGAAGAGCTTTATTGATTTTCGCTGTTTTATCGATTAGTACGAGAATATCTCCGAGGTTAATTTTTATTTATAAAATAGCTTTTGCCCGCGACTCCGCCTATCTAGAAGTCGTTTATAGATTTTCTCTCGGGATTAATAGGTTTTTCCGACACAAATAGTATGCTATGTGTTAATCCAGGATAATAACAGCGTGGAGGGAGAATCGCTGGGTTTTTAGTCGATATTCCGACCGCCCCCGGGCGGCGAGTCCCACATTTTTTATTTATTTGTGGTTATAACCACCTTGGGCCCCCGGACCAATGTGGTATGCGTAAATCCATTTTCCAGTGTATAAAAAAAGGATAATCATCGAAATCCGCCAAGTCGTTGCCGGCTAGCCGGATAGTAGATGTAAGTAGTTTGTTATGCAACTTGCCTAATTTTGAAAAAAAAATGTGTAACTAAATTATCTTTATACGTATTATACTTTACTAAACAAAATTAACCTGTACATACCTGATACAATAGGAATAGGAAGAGCTGGACAGATCCCGTCATCGCCGCCGCGTTCCGAATGGAATAAAGAGCGCTTCATAGTGGACCCGAAATTTAAAAGTGAAGGCATATTCGGGCGTCACTCAGACAGTAAGTGCATTAAAGTGTCAGCCCGACTGGTTTAGCGGTTGTATTAAGAATTTTAAAACCATTCAAGTTCCACACAAATTTACAAAACCAACAGATTTATAACAAATCCGTTGCTCCACTCTGCTTGGTTTAAAAATTGGCAATACTCTATGAAAAATAATGTGTGATATTTTTTGAAACAAAAGTGCTCCGTTGTTAGTAACCATTTAGCATTTTCAACAGGTCCGATAGCCGATAATAATGACGTTGTGGTTGGAAACGATTTTGTTCCATGATTTTTTATTGTTACGGGGTACACGAGCAGGGAAACTATTCCACTCTATTTTATTTCATCTTGTTTTCGAAACCATTTTGTTTTTTAACGATACTGCTTACTGTCAAGCGATTAACAGTTGCAAAGTGAGTGGCAAAGTGAAATGGAGTCCCAGTTTGTTTGCAATTTCTTACTGATTAGTTTTAACTTCACTATCTTCAAGTAAGCTTTGCGGAGGAAAGCACAAGGAGAAAGAATCACAAATAACATTGTACCTATATAACAAACAATATCGCTTGGGCGTCAAACATATGATTATTAAGGTTAAGTTTTAGTAATACGACAGCATCTAAAAGAATTACTTTATTATCATTTAAATGATATATTACAAGAACAGGTTAACTACTGCAACGATACATATAATTATGATGGTTCAACAAAACCCGTCAATTTATGAAATATACCGACTCAATCGAGTCTCTACGGACAAAAACTTAACATGGTACTGTAACATTGAGCTTAAAAGCTTCATTGTCTATTGTAAAATATTGTTAAGTACATGTATTTATTACATATTTAGTATACAAAGCACGCCATATTGTCTTTATTGCAGATGTGAAGTGGAAATATTTACAAAATGTCAAGTACTGATTGATAAAACATTACACATACCTTACTTATTACATTTTTATACAGCTCAGCACCTATATCATATTTACAGTGACATAAATAAAGATATGCGTTTATATTATAATGTAGAAGATATCATTAGATGATATTTAATTATATGCGGGAGGTATGGGTGATAATAACGTGTCTCCGGGGGTTTTCAATCTATCGCGAGGACACTTTTCGTTTACTTTAACACCTTAACTCACAGGTTCTCAATCTTTTCCGCCCAGGCTTTAATTTTTTTATTCTCTAAAAGACCATTTTTAGTGACAATTCTGTTCAGGTAAAAACGCCTATTTGCAATCGCTGCTTAACCACAATGACAACCAGTAATTATTAAGTGATAAACACGTATTACGTTGGCTTAAAGTTTTATAAATTGTTATGTATTCTATTAACCATGAATTCAAAGATCTGTCCGTTTCATTCCTTGGTAACCCAGCAGACCGTAGGTTGAGAACCTGTGACTTAACCGAATTAGTAAAAGTACTTGAAGTTGATGGAGTACCGTACGTGCAAGTTTCAGCATAATTCTATTTTGATACGGGATATTCATGTATGTTCGGCAAAAGTTTTGTAAGCAAGCAAGAACTCTTATGTTTTCTTACTTTTCTTTTTTTTTATTTGTTATATTTTCCGTAAGCTTTGATTCCGATAATTTTACAAGAAAACAGAGGAGGACCACTTATTTAAATACTTTATACTTTTAAATAAAGTTTGAGTTTCTTTGAGTATTTTTTATTCAAAATAATTAACTCCAAAAATATTTCAAATATTTTGGTGGATTTCGAATAATACCCGTTATAGGAAAATGGACACAAAGCATAATTCTGTAGAAAGATTGAAATTTAAAAATGGAATGCTTATATTTCATTAGGAAGTTATGTTCCTACCATGTGGGCTACAATAAAACAGTATTGTTAGCACTGTTATTAATATTACAGTTACATGAATTACATGACAAACCATTATACTATTATAAACTCAGCTATATATTTAAGATATGGCACATTTATCGTAGAGATCTATCAGTCTTTCTTTAATTAAAAAATTACACGTATTTTAATTTTAATTACAACAATTTACGTAAACAAAATATATACTTATTTACAAAGAGCAGCATTTCAACCAACGGTATACTTTTCTACTTCGATGTCCGATCGATCATCAAGCTAAGCCTTTTTACAAAATAATGTAGAAATGGAAGATTCCAGACTGTCAATATCCTTAACTGGTAACCAAATCAGGGGAAAATCTGTAACTAACATGGTCATTCGCTGCAATGTTAACCATTGCATGGTCTTATAAGATTATAATGAGAAATATCATTTATGTATAACTTTTTAATGCTTCGGACAACTTGTGTAGACCAAAATTAGCGCGTATACACTGTTAATGAGCGTTTTTCCTGCGTCTAGCACTGAGTTACACGCGAGCACGCGCTAAGAAAATCGCAAGCTGACCACTTCTTTGTGTGTATTTCTATAAGCCCACCCCAACTCCAGAGCAATCTTCACCATTTTACAAACAATACTCACAATACTTATAAGACAACTGACGCCGCCTTTCAACTGTCAAACAAACAAATGCGCTACAACTAATCAAAGCGATTGTATTTTCTGAAATCTCTCACTCCCGTTTCCTTATAAATAAACATAGTTCCTGATACACAACGCTTCAGCGGTTATTAACAAAGGCTACAGCTACTATACTAACACAGCTAACGTATCCTAGATATCGTATCTCATTTAGCACAGCGTCTGGTATTGGCACTAGGTCGGGGGGAGGTGTCAGCTTGCGATCAGAAGCGCTGCGATGACCGTCACGACGTCGCCACGACCCCGCGACGACGTGGAAGACTGGGTAGACTCGTAATCCGTACCTGGTACAATAATGGAGTTTAGAAATTGAGAATTAGGATTGGTTACAGTGAAACTAAAAAAAAATAAGTAAAAAATATTTGTGCAGTTTATTATAGTTATTGATCTCGAAATATTTTTTATTTTGTTAAAATACGTACTACCTTATTTGAAAAATGATCTCTTTGTTTTAAAATCTTATCTTAAAGCTTAGATTGAGACTTATAGATTGCTTTTTATTTATTTGTAAATTATAATTGTTTCAATTTAAATTAAGTAGGTATTGTGTAATCGTCGTTTATTGATGGATTAATATGTAGACATATTAAAAGCCACGAATCAAAGTGTTATGTAATGATTACTACAAAATTGTAAATAAATGTTGACAGTTTAATACGTGGGACATACTGAAAGTTTCTGGAACTGGCCATTTACAATAAATAAATAAATCATAAACATCTTATCTAGTCTTATTTGTCAGAATCCAGAAACTTTCAGTATGACCTAAGTAGTGCCTAACTAACTAGGTACTTCTCTGCTAAAACAATGAAAACTCTATTAAACGTGTAATTACGAATACATGTCGTGTTAACAGTGTTCCGTGCCTATTTACCGACAACAATGCGTGACCCGGCCTGAGCCCTGAGCAGACCCACATGGCAAGCTATTATTCGGATATACAACACCGTTTGAGGCACTCCTATATAATTATCATTTGCATTACATAGCTTGCGGCATCAGCTAATATTTGCCTAATTTCGACTCGGTTAAGTAGTTTCTTGAGATTTTGCGCTTTGTGCGTGTTTATATAGCTCGGAGAAGATAAGTTTAGAAGCAAAAAAGGGTAAGATCGTTCGAGAAGGATTATAAGTGTTGATTAAAGTTTCAACAATTGTATTTGGTTTATAATTGAAATTGTTTTAAGTAAATTTGTAGATCAATTTCTATCAGTTTACTTTTAATTCAAAGAGGTATCAGGCGATACAGACCTTCTGCGGGCTTAGCATGCATACATGAGATAAAATTTGACAGGTGATAGGGAAATGAATATGTATTCCATATTCTAACGTAAGACTTAACGCTTAAGGTTTGGCGAAGAAACTGACTTCTGAAATATTGTATAACCTAACTCACCGCACCAGTTATATTATGCCGCACATAATTGTACAAGTTTTATTTGAAACGTAGAAAATGTCTTTGGAAATAGTTAAGAATACTTACCACCAGAATCTTTCCACTCTTCGACTTCGTAATCTCCTATGACTCTGTTCTCAGCGGAGCCGTCTCGCCAGCGACTCTTATTCTTACCTAAGAATCATCGTAAAATTACAAACAACGAAAAAGAACTCTAATCATTTATGGAACTAAATAAAACATCGCTTATTATTATTCAAAAAAGTCCATAACGTTAAGGTGAAGGAGGTTTACTTTGATTTTATTATTAACGTCGTCAAATCTAGAAAAAAGGTCCGGAAAATTATTGCGTCATATTTATGAAGGGCCGTGAAAGTGGGCTTTCAAGTCGGAACATAACATATGACGCCATAAAGAGTATAAAGGAAAGCCGAAATCTATAACAATAAACGGTACATTGGAAGTCAAAGCGCAAACAAAATCGCTTTTCCCACAATAATATTACTAACGACCCAATTGTACGGGAGCATTGGGCCGCGGCGGCAAAACCAATAAATACAAAATCCACCTTTTCCATCCGGCCGGGTGCAGGATCACGATGAATGTATAAAAGGCGTGTGAGGATGGTGGAATTTTGACTGGTATTGAGTTCTTATAATAGCGGTTCACAAAGCCATATTGGGTTCAATTCAAAACTGTAGGTATCTAAATGTAGACGTGTCAAAATATTAGATTTACAAACGTCATACTCTGTTCTTGCAGGCGGGAATCCTTTGACACATCTAAAGTTAGGGATAACAGTTTCTGTGTTTGGAAATTTACCCAATTTACCAGCACGTAGTTTGGGAAGGGAAATTGATTTTGGGCTCATGAAAAATTAAACCGCAGCCAGGGCTGATCAGGCTGGAAGGGTTTCATTAAAAACTTTCGAGCTGCCGTTACGACATTAATTATTTCGATGCCTTAATCAGTGCCGTGAACCAATTGGATTGAGGGTTGTTCGTGTTCGGTATTACGGTAATATCTGTATTATTCTGTATCTGCTTGCTCTTAACAATCGGTAGAATTCGAAATGTTTGAAGTTCATTAGCTGATGGATGAGTTTGATTGGAATGAAAAGTAACAGTGAAAGGTATCTTTCTGTTAAGTAAATACGTGAAAAGGGCTGAGAAACGTTGAAACACAGTGGTTAAAATTGTTTTTTTTTGTACTACTACTACTATCACTACATATATACATATATGTAGCTCTAAGACGCGTTACGGGTAAACGCTAATATTATATAATATGAACGAATGAGATTAGATTAATGCTTTCCAAACGTAAATATTCTGACTCGTTTGTTCTTTTAATTACTTGAACACGTATTCTTACTTTCTCAAAATTACGAAAAATAGTAATTTTTTGTACAATTAAAATTACAATTACTATTTGTACCTACTTTTTTGATTGACCGTTAGAATTTCTTGTGAAAGGAATCTGCAGAAATTCAAAATTATTTAATAAAAGTATTAAATAATTCGCGGTAATAAGATTAATAATTTCTATGCCCACAGCTTCGTAGTCACTAAATTTAATAACGAATAATTTTAGACATTGATACTATTTCGCATGGGAAATTAACTTCAAGGTGGGCTACAATTGCCGTTATTTCTAAGTAGCCAAAACGAGGCAAGAAGAAGAAAATCGTCTGGTGTCTCATATATTTTGGCTGGATCTAAGTCTTGAGTAAGCAACGTGCGTGACCTAGAGCCATCTGAGCGGAGGCCGTGTTCAGTTTGGGCTACAATCACTCTTTGTCGGAAGTCACAAAATAGCTCCGCTTTTTGCAGCACAGCCTCGTGATCCAAGATAGTTAGTTTCGATGGCATTAAGCCGTCCGGCGTTATTTATTGAAGGCTTTTAACAAAACAAGTGACATAAACACACGTACATGTTAAATATAACATACGAAGTCCCGCCCCACTACTTAATGTTACGTACATTGACGTAACCGTTCAACGTCAATTTAGTGACGAGGCACGCCTTCGTGAATTTAAAATGCCAAGTAAAAGTAAAATAACATAGTAACCATAATAGCCAAGAAGTCAATTGGGATGCACTAATTTTTTTTAAATTTTGAATGATTTAAACCATTCGTGGTATAGTAGGTACTGAGCCACATTAAATACTCGATTTATATTTTCATTTAACATTTGCTTGATGTTATTTTGTTCCAACGACAGACGTCAAAGCGTCACAGTTCTGCAAAGTATTGACTAACAGAGGAAATAAAACAATTGAAACCATAAAAAACCTAGTCGTAACATTTTTAGTTAATTCCCAATTGTTTTTTTACCTTTTTTCTTGTCCGGTGTTGCAGGGACGTGGTTGACGACCGTGCTTGTCGTGGGAGGAGCAGTAATTTCTGAATAGAAGTAAGATAACTAAGTGAGAGGGAAGAAGCAGTGCACAAAGAACCCACATAGTTACAGAGTACCGATAATACATTTCGATTGTTTGAAAAACTGTTGGTGAAGTCGGAGTTTTTGTGAAATTTACGACAAGTCATATCGATAAGTCGCTGGTATGAAAGTTGTGAGTGGGTCTGGTGTTTTTAAATGTGTGTAATGCAATATTATGCCGTGATCGGGGTTTTTTTCGAATAATTTTCAGCTTCAATATATTTTTATTATTTTGCGTAAACATACAATAACAATCAACATCATGACAAAATATTGCATTACTTACTTTTAAAAACATCATTATTTCAATTAAAATAAATATATATAGTGGGCCGGTCACGTCTCCCATGAGCACCAGGAAAGATGGGCTAGTGTAGCATTCAATTTGAACAGGTAGAAAAGGCAGACCTAGACGGAGATGGCGGAACGACTAACTGTTTTTTCTCTTAAACTGGCCGGAATAGGCTTTAATTTAAGACTCGTGGAGATGTAAAGAGGGTTTGCTCAGTAGTGGGGCACTGACAAGCTGAAAAAAAAATGTAACATACCATCAAGACGAATCAGCCCATCGGTTTCTCCCAGGGAGTTCTTGGCTACACAGCGGTACGAGGAGAAGTCGCGCGATGACACCTTCCTTATCGTGAGCTTCATTTTCCTGCTGTAACCATCATCACTTAAGCTTGTGATGTATTTGTTTCCTGCAGGAAAGAAAACTTAAATAAGCAAAAGCAATTGTTCACAGTACGCTAAACTTAAAAATGATGACTGTGTTTGAAGATAATATCGAATTTTTGTGACGGAAATAGCAAAACTATTCTGCTACAAACTTTTGAACTAAATATTGCCTAACAATTAATTGCACTGTGTAATCTACATTGAGGATGCAATCTTAATACTAATTACGAGTGCGTATTTTAATCTGTGAGGAAGACAATATCAACACATTTATGTATTCAAGGAAAACCTTTGTCAAGCTTCTCCGACTCGGTCCTTTAAAGTCGACATGTTAGTTCTACACTCGACTTAGTCACGATTAAACGCAACCTAATAAAAACTAAGTGCACAATTTCACAAACGGCAGTCTTTGTTGTTTGTTACGTGGATTGTGTCACATTGCAATTTGATTCGACGTGAACTGTTTTCTCTCTAACAATACGCTGTCAGATACTTATCCGTAATTTTCAATATGTTAAGTTGTTATTGGTATTCAAATTAGGTAGTTAATGTTAAAATCATGCCTTGTTTAGAAAAGGTGAGAAATTTATATTTCGAAAAGAGTGGTTGAAAATAGATTGGTTGGATAGGTTGGAAGATGGGAGTTACCCCAGATGCAGACACAGTATATGTGACGTTCTCAATATAAAGGGACCTTATGGAGGCAGGCGGTTACGCCGTTTTTAGAACTGTTACCATAGTATTCGTATAGTTACAAGAACAAGAAAAGCGTAACTGCCTTCCTCCATAAGGTCCCTTTATATTGAGAACGTCACATATGCTTTTATTTGAACAAATAATAATGTATCATTGCTGGAATATCCAGTAGAGTTCTAAAACTAAGGGGCTTACAGAATGTAGCTCAAAGCAGCCATTCAAATAACAAAATCGGATTATATTAACTCAAAGCGCAAAACTGTTTCATGCATTAGTGATCAACTGACCTATATGCGGTTTTATGTTATCCATAGTTATCCATAGTGCGGTTTCACATTATAAGTAACAAAGGTTAAAACAAGGGAATGTCGATAGTAAATATTTATTTAAAAAGTGTTTTTTTAATTTATTTATTGATACGCCAGTTCTGACACAGATAGGTAAATAAACAATAATAATACAATCGTGCTTATTCTGCTGCTAACACTAACAACAGGTGTATACCTCATAATTTAACTGAATAATAATTTATACATATAACTAATTTTATAATACAATTGAAATGAACCTGCAAAAAATTATGTAATTTAACTACGTATACAAATCTATAATTTTTCTTTAAAACTTTGAAGTGTGATATTTGAGTGTTAGGATGATAGGGTCCTTATAAACGAAGTATGCAATTACTTAAAAGTTTGAAACGTCCCAGACAATTTTGGGAAATTTGACTAAGTTAAAATGAATTAATTACTTTAATGGATGACATTTTAAAGGCTGTATGAAATTAAGGGCGTCCCGTAAGTCAACGTCAAAATGGCAGAACAAGACAGTCCCTTTTTAATGGTTCAGAATAATGTATTTAACTTTTTAATGTGTCGCAACTACGAGTACCTATATTACATTTGACCGACACCCACAGATTTTTTTTTTCGCAGGATATTAATTTTACAGCGCGGAATTTTCCATAGACCTGTTTCGATTGAAACATGTCCATTTCAATTCAATTCAATTCAAATTATTTAATTCAGACCATGGTCAATATTACATGTTACATATTAAAAATAATAAAACAATGAAACTTATATCCTAAATTTAAATTAAATTATACATAGGCATACATTACATTAAATTATTTATACACGCAGGCTAGCCTCCATGTGAACCGCGTTCCACTATTTCCACATTGCGCAAGCAGGGTACTCCCCCACTAAACGAACGAGACATTTGCCATGGCAAGAAGTAAAAGAAAATAAAACTCGAATTGCGCCTTGATAAGTGAGAAACGTGCAAATCGTTATCGGTTAATAATCAAAATTAAACAACGTTATTTTATATCATAATGATTATCTAACAAGATTTCCTTAATTAGTGGCTGATAGATGTAAAAGCTATCACAATAATTATTCCTTCCACCCTCTTTGAGTACACGGTTTTAATTTGTTTCTTATTCACTGATGTCTCCTCTAATCTGATTGTGCAGACAAGGGTTGCGACGCAATTATCACGGCTGTGTGACGACCATCCATTTTTTTATGGGAATTAGTGTAATAACGTTTGCTCTACAATAAAAGATTCAAAGTTGTGACGAACACGTTTAACTCACGATCGTTCTTAATTTCACGTTTTTAAACTCAAAGGAGTAGACTAGTAGAGGATGCTTCGACTTTGTAGGAATTAGCTTCCCACTATTGCTTCCATTTCTAACCGTGAGGGGGTTGATGTTCGAAAAATTATTTCTTAATGTACCCTTTCCAGATGCAAATTTCAAAGAAACGGTAAAGGCAACCTTAAGCACGTTAACGCCTTGTCATAATAAACTTCAAACTAAATAGAAAATCAAACATGCTCATCATTTTTCTTAGCCGACAGTACAATCACCATCAAATACGTCGGAACATTATAAATGCTCAAAAATATCTGATCTCGACTCTATTGTTAGAGACGTTAGAATGTGTTAAGATTTTTTGAATTTTTTGACGACTCAGTTAGCCTAGTTGGCAGTGACCTTGCCTATGAAGCTAGCGGTCCCGGGTTCGAATCCCGGTATGGGCAAATATTTGTGTGATGAGCGCGAGTATTTGTTCCTGAGTCATGGATGTTTTCTATATATTTAAGTATATATTTCTCTATACAAGTATGTATATACTCTACCTGGTACTCATAGTACTAAGCCTAGAGCTAAGTTTGGGACTAGGTCAATTTGTGTGAGATTGTCCCTGATATTTATTTATTTTATTTACCTTGTATGCTCTAATGTAATAAAAATAATAATAACAATCCAGCCTATATACGTCCCACTGCTGGGCACAGGCCTCCACTCACAATGAGAGGGGTTTGGGCTATAGTTCCCACGCGGGCCCAGTGCAGATTGGGAATTTCGCACACACCGTCAAATTTCTTCGCAGGTGTGTGCAGGTTTCCTCACGATTTTTTCCTTCACCGTAAAGTTCATGGTAAATTTACAAATTGTATTTCGCACATAATTCCGAAAAGTTAGAGGTGCGAGCCCGGGTTCGAACCCACGACCCTCTGCTTAAGTGTCGGCAGGTCAAACCATTAGGCTACCACGGCCTTTTTTTTTGCTCTAATGTATTACACAGTATCTGTAACGTAGTTGAGGCAGTGCTTTGCCGGCCTGTCAGTCAGTAACGAGGTATTTTAAAGAATAAAGATGAAGTACTTAAGGTACCTGATATGATCATGTCGCCTCGGTCCGTGGTCCAGTAGTTGATGGAGGAGGGGTAGGCCTCCGTGTGGCACTCCAGCGTCACGTCCTGCCCCACGTACGCTGCCTCCAGTTGGTTCGGGATCGATAACATCGGTGGGACTGTGCACATGACAATACATTATTAATTGGCTTATTCGAAATAAGAATAGTGTGACAGGACGTTGGATCAAGCGTGAATGTCAAGGGTAACGAGGAAAAGGTCAGGTAATTATTTATTCATTTATTCATTGTTTCATGTACAATACAGTATTGCAAGATGTTGAGGATACAATGTATAGGCAGGTACAGTCTAGCAGGTAAAGCTATATAAACGTGTTGAAAAAGAGCCTTCTTTCGAATGAATAATTTTTAGAATACTGCTGATTAATGAACTAGTATCAATCACCTTTCTCAGTAGGTACATATTTTGTACGAAGCAAAATTAAATTGGTTTCGTAATATTTTTGTTGCTAATTTTTAGATGAGTAAATAAGATAACAACAGACCACCGTTTAAACGTGAAACTGATAAACTTTTCATAAAATGATTGCCCGATTGCCTCCACAACTGCATGTTGATTGTTCTATCTTTATCTGAAGGAAGTACAAGCAAACTAACTATAAGCAAACGTGATAAGAATGTAAGTACAGTTATTAGCTTTGTTAGTAAGGAATGACCGTTACTACTACAAATGATATATATTTGCTCAAAACTATGACCCGGTATGCAAGCAATTATTAAAATGGACCGAAATATTAAATTCAGAAAGCCCCGCTGGTTAATCGAGTAAAAATTACGTGAACGTTTTACGTATGCCGGTGGAAATGAAGAGAGTCGCGAGGCGTCGGGCGGGAATGCGAATTACTGGGGAAGACGGTGAGTCATTGGTTCGGGAGGCGGGACGGCGAGAGATAGTATCGCCATTATCGCGTCCGTACCGTATTCACGTCAGCATAATGCTCTAATTGGGCGCAATTACGGCCGATCCGGCGGAAGCGCCGTCAGGTAGACGCCGTGTCCTCGTAAATACTCGTTAACGACGCCAGTCCCGAGAAAAATAATATTTCTGAACGCTGACTCCCTCCAAAAGAAAACGACGTGAAAATGCTCACGTACTTACCAACGGAAGAATTTGAGGCCAAGTTAATGGGGCGCGCAAAATGTGCGGGCATTTTCTTTCTTCTTGATGAGGAAGTGATATTGGTACAATTTGCTTGGCTGGTGTTTTACGACTGCCATTCTGGCTGCCGCTCTTTATATCTAACGGTTAATTGATATTTATTTCCCACAGTATGCACACTGCGTTCTCAAACTAAACTGCTTATGAATCCTATTGGATTAAATGATAAAAAATTCACGAAAACAATGCCATACATACTGATATAATTAGCACCGAGTTTAATATGATACGAATTTTATGCTACAATTAATTCATCAAATAAAACGGTAGCAATTTTATTAGAATATTTAAGTATGATTTACCCTTGAATCGCCGACACTAATTTCATAGAGTGTTTTACTTCGCCGAATTTTCATTTTATCGACAATTATGTCCACGTGCAGGTGTTACCATTTTTTGGTGTTCACAGGGCTTACCTAACCTAACCTACGTAACCCATGCTTAAGATAACCGGAAAGCAATAAGGTTTCAGCAGAAATTAGCTTTCGATGAAATTAATTTCGACGCATTCGATGAAATTAGTGTCTGCAAAACAAAAGAGATTAGGGAATTAGGTCAAAATGGTCATTCCTAAAAGTACAATAATATAGAGTGCTCGTTCATATGATAGAACAGTTATGATTTCGGCCACATTAAAAAAAAAAGCATGTTATTCATTTATGGATGATAATCGCCTTTCAGAAAATATTACATCAAATACATATAAATAGTATTCTCATAATCTCACACTGTGGGGCTTGAACACCCACTTCATAATTTTTTTGCAGGTTAATTTATAACTCCAATAAGTTGTAGAAGTTTACCTACACACGTAAACTGATAAACGTAAAAATTACCTACATGAGTAAGACAAACTTTTTACGTGAAATGCTAAAAACATAAAACAATAATTCTCTCAGAGACACCCAATGCCAAAGTCAAAGCAAGCAGCATTGTAGAAAATAAACGAAGTATTTAATTTAATTAAAATCATAAATGCCCGCGCTTTTTAAATGATTGCTATTGTTTTTCATTAAAAACAGGATGAGTTTCAGCTTGAAGAATGTACAGAATCAGAATATTTAACTCGTATGTGTCTGAAATTCTAACTGTGTAGATTTAATTTTCTGATTTTATTCAAGGTTCAAAAACATTATCAAGTTATTATTACGCTCCAAGTTTACTGTCAAACTAAATATTTTTTTTACGTTAAATATTTTATGGAAGCTTCAATCCACGTATGCTGTCAACCATGTTGGATTTTAGTCACGTTTAAAACAAAAACAAAATAACACCACAATGGATATTAACATTCTATTTTTTTATTGCCATCGCAATGTTTTGTCACTTTCTGATGCGTTTACTGATGACCTGATGATGGATGGATTATTTCCAAAGTAGAAAATATTCTTGGTTGTCACATTAAAAAAGTGCATGACTTACATTGCACCATGAGCATGACTCGTTTGCTGATGGAAGGTGGCACGCCGTTGCTTGCGATGCACAGATAGGCACCCATGTGCAGTCGTGACACCTTCGATATCGTCAGATTCTCGCCATCGACCACGTTCACTGGGAACAAAGCATGTGAGAAATTCGGTTATATTTTACAGAATGAATCACTTGGTCAATGAAAATTAAATAAGGTAAGATGGGACACAGGACCGATCGTGGTGGAGATTTCTGGGTAAGGTTATCTTCAGCAGTGGAACAATTTCGGCTGAAGTGTTGATTATCGAGTTACGAAGTTACAAGCATTAAAAAAAAAACTTGCTCTCTAGTGCTCTAGCCTGTTTCAAGGTTCTGCGTTAATTTAACTAATTTCATGAAACATTAGTAACGTTTCGATAGAACTACCAAGAACAAGCTATAAAAAACCGTTCGAGTCCTAGGTGATGACAGAGACAGACAACGGCTTAATAAGACACAAAAACACATAAGCGTAAGCACCTATAGGAGGCTAAAAGTATTATTTTATTGACTAATCTTTATTAAAGTATGCATTTTATGATTAAAGACGCTGACATACATATATGGTAGGTTTTAATTCATACAAAGAAGCAGTTTAGTATATTAAACTCGAAAAAAATGTTATATAAGGTTCAACACAAAATCCGATAATAAAAGTAACCTTAATACGAGTATATCACCAGAGAGGTATTTTTAGACGCTCGAGCTTAATCTTTTAGTTATCATCAGATAAAAAAAGTCTCATAGTCACGATAAGACAAACTGAACGTTTAAAATAAATCTAAACATATAACATATATTATTTCACCATACAAAACCCTTTATGTTTAATCAATCACGTACAACTAACATCCTGAACGAAAATATTAGAATACGGTAGATAATAATACCAAGCAATTATTGTTTCAATTGTTCAAATATTTCAGCTATGGGATGATTGTACAATTTGGTGTTATTGTGCGAAACAATCGGTTCAAGCCGTCGTCGTTCCGGCGGAAGGTCTTTCCCGAACCATTGCCTCAACGATTCGATTTAACCGTAAATGCGTTGTCGCTTTGTCCCTTTCTGTAAATATATTTTAGGGTAGAGATAGACTGATAATATTCGTGTTTCGATTATGTGATCGAGGGTCTGGGGTCAAGGGGTTTCGAGTTGTTCGCGTCGAGGGCTCGCGACGCGGGTCCATTCGCGTGAACCCCGGCCGATACTTTCGCGCTCCAGAGATTTCCACTCATTTTGTGTCTGTTTTGTTTCTATTCGAGATCCGACTTTTGCTAGCGACTGAATTCTTGAGAATTTTGTCCGGTTATTTATCTGGAATAAGTGAGCCTTCTGGAAATATTGATCTACTTTTCTGACTTCGTGCGCGTGGCACGTAGTGGTCATGAATTTGAAATCTTGATTGTGAGTTTCTTTAATGTGATGAGTTTTTATGTTTATGAATTTATTTTGGGGATTTCAATCAACTTTTACAGTTATTAAATTATACTTTGCACGATTGCGTAAATGTAGATTGAATTAAATAGTGAGGCGCGTCTTAGAGGATGCGTGTGCAAATGGTTAGAGATTTGACATTAGTCAAAGTAGATTAATGTAAGAGTATTTTCTCATCGGATTCAGGGTGTTTTTAATTATTTGTTGATTCTTAAAACTGAAGTGTGCGAAACATTAAATTAAACTTTAGATTTAGAGTCTTGTTTGTGTATCTTGTGACTAAGATGACACAAGGTTAGTTTATCACGCGCCTCAGTGCATTTATCTAACTATTGTCAAAAAAGCGAGCATTGAGTTAACTTAAACTTGACCGTCATGTTAGGGCTGTAACCTGCTTTTTAAAACTCGCTTTTCTACATGTTAAGGAAGGATGGGAACAGACCTGATTCTCCATTGCAGTTGAACTCCTGTCCGTCCTCTCGACGCCACATGACGTAAGGTTCCGGGTAGCCGGTGGCACGACATACCATCGTCACGTTGGTACCCTCCCGCACCACCATGTCAGTTGACGTCATGTTGTCGATTATGACGGGCGGCACTGCGGACAAGGTTTGGTTCATTTTATAAGCTTATATTTACCAGCAGTGGATCAGTAGGTCATGATTGTCACTGTGGGTAAATTTGGTTAAAATATACGACACTTTCTGACAAGTATGCACACGGAGAAAAAATATTTTACAATATTACCAGATTTTATTGTACACTGGCCCGCAAAACTAAGTATCACACTTTTAAAATTGCAATAACTAAAAATGGCTATTTTATTGTTTTATCTCTTTTTTTTAAGTTGAAAATGTAACTGTTTGTTTTAGTTATAGTTGGAAAGAAAGCTGATAAAATTTGCTATAAAACGTTTTTTATTTTAAATCTCTAACTTCTATAGTTTAGAAAAAAATGAAATTTTATAAGTGTGATACACTTTTTGCGGGCCAGTGTAGTTATGATTCTGGTGTAGGAAAACAGATTTCAGCTATGGTTAACAGATTTTTTTTTAATGACAACAAGTCATATTTGTGTTAATAGTAGAATATTCTAGTTAAAATATTCTAGTACACGAAAACTTTGATATTGTAGTGGTTACTATCTAATAGTTACAGAGTAAAATAATTATGCATTTAGCATCCAACAGGTTTTGTATACTACACAAAATTTGTTTCCTACGATACTAGGTAAATGGTAATAGATACTAGAAATTATGTTGTACAGAAGTAGAATTTTCTATTAATGTGTAAAAAACGTATAGTTGTCACATATAAATACAATAAAATCAAGTAAAATTTACAATATTCTGTTACACGAAACTAGATTTTTTTTCTCCGTGTATGTATGTGCCGGAGTGACAAAATGCTCTATCCCCATATAGCTACCGCCATAAGCGTGACCATGCTAGGCCCGCTGTTGCGAGTCAAATCTTGCGAGCAAATATTGAAATAGATATCGTTATCAGAATAATGAGCTAAAACGTATATATTTAAACCTGACGATAATATTCATATTACTTTAAGGTCTTAAAAGGTAAAAGGTAAGTCATTTATATACAAGTTTCCAAATTGAGCTCAATAATAATATAAGCGTTTTAACAATAAACCATTTTTACCAGGCATGAAGTACATCGAGTGTTCTAGTATCACAGTCAAAGTATATTTAAAGAAACACACTAATTAGTCAGAACACTAATCGTTAGGATCAACCACTTCAATATGCTTTGCTTAATTTTGCATCGACGTGGTAAGACGTATACGGATCAGATAATGGCGTCGTACTACAATAAGTAATTGGCTTAAAGGATAGCAGATTCTAGAGGTACTATTAAATATTGCAGATATATTGTAAACAATTAAAACAACTTGTAGACGTCTGCTCTATCAGGAGGTTCAAATCGATCATAGTTTAAATACAAGAATAATATCATGTAAGCACTATTTTTTTATTTTTATATTTTAACAGAAGCGCATTGGTGTCGCTGTTGACCTGACATAATGGCTCCCTCTTGCTGCTCGCTCTTGTTGTGAGACACACTTACCTACGACCTGCAGATAGCCCTTCCGGGAGCGCATGGGGTCGGTGTTAACCTGGCACATGTACCAGCTATGGTCAACCTCATGCTCGCTCTTGTTGTGAGGCACACTTACCTACGACCTGCAGATAGCCCTTCCGGGAGCGCATGGGGTCGGTGTTGACCTGGCACATGTACCAGCTATGGTCAACCTCATGCTCGCTCTTGTTGCGAGGCACACTTACCTACGACCCGCAGATAGCCCTACCGGGAGCGCATGGGGTCGGTGTTGACCTGGCACATGTACCAGCTATGGTCAACCTCATGCTCGCTCTTGTTGTGAGGCACACTTACCTACGACCTGCAGATAGCCCTTCCGGGAGCGCATGGGGTCGGTGTTGACCTGGCACATGTACCAGCCGCGGTCCACCTCCTGCACGCTCTTGATGTGCAGGTACCACGAGCGGTGGTCGTTGTACGACAGGCTGATGCGCGGGTTCTGCGTTATTATGTTGTGGTGGATGCTCAGGATGGTTTGCGTATCCACTCGGACCCACGCCACCTGTTGTAAAAAAAAACATTGTAATAAAATCTGAACCCAACGAAACAAAGCCTAAGTAGTACCGACTGTAATACAATCACAAAGGTAGGGTTCAAAGTAATAAGTATTCCTTGTTATTCGCAAAGTGGAACGAAATTCCTAAAGATTCCCGAATTCAGGTACCAACTGTTTAAAGATCAAAGGCACAGGTTTAGACACTCCAACTTACGTTAGACCGCTTCAGCGTTTTACTACAAAATTCATGTGATTAATTATTAAAACCAGACACCCCGCTACACAGAATTTAAGCGCTTCGCGTATAAATCAGGCTCTAATTTCACTAACTAGTCGCCCTGCATGATTAATATCTGGCGAATCGCGCATTCCGAGCAAAGTGATATTAAGTTGGCTTGTTAAAACTTCCCCGCGAGCGCACCAATGACGTGCAACGTGCAGCAGCGCTCTCTCTACTCGAGCACTTAGATAAAACACCCCGTTTGCTACCTCCTTATTCATTCTCCTACCCTAGTACAAATTTAGGTACAAAACCTTTTTTGAGTTGATTCTGAGGATGTGGGAGAAACAAAGAAGTAATTGAGCCCTGAAAAGTACTCATTTCAAATAATATATCGATGATCAAAGATTTCCATCGTAGCTAAATAAATAAATAAATATAGGCAAGTGCTCGCACGAAATCAATTTCTTTTGTTGGAAATATTTTTCCTTTTGGCTTTGATACACATCGGTGAGCGTATTGTGGTGTTTGGTCGATTCATCGCAATTCTGTTACAGATATTTGCACCGTCCGCTCCTGCGCGAGCAGTAAGTGCGGCTTTTAGGTGGACGCCATCCGCGAATCGCAAACATTCTCCCTGGCCTACTAAATTATCAACAAATACATAATTATATTAAAAATGTGAACGTATGTTTTATCATTCTTTCACGCTACCCAATTTGACAGTTCTTGCGGGAATAGCAATACACTTTTAGGCGAAAGTGACGCAGGCAGTAAATTATTATAGGCATATGTAGGTAGTAAGAATGCATCGGGATAGTTCGACTATACAACTGGAGCTTAATTGGACTTTTATTCAACGATATTGCATATTATTTTGCTATGAATGCCATGATACATAAAAAAACTATCATTAGCTCTTATTAACTTGACAGTAAAAGCATAGAAGTTTGAATGAATAGTTTAAGATCGGAGTTCACCAACAGTTAAACAGGCGATTAGAGGTCTGACGGGTGTCAAAATGTATTGACTAACAGCCGATTAGGATTTAACAGTCTGATAAATTGGTTGGTGAACTCCGATATAACTAAGTAATGTTAGTTAACATGAACTGCGATAGTCTAGCAAAATTGGGACTCCAAGCCGTAAGATTCTAAAATATGAAAATGTACTCAAAAAAAAAGGTCAGCCCATACTTATGTATGGGCTGACCTTTCTTTTCAATATAAAAGTTTCTACAGTATGCAGAAACTAGAAAATATATTGATTTACAACAATTTTGTAAATAATTTGAAAGAATACAATATGTCATTACCACCTGAAACCAAATTAATCAAACAAACAAGTTGAAGGTTTTGTAATAAGCGCATAAGGCACTTTTAATTCCTCGGTAGCCCAAATTGAAACTTCTTGAGTGAAGAACGTAAGTCCGTAGACTCCATTCCGCCTCCACTAAGCCCATTAAGACTTTCCAATGAAAACACAAGCCTCCTGAGAAACTGTAAACGGTCATATTGTTGGCTCGCTTTGCTCTGTTACTGTCGTGGCTTTGCCATTTGGAAGAGATAGTGAAGTAGTAAGTAGAATAGTTTTATTAATAGTGTTTTAATTAACGAATATGTAGGTTCTACGTATCGCAGTACACAATAAAAAAAAAAATATGGCGCGCGTCAAAGCGCATATGCCGTTGACCAAGAGTTTATTGTTGCTTAATCCGCGCGCCATATTAATTGTGTCCTGCTCTAATTCTAATTGAGCGCCCTTCGTGGATTGAAAATTTTGAAAACTCTATAGTTAATAACTTGAATAGTAATGGAATCCTATTGCTGAGTGCCATTTACTTACAAATAAGTAAAAGTTACTTTAGTAGTGTAAGACCCGCCCTCGCTTTGCTCCAGGTACTATCATATACAAAAACATTCCGTGAAAAATGATCAAACTGATGGTGAAAACCGCATTAGATTTCCGTTGCATAGTTTAAAAGATCTAAGCGTACATACAAAGCGACAAACGGCGGGAAGCGACTTTGTTTTATACGAGTAGGTACTATGTAGTGATTTCTATTTTACTGTCACAGTAATAATTCTTAATCCAAATTGTATAATTATCGCTATAAAAAATATGCACAGTTAAAGGAACACAAAGTAGCAAAATGTAAAGTCAAAGCTCTATAATAATAGTAAGACAAAATCTATTTGTGTTTCTTTTATAAATTCTATTCTTGTATCAAATAAACTACGTGGCACATTTTGATAAAGAATGACAGAGGGAGAATGATCTGACGTCATGCTAACATCTGTGGGCGTGAATCAGTGTTGTATTCACACTTTCAAACAATAAAAAAAAAAACCGGGCAAGAGCATGTCGAGCCATGTTCAGTGTAAGGTTCCGTCGCCATGACTACAAATACAAAAAAGTGAGTCAGCAAAAGAGCGTATCTTCATGGCACTTACTTCCTTTTGTTTAGGCAGTAACTCAAAAACGGTATATACGATCATGTTGAAAATAATTTTGGTTGAAAGTATTTATTAAGCGTAGCCTTTGTTATTTTTTTCATCTTTTTTGGTCATACAGTTGTAAAAATAAAGGAGCTGGTTTCACAGACGACCAGCTGTGACACCAGCGACTAAATGAATGTGCAGGCAGTTGAATGTCATTTACCCACCTTGACGGACGACGTAAATTCGCCGGCTATTCATCGACTGAGTAGAACTGAACGACGATGCGTTAACAGAATAACATAGCTGACCAATGCAGTTTCTAAACTAAACTTGAAATTTAGTAAAAAAAAAATATTGGATTAGCGCTATGAAATCTTCGTCTGATTTACAAAATCGTCATAAACACAGTGTGCAGTGTTAAAAATCATATATATGAGTATTGAAAATCATAGCGCTAACCAATCGCTTGAATAAATAAACGTGGCTTTAGAAAAGTACACTTGAAGGAAAATCTACTTCTCATAAGTTTTTGTTTGAAAACAAAAATTCTCTGACTAAATTTAGTTTCTGGGACAGCTAAAAAAGTTGTTCTTCCAACATGAAGAAAGCCAAGAACATGAAAAATAAAGCATACAACTGGGCGTACCTTGGCAATCTTATAAATGCAATAATAAAAATAATGTTTCGGGTTCTGTTGGCAAATAAGTGAATATTTGTGCTGTATTGCAGCATCTGCAGAGGTATTAGGGAGCTTAATGGTGTACAGGCTTTCCTTGTTGTGGCATCAGTTCAAAATCTTCGGATTATTGGCATAAGGATCTGTTTAATTAGCACACGTTGATTTTGAGATCAGAACTTTGATTAAATATGGATCTTTATTATTATTGTTAACGTTAAAGGGGGATTGTAAAAATATGACTTTGAAAGCAAGACTAGTTAAAACCTTAAAACCAAGTGAAATACGAGACCGTATCATAAAATAAAAGTGAAAAATGCCGGTAGCACAAAAAACTAAGTAAATATTATGAGCAATTTATTAGCAATTACTTCTTGAGTCAGTATCAAAGAAATGATAAATTTTATTTGTCAACGAACCAACTGAAATGATGACACAGGCCGTGTGTGAATTTAATACTAATAGATGGAACAATTTATGAGAAAACGAATTGCTGTACTGAAATATTCTCACAGAAGAGATGAAATTTCGTTTTAAAAATAGCGTTATTAGGTTCATCCCACGTGGCGGAAAGGCGTCTGATTTCTGGAAAGTCTCAATTGTTCATGATTTAAAATTAATTTGGACGGCTACGTGTTTTATTTTAGCAAAGGATCCGTTCTTTAATTTTTTGGTAAGTTAGCACTAACTTACAAAATAAACTTAAAATCCCACAATATTCAGAGACTTAGGGCCGTATTAATAAACTCGTCTCAACTGTGATCCTCGTCTCAAGATACGTCAAAGTAAACGTCAATCCATAGAAAACTGTCATTTTTGACGCATCTTGTGACGGGAATCTCACACAAGATCAGTTTATTAATACGGCCCTTAGGAGTGTATTTTTTACAAATTTACTGTACCTACTTAATATACATTTTAAATAAATATTAGAGTAATTGAACGTGGCAATGTAGAAAACCATTGGAAATTGTCATGTATAAGTACTTTCCAATTTAGGCCCTGCGGGCTTAACATGCACGGACGAGATAAAATTTGACAGCTGCTAGGGAAATGAATATATTATATTCGATAAAGGAATTCTAAGGTAAGACTTAACGCTTAAGGTTTAATATAAAATTGTCTCGTCCTGACTTTTATTACCTTTTATATACCTTTTATATTTTATCAAGACGTTTTGCAAAGTGTCCCACTTTTATTTTAAACCTTAAGCGTTAAGTATTACGTTAGAATATGGAATAGATGTATTCATTTCTCTAGCACCTGTCAAATTTTATATCGTGCTTGCATGCTAGGGGGCCTGCAAGAACTGGCAAAACCTGCGAAGTTCCAGTCAGTGAAAGGAATAGAGGTATATGCCCCTTTCGCTGCTTGAAAATGTTCCGGTTTTAGTAGTTCTTACGAACCGTTGAGCCGCATTCAAATTAAATTTTGTCTGAATTGATATGTCGTCTCTGTCGTGATGGCGAGCGTGCACATTTTTGTGTCGTGTTGTGACATCTTTTGTCGATATTTTGAACCAAGATCGTCAGAAAGCCAGTGCACACTTGTCACAACACTAGCCATCACAACACACGGCGTCAGACGAATGTGAACGCAACCATATACCATATTAAATGTATGAAACCTATACTGTTCTGACGCACGACACAACACGTCAGACAAATGTGAATGCGGCTTTAAGGTATGTCCTGTCACTCATATCCTCCTCTTCTCTTGGCAAAGCCAAGGTCTAAACGTTATTATCAGTGATCGGAGTTTTGGATGCAATTCGCGGGATTTCGAGTTGTAATCATAGTATGGATGTGATTATAATCCCGCGATTGCGTCTGTATAAAAAAATATGTTTTTTCAATAATAAAAACATTTATTTCAATCGTTGACCTATAATTTCTATTGATATCATGTAAAATAAAGTAGAATAATTATCCTCCAACACCAATACAAATCCCGGGATCCCGGGCATATCCATTATTACCTAGCATAATGTTTAAGGTCAATCACCCCAGATTGCACTGGGAATTCCGATCATTGTGATATATGACAAAAAACTGTCCTTTATCAAACCACTCGAAGCCCGGAATCCCGCGGAATATCCATACTAGCATAATGATTGGGGTTATTCACCCCGAGTCGCATCTAAAAACCCGATCACTGGTTATTATAGAAAACTATTAAAAACCATTTTGTTTAGGCGATGCTAAATTCATAAGTCCTAGGGCTCTATTGATTTGTCTTACAACTTATCATCGTGTAAACATTATGGAAATCTATCACTTGGCAGTACAGTCGTCTCATAATGACATGACATGAAATAAAATAAATAAGATGATAATGATGATGATGGCCTTGGAAATAAGATGGGTTAGAATAAAGTGGTATAGAGGAGGTAACATCTTGCCTTGTATCCCCTGAGGTCCTCGACGACGCACGCCAACAACGCGTCCCGGCCCACCGTCACCGTCACGTTGGTGACCGGCTCCACGAACCGTGGAAACAGGGATTCTGGAACAACATGACAATTGCAAAGGATAGATTTTGCATTTTAATACGGGTGCTAAGCTAGACCGAGGTACGCTCGCCAGTCCGCCTCAAAGTATAATGAAGATATATAGTACTTCTAGTTTCGTAATAGCTATCGTCAATCTTCGTTTTTCTATGACACACGAGTGACATATACTATCAGTTGCGAGTGTAAGTGTGACAGCGATAGCCAGCCGAACGCTATTAAGAAGCTGGAAGTACCGTAAGTTTCTTGCTATGACTTGCGCCCTTTTATTATGTATGTATGTAATACATTGACATCGTAAAATTAAAGAACAAAAGCGAACTTATCCCTAAATGAAATCTCTTCCAGCGAACCCTTTTATTAATAAGCGATGTGGTGGCTTGTTATGCGATTATTTTATTTTCATTCGCTAGGTGCATAATGTCCAGTCCCTTTCAAACCGTGGATAGATAAGGTTACTTCAAACTAGTTAGAATGTTACACGTGTGTACGTGGCAAATGTAAAATTTTAACTTGTGCTATCCTTATCTACCTGCAGTTTGAATATAACGACTGGACATTAAGCTGGACGCTAGCACAAGTGGTCCACGACTTTTTTGTCGCTCGAAAATTCTTATCTAACTAGTCGGTAACGATAAAGACGCACTGAGTGTGTCTATGTGCTAGCCACACTGGAAGAACAGCAATATTCTTTGGCAATTAAAAGTGGAGTGTTGCTTTGTTTTGAAATCTTAAATACGCCAACTGTTGAAATAACTTGCAACTGTTGTCTAATGCCGACTCACAGTCATCGGTTGTAAAACACGCAGCTGTTTTCAGTGTTGGGTACAACAGGCGATAAGATGCTATTCTATCTTGGCAACATATTAGGGTCCACCGGTGTGAAGTTAGCGGCCAAAAGTTGGCGGCCGATTGGCTCCAACATTTGGCCGCCAACTTTTGGCCGCTAACTTCACACCGAAATTACCCTACCAAATTAAGAAGTTCTATCACAAACTGTTTCAACATATCAACAAATAGTTCCTTTTGCGACTGAAGTGAAGGACCTGGATCTGATTATTAACAGCTGTGTGGCTTGGGCTCCCCAGGTGTCTGATGTTTGTCGTAAAGTACCCAACTCGTTGAGAACACTTAGCAGCCTAAGTTTCAAAAATGTTTTGTAACAAACTTCAAAAAAGTTGGAGTAGAGTTCTAGACTGTATGTATTAAATTTTTTGCTCTTTTATGTATGTTCACACGTAACTTTTGACTCACGGGACCAATTTCAATAATTCTTTTTTTGTTTGATACCTATCAATGTGTGTGTGTTTGTATCAAATGGATGTGACTATATGTGTATTATTGCATATCAAAGGTGCTTTCTAAAACAGCTTTTGTTAAACCTCTACCTCGATTGGTTTAGACGATATGACTTAGCGGCCAAAATAATATCGACCTAATTTTAAATACTTATTATTTTTTTCATTATTTCTAAATCGATGAATGGGATGTGACTATAAATGTATTATTGCATATCTAAAGAGCTATCTTAAACAGCTTTTTGTACATTTCTACCTCGATTGGTTTAGACGATATGACTTAGCGGCCAAAATAATACCGACCTAATTTTCAATACTTTTTTTTTTAATGATTTCTAGATCGATGAATGGGATGTGACTATAAATGTATTATTGCATACCTAAAGAGCTATCTAAAACAGCTTTTTGTACATCTCTACCTCGATTGGTTTAGACGATATGACTTAGCGGCCAAAATAATATCAACATATATTTCAATACTTATTTTTTTTTGATTATTTCTAGATTGATGAATGGGATGTGACTATCAATTTATTCTTTCATATCTAAAGAGCTATCAAAAACAGCTTTTTTTACATCTCTACCTCGATTGGTTTAGACGATATGACTTAGCGGCCAAAATAATATCGACCTAATTTTAAATACTTATTTTTTTTCATGATTTCTAGATCGATGAATGGGATGTGACTGTATGTGTATTATTGCATCTCTAATGCCCTTTATAAAACAGCTTTTTGTTCATCTCTACCTCGATTGGTTTAGACGATATGACTTAGCGGCCAAAAGAATATCGACCTAATTTTCAGTACTTATTCTTTTTTTCATGATTTCTAGATCGATGAATGGGATGTGACTATATGTGTTTTATTGTATATCTAAGGAGCTTTCTAAAAAAGCTTTTCGTATACCTCTACCTCGATTGGTTTAGACGATATGAGTTAGCGAGCAAAATAATATCGACCTATTTTTCAATACTTATTTGTTTTTACATTATTTCTAGATCGATGAATGGGATGTGACTATAAATTTATTATTTCATATGTAAAAAGCTATCTTAAACAGCTTTTTGTACATCTCTACCTCGATTGGTTTAGATGATATGACTTAACGGCCAAAATAATATCGACCTAATTTTCAATACTTATTTTTTTTTTCATGATTTCTAGATCGATGAATGGGATGCGACTATATGTGTATTATTGCATACCTAAAGAGCTATCTGAAACATCTTTTTGTACATCTCTACCTCGATTGGTTTAGACGATATGACTTAGCGGCCAAAAGAATGTCGACCTAATTTTAAATATTTTTTTTTTTTTCATTATTTCTAGATTGATGAATGGGATGTGACTAATAATGTATTATTGCATACCTAAAGAGCTGTCTAAATCATCTTTTTGTACATCTCTACCTCGATTGTTTTAGACGATATGACTTAGCGGCCAAAATAATATCGACCTAATTTTCAGTACTTATTCTTTTTTTCATGATTTCTAGATCGATGAATGGGATATGACTATATGTGTTTTATTGTTTATCTAAGGAGCTTTCTAAAAAAGCTTTTGTTAAACCTCTACCTCGATTGGTTTAGACGATATGAGTTAGCAAGCAAAATAATATCGCCCAATTTTTAATACTTATTTTTTTTTACATTATTTCTAGATCGATGAATGGGATGTGACTATAAATTTATTATTTCATATTTAAAAAGCTATCTAAAACAGCTTTTTGTACATCTCTACCTCGATTGGTTTAGACGATATGACTTAGCGGCCAAAATAATATCGACCTAATTTTCAAATCTTATTTTTTTTCATTATTTCTAGATCGATGAATGGGATGTGACTATATGTTTATTATTGCATACCTAAAGAGCTATCTAAAACAGCTTTTTGTACATCTCTACCTCGATTGGTTTAGACGATATGACTTAGCGGCCAAAATAATATCGACCTAATTTTAAATACTTATTTTTTTTTCATGATTTCTAGATCGATGAATGGGATGTGACTGTATGCGTATTATTGCATCTCTAATGCCCTTTATAAAACAGCTTTTTGTTCATCTCTACCTCGATTGGTTTAGACGATATGACTTAGCGGCCAAAAGAATATCGACCTAATTTTCAGTACTTATTCTTTTTTTCATGATTTCTAGATCGATGAATGGGATGTGACTATATGTGTTTTATTGTATATCTAAGGAGCTTTCTAAAAAAGCTTTTCGTATACCTCTACCTCGATTGGTTTAGACGATATGAGTTAGCGAGCAAAATAATATCGACCTATTTTTCAATACTTATTTGTTTTTACATTATTTCTAGATCGATGAATGGGATGTGACTATAAATTAATTATTTCATATCTAAAAAGCTATCTTAAACAGCTTTTTGTACATCTCTACCTCGATTGGTTTAGATGATATGACTTAACGACCAAAATAATATTGACCTAATTTTAAATACTGATTTTTTTTTCATTATTTCTAGATCGATGAATGGAATGTGACTAATAATGTATTATTGCATACCTAAAGAGCTATCTAAAACATCTTTTTGTACATCTCTACCTCGATTGTTTTAGACGATATGACTTAGCGGCCAAAATAATATCGACCTAATTTTCAATACTTATTTTTTTTTTCATGATTTCTAGATCGATGAATGGGATGCGACTATATGTGTATTATTGCATACCTAAAGAGCTATCTGAAACATCTTTTTGTACATCTCTACCTCGATTGGTTTAGACGATATGACTTAGCGGCCAAAAGAATGTCGACCTAATTTTAAATATTTTTTTTTTTTCATTATTTCTAGATTGATGAATGGGATGTGACTAATTATGTATTATTGCATACCTAAAGAGCTATCTAAATCATCTTTTTGTACATCTCTACCTCGATTGTTTTAGACGATATGACTTAGCGGCCAAAATAATATCGACCTAATTTTCAGTACTTATTCTTTTTTTCATGATTTCTAGATCGATGAATGGGATATGACTATATGTGTTTTATTGTTTATCTAAGGAGCTTTCTAAAAAAGCTTTTGTTAAACCTCTACCTCGATTGGTTTAGACGATATGAGTTAGCAAGCAAAATAATATCGCCCAATTTTTAATACTTATTTTTTTTTACATTATTTCTAGATCGATGAATGGGATGTGACTATAAATTTATTATTTCATATTTAAAAAGCTATCTAAAACAGCTTTTTGTACATCTCTACCTCGATTGGTTTAGACGATATGACTTAGCGGCCAAAATAATATCGACCTAATTTTCAATTCTTATTTTTTTTCGATATCGATGAATGGAATTAGACCACATGCATAATATATCGTATTTAATAGACTAATAAAGACAGCTTTTAGTTGTTAGCTTAAATGGTATAACTTAGCAGCAAAAAAAGATTTTCTATCAACTTCTAAAATCATGTATTTCTGTTCAGTTCTGTAGCTTTAATCGAAATCCTTTGTGACTAACGATGTTTCTTATATTTGTTATACGAATCATTTTTAGTGTGTTAAATACTTCCTTCAATAAATGCTTATAGCTTTTTTTGTCCCAATGGATTGATGATGGTTATTGTCCTAGTTGTGATTGACAGCACAACCATTGTGAAATGTTGGTAAAAGCATTCGGCTGCAGAGTCGAGTAAACGTCGTAAGGCAAGAAATTAAATGAAAAATGTAATGAGGCCAGTTTGGTAACCGTGTCTCGATGCGTGAGTAGTAGTTGACATCCTTCGCCAAACCTATTGGAAAAACGTCGAAGCCCTGTTTATCGCAGCCGCTAAGTCATATCGTCTAACCCAATCGAGGTAGAAGTTTACTAAAAATGGTTTTAGATAGCTTATTAAATATGCAATAACACGCTTATAGTTAAATCCCATTCATCGATCAAATAATAATGTAAAAAGAATTAAGCATTAAAAACTAATCTGATATATATCTGGCTGCTAAATAAATAATACCGTTCAAACTGCTAAGTAAGCTGTTTGACATAGCTCCTTAGATATGCAATAATACTCTTATAGTCACATCCTATTCATCGATCTAGAAATAATGTAAAAAAATTAAGTATTAAAATTTAGTTCGATGTTTTTTTGGCCGCTAAGTCATATCGTCTAAACCAATAGAGATAGAGCTTTACAAAAAGCTGTTTTAGATAGCTCCTGAGATATGCAATAATACCCTTATAAAAAAATCATATACATCAATCTAGAAATAATGAAAAAATAATAAGTATTAAAAATTAAATCGACATTATTTTGGCCGCTAAGTCATATCGTCTAAATCAATCAAGGTAGAGGTTTACCAAAAGCTGTTTCATAAAGCTCCTTAGATATACAATAATACACATATAGTCCCATCCCATTCATCGAGCTAAAAATAGTAAAAAAAAAGGATTGAAAATTAGGTCGATATTATTTTGGCCGCTAAGTCATATCGTCTAAACCAATCGAGGTAGAGGTTTAACACAAGCTGTTTTAGAAAGCTCCTTAGATATATAATAATACACATATAGCCACATCCCATTCATTGATCTAGAAATAGTGAAAAAAAAGTTAGTATTGAAAATTAAGTCGGTATTATTTTGGCCGCTAAGTCATATCGTCTAAACCAATCGAGGTAGAGATGTACAAAAAGCTGTTTTAGATAGCTCTTTAGATATGCAATAATACAATATTAGTCACATCCCATTCATCGATCTAGAAATAATGAAAAAAAAAAAAGTATTTAAAATAAGGTCGATATTATTTTGGCCGCTAAGTCATATCGTCTGAACTAATTGAGGTAGAGGTTTAACAAAAGCTGTTTTAGATAGCTTTTTAGATATGAAATAATAAATTTATAGTCACATCCCATTCATCGATCTAGAAATCATGAAAAAAAAAATAAGAATTGAAAATTAGGTCGATATTATTTTGGCCGCTAAGTCATATCGTCTAAACCAATCGAGGTAGAGATGCACAAAAAGCTGTTTTAGATAGCTCTTTAGATATGCAATAATACATTATTAGTCACATCCCATTCATCGATCTAGAAATAATGAAAAAAAATAAGTATTTAAAATAAGGTCGATATTATTTTGGCCGCTAAGTCATATCGTCTAAATTAATCGAGGTAGAGGTTTAACAAAAGCTGTTTTAGATAGCTTTTTAGATATGAAATAATAAATTTATAGTCACATCCCATTCATCGATCTAGAAATCATGAAAAAAATAATAAGAATTGAAAATTAGGTCGATATTATTTTGGCCGCTAAGTCATATCGTCTAAACCAATCGAGGTAGAGATGTACAAAAAGCTGTTTTAGATAGCTCTTTATATATGCAATAATACATTTATAGTCACATCCCATTCATCGATCTAGAAATAATGAAAAAAAAAATAAGTATTGAAAATTAGGTCGATATTATTTTGGCCGCTAAGTCATATCGTCTAAACCAATCGAGGTAGAGATGTACAAAAAGCTGTTTTAGATAGCTCTTTAGATATGCAATAATACATTATTAGTCACATCCCATTCATCGATCTAGAAATAATGAAAAAAAATAAGTATTTAAAATAAGGTCAATATTATTTTGGCCGCTAAGTCATATCGTCTAAACTAATCGAGGTAGAGGTTTAACAAAAGCTGTTTTAGATAGCTTTTTAGATATGAAATAATAAATTTATAGTCACATCCCATTCATCGATCTAGAAATCATGAAAAAAAAATAAGAATTGAAAATTAGGTCGATATTATTTTGGCCGCTAAGTCATATCGTCTAAACCAATCGAGGTAGAGATGTACAAAAAGCTGTTTTAGATAGCTCTTTATATATGCAATAATACATTTATAGTCACATCCCATTCATCGATCTAGAAATAATGAAAAAAAAATAAGTATTGAAAATTAGGTCGATATTATTTTGGCCGCTAAGTCATATCGTCTAAACCAATCGAGGTAGAGATGTACAAAAAGCTGTTTTAGATAGCTCTTTAGATATGCAATAATACATTATTAGTCACATCTCATTCATCGATCTAGAAATAATGAAAAAAAATAAGTATTTAAAATAAGGTCGATATTATTTTGGCCGCTAAGTCATATCGTCTAAACTAATCGAGGTAGAGGTTTAACAAAAGCTGTTTTAGATAGCTTTTTAGATATGAAATAATAAATTTATAGTCACATCCCATTCATCGATCTAGAAATCATGAAAAAAAAATAAGAATTGAAAATTAGGTCGATATTATTTTGGCCGCTAAGTCATATCGTCTAAACCAATCGAGGTAGAGATGTACAAAAAGCTGTTTTAGATAGCTCTTTATATATGCAATAATACATTTATAGTCACATCCCATTCATCGATCTAGAAATTATTAAAAAAAAAAGTATTGAAAATTAGGTCGGTATTATTTTGGCCGCTAAGTCATATCGTCTAAACCAATCGAGGTAGAAATGTACAAAAAGCTGTTTAAGATAGCTCTTTAGATATGCAATAATACATTTATAGTCACATCCCATTCATCGATTTAGAAATAATGAAAAAAATAATAAGTATTTAAAATTAGGTCGATATTATTTTGGCCGCTAAGTCATATCGTCTAAACCAATCGAGGTAGAGGTTTTACAAAAGCTGTTTTAGAAAGCACCTTTGATATGCAATAATACACATATAGTCACATCCATTTGATACAAACACACACACATTGATAGGTATCAAACAAAAAAAGAATTATTGAAATTGGTCCCGTGAGTCAAAAGTTACGTGTGAACATACATAAAAGAGCAAAAAATTTAATACATACAGTCGAGAACTCTACTCCAACTTTTTTGAAGTTTGTTATAAAACATTTTTGAAACTTAGGCTGCTAAGTGTTCTCAACGAGTTGGGTACTTTACGACAAACATCAGACACCTGGGGAGCCCAAGCCACACAGCTGTTAATAATCATATCCAGGTCCTTCACTTCAGTCGCAAAAGGAACTATTTGTTGATATGTTGAAACAGTTTGTGATAGAACTTCTTAATTTGGTAGGGTAATTTCGGTGTGAAGTTAGCGGCCAAAAGTTGGCGGCCAAATGTTGGAGCCAATCGGCCGCCAACTTTTGGCCGCTAACTTCACACCGGTTTAGGGTCCTAAGAACCCGCTCAACATAGCCAGTAGGTACCACCTGTATCATAAAAAAACTGTACAGCCGTAAAAGATAGTCACGCTACGACCGTCCCAAGGTTAATACGAGTACGTCAATCTGTTACAAAAATATTATACCGTTGTAAATAAATAAGTAAATACTACAGGGAAATTTTACGCAAATTGATCTAGTCCCATACTTAGCTCTAGGGTTCTACTATCAATACTATACAACGATACACATACGTATATCCATACTAATATTAAAAACGCGAATGTAACTCTGTTTGTTTGTTACCTTTTCAAGACAAAACGTCTGAACGGAACTAAATTAACATTGGCAAGAAGATACATTGTATCCTGCGAAAGGACAAGGGGTATTTTTATTCCAGAAAATTGTATCCGTGAAAACATCCAAGACCCAGGAACCAATACACAAATATATACCCTTACTGAGACTCGAATCCAGGAGCGCTAGCTAGGGGCAGGGTATTAGGAGTATTAATTTAGGGGTGGATTTCAGGGCGTTTCAACCGCCCGTCATCACCGTTTTCAATATATTGACGAAATCAATGACACATACCAGCAATTTCTGATGTAAACTGAAGCAGAACCGGTAGTTTCTATTAGCGTCAGAAGTTGCTGTAGGTGTCATTGATTTCGTCAATATATTGAAAACGGTGATGACGGGCGGTTGAAACGCCCTGAAATCCACTCTTAGACTAACGGCGTCGTACGTTCGGTCGTTGTGAAAAACCTTGGGGAAGGACTTTGTCCAGCAGTGGACGTCTTGCGGCTGATGATGATGATGATGATGAACGGCGTCGTCTAAAAACGTGGACATATCAAGTACCTTGGTTCACTTGGTTGTAATATGTAAGCTTGTGAGGATTTTTTGTTTATTTATTTAAAAATTAAAAGAAAAGATAACATTAAATGAAACACGCAGAGAGTGAAACCCAGCCTCGGTTTATCTGCCACAATTGTCACACGTTCACAAAAGAAAAATGAAGGTATCAAACATATTATTATCAGGTTAGTTGCATTCAGGCTTTAATCACATTAGCTTTTAAATTGTTCTTGATTGACAAGCACTGTTTTTAATAAAAGTTAATTAAAAAATAGATTCGACTCTGCTTGAAGGCTTTCTCTTAAAAATTACAGGGCTTTCTCTTACAAATTGCAATTGCAGTTTGCTTTTGAGATTAATTATACAAGAGTAGTTTTCAATTCCAAAAAATATTACCAACAAAGGAATACAATTACGCTGAAATAGTCTGAGAGGAGATAAAACGAAATCAATAAAATTTAAATTGAATTGACGACTGTCCAAATAAATTCCAATACAATCAGCACAAAACGTCCGCGCATAATTCCCAGAGTTTCGACACATTCCGACTAGGGTTCACATGTGTATCAATATATATTATTATGTAAATATAGAACAATGTTACACAGGACAGAATGGAATTTATTGGGGCTTTATAATTTGCTCATTCGATAAATGACTTTAAATCACTGTTCAAGTCTTTCTCAAGAAAATTTACTACTAAACTAACAAACAGCAAGCTTTTAAAACAAATATATAGTATATTAACCGTGTTTATATTTTTAAATCTACCATTTAGTTTTGCCAGACCATAAAGAGCCAAAAAATATTGCAAAGGTAATAATTTAACGTTTCTAAGTACCATCTGCAAAGATCTAAAATGCTTATGTAAATAAATACATATCAGCCCCGTATTTATGGTCGCCTTTATCGCGGTGAATAAACGTCGATAAAGCATCCGTCACTCTCAAACTTACATACTGGTTAGAAAGTGACAGATGTTTTATCCACGTTTATCCACATCAATAAACACAGGCATCAATAAAGAAGCAGATACAACAATAATAGGCAGGGGACAATAACGCACAAATTTTTCTAGTCCCAAACTAAGCTCTAGCCTCCTGCGGTCCAAAGCAAAATACAACTCATTGTCACTGAGAACCATGGTACTACCAGCAGTACTATGTTTTATACTCATTCAGACCCAGAATTTTCAAGTTTTATTGTACTTGTATAGCACCAATAGTTTTTGGGCGTGTTTATAATCATTGTATGATACCTTTTTGGACAATTTGATTTTAATTGAATAAGTGCTACAGGGAGGATAATGGGCTTTATATTAGTCATGAATTATATTTATATTTAAACATTTGAAAACAAAATGGCAGGTTTTGTAATAAACCCTACTGGTAGGACCATGGTATGATATGTCTACACAACTGTTGAAAGAGCTGGGTCTGATTAACAAAGGTAATTAGTACCATGGGTACGACCTTGGGCCGCTTGTACTATGGGTACTAGACCACGCTAAACATACTTGCATAGAGAAATCAGACTCAGAAACAAAATACTCGCGCTGATCAAACAAAAGTTTCCAATTTTTATAATGCAGGGTGACCCTAGTTACGTTTATAACTATAAAGTTCAACGAAACAGGGGTAAAGAAACATTTTCTTAAGTAAAAGTTAGCTCTGAAACTCTTCTCCTAATTCACCTCGTAGTTGAAGCATGAAACAAGCAATCCATCAAAGCAGGTATTAAACTTGTCTCGAACAAATAGTACCTAAAGCAGGTGTCTAGTTGAAGCTTATTGATCGTCACCGATGACTCGGTCTGCTCCGCTCGCTTCAGGCGTTTTTTATTTATTCACTCCATGACAACTAGCAAGGCAATTACTTTATTTGTACAGAAATCGCCATGGTCTTTCTTACGGTAAAGTCGGTTCGAGAGAGGGTATAAAAGAAATAGTAAGAGCGAAATATAAACCCGAAGGTCATTGTACAAGATAAATAAAAGTCACTAAATAAAAAAGGTTCCGATGAGAACCTCGTACATACAAAAATCACAACAGTAGAAACAATAGCATTTGAATGAGACTGTCGAAAACAAACTTGTTTCTAATCTAAACTCAATGGTCAATAAAAATGTATTTGTTTGATATATCCCAGTATCCCACTGCATAGATATCGACTTTATTACCTCGCATTATTCAGATCCGGCTCTCGCTAAAATTGGTTGATTGTGTAGAGGAGCCAATTTCGAATTGCATCGTTTGTTTTCCGCTGGTCCAGATTGCGCAGCATTATCTAAACAACGGAGCTACAAAACATTTAATATGTTTTTTGGATTGGCTTTATTTAACACGACAGTGTACGACAGTCATAGATTGCGTTTTTTATTAGGCTTGTTACTCAACCACGGTTTATCTGGCTTGTACCTGTTAGGTTAGATTTTATTGAGTACTTCAAGACACCCGAAATACGAACGCGAAGTTGAAGCAGTCTTAGACTAGGTAAGATTGGACGGCTGTAAATTTTCAAGTTTTATAGAAATACAGCGCTCAGCATTATTTACGTGCTCTTTCGTCCAAGACAAGAAAAACTCACAAATATGCTTTAGCAATGACTATTTACCTCCCCACAGCAATCAAAGAGTGTACAAATGTCCACAAGACAAAGTTTAACGGCCGAATCAGTTCTTAAAAAATCGATCCGAAAAAGGGAGGGACATTGTCTTTGGCAATGGAAACGAAATGCAGTGTACACACGGCTATGGTAATTACAATTGCTATAAGGGGTCGATGTGAAAATGTTACAATCTTTATAGCCCAGAGTCGGATATAAGGAACCCGAAAATTGAACATTGGCCCAGGGAGCAGCGAAAATCAATTTCTGACGGAAAGATGAGGGCTAAAGCTAGTTTAAAACAATATGAAATTCTCTTTATAAGTAAGCTATTACATAAGTGTAAATATGTTCCAAACAAATTCGCAGAATACATAACTCTTTTTCTTTCGCCACTTAGTGATGTCATATTGACTGATGACAAGTCACAAAGTACGCAAAACAGCTTCACTGTAGATTCCCGGCTCACTAGTGACGTAACGCCACAGCTAATGTGATACGCATGTCGATACGTAGCCGAAGCCTGCAACAATCTATTTAGGCTAAACAACCTGAGACATGGAAAAATATCCGCGAATGATGGATGAGTATGAACGCGAATAGAACAAATCCATCCGAGTCCCATCAATCTTTAGGCGGGCCCTCCCTGCAAGCGACGTCGCCGACTCTAATGAAAGAAGAGCTTACCGAACGAATAAACAATCGCGAAACGTTGTTCCGAATACACCCGCGAAGACTGATGGCCAGAGGAATGTGCTTTTAAACTAGCCGCGGACTTACTCCGTAATCTAGGCCTACGTCAAAATTTCGCTAGTCGAAACAGAACCTTATGTCAGTCAACAAAAGTTAAAAGTAATTTTGACAATTGTCCTATATGTAGGACGTTGGGCCTGAGGAGGTCGTTATGGCTAAGCGGGACGGTCATGAGGTCATGACAAAGTTTATTGGGTAAAAAATAGTTGGTAGACAGGTACAAGTTACGTGCAAGATGAAGATTATTAAAAAAATGGAAATCTTAAAATTGCTTACTGAATACATTCTGGAAAATATTTGAAAAAATTGTAAATGTTCTCTTTCCATACCAAAATTCAAGACAAGACATTTATTGCTAGGTCACAATTCGAACAGTTGGATGTGTTTATGATCTACCTATTATAGGCATGCAATATTTAAATATAATACTATGTACTCACTATTGTATTATTAGATACTAATTATTCAAATTAAAACAGATTAAAACCCTTATAGAAACCTTTTTTTATTTATAATTAAATATTAAATTATTTATATGGTCGGAAATATAATTGTGTCATTGATTGAGAAATTCTTGAACGAAAGAAAAACATGAATTAAGAATCCACCATTAATTTATTAAATTGATTTGGCAGCCCGGGATTTAGAATATTACTCTTTTTCGTAGGACTGTTTCAAATGACACCAATCTTTTAGTGTGGTTTTAATTTTCATTCCTTAATTGTTTTCATCCTTGAATAAACGGATTCTGTTAACAATCAGCCTTTAGAAGCATCAAGTCAACAAATCGACAACAATATCGTCAGAGACTAATTGCCGCCAAGTTAAGTGACGAATCAATCGCGACGTGCCGAGTCCCGTCGCTTTGACTTTAAATTGCAACGGAACTGCAATTAACATTGTGAACGTGACAATTCATAACTAACTAAACGACTAAATGTATTAACTGTACTTATAAATATTGCGATATGCACTTTTCCAAAGTACTTATATTAATTACATTACAGCAATGATTGCAGAAAGCCCACATTTACCATTAGGAATCTCTTTTCAGTGCATTTCAACATTTTTATTTCAAATTTTTCTTGTAAAGTTGGTAAAATAAAACTTACACACCGGCTAATGAATTTTCTATCAAAAACAAACATATCGCAATAGGTACATGTCTTTTTCCATGTGGTATCCATGCGTGTCGGTATCTTCGAACTTGACATGCGCACTAGTGTGCACTTCAATGCGATAACATATAAGTCTATCACCTGAAGGATGTCACTGTAGGTGTGTGACACCTCAGCATAATGCTGCGCCGGCGTTCCTTTCACAACCGCGAGGACATACATATTACGTGTTTTTTGTAATTTTGTTAGTTCTACCTTTGTTATTTTGTGTGTTTTCCATGTAATGAATAAATTTATTTCTTTCTTTATTCTTTCTTCTTTCATGTGGTATTTGGAGTGTGGTAAAGCCAACACAACGTTTTAGAACAAGGTGCACACAAGAACTACTATTATATTGTTTTTATCCCGATTTTAATTGTAATGTTTATAACTCGGTCTTTGCTGATATGTTAACAAAAGCAAATGTTAACAATACGATAACAATAGGGGTAAAGACAGTAGAATGGAGACCCTTGTGCTTGAGTAAAATTGAATGTGTGTTGCGATTGTCATCTGTCTGGCCTTGTTACACACAGCTATTGGTACACTCCGGGATGAATTGCTCCTTGAGTTACATTTTATTATTTACTACAGCGCATTTATTTTACACACCGCGTTTATTTTTTTCCTGTTTTGTTGCTTTATTTTATCTTTGTATATTTGTGTCTTCTGTGTAGTGAATAAATGTCTTTCTTTCTTTCTTCTTTCTTCTTTCTTCATTTGGAAAAATACAGTATATGTAAATCTAGTATATAACTATTGGGCTAGAAACTAAACACAAGCAAAAATAATCCACATTTCTAAATACTCTTGTAACTGTTTGTCCTAAAAATAGATCGCTAGAATCTGATTGGGTAAGAGTTCTATTTTCAGGCGTTTTTAAACGCTGGCTTAATATAATAATAATAATAATAGCACTTGTGATATGATTAAAATAAATGCGGTCGACTCACACACACACTATACGCTGAGTGAGTCCCACGCGTCTTGCAATAGGTACTTACGTATTAGAAATGTTCGAGTTTTAATTATATTTATTTTATTATAGTTAGTTGGGCGTTTTTTGATTTCTATGTACCCTAGTTAGGACTAAAATTAAGAAACGGTAACTTTTCCACTGTGTGACGGAAATTAGTCTTACATTTAGTATCGTTAATTTTCGTAACTCAGTGGAAAAGTTACCGTTTCTTATTTTTAGTCTTAACTAGGTAGGTACATGGAAATAAAAAAGAAACGCCCAGTTACGAGACGGTTCGAAGCAGCTTTTGTCTCAAGGGTAATTTGCAAAAATATTGTACCTAGTTAAGCGACGTTACGAGCTCAATTAAGGAAACAAATTTTAACGAATTTAATTATTGTGTCACTTAAATTAACCATATTAATGTATGACTAATCTTCGTTACACAAAAATGAAATTTGTTTGCTCCTTAATTGCGCTCTCTTAACCACGTACAATGTTTTTGCAAATCACCCACCACAAACCAAGAGTAAAATGCACTCATTTTTTTGACTTTTCTTAAATACTATATTGATACAAACCTCGCGGCGACGTTTAGTTACTTAAATGATTAATCACCTTTTTTATATGTCTTTCGTGCGAATACCGTTAAGTATGGTCCACATAAAATAAACCTTGGGGTTTGTTATTCTCTCTTTCTCGCTCTTATGCTATAGGTAATCGACTTAACCGTACCAGAAAGCTTTAATGTCTCTTGCACTGTAATAATTGTTTGAAATTACATAATATGGCTATCACAGGAATTATCGTGTAGTCAAGTATAGTGATAATAGTATTTTATATATATTTAATCAATTGGGTGCATTTGGAACTCAATAAAAAAATGTTAATTTTTTACTTTGCGTAACGAAAACCAAAATATTGTAGTTAATTTTCGTTACAAAATCGAAGAAGCCCATTTTTTTTAAGTAACCCAGTGATCGATATTTATTTAATATTATTTTTCAAATACGTAAGTCTAGTGGGAGCTCGCGGCTCAACTAGCACTAGTGATGTGGTTAGCCCTCATCAGCCGCAAGTGCCGACCCCACGTATTTCCCTAATTGCCGCAACGCTGTGACAAAAGTCCGGTCGGACACCCGCGCAAATTAGATTTTCTTCCTCTCTGTACTGTGCCTTACCTCTTTCACCCTAAATTGACTTTGGCCCTAATTGAAAAACTCGTCAAAGAGCCATTGTGGTTATATTTTGTGTGTTTTGGCTGTGATGATTTGATTATGCGTTTGGTTTTTGTTTAAGTGAAAAAGGTTGAGTGCGGGGGTATTGTTTTTGTGTTAATTATGGCTCTTGCAGAAAAGAATAATCGTTTATCTTTTATTTACCTTTTGCGTGCTAGTCGGTAGGACACTCAGGGCCGTATTAATAAACTCATCTCATCTATGATCCCCGTCTCAATATACGTCAAAGTAAACGTCAATCCATAGAAATCTGTCATTTTTGACACATCTTGTGACGGGCGTCTCACACAAGATCAGTTTATTAATACGGCCCTTAGTCACTTGTTCAATTATTTATTATATTTTGCGTACGACTGTGCCGGACAACCAAAAAAAACTATTTTTAAAGTATTTATTTTTACCACTATTTCTTTGTATTAGTATGAAATAAAATAAAATAAATTAATACCTACCTTTATTTGGAATAGAATACATATTAGGCATCATTCCAAATTTTATGGTGTTCCTATTGTAACAGTTTGGTAACAAACGGAAGATAAACATAGAAACCATTAACTATTATAATATGGCTTAGACAATGCTGGCTTAGATTGCTAGGTCCTGTTTAACCCAACCTACCCTACCCATTAGTGCGCATCACACAAAGTGATACTAGGTGGCCGACGCACTAGTGCTACGGCGTAGCGTAGTGCTTTACATAATCGTAGCGTACAGCTACGAAATAAGTGCTACGTCTTACACGCGAAGAAATTCAAAGTAGGAGTTTAAATGTTTAATGCTTTTATAAAACAAAGGAAGGAAAGGGTTTTTGAATATTATGAGGGATATAAAATCAAAGACATAAATCCACATTTCAGTATGGATTTTGATGTCCTTTGGTAAATAACCCTCTAATAGTTTGTTCAAGATAACAAAGTAAGGGGTCTATATCGGGTGGCATAATCATTTTTTGACCTAATATATGGTTTGGTCGAAAATAATTTGGTCTAAATCGTTTTTTTTCAATTGAAAGGGTGTTTTTTCAAAATAATTACAAAACTAACCTAACTAACCTATCTACACAACATATATTTATTAAATCCTGAAATTTCACCCTTAAATCTTAGTTAAACCTAATAATATCAAGAGTAATGAATAAACACCGACTTTTCTGAACAAAATTATGAACTCATAAAACAAAATAAAAAATGCAATAACATTTACTAAACTTTCGCGGATAAATCTGATAGATCGACAGTGTCGATCAAAGATAAAATTAACCAGTTCCGATGCTATACGTCCAGCTATGAATATAAAACCGATTCCGACAAATTCAGGCTATTCTCTGGCGGCTTTACAGCGAGCGGACCTATTCATGAGTATCGATTTTATGCAAAATGCAACAAGATTCACTTGGACACGGTACGTATTGTGTGGTATACCTATCAATCTAGCTGCAGTTACGTATTGGTATCGCTATCGGCGCTTGTAAATTGATGCGGTATTCTCTTACGCAGCGAAGGAGAGTTTAGGACTGACTGCCCTAACTTGAGCTTTGTCTGTAGAAGATATGCGTGACGATTAGTGTCCTCTACGCTGGTAAGCTGAGGCTGCCTATATTTTGATGTTTAAAACGCGACACACACGTAGATTAATGTACCAAAATATATCTTATAGCAAGGCATCTTACGATATATTTTCGTATATTTTCCGTACAAGTTGACAAAATGCACCCACGCAGCTTTAATATATATTATATATTAATAAATATTATAGCTGCGTATGTGCACTCTGTCAACTAGAACGGAAAATATATCAAAATATACCGTGCTATAATATATATATTATAGCTCCGTCTGTGTAAACGAAGATGTAAAGGTGTACATTTATATCACTATACTTTGTCTCCTATTCCAATTTGTTGTCAAAAAATACAAAGTGACAGAGGAACTACTACGCTCGTTTTAGCCTGTGACTCCGTCCACGCAGAAGTTTTATTGTCATTGTCTAGGAACTGCTCGATTTCATGGGATAAAAGTACCCGGAGACGAACTAACCCCCCGCCCGCCTTCGATCTTAAAATGTACAAAATTGTACATCGACTGGTTGATACGTTGAACCGTGAAGATCAGTACACTTCAGAACAAACGAAGATTATCAGCGGCTCTAACAACCTTAGCTGTTCTAACTAGTCTCATAAGAAACGGACGCATAGAGTGTTGACCTAAACTTGATATTATAATAAAGGTAGAGTAGATTACTTACATGACATTCGGAGTCTGCAAATGGCAAAGGTTAACAGATCACAAGTAAAAGTAGATCGGTATATCTATTACCGAGAGCTGAAAAGAAACAGGTAGGTATAAAAGAGGCTAAGTTCAGGTTGGTTTATTAATAAACCCAAGTAGCACACAAGCTGTATAAGAACTTAATCAGCCCTTAAAACGCTGAAACTAGTGTTATAATATATATATTTTTTAATATCAGGAACAATCTCACTCAAATTGACCTAGTCTCAAACTAAGCTCTAGGCTTGTACTATGGATACTAGGCAACGATATACATACATATATAGAGAAATACTTACTTAAATATATAGAAAACACCCATGACTCAGGAAAAAATACTCGCGCTCATCACACAAATATTTACCCATACCGGGATTCGAACTCGGGACCGCTAGCTTCGTAGGCAGTGCTACTACCAACTAGGCTAACCGTATCGTCAATGGCAGTATAAGCTCTTATACAGCTTTTGTGCTACTTGGGAAGTTTCAACGTGCTGTTTTCTGAGCGTGTTATATAAATATATCTCTGTCTCTTTTTAAAATTAAAATATCATTGGCCGCAGGAGTTAAGCTAGGCGAATTCTACTGGACGAACTCGCCTTTAGTAGGTAACAGAATAATACCATTTCACGCGGGTGTTGAAATGCGGAGCGTCGCGCGGAATTGAGTCGGGTACACGTGAACACAATTAGCGGTTAGGCCGGCTACATAAGATGTTGATAAAGCCAATTTGGCGCTTCTGTTTATTATCAGTCCAATTTTAGTTTCAGATTCCATTGTTGCACACATCGGTTAGTTAAGTTATTCCAAGTTCGCGAATTATCGCGAGATGATTTTCCATTACGCGTAGAGATACTTTAGCCGGGAACTGTTCGTGTTATATTGCGAAAGTTGGGGTATTTATTCGGGGAACGGACGAACGCTTATCCAGATTTTCCCATTGAGGGAGGCTCTTTATTAACTTCACTTGATTTTATAACAATTTTTATTCGCTAGTTTTTTTCCGTACCTAGGGTGATGGCACCAGTGTTGGACACTTTAAGCTGACAGGCACCAAAAATTGACACTTAATTCAAAGATCATACGGTTAAACATTTATTGTAACAAAATATTATAAATTAATAACCCTTATCTTATTCAAAATAAGAATCATGACATGATGACGCATTGTGTCCATCATTGGTCCTTGTCAATTACTGGTGCCATCATCCTACAGAGTTATAAAAATTAATATGTATCGGCAAAAAAATGTTTAGAGAACATTAGGACACATTTAAGAGAGCAATTTCCGTTATGATTCAATTTTTATCTATAGTCAAATGTGGTGGTTGCCACATGAAAATATTATAATGCCACCTATCACTGCGTTACTCTTTTTGTTGATCTGTTACTTTGTTATGGCATTAAGATGTTAGATGGAAAAAACAAATTATTAATTACTTTTTATATATAGTCACGATATATTGTTGGAGTAAAACATTGTGGATTCAGACAACTATGCAAATTCCAGATCGTATTTAATGAAAAAAATATTGCAAACAGTGCTGCCAGGTGAAACAATATGAATCATTATTACGAGGGTGAAATATAAGACAAAAATAGTAACAAAGCAAACGTTCGATAAGAAAACGTATGAAAGTTATATAAATGTCTGGATGACAGTCAGCGTTATATTGCCGTTATAAATCAGTGGGTGACAGAGAGGCGAAGCGTGGGTGTGGCGTGACGCGGCAGTGGTGCCACCTCGTGCCACACCGTGATACGACACTTGCCACGCGACGCAACTGCATAAACAGCACCAGAACATGCCTTTTCATGCCTTATCACACATATTGACTTTCACCCTCACTGGATTTTAACACGAGACGGCATTCAAGTTTCAAATTAAAAAAAGATATTCCTCTTTCCCAGTGTATCCTTTTAGCAACACTAAGACTTCTGTTTGAAATTTGAACAGAAAATGACTTGTGGACAAAATTAACTCTTAATACATAACTAAGACAGTCTGTTTACGTTCGTCATTGTTGAACTCTTTATTTGTGACAAATGTATTTCTTCGTCGTAGAGTGGAAACTTCGATTAAAAGGTATAGCACAAACAACAGAAAAGGTTTGGGTACAAACAGGAATCGTAAAACTAGTTGGATTATCTATTACATGGATTTAGATTACGATATGAATAATTATAAAGATAAATTTATGGATATTAAAATAATTCAGTTTGTTCTAAATAGGATTTGTTCTCACTTTAGTACACCAGGTGTTAAATTTCTCACTCAATCAACGAAATTATCAAATAAACTATGGAATTAAAGTTAACAGACAGGGGTCCTCCACGTCGCAAACTAACTTTACCCGATAATGTTTTCATGACATCAACTTTGGGCTTAATTTTGGCACGTTTGTTTGAAATCAAGTACGGAACTGGGGAAATGTTGCTATGGACAACATCAAACTGTTACGAACAGGCTGTCAATATTAACGGATGGTTGGGGCCTAAGGGCTGAGAATATATATATTAACTACCTGAAATTAAGGATAATTTTAATGATAACGCTTAGTATCATTAAAATTATAA
The DNA here is from genome assembly GCA_963241965.1 of Tortrix viridana. Lineage (NCBI taxonomy): Eukaryota > Metazoa > Arthropoda > Insecta > Lepidoptera > Tortricidae > Tortrix > Tortrix viridana. The sequence continues at coordinate 4,849,404 of OY725181.1, forward strand.
AATCTACTAGCTTTTACCCGCGACTTCGTCCGCGTAGAAGTCGTTTATTGCTGCTTCCTCAGGAACCGTCCAATTATCCGGGACAAAAAGTATTTTATGTCCTTCCCCGGGAATCAAACTATTTTCATACCAAATGTCATCAAAATCGGTTCAGAGGTTCAGACGTGAAAGCGTAACAAACAAATAAACAAACTAACTTTCGCATTTATAATATTAAGTAACGATATCAGTGTTTGTTGGTTGATTTCTTTATTAGCCTATTTTAATATTAAAACAGTTTATAAGGTACCTTTTGTTGCATTAAATACTTATGTTCCACAACCTATCTACTGAGATCTAAAAGACAAACGTCGTCGGGCGACTTTTTATTCCCTACCAACCCCGAGATGTTATCCCTCGGAGTGCTTTAGGTAATGGGATCTCAAGAGCGGCCTTTTTATCTTAAACTGACCAATCTCAAGTATTTTAAGTGTCTTGAGTTCACACACTGCCCAGTTGGTTTATGATATTAATTTGCAGTTTAAAAACCTTGTCAAAGTAAAATCAGTTAGTAGCAATATTAAGATATATATATAGTGAAAACAATGAAAATAGGAATAAAAAGAGGATGAAGAGGAGGAGGATATGTCCAAGCGTGGATCGCTCTGGGCTGATGATGTTAATGACAAAAAAACCAACATATTTAGACGAAATTATCAACGGCTAACTTTCAAACCTCGATATTATTACGTATTGGAACTGTATCGTGCCGTTTTGCACCTTAAAGTTGCAGCAGTTAGAAGCTCGAGAGATTGAGGTTGGTGTTGTGTCCACCTCCCTTATACGCAAAGAGTATGAGCAAGAGGCAAATACCTATAACATTACCGACCGTAACTGCCGTAACTCAAACGGTCACTTAGCGATAAACACTTCTACCACGACCATGCATTATTAATGTTTTATGATAATGAACTGGTAAGGCTAGATTCGCATTCTACTACATTTAAAACTACAGAAAAATATAGGATTGATGTTACCGGTCGTGCTTTCAGTCAACTCAATCATGCCACGACATCACATTTTTACAGTTGTTTTTATTCTAGAATGCATTTTTTCTAAACCTTATGGTATGCTAATAACCGTGACATAAAATTGTTGACACGCAGAGGAAAATGCCGTTGTGAGGTGTGGAGTCAACAGAGAGTCTTTTATTAGTGCCAAAAGAAAATAAGGTTCATTTCGTGTTCTAACTCCAGGAATCTAGCATTTATTGCGTAAATCTTCAGTAACATTCACACGAGCGCATTACAAATTCAAAATTTAAAGTAGCACCTCCTTGAAAACAGCTATAGTATTTTAAAACTTAATTTTATCTAAATGGGTGTTTTCTTAAGCTACTGAATTGGAGATGCGCCATTTTGGCTTCAACGGCTCAGTGTAGGCACGCGTCCACTCGCCAGCGTAAAGGGTTATCGACGATGCAAAAAGAAGACCACTAAAACTTTTTACAACACAACGTCAGCGAGCTATGGTTTACGCCTCATACAGCCAGATTGCAATCCCGCACGTGCCTGAGTCCACAGATAACACAAAACAACGCGAAACCGCGTTCGGATGTTTGTTTCATTCGTGACTGAGTAATATAGAGTTCAATTCAACTGTCAATAAAAGACATTGTGGTGCGGAAACCGCGTCGAAAAAGCGTAGCGTGAAAACGTGTAGACCGTCTAAAATATGGGAGAGCAAGCTTATGCGAAATATAGGGGGTTATCGAGCTAGCGACCGCCGTGACGGCTCGTACCGTCGCCTGCGCCGCTAGTCTCGCCGCGGTGAATGGTACTTGGTTTAATGATTGATGTCATAGATACCTTTGTTTATAGAATAAAAAAATTGAATTAAGGAATAAGACTTTAGCTTAAGTGAACAAGTTATAGCTTGCTTCCTTAAGTATCTCGTATCTGGTAAAAAAAAATGATAAGGTTCAGAAGTTTCATATGTTTTTTAGTCAAAACATAATCATAGTAATACTTCAGCTACGGAATAAAACGTATCAAAAGTAACAGACGCACATTATCATTATCATTTACTCTATCAAAGTACGTAAAAAAACTTACATACGACCACATTAATTTAATAAAGTCACACAACAGGCATGCGAAACACTTACAATGGCGGGATTATAAGTCAAGTCCCGGGTACAATGGCGTGCCATTATTGCGAAACTAGCGCTCGCAAGTGTAGCGGCTACGTAAACCTACGGCTTGTTAATTTTGAATAGAGCGGAGAGTATTATCTGTATCGTGCAGACAGTGTAATGCCATTTCCGTCGCAGCTGACTCCAGGCCAACTAGCGTGAGTCTTACAACTCACTGCGGACAATTTAGAGGGGCCGCGCAAACAAGCTGAGCTTGCATTTGGTCACAGTAAATATTAGTTTATACTAACTGAAACAATACAGAGGTGTTTTTTTTATCGTTTCTTCATTCACGTCGAATAGAAACAGGATTTATGTTATTTTGCGAAGATCTAGTAAGAGTTAGTAAGGGTACCTAATAATATACGAGTAGGTTGTACGAGATAGATCCATTGGTTCATAATTTAAAGGAAATAGCTGTTGTTACTATCAGCTTATGCTGTTATACTCGTTTATAATAACTATTATACACTATTATTATAACTAAGTAAATATTTTATACAATTTATATGAATAAAAGAAAAAACATTCTTTGTCGGCATAATATTTTTGAGTTTAGGTAAATCCAAGTTGATCAAGGAAGGTAATCAAAATTACATGGAACAGGAGAATAAAGAGACTGATATTTAATGTAGCATAGTATAAGCCCTTCTAGATATAAATAGAACTTACTAAAAGAAATCCTAAACGATTAATGCTGGACCAAAAGCCACGTAAAATAACTTTGTAAATTTAATAATTAAATCAACAAATCAAATAAGAAAGTTACTCAGCTATTTAAAGAGAATGTTTGAGGAGACAAGGCCCGAGCGTGCGTGGAATTTTAAACTCTGACCGGGTTATGATTGAACTTTTGGGGTCTAAGAGGCGTCTACAGGTCAAAGGCTATTTTAATAGAGACTTTTAACAGGAAATGTGGGTGAGGCCGGTGGTTTTCTTCGTGGATCCTTACACTGGAGCCCTTTTTCAGCGTCAAGGCTAGTAAGCCTGAAAGGCAAAGATTTCGGTGTTAACTTAAGTTTCAAATACTTTAATTTAGTTCGTATTGCTTTGTTATTTTCTGTTTTAATAAAATTTTACTCTAAATTCTTAATCATTTCTTTTGTTTTCTTTATTTTTGTTTTCTTATTCTACTTTGGTTTACCCCATCTTCCTTTGATACCTAACCACGCTGCTGACAACTCTGGCTCATAGCTGGCATTATCTCAACAATATGATAACGATCAAAACAATACATTGTGAAATAGAGGATAAGAAATAGAACATAAATATTTATTTCGCATATGTTATTACATGTTTACTGCAAAATGTTCTTGAATCTAACAATTTAGTAGTTAAATAACAGTTCAATAACAGTGTTGCGAAAATGGTATCCACTCAGCTGTGTGTCGCACCACCTATTGGGAGTACGACGCTGGTTTTCTGTGGACACATGGACTGATTAGCTAGACAGCGTACATTGCATTCGCTTTTTCCTTCTAGTTAGATAAAAAAAAAGAAACATATACTAGGTTGCAATAGCCCCTGGTTTTCTACAGTTGCGTTATTTTGATGTTTGTTTTTAAAATGCATTTATTATTTATGCAATGCCTACAATGCAAGGACTAAGTTAAAATATATTTCATTAGTTACTCTCTATTTTTTATCCTTCTATTTTTATGTACGTGATCATTATTTTTGTAATCAGATCACATATATGTATATAATTGTACATGTCATTTTTATGTACAAATATATTTCAGTAAGATTTTGTTGTTTGAGAAGTTACATGACAATGCATATCCATCATCTATAAAAGGGATGTTATTATTCAAAATGAAATTGCACTGTGAAATGCATTGTCTGAGAATCTCTTGGAAACGTTAACATCTATGCGGAGAATGCAAATACTTATAAAACAAAGGGACTGTGACCTACCTAGTGAAATAATTATTGTCTAGCTTTTATTCGAGACTTTGTCCATGTAGAGGGTTCTGAGAAAATGTCTTACTTATTTACCGAGCTAAAAAGTAGCCTACATATTCAATAACGAAAATAAAAGAATCTGTTACTATGGTTTAACGGACAGATAACCAAGTACATTGATATCATTAGTTAAGATGAAATCTTAACACAAAACACACCTATTGTTTGTATCTGTTTGAAATGCAAGAATCAATGAAGGTAGAATTTAGAATCAAGAGTAATCTGTCTGGATGGAAACGCGGAAGGAGATGGATGACAAGGAAAATACGCGAGAAAATTCAAAAGGAAAGCAAGGTGGAGCGAAGGAGGAAAATTGGCTTCATTAGGGAGAGGGATGGAGGGCGCGTTAAAATTTTACACACGGCCACTGAATTCCGCGAATTTAGATGGAAAGAAGCTAAAAGTTGGGTCCAAACACGTTGTTGCGGTTGGACGTAGGCTTTCGTACATAATGAATTGTGGTTTGCCTAACGCGCGATAAAAAAATTGCGGTTAATTATACGAAATAAAAAAATAGAGCGTAATTGTCTAAGCGCTATTGGTTTTGGAGTCGCTTCGTTTTATAAAACCAACGGGTTACCTATATTTTGATACTTATGGAATTTTTTAGGGTTCCGTTACTCAAAAGGAAAAAAGGAACCCTTATAGGATCACTTTGTTGTCCGTCTGTCTGTCTGTCTGTGTGTCTGTCTGTGTGTCTGTCAAGACCCTTTTTCTCAGGAACGCGTGAAGGTATCAAAATAAAATTAATATCAAATACTTAAGTCTACAATCCCTTGGATCAGTGAAAATATCAAACATCTAAGTCAACGCAACCAAAAGATACGGCTGTTTATGCCGCATATTCAAGGGAATCTCAAGAGAATCAAAACCTATGTAGTACTTCCCGTTGACTTAGAATCATGAAATTTGGCAAGAAGCAATGTCTTATAACACAAGTAAAGGAAAAAATCCGAAAACCGTTAATTTGTAGTTACATCACACAAAAAATAGGTCCAGTATAAACTGACACTCACTAAGTACGAAAGTGCATACTTATTACGTGTCAGTTTATACTGGACTTTGTTTATAATTGCATTCCCGTAATTTACGAACTATTTACATGCCTACAAGTTTGTGTGGAACCCTCGGTGTGTGAGTTCGACTCGCACTTGACCGGCTTTTAATATACGTCATTTGTAAAAAAAATACTTCAACAGAAGAAGGACTAACTAGCCCTATTTGACATAATTATGTCAAATAGGGCTAGTTAGTCCTTCTTCTGTTAAAGTAATTTTTCACGCTATTTTATCCTGGCGACTGGAGCACGAAGATGATCAACTGACAGCATTAAATATTATTATGGTGTCGAAAACAAGAAAGTTCTTCTATTCCCCTCAGTTTTAAACCATATTATTATAGTATTGTTAACAATACGGCTATGATACAGGGCTGTTAACGTTAACCTGATCGACAGTTAACGTTATTTGCTAACGTATATAACGTTAAAATTTTTGTTAATCTATTTTAGCGTAATTTTACCGGTAAATTGAGGTAACCTTAAAAACAAAGTAATGTTAATATTAACGTTATTTTACGAACGTTGTCCGCGTCCGTCATCCGCTTGATTTAAAGTTATTTTTAATAGTATTTAACTATAATTTAACGGTAGTTAACGGTATTTTTTTATGAAATTACAGTTACGTAACTATCATCTAGTAATTAACAAGCCTCGGGCTATTGTTAAAATTAACAGAAAAATTAACGTTAGTAAGTTAGCATTATAATAAATTGTACCAATAACATTAGATTTTTATACCATTACCAAAGTATTTTTATGAAATGAACGTTAAGTAACGTTATTTAATATGGTATCTAGTACCAATAACAAGCCCTGGATAGATAATGATATGGTTCAAGAAAAGGTGGAATAGAATTAAAAGAATATTAGAATTATTAGAATTGTGTTTCGAAATTTCATTTCCCAGATTATTGGCCTTGTTACTAGAAGAGAGAACAATAGAGATATCTCTCTCCAGACGGGTGTTGTGCCTGGGGACCGAAGTCCATTCGGATAAAATTTAAAGTTGTATGTATGCAACTTGACTGGGGAAATCTCGGTGACTGCGAATTTGTACGAAGACTGATAGAAAAAATGGCATCTCTAATACCAGGGCGGAAGCGAAATATCTCACCGAGCTTTTAGTTACTCACCCTGAACACTGCAAGCTCCCACAGCCTGTATTCTAAGTTGGATTTACCCCTATTGGAGTCGTATTATTACGACTCAGCCGGCTTTGCTATCTGGTTAATACGATCTACCATGACGTTAACACTATAGGTAAAGGCAACGTGGAAAGACCCTGAAAGGTGGCCATGTCGGAAATCATTCAATGAAAATATATTTATTGCCCCATCACATAACATACACATAAGATTACTATATGAATTAACTTGGAACTATTTTAAAACCATATAAGTATCTTACGGATTCGTACATTCAAAACATATAAAACATAACAATACATAGAGGTGGCTGAAGGCTCAATAAATACAATAAATATAACTAAGCTCTAGGCTTGTACTACACAACGATAAACATACTTAAAAAGAGAAATACCTAGGTACATACTCGCGTTCATCATACAAACATATGCCCATACCGAGATTCGAACCCGGGACCGCTAGCTTACAGGGTCACTACCAACTAGGCTAACCGCGTCGTCAATATGCCACAATTGTGATGATATAAAGTAAAATAGAGGTGCACATTATTGAGTGCACGTGCACAAAGCAATTTCAGTCCAATTGCTCGTCAACGCGCGGCGGCGTGAGTGTCGCGCGTTCCACGGCCTACCAACAAGCGCGCCATTCAAATTTCATTTACCAAATCAGGGAATATCATCAAACTCTTATTGTAGCGGCCGGAACTTGGAATTCATTAACCGGTTAGCTAATGTCAAAGCAAACGGCGGCTAACAACCTGCCTAATTTTCGCCTTAATTACGTAATGTGGTACGTTAAACGGGGTTCAGCTGTGCAGATAATTATTTCGAATGAAATTGCTAATTTGGAATTATGGTTTTTGGAATTCGTCGTAGGAAGTGTTGACTTCTGATTGCGCTATTAATAATAAAAAAAAATATTTGAAATTGTAATTGGAATGTTACGTATGACATATTATTATTTTAAGAAAAGGCCTTTAATTAAAAATTCACGTTACAGTAATTTTATGACTCACCGAGTAAAAAAGATAAAATTGTATGTCTCGTGCAAATGAAATATTTAGGTTTCACACAGTACTCGGGTAATTCTTCGAGAGTTTCAACCACCGTCATTCCCGTGGCCGCATTAATGTCGAAATTCCTGTAGCTTTGGATGATATTTTCGGCTATCTTGTAGAGTGCCCTGACTTCTACAAAATTTAACTGAAAATACGGCCACGGGAATGACGGCGGTTGAAAGACTCGAAAAATTGCCCACTCCTAATTTGCGGCCAAGTTGTTTCTTTTTCCACAGAATGCTCAACTTTACCTTTACTTAATAACATCGAGCAGTAAATCGTGTTATAATCATTTGACGTAGGTACTCTACAACTAGGAAAACTTTGCCGGAGTCGTTAGTGAATTTTTACCAAAAGTTGTGTACTCTGGTTTTGCGACGTCTTATGATATGTACAGGATAGTAAATAAGGAAGTTTTGGTATCGTCGAGTAAGTCGGGGCGGGCTTGTTTATGTGGCAATTGGCGTCGCAATGAACCGCCGTCTAGCGGGACCGAGTTCGCAAAGGCCGACTCACAAATTGAAGCATAGTGCCGGCATCTCACAAATAATCACGCAGAAGGTAAATTGTACGAAAGTTCGGGACCGTCAGTAATTTACTGTGAAACTGAGCAGTCACGATACCAAAGACAATTTAGATGGCGAGTGTGGTGAGTGAAAATAAATATTTTAACTTGTCTTTTTCAATTTTATTAATGCAGTATGACTGTTTGTATTCCGTTTAAGTTATATTTCGAATAGTTGAAGGACCGGAAAGTGAATTCATGACACACTTTTTAAATATTAGTAAATTAAATAGTTTAAAGGGTTCGTTATTTAATCCTACCAAATGTTAAAAGGCGCAATCACGTTGCGTTCTATAGACAATGATTTTATTTTTTAATTTGTACAAAAACGTTCTATTTTCAAACAAACATGATCTTCACGATTATTTTTGCGGCTCATTTATCATCACTGCCACAGTACCACGTTATGGTATAAATGTACATTTGACGCTTACATTTTACCATTTGCAAATAAAGACGGCGCCTAATTAATGTAAAGAATAATGAATGCAAAAGACGCGTAAAGGCACACTCGTACGGATTCAGCGGAATCCAATAATTCCCTTTTGAATATTCTACGGCTCATCCAGCAAAAAGCTAATCCGTTGAATAATGGGGTTATAGATATCAACGCTCCGGCAGGCGTGGTGAAAAAATATGCCAATTGTTCGACGCCATGAGCCCGTGCCATTTAAATAAATCTCCGCTTTGTCTGATATTTTAATTGTTTTCACGGCTTTCCATTGCAACGTTTGGAATGATCTCAGGCTTAATAGAATATGGATGCATCTTAATTTAAATTTATAGTTTATTTTGAACTATCTGAATGTAGTCTTGTTAAGGAATGAAATGCGTCATGTTTACTCCTGACACAGGTATATAATACTTAATAGGAGGTCTCAACAACTTTGTAATTAGCACTTAAGTTGTTAAATGAAATAAACTTTATTATAATAATAATAATAATAATTATTGAGTTTTAAGGAAAATTTGAAAATAATTTCAGGCTCCTTGACATTGTTATTACTCATATCCATTGAAGTAATAATCTATCATTAAAATAAGCTCTGAAAACATTTGACGATATAATGTTTTAGGTTTTTAATTTTCAATTACGTCAGACTACAGTGTTTTTTTGTTTTTATTTATAGGTAATTTTATTACAATTGCAAATTACAACAACTTTGAATATAATTTGTTATTAGTCTAAAGCGATTTCAAAAACATATTTTGTTCATTATACGAGTTTACAAAAAAAGGCTTTAGTAAGGAATGTATAATTTCTTCTGTATCATAGAGGATCTAAAGAAAAATATAGCCCTTAATTTAAGTCGCTTCTTAAGAGTCTCTGAATAAGGGTTTCAAGAGCTTTGCTCATTGAAAACTTATTTTAGTTCGTGGAAATTTGCTTAAATTTAAAATAAAACAAAAATAAATATAAAACAACTTAACTAAGTATCAAACTTCAGTCTATGTTTATAACTTCACCAAACTTCGAGACACTAGACGCCTAAAAGAGATAAAATCACTTTGGTCTTACATACGTATGAGTACGCAGGACAATCGTTATATTCTCTTCACTTCACTTTGTCTGTTGTTTTTCAAATATTTTCGTTGCCTCTCTTTCCTTCCGTATGTCAAATGTGAGAGACGGAAGACCAGTATTTGGCAAAAACTGCCCATTGAAGTGCCCCTTTAATACTCGGTCCCTGGAGAAAAAAAGGCGCACCTGCGATTTATTCATAGAAGCAAATTAATCCCTGTATTGATATAATAAGGTTGCATGTGCAAAACGATTTCTGTTGCACATGCGCCTTTATTCACATTCAAATTTATTTTTCACGATTTACCTATACAATAACCATTTTAAAGGGGTCATCCCTCCAAGATACTACCCCTACGGCAAGGCCCCGAGCTCTTATCTGGCAAAATTCGTTTTGCCCCTATTTTCACGCAAAAAGATTTGCCCGCGCAATGTTTTACAATTATTTTTGTATAAAACCGACAAAAATAGTTGTCTCAAATATTTCAATGATCATCGAATTGATCACTGATAATTAATAAATCAGAAAATATTAATAGTATCCAGATAAGTAACCTATGTAAGTATTAATTAGTACGTGCTCTGTTAACGGTACTTTCTGATTGAGGTCGTATAATACTGCTGATTTATTATTCAACAACTCCAGACTCTAAGTCAGTATTTTCAGAATAAGAATGACATCTCCTCGAATGAGAGATATTAAGCCAGCCGCGCTCAATCGTTATATTCTTTGAAATTTATGCAAGAACGTTTGACAAGCTAATGACATCAGCGCGGATACTTAAAAAAAATATTTTAATTTGTCTTAGGTATACACAATCTTTATTGTATAGCACATTGTTGACGAAGGTATAAAATAAGCGATTTTTGGACGAGTCATATAGAGGTAGTGTAGGTGAGGTAAAAAAATTGTCCTTTCTGCCGCCGAGACAAACATAGTGCTTTTCTCAACTACTGCGAGGAAATAAAACAAAAAGCTATTCATATTTTAGTAACTTGCAATTCACTTTCGATGGCTTCAATCGGCGTCGGTTTTCAAAGTAAGAAGCGGTGTCGCCGCCAATTATCGTGGCACTCGAGATGACCTAACTTACATTTGAGATGAAAAAAAAAAAGACAACTGCGTATAATAAAATTGTATTTGAATCGTCGATCTCCCATGTAATTTAATCTCGAGTGATTTGAGAGTAAGAGATTTAAAAAAGGAGTCCCATCATTTTTAGTCTGTCTATCTTTTAGCAAAAATACACATAATATTCTACGATACAAAACGGTGTGTTCTGATTGGTCGATTTCATTCTTTTATCTATTGTATAATAAAGAAAATTGATAGATTTTCATTGGTTCTAAGGTTGGACAACAATGTTATCGAGGAAAACATTCTTGGTCTATCCATGTCAGTGATGGTTTCTGACCCCAAACCAGATCAAAAATGTTCATATTTCCGAGTAGAGTTAAGAAAATATCGATAACTTCTGTAATCATAAAAAAAAATCAAGCAAGAAATACTATTTGTTACCAACTAACCCGACGAAACCTCGGTTGCTCATTCTCAGCTGATTGACGTTTTGATTGACAGTATATTATATATCCGTTCGCAGCTTGCAATTTGTCTGTTATTTGTAAATGCACTCTTGCCCGATTTTTCAGGAAAATTACCCTTATAATGACTTCAGTTTTTTAACTATTTCGATACATAAAATCGAATCGTTTGTACTTGAATTAAGAATAACAAACAAACAAACAAACAAACGCATTAATATTCCAGGCTTCAATTTATGATAACGCTCGTTTATTCCGTCACTGACACTATGCAAAATAATAAAATATATTCGTTTAGTGTCACTGATGGAATTAACTTGCGATAATTGCATCCTGTATTGCTTTATCTACGGGAAATACGACATAACATAATGTACAAAGGTCAATTCACACGAACAAATTTGTGTACAATCTCGTTACCCGAAGCGTCCCTTTTGTTCCATAACGCGTTACGTATAATCGGATGTGAAAAGTAAATGGTTTACTATGAAGTTCGAATGTCATTTTGTTTTAATCGTACTACAGTTCAGAATCTTACTATATTACAGTACTTACAGCTAAATTTCTTCATATATACTTACCCAGGCTTGTTATAAGGTTAATTATTTACAATAACTTAAAAGTAAATACGAATGATACCTCAAACGAAACGTCAAAATAAACAAATAATAAAGTACTTATCGAACTTAATTAATTAACTACAGAGAGAATAACATAATCAAAGCTCCCCAACTTCAAACAAAACAGCTGTTGTCACCTAATAAATAATGACATTATTTCCTAGCACTTCGTCCGATTTAAAACAAGGTCTCTAAATTTATGCAAACAACTTACCGTCGGATGATGTCGCGGAGCCGGCAATTAGTAGCAGCAATAAAACAGGAGACGCCATCGAACACGATTCTGAACTTAGATCGTTCATCTTGCCGTTACCCATCGACAGGGTAAAAGTTTACGAGTGAGGTGTCAGTGTTGCCATCATGGTGGTGTCTCGGGCATTCCCGGGGGCTATTTAAATATTCATTGGTTGTATTTGGGGTCTGATTGGGTAGCGGAGATCGAGAAGTGCGATCGCGGGGGCGCGAGCGCGGGCGGCGGTGCGGTTGCGCGCGTGCCGGCTGCCAAGGTACTGACGAGGAAGGTTCTCCTCGCCGCTTTGTCTCCTGCCGCCGAGCGCCGAACGCCGAAAGCGGAGCGGCGCAAGCGTAGCCCCGCCTCACTCTCAGATGAAATGACGGAACATTACCAGTATTTGTAACAGTTTGCATCAAATTGATATAAATGGAGACGGTTTTAATAAAGTGTAATTGACTTTTGCTGACTTAGCGTCGCATTGTTTTACCACGCTAAGTCGCCCGCGCAGGTGCGACGCTTAATACCGCCAACTTCCTTTTTTTCCGGAATAACCTCTACTTTTAATGAAAGTTAATTGCGATGACTTTTTTAAGCCACAGTGGTATCGCATCGGTAATTGTGGCTCCTCGTTAATATTTTTGAGCACAGATATCTTTTCTGTTCGCTCATTGAACTTGGCGTTGGACTTCTAAATTACTTAAGCATTGAATTATATCACGAAAAATAATTCTACAATTTTCTTTTGATCAAGAAATCTGTTTACAGAATAACGCATTCATATTTAGATTATAATAATTAGACGTGACTTTTTTCAACGAATTGAACATTATATTTTAATGTAATGTAATAAAATAATTTAATTATAAATGTTCTTTGCAGCTTTGCAGCTATAAATTGCTATAATAAATTGTTTATTGCTATTCCTTACGTTTAAAAACCTTCAAAAGCGTTCCTACATATTTTAATCATATACCAATTTTCACAATACCTCTGGCTCGTCGCACTAAATTCAATAGGACCCCTCTCAAAAGTTCAATTTTATTGTCAAAACGGAAAACATAGAATCTCACTTTCACGTTTGTAATTTAAAAAGTGCAAGTGCATTTATCCATTTACGAGTAGGTTATAAATAATATCCTTTTTTATCCTTAGCCAAATAATATTGCATGTTACCTACTCGTATTTCTTAACAAACGATAAAATTGGGCTTGGGCGCTTATTATAAGTACCTACTATATTATGATTCATCATTGCATAAAACCACATGTTTCCTTATAAAACTGTTTTTATCTCTCAAAATATGAATTACTTATCCTGTTGTTAATTATGATTTTACTATAGCTTTTATTTTTACTACAAGCTATGAATGAAATATACTACAAGATATTAAAACAAAAAGTTTTGTTCGTGAGGGTTAACGCGCGGTATTCCTACTTCCCTAGTCCGTATTACATTCGCCCTCCTCATCCAATCTGACCCACATTTTTCTACAAAAATATCACGCTATGTTTTTCTTGTACGTTATTTTTTTCAATCCCATGGTGTCCATTGAAAAGTGACAACTTTTTAGGGTTCCTTAGTCAGACTAGGAACCTTTATTGCTTGCAGTGTCTGCTGCAATGTACATCATCCAAGCCTTTGAAGCCAATGTAGATTCTCAAATAGTTAATAATATAATTTTATCTTTAATTACTACTAAGTAAAATGAATCCCTTACTAATAAAAATTTTGTGAACGATTTTATGATGAAATGGATAAACATATTTATGTATACTTCTCACTGACTGAGATACAGGATCATCCTAGTTCAGGCAAATGTAATATTAATGTGAATTTCGTGTATACAAAAGACCTATGTCATTGTTATCATTAAGTTTTTATCAATAAAGTGATTCTTATTCTATTCCTATTCTTTATAGTTTCGCCATGTCCGTCCGTCTGTCCATCTGTCCGTCCGTCTGCATCTTAGCTCAGAGGCTCTTAGTACTAGAAAGCTGTTATTTGGTATGAATATACATATTAGTCACGCTGGCAGAGTGGTAAAATAAAATCTTGAATAAAATATTTTTAGGGTGCCTAGGGTTGTGCGTGGTGTCGTTGGATAGGTCTTTCAAAAATATTGCGGGTTTGTTACAACAATTTTTCGATTAAGGCATCCGTTTGTGAAATATTAAGCTTTAAAATACTTATTTTTGTTAGTGTCAAGTGTCCCGCCCCCTACAGCCAAAACTACAAACACCTACTAAAAATCTGAAAAACATCTTAAATGAAAGCACATACATATAACGAAGTAGACAGTAGACTTTATTGGTTCTTAAATTAAAAACGATTAAAATGTTTATACCTACCGAAAATCAGCTTAGTTATCAACTAAGTTATCTTATAACTTTAACTAAAAAAATTGTGTTTTTTGGAGATTGTTGTTTGTGTTTGTAAGAATGGAGACGGAACCCTACACCGAGCATGGTCCGACATGCTCTTGCCCGATTTTTATCCATCGTCTGTTAACCCCCAAGCTGCTAACACGTCCAGCTCTCATATTAAAAGCTTAATATGATACACATTGTTTCTCTTTAACCTGAAATCTTGTGCCAGGTATCACTTTTATAATCAATCAGTCAGACGAATAAGACCTTAATGATCCCTCGCAGGCATTGTTCAGGCCTCCATTAATAATGCAGGTGTGAAATAATAATTAATGGGCAAGATCGGCGATCGGCCTCGGTCATGAGATAGATTACCCGGCTAGGTAAGCTGGAAGGTTCCAGAAGATGCTTGAATAATTACAATTAACGTAATAATTAATAGATACCCCTTAAATGTAGACAAACACGATACACACCAATCAACAGATACTTCTGCTAACGAGATTGCTGATTAATTAAACCTTAATTAATTTTCAGGCGTTTATTTTGCGAAATTAAGAACAATTAGAATTTAATGAGGTTATTTATTAACAAAACTGTTTTGGTTTTTAACGAGATAGGAATATGGTGTTAATGTTATAAGTAAATGTTAATAATAACTACACTTAAATACTGCAGAAAAATCTTCCAAACCCAAGCAGAACTTCTATTAAAAAAAAAAATTTACAAGAAGAGCAAAGTCCAGCAAAATTCCATAAAAAGCTTTATATTATATTGTGCGCATTGTTTCTATTTATAGGATTGACCTACATATTCTTAGTAATTTTATTATTGTGTGGTTCTCTTTTGTTTATCCAAACAATGAATTATTGAATGTTATAAATAAATAAATAATGTGATAATGTGAACTTTTACTTTTTTGTATACATAGGTGAAATCAAAAGAGTCAAATGACACTAGACCTCGTTCTACACAAGTAAATTATTAAACAATTTCGCTTCCACCAGCTTCGTAGGCAGGGTCACTACCAACTAGGCTAACCGCGTCGTCAAATGTAGGTGTAAAGCGCGTGCTACACGGTTTCAAACCATGGTTTCATACAGGTGGTTTAAACCGTGTAGACAGTGGTTTTAAACCAAGTTTCGCATGATTTCAAACTTGGCAGATGTCAAACAAATGGGCTTGTTTGAAACCGTGTAGCAGCTCGCTTCTACCAAGGTCACTTGGTTTAAAACCATGGTTTCAAACCGTGTAGCACACGCATAAAATCGACATCTTATACCTACTTGTATGGTCCTTTGTTCCCTCGAAGAGGCTGAACGGATAGCCCGATTTCAACAAACGAGATGTCTTGGGATCGCGAGTATCACTGGCTACTTAAATAAAAAAACCGGTCAAGTGCGAGTCAGACTCGCGCACCGAGGGTTCCGTATTAAGTCCGTACTTCAAAAATAAACCTTTTTATGTACTTTAATTGTATGCGGTCCATTTTGACACGCCTAAGTTTATTAGTACAGATCTTTCAAATTTTTTGGTCAATTTCTCGAAAACTGTAAATTTTGAATACTTCGTTTTATTTTTCCCGTAAAATTATAAGTCGAGAATCTATATGTTAAGAATTTTTCTGATTTTTCGGTTTATAAACTTCGGATTCCGAGATAAGGGGGGAAGGTCATTATTTGAACATTTTTGGTTATAAATCAAAACGTACATCACAGAAAATTATAAAAAAAATAGTTATAAAATGTGCAGACTGAGGCCTTTCATATGACACCCAATTTTCTATAATTAAATCACTTTAATTTTTCAACCCCCCATTCCAGAACCGTTTTAAATTATTTATAAAATTAATTTCATATTTTTTTTACTAAAAACTGATGCGGGCATGCAATTTTTACAACTATGCCCAAATTGATAGCTTGTGAGAAAAACTGCTGTGAAAAACTGCTGTGACAGACAGACAGACAGACAGACAACGAAGTATCACCATAAGGGTTCCTTTTTTACCTTTTTGGTACGGAACCCTAAAAAGTGTTTTTTAACATATATAGACGACAATATCAAAATATGCAGTCGCCTTTTTACAGTTTACTTTCTATCCATAGTTACATGTGAACCGCTGCCAACCAAAGCAACCCTTTGTTGACAGTCCAAAAACTACAAGAATGACAACGCTCATATTAAGTTGATTTGTTGGTTAATACTGTTGACGTCACGAGCGCACGGCGGGTGATGGAGGGCAGGACGGGTCGGTTATGAGGTGGGGATCCGCTCAAGTCCGAAACCCTTTTTTCCTTCTTCGCAAATCGTCGAGGATTAAGTCTGGAGAGCTCGCACCTTTTCACCAATATTTTTTGCGGATTAACAAAGGTGCTATGATACAAAGTGTTTCACCGATCAATAACGTGCTGAAGTTATAACGTTCTAAACAAACGCTGTGGGTAAATTTATACTGACGCGGATTGACGGACGATCGGCTGGTAAGGGTCGGCCATTCATCATACATTTACGTGTAACCCGACTTCTTTTGACAAAGGCAACGGTGCCCAGTGATTCTGGGTAACTTGAGGAATCAAGGTTTGTATTTACACACTTTTGTGGCTTTGAACGTGCTCAAGCCTGGCCCACGTACAAAAGTTTTTTCTCTGACTAATACGAATATGTACACTGAAGTGAGAACTAAAAAAAACTAAATTAACTAAATATTGTATAACTTCAGTTTAGAAATATTTTTTATTTATTTAATGAAATAAAGGGGCACTCTAAAATTTCGATTTTTTTCCGAATATTGAATTTACCATTTTTTTTTCAAAAACTATGTAACGCTGTTTAGTTTTAAATAGTTTAGAAGTATGAGCAATATCATAAAATAAAGTCTTAAATAGGAAAATAACGTTCGGAGTTATAAAAAATTCGAAAAATTCCTAGTTATAAATATCGATTTTCGAAATGTCGATTTTTTGTGCCAACATAACATAATTGCGAAAAGTACATAAACTTTCTAACCTTTTTATCGCAGAATTTATTTAGAAAAACAATAAAATGGCTAAGCTTGAGTGAGTTTCGATGTCGCCCGATTGACTTACATCATGCGTAAAAACATTAAGTACCTATGCCTTACCTTATTGTGTTTTTTAGGATTCCGTACCCAGAGGGTGCCATGCCAACGGACCCTATTTCTAAGCCTAGTTTATGTAATAATATAATTATAATGCATTGCATGTAAAAAAATACAAAATTACATTGAGATCATCAACATAAATAAAAATGTAAATACTATTTATTTGAATTATAAATAGGTAACAGTTTTTTTTTAATGTTATATTATGGCGGACATTAATTCAAATATCAATATATTGTAAAAATTAAAGCGCTCACAATAATGAGGCACATAGTGCAAAACCCACAGTGCGTGAGTCTGACTCGTGTTTAACCGGTTTTTCAACATGCGCCTAATATTTTCATTACAGTTCTTCTGATGTCACAGGTGTTCGTGGTTAGTGGTGATTACTTAAGACCATGAAACCTCCTTACTCGTTTCCCCTTGTACTATAAAAATAACAGACTGAGGAAGGCAAGCCAGGTCCTCCTATAATGGTCCATGCAATAAATACTCTTAACGTATGGCTGTACATTATTTTAAGTTATGTTTATAGCAGCTTATTTGAGTCTTGATGCTTTTTATACACATAAGGCTTATTAGAAATGTAGCTATGATAGATTTTGATCTGGTTTTCATATTCATGAATCTTCCTTTAAACAATAACGTCTATTAAAATTTAAGAAACGGGAAAATGAGATCGTTTATGTTACCTATTACACTCTTGTGTTTTTTTATTAAGTACGCGTCCATGCCTTACTATGATTACTTGTTTACTATTCGATACCGTAACTGCTCAGCCGGATTGACCCTTTACTTTTGGAAAGTCAATAAAAAAAAAATGTTTGGGTGCGTAATGACTTAACTATAAACGTCGAATTTTTAAATAAAAATAAACTTTATAACAGTCCGGCACATTATCTTAGAATACCTAACAAGTTCCTTTAGAAAACCTCGTTCGCTCAGAGCACTTCATTTTCACATTATTCAGTTGAAAGATAAAATAAATGCATCATCAAATATGCTTCGTTAAGCACTAAATATGTACTTTCAGCGCTGCCTGCGAGCATTATGTATTATTTGCCATGTCTTATATGAGAAAAAGAACAAGCGTACAAAATTGCAACTTACGACTTAGTCATATGGTTAACGTAAACTCTGCCTTACACACGGGGCAAGTTAAACCCGGCTTTACAATAAAGGGATTAGACTTATTTCGTTGCCAAAGTATTTTCGTATGTAACCGTCAAATTATTTTAATATTAAACAGAAAAGTTTGAGTTGAAATTAAATATTTACTGAAAATAAAATTTGGCATTTTTGGGTCAATGCTTTAAAACATGTACCTCCATGACCTAACTCAATAGCTACAAAGCAATGACTCCATCGATTCCGGGAGATAGACCTAGGGGATATAAAACCGTTGTTTTCGATTTAAAAAAAAAATGATTGTATTGCAAACATTTGGAGAAAATCTTTTTACATGCGGCGAGGGAACGTAAAACTTTGTTCGTTTCAAATTCAATATATTATGGCGAGCGTGCTCTCAGTCGGGCGACACCGAAACTCACTCGAGCGCAGCTCACAGAAAATTTATTGTTTTTCTAAGGAAATTTTGTTCTTACGAGGCAACGGTGCGCCATTTTTCAATCCTAGGTAAGCGTTAACACCTTAAAAAGGCTACTTTAACAATATATAACATGATTACTGTTATAAATCTTTGTGAACATCGCAAAAGTTAAAAAAATAAAATATGACATGATTCTATAATCATTTTTAACAAAAAACCGTGGTTTTGAAGTTATTTTGTTATAAATCAAATTTTATCCAATTCGTGTATTTCAATGGCTTTTTTGCTTTTTCCTAGTAAATATTTCGCAAAATTTGACAAACCGATTAGCCTAGTTGATAGTGACCCTGCCTACGAAGCTAGCGGTCCCGAGAGAAAAATCCCGGTATGGGCAAATATTTGTGTCATGATCGCGAGTGTTTGTTCCTGAGCCATGGATGTTTTCTACGTAATTTAAGTATGTATTTCTCTATATAAGTATGTTTATCGTTGTCTAGCACAAGCCTAGAGCTTAGTTTGGGACTAGGTCAATTTGTGTGATAGTTGTTGTTGGTGTTACCAAAAAAGATTTTCTTATCAATACATTAAAAAAAAAAAAAACTATGTGAGTCAGAAAGTTTATGCTTTGGAATGGTTTTTGAATTGATTCGCGTTTCCCACAATGTTTTCCTTCACCTAGATCATGTGGCAATAATTTTAATTCCACTAAACCTAGAAGTGCTGGCCGGTTTTGCTCTTGGGTGCAAGAATAGAGATTCTTGAGAGAACTATAGAAGCAAATCACTATGCTACCATAGGCACACTATACTTTTACGTTCCGAGTAATTAGGAGAATAGAGCGGAAGTAATAAGACCAGAGACAATGCCTTGCCAACGGTGCAGAATTAACTCTGCTACGTAAATTTCAACATTTTGAATAAACATCTGCAGTGTTACTAGACAATTAAATAAAGCTCATGTTATGTTATGTGTTTATTTATAACAAGTAAAATAAAATAATAGAAAAATGTTGTGGTGAAGCCTCTGAGAATAAATATGGGTTAATGTAACGTTATCCAAATGTTTGCCGAACTGTGTACGTTGTTAAGCTATCACAACATATTTACTGAAGGCCAGTAAGCCTTAAGAGGTCACGTTACTTGTACAATCATCGAACCTGACTCAAGTATTAGTTTCAAGGCTGAGAAAGTTTCACCAAGTAAAACTACGATATATTACGCATTTAACACACTTGATATAAATACTAGACAATTTAGAAATATAATTAGTACTCGCTAGGTCATTAAACACAAATTTTCATAAAAAATGGCTAAATAAATTCTACGTGGGGTGATCCAAAATGCCACACATAAAAAAATACATATAATTTCAAATTGAAGACTGATAGCTTCCTAAACTAGAATTTTGTCTTTTTAAATTGGTCGTCTTGGTTTATTAGCATGATGTTTACTTACCCTACGATATGACCGTTAAAAATCACTAAAACACTTTCAGTTGTGCCCTGTTAAAACCGTGGATTGCTTCGCTGGCTTATTTCGTGCTTGAAATACTGAGACCGCGGACAAAGGTTGATTGTTTGATTCGCCAATTGATCACCAACAAGACTCAGCGAGCTAACGAGCCATAGCTAGCTGTATTGACTTGCCAATTGATCACCCCCATTATACTTGTTATTCTTTTAAATTCATTTAAGATTGACCATAATTACAAAGTCCTTAGCAGAAAGAAAAATACAGTCGTGCGACTCGGTCTATCAAATAAGAATAAAATATCACGTGATATCCGAGCTGTAAACAAAAGGGCCTGAACTTAACGCTCACGGCTCTCAAGATAAAGTCCTCTATCGGACATATAATAACGTTCTGTGAAAAATCGTTAGCCCGTGCTCACGTCGCGGAGACACGTGCGGGGCACTCTCGAGACTGATCCCTACTTCTGCTTAGATTAAATTTGTTCCTATAAAAATGTGTCCTTCAGTCGATAACGTCGGGAATGTGCAGATGTCGCCGGGCAGTGTATGAGGCGCGATAGGGTCCCGGGACGTGCCTGGCCTACTGACGCGCGATGCCAATCTCTTTCTGAATGTACCCTGTGCCTTTCAGTTCATAGTCGCGGTCATTTACAAATCTGTGTATGGAAACTCGTGGTAGAATGGTAGTTAGTAGTTGCGGGATCTGATCGGTTCCAGTAGGGTAACACGTATCACTCTTACAGTTATCAATGGAAACACGACGGGACAGAGCTCAGGCGTTAAATTTAATATCGACTCGACTTCCCAAATGGAACTACAACTACTATAGGTATACTAATAATAATTGAAATCACTTGACATGGCCTACTAAGGTCATGTCAAGTGATTTCAAAGTTTATTATTATTATGCAGATATGACATTTAAATTTTAAGGTTTATCGTCCAAACAAAATGACGTTTGAATTATTATTGAAATTTAATTTAATTTAACAGAAATAAGTTTTTGAGCCATCATATTTCACGAAAATGGGGCCATTGCTCAATATAATCTTGGTTTAAAAAACGTTTTATTTCGGCCGTTACTTTACCAATTAATATGAAACAACGACATTGCCTTACTGATGCTTAAATCATTTATTATTATGTATAGTGATACATAATAATAAATGTAATGTAATGTAATGTAATAATTATGTATCATTTTCAATGGTGAATGATTAAATATTGAATGATTTAAAGTGTATTTTAACTGAAATCCATTTATTTACACACTACTATTAACTACAAAGTATTGATCATTCGTTCATCTTTTAATACCTACGATACAAGTGATTTAACTGAAGGTGCAATATACAATGTGACTAGATAAATGACAAGGAAACAGTGAACCGCACGACAAAATTTACAAAATACACTCGTACTCACTTTCTAGACTCTAGAAATCTAGAATCTAGTTAGACGAACTTACAAATTTAGTTCCATTTTACACATACACTTGTTCCAATTTCAAGGATGAAAGTTAATAGGATTAGGCTAACAGGTTAGTACCGTACCCTATAGTTCGCCGGTGCATTGACACCAAATCCGTTGTTTTTTGGACAATACCACCGACGTAGGCAATGATTTAGTTAGTGTTTTTACCAGCTAGCTCTTTGTTCGTCCGCCCGGAGCGAGGCAACACAAAGCTCCCGAAGATAATGCTTGCAGCCCCGGCCTCCAACGATCAATCTTTGAGCTATTACGATGTTTTAGCGCCTTGATGTATTGTTTCAGCTTCAATAAAGTTTTGATGAATTTTCATGTTCTCCGGAAGCTTTAGTTGAAATTGAGGCGTTGGCGATGGCGACGGCTCCGAATATTGATGAATAAATTTAACGGCTAAGCAACGCAGCAATTATTCAAAAGGCTGGTATCAAATTACGTTTTTCGCTTGTCTCAATTCCGTTGGACTACAAAAGGATCGTGTTCCGATTGCTACGGATTTATAAAGGGACGTCGATAAAGATCCTCCAGATCTTTTATTCGGAGCTGTTTAGATATAAATTACATATATATTATAATTTATCAGGCCAAATAAATAGTTTGCTTTTGTCACCGTTTAACTATTCTATAAGCACACTAAATATTAAAACGAAGTCTTGTAAATTTGGTGTTTGAAGAAGAACCATTTGCAGCTTACGGGAATAAGAACTACCTACAAGTGAAAATAGAAAATAATTATTTTACTTGTAAAGTTTGAAACGTAAAACCAATCGTAAACTCATTCTATCATCGTAAAGTCTGAAATGATTCGAAGCACGAGTGGGAATGCATGTAAAATCCCGGCCCACGTCAGTCGACATAGCTTAGCGCACGTGCGCGTGTTCTAAGAACAATATATTTCATCCCTGCCATGATTCGCCGCTTAAGCGCGATAGGGAAATCGTAAATTCAAGAGAAAGAATTTTCTTTATAGTCTCCTAAAAAGTTTTCACACATATGCACGTCCACGAGGAACGCGAGCAAATGGTACCGTGTTAAAACACCATTCGTTTCTTTAGACATATCAAATGTTACTATTCAAAGCTAATTTGTAGGTATTAAATATTCGTATTACGTCTAAGAACGTTCCTTAATAATTTTTGATTTTAGAACATTCTTTTATTTATTCTGTTTATTTTTTTTCAATCCACAGAAGCCGGTGTACATGAAATGATGCCAGCAACGTGTAAACCGAAATTAGAACATTATATATCTCCAAAGCATTCCCAGAATTTAAATTTTTACGAGTAATATACGTATAAAAATAATTATAATGGCATTTTCATAATCTTCTTGTGAATGAGACCTGAAAAGGCTTCGACACATCGGGCTTATTTGTATTAGTAAGCATTTGGCAAATTTTGGTGTGCGATTGTCCCTGATATAAAAAAAATATATTCAAAAAAGAGTACAAATGGCCGACTTAATAAATATGGATGTGAATTTGTTTGGGTGTTTGTAACTCAATAACGCATCTCGCATTACCATCTGTTTAACATTAAATAATGATAAATAAGGCTATTTGCCACAGGAAATAACTAAGGACCTACCCTATTATTCAAAATCGCAATATAACTAAAGTATGCATGTAGTATGGGTTTGTCCCTATCTTTCATTGTGACATTTGAATCTGATAGAAAGTGACAAAGCATACTTTTACTTAAATAGGTTTTTTGTGCGTTTATGAATAAGGGTGCTAGTTTTTATTTTTTTGCCTTCCGTGATTCTACCGAAATTGTTTCGTTCTTTCAGAACAGAAAGGTACCGATACGCGACTACGACCATTAAATTCCTATCTGCCAGGAAATACACAATATTCCAAATGAAAAAAGAAAATATTTTTGGGAATTGAAACGGTGATATGGCAGAGATAGAGCAAGTAATAGACGACGGAGGTTGGAGGTACGTCAGCCAATCCGATTTTGTCTGCGGTTGCTCGCTTGATAGTCCCAGGAATCTGCAACACACGATAGATTTCGAACATTTTTTTAACGGTATTTTGACGCCAAAGCTTTGGAGGTTGGTGGACATTTTTGTGAACCTTACAAGGTATTTGTAATCTACACACCGTCTGCACACCGTGTTTTGTTTGTGACTTCGACCTCAGTTTAAAATTAAATTTTGCCAGGCAAAGTGAAACTGAGGCGAGGGTCGTCTACAAATTTAGGACACAGTAATTTACTTCTTGTTTGATACGCTGTGTAACTTTGATATATTTGCATAGTACTGGAAATAACAGATGTTTTATATACACTTTAAATATAATTTAAAGTTATGTTAGTTTTACTCATGAAGTTTCTTGAAATTATGAAACGTACACATGAAAAGCAGCGGTTTTGTAATAAAGCATCTGAATGCAAATATGCCATTACTCGCTAAGTAGAATATAAAGTACTCAGCATTAGTTCACAACTTTTGCATATAATAATAAAATTATTACACGGTGAATGGTGCCGATTCTATTCATGTAATACGGGTGATACAAGATAATGAGACGAATCAGGATTAACAAAATCTAAACAGCAGTGTGAGTTTGTGATCTTGTAATAACATCCAACTAAAATAAAGGTGCAAGTTGCCACAAGCTGGGCTGCCGCACCGCGTCGTTTACCGAGTGATTTGGAAGCCAAGTCGTCATACAATAAGCTCGATAATTCGATACTCTTTTTATTTTAAAGAACTGGCCGGAGGCAGCTCAAAACCGGAAAACCTAGAAAAAGTATTTGCATCGGCCAGTGGAAGAGTGCTGGGCCGATACCCCCGAGGTCCGTGGATCAAAATCACGCTCTGCTAGAAATATTTTTGTATTTTTTCGGTAACTACTTTTTTTTAGTTTGTTTTATATAATATATAACATCGACTACGAATAAAGTTTTTGTGAGATGTTAATTATATTGAAACGTAACGCACCTAATTAAAATGAGTAATGACACGGCTTTTTAACTCACCATTGTAAGTTGGGAACGACCTCACAGGTTTTTTCATTTTCAACCGACTTCAAAAAAGGAGAAGGTTCGATCGTATTTTTTTTCGCCAATTATAATTACGGATCTTTTTTAATTTGATAGGTTATTATCTCAAGGGTTGTCCCATTAAAATTTTGCCAACATCTAGTAATGGGATCCGTGGAGTCAACGGGAACTCCTTAATAATTTGGAGCCAATTCATTGTTTTTTAAACATTTAGGTAAAAATAATTTGTTTAATTTATGTCTGACGAGACCTTTAACGTTACAATGTACCTACAAAACAGATATTTGGGTAATATTTGAAAAATTTGCCACGTGCCAAAAACAGATGACCTAACTAGTTACATTTATAAAATAATTATATCATAATTTTTTCTCCTTTGCGTTGTAGATAAAATTGAAGTCACGAAAAAATCTCATTGCAAAAAGGTGGCAACAAGAAAAATTGAACAAGAAAGAACGTGATAAAATAATAGGTATCACGAGCACGCCTTTTGTAATAGGGGTGAATGCGTTTGACAACTGGCAGTTGTTTTGGAAATGAATGGACGAGACATGACTGCCCGTGCCGCTCTATTATTTTTACACTGCTTTTCAATAAAAAAAGGATTTAAGTCAAAAAAAAAATAAAAAAAATTGAGGAATAACTGCCGATTTTATTTAATTCGTTTTTATGCTTTGGTGAATTTAGTCTTGACAAAGAATGCAAACATTGTAGAACAATGAATAACATTTTTTATTTATAGAAAATTGCTGTAAAATCTTAAGAAAAAGTCTAATCAGACAAGAAGTCGAGACCAAACCTAATCCTCTTATTCATAATCGCACAATAACTAAAGTATGCTTGAAGTATGGTTTGTCCTTTCATTGGGACATTTTAATCTGACAGAAAGTGACAAAGCACACTTTTACTAAAGTAGGTTTGTTGTGCGTTTATGAATAAAGAAAGAAAGAAAGAAAGAAAGAAAAACATTTATTCGTGACCAATATCAGCAAAGGACAAAAAAATACACACAGTAAGAATGTAGTCACGAAATGGTCCCAACTCAGCGTAATGCCGGCATTAAAGTCGGCGCTGGTCTTCCGTTGGAACCATCAGGTGAAACCACGGAAGGTGAATAAGGGGGTAAACACAGATACGCTGTGTCTTACTTTACTGAATTAACTAAAGTTACTTAGGTAAAATAAACATCCGTGATTTTAGTTTTTGTGCTTTTATTTTCCTACTAATATTATAAATGTGAAAATGTTCGTTGGTTTAGCCTTGTTTTACGCAGTAGCCGAGCAACGGACCGACACGTGAGATTTGCATAGAGGAAGTCTGAGGGCGAAATAGTGACATCAGCAACTCTTTATCTCAAGATATTGTACAGTTCCCGCGGGAACAGTGATAAACGATTTCTACGCGGACGTACTTGAAAGCCCAAGCATAATTTCGCCATTGGCTTCTATAATATTTAAACAGGTTTACGTCCATCGACTTCAATTAACAAATGTAATTTGCGCCATTACAAACCTCGTAAACTGAACATTCGCAAAATGATAAATCTCATATCTTGATAAATTACGCTACGCAAAAAACATGTACGTGCGTAAATTTAAAACATTCATATTCGGCGCGAGAGCCCACTCGTTCAATTTATTTTACATGTCGTTAATAACTTGATTGATTCCGAAGACTAGCCCTAACGATACATAAAATTTTCACACTCATTAAATCACGGGCCGGGCGCAATCACGGCTCAATAAATATCACGGTGAGTTCATCGAATATTTAATGGGAATTAATTTCACTCCAATTTTGTATTTTTTAATTATCCATCATCTGACTTGATTAATTTAAACGGCATTGCCAAGAACTAGCCAAAAAATTTATACCTGAAATTATTTTCATTGCTTCATCGGACAAACAAAAATAATTCTGAAAGTTTTCGATCGAATGAAATTAGGACAAAAAATAGTGGATGCGATAGACCTGCCAGCAATATAGCAACAAGTTCGATATTCACCACGGTCAAATGATTGATTTTTAAGATATTTTTGCATGGATATACGGGAACTCGATTTTGAATCCGGATATACGTAAGAGCTTTAATTGACACAATTTAGATAATTATAGAATTATTCCCATTGTTTTATTTCTGACAAGGAAAAGGCAAATGAACAAACAAGCCACATGATGGTAAGTACTAGGTTTTGAAGCTTAAGGACATTCTTGCAATGTCAAGATTGTAATTGCATTGCCAATCTGAGGCCCATCAAGATTGAATGCTTCTATGTTATCCATTTTATGTGTTGTTCACCCCTTATCCTATCGGTTGCAGCCTCTACGCCATAGTGAGAACACTAACTTGGCAGGGTTAACTTAGGTTAGGATTCTGCACAAAATAAGATGAAAAGTCCACTGTTCAAGTGTAATGTCTGATTACTTATGTTTGTGTAGATAACACACGCAAGTAATTAGACATTTTGACGTAATATTTTCTTTTCTTTTGTCTTCTTAATTATGTCCTATTGTTTT
The DNA here is from genome assembly GCA_963241965.1 of Tortrix viridana. Lineage (NCBI taxonomy): Eukaryota > Metazoa > Arthropoda > Insecta > Lepidoptera > Tortricidae > Tortrix > Tortrix viridana. Next base: position 4,876,805 of record OY725181.1, read on the forward strand.
CGTATACGTTTTCTGTAATGCTAGCTTAAGTTAAACAATTGTAACACAGCGTAAAAAGTTATGCAGTGGAATAACGCCACAACGAGTTCTATGCAGCTTGGGCTCGCTACCGCCCCTTTCTCTCCCCGCGATGTGACTGTAATTGTAATTAGAAATTGATTTGAAAAAAGACTTACTGTTGAGTTTCTTGTGGCGCTTCTTCTCTACAGTGGTCTCCTCTTGGGAAGCGCTAGTGGGCCGCCTACTTACATAATATTTTCATTTTCATTCACAACGTGTTTTTGTCACTAAGATTGTTGAATAGCTCTGCTATATTACTACATTTGCTGAAAGTTTTTCGTGGCACCAGCGTAACTAAATCTTTCGTGCTGTTAGAAGAGCAGCGTAGCGGGTACCAAATACAACGCGATACTTTCAAGGTCAAGGGTCAAGTTGTTACGGTGTAAACGATCGATAACATCGAGTAGCGGCTTTAGACGTTATTACACGGTATTAGTGGAAAAACACTGTCACGAAATTTGAGAAATTCGTAAAACTTCACTTAACATTTTAAGTATGCTTACGCCACAGTTTACATATTTTGCTTTCCTATTTTGCTGCTAAATGATGTGATAAATATCAAATTAATTAAAGAACTCTTTAAATAAATAGATTTTGTAATTGTAGAGCAAAGTTGCTTTTATTGAACGTCAATTAAAAATCGGTCTTATTACAAAAAACTTAGGGCCGTATTAATAGACTTGTCTTGGTTGATACACCCTTTACAAGATGGGTCACAAGACTGAGCTTTGATTAATAAACCAATCTCAACCCCATAATCCTGATCCTCGTTTCACTTGATACGAGAATCTCATCTCCATTGATTATGGTTATTTGGTGACTTGAGTCCGACTCACCTTTTAAAAAATGGCGGATGCACTGCCATAAATCGATCATCTGGGTGCGTTTTCACAAATAAATCGGTTCAGAAAATAAGAAAATCCTATTTTGCATCGTGTATTAAGCAAAAAATAATATCTCAATCGTATTTAAATAAGAACATTACCTAAATTGTACTTTTGCCGCTGCATACAACTGCCTAAAAATGGTGTGCTTTGTGTCGTGTTTATGTGAAATTATAATGAGAGCTAGATACTTTTCTATTAATAGTAAAAGTACGAGGTATCGACCAAGCGACGGCCAAATAATAGCTCATACCCATGTGTACCTATAACAAACCAATGCTTCCGTGCGGGATGGCCCTAAAGGCGCGAAACATTTAACTTCACACAGGCTAATTTCAAGTAAGTACCTACATACAATTTACTTTTTATACTTATTACTGATCCGTAATATAAATAGCATTATATCATAATAACAGCCAAATACTAGGCCAATGCATACATTTATTAGTTATGTTAAATATTTACTTTTAAAGTAAAAATTATGCGACGTTTTATTGGTAGGTTACCAACCCGATATGCATCGATACCTCAATAGGTACCTATGTTTTATTATACTGGTGTTTAGAAAACCAACAAAATCTTATTAGCTATTTTGTTAATTAATTGTGTCGGTTCCCTACCTATTATAAAGTTTCTAAACGTAAACGTAGAACGGGTCGCTATAAGTAGAGAGGAGAGGGATTTGACAATACGTATTGACATAAACATGAACGCAAGCTGTTGCGTACCTCTACTTTATTATTGTTTGATAAATAAAAAGTGCCTGATTTGTTTGAAAACTTGTACTAACTTTTGCAACAATCAACTAGTAATAACTGTGAGATATATACAGTTTCGTGTCCTAACATAAATGTGGTGTAAAAAGCGTAGGTACCTATGTGTGCAAAGTAATTTCATGAACGTAACCAAAGAATCTGCATCTTCTATCATTTATAGTGCTTAGATATTGTGTTTAACTTAAATTCGTTTTGTAGGTTGTCGTCAGTCCAATAATGGAAAACTTGGATAACAGGCAAGGTTTGCCAGAAACAATCAGGAATCCAAAAAAGGTACATCAGATATTTGGAGGAGTCAGTGTTCACAAACTTCAACGGCGACAGCAAGCAGTTGACGACTGGCTAATCGTTTGCCAATTGACAAATAAACATGAATTTTACTTGTCTAAATAAAAATAAAAGGGCTTTTCTTTACAATGATGATCAAGTTCCAGGCCAGGTAAATTCAGTTTATAATGTACCTATTACATGACCTTTCAAGATAAAACAATTAATTTATATTGTTTTTAAATAAAATACCTAACTTTAGATGTAACTCAGGCGCTAGGGTAACCCAATGTTTGTCAACTGCATTATTATTATTATCATTAAAAGATAATATCATGTAAGATTATTATAGGTTAGAAATATCTATTTCTAATTAAAAGAGGTAAGTATAGGAGTTGTAAAGATCAGTGTTAATTAGTTCTATGGTACTGCACATAAAATATAAAAAACATTTGACTTATTTTAGTATTAGCTTTTCAGAGAGCGCTGATGCAGGAAGTTTTACAGTTTCATCCGTTCAATATTTAATTAAAATTTTGTTTGTATTGTATCATCAAGTGATACATAATTCATAGAGTAGATAAAACAAGATAAAGACAGATTTAAAGAATACATACATACATACCTACATATCATGGACAATCTCACACAAATTGACCTAGTCCCAAACTAAGCTCTAGGCTTGTACTAAGGGTACCAGGCAACAATATACATACTTATATAGAGAAATACATACTAAAATATATAGAAAACATCCATTACTCAGGAACAAATATGCTTATCACACAAATATTTTGAGATATGTTGGTGATAGGTGGAGATAAGGGTGGTTCGGTTAAGTGAAACCAGACATGGTTAGTCGAAGATCTGTATTCGGAAGATCCAATATAAAGAACATCTTGAAAACTAGTGCACAGTATTTATAATCTATTATTGCTTACTATTGCTTACTTGTTCTATTTCATACAATTACGCTCGTCACATGTCGCAGGGCGTAACGTTAAGTTACGGTAAATGTGTTAATTCGGTGTATAGTACAATTTGCCTATACCGGGATTCAAACCCAGGAGCGCTAGCTTCTTAGGCAGGGTCACTACCAACTAGGCTAACTGTGTCGTCATAGAATATTAGTTAAATGTTTAAAATACTGCTTGTAGGAAATATAATATAGGTAAGTATTTATTTCAAGTTACCAATGTTACCTACTTACTTATACTCTCACTGCCTTTATTTATTACCAAGTGACAGGTTAAAAAAATAATTAGGTATTTTATAGAAATAGAATAGTTGGGAAAAAATGGATGACCTTAGTATAAGACTGGGCAAGGTAGGGTGAAAATGAGGAGGCCTTTAACCTGCAGCCTGCAGTGCATCGATGTGGGCCGAAATTATGATATTTATTTCACTTACCGCCTGTTTCACAATTGTCAAATACAGCATATCTGTCACATAAATTAAGCCCTTTCCCTTTCTTACACTTGAAAATGGACAAGGAGAGTGCAATCTTTATTTGACAGATTAATTTACTTGTAGATTGTGAAGGCCCTTATTTTATCTAAATTTATTTATATAATTATACCTTTTACATCTTTGAAACAGGTGAGTATTCCGGTCAGGTTGGTTAATAGTTAGATACCTAGGCTAGCTGTGAATCAGTTGAAAATAATCTGAAGTATATTTTGATTTTAAAACATATGAATGTGTAAAAATTAAGTATTTTTCTTTTATATAATAAACTGACCGCATTCTTAATAGTAGTTTTATTTATTGGTGAAGACATATTCAGGGTCTGTTATAAAGTTTTATTTTATTTATTGTTTTGAAGTTTTAAATATAATATTTAACTTAGTTCCTGTTCCACTATTGACAAGTAAATTTATCTGCCAGTTAAAGTTAGCCCTCTCCTTGTTTATTTTCAAGTGTATGAAGGAGAAAGGGCTAAATCTACCTGATGGATATCTTGATTTTCTTGACAATTGTGAAACAGGTGGTTAGTGTGATGAAAGTAATTAATTAGGTTGGTCCTAATCATTCAGAATTTGAGAGGCATATTAAGAGGCATATTAAGAGAGGAGGAAATGAAATAAAAGTCTACTAATCTCTTGACTTTAGAGAGCCTTCACTGAATGTCTTAGTAGGTACAATAAAACAATGTAGTGTGGTTCTCATAGTAATGAATTAAATAGACACAAAACCATCAAGCTACTGTTGAAATTGTATTGGCTCTTGGTGATTCAGTACTTATATTGTATACATATAATAATGATAACTTTTAAACGTTAATACTTTGACATGAAGTTTCCGTTAGGTTTTCCCCTTATAGACCTAGATACTAATTGTTTTTTTTTGAATGGATTGATTATGGAACTCGTATGCCTTTCTTTTTTAGGGTTCCGTTCCCGTAGGGTGCCCAACGGGACCCTATTAATATGCCTACGCTGTCCGTCCGTCCGTCCATCGGTCTGTCTGTCTGTCCTAACTATAAAGAGCTGCATCTTTTGAACCGTAATAGCTAGCGGGTTGATTTTTTTATTCTGAATATGTGTTATTACGGCGGATTTACTGACAAATAAAAAAAAAATAATAAAGTGAAATAATCAACGTTTACCCCATACAAGAAACGTTTCTTTTTCAACGTATTTTTATTTTTGTTGTATCGTAAAAACGGTTCAACATACAAGCGTTAAGTTTTCGTTTTTTTCATACAAATTAAAATAGTTTATTTCAAATAAATATGTGTCTTTACACAAATCGGCGCAAAACATTGTAACGGCGGCGTGGTTCGACATCTACTGTGTTTTTTTATAGTAATCAGCCAGAGACGAAAGGATTGATGTAAATTAAACACGATGTATTAGCCAGCAGTATTAGCGAAAAAGTGAAATTAATAACAAAAAAGTTCATACATAAAAAAGGAAAGGGCCAATGAACAATGAGCCATTCCGCGAACAGTACAGTCAAGGTCATAAATATGTATACACTTTAGACAAGGTATTGTCTCTTTAATGTCATGTTTAGGTCGGAGTTCAATAACCAATTTAACGGGCTTTTAAATCCTAATCGGCTGTTAGTCAATACATTTTGACAGCCGTCAGATCTCTAATCGCTTGTTTAACTGTTGGTGAACTCCGACCTTAAACTGCCATATATGGATGTCACAGCGATTAAAGTGACAAGGTACTAAAGTGTATACATGTTTATGACCTTGACTGTACCTACGACACTCAGTACACGATATCACGTCATTTATACGCATTCTTATTGGATGACAGTTTCGGTTGGTAGTTAGTTCAGGATCTATCCGTAGACGGTGCCTCCTTCGGTGGTGCTTTAATAGGCTATGATCCCAAACACATAATTGAATTAAATAAATGACAACTCGGTGATCACACACTTAAATATTAAAGCGTTGTGGGCAAAGTCGTTGATGGTTCCGCGTTTGTATCCGCCTAAGCCGCCTAAGGTTACCGCGTGATCCGCGGCATACGAACGAACAGCAATGACTGATGACCGTTGGTGATATAAGTAGGTGTTCCTATTCTTAGGAACCCGTCCTAATAGAACGCGAATGCGCGAACTTGCGATGATCGCACATTCGCGTTCTGACGACGCCTTAAGGTGTCGGTTGGTAGCCGACTGCACGCAGCATCAGCAGACAGCACGTGCCGCCGCGGCACTACTGATCTGCAGTCGGGCGTAAAGATCAGTAGTGCCGCGGCGGCACGTGCTGTCTGCTGCTGCTGCGTGCAGTCGGCTACCAACCGACACCTTTATGCAGTTATAACGAGTTCGCGTGAAGATCTAGCCTCATTTGTTCTGCTCCCACTAAATACGCATTAAGATTAGAGGAACTTGCTCCATCCGAGTTGGAAAGCCCGTGCCGTGTTCCAGGGTAGGTACCTAGTAATGGGCTAGCAGAGGCCTCCGTTTGAAAGCGAGCCCGCAGTGCAGCAAAGTATTTGGGGGCTATCTGCCGCACGCAGAGAAGTTAATTAATTTTTAAGTTTGATTAAAGTTGCTGCGTCTTATTCTCAATAGAATCACTGTCTGTCACTTTCTTTGCTATGGCAATCCATAGCAAAGAAAGTGACAGACACAACTTTAAATGAAACTTACAAGTTAATTGACGCGTCTCTGAGTGCCGCCGTAAGTCTCGACATTGCCTGAACAACATTGTTTCAGATTGTTTTAATAGCAACAGTAATAAATAATTATGATCGGAAACCTTGTTAAACCTATCATATCTTCCCATTGCCTTTATATAATCTAGGGTCGGCGCAGCATGGTTTTATTCTTCTACACATCTACTTATCAGCCATCACTATAGAGGCATGCTGGTCCGGGTCGGGGGCCCTCGGTCTCCGAGGGCCCCCTGTGCTTGAGGGCCCCGGTGCACGGCACCGCCTACCTAGCCCTCCGATAGCTACGCCGCCACTGCTTATAGCCCTCCGCATTTAGCCTTATTATTTAGTTTCTTTATCACCGCCGCTAATTTCAATGCTCTCCTTACAAATTCAAATAATTTATTCAGTAATTTGGTCACATCAGGCTGTTTTACTGTCGGTTTTACAGGCGCTTCGGACAAGACCAACATTTGATTGCTGAGAAGAAGCGTCGCAAGAAACTCGAGCATAAGGTTTTATAAACTCATCATCATCATCATTTCAGCCGAAAGACGTCCACTGCTGGACATAGGCCTCCCTCAAGGTTTGCCAAAAGGACCGGTCTTGCGCCGTTTGCATCCATCGGTTTCCTGCAATTTTAAGCACGTCGACTGTCCACCTTGTTGGAAGTCTGCCCACGCTGCGTCTTCCTGTACGCGGACGCCACTCGAGAACTCTTCGGCCCCAACGGCCATCTGTTCTGCGAGCGATGTGCCCCGCCCACTGCCACTTAAATCTAGCAATTCTTAGGGCTATGTTGGTGACTTTGGTTCTCGTACGGATCTCCTCATTCCTGATTCGATCACGCAGAGATACCTATTCCGAGAGCCCTCTCCATTGCCCTTTGAGTGACCTTGAGCTTTCTTATGACGCCCATCACCAGCGCCCACGTCTCAGTACCGTAAGTCATCACTGGCAACACACACTGGTCGAAGACTTTCGACTTGAGACATTGCGGTAGGTATATTAGACGAGAAGATATCGCGTTGCTTCCCGAAAGCTGCCCAACCGAGTCGGATTCGACCATTAACCTCTTTCTCGAAGTTGGACCTACCTAACTGGACAGTATGTCCCAGGTAAACATAATCGTCAACAACTTCGAGTGCCGAGCCTCAGATTACCACGGGAGTTGGTATTACATGGGTGTTCGACATGATCTTTGTCTTGTCCATGTTCATCCTCAGACCAACTTGATCAGAGGCTCTGCTGAGGTCATCGAGCATTGCGTTTAGGTCTGCCATGGTCTCACCCATGACTACTATGTCATCGGCAAACCGAAGGTGGGTGATGTACTCGCCGTTTGTACACGTCCTTCCCAGTCCAGAATCTTGATCACATCTTCCAGCGCAGCGGTGAACAGCTTCAGAGAGATTACATCTCCTTGTCTGACTCCCCGCTGCAGCGGAATACGCTCCGAGTCCCGGTCCTGAAGTCGGACTGACATGGTGGCATTTTCGTACAAACACTTTAACACCTCGATGTACCTGTAGTCGATTTGGCACCGTTGTAGAGACTGCAGCACAGCCCATGTCTCGATCGAATTGAAAGCTTTCTCGTAGTCCACAAATGCTAGTCTATACAGTAACCTATACGAAACTATATTTCCTATCAGGACGAGTCGTGTGCCATACTTTCTTCATTTCTACCTATGTAGGTAGTTTTTATTGTCGCTCGCCACTCGATATTTGAGAAAATCTATTATTGGAGGTCTTTATTAACGCAATAGAACCCAAAACAATGATTTTTAGAATTTTTGTGAGTTTGTGCGCGCTAATCTCAGAAACGACTTAACCGATTTGGATTAAATTTGGCCAACATTGTTTATCACCTGGATTAACACATGGGATACTTTTATCCCGGACTTTTACGCGGACGGAGTCATGCGGAGTCGCGGGCATACTATATTATGAAATAAATAAAAATCTTAATGGGAACAATAAAGGCATTAAGTCTGCCATTTGTACCTACATTGTGTAATAAATATGCAAGTTCAATAAAACATTAGATTTGTAGGTGAAACTTTATTAAACTATCTTTATTAGATTGCTAAACAAACACCTGGCCTGGCTCGGGACCTTGAATGTGGATCTATAGTTATCTTTTTAGTTATGTATATTTGAAATGTTTATGTAAATGCACCATACGATTAAATAATTAGGTTGCTTGTTTAATTACATATAGGTATATGCCAATAAACCATGCCATGTGGCATAAACATTCATTAAATTTAGTGTTACCTCAAGTTCCTTGTTGTCACTTTATAGTGTACCTTAGCAAATTAAAAAGTGACAGTTGTTCTTATGGGATATTAGTGGAACATGGATGAAATGCTGTTGATAGTGTGCATAGTAGGTGCAATGACAGAAATATGGTTAAATTTGCAGGATCAATAGCACAAGTTGCCCATGACTTCTTTGTCGCTTGGTAGCTCCTCTCTACCTAAGTTTAAAATCAAGAGATAAATACCTATCAGAGGGACAGGGATCCACTGAGTGACAAGTAAGAAAATACAACTTGTGTTAACCATACTGTTATAATAAAACATTAAGGTAAATTACAGCTGAATTTTAATAGAAAAACAATTATTTAACATGGATAATGAAAACATGTTTTACTCCTATCTTCCAGGGTGGCAGTACGAGATGATCATCTGAAAATAAAAAAACAACAAGTATATTATAATATACACCAACCTGTTAAATACAGTTTGGTTTCATAATTGTGTTAGGTAGTTTAATCTTTTAATGAACATTCACTAAACATGCATAAATCTATAATAATAATATTACTCCTCATGTAAATTGCCTGGCTGTCTTAAAAGTATCTCTGATAACATTATTTAAATAAGGATTGGCCCATTACAACCCTAATAGCCTTATATATTATGTTTAACCAAGACTGTCTGAGACAAGAGGACTGATTTATATTATACTAGTATTACCTTAAACTCATACAACTATATTCCTAGCTTGCAATATTAGTCCAAGTTTCTTCATACATTTATTGAAAAAAATATTCAGTTATGAACATTAGTTTTTACTTTTCTATTACATTATATCAAACTATTAATAAAATTACATGTATTGATAATGTGTTAGTAGGAAAATTTGACTACCTACTCTTGCAAGCAAGGCGCATAGTTCTACGAGTTTACCTGGTGTGATTATCCTAGCTAACTAGGTACTTTCTTGTTTGTGAATTTTAATAAATAAATGAACACTACATTTTACCTTCTTTAACCCGTAGTGTCCTGTCTACAGGACCTCTATATGGAAATTTTCCGTAGAAACTGCTGCAGACTACGTCAGTCTATTTTGTTATTTTTCATCTCAAGCAGATGGAACTGCAGCTCCCTGGTAGAAGTCCGTCTTTCTTCAGGACTCGTTTCATTGATTTAATCAAATCCAGTTACGTCAGCGCTGTTGTGGATTCGAGACGCTGCACTTTTTCACCTTTATCAATAGATAAAAACCTCATGTATTTCACTTTATGAACAAAGACGGCGAAAAGAACTTATAACCTGTACTGTACCTATAGGAATTCCATTCCCGGCTCCCAGTATGCGCGTTTCGTTTTTACGATTTCACAGGGTTTTTGAAAATGTGTTATATTTACATAATGACCTTATAATAAAAGCTAGTAAAACAATTTTAAATAAATGATCTAAAAATAATGACTTGCATTTCCACTTTACATCGAAATATTCATTTTTGATGGTTCATAATCTGTGTCAAGTCTAAACGCAAAAACATTTTCTTGCAGAATCAAAACGTTACACCGTTTCGTTCATGATCATCTGTTGCCCATTCGTAAAAAATGTCATCTGCTTAAGCTAATGGCCTAGAAGCCAAAGCTCAAAATAATAATTAAAAAAAATCAAGGATCAAGGTTGGGATGCGTTTCTCGAGTCCGACTCAGGTGATATTAGTTTATTAATAAGCGGCAATCCTAATCCTAGGATCACGTATTGAGTCGGTCTCGTAAAAGAGCGTATCAACGATGGGGTTGAGATGAGTCTATTAATACGGCCCTTAGACACGTCTTAGGGCCGTATTAATAGACTCATCTCAACCCCATCGTTGATACGCTCTTTTACGAGACCGACTCAATACGTGATCCTAGGATTAGGATTGCCGCTTATTAATAAACTAATATCACCTGAGTCGGACTCGAGAAACGCATCCCAACCTTGATCCTTGATTTTTTTTAATTATTATTTTGAGCTTTGGCTTCTAGGCCATTAGCTTAAGCAAATGACATTTTTTACGAATGGGCAACAGATGATTATGAACGAAACGGTGTAACGTTTTGATTCTGCAAGAAAATGTTTTTGCGTTTAGACTTGACACAGATTATGAACCATCAAAAATGAATATTTCGATGTAAAGTGGAAATGCAAGTCATTATTTTTAGATCATTTATTTAAAATTGTTTTACTAGCTTTTATTATAAGGTCATTATGTAAATATTACACATTTTCAAAAACCCTGTGAAATCGTAAAAACGAAACGCGCATACTGGGAGCCGGGAATGGAATTCCTATAGGTACAGTACAGGTTATAAGTTCTTCTCGCCGTCTTTGTTGATAAAGTGAAATACATGAAGTTTTTATCTATTAATAAAGGTGAAAAAGTGCAGCGTCTCGAATCCACAACAGCGCTGACCTAACCGGATTTGATTAAATCAATGAAACGAGTCCTGAAGAAAGACGGACTTCTACCAGGGAGCTGGAGTTCCTTCTGCTTGAGATGAAAAATAACAAAATAGACTGACGTAGTCTGCAGCAGTTTCTACGGAAAATTTCCATATAGAGGTCCTGTAGACAGGACACTACGGGTTAAAGAAGGTAAAATGTAGTGTTCATTTATTTATTAAAATTCACAAACAAGAAAGTACCTAGTTAGCTAGGATAATCACACCAGGTAAACTCGTAGAACTATGCGCCTTGCTTGCAAGAGTAGGTAGTCAAATTTTCCTACCAACACATTATCAATACATGTAATTTTATTAATAGTTTGATATAATGTAATAGAAAAGTAAAAACTAATGTTCATAACTGAATATTTTTTTCAATAAATGTATGAAGAAACTTGGACTAATGTTGCAAGCTAGGAATATAGTTGTATGAGTTTAAGGTAATACCTACTAGTATATTATAAATCAGTCCTCTTGTCTCAGACAGTCTTGGTTAAACAGAATCTATAAGGCTATTAGGGTTGTAATGGGCCAATCCTTATTTAAATAATGTTATCAGAGATACTTTTAACACAGCCAGGCAATTTACATGAGGAGTAATATTATTATTATAGATTTATGCATGTTTAGTGAATGTTCATTAAAAGATTAAACTACCTAACACAATTATGAAACCAAACCAGGGACCGGCCCGCTATCCCTTTCAATGGGTTTTGTATGGGTTTTTCGTTAGGATTTACTTACCAAACCCTCTGCCCGTCAAAACCCTTTAAATGTGTTTTTAAAGCGCTATTTCTAAACGATAGCCCATTCTATTAAGCGCTAACCAATACCCTTACTAAACCCTTTAAAAAAGGTTACTAGTTTATACGCAATTTTAGACCTTTTGTAGACTTCATAAAACACACGTTACCTTGCGTCCCATTCGAACCAAGTAAACAGCCCATTCAACTAAGCGCTAACCCAATACCCTTATAAAACCCTTATTAGTTTACACGTTACCGACGGCGTATCGTTTGAAGTTACCGCGCGGAGCGGCAAAAGATCTATACGGTTCGATTTTCTATGGCACACGTTTGTGATTGGCTGGTACAAAAGGGAAAGCTTTATAATAAGCGCTTAAATCGTTAGGGAAACCCTTTCAAAGGGATAGCAAGGTGAATCAGTTACCAGTTACCAATTTCAAAGGGCTACCCTTATCGTTGGGTCTTCATTCGATAAGGGAAAGTCAATCGTATTGGTTGCCAATTGGAATGGGTGAGCAAATCCACTGGGCTAGCTATTTCAAAGGGAAGCCCTTTGAAAGGCTTTTCCCGATGAAAGGGTTGTCCGGTCCCTGAACCAAACTGTATTAAACAGGTTGGTGTATATTATAATATACTTGTTGTTTTTTCATTTTCAGATGATCATCTCGTACTGCCACCCTGGAAGACTAAAACATGTTTTCGATATCCATGTTAAATAATTATTTTTCTATTAAAATTCAGCTGTAATTTACCTTAATGTTTTATTATAACAGTATGGTTAACACAAGTTGTATTTTCTTACATGTCAGTCAGTGGATCCCTGTCCCTCTGATAGGTATTTATCTCTTGATTTTAAACTTAGGTAGAGAGGAGCTACCAAGCGACAAACAAGTCATGGGCAATTTGTGCTATTGATCCTGCAAATTTAACCATATTTCTGTCATTGCACCTACTATGCAAACTATCAACAGCATTTCATCCATGTTCCACTAATATACCATAAGAACAACTGTCACTTTTTAATTTGTTAAGGTACACTATACCTAAAGTGACAACAAGGAACTTGAGGTAACACTAAATTTAATGAATGTTTATGCCACATGGCATGGTTTATTGGCATATACCTATATGTAATTAAACAAGCAACCTAATTATTTAATCGTATGGTGCATTTACATTAACATTTCAAATATACATAACTAAAAAGATAACTATATAGATCACATTCAAGGTCCCGAGCCAGGCCAGGTGTTTGTTTAGCAATCTAATAAAGATAGTTTAATAAAGTTTCACCTACAAACCTAATGTTTTATTTAATTTGCATATGTATTACACAATGTAGGTACAAAAGGCAGACTTAATGCCTTTATTGTTCCCATTAAGATTTTTATTTATTTCATAATATAGCATGCCCGCGACTCCGCATGACTCCGTCCACGTAAAAGTCCGGGATAAAAGTATCCCATGTGTTAAAATCCAGGTGATAAACAATCTGTGGGCCAAATTTAATCCAAATCGGTTAAGTCGTTTCTGAGATTTGCGCGCACAAACTCACACAAATCTTTGTTTTGGGTTCTATTGCGTTAATAAACACCTCCAATAATAGATTTTCTCAAATATCGAGTGGCGAGCGACAATAAAAACTACCTACATAGGTAGAAATGAAGAAAGTATGGCACACGACTCGTCCTGATAGGAAATATAGTTTCGTATAGGTTGGTCTGAGGATGAACATGGACAAGACAAAGATCATGTCGAACACCCATGTAATACCTACCAACTCCCGTGGTAATCTGAGGCTCGGCACACGAAGTTGTTGACGATTATGTTTACCTGGGACATACTGTCCAGTTAGGTAGGTCCAACTTCGAGAAAGAGGTTAATGGTCGAATCCGACTCGGTTGGGCAGCTTTCGGGAAGCAACGCGATATCTTCTCGTCTAATATACCTACCGCAATGTCTCAAGTCGAAAGTCTTCGACCAGTGTGTGTTGCCAGTGATGACTTACGGTACTGAGACGTGGGCGCTGGTGATGGGCGTCATAAGAAAGCTCAAGGTCACTCAAAGGGCAATGGAGAGGGCTCTCGGAATAGGTATCTCTGCGTGATCGAATCAGGAATGAGGAGATCCGCACGAGAACCAAAGTCACCAACATAGCCCTAAGAATTGCTAGATTTAAGTGGCAGTGGGCGGGGCACATAGATCGCAGAACAGATGGCCGTTGGGGCCGAAGAGTTTTCGAGTGGCGTCCGCGTACAGGAAGACGCAGCGTGGGCAGACTTCCAACAAGGTGGACAGTCGACGTGCTTAAAATTGCAGGGAACTGATGGATGCAAACGGCGCAGGACCGGTCCTTTTGGCAAACCTTGAGGGAGGCCTTTGTCCAGCAGTGGACGTCTTTCGGCTGAAATGATGATGATGATGAGTTTATAAAACCTTATGCTCGAGTTTCTTGCGACGCTTCTTCTCAGCAATCAAATGTTGGTCTTGTCCGAAGCGCCTGTAAAACCGACAGTAAAACAGCCTGATGTGACCAAATTACTGAATAAATTATTTGAATTTGTAAGGAGAGCATTGAAATTAGCGGCGGTGATAAAGAAACTAAATAATAAGGCTAAATGCGGAGGGCTATAAGCAGTGGCGGCGTAGCTATCGGAGGGCTAGGTAGGCGGTGCCCTGCACCGGGGCCCTCAAGCACAGGGGGCCCTCGGAGACCGAGGGCCCCCGACCCGGACCAGCATGCCTCTATAGTGATGGCTGATAAGTAGATGTGTAGAAGAATAAAACCATGCTGCGCCGACCCTAGATTATATAAAGGCAATGGGAAGATATGATAGGTTTAACAAGGTTTCCGATCATAATTATTTATTACTGTTGCTATAAGACAATCTGAAACAATGTTGTTCAGGCAATGTCGAGACTTACGGCGGCACTCAGAGACGCGTCAATTAACTTGTAAGTTTCATTTAAAGTTGTGTCTGTCACTTTCTTTGCTATGGATTGCCATAGCAAAGAAAGTGACAGACAGTGATTCTATTGAGAATAAGACGCAGCAACTTTAATCAAACTTAAAAATTAATTAACTTCTCTGAGTGCGGCAGATAGCCCCCAAATACTTTGCTGCACTGCGGGCTCGCTTTCAAACGGAGGCCTCTGCTAGCCCATTACTAGGTACCTACCCTGGAACACGGCACGGGCTTTCCAACTCGGATGGAGCAAGTTCCTCTAATCTTAATGCGTATTTAGTGGGAGCAGAACAAATGAGGCTAGATCTTCACGCGAACTCGTTATAACTGCATAAAGGTGTCGGTTGGTAGCCGACTGCACGCAGCAGCAGCAGACAGCACGTGCCGCCGCGGCACTACTGATCTTTACGCCCGACTGCAGATCAGTAGTGCCGCGGCGGCACGTGCTGTCTGCTGATGCTGCGTGCAGTCGGCTACCAACCGACACCTTAAGGCGTCGTCAGAACGCGAATGTGCGATCATCGCAAGTTCGCGCATTCGCGTTCTATTAGGACGGGTTCCTAAGAATAGGAACACCTACTTATATCACCAACGGTCATCAGTCATTGCTGTTCGTTCGTATGCCGCGGATCACGCGGTAACCTTAGGCGGCTTAGGCGGATACAAACGCGGAACCATCAACGACTTTGCCCACAACGCTTTAATATTTAAGTGTGTGATCACCGAGTTGTCATTTATTTAATTCAATTATGTGTTTGGGATCATAGCCTATTAAAGCACCACCGAAGGAGGCACCGTCTACGGATAGATCCTGAACTAACTACCAACCGAAACTGTCATCCAATAAGAATGCGTATAAATGACGTGATATCGTGTACTGAGTGTCGTAGGTACAGTCAAGGTCATAAACATGTATACACTTTAGTACCTTGTCACTTTAATCGCTGTGACATCCATATATGGCAGTTTAAGGTCGGAGTTCACCAACAGTTAAACAAGCGATTAGAGATCTGACGGCTGTCAAAATGTATTGACTAACAGCCGATTAGGATTTAAAAGCCCGTTAAATTGGTTATTGAACTCCGACCTAAACATGACATTAAATAGGCAATACCTTGTCTAAAGTGTATACATATTTATGACCTTGACTGTACTGTTCGCGGAATGGCTCATTGTTCATTGGCCCTTTCCTTTTTTATGTATGAACTTTTTTGTTATTAATTTCACTTTTTCGCTAATACTGCTGGCTAATACATCGTGTTTAATTTACATCAATCCTTTCGTCTCTGGCTGATTACTATAAAAAAACACAGTAGATGTCGAACCACGCCGCCGTTACAATGTTTTGCGCCGATTTGTGTAAGGACACATATTTATTTGAAATAAACTATTTTAATTTGTATGAAAAAAACGAAAACTTAACGCTTGTATGTTGAACCGTTTTTACGATACAACAAAAATAAAAATACGTTGAAAAAGAAACGTTTCTTGTATGGGGCAAAACGTTGATTATTTCACTTTATTATTTTTTTTTTATTTGTCAGTAAATCCGCCGTAATAACACATATTCAGAATAAAAAAATCAACCCGCTAGCTATTACGGTTCAAAAGATGCAGCTCTTTATAGTTAGGACAGACAGACAGACAGATGGACGGACGGACGGACAGCGTAGGCATATTAATAGGGTCCCGTTGGGCACCCTACGGGAACGGAACCCTAAAAAAGAAAGGCATACGAGTTCCATAATCAATCCATTCAAAAAAAAACAATTAGTATCTAGGTCTATAAGGGGAAAACCTAACGGAAACATCATGTCAAAGTATTAACGTTTAAAAGTTATCATTATTATATGTATACAATATAAGTACTGAATCACCAAGAGCCAATACAATTTCAACAGTAGCTTGATGGTTTTGTGTCTATTTAATTCATTACTATGAGAACCACACTACATTGTTTTATTGTACCTACTAAGACATTCAGTGAAGGCTCTCTAAAGTCAAGAGATTAGTAGACTTTTATTTCATTTCCTCCTCTCTTAATATGCCTCTTAATATGCCTCTCAAATTCTGAATGATTAGGACCAACCTAATTAATTACTTTCATCACACTAACCACCTGTTTCACAATTGTCAAGAAAATCAAGATATCCATCAGGTAGATTTAGCCCTTTCCCCTTCATACACTTGAAAATAAACAAGGAGAGGGCTAACTTTAACTGGCAGATAAATTTACTTGTCAATAGTGGAACAGGAACTAAGTTAAATATTATATTTAAAACTTCAAAACAATAAATAAAATAAAACTTTATAACAGACCCTGAATATGTCTTCACCAATAAATAAAACTACTATTAAGAATGCGGTCAGTTTATTATATAAAAGAAAAATACTTAATTTTTACACATTCATATGTTTTAAAATCAAAATATACTTCAGATTATTTTCAACTGATTCACAGCTAGCCTAGGTATCTAACTATTAACCAACCTGACCGGAATACTCACCTGTTTCAAAGATGTAAAAGGTATAATTATATAAATAAATTTAGATAAAATAAGGGCCTTCACAATCTACAAGTAAATTAATCTGTCAAATAAAGATTGCACTCTCCTTGTCCATTTTCAAGTGTAAGAAAGGGAAAGGGCTTAATTTATGTGACAGATATGCTGTATTTGACGATTGTGAAACAGGCGGTAAGTGAAATAAATATCATAATTTCGGCCCACATCGATGCACTGCAGGCTGCAGGTTAAAGGCCTCCTCATTTTCACCCTACCTTGCCCAGTCTTATACTAAGGTCATCCATTTTTTCCCAACTATTCTATTTCTATAAAATACCTAATTATTTTTTTAACCTGTCACTTGGTAATAAATAAAGGCAGTGAGAGTATAAGTAAGTAGGTAACATTGGTAACTTGAAATAAATACTTACCTATATTATATTTCCTACAAGCAGTATTTTAAACATTTAACTAATATTCTATGACGACACAGTTAGCCTAGTTGGTAGTGACCCTGCCTAAGAAGCTAGCGCTCCTGGGTTTGAATCCCGGTATAGGCAAATTGTACTATACACCGAATTAACACATTTACCGTAACTTAACGTTACGCCCTGCGACATGTGACGACCGTAATTGTATGAAATAGAACAAGTAAGCAATAGTAAGCAATAATAGATTATAAATACTGTGCACTAGTTTTCAAGATGTTCTTTATATTGGATCTTCCGAATACAGATCTTCGACTAACCATGTCTGGTTTCACTTAACCGAACCACCCTTATCTCCACCTATCACCAACATATCTCAAAATATTTGTGTGATAAGCATATTTGTTCCTGAGTAATGGATGTTTTCTATATATTTTAGTATGTATTTCTCTATATAAGTATGTATATTGTTGCCTGGTACCCTTAGTACAAGCCTAGAGCTTAGTTTGGGACTAGGTCAATTTGTGTGAGATTGTCCATGATATGTAGGTATGTATGTATGTATTCTTTAAATCTGTCTTTATCTTGTTTTATCTACTCTATGAATTATGTATCACTTGATGATACAATACAAACAAAATTTTAATTAAATATTGAACGGATGAAACTGTAAAACTTCCTGCATCAGCGCTCTCTGAAAAGCTAATACTAAAATAAGTCAAATGTTTTTTATATTTTATGTGCAGTACCATAGAACTAATTAACACTGATCTTTACAACTCCTATACTTACCTCTTTTAATTAGAAATAGATATTTCTAACCTATAATAATCTTACATGATATTATCTTTTAATGATAATAATAATAATGCAGTTGACAAACATTGGGTTACCCTAGTGCCTGAGTTACATCTAAAGTTAGGTATTTTATTTAAAAACAATATAAATTAATTGTTTTATCTTGAAAGGTCATGTAATAGGTACATTATAAACTGAATTTACCTGGCCTGGAACTTGATCATCATTGTAAAGAAAAGCCCTTTTATTTTTATTTAGACAAGTAAAATTCATGTTTATTTGTCAATTGGCAAACGATTAGCCAGTCGTCAACTGCTTGCTGTCGCCGTTGAAGTTTGTGAACACTGACTCCTCCAAATAACTGATGTACCTTTTTTGGATTCCTGATTGTTTCCGGCAAACCTTGCCTGTTATCCAAGTTTTCCATTATTGGACTGACGACAACCTACAAAACGAATTTAAGTTAAACACAATATCTAAGCACTATAAATGATAGAAGATGCAGATTCTTTGGTTACGTTCATGAAATTACTTTGCACACATAGGTACCTACGCTTTTTACACCACATTTATGTAAGGACACGAAACTGTATATATCTCACAGTTATTACTAGTTGATTGTTGCAAAAGTTAGTACAAGTTTTCAAACAAATCAGGCACTTTTTATTTATCAAACAATAATAAAGTAGAGGTACGCAACAGCTTGCGTTCATGTTTATGTCAATACGTATTGTCAAATCCCTCTCCTCTCTACTTATAGCGACCCGTTCTACGTTTACGTTTAGAAACTTTATAATAGGTAGGGAACCGACACAATTAATTAACAAAATAGCTAATAAGATTTTGTTGGTTTTCTAAACACCAGTATAATAAAACATAGGTACCTATTGAGGTATCGATGCATATCGGGTTGGATGAGTAACCTACCAATAAAACGTCGCATAATTTTTACTTTAAAAGTAAATATTTAACATAACTAATAAATGTATGCATTGGCCTAGTATTTGGCTGTTATTATGATATAATGCTATTTATATTACGGATCAGTAATAAGTATAAAAAGTAAATTGTATGTAGGTACTTACTTGAAATTAGCCTGTGTGAAGTTAAATGTTTCGCGCCTTTAGGGCCATCCCGCACGGAAGCATTGGTTTGTTATAGGTACACATGGGTATGAGCTATTATTTGGCCGTCGCTTGGTCGATACCTCGTACTTTTACTATTAATAGAAAAGTATCTAGCTCTCATTATAATTTCACATAAACACGACACAAAGCACACCATTTTTAGGCAGTTGTATGCAGCGGCAAAAGTACAATTTAGGTAATGTTCTTATTTAAATACGATTGAGATATTATTTTTTGCTTAATACACGATGCAAAATAGGATTTTCTTATTTTCTGAACCGATTTATTTGTGAAAACGCACCCAGATGATCGATTTATGGCAGTGCATCCGCCATTTTTTAAAAGGTGAGTCGGACTCAAGTCACCAAATAACCATAATCAATGGAGATGAGATTCTCGTATCAAGTGAAACGAGGATCAGGATTATGGGGTTGAGATTGGTTTATTAATCAAAGCTCAGTCTTGTGACCCATCTTGTAAAGGGTGTATCACCCAAGACAAGTCTATTAATACGGCCCTTAGACAAGTCTAAAATGACATTTAATAACAAGTTTTCAACGGTTGTTTAAGTTTTTGTAATAAAGTAATAACACTGAAAGAAGCGTTCAAAGTGATGTACTTACTTTTAAAAATGCTTTCAAATTATTAGGTCGTAAGAAAATATTTTCTTACTTTTCATAAATAACTATTATGATACGTCCACTGCCGCCGCCGGACCCAGAATGATGAAATTATTTGTAGTTTTAAACTTTGGACGCTGCAAAATCTTACTTAACGCCTATAATTTAGGTCTACCGTCTTAATCAAAAATTATTAGTAATTTTGATATTTATGAAACGTAATTTTAACAGCAATAAAAAAAACAAACGGTTGTAAGCTTGGTATTTGATATTTATGCGCAAAATATTTAAACAATCTGTTGAACAATAATGACATTAATGACGATATTATATACTAATTTATTTTTCTAAAATTCGATCGATGAATATGGTCATTAAAATTTCATAGATCTTTCAGCTTGACAAAATAGAGTTTGACGCGGTAACATAATATGTCATGTGGAATTACAATTTCCTCAAAACACGACTAGGATTAAACAATTATGTTTAATTTCATTTTGATTACATTTTCAAAACTTTTTGTGCTAAGCAATTTTCTACGAAACTTGAACCTTGCTTGAACCTCTAAACTACCACTTTTTAACCGCTGGAACCGTACTCAGGTCTCAGAGCTCAAATTTACAATTCAATAGAAACTGCACAAGGCTTTGCATGCCAATACGTCCATTTGGAGCACATTCGATCGAGTTCCATCGAAAGATGGATGAAAACACTTTGACGCTATAATATATTCAAACGCATTAACTCTTCTTATCAGCTTTGTTACCTAGATATCACGCCGGCTTAGCCAAAACACTTGAATGAAATTAGATAAATGAGGGCTGTAATTTGTTGGCCAATAGACGAATTTACGTATATCATATTAATAGATAACACAATAATTAGATATGCCAGTCGATTTTGAGAATCGACCCCTCGAAAGTTTTATTCGAAAATGGATATAGATAGAGTTGGCTGTGACCTGTTTTCGCATGCAATTTATTTTCTACCACTTGCCTGTCCTTTCGAGCACTCGATTCTCAAAAATCGATCAGATATATAAATTACATTTTATGCAAATAAACTTGCATTTCGCGATATCGCGACGCGTAAAACTCGTTTACGCGTAAAACTCGTTTAAAATGTCAAAATGACCGGGAGAACAGTATTCTTGGTTTTAATCCAGGACATGGTCCACCTGTGATGTTTGGATGATTGTTTTGTGTGATCGAAGCTAAGTTACAATTGGCTATATTAATTAAGTCTCGTTCTTTAACTTTAATTTTTAACTTGTAACTAACCACTAGGTATAAATGTTTACACACTGTTCACTAACACAGCTAACCCTCTGCCTTATTATTCAATTATAATAATAGTCATTATGTGCACACATAGTTATAGTTACAATCTAGTTCTAAACTTTACTTCTGTCTCAATTTTCTGAAATAATCTCGACTGTAACTTGTTTTGTGAGCCAAAGAAATAAATAAATAACTATCCAAATATCTAAACATCTTCACAAACTTTCACAATTATAATTATTACTACGAAAAGAAATTATAATGTACACACTAATGTTAAAGTATTTGAGTTCAAACGTTACGTTTTCTAATAGAGTTGATAACTCGTAACATTTAAGAGATGTCGAAACTCCTACGAATAAATCATTTTGATCATGGGTGTTTGTAAGCTACAAACTGTTCACAATCACAACTGACATGCATTCGATTTTGTTTTGAGTGGTGGTTGTACTTGTTGTGTTCACTATTACAATTAAAGACCGCTTTCCTCAAGTTGATGATGATGATGATGGATGGGGACGCCCGGCTGGAGCAGGCGGGCGGTCGACCGTCTTCACGGTCATTCCTCCCTGTTCCCCTTGGTTGAGCCGTAGGTTACTGGTCCGGTGACGCTCCCATCCAGCATGGATCCCATCTTCTTGTTTTCCTACAGAACAAAAGTACGTCCTGTAGGTTGATACTTTTTAATGCCTCTGTCGATAGTTCGTCCTCCCCGAATATGCTATATCTCAGCTTTCCTCAAGTTATGTGGTGCATCTGTACCGTAATCCGGATGATATTAGATACATGGTCGTGAATCTTGATAATTATGAACTGTGTGAATTATATCTGCAAGCGTCATAAACCGCCAATTAAAAAAAAACAATTAACTGCAGCACTCAGAGATGTCAATTAATTTTTAAGTTTGATTAAAGTTGCTGCGTCTTATTCTATTGCTATAGCAAAGAAAGTGACAGCAGCCACTTTAATCAAACTTAAAAGCTAATTGACGTCTCTGAGTGCGGCCGTTAGCAACCACTTTATTCTGTTATTTGTCGAACAATTTATCTGTTACTTGTCTGGACCTAAACAAACAACTAGATGTTAATAACAGATTGAAAGACAGGAAGCACAAATTTAAAAAATGATTACGATGCATTTCCGCCTTCTCAACTATTTACTAAAAGAAGCATAGTAGTATCGATGTGCGAACGGAATTTAATATCAGAGAAAGATATTGCATTCAATGTTTGAAAAGAAGAAATATTTATTGGGAAGGTCGGTATTGGGAATTAATAATAACTCACAACGCCGCTCTTTGGCCTCTACTTTGTATTCGGTTTCAATTAACGTTTAGGCAAAAAAAAGTAATCAATTCCATTAAATCGGGCAGTGGGAGGCAATTGCCATGAGACCATTATTCAATCGCAGCGATATATCTCGTCCGTAGCATCGAACCGGAGCGAGGCGATAGCTGGCTCCGCAAAAGTTGGCACGCCCGGCAGCGGAGACCACTGCCAATTTCCATTAACCCATCAACCAAAACGAAAAAATGCATAGACGATCATTTTTTCATTCAATTAAAATTGGCCGCCGACCAAACAGCGTTTGGAATATGTTAGTGCGAATCTGTTAACTTTAGCGGAAAATGGCGAGTGCTGAATTAATGAGGACCAAATTAAATCAATTTAAAATACATCAAAATAACTCTTACGGTAAATTTTACATTCGATTTTGATTGGAATCCAATGTTCGATTACTGAAAAGTAAAAAAAAAACAACACATTTTCATTCTATTATCAATTACTTTTGAATATGCTTTTAAAATTGGCTGATTCAATTATTTTAAACCAAAAAATACACTCGTGTCGGTTTTCCAATTGTCGCGGCATTTTCAGAAGTCGATTAAACACGCTGTGATGCCGTCGGTACCTACTCGCTTCAATTTTGGCGTGCGGACTTTTCCTATTTTATTATCAATCTGCCTTTGAGTAGTCAAAGCGCTTTTATTCATATTTGCGTAGATTTTATTTGGTACAAATCAAAGAGGGCAAAGCAAAGCTCTCTCGCGTACAAGCCGTCGGTTATCAACTATAGCAGACAAGATCGAAAATCCATAAGCTTTCAATATCGCGACGTTAACTTGGCTTTTTGTTCCCACTGCGTGCTATCTGAATATCAAAAATAAGAAAGTGGTCGTCAGTAACCGGAACACGTATACCGAGACCCTATCACTTCGCTCTTTACTTACTGCCTGGGCGCCATCTGCACATTCTCTACTTAATCCAATAACAAATTTGATTATATAACAATACGTACCGTCCCTCCGTTTTCGTATATTTTTTCGATAGTAGAATGAGACCGAAAGAGTAAAATCTTTTTAGTAATCATTTTGTTCTCTTTGAGATATAAAGTCTTTCTTCGCCCACGAAACTTGAACACAATCGAGAAAGTTTAGTTTTTAAAATGTTTACTTTTATTGATGTTTCAAAGTTTGGCTTAACGTTTAAATGTGAATTTTAGGCGTGTTTGGAAATAGATAACCAACATAAGTCAGTAAAAATTAAGCTAAATCATTCACCGTCAGTAGGTGCATTAAGGAAAACCAAATATGCCTAACTCAATTGGACATAAAATAGACCAGTCAGTAATGATTTGTTGTTGCGGATTTCGCAACCCATAAATAGGTACAGTGTTAGCTTTCATTACTTTGCACCGTCATGTAAAAATATGTTAGTTGGTTTTATATTCATAGTTACCTAATGCTAAATTGTGTAATAAATAATAACATCATAATAAGTAATATGTTTAAAAGAAATACTGATCATTGCCTTTCTTGCGGCGCTTCTTCTCGGTCTCTTCTTAGGAAGCGCTGTTAGATTTTGACGTGTAAACTTAACTTTTAACTGAATACAGCTTTATTTTTACACGATATTTTAGTTTAATAAATGTGTGTATTTTTCCACTCTGGATGGTTGTTCTAAGAGTCATGATGCTCAAGAAGATTGGCGCCGCGGAGGGTGTCTTAATGGCCTCTCGTCGGGATCTCTCCGTGCTCTTCAGGTCACTTCGTTACGCGGATTGTACAGGCTGTTACGTGTGTTATGAATAATCTTAACGGAAACTTTAGGTACGAAGCCAAGTGCAAACTATAATTGGACTCAAGACTGTGAGATGCACTAGCGCTGTCGGATATAAAAGTTGTCAATGTTACAATCCTAGAGAACTCGGATAACAATATAATAGACTACAAATGTAAGGAAACACCTTCCTTTTCACCAAAAGAAAGTTTAGGTTGTATTATAAGGGCAAATTAATTGGTTTTAAATTGGGTTACTACCAAAATTTGCCTAAAAACTTAACTGGACGTAGAAACGTTATTGCGTACGGCATTTAATTTTATGTTTAAAAAATTCTCAACAAACGCTGTGACAAAGGAGCATTATAATTTGAGTCTGTCAGGTGCTTAACGGTAAATAATAATACCTTTTGCCGTTTGTTTGAATTAACAAACAAGGCCGCAAGGCTTCTAGGCAATTCGATCCACTTTGTAAAAGTTGCGAATGTTTTCAAGATGGATATTAATTACCGAAGCGAAATTATCAAAACCTGCTCTCTAAATCAATAACTGTTAACGAGAGTGCTGAGAATTAATTGAGCCTTGAGAATCTTACTTTTAACGAGGTGGTAAATAACCTAGAGATCTATCTATATACCTTGTCAATACAACCTGATTGAGGGCGAGTATTTATGTAGTATATATGGGTAGGGCACATTGCTCGTAAAACCGATGGCTGTTGAAGCGGAAAGGTTTTATGGTGGCGACTGCATATCGGAAAGCGAAGTGTTGGTAGGCCTCCCGTAAGGTGGACCGACGATCGACCGAAACCGACCATAGTGGAGATCCTTGGGGAAGGCCCAAGTCCAGCAGTGGTCGTCTTCCAGCTGATATGAAGATTATGTAATGATTTAACAACCGGTAGCACCAGCTTGCTGATTTTTTTTTATATTTACACATTATTATTTGTTTCTCCGAACGTAATTTTCTCCAAAATAGTTTTATTTTTGTACATTTTAATACTTAGGTACCACTCAATACGAGTAGATTATTTATAATATAGGATAATGGATATGCCCGAGAAAAACTCTCACAATTAATTAAAAGAGATATAATATATTAAAAATAAGGTGACCTATATTATTGACACAAAACTTTCGTCTTTTTACTATCTGGTTTAAAAACCGTAGAGCAATGTTTTTCTTAAATAATATAAAGAAAACCTACTCTTGTGTCGTACTCTAAGCCCTCCAAAAATGTTAAAAGTTGCCAACAACAGAGGCCGAAACAGTCCAACTCGTCCAAGTCCAAAACATTTAAATAAAAGGAATAGTCCTAGACCTCGAATTTAATTTTTTTACTCAGAGTATTAAATCTTTCTGCCTGCATTTCTTCTTAATGGGATACAGTGTTTTCAATTCACAAAGAAGCTCCCCGCCGCTTTATTGTATGTTATGTACATTTACACAATCGTGGCCGCATCTTCAAGAATTGAAAATTACTGGACTTGATTTTGTAATTTTTGCATCATTTATTAAACGATATATTAATAGTTAACGATAAGCAGCTTAAATTAAACTTTTGACTTCAAACAACGCTACTTAAGGGCGGTGAGAAATGCCTAACAGTGAATCGTTTGTCAGGAAATATGACAGAACTTTTACAGCATAAACATATAAAAGTAGCATTTATTACAGCTACGTTCAAACACAACACCTGGGCCTCTGTTTCACTTTGTCTTTTTTAAACCATATCGATTGCGATTTTTTCATGCCTTTTTTGTCTCTTGCTTAATTTATTATTCGCGCTAAGCAACAATAGGAAAAACTTGATAAAATAGTAATCAATCGGAAACAATATTGTTGTTTGTTGCCCTGCTGGAATCTGATGAAAAATAATTTTGTATCTGGTGCATCGATTTATAGAACGAATATTTAGATATTGCTAATACTACCTCGTCAAGTACGGGTATTGTTTACGAGTAATATGTAGGTAGGTACATTTCAAATAAGAAAAGTGAACGTTATCAAGTGTTCGCAAAATTAATTATATGGATCATCGTATTTTTTTTAAATCCTCAATGAGAGACAGCGTACGTTTTGTATGTAATTATAATTACCTATAAAGCAGGGACCGGACAACCCTTTCATCGGGAAAAGCCTTTCAAAGGGCTTCCCTTTGATATAGCTAGCCCCGTGATTTGCTCACCCATTCCAATTGGCGACCCATACGATTGACTTTCCCTTATCGAATGAAGAACCCAACGATAAGGGTAGCCCTTTGAAATAGGTAACTGGTAACTGATTCATCTTGATGTCCCTAAGAAAGGGTTTCCCTAACGATTTAAGCGCTTATTATAAAGCTTTCCCTTTTGTACGAGCCAATCACAAACGTGTGCCATAGGAAATCGAACCGTATTAGATCTTTTGCCACTCCGCGCGGTAACTTCAAACGATACGCCGTCGGTAACGTATACTAATAAGGGTTTTATAAGGGTATTGGGTTAGCGCTTAGTTGAATGGGCTGTTTACTTGCTTCGAACGGGACGCAAGGTAACGTGTGTTTTATGAAGTCTACAAAAGGTCTAAAATTGCATATACACAAGTAACCTTTTTTAAACGGTTTAGTAAGGGTATTGGTTAGCGCTTAATAGAATGGGCTATCGTTTGGAAATTGCGCTTTAAAAGCACATTTAAAGGGTTTTGACGGGCAGAGGGTTTGGTAAGTAAATCCTTACGAAAAACCCATACAAAACCCATTGATAGGGATAGCGGGCCGGTCCCTGCTATAAAGGCCAAAGAGGAAAATTAAGTTTTAATAAGATTTTACTTCTCAACAGCGGTATAGAGTCATAGTTGTGTAAAATAGATATGGCAGGCATTTTGCCAGTATTATACGCCGATCGGGTGCCTCAAACTTTTAATGAGGCAAATATAACTCGCACGAATTGCGTCTATATTTTCATATTAAAGGCCTTTTTATGTTTGAAAACTCAATATTTAATATAAGTTTTTGAAGTGTTTAACAACAGTATCATATGTTATTTCTTTTGTACTGCATTAGTAATAAAGCAGGTAGGTACATAGTATTAAAATATTTCAGAAAAATTATATTCAGATGGTTTTTAATATTCAGGAGCGTGCGCTTAAATACTGAAATAATGCATCCACTCAGTTGCTCGTGCAAATTGTATCGACCTTATTGATAAGTAAATAGGGTTGTCACTGGCAACTATAGTTGCATAAAGCATGTGAGTGGATAAACCATTTTCGTCCTTACGTAAAACATACATTATAGTTTATCAGTTAATTTGATTGTGAAATAATCTGATGATAATCATCACGGATGCTCACAGAATGCTCGGCATGCATATTGCATGCGATAATATGTAACGCGATGTCATTAGCTTATAATTAGAGTATCGTCAATGCAATCGGCCAGCTTTCAGGCGCAAAAGTGTTCCGTGTAAATTGCCCGGTCAATGGGCGTTCGTATTTCAATGGGCCATAAACAACGCGACCGTGAATACAAATCGGATATTAGGGGTTTCTCTGCGAGGACAGCGATGCAACATTATCAGCTCGTGGCATGTGACGTGTTATTCGGATTTATAGTCAGCAAAGCAGCTCATGCTGTGACATTTTGAGCAGTTCCGTGTGTACACTGCCGTCCAAAGCAAAAAGGCATTATGCGCATATGGACTTGATACTCTTATACTGCCTTTTTCTTCTGGATTGGTATCGATGTTGACGAGCGTTATGCAAACACATGTCGCTCTAACACGATTTATATAATTTTGATGCAGAATACAATACGCTTCTGTTGTCTATTGGTATTGAAGAGTCCAAGGGCCTTTAACATTGGTTTAGGCCATCTTGTTTCGATATCTTAAATACACTGTTGACGTTAGGTCAGCTCTTACTGTGAAGTGAATAAGAGCAGTCAACAATATGATTACGATATCGAAACAAGATGGGCTAATAGGTACAATGTAGAATAGAGAACCTATTTTGTCCTCTTAAAAACCTCGTCGTTTACTTCATTTGTAATCTCGCACGACAATCATATGAGTTGACCCGCATGCTTTTAAACATTATCTTCATTTTAAGTACCTATCGTGTATTGTAGCCAATTCAATTGCCCAATCAAATTGTATCGTGTGGAGGGGTATTATACCCCTTACACACGATACAATTTGAGAGGGCAATTGAATTGGCTACAATCTGATTGTCCGTCCACATGTACATTGAAGATCGCCAATGTTTATTTCGAGTCGAGCGGTCCCGACCAACCGATGATCTTCAATTTCATATTCTATCCACACAATTCGATTGCCAATCTAGTCAAATTAGTCGTAAAATTGTATCGTGTGGAAGGGGCATTACGATTCTGGTGATTATGAAAAAACAACGGATTAAAAGCATCGATTCTCATTAACAAAGTTAGCAACAGCGATCAATGGACAAAAATATGCTCGTCAAAATACAGTTTTTGGAACAAACTTGCAGCATATGACGTGCATTACATATTATTATACTATAGAAATTTGCATTAACAATTCGTAGGATAATTAATATGACTCTTTAGCTTTGCCTAATTTGAGAAATGAGTAGGTATTAAATAAAATTAAGATATACATTAAGATATACTTTACACGCTTGTTCCATATAAACATGTGCCGTCGTTTATCAAACAAAACTAACTACGAACATTTATCATATTTGCTGTGTAAGACGTTTCTAAATGTCACGCTCCTCAAATTACCTTTATTTCTTCATCTCACATTTCTTAATTAGCATTCATTTTGGTGCACGAATTTTACCTTTCGAGAACAAACAAAGCGGGTTGTCCGTCTTTATTATCAAGTTTAAATTATAGTCATTAAGCAACGAGAAAATGAGCAGAGCCTCTCAATTTACTTTTGGATTTCAAGGTAAAGATTTGGAATGCCAAAGATTTTGTATACCTACCTGTAGAGATTTAACAATGGATATTTTAATCAAAACCTAACTGGCGTGTTACATTTGTTACTGCTTAACTTAAAGACTACTTAGAAACAACCACATTACAAATCTACCAAATGAATACACATACAAACACATTAAAGCACCTTCCATACACAATTAAATTAAAACAATACATTCCGCCGGTGCAAGCCCGCGTTTGATACAGGAGGTGACCGGGTAGACACATAATTTGGCACGCAAAGCCGTATAAGTTGAAATTATTAGCACCTAGGCGAACGGGCGGGCAGTTTTTGCCGGCCATATATTTACACATTAACATTTCCAACGACACAGGGCCGAGGGCGCTCAAATGCATGGCAATACGGACTCTAATTTATGTAAACGTGGAAATGTAAATTAATTTGCTCGTTTATGAAACGAGACTTTTTGGCGGTCTTACGGAAAATGAGTGCGACTCGGAGGCGTAGACTGCCGGCTTGATGAAATTTGGCGCTAACCATATGGCCGCTCGTTACGAGACGGGGACAATTCGGTTACAAATTTGAAAGTTCTTTTACATTTTATTGGACTGTAATCTGTAAATAATTTAGATTAGGTATGTACTTCGCCTTGAGATTAACGCAACTAGACAGATGACTGTGTTGGCGTCGGTAATAACAATAATAATACATATAAATGTTTAACACACCAAATTTGTAACAAGTTTTTGGTAGCGGTAATATTGTGGATTTTCAACTACATATATGCCAATAAATACTAACGAATGTAAGATTTTGTAACGTACCGAATTAAAAAATTAGAGAAGAGACTGACACCCAACGACTACCCAAACTTTGCTAATATGTGCCCAACCTCTGTCATCTCATGAAATAATGGTGGTAATATTTGAAAACTTTTGGCGGTGAATTCATTCTGCGACCGAAAAGAATTTTCTTAGTTATTCTGTTATAATTTTGCTTTATCATCTGCCTATTTTAATACAGAAAATTGGTGTGTCACACATGACATTGTAATGTTCCGGCAGAAGTTCTTAACCTAAAAACGATCTACTTTCACTATTTACTTTTAAACTATGACTTGAAAATATATAAAACGATTCAAGTTTACTTTGTGTTATTAAAAAAATTCAAACGTTCGCTTTACGGGTTTCATGCCACTTGAAAGCATCGCAAAAACAATTACAATCACAATTGTAGCGGCAAAAATGCACGAAATCAAGTACTCATCTCAACGCAGCGGGGTTCGGCAAAACTTAATAAAGTCGCGTTCAGCCGGTGGTGTTAATAAGTGCGATCATTTTTTACCAAGCTTCCGAGTGAGGTTCCGCAAAGCCACAACAATAAATCACCAGTACGGACTGCGGGTTATTATTGGCCCACACAACCGCTCTTTCTACTAACTAACCAACGCTCGACGAAACAATATTTTCTTTTACCTCGTATATCAGAATCCGACAGAGCTTGTCGCTTATTATTAATTGATTCTGAGGAACCTGTATGAAATAAAGGAGCATTTTTATATACATATGCATTTGTATCAGGAATTGTTTGTTGTGGGTCAGTATTTTTTACAATTTTTACGAATTACGAGTACGAATTTGATGCAGAGAAATTAAGTAAAGTTTATAATATTGTTTTTAAAAACATTTTATATTTTTATACAATACTTTTCTATTTTTATATTACAAGACGATGCCCGCAACTTTTACACATAGAAAAAGAACTGTTAATTAGGAACTGCTTATAGGATTTTATTACAAAGAGGAGAACCACGGTTTTATATAAGCGTATCAAATGGTAGCAAAAAGGGATTTCATAAATTTCCACGTCGTTTATAACAAGGATTAATTAACCCTCAAATAAGGTCAAACGATTTGTCAAAATAAAGCATATCGTATAATCCTGGAAATAAACCATATTTGAGCTGAATTCCGTGCGGATCTGTTAATCCTTTTATCTGATTCTGTAAAGATGTTTGGATATTTGTATGTTTTGCCTCAAGCTTAAGCGTCGATTGAAATTTAAATTATTGAAATGTTATTAAAAATAGTAGGTATAAAACTAATTTACCTACATAAATGTTTACCGATTTTTTAAATATAAGTAGAATCAGCAAAATAGACTTATCAAAGGTTTGTAATAATTTCAAATTATGTTTATTTTTTATTTTTTAGTTGACGTATCATGGCCGATGTGATGATGTTTTCTCTTATTCCACGTTCTTTTGTTCACACAAGGAAAGTGTTTTTTCTATACAAAGTAATTCAAAATCAAATCGCTGAGTTAATTGGCATCTATAATTAATTAATATACCTACTTCGGACTAGACTTTCACTGATAAAAAGAAGCGCTGTAAGAAGCATTAGAAGATGGTAATTTTTTTCAATCCTAAAATACTATCATACTCTTATTAAGATTAACATAATAAGGTAATAAAAAAACCAGTCAAGTGCGAGTCGGACTCGCGCACTGAGGGTTCCGTACAAACTTGTAGACATGTAAATAGTTCGTAAATCACGGGAATACCATATAAAAATAGTCCAGTATAAACTAACACGCAATTAGTATGCACTTACGTACTTAGTGAGTGTCAGATTATATTGGATTTTTTTTATGTCATGTATCTACAAATTAACGGTTTTCGGATTTTTTCCTTTACTCGTGCTATAAGACGTTGGTTCTTGCCAAATTTCATGATTCTAAGTCAACAGGAAGTACCCTATAGGTTTTGATTCCCTTGAGATTCCCTTCAATATGCGGCATAAACGGCCGTATCTTTTGATTGCGTTGATTTAGATGTTTGATTTTTTCACTGATTCAAGGGATTGCAGACGTAAGTATTTGATATGAATTTCTACTTGATACGATTACGCGTTCTTGAGAAAAAGGGTCTTGACAGACACACAAACAGACAGACAGACAGACAGACAGACAGACAGACAGATAGACAGACAGACAGACAGACAGACAGACATACAGACAGACAGATAGACAGACAGACAGACAGACAGACAGACGGACAACAAAGTGATCCTATAAGGGTTCCGTTTTTTTTCATTTGAGGTACGGAACCCTAAAAATACATAAAACACTATTGTAAATTAAAATAATCGAGAAATAAAAGGTCTGCTACGTATAAACAGGTTCGTCAATTTTAAATTAAGATTAATGCTCGGTGTTGGGTTCCGTCGCTATTCTTACACACTCAAACAACAATCTCCATAAAAAACACAAATATTAGAAAATTTTCTACTAGTTAAAGTTATCTTAGCTGATTTTCGGTGGGTACAAAGATTTTAATCGTCTTTAACTCAAGAACCAATAAAGTCCACTTAGTCGTGATAGCTTTCCTTTCGAAATTCTTGGGGACGCTTCACCCAAATCTAAAAATGTATTATAAGTCCATAATATTTTTTTAAACCTTTCCAATGATACCTCACTCCATGTTATAAAGTAAAAAAAATAATTTTACCATTGCTTTACGTGTGTACATGTACCATGTACCCGAAAATATATTTTTTAAGATTTTATTTAACAACTTTGTTGGCGTAATTTAAATGTATAACTATACCAAATTACACCTTTTTAGTACTAAGATTTCCTGAGTTAAACCGCGGACAGACAGACGGACGGACGGACATGGCGAAACTATAAAGGGTTCCGTGTAAACTACGGAATCCTAAAACACTAGACTGTCTCGCGTCTTACTCCACACAGAAGTTGTGTATCGCTATTTCTTCGGGAACTGTCCGATGAAAAAAAATAATTTTACCTTTGCTTTACATGTAAAAGAAGTACCTACCCGAAAAAATAAATTGCATTCAAGATTTTATTTTACAACTTTGTTGGCATAATTTAAATGTATAACAATGCCTTTGTATTACTAATATTCTCTGAGTTATCCCGCAGACAGACAGATGGACATGGCGAAACTATACCTTAGGGTTCCTTGTTGACTACGCAACCCTAAAAAGGTCCTTGCAATACATCAATTGTCAAACATTCGATTCTCCAGATAGTTGGGCCTGAGACGTACAAAACCAATATATTTTCCGACACTTGAACTCCCAGGTAATTGTGGCAGAAAGTTTTGGAACGTGCTCGCCATAATGATAAGCGCTTGGCCAGTAGCAACAGTATCCCGTGGTCAGTACGCCGGTCGGGAACGCCCGTATACAACCCTAAACGTTCCTCTCCTTTGGCAACTTTAGTACATGAGGGTTGACTTTTACGTGGTGTCTAGGAACCCTTCATTATCTTTAATTAGGTACCTACAACTACTCGTGACGGCACATCAGCGTTAAGATAAGCTTTATATGGGTCCCACTTAGATGTTAAAACATGTCTTTATAAGAGAGTTATAGCATGCTATAACACCTTTGTATCCTCGATTTTGGCGCAGGTTTATAACTAACCTGTATAAAAACTTTATATAGGTATTAGGTTTCCTTAAGGAGCAAGAAAATTGATCTCTTTGTCTTTGGGAATACGTACGGCATTCATTTAATAATTAGCTTTCGTGGGACGTCATTAATGAAATTAAAATATATTTCTTGAGGAGAGATTATATAAATGAAACAACGCTTGGGGAATACACGGCATTTTTTACATATTTCTTTAGTACTCGTAATACATATTATAAACGGTGTGTATAAGTGTTTATTTCTTTATTTCTTTCTCTTTCTTTGCTTTGGAAAATGAAAGAAAACTGGCCACACAGAAACAGGCAATTTTTAATATAAGAACAGTCCTTCTACTTAATCCTTAGCTAAGTGTCGTTGGGGTTTCTTAACAACTTCTAAGCACTGTTTAAGGCAGCTCTAACTTAGTCCGTGATTGATTGACTTGAATACTTTGCAACAAAAGTAAATACTAGATCTAGATAAAGTTTATGGATTTCGTTTGAATTATAAATAGTTGCCTAACCGCAACAAAGTTATAAATAATTTCTCTGTCGATTGATACCTAATGCTCACTGTTATTCACTGTCACAATTGTTGAATCATTAAAAAAAATGGAATTGCAACGTATGTGAATTCCACGATATTTTTATCTCTTTGAAGCTTATTTATTAGTTTAACTTATATAAAAAATATTTTTCATTTGTACTTAATAGAATCTTTGAACTCAGTTTTCACCCAAACTTGATTTTGCATAGGTAGTCATACAATTAAGTACTAACGGTGAACGTATACGAATCCAATTGAAGCGATTGTCAGTCGCAATTACGTGATTGAAGGCAATTGATAATAATTTTGATTGGTGGTAATTGACGGGTGTCATTGAAGCAGGCAATTGACCGTTTCACCGAGTCATTGACAATCGTTTCGTTCATTCGCGCGTCTGACAACAAATATGGCGGAAGTCCCGTGTGAGGCCCGTTCTATCGATAAACGAGAATTTATTTTACTTTTGATATCTTTATATCGTGACCGTCCAGAGTTGTGGAAAGTGAAATGTAAAGATTATTCAAACAAAAATAAAAGAAGTCTTGCTTATAAATACATAGTAAATGTGTTAAAAACTTATAAACCTGATTTTGATAAAGACAAACTGAAAAAGAAAATTAATGTTTTGCGAACAAATTTCAACAAAGCATACCATAAAATTGAACAAAAAAAACGATCAGGTGAATCCAGTGATAATATTCCAGAACCTACCTTGTGGTATTATAATGAGTTTATTTTCATAAAAGGTCAACTGGACGTAGCAGAATCTGAAACTTCAGAGGTGAGTAAATTAAAAATATGTTCATTAATTTGAAAGTATTTATTATTTGTTTAGGTGATGAGTACTTAATACTTAGGTATATGTTTCTTTAACCCAGCAAACTCTCAGTTTATACATTCAAGCGTTTATTTTGCCATGGCACTGAACCTGTAGTGTGGAAATACTTGCAGAAATCATCTCTGGATTGCTTTGCTTCAACCGACGAATTACCCCTCTGCCTTTTTATCTGTCAACTGCTGTGTTCCCTGTCTCCATGAACAGAAATCAATTGTGTTAGTAATTGGGCAATTCTACTTTTCTATGCCTAAAATAGAAATGAAAATTCAAGATCAATTTTACAAATTTGCATTTATCTTGAAATAATTATTCAGCAGTCCCATGATTATTTAACCACTAATTTTTTAATAAAAAAAAGTTTTGTACTTCAAATTACCACCCCACGTCCCCTTGCCAATAACGACCACTGCATTACTATAAAAGCTTTTTTATTACCATTTTCACGTAAATCGGTCCAAAACGTTCATTGAGTATGTTGACCAGAATTTTAAAATCATGTTTTACTAAGTTTCATCCAGTTCTTTACGGAAATTATGCTCTTAAATGTACGTTCACATTAAGGGACAATTTCTTAGGCATAGAAAAGTAGAATGACCCAACTGTGTTTTCATAATCTAT
Organism: Tortrix viridana; assembly: GCA_963241965.1. NCBI lineage: Eukaryota > Metazoa > Arthropoda > Insecta > Lepidoptera > Tortricidae > Tortrix > Tortrix viridana. Next base: position 4,912,527 of record OY725181.1, read on the forward strand.
GTCGCCTGTTTTGAATATAGGTTCTAGTAGACTTTTTGCCAAATAGTTGTGCAGGTGACAACAAGCCATTTTTTTATCAATTACTATCTTTCGACCTTTGTTGGAGGCAAATTGTATATTTTTCTTAAATATTTTGAACCTAGAAGTTAAAATTCTAAACGCGTTTTCAACAATTCTTAGTGCACGAGAAAGTCTGTAATTAAAAATTCTTTTTTCATTTGTCAGTGCAGATCTATTATAGGGCTTCATAACATTTGGCAACCTCTCATCTCCCGCTGACGCAATTTTAGGTCAAAAATTTTGACAACTTTTTGTATTTTTTTTTTGCCTTTTTTTTGTACAGAATCATAATCTGAAGAGACTAGATCGTCGATTTTTTTTTCCCACGGGGTAGTTGGAATGCCTCATTGCCAACAAACACTAGGAAATTTTTTATTTGTACCCGGTAATTCAGGTCGTTCAGGAATATTTAATTGTCTCTGAGATGATTTTTGCCAAAATATTGTATTCTTCAGCATGCCACCGTCAAATATTCGTCCATTGGCTCCAACATCGATCATTATAAATTGATAATTTGCATTAAAAATTGGCATGAGCACAATACTAAAGGTTCCTTTATGGTTGTAATAGTATGTTTTCCATCAATACTTCCTATGCAATTAAGAAAGTTCCAATTATTTTTATAATCTTGGCCAGTTTTTTCCAGCCCTCTGATGTCTGTGGTAACTGAAGCAAAATTAAAATAACTTTTATTAATTTGTTACAGCCATCACTGTCAGAAGGATCACCTCAACCACCTACTAGCCAGGCTGCTCCATTTATGAAAAAAACTGATTTGGCTATTTCATATTTTAAAAAACAAGATAATGATATGGATTTACTAGCTAAAGGCTGGGCTATGAAATTAAACCGAGTTGCTCCAGACCAAAGACGATATGCGGAAAAAATCATTAACGATACGCTTTTTGAAGCTGAAATGGGCACGCTAACAAGAAATGGGGTGTGTTTTTTCACATCCTCGGCCTCCGTGTCGCCTGCACATTCCATATGTTAGAAATATTTACGACTGGTAACATCAAATTGTCTCTGAATCTGGATTCTAAGGTTGGCAGCAGTGCTAAGAACGACAGCTCAAATCATCATGGCGGCGGAATGTTTGCCATCCGAAAAAAGCGAGCTGTTTTCATATTAGCGAACTTTGAAAAAAAAAATATCCGATGAAATTTGGAGTGTCATTGCCTTGAATAATAGCGGAGCAAGTGTTCTATGACGACAGATGTAAACATGATACAACATGCGGCCCGTCATTCGTTCATAATAACAGTAACCACGCTGTATTAATAGTTATTTTAAAAAAAGTTCCTTTTGTAAAAAAAACAATTCTAAATTTTTTCAAAAATTAATTCTTTAAGTGATATCTAATAAGTAGAAAAAAAATGGACGGTGAGTAAAAAGTCACCCTGTATTTAAACGACTGTCCATCTTATCTAATGTAGCTCAGAACCCATTCATTACTTTAGCTTGCTTTAATTTTACTTACGAATTGACCGCCTGAAAATTAATACAATTATTATTTGATATGTTATTTAAGATAAAATTATATTGCTGAAAAGCAAAATTAATTTCAGAAATGTAATTTTATTTTATTACTTACGATTATGAAGCCCGACGATGTCTGACAATGTTTTTCATTGAATATTTAATAATTGTCGAATATAAGTAAAGGACCTAGAAATATAAAACACACTAACCGAAGATGTTTAATTTTTATGTATCAGACGTTGGCAATAACTCATTGAGATCAAAACAACGGATCCGTGGAAACCACAACGGTAAAATTTATTATTAGGCCTATTCGAAGGGTCGAAGGATTTTATTATTCTGCATACAATTCCATTTTCCTATCACAAATTATTCGAACGGCAGGTTAAGGTTTTGCATAACGTGCCAAAATTGCGCTTTGCGAGAATTTATGTTCGCCTTGTTTCTTAGTAGCCAGGTTCGGAAAGTTATATTTTAAGCCTGCGCAGCGGTGCTATTGGCGGTATTAACGTAAGTATCGAACTCGTTTAAGTTGCTATTTAAAAGGTCGTAAATGAACGTTAAAGGTTACATATTTTTCTTCAGTACGTTGAAATATGATACTCTATGGAGTATCATGATATTAAACAATCACAAAAATAGGGATTTTAGCTTGACAAAACACAATCCAATTTAGGTTTTTAATTTTAGTATTACGTCATGTTTTGCGTCATCACAGTTATCGCTAAGAACAAAAAGAACGGTATGTTATTATTATTAGCAATCAAAATACCAGTTATTGACAATTTACAGATTTGTACAATTACCTTGAAATTTGATGGCAATTATCAGTCAGTAGGGTGCTAGCTGACAATATGACTGCAGAAACTAGAACGAGTATACAAAGCATGGTATTTATTATTCTGATTTGGCGTTTCCCTTCTTTGGTTGGCGCAATTGGCAAAATACAAACAGTCTGTGATCAATTTATTATTCCTACAACATAATATATCTTACGATGGTTTTCCACTGTTATCTATTGTTCTAAAACCCAGTCGAATACCGCTTCCATGGAATAAAAATGCGTGTTTCCACTTCCAAGTTTACGACATCCCTTTTCTTATCTTAATATGGCGATAGGTGCCGAATGAGCGTTGCTTAGGAGGAATTGCGTCTCTTCGGATAAAATACGAGTAGCGGAGACGAATAATGGCGCTACGTACAACACTAGTTGTGGCTTTTTTTGTACAGTGATTTTACAGAAAATTATGTTGACTCTTTACATTTATAAATTTCGGTTTTAGTGTTTTAAAGTTATTTTCAAGAAAGTCGTGTTTCAAGAAATTTTACGGTGTCTCTATACAGGGTGGAAAAAAACGAACGCCACATGGAGGGCAATTATCCTAAATAGTAATTAGCAAACTTTATCCAAATAATTTTTGAAAATTCGTCTGTGTTAATCTGAAATATGAGGAGTCAAATCAGTCAAATAATAACAATAAATAATTGAGTTAGGTACTTGTTTCTGTTAAATGGTTAATGTACAAGTAATTGTTAGTTTTCACAGCCTTTTTTTTAATATGTTACTTTTATATGTTTGCCTTTACTTTATATGTTATTTAGAGATTAATATTCTCTATCGAGAACGCTTTAGATCTGTACCTAAGTAGCATTAAACACGGCATATTTTTTAACATGTTTGACCGGCTTAAATCCTGATTTAAAAATTTTTATGCAGTATTATTTTCAATTATAATAAAAGTATGTCTAATTTGTTTAGAATTTGCTATTTACAATATTTAAAATAGTCACTGTAAAGTTTTACCTACCTAAGATTATAAGTTTTCAAACTATTAAACATTTACAGTTTTTTTTTTTTTTTTTTTTATTACTATCATACATTATATTTGGCAGGATCTGTAGAAAGGGACCTCCAAATATTGCGTGCCAATCCAAATTTTTAATAATAGTATACAAACACGTTTGGAAATTAACGTGATATAATAAAAAACATCCAAACATCAAGCGATGCGATATTAATGACAAATCCCTTAATTAATGTTGTATAAACGTAAAACAGCGTTTCCCAGGAGTTCTGGATGTCCCCTGAGGTTGTTTAATGGAATTAGGCATTTATCACAAAAGTTTTTCTGTACGAACTTCCCCAACCGGAGTTCGCACGTTACGTATCTCAAATCATTTTAATTATAGTACCTGGGAGACCGAGCGCCGTCGCTCGGGTCGAAACCGAATTTTCATCGATTTCTTTACAAACGCAGTCTTGGCGTAGTAGGCCAATGGTCTAACCATTAGTCTAATCAGACGGCGGCGGCCACATCAAAATTACAACTCATATTGCGCGGGCAAATCTTTTTGCGTAAAAATACGGGGAAAACGAACTTTTCCAGATATGAGATTTTTAAACCCCAATATTGCAAATTTCATCGAAATCGTTAAAGCTGTTTTCGAGAATGTATATTTATGTAGTTTCACCCTTATTCGTTTGTGTACTTTATCGCGGGACATCCTGTATAACAAAATATAACGTTAGTGTGGGATCACCATAACGTGCTAAAAATAATAACAGCCTTCATATGCTGCCTTCATATTTTGTGTTATTTTCTTCAACGAAAAGGAAGTGATTTCATGCTCTGATTCGTTAATGATTTTCCGTGTGGTAACACAGTAGTTGTAGATATTACAATCGGATATTATCAGCTAAATGACTCCAAAACGCCGAATTAAGCCTACATTCTACTTAAATTTTCTGAAAGTAGTTAATTATCTAATCAATAATTTCCTCCGAGTGAGTAAGTTTGCAACTCTAAAGTGCCTTTAAAACTTTTCTCAGATTTATCACGTTCAGTACTAGGGGGTCGCGGAAAAAATCACAACGAACCAATTCAACCCCGGTTTTATGGTGCGAACGTTTACGGGGAGGAATTATTTTGCTAAAAACACAAGTTGTTTGGTGAGACAGGGAGACGTGTCGGATCAGCCGCTGCCCGGGGCCCACAAATCATGGCAAGAACCTGTAGGTACTGATCTCCCGATGCTCAAGATAGGGGATACAAATTGAGTTGGCCCTTAAACGCCAATATTTTATCGGTTTATTTATTGCCAATATCTCTATTGATGGAACGTGGTAATTTCAATTCTTTGATGCTGAGGGGGGTGTGAGGGTTGTGTGGTTGGTGATGACTTTGACAAATAGTATTTTTTCTTTCTTGTAGTACCTATTGTTTTAAACTTAACACGATTCTCACACACACTAACACTATAAACGCTATATATGACGCAATTCATTCCCAAATCATCGTGTTTATTAACTCCTGATTGCACACCAATATAAATTTCACGTCCATTAAATTAAAATGTAAAAAGGCGAATTTATTTAAAACAAAATCTTTCATAAAAATACAGTAGGTATATTCATTATTAACCCTGCAACTTGATTAATTATTTTTTTATTTAAGGAACTCTTTTTTTACTTTTCAAATACATTTATTTAACGTGCTCTATTTTAGCTTACCTAATATATTTATTTCATTGTAAGTAGGTATCTTTCAGATATTTGCGTCAGGTAACTAATTTTGTGAAATTGGTGTAACGCTTAAAGAAAGGTGTCGGAGATCAAACAAATTAGGCGCCGTATTGTTTAAAGCACCTTGGAAATTCAGGTTTGAATGAAATTTACAGTGGTTACATTATTAAATAATACGCTTAAGAATAATTACGCCAATTTGCTTTAAGTACCGTTTGTTGAATAATATTTTAAATAAAAACTTTTGTTAAATCCATCGAAAACAATTGCAAATTTTCCTCATTATGTACTTAGTTTTGTAGAATTGTTTTAAAAGCAATATTTTTTATTATTAATTAATCAATACCAGTTTTTTCAGTCGATACCTCAATCAAATTTCTGTCAGCCGAAATTAAACTTTATTATTCGATGTTTATTATCACGACAGTACATGAAAATAACCTTACTTTCTTTTGATTTACAGTAACTGAAGAGTTATCTCATGTCTACGTAACAAAATCTTATCTTAACACAAACAAGAATGCACGGAATTTCAAGAATTTAAAGCTAGTGCAAATACAAAATACTGTTTATTTGTGTTTCCTTTATCCTAAGCGGTGTTAAGAAATGCCTCTATTATTTAAATTAAAGGACGCAAATGTTTACAACAAATAAAGCTGCTTACACACGAGACGGTACGGCGAAGCTTAACAGCGTTTTATCTCAGGATTAGTACGCAACCCGCCGATTCCCACCTAATTTACGTGACTTGCCGTTACATGATGGGATCTTGTTTGTAGGATCAGGTGCGACGTTGACGTTTTTAGGGAAAATTTTAAACTAAGTCATTTTTAAAGAATTTGACGTAGAATTAGATGTCAATTAATCAGTTAGAATTTTTGCGGCATGTCTTGTTAACAGTAAACCTTCCGTGAAGAATTATGTAACTGATGATGAAAACCGCATCAAAATCCGTTGCGTAGTTTTAAGATCTAAGCATACATAGGGACGGACAGACAGGGCGACTTCATTTTATACTCTGTATTGATATTGATATTTTGATTTATTATGGTTCTGTTTATGAAGGTTAGTTAAATTGCTGTTTGTGTATTTATTACAATAATTTTGTTTTGAGTTTAGCATGCCTACTACTTAGAATAAGGTAAAACATTACGAAACAATGTATTTGTCTTCCATCCTCAATAATGTACGTGATGTTTAGCAAAAATAAAAAAATAAACGTTTCAACCGTGAAGGAACTCCGTGACCTAAAGAAGTTGTATCAACATGGAAGTACTAGGTACTTATGAGACTGACTGTACATGTCATTTAAACGTGGGTGTGTTATGTTTACACAATATTATTTCCCGATCGAGAGCGTTCGGTGTCAGTAGCAGGAAAAAGGCTACGAAGAGAGTCATTTTGTATGGGTATGATTAAAACGGTTGGCAGAATATTGACGTTTTGGTCAGCAGAAAAATACATTTGGTTAGCAACTTATGGTCAGCTAAAATATAAAAATTTGATCAGCAATTAATGTCATATTGAGCTGCTCTAAAATCGATTGGTAAGCCATTTAAATACATTTACTGCATTTTGTGAGACATATTTAATACAATTTTGGTAAGCTAAAGCACGGAGAGCATAATAGTTAATAAATATAGAAATGTACGACAAAGTCGACGGAACTCCGCTGCGTGGAGCTCCTATTCTGCGTAGTTAAGGCGTTTCGCGCCTTGACACAGCTCTAACCTGACCAAACCCTAACCTATCAAGTTGAAATTGACCTAATTTAGCAAATTTGATATTTCTGCTAACCACTTAAATTTTACTAGTTACCAGTTGTATAATCTTGCTGACCAATTAATCATTTTGCGGATCAAACAAGTATTTTCTATCGCGATTATTTATTTAGCTGACACTTATGTGTCTATTTTAAGCTTACCAAAATATTGATAAATTGGTTGATAATAATTGATTTAGTTGGGGACGAAGTGTTATTTATTTAATGCCAACCAAACATTATATGCTGATCAACTAATTTAACTGCTGATGTTTGATGTTGATCAAATAGAAACCAAAAAACTTACTCCCATTTTATACTACACCTAATGTCCACTGGTTATGTAAGGGCAGTACTTTTTACATTAAATATGTTCATTTAAGATAATTATTTACCTACTTTACGTTAATAAAAGGTGCAAAGAAAATATCACACTCAACTCTGGCTTTTTGTTAGATTATTCATCTTTTTTCGTAACTTTAAATTGAAACGCGGTTAAAACAAGAAAAAAGCCATAATTTCCCTTAAAGGTTGGCAACGGACCGACAACCCTTCTTGAGTTACCAGTGTTCATGGACGGAGGTAATTACTTCCTATCATGTTTGCCTCATACTCGCATGTTTGCCTCCCACGCTTAAATAAAAAAAAATAACGCCCACATACTATTTATACAACCGAAAAAGTTAACCTTCCTTCTTGGGAAGTCAAATAAAGAACACTTTAATTTCCAGTCTAAAACTTCGTCCAAGAATACAATATAATAGAAGGTACTCGTACCTACTAGGCTAATGAAGTAGGATGAAATAAGGTTAATGTTGGACAAGTGGCAAGCTGAACTAAGAAACACAGCCACGGAATTGAAAAGAAACAAACCTGCCCGTTTCTTTATAGCTTCCATTCTGTTGTGATTTAACTTTTTAAATCTGCCGACGGCTATTTCGACTCGCTTTAAAGAACGTGGGGTAAAAAATTGCAGCGCGATGACTTTGAGTTTACGTTTTTTGTTTACGTTGCAATTAGTGAAGAGTTCGTGGATACTCCGCGTGGCGCCAGAGATTGATGACAATGGAAATTTTATACATCGTTAGTCAGGACCGTGTTAGGTGAGTCGCTGTTTTTTAGTAATCCTATCTGTGTAGACACTTATTTGTCATGAGACTGGCAAGGTTAACTCCGGTAAGCCGCGCGCTTACATTGGTGTTTACGGCTCAGGGTGGTTCATTTTGTCGTACGCCGTTAACACGCGTCGTGATTTCGCTTAAAGTTATACGTACTCGTACCAAAACGACGGTCGCCTATTAATCGTCCGCTAATAACCAATAAATACCGTCACCGCTACCATAAATAATGAAAATGGAAAGCAATTATTCAATAACGTACGCTGGGAGATGTCAAACAACGGGAGCGGAAAAAATACCTATTGGATTGCGCGCAACAATCAATTTTTATCCCGCGGATGGGTATCATTATTGAGCTGGATTGTGGACCCGAGCTCATTCGTTTGTGTTTATCAGGAGGGAAACCGATAACCCTCATTCCGCTCGGTGTGACGCAATGCAGAGATTAAAAGCTTATACTCGTAGTCCGCGGCTGTGGCTATGGAACCGGCTAGATCCGTTATGAGCCATCTCTGACGCAAGCGGGACTGCATGTCAATTTCAAAATGGATATAATAAACTAACGGGCCGTTTATATTCAAATGACATTCAATTCAAAACATATTTCAAAACTCTTTGCTGATTTAAACAAGATTCCTGCATAATTATAGGTTTAACCTGTTTATATTATTTGCCATTTTATTCTGGTATTTTTGAACACGGCTCAAGAACTTCGAAGCATTAACTTTTCATAATGGATTGTAAAAAAAGGCAAAGGATAAATCATTTTACAAAAACCTTATCAATGCCACCCCATTGAAAAGGGAGCGCGAAACAAAATCGATTACAACAATACAAAGCAAAACGCTTAGCTGAAACATTTTTAACGTTTCTTAACTTAACTTGTTCTTTATTAATATTTTTAAAGTATCTATCTTTTATAAAATTGAAATGAAACTGACAATGTATAGTTACTGCTAATAGTAGGGCCTGTAAGCACTTTCATGTCGATTCTACCAGCGCTTGCCAAGAAGAGGCCATTGTTGAGAAGAAGCGCCGCAAGAAACTCGACGATCAGTCCTTTTAGAATTTAAATTTCAAAGCTTTGTCACCACAACAAGCTAATTCTCATTGTTATATCCGCACTAAAGTTTACCTTATTCAGAATAAAAACGTAAATCTTGCTGCGACCGGTTGACATAGTGTTACAGACAGTTAATCCTCTGATGCGGGTCAGGGCCCGCCGCCTGACACCGGGACTCGCCTTTGTGCCTTCTGCCGTTAAATCGCCACGTCATATGTGCGCTTCGCTCTACCGTACGCTGATTTATACCGTCGAACAGTCAAATCAGTTTTAGGGGATTAATTCTTTTGAAATTCGGGCGCATCGGTGGAAATGTAGTAGAGGAAAACGGCATTTGTTTTTCGAGGAAAATAGTTGCCGTTGATATTTAATAAATTACTCTTTAATATTATATTAATATGTTAGACCTGCAAATATTACAAATACAAATTGAATCTATAAACATCAATCGTATTTTTCTAAATCAATATTTTTACTATGTAGCTAAAATGGTAAATTTTCCGTTTCACAGCGTTCTTTAAAAGGCGATTGTACGGGCATTCTCATCCTTTTAAAAGGAACCTATTCCAATACTTCGCGACTTATCGAAATCATATTTCAGGAACGTGAGGAGGACGTCGCACACCCTTTTCTAACGCATTGCCTGTAAAGCCACATTCACACCGACGAGGAGACGAGATGAGCCAGTTGCTTGTCAATTGTCTTGATTCAGTGGAGCACCGGCGTGCTAGTTATCATACATGAAGGCTGGTCGGCAACTCTCTTATTTATAACCGTGCTGGAATCGAACGTCATGCAAAGCAGGCTTTACGTACTTGCTTTTTGTATTATGACATATTTTATGACACATGATGCATGATTTTACAAGTTATGTTTAGAAAGCTATTGCTTACAATTAGCTTCCTAAAACTGACCTTGTTAATCAAACTCTTTATTATGACTTTTTATGGGTAATGAGCGAATAAAAAAATGCTCATGCCACGTCGGTTCCATAACCGATTTGAAGTCTATATTTAACAATTACGAATGTACTAACGGAACTACGTACGTACTTTACGTATTACGTACTACGTAATATTACGTAACGTACGTAAGTAACGTAACGTTAATTATTGTTCACATAACGTTTCATTGGTATAGCAATACACAAAATTTGGCACACATTTTAGGATGGACGTGGATTGAAAACAGGTTTTATCACGCGACGCTATAAGTAGGTAAGGCGTGTGCCGCAGACGGAAGGGATCTGCGCGCGGGCAGGTAGAGCAAGAGGCGCGAGCCGACCGCGAGCCGAGCGAGACCGAAGACGGGCGAGCGCAGCCGAACGACTTTTCTATCGCGCGCGTATGGTGAGATAGACGGAAACAATATAAACATTAAGTTCGTAGTTCCACGCGATACGTTACACAATTACAATTTTCAGTTTTATATTGTAAATCGGATAAAATCATTTATTTATTTATTTACAAATATATTCACACGGCATTACAGAGAAAACCAATACACCGAGAAATCAGATTCTTATAAAATAGAGAATCAGTATGAGGAGTTAACTAAACACCATAATAAACATTTCATGCATACACACTATATTGCCTGGCATCGATCAATTAGCAGAATCTCATACATTTCCGGCACACCGCCGCCCATTGCCACAACACGTCACATTCTGGTGCTGATGCCAGTGTAACATGTCAGGTCTCTAAAAGAAAATAACCAACTCTTTTGTAAGCATAATAGTCATTTCAGCCTTTGTACCATTAAGTCTGTCGCGTTCTTTAGATTCTTATTGTAAGGAATGGAAGAAAATGTGGCCGATAGTTGTTAGAAACAATTGTCTGAGCGGGCTCTATAATGCCGAAAATCAAGTGGCGAGAAATTGTTCAGTGTAAACGGGGCTTTACCCTTTTCTAAAGCATTGTCTATATCACATTGTCACCGGCACGCGGCGACACAAGTTATTCGTCGAGATATATCTTTATTCTTGTTATATTTCTCCATAAGTCATGTTTCAAACTAAATAATGGCTGTTAAGAATTATACTTTTATTAAATTTAATCCGATCTTTTCGTATTAATATATCATCGTTGAGGACAGAGTTACTGTTAGAACTAACTAGGGTAGACCGCGGCAATTTGCCAATTGCAACAACTCACGTATGATGTTATTAGTATTAAATAATTGGGAATAGTTTATTTGGTTGTGTGCTTAGAATATCCGACAAGTGCATCGTGCATATGCGAATTATTACTACGGGAACGTTGCCACCAGTCATGTTAAGTTTCTAAAGGTTTTTTTTATAAGAGAGGGAGGCAAACAAGCATGCGGGATACCTGATGGGAAGTATTTACCACCACCCATGAACACCGGCTACTCAACAAGTTGTCATGTAAAGTCATGTGTGTGTTATCATGTTGTTATGTAAAGGATATAAATTAAACTGTAAAATAAAAAGATAAAGATAAAAGATATTTATTCAGTAAGTAGGCCGCACGGGCACTTTTACACGACAAAATCTACCAGCGCTTCCCAAGAGGAGACCACTGCTGAGAAGAAGCGCCGCAAGAAACTCAACGGTTAGTCATTTTTTAAATAAAAATATAACAATGTCACTACTTATTCTAGCATTATATAAAACTGTAAAAATAATATTAAATATCTGCGTAGTTTTGCAGGAAAACATGTCAGAATGACTACGAGAAAATTTATATATATATATTTAGTTTTTATTCTATAGTTTTTAGTCTTTTCTCTTTAACCATCTTTAGAACCTCTTCGTTAGTTTTCTTTTTCTATCCAGCTAATCCTTTCCACTCCTTTCAATAATTGAGCAATATTGATGTTATTTGGTAATATAGATGTAAATGTGTGACCCCAGGGCCGCCCGCGCAGTCGCTGGGCGTGGAGCCGGTGGACCACGAGGTGGTCCGGCGGCGGCCGCGCGACACGACGCGGTGCATCATCTCGCGCGCGCTGCTCGCCAACGTGCTGCTGGCCGCCGCCATCATCATCGCCGGCACGCTCTGGGTCTTCAACAGGGAGGTCAGCAAACAGACATACACGTATATATATATATATCACACAAAACAGTTTTGACAGGTCTTCCTACATAAACCGTGTCCCCTAGACAAGATACAGCGTTTACATGATTTTTATGAGGTATGTACGAGTAGTAGGTAAGCTATTGAACATTAAACATTAGTTAATTTTCTGGTTTAGACCAAGCATTTTTGTCCGTTAGATAGTCCTCGACCCTATAGTACGCCTTTGACATCAACGACTTTTTCAAGTAATTTTTAAGTGCTGGAAGGGGTAACTCTAAAACTACGTCGGGTAATAAAAATAAACGTTAATCTAACGCCCGGAGAGGGCGTTAATACGAGTAACTACGACACAGTCTATGCCTAATGCCGTTATTATCTTTAGCATAAGTTATCTTCAAAATCTTATTATAAAATAAACTTTATTTTTATTCTTATTTTGAAATCATGTAATTTGTGTTAGATAAAGTAAATAAGAAGTGTATTTGCTAACGGAACGGTAATCAGCAGATATGTGGAGAGATCTGGAATTTCGTATCTGTGTGGGATGCACAGATTTAGCCCGGCCAGCGCATTGAGGAGCCGAGATGCACCGAGGCGGAGGCCCCGGCTTCCCCGAGCCCTGGTCCACTACGGTCTCTAATGAGAGCGCCTTACTCGTTAAATAAATTGGATAAAGACGTTCGTGATCTCTCAAGAACAACTTGAACCTCTTCACCGTGACTAGCAATTAACTAAATTAAAAGATTGTTCGTGCACTTACCGAAACGTCTGACTACGTACCTTTTGTCGTTAATTCACTTTTAACTAGCGATTTCTATTCGTTTTCCATTTTCATAGTTAACTTGAATCTTTGGTCGTTATTTGAATAAGTATTAATTGAAGAGGCGTCTGGTGCCTTTTTATCTCAATGCAAAAGAACTGGAGCCGCTGGATATTTAACTGTGCTATCGGCGGGCGGCAGATTTAACTAATTATGCACAACCCCGAACAGTGACGTTATCAATACCAATAAATTACCCGATTGTACGTCGACCTGGTAAAATAAATCAGTCAATAACTTCATGTTGCTTGCTATTTCATTTGTACTAACGATATAGTGTACAGCTCCTTGTTTGCGAGGTTTGTCATGAAAACCTATCTAAGCACAAGTTTTATAGCATAGTGTGAACTCGTTTTTAATTAACTTCATAAAACATTTTTTTACTAGAAATTGTATCAAAAAGTGTTATTATTAGGTTTTTAATTTTTGATACTTGTGTTTGTTAATGTCAAATAGGAAAAAAGTCAAGCTTTAAATTAAGTATATGGAATTTTAAATTGAATATTTCCCGTCCAAATGTCCTGTTGGGACTCAAATCTATATTGTGTTAATTTATCTAGTATCAAAGCGAAGTCGTTCCATTGCGATAATTAACTGAAACGCGTCGTCGTCTACAACCCCATTAACGTAGTCTAATCGTAGATATCGAAAGACGTCATTACGGCCGAAAGGACGATATTAATCACTCGATATGCCGAGAAAAATAATATCATCACGTGTTTCCGACACCGTGAGATTAACACGCCTGTCCCGACCTAACGTTCCCAATCCCCGCGGTACAAACAGCTGACGTTACGTCGAAAAAACCTCCGTTCGTTACGTTGGTAGCCAGTGAACGGGGAAATTTGTTTAGAGTAATTTACTGTGAGGCTGATTTGTTAAAAGTTAGTGGCAGATTTTTTAAGTGCAAGTCAGATTGATATTACCAGTCCATTAAGTTTTGTATGTGCTAAATGTGGTTATGATTATTTAGATTAGCTACATATAATCTAGATACGTAGAAACATAATTATATTAAACGTCTTAACGATTTGCTAATTGATTTTAAGTGCAGTGAATCTACGAATGTGCTCATGCTCCTGAGCTGACCACCAGCACGTTACGTTAATGCTCGTACCCTATATTCAAAGCTCGGATAGATTAAATTAATTATCTAGTCAAATTCAAATTTGAGACATTTTGTAGGACGCTTAAATAGAGAACTGGCAGAGTAAGAGTACTTATTAGCTAGATATTCTAGGTAGTTATATAAATCATAGGCACTTGTAATTACAGAAGAAATTAAGTGACAGTAATTTAGGTAAGAAATTACGAATTCGGCGAAATTAGAACTATTTGTAAAACTACAGTGAGATAGGTACTATTTTATATTAAAGTCAAACTTTTTGTAGAATACGGGGAAAAAACGAATAACGAGCAAAAATACCTTCTTAAATTTCCATTTTATGGTAGAATCAAGATAACAGAGTAAAGAATCGAAGGCATAACAACATTAAACCCGCTTGATGAAGGTGGTAGGTGGGTATAAATCGTTTTGAATATTTATGATGTTCGGATATTGTAACTCGACGAAACTTCACAGGCGAGTTCCTATGCAATGGGCTCTATTGTGTAAATCCGGCTAAAAGTGGCAAAATACGAGTGCTCCTCCGGACTTGCATATTTATGAGTGAACTTGCACAGACTTGAGTGATGGCCAACAAAAACCTGGCAAGTAGGCTGCCGCGCTGGATATTGTTTCATTGTGTTCCATGGAACTGAGATTGTTAAGCCTTACTGGTTAACTCTAGTACTAGCTGCATTTTTTTAATTTTAATTTATGATACTGCACTGCCTTAAATTTTGTTGCCTTTCAGGACTCAATTTTATTATAGTTTGTGCTTCGTGGTTTATATTATATTTTTTTATATAAATAAATTGCAAAGGACACAATTCCTGTCAAACTGTTTCTACTGAAATTCTACCCGCTCAAATTCAGCAATAGTTCTAATTGTTTACCTGCTGGTTATATTTATGATCCAATATAATTGCAGATTTTATGTCGGTAGAGACAAATTTTTAAAACAGACAATTTCCAGTAGTGGATCGCCACGCTGCAGAAAAAGCGGCAGATTGTATGTTTTCTATACGGATTAATTGACGGTTACGCACCCAGTTGTCTTGTCCCATTAAAAAGGAACTTTTATTTCTAAGTGACAGCACGCGACCTAGGCGACGTCATTAACGAACGTTTGCAATGCACCTGGACAATAATCAGATACAAAACGAAATGTGTGCTGTGTGTCTTCAGACTGAACAACCTGATTGCAAAGATTCAGGCATAATAATGTAAGTTGGATGCTCCAGTCGTTTTAAACCCTCGGGTGATAAGGTGAAATTGCATTGTAGCGACGTCTCCCTCATAAATAATCGGATGGAAGTCGGTCAATCGTTTTAAAATTTTATTCGCATACCAGCTCAGTTCGAATGTGATTCTCAAGTCCGCAAATTATTTGCTTGGTAAAAACGGATCCGAGAAATTAATAGAATATATTGAACAGAATAGAATGAATATTGTTTTATATTATGTTTTATATTTTATAATAGAGAGGTTTTATATTGTTTGAGTTAAGTGCCGTGAGAATTATGTTTATACCTACTTTTAAATCTATCAGTAAATAAAAAAAACACGATCGTGGCACTAAATACTTTACAAGAGCATATTATTTGCGAATTTGCACAAGGCAAGTGTCATAGTACGAGTATAATGGAGTTAATCCAATCTTGATAATGTGGCCAGACGGAAACTTTAATACAGTAACTTAGAAAAGCTTTACATTAAGTACGGTAATTCAGATTTTTTGCGTAGTTGTTTATGATGTAAGCCCATAATCAAATCGACCTCTCCGTAGAACACAACCTTGTTCAAATTAAATAAAAAACTGCGAAGTTTTCAATCATTGTTTAGTTTGTATCGATTTCAACCCGGAAGATCTGATTTTCGATATACTTGGTTTGTTTGTTGTAAAACATTTTCAGAATTATCTTCAATTCCAATCACGTACTTTTTTAAATAATAAAATACCTAAATATTTTATTTACTCTTCCTCTTGGTAACAAATCGCTATCATATCGCTAATAAACGATAATAAGCGCTAAACGATGTCGCGGGCTTCATAACGACCAGATCATTTCCCTGACTTTAGAATTCTTGGCGCGTGCGTTACTCGCGAACTTTTTACGGTTATGTCTGCGATTTTTGAACCCCTCGCTACCTTCGACTTTCGCCCTCACATTTATTAACCGCTAAATGATAATGGCTGCTCGTGATCAAGAATTAATTCAGTACGTACAGAGCTAACGGCGGAATGTTCGGTGTATTATACTGTTCCCTGACATGAAGTCTAAGAAACTTGGTTGTTGTGATGTTTGTTATCTATGATCGCACGCAGAAGTCGTATGCGCACAAATAGAGCCTGTTTTTGACATTGCGTAAATATTATTGAGGTTTACAAATATATTTTGTTGACTGTATACGGAGACGAAACAAAGATAATTCAAGTTGTAGATAAGAACTTAAATTATCTTGGTTCCTCACTCGCTCTTATGCGCTCAAGATTCGAGTTTAACCGATTTTACCCGAACCCGATTGTCCTTTTAAAAGTTGTCGGTTGTGTCTATAATTCTCATACTTAAAACTTTCCCTCAGTTTACACAGCATTGGCGACAGACAAGATAATATCGATTTGAGGGCTCCGTGAGAGCCATAGTTGGTCTGAAAGTTAGCAATCTCACTTTATAGCGGTGTTAGCGACCGCTCGCCGATCGTTCCGCCAACTTCTGACTCACTGGCGTGGATTATCAGACATGGAACATTTAATTCTTACTATTATTATATCTGAACTAGATTAAACACTAGAAGTTAAATTGACGTGTTTGAATTTGTTAATGTTTTAACTCTTAAATTGGCAAAAATAAAAAAATCGGGTATTCAAACCTCTTTACAATAAAAAAGCATTAAAAAAAATTAGTAACAAAAAAAAAAAACAAAAAGTGAATGTAATGTTATGGCCACTATGATGGGCGTTGCCAATTTAAGGGTCCTGAGGGCTTATTGCCTAACGCACTCGCGATCGCGATCGATTTGAAAGTGGAACATTTGTTTTCATTTTGTTGGCAGACTTGCCTGCCACAAAACTGTCAAAAATGAAAGCGATCGCGATCGCGAGTGCGTTAGGCAATAAGCCCTTAGGTCTAAGGGACGCATTATGAGCGCGAGTAAAAAGATTTTTAAGGAGCTTTTGTTAGGTACGTATCTTGTAACAACGAGGATGCGATTCAACAGACTTGTGACACTATATGACTTTTAGTTTGCAGTAATAAATAATTTTATGTGTATACTAGCCATACATTTGTATAATAATATTAAAATAATTAGTATTATATTAACACTGTAAACTGGATTTCTATTATCTCAATGAACAAGGTTAAGTCTATTTGAAATAAAATACTTCCCACATATTCAACACACAAACCAGCCTAAATTGTAAATAGAAAGCGAATAAAAACGAACGCAGCTAAATATGAACTAATTCAACAAAATTCGTATTAACATAACGCAATAAAGTTCATAACCCAAGGAAAAACAAATGACAACAATTTTATTTTCATGCCCACGTTCGCGCAATTCGTATACGGAATGTAAATTAGAAGGCACCTTATTCCAAACACGTTATTTCCTAACGCAATCGCTGAGAGTTGGTCTATGAGTTCTATGTCATACCAATGACAATCATCCGTTAGGAACGCGTAGGGACTCATATCTCTAATTTTATTTCAGTGCTTTTGACTACTTAATAATATTATAAACGGGAAAGTGTGTTAGTTTATTTCATCTTAATATAATGGTTAAACGCCTCAACCTATCGAAGTGAAAGGTACAGAAGTAGGTTATAGTCCGGAGACAAACGTAGGGTACATTTTACTCAGGGAAACTGGATAGTTTTTGAGGGAATAACGATAAATGGCTTCTAAGCGGATAGGAAAAAGCTGGTATTAAGTAAATAAGATGTTAAACGTCTCTATCTGCCAACAGTTACTCTGGGCGATGGCGACCATAGCTGGTTCGGGTGATCCAACGTAATAATTATATTGGCGCAACTCGTTCTTAGCGGAGCTGATACTTGGGCTATCGTAGCGCTCACTGGTTCTGACGAACCAACGTTGCTACTGCTAACGGTAGCATAAATAAGTATTATTTCAACGGCACTGCTACGTTGATTTCCGTAGCGCCAGCGGGTTCGGGCAGCGTAGCATATTAAACGCGCTACGCGCTCCTATCAGCTACGTTGTCTTACGCTAGCACCACTGAAGCAGATCCAAAAGACAAATTACTCGTTCTAGTTGCTATGCCTATGACTTTGTAGTGTGTCCATGGGTCGAATTAAAAAAAATATATTGGTACGACGTAGAGCTCCGCATCAAACTCGCCTTTGTCACGTTCGAGAATAACTCCACAGCCAATGATGGGGTTTTATCCCGCCCTGTATGACGCGGGTGTTTGGCTCCCTCTAGTTGTTAGGCAGAGGGGACGTTGTATTTGTCATCCGAGTATATTACGAAACAATTGAAATTTAAAAATTAATTTAGCGTTAAATATGTCTTTAAAATGTGTGAGGTAAATAACTGAGAAACAGATGGATTTATTGGTCTTGTTATTACGTTTTTTTTATTAAATAAATAAATAAATAAATATCAGGGGACAATCTCACACCAATTGACCTAGTCCCAAACTAAGCTCTAGGCTTGTACTATGGGTACTAGACAACGATAAACATACTTATATAGAGAAATACATACTTAAATATATAGAAAACATCCATGACTCAGGAACAAATACTCGCGCTCATCACACAAATATTTGTCCATACCGGGATTCGAACCCAGGACCGCTAGCTTCGTAAGCTCAATATCACAAGCGGCTAACCAAAAGCTCCAAGACGTTGTTGAAACATTACTTAAGATGCTTAAAATGGAATTCACAATAATAATAATTAAAATATAACATTCCCTACAATATCCTTTAACATAACATTTAATCTCAAAAACAAATACCCATACAAAAGCAACCACAGTTCGAAGAAAACCTCTTAACGAGAGGCTACAGGAAAATATTCCTGTTTATAAACGTTTTAATTGGCAATTATACACGCTTTTAATAATGCAACGGCAAAGTAAATAGGCTTCACCCCATTTGGGCAGGAAAAACACATTTTAAATGCGCAGCTCAGATCTGAAAAGTTTAACCGAACCTCGTCGCGGTTTGTGATGTGGGCATGAAGCGAGTCTGAATTATAAAATGGCCGAAACCAGCTGCTCCATATTCGTTTCATTTAGTTACTTGTCAAGTTGACATGACCATTGTAAGTTTATATGGTTGTTTTATTTAGTTCACAATGTATACTAAGTTAAATTCGTTAAAGGATGACGGACGAGATAAAAATTGACATGTGCTAGGGAAATTAATACATCTATTCCATATTCTAACGTAAGACTTAACGTTTAAGGTTTAAAAAAAAAGTGTCTCGTCTTGACTTTTATTACCTTTTATTAAAAGCGACTATAGCGATTTTCACTTTTTTATAGCGATTTTATCAAGACTGAACACATTTATTTTAAACCTTAAGCGTTACGTCTTACGTTTGAATATGGAATAGATGTATTTATTTTCCTAGCATCTGTCGAATTTTACATAAGGCCGCTGGGATAGTCCCATTTAAATTTCGTCAAGATCTGGCCATGGGATCCATAGAAGCCCAACGGAACTCCTTAATAAATTGCAATAATATATGTTAATTGTTTTTTAAACATTTAATTATAAGTACCTATTTCAACTCAAATCAAATAATTTATTTAAAAAAATTATATGATTCCTTTAACTAGTAACGTTACAACATCTTAAATAAACAATATGCTTAGATTATTAGGTCATTATAGGCTGCATTGTTTTATTATTTAAATTTATTTTGATTTTTAATGTACTGTACATATAGCACAAATTCATACCACGACACTGGGTGTCAAACGGCACCACCAGCCTATAATGGGCTCTGAGAGAGGAATTAGAACCAATCAAATAAAGTTTATAATTTATATCACAGGTATAGAAATCTTCATCTCAGGCACTCATTCTGTTATCAACGAAGCTCATCGTACGATGGAGACTGTCAGTATCATTCGATTGAATATTTCGCATAGCATTTTGATTTCCGGTATGACAAATATTTCTGTGATGAGCGCAACTACTTTGCACGTTCGAAAGTAAAACGTTATAACTTTAATTATCAGACCATTCAATATTGAAGCTTAAAGTGAAATGCATTCAAAGTTCGAAATAAATTTTACTTCAAATGACACTTGTTTCCTTTTTCCTTTAAACATGCAATTTGTTTTTTACTCTTGGATGTTTTCTATGTAGGTACTTTAGTATTCATTTCTCTGTCTAAACACCCATAGTTTAGAACTAGGTCAACTTGTGTAAGATCGTCATCTGTTTTTTTTTACTAAATAAGAAACAACAGGGTGAACCATTTCGTAAAACAAAAAACTCATGTCAATTATAATCAACTATGAATTTATAACATTCACAGAATTTTGTGGCCAGTAAATAGGCGACAATGTTGCAAACGATCAAAATGGAATCGGAGTTCCATTGGGATGAATGGAAAACTGTTTTGTAGTAAACGGCGAGCCGCGCTGTCCTGCAAAAGATTTACAACGTTCCATTACTGCTCCATCCCAATAGCATTTTTGTTACTATCGGCGCTAACTGCAAAAAGAACCGATTTGGTTCAACGATCTAGATGGTTGACTGTCAGTAGGTGCAACACAGTTGCATTGTACGAAAACTGACGTCACTCAATTATAAGTTCATTTTTTTTACAGTTAAGTTTCATAAATTAATGAAATATATTTAAATAAATATCAGAAAACCATCGTACAAAAATTTACGTAGAATAAAACTAGAGTGATACATAGTGATATATGTTTATACATATACATATAATATAATTACTTTACAGTTGTTAACATTTGAGTAACTATTTATAAATGGAACACCCATTGGTTGGAAAAAACACACACATGTTTGCAGTTACGCAGGGCAACATTAATATAAGTTACTATATATTAGCTTAGGAAATAGCCTGTATTACAGCCACTCAGATATCCTTTATTCAGTGTAACCTATAAATACACTCGACGATCATCTTCAAACCGTTTCGTCAGCTAATAAAACGAACGGGCAACGCGAACTTCCCAAACGCTTTATTTCGAATGTCAAAACTAAAATCCAACACAGCAAGAAGGTTCTCTATGATTGATTGTAAACAAGAAATGCACTGAGCGAAAATAAACCAAGCTAAGTTGGGCTTATACGGGGCACGAGAAAAATAAGCTCAGGGAACCTCGCAGCTCTCAAAAATAACCAAGACTGATTTAGAGTGGCTTACCCGTAGGCGAAAGGGTGCTTATTAAGGTCCCGTAGTAAAATGGTGGAAAGGTATGGGTGCTATGCCAAGTTAAGTAGAAAATAGTGTCGAGGTGGCAGTCATCGGAGTTTATTTATGCATAGTTCTGATAGGCATTGGGTTCTGATGTCATGGTGCCTAAGTTAAATTATTTTGTACAAGTTTGGTGTTAGTTACGTTGATTTTGTAAATGTATCTTTTGAGTTAAAAAGTAAGCATATTTCTAATGATTGAATTTACTTGCATTAGAAGTGCGAGTTTAAACATTAAAAAATCTTATAAAATGTTAGTTTTTAAAAACAGAAATGGTATTTATATTGTGTGCTGATTAATGGAACCTGAAATGGTTAGTGCATTATTTAAGCCAGTAGGTACATCGCTATTTAATTACACCATAATACAAAAGCGTATAGGTAACTATTCTGAATACACTAGTGTGGTAATGGTACATTTTGTGTTGTGTGTATAGTGTTTTTCTTTTTTACGCAACCTTATAGTCGTAGTTTTAAAACCTGGAGCTTACCTTTATTACATTTAGTTTCAATACCTTAAAAAAAACGTGTTATCACATCAATGCTTGCACGCACGCACACGCACACACACACACACACACACACACACACACACACACACACACACACACACACACGCACACACACACACACACACACACACACACACACACACACACACACACACACACACACACACACACACACACACACACACACACACACACACACACACACACTCTCTTATACACATATTTTAGGCTCACGAGTCACGACGCTAACGTCGTAGACTTTTCTAGTTTTTAAGGTATAGATAAGTAGGTACCTACATATAAATAACTACTGCTTATTATGGAGGAGCGGGGACTTCCTGATACAGGTATTTCTTACCTAATAGGAAGATCCAACCCTGTTGTCATTTTGTAATCTGCATTTATGAAATAAATAATTTTCATTTTCATTTTTTCATTTTTCAATGTCCCAGTATTTCCCACTTAACGGCAGCTAAATGCTAACGCCAACAGTTATTTTTAAAAGATTTTACAGATTCACCGTAAAAACGCTGGTTTCCCTGCACAATGTGCAGGAAGCTACGTTTATGCGCTCTATTCCGTTAGTTAAGAAGAAATACAGATTGTGTACGCCACTCACGGAGCGGACTAGTTTGCGAAGGTAACAATGTTGAGTGGAAAAAGCGTTAAAAGGCTGCGCCCCTACAACTAGCAGCCTGGTCGAGCGCCGCGCTCCCCGCCTCTCGTAACAAACTCATACGCTTAGCTCCCGCCAGAAAAATTTCATTACGTTTTTATAACAATACGCTCAAAATAAAGACATTTCATTTCAAGACACTTGCGAAGCCGTCAACTGGAAGCTCTTGTGACGATTTGGCGAAGGGTTCAAGGACTTATTGTGCTAAAAATAATTTATTTGAATTCTCGGAATGAGATTTGGGTTGTTTGCTTGTTATTGTAATGTTATGTCCAATTTCATTTTGTTTTATCAGTGCATGAAATTAACCTTATGAATAAATTTTTCTGTTGTTAGATATATATTATACAATAGTTTCTATAACTATTTACTACGTTTGTTATCTTTTATGTATGGTAATTCAGTGCCCAAAATATAGGGTCCGACAAAATTTTATTCAGAGATCCTCGCACTAAGTGATTATTTTAACAGCTAAATTCTCATTTTAAAATTACAAACAAATTGTATTGTTTCCTTCCAGATGAAAAGAAAAAATCCAGGCAATATTCCAAAAATAAGTAAACATTTGTTTAGTAATAGAGTCTAAACATTATCATTTTAAAACGATGTCGTTGATAGCTTTTGCATCAACTTAATCATATTCCGTTCCGCCGACAGCCTTGCACAAAACTTCAAAGTGTAAACCGCATAGAAATCTCGTCTTCTGTAACCGTAAATAATTAATTACAGGCCGAACGTTAACTTATTCAGTGTTCGTCGCCGAAAGATAAACACAAATGGAAATGGTCGCAACTAAATCTGGCCCAGGTAGGGGGCACAAACAATTGAAGCTTATGGAAATCAGGAGCTCTTGTATTTTACCGGATTAAATATACTAGCAATTAGTGCTGCCCGGACCGCGCCGACTAGTTATTTATCGCGAAGCCTTCGACTTAATTAAAACATCTTACTTTGAGCCACCTGGAACTATACGTATCCTTTTAGGGGTTTTAATTAGGTCGCATTTACTCCTGCGTTAATGATACATCATGTCAGTTGGTGAAGGTAATTAAGGTGGTGTTTTTAATTACTGGTTTCGTTAAGTTTTGACGTTCATGTTTTGGTTTCTGGTTGTTAATTTGTTTATGACACGTACTTGGAGATGCTGCTGTAGTGTAGTTACTTAGATAGGTTTTTTACTAGGAATTTCAGTTTAAAGAGTCACGGGAGTGCGTTGGATGAGTCGATTTTTCTAGATCTCATTGCACCTGCCTTTGCTCGTGTTAGTAGAGACGGAGTTGTATTTCAGATTCATCATCTAATCTTTTTATTAAAACATTCCGTAAACGTGACTGGCGATTGACCCTAGAATGAGGGAGTTAAATCGCTCGGCTAATACGATTAGAAAAGAAATCTCAGAAACTAAAAGCTCCTTAATCATATCAGCAGCGGTAATTAGATGAGTAGCGTCTAAAGTAAAATTTCAAATAGAATGTGCTAAATGAAAATGTAAAAGTTGAAAGTCTGAAAGCTGGGACATTAGCATTTCTTTAATCACTATCGGGGGAGGCCGGGGCGCCGCGGCCCCTGAATGTGCAGTTTAACCCGAACTTACCCACTAGGATTGTAGATTTGAATTAAATATCCTTTGGGATTAGAACAAGTTTCAATGAGATATCTACAGAATTAATTAACTAATTTTGTACTTGATGGAATACTTATGTATTTCTTGAGTTTAAAGACATTTTAAATGAAGATAAACTTATTTAATTACTCGTAAGGCAAAGTTTATCGGTATGTGTTGTCGCATCCTCCGACGAATCATACTGCAGTGAAAAATAAAACTGCAGTGTGATTCTATCTTTTCTATATATCGCCCTTCACATCGTCCGACGAATCATTAACCGGCGAATTAATTTTGACGGACAATGTAAATTAGCAGGTTAATTATTCGTCGGACCATGTGAAGGGCGATATATAGAATATATAGAACCACACTGCAGTTTAATTTTATATTGTATGCGCACTGGTTCATTAAAGAGATACTTTTGTTTGTTCATGATTAATAAGAATATAAATTAACTTGTTTAAAATTAATCTGTATTTTAGACATAAGGTAGATATTTAAATTATTGAATAAAATATGTAATGTTGATTACGTAATCAAATTAGTATTGAAAGCACATCAATGAAGTACCAGTCTATTATCATCATTTCATAATATTGGCCTCTCTAACGACTGAAAGAACAAACAACCTTGGTATTATCGACTTCACACAATTTAGTGTAATAGCTCATCTAAAATTTACCGAGCAAACAGCTGGACCGAAGCTTCTGGTGAATTTAGTAATTTGAAGTACGTGAATACATAATCCTAAATATTCTTAATAGGCTCAATACTATCTCTATTATCCATACTTAACTTTTTAAACACGAAAGTTTGTTTAATGGTTTGTGCTTGTTTCAGGCTGCTACGATACGGAGCAACGAATCGACGTGGTTCATTGGAGTGACACGAGCTACTTAAACTTCAAAAAAAAAACTGCTTCCGCGGGTATAGCGATTAACGACTTCTATGCGGACATGACGGAATTGCGGTAGCGAGAACATTTTATTTTTATTTTTTGTCCTTGTTTGACGGATTTTTTTTTTGTTAAGAAAAAATTGTATTACTGAAAAGGAATATAGGAAATTTTAATCGTTCCAGTGAGAAACATCAACAGTAGTTAATCTAATCTCTTCGACCTTCTCCCCTCAACTGATTTATATTTAAACGAATTTAAAGTAAATTGAGTCACGAGTAACTCGTCAGTAACTTCGAGTTACCAATCGATTCTTTGATGATTCGATTGGTTGTAACAATATCAGCATTTCGTCGGTAAATAAAGTTAAGAGTTAATTAGCATGCTCGGCGTCAATGACGGAACCTATAACTCTTTTATTACAGGCGCTAGTTAAAAATGGAGTGCACTTCTTCCGCTCTTTCCCGTCTTGGTCGCATTTCAGTCGCTTTTGTCAATAGGAAATAATATAACGTCGTAAGACGTCAAATGAAGCATTTGGTGCATCCACTGCGAAGTTATTTTTTGTGGATATTTTGCAACATGATTCATAATTAAAAATAAGTTATATGAAAGGAAAATATGTCAAACCATTTTAAGGCATATTTTCCTTCTAATAATGACATTTTGTTTTTTTTTTTATTTTTAATTCCGATATTATTATAATATTATATTACA
This sequence comes from Tortrix viridana, assembly GCA_963241965.1. Taxonomy (NCBI): domain Eukaryota; kingdom Metazoa; phylum Arthropoda; class Insecta; order Lepidoptera; family Tortricidae; genus Tortrix; species Tortrix viridana. Next base: position 4,938,344 of record OY725181.1, read on the forward strand.
AAACGTTGCCCTACAAAAAGTAATTTCGGTGTGGGTCCTTAATAAGTGTAGACTTCTATAATATGGTAAAGGCACACTGTCATAGTAGATATTAAAAATTATTATGGTCGCCATTTTTATGTCGATGGTTTAGTAGGTATATCGTTTAAGATAAAAAAGATAAAATATATTTATTAAGTAAGTAGGCCGCACGGGCACTTACATGTCAAAATCAACCACCTAAAGTCTCCGAACCCATGCACGGACACACTGAATATATGCGAATATATACATACATATTTAATTATTCAGTTATGCAAATGATTATAGCAATACCAGTGTGATATGACCGCATTAATTATTATATCAGGATTAATCAGTCACAGGTTCATAGATTATGTATAGACGTACCTTCTTTATTCGTCTGGTCTATCTTTAAATAAAATTATATTATTATATTTTTTGTTATTAATGTAATGCTGCGCTGCTAATGCGGTATAATGCTTTCGTTTTTACACTGAATTTATTTCTGCTAAGACCTTTTTTAATAAGTATTTTCAGGTTATGTAAGCTGTCTTTAAACTTTAAAAAGAAGAAAGTCGACAAAGATATGATAATGCATAGCATTTTGTTATGCCAATATGTAATGCGACCTAATAAACACCCTTACAACATAATGCTCAATGCCTCATAGCTTTGTTTGCCTCCGTCAAGTCTGTATCATTACATTAAGTTTTAATATGCGTTGACGCCGGCGTGACAGCTGTCACCGGAGTGTAGTTCATGCCGATTTAAATTAAAACCTTGTTGTTTAATAGCTATTTTAGCTGAACAAGTTGCAAGATTGTTAAGTTGATTAAATCAATGGTTGGGCAATATTAATAATAAGTGCACGAGTGAACAATATTGTTTTAAAAAAAGAATATGTGTGTGGGAATCAGACACTACATTGTACAAAAATAAAAAAATAATCAAATATACATACACTAATTCCTTTAAAGGATCTGATTCAATTTACTTTTATAACAAAAAAGATGCAACAGAAAAATGCATTGTTAAACATTAGGTACCTACTTTGTAGTCTTAAAATGAAGGAATAAAACATAGATTAAGAATGTCGGACAAAAGGTTAGCCATTTTAAAAGCTACGTATTTCTAGATGGCGGTTTTACGGCCGAGCCCTTGCGTAGCTTTGAATAATTATGTTCATCACAAATAGCGTACTAGGTCAATGCCGTTTCTACAACAAGATTTCTTTTTTACTTTAGCATTTAAAAAGTAGGTATAGCATATTACTCGTAACAACTAGAGTAGAGTTGACGTGTAACCGCAGTTTCCTCTGATTCAAGAATTAAATACTAATTTATTCATGTATGTTTGGTCTCTTAAAACAATAGCTGTGTTATTAAAAGTTGAGATGAAGTGACCTAATAGGTATTTGAATGAGTTGAATACTTTTCATCAAAATTGTCTGCCCTTCCTGCTATAACTTCTGTTTATCCCCACCGGAACCTGACCTTGATTCCCATCACCTAACCTAACCTAACCTCCGATCTCTTTCTGTTTTTGACCACCGATGCACAACAGAAGGATCATCATCATCATCATCATCATCAGCCGCAAGACGTCCACTGCTGGACAAAGGCCTTCCCCAAGGTTTTCCACAACGACCGGTCCTCTGCTGCTGTCATGTCAAGAAGTTTAATGTGTATGTCTGTGTAGGTACGTGTGTCCGTGTATCTGAATATATGTGTATATTGATACAGAGATACTCAGATAATCGATTCATCCGAGGAGATTCGATATCACAGCACTCTGGGGCATCGTATCTCCCAAACGGATAAACCGATTTTGATTTAGTTTTTTTTTATTGAAAGGTTACTTAATCGAGAGTGTTCTTACTTACGTTTGGTGAAATTCCGTTGGACCATTTAAGAGTTACGAGCTCTGAAAGTAGAGGTCCCAATTTTAATCGGGGGTTATTATCTATTTGATTCCCTTGCAGCTTAATCTTTACTTGATGTTTCAGAAAAAAAAAATGGCCGAAGATGCTTCTTTGCTCCTAATTCACTTTATGCGTCAAATCAGGCCTTCTAACGAGCCAGATTATGAGCTCGTTTTACTTTTCCGTCAGCAGGCAGCACTAAAAAAGTAGTAAACTAAAAGTGTCAGTTGGTATCCGACTGCACGCAGCAGCAGCAGCAGACGACGTGTGGTCGCGACACTACTGGTTTCAATGTATTTACATGAAATTCCCTCCGTAGCTAGCGACACGTTGCTTTCATAGAAACACATAGAAACCAGTAGTGTCGCGACGACACGTCGTCTGCTGCTGCTGCGTGCAGTCGGCTACCAACTGACACCTTAAAGAAACACAAGTAAGACTAGCATCGATATCCGAATATCGTATTCCACATACAGCTTAGTCACACCATTCATCATGTGTGAAGCAGACATGAATGACAAAAGAAGTACAACCGAACAAACATACATTCAGATTGTTCGAGGGCTGTCACTCGACGTAAAAAGCTCTTGCTCGATGCGAAGATTAATGTTCTGGCGCGAATAGGGGAACTGATTGTGGAATAAACAGTAGTTTAGGACACAATAACTGAAGTCAATAGGAATTAGCATTGACTTGTAACCCTTTAGTATTGAATTAATAATTCTTGTCTTAGTCTCTGTTATAAAGTAGGTACATTTATTTTTTTAGTATTATTGCTCTAGGATAACCTGACGCTGTGTTTTTTTTTGTAAAAGGCTAGTTATTTTAAATGGCGGTTCATGATAATACATTATATTTTATGTAACTATAGCCATAATTTTAAATAAGCTTGAATTATTATGATTTAACTAGGTACCTATTTATGATTAACCTATTTATGATAGGTACCTACCTATTTATGATTTTTGTATTTTCTAGTATATTATCTCTCGTTTTGATTTTCCTTTAGCCGGTCATTCGAATTCACAAAGCCTAGAAAATACTGCACAAGAAACATGTGTAGAAATAAAGCAGCAAAATTTATTACTCAGTATTTTTCTCTACCTAGCGATTGCTACAAAAACATTACCGCGAAAGGCGTCCACGACGGGATTTGGCCTGCAACCTGAAGAAAATGTTTTGTACTGTGAATTTTCCTCATTTGGAACCGCGTAATTAAAATAAATGTGTTTAGGTGTTTATTGTAAAGAAATAAAACTCTTTTCTGAAAAGGTCGTAACGCTGACCTGGCATTCAGCCAGAGCTAAATTAGATAATGGAGTTTGCGTGCAAAAATATAGGAAACGGAGAACAAAGACAAATGGGGTCGCCTCTGACTCTGAAATGGTGGAATAAAATAACTGCGAAGACTGAGGTGGCTGACGGGACCTCACGCGTCAGCCTTCAACACTTAAAAGCGGGACAAACATTTTTGTTTGTTGATTCTTAACAACATTTTAATTGACCAATTCCTTTATGAAAATTAAACAATACCGACCTGATCCGATAACAATGCGCAAATTGTGCTTGACTTTCTTTGTATTACACATAATAGAACGTACTTACTTACCTGTTTATTACGAAAAGACGTTTAATTTAGACAAACTTCAAAGATTTCCTTCTTATTTAAGTATTTTGACTTCTGAATTTAAGCACAGAGCACAATCGCCCATTAGTTAATTGAACCGCATTTTCTTCGTTTTCCTTTCAAAATGCTTAAAAAGAAAAAATGTGGTGCGTTGTTCGTGATTATTACTGAAATTTACGAGTAATTCAGCACCTGCCTCAAAAACTGAGGTTAAGCTATTTATAACGCCAAGCCGTAAGAAATTACGAGTAAATAAACTTGATAATTTGTACGCCATTTTCAAAGGATTATATTTTCACTATCGAATATTTATGTAGGTATCTACATTTAGCGCCTAAATTATTTTAAGCGTGATTGTAGTTTAAATTTTTTTGATTTATTGTGGGAATAATAGCTGTCAATGGCTGAAAAAAAATGAATAAAATGTACAGTCTATTAAATTGTTTGGTGAAATCTGACAAAGTTCTGCCAAATAATAGTAAATTTGAATCGATAGATGTTTTAAAACCGTTGAAAATTACAATTTCATTGTCACAACGCGGTTAAATTTTTAACTACGGGCCTTTCGACCGCCCAACCCCCTAAATTTGAGAAAGATGTGACGTATTATATTATGCACGGATAAAACCGGCTGGACTAAATAATACCGTCGTGAAGCTGGCAACAATGATTTATTATATCGCTTTCCTCGGCCGCCCGAATGAACCACATGAAAAATGATCCCGGTTATTGCTACCAGCAACTCTGCAGTTGACGCTTTGTTTAAGCACAAATGAGTCGCACTATGAAGTTGTTATTTGGGCCGGCTTATGTTTTTACGGGATAACGAGCGAGCGTTCCGTCGCCGCGATATGACAAATCGTTCGCCACATCTGCCTGCGAGGCCCCATGTCGCGGCCGAACCATTTTCCTAAACTCTTTACTCGATTTGTCTTCAAACTCGATGACGGCTGAGTACACCAACTGTCATTACCGGTGAACTGGTCTGGATAAATATTTTTGCGGGAACCGGAGATCGGAAAGCTCTAATTGTCACTTGAGTACGGAGAGTGCGAAACGCTTCTAATAAAGGTTTCTTTCCTCCGTTGCGGAAATTAATTGTCACCTAACGGAAAATAGGGTGGAAGTCCAATTCATTATTAGTCACTTCATTTATTTAACCCGCCGGAGCGCTTCCTTTTGATGTTAATGTCCGAATTGCCAGGATAAACTTGGCTTACCCTTAAAAGCTACGGAATTCGTAATTTTTAAGTTACTCCCCTCAATTTCGTTAATGCTTGCATTTCTGTCGTGTTAGAGAAAAGTGTCTAGGTCTGTAGCTGCCAACTTGGGAGTTGAACAAGATTATGATTAGCCGCTATAACACCGCACCTTTACAAACAAAGAGGTCTTAATACCAACTTTTGTTTCTAAACAAGAGCTGCTCTTAAAATTGCCAAAAGTTTGAATGAAATGTGACTTAACTCGCGGCGTTTCTGCCGTCAGCTGCGGTGATCCCATCGCCTCCCTAATGTAACGAAATAAAAAATAATATTCATTCGGCAACATTGAACTGATATGAAAATCGCCTGTTAAAATCAACACGATAAAAAGTTTTTAGTAACTTTTGTGATGGCATGAAATTGGTTTTGGTTTAGCGGTTCACGCGAGGTTTGAAAGTTATATTTCTTTGTGTCTCGTTTTAAAAATAATCTTGTCGTGGTATTAGGGAGAGTGCATAACGGGCTGTGTCTGACAACTTAGCAAACAAAATGATATTAGCATTGGCTTAATCGACACCGCGGGAGCCGTGGAGTGTGTCGGCTCTCCACTACGTAGCAATTTTCTTGCTTTGAGAACTCCACACAACTTGAATACTGATGCGCCTATTATTTAAATTCTCAACTTAAAACAATGTTTCTTGTTTTCATAAAAATAAATTTGATAGTCTAATTTTGTATATAGTTTTTCTTTAAAATTAGAGATTCGATAAGCAAAGCGTTTTTTCCTCTCGCTTATCACAATCTCATCAATTGTTTGACGATGATTCTCTTCATTGAGCTCATGCCAATGCTTTACCCAAATCTTCAGAATTTGGCAATTAACTATTTGTGTGCGTGTATTTGTGTGTTTGTGTGAGTGAAATGTCTTTCTTTCATTCGAAAGGCAACATTAATTGTTATAACAACTGTGTACCTACTCATTTCGTCTTCCGGTTCCAGCAAAAAGCGGGCAGATGCTTTTCTTTCGTCAGAAATTACGTAACGCGTTCAGAAGGTGTAGTTTAATATTAAGATGATATATTTTTGCAAAACAAGACAGCATATATTGTTATTTTTATATTATTTTGTTTGATAAATCATGTTATCTCACATCTACCTACGCGAAATCAAAAAGAATGATAATAATTTATTTCATTACATTTTACGTTGGTTGTTTTGAAAACTCTTCTATACATTTAGGTCGTAAGTAAAACAACATTATTTAATGAACAAAACAATAAAACACACATATTTTACACACAATATTTAAATAAACATCCTTCTGATCCAACATTATTAGAAAAAAAAATTACACTTACATCTTTCACTATAATAATTATGTATTATTTCTTTTGATTGATACCGTACATGCCAATAAATTCTTAATAATAATAAGAAACACAAGTATATAATTATAGTTAATTATTAAGTATGGCAGACATTTAAAACAGTGACAAAAATAAATTACATTCACTGGCCGCAAACCTATATTTATTTATGGATTTGACCCGTATTGACCGTTACGTTTACTCCTATTTAAGTCCAAAGATCTTATCTCCAACTTATAAATTAAGGAAAAATCAACCCTTCTTACTGTGAACAAGGTTGCATGTGCAAGAGATGTTTCATAATAATATATGAGGCCTGTTTACAAAGTGAAGTATCCTCCTGATTTTAACTCTGACCGTCATTAGAAGCGCGTTAGAAAATTTACTGAAAACTATTGATACTTTTTGTGCTATCTTGTACTGTATTACGTTGTTACCTTTTAAGTCTCGTGGGATTCACGCTTTTCTATCGGGAACTACTGTTTCAATGTGTATACATATATAAGTATATATACATTTTATAATATAAGTTTTATTATAAACAATACAAAAATTAATAACAGTAGGTAACACAAGTTACGACAAAAAAAATTATTTCATTTTCAACTTCAATTTTTGAAGAGGTCGATTATGTACGGTTTAATACCTACCTACAGTATATCAAAGAGTTTAATACTGAAAAATAATAAAGGTAATGAATGATCGGAAGACAATCAAGAAGTTCAAAGTTTTGGATGTTTTCAGAGCACCGTTGGGGAAATTTGATGTTAGACACAAGGATTTTATAGCCAAATAGGTACATAGTAACGTAAAATATGTTCGTGTTATGTACTTTATGTTGTATGTCCTTTCGTAAGCTCGATGATTTAGAACGTTCTTCTTTTCATTGTGTGGTGCGGCAATGTGTTTGTTTCTAAATATCTTATTTTTCTACTTATAAGTGAGCCAACCGATTATATCTAGCGATTATTAGTATAAAGAAAGCTGAACTGCGTTTCATCCGGGAAAATTAAAACTAACTCTTCATGGACAAAGGCTAGTAATTTATATGAAAATGTCTTTAGTTGAAAATATAATGGGTAACTGCTTTGTTAAACTCCAGAAGGAGTTCCGATTGATTTCCTGGCGAGATGTGTTTGTCTGGGCGTTAATATTCATTATTCTCGAAAAAGAACAAACCGAACCGCTTATGACGGTATATACAGCGGACCGTAACGTTGCGGTGGAGATTGTTTTAAATGAAGGCAATGAGACGATTGCAGCGAGACGCCACCAGCGGTTACTGCACTCGCCCCACTTTATTGAAGTAAAGGAAACATTTATAACATGTTAAGAGCCTCTTTATGTCTATACGCTTGCCAAGGACGTATAATAGTGTGTAACGAAACGAGCATATACGCGAGACGGCATAACGACCCCTAATTCTAAACTTTAAAGCTACCATAAAACATCCCTTTTGCGGCACGTTTCGACAAAATATGAATAACTTGCCCTGAAAATGTCCCTCGGTTTGTTATTTGGAATCGGCAATATCGATGAATTTTGTATTGCGTGACTTTAGTGTCGAGTTTTAATACTTTAGGGAAATTCGTCCCCTTCAGGACTACCCCTCTGTCGTTCCCCTACTAATATTGGATTTTCGCATCTGTGCATACAAACTTTGTATACGAATGAAAAATTATGTGACTGAGCTCGCCCTTTCTTTTTGAAGTTGTCTACCTGAGATATATTTGTTTTGGTGCGCTGTGATTTTGAATAAATGAATATAAGCACGAGCGAGTCCTAGAAGGTAAAGATTTGCCTGATTTTGGTATACTTATTTAAATTTGCTTAAAATATATCGTTTAAAGTTGGGTTGTGAAGAATACAATGTAAGGCCTAGACTTACCGCGAACTATAAATAAGGCTCGGCTTCCGAATGCCCGGCCAACGAACTAATTGCTAGAATGCCTAATCCACCGAAATAAAATGGGGTGTGGAATTAAACTTACCGCCTTCTATGAGCACAGGTTTAAGTAAGATTTGACTTAATAAACAGTTATTTAAACGCACAACATAACGTAGGTACTTAATTATTTTCAGCAAGCTAAAACCAATTCAGTTCTTTATTTAAATTATTTAAAAAAAAAAAATATCTACGTAACTATGTTATTTCACATTACACTGGCAGGGCAGGGATATTTCGATTTTTTATATACTTTTAAAGTGTCCTTTATTTCACAGAGCGGAGAGATGTAAAGGTTGACACGCCTCTACCTACCTATTCTCTTTGGTCCGCTTTTTGAATTAGCAACGTCGAATGAGATCAAGGACAGAACAACCGCTACACTTTAATTTATTTTGTAACTCGTACCTTGGACTTCATCAAAGTGATACTCTCACAATAAAATGCCTTCAATTATAAATATAGTGTTTTTAAACGACATTCACCACCACAGTACTACTTATAAAAAATAAATTATATAATTTACATATGAATAACGAACAAAACATAAAATGGAGTCCGTCTGTCATTCTCTCAACTTTACATCATACTTCCAAATAAGTGGTGTTCACACAATAACATACAGTACATATTAACATAGTACAAATGTTTTTTTACCGTTCTTTACAGACTCTTTCAAGCGTCATACAATATTAATGTGATATATTTACATGTTATTGGCCGTGGCGGACGCTATATAGTGCCGCCGAGACATTAGTCAAGCCCACCTGCTACTGCAACTGAGTTTACAAAGAAACCTAGCTCCCTTACCTAAATAACACGGAAGCAGTACAAAACAAGGAAAATGAAAAAAATTAAAATGAAAAAGTTCATTTCTGTAAATAAATTTATTTATTTATTTATTTCTATTTATTACGCGTCACAATATAAGTAACTAGCTTTTGCTTGCGACTCCGTTCGCGTAAAAATCGTTTATCCCTATTCCTTCGGGAGCTGCTTAATCTTCCGGGATAAAGAGTATCCTTAGTCCATCCCCGAGCTATAAATTTAGAGTATTAGTAAGGTTTTCACATGTATTTTTACATTTATCAAAAATCAGCAATTGATTGCCTAAAAAATATTTTGGATACACAGTCTCAAAGAGAGTAAGTCTTTATTTTATTTATCTTTCCGCTTTCTTGTCAGAGTATGAACAAACATTTGTTTACAATTTTGCCAGGACAATGTTGACAGAGGTTATGAAAGTTTAATGTTCAAATACTCGGAATACCAGGAAATCGCTTCCTAAAATAGTTCACGATAAGATCCTCAAAGCAAACTTGTCGTAGACGTCATAACGTTAGATTTTTTTTAGTAACGGTTGAAGCAACGCTAAATGTATAATAAATTTTTTGTTTTATATTTAAGTTTGGCTTTTTTTAAATGATATGTAATAATTTCCTTACTTACGTTTAGTTTCAATTTTTTTGAGTGTTTTGCCGAAATCTACCCTATTTTTGTTAAATATTTTTTGAGAATATTTGTTATCGTCAGCTGATGATTATTGCATCGTTATCTAATTAAGTAACACCCATACCTAATAATATTAAATTTATTAATTTATTTAATCCTTATTGGACAAAAAGAATAAAATTCACAAAGTATAACAAAAGGGGAAAGACCGTTAAGCACCAGTTAACCTTCGTAAATGTGAATTAGTTTTTAAATCGATTAACATAAAGTATGTTAGCACCTACCAAAAAAAATCCTATGTCATGCTTTACGGTTAAGTATCCAAAACGTACAGGGTCGAAGATCCTTTTAGTGTAGATATGACCCGTATTGGTCTTTAGACGTCTAGACGGTCAATCGAATCGAATCGGTCCGGCCGAGTCGCTCTGTGATCGCCTTAAGGGAGTAATTAGTTAATAGAACCTACACAGCGGGGTTATTCTTTACTGTAAAATCCTTTAGTTTTCTTCCCGTGTAAATTTTACTGAAGCGTATAAGACAAATAACGATATAAAAACTGATCGGTGACGATTCTGATTACGCTACGTTTAAAACAGGTGTAACTCGGAAATACTAAATTAATACATTTTGGGGTACTTAAACTTTTTACTCGACTGTGACTTCCGAAAAAGGGGAAAAAGGTTTTTGACCTGTATGTATGTATAGTTCCCGGTTACTTGGTATAGTCTGAACTGACTGACTGCATAGTTACATGTAGACATTATTACAACTTGCAGTCGGGTTTTCAAAGCTTGGTTTTTGTAGATTTGTTACTTAGTTTGTGTCAAATCTAAAAAAATACCTAAGTAAACAAAACTTCGACCTTTTGCAGATAATTATAAAATACTTTGTTCATCAAGCCAGGTAATTGAAAAATTCACCTTTCTTATTTTATGTAGGTATGTTATAAAGAATAGAGTTGGACGGTGTAGTCGTCGAATTTTACACAAATGCGTTAATGAATAACCACAAGAGGAGTAAAGTACGGTATTGGGACTGATGTGGAGGATGACGTGTGACCTCTAGATTTAATTAAATATCCTAGATATTTGTATCAAATTGAAGATTGAAGCCATTTTGTACTTACCTTTCACTTAGATGATAATTAATGTCTAGAATGTCATAAATGTTTATGTCCGTGTTTGTTTTATCTCACTTCATAAAAAGACCAGTCAAGTCAACCTCACACACTAACTACTAATTAATGATAAATAATACTATATGTGTAGATACCAAACATAGATACTTAGCTTACAAAAAAAGTACCAACCACAAGAGTAGACTAAAACCGGATGGATGATCGCTTAAAAACGTAGATTTTTTCGTAAGACAGTAGGTAGTAGCGTAATATTTGATTTTTATTATTAACTAATATTGTTTAACTTCACGGCATAAACTATTCAATAATTTATTTTGGTACCTATACATGTGCAGCAGTTTTTGAGAGCCGTACAGTCGAGGACAGAAAGATGTTTACACTTTTGGACCTTATTACAATGGAACAAGGTGAAAAAGTGTAAACAACTTTCTGTCCTCGACTGTACATAAATGCCATATTGTAAAAAATCTCTCAAAAGATTTAACTTTCTTTTTGTCACGATGGTTAAAATATAATAAATATGTAGGATGTTAATATGTCGGAATATCAGAAATTCGAGATATAGATCTATTGAACTGAATATAATTGCATATTTTGTTGTAGTACGAATTCCAAGTGACAATTACTTACGCAGAAAACAACACTACTGCAGACGCGTAATATTATTACACTATTACGTAGCGATTTCAAGGATTCTCAATATAATTCTCAATGTAATTTCTTATCTCAAATCAAACCAGCATTATCCTAAAGAAAAACAATACCCAAAAAGTTAGAAATAATTCGTACCAATCACGTTATTAATCCGTGAACGGAAAACTCAAAGAAAAACAGTCTTTATTACCTTTGGACAGAGTACATAAAGATACATAGATTGAGCGTATCGCCCCCTGGCTCTCTGGACCAATTAATCATGGCGAACACCTGCGCCTGCACTGTAATGTCGCGGTCACTACAAATACTCCAATTATAGTTCGGACATATCAGATTCTTTGTCAGTATGAGGAATGGCTCTTTATCGTTCATTTGTGTTGGTATATTTCAACTGTTTTACTTAAAAGCTTCTCGGCCTAGAGTTAAGCGATTTTGGATTTATAAGATTACGAATAAGAGAGTACTTTATTCGACAGTGTAGAGCTTATATGGGTTGGTGGACGTCAATTTGAACACCTAATTTAATTTAATTTTATTGGTAAGTTAATAAATTTAATAAAACATTATTTCAGTAATTTTTTATATCAGTAATACTTTATTTCATTTTATTTTATATATTATAAATTTGGCCAATAAGTCAATGACACAAATTAGTGATCTGATCAGTCTTTTTATTTTTGCAACAAAAAGTTTCTCATACTCTATCCGGATTAAGAATATTATTTGAACCGATTGTGGAAAACTGATCTTATTTTTTTTTGTAATATTTGCCTTTTTTAAATGTCCATTAATTAGAGATATTATATTACTTCTAGAGCTCCCTCCCTTCCTTTTCCCTTCCCTGACTCGCTTTCTGTTTTATCTCGAACATGGCAGGTTTTAGGAGCTTATAATACAGTATCAGACAGAGCAACATTATATTGAAAGTATGTATTATCTTTATAGAAAACATTAAAACGTCTATGTATTTTCTATGGGAACCCAACTTTTTTAATGCACCTCAAAGTCAAGGAACACCGCGTTTCAAAATTACATGAACGTTTTAAGTTGAGCCGTGTACCATAGATAAGTTCGTCCATCTGCATTTCTGCAGCAGAAGCGCAGATGCTCGTAAATAATCCTCTGGACCTGAAAAACGTTTCAGTGAATCCAATAAAATACGTATCCGCAGAGACTACGCCGCAGCGAGCTCGTTACCACGCCTAGACGATTTATTGAGATTTGAACGCTGAAATATTGTAGGTGTTCCGTTTTAAAATTCTTTTATGAAATATAACTTTAACAACGCGGTGGCCATACACGTTCGATGAAAGGATTAGCTAAAGTTTATTAGCTTAGAAATTTGTAGAAGTTATTTTACTAACAAGTATTAATACTAGTAGCTCTGAGAGCTGAAGACCTCGCGACTTAACTTTTCAGTTGGAAAACTGTTATCCCCATACATCGACATAGGTCGCGATCAGTTTACCAACACCGCTAAGAACCGTAAAAAACCCCCATATATATATCATGTACAAAAAAAACATTTCACGACAATCGCTTGAGAAATGCGACCTGTAGAGGAGAACAGCCGGACATACGAAAGCATTTTATCCCGAGCTTAAACGGAGACGCTTATTCGCTCGCGCTTCGCGGTCGCTCGGTCAATTATTTTATACTGCAAAAAAAAACTGTAAAGCATTTACATTCAAACACTGTATTTAAAAAAAACCGGGCAAGTGCGAGTCGGACTCGCGCACTGAGGGTTCCGTACACATTTGGCTGGTTTTTAGTATTTGTTGTTGTTCTATAGGGTTTGTTCTATAATCATACCAAAGACCTTGTATGTTTTACCGTTTTTACGATACCTACAACAAAAATAAAAATACGTTGAAATAAAAACGTTTCTTGTACGGACACCCCCTATATTATTTCACTTTTTTATTTGTTAGTAAATCCGGCGTAATAACACAAAAATTCTGAAAAAAAATATCAACCCGTTATCTATTACGGTTCAAAAGATACAGCTCTTTATAGTTAGGACAGACAGACAGATAGACGGACGGACGGACGGACAGCGTAGGCATATTAATAGGGTCCCGTTGGGCGCCCTTCGGGTACGGAACCCTAAAAATTATATTATTTATTTTTAAAGACCCGAAAGCCCCTTTTGTTGTGTTTTTCATGTTACTTAAATACGAAACAACAAACAACAATGTGACGTGGCTGTTTACGTATTTTAATTGGACGGGATATTTTTAACTCCAGGGTATTAGACCATTCTCGAAGTTGCAGCCTTAACTGGTAAGCAAATAAATAAACTACGGCTAATACACAGATATAGAAAATCTAATTTAGGTAGAAAAAATAAATGTATTTTGAATCACGTGACTTTCACTTTCAGCGAATAATCTAGACTTGATTGTTTTATTTATTTAGTTAACTTACAATAATAAGGTATAGAAATCGTTCTAGATTTGTAATGAACGACACCTCATACTTAAATAAACATATAGGTATACAGTTTTATAGTTGAACTAATTTTAATGAACGCCATTTAGTTTCATCAAGGCGGCATGCTTCAGCTTCCTACGAAACCCTCAGCTGGCGAGTGGCGGATCCAAAAATTAAAGCTAGCGAAAATTCCACTGAGCTGACGCCTTTGAGCTCCGAGTACCGTGCGGTTTTTAAACTTTCAAAATATCAACGTGAAAATGATTGTCGCGTTTTGCAGTCGGCATTGAATAATAAGGTCAGGTTTGCTGCTGAAAATGTTAGCTCATGAATCTTTATTCCGTTGTAAAAATATAAACTAAAAATTTTGTAGTTTTATTTTAAAGTATTTAAATTACTTGGGATTTATATTTAGTACTCATTTTGAGCATCTAATATATAGGTAACTAGCTTTCCGCCCGTGACTTTGTCTGCGGTGAGTCAGTACTTTCGTAAGTTAAAATATAACCTATGTCCACCCTGAAAGTGCATTCTAAATGTCGGTGAAAGAATTTTTGAAATCGGTCCAGTAGTTTTTGAGTTTATTCGTTACAAACATACAAAAATTCTAATCTTTCCTCTTTATAATATTAGTGTAGATAGATGTAAAGACCTTTTAATTAGAGGTTTAAAATCTATCTTATTATTTATTATTTATGATTCGATTCGTGTTATTATTAATTTATTACTTTCTACTATTTCAAGTGAATGAATACTTGCATCACTTGTAAGTGATGCAAATAACGTAATATTTCGGCCACAATCTACACAGGAAAGACAAAGGAAGGGGCAACGGATCGATTCAGAAGTTAAACAAGTATGCATATTTTAGAGCAGACTACTGGTCGGACTCGTTAATGCGCTTGTATTATATCTGTATAAAGCACTTCATCGCCCGCGTTCAGCAGAAAGCCGGGCGCAAATTACTAATTACCAAGTTTTACTAGCAGGCTTTGTGCGCTCTGATAGCGTACGCAGCCAACAAATTGACTTCGGCGTTCATTATGATACAGGAAAGACGCTACGTAAATATTCAGACGACAGGAAACGGCGTAACGTCACCAATAACGTCAAAACTTCCAGGTCACGCCATAAAAGAAAATTGCACTTTTTCTTGTTCCAATGACAGCGAGGACGAGTTGGTCTAATTTGACAGGTTAACGACTACCGAACTACAGTTAGCTTGAAAAAGAGGCGAACGCCGCGTAAATTTGCTTCCGCAGGCACTTCGAATAAACGATATTAAGGCTTTTTTACATTTATAGGGCTCCGCACCAGGGCGGAAACCTTATATTAAGACATATCGCACATTTCGGGACAGCTCAGCGGGAGTATAATAAACTGGTCCCATGGCGTAAGTCGATCTATGGTACTATTAAAACTGCAAAAGGTGCTACATCAATTTGTCACTCACGTAATGCACTTTATAGGGTTCCGTATATAGTAAAAACAAGAACCCCTTACTCGTAATATTTCATCGCACAATGGTTTTTCTGTCCATAACTCGGTTTACACGTCAGAAATAAAGAATGAAAGACGTTACTGATCTGACGACACAAAGAAATTAAAGAAAAAATAACAACAGAAAATCACGCTGTGTTCTTGCTGCAGTAAAACGGACACTGGCTCAGCATTATGCTGAGGTAACATTATCACACACCTATAGCGCTGGTTTGTAGCCGCCATTGACTCACTTAAATTAATAAATATATTTTTTCTTCTCCTAGCAATACAAAAACTAGCATGCATTCTTAAAAAATGGACATCAGCCAACTAACAATCCAATCACGGTGTTTATCCCGGCATTCTCAGCCAAGTAAGCGAGTGCTGCTAAATACCCACTCAGATTCATTATGTGAAACGTTCGTAGCCGGGAGCACCGCGTTTTCATGTGACACGGGACACAATGTAGTAAAGATAAGGTGTCCCCTTCCAAGCCACTGGGCCCATTGTCAATCTTACGCAGCATGGTGAAAAGGAACTGGCCAGTACAAAGCCTCCCTGGGGATAGCGCGTTGTAAATATTTTGGCAAATTTGTCAGTACATTTGATTAGGATTTATTTTGTGGCGCGGTGAGAATACTGGTATTATAAAAACAATAGATATATTACATTGCAAATTTGTTGATGGTGAATGAAGAAGAGTACTATTTATTTGGCAGAGTAATAAAGATGTAGGTACTTATAAATTAGGAGCATTTTATGGTAAATAATCGTTATCGACATGGCCACGACTTCGCGCGACCAGTTATCGTTGGGTTTATCATGTAGATGTAGATAAACGTGGATAAAATATCTGTCACTCTCTGACCAGTATGTAAGTGCGAGATTGACGGATGCTTTATCCCCACATAGCCACCGCGATAAAGGTGTATGGTCAAAGTGGAATACGGGTGCAGTGCCAAGCAAGCGGTAATAAACAAAAATGCATGCGGATGTATGAAGCAGGCCAAGACTCGCCGCAGCGGCGATGAAGCGATCTCTATGCATTTGTTTTCGCCGCTTAATGCCATTAAATAATCTGTTGTCTCATATAGCCGCAACTTTTCATTTCTGTCAATTATTCCCACGACCCCTAGATTATTATGAAGATTTCAGGCGACCCTGCGCATATTCATAACCATGTACATTTAGACGATGCAGTATTATTATTACCTTAACACAAGTATTGCTATACTTACCAGGAGGGACCAACCACAATATTTTGTTATGTTATAAGGTACCTAATAAAGAATTTTTGAATTTTTTTTTTTAATAATGCAAAAAAAATTGTTTAATGTTGTATTTCTTTTGTAGCATTTGTGGAAATATAACCTGCAATCAATCTTACTCGTAGATAGTAAACTCTACACAAGCCCGGTGAGTAATTTTACGATAGATTAGACAGTTCGGCGGTTCTTTAGTGAAAACTGCTTCCTCCAGATAGAGAAAGCGTGTAATGGAATGCAATAACTCTTGACCGGGTGTGCGAAGAAATAACAGTGTGTCATATTTCACAACCCTCCAACAATTTTATAAAAGCGGACCATCTGCTTTTGACCCCTCATTCTTTTTGTCTCAAGAGTTATATCTGTATAAGTAAAATATTAGACCGATATTTAAGTCGCTTCCTGCATTTTTGGAGCACGTTTTAAAGATAGTTGTTAAGTTATTTTGTAAAGATTCGTAAAGAAGTATCAGGGGACAATACAAATTATTCATCTAGTCCCAAACTAAGCTCTAGGTTGGTACTAGGGGAACTAGACAACGATAAGAATACTTATATAGAGAAATACTTTGAAAACATAGAATTAAATACATAGAAAACATCCAAAACTCAGGAACAAATATTCACCCTTATACGAATATTTATCCATACAGGGAATTGAACCTGGGATCACATGCGTGCGACTGTTATCTGCGTCGTCCTTGCTAAACTTGATACCTATAGTTTGAATTTATATTTTGGATTTATCTGATTTATTTATACGGTTGTACTTGTTCAAGCGGTATAAGGATTCTACGAGAAGATAGGGCTTTAAAACCATGTTTTGAATAGGTTTCCTCAGTCTTGTACGCGGACTGACCGCGGTCTCGATGTGCTCCACAATCTGCATATAAATACTTATGAGCTTTGTCCGGCGGCGCCCGTTTTGTCAATGCTATTGAGTTAGCCGCCGGTTCCGAGTAGTTCCAATATTTTTGTTCGAAAAGCTTCCAATGCAGGGATGCGAGCGTAACCTAATTGTTAAATTTGCATTTTAGGATTCCGGATACTATTCATATAAAATGAAATAAAAATCCCTTTGTAGAGGTAATGTTTTTGGGTTTTAAATAGTAAATCATGTAAATGTAAAAGATAAAAGATATTTATTCAGTAAGTAGGCCGCTCGGGCACTTTTACACGTCAAAATCTACCAGCGCTTCCCAAGAGGAGACCACTGCTGAGAAGAAGCGCCGCAAGAAACTCAACAGTTAGTCATTTTTTAAATGAAAATATAACAATGTCACTACTTATTCTAGCATTATATAAAACTGTAAAAATAATATTAAATATCTGCGTAGTTTTGCAGGAAAACATGTCAGAATGACTACGAGAAAATTTATATATATATCACACAAAACAGTTTTGACATGTCTTCCTACATAAACCGTGTCCCCTAGACAAGATACAGCGTTTACATGATTTTTATGAGGTATGTACGAGTAGTAGGTAAGCTATTGACAATTAAACATTAGTTAATTTTCTGGTTTAGGCCAAGCATTTTTGTCCGTTAGATAGTCCTCGACCCTATAGTACGCCTTTGACATCAACGACTTTTTCAAGTAATTTTTAAGTGCTGGAAGGGGTAACTCTACAACTACGTCGGGTAATTTATTATAAAAATGAATGCATTGACCTACAAATGATTTATATACTTTACGGACACGAAACTTTTTTATGGCAATTTTATTTTTATTCCTAGTATTTATATTATGTATATCAGAATTTTTTACGAAAGAGTCTAGGTTCTTAATAACATACATAATATTTTCATAAAAGAGTAAGATCAATAAATTGTAAATAACAAACTAAACATTAAAAAATATTAGGTCCAATTTCAATTACGGATCAATGAAGCAGCATTGTCATTAAGTACAAGTACAATATTAAAAGTAAATGTTTATAAATATTATTTAGTTTAAAATTAAGCACGGAAAAATATCCATTAACAAAGGAGTATTGCCAATACAATTTCGCATTTTTTTTTATATGCATTTTCATATCCAAAGGGAACTTTTCTTATTATTATGATTGAGTCATATTTTGGATTTAAATCGGCCCACTTACCGTGGCGGCGCGGTTCCGTTAACCCTCCTAAATTGGACGGATTTAATATTATCGTCTAAAAAGAAAACCAAAACGGAGCGGCGAGTGTTCGGCGTGTCCATAAAAACTTCTGGGGAGTGAACGTGTAAGGAATAAGCGTCACACCGGCCGCGGTGACTGCGGTCATTCCGCTAAACGAAGATCAGAATCGCAAGCTGTTAGCATAGAGATTGCGATCGAATGAATGCCGCCCGAAGTATTCCATCCCGATACCGAGGGGCCCGATATTGCGGCCGCCCGAAACAGCCCTTTCTGACTTTACTAACATTCCGTTACGGCACTAGGACGCCCTTTGATTTACTTTATATAACCCTAAAATAGAACGCTCTCAACATTATGCAAATTAAACAATACCATTTCAAATGCCTGCCACCGAAACATCAATCCATGTACACAAAAGCCCAAAGGAAAAATGTCAACCATAAAATCCAGGCCCATCGATTTTTGTATTGAAAACTTTCTTTGTCATATTGATCGATGGCCTTTTGTCCATTAGAGACCTTTTAAAAGTTGTCCTTTGATTTCATTATGTACTTCAACAATAATCACAAAGTTCGCGATAAAGAACTTTCGGTGTTCGCTGAAAAATAAATAACCATTAATCATGCAAATGTTTTGTTTCCAGATCTGTTTATCAAACGAACGTTGAGTTTTGTGAAAAAGATCAGAAGATCTAACGTCATTGACTAGGTGGCGTGACGGGGAATTTTATCAGTGCTTTTTAAAATAAATTGGATTGGTTGTGATTCATTATTCATATTTTCGACGTTTTTATTTGGTTGCAATGATGAGATTGTATATAGTCTATTCAATTTGGCATTTTTATTTGGTTGTAGCGATCAGATTTAGATAGTTGATTTGTTCCGGGCGCGGTGGCGGCGGCGAGGTTGCAGAAGGTGCCAATATATTTCCTGACGGTTGAACGCTCAGGTAATTGTGGCTGAAACTTATCTCAGGGCGCAAACGTGAGCGGAATGCTAACACACTCCGCACCTCTAGGTACTGCAAATTTTAAGCGCACTTTTCAACGCTTCAACATGTCATCATTAGGAATATATTAAGTTCAAACTAAGATGAAAATATAAGAAGGCAAATTTAGTAGAAGTAAGTAGAATTCTGATGAGGTGTAACTAAGTACGTGCAAAATTTTAGACGTGTATCGTATGAGTAAAAAGGCGGAAAATATCAGCCATTTGATTGATTTCGGCACTATATAAATAATAATTATACAAATGATTAGTTAATGTAAAGAAGTGTTACGATTCCATTTATTATAAATCTCTGCGACTAAGACAAACGAGATAATGGTTGTATAAGTCATTTAATAGAAAAGTTATTCGTATAATATAATTTTGTTAAAAGAGACTGCTTAGTGCACAAAATGGTACATTATGCACTATAGTGCCTACTTATTTATAAATATAAAGCAAGACCCGTTACCATAAAAATATTAAAAATACAACATGACTAAACTTAAAACATATTTCAAAACTTCTGAAGATTTTTAAGCAGCACAGCCAAGCAATATTTTTAAACGTTTTTTTTTTAAGTTGCTGTTTTTTCTGAGGTTCAGAATCAGAGGTAGAAAATAATTTTGCTCAAATCTTACTGACGCGGACTTTGTTCAAGTTATTTACTTTGGGAGCGCGCTCATTAGCTAAATGACCCTGCTTCCTTGAAAGAGGTTATCAAAGGAGCTACGAGATAAGGGTGCAGTTGTAAGTTCTCATTTTAATTCAGGGCATATTTGCTGCTCTTTCAAAGTAAACTTTATGTGATTATGTTATTTCTTTAGCCATAAAACTTAACATAAAGCGGTTGCCTAGCCTAGGCGTTTAAAACTGTTGTTTGTAGCCACTCAGTAAGCCAAGCACGCAGAAAATAGAATACAACTGCGAGTGCGAATCACTCGCGAAATGCTGTAAGAACATGAAATGAAATTTTGCTGTAATGTACGGATCTGGGCGCCCGGGGATGCAGTGGAAACAAAACCGATATTCGGTTATTCCCTGACAGCTGAGCTCTTAGGTGATTGTGGCGGAAACTTTTATCGGATGTCGAACGTGAGCGAAATAGCGATTCCCGCGGGTTCACCTGTTCGCGCCCGGATATAGCGGCCCTGGAACTGTCCGCCTACTAACTAGCCAGTCTAATTTGGTCATGAGGCTTGATTGGTTTCAGAATATAAATGAAAAAGGAAATAGGTACTGGCAAAATCGGAAACATTAAAATGTAGGTAAGAATTATTTGTATGAAATCACGTTCTAGAAAACGGCGTGGACAAAAAATTACGGACTAGTAAGATACTAACTTAACAAAATCGAATTAAACAGGAATTCTCATTTTAAATCGTTATGATTAGGTTTTTTACTAAGTGAAATATTACTTTAAATAAAACGAGTTTAGTAGCTTAAAGTTTAGTATATAATAAAAATTACAATAAACATTTATAACCTTAGAGTGATTTATTAAAGTGGCTACTTCAAGTTATTTTTGACGGTTTTTTTTCAGAATTTATCATTAAGTACTAAGGGTACGAATTAAAATATTCAGATGAATAATTTAACATTCAATTACAGTTTTTAAAATCTTTGAATTTTTGAGCTTTTACTTCGTTCGTTTCTCGCATATATTTATAAAAAAATAAAAAGCTAAATACAAAGTTGTTATGCCGTTTCTTGTACATATTTTACATCTGCTTTGGCTTTTACCCTCCCCATGCCAAACATGTTGGTTTACTATCAATTTTGCGTCATTTTATCCCATTACGAATAAAACATCGTCATAAGCTAACGTAGATATGTTTAGGCAATTGGATTACTGCGTATCGACGGGCGAAAAATATTATTTGCGTACATTTTTATTGTAGAATACTCAGGTTGTGTTTCTTATTATCGATGAGTCCCTAATAGGTTTGAAGGTTTGATTTCACTACGCACGTAAAGCCAGCGCACACTAGGTCAATTTGTGTGAGATAAGCAGCCGATTTTTTTTAATTTTTATTTATACAATCCAATTATAAGATGAACAAGTTTGTCCATATCTTGTGCTGTCGTGTGATGCAACCGACAGGGTGTTGTGTGTGTGGGTAACGTGTGTCTCCTGTTAGCCAGTTTATTGTACCGGGCTCTATCATGAAACTTCTGGCCTTCCTTGATGCGGATCCGCCTCTGGTTCCTATCCTCTTCCCATTCATCATGCTTTGTTTTGTTTTAAATGCAGTCAAGTCTCGCCTTAAAAGCAGAGCAGAGAATATGAACGTCTACCATCTAGGTAATACGAGTACGTGATTTAGAGATAGCCAAGCTCCTCAATTTTCAAACAATACGGACCCGACGTCGTGTTCTAATCCCATTATTATAATACCGTGTGAATTTCACACAAGTTACTAATACTCTTATCCACGTGGTGGTGAGACTACATTGATATCGCGGTTATTTGCTCTCGAGCGCACTCTGAACTGCAACCGACCCGTTCGGCTGGAGTGCGTACTCGTGGTTCAACGTTATACAGAGTTAGTTAACGACAAGTTTTAATTGAATTTCAGTGTTTTACACAGATAGTGCCGACTGTAACTCGGAGTTGTCGCCTTAGCTTTCGGATTGCAGGTGACAGAATTACCGTTACAGATTTCACATTGTATTTTGTAATCATATTACTGTATCTTTTACAGAAAGAAAGATAGAAAAAAACGTTTATTTACAACAAATTATTTAACATAGTTATATTGGGTATCTATGTGTCTGAGTAAAGAGCTATAATATATTTAACAACAACAATATTATAACGATATAGAAACAAAGTGGGCTAAAACAAAAGTGGAACAGAGGGTATTTGTTAAAAACTCGAAGCGTTTTGGTACATTTTGTGCATTTCATTTTCATTACTTACAGTCAAACTTACTATTAAGTATTTATATTAACACATTTTTATTCCGTCTAATATGAGAGCAGAGATATTAATAGATACACAGTTTGCATATATACAAAACGTACTCTTGCCTTAGCTTAATGTTTATTTGTAAGCCCTTCTTACATTATCACAAATTCCTTTTAGCGACGGAAAATAAAAATAATAAAAATCCCGCCATGAAAGTCTTGTTAAAAATATGTTTCATTTTTGTTTTATTATTTACCTTATCGCGTGCATTACGGAATAATTGGGATTATCTTGATAATAAGAAACGTTCCTTTGATTTGAATTCACTATATTACTTAATTTAACACCAAGGGAACAGTATTTTAGAGTTAAATGAGTCGGCATTATCGGGATCACAACCTTCCGAAATGTTAGTGTCAATATAAAAGCAAGAAACGAGAACGCTGAAAGGTTCTCTCCATTCCGCACATACGGCACCGCATGCTTGAGGTCGGACCTCTCACTGTCTACTTCCCATTCATAAAACCACGTACAGCTTAATTAAGATTAAGGGTGTTTCAATGTACTACGTAATTTTTAATGGATCCTACATTGTAGGAACATAAAGAAAAGTTAAGTATTATATCCGGCGCACATTTGTTACCGCGGAGGTGGCCTGCTTTGTTTCCCACTTCGCAAACTTTGTTGCCTTCGTTACGTTGTTCACTTTGTCGGAAATCGCTATTACACTTTATAGATTGGTATTCGTTTCCTTTTGTATTCGCCCGAAAAAGCATTTTGTTGATGAGACACAAACTTAGTACGGCAATTTTTTCGTGGGTTTTCCGTTGGCGTCTCGCTTTGAAAGCATTATTGGAGAATGGGGTATTCTTTAGATTGTTAATATCGGGGCGGTTTGTACGCCTTAGGGAAGTAAGGCCACTAGATCAAAAGTAAACCTATTACAACTTTTAAGGAAACGGCCTTTCGTATCCAATATTAAATATTACGTAATATTTCCATGGCTATGATTTTTTGGGGAAAGTAGGACTATCCTTTGTTTGCCAACATGACCTCTCCGCCTTTTTTATTGAAATGTTACCCGTGCATGCAAAGTACAATATAAGGTAAAATATAACACGAAAAAGATCTTGTGAAAATAAACAAATATAATTGACAGCTTTACTTGTAAGTAATGAATAAATAAATCGCACCTGATATTTCTAAAAAAGGATCCTGATTATAATTAAAAACTAAACAATGGAGACCTTGATCTTACAATACAATTTACGATTCCTATATTTCTATGGTACAAGCGAAAAGTTAGGAGAACCATATTCTCATAACTCGTTCCACTTAAGACTGGTTGTAGGTATGTATTTCTGACATATTATACTAGCATGCCCTTTTAAGAAAGTAATGGATGGATTAGTAACCAAATACAAATTACTATTTGTGTGAATCGATTTTATTTCGGCTTTAGTAGACGATCGCTGACTTGACTGTGATTGTAGTTCCTCATCATTGGTTCCCACATGTATATACGACAATGATGAAAATGCACAAAATTTCATAAAATATTTTTATGCATAATTGGCAAGTAGGTACCTAATGGAAAACAGCTTGTACTTGTCTAATGATGTGTAAATCAGAGAAATAAGTTTAACCGATTTCTAATACATTTAATTATGTATCACGTTCGTTAAAATGCAAATTGTAAGTAAATGGTGTCAAAAAGGAATGCTTACTTAGATATTTTAAAGGATTCATTTAGTAATGAGATAGAAATGATAGCAAGCATGTTATAACAAGGTTTAACGAACGGTGACGTAAAGTTTTGGGGTTTGTATATATATATATATATATATTAGATACATAATATATGGAATACATAATTGCCAAGTCAAGAAATCAAAGAATACTTTAGTAATAATAAGGCAATTCCTCTAACTCCTCTTATGTTTGATAATTCACTTTGCCTTGCGAAATCACCAGCTACATCTCATTACATTAACTTGTATTCTATACCCTAGACACTAATATCGGAAGTCGTGTACACATATTGACCATTAAAAAGCAACAACCATAAATCAGTAGCCCCTCGCCTTCAGTGCACGAAACATTTGAACATCTGCGTTTGGTGATCTCGCTACCTGCGGCGCGCCGGGGGAGGCGGCGAGCTGAATAATTGCTGTAATCACTGCCAAGAGTGCCAAGCCAACTGAGCGATGATCAGGGAGTGAATTACTAAGCCTTTGCCACCCCTTTTTAGTATTTCCGATCTCAAGTTTCCGTTATGAAGTGAGATAAAGATCGTTAACTGCTAATTGGCTGAGTCCAATAGACTCAATTGGCAATGATTGATCAATTGAGAATATTTTATTGGAACGAAACCGCTAAATTAAATTGATTGCAGGCGTTTAAATATTTGATTAAATTAAATTATTAGTCACAATGTGTTTGTTGTTCGGCGTCCAGTCGCACGTCCTAACTAGGGGATTGCTTCCCGCCATACTTCCCATTCCTTTTCTTATGCAAAAACCTTTTTCTGCAGTATTATATTTAGAAGTCCAGTAGGAGTAAAATATAACATTTTATGTTACGTTTTCGGTAGTTGTCAGTGACTGAAGAGTTTTTAAGTGAACAATTGGCTTAAGTTTATTGTGTATAATAAACAATTAATATAATGATCATTTCACATACTGCTCAACCGACACAATGAATAAATAATATAATTGCAGTCGATATAATGTATTATACAAATTATACGTTATATGGTACAGTCGAGTACAGAAAGATGTTTACAATTTTTCACCTTGTTCCATTGTAATAAGGTCCAAAAGTGTATACATATTTCGGTCCTCGACTATACAAGAGTATGTCATAATTATGTTTTTATATCAGAATCGTATTCATTGAACGTTATGCTACCTAATAATATAACATTTGTTGTTATATAGATCAATACGCACTCCATGAGTGCACACATATTTTTTTAGAATTTGTATGCCACGTTGCCTATATAGTTTATTCGTCCGGCTGTTATAGTACCTCTTTTTTCATCTATATAGGAGAAACTTTAACATTTTCATCCGCATTGCCCACTAAAACACACAGAACGTTTTGTGGTAAGAATTACTGTCAAAGTTGCACAATAGACTCTCTGCCCACGTGCGACTTTGTACGTTTATTTGTGACACTATTTGTCGAGAATTGTCGCGGCGATGAAACTTTCTACAGCCGCGTCAGGCGTTCCGACCTTTAGTCATAGTTGGCCATTGATTAGTGTCCGTAAAATGACGAAAATTACATTTATTTTTATACAAAAAGACTAACTTAATAAATATGTATTACCTGTGGTTCGCTTCGTTGGGAAATCGTATTATCATAATCTATTGATACACTTTATGCCAATGTACCCATTTTTTTTTAATCAACGAAAATGGTAATGAATGCTTTGACGAAGCCTAGTCTACGTAATAGTGACATTTCCTTCAATCTTCTTAAAAATTTGTGTGATAAGCAAGGATTTGTTTCTGAGTTTTGAATGTTTTTAATTCAATTAGATATTTACTTACTTATTGTAAGTTTTACGCGAGCACTTGTAACATTTATTATTTTATGTACTTCAATTTTACTTATTATGAGATCATTATTAACATTTTGATTACTTAATAAACTTTAAAGGTTAGAAAAGGAACCATGACATTATGAGAATGGGTGCCAGAGCAGCATGAAATTACAGAGAAGCGCAGCGCCAGTGTTCTATTAGAACCCTCTAAATAACGACAAAGAAAATTAAAAGAAAAAAAAATACAAATTACGATAAGTAGCCCATTTTATTATAAAATTTAAACTAACGGGAGTGATTATTAGAAACAAAAAACGAACACTCAACGGTTTACTCACGTTTTAGTCAGGTAACGGCCCGACATGTTTCGGACTCATCAGCTATGTTATTCTGTTGACACATCGTCGTTCAGTACTACTCAGTTGATGAATAGCCGGCGCATTTACGTCGTCCGTCAAAGTGGGTTAATGACATTCATCTGCCTGCACATTAATTTAGTCGCTGGTGTCATAGCTGGTCGTCTGTGAAACCAGCGACTAAATGAATGTGCAGGCAGTTGAATGTCATTTACCCACTTTGACGGACGACGTAAATTCGCCGGCTATTCATTGACTGAGTAGAATTGAACGACGATGTGTTAACAGAATAACATAGCTGGAGTCCTTCATCAGGGGAGTGTGATAACACTCTGATAGCCCACACTCCCCCGATGAAGGACTCCTGATGAGTCCGAAACATGTCATAACTAAAACGTGAGTAAACCGTTGAGTGTTCGTTTTTTGTTTTGCATTTTTTATTGTTCTTCAATCATAATTTTATTTGTTTACTTTTTCACGTCAAAATGGTTAAAAACATATCTAACATTCTAACAACATAGCTAACATTCTGTTTTAATTAAACAGGTAGGTTAGGACTTTTGTTCGGCAAAAGTTAAATCGTTTTGCCTCTGCAAACTAACTCTCGGATGACCTATTAACACGTAACCAACACTCTGTCACAGCTAATGACAAACATTTGCAACGTACTTAACCATCCAAACAAGCAAGCAGGAGTCAGGCCGTTTTTATGGTTCAAGTTGCATGCAGAATGCCTTGGAATGTGCGAAGTAAACACTTAACTGCAGGTTTACTTCTCGTAATGCAGTGGAAGTTTCGCCGCGCGGTCGGCGGACCAACTCCGGCTGCCTGAAGTTTTATGGTTGCAGTTTTAACGTGGCCGAAGCCCCGGTGAGGACCACTACACGCTAGCGTAGCGAACATCAAATTATACCTTTATTTTTTCCAGCGAAATTCAGTTTTTAGCGCGCAAAAACCTCCACATGCATTCATGGCGGGCTTGTGCTGACGCGTTTAATAATCGCTGGTATTCCGGGCGAACATGCGGGCTTAACGTGTTTTTATGCTTCAATGAAAGGATAACCTCCTTTGCCTGGTGTAGTGATTTTTGGCTCCAGTCCTAATGCAGAATTTATAGCTTCACAAGAGTAGTAGTTTGAAACAGATACAGCTACTTGGTAGAGGACAATAGTCTGGAAATAAATAAGAAATCAAATGTATTTACTCGACATGTTTATAAGTATAACTGTGCTTAGTAAACCGAGCGTCTAAACGCTTTGCAAAGTAATATTAAAGAAACTGCTTTTACAATATTATTTGAAAGAATCGGCCGTTAAATCGACCGTTTAAGATGATTTGGGAAGCACACTAAAATAAATAGCGGGTGTTCACGTAACGGTCGGTGAGTCAGGGAAGTTGGAAAGTAAATGGTATTAGCATCGTCTAATCACTATCAGGGGAGCTCTCCGTCTAGCGTTTCGAACCGGGTACCTACGTTTCATAGCCGTTCCCGTACACTTGCTGGCCCGTTCGGGGAGCCTTCTTGAATGCAAATAAGCATTTGGAACGCCTTTACAACATAGAGACGCTCTTTATTGAGCCTGCTCGAGCAGATAACCCGCTGGCTCGGCGTCGGCAAACACTCCGCCACGCACCCGCCCATAGCGTGTCGTGCTGACTGTAAGAACCAGCCGAATCAAACTTTTAATTACTTTAAAACACGTTTGATAAGGCAATTTTGAAACAACTAGAGAAAGAAATCTTATCTCGGGAAAAAGCGGACAAAATCAAGGGAGAATGCAAATTTAGCAGGAAAAGCGAACTAAAGCGGAGCTGTAAATGTAATTAGATTTTCAAGTTTACAAAGACAAGAGCTCTCAGGTTGGTAGATTTACTGCTGGCTGACCCACCTCCCTGCGGAGCACGATAAATGAGACGCCGCGAGGTAGCGATACTAATTATCCTATAGGTAGACGTGTTAGTCCCGCCGAGTTCGCCGTTCGCTTTAAATCTTGCCTATTGCGGTGACTGCAGGCAAATACCGATCGTGTTAACGCTTTATGTATAATTATTATAATTATTGCCGGCGATTTCGCATTTACAAATCCATAATTCTCCTCGGATTTTGTTGTTGTGTATAAGGGGAAGAAATCTAGCTAACAATATGCCGTAAATCATTATACTCTCGTGCAATACATAGCCATACCACGGTCTAAAGGGTACAGGTACTATTAATTTTAGCTATTCTATTTTATAATTAATCCTTAGTCATATAGTAAGTAACACGTCGTATGTACGTGCAACGTTAACTAGTTGCAGTCCGTAAAAGCCACGGCTCGGGTCAAGCTAGGAAGGAAGGCATTTGCCTTGAGTAATTGCAGCTATCACCTGATGGCGACTGACGGAAACAGGCGGTCCTACCGACTGCGCCAGTGCAACAAAATCAACTCTCTGGTTTAAGCTCTGAGGTCGTAATATGGACTGTTAAAACCTGCTTAATTCCAGGCAGCTAAAACGACAGAGCTATGACTGCTAATAACTTTATCCTCTGCACTGCCTGGAATTTGGTAGATATTGACAGTTCATAATACGGTCTCTGATGCTCTAACTTAATGTTGAAAATGCCTTTCTTTAGTAGGTAATGGTATTTTACCTACTGTAATAAATGGATAGGCTTTTAAGTAGACTCGTTCTTGGAATCTTGCCCAAATACAGTTTATGCTGTGTTCGATGATTGTTTTGTAGTGATTATATAAGCTTCCCTATTTTAGACATTATAATCTAGTAGATAAGAATATAGACTCTTTGAAATTTACGTGTCTATTGATAAAGTGATTTAACTTTTTTGGTTTTAGTCGTTATAGATATGCTGCGTATAAACAAGACTCAAGTGTTCAGAGAATCCGACGACGCACATACGAAACCTCTTTTATTAGCTAACAAGATTCAAAAACGGGAAACGTCCCAACTTTATCCCCTCTTACTTGTCATATTGATTTCTTCTTAATGTTTTATTTCGAGCAAAGTTCCTTTTAAATGCTCAGGTAGTTACTACATACATGCTGATCGTAAATAATCCTTAGAGCAGACAAACGCTTCAGTAAATCTAATAAAATACATATCCGCAGAGACTGCACCGGCAACTCGTTACCACATCTAGGCCATTTATTAGGATTTACGGGTTACCTACGTTTTGGAAGATTATTTTTAAAGTGCTGCAAACACGAGGTGTTATGAATAAGAAGAGGTTCGTGGAACTTGTGGGATTTCTTCTACAAAGGTAAAGAATATCTTATTATTATGAATCCAAAAATATGTTTTGTTGGTTGATGTTATGTTGGTTGTTTGGGGTTTAGGAACATACTTTTAACCGTCAAATCATTTATTTAGGACTTGCAGGAAGATCATTTTTTCGTTCTTATGTTCACACTGTATCAGAGCTGAGTTTAAGTCTAAGTAAAAAGAACAATACAAAATCGAAATGGAAGGGCAACAACTTAAAAATAAATGCTTAGTGACACGAAAAGTATGTAGTTATTATTATTACATTTTAGTAACTTTAAACAGTGAAAACTTGAGATTAACAACAAAGTCAGCAGAAAGTTTCCAAAACAATGGCAAAATTACTGAGTCAGTCTCATGGACAAAAAGGATACTTTTCACCGCAATAAATAGCACCAGGAAATTTTTGAAGAAAGTTACGCTAATCAAATTACCCGAACACGGTTGAAGCCACTGTGAAAATCCTTTTAAAATTATATTCTTAATTCCAATTTTGAGAAAGATTTTCTCAAATATTTCAAAGGCTTTTAATATCACGTTAAACGAGACCTTTGGCCACAAATTTGAGTTTACGAGAGAATAATACGTGCTCGGAGCCCGGAGGGTGTAGTCTACGCGGAGTGCTAATTGTCTGGCTAAATGACTAACATTCGAGATAACACGTCGTGTAGCGTAGCTGTATGAAGCAAATGAAAACAATGTGATTTCTGCCTTGATTTTGAAATGTAATCAAATATCAGAATAAACTCATGCATACCAAGACGTTTTTTAGGTTTTTGAATTACGTATTTTGTAGGATGAAAAGTATTTTCATAGATTATATTTTGAATTACGTAAATAGACACATGGAGGTTTATATTGAATAAATATTTAAAAATACTTTTACTTTTATTTACGTGAACTTTTGCACAAAGATAGTAGAAAAATTAAAAAATAGTGATATTAGCTAGTAATTCATCCCGAAAATTTGCCGTTCCAGGGAAAAGCGATAAGCGAAGTCTACGCGAACGGGGTCGAGGCCAAAACTAAAAACTACTGCAATAAGGTGAAAACTTGCATTTCAAAATAAATATTTTAGTCGACTGCGGCTGCCAATGATACAACAAAACGAGTAGGTATAAAAAGTTTCGCGAAGTTCCCCGAAGTTTGCCGAGGAACATGAATATTCACAAACGCCTCGGGAATGGAATGTCCAAACAACTCTTATATCGCGTGCTAAGTGACGGCTTCGGGCTCAGATGAGATACGCAAAGAGCCTATCACTTAATCAAATTGTTTTATTGCCAAATTACATAGAGGATGAATTTTTAGTTGTAATGGTAAAAATTGGTCCCCCGCGCTTGACTTTATATCATAAAAGTCAATTTTATTAGGCCTACCAATGTTTGATATAATTTTAATTAGCCCTAATGTCATGCAAAATATACTAAAACTTGTATGTCCTAATTTTAACTCATACTAAATAAATATCAAATGCTCTATCTAATATTACTACAACTAATAATAATCATCATCATCATTTCAAGTCCACTGCTGGACATAGGCCTCCCCTAAGGTTTACCACGAGGACCGGTCCTGCGCTACTTGCATCCATCGCTTTCCCACAACCTTAATCACTAACTAAACGATCATTCCCAATGATTATTGAACCTAAAGATTATCGGCCGCACTCAGAGACGTCAATTAATTTTTAAGTTTGATTAAAGTGTCTGCTGTCACTCTTTTTGCTATAGCAATAGAGTAAGACGCAGCAACTTTAATAACACTTAAAAAAATTATTTACGTCTCTGAGTGCCGCAGTATAATAACTCATAAGGTCTAATGACTGATCAATTTGATAATTTAAAAATCTAGTTTTTTGGAATAAATTAAAAATCAACATACCAGCGACCAGTTACAAATTAAAAACCTTTGGATACACATCTTGTGTAAAAATCTTAGGAAATTAGCCAATTTTAAGACGAACTCCGACTGAACGTCGATACAGGCCTTAATAGCCCTAGCCAATAAATAGGGCTTTTAGCACCCTTGAGAGAGCCCCAAATACTATTAAGATGTTTCTTGCTGCTCGTATCAAACTCCCCTATTGTATTTTTATGTTGATATCTTCAATACCCAAACGTTTCCCCTCAACGATAATAATATATTATATTATAAAAAAAACTACAAGCCGCAGGTCGCTTATAACTTTCTACGCTTTGGCAGTACAAAATTCATAGACCATAATAAAAATATTCAGTTTTAAAATCAACTTGGGAAAAATGGGAAAAAGTAAAATAAATTTAATTAGGTAGGTACTTATACCGAAGCTCGTTGTTTCATTAAGTATATAGTACCTACCTACATTGTTGAAGATGCTAGAAACAAAATGCAATAATGGACCATCTATTACCCTTTCCGCTGAGACAGACATAGTGTTTTTTACAACTACTGCCAGGAAATTGAACAAACTATTCACGTAAAATGATCAATTATTAGGGTCACATGAAACAGGCTAAACATATTTTCGACGGCCTGTTTGCATATGTGAAATAGCCTGTTCATATAAGTGATGTTTTGCGACCCCTAACCAGATCATCTTTGGTGATATTTCCCGTCCGAGCAGTGTTCTGAAAAAGCTACTTTATTGACCAATTCCCAATATCTGGGGTCTGATCAATACGCAAAACAGATTCAACAAAATTAAATATTTCCAACTAAAACCGCATTCCTAAATTTCCAATTCGACGATTACTCGTAGTTATTGATTGATATCGAAAACACTAACCGCGCAATCAGAGATTCATATTCAGCATGGGCTATCACATAGATTATGTAATTTAAATCACGTGTCTTTTAAGCAAATACTTAACTATCAATGCACATAATAATCTTGCTAACATTATTTTGTTTTCTAAACAATCATCGTGATTAAATAATTACCAGCTGGCCAATCAGACTTATAACAAAATTTGATAAAATAACAGATTTTTAATAGGTGAACTTTTTTGGGTCAAGTTATAATTAATTATTAGTATTCCATTATCGACTTCTTACTGATGATACGAACCAATGTATTGTTGACAAATTGCCACTTAGTTAATTGAAATTTGACCAGATAAACACGTATATAGAAGATATTATTTATTAACGTGAAGTAAAAATAACTATTTTAGTTACAATATAACTACAGAAAGAAGAACCTGCAAAATATTTTTAAATAAATAAGGATTTTACTGACAAGCTTTCAAACAATTTGCGATCGGATAAAAAATAAATATTGTAATAAAAAAGTCATATATTATAATGATGATGAGATAAATAATTTAAAAAGACTTCCTACTACTTGTTACCGCGTCAAACGCATTTGTTGCCAAGCTAATAACTGAATTATTTTAGGCGCAAAACCTTTTGTATTTTGTAATGAGAAATCCACTTCCAGGCCTGCAATGCATCGAGCAACTGTGCGTGTAAGTCCGTATAGGATTAAGCTTAACTACGGCAAAAACTGGTACCAAAAGCGCTACACAATCATACCGCGTGGTGCAAACAGATAAATTGCCTACAAATTCAGCCCCAGTAAAGCGGATATAGTCCTGGCATGAAACAAACAGTCGAGGTTTATGCAAATTGGCCTCCTTTGTATTTTCCGGATTAATATATAGTGGGAATTAGTTCCGTGTCAGATATCCGGCCAGTAGCCACTTGATTTTATTTCCCGCTTCTTTATTTTAAACTTTACATGCACGCTCTTTGTTTTAAATGTCTGTCTCAGCTGAAAACCGCGGTAATGTGTAAATCCCGGGTTGCAGGTATTTGGTTGGCTTAAAACTGTGGAGATTCGAGAACGTTTCTGTGCATACATTTAGTACATGATAAGCAAAGACATCGTCACCTACATTTAAGTGAGAAAGAAGTTGTCCTGTTCTTGCTTCAATTTGTTATTTTTTTGCTACATAGTTGTTGTTTTGTTTCTACCATAGTCATTCGTTTTAAACATTATCAAAGTGCTAACGCAAATTTAATTTCTAGAATATGGGTAAAAATTAGACTCATGAAAATCATGAACGTTCAGCGGTTTTCTATTGTTAAAACAATAAATCGGTTTAGTCAAATTTTACTAACGTCCGCTGTTACCACGAAACGCCGCTAATAGGTAGTTTAATCTACAGCTGTGATTTTTATTAAATAAGGTGTGAAATATTGAGCTTGATTATCTAATTAATAATTCGGTCAAAAAGTTGTGCCAGATTTTAGTACTTAAACAAAATATTTCTTCAACTAAGTATTTCCATAAACCTAACTCTAACACAAAACTTCAAGGCATTTGTGAGTAGAATTTACATAAATCTAAACTTTGACAACTTATTCTAAAAATTAAAACAATTTCATCGTTTCTAAGCACAAGAAAGTGTTTGTAAAAAATATTTTTTTAAACTTGTATTCATATCTACTTGGACGTCCAATTATTTTCCTCTGGTCGAGGAAAATGCAGGCATGGGCGGAGCGATTAAGTGTATCCATTCCCGTGATATTACTTATTATTATCGGGAGATTGTTTGTGAAGGCGATATTGATTGGCATGTCAGGTTTAGCTGCCATGATATCGTATTTACTAACCTTTTCACTATTATTATTATGATAAAAATATCCATTGTTTACCTAATCTTGAATAAGGTGCCAGCACTTGGATTACTAATATATACAAAATGTTTTGTCCGGTCTTACAAAAGCCATCTGTAAAATTAATCTGTTTTAGAGAACAGTTTTTGTGAATGCATTTAAAAAATAAATGTTGTTATATACATTTAAATTATGATGAGAATCGCATCTATACACAATAGTATGCCGAATTCTAAAAGAACTGAGAAGACAAATATTAAACATGGCGACTTTTTTTGTAATTTTAAACATGGCGAAAGTTAAAAACAACCAAGTACCTGTTCATGGCTTTTAAACTCTCTCTAATGATGTTGAACGATGTGACAGAGCTTGCATAGACTGTCAAGGCAGCCGTGTCCGTTATTAAAAAAACGAGCTCATTCGGCCTTCATAAAGGGTTCCCTTTAGTTATTCAAACAGTTCTGTGTGCTTGGTGGTACTCGGCGTCATTGAGACGCGGATGGAAAATGATCGCTGGCTCGTTTTTTATCCGCCTTGGTGAAGGCAAAACAGGTAATGATTCTAACTGTATATGTAAGTATGAGATAAAGAATTGTATGTGCCACTCTCAGAGGTAGAATCTCCTGAGTTATAGCACCCGGACGAAGCCAGGGCGGGTCACTTGTTTCATTATACTTAAATTAAATGAAGTACGTAATGAAATGTAGTGTTTGTTACCAAATATTTATAAGGTAATTTTCCTTATTTATTTCGATTTGAGTACCTTGAAAGTTATTATTCTTGTATTGAAAGTTATTATTCCATTAGTTTAAGTGGTGTTCGGCTTTTAACATGTTACTAACCAAGAAAAAAGGTAGCGATTGTATTACTTTCTGCGACTTACCAACATGAATTGCAATTATCTAATACATACGCATATGGTATGTACATGTACATATATGTACGATATAATATCAAGGGTATGCAAGTGTTATATTTTATAAACATAAGAGGTATTTACTAGACTTGCATTACTTCGTTTGCCTGAAAAATGGAGTTTATCACAATCTGCAAGTGCATAGCGCGCGTTTTATCTGGATTAGTTCTAAAGACTAAAGCATACAGTCACACACAATACAGTCTCCTGACCCGCGGACTAAAGTTTGACATACTTAATCCGTGGTCGTCAAGCATATTGCCAATCTAGCATTTTTGCTGCCTTTAAAAAACTAACGATATTTATAGTGTCAGTTATTAACGAACTATCGGATAAATGTAGGCCCAATAACACCAGAGGCAGATGATACCTAAACAGTTCATAAAATATAAGCCTTGACAAGATAAGTGGTTCTAATTTAAAGATTTTCGAAATTAAAGAATAATATGTATAAAATCGACGTAAGCTGACGATTTATCGCGTCAGCCGCTCATTATCAAACCCTTTTGTATTTTTTCTAAAATCGTTAAGTTAGCCATAAAACATCTTGTCTTGGCCTCCAAATGCGAGAAATTAGCTAAAATTACCTCCCTAACCTGCACGAACGTGGCCATAAAATAAATTTTTAAACACGCTTCCTTTTAAAATTATGTCGTTAGAAACATAATGAGACGGAAATAAGTTAAAGCCTTAATTAACTTTAACAAGCTTCTCTATTGACGCGAAGCAAAAAATGGCACATCGGAACGATCCCATTTTCTTTGCCTTCGGAACTTAGACGGTTGCTGCTTTTAACCTATTTAATTAATAACATTGGGGATTTTGGGAAAAATATGCTCTACCGCTACAATAAAATTGGTTTGAGAGCGCTTCTGGGTCACGCTCAGCTCAATACGGTAAAACGGAATATTCAAAAGTTTAGTAGTAAGGTATTCATTTATTAGGTAGAGATTTACCTCTCAGCCTGTTCTGGATTGGTGTTTCACCTTTGCACACATTTTTTCCAGTGGCAAGATATTAGTCAGTCATGACTGTCATGGAATGTCATCAAATTTTACTAAATTTTCGATATTACTGGTAGCCTCTTTATCGCTGTTTTGGATACAATTTAATGTGGATAAAGCATCCTACCACTTCTGACAAGTTAGTGCGATAGTGACGAATGCTTTACAAACGCGATCATAACAGAACTTTGTACTTTTAAGAGGGTTCAAGATTTTTTCAGAGATCGAGCATACATTTAAATCAGTGCATTGGAACGCGACCAACGGCAGTGGGACGCGACCGCCTTCGTTGCTGCACTTGTACACTTTACTCGTTGTCATGAACAAACAAGCTCACTGTGTGAACGGAATCGCAAAAACAGTCTCATTTTAAGTTAATTACTTGCTCCTATTTGGGCCAATTTGGTGGTTGAAAAATTTGTAGGCCATTACACAAATATGAATATAAATATGCCTACTGTATTTTTAAGTTATGTACAACATAAAAGCAATAAATGTATATAATTATGACTATGCTTTATTATTTTTATTAAACATGGCACAAAAAACTTTACAGAAAAACAAAATCACGTAATGGTCAGGCGGTATTTTTGCTTAAAAAATCAGATAAATTAAAGAAGAGAAATTGTAAAGTAATTCTTAAAAATCAGTAGGCGGTGCAAAAAGAGATTAATCACTGAATGGATAAACGATGTCACAAACCATAAACAGTAAGAAATTTAAAAAAAATCGTAAGGTAGTCTATACTAATATTATAAAGAGGTAAAGTTTGTAAACTTTTTTTTTTGTTTGTATGTAAGGGGTAATCCCCGGAACTAAACATCCGATTTAAAAGATTCTTTCACCAACATTTAGAATAAGCTTTTAGGGTGGACATAGGCTATATTTTAACTTGCGAAAGTACTGACCCTCCGTAGACGAAGTCGCGGGCGGAAAGCTAGTGGTTTATAAGGACGCAGGTAGTATTTTTACAAGCTTTTATTTAATGTATTTATGCGCAATGTTAGACAAGATAGCACCGCTGTGTTAAGGCTCGTTGGATTTGTCTTGATAAGCAAATGTGCAAAGCAAAGCAAATTAATGTGTAAAAAAAGTACGGTCAGCAAGAAAAGTTTGTCCCAAAATTTACATTTTTTTACAGAAACTTATTTATTACTTATGCAATTATTTTATTTCACATATTTAGTAACATGTTGTTTTGAAGAGAAAGGACACGTTGAATATATTGCACTTTTATTTTATATATGACAGTTTAGCAACAAAATGTACTGATTAATAAACCAATTTTAATTACTTTGCTTATTAGAATGAATGAATGAAATATTTATTCAGCTATAAAAATTATTATTAGACTGCAAAGTGTTCTTTCCTACTTTGTCCGACTTATTCATTTTCCTTACTTAAATTTTTATTGTAATAGGCAAAAGCTACTTTGTTACCAACATTAATGGTTTTCCGTGCAATAGTACTAAAACATTGTTTGTGAGCAATTTGTACTTAAATGTTCGAAGATTGCTGGAATAGTAATAAATATATTTATTTTGAAATATTATGCGATTTCATAAGATCACTTTGTACTCAGTCGCCTTGTTTTTTTCCCGAAATCAGTCAAAATTTTAAAATAATACTTAGCGTTCAGTGACGTACAAAATTTTGTTATAAAAAAATCTTTGGCTTTTCAGTTAAATGAATACGAGATAACAAAAAATACAGTGACAGCGTTTACACTGATTCGGATTTTCATACATTTACATGGCTCATTTGCAGCGTTTACGGGTAATGCCAGAAAAAGTGAATTTGCTGTAACCGACAATAAAAAGGAAAGCAATAACTTCTGTGACATAACAGGAAAATAGTTTGACAGATAGTAAAAAAAATCGTTCTAAAAACGGCACCGGTCGGTTAAAAACTAAAGAATTTATGATTTTTTTTTGTAAAATTCGAAAAGTTTTTGGGCTCTGGTGTAAAGTTTGGTTTCTGCGGGTTAGAGCGTTTACGCTTTTTACTGTCGATATATACAAGTTTCTCGTTTAATAAGTAAGATAAGATTTGAAAACAAAATAAACAACGAGAAAAGTTTCCCTCGTCATCATAATTTAAGCAATGTTTCTAATCTCATCGACACCTTTACGTCTGTTACTAAAAAGATATATCTTCCGAGGATCAAAAATGAATAAAAATGCAAAAAAGCAAGTGAAATACTTATTTAACTTTGTTTTCAACTCTGTATGGAATGGTTAGAGAAGGAGAAAATAAAGAGATCTAATGGGAAGAAACGGGATTGTGTAAAAGTAAGACCTGTGAAAAAAAAGGATGTGATTAAATGCAATTGAGTGGAATTCATATTGTGCAGAATCGCGACTAGGAAGAAACAGGATTGTGTAAAAGTAAGACCTGTGAAAAATAAAGAATGTGATTAAATGCAATTGTGTAGAATTCATATTGTGCAGAATCGCGACTAGGAAGAAACAGGATTGTGTAAAAGTAAGACCTGTGAAAAATAAAGAATGTGATTAAATGCAATTGTGTAGAATTCATATTGTGCAGAATCGCGACTAGGAAGAAACAGGATTGTGTAAAAGTAAGACCTGTGAAAAATAAAGAATGTGATTAAATGCAATTGTGTAGAATTCATATTGTGCAGAATCGCGACTAGGAAGAAACAGGATTGTGTAAAAGTAAGACCTGTGAAAAATAAAGAATGTGATTAAATGCAATTGTGTAGAATTCATATTGTGCAGAATCGCGACTAGGAAGAAACAGGATTGTATAAAAATAATGACTGTGAAAAATAACGAATGTGGTCAAATGCAATTGTGTATACCTACTTGACACCGGCTTGAATATATTTCATGTACCTATTAGGTAGGTACTAAATATGCAATTCCTAGGACTCCTAGGAGGCCGGTCTTTATTTAACCCTTTTTATCGGGTTTTTGAAGACGGTTTTATTTTTTGTTAAATTTTTTTTAACTTTTCCAGTGCGTCACGAAAAT
Organism: Tortrix viridana; assembly: GCA_963241965.1. Classification (NCBI taxonomy): domain Eukaryota; kingdom Metazoa; phylum Arthropoda; class Insecta; order Lepidoptera; family Tortricidae; genus Tortrix; species Tortrix viridana. The sequence continues at coordinate 4,977,538 of OY725181.1, forward strand.
CAGTCATACATTTAGGCCCGGTTTGACCAAAGTTTTTACAGGGGGGTGACGCTTACTCTGGGGTTTAAATGTCGAAATGCCATAGTAATCTGTCATGAATCTCACATTTTAATCTCAGAGTAAGCGTTATACCCAGTATAAGAAGTTTGGTCGAGGCCTTAGTATAGTTAATTTTTGTGATGCAATGGAAAATAATGTACGCTCAAATAATGTACTACGAGTAACAGTTTCTGCCATCACAGAAAGTACAAATCGTTTAAATTAAAAAGAAAAAAAATACCAAAATACACTAGAAATCAGAAATCAAGAAATCAGTCAATCAAAAAAATAATGAAAAACCGTCATGAGATAAGTTTGCACTTTAATTTAAATTCTTATATTAATTTGAGACACTCACATTTATTTGGTTAGGTACATTTCGTCATCATTTTGTTATTACGACTGGCGAATCAGACTAATAAATAATACTCATATCGGCATGAATCATGACGACTCACGGCTTCTATCTTAAAAGCACTGATGTACCGAACTCTCCATCTGTGTACGACTCGCTCTTGACCGGTATTATAGGAAACTAGAGTTGTGTTCTTTTGTTCATCGACAATTTTAAATCTGCTTAAAAAGTGTTAAAACATACTTGAAACTATGAATGGTGTTATATTTTTACTACATAAAAAAATTAACCTTTTCCGTCTGTTGAGAAAATACAGTCAAGAAAGTTAAGTCCTCGAAACCGTTAAGAGCTTGGTCAACAATATATAGGAAGATATATTTTATTGTATCATGTTACAGTGAAAGCTTTTACCCCGCAGTCCGCACATGCCTCTATAAAGAGGTAAACAACCGGCTTATGATAATACAGTGTTATAGAGGCCGATGACAGAATCGTCTAGCCTTCGACAGACGACAACACGTCTGGCGAAGGGATTACATGCCAATAAATCAAGAGTTTATGCCCCCAAAATATTTGCCTGGTGCTTTGACAGCAAGAAACGTCAAAGACCCATAATGAAGACAAAAAAAATAGTTGCAAAATTCATAATTACTCTATGGAAAATTTGGTTTTCTTGTCATGTTCTTATCATGCAAAAGAGTTGCAATCATGATGTTACCATATGGTAACATGGTAAAATATAAAGGGTACTATAGTAACCGAGCTAGCGCTTCGTTTTTGTATTTATAAATTAAAGCTTCCTAGATAAATGGTCTAAATATGGCGTAAATCGAATCAAAACATAAGCTTAATACGAATACATACTTACGAAATAGGCGACCTATTTAAAACTATTTTGAGATTTTGCCAAGAAATATATAAGACATGTTATAAAATGTATTAAATGTGTATGGGTTTTATTCAGTTTCGTGTCACTTAAACATTAGCCTTTTCGTTTACAAATAAATAATATATCTAATGTGGGTATTGGTTTAAGAATCTTTTAGCTTTGATTTAGCTCAGTTACTACACAACCAACGGAAAAAGGCACGTAGGGAGGCCCGAGAAGCGCTGGGCGGATGACATAACCACACTACTGAGAAAAACCTGGATATAATTAGCACATAACAGAAAAATAATATGGACTGAACTGGAGGTGGCCTATACCCAAAGTTCCCTGTTACAAATTAATCAACGAACCATAATACAATGTAAAAATAATATGTTTATTTAAGTGTACGTATGTAGTTTTTAAGATATTACTAAAAATAGCTGTAAGTAAACATTGCAAAGGAAAATAAAATACTTTATAATTATTATTATATTATACCTACTACATAACCAAAACCCGCACTACTAAAATTACAGTATCAGTCAGTTCAGATCCATACGGAATAAATTATGCAATGTAGTTTTCATGTCGTCCGTTCATCCTTTGTGTAATTACATTGCGCCACTTTTAAGACAAAGCGCCCATAATAAATTAAAGCAAGAGGGTGCAGTGGAAATTTAATTTCCACGAAAGCCAAATGAGTTCAAATCAGTAAGGATACGTCCGGGGAGGAGGCATTTTTCGCACTAAATCCAAACAACGGGGAACCGTAGTTAGTGCCCGTGACGAGCGGGAATGAATGACGTCGCATTTTTCTCGCTAACTCCGCGTCCTCCGCAATAAAAGATTCATGAATCCAAAATGCACGCTGGAGAAGGCGTAAGCTATTAAAACTTGGAGTTTGTCCGTAACTTTTATTTAATTCACTTAGTGTTTGGTCAATTTTGAGATTTGTAGATGAGTATGCAGTACTGTTTGGATTTGTTAGAACGAACCTTCCTAGGTCCCTGGGCCTTAGCCAAAATGCATTACGCTAACGAGCGTTTCTTTTCGTTTCGTTTTTAAACAAATCGCGTCACTGGTAGATCACGTGACTACCACGTGACTATGACGTGATCTACCAGTGACGCGATTGGTTTAAAAACGAAACGAATAGAAACGCTAGTTAGCGTAATGCATCTTGACTAAGGTCTCTAAGATGCGCTACGATACGATACGCTAACGATTTTTGAAAATCTAAAAAATGTATGGAATGGACATAAGTGGCTGACGCTGCTGATAAATAAATATAGGTCATGTAAGCAAATTAACATTTATACAAAAACCATAAGCATAATATATTATTATGTATACCGAATTTAAAAAAGAAGGATATGTAAAGGTGAACATATGAACCCTTGTGCGATTAAATTAAATGGCAAACATCAAATTGTTTATTTACGGATTTATTTTTCATTAGATCCGTGATTTTTTTTAATGTAAGTACATTGCAAAATGTTAGAAATTTCCGAAAGAAATAAAAAATCGTGGAAAAATGCATCTTACAAAGATTTATATTTTAAAGTATTTTTTCTCGAGAATATAGCAACTGCAAAATGGCGATATCATAATCATAAATACCACTAAAATAACCTTCAATAACAAAAATACGTATAAATAATGCAATTCCATGACAATCTGCATTTGTTTTTGTAAACAAACAAAGCGTAGTTGTAGCTCCGAGTTTTAAAAATGATATTGTTTCATAGGTACGTATTTTGCATAATGTATCGCGGGATTGCTCAGGCGCCGGCGGGCGTGCGGGAACTATGCGCGGCGGGTGCGGAATGCCGACGATTTGACAAAAGGCCGCGGAGTGCGAACTGCCGTTATGAGCAGCTAATAAATACAGAAGGGAGGCGATCAAATGGATGCATGAGTTGCTCCGCTCTTTACTGAATTTGAGGGCAAAAGGTGTTCACGCGCCTTAGGGGAGTTTTAAGTTACGATAATCGAGAGCAAAAGGCGCGTTTTCCAACACAAAATATAAAAGGTACGTTTTCGTTTTGAAATAAAATACTTAACGAAAAATATAATGCTTCTATTGTGTCGATTGGAATCATTTTCAAGACGCAGATACTAATAATTGATTGGAGGATTAGTCAGATTTACTTAGCGTAATATGTGTCGAGATGATGGCTGGTGATATTACAGCAAGAAAAATCCTCTTGGAGTAAGCGTTTTCAGCGCAAACATGTTTAGACGTCAGATTTATGTTTTCTGATCCATCTGCCGTGCCGTCTCGCATAATATTGCGGACGGACTTGGAAAATAATAAAGGCAGAGAGATAAGGTTTTCGTCTGTTCAAGAGAACAGCGAAATTGAGTTGGGACAATTTTATTTTACATTTTCCTTAAGCAAACACATTTGTGTTTACTTGATTTTGTTATGACATTATGTGATTAATAAAGATAAACGTGTTTTGAAATACAATTCCAAGGCATATTAATGAATAGTGTCAGGATAATGGCCTGAGTCTTTCGATTAACTCTTTTGCGATGTATGAATTATATCATTGCAATTACGTTACAATACCAGTTAAATGGTGTATTACCTGCTGATAGGATTTAGTCTTTCTAGATTCATAAATCTAGGAAAAGAAGTTGTGTCGCAACAGGAAGTAAAGCAATTGTAGGAAGCCAGGTGGTGTTTTTCTTATATTACGCGAATATGTTACGCGAGTATGTTGTAACTAGTCTAGCCCCACTGTTCCATGAGCCCTCAGCAGTTGCACTCAATAATACCATTGTTGAGAGACGGTAAAAGTTACTGTTAGAAGCAAAGAGTTTGACTTAAAAAAGGAGAAAGAAAAACTGATAAAGGATAATCCTTTATTAAAACCGCGTAGGTAAAAACTCACCGCCGAAAAACACGACTTTGAGATTGATATTTTTGTTACGGTCGATTCAAAGACAATTACTACATAATTCGTATTAAGTGTTCATCAAATGTGAAAAAATAACTCGTCCGAGGTAAGGGTTTACTTAACAATTTTCACGAATTATGAACTAGTGATCTTTTCAATTATAACATTGGGTATCGTGATCTTATTATGTTGGTGAAAGTACCCAAGTGGCAAGGTTAAGCTGTCTGTTTAAACGGCTAAGCGGATAATTAATGATATCAGTCACAATAATGTATGTATAGGCTGTATTTTGGATTCAAATTATAGAATGCTGTGGATCCTAAAACAATATTAGTTTCCGAAAGAAAAGCAACACATGAACTGTAGACGAACAAAGTTTTTAATCAACTAGAGAAAATAATTAAGTGAGCCAGCACTACTCATACTGATCGTATAAGCCATATTTCCTCTAGCTTGCAATGTCCAAATAAATTGTACCGGAGATTAAAATCAAACATCTATCAGACAACAGAAACAAGAACGAAATAATAAAAATAGGTTGTAGCGCAGCAACTTTCTTCGGGCAGTGGAGCGGAAAGACGAACCAATTTCTGAGCCGATGCGGAGCGTTTTGTTGGAAATAGCTTTCCTTCAATCTGCATTTTCTTGCTGATTTACCAACTTTCATATAGGATGGAAACTTAGTGGATGGAACTTGGGCGGATACACGTAGAATTATTGCAGCCGTAGCGTTGAGATGCAGTGGATAATGTTTAAAGTCGCAAGTCCAACCTTCCCGTAAATAGTATTGGTCTTGAGTAAGTGATAGCTTGCTTATAGTTGACTAATGAACGCCTGTGACTTTATACGCGTAGGTTATTTCCCATTCATTCTCAATTTATTTCCGTTAGGGGTTGAATTTTGGAAAACCTTCCTTAGTCAAGTGCACCTGTTTACTATTTGAGTAGGTATTTATTAAATAATCAAGTCCCTAGGTCCAGAGACTAAAGCTGTAAGTTAACTGTCAGTAAGTCACGAATGCCGTATTAACTGTTTAATATGAAGCTGTTCGTTTTAACCGACACTCGAGGGACTGTTATGTAGATGATTGATGTTATTTACATTGTGTAAGTGATAAGTAGGTAAAAACAGACATAACCAAGGTAATTCCTTGAATATTTTATTTGAAAATAAGGACAAAGATATTAATCAAAGTTTAATTAAAAAAATCTTTTGTAGCGTGGCTCGATCTGACCAGTTTGTTACACAAAAATTATTTGAGGCGTCGTGGGCTGGAAGGATTAAATGAATTAAAGGGATCTGCGAGGACCATTTAATATTCCTTTGTTAGAGGATTAGCTAACTAAAGAAAAGGTAAACGCTAATAAATTTAAATACAAAAGATAATTTACCCGAGAGGCAATTTCATATAAATTTGAAGTTAATTAAATTCTAAATTTGATTATTTTAGCCTGCGTCAAATTCGTCATACTTTAGTGATTCGTATATTTTTATAATTTTGCATTAATGAAGACATAAATAAAAAATAGCACGGTTTCAAATATATACTTACCAAATGCCGTATAAACTTATGAACCTCGACCGTAATAACAATTCAAACCATAAGGCCATCGAAGAAATAAAATCCCCTTGCATCGCACTACAAGAATAAATCAAGAACGTTCACGTCACGTGGCTCGAGCTAGTTCAGAGAAATCCCCGCTCCCGCTGTCCATAGACACGTGTATTTGATAGCACACTCATAAAGTTTCGAGTTCGATTACCGACACAAGTGAGATGTGTGCAGGAGAATTAACAACAAGCGGGCTTCGTCTCACGTGACTGGAATATTTGAGAGCCGCTCGTTTTGCATTTTGAAATGATCTAATTATAGTGTCGGAAGGTGCAATAGTTTTAATAAAGATGCGCCTTTGAATAATAAGCGTTAGAGGGATAAATCAATACTAAAACATCAAATATCCTTTCGTCATGAAGATTGTTACATCGGCTAAAAATTAAATCCAAACCATGGTAAGCTGCGTTTTCATTAGTTATGTGAAAGGTAGAAGCAGAATGCGTGGACAAAATCCACCAATAGGACACCTACATCATTTTCCTAGATTCTCACAGGGTAACAAAGTATCCTAATGATGCATTTTTTCTTCGCGCACCGCTTCGTTACGTGGCTCTGGTGGAAATGCAGTATAAGAACCCGTTTTATTATTTCTTCAAGGTTTATGTTATTCAATGGGCACGTGGCGAGTCATGATTGGTTAAGTATTTTTAGTTTTATAGTTCTATTTTCATTTTAGGGATGACAAATAGACGAATTGTAGGGTACTTATCTACATTCGTTGCCCAAATAAGTAAACAATGATCTACTGAGAGATGATAAATATATACTTCATATTATATAATAAGACTAACTGTAATTATTTGACGATATAAATATTACTTTAAATTAGAGCGCTGGTTTTCCACATGCCATGCGTCACATAATTATAACTGTCACCTTGTCATCGGAAATAAAACGCGAAATGTACTCAGATGGAAATAAATAATCCGAAATTGTTGTTCCATGAAATGGAAGGAAGAAATCAAATTTTTCTCTTAAATGCGCCATTTATTCTCTGGCCATTTTCGATTGTAAATCAGCTAATGGAGTGAACGTGACGGGAATCCGGTGTAGGATAAAAGCTGCTATGGAAATGAACTTGAGCAGCCAAATTGCGTACTTCTTCGTAATATGCAACAGGTACTAATATTAATTTTCGTGCATGAGAGACTACTGACCATTATTTCCACTATTGCGGCCAACTTGCTTGCGTATAGTACCTATTTTAGGGTGCCGAACCAAAACTGAACAAAAATACCTTCAGTGATATTACTATGCTTGTTTGGTTTGTATAACAAATAAAATGCAAAATTTTCAATTTCATAATAATTACTGAAAATAAGAAAAGATAATTAAAAAAAAGCAATTTTTAATAGCTAAAATGCGAATTGATTCTAATAGATTTGAGTCAGGCCTAAACATACCTGTTTGGACATGTACGTCTTGAACTTGGTTGAACATCGACAAAGCATCAGTGAATTATTTCAAAGAATAACTCTATTGGGCGTTTAATTTCCAAAAACAATTTCCCAGTTAGTTCAATGTTTTTAACGGTGACTTTGATCGCGATGTTCTTCGTCGAAGCAACACGTTCGTCGTACATAACTCTGTTTGACGCCTACGAGCACGCGGGCTACTAAAAGTCACCAATATTCCGCTGTCAAACTCACGGGCGAGTTATTTTTATAAATTAACGCAAAGAAACTCCAACTGTCGTGAATCATATTGTTATAAATATTAAAATCGTTATGGTAGCTCTTATTAATTTGACAATTTATTAAGCCGGGTTAAAACAAGGTGAAACCTTTTGGGAAGCCTGTCGTTATAAATTAAACTTGTACGCGACTCAAAAACTATTTTGTTAGTCTTATCGTGACCAACAACTAACAAAAGAAAGACGTCCAAGTTCGTTACAAAGCAATCAGGGATCAATCCCTACCCAGTGCATTGCACAACGATGCAACTCTTCACAAAGCGCAACTTTACTCTAAAAAGGACGTCACAAACGACCAATTCTGTTAAACGCATCTACTGCAGCAAAATAACGTTAAAAGGCTGACGCGGGGTGGCAGTAACACTCGTAACAAACGTCGTTATCCTACATTTGGGGGTGAACAAACCGCCGCGAGGACTCGGCGCGACTTGCCGGCGTCTCCATGGCTGCTCGACAACGCTACCAACAAAAAGACAGTAAAAACAAAGCAACTCCTTACCCTCATACTCCCTTTTACTTTTGCCGACAGTGGCTGACCCTAACCGCTATTAGCTCGCGAAAGAATTAAGCGTATTCATAGAGATTGCCAAGATTTAGCGCTCTATTTAGTATCGTACGCCAATAGGTCAACCAACTTCGTAACGTAATAGATTTATTTTCTGATAAGGTTATTCATAAATTCTCTAACCCGCTTCGCATCATTTATAGCGACAAGTAGGAAGTATTTTATTACACAAATACAATTGACGCAGTAATATTATGTATAATAAGTATTCATTCAATTTAACAAAAAAAATTAAACGAAGCTTATAAAAATGAGCTTATTTTTTTTTTATGTCCGCTAAATTTGCCGGTGAGTGTATTTACGTATACATGAGCACAGGATATTTTAATCTTGCTAAAGCTACAATATGTTCTAACACAAAAGCCCTCAAGTAGGGGAGTTGCACTTAAGGAGAGCATTACTACGTTGCAGTGGTCTCACAGCAGTGTCGAGAGTCCGAGATCGCTGTCGGGACACTATAGTTGCATGATACTGCAATAACACTCAACATCCTGTCCGCAGACACTCGTAATATTGTGCTGAGACTCGCTTTTGTAATGTCAAACGGATGATTAAACCAGAAGCAACATAATAGTCGCTTGTTTATTATTCTCATGTGCATTGTTTTATTAAGTTAATGCAGTAAATAAAGGTTTATTATTCAACCTAGTATTTTTATATCATTAAAGTCACGTAACATGATTCATCCGTTACGCTTTCGATAATGTTTTCAGCATTAAAGAAAAATAAAAAATGTATACAAGCGTTCGCAAAATGAGGATGATTTTTCTCTATTTTTCTTAATATGTTAGCGTATTATCGATTAATTCTGAAATAGTACGGAGAGCATAATTTACCCTATTGGCTATTAGACAGTAAAGCGCAACACAGATTAATAGTTCGCCGGCAGTCCCAGCCTGGCCGGCGGCCTGCGCCGGCTGAAATCTATGAAGATAATGTATGAAATCGTACGAGAAACTGATAGTGTCCTAATACAAGTACGATGAACTGACAGGCCGAGATCGGCCGACGGACTGTTAGTCTGTGTTACCCTTTAAATGCTGTTTCACTAGCTGCGGCACCCACGCTGCAAATAGGTCAAGGCGGATATTTATTTGGTATGTTTTTCCTTTTCATTTATGGGTTGTTCTCAATAATTTTATCCGCAAAATCTTAAATTTTCTTCTACACTAATATTATAAAGAGATAAATCTCCGGAACTACACACCAGATTTCAAAAATTCTTTCTTTCTATCTTTTATTTAGAATATTTTAAATTACGAAAGCACTGACTCTCCGCAGGCGAAGTCGCGGGCGGAAAGCTAGTAGTTAATACTTGAGTAATAACATCGCTGAAACCATCGCTGTTGAATTAAATTGTGTCAGAAATGAAGAAGCGCTGACTTTTTACGAAAATTTTGCGGCATGACAGATTTGATTTATTTCTAGTAGTGTGAGCACGGAACGAGCAATTTCGCCATCTATGTCAGTAAGTAACACAGAGGGAAGTTAGAGTTTCAGTTTATTTTATTAATTTGTGTGGAATGATATATTATTTCATTGTTTTAGTACGTAAGTACTCATTGCAATTTTAAACTCTTCAAACCTTTCCGATTACAAGGATCGAAAGATTTTTTTTGTGTAAGTAACTCATGTAGGTAGGTACTAAATTAACTTGATAGCAACGATCAAAATCTAAAACCGGTTTGCACAGCAGAAAGTTCTCTTTACGGCATCTAATTACCTAACGCCTTTTCGCCATTTAAGCGGGGGAGTTTGTTTTAGCTTGACCTTTCGCTCACATATTTTTTTATATTGAACACCTTTTACTGACTTCATGTAATAAATAAAACTGCAAAAGCGCCTGAATTGACAAAAAAAAATTACCTACCAAATTCAATACTCATATGAATTCCAATTCAAATTAAATTAACGTTGTAACGGTTTAAATCAGATTTCGTACTGTCTTGTCATAATATTATTCGGTCCGCGAGCAGCGAGACGGCTTGTCTGCCCGCTCCCGGTTCCCTTGTTTATCTGGGGAGGCAGCGGCGACGCCGGCAAGGCAGCGGCGCCCCGCGGCAGTGCCTACGCTGCCCTCTCAGCGATGGGACGCTCGCTCCCCGCCCTCGCTCCCTCCGCCGCACGCGCTCGGTCCAAAACACACAGGTGAATCAACTACGCACACAATTCTCCCATGTAAACGCGAAAATGACTCTTTTTATACATTTATACTGTGTGATATGGATAGCGTTATTGACGGGCTGCTGCAGCACGACAGGTGAGTTGCAATTAGCATTTTTATTGAGTTCGTTCGAACTTGTAAAAAGTTCATAAAGTGACGTTTTAATTGGAATTGTGGTTCCTATTAGTTTAACACGACTACCACTTCATGACGTAGGACTACTTTGTTTTATAATTAAAAACTTGATTGGTAAATATAAAACTACAAACTATGTAGCTGTCCGTTTGTTTGTTTTATTAAAGCTAATTACTGAACAAATAAAATAACACTATGCAACATAATTATTTAAGGAATGTTGCGGGCAAAAGCTTATAAGCGATAAAAGAACCAGTGCCAAAAATGGAATGGAACTACGCGTTTTACTACTGAAAAATATAATAAACGCACTTTTGCCCGCGACTTCGTCTGCTCCCTCGGACACTGTCCAATTTTCCTGGATAAAAAGTATGAAACTGCACTGAAACTATCTCCATACCAAATTTCATCTAAATCGGTTCAGCAGTTTAGCTATAAACATACAAACAAACAAACTAATTTTCGCATTTAGTAAGTAAAATACTTACTCGTATTAGTAAGGAAGTAAGGACTGTAATAAAACTTCATAAAACCCCCTTAATAAAAAGTCTAAAGCAAGATATTACGATGTAATAATATAATATGTTTTAAACCTTTATATTTTTGCGTGTCTGTCCGTCTGTCTGTCATCGGCAGAGCGGTTTTATCGTTTCTTATTAAAACAAATCGGTCGAGACAATCGAAAGTCAAAGACACTGAGAGGAGCTCGTTTTTAATTTTTTTCGGTTATTTTAATACTTATTGACATCTTGATCAAGATCTTATTAAGTCAGACTAAAAAAACTAGAGCTTCAATATCAGCACCGCTGCGCTATTTAGTTTTATGGGCAATCTTCCAACCGATACTGCTTCAGTTTTTTAAACTGTTTTTGTTATACCCCATGTTTCTATTCTCTAATTTATTAAAAAAAAGGAAACACTAGTGTTCCATTTATTTTTGACATTGTTTTATGTACTTCTATCTGACTCGACATAAGTTTGTCGTGTGCGTATTTAGTTCTTCCCGATTTCTAAATTTTCTGGGAAAAGTTTACTATTTTTTCTCTTCCTAAAAATTTTATTCGTACTATTACGAACATTTCATGAAAAATGCCAAATTGGTCCAGCCGTTGTATTTGTTGTTTTTAAAATTTTATATTATTATATATTCATTATTTAAAACTGACATGTTATGTAAACATGCTAAATTAATAATAATCCTAATCTTAGAATCTAAATAAAAGTGCATTCAACATCAATCCCTCGAATTTACTCGGTAATAAATTAAGAAAACAATCCTTATCAGATAAATAAATCCCGAGCTTCAACTATAAGATTTATTCAGAGGGTAGAGAAGCACTTGTTATATGTCATAACTCAGTTAACAAGGGGACAGAAGCACAAACAGAATGTACAGGGGCCGGCTTACCCGTGACGCATCGACGGATATCCGGAGTCATCCCCGGCGGCCATGACAGTTATGGATGTATTTTATCTCCACAATAAACATTAGCGATGGGTAACATTCCGCATCTCAGTCATGCTTGGGGGAATTGATTTCGGATGACGCATGGCGATAAAATCTTCAGGCTTAAAGAAAACTTTGTACACCTCTTAAAACAACTTTCGGCTTTGTACCTCTTTTTCACTCACTCTCATACACTTTTTAAGAGCTTTCACACTGTACCTATTTAATTTTCAATTAGTTAGTAATTTATACTGATTGAGCTCTTACATGCCCTTCTTGACACTAAAAAATGCGACACATGTTTTAGCACAATCAAATCAATCAATGAACTTTTTATGGTATGGAGGAGACAAAAGCGTCACCTGACGACAAGTAGATACTTATTTGCAATCTCAAGACTGCCTTACTAACTCAAGACAAATCTGAGGACTATTACTGGCCATTTTACCGGTTGTCATAAATCAAATCATTTACCTCACCGCCGATCATAGACGAAAGTCCATGAACAAGAGAGAAAACGCAGATGCGTCGCCATATATATGAGAAGGCTCGAGAATTCATGACTCAGAATCGCGTGTTACAGGCTCATTATGACGTCAGAACTGAACTGACCCTACTGCATCTCATAAATTTTCCGTTTTTACTTCAGACATGTTTACATTTTTTTGTATAGGTATTTATTTTTTTCTGTACTAAAAATATTCTTCCAATTCGGATGAGATGGATTATGAGGCCACAATAACTTTTGCATGGGACCCTTATCGATCTTCATTATAAAACATCTGCTGCTAGCTATGTGTCCTACTTGACCGGCCTTTGTATGAATTATTCAGTACTACATGGGTTCTTCAGAATACTATTGTCATAAGACAAAGACCGAACAGATTTTATAGAGATTTTCGAGTCGGATTTGAATCTAAGCCTTATTTATTCCAAAGGGTTCAAAGCTTACTGAATTGAAGAGTTTATTGTTTAAGCATATTCAAATTAGACGTTACGTAAATATGAATTAGTACTTAAGGAACTAAGTTTGTTTGCTACGCTTTCACAGTTTACCGCTGAACAGATTTTCATGAAATTTAGTACCAAAATTGCTTAAACAACAATAAATGACAGGGAACACTTTTCATCTCAGAAAAAAATATAGTTCCTGAGGCAACAGCGATAAACGAGTTCTTCGCGGCCGAAGTGGTGGTGGCGGCTGAATATTTGATATAACTTATGATAGAAAATTCAAAACCGTCAGTTTTTCTAACTTGTATGCGCGAGCGAGGAGTATCCGCTTAAATAAATTGCAAATTACAAAAAGCAACCTAGCTCTCTATCGCAAAAATATGGACGGAATGGCGCTAAAAAGAAAGTATGTTTAATGTGTCATTTAAAGAGAAACCTTGGCGTATAAGTTCCTCAATCTCTGTCCCAGCGCATATTTGTTGTCGATGAACGTGTTGTCTCGGAATTTTCACACTCCGCCCAGTGCATCCGATGTTCAAACAAACATACGTGCCAGCCGCTAGGCAACAACGCTTAGGTAGCGGAAGTTTGTGAAGTAGGTATATTTAATTTACACTCCTGACCTCCTTACAGCACACTCAAAGATTTAACTAATCCCTGAAATATTGTCATTGTAAATGTCACAAAATCGACGAAACCCCGCTGCGCGGAGCGCCTATTTTCGAGGGGTTGGTTTTTGGGCATAATATATAGCAATCAAATGGACCTTACCCACGTGGTTCAATGTATAATTTCAATACTAGTAGGGTTGTTAAGGACCTCGAGGTTGCATTTTTGCAAGCACGAGATAAAATTTGACAGGTGCTAGGTAAATTAATACATCTATTTCATATTCTAACGTAAGTCTTAACGCTTAAGGTTTAAAATAAAAGTGTCCTGTCTTGATTAACGCTATAAAAATGTGAAAACCGCAATAGTCGCTTAGTAATAAAAGGTAATAAGTAAAAATCAGGACAAGACACATTTATTTTAAACCTTAAGCGTTAAGTTTTACGTTAGAAAGTCCAATTTTATCTCGTGCATGAATGTTAAGCCCACAGGTGTATATATGTGTATATGGGTGGTCTGAGCTGATTTAGCCCGGTAGGCGCGAGGTACCATGCAGGTGGGCAGGAGAGAGGGGGGAAAATTGCATCTGCCGCGGCTCACTCTGAACGAGATATCTTTAGACAACAAGCAACTAGGTCGAGTTTGGTATCGTTTTCGTATATTTATTATTACTTTATTTAGGAATTCAGTTCTGGAATAAAAAGAAACTCCGCTTACACAAAAAATCTTAAAAGTGACTTAAAATTTACCGAACTTTGTGGCTGCAACTGCTCGAAAGAATAGGTTAATTATCATCATCATCATTTCAACCAAACGTCCCCTGCTGGACATAGGCCTCCCCCAAGGTCCTGCGCTGCTTGAATTGCATGAAGACACAGCGTGGGTAGACCTCCAGCAAGGTGGACCGAAGACGTGGTTAAAAAATGGGTTAATAATGTGCAATTATTTTCATGCTGTGTATTTACTGTAATGTGGAAAGTGCCTGCAAATAATAACACGGTCACTAGAACTATATGCATTATTAATATTATTATGCAGTTACCCACCTTACTTATCTATTCCGCTAATGTTATAAATTGGAAAAAATCATTGCATGTGTGACCCTCAATCACGCTTAAAAGATTTAATGAATTTGAATGAAATAAGGCACACAGGTAGTACGTTTCATTTAATTTCATTTAATTTCATTTATTCAGTTTCGACAAATAAACACAGTATACAAGTACAGTAGTAGTAGTTCGTGTACTATATTGAAATATAAAATACTAATTATCCCGGGAAATTTGACTGTTCTCGGGGAAAACACAATAGACGATTCGAGTTGCACGCCTACGGAGTCGCGGACGCACCGCTAGTTATAATAAACACTGAAATGTTGACTTATTTATTTATATACCATTTTTATTAGTTGAACAATATTTTGAGGCCGTAAAAGTCATCAACAAATAAGAAAATACCGATTTATTGTAGAAATATCAACTCTATCCAACTGCCCCTCTCAGTGCAAAGTTCCGGAGTGCAACAGAAAATATTGGTTTTATATACTTATACCTTATATAGGTATCATAATGAATTATGTTTTTCTAATTTACAAAAACAAGGCTGTTTGGCCATAACTTTATTTTATATATTAACTTTATAATTTAATTTGTGAAAAAGGATTAACATTTTTATATTTTTGAGGATAACTTTGTTTTGTATGAGTGGGGTTGAAGGACCAGAAATTCTTTTTTATATGAAAACGATACCAAACTTGACCTTATAGTTGCTTGTTGTCTAAAGATACCTCGTTCGGAGTTTCTTAGCACCTCTACTATACAAATGTATAGTAATTGAGTCACTGAATAGAGAAGATGTCAGTCAGGAAGGTACAATCAAGCAAATAAATGGTCTTTAAATTTTAACACATCTTCCTATGAAATAAAATGTCGCTAAAGTCATTCCTTTGAATTAACAGACGCATCTTATCACATGTATTATTAAAATTTATTGCATTTTCCCGCGATTCCGTCCGCGTAGAAGTCGTTTATCCTGTATCCCACGGGAACTATCAAATTTTCTGGCAAAAAAACTATACTTAGTCCTTCCTCGGGACTCAAACTATCTCCATAACAAATTTCATCTAAATCGGTTCAGCGGGTACAGAGTTCCATTCGCATTTATAACATTATAGTAATTATATAGTAATTTTAGTAATAGTATTATTGAGGCCCGGCGTAACGGCACTGGCCGTAGGTAGGTATAAACGTAAAACTAAATGGACTGTATGAATAAAAACAAAATACTGCTACACCCGGACGCAATGTGAAGGAGAGGAACCTGTGTAGATATATAATTGACTGTGAGTAATGTTTTAAATAGATTATTTGATAATTTGTGACTTGTGAGGAAACTTTTTGATGCGAACACAAACAACGATATCCAGCAACTGACGGATTTATTTGACAACTTTTTTCGACCCAAACTCATTTCCACAATATTAAGCCTATCTCTCTCACACACATACACTCGACCATTCTCCTCTCTTTCTCGTTTCCCACACTGTGGAAAACATGTTCAGACCTGCACGCTTGGGATCAAATTGGACCAATCAAGAATCACCTAATTTGAATGACAAACTTGACAACTACTTAAATCTACTTATAACTAGTTATCTTAAGCTAGGTATTTACAATTAAAAACAATAATACTAAGTATACGTAGGTCGGCCGTCAACAAGTATCGTGCCGTAAGGGTTAAAGCTTATCTTAACCGTCTGCGGGATCCTCCGTGGTGTAAAACGCGCGTTAGGAAACTGTCACAGAATCGGTTTCGGAACTTAATCAATGTCCTCTTAATTACTTCGAAGTGTATCGTAATGAATTCAGTTTGTTCTGCGCTCTTTCTCCGCTACGTAAAACAAAAAGAAACTCCTCTTAAATTGGTTTGAAGATTGTAAAACTTTTTTCATAAATCAGTAGGTACGCCGTAATAGCGGTGGTCTTTAAATTATTTAAATAAAGTTGTCCTAATTTAATAGTCTTTTACTTTTTGTCTTAAGTAAGCTCCAGCGTTAATTAAGTCTACGAAAAATATTTAACTTCGTTAAACTCCTTATTAATAAGCGCTTCGAACTAACGAACTTAAAAAAATTAGAATGCAGTTTTTTCAGTTTTCGTACATACATTTTAAATACCTATTTATTGGTAAAAAAATATTTTTTGCGATGGACCGAGTCTGACACCTAGGTATACCTACTAAGGCAATACTTACAAGATGCGAAAATAATATATGACTATTCAAACCGCACGACTACATTCTGTGTAAGTATTGAAGGTCCATACATTGTGTAAACATATACCTACTCGAACTTTTATTTCCTAGGCCTGTATATCTACTTACATATACTCTTGTGTATGTAATAGAGTATTTTAGTTCAGTATTTATGTTAAAATAACATAAAGTATGATAATGGGGAAGTGGAACATGGCGATAGGATTTTGAGCAAATAATAAAAGCATTAATAGATACTGAAATGTAAATAATTTCATTAAAATACATCTGCTGAACATAGGCTTTCCCTATGGATCAACATTAAATCACTTACTGCCGCACTCAGAGACGTCAATTATTTTTTAAGTTACATTAAAGTTGCTGCGTCTTATTCTATTGTTATAGCAAAGAAAGTGACAGCACCAACTTTAACCAAACTTAAAAGTTAATGGACGTCTCTGAGTGCGGCCGTTAATAATTTAATAAATCATAGCCTTTTAAAAAAATCTGTACTTATAACCAGCCGTTAGCCTCTTTTCATTTGTTATTGAAAATAATGTGAAACGTATTTCAGTGAAACATATTTCAAGAATAAACACGTAGTTATCATGATTACTTACTAAGTTTCCGAAAACTCAATTTACTTATGGACAAGTAGCCAATCGGAGTAAAAGCGTCTTGTTTGCCCGCCGCGCGGTGACCCGGCGAAGCGCCTCCGGCTCGCGACCGCCGATCTACGAAAATACAACTTAGGCCTATAATAAACCTAACTTTGAATTAGGAATTAATAGGGAACTGATGAACGTACTAGTTAGTAGTTATACTAACTAACAAACTTACCGCCTGTTTCACATTCGTCAAGGAAAGCATATCTGTCAAATAAATTTAGCCCTTTCCATTTCTTACACTTGAAAATAGACAAGGAGAGGGCTATCTTTATTTGACAGATGAATGTACTTGTCGATTGTGAAACAGGCCCTTAGACTGCTAAAATCATAACCCTCCTTTTTTGCTTCGTCGTAGTCGGGTAAATAGATAAAAACCCCGACATAAACGGGACCTCTACTTGCACAGCTGATGGATCCTGATGGATCTTGACCAAACTTAGCTAAAAACACTCGATTAAGTCACCTTTCAAACTAAAAAAACTAAATCAAAGTGTGAAAATGACTACGGACCTCAAAGCCCACTCACTATCAGGTGCCATGAACACATATGTGTTCTTGTTTGCTTGCTCATTCCTACCATATTTTTTTTTTTAATCTATTCTGCCAGACTATTGGTACTTATTAAAGAACAACGGCACAATTAAGCATAAAACACACAGAGGTCGGGCGACTCGGGCGCAAGCGTATCGCCGTTACATTGGTCGTGTCGTAATACACGCATTCTCCGATAGGCCTTCTCACAGAGCGCGCAATGTAACGAGATATATTCGCTCGCGCCCGACCCGCGCCCACGCTCTGTGTGTTTTACGCTTGACTTTCAACAAACAGCGATAGCCGCGCTGATAATGTTAATGTAAATGTTAATTAGCCGTGCTGCTGTCGCGCAACTGCAGCGGGACTACCGCTCCGCTGCCGCGCTGCTGATGTTTGTATGGTCCCTATTCGCGCGACAAAACCGCCTAATGAAGGCGCTCTCACGTCAATTCGCCAATAATAAGAAATCTTAAAGCTTTCTCGCTCCCACTCATAAGATGTGTTCACGTGTGAGCAGTGTCGTCCGAAAATAGCGGATACCGCTTGTCAAAACTGCCACCTGTCTTTACCCGGAGTACTCGAAAATAAACACCGTGATACGGCAATTCTCATGCATTACGAAGTGTTTCCTCAAGTTCCAATTCGAATTTTAGAGATTATCTCTAAATTTAGACCTGTCAAAATGAACTGTCATTCTTTTTGTGCAGAACCGAACTTGTCGTTTCTAAACGTAATTTTTGACAGTTATAAATTTAGAGATAACAGTAACTTATAAATTTATAACTATTATAAATTGGACCCACCATTTGATTAGGAGTTAATTAAAGGCAAACAAACTAAACCACGCCGCTAAGTGTATTAGCCAATGAAAACTGACCACAGGTACTAAAGTTTTCTGATTGGACACCGTGACAGAAGTCGGTTATGGTATGTTTTGATTGGTTAGTACTAAAACGGTGGTTTTGTTTGTGGTTTCCTGATTAATTAAATAGCAAAATATCATATTTTTTAGAATCCAAACGTTATTATTGTCATTATATTATTAATACAACGAAAAAAAAAAGAATTGAAACAGGAAACAGAAATCGGATTCCGTGACTCGCTCAATTCCTCTCAATAAATAAATAAATTATGTTTGTAATAAACATCTTACTTATTTAATTTTCCTTCACTATTAGGGGTAAAATATTAATTTTAGCTATTATTGAGTTGAACCATATCGTTTAAATTTATGATGTTTTTTAGCAATTTCTCAATAGCGCTCGCTACATTTTGAAATTGCTTTTAAGGGCGCTGAATTGGTATCATTTTATTTAGCTGGCAAAGTCTAAAATAATCATAACATCTGACAACAATGTAATAGTTTAAAATAAATTAATAGATATGTTTTCTATTAATAAATTAAAACTAAACTTACCTCTTTAAATCATTCATTGCCGCGTGTTTGGAGCCGTTGTTAAATCGAATAACTGCCACTAGGTTATCGCTTTTCCAATTGGAATTGCGGTTAAGTTTCACAATCAACGCTTTGAAACCTATTTTAGAAAAATATGTACAAAAAATTTCGTTTCTAAATAATTTAACTCATATTGTTTTGTAGTTAAATATATTAGCTTGATTAAGTTGGAATCATTGCTTTGACTGGAACATGATACTCGAATAAACTTGTAATTTTTTTAATAATAATTATAATAAATTCAGAATGATAAGAGTTTACAATCTATAAGACACCAAGCGTCAACTGATTAACCTTATGACCGCCGGAGTCTGATATACAAGACACCAGACCATAGCTAATGCCAACCTTCCTTAAATGCACTTAGGTCTATTTTACGCTGTCAACCATGACGGCTATAGCCGTCAATGGCGTTCAAAATGTTAATAAGCGAGCTTTAAAAACACTGCTGCCCAAGTGACATTTACAACCATACATATACATTATATGTTGTAACTGCCATCAATTTAATACTGACCCTTATCAACACGATGATGATGATGATGTCTTCCTGATCCCTCATCAGCTCCCGTATTAGCCTTTACCGTGGTGGATAAATGTGAATAAAGCGTATATTCTGTATTACAATATTGGGTTTTCATAATTAATAAAAAGCATTAAAGTTGTTAATTTCTTTGCGTATTTCACTAACATGATTATGATTAGTAGTATTACGTAACCTCATCCCCCTCTGTAATGTTTCTGATAACTTTGAGTCCTCAACTTTAGCCGTCGCCGCCTCCAGAAAGCGTAGTTGCAAGTGTCAATTATTCATCTGTTCCCCGATAATGGAACAATCCTGTCGCTCGAGGAGTGAGCCCGTCAACGGTGCTCGTAAGTAGAGGCACTATATCGACAAAAACCACTATAGCCCAAATTGCTACGAGATGACAGGAGCAATTAGTGTGCACGGCAATTAAGCTATTTTAAAATTAAACGGCGCGGTACTTCGTAGCCCTCGGTGTTTATTGTCGTTCTTATAACAGTTTTTCGGATAACAGTATTGTTATATTTAGAAAAAAAACGGTCAAGTGCGAGTAGGACCGCACACCGAGGGTTCCGTATTTAAGATAATATGGTTGGGAAATATAGTTTTTCGTTTTCTTAACTGGTATGCAATAAGGTCTATTTTGAAATGCCTAAATTAAACAGAAATTTTCAAAGTTTTTTAGTTATTTCTCTAAAACTGTAAATTTTGGATACTTTATAAAAAAAATAAAAAAAGAGATAAGAGGGGGAATGGTCATTTTTTGTATAAAAATATAAAGTATAAATCAAAAAGTACGTCACGGAAAATTATAAAAAATTTTTTTGAAATGTGCAGATTAAGCACCTTCATACTCGTATGACACCTTATTTGCTATAATCAAATCCCTTTCATTTTTTAGCCCCCCATTCTAAACCCATTATCAATTATTTATAAAATTAATTTCATTTTTTTACTAAATACAGATGCAGGCAAGCTAGTTATACAATTATGCTAAATTTCAAGTTTATAGTATTTGTAGTTGCTGAGAAAAACTGCAGTAACATACAGACGGACGGACGGACAGACAGACAACGAAGTATCACCCTAGGGTTCCTTTTTACCATTTTGGTACGGAACGCTAAAAGGGGCGTTTAAAGAGATTTTATGTAGCTTCTTAATGCCTCTTAATGACTGTAGAAATTATTTTTTATAGATGGAAGGTTAAAAATATGCAATGGATTTCAAGTTGAATGTGTAAAATTTGAACTTATCAGTGTTAAATGACGATGTGGAGAGCTTAATGCCGCTCACAAATAGTGTCATGTTGTCGATGGTGATAGGTACTTAATGGATTCGGAACGCGACATTACCGCTGAACAGCTCAATTTGAGTAAATAAATTAACCACTTGCATTCAACAATATGTTCGCTGCCAGACCTTATTTACCTATAAAAAAAATTGTTTCGCCTATATCATTTGAACTCTACATTGCTAACAAAGATGAAATTAGGGTCCCCAGCAAACCTTATTAATATTTTTATTAAACCTTAGTAAACCTTATGATTATGGCTTATATGTAGTTAAAAGATAGGGCATTTTTTAAATTATTAACAAATAGGTACCTTCTTAATAATACTTTAGATGATTTAAAGATGACTTTATAGGTTAAAACGAATTCAATTCTTAACGATTTAAGTTGTCCCGAAAATTGCGAATTATTGTAATCCATATAAAAAAATATTTTTTATAAATTAATTTGATTCAGTTAAAGCAAAATTCAGATCATTTTAATTTTAATTTTAAACCATACAACATGTTACACAACTTCATTAAAAGTAATGAGAGTAGGTAACATAATAAACTTGATTACTGCACGTGGTCATAAAACTGGCTTTATGCCGCTGAACTCCAACCGTATCACATTATGTCGGTTACATTGAAACTTCTAAGGGCTGCTAAACCCTTCACGCTATCATTTAACTATCCATTTTAATAGATATATTATTTTAAGTGAATAATGTCTTTGATACTTTAATGAATAGTGGCTTATCTATTGTTTATTTCTTTAAGTAGTTTACCAACTTGACTGTAATTATCTAATTGGGACACGCCGTTATTTTATAAATATACGGTCAATAAAAAAACTAGTTCGATAAAATATGTTTACTGACCCGAATGATTGACCAAATTTCAAACGTTAATAAGAAGGAAAAAATAGTCATTGTAATGCAAAATAGATATTAAAATATTTTGGTAAAATTATACTTTGATTACTTATCTGTATATATAAAACTCCGAGGAAGGTTCTTATGAAGAAAAAAATGGATATTTCAAATTGAAAGGGAAATGAGAGGGGGAACTTTAAACGAAGCGAAGCGAGGGCGGGTCATTAGTTTATTATAAAACCTACAATTATTGTTTGTAAAAGGTTTTTATGCCATTGTTTTTCATTTTAATTACAGGTCGGGAATTGCCTACGGGGCAAAATGTAGTGTCTGTAGCGCCTATAGAAGTTCCCGACGGTAAGTCCATTTTAATAATAAAGAATTAGGTAGTTGCTTAAGAACGAGAAACCTACTTGACCTGGCACAGATAACAGTGATACATACAATTAAGATTATTATCCTTAATAACAGAACATTCGAAGGTATGATCACACACACGTATTATTAGCTCAGTTCCACGCTTTGGTAAACGCGTCAGCTGCACTCTCCCACTGTCATTATTCTTTCATTCTAGTTCAAGCAACGTTTCAAACACGAACAATTTATCCGTTAAGTCGTAACAAACAAGGCAAAATACTAAATATAATGGAAGTTGTAGTGATAGTAAGACCTCGTACAGGGTCCATCCGAATCGCTACTACCTCTAAAATGCTGCTAAGGAGCAGTGTTCGCATAGTTGTGTTCCGGTGTGAGGGTAAGCCAACCGGTGAAATGACTAGCATAGAGGCATTCCATCGTAGTCCTTAGGATTGGCAACGCATCTTTAACTTTGGGATTGTAGTCTTAAGATAGTCTTGAGAATGCAAATGTCAATAGGCCACTAAGCTTACTAGCAAAGCGACCAGGTGGCCTGCCATAAAAGAAAAGGTTAGTCCGAACACAAACCGAGATTATAATGTTATTCTTTTTGATGTTTGTAAGATTTAGATTTAGTGGGGTTTGTTGGATGATGCGACTGATTCATTATTTTTGTAGTGAAAGAGTGATGCCGCGACAAACCGCTATTTGTCGTTAGCGGGTAGGGGATAAATCAGGGCCGGCGTCGCGGGCGCCAGACGCGACGGCGGGAGCTCCAAGCAGGCGGACATAGAGGCAGCCGGGGCGACGAGCGATCGCGTTTTTAGGGAATTCTGTAGACCAGGTTTAAAGATAATAGCAATCATACGTTTTTAGATTTTGTCATATCCGTCTGTCCGTTGCGGGCGTGTGTGTAATACAGGGTGTTTTTTTATTCGTCGTAAACATTTTGGGGATTAAATCAGTAAGTCATACTGACCAACTTTCACTATGGGACCAACCCGGAAATCGCGAAAAAAAATTTGACCCTCCCATACAAAACATCGTCAGCTGACTAGCCAAAATGTATGGGATAGTCAATTTTTTTTTCGTGATTTCGGGGTTGGTCCCATAGTGAAAGTTGGTCAGTATGACTTACTGATTTAACCCCCAAAATGTTTAAGATGAATAAATAACACCCAGCATACCCGTTAACGTTAACGTAGCGTGACTTGGCATCCTTGCGACATAACGGTAAAATGTATCTTTGCTCGAGCGCATAAACTTTCTAGGACATTGGTACAAGTAGCTAGAAATGGTTGACAAATTCAAAGTTCAAATAATTAAAGAGCTCACCTAGTAACTTACCTTAGTTGCATTTGAGAACACCATTGATGTCGATCAATACGATATTCACGTGTCAAATATCATAAAAGCCTAATGTGAGTGAATATCGCTGCGTGGATTTGTCGTAACTTTTTTTTGATAACCTAAATTGCAACACAAATAGTCCGCCAATTTGACAATTGAATATTGACCTGTCAGTCAGAACGTTTTTGTACGATTTCATACATTTTCTGCATATATTTAGGCCAGCAGGCCACCTGACAGTCTTGGGACTGCCGGCGAACTGTTAGTCTGTGTTGCCCTTAACAATTACATTTAAACAATAAATTTTTTACCCTAATTTAGGAAAGGGGTGAACCAGTTATCAGTTTGACACGAGTCGTGACCAACCGCGCTCGAGGCAGTATTTAGTTTCACCGAAAGTTAGTGCCACTTGTCATCCCTTCCATCAATGTTCGCTAAAGGGAACGACGAAGGTCATATCGCCCGAAGATGGTCGTGTTGTAGAAATTATTCAAATGGATCTTACTATTTAATTGAAAAGTATTATTGTCTACGCAATTAAAATAAGAATTATTTATTTCTTCTCGGAGCATATTAAAAACAAGTAGGTAGATACACCAGGAAGCATAGCAACCTGTATTAAAAAATAAAGATCAGCAAATGCTAGTTATTATACGATATTATCTAAACCATGCCGCCTTGTTTCCGTTTATTTTCTATATCGCTACATTGTTCCCAACTCTTGCTTTGCTAATAAGGAAATAAGAAAAAAGAGATAATAATAAACTTTGGTTAGTGGAGTAGCATATATTTTTTTAATTCAAGGCCATATCGTTAATCTATTAGATTGCGGAATAAAAAGTCGTCAAGTTCTGTGTTATCGTGTCCTTGAGAAAAAAACCCGTCTTGTCACTCGCTGCATCTCTCGCTGCCGCCTCGTAAAGTGTTCGCCTCCCACACCTGATATCTTGTGACTCTCTCCGCTGGGACCGCGAGGGGCTATTTCGAATGCCTTAAATGTGTTGTCACATTTTTTTTTATAAATGGTTAACTTTAGCGAGAAGAAAACAATTTCATCGACTGTTTTGTTTATACGATTGCTAAGTAGTTTTCATGTAACTACAATAAAAATCAGATAAGAAGTCAATCCTGACACATGTCATTCCAGTACAAATTATAACCTCAAATCCATGAATAGATTATGAATTGTACTGCGATGACAAGTGTCAGAATTGACTTCTTATCGGCCCTTTACTGTAAATAATCTCTACGTGTCATATTAATGTAATATATTTTTGCTACATTTATTAGATTTTATTTACTTTTTAAAAATATATTGTTTTAAGCAAAACTTTTTGGTACTAATAAATAAATGCACGGCATTTAAAACAAAAATATACACTTTTAAAACAATAAAATTAAAAGGCGCAAAACAAAAAGTTCATCTAATTTTGGCATTATTTTCTCGATGATGATACGTTGACGTTACTCGCTCGATAGAAGGAAAAGATAATGCTAAAAGTACGGAAGTAACAATGCTAGTAGTAGGCAGGTAATACCTAGTAGCATGCCTTTTACAAGTGGGGTACCGCAATTTAATGTTAAATATATATTCAGTGGTGAAATGCCGAGTGTTTGCATAGTAGGCGCTGACACAAGGCTATCCTGCCAATATTCTGTATCCATAAAAACTTTTGTCGCGATTAGGTAAACATGTTATGCAAATCCCTCTCGTGTTTTTGCGCTCTCTTCTTGTCTTTGAATCCCTACAAGTTCATGAGAATCTTTTGACAGTATTTAACACATACGTTGAAGTGACGTTACAACTGAGCTAAGCTAAAGAAGGGTATGATTTTAACTGTCTATACATATACGACAGTGGAAAAGCAAAAATGCTTTAGCATATTGATATATGGCGCTTAAGCATTTTTGCTTTTCCACTGTCGATATGTACCGTAAACACGGGTTGGTTTAGCCCTGTTTTTTTTTTGCCCACCAAAAAAAAATACTTTACTTTTTTTTATCAAAATAGATTATACAGACTTTCACTACGTCTTCTAAAGAAAGTAATTGTTAGTTAAAATTGTAAAATATACAAAGAAAAGCTTGAAATATAGGGGCGGATAATGTTACCCCCTAGGGATAAAGTAAGTAACCCGTGTTTACCGATACTCATATGTCACCAAAAATTTGATGATCAACACTAGCTGCTAAATTATTGGATCGATTTTAATAAATGGTTTATATGAGTCGTCAAAAACGTGCGATTGTCATGGGCTTTATAAAGTGTAGGTAAGAATGCGTCATATTAGCCGCCTGTCGGGGTTTTAGTTTGCAAATTTTGGATTATTTTACTGCAAGAATAATAATGTAGGTAGTTAAGTAATATTCTTATGACTCGAATTAAATCGAAAGTTATTTTTATTAACAACCGCCTGTTATAAATGAATAAACACCTTTTCTCGCACGGAATTAATACCTACCAGTGAAAGTAAACAAGTTAGACTCTCAGAAATTTCGATTACTTAGCGAATATTAAATACTTAGTATTTAGTTCGCTTGAAACATTTACTATACGATCAATCATATTGCCACCCACTCTTACAACTTATTTATTACCGAAAACTGATCTTCATTCTATGAAACAATGTACGTCTGTGAAGATAGCTAATCTTACTCCATGAAGATTTTATTTTAGTTTCGAAAACAAGATACGTATATTAAAATCATGGATTTTTGAAAATTCATCTGCCACTAATCAGGAATCTTGGTCAAATTATTAAGGCAAAAAGAAAATTCCGTACCTACTTTTATGGCAGAGATCTAAAGGGATAATTATGGATATTGATTTTATAACATAATAGCTTCAATAAGTATGTACAAACCATAAAAAAATTAACTAAGAATAACAAAATTTTTTATCAACACGTATTAACTAAGCTTAAACAGGGCGCTAAACCCTGTTCAAAAATATTCTCCGTACAAAATTCGAATATAAAATAATGCGATGTTAAACAAACCATACAATGGTGCCTTTGAATATTTAAGATACTCGTAGTTCCCTTTATATATAACGAAATTCGTACTTTTATCCCATATTAAATCAGTTTTTCTTTTCAGAATCGATGTATCCGAGATTTGCAGAGCCGATCCCAAATGTGACGGTGACAGTGGGCCGAGATGCCTTGCTCGCCTGCGTCGTTGACAACCTGCGGGGATTCAAGGTACAGCCAAATCACTGCATCAACGCCTTTATTCTACTAAAGTAAAAGTTTTGAATGAGTTACCTAATTTGTTTTATTTAATTATTTATTATATTATTATTATTAAATGTGGAAGTTATTAAGGATATTTGGATATTTGTCACTCAATCACGCTTTAATGAATGAATGGATTTGTGGACGAGTGCACGAACACGTTTCGATATTCCGGGTTAAAAAATATCCTTACTTTTGTCCATTTTTGGGGTGTCACCGCACATTCTACAATATGTCACATTACTTCAACGATCGTCAAATAAACACAATAAGCTCATAATGGCTTAAAGGTTCTTGACCGCAGGTCCCCAAAGTTCAGTGAAAACTCCGAGTTTTTTTATCAGGTGGCATGGGTACGCATGGACACGCAAACCATCCTGAGCATCCACCATAACATAATAACGCAGAACCCTCGCATCAGCCTGTCGTACAACGACCACCGCTCGTGGTACCTACACATCAAGAGCGTGCAGGAGGTGGACCGCGGCTGGTACATGTGCCAGGTCAACACCGACCCCATGCGCTCCCGGAAGGGCTATCTGCAGGTCGTAGGTAAGTGTGCCTCACAACAAGAGCGAGCATGAGGTTGACCATAGCTGGTACATGTGCCAGGTCAACACCGACCCCATGCGCTCCCGGTAGGGCTATCTGCAGGTCGTAGGTAAGTGTGCCTCACAACAAGAGCGAGCATGAGGTTGACCATAGCTGGTACATGTGCCAGGTCAACACCGACCCCCTGCGCTCCCGGAAGGGCTATCTGCAGGTCGTAGGTAAGTGTGCTTCACAACAAGAGCAAGCATGAGGTTGACCATAGCTGGTACGTGTGCCAGGTCAACACCGACCCCTTGCGCTCCCGGGAGGGCTATCTGCAGGTCGTGGGAAAGCGTGCCAAACATGACGTGACCACACCAGCCCTTACAGAATATTTTTACATTCAAACCACGTGCATGGTATGTTGAAAGATTAAGCTCTTATTCAATTTTGTTCTATTTGCAACGTCCGTTTTGACCTGAGAATATTATAGTCTTAGGGCGACTGCACGAAACAGATAAATGTAGTTTAATCTTAAATCTAACTTTTATATAAATTTAAACTAAATTTATCTTTTTACTTATATTTTATTGTTTATCTTGTATATGTATTTTAACTTTTTGCTGCAGCTGACACTATAATTCACGCTGTCGAATTGGGATTACAAGATTCGGAACCTGTATTTGCTTTGACTGTGCAATCTGCTAATACGTCATTTTACATTCACTGCACGCTAAGTAACTGAATTTTGTCCATGTGTGTCATGTCGAATAACGCATGATCCAGTCCTATTTCTAAAGAGCAGCTTGATTACAGTTGGTCGGTTTGTCAGGATTACTCCCCTTAGCAAAGGATGGCTTAGCTCTGTTGGAGTATTGCATGACCGCTGGAGATTCCTATTCAGAGGCATTTCACGGCTTTTCTACTGTCAATAAGGCTACTGTTATGGGCAACACAGACTAACAGTCCGCCGGCAATCCTAAATCTGTCCGGCTGGCAGCCGGCCAAAATTTATGGAGAAAATGTATGAAATCGTCCGAGAAACTGATAGACTGTGTCCCAATAAAATGATAATATATAATACGATGAACTGACAGGCCAAGTCTGTGGCCCTTTAGGCTTGCTTCCAACAGCCCGTGTGACTTTGCGATTCGCGCTGAAATGAAGCCAAACTTAGAAATGATCTATTGATTTATTGCAGAGTATTTTTTTCATCGCCCGATTTTTGCGGACATTTGATATTTTAATGCAGCAACATTTTCTTAAGTTTTTTTGTGAAAGATATATTATTATATATTCACCAAAAACTTTAAATATATTTTTAAATTGCCATATAAGGCATAAAATATGTAATTAATAATTTTAAAAACTTCAAAGGTAAGTTTGTGTATTTTGATTAGCTGCGAAGCCATGGTAACTCATCGAAATATTAACGTAGCGAATATTTCAGTACATCTTTCCGTAAATTCCAGAATGTTCCCGAGAATACTGAAGTTATTTCAAATTAACTAGAATTAATTAAGAGAACGTAAAGCTTCTCGAAATTAAATATCAAATATAAATTCTTAGGTACTAATTTTCCAGTGGATTTTACATTAAGCTTCAAATAATATTATTAAACATGATTACGAACAAATCAAGACATTAAAAGTGATAATGTCCATAATATAAAGCTATTATATTTTATTATTGCTTATATATTTTTTATAGTTTTAATTTATTGTATGTAAATACGTTGTATTATCGCTCACAGAAGCAGTTTGCTGGGTTTTCTCGATTAAAAAGACGAGTTTCCGAGCAAATTAGAATCCATTTAATTATTATAATAATTGAATAACAAGTTAAAATGCTCAGGATATTTAGATAACTGTAGATAACAAACAACATAAGCGTGTAAGGTGTAAAACATAAGGTTGAACTTATTTTGACGAATAATTTTGGCATAATTTTTATATGTTACATTACATGTGCATAACGTATACGTAAATCGTAGGTCCGGCCGCACAGGGAGCAGCGGCGCATGAGATTTCATGCCCGGCTTTTTATTTTTCACTAAAGATACAGTACAAGTGTCAGTATACAACTGTGTCAGTATACAACTGTGTCAGCTAACGGAGACTGTTTCCCAGTGCCGCCATCTATCAACGACAACCTGACGTCGACGGACATGGTGGTGCGGGAGGGGTCCGACGTGACGCTGGTCTGCCGAGCCGGCGGGTACCCTGAGCCCTACGTCATGTGGCGTCGAGAGGACGGGCAGGACTTCAACTACAACGGAGAGTCGGGTAAGTTTACGTGTGCATATTAATTTTAAATTGTTAGAAATAGAAACTGTTAGTTTGGTAAGGATATATGCATTTCAGATTAAGGTGGAATATGGTATAAAAATGACAATAGAAAAAAAAAAAAAACATAGATACAGCCGAACATAGAACCTCCTCCTTTTTTGAAGTCGGTTAATAAGAGCATGAAGGAACAAGTGATACCTATTTAAGTAAGGAATATTTACAAACAAAGGCAGGTCTCAATCTCCGCCTTTTGAGATAAATATTTATTAATTTCAGGTCGTTTTGTTTATTATTTTTAAATTCTGGCTTTATTATTCATATAATAATGCTTGCGCATGAAGTAATTACAGCACTATGACCTACAGTTTAAAAAAAAAACATTCAAGTGAAAATAATAATACACTTATCTAAGTGACTAAAGTTATCATTACATATTTAATAAATGTGTAAGCTACTAAGTAATCAACTGACAATAAGTAGCATTTTTTCTCAATTAATAAAATTATACTGCTGCAACTATTATGTTTAAATGTTAGTCTTTTGCCTAAAACAAGGATTTTATTTGCTTAGCGCAAATAAAAGGCGTATAGACACGCACAACTAAAATAAAAAAAGCAAATAGTATAGTGCAATTAAAATAATGTAATATAAATGAAATAAACAGTTTAATTTATTTTTTTTAAACTGCACGATACTTACGCACTTACGCGTCAAGTAAAATTTGTTGGTAGAAGCGAGTTAACCGTAGACGATTAAAAATAACACTACAGTCTTTTTTACTCGATAAAGAAAACAAAGATACATATCGTATTAACAAAATAATCGTTTGGATTAATTACTAAAGTACCTACTTAAATGTCTGATTTTATGACGCCAACGGGAAAACTAAATGACTCACGGTTTTTCACACGAAGAAGGAATTAGCATTTTGGGCTTTTCCTAAAAAAATGAACTGAATAATGTTAATAGCGAACTGAATAATATTATTTAACATAAATGAATTAAATAAATGGAATAATTATAATTTTTACTTAAAAAGCGTTTGCAAACTTTACTATTGAAATTTTATATCCTGTTAGCCGTTTGGCAATTCAAAGACAACGAATAAATGCTTGAATAAAACTTATAGAGCATAGTACAGTAGAGCGTAGTGACGCAAAATAGCAAATCGACTGTCCCTATGAACATAGTCGGATCTGCTAAGCGGCTGCTTTGCAGATCCGACTATGTTCATAGGGACCGTCGAAATGGGGGCTCATTTGCTATTTTGCGTCACGCCACCATCTCTTTTAAAGACATAGAACTAAAAAGTTCCCCTGCTTGATCGACAGAGTTAACAACAGCGCGCCGTTCTAGAACGGGCATAAACGCCTGTTGTACGGAATTGCCCCGCACACGGAATAACCCCAATGCACTATAGTAATTGTAAAAGTTGTCTGAATATTTTCATTCATTTATACCTTGGTCGCATCAAAAAATGGTCAATGCATTCTTGAATAGAATATTGCGTTCAATCGGTTTTTCCTGTTTGATGCACATGATTACTTGTGCAGCCTAGAGGAGAGCAAAATACTTCTCCTCTAGGTAAAACAAGCAATTTTAGGTAGGTATCAAATTTCAGGGTTCGCCGAACGACCGCCTTCCGCATGAAATCAACTCCGTGTCATTGGATCCAGCTGTTAGCGCTGTAGCTGTGCTGCAATTTTAGCTGAAATTGTTGATTATTTATTGTGTGTGCAAAGCGCTAGAAAAAAATATGACACTAGCGTACATACGCAAAAGTGTCGTAGTTGTATACGAAAATTACTTTTATTTTGAAATGTGTCTTGATTTTAAATTTTCGCCAACTGTAAAGTCTATTTAGTATTGAGAACTTGAATGAATATTAGAAACTTTAGTGTCTTGTCATGATAAGAAATACGCATGTTTTTTTTTGTTTTAATAAAAAGTCATTCATAGTACAATAGTAGAGAAAACAACAATTTTCGAATAACTACAAAAATAACCAAGATATAAGCCATTAAATATTAGCAAAACAAAATTTAGAAATTATATGGCCGTAGTGCTCGCTGACGTCACAGTTCATGTCGGATCTCTCTGTTTAATTAGTAGTTTTTAAATGCTTATATTATCCGTATTTTATGGTCAATTTTAATATTAATTTCACTTTTTGCCATTTCTTTTACGGTATTTACGCTACGCTACGGTACGCTATAGACTATAAGGGTGCGTCAGTGTACCTAATCGCCAACCGACTTTTTTTTACTTTTGAATTATTGCATTTTTTTTTAATGTTTGGCATCAGTGAGCGTGGTGGACGGCGAGACGCTGACGATATCGAAGGTCTCACGGCTTCACATGGGCGCCTACCTGTGCATCGCCTCCAACGGCGTGCCTCCCTCCATCAGCAAACGCATCATGCTGATGGTACAGTGTGAGTAGACCCGTAATCCTACACTGTCTGTGCTGCTCCTGACCTTATGTGCATAAAAGTTAGGGTGACAGTAGGTACATAAACCCCTAAGGGCCGGTACAGACGGACAGCATTTGAACTGCAACCCAGCTGCAGTTCAAATGCTGTCCGTCTGTACCGGCCCTAACTTGGCAATAGATATTAAAAGGAGTTTTTCTTTTAATAAGACTAGAAGCCTGGGATGAAATGATGATAATGATATAAGATCTTGTACGCCAAACACACGTTGATCTAGTTCAAAAGTAGATTTTTTTGTTAGTATTATGACCTACTAGAAAACCTTACCAAGGACCATATTAATAAATTGATCTTAGGTGAGATGTTCATCTCAAGACGTATAATTAAAGTAAACGTCAAGTCCTATGACTTAGAACGGAACATAATCTCACTCAAGATCAATTTATTAATATGGCTCTAAGGCCCGAATTGATAAATTTATCAGATGTCAGTCTCAAAACACGTCAGAAAATACACTTTTCTATGACTTAACGTTGACGTTTGACATATCTTGAGACGGGCATCAGTCAAGATGAGTTTATTAAAACAGTCCTAAGACCCAAAACTCAATCTAAAAAATACACAATGAGAGAAAGAAATATGTATTTACCTATTCTTATTAATGTACTAGTAATGTAACATTTTAATGTGATTCTTAAAACTCATTGGCTGAAGTTGACCATAGCAGTGATTCGCTATTCTACCTGCTTTTTTGATAATTTAGTTTTATCATTCACAGTTCCACCAATGTTGTCGATACCGAACCAGTTAGAAGGGGCGTTCATAGGACAGGACGTGACGCTGGAGTGCCACACGGAGGCCTATCCCTCCTCCATCAACTACTGGACCACGGACCGCGGTGACATGATCATTTCTGGTAAACCTGAAACATATTCTGACCAGACGGATTATTAACTAGCGAGCTTGAGTTGTCATGAGTGCTTGTAGGCGTAAGCTGCCTACTGACTGTGGCCGAGCTGTTTCTATTTCTTATTTCTTACTGATACTCAAGAACAACTCAAGGTCATCGGTTAGTCATTCGCAGACATATTTATGACTTCACTACTTAATTATACACTAAATGATACGGGTAAGCAATTGAAATCAGTAAATTTTTCATGGATTTCCATTGCAATGATCTTTTTTACAACTAACTCTATCAATCATTGCATTTTTCAGTCTTAACTCTAAAATAGTATGACATGGCTTCTAAGAACAAACTTTCGATTCCTATTAGGAGCATCTTCACTGAGAGCATTCGCGTGTAATGAGCATTCTGCGTCGAATATTCGAGTGGTGTGTACGTTGAGCCGAGCGTACAAAGCTTATACAAATTATTGAAATAATTGCTCGTTTACAAAATACTCGGCTGAGGACGCTCCATTATAGTTTTAAACCTCATTTTGATTATAAAGTTGGTTAAAAAACAAGTTTACAGCCAATTAACTTCAATTTGATGGCCATTTGAATGCCTGCAATAATCCAAAGATTTATTGTTTCATTTTATCCGGGCCTTTTTTTGCCAACCGTACCATTACAGCAGAAAACAATGTACCAAAATTATAGACTAAGAAATATTCCTTACTAAGCTACGCCATGAATTACGTTAAAACAAATTAGTGTGTTGTGAGTCGGAAATAACTGTTTGTTTAGAAACCCTGACTCGAACACAAATGCACGGTGTAAAGCAACCGTGTGCGAGCTTTAAAAAAAAACAGCATTGAGATCGATTTAATATTTCGAGCCCGAGCCCCGATAAACTGACTCACACCGAGACAGATACAGGCCATATACCTTCACATACCGTTTTTGTGTCTAACCGCCTGTTTCACAGTCGTGAAGTAAATATCTGTCAAATAAATTTAGCCCTTTCCCTTTCTTACACTTGAAAATAGACAAGGAGAGGGCTATCTTTAACTGACAGATTGCAATGATCTTTTTTACAACTAACTCTATCAATCATTGCATTTTTCAGTCTTAACTCTAAAATAGTATGACATGGCTTCTAAGAACAAACTTTCGATTCCTATTAGGAGCATCTTCACTGAGAGCATTCGCGTGTAATGAGCATTCTGCGTCGAATATTCGAGTGGTGTGTACGTTGAGCCGAGCGTACAAAGCTTATACAAATTATTGAAATAATTGCTCGTTTACAAAATACTCGGCTGAGGACGCTCCATTATAGTTTTAAACCTCATTTTGATTATAAAGTTGGTTAAAAAACAAGTTTACAGCCAATTAACTTCAATTTGATGGCCATTTGAATGCCTGCAATAATCCAAAGATTTATTGTTTCATTTTATCCGGGCCTTTTTTTGCCAACCGTACCATTACAGCAGAAAACAATGTACCAAAATTATAGACTAAGAAATATTCCTTACTAAGCTACGCCATGAATTACGTTAAAACAAATTAGTGTGTTGTGAGTCGGAAATAACTGTTTGTTTAGAAACCCTGACTCGAACACAAATGCACGGTGTAAAGCAACCGTGTGCGAGCTTTAAAAAA
This sequence comes from Tortrix viridana, assembly GCA_963241965.1. NCBI lineage: Eukaryota > Metazoa > Arthropoda > Insecta > Lepidoptera > Tortricidae > Tortrix > Tortrix viridana. Next base: position 5,012,214 of record OY725181.1, read on the forward strand.
AAACAGCATTGAGATCGATTTAATATTTCGAGCCCGAGCCCCGATAAACTGACTCACACCGAGACAGATACAGGCCATATACCTTCACATACCGTTTTTGTGTCTAACCGCCTGTTTCACAGTCGTGAAGTAAATATCTGTCAAATAAATTTAGCCCTTTCCCTTTCTTACACTTGAAAATAGACAAGGAGAGGGCTATCTTTAACTGACAGATTGCAATGATCTTTTTTACAACTAACTCTATCAATCATTGCATTTTTCAGTCTTAACTCTAAAATAGTATGACATGGCTTCTAAGAACAAACTTTCGATTCCTATTAGGAGCATCTTCACTGAGAGCATTCGCGTGTAATGAGCATTCTGCGTCGAATATTCGAGTGGTGTGTACGTTGAGCCGAGCGTACAAAGCTTATACAAATTATTGAAATAATTGCTCGTTTACAAAATACTCGGCTGAGGACGCTCCATTATAGTTTTAAACCTCATTTTGATTATAAAGTTGGTTAAAAAACAAGTTTACAGCCAATTAACTTCAATTTGATGGCCATTTGAATGCCTGCAATAATCCAAAGATTTATTGTTTCATTTTATCCGGGCCTTTTTTTGCCAACCGTACCATTACAGCAGAAAACAATGTACCAAAATTATAGACTAAGAAATATTCCTTACTAAGCTACGCCATGAATTACGTTAAAACAAATTAGTGTGTTGTGAGTCGGAAATAACTGTTTGTTTAGAAACCCTGACTCGAACACAAATGCACGGTGTAAAGCAACCGTGTGCGAGCTTTAAAAAAAAACAGCATTGAGATCGATTTAATATTTCGAGCCCGAGCCCCGATAAACTGACTCACACCGAGACAGATACAGGCCATATACCTTCACATACCGTTTTTGTGTCTAACCGCCTGTTTCACAGTCGTGAAGTAAATATCTGTCAAATAAATTTAGCCCTTTCCCTTTCTTACACTTGAAAATAGACAAGGAGAGGGCTATCTTTAACTGACAGATTAATTTACTTGCCGATTGTAAAACAGGCCCTTAGGCTAATAAGAAATTACCAACTTACAGTTAAAAAGGTAGAGTTTGTATATCCGAAGTACGACAAATTTTCCAAAGACTTTAGAGTAGGTATATTGTAAATCATGAAAACATCAAATCGCAGACAAAGGTGCACGTAAAGAGCTATACATACATATATCTATCGGCAAATAAAGCAAAAGTCAAATAGACTGCGCCAATATCGTTGATTTATGAGTTCATAATGAAAATAGTTTCCCGTGTATCGGAATGGAATGGAAGGTGGAGTTAAAATGCTTCTCGAATTTACTTACAACGAAATGTTCATATCGGCACATGATTTTGAATTAAAAATTATCGTAGGTAATATATGTTATTAGCTATATGTATAATTATTGTTGGCTTTGTTGTCCACTTACTATCGGGTAGCCTGTGGCCTTTTTGTCTTTTGCTTGTCATGAAAAAAACTTAAAATCAAAAAGCCTACATACAGTCAAGGTCATAAATATGTGTACATTTAAGTACCTTGTCTATTTAATGTCAAGTTTACACTGCCATTATATGGATGTCACAGCGACTAAAGGTGACAAGGTTCTGAACGTATACACATATTTAAGACCTTTGCTGTACGTACCGATAGAATGAAAAATTAAAAACGAAAATTGAATGAATGTGAGAAAAATTACAAAAACCGGTTAAGCGCGAGTCGAACTCGCGCACCGAGGGTTCCGTATTTAATATGGTTCACATCAAAACTATTTCCCAATTTGGAATGTTTAGTAATATATAAGTATTAATATTCCGACGCAACGAGTCGTGGCCATTAATAAAATAAATAGTGAAAATAAGTTTTATTTACTATGTATTAAGGTCCATTTCAGGTTGCCTAAATTTTCAAAGGATTTTGTTAATATCTCAAAAACCATTGATTTTCATAACTTTTTATTATTGTTTTTATAAAATATAGATAAACGTCTATATGTCTAAATTATGTCAGATTTTTCGGGCCGCAAACTTCAGAGATATGGGGGACAGGTCACTTTTTACTTGTATATTTTTGGTCATAAATGTGAAACTAAAGGACTAAAAATTAAATTAAAAATTGTTTTGAAATGTGCAAATCAAACACTTTCATAATGATACCCCATTTGCTATAATAGCTTTACTTCAATTCATAAACCCCTTTTTAGATCCCATTTCCAATTACTTACTATAAAATAAATTCTAATAATGAGGCCTTGTGCGGACCACCAAACATTACATCTGTTCCAAATTTCAGCCAGTTTGCTTCAGCAATTCCTGAGAAAATGGATCTTGACAGACCGAGGGACTGACGGACTGACGGACAGACAGAAAGACGGACAGAGGGTTCCGTTTTTCAGAATCCTAACTAGGTTCTACAGGATTAGGATTTGAAATTCGAACTACTTTTAAAAGGGGCCCTCACGCAAACAGGTGACATGATATTGGTAGCTCTTGTGAACCGACCTACACCGTGTACATGTAATTTAAGTTACTACAATCACAACGTTTTTCAATTTACTATACATATTTCACGAACTATCAATTATAATAGCACGATGCACAGATGTTACATTTAAGCAGAAATGGAAATTGTAGGTGGCAAGTACGAGGCTTTCCCCATGGACAGCGGGTACAACAAGTTCATGATGCTCAAGATAAGGAACATCACCAAGGAGGACTTCGGCTTCTACAAATGCATCGCCAAGAACTCTCTCGGAGAAACCGATGGCATAATCAAGCTGGACGGTAAGGAAATTACACCTTGTTTGTCTTTATCTATATCCATATCTATGTATTTTATTTTTTTATTTTATTTTATTTTATTTTATTGGGAAACAAACAGCATATATAATTCATACATAATACAAATATGTGCGGTAATACAGTAAGCCAAAACAGTTTCCACTCAAAGTTAAAATACATTGAAATTTGCTCAGGGTCGACTAAGTGACATGTAAACACTGAGAATAAATTGGTTTTATGATCAAGTTGATGAATTTTACAAATATATGAACTTAATTAAGAAAACTAAAAATTATAAGTGTATCTAAATATTGACTCCCTTTAACAGTTCACGTGAGTAATACTTATAGTATGTATATATGCTTATACTTATTTAATAAAGAGATAAAATTGGGTGTATGCTTGTATGTTGAGGAAGGATTGAATAGATTTTAAAAATTCTTACACTAATAGAAAGCCACGTTGAAGACACAGACTAAAAAAAAAAAATTAATACTTCTAGGTACGATAAAATCCTGAATATTTAATGTTTTCGATGTATTTATCTTTTTAGATAGCCTTGTATATTGTACAAGGCTAGAACTTGGGACTACAATAATTTATGTGAGATTGTCCCCTGATATTTATTTATTTGATTAGGTATGATCAGTTGTGCTGCAAACTCACCCTTACCCTAGCGTGAAGAGTCAGAATTTAAATGCATATTTTTTTTAGAAATACCAGCTCCACCGTCGGCGTTCACTTCAACACAAAAACCTATTTTGGATAACGAGACAATTAAAAAGAAAGGTGAATATCTCCATTTTTAAGGTTTTTTTTCTTAAAATTCAATAATTATCGGTAGTATTTACGAACTTTGTTTAATATCGACCATATTATGAGTAGTTAAGCACGGCGATATAAAGCTTTTTATGCTGTTTAACACCTCCACAAAGAGTTGTTAAAAGTCGATCCACTTTGAGGCGCTTAGCTGAACGTTAGAAAACGACCGACGATCTGGTGAAGATCGCGGGAAGCCGATGGATGCGAGTAGCACAAAACCAGCCGTCGTGGAGATCCTTGGGGAAGGCCTATGTCCAGCAGTGAACTTCATTCGGCTAATATGATGATAACGATGATGACAATGTTGTTAGAGAAGAAGTAAAAAATACACAAAATGAAATAAAATTAAAACAATTAATATGTAATGCTCCAGGTGTTGCTCCAAAGTTCATGTTATTTCTATGAGGTTAATAAAACGTGTGTTATAACTGAAATTTGTTTTCAGGTCACCATGAAGTTTTTCTGGCCAACGACGCAATGAGCTCTAATTTTTTAGGTGAAGCTTATGGGGAACATATACGGAATTACGGTAACATGTTATATTTATTATTTTGCTATTTATCATAAATATGCCAGTTTGCCTTAATTTCATGAGCATGAGTCATAATTATTTATTTTGTAATAAAAGGTTATATTTATTTTTGATAGGCCTCGATACCTCATATAAAAAAATCTATTCTATACTCTTATACTTTTTGCGTTACAGGAAAATTAAGTTAATTTAGACCTAACCCTAACCCATCAGAGATTTACATTAGAATCAGCATTTTCTTCTATTTTTTTACAGAATTTGGTGACGTCGAAGGAAGTTCTGCTTGTACCTACAGAATAAGTTTTATATTGTTTATGTCAATATACTTCTTCGAAATGATGTACATGTTAGTTGAAAGTATGTCTTGATGATTCGCAACGTCTGTTTAAATAAAATGACTGTAATTAGCAGTGAATAAAGATTGTTTTCAATAGCTGACAGACAATAAGTACTTATGAACGCATGCAGATTCATGAATTTTCTACTTATAAAGAAAATAAAATGCAGATAGTTCTTTTTAGTTTTAAATCTAGCTTACTTTTGTTGCATCGACTTAAAAAAAATATCGCGCCGAAAGAAATGTTGCTTACCATTCATAAATAAATAGATTGTCACAAAACATTGTAAATACTGATCGCCAAACCATTATTAGCAGGATAAATAATAATATATATTATGTAAGACTGAGAACCTCTCAAGTCCAATAATAGGACAATCTGGAAAGTCTAATAAATAAACTAAGTAACTTATCACTAACAGGTTTATCGTGACTAAAATGTCACGATGTCAAGTCATGTTATTTTAATATACATCATGACGACTCACTCTAGATTGGGGCATCTAAATTACTTAAGTAGACTACATATTGTCAAATAGCGATAATATGGGGTCTGGCCGAGACGCATTATTTTAGATTTCAAAGAAATTGTATAGGATTGTCGAAAGCCAACGATCAATCGAGTCAGCCACTTTATAAATTCCATAAATTTGGTCGATTTTCGAAAATCGATAAGTATCATGGCTAGGCCCCCGGTGCCTCAATTGAAAATTGCTTTATTTTATTTACGAACTTTTAATAACTTGACCGCAAAGGTCGTATGTAATCGAAGCAATAAGGTTTCAAAACCAAGCCAAAGTGGAACAGAGGCCCTGATATTCGAAAATCAAATTTGATGGTTTATTTTTCCGTACTAGCTATGGTGTGCAATTTTGATATATAAAGGATTGAGTGAAAATTTATGGTTTGAAAATTGCACCAGAGATTACGACTACATGATATAGGTTTTGATTTGTGTTTGTGCGCTATAGGCAAGCTAGCGAGTTGTTGGATGGAGGCCACGTAAAGTTGTGTAGTAAATTTGTTTACTAGCCATTTTATATTATTTAGTAAACAATAGAATCCTTGTACATATTTTCATTACAAATATTACAATACTAACCCCCTTACTAATAAACGTTGAGTAACGGCTGAGTAGTTATACAATGCTTTGTCCTTATCTGTCGAATTCAAATGTCACAATGACAGATAAGGACAAAGCATTGTATAACTACTCAGCCGTTACTCAACGTTTATTAGTAAGGGGGTAAATGTCAAACTTCAGAAAAGGACGTTCTTTTGTGCTACTTTTAAGTTGAATCGTATGTGAATATGCTTTGAACTACAGCTTATAATGTAGTGCTTGGGGTGATGATAGGTTATAGAAACTTGGAAATAATTTACCTCTGAATGTAAAAAAAGACATTTTTTATGCCTCTGTAACTTGCTTTTGTAGATGTATTTGTTTTTGTATAATTTTATTAAAGTACCTTGAAAGTTTTCTAGACTATTTTATTATGTAAAAACCGTGATGATTGACTCTAAATATTAGAATCATTAGGCGTGACCGTATCTAGGGACATGTAGCTTTTTTGTAATATTACCGCTAAAAAAAACTGCCAAAATGAATGGTTCATTAAATAAACAATGCATCACCGAACAATGTTTTTTTTTGTAGTACACCTAATTTTTTAATAGGCAAAGCTTTTCTAATAAAATGTTTTTAGGGTTCCGTACCCATAGGGTGCCAACGCATCCCTATTATGCCGGCCATACACGTTACGGTCGACCGGAGAAGTTACCTGCGCAGGCGACCGGAGCAAAACCAAAAATCAATTCTTTCGAGTGACACAGCTCGGTGAACCTGTGCGTGTGTGCATGTGCCTGCGCAGGTAACCTCTCCGGTGGACCGTAACGTGTATGGCTGGCGTTACTAACACCAGTATTATAGACGAGTAAAGTCATTACTTGAGTAAAAGTAATTACTCAATTAACGATTTTCGATAAAAAATACGAAACGAATACGTTATTGAGTAATTAGGTAATTTCACTCAAGTAATGACAATAAATACGGGTGTAAGCTGTCCGTGTGTGTGTGTTGACGGGAGTGGGTATTTATATTGCCGCTATAAAACGAATCTATAGGTATTGATAATAAAATTTAAATTCAATTTTAAAAAAATATAAAAATCTGATTTATTCGGCGTTTTTTGGTCTATCGTAGAGAGGTAATACTTGGTGTGATTATAGTGCAAACCCTTAAGAATAACAACAAATAACAAAAAGCCGGCCAAGTGCCGGTCGGCCGGCAAGAGCGGTACGGTACCCTCGGTGCGCGAGTCCGACTCCCACTTGACCGGTTTTTTTCCAAATCAAAATCTAGATTTTACTAATTATGCAGTAAACATTATGTTGCATTGCAGCCCTTATCTCTTAAAAAAGTAAGTATAGCAAAAAAAACAACGTCAAAACGATGAATGTGTAATAGCTTATGTGATTAAAAAGTTTTATAGTTAAGTAAATATTGATCATTTGGCGACCCCCTAGGAAGGCCAATGTCCAGCAGTGGACTACTTTAGGCTAATATGATAATTTATAATAAAATAATAAAATTTTAAAAGGTTCCTACATCAAAAGTGTCGGAGATAACGGAAGTCTTTGAAGAATCTTCGAGAGAATGAAGAAAAGCCTACAAATAATCTGCTTTTTAAAAAGTTATCGAAATAATGATTAGGTCGGGGCAAAAGTATTTTCGTATTTTTCGTACAAAGGAAAAACAATTTTTTAAATTATATTTTTTTATTTATTTATAATATGTACATGCCGTTTTGATCGATGACTTGTTGCCATCTTGTGGGTAGTGCCATGATTCCATTGCTGTAGAAATTCTGAGATTTTTGATTAAAAAAATCTGACAGGTAGTTTTGACAGTGTTCCCTTGATATTAACTTTATGCTTCCTAAAGAATTCTGAAGTGACCGAAACAGGTGGAAATCCGATGGAGCAAGGTCGGGGCTATACGGTGGATGCATCAACACATCCCAGCCAAGCTCTCTCAATTTTTGCTGGGTGGCTATAGATGAGTGCGGTCTGGCGTTATCATGATGAAAGACTACGCCCTTTCTGTTTATTAACTCCGGCCGGTTTTTCTCAACGGCTTCTTATAATCTCATGAGTTTCTGGCAGTAGAGGTCAGAATCGATAGTTTTACCCGGCGGCAAAAGCTCATATTGGACAATTCCTTTTCAATCCCACCATACACACAGCATCACTTTGTTCCGAGTTAAGCCGGGCTTTGCCACTGTCTGTGGAGCTTGTCCATGCTTCGACCACGATCTTTTTCGGACGTTCTTATCGTTAATAATCCATTTTTCATCACCCGTAATCAACCGTTTTAGAAATGGTTCGGATTTATTTCGTTTTAACAATAAATCGCAAATTGAAACACGTTGCATTAGGTTTCTTTCAGTGAGATTGTGTGGCACCCAAATATCGAGCTTTTTCTTGTACCCAGACTTTTGTAAATGACGTAACACTGTTTTGTGATCAATATCCAGTTCTTCAGCAATGTCGTAACTACTAATATGTCGATCTTGCTCCACTTTTTCATAGATGGCATTGATTTTATCAGTAACAGGGCATCCAGAGCGAACCTCATCTTTCACACTAAAATTTCCAGACTTAAAACGCTTAAACCACAATTGTGCTACTCTTATTGATACCGCATTAGGTCCATAAACCGCACAAATTTTATTCGCGGCATTAGTCGCATTTTTGCCTTTTTTGTAATAAAACTTTAAAATGTACCGAATTTCTTCGTCACACACGTCCATTTTGATAGCTCAAAAACAATTGAAAAATGCCGGCAACCAGTTTTTTTTTTAATTTTATTGTATTTTGATTCAGAATGTTGACTTTTAATGGTATTAAAACCAGCCAGGTACATTTAGTATAGACGAACAGGTTTTATTACAACTTATACGATCCAAATACGAAAATACTTTTGCCCCGACCTATTATAAAGAGGTTAATATTTCCTACGAAGTCCTTTGCTTCATGAAAAAATCAAAGCATTAAAAAAAACAATCCATAATATTTAGTAACCAGGTATTTTTAATAATAAAATAATGCCTTCGATAATTCTGATGCAACTACAATTGAAACAAGACTTCAGATAAATATTGACAGTAGTATAAATTGTAATTGATTCAATCCATAGTAAACAGTCTCGAAGCGATAGCAGATGAATGAGTAAATAATGACTTTGTTTACATATTGAGTATTAATAATATACCTACTACACGATGGAGAATTTACTCACTACGAATGGCAATTTCTAATAATTCACGTTTCTTATATGAACTTTTTACAGGAATAGACACAATTTGGTTATCAAAACAATCACTGCAAGAAATATGTATGAGGTCTAAGGATTACTACAAGGAGTCGCCATCGTGCCAATATAAAATGAGGGCGATATCTTCGGTGTAAGTTGGCAACATTTTCCAATTTTGACCTTAGCAGGTGTGGTTGCCACTTTAAAATTTAGTTCAACTTGCCACTACGTCAAACTCTTTTTGCCAAGCTATACATATTTTGCAGATTAAATATAGGTAATTTCCAATATTATGTATTTTAAAGTATGGTATGTACCTAATCCGTAGTAAATTGGGTTCAGGGTTATTGCTATGTTCGTGTAGCAAATGTGAATTCATAACACATTTGTTTACTCTAAAAAATTATAAAATATTGTAGTACGCAGTGTTTATTCCGTTGCGTGACTCATCCAAAACTGACAGTAAGTAACTGAGCGTTGACATTTTGTTTACCCTAAAGAGAATAAATAACATCAATCAGTCAAGATAAAGACCAATTTTCTGACAATTGACTACCTACGTTTTAATGGAGAAGCCGTCATTTAAAAGGTCATCTGTGGCCCTTTATAGGAAAGCAGTTTGCTGGGTGACAAATTGTATGAAAGAAAATATTCGTGTAACTCATTCAAATCATACTTCTGTAAGAATGTGAAAGTTTTATAATCATTTTCATAACATTAATTATTTTTATTTAAATCCATTTATTGCATTATATGCTTCATTAGGAATTGATAACGGAGATTAGGGCAAGCATATACAATTCTGGACGGAACTACGTCCGAAATTATGATAATGCAGATGATGTTTTACCACTAGTACCTATGTTTCTGTCAACATATTAAATTGCACGCGTTTTTTTTACTACTAGTTCCACAGAAATGGTTCAAAAACAAAAAAAAAAAACAGTACATCTGAGGCAGATTATTTATAAAACATTGAAATATTTCTAGCTTTCTAACGAGATATTATTAAAAAACATTAGATCACAAAGAGAGCTGGCAGAAAATGAAATGCTGAAAATGTTCTATTTTATAAAAAAAAAATGGTTCACTTTTGCATAATGCATTATAGGCTCAAAATGATTGCAAATGACCTCTACTATAAATAACCTCTTGACGGGCATGGATGCAATAACCAATAACCCTGTATATATAGTATAGAGATCAAAGAACTCCTAGATAATACTTCTAGGTATTTATGAACTACTCATGGCCGTTACTTAGATTTAATGTTAGGGAACGGTAACAGTCATTAATTAACCTAAAAATGTTTTACACTGTATTTAGGTATCAGGGTCAAACTCCATGGGCAACGGCTCGTATACAATCTTGCGAGGTTTCATTACAATATGCTATATTTCTGCTGCTGCTTGCAATTCAGAATTATTTCCACTTAACTCACGTTAGCCGGTAAATGAGTGAGTACTCGAGTCGAGAACAGCTATTCCCATTAATAGTTAACACGGAACAATCTCGGTGCAGTGCCCTTTACTGTCCCGTCCAATCGATACTTAGCAAGTTACTGCTTTCAAGTTTTACTGGATTCAGAATCGTCATGGGCATGACTTGCGGAAATACAACTTCAACACGAAAATTTAAGCACCATTAGAGTACGCGTACTCAGCTACCGAACTCATAACATTCTGATTTGGAAATATAATGCCTTAAAATATATAAACTTCTAAACCCTACGTTTAAAATACCGAAATTCCTATAAGATATATTTATAGAGTAAGTACTTAGGCCGCACGGGCACTTTTACACGTCAAATTTTCCAGCTTTTCCCAAGAGGAGACCACTGCTGACAAGAAGCGCCGCAAGAAACTAATAATAATACATAATAATTATCAAAATACTTAATTTTAACATTTCTAAAGAAGTACGGTAATCTTACTGGTTAAAAAGGGACCTAATTTCGAAATGCATGAATTTCGATTGCCTTAACCCCATTGACTTTATTAATAAAATTAAAACTGTGTACAAAAGAAACAAGGAAAATACAAATTACATCCATAACACAGGCCTCGTCAGAATACATTAAAAAAATCAAGTATTATCCATAACAGACTTCGTCAACAACTACAATGAAAAAAAAATAAGGCGGTGACAAGCTTCGTCAAATAACCTAAAAATACCTATCAGCCAATTATCCCAAACGATGCATACCAAATGTGCCGATAACACTTGCAGCATTAGTTTATTAACTTAAGAAACCCTAATGGTATTATTACAAAAACTTAAACAACCACTGAACACATGTTTAGTAAATGTAATTTTAGACTTGTCTAAGGCGTGTATAAGTTTTTTGTACCAACCAATTTACAAATAAGGTTCACCAGTGATCAACTAACAGTGATGATGTAAAAACTGGATTTAAAACTAACAGTTCAACACATTTTGAGACAATATAGAACTTAGGACTGAACTAGATTAAACTTCTTTGTGCAAGTTTCCATGCCAAAAAGATAAATTTCATAAGAGTTAGATTTATGCAAGAACTGTTTTCTGTAAATATAGTGCAAAAAATCTACAGGGGCTCTTGCAAGAAACGGATAAATCTAGTTTCCGTCTTAAAATTAGATTTAAGACTGACAGTTTCCCACATTTTGGCACAACTTAAGTTGAGTTAAATACTAGATTTATATTTTGCTACAAGTGGTGTGTGAGGTTTTAAATCTTATGTATGGTATATGGAACTGTAAGGCCTAAGGTTGCCTTTCCATAGAAGCGGAGACGAGCGGAGCGGAGCGGAGCTGTGTAGGAATCGACCAATCACATTGCTGTAATCCACATCTTGTCTCCGCTCCGCTTCAATGGAAACAGTCAAGCGGAGACGAGCGATGCGGAGAGGAGCCGTGTAGGAATCGACCAATCACATTGGTTGTAATCTACATCTCGTCTCCACTCCGCTTCAATGGAAACAGTCAAGCGGAGACGACTGTATCAAATTTGTATAGTTAGTACGCAACTCATCAAAAATCTGATTTAAAAATTGAACCACAAGTAATACAAAAATGGCATCTTAAAAGTGGTAGGTATAACTTTAGAACCATAGTGATAAAATTTTTGTATCACCGTGAAGTGAATTAATTAGTAGGCTAAATAAAAAAAACTAATTGAAAGTGTTTATTATAAATACAGCTAAAAAATGGTAATTTTTTTGTTTTTTTTTTTACAAAATTACACAATAGCATATGTGTAATTTTGTAAAAAAATACAAAAAATCTCAAAAACTAAAGCTGATAAATGAAAATTATCTTTATTTTCAGAGTCAGGGTGCCAAATGTCTACATGAAAGCTAGGTTATTAACTTTCTGGAAAAAAATATGTCATTTTTTAATTTGTTTTGTTGTAATTGTTTATGAGAGTGAAACAATGATAGCAATCAATTCTTAGATTAAGGTTTATATTTGAAATGAATTTTGTATATAAGAGATACTTTTCGAATTTGCTTAGGCAAAGGAAATTTCTATTTCTATTTGAAGTGGGTAAGGCTGCGGAGCGTTCGAACCGCCCCGCTTTTATGTCACGAAAAAAATTACGTGTATTTTACGGCGTATTATACGAACGGCGTTTACTTTCAATGAAAATAGGTAGTCGTGCTTAGGTTCTAACATAATATACCTCGAAAGTAAAAGCTGTCTATAATGATACACGTAATTTTTTTCGTTACATAAAAGCGGGGCGGTTCGAATGCTCCGCGGCATTATCCAAGTATGTGTAATACTTATAAATAAGTATCCGTTGATTGATTTTCATTACTAGATATGGTCATCGTAATTAATAATAATAATGAAGAAAGCAAACACGACTACGACATTAAAACATTAATGAGATATTTAATGAGTTAGATGACATTCATGAAACAATGCACTAAGGACTGTCCATAATGAATTGGTTATCACAATGGTCGGCAAAACTATCTTAATTAGTATTTATCGTCGGAAGTTTATATATACGAGTGCAACAAAAAGTATACTTCATTGTATCCGACAGCTCAACCGTATTTGACGAAGACGTAACAAAAATACTGACAATGTTCAATAACAGCTTATTTGTGTACGGAAATCAAAATGTCGAAGTGCCGGCACATCTCAGTTTTGGCAAATATATGTTAAATCGACTGCGGAGTAAGAGCGACGAAATAGCTGTGGTACGTTAATCTTTTTAAATTCTTAGCTACCGATAAAATGCAGGCTGTTTGTCATGGCATCCTTGAACTGCCTTCTAGACTTAGCTACCTATCAATTGTACATTTTGTTTGATACGTTTTGTTTGTCCGTGCTGGACTTAGTGGCGCCTTATTAATGGAACTTAAGTGATATTAAAATTTATTACTACGTTTTAGTAGTCTTATAAAATGCATGAGCCAATATTGTAGGTAACGTTAACATGCAAAAATCTTGCAACAACCAGTACAAACTTTTCATGTTATTGATTGATTACCCATTGCTTGACAGTCAATTCCTAAAAATAAATATTTGTTTGCAAACACAATGTACCTACTAATGGAAGTAATATACCTATCACTAATACGTTTTTTGTAATGTGGCATAAACTACGGATACCAAAATCAATGACTTATAATACGTACGGATGGTCGTCCGTTAGGTACTCGTACAATTTTATATTTAAAGAATGACATTTACATGACAAAAATCACTATTATCGTCTACTGAAATAATCACAGAGAAACTTACACCTCTCTAAGGTAAACGCAAGCACAAATGACTCGATAACGTATAAAGAGTTGACTAAATACGCCGTGAGCCTGTCGGCGTCATTAGCAGAGTTGGGAGTGATGCGAGGAGAAACTGTTGGAGTCGGAAGCGAGAAACGAGTAACGTTCATACCCGCTGCTCTGGCAGTTGTGTTCGCTGGAGCAACGTATACTCCTTATGACTTGAAAAGTGGAGGAGGTTGGTAACCTTAATCTAATGTTTATCTAGGCCAATAAAAAAATATTCATGTAAAAACTTGTTAAAGTGGAGGAAAGTAATCTTATATTACAAAAAAAGCTAGTTAAGTGCGAGTCGGACTCACGCACCGAGGGTTCCGCACAAACTTGTAGGCATGTAGTATAGTTCGTAAATCACGGGAACACAATACAAACAAAGTCCAGTATAAACTGACACGCAATAAGTACGTCGTACATAGCGAGTGTCATTTTATACTGGACATTTTTAACCGACTTCAAAAAAGGAGGAGGTTCTCAATTCGTCTGTATGTTGCTTTTTGTATGTTTGTTACGCGATTACTCCGTCAATTGTGGACCGATTTTGAAAATTCTTTTTTTGTTCGAAAGGGTATACTTCCGAGGTGGTCCCATTGTCACGAAATCAGAATCTGGTGATGGGATCCATGAGAAATCGAGGGAACTCCTCAAAAGTTATAGGCACACATACAGCGATTATTGTATTACCTGCAAGACCTTAAGAAATTGCATTACAAAAGTACCTCTTGGCGACGAGGAACTGATGATGAAGACCAGAGGTGACCACCGGAACTGGCTTGGTCGTAAGTGATTGACGCCAGCAATGAGATTTCTTTATTAAGACTATGAAGCTAGTTTTATACTCATTATAACACACATGGTGAAGTGCAACTGATGGTGAAGTACTGGGAGAACTCCTCAATAATTAACGGCCCTGAATCTTGGGCAGCGACATTTTGTTAAGGGTGATGAGAAATTGGTATTAGGCTATTGTTTCTTAATGTGATGTTTATGTGCTTTAGTTCATCACATAATAATAAGAGGTGCATCACTAAAAATCATTAAAAAAAAATTTTAACAAAAAAATAAAACCGTCTTCAAAAACCTACTAAAAAGCGTTAAATAAAAACCAGCCTCATAGGAGTCCTAGGAATAGCCTATTTAGTGCCGAATAGGTACATAGAATATATCGAAGTCGGTGGCAAGAATCATGGTGTCATTGCTATTGTGTATATCTACTTGACACCGGTTTGGATATATTCTATGTACCTATTCGGCACTAAATAAGCTATTCCTAGGACTCATATGAGGCTGGTTTTTATTTAACGTCTTCAAAATAGGCTTCAAAATAGGCGACTGGTTCGTGACATGATGCTGCTCTATGATGCATGTTCGGGCTCTCTGGACAGTTGTGAGTTATCTTCAACACTTTTGAGGCTCAAGGCAACCTCTCAAAGGACTAGACATGCGACTTTATTTGCAGTGCCCTTCAACCGCACTAAGTATGCCTGCAACTGTCTAGCTACTCGTCTTCCTCGCACATACAATAATTTTTTTGAATCTGTGGACCCATTTAACCAGAGCAGGGTCTCTTTTAAGAAAAATATAATCATGTTGTTACCGCAGGTGTAAAATGCCGTACGTGCAGACACATACACACACACGCACACACACTCACACACACCCACACACGCACACACGTTCATTCCGTACCTACTTTATTCGTTGTTTTGTTTCTTAGTCAGTCCTGCTATTAAATTAAATTACGTCTGTTTCCATTTAATTTTATTCCAAAATGTCTGTTTGTTATATGCTTTGTTCTCTATTTTCCATACTGTGTGAATGTAATGTTTGGTGTTTTATTTAACAGTTACAATTATAAAATGTAAATCCGTAATTGGCCAGTGATGTGTAAACATAATACCTTTATTTAAATTACTGTACTTTATGCTGTGGATTTTGTATCAATAAATAAATAAATAAATAAATAAACGCTTTTTAGTAGATTTTTGAAGACGGTTATATTATTTTGTTAATTTTTTTTTTTATGTGATGTAATTACAAATTAACGGTTTTCGGATGTTTACCTTTACTTGTGCTATAAGACATTGCTTCTTGCCAAATTTCATGATTCTAAGTCAACGGCGGACTTGTTCACCCTTGGAAATAACGCAATCCACTGGATGAAGAACTTAAATATAGCACTGTAATTTATAATGAACGACTGATACAAATGCCATACGAATAAATAAATAACGGGAAGTACCCAATAGGTTTTGATTCCCTTGAGATTCCCTTGAATATGCGGCATAAACGGCCGTATCTTTTGATTGCGTTGACTTAGACGTTTGATTTTTTCACTGATCCAAGGGATTGCAAACCTTAATAGGAATTGCAGATAATTTGATATGAATTTAAACTTGATACCTTCACGCGTTCCTGATAAAAAGGGTCTTGACAGACACACAGACAGCCAGACAGACCAACGGACAACAAAATGATCCTATAAGGGTTCCGTTTTTTTTCATTTGAGGAACGGAACCCTAAAAAGCTGAGATTAATGGAACGAACCGAACTAATGTCATCTAATTTATACATAGTTTGAATTTCAAACCAAAATCCTGTATTAATTTTACACGTAAGCACTTTAATCAACCCATAATAATATTAACCTAACGGGCAATGAATCTAGCGAAGCTGGGTTCGATCCCCGGTAAAGGCAGGATGGTAAATATTTGTGTGAATAACACGTAAATTGTTCCAAAGTCTTAGATTTCCTCTATATAAAAGTATTTATTTGCCTATCATTTATTGCAGTATAGGTATCTTGGTCTATACCATAGTAATACAAAAGTTACGTAAACTAAGCTTACCTAGAGTTTAGTTTGAGGGTAGGTATATGTTTGTAGGATATTTATTTATTTCCCCTTATATTTATTTATTTAATAAGTAAAGTAGTAACCCGATAAGAGCGCTGACATCTTTATACCGGCTCTCCAACCGCACAAACTGCAGGAGCGCCTGAACAGCAACAGATAACAAAAGATTTATTTTCTTAATTATTCTGATTTTACAATTCCCATTAATATAACCGATTCTCTAGGACCTTAAAACTTGTCTGTTTCAGCTGCATTAAAACACAAATTAAATTTGACTAAACCAAAATATTTTATCTGCTCACTCTTATTTTGGGAAACATATGGTGAAATATTAAAAGATTTAGAGTGCATCGAAACTTTTATTTCTTTCGATGAGAATAAAGACATCGAGTTGTCCATCCGGACGTTGATTGCGAGACAATCCGGCGTCGACGTGTCTAGTTTTGAACCGGCTCCCGTGCAGGGACAGACAGACACCGCGCTTATTCTGTATTCCTCCGGTACAACCGGCATGCCCAAGGGAGTTCAACTGACACATTTGAACTGTATTCTTAACAGTTTACCCGAAGAGTAAGTACATACTCATAAATTACTAACGTCTAAATAATTAATAATGATCTTTGAAATGAAGATCCCTGCGGCCCTAGACAAGATATATAACGCTAACAATAAGGATTTTCAAAAAGTGACAAAATGTATGGAATTGACATAAGCAGCCGACGCGATAGATTAGCAGCTAACGTCCTATTTTGGCAGTTTTCGAACATCGTTATCGATAGCGTTCCTATCTTGTCTAGGCCGCCTGAAATTTCAAGTTCTCGGTAACTGATAATTTCATTTTCATTACAGTTTTAAGGATGAATGCCTTCAAACTGCATTTATGTACGGAGAGTGGTATCACAATTATGACACATTTATGACATACAAATTTCTATCTGCCGGAAGAAAAATTGTGTTTACGGATACTGTGACACCAGTTAATCTTATGAGAAGTGTTCAGGATTATAAGGTAGTTTTAATCGGTCATAATAACCAAGTTGCCTAACAATTACCTACTGTTTTGGTACTTTTGGTCTCTTTATCCATAACCAATCAATTGTTTTAACTGCTTTTGTCCGCGTATTACTGGTTTCACCGATATCTGCTGGTGCGGGCGGCACGAGCCCGTTTATTGTGGAGATACAACAGAAAAGCATTTGCTCACCAATGGACGTCACCGTAGTTTAATTCTATTTTAGGTAAATATTGCTATGTTGGTGCCTTCACTCGTCAGTTACTTGTCTAAAGCAGATGAAGTAGACAAATATGATCTTAGTTCTTTGAAAATCATATATTGTCGCTCGTCTCCCCTTCACAGAAAAACAATAGAAGCAATTAAAATGAGGTACCAGAGTCTAGTTTTCGTGGGTATGTACTCAAAAAAATGTCTTTTGACGCTCATCGATAGTGTGTTGCAGATTCCCGACTCTAAAGAATGTATTGCAAGGATACGGTATGACTGAATCAGGAGAGCTGACATCAGAAAGCTGGGGGACCAAGGGCCCCAAGATAGGAAGCGTTGGCATGGCGTCACCTGGTATAACATTAAAGGTAATGAATGTTGTCGAGATGTTCATGGCGCTTATAACCTAGGACTTCTTTTTTTAAATAATTAAGATCTGTTTACAGATTGTTGATCCAGAAAAAAAAGAAATTCTGGGGCCGAACCAGCGAGGAGAAATATGTTTACGTGGTCCTGTTTTCATGAAGGGTTACTTATATATTGATCCCTTAAAGTATCTTGATGACCAAGGGTTTTTTTTAACAGGAGACTTGGGATACTACGACGAAGATAATTATTTTTACATCGTAGACAGGCTTAAGGAAATAATTTCATACGACGGATACAAGGTACTTGCATTGTGCATTTTTTATAAACTTTGTCACTGTACACTATATAACACACGTCACATTTAGTAAGTAGACGTTCTACTCTATTACCAGGCATTAGAAATAACTAGTAACCGTGGGTAGAAAGAGACACATAATTTATTCAAACTCCAAATATTCAACAGGTGGCTCCATTAGAGCTGGAGACGATTTTGCAGCTGCACCCGGATGTGCGTGAGGCAGGCGTGGTGGGTCGCCTCGCAGGGGACCTAGGCGAGGAGCCGGTAGCCTTCGTGGTGCGCCAGCCCGGGGCCACTATCTCCGAGCAAAAGCTCCAACAGTACGTTGGCAAGGAGGTCAGGGCATATTTTTCTTCTTCTTTAAGTGCCTCGCCTACTTCTCAAGGTCGTCTATCGGATCTTGGAATCAGCCTCTGTCTCTTGCAAGGCGGAAGCTCTAGTGGCGCTAGAGACTATCTTGCAGCTGCAACCCAGCGTACGCGAGGTGACCGTGATAGGCGGGGGACGTGGGCCAGGTCTCGGCCGCCTTCGTGCTGCGCCAGCCCACAGCCGCCGTCTCAGAGCAAGAGATCCGGCTGTTCGTCACCACTGAAGCAACACTCACCATTCAAATTCATTCACATTGACAATTTAAATGACGAACATTTTATTCATATATTTAATAGTTAGTGAGTTTGTTCGTATAGTATCTTTATTTCTGATGACTTTGTTGTGCAGGTGCCGCCATACATGCAGCTGCGGGGCGGGGTGTTCTTCGTGCCGGAGCTGCCCAGAAACGCGCGCGGAAAGATATTGCACCGACGGCTCAGAGAAATGTTGCACACTTCTGAATCCTTCAGTTAAATGTCTGATTTTAGCTGGCTGTAATTAAACAGTGTCAATTATTGACAAAATATAGATAAGCTAGGATAAAACAACTGATTTAATTATTCAGTACCTGGGAGATCGAGCGTCGCTCGGGTCGAAACCGAATTTTCATCGATTTCTATACAAAAGTTCGCTGTATCCATGATACGGTCGTAAGTTATAGTTTTAATTGGAAGAACAGTACATGTGACAGCAAAAGTAGGTCTCATACTTACTGACTTAGTTCCCTTATGCGTTAACAGATGGCGCTGGCACACAGTTCCTCCATGTTATGATTGACTTTAGCAAAGCATTTGATACCCTAAATCACAATATACTTTATAAAAAAATGCAGCAAAATGGAATACAAGGTCCTGCTCTGGAACTCTTAAAAAATTATCATAATAATAGGTTTAACGCCGTTAGTATAGATGGAGAATATAGTGCCATGATTCCTACCAGGTACGGAACGGCTCAGGGGTCTATTTTAGGACCAACTGAGTACTTGATATATGTTAATGATATGTGTAAAATTTTTAAATATGGCTCTGTGTACCAATTCGCTGATGATACATGTATTATCATAGCCCATAAGGACCTTGAGACAGCACAATGTATGATGCAGGAGGATTTCGATCTCTTGTGCAAGTGGGCCCACGATCTAGGATTATCAATTAACTATAAGAAAACTAAACTAATGTATATACACTCACCTTATAAGAAACCAACCTTCATCCCTAGAATAGTAGCTCACGAACACTTGTGTATGCTTAAGTCTGCAATCCCTTGGAGCAGTGAAAAAATCAAACATCTAAGGCAACGCAATCAAAAGATACGGCCGTTTATTCCGCATATTGAAGGGAATCTCAAGGGAATCAAAACCTATAGGGTACTTCCCGTTGACTTAGAATCATGAAATTTGGCAAGAAGCAATGTCTTATAGCACAAGTAAAGGAAAAAATCAAAAACTTGTAGTTACATCACAAAAAACGGTCCAGTATAAACTGACACGCACTAAGTATAAAAGTGCATACTAATTGCGTGCCAGTTTATACTGGACTTTGTTTATATTGTACTCCCGTAATTTACGAACTATTGACATGCCTACAAGTTTGTGCGGAACCCTCGTTGCGCGAGTCCGACTCGCACTTAACCGGCTTTTTATAAGGTACTAATTACAGGTAAACATACTTATATTGGTGCCATCGACTGTCAATTCCTTATCAATAGCCGACGAAGTAGACAAATATGATCTTAGCTCTTTAAAAATAATGTGCAGTTCCGGATCTCCCCTACGAAAGGAATTAATGGAAGCAACAAAAAAAAGGTACTGTTTTTAACATAACAACTTGCAAATACCTGTCTTTCCATTCCCATCACCTGGATGGTTGGCTGCCTGCCACTTTGCGCTTTTTGCGGAACTTAGGGCTGCGCCCAATTATATTTTAAATGTAATAAGGTGGCAGCGTCAATTTATTTCCATTTGGTAAACTCCTTCTTACGCATTTAAAACCAAACAACCTGTCCATTGAGTATTCACCAAACGTGTTATCTACAGGTTTCCTAATTTAGAAAACTTACTACAACAATACGGTGCTACTGAATTGGATGTGGTGACTTCCGAAATCTGGGGAACTAAAGGCCCAAAGCCGGGAAGCGTTGGTATGGCCGCGCCTGGTGTGACGATAAAGGTAAATGCAGTAAGAGTATTAAATATTACATGATGTAAATAATTGTAGGTAAGCTATTACTTTTAACCAAATAAATCCTTGATTGCAGATTGTTGATCCAAAAACACGTCAAATTCTAGGGCCCAAACAAAGTGGAGAAATATGTGTACGTGGTCCAAATATGATGAAGGGCTATATAAATATCGACCCGTCTAGCTATCTTGACGAGCAAGGATTTTTCTTAACGGGGGACTTGGGCTACTACGACGAAGATAATTATTTATTTATCGAAGACAGGCTTAAGGACATAATATCTTATGATGGATGGAAGGTAGGAAAAATTTGAGCTTACTGGTTTTTTATATGAGTTAATATTGTAATGTCAAGTCACGTTAATAAAATTACGTATTCAATAATTTATCTATAAGAAAACATATCTTCGTATCACGTGATCTACCAATGACGCGATTGGTTTTAAAACTAAACGAATAGAAACGCTAGTTAGCGATGGGCATCTTGGCTAAGGGCTCAGGAACCGCATGTTACGACCGGCATAGCAATATTGATCAATTATTAGAACGTCAAAAATGGCGGCAACCGTAGTTTATTTTATTTTATTTAGAGACAATCTAGAGTCGGCCTCTACTATCATATCGTTCGATATCAAGTAACATACAAGATTTGTCAAAATTGTATGCAATTGACATGTCATTTCGATTTAAATGTCATCTCCAGTGATATTAAAATTGAGGTCAAATAATATCTAAAAAAAAAAAAATCGAATAATATCTAATATCTAAATATCTTTTATCTTTTATCTTTTTTTTTATTGTTTTGTTTTTCAAAGATGTTCGAAATTTAAAACTCATAACTTTATCAAATTTTATATCGTAATAAGAACATTATGTTACTGCTACAGATAAGAAAATTATTATAGTAAAATTGTTTGTTGTAATGCTGGTCATTGCCAACGGATTCTGAACGCATTATAGAGGAATTATGATATGTGTGTAGATAAAATTATTAAAAAAACGTTGGTAAGTTAATTTTCTCCAAATTTCATACCACACTTGAGCCTCAAAGCTTAGACCAATCGCATACCTACAGAGCCGAGGTGTGGACACTGGCGCGCTTGGCGGTAGGGTTAGTTTGGTTCAATAACTTAAGAGGACTGTGAACTAATAGAAAAATCTAGCCTTTTCATACAATCGGCAATGATGTTTTCTACCCCCTAACGGTTAACCAAATACCTGCTATTCCAGTAAATTGTTATTATAATTCTATCTGTAACTCAGTGGTCGGTCAGATTATGAACTTATTCCAAATTCATTCCTTTACAGAAAATACCAACATACCTACTCTTCTAACTCGAGAGATGTTTGTGAGATGATTGTAAGCTGACGGCTTTCCATCCAAACGGCGATAAAGTTTTCCACCCCTAAATGTTAACCGATTTCGACCTATTTTTTGTATGTGATCAGTCGGAACAAAACCTATGTCCAAAACTAAAACACTAAAACGGAAATAAATTAAAATTTATTAATATTATTGAAAACAGTGAATCGTTTTTGTTCGGACTGACAACATATCAAAAATTAGGGTTTGGAAAACGTTATCGGCGTTTGTATGGAAAGCCATTAACTCACAATCCTCTTAACATCTCTCGAGTTAGAAGAGTATGTTGGTAGTTTCTGTAAAGAAATAAATTTAGAATGAGGTTCATAATCCGACCGACCACTAAGTTATAGATATAGCTTGTATACCTACCTCACTGGAATAGCAGGTATAAGTTGTAGTTTGTACTTGTTTTGTTATATGCTGCCTAATGAATAGTATTCCGCAACTTGGTGTACTTACGAAAAATCGTTATTCTCTTAACTTCTACTCATGTTGTTTTTACTTCAAAACAGCGCTTGCCTTGTGAAAAAGGTTTTCGTTCCAAATTTCCCATTTCTCTTTACAGTGCTTAAGGGTGCGTAGTTCTTCCGACAGTCATTGAATAGGTTTACTTATCAAGGGACATCATATTTCACTTTCACTTTCATTTATTTTTTCACTTCTCATGCTCTAAAAGTTCGTCTTTATGTCGTGCGTAGGCGACACAAAGTCGCTTCTTATGCTCTAGTGCATAAAGTAAAATCTTCGTCGAAAACCTAGGCAATCGGTCCAGCAGCCACACCAACAACTTTAACTTCATAGAATAACCTCTTTATTTTATTTCGTTTCGTTAGTATTCTAAGACCAAGGCAAGGATACCAACAGCCAAAATATACAATAATAAGCTTCATGAAATAAACTTATAATTTTTATTTCGTCGCATTTATTATTATTATTATTTATAGCATGTTGCTGTTTCATTTCCTCGCAATCGAAGTCAAAAGTAGAGTGTACAACTCGTCCATAAAACCCATTTAACACACGATTTTATATCCATCCTCGCTCGCAAGCTCGCTTGGATGGATAAACGTCTCGCGTAAAATGGTGCGTTTTATGCACTTGTTGTACAATCTACTATTAAATTGTTCAACAGATAGCTCCGGTAGAGTTGGAGACGGTGCTGCAGCTGCACCCGGACGTGCGCGAGGCGGCCGTGGTGGGCCGCCCGGCGGCGGGAGATTTGGGCGAGGAGCCAGCCGCCTTCGTGGTGCGCCAGCCCGCGGCCGCCGTCTCCGAGCAAGAGCTGCAGCAGTACGTCTCCAAAGAGGTAACAGCGTTCTCGACGGCGTTCTTCGGAGATCTTCTTTAATTCTCCATGACTCACATCCGTATTCAATTATGGGCCAAATGTAGTTGTGTAGGATACGAGTACGCAAGCCGATTTTCAGGCATCATATCAAATAACAATCCTCACGGCGTCGGAGTGCGAAAACTTCAAAAATTTCAAGTGCCGTTGCCTTGAACAATCTAATAAAAAAATAATTATTAAAACCATTTCACAGAAGCCGAAGATTTTGCGTAACATACACTCAAAAAAGTTTTAAGTCGGTTGAGTAGGCTGTGTTTTCAATAATACAAGTAGTAAATTAAAAAGTATTATACTATATTGTTTAGTTTAACTTTGTAAATTTGAATTAAAATGTTAATAGTACCTACTATTAACATTATAACTTTGTATGACACTCGTATTATTTACAGGTGGCGCCACACATGCAGCTTCGTGGTGGAGTGTATTTCGTCTCGGAACTGCCTAGGAATCAGCGACGAAAAATACTTCGCCGAAGACTCAGAGAAATGTTGATGTAGATTGCTGAATCAAAGCGCTTGATAAATCCTTTCCTTATATTTTCCGATTTCATCTAATTTTAATTTTATTTAAAACCTTCTATTGCTGACAGGTAGTGGGAATAATTTGTATTTTACCACCCACTAAGTAGATTGAGATACAAATTTGATGTTAAGAACTTATTTTTACCTTTTTACCCGGCTGAGCGAAGTCAAAGGAACGGAAAGGAGCGAAGAAAAGTTAATGATTTTAACATTATATGTATGTATATGACCAAAAATCAATACAAATGGCTAAAGCAGTAAAAAAAAACGAAACTACCCAATTTACCGTTATGTTATTACTCCATAAAAAGCCACGGTAGCTAAAAAAGCCGTGGTAGCCTAATGGTTTGACCTGCCGACTCTTGAGCAGAGGGTCGTGGGTTCGAACCCGGGCTCGCACCTCTTAGTTTTCAGAATTTATGTGCGAAATATAATTTTTAAATTTACCATGAGCTGTTCGGTGAAGGAAAACATCGTTAGGAAACCTGCACACACCATGCACACACCTGCAAAGCAATTTGACGGTGTGTGCGAAGTTCCCAATCTGCACTGGGCCCGCGTGGAAACTATAGAGCCCGAACCCTCACATTGTGAGTGGAGGCCTGTGCCCAGCAGTGGGACGTGTATAGGCTGGATTATTATACTCCATAATCATGACATGTCACGTACTTTCCAAGATCGTGAGTCTTTACAATGATTTATTCGCTTGGATTATTCCTTTCATATTCATTTTTAGATTAAATAACTACATTAATTATACGTTTTAGTAAATAACAACACGCTTGATGAAATTTTAAGATTATGTGTCAAACAGTAAGTAGTAATTTGTTGACATCTTTGGCCATTTCTATTGACCCCGACCTTAGTTCCTAAACTATTGGACCGGTTTTAATAAATGGGGTAACAACATAAAAGATCATCATCATAGGCTGTATAAAAATCGTAAGGGTGCGTTATACTAGCCCAATGTCGGGTTTCAGTTTACGATTTTTTATTAGCAGTAGTGCAAAGACGCTCTTTATTACAGCACAATAGCCGAGTTCTGCGCCATTTCACCAAAAATTTTGTTCATTATTGCAAAATTATGTTTATATATTGTTTATGTGTGTTTGCTTGTTGGTGAATAAAGATTATTTATTTATTTATTTCTATTTACTTAAAGTGAATGGTTAACAATTGGTTTTAGGGTTACAGTAAGTAACTTATTACAAAAACAAGTGTTTTGACATTAATATACTTCTAATGTGGCCACATTAAAAAAAACACAGTAAAAAAGTTTATAATTAGATGATCCGGGATTACAGGAATTCATTCATTCCTGTTCCGTGTTAAAGTTTTTTTAAACCGGCTAAAATAGAGTTTGAAACTAAAGTGATTTAAATAATTTCTCACAATTTGTGCTTGATGAGGTTATATACTTAGGATAACTTGGAATTAAATTATTATCCCGCTCTTGTACGCAAGTCTTATAATTTTTTAAAGGACGGTTCCCTAGTATTTAAATTAACTTGTTTTATACCGGAGCCGAAATTGGTCCCTGTAATAGGTCCCTGCGGCCTGTAATAGGTTCTTTAAAAGCAAATCGAGTTAAACAGCCGTGATGGACTTCATTCTGAAATCAAGGTTTATTTTAAAGATTAAAGAAGCCTTGTACTAGCTTACTACTTACGTTAAGGTTGACTCGATTTTTAATTACTTATTGGTTCTTGGCCGAAATTTATTCAACGGAGAATAGTTAAGACTGTATTTTACTTTATTTTAATAAAAAATCAGTTAGTTTTTGGTAGCACGTTACACGTGTGACTTGCAAACAACACGACGTAACCCGTGTCACAGTATAAATATAGCGAAAGCAGTAAAGAAACTACGAACAAACGTTTGAAACGTCGCACTCACACAGACGAACGTCTCAACGAGACCCCTAAGCAGACATGGCAGTGCTGTCAGTGGCGGGTGTCACGTAGATATGAATGGTTTCGCTTTGTATTTTATTCTTCTCCACGAAACCATTCGTCTCCACGCGACACCCTCCACTGACAGTAGAGACAGCACTGCTATGTCCGCTTAGGGGTCTCGTTGAGAGGTGCGTCTGTGTGAGTGCGACGTTTCGAACGTATGTTCGTAGTTTCTTTAATGCTTTCGCTATGTTTATACTTTGCCCGTGTTCAGTGAAATGACACATTACCTATATAAAACGTTTGTCGATTTTTCTGGACATACTCGTAGCTAGTAGGACGGGTAAGTATAATCACACAAACTACTTATTCAAATTGTTATTTTCTGTAACAAGGATTTAATGCAGTAAAATTACTAATTTCTCCGTGCGTAAGATCCCGTAGTTCTGACTTTTTGCGTATCTATAAATACCTCCGTTCCGGTTCCGTACCTCCGAATGAAAAAAAGGAACCCTAAGGGCCTGCGCAAACCGGCGGAGCGCAGAGCAGATCACTTTAAATTTATCAATGTATATTCTTCCCTATTTTAATTACAATAAGGTATAAATTTAGAGCCGCAGCCGCAAAGTAGAAATCCCCCGTGATGCTCCGAGGTCGGTCTCAGAGCATTCAAATTTATACCTTATTGTAATTAAAATAGGGAAAAATATACATTGATAAATTTAAAGTGATCTGCTCTGCGCTCCGCCGGTTTGCGCAGGCCCTTATAGTATCACCCCTGTGTCTGTGTGACCGTCTGTCACAGCCAATTTGCTCTGAATCTATCAGTAGGTAATCGATTAAGTTAAAATTTGGTACATGTATGTATGTATGTATGAATGTGAATATGGGGCTCACTTTGTGGGGTAATTTTTAAAATAAACTAAAAAAGCATTGCAAAGTGTATCGTGTGCCGTATCAAATGAAAAGAGCTTTTGTGACGGTCTTATACTGGGTGCTTTTTTATTCGTCTTAAACATTTTGGGGTTAATTCAGTAAGTCATACTGACCAACTTTCACTATGGGACCAACCCCGAAATCACGAAAAAAAATTTGACCCTCCCATACAAAACATCGTCAGCTGACTAGCCAAAATGTATGGGATGGTCAATTTTTTTTTATAATTTTTATAATATATAATTATGTATATTATACTTAAGTAAATAGTTTTAGAGTTATTTAAGAAAGTAGACTAAAGTTGACCATGGCCCCCCCCTTATCACCGAAACTACTGCGCCTAAAATTTGGAAAAAATACGGAAAATAGTTATTTACTTTAAGATTGTTGACACGAAAACCTATCATCGTTGTCGTTCACGTTGTCATCGAGAAGATGTGACATTGGCGAACTGCCACGACATACAAGAAACGTTTCCTTTTTCAACGTTTTTTTTTAATTTGTTTGAACAAATATGTTGGTATGTATTAGGTACCGTTTTTACAATCCATCGTAATACATAGTACAACCGTCAAATTTAGTACGATTATAGAACACACCCTATAGAAAAACATCAAGTACTAAAAACCGGCCAAATGAGTACGGAACCCTCAGTGCGCAAGTCCGATTCGCACTTGACCGGTTTTTTAGATGTAGATCTATTGTCTAATACATGGTCGGTTATATGGTCGCAAACTTAGACTAAAAGGCTAATGCCTTAGAACAACTCGGCAAATATTTAGAACAGGATTTAACTATCACGGGGACGAATTTGCTGTATTACGAGTAAATACCGTTTGTTATTTCATATGTACTCATTGCTAATTACTTTAACAATTTGTTTGCATAATTGTATGTAAAGTATATACAAATAGAAGGCAACTACCATTTAGACACCGTGACCAATCTACGTGAAGGCTTTCACAGCCTTATAACTGCTGGTTGCAGACATTCCTGAGCCTATAGCCAAGTGCCACACGCTCCGTAGCATTTCTGTTCATTTCGTCTAACTAGTCCAAATGCGTCATTGGTAGACCACCTGACTTATCGTATCACATGACCTACCAGGGCCCTTAGCCAAGATGCCCATCGCTAACTAGCGTTTCTATTCGTTTAGTTTTTAAACCAATCGCGTCACTGGTAGATCACGTGACTCTCCGTATGACATGATCTACCAATGACGCGATTGGTTAAAAAACTAAACGAATAGAAACGCTAGATAGCGATGGGCATCTTGGCTAAGGGCTCAGTGACGCGATTGGTTTAAAAACGAAACGAACAGAAACGCTAAGGAGCGTGTAACACTTAGCTAGACCCCTGCTAAGCTAAATAGCGGCAATTCACTGTCATGGCAAATATGTAATTAATTGCTTTTTAATTTTTTTCTTGTTTTAATGGCTGGACACGCTGCCGCGTGTTTAGACTGTGAAATAATAATTGAAATTGCTTCAAGCCCTTAGACGGAGTAAAAATATTGCATCAAAAAATCGCCATTTTGAAACACTTGAGCGTGCCAAATTTTCATACAGATGGTTCAGCTTGATGTCCTAATGGTCATGCTAATCCATAATCTGACGATTATTCAACTATAGGAAAGTGTGGATTTCCATCTGTTAAATTACACGTATCATATATTTCTTTAGTATTTGGTGTAGGTCTGGGGTAGGTAGGTAGGTTAGGATGTAGACCTAATGCCTAAAACAAGGCGAATACCTTAAAACAACTCAGCAAACATTCAGAACTAGATCAAACTATCACGGGGACGAATTTACTGTATTAAATACCGTTTGTTATTTCATAAGAACTCATTGCTAATTACTTTAACATTTTGTTTGCATATGTGTATGTAAAGTATGTAGTGTACAAATACAAGGCAATTACCATTCAGACACCACCGTGAGCAATGTACGTGAAGGCTTTCACGGCCTTATTGCTGACGTCCCTGCTAAGCTAAATAGCGGCAATTTATTGTCGTGCCAAACATGTATTTACTTTTTTAAATGTTTTTACATGTTGTTTTCTGAAAATGCCCCAATTTAGCAAAAATAATACTTCTGTTGCGTTAAAGTAGGTAGAGACTAAATAAATGTGTCTTTACTTCATAGTCCTTACAAGAAAACTTAATCATACATTTTCTAGGTAACTAAGCGTTACACGGGTTTTTTGTTAATGACAAAAAGTTGATCGGCTAGCTTAGAGCTCCTAAAATGCATATCAGCCCTTATATTCCACTTTTGCTCTACGGCCATATTTTTTTCCATTTCGCACCACTGTGAGGCGATTGTTACTCGAACATTTCTCAAAATTTTAGCCACTGTGAGTGACATCTACAGATAAAAAAAAATGGCAAAAGTTAGAGTAGGTACCTACTCGAAACTATGCAATAATCAAATAACATCCTAATGTGACCCAAAATATTTGTATTTTAAGGCATTTTACTTGATTCCCTGTTAGTCCATTTTAGTTAACATTAATTCTTACTTATTTACATTCATATTCACTTCCAGTTAAATTAAACTAAATCATAATCATCATGATCATCATCATCATATCAGTAGTAAGATATCGACTGCTGAAGGTCTAAACTAGACCTTCTATTTCAGCATATTCAGTATTATTAGGTACACAATCCTAAACTATTAATTACCTACAATTTTTATAATCACAGTAATCACTTTTATTATTTTTTATAACTTCTCTTTTGCAGATAGGCAATTATGTAAATAAGAATTATTATTACTTTTGTTTTAGGTTAAAATAATTTTGAATATGAATTATTCTCTTTCAAGAACTACAAACCAAACAACCGCATACCTCAAAAATAATCTAGGTGACTACTACTTAAACTTTACAATGTAGGTAGTAAGTTTTAATACTAGATTATCACTGTTATTTGCCAAACTAATAATCTTAATAATTGCGGTTATATAAGTTTGGGTTGTTTGTCAATGACTATAATCTTCACTTGAAAGATAAGTTTAGTTTATCTCAAAAATTGTATAGCTCATACATAGGGGGGGTGGGGGGAGACTATTAATAACATTGTTCTTCATGATAAAAAGCGTAGAAGCCTAATAAACGCGACACGAGTAAGCAAAATGATTTGCGACAATGAAGTGCAGGTTCCCGCCGATTTAAATTTTGGTAAATTTATTTTAAATCGCCTTCGAAATGCCAATCCTGACCACGTCTGTATGGTAAGTTTTTTTTACACTATATAAATTTTATATACATAGTTGCAATAAAATTTGTTGCAGGTAATATTTAAAGTTATTTTTAAAATTAATAACAACGACCGTCTTACTCTTTATACACTTCTCATTTGAGTTTTGCAATTACTTATTTGCCAATGTACCTGCAAACCAACCTTAACCTATACGCAAAAATTTCATTTAATTACATTTTAAGAATTAAGCTATTTTGTACTTTGTTCATTATTGTAAGAGGCCCCACGGACAAATCAACACAAGGCATGCCTTTGGCGGTCGCGAAATGGAAACACCTTTTATTATATAAAGGCGGCAGAGCAAAAAAACACATTTGCCCAGCTATATTACAATAAAATCAAACTAATTTAACATCACTTCCTATATAGTCGACTAGACAAGGATTCATGCGGTTAGATCAACTATAATACGCAATATCGCTGGGCTACATTACAACATTTCAGCATCTGTTGTCCTAAGTTGCTAACTTGCAGTTGATTGCAGTCTTGAGATTGTAAATACAATGTCTATTAATGTCAGGCACCACACAGGAATCAGGTAGCCTGTGTGCTTGTTTGCCTTCTTCATGGCATAAACAATTTGCCGAATTTGCCCCTTCACAGGCCATTTAAGTAATATCTAAGCTTTATTGTAATTTCTACAAAGGTCAACGCAGAGTCGGGGGAGCAAATGACATATAAGGAGTTGACTCATTACACCGTGAGGCTCGCAGCCTCGTTGGTGGAGTTGGGAGTGAAACGAGGGGACTATGTGGGAGTCGGCAGCGAGAAACGACTGACGTTCCTGCCCACCGGTCTCGCGGTAGTCTTCACTGGAGCGGCATATACTCCTTTTGACTTGGAAATTGGTAGAGGTTTGTAACTCTGGACTAATGCACTCCCTCATATTATTACCAATGTCGCAGCCCCGGCCTTCACTTCCATTAGCTCAACCACCTGTTGTGGATCTTGGTCGAAGTGATTACTGCTTTTTATATATGCCTTAAATGTGCAAGTTTCAGGATATTAAATACTAAAGATACAATAAACCTCGGCCGAAAGAAGCGGTTGATGGAATGGTATATACTAATAATAATCCAGCCTATATACGTCCTACTGCTGGGCACAGGCCTCCACTCACAACGAGAGGGTTTGGGTTATAGTTCCCACGCGGGCCCAGTGCGGATTGGGAACTTCGCACACACCGTCAAATTGCTTTGCAGGTGTGTGCAGGTTTCCTCACGATGTTTTCCTTCACCGAAAAGCTCATGGTAAATTTACAAACTATATTTCGCACATAAATTCCGAAAAACTTAGGTGGTGTATGTAGTTAGCGTTTTTAACCCTGTTATTATTTAGTCATAATAATATAATAACATCATTTTTCAGCTGTACTAAATCACCAATTAAGTTTGACCAAACTAAAGTATTTTATCTGTTCATCATCATTTTGGAAAGCGTATGGTGGCATTTTGAAAGATTTGGAACATATAAGAACGTTCATTTGTTTCGATGAGAATGAGGATATCGAGTTGTCCATCCGGACGTTGATTTCGAGACAATCCGGCGCCGACGTGGCGAGTTTTGAACCGGCTCCCGTGCAGGGACAGACAGACAACGCGCTTATTCTGTATTCCTCTGGTACGACCGGCATGCCTAAAGGCGTTCAGGTGACGCATCTTAACTGTATAGTTCACTGCAGTTACATTGGAAACCCAGACAAGTAAGTTTGAAGAAGCCCCCTGTACGCACATGTCTCACAATTAAATCGTAATCGACCTAAACATATCCTGTCTACTTGTATTTTTTTAAACAATTCAATGATGTATGCCTTTTCTAGAGATTCTTATTGTAAACTTAAAGACGTATATGGATGTAAAGACTAACGAAAGTATTTTCTAACAATCTCCATCGAAGAATCTCGTTATGTCTTGTCTTGTCATGATTATTTTCTACCAAAATAAAAACTAATTTTTCTAGGGTAAATAGAAAATCCCTTCAAACCATTTTTGTATACGGAGCATGGACAAGTGGTTACGACACTTTTACGACCTACAAGTACTTATCAGGTGGCAGGAAAATTGTGTATGTGGATGCTATATCAACGGTTAATATTTTCAAGTGTATTGAAAATTATAAGGTAATTATATAAAATTTACGTATTAAATTTATGAAGACTTCTATATAGAAGGCAAGTGAATAATTCTGTAACACTCTGCACTCAAGCAAGCTTTCTGGGGTCATCCAAGTTTAAATTTTGTGTAATTTTAAATATTATCTTCATCGCTTGTAGACATCTTTATTTAGACATACCGTTTTTTCTTTTTTTATAAGGTGGTTATACTCGTTGATGTGCTTACCTACTCATTGTACTAATTTCAGGTAAACATACTTATATTGGTGCCATCGACCGTCAATTCCTTATCAAAAGCCGACGAAGTAGACAAATATGATCTTAGCTCTTTAAAAATAATGTACTGTGCTGGATCTCCCTTACGAAAGGAATTAATGGAAGTTACAAAAAAAAGGTACAGGTTTTTAACATAACAACTTGCAAACAACTGTCTCTCCATTCCCATCACCTGGATGGTTGGCAGCCTGCCACTTTGCACTTTTTCCGGAATTTAAGGCTGCGCTCAATGATATTTTTAAATGTAATAAGGTGGCAGCCTCAATTTATTAACATTTGATAAACTCCTTTTTAAGCATAAAAAACCAAACAACTTATCCGTTGAATATTCACCAAATGTGTTGTCTACAGGTTTCCTAATTTAAAGAACATACTACAACTATACGGTGCTACTGAATTAGGGGAAGTGACTTCCGAAATCTGGGGAACCAAAGGCCTAAAACAAGGAAGCGTTGGTATGGCCGCGCCTGGTGTGACGACAAAGGTAAATGCAGTAAGAGTATAAACATATTACGTGATGTAAATAATTGTTACCTATTAACTTTAACCAAATAAATCCTTGATTGCAGATTGTTGATCCAGAAACACGTCAAATTCTAGGGCCCGAGCAAAGTGGAGAAATATGTGTACGTGGTCCAAATGTGATGAAGGGCTATATAAATATCGACCCGTCTAAGTATCTTGACGAGCAAGGATTTTTCTTAACGGGGGACTTGGGCTACTACGACGAAGATAATTATTTATTTATCGTAGACAGGCTTAAGGACATAATATCTTATGATGGATGGAAGGTAAAGAATCATTATGAACTTACTAGTTTTTGTATATGTGTATATGAGTTTTATATAATATGAGTATTATGAGTAAATTATAAATAAATTATTGTCAAATCACGTCAATCAAATTATTTTTTCAATAATTGATCTATTAAAAATATGGTACAGGTTTAAAATTATTGAATAAACGTCGGCAAGTTATTTATAAGCTTGAACAAATCGCATACAGATCCGAGGCGTGGACACTGGCGCATGGCGGTAGGGTTATTTTGGTTCAAAAACTTAACATTGCCCGAGTTAGAAAAGTATATTGGTAGTTTCTGTAAAGGAATTAATTTATGATGAGGTACATAAACCGACCGACTACCAAGTTAAAGATATAACTATAGGTAACTCACTGGAATAGCAAGTAGAAGTAGTAGTGGTCTAGTCGCAGAGCCAAAGAACCGACAACCGTTGAGGTAAACAATTACATGTTATGATCCTAGACTACTATAGCAAGTGAAATTATGAGATTTTTCTTCCGACAGTCACAGAATAGGTCTATTTATCAAGGGACACAATATTGATATTTTTAAATTGTTCAACAGATAGCTCCGGTAGAGTTGGAGACGGTGCTGCAGCTGCACCCGGACGTGCGCGAGGCGGCCGTGGTGGGCCGCCCGGCGGCGGGAGATTTGGGCGAGGAGCCAGCCGCCTTCGTGGTGCGCCAGCCCGCGGCCGCCGTCTCCGAGCAAGATCTGCAGCAGTACGTCTCCAAAGAGGTAACAGCGTTCTCGACGGCGTTCTTCGGAGATCTTCTTTAATTCTCCACGACTCACATCCGTATTAAATTATGGGCTAAATGTAGTTGTGTAGGATACGAGTACGCAAGCCGATTTTCAGGCATCATATCAAATAACAATCCTCACGGCATCGGAGTGCGAAAACTTTAAAAATTTCATGTGCCGTTGCCTTGAATAATCTAATGAAAAAAGAATTATGAAAACCGTTCCACAGATGCCGAAGATTTTGCGTAACATACACACAAAAAAGTTTTAAGTCTGTTTACAAGGCTGTATTTTCAATGATACAAGTAGTATATTAAAAAGTATTATACTATCTTGTTTAGTTTTACTTTGTAAATTTGAATTAAAATGTTAATAGTAGGTACTTATAATTTAGTTTGACACTCGTATTATTTACAGGTGGCGCCACACATGCAGCTTCGTGGTGGAGTGTATTTCGTCTCGGAACTGCCTAGGAATCAGCGAGGAAAAATACTTCGCCGAAGACTCAGAGAAATGTGCCGAGAAGCCGTGGTAGCCTAATGGTTTGACCTGCCGACTCTTAAGCAGAGGGTCGTGGGTTTTTCGGAATTTATGTGCGAAATATAATTTGTAAATTTAGCATGAGCTCTTCAGTGAAGGAAAACATCGTGAGGAAACCTGCACACACCTGCAAAGCAATTTGACGGTGTGTTCCAAGTTCCCAATCCGCACGGGGCCCGCGTGGGAACTATAGCCCAAACCCTCTCATTGTGATTGGAGGCCTGTGCACAGCAGTGGGACGTACTTATATAGGCTGGATTATTATACTCCAAAATAATGACGTACTTTCCAATATCGAGTCTTTACAATGATTTATACGCTTGATTATTCCGTTCATATTCATTTATAGATTGAATCACTAAATGAATTATACGTTTTAGTAAATAACAACACGCTTGATGAAATTTTGAGATTACGACGTGTCAAACAGTAAGTAATAATTTGTTGACATCTTTGGCCATTTCAATTGACCCCGACCTTAGTTCCTAAACTATTGGACCGATTTTAATAAATGGGATAACAACATAATACATCATCATAGGCTGTATAACAATTGTAAGGGTGCGTTATACTAGCCCAATGTCGGGTTTCAGTTTGCAACTTTTTATTAGCAATGCAAAGACGCTCTTAAATATAATAATAAATTACCCGACGTAGTTTTAGAGTTACCCCTTCCAGCACTTAAAGATTACTTGAAAAAGTCGTTGATGTCAGAAGCGTACTATAGGATCGAGGACTATCTAACGGACAAAAATGCTTGGCCTAAACCAGAAAATTAACTAATGTTTAATGTTTAATAGCTTACTACCTACTCGTACATACCTCATAAAAATCATGTAAACGCTGTATCTCGTCTAGGGGACACGGTTTATGTAGGAAGACATGTCGAAACTGTATTATGTGGTGACATATGTGTAGATACGAGTATATTTATGTATGCTTATGTATACTATTTTTTTCTCGTAATCATTCTGACATGTTTTCCTGCAAAACTACGCAGATATTTTATATTATTTTTAGTTTTATAGAATAAGTAATAATTTTTTATTTAAAAAATGACTAACTGTTGAGTTTCTTGCGGCGCTTCTTCTCAGCAGTGGTCTCCTCTCGGGAAGCGCTGGTAGATTTTGACGTGTAAAAGTGCCCGTGCGGCCTACTTACTAATAAAAAATCTTTTATCTTTATTTTTATAGCGTAAAAGCTGAGTTCTGCGCCTTTTCACCAACAAGTTTGTTCATTATTGTAATACATATTATGTTTACTTATAAGTATTTCGTTTATGTGTGTTTGCTAGTTGTTGGTGAATAAAGATCCTTTATTTATTTATTTCTATTTATTTAAATTGGATGGTTCAAAATTGGTTTTAGGGTTACAAAAACAAGTGTTTTGACATTAATATACTTCTAATGTTGCCATAAAAAAGTTTATAATTAGATGTAGACTACTTGACTTATCGTATCACGTGATCTACCAGTGACGCGATTGGTTTAAAAACGAAACGAACAGAAACGCTAAGGAGCGTGTAACACTTAGCTAGACCCCTGCTAAGCTAAATAGCGGCAATTCACTGTCATGGCAAATATGTAATTGCTTTTTAAAAATGTTTTTCTTGTTAATATTTTAATGGTTGGACACGCTGCCGCGTGTCTAGATTGTGAAAGAATAATTGAAATCGCTTCAAGCTCTTAGACGGAGTAAAAAATATTGCGTCGATAAATCGCCATTTTGAAACACTCTAGCGTGCCAAATTTTCATACAGAAGGTTCAGCTTGATGTCCTGGTCATGCTAATCCATAATCTGACGATTATTCAAGTATTGGAAAGTATGGATTTCTTTCTCTTAAATTACACGTATCATATATTTCTTCAGTATTTGGTGTATCGGTTTAAGAGAAGTAGTCAGCGTTAAATCGAAGAGAGGTCTTTATTGCAGTTTGAGGTGACCCATAATTAGTTTGGTATACATAGTTAACATCAAAATAAGATAAATACTTTATTCTCATATGATTTACAACGACGCACCGAGTAACTATGCTTTAACTAAAAACAATATAAATTTTGACAGGGAGTGTACTAGTCGGCATTCGATCTTCGAGTGCCATAGCACAAGCCCTCTGTAGTAATCCATAATTTTAGGCATATTTTAGACACATGACAGACAACCACTTAAGTACTTTGACGACGTACTTCAAAAATAGTGTAAGCTTGATACAATTTTAATTAGTACAATTAAGTCTTTAAAAATCTTGTTTGGAGCAAAAAAAGAAGTTAACCGAACTCAAATGAATTCAGAGCGCTATCTATTCATAGAGCCTTGTTTATTTTAATTAAGAGAGTGCCGTCTCGACGCGGCCGGTCGTCATACCAGCATAAACAGTTCCCCTGAATAAGTAAATGTAATAAAATAAATCCACTAAGCTGTTGTAACGCCTGGGGTTTAGCGGCTTACTGGCGCTTATAAAAGATATACTCGTACACTTCCCCACATGCCTGCAGTATGGTTAGAGACAAAATATAACTAAAATAATAGTGATGGTGATGACGTGGTTAATTTACCTGCGAGTGACCCTGCTTGGAAGCGAGCCCCAACTCGCAAAAGTGCTCCTGGTTAAGAAGCTTACCGTACTACAAATCCTAAAAAAATCTTAAAAATGTTTTAGTTCTTGCCATTGATCTTGCAGGCATCATAAAAAATGCAGTTTTGAAACAACTATAATTCTAACTCCAAGGCATTGCAATAGCGTCAAGCCTCAATGAATTTAAGTAGTCTAGAAAAAGTAAATGTTGGGGCTTTAGATCTTGGAATACTCTTCGCTAAGCCAGCATACGTTTTAATGTTCAATTAAATCTTAAATATACCAAATACCAAAAAAGGGCATCATTCATTATATTGAAAATATATACACATATTGTCAAAAAGTCAAACCCGCACTAATATTTGTACTTTTAGGTCATAGGCGAAGCCGACATTTGCCTTTGTCTATAACTAATAATATTTTGATGACAGCCTAGACATCCACAAACGTTCGCCGTCACAAAACGCACCCCCAGTACAACACTGCACTAAGTCAAAATAGCTCGACGAAAACTGGGGGTGCGAAAAAATAGTTTAAAACCGCAGTACATCAATAGGTTTTGTAAATATTTATCTTACAAATTATCTCTAATCTGATATTAATCCTGGATTGGCATTATTGTAGACTGGTAGCACTAATCATAGCGTATCTCAGATAAAATGGAGATAATTCATCTATGACTCACGACTGTTCTAA
The DNA here is from genome assembly GCA_963241965.1 of Tortrix viridana. Taxonomy (NCBI): domain Eukaryota; kingdom Metazoa; phylum Arthropoda; class Insecta; order Lepidoptera; family Tortricidae; genus Tortrix; species Tortrix viridana. The sequence goes on from OY725181.1 coordinate 5,050,153, forward strand.
TGAAATTGTAAGATAAAAGATCCTGAAATTTGTGCCCAAACGCGGTCTAGAAAAACATTTCCAGAGCATTCTAGAACTAATTTGTAAATCAAGTCTTAACAAAAACGCATCGGCGACTATTTTATTTTAAGAGTAATTTTGCTGATTGGGGCAGTCTCAGAGTTGATCCCCGTAAGGTCAAATATTTGTGTCATGAGCACAAAAGTTTCTGATGTTTTCAATTATTTATATACGTGTAAGTCCTACTAGTTCTACTATTGTGACTATTTAATAAACTTGTGTTAGAGTACTTTCAAAAATGGTCATAGAATTGTGTTAAATCATAGATACATTCTCTAAACTATAAACCAAAGCTGGTTTCTTGCAGGGACTGCAACACTGCAAGTAATAGCAATATAATGATATGAATATTAAATACAGGGAGCTGCAGGTTTGTTCCACGATAGGTGCTGGCTCTATCCTCTTGTGAACACCGCTTGCTCCGGGCAATGGGGCGTGTAGCGTTATTCTTAAACAATATAGCGATCAAGTCGACCTCGACTCGAAGTCATTGGGATATTATTTTGTATACTTAGTATGAAGACGACCGTGACGACGAACATAGAAATGGACACACAGATGATGCTAAGTGGGTTATAAGGACAGTCAAAATTGCAAATACGTTGCAAATTCACCTGCGTTACCCCTACACCGAAACTGCTATTACTGCTGCTTGGCGGCAATGTTAGCGGGAAAGATGGTGGTAGCTTTAAGGTAGATTCAGGTTACACCGGGCCGGGGCTGTACTGGGCTGGGACGGGGCGGGGCCGGGCCCGGACTGGGACGGGGCCGGACCTCGGCCGGGACAAGGTCAAATAATCTAAGTATAACGTGAAAACACCTTAAAGATGGATTTTCGTTACATCGGTGTAACGAAATCCATCTTTAATGTTCTCCATCTACGAGGGCACGCCCGGTTACTCAAATTTACATTGCACGATCACGTCAATGTACCTACCTACATACATTTAAGTATCGGGCGAGACTTCAGAAAATATTATAAACCGTGCACGAGATCCTAAAATCCGCAAAACTAACTATTATTCTCTTATGGTGGCACTTCACTTGGTTATTATCAAATGACACAGATGGGCGTTTTTCAAAAAAAGTGTACATGGTTAAGGAAAACTTAAGAAATGTTTACTTTTTCCGGTTCTTCACGAAAATTAACGATACTAAATGTATGACTAATTTTCGTGACGCACTGGAAAACGTTAATATTTCTTAATTTTTCCTTAACGATGTACACTTTTTTTGAAAAACGCTTAGATGTAAGATGTTTGGCTTTGTACTGCCATTAATTGTATACGGTAAATAATTACACCACTGAACGGATCTGAATATAACTAGCTCAGTAAAACTCCTTTTACAATGCGCCGCATAATAGATGTACCTATATGGACTCAAGCTGCAAGGGAATTATAAATATTTAAAACTAGGCGCTTTATACTCGTTGCTTTAGTCACGACACACGACGAAGTGACTGAACAGTTTCACTGCAAGAACGGTACGTTTAAAAATGGAGGAATTGATTAACCACATATTGGTCGTAGAAAAACTTGAGGTACTTCGCTTGCCTCCAGCGGGTCATGATTAGATACAGACGAGGAATGCAGGGACAGCAATACAGTAGTTACCACCTCATTATAAACCGGGGTATGTCACTGGAATGTTATCTTATCAAACAATACCTAACATAGATGCATCTTTAAAATCCTTATCCTTTGTTACAGCAAAATAGACGCAAAGGTACAGAGTAATTGTCACTTTCAATTCATCAAAATTACAAAGGTTTAACATACATGTGTAAATGTTGTTCGTTTTGTATAGTAAAGGGCTTATTGTTGCTTGGAATGTTTATCCACTGCTACAGTAAAACTCCAAAGCGAAAAGAATCACTAAGGAAAAGTCATCCATCAAATACTATAACGTCTTGGAACAATAGTTTGGTCAGTAAATTTTGTGGATTATTAGCAACTTACTTCTGCTCGCGACTTCGCCCGCGTAGAATGTTATTTTGCCATCCCGCGGGAACTGAGATTTCTTTCATGATAAAAGGTAGCCTATGTGTTGCTCCAAAAAATAAGATATTTCAAATTTCATCCAATTTGTCTAGCCGTTTCAGCGTGAAACAAATATACACATGAACATTCACATTTATAATATCAGTGTGATAATGGGATTTTACACTTTTTAGGATTCCGTAGTCAAACTAAAAACCCTTATAGTTTCGCCATGTTCGTCCGTCTGTCTGTCCGTTCGCAGCTTAGCTAAATAAAAATAAAATAAAATAAATATCAGGTGACAATCTCACACAAATTGACCTAGTCCAAACTAAGCTCTAGGCTTGTACTATGGGTACTAGACAACGATAAACGTACTTATATAGAGAAATATATACTTAAATACATAGAAAACATCCATGACTCAGAAACAAATACTCAGAGACTCTTAGTACTAGAAAGCTGTTATTTGGTAATAAAAATCTGAAAAAATATCTTAAATGAAAGCACATATAACGAATTTAAAAGGAAAACTATCACGACTAAGTAGACTTTATTTGTTCTTGAGTTAAAGACGATTAAAATGTTAATGTTCGATGGAAAATCAGCTAAGATAACTTTAATTAGAAAATTTGCTATTATTTGTGTTTTTTGGAGATTGTTGTTTGTGTTTGTAAGAATGGCGACGGAACCCTACATTGAGCAATGGCCCGACATGCTCTTGCCCAGTTTTTGTAGATTACTTAAGGCGTTTGGATTTTTTTTTATCTTGTACTGCAATCTGTCACCTTTCTGGGACATTAAACATTATTTGCTATAGTTTAAATGGCTTGCTTGCTATGCGACGTCTATCGTCGTCTACGTTATGGCATTTTTCGTTTCAGTCTGCGAGTTGTTTCATTTTCTTCCATCAAGACTTTTGCCAGATGATTTGGAAAATAAAGCTTCAAATTCATTGTTGCTTCAGGCGTAACATTGCTCATAGTTACCTACCGATATTAAGGAATGAAATTCCGCTTGATGTATAAATTTACAGTCAGTTTCAAAATAGTTTTTTTATACATTATAACGGGTCCGAATTATAATTTTTCATAGGGTTAGCCGAGTGAGACAATTTTAAAAGGATTTCCAAAAAAACCGGCGATTTGACAAGGATAGAGGCTGTATTAATACAACATTTAAAAGTTAAATAATTGAATTAGAAATTGCTTTCGGATAAACATTAATCGGACGAACGATGCTTATGATTAATAAAAAAAATCCAATATAGTCCCCATATCCATAATTATTGACTATCCAATAAAAGGTTTTTTTTCGTAACAATTTTAAAATCATTTGGTTATATGGGATTTTGGGCGAAATTTGGAACTGTTTTAAATAAGGTAGGTTTATTTTAAAAATGGCAGTTTCTAGAAAGGTTTGCAAACGCAGAAGTGAATTACATTGAAACTAGAAAATATCGTCCTCAGGAAGTGCATTAACAGTTTAAGATCGACAGAGTTGCAGGGTAGTGAGCAAGTGAAAACTAATATATTCTAGTTTCAGACTAACAGACATGTCAATAGGGAAACTTCAGTTTAAAAGAGTCTTAAGTCATTAAATCATCATCAGTCATCATCAGTCATCAATAAATTTCCTCAATGCTACTAAGACTGTTTTTCGGACTACATTTTCCATTTTGCTTCCCTTTTAAACCTTGTAGTCCAACTTTCACGAACATCAAAAAAAAATCGGTCTAGTTGTAATTCTTAAGATGCTTTTACCAACCAACCGCATTTCTATATAGATCTAAATTGAAGGTAGGAAGGAGTCGATGACCTAAGCAAAGGCAAATTAAGTCTCTATTAATCCCAGGAGTGGCAGAAATTATAATTAAAAACTCAGTTGGATTCAGTTGGTTCATCCAGGCTAGCCCTCTCTGGCGACTTAGATCAACTTTAATTAAAGTTCCTGCAGAAACCTCCCTTTTAAACTGCTTCATACGCTAAGCTGTATTAATGACGGTATTACGCCATACTAAGCGGTGAAAACATTTAGACGTATTTAAAATTACATGCAGTACAGTAATGCGATTTGAGAACAGCCGAGGTGTGACGACGACGTTCCAGCCTAATATGAGCCGTTTACAGGATGCTAAAAATATTCATAAACGTCTAGAAAATTGGCCAAGCGTCTCTGATTTTTTATACAGGGTGTCCCATAAGTCGTACGTCACATTGACACCGGAGGTAACACAGCCTAAGACGCACCGAACCATCCTAACATGACCTCTAAAGGTTAACTTTAAACTGGAAATATCTTGAAAACCATGCGACTTTTACCTTTGTTCGGTGTGGGGATGATGCGTGACGCATTTTTATGCGAAACCACATTCCTGATATATCCCGTGAATTTAACATCATGATTGGAAGAAGGCGATTGCATATGAAACAATAGACTCACTGAGCTTAGCAGTTCATGACAGATCTGGCAGACCTGAGCGGCTAGCCATCTTGTATTTTCTCGCTTATCGCTCAGTGCGTCTTTATCGTCACAGACGAGTTAGAAAAGGAGATCCGAGCGACAAACGAGTCGCGGACCACTTGTGCTAGCTGTCCAGGCCTCACAGCCCGACGTACAGCCTAATGTATCACGTAGCGGGGCACGCCTCGTAAACAAAGCGCCGCGGCCGCCCGGGGATGTTTATCGGGTCGCCCGCGATGTACGTCGGTGGCAACTACACTTTACATTTTTAAACATCCCCTGTGCAACTTACATTCGCCTGGCGGCACTGGCGACTTTGGCGAAAGATTATTCGCCTCAAGAAATCTTTGCCTCGGACTCTATAGTTTCTTACATTACAGTTACGTTAAATAGTTGTGTGCAACTAGGATAATAATATAACTGCTTTCTAAAACTTAACCATGTCTCAAAAAAAAACTATTGACAATGTTCCCGCGGGTATGATGACCTTATTTTACAAGAAAAACAAGTCTAACATATTTAAGTTTAAAACGGGTCTTAACACGATAATATAGTTAAGAAGTTATAAGAAGATATAGTTAAATATGACACGTTTTAAACTTAAATATAATATATAAGTGATAATGATAAATACGAAGTGGGCGTTTTTCAAAAAAAGTGTTCATCGTTAAGGACAAAAATTAAGAAATTTTAACTTTTCCAGTGCGTCACGAAAATTAACTACACATTTAGTATCGTTAATTTTCGTGACAAACCGGAAAAGTTTCCGTTTCTTAACTTTTGTCTATGCACACTTTTTTTGAAAAACGCCCAATTATTTTAAAAATAAGTGTTACACCCCCGACTACCTTTATAAGTAATATCTACCTACAACAATATTGGCCCACTGGGACTGAGAATTTCAAAACACAAAATCAATGAGCAAACCCTTAATAAACCCTGCGTTTTACATGGGCGATACCTCTACATCAGAATTAGAGTATCTAAGGTTAAACATAGCGTATGACTATGATACTCATTGGATGAGGACCAATTGAACGACATATCAAAATCGATCAAGCCGTGTTTAGTATACAGAAAATCACAATAACAAAACATGGATAAATACCCACAAACATACGTACTTACATACACACCCGAAAAACCATCTTTCTTGGGCAGTTGGTTAAAAAAGTCCAACATCATGAATCATGGTCCAACAAATTCTGCGTAAACATTTGTTTTTTTTTTATGAGAGAGCGATATAGGTACAAACAGACAATTACAATTATAAGTTAGGATCGCGATTCGAAACCAAATACGGATGTATTAATTGGTTTTATCTAATCCCTACCGTGTTCGCTAATGATGATCAGAGAACGGGATATTATTACGCCATGCATGCTTCTTTTAACAAGATTTAGGTACAAGCACACTAACACCGCCACCACCAAACACACTAGCACCAAATATGTATGTAAATCAATATGGACCCAGTGTAGAACACTACTTTGCGGTACGCGTCTTTGGTTCCCTTGACTAAAACTAACTCAGAGACGTCAATTAATTTTTAAGTTGGATTAAAGTTGATGAAAGTGACAGCAGCAACTTTAATCGAACTTAAAATTTAATTGACGTCTCTGAGTGCGGCCGTTAATCCCAAATAATGTAACAACGTAGGTACTGAATTGCATAATTCCAAAATATGTCGACACATTTGTAATAAACCTGTACTTTCTAAGTCACTGAAGTATTACTCGTTTTTCGTTAAACAACGTTGACATTTTGTACTAAAATATAGCTTTAGTACAAGGTGGGCCAAAAGAAATCACCCTATTGGAAGATGCTCTCATTTTTGCAAAGTCGCCAATGTCAAATCTGTTTTGACATTTGTGGACTTGACAGATGCAAAATACAAGTGAACAAGCCATGGAGCGATACACTCCCCAAGAACGCGGAATAATCGTGTCTATTTTTTTGCGTAACAATTCAAAAAAAGAGAGTCAAACAACATCGGATGACTTCTTTTGGCCCACCTTGTATATTATACGAGCAGTTATTTCTACAAACAGTTTATTGATGTTTAGATCAGAAGAGATCAGATCAGAAAAATACTTATAGTCGTATCATACTTTCGAACAACTTTGTAATTATGTTTGTATACTCGTACCTATTTATCTGCACCATTATTAATGATTCTTGTGTCTTCCAAGCAATATGCATTGTTCTAACATTAATAATCAAAGATACATTCCAAACCCACTTTGAACCAAGATAGCAAACTCTAGTATTCAGCTCAGTTAGCTAACTCTTGCAAATGGGGCGCTGAATTGCAACATCTAACTAATTACCTTAAAGTTTACGCTATGATTTCCCTTAGTAACTACGCGAAGTACCTATTACCTGGAATACACATCAATAAACAGTTCAAAATATGTTTAAGCTAGTTTTAAAACCTGACCGCATTTGTGTTATGTTTTTTGTACATAAATAAGTAAATATTCAAGTTAATACCTATTTGGTGTATACTTTAGGAATTGTCGTTTATTGTCTCTATCACGCCATATGACGACCCAATTTTTTTTAAATAGTAGGTACGCCATTTTAGCATTTTTTGCAAATTGTCAAATCTTGCAAGCTGAATAGAACCACTTGCCGGTGTCCGATTGAACTGAAATTTGGTATAGCTACGTAACTTCGGTGACAATGCAATGCAATATGGTACCATGGAGCTGGTCTGATGATGCAGTCGGAAGCTGGCCATAGGAACTCCGCAACGAAACAATAGATAGCCCCGCCGTGTTTGGGCTCGTTGGATTTGTAAGCAGACGTTGAATGTGCAAAAAAGTACAGTTGACAAGAAAAGGTGGTCCAAAAATTAAATGTTAGACTGAAACTTATTTTATTTATAGTACCTAGTGACATGTGACATTTAAGGCAGATTTTCCACCAGAGATGTGCTAAGCTGCGAAGCTAAGGATGTGTCAATATCCACCAATTAGGACCGTTTTTCCGTACCTCAAATGAAAAAAAACGAAACCCTTATAGGATCACTTTGTTGTCCGTCTGTCTGTCTGTCTGTCTGTCTGTCTGTCTGTCTGTGTGTCTGTCAAGACCCTTTTTCTCAAGAACGCGTGGAGGTATCAAGTTGAAATTAATATCAAATACATAAGTCGGCAGTCCCATGGATCAGTGAAAAAATCAAACATCTAAGTCAACGCAATCAAAAGATACGGCCGTTTATGCCGCATATTGAAGGGAATCTCAAGGGAATCAAAACTTATAGGGTACTTCCCGTTGACTTAGAATCATTAAATTTTGCAAGAAGCAATGTCTTATAGCACAAGTAAAGGAAAAAATCCAAAAACCGTTAATTTGTAGTTACATCACATAAAAAATTAGCCCAGTATAAGCTGACACTCACTAAGTACTAAAGTGCATACTTATTGCGTGTCAGTTTATACTGGAGTTTGTTTATATTGTATTCCCGTGATTTAAGAACTATTTACATGCCTACAAGTTTGTGCGGAACCCTCGGTGCGTGAGTCCGACTCGCACTTGACCGGCTTTTTATTAAAGCTTAGCTTACTGACACTTACTAACACTAAAGACTGGTGGAAACAGGAAGCTTTGACCTCGCTCACCGTTTCTGGCGCTATCTCTGGTGGAAAATCAGCCTAAGACTGTTTGTCAAAAAAAAGTCGTACATCCAGCCTCTACGTTCTACGAAAAAACAAAGGACCGCCTAGTCATGAGTATACTGTACTCTGTAGATCAAAAACATTAAGTGCATTGGGGTATTTCCGTTTGCGAGGCAATTCCGTAAACAGGCGTTTGTGTCCATTCATAATGACGTCACGCCGCCATCTCTTTTAAAAACATTACTTAAAATTTCCCCTGATTTATCGACAGAGCTAACAACGGTGTGCCGTTCTAGAATGGGCACAAACGCCTGTTTACGGAATTGCCCCCCAGACGTAATTACCCCAATGCACTATACCCTCTTCCATGTACAGTCGGATAATAACATCCTATTCTATGTTTTATGCTGAATAGCCAGTAATAAAAAGTTAGCAAATAAATCTCCCTCGAGCATAGTATTTTATTGTGTAAGTAATTTTACTGTGATGGCCGCATCGTTGCCGGCGAGTGTCTGTATTGTTCTGCAGTCAAAACCAAGGTAATTGTCGTGGTTTAGTGCTGCGAGCGCCGCTTTGTTCTGCACCAGCTAAAAATACGTTTTTAACCCATTTTGTTTTCTTTAATTAAATGGATGCTGACTTGTTCACTCTGGTTTTAGGGTCCCATAGAACCTTTAGAATAAAGAACCATTTTAGTTTCACCATGTCTAACTGTCTGTGTCTGTCTGTATGTCAGTCCCTTTTTCTCAATTATTATGTTTATTTATTCCACCTGCCCCTTGTACGTCTTTGTAAGGCAACGGTGAAATTAGTTTCTTATCTTACCACATTGAGATATATTACTGAACTGCTCCTGAAAATACAATATTTATATGAAGCTGCCAACGTTTAGCATTTAGAAATGATTGAGTTCTAAATGTGGTTCTAAACAGCCAAAACACTGATAGCAAAAATCTGGTAATGGCATTTTAGGTGCCTACTTAAGTGAAAGTATATATCTAAAATGATATGAAAAACTTCATTTGTTATTAAGTTATATTATAGGCGACTACCATGTTTATACCTACTGAAATTTCATCTAATATGGCATCAATTAGGTTTAAACTTAGACATACAGTTTTAAATAATATTTACTGTTGTGCGAAAAAGATTTGAAAAAGCTTGAGTAAAATGTTATTTATGTTTGTATCAATGGCTATGACCCAGAATACTCTCTTGACTGGCTTTTGTTTTGGAATCATCTCAACTAATTATATAGGTACATTTTTTTCGTGTAATAGGTTCTAACAAAACAATTTTATTACAAACCTTGTCTTGTTGACATAACGTGTACACGTAGCTTAGTAAGTTTAGTGCACTCTGGCAAATGGGTCACCTAATTGCAGTGTACTGGGCGCGCATAAAGATGAGGGCAGTTTTTGGCCCGACACTTGCCGCCTGCAATAAATGCATCGGGCAAACAAAGGTCCGCTCCGGCCACGCTAATATTTTGCGGGCAGGTGAAAAGATAGTGTGATAGGTTGGAAATAGCGAAGCATTGCAAGTTTAGTTTATGCAGTTTATGCATGGAAACTTGGTTTTATAGTAATTGTACCTGGGAGACGACGCTCGTCGCTCGTCGCTCGGGTCGAAACCGAACTTTCATCGATTTTCTATACAAAAACAAAAAAAAACGATCCATAGCTGTGGTTCGAACGCGCAGTCTTTGCGTAGTAGTCCAACACTCTAACCATCAGCCTATTCAGACGGCGACGATCAAAATAACGTTCAATAAAATATTAGTACGTAAAAGCATTTATCAACGTTTCTATAGTAAATCGGCTATCCATTAAAATGGCCGAAGATTTATAAATCTACTAAATAGTTGACAAATAAGTCCTAGTCTTGAGTTGGTTCAGAGGGTCACAGGCGCAATAGGTACCACAAATATGTATTTTTTATGGATATTATATAAAAACAGTGGCAACTAATATAGGCTATTCCCGCTTGTTAGCCAGCATAGTTATTTTTGTTCCCAAATTGAACTTTATTTACAAAGTATAAACCAGCAAGGCGCCTACATACCGATAGTAACGGATCGTACTAGGTACTCGTCAAAAGCGCAGGCTATTGAGATCCTGTCAGCAACTAACGATGGCCGCCCACCGCATTCGTCAATGTCAAGTTAGTCTGCGTGCCGTCGGCGTCTCTATTGTAATTGGAAACACATACGGAGTCGCATGTGGACCATAAAACAATCTACTTAAAGTGCAACGTGATACACTTTCGTCCAGATTTTTCGTCAGACTGCAATCATGGTTTTAACCATGTTATAATGACCACTTTGTAAACTGTTTCATCTCCTTTTACCTTTATCCTTCTCAAATAGTTACTTAAAAATGTGTGAATTAAACAGTGAAATTTAAGAACTTTTAACGCTACTTTAGTTAATGAAACTATTTTCATTCGAGAGTGATCTTGGTGAATATTTTTTTTATCAAAAAATCAAAGAAAAATCGATTTTTTTTTACCTCTACTTAAAATTTATATATGTACAGTCAAGGACAGAAAGATGTATACACTTTTGGACCTTATTACAATGGAACATGGTGAAAAAGTGTAAACATCTTTCTGTCCTCGACTGTACGCAAAATGGTGTTGATAAAAGAAGATAAGAAAATGTAATGACATATACTTAATAGAATCTTGTGATAAGAAGACTTGGCTACGCCTCGTGTTTTAGCTAAGAATACCCATTCTTATCGTAAAAGCCTTAATTACGTGACAGTTGCATAAATAACTATTTTAGTACCGCTAGCCACACTTAACGATTGCAACAGCACACGTAAATAACATTTTACGTTTAGATGGTTGAACAAAACAAAATAAAGTGCTAGAGTTAACAAGCACCTGGCGGAATATTGGCGCAGCTTCGGCCACTTCGTGATCGATTGCACTCAGCACTTTCAGCGCTTAGAGCAACACTTAGCGCGAGCGACGATGAACGGAAAAATATTTCGGCTCTAGTTTGTAGCTGCAAGCGTGCAAGCGCTGAAGCATAAGCGCTGTTATTGCTGATAACAAAGTTTTTCCACGACTTATTCGTTAGTTTGTTGTGTTTGTGACTACAGTTAAAGATTGTACAGTGTATACATTACATTACCGCCCCTCTCATACACATACTCATTGGACATTTTATATATTTACCTCACGCAGAGTCTGCTAACGCCAATTCATAAAAGTCACGTTTTTCTGAGAAAATCTGGAAATAATTTAAAGCCATCATAAAATAATTTAAAACCATCAAAACGATAGAGGTTTATAATTTTTTGGAAAACTCATATGCTTACTTACTGTACACGTAATTTATTTTAAATCTAAATTACCTTCTCCAAATTCGTCCCCAGCTCTGGGACAAAACCGCATGTTCCCATCCAAACCCACCTTCCTACATTTTACATGAACCACCCTGAAACTTCCTATTAATAACCCTATTTAATAAAACTACACAAAAGAATATTTGGAATACCAACCCTTATTTAAGGTAAAAAGAGGGTCCTCAAAGCAGCAAATATTTGAGGCTCTACGCCAACTCTGTGCAGGCAAGTGGCGGCACTTGCATGAAGACATGAGAAGTTGCCTTTTTGTCTTTGATCTTTCACTTGATCTCTTGCAGTCCTTTTGTTTTTTGAACGTTTGAATAAATAAATGCTCTTCAAGTCGGTTTGATGAGTGAACCAGTCTGATTCAACGACATATTTTAATGTTGCTAGACTGTGCTCTTGACTTCATCTGCTAGTTGTTCATCTTGGTATATTGTCACGGGTTTTTAAACGGCAAGATTTAATTGTTAATATATGTTTATGACTTCTACTTGTTATCTGTTACTATGTTGACCCAAGCCGTGAGCTCAGTCCTTATCATTCGCGTTTATATGGAGTTTTTAAAGTGTAAAATATAACGTTAACAATTAGGAAATAATAAACGTGTTTCAACACATTTTGCTAGCGCCACGAGATCAGTCGATAACACCCGTAGGTTAACTCAAGTAACTCGTAATCTCATAAAAGTTTGAGTGCGTCACAGAATATAAAGAAATGACCGTTAATTAATTAGAGACCGTCATGTTCCCTATGTGGGTGTGGCCTTTCTCCCTGTTTGCCGACTAAGGGCAAAAAGAAAGTTAGATTAAATGCGGCTCATTGTTCCTCCATTGTATTGTACATACGTATTGCAAGCAATGCGAGCACTGGGATCACTAACACTCGTGATTGTGTTCTGAGATTGTCCCGTTCCTTTTAGTTTTTCTTGATAAGCTGCCAAAGGCTTTTTTTATTATGTCGTGTGATCCTAATGTTTCTGCTTAATTAAATTAGCGAGCTTTATCAGAACATGCCTTGTGCGGATCGTAGATAGATTGGTAGATTTATCGTATTTAGATTGAATTATAGCACATAAATAAATAAAAAGTCCTATTCGTTAAACTTCGTATTGAGGGTTTCCTTCTACTTCTTCGAAACCTTACATTTTATTTGAATAATTGACACTGATACACATCGGTAGAGAAAAACCCCTGCATTCAGCAATACGCCGACGACTGCGGAGGTATTCCAGAATCCTACCAATGTCCTACTTTTATTATTAAAGAGAGTTTTTGGATTGAATTACGCATAAACCGATTTGGTTGAAATTTTGGATTTATTTTGGTAAATTAAAACAAAGATTTATTAGATAACTTTTTATTCCGGAAAATTTTATGGTTTTCGTAGGAATAACATTTGAAACGAGTTCTACACGGACGAAGTATCGCGCTAATGGTTACTAGCATTATTCAAACATTTAATTTTATAAATGCACTAGCTTTTCCCGCGACTTCGTCCACGTAAAAATTATTTATCGCTGCTACCTTGAGAACTGTCAAATTTTCCGGGATAAAAACTGTTTTATGTCCTTTTCAGTTCAGCGGTTTAGGGTGAAATCATATCTATCAGCATCGAATCACATTTTGTAATACAAAAACGTAATTTTGTATGAAGATGCGTCCGCATCAATTCACCCTTCCGCATCGATTCAGCTTCAGCATTAAATGCGTATATGTGTAGCTATCCGTTTTACATGCTGAAGAATGCTCATTCATGATAAAGCAAGGAGACAAAAGCATGCGATAGCACCCTTGAGCAGCTTGCGATGCGTATAGGGTGTCCAAAATTATCCAGCTAAATGCGATTCGATGCTGATAGATGTGATTTCACCCTTAGCCGTGACAGCGTAACGAACAAACCAACAAACTCACTTTCGCATTTATAACATACAAATTGCAATATTATAATAATATTGATATGGACCGGTTTTTACTGTTACATCTGCGGCTGTTACACGATCTTGTTCAGTATCAGCGAAATGGACTGAAATTTGAGTAACAGCAATTTGTAAACCACCGGATCAAAAGGCCGAATCCCGTAAGTTGCCACGGAAGGTCTATTAAAATTTGAAACTTCATTTTACCGGATAAATTGCTTCCTCGCCCTAGCAATCTTCGGGATAAATACAAACTGTAATCTGCGCGTTCACAAACGAATGAATTAAAGTCAAAATTATTTTCTTGTTTGCGTTTTCCGATTTCAAATTGACGCCATTTTTACTCGTAACACCCGGGTTGTGGCAGCTGTGGATTTAAATTATATGCTTTGGATGAAGGAAATTAAATACACAGTAGCTAGTGTTCACAGATTTGTGGTTTATTTATCTTATGTCTATTCACATACTTAATAACTTAACCTGTAGATTATTTTTGTCTACCTACTCATGAATTTCCAAGACATTGCAGCAGCCCTAATTTATAAAATGAAAAATTTCAAGTTAATCCAAACTAGTAATATTATAAATGCAAAAGTAACTCTATTCGTTTATTTGTTAGCTTCTCACGATAAAACGGCTAAATGGGTCTTAATTCAATTTGGCAAGAAAATAGATTAGATTGTATCAACATTAGTTATGTGATTTAGCCGTCAGATAACAAACATGGAGAATGGCAGATAAAATAATTTTACCGTTAATAATATTATTACTATATATGTAAAGAAAATTACTTGCCTTATAATATGTCACCATAGATTACGCTCGTAAAATGCTCGAGCTGCATTTTCTAAAACGTGGATTTTACACGTTCGATAAATTATAAATACATTTAGCAGCGCACGTTTCGAACCATTTCTCTTCTTGCTCGACTAGCCCATTTGCAGATCTCCAAACGGCGCCATTACTCAGCAATAAATTGGCATTTGCGCCGTCATACATAAATTACACAGGCGCACCGAAAACCAACTTCTCCCGCACTCATTTTTTGTGTATTATGGAAAAATAAATGGAAGTCATAGAGCCAAGCTAAGCAAAGCTAGGATGGGTGTTCTCTCAATTAGTGACGGCTTTTTCTTTTCTTTAAAGATTTTGGGGTATAAAGAAGAAAGTATAATATCATAACATACGGGTTAAACCCAGAACCTTCTTTTTTGAAGTCGGTTAAATAGTCAAACCGTTTCGTTTATTGTCTGCAGCTAGGTTCCTTCACTACTACTCGTAACTTTTTGTTACATTTATTACGTACGATACTTTCGTGAAACCAGCTTATTACGGCAGTATTTATAAATAATAAATAAATAAATATCAACGGACAATCTCACAAAAATTGACCTAGTCCCAAACTAAGTTCTACGCTTGTACTACGGATACAGGGCAACGATAAACATAATTAGAGAAACACACAGACTTAAATGCATAGAAAACATCCATGGCTTAGGAACAAATACTCGCGCTCATCACACAAATATTTGCCCATATCGGGATTCGAACCCGGGACCGCTAGCTTCGTAAGCAGGGTCACCACCAACTAGGCGAACCGTGGCGTCAGCCATTTGCCACCTATTATTAACCGCTGCGAATGAGCATACTCGATCTTTTCTTAAGCTTTCGGCACACCGAACGCGTGTCAGGCGCGTCGCGTCGCGTCGCGTGGCGTGAGCAACGCAGCACCCGGCACACCGCAGGCAGCAGGCAGCAGGCAGCGTTTCGAACGCGTGCCAGCGCTGCGCACGCCTCGCGGCTGCGTTCGGTGTGACTTGCTGCGCGGCGCGCGCCTACCCCCACCACGCGTTTGTAAAAAAATACGACTAGTACCCGCGCCGACGCCGCGCTGATGCTGCTGCTGCTGACGCGCTGCCCGAGTTGTCTGCGGCGACTGCGGCGCGTCGCGTGCCCTGCGCAGGCACGCGTTACTTTTTGGTGCCCTGGGTTCAATTTGAATTGTTGTTTTACAATATGCGCGGGCCCGCGTTCAAAGCGCGACGCGCCTGACACGCGTTTGGTGTGCCGAAAGCTTCAGAGGCCGGCAACGCCTCTGCGATTCCTCTCCTGGTGGTTTTACTGGTTTTTATGATCGGTGGTGGTTCTTTTGCCTCCTGTATCATAAAAATATGCTATACACACAACGTAAGGGCCTGCGCAAACCGGAGGAGCGCAGCGCAGATCACTTTAAATTTATCAATGTATATATTCTTCCCTATTTTAATTACAATAAGGTATAAATTTGAATGCTCTGAGACCGACCTCGGAGCATCACGGGGGATTTCTACTCTGCGGCTGCGGCTCTTAATTTATACCTTATTGTAATTAAAATAGAAAAGAATATACATTAATAAATTTAAAGTGATCTGCGCTGCGCTCCGCCGGTTTGCGCAGGCCCTTAGAAGTATGATTTGGAAAAAAGTAGTATTGCTGTATGTTACAGGTAGGTTACATTTATAATTCACATAAAAAAAATTAAACAGAAAATTAAAACACCAAACATACTACGTATATAACAGAAAGATCTAATGTTACATTTGTCGCTAATTGGAATATACTATATAGTATACTGATACTGGCCACGCATCTGACTAATAGGCATGATCTGTTAATCTGCTATTCCGGATAAACTTGTTACAAAACAAGCTGATGTTACAAATCAGTCCGAAACACAAATACGCTGGACGAGGTTCGACTAACAAATGCACGTGCGCTCTCAATAATGCATTGTATCTTTAAACCAGAAACCGCTACGTGAAATGTAAAAAACACAATTTATAGAGAGATAATTTACGAGTAGTTGCAGAATTTTTGCCAACATACGTTTGTTTACGTACTTTAAAATTAAATACCTACATGATACGTTCATTATACATAGGCGGCCTAGAAATCAATACGGATTGCACTATCACATAAACACCATACCTTTTTAGGGTTCCGTACCAAAATGGTAAAAAAGGAACATTTATGGTGAGACTTCGTAGTCTGTCTGTATGTCACAGCAGTTTTTCTCAGCAACTACACAAGCTATCAACTTGAAATTTGGCATGGTTGTGTAACTTATTTGCCCGCATTTGTTTTTTGTAAAAAAATGAAATAAATGTTATAAATACATAATTGAAAAGGGGTCTAGAATGGGGGGTTCAAAAATTAAAGTGATTTGATTATAGCAAGTGGGTGTCATATGAAGGGGCTTAATCTGCACATTTCAACACTATTTTTTTAATAAATTTCCGTGACGTAATTTTTGATTTATATATATATGATATTTTTGATAAAAAGGTATAATGTTGAAGTACGGACTTAAATACGGAACCCTCGGTGCGCGAGTCCGACTCGCACATGACCGGTTTTTTATCCTAATATCTGCAACTTGAGGTAAAACAAGGTGTTGAGGTATAAACATCATAAAAACGGCAACCCTTAGCAAACAAAACAGTCCACCTTGCGTTTATTGAGTAATTTTCAAAACAATCACGTCGCTCATAATAAAGGCACGTCCTTACATGAATCGCTCGCGGCTTCAGACCTAATGAAACTCATAAGCATGGCTCTAATACCGGCCCATTAACACCTCCCAATTGCTCTTCGGAGGGCAAAAAACTCCCCCTTTGTGAGCCATGTCTCGCCCCGTGCCTTAAGGCTATTAAACTTGACACATAATAACTGAAACATAGCCTTACGCCGGGAAGCTCTTCCGGACAATTTATCTCATTCCCATTAAACTAAGCGTAACTACCACATACGTCATCATATGATTCCCAGCAGTGACGTACCCGCAAGCTTCTTAAATATCCCCGTACAAATAGGGAGCGTTTATAAGTCTAATTTACGTTTCATTGCAGACATTGCGACGGGACGTATTCGTACTTTGAACGAAGATATTTTTAGAAGAAGAAAGGAAAGAGATATGAATCTCAAAATAATTATGTGTACACGTACGTAAATTCCTCATTTGTAATCGAAAGACCTACCTTGTTTTTAGGGTTCCGTACATCAAATGAAAAAAACGGAACCCTTATAGGATCACTTTGTTGTCCGTCTGTCTGTCTGTGTGTCTGTCAAGACCCTTTTTCTCAGGAACGCGTGAAGGTATCAAGTTGGAATTTATATCAAATACTAAGGTTTGCAATCCCTTGGATCAGTGAAAAAATCAAACATCTAAGTCAATGCAATTAACAGATACGGCTGTTTATGCCGCATATTGAAGGGAATCTCAAGGGAATCAAAACCTATAGGGTACTTCCCGTTGACTTAGAATCATGAAATTTGGCAAGAAGCAATGTCTTATAGCACAAGTAAAGGAAAAATCCGAAAACCTTTAATTTGTAGTAACATCACATAAAAAAAAAGTCCAATATAAACTAACACTCACTAAGTACGAAAGTGCATACTGATTGCGTGTCATTTTATACTGGATTTTGTTTATATGGTATTTCCGTGATTTACGAACTATTTACATACAAGTTTGTGCGGAACCCTCGGTGCGCGAGTCCGACTCGCACTTGACCGGCTTTTTTTTTTTTTTTTTACCCGACTGCGTGAAGCAATATAACGGTAACGTGGTGACCGAAAATCGGACGTTCCATTCTAGCTTTTAAACTATTGGACCGATTTTAATAAACGGTATGTTATATTCGTAGGTGTGATTCGTCAAAAACGTGCGTGGGTCATAGGCTGTATCAAAATTATAAGGGTGCTTATTCGCCAGTCGGGTTTTAGTTTTTGAGGTTGAGTTAGGTTAGGTTATTTAAATGTCAATTGCCGAAGGCGGGAAATGTTTTTCCCCTGGATTTGGTAAGGTTTTTGACTTGAAAGCATGTGTTACTCTCCTGCCAAAGTTTTTGACAATATTGTTTATGCAACAGCTGCAAACAAATCTACCAGATTTAATTTATATTAAGAATAGCTTTTAAAGTAAATCATGTGTTCATTACATGCTATTGGGTTGTTATAGCAACCGGATAGTCAGGAGTTAATTTACCTAAACCTCAGTGTTGACGTCGTTGTGTAGTCGAGTTCATAAATATTACACGGTTACTATCTTGTCACTTTAATCATAGTTTAGTTTAACCATGATAATAAAGAGATAAGGTACTAAAATGTACACATATTTATGAACTCAACTGTAACTAATTCACCACATTGCACGGTGGACCACACTGCTTAGTAAGGCGGCCATAATTGATTATTTAGTCAAGTGTTTGTTTTTTTCAATTGGAAGTGCTTTTAAAGGACAGAGGTCATTATATAATAATTAAATAAAACTTATTTTGAAGTAATTAACATGTAATTTCATAAATAAATAGAATGTCGGCTTAGTGCAAGAAGTCATTAATCAAATAGGAAATGAGTGTTAGTGAATTTTGAACTATATGATACTGCAAATACGTCTTTAGGTAATTATAATCCATCATAAGCTTAATTAATGTTTTTTTTAACTAAGCCGAATATAAGGTAGATAAAAATAAAACTAAGTAAAGTACAATAAAATCTTAAAAACTATGCTATTTAGTACAATCTAACAAACTTATAACGTCAAAAGGTAATGCAGATATCTTTTTTCTCGGCAATCGTCTCCTGGAAGTGATCAATGGAGTTAACAGAAGTCTATTCATAAGGTCTGTTTGTGAAGACACGAGACATTTTTCTTAAGTGGTTGAGCCTAAACTAAACGCTTTTATATTTATATTGGTTGATTCTGCAGCCTCTTCCGACAGTTCACCAATAGAAACCAATGCGTTTTCGATTACTACGGCGCCATGTAAGAGCACTTTATGCACGGATGAAGGTAGGTTATACCATGGGTATGCTGTCACAAGCTGCTGGCCGTCTCTAGGGCATAATCTTTAAATTTTGTTATATTTATCTTAAAGCCAGGTGACATGCACTCCAAGAGAGTTCCACATCTTTCGATAAGGCACTGCTGAATACCGGTGATTTCAGCAGATACAGCCGCATTTTTGAAAAATGTTCTTGCAGTATTTCCGTCATTTGATGTTCCACAACCTCCGCTCCGTGGTTTGTCTACAATCAATCCTAACTTCTGCCGAGACTCGTCCTGGATCTTTTTCTTCGTTATAGCCACTTGCTTTTTATCTTCCTCTGATCTAGCTTGCCATCTTTGCGTTTTTAATTTGTAGGACAAATGAATAAAATATTCAAAAAATCGTATCCATGAGTGTAAAGGTGATGTATTCACCAGATTGGCGACTGCAGACTCATCCAACTGAGCTAGCACTGCAAGCCTTCTGTGACCGTTGTGACCGCTTTCTGCAAACCGCGAAATCCTTTTTTGGTCGCCCAGAAGCAGCTTCGGCCCCCATGATGATGGCTGGTTGGAAATATCACACGACATATTTTTGACCTCTGTGGAAATTCTCGGTAGATTTATATTTTCTGTCTCACTTAACCACTTGGAATATTTATTAAGAACCGTGCTTTTCTTTCGAGAACTAGATTTCCATGAAATAACAAGTCGACTACAAATATACTTGATAACGTTCTCCAAATTGCTGATATCTACGTCATCTACATCCGGCACCATATTTATTAACTGCTGTTACACTTTGCGGCATCTTTCCGCGTCAGAACCACTTGTAGACAGCCAATGTTCAAATATGAAACCCCTTGAAAAGGATGCGACATATTTAACATCTGGAAAAAAAAGGAAAAATAAATTTACTTTCGTAATTTTTACGTAGCGTTTGCTACGCCTCGGCTTGCGCGGGCATAGCAGTCTTCTAACTAGTCAATCCTCAAGCTTCCGCAGATAATGGTTATTAGACTTTAGTCTAGATACATTCCATTTTGAAATTAAGATAAAACTATCATTAAATTTGATTAAGAACATAGTTAAAAGTTCTAGTAAACAATCAACCTACAGATTTTTCTAGTAAAATTAGATCCTGGCGTAGACCCATCATTATTTCTATTATATAAATAAATATGTCAAAAAAAGTAAATAAAACAAAACTACATACCTGATTCTTGAATATTCATTATTGAAAATTGACACTTATATCGCAAAATACTAAAAAAATCCGCTAACGACCGGTCACTTAATAAGTCACTGATAAGGGTACGCGTGCGAACGAGAGTTGTGTTAACTTTCGAATTGCATTAGGGAATGAAAATAAATAGTTATCCGGGATCTATTTATAGTTAATTATACTACATTAATCAACCAATGATATGACAGTATTCGATATTTCAAAAAACAACATGCCTTTTTTTGAATTATGACCTCTGAGCAGACCACGGTGCATTGCTACGTTATAAAGGATTAGATATCATGTTTTAGAACCACACAATTATAATAATAAATTATCTATTTTTGTCGAGGGAGCCATAGGTGTACCGCAAGGTAGGGTTCTTTAACTATCATTAAAACCTTAAACAAACCTTATCAAGAGCTATCAGCTCTAAATTATCGCGTGAGGTTCCTTAAACATCTGTTTTTTTTTTATTCTTAGCTTACCACAGTTTGATGGTAAAAAGGTAACAAAAGCGTTTTTTTAAAGTACCATATTAAAAAAACTCTTTATTTCAGAGTGAACTCTGAATTACTTCCAGTGTAACGCTTCCGTTTATTAACGGAAACCCGCGAAGAGGCCACTTAAAGAAATCTCAGCGAGATGCCTTGCAGCTCCCAAGTTTGCTTAATACTTTAAACTGGTAATGAAGGCATTAAGGCGCGCTGAATGCATAAGGAATGAGTTGCCGCCACAAGCTTCATATAATTAGCCCTTATTACCTTTAGGTATTTTTCCCCTCTGCCTCTGATCGGGTTTATTGCGGTAGAATTCCTCATACCTGATCCCTTGTTCTGATTGAGAATGAAGACAAGATCTGACGGGAATTAAAATAATAGGGATCGGGGAACAGACTGGAATAAACCCTCTGATCGCCAATTACCTATCTTCTGCAACCAGTGAAACGACGACGACTTTTATTGACGTTGCAAGGTGTTTTAAAAAAAAAGTACGCATAGTTAAGGACTAAAATTAACAACAGTAATGGTTTCCATTACGTCACGAAAATTAGTCATACATTTAAGTAAGATAAGTTCGACTTTGTACTTTAATTTTACGATGTATTATTTACTTATACTTTTTGTGCAATAGAGTTTATATACATACCTACATACATACATTTATATACCGCCCTTATACGCCAATATCTCGAATTCAGTAACCGAAGCAGATTCAATCCTCGCCCGTTAGTAATATGGTTGCTACAGGGGTTTTGTCTGAGATACCACAATTTGCCATGTTTTGTATTTGTTAATTTTCGTGACGTAATGGAAGCAATTACCTTTGTTAATTTTAGTCCTTAACTATGCGTACTATTTTTGGGAAACGCCCGTCAATGACTAACTGACTTTAACTATCACTGTAAAATCCTGTTGCAAATAGTCATTCATTTTGAACTTATTTTTATATTATGACGTGACGCTGTCATTGTGTCAGGGTTGTATGGTGGCTCAATAATTAAAACAGTTAAAGGCCATTTGTAGCCAAAAAATGAATAAGTATATCTAAATTATATTCGATCAGTTTAATTCTGTCAAAAGGTATGTCTGTGGAACTGTCTGTTTTAACTGTCTGTTTATGTCGGATTTCACCAACCATTTAACAGACGATTAGGGTGTTAACCTGCAGTCAAAATGTATTTACTATTCAGTCGATTAACAATTAACATCATATGGTGAAATTGGTACTTATAAATAATATGTATTTTTAGTCATATATAAATCAATTTAAATTTGAATTTTTAACTTGCTTAATTTGTTTTTTTCCTGCAAGTGGCCCTTAGACCCACTTGCAGGAAAAAGTTAAATCAAGATGTAGGTTTAAGTGCAGTTTAGTTGTTTTAAAATGTTTGGAACTGTCAGTCTTCAATCTAGATTTAAACTTAAGCTCAATTTAATAATGTCAAATGTATGGACATATCAGACTTAATCCAGATTTAAGGCTAAAACTTGATTTATCTTTTTCTTTCAAGTAACCCTTCTGCAGCTGCACTAGCATTTTGTCCGTGACGTCGTCTACGTAGAACTCTTTCAGAACTCTTCGTTTAGAACGGACATGAACTATCTCATGTCCTTCCTCGAGGTCGCATCTCCATACCAAATTTCAACCAAATCGTATGTAGTATTAATGTAAACCCTTTAATAAACGAAAATATAACAATTACAAAATTAAATAGATACAGAGGTTTTGACGTAATCTCACAAACTCCAGGCCTATAGTTTCAGCTGTTTCTGAGAAAAAGGCCTTGAGTAACAGACAGGTGGACGGGCCGACATTAAGCTATAGGTAATATTTATTCAATTTAAAGTAACCTTGCCGGAATCCTACTTCACGTGGCAGAGCTAGAAGTAATATCAGTAAGTGTCCCTAGAAACATTAAGTGGGTGGTTTTACTGCGTCCATGTCGCGTAGGTTACTCTTTACTGCTAGGTATTGTCCGTACCTAAACACACTAATAATTTCAAGTGGATGGGTAGGTGCAGTTGTTTACAGGTTATGGGAATCGAGTCGCGTAATGCTAGGTCATAGTATTAACCGACTCATTATGCAGTCGATGCCAAGATGTTTGTTTTCGTTAATAAAACGGGTCCGATATTGAGCTCTGGGCATTAAATGTGTATTGAACCATGGAATCCGATGTTGACAGACGAGTTTTTTAGTTTGGAATTGACATTTTTTTTACCAGAATGCAAGTTAATCAGGCTAACTAAACTGGGCTGGAAATGATTGCCGAATACATCCGGACCGATGGGCCAAGATCACAACCGAATTTAAATCTAGGGTGAATAGGCATCTTGTGGGTGAGCTCACTACATCGTAGACTGAATCTTCGTCCTTCAAGGGCAAAAGTAAGTCAAGAGCAAATTATCAAAAAACGACAACCGGACCAAAAAAGAAGATGGAGGATTGATTTGGATAAATTCAATCCAAGCTGGCAAGGATTGGCAAGATATAGAGTGGAGTCGAGGAATGAGGAGGAGGCCTTTGCCCAGTAGTGGGACACCATATAAGCTATTTAGAATTTAGCTCTCGAACTATGTGGACTTATTTTATAAATAGGGTGTCACATGATTCAACCAGAATATGTGTGTCACATCATAGCACAGATATAATGGCTATACATGTAAAAATTATAAGAGTGTGGCACATTAGTCGCTGCCAGTCGAATCTTATACATACCTTTATGTCCCGTAATCTCTCATTTCACAATATTTATTAACAGAAACAAAACTTTAACGAAATTGCCCCCATATAATACAAACAAAGTGTAACTACCAAGTGTCGTAGAAACCTGAACCCTAAACACAATATCGTAACTATACGCAGCATGTGGAGGCAATATCCGAGTACATTCCGATCAAAAGGGTTGGAGATGTTGCCAACTAATTCCATAAAGTCATTGAGAACTTCGGCTGCCCGTATCGCCATGTTTAATCTCCATTCACTGCCTTCCGATCTTGTTAAATGGCAATTTTGACGTGTTAATAGGTAAAGTTTATTTGCGCCCAGCTACAGGCGTTTTATTACAATGGGAAATCATTTTCGGTTTACAACGGCTTCTGCGGTCGGACGGTTATCAATTATTTTTTAACGGCACCGCAATGGTTTTGCAATAAATTGCAGGTGTCAGTTATTTGGCATCAATTTGTTGTTCAAAAAATAAGTCGCTCAATGTATCACGTGAACATTTTTTGAAGCATGACTTGGATCCACAATCTGTCAATTTATTTTGAAACTTTTTTGGACAATAGGTACGTACGTACAATAGGTAAATGGCGGACTTAATGCCTTAAGGCATTCTCTACCAGTCAACCATTTTTTACAAACCAAACGGAGACAAGTAGAAGGTTGGTGCTGAATTCGATACTTTAACGAACTTTAACTTTAAGTAAGTACGTACAGTTTGCCATCAAATATATCTGTACATATCAGTGGTCAAAAATATCTGAACATGCACTCTAACGCCTTGACAATAGCGTCGTGTTCAGATATTTCTGAGCACCTCGTTTGCTGCAATATATGATGGCGACTGTACGTATACCATAAATAATTAATTAAATACCTATTATATAAAAACAAATACAAGTGATTTATATTTCTGAAGATACACTTTTTTCATAAGGCTCTAAGGCAAATAATAGGTATGTCATTCATGCTACGAACATACATAATAAAAAAATTGTCGGGTGATAAATACGATAATGATGATAAAGGTTTTAAATCCACCTAACTTGAAAAAATAACAGTCTGTCTCTTTTAGATCTGCAAAGACCACCTAGAAAACTGTAGACATTTATTATAAGAGAGTAAGGATAACCGCCAAAGTACATAAATTCAATATAATATACAAAAACCTTCCGTGAAAAATTATCTAACTGATGGCGAAAACCGCATTAAAATCCGTTGCGTACTTAGGCGCGGGGTTCTCTGACCCACTCGCCGCGGGCGAGGGACGCGGACGTATTGCCGTACATTGCGCGCGCTCTGTTATAAGGCCTGTCGGAGAATGCATGTATTACGAGCAGTGTAACGGCAATACGCCCGCGTCCGTCGCCCGTCGCACGCGGCGGGTGGGTCAGAGAACCCCGGGCCTTAGAAAGATCTAAGCGTACATACACACATACAGAGGGACAGACGGCGAGAAGCGACCTAGTTTTATACTATGTAGAGAAGAAGGAAGACACAAACGAAATCACGGCAATAAGCTAAGTATAGTCCATTTATAAATTAAAATTAAAAAAAAACCTCATCAAAGTAAACTTGCAAAAGGATCTCAGTCACACAGAAAATAAAAACAGAAAATAGGTATTCACTTCCTGCTAAATTAATTAAGAGAAAAAATCTTCCCTGGAAGCATTCAGAACATGAGGAGGTCGTTCATTAAAACACTAATTGAACGCGATTCATTATCCGCCAGTGAATTAATTCAGGTAACCAGTCATTTAAATGTTTTAATGGACATTAATTTATCATTTGTTTACCGGCAAAATTCGAAAACATACGTTTGTGTTTACCTACATCCCGTAAATAATGTGTTGGGCAAGTGCGTATTTTATCTGTTTTCCAATTAACGCAATTATTGAAAACGATATAAGTTTACATTTTCAATTAGTTATTTTGAAACCGCTTGATGTAAGAAATATTCAAAGGAGCACATTTGAATTTCATACTGTTATTTTTAAGAGACAGAATGTCGCTTGTAGTAAAATATTGTTTGTACCTTCGCTTATTTCCGAGATTGACAGCAGCACATTGAATTATACCGCTTTTTTTCCTTTTCTTCCGTTACCCTGATTAGTGAACCAAGTGATTGTACCAAGAAAAATCAGTGAGCCTAACTTGTCCCGTCAGAGTATTAATTTTAGTGCGTGGATTCTTAAATTGGTAGTATAATCTCGTCGAAGCAGCTTGGCCTAACTTTACCTTATAGGTACATGTGTCCACGAGCGCGTGGGACCACTTAAGTTTGCCGGTTATACTTCGACAAGATAACTTTTCGGCTGCTCCTGGCTGTACTATATAAAGTTTCAGCGTATAAATATTAGCTTAAAATATTATTGCGTGAGTTACCTATAAACGCGACTAATATAATCTTCTTTTTTGAAGTTAGACAAAAAGCATAACATAGGGACACAGCACAAGTGAATTCAGTTTATGAAATATATTTTTAAATGGGAGAGAGGAAAAAACAGTTGAAAGAAAATTAAGAATCAAACCCTGATATTTTTAATTTATCTAAGAATATTCAGTTGAACGGAGATGCAAAAAAAATGTACGCTCAGATATTCAGAGCAACAGCCAACAGCAATAGTTCATTTCAAAACTCTCTTCGCTCGTATTTCGTCTTAAATTCGTTAGGTAGTTAGTATAAAATAAAAGCAAGGGTCTATTACAGACTTATTCAGTGATAAAACGATTTCGGTGGCTGAATATAAGAACGCTAAAATACACATGAAAAATTGCAAATAAATGCTCCAGAATGATGTACCTACCCAAACGCCGGGCTTATAGGGATCAGCCCGAGCACGTCACAAGATCCTCCCCGTTAGCTACGCGTTAATAGGATCAAAACGGGCTTTATAGGGGACGTGTCCACGCGATTTCACCTAACTTATCGAATTTGCAAATCAGCTTACACTTCGTTAACCGTCACAGTATGTGCTGGCTCGATAACGCTTAAATAACGTTTAGTTTCCATGATAGCGGTATATTTTTGGTCTATACGTGTCGGTCAAGATGTGACGGATTTTTGCTTAAACGTTATATCATAGATAAAAACAAGTTGATTGCTATTTACTACTATCAAACAGTTATTCACTTCATCATCATCATCATTATCATCATCCCAGTCTTCAGTAGTCCACAGCTGAACATAGATAGACATCTTTCAATCCTCCAACGACTCCCTGCAGCCGTATTCATTAGAAAGAGAAAAAAATGAATTCTCAAAGTATGCTTTTTGTACTTATGTCAAAAATTTAACACTTCAGTGTATTGATTAATAATGAGGAACGCACAATAGCAAACGTTTGATGGGATTGCTTGCATCTAACCTTTCTCCATGTTAAATCATTTTCATTGCAAATTGTTTATGCGCTGGCTCATCACGAAATTGAGTCAGACGTTTACTCCACTACATAACATACATAATGCACAAGGATTGCAGCGAAACAAAACAATTTTAGTTTAAGTAGAAAATAGAAGAGCCCCCTCGCTAAGTCTGCTAAATTATTAACCTTTGTAAGGGCGATACGCAGAAAGGTTCTGTCTTGTTTACGCGCTAAGGGAGACGGGGCAGGGAACTTAATACCCTATATCACTGTCGGGATAATACAACTAGCGGGGTCGCAACCTTTTCCACTAAATTACGTATCAGCACACGGGATAATCCTTAGTTGAATAACTACACGTTAAAGCGACGAAAACTAAGTGAAGCTTTGCTGTAATCATTTTAATTGGTCGGGTGTTATTTTTATTATACAAATTATTTCCTTCCCGTTTTGAACTCGAGTATTTTGGTGAGTCTGCGGTGTTCAAACTTTGGAATGAATAAACAACTAACTTGTCTAACTTTTGCCCGCGACTTTGTCATTTATTGCTTTTCCCTCTGGAACTATCAACATTTCCGAGATAAAAAATATTCTTTGTGTCAACTCAGGATAAGTTGACACAAAGAATATTTTATATATATTATATATACATTATTTATTATATGCAGATAGTTTTGTGTGCCAAATTTCATTTAAATCCGTTCAGACGTTTAGGCGTGATTAAAACACAAACAGCCAAAATTCCAAACATCCATACAACTTTCACACTTATAATATTAGTAGGTACGTAGTAAAGTACTACATCATAATATTATAGTATTAGTAGGTTAGTAAGAAGTACTTAAGGAGTATGATTTCAGCTATCTACATCTGTTGGCCATAAAAAATTTTAAACAGCAATGCCTATTTACGTAAATTAATTTATTTTGGATTTAGTACCGATTTCCGTTACTATCAAATTTAACCTTGACATTGTGATACTTATATTGAAGTTTGTAAATTAGTTTCAATCCATTTCTACAAGACCTAATAACCTACAAAATATTTAAACCGGAGTACTTTTATTTGCCTGACGATACTTAACGTAAGTTCCGGATCACGTAATAAACTAAATAGTACATAAATTATTATCGTACCGATTCTTCGGGCGGTAATGTCCTACGTGGTCCTTCTCCTGCGGCGCAGGGCGTCAATGGACGTTAATAATGGATTACACTGATAGAATCAATCTCAGTTAGGAGACGGGGCTGCGGTAAATAATCGCATCGCACTAATTACCACTATTATTATTATATGCCATATTTAAGCGTGACGACGTAATTACGTGATGCCGTAGAAAGCCTAGTTCGTAGTGACCCAGCCAGCCGTGCAGCCTTCGATTCCCTGTATGGGCAAATATTTGTGTGACGAACGCAAGTATTTGCCCCTGAGTCTTGGATGTTTTCTGTGAATTTAATTAGGTATTTATTTATATTCTTAAGTATGTTTATGGTGACCTAGTACCCATAGTACCTACAAGCCTGCTTAGAGCTTAGTTAGGGACTAGGTCAATTTATGTGAGATTGTTTCAGATATTTATTTATTTGAGATATTTATTATTTATTAGTGGTAAAGCTACACAACAATGATTCTGAACAAAATCATACACATTTTACGGAGTTTGTGTGAGATTAATGTCGGATTTCACCAACTACGTAACAGCGATTAGCGTTAACAGCTGTCAAAATGTATGAACTAATAGTCGATTAACATTTAACATCGTATGGTGAAATTGTACTAAATGTTAGTAGCAAATTGTCTTTCGGTTGTTAACGATTTCATGCGTTAATATATTCTTAGTTAAATGCTGTATTGTAAATGGAAGTCAGGAAAACATGGTGCCCAATTTGCTAATCAAAAATGCTAACGATCAGCCGCTTATCCATACATTTTGTCGATGTTGTCGATTTCGTTCGTTCAGTTAGCGTTATGCATCTTGGCTATTCCCGGTAGCATCTGTGCTCGTTTGCCGCCTCCAAGCTATTAAAAATGCCTTATTTAAAATTAAGACATAACTCAGAATCATATGCAAAATTCAGAAAATAAAGTAAGTATATATTTGACTTTTTCACATCGATAAGTAAAAATATTAAAATAAATTCGCAGAACACCGTTTTATGTTTTACGAACGATGTTTCAGAGCCTTGCTTATTATACTCCGCATTCCGCAGTAATCTAGTAAGTAATTAACGGTTTGCTTAAGAATATTTTCACAAAAAAAAAAAGATTATCAATATCATCATACATAATTCTAATCTATTAAACTCTGTGATCAAACTAATGTTTCTGGAAAAAGATGTTTTGTTGAGTATGACTGGTATCAATTTATAGTACAAATATTTTCTAGATCTTTGAACAAAAGAGCTAAGATTTAGATACATTAACCGCAATTTTTTTTAAAATAAAGGTAGTATAATATTTCGGTGCATTAGCACCAGAATTATTACAATTAGGTATAGATTTTGCTAGAGCGGAACAAATCGTCATCATTGTAAACAAAATAGGTACTCAATAAAACAAACAAACATACGGCATCATATTTTGTCGGATAAGCTCGTATTTATCTTGCTTCCTCAGTATGCTTATCGATGGGTACTGAAATCGAGAGAGCAAGATAAGCCTAAAAATCATCATTATAATGTAATCACCCCATAACCAGTCCTGGAAAAAGTTTAACAGTCTATGACTGAATCACGGAGCATTTTCAAAAACACTTCAGAAACATTTCCTTAATAAATCTCTTTAACAAATTTAATTAACGAAGTTATCGAAAATTTAAAAACCTCAATTAATTAATGTAGGTAACATTAAAAACATCTAAGAGAGTAAATTAGTCAGGTAAATGCTCCAGAAATGTTCATGAAAATGTATTGACTTATATTTAATGTAACGCGCGTTTAATGTAATTTTATTTCAGACCAAGATCCATAAACAGCGTTAGTTACAATGTCTTTCAATGTTAGCTATTTGAACTTAAAAATTAATAGTATTAATTAAATTGAAAATTAGTATACCTATATAATAATATAATTAAATTGGTTAATAATTACAATGTCAAATGGTCAGCCAAAACATAATTAAATAATAATTATACTAATATAAAAAAGCCGTGGTAGCCTAATGGTTTGACCTGCCGACTCTTAAGCAGAGGGTCGTGGGTCCCGGGTTCGAACCCACGACCCTCGCACCTCTAAGTTTTTCAGAATTTATGTGCGAAATACAATTTGTAAATTTAGTAAATTTGTAAATTTGTAAAGCTCATGGTAAATTTAATTTACCATGAGCTTTTCGGTGAAGGAAAACATCGTGAGGAAACCTGCACACACCTGCAAAGCAATTAAACGGTGTGTGCGAAGTTCCCAATCCGCACTGGGCCCGCGTGGGAACTATAGCCCAAACCCTCTCATTGTGAGTGGAGACCTGTGCCCAGCAGTGGGACGTATATAGGCTGGGTTATTATTATTATTTTTTTATACTAATATCGGGGGATAATCCTATACAAATTGACCTAGTCCCAAACTAATCATAAAAACACATAATACATAAAACGAAAGCTAACAACGACGGGGTGCAGCGACATGCAAAAGAATCCGGCGCTCCAGGAGCAGCGAGTTCCACCGCGATTTTAGCGTAATATTGAAATTTTGCTGTGAAAGTAAAGTATCGTATTCCAAAGTTGGCTTTGACCCCGTACTCACCCAGCTACAAAAACTGAGTAACTAAAGAATTAAAAATTGATGAAGTGAAATAAAATTGTTGTGTGATTTCACCCTCCAAAGTGGCGCGAGCAGATTTCTGTGTAGCTCTCGGGGCGCCCATAACCTGAAAGTGCCACTTACCTGTTATTGAATTATTTACGAAACTATTCGCCTTATTAGATTGAAATATCGTAGCAGAGCTTGTTCAATGACCGAGGCCATTGCAGCGACAATAGTCGTCAATAAACTATGAGGAAATTTACGATTGAAATAGTGATTTGTCCGTAAAGCGGCTTCTATTAATTCTTCATTAGAAATAGTTTGTACAACGCAATCGAGTAAAAGCTCCGACGAACAAAGTTGTAAGTTGGAATCCAATTACCGTCTGAAATTGATGTTAATGCCGTTCAATTTAATAGGCCAGTAATGACTTGGACTTAATACGTGTTCCATCGACGAGTAGTTAGGGGTAAAGTTTTATCGGCCAATGTGTAAAGAATAAGTA
This sequence comes from Tortrix viridana, assembly GCA_963241965.1. Lineage (NCBI taxonomy): Eukaryota > Metazoa > Arthropoda > Insecta > Lepidoptera > Tortricidae > Tortrix > Tortrix viridana. The sequence goes on from OY725181.1 coordinate 5,081,424, forward strand.
CTTATTCCCGTTTATTGCTCTTCGTCCAGTCAGTTCCGGGGCAGTTAAATTCGCTGGAGACAACGCATAAAACGTACGGATCGATTTCTCATAAACGAAAGACGTATCATCTAGAAATGTATATATAGATCCTGACTTCGATATAACTATGTAACCGATTACTCATGCAGAAAGTTGTAAAAATCTATCCATAGCTTACTTATTTGATTACATTACATATGTATATTATGTATGTATGTCTGTATCTCACACCCGTTAATCTCAGCAACTACAGAAACTATTAACGTGAAATTCGGCACAGTTTATCTTGCTTGCCCGCATCTATATATTTCAGGTAACAAAAACATGAAAATTTTCGTGACATCGTTTTTGGTTTTTAGACAAAATCTTACAAAAAAATCTCATAAACTTCAGAGACATTAAAAAAGTAATAACCGGTAAAGTGTGAGTCGGACTCACGCACCTAGAGTTCCGCACAAACTTGTAGGTGTGTAAATAGTTCGTTAATCACGGGAATCGAGTCTCGAAGATTTCTCCCTGTTTTCCGAGTTTTCCCTTGGACCTGCGAAAAAATCAATTTTCTAAGTCAACGCAATCAAAAGATACATATATAAAAAAATAAGAAACGAGCACTTAGGTTTATTATTTTCCCATTACCCTATTCAAGTATATATCATTAACACATTGCAGTTTCTCATTATCCTGGTAGTAAAGTCTAATTAACCTGTCCATACAAATATTTTAAATGACCATATATTCTATGATTATAGCAATTTATTGTTCCCTCCCAATTGATTTGTATTTGTTTTTGCTTAAATAATCATAACTATTTCACAAAGAGTTTAAAAACACAATAAAAAAATGCTTTACCCTTGAATCACCGACACTTATTTCGTAGAATGTTTTACTTCGCCGAATTTTCATTTCATCGACAGGCATTTCCACGTGCGGACTAATAATTTTTTGGTGGTCACGGGTCTAACCTAACCAAACCTACGTAACACATAGGTACTTAAGATATCCTGAAAACAATAAAGTTTCAGCACAAATTAGCTTTCGATGAAATGAAATTCGGTGAAACGACACATTCGATGAAATGAGTGTCTGCAAAACAAGGGGACACGTAAAAAAACATTTCATCATAAGTACGAGAGTGCATTGCATACTTAGTGCGTGTCAGTTTTTAGGTATACTATTATCAAAAAAAAAACTGTTAGAAAATTAATACATAAAATTAAAAATATGCGCAGTGTAACTTAGGGATTATTGAGTGAGCCACTTGCTAACATTCTTAACTCGGTCGTGTTGTCAAATCGCATACGGTATAATTATTAGGCACTATTTAAATTTGACGATTTGAGGACCCCGACCGAATTAGTGTTAGCAAGTTTAGTGGCTCAACAATCCCGTGTCGAGAATATATCTACATGCAAATTTTATTCTTAAAAATACGTTTTAAGTTTTGTTAAATGATAGTTAAATCAATATGAACTGCCATTATAGATCTCAACTCGAGATAAGGATTTTCAAGTTCCCAATATTCCCAAACAGATATTCAATTAAGCACAAGTTTTGAACGTGAGTGACCATCAGATTAGGGCAGAATTAATTGGCTCATCTATACATATATTGTTGTAGCTAAGACCCTCATCTCTGAGGATTTATGTCACCCTGGTGGACAGCACACAGGCAAAGATCCAATACGGATGTAATCTTTCGTTTATATGTATGTATTTAAATGTATGCTTTCGACATTAATACACTGGCCCGCAAAACTAAGTATCACACTTTTAAATAAATTTTTTTCTAAACTATAGAAGTTAGAGATTTAAAATAAAAAACGTTTTATAGCAAATTTTATCAGCTTTCTTTCCAACTATAACTAAAATAAGCAGTAACATTTTCAACTTAAAAAAAAGATAAAACAATAAAATAGCCATCTTTAGTTATTGCAATTTTAAAAGTGTGATACTTAGTTTTGCGGGCCAGTGTATAAACTAAACTCAGGTTGAGCTGTGTAGAGTAAGAGGGCATAATCTGACGTTATATATTACAAATTCAGACCTGCGAGGAAACTTTGTCAATAAATACCAGTATTGAAGCGTAAAATAAGATTCAGTAATATGTACTTACAGTTTAAAATTTAAAAAATTTTACGTGATGCATTTTTTTGTTACTTATGTGTTTATACATGAACAGTTTTATTATAAAATCCGTGCGATTAAGCAAACAAGAAAGAAAAACCGTTTATACTGTACCGTATTCGTGTAAAGTTTTTCATGCACATGAGTTTACTTTGATCAGGAAAAAAGGGACTAGGAAATTATGAACTGCTTTCAGTAATTTATGACGGCACAACACTGCACAAATATTCTGCTAGATGTTTATTTTAATGGTTCGATAAAGGCATATATTACGAACCACGTCGACGGAGTAACCAAGACTGCTATATTGAGATTTTAGTAGTCGTTAAGTAGTAAACAAGGTATTTAGCCTGACAACCCCGACAGGGTGGCACCTAGCATTGGGCTATTATTACGGTCCGCTCATTTTATGCCAACTTTATTTGGTAGTAGGTATTTATATACTAACTATGACAAAAGGAAAAATATCATCTTTTTTTACAACGCTTTTATTTAACATCAGTTGTAAGTGCTTTTAAATACTACCCAAGTAGCACAAAAGCTGTATAAGAGCTTATACAGCTGTTATAGTTCTAGTTTCAGCATTTTAAGCGCTGTTTGAGCTCGTATACAGCTTGTGTGCTACTTGGGTATGTCCTGGAATTTTGCAAATCATTTTTGAACCAGTGCCCGTTAATGGAATGGGTTGAAATTTGGAATAAGTATGTAAACCAGATGACAATGCAATATTATGGTGTCATTGAACTGTTCTGATGATGGAAATGGAAGGTGGCCATAGGAATCCCTAAACTACACATGATAAACCCGTCGCAAAAAAAAGTACAGCCGGAAACAAACCCTTGACTCAAAAATGAAATTTTTAGGTTAGGTTATTAAAGTTGATGCTCTTTGTTTCCAATGTTTTTAAGCTTTTGGATTTGCGTTTTACTTATAAATATATACAGTTACCCTACCCGCGGGTTGAATATTGGGAACGGGTATTGATAATTTTGAAGAGTATCTCCGCGACAACAAGCGAATGGATTAGAAACGCTTTTTAATTTTTTACACTCGTCATTACCTAAGTTCCTAATAGTTAAAATTAAAACGAATGAGTGCCAAAATATGTGTCGTCAACATCTACAACTACGTAATTAAGACCCATTCGAGTTTAATTGGTAATGACAAGTACAAAACGACCTTTTTACCGTAAACCGTCACAAAAAGGGATTATCACATTTAGTACCCGTGATAGGACATACTTTTTTGCTTAAATTTTATACAATCGCTACTTGATGGCAGTATTAAAAAAAAGGTGTTAGGCCTTGCTTGTTCAGGAGAAACAATTTTTTGACAAAGACGAGCTGACGGCACGGCATCGCAGATTCACGAGTGAAGAGGCACATCTGTTACCGGCCGCCTCGCTCCCCTGACTTGTAATAATGGAATTAACGGGCTGGTTATGAACAAACGGCGTCTTCATTTCCAGAAGCTCGTTTGTTCGTCCTTGCTCTATTTTACTGCCACTCCATTACACTGAATTAAACGGCGTTGAGCTTATTTTTGATAGGCTTCATCTAGGAGCGAGGATAAATGTGTCAGCCATCAGCATTAAAGTGTTATAACAATGTAATTTAACATTTTCAATGCAATACCTAATTGCATGGACCTAAATATATGCAGAGCTACAAAGGTTTTTTTAAGACCTCCAACAAGGTGGACCGACGACGTGGTTAAGATTGCGGGAAACCGATGGATGCAAGCACCGCCAAACATAGGTACATGTGGCTTGATGATACTTCATTGTGAAATGATACATATACTTTCGTATTTATCAAACAGTTTAGAATTCATACACCATTAGCATGTAGGTATCAGAGTTGTAAACCATTTTAGTTTCACAATTCACGCTTACCACAACCCGCTTACCCGCCAAAATAACACGAAATCTGACAAAACAATTCCAGTTTAATTACGTTTACGTAGAGATATATTAACCGGTAAACAAATCGAATTTACGTTGTCACGGGGACAAAATCCATTCACTAAATAGCCCCATCTCGTATAATGGGAGAGGATGCGTAATCCAATTAATTAGCAGAGAGATGAAACTATACGCTAGTTGCACGGGATCCTTCTCCCGGCCGCTCTAGCTGCCCGCAGTACCGTATAATGTATCTGAACTCTGAAGTAACATGACCCGTTTTCGGCCACTCTACGGTCCCCTTGCGTGCACTGTCGTCGACGTACACGGACACATTTAAAAGGATAAAAACGCGTGTTAAACTATTCTTATCTTTTTTATTTCATGCACATTTAGTTGCCTGAATATGTAATTTTCCTTATGATACCGTAAGAGCATTAGTTACCACAGGCCCCCTAGCATTCATGAAGGATATAACACTTTACAGATGCTAGGGAAATGAATACACCTATTCCATATCCTAACGTAAGACTAAACGCCTAAGGTTCAAAATAAGTGTCCCGTTTTGATAGAATCGTTATAAAAATGTGAAAATCGCTATAGTCGCTTAGTAAAACGTAATAAAAGTCAGGACGAGACACTTTTATTTTAAACCTTACACGTTAATGCCTGGGCCACACCGGATGCGTTGCGTAGACGTGCACGTGCGCGTTCGCGCTCCACTGCGTTGTATAGTATGAATCCTCACTTGAGGACGCAGCTATACAACGCAGTGGAACGCGAACGTGCACGTGCACGTCTAGTCGTCTACGCAACGCATCCGGTGTGGCCCAGGCTTATGTCTTACGTTAGAATATGGAATAGATGTATTCATTTCCCTAGTACCTGTCAAATTTTATCTCCTGTACCTATGCATGTTTATCCCGCTGAAGGCACTAAGGTAGACGTACTTATATATGATAAAGTTGTTGGGAAGTATATGGATATGGTCAATCTTTGAGATTAAGGTAAATATCATGTAAGTATACATTGTAATTTATAAGGGTGATGTGTAACAATTGATATTTTTTATTATTTATTATTTAATATTCGATGTAAATCCCTGACATTAGGCTAATTTAACTATAAAATATTTGTACGCCATTATGGTAAAATAAGGTTGAAAAACAATGAAATATAACACCTATTTATAACCTTGTTTACGCAAATAGAATTGATTGACTGAAAGGCACAATACTTTTACGAATCGTTTAATGCCTATCCAGTCAACGTGGTAATTAACTTACCTACAAACGTGAAAGAAACGCGTGATACAAAAAGACGTTTAAAACGTTAACGTCTTCACGGAGACAAACTGCAGCGTAAAGCCTAGCTAAGTTATAGGGCGTTTAGCGTAAAACTGTAAATCAGCGTAATCCGGACGCGAGTTCGACAGACGGACCGCGGCCGGTTGTTTGTCGTCGATGTCCTTCTATAAATCAACGACCCTCGTCCGGGAATACACAGCGGACAACGGGTCAAAACGTCAGCCGGGTCCGGTGTATTACGTAACAATGCGCAAATCTCGAACAAAATGCAGCTGGCCAGTACCAACAACAAAATAACGATGGTCTATTATCTTTCAATAATTTACGTCTAATATTATATGTTTAGCTCAACGGCCATTACGTTTTAATGTTTATAAAGGTAACAAACTATAATGCAATGAATTTGTAGTTACTTAACTGGTTAAGGTCATAATTAATCAGTTAAGTAACCACAAACTTAAGTCTATAATAAAGATAAAATATATTTATTCAGTAAGTAGGCCGGACGGGCACTTTTACACGTCAAAATCTACCAGCGCTTCCCAAGAGGAGACCACTGCTGAGAAGAAGCGCCGCAAGAAACTCAACAGTTAGTCATTTTTTAAATAAAAATATAACAATGATATTATATATATGTTATATATATATATATATATATATATATATATATATATATATATATATATATATATATATATATATATATATATATATATGTCGTGGCAGGAGAAGACGGAGGTGGTAGTTGGGCTTCATCAGGGTAATCGGACATAGCGATAATTATATACGAAGAATATCAAATTATTAACACTATAGACAACCACTAGATGTCTTTATTTTCGTTAACACGTTTTACAGAATAATACAATTCGAATCGTTCGACCACACAATGAAACTGCACTCCTTAAATAATCTTTCAGAAATTTACAGGGAAACAGACAAGTCTCTTGGCGTAGAAATTAACTCGAGCCCGGATAGATCAGTACCACCGCGCTCCTTTTTCAGTCCAAGCTGTCCCCCAAGCTAATATTCCCGCCCAGAGCCATGTCCAAGCGTGGTCACCCACTTAAACCAATCGCTTGCATTTCCACAGTAAGCCAACATTACAAATTAAAATTACAACAAATCACAGAATAGAACTTAGGGGAATGTCATACAAGCAGAAAACTTTACGGAAATAACAATACCGATTAACCAATCAATTAGATTCATATCGTATAGAAGTGGCATACAGGTCAGCCAATATCATAGGTAATACTAGAATGTTGCCAGTAAGAAAGAAATTAACTATCATAGAGTGCCGCCACCTGTAGGTAGCAAACAAAAAATAAATAATGAAAGAAAAAGATTAAAAAAAGAATAAAAATAAACTTTTAAACCGCTGCCGACTGGTGGCGCCGCCCTTTACATTCGACACGGCCATTCTTGACTTTCACCCGACCACGGGTGAGTCATCTGTGGACAAGAATACAATCGAAAGTAATCCGTTCGGCTAACCTGACAAAATCATAACAATGCAAGGTACACTTTGAATTAATGATAATAGGTAACAAAATCAGATTTGACAATGCCACACCCGAGATGTAATCGGTTAAACACGCAACCAACGTTTACTCACTGGTATTCACACATGACTCACATAAGAAATCGCCAGTCCTTCGGCACGTGCCAGTCCATCGGCACAACCTAGTCCACCCTATGGACCACACACACACAGTAACGCACCGTCAGAAGTCAACCATCACAGCCGCGTAAGTGCTACTCCTCGCAAAGAGTATACTGCACATAAAAAGCAGTCAACGTGCACCTCTTACATGCTCCGGCACTTCTGATGCGGTTACAATAAAACATCCAGCCCATCGGCCAGACTTTCAGTCCATCGAAAGTATTACAACAAAACACCCTGTCCATCGGGCATACTTTCAGTCCATCGAAAGCATTATAACAAAACACCCTGTCCATCGGGCATACTTTCAGTCCATTGAAAGCATATCGTAAATTGTAATACCAGTTTAACTCAAAACAGTGATAATCATTGTCATAACATTACAAGGCAATTAAACCGATAATTAGATTAAGAGTGGCATTATCAATATCGTCATTTTCACTAATCAATATCTAATTCAAGAGGAATTTGATGTTCAGGAAATTTCCTGACTCTTTCATGGGGATATTTGTAAGTTCTGCTAGACGTGAGCGACTTAAGCAAGTACCTGTCACCATCTAGTACCTTAAGAATTTTAAAAGGTCCCTTAAATTTAGGATCCAATTTTAATTGATTCCTCTCCTCATTCTCAATTAAAACAAAGTCACCTACTACAAAATTTTTTACTTTTGCCTTGTTACTGTCAAACCGGGCTTTGTCATATTTGCCACATTCCACAATATTCCGTGACGCCTGCTCTCTCATTGCATCTAAGTCAATTTCCTCTTCGTCATCAAGTGTCATCAAACTTAAAGGTCTAGCTATCCTGCCAATAAGCAACTCTAGAGGACTCGCTCTAGTGACACGATTAATAGTTGAATTCATTGCTAACTGTATGCGCCCTAACTCGTCTTGCCAGGAACGGTCTTTGCTCGTCTCTACCGCCGTCAACATACTCTTCAGTGTACCCATGACCCTTTCAACTTGGCCATTAGCTCGACTAGCACCAGTTGCAATGAGATGCAATTCAACACCATTACTACTACAGAAGTCTGAGAACTCTCTACTAGTAAAACATCTACCTTGGTCTGCGATAACTCTTTTTGGAGCACCAAACAATCCGACGCCGAAATCAAGAGCTCTAATGCTACTGACACTATCTATCTTTTTAGAGTGAACCAAGAGAACATACTTAGTATACGCATCAATCAAGACAAACACGTATTCCTTGACATCATTCTTACCGCTCAACTTGCCTGAAGCATCTATGTGGATCGTATGCCATGGAATAGCGACTTTAGGAATCGGATGCAATTCTGCTTGGGCTCGCCCAGAATTGGGTTTAGATACCTTGCACGTGATGCAGCTATCAACAAATTTTCGAACATATTTTGACATACCCGGGAACCAATAATGGTCGTAAACCTTTTCGAGGGTCTTTTCCCACCCAAGGTGCATGATTGATTCGTGAACATTGTTGATGACTGCCCATCTAAAAGCGCGAGGGACCATCGGCACACATCGTGTACGTCCATTTCGCTGTACTTTGCGATGAAGAATGTTGGAACGAACCTCATACGTTTTCCTAACATCTTCTGACAAAACTTCATTCTGCAGGTCAGACATTATCTTGCAGATTTCCTCGTCCTTCTCCTGCTCTGCTTGTAGCCAAGTGCTAGAGAGAGATGCCAAATCAACACGCTTTTGATCTACTCGCCTGTTTGAAGTCGCAGATTCGTCAGAGATAGGATTCCGGGACAGACAATCGACATGTGACATCCTTGCTCCCTCACGATGTTCAATGCTGAAATCAAACGATTGGAGGTACGCCCACCAACGATGCACTCGAGGAGATAAATCTACCTTTGTCTTTGAAGCCTTGACAGAATTACAATCAGTGACCACCTTGAATTTATGACCTTGTAAGTAATGTTTGAAATATTTGACCGCATTGACGACAGCCAAAGTCTCTAATTCGTACGAATGGTACCTGGATTCGGCCGGAGACGTACGACGACTGTAATAAGATACTACATGTTGTTTTTTGTCGACCTTTTGAAGGAGCATGGCCCCATAGCCATCGGCACTCGCATCGGTGTGCACCTCTATCGGGAGATCGGGATTGAAAATCATTAGCACCGGCTCACTGGTCAGCTGTGCAATGATCTTTTGACGAATCTCTTCGTGCTCAGGTTGCCAATTAAGAGACTTGTTTTTGCTGCTCGTGAGTTTGTACAGAGGAGTCATGATTTTTGAAAAGTCACGAATGAACTGCCGAAAGTATGATGCCAAGCCTATGAATTGGCGAAGCTGTGTGATTGTCGTAGGGGGGGGAAGCTTTGTTAATGCCTCAACTTTGCACGGATTAGGCTGGACAGACCCGTCTTCAATAACAAAACCTAAATACTCTATGCGTTTCTTCAAAAAGGAACACTTCGTCAAGTTCAGGGAGAAACCAGCTTTAGTCAAGAGATCTAGGACCCGATGAAGACGCTCAATACCTTCTTCAACAGTGGAGGATAGTATCAACACGTCGTCAATGTACACCACCACAAAAGAGTATGCAAGATCCCCTAACGCCTTCATGATTGCTCTCTGATAAACCGAACTAGCATTTTTCAAACCAAATGGCATTGTGAGGTACTCCCACTGCCCTTCTGGAGTGACAAACGCAGTCTTCTCTATCGACTCAGGTGCAACAGGGATCTGATGATAGCCACTTAGCATGTCAAGAGCTGTAAACCACTTAGCATTTCCTAACCTCGCCACTTGATCACTAATTAAAGGTAGAGGATACCTATCATCAACTGTATTGTCGTTAAGCTGTCGGTAGTCGACGCACATTCGTTCAGACCCATCTTTTTTCTTAACAAGCAACACTGGACTCGAAAAAGGAGAACAGCTCGGCCTAACAACACCTGCTTCCAACAGCTCGTTCACTTTGTCGCGTACAGTCGCCTTCTCATCTACACCCATCCTGTAAGGTCGCCTTTGCACTGTATGTTTGGGATCTATGAGACGAATATCTAACTGCCCTGTAGTGACTCGACTAGTAGCTATACCCGTCGAAAACGAAGTTTTAAACTGCTCCAGAACTCTAATAAGTCCCTCCTTCCTCGCCTCTGGTACATCGGTGACAATGCTATCGAAAGAAACTACACCTGTATTCGAATTATCCAATAAACAAGAATTTACCGTAGCACTGCGAGAGAAAGTCAGCTTTTCATGAGTCATATTCACAGTCACACCTCGAGTCAGAACCTCACGACCAATCATAATGCCACTTTTAAGACACGTATCAGGTACAACATGAAATACAATTTTTAAAGTCAGTCCATTAATCTCTACTTGACACTCAACTTGTACCACACTGTGTACACACGATTTTCCTATACCAGTCAATATAACGGTATTGTTCAGTCGTTTTCCAGGAAATTTGGAAGCAATGGATTCCTTTACGAGAGAGCACTCGGCACCAGAATCATAGTGGAATGTAAACAACTCACCCGCAACAGTCATTTGTCCAGTAGGGTTGCTGACGCAACACAGATCAACTCGCCGCTGGATGTAGCTGCCGCCACCTGCCGTGTTGGAATTGCTGCCGCCGTTGCCAGGAACACTCTTGCTCGAAGTGGAGTTAGAAGCTGCAGTGCACTTGTTTGCGAAGTGCCCAGGAAGTCCACATCTGAAACATTTAACGCCCGACGCGTTTGGTGCCCGCTTGATTGAAGAAGCTTTTGGGGAAACGGAACGATCGCATGACCTTTTAAGATCCTTGGAGCGGCAGTCGGTGCTGCGATGTCCCACTCTCCCACACGTGAAGCAGCGTGGAGGCCCACGAGGTGCAGCAGCAGGCCGCGGTCGCTTGTTGTAGGCGCCGTCATTTGCAGTGTTGCTGTTCCTCCTCTTCATATAGCAGCTGGCTTGAAGTTCGCGTTGCATTTGCTCTCGACTCTTTATTTCAGTAGTAAAAGCTGTGCGTTGTAGTCTTCCATCAAACTGAGATACGTGGGCCAGTACCATGGCCAGTGTGATCTGTTCCGCCGTCATGTCCTTAAATCGAGCCATCAAAGCCGTTGAGAGACGCGCAGCATATGACGCCATGTTCTCGTTGTCATTTGGTTTGCTATTCTGCATGTTTATTAAAGTAGCAGCAGGAGTTTCTATTAAACCGTAGCGAGCCAGAAAAAGTTCCTTAAATCGAGCCCATGTCATGCCAGCAAAAGAAACCTGGGATAGCCAGTGCGAAGCGTTGCCCTTCAAGGCCGCACTCAGTGCCAGAATAAGCGTGCTTCCTTGCTCCTGTTCGGTGAGGCACAAATCCACCGTGGCACACCATGCACGCGCATCAAGATCGGTCTTATCGGGATCGAAATCTGGTAAAATAATCTTTCGGTTACTAACCGGTCGCAAGGACTCAATCAACGCCACCATGTTCTTATTCTGTGATTCCAGGAGCGTCCGTAGTAAATCTTCATCCACACGTGGCCCATCGCTTTGTGTCCGATTCATCCCCACTTCTGATGTCGTGGCAGGAGAAGACGGAGGTGGTAGTTGGGCTTCATCAGGGTAATCGGACATAGCGATAATTATATACGAAGAATATCAAATTATTAACACTATAGACAACCACTAGATGTCTTTATTTTCGTTAACACGTTTTACAGAATAATACAATTCGAATCGTTCGACCACACAATGAAACTGCACTCCTTAAATAATCTTTCAGAAATTTACAGGGAAACAGACAAGTCTCTTGGCGTAGAAATTAACTCGAGCCCGGATAGATCAGTACCACCGCGCTCCTTTTTCAGTCCAAGCTGTCCCCCAAGCTAATATTCCCGCCCAGAGCCATGTCCAAGCGTGGTCACCCACTTAAACCAATCGCTTGCATTTCCACAGTAAGCCAACATTACAAATTAAAATTACAACAAATCACAGAATAGAACTTAGGGGAATGTCATACAAGCAGAAAACTTTACGGAAATAACAATACCGATTAACCAATCAATTAGATTCATATCGTATAGAAGTGGCATACAGGTCAGCCAATATCATAGGTAATACTAGAATGTTGCCAGTAAGAAAGAAATTAACTATCATAGAGTGCCGCCACCTGTAGGTAGCAAACAAAAAATAAATAATGAAAGAAAAAGATTAAAAAAAGAATAAAAATAAACTTTTAAACCGCTGCCGACTGGTGGCGCCGCCCTTTACATTCGACATATATATATATATATATATATATATATATATATATATATATATATATATATATATATATATATATATATACAGAAACCGTGTCCCCTAGACAAGATACGAGTATATTTCATTAGATTTGGAAAGACCCCCTCAGATATGCAATTATTGTAAATTAATGCTAAGTGGGGTGCAATTACCTCTATGATATGATGGGATAACTTTAACTGACGTTCCCCATAAATCCTCGGTTTTTTTAAACTGAGAGATTTAAATGCCTTTACAATAGCAACAGAATCTACTTGACTAAATTCAAAGTTTATATTACATTTACTGACATTATTACAAAGTAAAGATTGAGCGTCAATCGCGGATGATTGAAGACATTAAATAAATCAATTGCCGAATGTATGTATAATATACGCGCATAACTTGAGAAACACCGACCGATTTGGCTAATTATTTGTTTGTTGTGTTTATAAATGTCAGGACAAGGTTTGTATGAACGTTTTTTTTATTGCACCCGGGTGAAGCCGGCGCGGGCCGCTAGTTCTCAATAAAACTATATAAGTGTTTTCTATACAGAGCGTTGAACAAAGAAAATAGGTAAATTACTGGCTAAAAAACTAAACTAATAGCTAAAATGGCCTATGGTAGCGACCGTACTCAGAGACGTCAATTAACTTTTAGTTTGATTAAAGTTGCTGCTGTCACTTTCTTTGCTATTGCAATAGAATAGAATAAGACGCAGCAACTTTTATCTAACTTAAAAATTAATTGACGTCTCTGAGTACGGCAGTTAAATTTATATATTGCTAAACTTAGTACCAATTTCACCATACGATGTTAAATGTTAATCGAATGTTAGTTCCTACAGTTTGACAGCTGTTAATACTCTAATCGTCTAGGTCGGAGTTCACCAACCAATTTAACGGACTGTTAAATCCTAATCGGCTGTTAGTCAATACATTTTGACAGCCGTCAGACCTCTAATCGCCTGTTTAAATGTTTGTGAACTCCGACCTTAATGGTTGGTGAAAGCCGACATCGTTATGCAGTTGGCAAGCTCAATGCTAGCATATTTAGTACGAGTGAAAGGAACATGGAAAAGATTTATTAATCTGTCGTGAATTAGTGCGAGGTGCAACACCACCACCCAAAACAAAAACCCAATCTTCTTACAAGATAAAGGGAAATCGATAAGGGGAGTCTATTTTGTTAAACATTAATTTAAATATGAAAATTTGATTACGTATAACTCGATCTGCAGTGTGATTCTATTAAATGTCTCGCCCTTCACATCGTCCGACGATCATTAACCGGCGAGTTTACGTGGTCCGTTAAAATGTGTAAATGACATTTGGCTGCTTTCATTTTCATTTAGTCGCTGGTTTCACTGGTGAAACCACTAAATGGAAGTGGAAGCAGTTCGTCGGACGATTAGAGAGAGACGTTAGAGTAGTTGTAGCTAAACAAGGTTCTACTCGTATGTACGTATTTTAAAGACTGAAGGAATGTGTCAAAATTGTTGAGTTCTTAGAGGTGAACAAACGACAGCTTACGGACAAATTGCCATGGATTGGATACCTAGTTGTAACAAAAACCCGGGTTTTCTTACAACCGATATAATGCAATGCAACATGTATGACAGTAATTATAATTATAGCCATATATTTTTAAAGCGCCTGTCAATTTGTTTAAAGCAAAATGTTACTCGACAACATTAACACAATTGTAAAATTTAGGCACGCGAATATTTTTCACCTTTTAATTAAATAATTGATATCATATCGTATCATAAGTTTTAGTTTCAACTATACAAATTTTCGTTAGTTAGGTACCTACTTATAATACCTATTTAATAATTTATCTAACTCAAAACCTTATTAAAATATATTTAAGCATTAAAATGTTGTAGGTAGGTACATAAAAATCTACGGTTTTTTTAGGATGCCATTAAGCTGTTTTATGTTTACGAGTATGACTCGATCACTTATGAAAGTCAGCACAGCACACATTTTATTCATATTCATGCTTCAGTCCATTTTCTGGATTATGATTGGTACTTTTCGTCTCGGACATTTGATGGCCCAAAGGAAAAAGACATTGACATCTGGGGTGAAACTACTTCATACTCGGCGTCAAAAAATTCGCACCTTTTGAAATGTTGACTTCAAGCAGTTATACCTACTTATACACTTATACCTACTCGTAAATCCTAATTTGTTTAGCGATCATTGTGTTGCACGGAATCGAACGATTCGTGTTCTTATAGGTCATTCATTGTGGTTCAATAAATAATTTAAGAGATAATAATATATTCGTTTGAAACAAATTTTCGTAGATGTGCGACTTTTTTGACGCTGAGTATATCACATGTACCTTATTACCATTGAGTACATACACCAAGAAATGCATTACGTGCAATTTCCTAACCACAAAAGTCTGTCGTTTTTTGGGGGAGGCGAGGTAATACACATACAATTATAAACGGCTACCACACAAATGCAAAAATTGCTCTTATTCACTCGCTTAAATATTGATTCAGATTGCTCCACTAATTGATCCATACGTTTGGCGACTGTCGCCGGGCAATAATTGTTTAAAAAATCGCCCGTGTAACTGCACCTTTAGTTTTGCAAAAGGTTTTGTTTTATTAATTAGGTATTTTATTTTGTGCTTATTAATAACCTATACAACCACCAGTTGCTCAGTGCATCTTTTTATGTACCTACAGACTAGAAAGTTGCTGACAACTTGTGCTAGCCACCCAGCAGATTAAAACCCACCATACCCAGGGTTTTTACAAACTTTATTAAGTAGTTATTGATCTTTGTACGCAGTAAAAAAAATATGTAAGTATGTACCTATATGTATGTATACAAAATATCAACTTTGTGACACTTATAGTTTCTGAGAAAATGTGAGTTAGACAGACAGACAGACGGGTGGACATGGCGAAACTATAATGGTTCCTACTTTGTTTACGGAACCCTAAAAAAAGGATACCTACCATCTCAGATTAGAGTGCTTGTTAACACAAACGTCACAAACCAAACGAGCCCAAACTCGATGGGGTTGCATTGTATTATTACAGAGTCCCCGTGGGCACCTTCCGGCTTCATCATCAGACCCTGGATACCATCTCTGATCAGAGGGCTTGTGAAGACAAATTAAACGAGCCCAAACTCGATGGGGTTGCACTGTATAATTACGAGTTCCCGTGGGCACCACCTCCATCATCAGACCAGCTCTATGACACCATAATATTGCATTGTCATCGGGTTTACATACGAATTCCAAATTTCAACCCATTCCATTAACGGGAACTGGTTCAAAATTAACTTGCAAGATTTGACCCGTGATGTGACCTAAACAAACACACATACATTACACACACACATTGCAAGTTAAATAAAAGCTTGTAATAAAACAACATTACCTACTTATTTATATCTTACTTTGTTTTGAGTATTTACTTACACAAAATTACAGTTTATTTTAAAGGTTAGTAGGTACATACTTGGTACCTACTTAAAATAACGAAAATAATATTTAGGTAAAAATATTAGCTATGTGATTATCGATTTTGTTTATGTGACAATAGGTATAATAAGTACCAAAAACATTATTATTCTAATACAAATTAAATTAGTTTTTTACCGATTATAATTATATGAAACATTAGGTAGGTAAGTAAGCATACATTTATTTATTTTATTTGCGATTACATTGTATTTAAAATTTTGTAAAAAAGTGAATCGAGCCGTGTTTTGTTTTGTTTCATCAATGAATGAACACGCTGATAAAATGAATTCGTCTCGTTTACTCTCACGCGCTAATCGAGTATAGCGCGCTCCGTCGCGCTCCCTTGCTTGCCGCCCCCCGCTTCCTCACCTTAACTCAACTCCATTAGCTTGCTTGCTTGCTTAGTTCAACGGCAGCGTTTGTGATCGCTTGGCGCGTCTATTTTTACCAAACGGGAGAGCGGCCGCCATTTTGAAGCAATAACTGCTTTGACAAAAACGGTAAGTTTTACTGATTTCCTTCCTTTCCTTCCGATATAAATTGACAGTGGTAACTTTCTCGTAACTGTCGTTATAACCGGTTCTTGGCTTCTAATCTAAGTTGTTGTTATTCTATCTTGTTTTGATTTTTCCTACATTATCGGATCGGACCAGAGATCGGATATTCGGATCAATGTTGTCCTAAAGTCGCACTTTGTTATTTTTTATGCGTGGAACCATTTTTCAATACAATCTTCAGTATTAAAATGTAATTAAAAACCCTAAATATAATAAATACCCCAAACATACTTACGTTAGGTAAATGATAATTTGTTCCTTTGTAGCCAAATGACGAATTTCGTCATGTCTGTCCGTAGGTATGTCACAGTCGTTTTGATTTGAGACTATTGGATCGACATAGGTAGGTAGCTGAAATTTATCAAGGGCGTATTTTTTAAATGGTTGAACATATTTTTAGTAAAATTATGATAAAATGTTTCTTTAGGGTCGGCACTCCATACATGTAACCGAGGATAAACAATTAGTCGCTCGTAACATCATGTTAGATGTCGTTGGAACTTGGAAGTCTTTTAAAATAACATAGTTTCTATTTTGACTCTTATTCAATCAAATAATAGATATTATGTGGCGAGATATGGAATATGTGCAGACCGGAAGAATGACGTCACAGATATGCCTCTATGCTCCTTGAAAATCATAGCCTGCACGGAAGAAAAAAGAAAAAGGTTGTAGGAATAGTCCAATCTCCGGTTGTCAAAACAGACATTACTACCTTGAATTGCACATTCAATTTTCATTTAACGTACGGATATATTTTTAATGAAATGCATGTTTTTAGATGTCTCAGTTAAATGCTGGATAATAATACAGCCTATATACGTCCCACTGCTGGGCACAGGCCTCCACTCACAATGAGATGGTTTGGGCTATAGTTCCCACGCGGGCCCAGTGCGGATTGGGAACTTCGCACACACCGTCAAATTGCTTTGCAGGTGTGTGCAGGTTTCCTCACGATGTTTTCCTTCACCGAAAAGCGCATGGTAAAATTACAAATTATATTTCGCACAAAAATTACGAAAAACTTAGATAAAACTTCAACCCATAATTTGTTGTTCAATTTTCTTGGTTTATGGGAATTAAGCACAATACTGACTTCAAGTGAATATTTCCGTAATTTGGCAATAGCACTCATATTGGTTCTGTCAAAACGTTTTTTTTTTAAATCGCCGGTTCAAAATATACTTCGGCAAATTATGTCACATACGCTCTTTTAGAATGACTTTTACTCTAAATTCGTTTTTTTTTATAAGAAATAAATATTAAAAAAAAGTGTTCTGGTATTTTAATGCTCTGGTAAAAAAAATGTTGCCAATTGAAATTGCAGGGTGGCGTCAATGTATGTAAAAACACTTTATAAGACAAACCACTTACTCCACGCGAGTCCGATTCATCATTGTTCGTTTCCTAAAAGATTGACAAAATTTACATTTTAGTACATTGATTCGAATATCAAATCTTTGCCTGTAGTTATAACTTTACTTAAATTTGTCTGAACATCATTAACTATTGTTTCAGAGATAATAAATATGGAAAGCGCTAGTACTAATACAGATGAAAAGAAGAAAGTGGTATACCTCAGAAGCAAAGAGTTGTTACAAAATATTTACAAAAAATGTAAAGAAGAAAGTGTGTCTGGTTTGCAAGTTCCTTTAGAACTGTATGAAGATAGAGTGATGAACTATACAGAAACGCCAAGATATATACTTGATGTAATTTCAGGACATACAGGCATCGGTAAAAACTTCGATCTTTTCGAAAAAGCTATAATATGTGACACTTTACTCAAAAAGTACAAGGCGCAACAACCTTTCTCTTTCAAAGACATTCACGACGAGGTCCAGGTAAAAGTAAAAATGCCTGATTTAATCAAATTTACCCGCGACTTAAGATCGTGCGGTTTCTTGCCTCTGAACACTCTGAACTACGGATCGATTGTGTTAGAAGACCCAAAAATAACCTTTGAAAGATTTCAATACTTAAACAAGATCAACAAATTAAGAACTTCTAATAGATTAATTTATTACTTGGACGAAAGAATAATTGATTTGAGCCGATCGTTTAAAAAACCGTGGCTTTCTAAAACGGATACTTCGAAAATCGATGGATACATATTTTTCCACATAACTTCTAAGCATGGTTTTGAGAAAGGGTTATTTTGCAACCAAGCTAACGCAGAAGACTTAAGTAAATGGGTCAGTGACATTGTGTTGGCAAATTTGAACCCTTTTAGTGTCATAGTGATGGACAAAAGTCCTCTTCATGGCAAAACAGTATACGAGCCTTTGACGAGATACCATTCAAAGAGTGAAATGGTTAAATGGTTGCAAAATAACAATATTCCTTATACTTCAACCATGCGCAAGGCGCAGCTATACGATCTCATAGCTCGTTGCCCATATAAAGAGAACCAGTACAGTTTAGATCTAATTTTTAGATCCCATGGGCACGAAGTTATTCGTTTGCCGGAGAACTTGCACGACTTGTCGTTGACTGAGCTCATGTGGGAACACGTTGGAACGAGGTTGGGCGGAGACAAAGAAGCGGACAATTTATTAAATTTGAGGTCCAAAATCCTTACCATTCTAACTAATGTTATACCAAATGCGACGTGGCAGCAATTCGATTCCACGATTGAAGCTACCGAAAGAAAGTTTTTTGATGTAGACGAAGCTATCGAAAATGCTCTGAGCTCATTAAAAATCGATATGAATAATATCCACTTCGATTAATTTAGCATTACTTAATTATAATACCACAATAAAAATATCCTAATAAAGTATAAACCGTGGTTTTATTTATATTATTAAGTTCCAGTTTTTATTCTTAGCTCTACACAAAGCACACCCTCTAATATTATGTAATATATGTTATTGGAAATGTATATGTACGGAATATAATCAACTAGCGACCCGCCCAGCTTCGCACAGGTGGCAGATTATGCACGCACCTAAACCTTATGCGTGGGATACCGTGTAGACAGTGGTTTTAAACCAAATTTCGCATGACCTTAAACGCCCTTGACAAATGTCAAACAAATGGGCTTGTTTGGAACCGTGTAGCAGCTCGCTTCTACAAAGGTCACTTTCAAACCGTGTAGCACACGAATTAATGAATACACCTAAACTTTCTTCATAAATCGCTCCGTCCATTGGTAAAAACCGTATTAAAATCCGTTCAGTAGTTTTTGAGTTTATTGCGTTCAGACAGACAGGCAGACGGGGGGACTTTGTTATATAATATGCTGTGATGAGGTACCGTCTCGCCGTACATGCCTTTAATATTCTTATAGTAGTTGCAATAAAACGACCAATGATAAAAAATATGTTCTTGTTCTCACTTTGCATGAAGTACCTAGACGTAGCGTAACATGTTCTCAATAAGTAGTTATACATACCTAATACCCCTTCTACATGATCGGGTGGTTGGGGCAACCGAGAGGGAAGCAGCTATCTGTAAGAACGAGACGTATCTATTACTATCTCATTCTGACAGATAGCTGCGTCCCTCTCGGTTGGTCCAACCGCCCGATCGTGTAGAAGAGGTTTAATCGTATCTGATCCTTATAATGCGGATATAGTAAAAAAATAAAGATAAAAAAAACCTTTAAGTATTTTACTTAGTGTCTATTTAACAAAATATGTACAACAACAAGCAAACTTCAAAAACCCTACTGCATGTTTTGATGCTGTCGTCAACATAAGTAGGTAAGTATGTAAGGATCTCCTTTAACTTTTATGTTACTTATAATAACATGACAACATAAAAGGAAGTACCTAACAAGTAATTCAAATAAAAAATACAGTTTTTTATTTGAATAAGGTAAGGTACGCACGAGGTAAATTTATTCGTTATTACCGAAATGTAAACACAATGAAAGGATTCGTTTAGCTGAACGTGCGGTTAATTACAACTAACCATGTGTTTAATTTTGATTGGCTGTAGCCGACGTAGAGTCAATGGACGCCGACGGCTAAGATTTCATCATCGAAGCAACAATGTTGGAATTACGAGTAATCAGCCTAAGCTATGAAATTTATGAAACTAGCCCGGTAAAGCCCCACACGATGCTTTTAGCGCCTTAGCTAGATTTTGAGATAACTTTGACAGTGCATACTACAGGGTGACCTCGAATTGGTAATACAAATTCAAAGTACTACAGAGAGCTTCCCTAAACCAATCGCTTCTACGAGGTCTCACGCTTAATTTTAAAACATAAGTACTTTTTTTTAAGTTTTCTAATTATCCCATTTTTTTTTTGCTTAAATTGGTTACCCTACCATTACCTTTAAAATGAAAGAGGTTTAAAGTATTTCAAATGAATACTTTCCTCTTTGGTTCGTTATCTGACACATCATTTATGATAATAGCGTATCTTGATTAGTAAATTGTCACTTGTCTTGTCAAAGAAAGTAAGAATTTTCGTATTTAATTAAGATAGTAATTAAACAAAATGCCCCGAGCTTATCCTTATACGAATATTCAGCGAATGGATATGTTATCTTTTTATTTTACGTCACGAAGTACCGTACGAACTCAAGCATTGTTTCATGAACGACACCCTGACTGCCCAACTCCTACTCGTGTTCTAATAAACTCCATTGTCCAAAACTTAAGAGATTTTGGACAGTTTACTGTCCCAGTGCACGCTCAAGCTCCGGGCCGGCGGCCGCGGTACTCGCAGACGTTTCGGAGACGAGTTCTCGATTATTTTAGCCACCACCCAGAGGCGAGCTCAAGGGACGCTGCCGCAAGATTCGGAACGAGCCAATGGTTTATTTGGCGATTACTGAATGCTGAAGGAAAGTATCCGTTTAAATTCCAAAGGGTGCAGGATATCATATTAGCCGATTATCCTAGAAGAGTGCAATTTTGTCGTTGGCTGCTGCAAAATCTACACTTGAACATTTTATGGACCGACGAGGCAACATTTACAAGAGTAGGCATGTTCAACGTTCACAATGAACACTGGTGGTCTGATCGTGAAGCAAATCCTCACGTAACTCGCAGGGACTCCTACCAGACACGTTTCTCGGTAAATGTTTGGGCAGGAATACTGAACGACTGTTTGATTGGTCCTCATTTCATTGACGGAAATTTAAATGGACCGAAATATGAAGAATTCCTGAGAAATGTGTTACCGGTATTGCTACGAGAGGTGCCGCAGCAAAATTTGGAGGCTCTGTATTACCAGCAGGATGGGGCACCAGCTCATTTTTCCCTGCGTGTGCGAAGCTACTTGGACCAAGAGTTCCCTGGGAGATGGATTGGACGCTGTGGCCCAGTCGCTTGGGCTCCTAGAAGCCCTGATCTCACACCTCTCGACTTCTTTTTGTGGGGCGAAATAAAAAGGAGAGTGTACGCACGGGAAACAGATACTGTGGGTGAACTTCGCCAAAAGATAGTTGAGGCATTTAATAATGTAAAAACCAATGAATTTGTTCTCCACAGATTGAAAGACAATCATAGGCGACGGGCAGAGTTATGTATCCAAGAAGGCGGGGGTCATTTTGAGCACATTTTAAAAGTTGTTTAAGTTTTACAATTTTGTATTTTGTACTGTACGTTATTCAACAATAAATTATTTTTAATAATTCACTCATTATTCAGTTATTCACTTTATCAGATAATTTATTAGGGTACCTACTTAAAACTAAAGGGTTGGATGGATATCAGCACCTAGTTTATTAATAACATCGAGTGATAGATACAGGAATGGAAATTGAGACACATTTTGTTCCTTGTCGCTTTGGGTGGCAGTGCGTCACGTTGAATGTCCACTGTCATTATCTCCGTCGTTGTTGTGACAGAGTACAAAATGGTGCGAGAATCAATTTCCTTGTCTGTACGACAGATATGCATGACGTCATGTAGGTTAACCACACTTGGGATTTTAAATTATTTTTATTATTTTGTTTTGTTAGAAAATTAACGATAATTAAGGAAAGCTAACTTTAACAACTGAGTTAATGCAATACACTATTAGTGATTAACTGAATCATAATCAAGTATTTTGTATTACCAATTCGAGGTCACCCTGTATAGTATGGACTATGGCGTTAATTACCTACTAACATCACAATACTGTTATTATTTTAATACTGTTATTCTTTAGGTCAACCAATGTACGTTCGTCGACAAAGGCGATTAATTTAAGAGAATTAGACCCAAGTTGAAATCAAGTTTGTCCGCGAACTACACAATTATGACCCCAAATCTGCTAGCATTTTGCAATTAAAAGCTGCTGGCAACAAAATAACCGGCATATTTAGATATCATCTATCGTTCAGTTACAATGACTCTAGGGTTCTAGCCCTAGCTAAAAACTGTGCCTCCTAGACTCCTAAGTCTAGGAGGCACAGTTTTGATTTTCTGCAAAACTTGCCGTCAATGCTGTTGCATTAAAGAATATCGGCAACACATCCAGATCCAGAATTTCCAGATTTCATATAAACCTGACCCGTTGTCGTGTCACTTGTGTTAACTGCTGGAGAGTTTGTACACATTATGTTTTTTGACCACTAATTAGTCTAGCACTCGATCGCTGCATTAAAGTGGTGCCAAAATTACACGAATGATGACCACGGGTAAATTGGAAATACTGGTAAAGCCATAGATATTTTAATTATAGAGCATGGTAATTGTAGTTAATATAAAGGTAGCGGTTTGCACTGCGATGGAAACAGGAGACCGAAACGTGAGACAGAAACTGTCACTTAAGAAAAGGTTCTTGGCCAAACCCGACTTAATCATTATATCAGCTCTTAGGCATTGTAATTTGGTTAGCATAAATTTAATTTAATTAAAACTTGTAATATACTGAAACCCGATTCGAGAAAAGTCCAAAACATTTGATAATTTTTGAATGCCTAAAGATTTCCAGCTCTATAAATGAAATCTTAGCCCTAAATGTTTGCTCGCGTTTCATAAGTTGCCACCAAATTTAATTCTAACTGTGACGTCTATTTTCAGACTTGATAATTTCCTTCGGTAGGTAGTAAACAAAGTTAGCGTAGCAGCGAGAAATGTCATCGCAGATTTTATTTCACCACTTACTCGTGTACGGGCGTGCACTGCGTCCTACATTCAGTAAAGGAATTAACGACTAATAAAATTTGTTACGTACCTAACACATGGGACGAGCTGTTCTGTCTGTATTTTTATATAAATTTGATCATGCCGTAACGCTGTCATAATATTATACATTTAACCACTAAGTATTTAACGACTTGGAAACCAATTTTGGTCAAGCAGTAAAAATACTTTTTAAAGACACCTCGGGATTCGTGTAAAATGACATACTTTCCGAACTTGCATCAAAATGTACTATTTACTTATGTCTTTAAGTCGGAATGAAATAGAATGCGCAAAAATTAAGTCAGCGCCATAAATACCTTATCACTTTAACTTTTTTTAACTACTCTACGAGTTTTTGGCTTGTACTTTGAGTACTAGGCAACGTAAATCATATTTATACATGTAGTCATGTACAGAAATATACAATTACACGAATAGAAACATCCCTCCCCAAACAGCAAGGCTGAGGACCCAAAACTCGCGCTCATCACACAATTTTTTGCCTATACCGGGAATCGTACCAAGGACCGCAAGCTTTGCATATAAACAGGGTTAGGTACGAAGTAAATAGGTACCCAACTGGGCTAACCGCGTCGCGGGCAAACTTCGCCGTTTATAATTTTAAAAACTAGACACAGCTTCAACATAAATTATTTTAGCGGCAAATGTCAATATCACCATCTTATGAATCTAGAACCAAAAGGTTCCCAAACAAAATAAGTTTTTCACAGACATTCATAAGGCAAAGTTTATGTGCCGTACGGGAGTCATGCGATAGTTTCATTCGCAGTGAGGTCACGCGACGGCAGACGGTACAACTAAAATACCCCCATTTGTCACCTGCAGCCTGCACCTGAATAACTTACACCATAAATATCTCCTTACAACAGCGACGCCCCTGATCACGGTATAACTACTTAAACCCTATGTAGACGTTGCATACATTCATGTTCTTCATTTTTGCAGCAATCACATACGAAAACAAAACAAAGTTGAAGTAAAGCTTAATGGAAACCTTTATGCCTTTAAATAAAATTGAATCCCAAGCACTCGAAAAGACATCCCTAATCCCGTTTATCCAAAAGCCTCGAAGCATTATTTCGAATAGAGTGAACAGTTAAATCCAAAGGTTAACTCTCGACGGCAAGATAGCCACGTAATTTTCATGTAAATTTTGAACTGTCCGTTTTTGCCAGGATTCGACTGTTTCAGCGGTTTGGAGAATTGTAGCTTGGTCGATGGTCAGTCGGCTTACTGCTGCAAGTAAAGCTTAAGACTTCATTTTCACTGCGGAAAAATACGCCAACAGTTTAATGCCACCAAAAAAAAAACCACTTCCGAAATATTAGAATAATAGAATACGACTTTACTTTTTTATGATTTAAGAAAATGTGTTATTAACAAAAAGACATGTAAACGTCGAAAGAAATCACCGACATTAGCATTCTAACTTAGCTAATAATACTTCACGCGGAATTCCGGTGCTAACCATTTCATATGAAGAGGTTGTTCAACAGAAAAAGTTGGCAAATTTGTCTCGCCCGAGGCACACATTATCTCCGCTCATATTACGTTATAAATGGGTGTGATTTAGCAAAAGCTAGCAACTGGAGAAAAATACACCTTGTTAACTTTAAAACCATAAAGGGCCTTTTGGAATGATTAATTACTTTGAAAAACGGACCCTCCGTTGAACGTAAATTAATAAGTTTCATCAACTAAACTATTCTTGGATACTTGTTTTATTTGTTTAAATCAATTAGAACGTATTATTAGGACCAATCGTTGTTGGAAAACCTTGGGGAAGGCTTTTGTCCGGCAGTGGACGTCTTGCGGCTGATGATGATGAACGTGGCCTTTAATTTAGACCTACAAATTCATTAAACTTCTTCGAAAAATCCATTTTGTTGATCGTGTAGTAACACCTGAAAATTGTCTGCTTCAAGCGCCAGGCGCACTTGCAATTTTCAGGTTTTAGTTTCCAGGCTGGTTGACCGTCCGTCCTCATCTGAGTAAATCTTTGAAAAATAAAATACACGTCACATAGGTAGGTATCACCATACTTATTTAGAAGAAGAAGAATATAGATATTACGTAAGAAGTTGAGAAAATATTTTTTTAATCACACGAGACTTAGGTAATCGCGGAAAAACATTACAAATAGGTGCCTCGACGTTTTGACCGTGTTGCAACGGTCGTGGTCACGTACAGACTTTATGAATCTCCAACCTAATATACTGTTAGAAGATATTACATATTCTTTGTCTTCTCTAACTTCCAGTATCATTAAGGCTAGATTTCAACAGCGAGGTGCAGATTTATTCTATTCATTTTTCTACGTGAGTCGGCAAATCTCCCTGCGCTTAGCAGAACCTCTGCAGCAGTCGTTATACTGCAGTTTTGGAGCCGAGATATACCAAGCTTTAGTCGTTGAATCGCCAAGTTTAAGCAATTTGTAGAACTCTAACACTCATTCTCATAGCGATAAAATCCGTGCTTAAAATATGCAATTTCCCAGAAGATGTAATAATAAAGTTTTTAAACAATTACCTTATCAGAGAATTAAAAATCATAGCGCGTCAAAGCACAGCTCTTTGGAATAAGCACTTTTTCCCGGATTTCTTGCAACACAATCATGCACATAACAGCGTTTAAATTTTGTCTACTAGTTTTGGTAAGTATTCATTATTTTGTTCTATTTATATTTGAGTTTATTTCCATTAAAAATTACATTATTTGTATTTTGATAACAGGTTTTCGTTTCGTGGGCTAGTGCGGCGCGGGAAAAAACTCGTAAGTATATTTGTAATATTTTAAGAAGACTGCCTAAATAAGTGCAATAACTATTAGCAATTCAAATTCAAAATTTAGGTTTTGCTGTTACTCTTTAACGTACGGAGACAAAAAAAATATTGCGTCATCAAAGCACCTTGTCCTAAGAAGTTAACAATTCATTTTGACGTACTTGACTTCTCATGATTTGATGCTAATCATTATGACAGGGTTTTGCGGAGGCTCACTTATCTCCATGATGTTACCAACGGTAACATTCACAATTTTTATGTGATATGTCGATATTGAAGAGAAAATACTTAATATGTCGCACGCGTTACAGAATAGCAGCAAAGAGTTGAGTTACGGTCTTTCTAAAACTTTAAAATAAATTAATACAACCTATTTGTCTCTCTCAGTCAAGATTCAAATAGGCTTTGATTTAACAAAAGGGAAAAATGGAGAACCAGCACTGCGGCTACGCAAATATGATGGTAATATTATCTTTTTATTTAAAAACAGGTCTTGCCGGTAACGATGCAATGTCCTCCATTTCTCTCTAGCTATCCATTACTTCCTTATATTACGTGACGGCAAACTTCTGTTTTATTTGACTGATGTTATGTATTTTTAGTTCACCTGTTTCTCGCTTTGCTTCTATCTTTCCCTCTGATGTATGTAATCTTAGATGACGGCTTGATAAAGAACATAGATGTCCCACCATTTTGCCTCTCCTGTTATTAATAGCCTTTAATACTTTTTGTTCTTTCTTCCATGAAGTCAGTTAACTGGTTACTATATTCTGTCAATCTTATAAAATTATATGAAAGGCAGTTTTATTATGTTAGGGCAAATATTTGAAGTCTTGGACGTTTAAATACTATTTATTAATAAATGTATTTCTCTATATAAGTTTGCCATTGCCAAATAGGTACCCATAGGAGGCCTTAGCTTAGTTTAAGACTAGGTTGATTTGCATGAAATTGCCCCCTGATTTATTAAACAAATAAAATAATATATGCATATTATGTATAGTATTGATGTAAGCTGCTTGACTGCAGTTTGCGAGCAATCCATAATATCTATGTTATTATATTATTTATTACACATGCCTTGGAAATCCGAGTGGGCCTTGACAAGTTGCACGATCTGCAAACGTTAACGACTGCGGAAATCAAAGAATCTCTATATGATTAACGTACGCTGTCGTGTGTTCGCCTATGTCATTTCATTTATACATTTCGACAGATTTCTACAGTTTTTAACCTTCGTAGAATGCAACGTGGCTAACAAATAATAGTGTTTTTTTGTTTTTAGACAGTTTAAAATCAGGAAAGGATAAACACAGTCGACATCATACTTTGAGAACAGACTCTGCTGAGAGCGCCAGCGAAGAAAAAAAACCTAAAGTAAAAAATGTAGAAATACGGCTTGATTCCGACTCCGAAGACTCTGGTATTTATATTCTGTATTTCACACTGCATTAATCCAGCTTATAACTAATAACTGAATTAACCATACTTTTTAGAATCAGGTAGAGAAGTTGCACAAGACCCCAACCCCAGAAGTACCAGAGGCATAAAGAAAGACGAATTTGAACCTGAAGGTATGACAATCTTTTTAGAAACGAAATTTAAAATAAAATTAGCAGCGAACGAGACAGACCGTTTAACACGTAATTTAACGGTGTTTCACACTACTGATATGTTAGTTCTCATGATGATTAAAACTTTGTACCGGCTATCGGTCAAAATCATATAGGTAGGTAAACTTAAGTAAGGGCCTTCTTGTTGTGTACAAAACTTATATAGAACTGACGACATTTTTCAAATTTGGAACGTCAAGGCATACTTACTGAATAAATATCTTTTATCTTATCTTTTATCTTTATCTACAGGAATAGCGCGAAAAGTTGTTACAACGGTTCTATTGTGCGTCGTACTTAATTACGTTTTACGACTAAAACTGCGAGACTGGTTATAAGTAGGTAAAAAATTACATTTATCAGCTTTATGTTCGGATCCGGGGGAAGGGGGCCTTGTTAAAAGGTTGATAATCTTCATATTAATATTATCGCTTTGATAGTTGCCATACTTGCCTTTGGAACATATGGAACACCATATTATGTTCCAAAGGCAAGAATGCATCAAATAAAAGTTGCACAAAGAGCTATGGAGCGGTCCATGTTTAGCATTTCAATTCTCGATCACGTACTGAATACAGAGATTAGACGCAGGACCAAAGAGGCGGATGTCGGCAAGAGCGACAAGATATAACGCAACTAAAGAGGATGGGTTGGACACTTGGCAAGACGAGACGATGGCAGGTGGTGGAAAGCAGTTACAGAGTGATGGCCTGGGTTAGGGTACAGATCAGCGGGTAGACCATCAGCTCGTTGGTTTGATGACATTTGGTAGTTTGAAATTAGCACGAGACCGGGCAGAGTGGCGGCGTAGAAAAGAAGAGGCATTTATCTTGAAGTGGGCGGATATGGGCTGAAATGATGATGACTGTTGATATTTTCAATAAAAGTATCACGGTGGTATGAGCCTGTGACTGCCCCCTGACCTGAGTCTTGAATCCACCCTTGTTTGTGTAAAGATATGTTTCCGATTTTATTTGCCAGTGTTTTAAAATGTCAATCTTACACAGGAGGTCGGAGCGACAGGCGCAGGCGCTGATTTCTACCGCAGGTATGTAGGTTCTCCCCAATCCCCCATGGATGAATTTATAAAGAAGGATAGGGCAAGATGTCCCCACCGACCAATAACGATCAGAGCGGCTAGCATAAGTCGTCCACGACATGTTTGTCGCTTCTAACAGTCTGTGGTAACAGGTGTGATAGAATAGAACACACTGAGCGAGAAGCGAGAAAAAGCAACATGTGCTAGCTGGTCAGAGGCTCTATTCCAATTAGTTCTAGCCTATCTTGAAGAAAGATGAGCTATAAAACAAAGTGAATATAAGCCCAGATGTACGTAACGTGTATATCTGAAGGCTTTTTATGATTTCCATTTGCTACTAAAGTTAGGCATGATGGAAACCACACTGAGAAAAATATTTAACCAAACTATTTCGGTTAATTCAGAAATAACCATAATTTGATAAGGCGTTATTAAACTGTTTGTCTGTAAGGAATAAAACAGTTAATGTTATTTAACTCGACTGATTTGGTTAGGTATTGCCTTAGTTTTGTAGTCCCTTTTTTTAAGTTACACGTAGACGAAGTTTGGTTTCATTTAACAAACTTTTCATTAATCCTTTTTCTCAGTGCATCGGCAAGTAAAAAAAAACGGGTCACTCTGTAAAGAATTTCAATTCAAGTTGACTGCGTTATTTTGCTCGTGAGTATAGTTGTGGGTAGGTAAGGACTATTTGAGCCAAAATTCATCCAAATCCATTCAGCCGTTTAGGCGGGATTAAAACACAAACATCCATACAATCTTTCACATTTATATAAAATCTTTTGATATTTTTCCTATTTAAATAGGTGCAAAAGTTTACAGTCGACTATACTAAAACTTTAATTCATTTTGTTTGATTTTGCAGACACTTCTGGTCTCGTGGCCCGTCAGAATAAAAGTGATGACTTTTATTTTAATAAATAATAAATAATACTTAACAGGTTTTTATTTCCAACATGATACCCATATCCAAGTATCCAAAAATAAAAATGGTAGCTCTCGTTCTCTAAATTACTATGTTTTACCCTATTCCTGCCTTTCCCAAAAAGGAAAGGAAAAAACACGTTACATACACGCAAAAAACTTTACATGGTATTGAAGTTTATGAAAGCTTAAAGACAAAGTTCCCAAATTCTTTTGACATTAACGACGATTCCATGGCATTAGAGGTACTAAATTGGTCTCATTCTTTTAAAATCTAGCTCCTTTCTCCTCCGTTCCCCGAAATTAATGAATTATTCAGAGTTGAGATTCCCACTTCGTTCAATTTTAACTTTCACTCGGTTTATTTGATTAGGCTCAAGCTTTTCTTACTGTGATTTTTCCGATATTGATTTTTAGAAGCTGTTGACGATGGAGAGCTCCCCACATAAATAATGGATGATCACGTAGAAACTGGTCACTTTATTGCCAATACGATGTTTCTATACGGCACATTTAATTTTCTAATGCTCGCAGCAACGAAGCAACACAGTTAGTAACAATAAACTTTTCCAAAAATCCTACCTTGACTGTCACGACTAACTAGATGTTACAACAGGTAGATTACATCTACTATAAGTAGTAGGCGTAATCTACCTGTTGTACCGAGGATTGTGCGGTTCAGCCTACTGCGTAAATACATATTTAAATAGATAGACATCTACAATCAACTACAATGGATATCTATATCCATTGCACAGGATCAATACTCAACTGATTATCAGCTGCGAGTAGCACAAAACCGACGGTTGTGAAGTTCCTTGGGGAAGGCCTACGTCCAACAGTGGCTGATATATACCACAAACATTTAAATTTGGAATTAGATCAGTGTTAAATATCAATCGTGCCCTATTGAGTCACTGTAGAATCTTTACAGAAAATCAGCATACAGAAAGCAAACACCGCCGCCGCCGCCGCCGTTTATCGTTGTCTAGTACCCATTGTACAAGCTAGCTAGCTAGTTGTGTAGTGTGAGATTGTCCCCTGATATTTATTTATTTTTATTTTATTTTAAACAAGCACACACGTCCCCTGTCTGATGGTGAAAAGGCTCTAAGCCCGTGGACATTTGAAATCTCCAGATTGCAATTATGCCTTGCCAACCCGGATTTTTTTTTTTTTTTTTTATTTATTTATTTAAAAAAGGTACATGCGTTATATTATAAATAAATGAAGACTAAGATGCAATGCTATGCTAACTCTTAGACATTTTGCCGGTTATAAGCCCACACCGAAACGCATCAATTGCAACTGTGCCTTAGGTTAGGGTTCTTATTTATTTATTATATAAAGTTACAATTTATAGGCTTACAGTTAGAACCAAAGCACCTACATTGTTATCATTAATTAGAATTACATTACAAAGAGAAGGAAGAACAGAAACAATATATTTCAAATAGTAACAATTGCCAGCTATCGGCAAATACGTCGGCATCTTGGGTTTGGGAAACGAGCTCATTGAGTAGCGTCTACGCCCGAATGGTAGGCGCGTTGGCTGCGCGCTGCGTGCGCGACGCCGGCGCGAATAGCCGGCGGCGGCGGCGCCGCGCGCGGGTGGAGTGCTCTAGTGCAGCCAACCGAATTTGTTCAAGAGCATGTGGGTTATCAACTTTGTTCCTTAATAGGAGGCAGTAATGAACCATGAGGTTCATCTTGCGCCGAGAGAT
This sequence comes from Tortrix viridana, assembly GCA_963241965.1. Taxonomy (NCBI): domain Eukaryota; kingdom Metazoa; phylum Arthropoda; class Insecta; order Lepidoptera; family Tortricidae; genus Tortrix; species Tortrix viridana. Next base: position 5,112,891 of record OY725181.1, read on the forward strand.
CAAAGTGTCGAGTCCGACCATACCCGATAAAAAAAGAGACGGGTAAAGAAATGGATGTAAGAGCGGCACACTGCCACGCCAACGGCAGAGACAACTGTAGTTGCCGCAATTTTTTGACGCTGACATTCTGCTGACGCGTCGACGGCTGCTGTGCTATTAGGAAATGATTCTATGATAGCGATTTAAAAACAAACAATAATTAATGTCCGTCACGACGGTACTAGGCGAACAGAAACATAATAGCGTCATATTCTATGGGGTACTTCCCTAATAACGGTGACGGGGCACGGAAATTCGATGTTTGCCTCAGTGCGTTCTGAAGCACCTCGATAATAGTTTAGGTTGAGTTCATGAGCTATAAGTATTTCACACTGTGCTTGGGGTATTCGCAGATGGATATAGTTGAGGTGAGCACCCTCGGCTTCAAACCTAAACTTAGTATTGGAGGTGAGCTATCATTTAGTGAAATAAAAGTCCTACCCAACTACTTATACTGGTCCCATTATCCTTTTTACTACAATTATACTACTCGTGCGTGACACGCGTAAATGCGATGCCATTTTAAAAATAACTTATTTTTTAAAGTTTTGTATTTAGAATTACTTTATTTTACCGCGTTTAATTAGCTCGCTCTTTTGTTTGTCTATTAGGTATACAAATGTTTCCATCGATTTTATAATAACTTCCCGACGAGCTTGAGACTGAAACTTTGAACATAGCTCAGAACTGAAAATTGAAATGGGGTAAAATCTAATTATTTCAGGTCAGGATATGTTTTTTTTTGAATAAGTCATGCAATAATACTTATGTTATGCGAGATAACTTAGTAATCAAATTAAACACAAACATAATTAAGTTGAAGAAAAGGCGAGGGCAGATATATGAAATGTTTCTGTTTTATATTTGTGTTGGTTTCCCGCCGTATCATGAAATTAATACGTGCTCCTATATTCATCTGTTAACGAGGGCATGTTGCAGTAATCCAACGCTTGTTCGGGGTCAGCCGGGTCGGCCGAGCTCCCGCAAGATATTACCAAGAGCCTGCAAAATTACACTATTAAGCCGAATATATTGCGCCTCACAAACCGGACGGCGATTCCGAAAGTTTCCGATCGATTTATTAAGTAACACAACCATGGGTGCTATCGGCTATTATCGTAAAGGGTCTTACGATGCGTTTGTAATTAATTAAGTACTTTGTGTAACTTAGTAATCTGTTTTATAAACAAATATTTAAGATAGCTCGATTTACTCAAGTTTGTAGTAAGAATATTTCCGGCTCAAAAACGCTTGACTTCACCCCCAAGGCAATCCACGTTGTATCAACATAATCAATTTCCTTTTGCTGTGACCCCGCTGAGTAAATCGCCAAAATAAATTGAAATTCGAACTGTTTAAAAAAGTTGGTCCCGTTCCAGGGTTGCTTTGGGAGTTAATAAGCATGTCTTCCGTTTGTTTCCCTCGGCCCGCTAGGTACCACCTCCGTATAAAAACAGCGCCGGGATGCTGTTTTCCGGTTCGCCGCGCGCCTCAAAGGCGGCGTCTATCCGCTCCCTCGGCGGATTAAAAGGTGCAATTTAAACAGATTCCTTTCCGACCAATTCGTGGATAATCGCTTCCTTTCTTAAAACAAAGAGTTAATTTAAGATCAAGTCTTTAACTTTGGGAGCACTGGGTAAACAAATCAAATTAGGATCCGGACTCCATTCCCCCCAAGGAACGTTCTATACAGTACACAGATAATCATATCACAGATCACAGAGAGGTATTGATTTGAGCTCCGGAGCGCATAGCCTAGGCTCTCAGCTCTAACTCTCAAACTTATAATTGAATTCAGCATCTTAATTGAACTGTAACAATCAAATCTAGAATAATGAGGCGTCCTACTTGAGCCAGATAAATACGAAGAATTGACCGTATTCAAACAACTATTTATTCTACCCTTCTAAATTTGGTTCTATTACCTAAATTAAAGCGGCAAATTTCATCAAGAATCATAACTTTCGGTGCACACAATAAACGTAGCTACTATGAAAGTCATGAAACCCCAATATCAAGAAGTAACTTTGAACATAACTCGACAAAAATGACTTGGTAAGTGAAGTTGTTTGAACACAAAAGTTTTCGTGGGGTAAGAAGCTGAGTAAGTTTAGTAAATAATGACGAACCTTTCTACTGTAGACATTTAATGAACAAGAAATGTCCAGGTAAACCGAGAAAGCAAACGATGAGGCGCGGTCGGCAACTTCGCGAGTTCAGACTTCTCTACTATCTACCGAACTGAAAGATACTAACATCATTTTTGCTCAGTGGCAACTTTTACCGATATACTTTTATAAGCTCATTTCTCCTCCGCCAACTTCTGAAAACTCTTGCTAACTCTAAGTAATTAAAGTTTATTCTATGGTTCATCATGCTTCAGAAAGATTTTTCTTTCGCTCCCGCTTATAAATAGCCGAAAGTTTCCCTTTGAGATCTAATGGTGACTGTATAATGTTTCCAACTAACTTTTGCTTTAAGAATATTGCATTTTGTAGCATGTAGAACGACGACGTTGTACTAAAAGTGACTTTAACGATATTTTAAAGATCAGGCACGAACATTGTAGTTTATACCTAGCACCCACGATTTACTGCCGCATTCAGAGACGTCAATTATTTTTTAAGTTTCGTTAAAGTTGCTGCGTCTTATTCTATTGCTATAGTAAAGAAAGGGACAGCAATAACTTTAATCAAACTTAAAAGTTAATTGACGTCTAGCTCTGAGTGCGGCCGATAAAGAAGATTTAATACTTTTAATATAAAGGTTGGTTTACCTATATCGCCAGCCTGCATCACCACATTATCCACGACTATAAGATAATTGTGAATTGTGATATTTTAATGTATAATAAATAATATTATTATATTTTTAACCCATTAACGCCCACTGTACACGCTTGGGTACAGCTACTTAATCGATCCGAGTTTTGAAAAGCTTTATCTATGGCTTCAATTGATTTGATTTCTCCACCTGTACCCAAGCGTGTACAATGGGCGTTAATGCATTAACGCCCATCGCATTATCGCACTTAGCGAGAACCCATGGGTTTTCGCAAAGTGCGCAAAAACAAATGTACAGATTTAAATTAAATATGTGCTACCTACAGTGAGATGAATACCTACACATAATTCTGATGGATGACCTTGCCCTGACTAGGTATACTTATCTTTGGTTTTGACTACGATCAAGAGCAAATCCATATACCTACCTATACAACATAGGTATTGTAACACGCTTATATCACCCACAGTTTAAAAATATTATTTATAACAAACTCTTAATACTGTGCGTAATTTTATTTCAAATATTAGTCCTTTATTTTTTTTTTATGTGACGCCAACACATTAATTAGCGAGACAACACCACTTGTACTTCAACATAAATTATGTAACTTATGGCCACTTTTTGCTGCAAAATCTTTAAATTCGTTGAAACACATATCGTCTGTTAAGTAGCACTTGAGACCTATGGACGCTAGCTTATTTTTTTATGATTAGCGTCGTGTGAGAAAGAATGTTTGGCGTAAATGCACGCTGATTGGTTAATTAGAAGACTGACGCCAGTTTTTGAGAAGTAGGGATGATTTGGGATTTAGGAAACTTAGGTGTTTTAGACCGGAGAGTCACCCCCGGGACGCGAAACTGAGATATCGTGAATTAATCGTCCGCATACGGTTTAACTAAAGTCTCACATTTGCCAATATTTTAACCTAGAGTCAGTGTTTTCTATTATCAAATTAACGTATTTAATTTGAGTGTATGAACAATAAGTTTTAAGGACTATAATTGTTATAGCATAAGTTATTTTATTCAATTCAGTTATTTTAGATTTAGTGTTGTTATCGCTAGCATTTAATTTAGTATTCAAGTGTCGAGCTTAAGTCACTTTATTCAATTCAGTTATTTTAGATTTAGTGTTGTTATCGTTAGCATTTAATTTAGTATTCAAGTGTAGAGGTAAGTACTAGTTTTAAATATGCTCAGTAGTAGGGGCGACGTAGAGTAAAGTTGTTTTGTTTTGTTTGTTTATATTTCATTAATAAATAATTTGGGCGTGAATAAAACGTGAAATAATAGTTTGAGAGAAAGAATATATGTGTGAATTGGGTAATATCATTATTATTTTCGTTGGGTAAATTGTATGCTTTTCTGCTTGCTTAATTGATTATTAGTATTAAGCTTTATAAGTAAATTGTCATTTCAGACTTGGTGAAATAAAGGAAAGAGTAGTCATATCTCATACTTTATTTTCAATCTGCTCTACCAATATTTTATTGAGTATGTTATGATAATTTTCTCTGTTAGTTCTTTGTTCTACGTTTATGACGAACTAAGGTAAATAACAAAAAACTATTATTTGCGTTAAACTATACATGCACCTAATCATAACACTTACAATCAGTACACGTGGGGTCAGCCCAGATAGCGGCTTGAACGTCTGACGATTCTGGTAGTCTGATTTCACAACAAGCACTAGGTACACTTAATTTATCACCTAATTTTTCTTATTTTCCTTTTAAATTCAAACATCTTACATTAGTCAACACAACATTTGACACACCTCTTCACAAGCACTAGGCACTCACCTAAGACCTGAGTCGTTTGGGTGTATTATAATCTTTACTAGTGACCCTGAGGTGCAGGCCCTACGACCCCTAACCAAGAGTTTTGTGTGAAGTTTGGTCGATATTGTACTTTTATATGGGGTCACACAGTGATTGTTATATGCATCTAAGTGATATTCAGACTATCTTAGTACACATCGACAACAGACCTTAGACCTCGTCATAAACCGCGTTTGCTAATTCGGATTAGGGACGCGTAAACTCATAGTCTTAAGAGCATAGCGTAAGTGCATAGCGTAATTGCATGGCGTGCTTAATATATACTTTATTTTGGGGTAGTTTTATTAGGTCATAGGAAGGAAGCGAGATAGCGTGTCAGGTTGTTTGAGAGAGGTCAAACCCCATCCAAGACAGAACCGATTTGCTTCTAGATTTCCATTCAAAGTATTATTAAAAAGATCAAATAGGTTCTCGCTGTAACCGACCTCATTAATAGGGGTAGGGGTTTTAGTTAGGGAAATTTATAATTATCAGTTTAGAATTATTTTATTTTTGTAAATGTTCATACACTTAAACAACATAAGAGAGGGGGTTTCGGAGTATCGAGCCGGGAGTACCGTCCCGGGAGTGCAGGTATCTTGAGGAGATTCTCGGTGAGTCGTTTCCATTTTATCACTTTAATTCTTTGTGTTTATTTTGTGTTTATTTCGTGTTTACGGTTTAAATTTGTTTATTTGCGGTACTTGTGTTTATTAATTGATTTCAGTTCTGATTAAACTACACCATTATTATGTTTTGTTACACAACGTAGAGGGTCCTAACTTACAGATATAAACTAGACGATCACATGTTTTATTTTTGGCCAAATAATTTCGCGATAATAATTTATATTTTCACAACGTAGGATTTTGTTTAGTTTTGATAAGCCCCGGGGTACGACGTTTACAGTTGATGCTGCGTGACCAGGATTTTAAGTCATTAAAATTTGAATTAATTCTATTCAAATACTTATTTAAAGAACTTGGGTTATGATTATTTAACAGGTTTTGTCTTGTTAGTTTTAATAGTTTAATTAGAATTATTTCAATACTTATTAGAAAATTGCTGATAAAATTTTTCATTACCAATTGGAATTATGAAACCAGGTGTTCATTATTTCCGTTGTGGGTTCGATTCCCATAAATGCAATTATGTGTTTTAATATAATGTTATACTCGTAGGTTCGATTCCTACAGAAAAGCCTGTCGAATGAAATCAATTTTAAAGGTTTGATAAACAGAGGTTTTATGGTGTTATAATTTGTAGGTTCGATTCCTACAAGATTTTTGTTGATATTGTAGCACGCAGTGCTGTGCCACCGTTTATTCGTGGGTTCGATTTCCCGCGTAAGCATTTAGTTCTGTATTGTATAATCTTTTTGATTATTTATTTTTGATATTTAATAGAATAGGGGCGCAAATTTGAGATGCGGTTTCGATTACCGTAAATTATTTTTCTGGTATATCAAAAATATAAAGAAGTATACAATAAGTGATTATTATTGATTTTGAAATCAATTTTGTAGTTCGGTTTCTCGTGTGCTTTATTCAGTGATAAAATTGATATTTCGGTAGATAAGAACGTATGTTTTGTATAATCAAGTCATAGTGATATCATTATCATGGATTCGATTTCCGTGTATTATTTATTGGCGTTATACTAACTCGTTAAGTTATTATGGTTATTACAGAAAAAAAGCATGAGCATAGTATATTATGTACCTACGTAAGTCGTACATCATTGCAGTGGATAATGGGAATTGATGATGATGATGATGAAGTTAAGCATAAGTAAGTATATATGCCAATGATATGTTTAGTGTCTTAAACCGTAGATGCCTATGTTTTGGATTGAAATGGGATATGACAAAGCGATATTTAGACAGTTGTCGAAAAGTTAGTAGTTTAATATAACTAAAGTATATTGGTTATTTTATGCTTTTTAATGCAGATAACTATACGTGTTATATTTTACTTCGGTTTTAAAGATAGTATAATTTTAAACAGCTGAATCGCAGTTTCGATTACTGTGAATGATGTAATTGGTAAAAGAAATGCTAAATCATTAACTTTGCTTTTATAGCACAAACACGGGTTCGATCCCTGTGATAGTTTACATGAGATTTTGCCAACGTTTTTTTTTTATATATATATAAGTAGACAACCTGTCTTAGCTTAGCATGAATAAGCTTACGATAAACACATAAGAATGTAAAATGCAACATATGAAGTGATAATCTTTAGGTACGTATGTATGTATGTTCATTATTTTTACAAGTATGTATGTCAAATTTGTTTGTAAATAAAAAAAATATACAATTCTTTGAGATATTAAAACAAATCTAGAGACTAATCAAACCAGGATTGCTTCAAAGTTTAAATCGAAATGGGATCAAAGTTCAAACGGGGTGATAACAAATCAAACTTCTTACGATTATTGTGTGTGTAACCAATGTAATCATATAAAATTGAAAGGGATTAAACAGTGCTAGGGGCGTAAAAAGAAAACAATACTGTACTAGTAATCTGTATAGGTACTGTATGTTTGTATAAATAATGTTGATTTGGACTTAAACAGTAGATTAGCAGTTAAAAACGCGTTGAGCAGGTAAATGAATTATCATATACCCTATTGTTAATTCCTTAAAATTTAACACTTGACAATTGAAAAATTTCTCGAAATTAAAGGGGCGAACTGTAACACGCTTATATCACCCACAGTTTAAAAATATTATTTATAACAAACTCTTAATACTGTGCGTAATTTTATTTCAAATATTAGTCCTTTATTTTTTTTTTATGTGACGCCAACACATTAATTAGCGAGACAACACCACTTGTACTTCAACATAAATTATGTAACTTATGGCCACTTTTTGCTGCAAAATCTTTAAATTCGTTGAAACACATATCGTCTGTTAAGTAGCACTTGAGACCTATGGACGCTAGCTTATTTTTTTATGATTAGCGTCGTGTGAGAAAGAATGTTTGGCGTAAATGCACGCTGATTGGTTAATTAGAAGACTGACGCCAGTTTTTGAGAAGTAGGGATGATTTGGGATTTAGGAAACTTAGGTGTTTTAGACCGGAGAGTCACCCCCGGGACGCGAAACTGAGATATCGTGAATTAATCGTCCGCATACGGTTTAACTAAAGTCTCACATTTGCCAATATTTTAACCTAGAGTCAGTGTTTTCTATTATCAAATTAACGTATTTAATTTGAGTGTATGAACAATAAGTTTTAAGGACTATAATTGTTATAGCATAAGTTATTTTATTCAATTCAGTTATTTTAGATTTAGTGTTGTTATCGCTAGCATTTAATTTAGTATTCAAGTGTCGAGCTTAAGTCACTTTATTCAATTCAGTTATTTTAGATTTAGTGTTGTTATCGTTAGCATTTAATTTAGTATTCAAGTGTAGAGGTAAGTACTAGTTTTAAATATGCTCAGTAGTAGGGGCGACGTAGAGTAAAGTTGTTTTGTTTTGTTTGTTTATATTTCATTAATAAATAATTTGGGCGTGAATAAAACGTGAAATAATAGTTTGAGAGAAAGAATATATGTGTGAATTGGGTAATATCATTATTATTTTCGTTGGGTAAATTGTATGCTTTTCTGCTTGCTTAATTGATTATTAGTATTAAGCTTTATAAGTAAATTGTCATTTCAGACTTGGTGAAATAAAGGAAAGAGTAGTCATATCTCATACTTTATTTTCAATCTGCTCTACCAATATTTTATTGAGTATGTTATGATAATTTTCTCTGTTAGTTCTTTGTTCTACGTTTATGACGAACTAAGGTAAATAACAAAAAACTATTATTTGCGTTAAACTATACATGCACCTAATCATAACACTTACAATCAGTACACGTGGGGTCAGCCCAGATAGCGGCTTGAACGTCTGACGATTCTGGTAGTCTGATTTCACAACAAGCACTAGGTACACTTAATTTATCACCTAATTTTTCTTATTTTCCTTTTAAATTCAAACATCTTACATTAGTCAACACAACATTTGACACACCTCTTCACAAGCACTAGGCACTCACCTAAGACCTGAGTCGTTTGGGTGTATTATAATCTTTACTAGTGACCCTGAGGTGCAGGCCCTACGACCCCTAACCAAGAGTTTTGTGTGAAGTTTGGTCGATATTGTACTTTTATATGGGGTCACACAGTGATTGTTATATGCATCTAAGTGATATTCAGACTATCTTAGTACACATCGACAACAGACCTTAGACCTCGTCATAAACCGCGTTTGCTAATTCGGATTAGGGACGCGTAAACTCATAGTCTTAAGAGCATAGCGTAAGTGCATAGCGTAATTGCATGGCGTGCTTAATATATACTTTATTTTGGGGTAGTTTTATTAGGTCATAGGAAGGAAGCGAGATAGCGTGTCAGGTTGTTTGAGAGAGGTCAAACCCCATCCAAGACAGAACCGATTTGCTTCTAGATTTCCATTCAAAGTATTATTAAAAAGATCAAATAGGTTCTCGCTGTAACCGACCTCATTAATAGGGGTAGGGGTTTTAGTTAGGGAAATTTATAATTATCAGTTTAGAATTATTTTATTTTTGTAAATGTTCATACACTTAAACAACATAAGAGAGGGGGTTTCGGAGTATCGAGCCGGGAGTACCGTCCCGGGAGTGCAGGTATCTTGAGGAGATTCTCGGTGAGTCGTTTCCATTTTATCACTTTAATTCTTTGTGTTTATTTTGTGTTTATTTCGTGTTTACGGTTTAAATTTGTTTATTTGCGGTACTTGTGTTTATTAATTGATTTCAGTTCTGATTAAACTACACCATTATTATGTTTTGTTACACAACGTAGAGGGTCCTAACTTACAGATATAAACTAGACGATCACATGTTTTATTTTTGGCCAAATAATTTCGCGATAATAATTTATATTTTCACAACGTAGGATTTTGTTTAGTTTTGATAAGCCCCGGGGTACGACGTTTACAGTTGATGCTGCGTGACCAGGATTTTAAGTCATTAAAATTTGAATTAATTCTATTCAAATACTTATTTAAAGAACTTGGGTTATGATTATTTAACAGGTTTTGTCTTGTTAGTTTTAATAGTTTAATTAGAATTATTTCAATACTTATTAGAAAATTGCTGATAAAATTTTTCATTACCAATTGGAATTATGAAACCAGGTGTTCATTATTTCCGTTGTGGGTTCGATTCCCATAAATGCAATTATGTGTTTTAATATAATGTTATACTCGTAGGTTCGATTCCTACAGAAAAGCCTGTCGAATGAAATCAATTTTAAAGGTTTGATAAACAGAGGTTTTATGGTGTTATAATTTGTAGGTTCGATTCCTACAAGATTTTTGTTGATATTGTAGCACGCAGTGCTGTGCCACCGTTTATTCGTGGGTTCGATTTCCCGCGTAAGCATTTAGTTCTGTATTGTATAATCTTTTTGATTATTTATTTTTGATATTTAATAGAATAGGGGCGCAAATTTGAGATGCGGTTTCGATTACCGTAAATTATTTTTCTGGTATATCAAAAATATAAAGAAGTATACAATAAGTGATTATTATTGATTTTGAAATCAATTTTGTAGTTCGGTTTCTCGTGTGCTTTATTCAGTGATAAAATTGATATTTCGGTAGATAAGAACGTATGTTTTGTATAATCAAGTCATAGTGATATCATTATCATGGATTCGATTTCCGTGTATTATTTATTGGCGTTATACTAACTCGTTAAGTTATTATGGTTATTACAGAAAAAAAGCATGAGCATAGTATATTATGTACCTACGTAAGTCGTACATCATTGCAGTGGATAATGGGAATTGATGATGATGATGATGAAGTTAAGCATAAGTAAGTATATATGCCAATGATATGTTTAGTGTCTTAAACCGTAGATGCCTATGTTTTGGATTGAAATGGGATATGACAAAGCGATATTTAGACAGTTGTCGAAAAGTTAGTAGTTTAATATAACTAAAGTATATTGGTTATTTTATGCTTTTTAATGCAGATAACTATACGTGTTATATTTTACTTCGGTTTTAAAGATAGTATAATTTTAAACAGCTGAATCGCAGTTTCGATTACTGTGAATGATGTAATTGGTAAAAGAAATGCTAAATCATTAACTTTGCTTTTATAGCACAAACACGGGTTCGATCCCTGTGATAGTTTACATGAGATTTTGCCAACGTTTTTTTTTTATATATATATAAGTAGACAACCTGTCTTAGCTTAGCATGAATAAGCTTACGATAAACACATAAGAATGTAAAATGCAACATATGAAGTGATAATCTTTAGGTACGTATGTATGTATGTTCATTATTTTTACAAGTATGTATGTCAAATTTGTTTGTAAATAAAAAAAATATACAATTCTTTGAGATATTAAAACAAATCTAGAGACTAATCAAACCAGGATTGCTTCAAAGTTTAAATCGAAATGGGATCAAAGTTCAAACGGGGTGATAACAAATCAAACTTCTTACGATTATTGTGTGTGTAACCAATGTAATCATATAAAATTGAAAGGGATTAAACAGTGCTAGGGGCGTAAAAAGAAAACAATACTGTACTAGTAATCTGTATAGGTACTGTATGTTTGTATAAATAATGTTGATTTGGACTTAAACAGTAGATTAGCAGTTAAAAACGCGTTGAGCAGGTAAATGAATTATCATATACCCTATTGTTAATTCCTTAAAATTTAACACTTGACAATTGAAAAATTTCTCGAAATTAAAGGGGCGAACTGTAACACGCTTATATCACCCACAGTTTAAAAATATTATTTATAACAAACTCTTAATACTGTGCGTAATTTTATTTCAAATATTAGTCCTTTATTTTTTTTTTATGTGACGCCAACACATTAATTAGCGAGACAACACCACTTGTACTTCAACATAAATTATGTAACTTATGGCCACTTTTTGCTGCAAAATCTTTAAATTCGTTGAAACACATATCGTCTGTTAAGTAGCACTTGAGACCTATGGACGCTAGCTTATTTTTTTATGATTAGCGTCGTGTGAGAAAGAATGTTTGGCGTAAATGCACGCTGATTGGTTAATTAGAAGACTGACGCCAGTTTTTGAGAAGTAGGGATGATTTGGGATTTAGGAAACTTAGGTGTTTTAGACCGGAGAGTCACCCCCGGGACGCGAAACTGAGATATCGTGAATTAATCGTCCGCATACGGTTTAACTAAAGTCTCACATTTGCCAATATTTTAACCTAGAGTCAGTGTTTTCTATTATCAAATTAACGTATTTAATTTGAGTGTATGAACAATAAGTTTTAAGGACTATAATTGTTATAGCATAAGTTATTTTATTCAATTCAGTTATTTTAGATTTAGTGTTGTTATCGCTAGCATTTAATTTAGTATTCAAGTGTCGAGCTTAAGTCACTTTATTCAATTCAGTTATTTTAGATTTAGTGTTGTTATCGTTAGCATTTAATTTAGTATTCAAGTGTAGAGGTAAGTACTAGTTTTAAATATGCTCAGTAGTAGGGGCGACGTAGAGTAAAGTTGTTTTGTTTTGTTTGTTTATATTTCATTAATAAATAATTTGGGCGTGAATAAAACGTGAAATAATAGTTTGAGAGAAAGAATATATGTGTGAATTGGGTAATATCATTATTATTTTCGTTGGGTAAATTGTATGCTTTTCTGCTTGCTTAATTGATTATTAGTATTAAGCTTTATAAGTAAATTGTCATTTCAGACTTGGTGAAATAAAGGAAAGAGTAGTCATATCTCATACTTTATTTTCAATCTGCTCTACCAATATTTTATTGAGTATGTTATGATAATTTTCTCTGTTAGTTCTTTGTTCTACGTTTATGACGAACTAAGGTAAATAACAAAAAACTATTATTTGCGTTAAACTATACATGCACCTAATCATAACACTTACAATCAGTACACGTGGGGTCAGCCCAGATAGCGGCTTGAACGTCTGACGATTCTGGTAGTCTGATTTCACAACAAGCACTAGGTACACTTAATTTATCACCTAATTTTTCTTATTTTCCTTTTAAATTCAAACATCTTACATTAGTCAACACAACATTTGACACACCTCTTCACAAGCACTAGGCACTCACCTAAGACCTGAGTCGTTTGGGTGTATTATAATCTTTACTAGTGACCCTGAGGTGCAGGCCCTACGACCCCTAACCAAGAGTTTTGTGTGAAGTTTGGTCGATATTGTACTTTTATATGGGGTCACACAGTGATTGTTATATGCATCTAAGTGATATTCAGACTATCTTAGTACACATCGACAACAGACCTTAGACCTCGTCATAAACCGCGTTTGCTAATTCGGATTAGGGACGCGTAAACTCATAGTCTTAAGAGCATAGCGTAAGTGCATAGCGTAATTGCATGGCGTGCTTAATATATACTTTATTTTGGGGTAGTTTTATTAGGTCATAGGAAGGAAGCGAGATAGCGTGTCAGGTTGTTTGAGAGAGGTCAAACCCCATCCAAGACAGAACCGATTTGCTTCTAGATTTCCATTCAAAGTATTATTAAAAAGATCAAATAGGTTCTCGCTGTAACCGACCTCATTAATAGGGGTAGGGGTTTTAGTTAGGGAAATTTATAATTATCAGTTTAGAATTATTTTATTTTTGTAAATGTTCATACACTTAAACAACATAAGAGAGGGGGTTTCGGAGTATCGAGCCGGGAGTACCGTCCCGGGAGTGCAGGTATCTTGAGGAGATTCTCGGTGAGTCGTTTCCATTTTATCACTTTAATTCTTTGTGTTTATTTTGTGTTTATTTCGTGTTTACGGTTTAAATTTGTTTATTTGCGGTACTTGTGTTTATTAATTGATTTCAGTTCTGATTAAACTACACCATTATTATGTTTTGTTACACAACGTAGAGGGTCCTAACTTACAGATATAAACTAGACGATCACATGTTTTATTTTTGGCCAAATAATTTCGCGATAATAATTTATATTTTCACAACGTAGGATTTTGTTTAGTTTTGATAAGCCCCGGGGTACGACGTTTACAGTATGTATAATGATTTTATATTCTACCGACGACCGGGTAGAAAACGTAGAAATCCGCTGAATGGGGGCGGCACGAGACAAGGGTGTTATTCTTTTATATAACTCAGTTGCCTCACGCGCTCGTAGGCACGTAAGGCAGAGTTAGGTAGCCGGGATGCTTCGTCGACGAATTAAAAAGTGCATTGTTTAAGAGACCAACGCCCCTGCGCCTCATTTGTGTTACCAACGCACAGATTAACCGCTTGGCGGCAGTTTAGTGGGTAAGATAGTGGTAATTAACGATCTTGCACGGAACCTTGCCCCAGGAAAATAAAGAATAAGGTACTGGGACCTGGGTTTATTGTAATTCACCTACATTTATTTTATTTTATCAGAGGAAACAGCCATCAGCAGTAATATACAAGTATCTAACATTGCGCTCAAGCGCGCTCACGCCTCTAGTACCTACTTAATTGTTGCTGGTGAATGTACTCTCTGGTAAAATATAGGTATGTAAGCTACAATAACCCCGTAGTTACAATAACCCCGATACAATAAATTATCTTTTAGATTATATGATGATTATTGAAGTAAACACAACTGAGTGATGATGAATTTTCTAAACTACTTATTATAAAACTACCTACCTATCGAGTGTTTGATAATGAAATCAAACTTTTCTGCAAACTTTTTCTTAACCAAACAAAATCTACTTAGTACCTACACATTATCTTAATCTATGATAATAAAAAGTCAAAAGTGAATGAAATAGAGCTTTAGTATTTGCATTATTCATGTTGCAACTCAATTTAAAACGGCATTTTTAAACTTTTAGATCAACTTTATGCAAAGCGCGGCTTGGAAAGATGACTTTAAAAACATTGTGATACAGTGCTTTTTGTTTAATTATGTATACTAGCTTTCCGCCCGCGACTTCGTCTGTGGAGTCTTCAGTACTTTCTTAAGTTAAAATACAGCCTTTGTCCACCCTAAAAGTCCATTCTAAATATTGGTGAAGATCTTTTGAAATCGGATGTTCAGGAGATTACCCCTTACATCCAAGCAAAAAAACAAGCTTTACCTCTTTATACCTAATCCGCATCCACACTATGCAGCATTCGGCAAATATTCGTATTGCGTCTTTTTCATAAACGTTAAGTAAAACATCTCTGTTGTACGTCAACCTTCGCCAACACGAATATTCGCCGAATGCCGCAAAGTGTGGCGGCAGGGCCGGATTTAGGGGCGGGCAACCGGGGCTACAGCCCAGGGCCTCCACAAATGGGGGGCCCCCACAATGAGTATTTCAAAAAAAAAAAAGAAAAACATCCAAGTTGAAAAAATCGTTAAATCTATTAGGAAAATAATTAGGGGCTTCCGCCTCTTTGTTTTCCCAGGGCCTCCAGACCTCTAAATCCGGCCCTGTGTGGCGGTGGCATAAATATATTAGTATAGAGTGTAGATTAATCCATCCTTATTATAGGTACCTAATATTTAGAAACCCCATACTTAGAAACCAACAATACCTACGTACGTGCTCCTTCAAAACCATCATGATGGGAAAGACAGCCGGGAAGCGAAGAGTTGGAAGGTGCAAGATGTCATAGCTATCCGGAACATCAAAGAGTGGACTGGCATCAAAACAGTGGAACAGTTAATTAGACTCGTTCTGGACAGGCCAAGATTCAAAGATCTGACATGCACACGTCTTCAATCAACAATAGTACGTCAATGGCACATGTGCCTTGTTTTTATGAGGGCAACATAGAGGATTTATACTAGCTTCTCTAAGGCTAAAGATCGCGGGGAACCGATAGATGCGAGTAGCTATAAACCGAAAGTCGTGGCGATCCTTTGGCCCAGCATGGACGTCTTTTAGCTGATAGGTAGGTATAATAAATCGTTAATTTCGCTCGCTATTAAAAGAACAAAATTATGGAAATGGCCAATCGTACTAGGTATTTCTATCTACTTATAATACAAGTTATATTAGGTCGGGGCAAAAGTATTTTCGTATTTTTCGTACAAAGGAAAAACAATTTTTTAAGTTATATTTTTTTTTATTTATAATATGTACATGGCGTTTTGATCGATGACTTGTTGCCATCTTGTGGGTAGTGCCATGATTCCATTGCTGTAGAAATTCTGAGATTTTTGATAAAAAAAATCTGACAGGTAGTTTTGACAGTGTTTTCTTGATATTAACTTTATTATTATTATTCATTTATTTCAGACATTGTCCATAGTGTTAGTATTACAGAAACTTACAACTATGTTAGTAAGACAACCAATTATTAAAATACATTGTAAATGTTGCATCTGGACTCCAGGTGAACGGAGTTCCAGTGCACTGACATTCTACTGGCCGGGTCAGACATCCTGCATTATGCTTCCTAAAGAATTCTGAAGTGACTGAAACAGGTGGAAATCCGATGGAGCAAGGTCGGGGCTATACGGTGGATGCATCAACACATCCCAGCCAAGCTCTCTCAATTTTTGCTGGGTGGCTATAGATGAGTGCGGTCTGGCGTTATCATGATGAAAGACTACGCCCTTTCTGTTTATTAACTCCGGCCGGTTTTTCTCAACGCTTTCTTTTAATCTCATGAGTTGCTGGCAGTAGAGGTCAGAATCGATAGTTTTACCCGGCGGCAAAAGCTCATAGTGGACAATACCTTTCCAATCCCACCATACACACAGCATCACTTTGTTCCGAGTTAAGCCGGGTTTTGCCACTGTCTGTGGAGCTTGTCCATGCTTCGACTACGATCTTTTTCGGACGTTCTTATCTTAAGTAATCCATTTTTCATCACCCGTAATCAACCGTTTTAGAAATGGTTCGGATCTATTTCGTTTTAACAATAAATCGCAAATTGAAACACGTTGCATTAGGTTTCTTTCAGTGAGATCGTGTGGCACCCAAATATCGAGCCTTTTCTTGTACCCAGACTTTTGTAAATGACGTAACACTGTTTTGTGATCAATATCCAGTTCTTCAGCAATGTCATAACTACTAATATGTCGATCTTGCTCCACTTTTTCATAGATGGCATTGATTTTATCAGTAACAGGGCATCCAGAGCGAACCTCATCTTTCACACTAAAATTTCCAGACTTAAAACGCTTAAACCACAATTGTGCTACTCTTATTGATACCGCATTAGGTCCATAAACCGCACAAATTTTATTCGCGGCATTAGTCGCATTTTTGCCTTTTTTGTAATAAAACTTTAAAATGTACCGAATTTCTTCGTCACACACGTCCATTTTGATAGCTCAAAAACAATTGAAAAATGCCGGGAACCAGTTTTTTTTTAAATTTTATTGTATTTCAGAATGTTGACTTTTAATGGTATTAAAACCAGCCAGGTACATTTAGTATAGACGATTTGATTACAACTTATACGGTCCAAATACGAAAATACTTTTGCCCCGACCTATTATATTACATATTTAAGTAGAAATACTTCTCACGTTTAAAGCAAACGTGCGCGAGTCGGTTTTTGTGCTGGTGTAAAAATAATAAAAACTGGGCAAGAGCATATCGGACCGTGTTCAATGCAGGGTTCCATCGCCATTCTTACAAACACAAACAACAATCTCCAAAAAAACACAAATATTAGAAAATTTTCTAATTAAACTTATATTAGCTGATTTTCAGTAGGTATAAACATTTTATAATCGTCTTTATCTCAAGAACCAATAAAGTCTAGGTACTTAATTATGCGTGTGCTACATGGTTTGAAACCATGGTTTAAAACAGGTAGTTTGAAACCGTGTAGACAGTGGTTTAAAACCAAATTTCGCATGACCTTAAACGCCCTTGGCAGATGTCAAACAAATGGGCTTGTTTGAAACCGCCTAGCCGCTCGCTTCTACCAAGGTTACTTGGTTTAAAACCGTGGTTTGAAACCGTGTAGCACGCGCATTAGTCCAGATAGTTTTCCTTTTAAATTCGTTATAGGTAGGTATGTGCTTTAATTTAAGATAGTTTTCAGATTTTTATTACTTTGTTTTGGTTTTAGGGGGGGGACACTTGACTCTAACAAAAATTAGCACTTAAATCGAAAAATTGTATGGGGTAGACGAGGAAAAAAACCATCCCCACTTTACGTGTAGGGGAGGTAAGTAGGTAGGTACTTACCCAAAAAAAATTTTTTTCAACATTTTATTTTACCACTCCGTCGGTGTGATTAACAATGTATATTCATGCCAAATAACAGCTTTCCATTACTAAGAGTCTCTGAGCTAAGCTGCGGACGGACGGACAGACGGACAGACGGTCGGACATGGCAAAATTTTAAGGGTTCCTAGTTTGACTACGGAACCCTAAAAATTAAGTAAGCTGCATAATTAAGTCGATTGCGAAATTTACACATCGCAGCCCAACTTTAGGTTTCCTGTAATCTAGCTTTCAATTATTCGATTTTAGACGCATATCCCGTTGAAATAACGACTTTTTACTGCCATTATCGATTTTAAAGAATTGTTTCTTTTACATCTTTTTAAAATTTTATCAGATTAAAAAAAAGTCTCTTCTCTTTAATGTGGTTTTCAAAGATAAAATATGTACCTACCTAGTTTATATCCGTATAATAAATATTTATAGGTAAAGTTTTTTTTCTATGTATATGACGCCAAGAACTCGATAAACAAAATTAAATCGTCTTCAAAAACCCACTAAACCAAATTAAATAATGACAGTTCTAATGGGAATTACGTATTTGGTGCCTAATCTTATATGTATTATAACAAGATGTTGATCTGTATTAAACAATAAAACTTTGTTTACTTTTATTTAATAAACTAAACCTGAAGTAAGGTATTTTCCTAACTATTCAAGTAATGCATGAAGTATGAATTTTCAAATCTGTTATTACAATTTTAAAGCTTTGCGAGTGTAGTTTAAAACTACCGTATCATGACCCTATCCTCAGGTGACACAGTCAGTTCCCGTCAAAAACGTAAACGCCTAAATAAGATAGGTAAAGCCTGGCAAAAAAGTCCAAACAAAAAATGAGGACGCTGTTCGGAATGAAATTGGCAACATGAACCGAGGTTTACTCTACCTGGTGCTAATTGCCATTTGAAAATATTGTAGTTCCAGCTGTCACCATGGTCTAGACGTTTTTGCCAGTACGCCTATATCTTAAGACGCCTATAATCTTAAATATAATTAAATAAAGTAAAGGTCTCGTTAGGCGTTTTGTTAACAGCACACAGCAGGTGACAAAGTTGCCAGACTTTACGGAACTAATGGATAGATTTTTTCGTAATGTAAATAGGAATTCGTTTTTTATCCTGGGTTGAATAATACTAAATACACGTTTCATTTTACGTATAGGTACTCACAACTTTTTCCACAGATTCATTGTACAGAGATAAATTATGTGTTAGTTATTTGCATGTAAAGGAACGCTATTTTGTTTGCTGTCAGTAAGCATCTGTCATGTCTGTAGTGTCAGTCAGCTTCAGCTGTGTCAGTGTCAATTCATTTCTAAACGACTTTAAATCGTGCTAAACTTTAGAGAAAGATAATTTACGATTAATTGTGTATTCCTAAGCCAATTTTCACATACTAGACTTAATCACTGTGTGAATACATTAATAGCATTTTTGCTATAATTTGCATTTCAGCGTTCCACTTTTAAAACTTTTTACATGCTACATCATGCATGACAACTGTTTGTTTTGATATCTCATGAAGGAATTTATTTGTTAAAAAATGGAAGGAGGAGACTGGAGAAATAGTATAATAAATCAGCTGCAGGCCAGGAACAAGTACCAAACCGCGGCGTTTCAAGATGTTATTACATTTCGTAAGTAACATAACCTACTCAGAGTCTTTGTCTATTATTTTAGCCTATAATTTACATAACATTGTAGTGATAGGTTTATAGCTTATTTACCTTAATATTGAGTTTGTACGTTCTTGGCTTTGATAATAGGCAGCACTTAATTTCTTATTCAGGATTGTTTTTGATACTTATGGTAAACCAACTTAGATTTCATTATGATGTATATTGTCACTGTAGGATACCATTTTTTAAACTCTGATAATTTCTTCCGCTACTCGTACTTCAGGTTGAATATATTAATATTATATTTATTCTTATATTTTTTCAGAAAGCCGCTTGTTTGACAATGTAAACACACTGAAAAATGAGAATCTTCAGTTAACACTTGTCAATGAAAGGATCAGGTTTTCAAGTACAGATAATGTGGGATCTGGTACAGGTTAGTTTGACTCATATTTCTTTATAGAAGTGTTTATCAATATTTTATTTATCTTCTGTTTGTACTGCCAATAATCTGTGATAATCTGATAATTTTTAAGAATTCAATGACCTCCACTGGTTTTTACTTTAAAATGTTAATACTTACTTGAATCAAGTTTTTACTATAATAGTTTGTAAAATAAATACTTTGTTGAACATTCATGCCACAAAATATTTTGTTGTTGGTATGTTTGTTTCCACATTAAGAATTACTATTTTTTATTTAACTGGACATTTAAGGTGGATTTCCTTGAGTAAAATAACGCAAACCTACCAAATTTGGAACATGCAGCAATAATTTTTGTATAACAACTGTGAATACCTCCTATCTAATTACCCACTATGTCTGATAGGAGGTATTGGTTCAGCAGCGTTGATATGTGTAATATGTATGTGTAAAAAAAATTTGTTGTTGAACTTAGTTACCTATTCTAAGTCAATAATTAATTACAAATGATCACCTCTGGCTTTGTTGATCCTTGCATTTGTTGGCCTCCTCCATAAACAAATGTTATGTGTGTGTGTAATGTTATGTGTTATATATTTACATTATGAAATAATATGATAGAGTTCACCTGTGTGTACAAGTCTACTCATCTAAATATATAAAAGAAGATCCATATAATTAATAGATTTAAGTCTTTAATTTAGGCATTAATTTCTTTTGTAACCTCATACATTACGATCATCAACCTCTAAATCACTACATATTATAAATTAAAGTCCCCCGCTGCGCTGACTTTGTGTTTATTCGGGCTTATCTCAGAACTACTGTACGGATCTTCAAATGGTTTCCACCAATAGAAAGAGGGGTTATCTATGAAGGTTATAGGCTTTTTTAGACAGTGAAATTTTACCATTATAGAAGACAGTGCTACTCATGCGAAGCCGGGGTAGGTTGTTAGTTAAAATTAAACCATAAAATGTAGGTACTGTCATAAATTCTTACTTCCAACCTCATGCACATATTAATAAAACTTCCAGGTGGTGCCAGCAATGAAAGGGTACAGGCGTTAGAACAGAAGATTCTAGTCCAACAAGAGGAGCTGACTTCGTTACACCGGAGACGAGGAGAAAGTTCGCAGCAGATCATCAGCCTCAATGAGAAGGTTCATGATTTAGAAAAGCAGTTACAGGCAAAAGATATAATGTAAGTATTGTTTATCAGCACACTATACAATAATCATTATTCCACATGGATCAAAATCCTTTCATAAGTAAACGAAAAGAAGAATAATATTAAAGAAAATATTAAGACAGAACTTATTTTTGTGAGGTTTAGTTTTTAGACTTACTTTAATGTGTCTCTCTGAGTGTGGCTGTAAGATTAGTTATAAATCTTCATACAGGCTAAGTTTGACACTTCATAAAAACCGGTCAAGTGCGAGTCGGATTCGCGCACTGAGGGTTCTGTACCTACACATTTGGTCGGTTTTTAGTATTTATTGTTTTTCTATAGGGTTTGTTCTATAATCATATCAAAATTGACGCTTTTATGTATTACCGTTTTTACGATAGAACGAATACAAAAAAACATTGAAAAAAAAAAGTTTCTTGTATGGGGAGGCAACCTTCAGGTACAGAACCCTAAAGATGAGCTGATTCTTGTAGATCCACTCCCCTTTTCTGCTACATGGTAGTTTCGCTCCAACACATTTTTGATAATGGTTACAGTTTTAACATAACCTATGAATTAAACATTGAAAATAAAACGGCTTCAGCATTAATTATTCCATTCAAGTAAATTAAATTAGGGTACCAGTTTAATGAATATTCAGTATACAAAAACATACATGACTGCTAAAATCATAACCCATCCTTTTGGCTTTGCAGTAGTCGGGTAAAAAGGGTAAGTACCTACTAAATATCCATTGTATGGACAATGATAAGAATGAAAATCATGTTCAAAAAGTGGAAAATCATGTCCATGGTCTATCATAAAAATATGGTATTGAGTAGTTACGTGTCAATCTTGATTGATGATCATGATTAAGTAATAAAAAAGCTCAAGGTGTATAATGCGAGTTGTCATATCATTGTCCTTGTTCGGTTTTAAAAACAGTGCCATTATCTCGTCTACATTATCTTGCATCACTTTTGTTATTTATTTAATAATAATAACTTGCTTTTTCCCCTGACTCCGTCCGTGTAGGTAGTAGTAAATATTGGCTTATCCCTCGGGAACTATCAAATCTTCCGGGATAAAAAGTATCCTATGTATTAATCCAGGTAATAAACTATCTGTGTGCTAAATGTGACAAAAATCGATCGAGCCGTTCTTGAGTTATAAATGGTGTCAGTAACAAGACTTTGTTTTATATATTTACATTATTAGGTAACGATTTTGTTTTATTTAATGTAGATGCTGTTCGTTGCCCTATTTTTTTCTTTGTTTATAATTTAGTAATATGGTTATTTTTGAATAGTTTACTGTAACAATGCAATGCAGATAAGTTGATGCACTTTGATCCAAACATTAAGTTCAAAATCAATTGACAGACAGTTGAATGGTCTTTAAGTTAACCCGCTGCAGATATTTTTGTAATCTACTTATTTATTTAAATTTAATGGCCCATTAAAAAATAAAGTACAGTGCGGATTTAATGCCAAATGCTATTGACAAATGATTCCAAATAGTTACATTATTTATCTGTAAAAGTAAACTTTATCTCTTTTTCATTGTTTTCTAATTTACTAGTAGACATTGTAATCAAACATGCGATTTGATTGCATAGAAAAAAGTTTTTACAACATAATCATAATTGATAATTACTAAAACCATTTTATTTATACATTATTTATTTGCTTCTTATATTTATTTGTTGTGAAATAAAATGAATGTTTTCATTAAGTGGCTGCTATTTGTGATATTTAACTACATCTGTGTCGTATCTTTTTCTAAATATATTATTTTTATAGAATTTCAGAAAACGCCGCTTTGATAGCATCGCTCCGAGCAGAGATCCAATTGTATGGAAACAATAAGGCAGAGTTAGAATTATTGAATACGATGCTGAGGGACGAGCATCAAGCTTTACAAATCGCATTTGCAGCTATAGAAGAAAAGTTAAGGAAATCTCAGGTAAATAAAAGATAGAAGTAAGTCCATGGATAATTTACCTATAATAACAATGAAAAATCTTTGAAATAAAAAAGTAACAAAGGCTCATACATTACATTAGTCACAATAAAATTAAGTTGAATGAAACTTTACCAGATCCAATGAAATGAAATTAATTCAAATTAAATAGAATAAATAAATTAAGTAAGTAAGTACGTCAAAAATATTCTAATATGTTACTCTGTTACTAAACTTAACTATGTGTATTTAACTAATTGTTATAACTTTGGAGGACTCCAAGTAAAATATTTTTTTATGTACGTTTAACGCGATTTTTTGAATAAATAAATAAATAAATAAATATCAGGGGACAATCTCACACAAATTGACCTAGTCCCAAACTAAGCTCTAGGCTTGTACTATGGGTACTAGACAACGATAAACATACGTATATAGAGAAATACATACTTAAATACATAGAAAACATCCATGACTCAGTAACAAATACTCGCGCTCATCACACAAATATTTGTCCATACCGGGATTCGAACATTCCTATATATATTTGTGTTTTGTCCATGTGTGGCTTGGCTTGGCTATTTCCGGATTTTAAACCAATTTATAATTGTTTTATAACATGATTCAGAATAAAATAAAAAATAAAAAAGGTCATATAAGAAGAAAAAGTTGCAAAATGTTGCTTCACAAAAAGTAACTTCAATGCGAAGGCACCATTTAGAAAGAAAGAAAGTAAAGACACTTAAATAACACACGACACGATACACATTTAACAAAAACTTTGGCAAATTTATTAAGGCGTTGGACCGAGAACACAGAACAAACAAACACTTTCGCTTTTATAAATTCAGGATAAGAATATTAGGTAGAAAGGATTCCAACACGGAGAATCTTAAAACTACAGAAATATTAGTCGTATGTATATTGGGCTGGTTTACCTCCGGTGTCAATGTGACGTACCATTTTTGGGACATCCCTGTAGAAGACAATATATTTGACATCGCACCTTGAACATTTTCGTCCTTCAGTCGATCTAAATCTCGATTTTTATTGATGCACTAGCTGTCCGCCCGCGACTTCGTCTGCGGAGAGTCAGCAATTTCGTTAAAAAGTAGGTAGGTACAAATAAAATTTTCATTAAGTACGTATCATAAAGGGACAGACTTTCCAAAAAAAATAGTAATGTTTCCTAACATTTGTTCGCTTTTTAGTGTTTGTTTAATTATTATGTGATTATGTATTACATGCAGCACATATACACTACATTCATGCCATTCATGCTTATTGCTAATTCTTCATCACTCTTGACAAAATGGGGCTATCCAATATAATATGCATGGACATTAATCGTTGAAGAACTCTCCTGGTACTTGGCGAAACTTCCATTTCACCACATTCATTAGGGGCTGTTCATTTATTACGTAAGACAATTTTAACCAATTTCTGACCCCCCTCCCCCAACGAAAGAAAAAATAAGACTTGGATGAACCCCCTCCCTCCTTTTTAATCTTACGTAAGATCAGTATCTACCAAAATTACAAAGAAAAAGTAGCAAAAATATATAAACGCTTTAATTTGTGCTTGCTTTTGTGATCTTACGTAAAAACATCCTACCCCCATGTAAGAAAAAATAAGACTTGTTCAGACCCCCGCCCCCCAAATCGTCTTACGTAGTAATAAATAAACAGCCCCTTACAAATGATGGGCAAAAGTAGCGTGTTGTGAAATACTTATTATTTAGGAGTTCCGATGGTCATGTCTGGTCATTAATTTCACTTTACCAAATGGTGCTTTTGGAATGTAAATGTTCTTACAGAAGTTTGAAAATCGCTGTATGAGTCCTTTAAATGTCTGAAGGGTGCCGTCAATTCACCTGGGATTCCATTATAAGAAAACTCGTATTTTATATTTAGTAGTCTAGAAACCAATTTTTATATATCTAACTTCAAAAATAACAAAACTCTCTTACAAATTGCCACCCCCATTTTCACCCCCTTAGGGGTAGTGTTTCCAAAATCACCGAAAGTACTCTTGGTTTGTAAGCAGTAGTTAACACTAACTTCATTAACTTCAAAAATGTCTTCATTCCCATTAAAACTTTCACCTCCCATTTCACCCACTTAGGGATAGTTTTTCGGAAATCACCGAACGTTTTATTTTTTATTTGTTAACAATGCCTTTTATACAATTTGCCACGTTTCTAACTTCAAGAATGACCAAACCCCCATACAAATTTTAACCCCCCATGTCAGCCCCTTAGGGGAAGTTAATCCAAAATAACTGAGTCTTTTTTTATTATTTCTTAATAGTAGCGAATATACCAATTTCCACGTTTTGAACTTCAAAATTGACCGAACTCCTATACAAATTTCTACCCCCCATTTCACCTTTTTAGGGGTAGATGTTTCCAAACACGCCAAAAGTAATATTTTTTATTTGTTGACAGTAACCTTTATATCAATTTCCACGTTTCTCACTTCAAAATTGACAAAACTCTCATACAAATTACCACCTCCCATTTCATCCCTTTAGGGGTAGTTAATCCAAAATAGTCGGAAGTGGTATTTTTTATTTGTATACAGTAGCCTAAATACCAATTTTCACGTTTCTAACTTTAAAAAGAAACAAACTCCATTATAAACTTTAACCCCCCGTTTCATCCTCTTAGGGGTAGTTTATCCAAAATCGCCAAAAATTGTTTTTTTTGTTAACCTATAAGTATACCAAATTCCACGTTTATAACTTCAAGAATTACCAAACTTCCATAAAAATATTAGCCCCCATTTCATTACCTTAGGGGTAGTTTATCCATAATCACTGAAAGTAATTTGTTAACAGGAGCCTTCATACCAATTTTCACGTTTCTTACTTTAAAATTGACTTAACTCCCATACAAATTTTCACCCCCCATTTCACCCACTTAGGGGTAGTTTTTCCAAAATCGCCAGAAGTTGTATTGTTTTGTTATTTAACAGTAGCCTATATACTACTCTTCACGTTTCTAACTTCAAAATTGACCACACTCCCATACAAATTACCACCCCCCATTTCATCCCCTCAGGGGTAGTTTATCCAAAATCGCCGAACGTTATTTTTTTTCATTTGTTAACACTTAACAGTAGCCTATAAGTATACCAATTTCCACGTTTTAAGCTTGAAAAACGACCAAACTCCTATACAAACCCCCCCATTTCATCCCCTTAGGGGTAGTTTATCCAAAATCACCGTAAGTAGTGTTTTTTATTTGATAACAGTATTCCTATAGCAATTTCTACGTTTCTAACTTGAAAATGACTAAACTCCCATACAAACTATAACCCCCCATTTCATCCCCTTAGGGGTAGTTTATCTAAAATCACCAAAAATAGTGCTTTTTATTTGATTACAGTATTCCTATAGCAATTCCCACGTTTCTAACTTGAAAAACGACCAAACTCCCATATAAAATTTAACCCCCCTTTTCCACCCCTTAGGGGTAGTTTATCCAAAATCGCCGAAAGTAGTTTTTTTCTATTTGTGATTTTAAGTATATGTAGCAAGTTTCAAAGGTCAAACTTCATTGGTTTTTATTTTATAGTTGTATGAATTCCAGTAACTTGAAACATAAAACCCTCTTTTTTGCGTTTTTTGATGAGATTAAAAAAAACTATGAAACAGGTATTACTTTATTTTTATTAATTAGTATTTATTCTGAGTTTCATGATCCTAGAACAATCTAAATTTGTTTTTGCATACAAACTTTACCCCCTCTTTTTTCCCCCTTCTTCTAATATTTTCCAAAATTCCTATAGCCTAAATGTTATTCTGATATTATATAAATAGATTTATGAAAATTTCATCATTATCCGTTAGTAGTTTTTACGTGATGCTCAGTCAAACAAACAAACAAACAAACAAAAATTTTAAAAATGGTTTTAATATGTTCAGTTACTTATTATAAGTCGCCCTGATCGGTTTTTTTTTTTAATCTTCAATGTACAGACTTTTTGTTCTTAACGATTTTATTATATGTATAGATACAGTACTGGATTAGCCAAAATGTAGAGCTTTTGGCAAATAAATCAGACTGTTTTATTTCGCTTGGTTTAATCTTAGCAAAAGCTTGCAATTGAATTATTGATGATTATTAGTATTCTTGTATACTAAACAAAACATAACGGTGCGGTGCCCTGTTTTTATTGGCCTTGAGCGTAAGTGTAGCTCCAGTGTACAGTTGCCATCAAATTTATGAAACCATCAAGATGCTCAAATATATCTGAACTCAAATCTATTGTTAAGTTTGTTAGAGCGTGTAGAGATATTATGTGAACTTTATTTTTTAGTGTTTCTTACCATCAAACAATATTCAATGAACACTCAAAGTTAAGCACCACAATTAAAGCAGACTAAAACAGGATGGGCGACCGCCTTAAACATCGACCTGATTTAATTGAATATTTTCGTAATTGTAGCAGCTTTACTGTTCGTTATTTATTGTTGAACTATGAGGCATTAAGTAACTATTGTTAAATTTTATTTAGCAAAAATAGCAATTTTTTCGAGGTTTCTAAATAAAAATCCCACTTCACTTATGGCTTTAATAATTATTTTCTTTAAATATTCGTCATAATAATACATGGTTTGAAAGTAGTAGTAGTAGGCTTAGTAGAAAGGTCCCGTTGTGGTCTCTTTGGCATGGAACCCTAAAAACCTCTTGATTTTTACATAAATGTTTGTAGACAATCGAACTTCTTACTTTCAATACCCCAAGCAAACATTATTTGAATGGCTGACTGCATGCCATTCATGTTTTGTTTATACAACGTATCATATTTTTGGCACAGCGATTCTAAACTAACAATACGTTTTATTCCTCTGGAACTTGAAATTTTTATTGCATCATTTAAAACTTGGCACAATGCCAGTGTATTTTCCACTATATCCAGCGGGATTCACATTGAACAATTGTGTGAAAGATATAATTTTGTGTTAGATATTTGTTTTTTACTGAGACTCATTCAGTATTAACGTTTTATATTCGTGTTTAAGTATTTGCTGCAGTCAAGGCCCCGTAAATCGTCGCACCTTGACTTTATGAATGGAAAAATATTTATATATTATAATTTTGAACCGACTTTTGGTCACATTATTTTAAACATATTGAATTAGCTGGATTTGTATGTGTTTAGGTAACAATACAAAATATGGTAACTCATTGAACAATTGTGCGATTTAAAAAATTGATTGGCTCGTGTTAGTACACACAATAACTACAATACAATGACCCAATCAGTCAACAATATGATTTGTAAAATGTTAGAAATGAACATGCTGTATTTCGTAGCTTTATGTGATTGCCCTCGTCCGTGCATAAACAGTTTATGCGAAATACCTATTCAGTCTAGTCCGAAAACTGAAACCGCGTGACGCCACTCACGCGCCGCGAATTTAAAAATAACCGGTGAGAGAAGTGATTAATATTTGAAATACAGTTTTTCTCAAGTGAAATTAAGTTATTACAATAAGTGATATATTTTACGTAATCATGAGGAAGATGTTAATAAAAATGGTAAACATCGTGCGAATCTGTGTCTAAAGCAAAAATACCAACAAAATAAACTTAGTGAATGTGTATTTTTTTACAGGATGAAAATCGGGCACTCGTGGAGAGACTTATAAAATATAAATCTAAAGATGCAGATAAGATGAATGAAGAAAATGAGCATTTCCTCAAGTAAGATAATCACAATATTTTTACTTTATTTTAAATAAAAATTCGAACTTAGCATGTCTTTACTTTCAGTGAGTTTTGTTAGTTAGGTACATAATTCGGGTTCTGCGTAGCGCATCCCACTTAAAAGTGGCATAATCCCTCAATAATATACGAACAATATTTTGGGGAATTTGATGCAGAACAATTGCAAGCGCCTACGAATACTTTTGGCAATCTCCATAACTGTATGTTGCTGCTATTAAAGATGTTCGTACACTGCACTGTAGAATGTATGCTTGTGATGTTTTATTTAGCTTGTGGTATTGAGCCTAAAACGTAACTGAATGATGTGTTAGAGAGGCATCGGACCTTCATGTCATCTTGTGCTAAATCACACATTACAACGGCTGTAGAATGCACATTGACTAGTATATTTGTGTTTAGACCTGTATTACTCTCGTGTTGTGACTAGAGCGGGACGTGTGTATGCCATGCGGCTTATAGCTTGTATTTTTACTCATGATTTTGTTTTTGCTTCTTTTTGTTTAATTTCTTCAACAGGTCAAGCCCTACCGCGTTTCTCATCAACACGTTTGGTAGAGTTAGTTTCGGGTGAGTTCGACATAATGTGAATGCAGATGTGGTGGTTTGAAGGCATTGTGGCGTTCATTATTGATTATTATACCTCTTCATGAAGTGGCCCATTTATGTCTTAACTGCACTCTGAAACTGACTCATTTTCAATTTTCTTGTATGTATTTACATCTAATTGGACTATCTGTAATGTGTGTTGAAAAGAAACCGTCCTGTTCATCAAAAGAGGTATGTTTATGTAATAACTACTAATGACTATGTAGTAAAAAAAAAATATCTATTTTTTTGTTCCTTTGTTCGTCATCTGTGATGTCATAGTAAAATATGAAACTTATAAAAAGTAAGTACTTAATGAATTAGTTATTCCGTGGTTGTTTATTTGTACACTTTGTAGAAGTATTATGATTTTTTAAAAACGTAATTACTAATTTCTTGTTTGTACGTGTAACGGTCTTTTTTTTGTCAATTTGTTATTTCAATAAAATATATGAAGTGATAAATCCTTAATCTGTAAATAATAAAGTGTTAAAATAGTATTGGATGCACGTGCCAAAAGCGATTGTTGAAAAAGTTGAACGCTGTATTTATTAGCATGGTTGGCTGTTGATTTTATTTGGAGGGCACGTTTGGTCACGGTTATATCGCATGAATGTGTTTGTGCTTTAGTGCATCCGTATTTTGGCATGAAATGAAATATTATGAATGCAATGGTGGTTTAAATGGTATGTAAGTAGCAAGAATATCGTGTAGTAAGCTCTGTCAGTTTTATTTTAATTTGACGTCTACGGGTCTCCTCACATCTAGCCGATCAGAAAAAGCTTTATGTACATGCAATAAGAGCAAAAAAGACGTCGTTCGACTCGACTCGGCACGATTCGATTAGCCGAGCCGGACTATGTCTTTTTCGCTCTTATTGCATTGATATAAAGGTTTCCCTGATAGGCTCAAGCCGATTCCGTGTCGATAGATGTTGGGAGACCCTACGTCGGTAAGTTTCGTCAATGTTACCTAAGTCGAACAGTTATCATAGAGGCAGCCAAATTTAGTTCTCAGGGTTAGCAATTTCAAGACAGCAAATGACCACGCAACTTATCATCAGACGGCCTAATACTATGTGCTCGATCGCCTGCTCCATGCTAAACCAACATGTAACCAATGTAAAATTGAGACTACTGTTTTCCACAATATGTTGTAAGATCTGACGATTCTTGAACACCGAACCGGGCGAATTTATAAATTTATAAATAATATTTATCTAATATTTTCAAAATGCGAACAATATTCTTATATGTAGTTTTTTTTGTTTGTTGTGGAAGTAGATACCTAACCGTGTTAGTATTTTATTTATGTAAACCAAACCATAAATAAACACTCAATGCAAACTTTGTGACCTTTTCAAAATTGTATTTTAATCCCTTTTATTTCAAAGGCCTTTGAAATATGTAAAAATCGCACTGAGTAAGGATTTGACAAGTGTAACAAAAAACATGTTCAATAAAAAAGTAATTTGTAGTCTCCGATCCTAGCACGCTCAAGAGAAAAAAAATAGTAAGCAAAAGTGCATGTAGGGTCAGTGTCACTACAAAAGTTTTTTTTATTAAACCGGGTTCTGTTACACAGATTTATATATGTTTTGTACTATTAATGTCGCATAAAAATCATTATTATAAAAAACGTCCGAAACATGTCGGGCGGTTACCTGACTAATACGTGAGTAAGCCGTTTCAGTGTTCGTTTGTTTCTAACGTTCCTCATATTGTTTTCCGGAAGCGATCGTATCCACCCTGTACTACATATTATTAATTATGATTTTCCTTTTTTTAAATTTGTCATACTATCTCTATCTTGTAAACCGATGCACAGTCGCCATCAAATATATCGGAACATATAATGTACTTAAAAATATCTGAACTCGACTATTATTAAAAACGTTAGAGTGCAAGTGTGCAAGCGCACAGACAGCACCACTTTTGCTCCAATATATTATTATAGTAACGACTGTACAATCACTTTAGTTAGTAGCACAATTTTTTTCTTTGATTTTGTTCACTTGCATATCGCCTCCATGCCACTTTATCTTCTAAAATCACATCTTCAGCATTATGAAACAATCATGTGTGGTTTATTACTAAAGTAATATAAGGTTTGTCACACGAACATCATTACGAGGCTGAAGCATATTGCTATGGTCTAATCCATGCTTTCATATCGAGCTTCGGAAGAAATAACACGCTCAAAATTGTTCCTGAGAGGTTTTCTATATTTGCCCGTATTTTTTTTTGCCACTCAGTAGGTCTCTTTCTAACTAGTTCACAATGAAAGAGATGTAATGAGTGACAAGCAAGAAAATGCAAGTTGTGCTTGCCATTTTGCTGTATAGAGTGCCTGTAACACACGGACAGAGAGACCGCTTATACCAATTGTCACTTTAACTAGTAACATGGTTAATCTTTTTCAGAAAAAAGAGCGACAGGGTAAGAAGAGAGCTAGAAGAAGCGGCAAGAGAAGGCGGTAGCAGAGGTAGCATCGGCTCAGCGGGCAGTTCGGCAGAGGACAAAATCTTGGATTCAATACCATTTTATGCAACTACACTACCGTCAAAAGTCGCACTGAGATTTGTGAGTCACTTATTCGTACGCTAAAAGTGTGTCCTACTGATTCTTGCTCTGTTGTGTTTACTCGTATTTTTAACGTTTACTTTTACATATAATGCTGAGCCGTTACATTTCCACCCATATCTCGATCCGGATGAATTCGGAAGGAATGCCCGACTAGCTACGGTCCTTTATAACGGCAATCGAAGTTAAGGTAGATCTAAAAGAAGATGGAGGGGCGATATAGACAAGTTCAATCCAGGCTGACAAGAATTTGCTAAATCTGAAGAATAGTGAAGAAATAATGGGAGGCTTTTGCCTAGCAGTGGGACCCTTTCCCTACGTACGAACGGGGATGTTGACATTATTATCTTACACCGACGAATTGAATTCCCCCAAATAAAAAAAATTATCAAAACTGGACTTATGTGTTCTTTATGACTATTAAATTACCTAAAACTTTAGAGTGTTGCAAACGAAACTTTTGACGTATACTTTATATAAATCACCACATAGACTATATACCGTTTTTACCAAAACATTAGCTGATTTAACCTGTCAGTCAACATACGTATAATATAAATATATACTTACCATACTATTTTATTGTGACTCGTGTATGAGCATCTATTTTTCACAGGACGCACACGACGTGGATGTGAATGCGGTAAAATGGAGCCCGACGGAAAGAACTGTTGCGACAGGCGGAGAAGACAGAAAAGTCAAATTATGGGACGTGTCAAAAAGTGAGTTGATAGTCGTGTTGTCGTGTTTATGATGGCATTATTAAAAATGTATGGACACAACCACATCTGTACAGACATTTAGAGATCAAATAGATAAAAACAGGCATACAGTTTTAGCGGTTTGTCCTGTGTTTGATACCTTTATCAGTCCTTCGTTTAGTTGTGTATACTTAGATGATATACTTAGTTCTATTCGTTAAGGCAAAGAACACGGTTTTTTTAATTCTTAATGAATGTTACCCCAGTCTTTTTTATTTGGTGGTCATCACTATACACTGGCAAAAAACAACAGGTCACTTTCTGAATCCGCCGAATATCCGTAGAACGTGACCCGTCACATTAGCTGGTGATAACAGTTTCTTTCTTTTACAGTGGGTACGGTAGAGCCCAAGGGGACGCTTGTCGGGTCCAACAAGGGCGTTATGTCTGTGGACTTCGACTCAACTGGTGCCTTCATAGTCGGTGCTTCCACCGACTTCGCGAGCCGCGTGTGGTCCGTCGGCGACCAGAGGCTAAGGGTGAGTGACGATATAGAGTTGTAATTTACTTTGAAATAAAAGTGATTCGGATTTTAACGTGTGATAATTTAAAAATGGAACCTAACGTGTTGGGAGTTTTCATGGTTTTACGCGGTTACAGGGCGGCGAAGATGATATCACTCTTTCAGAGTTTAAATACCTACGTTGTCGTATATATTTTTTACATTTTTCTTGAAGAGGGCCTTCTGCAATGTTGGATCTGGTTTTATAGAAAACATTTTGTTAAGGGCCTATAGAGGGCCCAAATAGTGACACCATCTTGATATCCAATCTGTATGAAGACTACGTCATCCGTATCAAAGCGCCACCTATAAACTTGAAATATACGAACGCCACGTATACGAACATAGCAAGAAATAAAATACAGGTATAAAATTAAAATATTTAGTTTCAAAATACAAAAATATTTGTTTAGTAATTGCATACTTTTTCGCGATGGAAATCAGTGAAATGGTAAATAATATGACATTTTCAATATCTTACCAAAGAAAGAAAGAAAATACATGTATTGCCACAGAACCACAAGAATATAGTGATCTCATCGAATTCCGTGACTCGCTCAATTCCGTGGTAGCAGACATAATCCGCCATAGAAACCTACAGGTCGAACCTGGGACCTAAAATACACCCTTTATTTATTTACCTTAGCCTATTTAAAAGTCTAAGGTCGTAGCTCCTAAATTCTATTACCAGGGTTCTATGGCGGATTATAGAATTGCTACCACGGAATTAAGCGAGTCACGGAATTCGATGAGTTTACCCTACAAACAAAACTATGAACTAAAATTAAATCTAAAGTAAACTATATTATATAGCTTCTCTCCGTAGTAAATGACAAAGTTTAAAAAATAGTAATAGCTATTTACGCTACTTGCAAACATCAATCATAAAAATCCCATTTAAGCAATAGTTCAACATAAAAGAACCCTAACAGGCATAGCAATATCAGACAATGTAGTGTTACAGGAGGCGGGGTCACGAGCACGATCCTCTATTAACGGATTGTTAGCGCGCGTCGGCCCGTCGTGATCCTCTCTGATCACTTCCGACGAGCCGACTCATCCCTCATCCTCATCGCATTTACTTACATAACAATTATATGCAATGGGAATTTTGCTTTAGCTTTTTGCTCGTGTACAGGGAGCTTTAAATGAACTTAAATATTTGTGAATGATTTTAAAATGACGAAGAGTTTAATTTAACTTGATATTCTTACTTTGTTGTTATACGTGAAATCCTATAATTGGTTTTACGTTTCATATACTTTTTTTACGTTGATGTTATAACTGTTGGGTTTCCTAAATATAATAAATAAATAAATAAATATGCAAGTCCATAATAATCACATAGACACAATTGAGGTATTATGCGGCAATGTGGGCCAAAAAGTAAATCAGTGTGTATGTTTTACACTATTCGTGTATAATTTGAGGGTAACACGGTACCTAAGTCATAAATGGTTCTGATAATGAATGCATGGAAAATCGAAGGCTTATATGGTGTTTTCAATCCACGAAGTCGCCACTCAAATTGAAATCAAATTGCACGGTTGTGTCAATGTAGGTACCTACATAAAATAAACTAGTTCGTGCATTAAAACACTAAGGGCCTGTTTCACAATCGACAAGTAAATTCATCTGTCATATAAAGATAGCCCTCTCCTTGTCTATTTTCAAGTGTAAGAAAGGGAAAGGGCTAAATTTATTTGACAGATATGCTTTACTTGACGATTGTGAAACAGGCGGTAAATGTCTAGTGGTGCATCTTTGTGTGTAGTGGAGAAGCCAACATAACAGTTTCTTGTGTATAAAAACAGTTGCAGTTGTGGACGAAAACTGCAACTGTTTATGCTTACACACGTAGGGACATAATACAAACGTAATACATAATACCCTATGGCGTGCGGTGTCGTCGGATAGGTCTTTCCAATTTTTCGGTTAAGGGATCCGTTTGTGAAATATTAAGCTTTAAAGTGCTAAATTTTGTTAGAGTCAAGTGTCGTCGTCGTCGTCCCTACAGCCATAAATACAAATATTTACTAAAAATCTGAAAAATATCTTAAATGAAAACGCTTATAACGAATTTAAAAGGAAAACTATCACGACTAAGTAGACTTTATTCGTTCTTGAGTTAAAGACGATTATAAAACGTTTATACCTACCGAAAATCAGCTAAGATAACTTTAACTAGAACATTTGCTAATATTTGTGTGTTTTTGGAGATTGCTGTTTGTGTTTGTAAGAATGGCGACGGAACCCTACACCGAGTATGGTCCGACATGCTCTTGCCCGGTTTTTTACCTGTGTAATGTGTAGCTGGAAGAATTCTGAATAAAGATTCTTTAATTATTAAGCCGCTTTAAAACTTCACCGACGTTACTAAATTAACAAACATTAACGAAAAATATTTTCGGTCGCAGAAACAAGTTATTCCTTATCTTAATATTTGCGAGTGCTCGGTCCATACCATTATGCCGTTCTTATCTCATAAATACATCAGACTGTCAGTCAGAGGTAAATAATTATGTACATTGTAATGATAATGCGGGGTTCAATAACCATCACAGATGTCGTTCACGTACCTCCCACCTGAGTCGTTTTGAATACGAATCATCACGAATCCTTGCGCAATCATACTCAGGACCTCAACGTCAACAAATTGGAGGGTCCGTCCGCCCATTCGTTGACTGGTCGGGGTAAAAAGTGCTAGAAGCGGCGTGGGCGCATCGGTATATGTTAATTTTGTTTTTTCGAGTGTTATATTGTGTTTGGCATGTTTATCGTGATGCCTTCATGTCAATCTCGGTGTTTGTCACTGATATTGCCATAATATACGGGGTGTTACTATTTTGATTGTTAATTGTTCATTATGGTCCCGAACATGACTTTGAGTACTTTCTTATAATGGTAATTTAAAAATTAATATAAAACCTATATCTGATTTGTCTAAGTTTGGTCTTCTAAATTAATTTTAATTAACCATCCATAACGATAAAAAAATTGTCTTCTTATCGATTAAACTATCTCGTCGCATTTTGCTCAAAAGTCTTCGAGAATCTTAAAATTGTGGAAATCTTCGCGTCTGATCTCGCGAAGGTTGTGCATTTACTACAAGCCTCAACACTTTTCCAGCCGATTAGAGATCTTTGGCAAATCACGAAAGCACATGTTACCATCCTGAAAACATATTAAGACCCTTTTTTTACTATAAATCGCATTGAACGTCCTATCTAGTCGCAATCGCTATCATTGTTTTAGTTTCTCTGTTTATTTTCGCATCGGGTGAGCATCTGCGTGATCCAACCCGCAGCCCATCGCGATGCAAATAAGTACACAAATTGCGCCACGAATCTCGGCTTACAATTCTGCCCATTTCAGAACAAAAGACACAACTGCTATGAAATTACAATACCATGTACAACCTTGTTCACAACATCGAACGGTTTAATCTGTTACGACTTTTAAATTCCAGATATGCCTTTTTCAATCCGGATAACGGAATTGTCGTAGGTAGGTACTTATAATGAACCGAAATCGATTGTTGTTCCCTTCGTGAACACTCCTGCGCATCTTCAATTTCGTATGCTAAGTGATTTACGATCTGCTAACTGATTCGCCTTAACGATGTAAGTACTAGTCCTTATTACGAAGCTGCCTATTTTGTTTGTAGGATCTTTGCAAAATAAAAGAGTGTTAATAATAAGGAATCATTGTGCTATTTTTTTGTTTACTTTGGCTTATCTTGATTTGATTTATGATTATATCAGTTTCTTTGTTTGATCTGAACGTTGTTGACCGTCCGGTCTAATAGAATTAAAGAATCTGCCATAATTAATTTGAACCTCGGTGGTAT
Organism: Tortrix viridana; assembly: GCA_963241965.1. Lineage (NCBI taxonomy): Eukaryota > Metazoa > Arthropoda > Insecta > Lepidoptera > Tortricidae > Tortrix > Tortrix viridana. The sequence continues at coordinate 5,149,942 of OY725181.1, forward strand.
CGATCTGATTTATATCATTAAGTTAGTAAGTATTGTTTAAAAGTCGTGTCACCGCGCTGAACATAAATACTATTTTCAGCGTTGTATTATTTTTGTAATAGAGCGTTTAAAAATACGCACGACCAAAAACATCGCATGTAAGTACGAGGTCCCTAAAGCTGCCACCAGAGCTCTGAGCCTTTAGCCAAGCAGCAATCGTTTCTACAAACGATAATGCTACGACACTATCCGTCTCGCGCTCGCTAACCAGTTAAAAAAGGGATGAACGTATTAGCGTTTCTACAAGCATTGACGCTATCGTCACTTGGTTGGAACTGTGAAGTAGCTAAGCGATACGCGAAAGAAAGTTTGATTTTTGAAGGCTTCTCACAGCAGAGCTATCCTATTAGTGAATATTTTTAAATCGGCAAAAACATATATTACTAGTTATATACTCTCTAGTACACCAAATATATTTAGTATCTGAGCAAATAATCACGTCAATCCGTTGCTCCGTTGTAGTATAAATATAGGTCGAACAAACAAATACTTTTGCATGTGCAACAATGGTTGTATGCCAATGCATTATCAGACGATCCCTAACTTTTTATATTGATATATAATATGCAGATACCGCTTGAAACCTATAACTTAAACATCAATGTAAACATGCAAACGGATGCCCCTAATTATGAATCGCCCATCTTCACGGATAGATAGGTAATTGCCCAATGGCCCTTACGTTTTAAAAAAAATACCCAATCTAGTACGGCTAAAAATTAATTTTCTATAATTATTATAAAATTACATGCTTCTGTGTGTTATGACGTCCGTCATTAAACCGTAAACGATGTGAATTTGCATGGAGCCTGCGCATTGTATATTTAAATTTAGCATGGAAATGCGATGGTCGTGAGAAGCTTGCTATTTTTATAAGGCCAAGAGTCTTCTGAAGCGTGTTGACATGATGGCTTAATTACGAAGCTCTCTGCTCGTAAGAAAAGACACGGTAATTTGGTGTGTAATTAAAGACCACAAATGTTTTAACAGCCAACTTTAATGGCGTTTATGTGGTCTGCTAATGCATTTTAAAAATCAGCAATTGTTGTATAGTTTTACCCTAGGAAAATCTTTCCTTGGCTTTCTGTCTACTGCTTTTTACTTAGCACCGACAGTAACTTACACGACGCTATAAAGCGGTCGATGAATGCCCATTAATAATTAGCTTATGGCGCTATTGTCTCGAGGCGTCCCGTCCACTCCGGGGGACCGGTTCATTTCAAGTAATTAAAGAGGCGTTGCATTATTTTTTTATCTGTTCATCGTTCATACTGACTTTGTGTGACTCCAGAGATATTTCATTAACATTTTATTAATACGAGTCACAAACCTGATCCAAAAGTAACGCGTGTTTATTTTATTTTTGATTGTTTTAGCTTCTGATTGAGGCCGATGATAATTCAATAAGACAGTGAAAAAATGTAACTGTACTTTTTCAAAAGTTAATTGATTAAAGGCCAGGCATTTTTTGTATTCGATGTTTTTTGTTACCGTCTTTAGAATGTGTATTATTTGTTATATGAAAGTTTATTTATTGATGATGAGGATGACTAAGCACGATTGGCAAATAATTGTCTAAGTTCTGACTAACAACGAATATATTGACCGTTAGGCGGTTCTCACGGCCAACGGGAAAGTAATGGTGGAATATGATCTCGCCAATTATACTATATTGACGGCCATATTCTACGTTCGCAAATAATATACTAATAAATTATTAATTGAGAAGTAAGGACTAATAAATGAAAATCAAAGGCTTAGGTACTCATGGTAATAATCACTTAGTCATGCACAGTTAATTTTTTGGGTTCGTTTGACATGTTTCGGTCGGCGTCTTTTATAATCTTCCCAGAGAGGCGACAGCGGAGCGGATTGACTAAACTATCGTTAGGATGGCTGATTTAGTATCAATAGCGTGTAGATGCGTGTCTTATGTGAACGGTATAGAGCCGGTCTGCCTGAATGACATATTGGTGCGTTTGGTAGGTACAGCCGTGGTACAGCCGTTCTAACAGGTGTCATGGTTTAGTAAGTAAACTATCATTAAGATGGCTGATTCAAAGATAATTATGATACTATTGATAGTAGTTATAAGTGCGCACAGTATAAAAACCGACATAATTCGTTGGTGTGTGTAGTAGATATAGCCGTTCAAAGGTACTTATTCTTGTGTACCTTGACGACGCAATTACTTTGTCACTACAGAGGCTAATTGCGTCGTCCAGATACAATTGGCTATTTGACTAGTGTCAAAATAAATTATTTTTACACTACCACTAAATCAAGCTCTCATCTTATTCTTATTTTTATCCATCTTATCCTCCATCTTATCCTTATCTTCATCTATATCTTTATTTTTATGCCCATAGTCTTATAGAAAGTGCATTAATGTCGTAATGTACACTTTGACGACACGAATCGCACGCAAAAAAGAAATGGGAAAGAAATTCGATAGGACATGTACCTATGTACCAACCAGTGCAGTGTACCTATTGGATCCATTTTATGTGGAAATCTAGGAATAAGTAAATGCTGAAATGGCTCAAATTCTTTTGTTTTAATGTGCCAAAATATAAAAAATCAAAAGATAAAATCCCATAGTATCTCATGAAGTGTTATAATAAGTCTTCTGTTCGACTCAAAATTGCACCTACCTAGAGGCTTAGCGTCTCCTTGCGCCGCTACCCGCTGTGAATTATGATATGCATCTTTAAATGTCTCCAAAGCCATAATAAGAAAACTGAAAGAAGCTATTATACCTTAACTTTCCTTTTCACAGCGAAAGTGTGCCAGTTTATACTAAAAAGGCTTAGCGAATGCCTTAAAGCCGCAACAATAGAAGCGCTTAAGGTTTAAACTTACAGAAAAAAACATTACATATATCAATAACAATAGGAGAAGTGCAAGGTTTATTTGTGAATTTAGTATTTCGTAATATGATAAAAACAAATTTAATAACTTAGGTAATTTAAAAGCTTTCCTCCTGCAACAATAATGCACGACTTTTTTTTTCAACACTTGTAATCTGATACTTTTGCAGAAGCTTTATGCCTATTTACTACTACTGTTATCAAAATAAGATGTAAAATAAAAATAACTTCTAATCATTAATTAATAATTACCCCCACATTGTTCTTTGAAGCAGTAATTTAAGACAAGTCTTTTTATAAATATTTAGATAAGTTTTTATATTGCCTGTTCTGACTGTAAAATATTACACATACACCTACTCGTATTATAACTACACGATTAAAAACACCAAAAGGCAAATAATATACTTGTATAAGTGTTGGATTTGATTGCTTATATGCTCATTTTAGCGAGTCCAATAAGTAAAGTATCATATTATTTCCTGAGAAAACACCGCTGAGAGATAGTAATAATGTCGCCGAGGCGATTTCATAAGTGATGCGATTCGCCGATATGGGCGCGGAACACTAAAACGGGTATTCGATGCGTACTTCTTTTTTATATTGATTGTGCGTTTAGTGGTCATTGCACCTTATTTTCTAGCATGACTCATTGTAATGCTTAATCACATTACATATTTCATGAGAACCGAGCTGGCCGCTCGATGTTTCATCTGCGACGCGATGCTACGGCTAGATCGAATCTCCAAGTATATTCGTTGAATAAGTAGAACCGGGATTGTCTCTGACTCGGGACTGATCGACCCTCCGCAGTCCCCAGAACCTGTGAACCCAAGGACATTATTCCGCAGAACTTAGAAATCAAAATAACTCCGATGTTACATCTATTTCAAGGATCTGATGCCTCGTGACAGATGCCTGTCAATCTTCGATTATGCAGTTCGGTTTATTTGTTCGCCGCTATTCCCTCCGCGTGTGCCTACTCGCAATTCCAGGTACCTAGCTGCGCTCTGCGTTATTTTATGAATATTTCATATTATTGTAAACGACTTTATCTTTACCACAATGTTGTATTCAACGTTTCAGTTTTATGGTGCTTTGAAACACTACCGGTTTATTGGCGTCATGTAGCGGCACAGGGACATTTTGCATGTTTTTGTGTTTGGAATGACCATATATTATAGTAAATAATAAAAATATATTGACTTTGAGAACACAGTTGTAATGGGTTGATAACGTTTTTTTCAAAGTATAACGTAAAAACTATTTACTTTCGCGTGAACTCATACTTACCTACCTAACCTGTTAAGCTCGCTACGTGTGCTTAATACAGGCTTAAATGGTTAGCTTCAGTTTTTTACACAATTTTACGTTGGTGTCTAGACCAGGTAGGTCTTAATCTTAGGATCTTTTTTAGTATCAAAACAATGAGGTCTTTGAGGAGTCTGCTAATGGTTTATTTTGCGAGAGACACGTGCAAGTGTCGCGTGCCGTCGCAGGCGCACGCCGATTTAATCTCGGGCACGAATGTCGACGTGAGGCGTGCCCCTTCACACGTGATAGCGCCGAGCGAACTTTACTCGGAGATCTCATCTCTTTGATGTCCAGCCAGCTTCATACTGCTCAAATACTCGGTAACAATAAATGTCTTTTGTGCAAACATTTTCCTTTTCCAAAGTATTTTAAACTATTTTAACGTACTGCTGATTACGTTTACCTACCTAAGTATTTTATTTTCTTTGAGTTTTAAACATTTTTGTGCTCATTATCAAATAATTCGAAGTGTTTCCAAATCCAACGAACTGTCCTAAAAATTTGCAAACCTGTATTGTGTGTAAAATACCTATGAGTATCATTTTATTTTACTTATTTAATTGTTTCCGTTTTTTCGTTATAACGAAATTCTTACATTCGTAAATTTTATTTTACTGATAAGTTTTTTTTAATGTAAAATGTGAATTTGTTACTCACTCCCCATCATAAAACAAAAAACCCATTTATAATTGGTACAGTAACACAAAATGTATCATAAACATAACCATATGAAAAGCAAAACCTACATTCTAATCGGATGCTTATCCTTCATTGAATAAGTCTGTTTCATGAACTACTTTAGCAACATTGTGTTAAACTTCAGTAGCTAATCACTGCACTGTACTGCTCTTTCTTACAACTTACGACCTTATTGTCACTATCCTATTTAATAAAAATAAACGTTATTGATTGCTTCTTTCGTAGAATTATCTTTCTGTACATAGGTACAGCTTGTATAGTCAACGTCAAAAGTAGATACTCACTTTTGTACTTTATCGCTTTAACATATTTTATGTTAGTATAGAGCCAAGGTACACAAGTGTGTGTCTACTTTTGATGTTGACTGTACCACTGTTCACTAAAAGTAGCAAAAACTTTCCACTGGATATTAAAATTTATGCCACCTTATCCGGTGAGCCCCGAGTAATAGGCGCCATAATTCTAAGTTGTCGCTGTATTATCATCATTGGAAATTGCAACGAATGTAACTAGACATTATGCCTTGAGCTTCAAGTCTTGTGTTGTTTGAAGTAGGCATAGATTCCTTTGAATATTTTATTTCTCTAGTCTTGCTTCTTTCTGGCTGGTTAGGTCATCTTGTAGTATTGAGGATTTAATCCGTGATCTTCTGATACCGCGCTTGGTTCATGTGATACTATTTTCGAGATGTTTGATTTAGTCTTGTTCAGTATCTAACATAGATTATGGTAAATGAGAATAACCTTAGCAATACGTATTCATTGTGCCCTCAAAAAATTCTAATAGGGACTAATATTATTATTCTTAGAGAAGTATAGTGTTTTCTTTCCACGACAGGGCATCTCGCCATGTACGAGGTAAATTAGCCGAAATGAGGCGGGACTTTGTGGATAGAAAACTTACTTTTCCCCAAAGTTTCCATTCTCGAATTTTATTACATTACATCTCTGAGTAATAGTTATTAAATCAGCGCTACCTTTGTATACATATGTATGTATTATAATTGTATAGAGTCCCCTTTGCAGAAAAAAGGTCTGGTTGCAAATTCAACTACTGGATTTGGCACGCAAATTAGTAGGGGAGACCGGGGATGGTTGACTATAGGGGCAGGTTGACTATCAAAAACTCGTCCGACGCAAAGGCCTTGAGCCAACCAATAAGGCACGAGAGTCCGCCACCTCCCCCGGTGACTGAGCGGGGGGAGGTGGCGGACTCTCGTGCCTTATTGGTTGGCTCAAGGCCTTTAGGTCGGACCAGTTTTTGATAGTTAGTCAACCTGCCCCTATAGTCAACTATCCCCGGTCTCCCCTACGTACGCAGTTTTTCCTTTTCATTCCAATTAAATTTAAACGAAAAAACAATTGAATAGGCTGAAATACCCAAAACATGTAGCATCCATATGCTTTATATGGCATTCGCCTTATTTCCGCCGCTGAACACGGCAAAGCACTCAAGACAATGTCTTCATTTAAATTCCACCCCGTGTACCTAATAGCGGTTGGTCAGCACGTTGCAAATGTATTGGCCTATAAATACGCTTCTGTATAGCAATTAAAGTTATTATGAGCCTCATTATACCAGTCCCACGATTATGCATTGTTCCAGGCGGCATCTTAATTATGCGGAGAAATAAAACAAAATATATATTTCAGTATTTATTTGTATGTAAAATTGATTTGGCCGGATGAGTCAGGGAGTACGTAACATTAATTAAATTATTGCAACCATTTCACTTTCAAGGCACTAGTAACATAGGTAATGAATTGGCTTAAGAAAAAAGATAGCACGACATATTCGCATATTTCAATTATATTAAGAATTTATTAAATAGCTATAATTCAATGTTCAGACATAAATTAAATAAAAAAGAAACTATGCTAAATTGAATAAATTACGATGTCGGGACGGCCGTCAATCCATCGTCTCTTGACTTAGGTCGCACGTTCGGTTATCTACTTAAAAGGTACAAAAATGTTACTTTTTACTTATCACTATCATTAAATCAGGCTTACACTACTTTTTATTTAAAAAAAATATGGTACAATACGTTGTCGGACTTCCGCAAATGGATGGCCGAGCGTAAAGTGAACGAATGGGCGACGTGATCTCGATAACGACTCGGGGCCGCGGTCCCGCCGACGACGGCGGAGATGGGGACAAGCGAGCGTTCAAAGCATACAATTCAGGCACTCAACAGGCTGACAGATCGCACCGCGTCTCGCATCCATCCACAGTCGCGCACGCTCCTCTGGTCGTCCCCGCCTCGGCGTCGCGCGCGCCCGCTCCGCGCGCCCGTACGTAGCTCGCGGGGCGGCCGCACTCGGACACTACCATTAACTAACCACTGTCGTCGTCCTCCACTCCAAAAAGATCGACATCATTCCCACAGAATGATACAGGCCTTTGTGAGTAAAAACTCGACTGAGGTTTAAAACTAACATAAACTACTATTGCGAACGCTGATCACGTCGACATGTCTCCGTGGACTCAGAAGTGCCTCTGGTGAGCACGAGAAAAACTGGCATCGTAGACTTTGCAGAGAGCTGAGGGAGCGTTGGGTCCGGGGAGGAGTTCAGCAGCCTTGGCGGCCGCGCGTCGTCGTTGCCAACTGCAGGTCCACGCAGCGAGGACAACTAATTGTGCAGCTAGGAAAGCAGCGGCTGCCAGCATAGCTCCTGCAGCGTTCACGCATGTCATCTCTGTTTCTCTAACAAATACGGAATCTTCAGTGACGTTCTTAGCGCGCTGCTTGTCGAAACCGAACTTGTCGGTGATCTGAATCGTCTGCACGAGAAGCATATCGTCAGTTGGCGCGGCGGGAGTAGAACGCCTCTTCCTGCGTCCGTAAGACGTGACGGAGCGGAGCTCGTTCGGTCCGCCGTCGCACTGGACTGGCTCGCACGTCGGCATGCAGGGAGTCACCAACGCACGGAACTGTACTACTTCAGACGATGGGAATTTGAAGGCGTCGAAGTGTGACAGCAACATCTGCAACAAGCATAAGTAGGTTTAATAATTTGCGTGTATCAGTAAAAAAAGTTTGGGTGTCTAAACAGTTTTTACTGTTAAACGCATTCCAACAACACGTATAACATTTTAATGAAATCTTAGAAAAACTGTTAAACTTCTCGGCTTTTTTAAACCACGGCGCAAGCAAGGGCAGAAAATTAACCTACTGACAACGCAAATGGCAGGGCCATGTTAGGTCATTTGAAATGCTCCATCAAATATCGGTAGTAATAAATATGATGAATATTTTTTTTGCAAATAATCTCCAAGATCATTAAATATATAATACAAGTAGATATTTCTTTGCGCTTACCTTTCCGCTCATAGATGATTTGAATAGAGGCCCCATAATGAAGTGATCTGTGGGGCAGCCGTCGCTGTCGATGAGAGTGATTTCACTAGAGTCGACACCATCCATAGCAACAAGCTCTCGTACGAAGATTTCGAAAGGCGAGTTCGGGTCCATAATTTCGAAGCGCAGAGCCTGTAAACAAATAAAATGTAATATATAATGCATCCCAAGTATGAAATACCTTCGAAAAAAGAGCATAAATTATAGCGACTTACCAAGGGATCTCCGACTTCAGCGGAAGCAATGATGTCGTCTCCGCTCCTGTCCGTAATTCTCATGGCTACGTTGGGTGAGTCGACAATAACCTCCTCCGACAGACCAGTCTGGATATCTCCGGTGATTCCGAGGTCGACTTCATTGGCTACCGTCTTGTTAGTAAGGTCGTACTGGCAAGTGACCGCAAGTCCAAGATCAGAAGATGTGACGATCGTGTCGTGGTGTTGAATAACGACGTCGTTAAGGTATCTGAAGAGAAACAAATTATTTAAAAGACTAAATCATATACTTTGGATGCCCTGAAACTCTCGCTCTGAAGTCGTGGCAGGATCGGCATAAAGGGTCAATGCTATCGTATTTTCGAACTTTAGTGTTGTAATTAGAGGCCACATATTACTGAAAGAGAGACTGAGTTAAGGTGAAATTTACCTGCCCAATCCGTTTTGCTTCACGTTGCACTCGATATTGTTGTATCCCATGTGCAACTCGAACTCCAGGCTTTGCTTGACATCGACGACGCAAGAGTTGGGGCTGCCCTTGGCGTAGATCTTTCCGTCGAACAATTTGGATGTTTGGATGCGCGCCACCATGTCACCGGCGCGGCAGTCGATGGACACGTTGTAGCAGGAAGACAGTTCATACGTTGCGGCTTCAGGTACTTCCAAGTAAGGATCCTAAAAAGTAGAACAGCGTCATATTATGTAAAGATAATTCAAAATTAAGCTTATTAATTTGGTCAACTTCGCCGATTTACATTTTATGGTTTACTATTATAATGCAGCTTTTAATGTTTTGTGCTATATTATCTACCTGAATGTCGGCAAGAGTGGCACGGGAATGATGCGAAAGACGGCAAACGTGGTCCCCAGTGTCTCCGTGATCATAAGAGTGACAACGGAATGGTGAGTTTAGACAAAGCTCCCTGCATTCCTCTACTGTTTGAACGTCCTGATACACAGAATCCACGGTCTTCAAAATGCGTCCTCCCATCTTTTTGAACTCGCACAGTTTTGTAGGTTCTTCGACGCAATTGTTCTCCAAATAATCCGTATCTGCAATAAAGAGATTGATTTTAATTAATGCTTAGCTATAAAAGTTAATTATAGATAAAACGCCGAGTAATAAAAAATCCAATTACCTTCGTTTTGCTGGAAGGAATTGGTCCCAGCCAATGTGATGCGGTCCATGTCGGATAACACGCATTCTCCTGTTTTATTATTATAGTTCGCCGATCTGAAACAATGTTTCACGCGGTTTAGCATTGGCTATGATGTTGTTTTTTTTTTTAAATAGCTGTGCGAACTTTCCCAAGACGTTAACCTAACCGCATAGTACATACAATTGACGCGTTTTTGCATGAACGTCTATTTTCTGACGACTTAATGTATGGTAATTACAAATTGTTTAAAGTAAATTTAGCACTCTTATTGGAGATTATCTTTTGGAAATCTTTTTTGTTTTAATGTCAGTAATTTCGGTGTTTTTAAATTAGTCATATATAGTATTATTTGATCAAATATATCAGTGTACAAACAGTGAGACAAGCTTCATAATATTAACGATTCGAGTTTATGTATGCCATTTACTTCCCGACCACCGACCTACCTACTACGCTATGGCATCGATTTTCGCTACCTGTTGATTTAATTTCACATCAAACAGTATTATGACAGCGGCGTGAGTAAGCATTAAGAATTTTATTTACATTGATTTAGGTCTTTTTGTGTTAAAATGCCAGTAAACAGAGTGTTATAAGGTTCAATAATCCAAAATACATGACATAAGTCCGTGTCTATTTGTTCCTTTTAATGACTATACTAAAATTCATAGCTGAACTTCTGGAGGATTCCAAATTTCTTGATATTTTTTTGAAGGCAGCGTCTTTTAAATATACCGACCCTAAATGATTCCTTTGTTTTCTTTTGTTTTATTAAGTGACCACCCGCGAGTGTATTATCGTGGTTGATCTCGCTCAGTATTTTCTCTTGATGCGCAGGCGATCCCGATCGCATGACCTCAGTAACCCGCGGGAACGCATTTTCTCAAAAGATAGCGCAAATGTCTCGTGTCCGGAGTCAGACCGCTCCAATAGCCTTTTTGTGGCCATTTGTTAGTCTCGTATCAAACACGATTTCGACTTTTGTTTTCCGTTTATTTTCCTTGGAGAAATTACTTTCGTTTAGTCGGTGTTTTGCTGATTAAGATCTGGATATGGTCATCATTTCTTGTGGACACGATTGATTTGATTTGTCGCTTTCTCTATCTAAATCTAGTCTTCCGTGAGACGGAAAAACTGACTTGTGTTGGCTTTTACGACTCTCCGTCCTTATAAGATTGGTAATTAAGTACTTGTAATGCGACGCCCTTGTCGTATAATGATGTACTGAATCGTCGCAATGTTTAATTTAAAAATAAAGACTCTCTTTGAGGCCTTATTATATATAAAATTTAAAATCTAATTTCTTCATAATATCCTTTTTAACGCTCTTCTTTAAGTAACTCATATTCAGTTTTGTCTCGACTCCAGATCGATATTTTTTGATTCGATAATTTCATTAAAATAAATTAATAATAAATTTGTAGTTAAGACCATAATGAAACTGACCAACAAATTCAGCTTCGCACACATTCTTAAAGTAGTAGTTGTTTAATACTAGATGATAAAATCTCAATATACGAGTACAATACATTGTAACTGATAGAACCCAGACCACGTTAACCTTATGGTTCCAAATTAGTATCAGATCGGTACGCAATATAATATCCATTCCAAACCCCGCTCTGGTGGTCCCAGCTTAGTGAGCAAAGAATAGGCCATTTATGTACCATCATTTCTATTAGTTATAATTTAAGCTCTGAGATTTTCCGATATGCCTTGAGGCTCGTCTAAATATGGATTGAAATAAATTGGCCGGATGCTGCAGTTAAGACGTTAAATTTTATTGCATATCGACTGTCGAAGCTTTATTGAGGTAAATGAATTTAAAATCGAGAACAAATGTTTGAAAACTTAGAACAATGTGTTTATCAGTTATCGTATCGTGGAAGCAGGAAGCGATAGGGCAGGCCGCTCCCACACGGCGGCCAGTGGGGGCCCTCCACGTCCGGGGAATATTTGCCAAACGTCGTGACTGTCGACGATCGCGATGCGCGCCGCCCGGGGTGCGCCGCCACCGCCCGCTCGCCTCAATGGAGATACGACGATTTGTACCCAACCCAACGGTACACGTGTCAAACGATACCCCACTACGACACGACCAAGTAAAATCGCGCTATAATCGCATAATTTTTAACGGAAAATCCGAAGGCGCGAAGTCGTGGAATTACTTAGTGTACGACCTCCATTTCTTCAGCAAAAAGCTTTTGGATGAATTTCACCGTTACTCGAGTCTCGAGGCATACGACGAAAAGTCATTACAAGATGTGGACGCGCCGGCCATACGTAACGTTTTCAATCGCTGCACCGAATGTGAATGTCGGATGCAGGACACTATTTATGTTAATGATATCAAAAACCGTACAAGGATATAAACACAATAGGACAGTCGTGTTCTGCTACATTAGACGCCTGAGACGCAGGCCGTGCAATTGGCCTCCCTACTTTGTTTATAATGCTCGTTTGTAGGATTCAGAAACGAAATGGCTACCAGGAAGACGCCGTGACTTACCCAGCGAGGTGCGCGGCAAAGATGTGCCGCAGGTCTAGCCATCTACGGCGCGCGGTGAAGTCTGATTGACTTCGTTATCGGCCCTAACCGTAAACATCAAGCATATGGGCCAGAATGTCAACCTAATGAGATGGTTTTGTTTATAAAACTGGCTCAATACAGATGAAGTGATTGTTCGAAATGATTAATGGCGAAGAATATTCAGTAAAGCCTGGGAATAACAATTGACTAGTTACGGGTGCCTGTCCTTGATGCGATTTGACGCGGGTCACTGAACGGATCTGATTGAATAGGATAGAGACATGACCCGCTACAACGTCTATTGTCCTGTCTTGTTAGCGCGATTGTATTGGTCAGTTTGAAAATTTCACTAAGCTTACGTCAAAATATTATGCATGTGTTGTTTTGGTTTTTAAATCAAGGTGTGACGATGTAACTAACAAATCGCACCCCCAGTACAACACTGTATTATGTCGAAAAATTTCAACATAATTTTTTTATATTGCAATCACTTTGATATACCACGAGATAACGATTTTTCGGCGATTCTGAAAACATGAAATATTTTGATATAGTGCAGTGTTGTACTGGGGGTGCGAAATATTGACGAGTGTAAAGAGGACAGAGGTAGTTAATTGGCCACAATTTTAATGTCAAAATTAAAGTTCATAAAAAAACACTAAGTCATCTGTAGAATTTAATACAGAAAAAGGAATCCACTGCAAATACTTCTAAGATCCATTCTTGTAACAACTGCCATTCGTTTCCTGTAGCCAACGCACTGAATGCATCGACAGTTTAATTAGCTGCAATTCCTCGTCAGCCATTAACCGTTCTCGTATTCAGCAAAAATATTGTTAGTAATTTTAATTGCTTGAACATTATTCGCTGATACTCTCGGATTGTTAATTTACCATTATACTGAGCCATTTTTATGTTCATTTTATTACTCGTTTTAACAGACTATCGCAAAAGAAATATCCATTTATTTATTTCCTCTAAGATGTATTATTTAGTTAAAGACTGCCTTTTACAAGCGTTATTACGCTATTTCATATGAAAGCGAAATTACAAAACGCCTTTTTGTAATTAAAGTAAAATTAAGTTCTTTGATTATTCTAGCCAGCCCTTGAAAAATTTGATGTTGTAAAATATGCTTGGGTCTAATTGGCTTACAACAAGTTGCCAGTTTTGTTCTAACGATTGTATATTGTTTGTTTTGTTTTCTGAATTGCATTGCATTTAGTTTATAAGAGTATCGGTCCGAGTAGCACACAATCGCGTTCGGTCGGTGTGAGAGAGTTCATAGGTCGGCCGGCCCGCCCACCGCACGCTCCACTTTGTTCATTTCTTTAAAAATCATTTATAAATGCCTCACATCTGTTAATCTTTCGTGATAAAATCTGCTTAATTGTACCACAAAAATATTCAAGTATTACCTAAGTTTTACATAGCAATCTGATTGGAATAAGTTACAGATAGAACATTTGGGAAATATTAAATCTCTGCGCATAACGTACACGTGCAGTCTTATTGAACACGAAATCAAGTTAAAGCATCTCCAGGGTCATAATTTCCATTATCATAGCGAAGTAGGCTAAGGGTTTTGAATTTCCATATAGCTAACAATCATGCTGTCTGCCGCAAACGTGATGGTTTTCAGAAGCAGGTAGAAAGTTTCAATTTTCCTTCACATTGAATAGAATTGTCGATAAACCTAAATTCGAAATTTAGCTTCCAATTATTTACGTATTTGATAAGAACTGACGTTCAGACTTACAATTGCAACGACGAGGAACTTGTTTGGTATAATTTTGAACTAAATATAAAATGCGGTCAAAGAAACTTTGAAATCTTTTACATAAAAACGTCTAGACTAAAGGTTCACATGACTACTTTTAACCAACTTGTTTTCCCTTCAGTTAAATTATTGCTGATTGCAATTAAGTCATTTTTCAATTGAACATTAACAAACCTGCAGACAAACTCGTTTTCGCCGAGGCACAGGTCGAGGCACATCTGCCTCGAGCCCACAGTGTGGGTCCTCTTGCCGCGCCCCTTCAGGTGATAGCCGCGGACGCGGTCGAAGCACCACGCTCGCTCGCACGGCCTCACCCCCAAACAGGACTTCTGGGCGTATATCGTGAACACCGGGAACTGGGACTTCGTCAACGCACCTGCAAAAATACAACGGTTACACTGTCGGCAGACACGATCGTTACTCCTTTACAAAGTGACATAGTCACGACTCGTCATAACATTTAAGTAACCGGCCAACGGCAGCCTGTCACGAATAGAATTGTCAAAGTTACCGTAACAGATAGACTTTTTTAATTTTCTTGGAATTTTGACATTATTCAAGCTTCTTTTTATTGGCACGAGCTGGCGTGATGAATTCCGTACAATGCGGTTCATTGTGAACGTCACTTTCCTGCTGACGATTGAAGTTTCAGAATAAAGACCTTGCGAACAACAAAATTTCGTGTAATCTCTACAACTTACTTAATTTTGTTACAGACAGAGCTTCATTATATCACAGCACTCGTAACTTGTATGTATAATCATTAAATATTTTACGCTCTAAGACGAGACGCTATGTGATCAAGAAGCGCGTTCAACCTTAGCTAATTTAAGGAAATTTACACAGACCCGAGCGATCAGTAATTGGATCCCACAGCTCAGTTCCCCGAATCGAACACTGGAGTTGAGATCGTTTTGTACGCTTTAATTCAATATGACCGATAATACTAGAGTGCATCAAGACTCTTGCACTGGTATGTTAAATCTTTGAAATTACCTTTGCGCGAGTTGAGGCATGTCTTTTATAATCTTACATAAGTATGTATATCGTCTTAAAGCAAGTTTTCATTACGTGTTACCTTCGTGTAATAATTTAGATTAATGTAATATTTGTGAAATTCCGCACTCGGCAAGTAATATGAGCAAAAAGCGGTCCATAATGTTCGTTAAGTAGACAATCAATTAGTAAGGTCGTTCACACAATGGCTATCACGATTTAACCATTTCATTCCCGTCAAAGCGACTTGCTGATTTATTTGAGGTGAGATTGTGGTTTGAGAGAAACGTTTTCTAGAGCAACATTGAATTATTTTTTTTGCTATTTTTTCGAAGTCTTTTAAATATATTAAATTATATGGTCACTGACCGTTTCAGCATAATAAACTGAATTAATTAGCAACTAGCTTTGCCCGTGGCCGCTGTCCGATGTCCTGGGATAAAAAATACCCTTTGTTCGTCTCCAGGCTGTAGGTACGTCTATCGGTTTTAGGTTAGGTTACATATTTTCGCATTTATAATATTAGTACTTAAAGATAAAGATGGCTCGTGCGTTATGGTCTGTTAGCTTTTATAACAAAGGTCTACTACATGATTCATTTCTGCAATGTAGGTAAGTGCAATAATTATTAATGGCACTACACGCATCTAAACACGCCGGCGCGTGTCATGCATGAACGGTACGCAAAACTGAAAGGATAAATTTAATGAAGAGCGAGTGCTTAGCACGGTACTCGCGCATAATTACAATATTTACATATCGCTCGCTAAAGGTCAAGACTCTACCGGCGTTTCAAATAACTAATATCCGAAACGGCAGTAGGTCAAGTTTTCCTTTTCGCGGTGAGAGTATTTATATTTTTTCGTATAAGGCGAGGTCAGCGCGCACAGTCATGCCGCTATCGGCATTCAAATCATGTGTCGAAGCAAAAAAATGAACGCGCACATTCGAGAACTCACACCTCCATGTCGGACAAACGAGAGTGCTCGCGACATCATTGTGTATCTGGGTTCACACCTGCCGCGTCCCATATACCATACACCAAACGAGGCTATTGTGTTTTTACACGCGTTTATTAATTTGGTTCGTCTTCTCAGAACAATCACGTGTAAACATGGTAAAAATAATCATCTTTCACCGTTAGTTTCTCATTGTACCTACACGTTATGTTTTTTTAATGTTTTGCTTTAAACCTACTTAATTTTTAGGGTTCCGTTCCAACAAGGAACCCTTATGTATACATTCGCCATGTCTGTCTGTCCGCGGTTTAACTCAGGGACTCTTGGTACTACAAAGCTGTAATTTGGAATAGTTTAACATTTAAATTACGCCGACAACGCTGTAAAATTAAATCTTGAAAAAAAATCTTTTCGGGACCTACCTACCTCCCGTACATGTAAAGCAAAGGTAATGTTTTTTTTTTCATTATAATATCGAGTGACGTATTATTGGATGGCGCTTAAAAATATATTATGGAATATTATTATGAATTTTTAGATTTGTGGAACCGTTTAGGAAATATTGAACTCAAAAAGTGTCTTTTTCGCTTGGGTGGCGCGTCCTACAGCCAAAACTACAAATAATAAAAATCTGAAAAATATCTCAAATGAAAGCACATATAACAACTTATTTTCTGTGTTCTTGCAATAAAATTCATTCATTCATTCATGACGAATTTAAAAGGAAAACTATCACGACTTAGTAGACTTTTTGGTTCTTGAGTTAAAGACGATTAAAATGTTTATACCAACCGAAAATCAGCAAAGATAACTTTAACTAGACAATTTGCTAATATTTGTGTTATTTTTGCAGATTGTTGTTTGTGTTTGTAAGAACGGTGACGGAACCCTACACTGACCATGGTCCGGTTTTTGTTTAACTTATTGAGTGTTATTTGAATTCATTATCGTGTTTACTTGCGTTTAACAAGCTATAAGTTGATTGCATGCATTAAGGCTTTTCCTATGAATCTATTTGCGTCTCGGTAGCATGTTTGGAATAAGAAGGTATGAATAATGACTCACCAGGCAGCTGGTCGGAGTCGGAGCTGAATAGCACGCAGAGGCCGGTCTCGTAGTTGACCGCGCGGCAGCTGTCGTTGGCCTGGCACTGCTCGAGGCAGTCGGTCAGCATGAGCGTGCCCGGGATGTCGTCCAGTATGTGAGACGGCGCCGAGAAAACATACCTGCACATTAATTACCACTATCAACTAATGCGCGGATTATGTTACCACTTAACCTATCAAGTAGATATAGATCAAAGATTTTTTGCATTTTTTTTTCTCCAATGCCGTTTTAACGGATACTTCAATCTATTTATTCGTTTTATCTCTCTTAGCGCAACGATAGGAATTACTTAAAAAATGCAGAAATGATGTCGGATCTTGATACGTCTGCTTGTCCCGTTGCGAGGGCTTAATAGGTTTAATTAGCCTCGCAATTATCGGTCAATACTCCTCTTACGTGCTACCTGTTGATCGTGTAAATATACGACCGTGTGTATATTAATTGAGATACACCTCAAAAAATTACCGCCGTTGTAATTGAAACTTTCAAGAAACTCATTCATTAATTTTACATTACAATGACTTTGTTGTTTCCTTTTTTAATAAGTATTTTGCATCTTGTAATAGTTGATATAAAAAAACTCTAAACGTAAAATAAACTGGTCAGAAAATATCATATTTTAAACATCTGACATATGTAAGTGTATTATTAATGCCATTAGGCATTAAATCCGCCATTTGTGCTTATTTTTGTGCAATAAAAAATATAATTATGTATGTATATTGAAAAAAATTCTATTGCTCACCCGGTGACGAGTTCAAAGCCTATCATTTCTGAATCACATTCTTCTAGTGAGTTTGCGGGCGCTGAGGGGGCAGATGCGCCACTCGGTGCCGAGGGAGGAACACCTCCTGACGCTGTTTCTGGTACTTCAGCAGGCACTGCCGCCGCTGGGGCTTCAGACGACGTTTCAGGAGGAGGTGGCGCTCCAGGATTCTTGTAATCTTGTGGAGCGGCTACAACTGTCTGCTCCGGAGAAGCAGATTCAACCGCTATATTGTCTTGAGGTGGCGCCTCAGCCGCTGATCTTAAAGTTCCTTCGAACTTCTTTGCGGCATCAACGGCGCATACCACCAACATAAAACTGAGTAAGAGGCGCATTGTGTTCTCGGTAAGACGCCGTGGCAATATTCCTTATCTGTAACAACACAAAAAAAACGGTTTATTATCTAAACTTTCAGACAATATTATCGCTATTTATGCACCAATATCTAGCCAATTCATTGCTCTAAATATCTTTAAATTGTGCTGTATTATTTTAATTGAACACTTGAACGATATTGATTTCGCGACTCTCACGAAATGTGTGTCATCAAGACACTTGGTCTACAATCGTGACTAAAGACTAAAAGCATGTCTTTGACCATATTCGGGACTGATGTGACTGTGATAGCTCGACTTTAGGGTTTCTTTGGCAACATGAATCTCAGATAGCATTTTCATAATCATAGGTTGGTTGTGGGAAAAAAGGCGTTACAATTATGGTGTTAGCTGAGTGCGTTTAGCATATTAACTGCCTCTAACTGCAATTAACGCGCAACCGCGCTGAGATATATAATTATATATATGACGTGCTATTCACTAACAAAATCGCATATCCATATCATTACTTAACCATAACGTTTGTAATATTTTTTTATTGAATCGTAGCCTGAGTCATGGGAAAGTCACTCATTTGCTCAGTCATTCTCACTTAAAAGAAAATGTAGAGTAAAATGTGCATCTATGTGTCTATTGCTATTGCGTTCAATCTCTCCGCGATCGTAAATAAATCATTAAATAAGCATTACAGTCAACGTTAGTCTCTATTTAGGTCACGCCGGTGTCTTTAAATTTAGGAATTGTACCGATTTTTGTTCACAGTGTTTAGAATAGATTCAGTTGTTCTTTTGATCGATATTATTATCTTCTAACAATATAGAAGTGCGGAGCAGTGAAGTATATCGACGGTCACGTACTACGCGCGTTTCTAACGGTCGTATCTCGTCGTGTTCGTCCGTTTTATTATAGAAATGTCGCTATGCTTCGCTGAAAAAACGAATTGTCTGGCATTGTTAACCTAAGACGACAACTGCCCGATACTAATAACATCTTTCTTACTTTAGTAACGCGACAATAATGATTGGGGTTTGTGTAAAGTAGTTATATACTCTTCTATTTGCCTGTGGTTAACTTGATCGAATTTGTCAGGTAAGATTGCAATCTTAGCTTGGTATTGTTATGGATAGATTGCTCTGTGGGTTGTGTATTTCAATTGGACTAGTTATTGTTAATTTATTTCACGTTTCACACCACAATTATTTATATTATTGGTGTCTGGAGGCGGCCAGGTGCATACGTGCGGTTGAATGCAGCGCCTAGGGAACTCTTATGCATTTCTTGCATAGCAAGGTGTCGCTCACGGGGTGATAGTTATTTGATCAGCACGTCCATTATGAAAATTAAATTACACGTCTATGAACGTCTTTGATATCACAGCGTGTTCAAGTTTTTTTCATGTTAAAATGCATTTGTGAACTGCTCGCTCTTATTTATGTGAAGTGTTCGAGTTCCCGGGGTGAATCTTTTATACATTCCAGATCTTTATAAGATTTTATTTTGATATAAATTGCGTCGTGCTTTTGTGATATAGTTGCCTTAAATAACGTGAACGTGCTGTTAGCCCGACAATATTTCCAAAGTGAAATGTCAACATAGATTCTAGACTCCATTTTAAACAGTTTATAGGAAGGCAAAGTTCAGACAGCTAAAGTAGCGTGGCTTTTGTGAATTGCTTTCAACCATTATTCATTCCATTTTTATACAAACAAGACCTAAATATTGCTTTATGCACAGTCTCGGAAAATATGAATTTCGCAACTCGTGTGTCATTTTCTCAATCATTGTGAGATTTTGTGGTAATGTTTAAGTGGCATACTTAGCCCCGGAGTCACAGACTGCACGCGAAACTGTCATAAAGCTGCCATGCCACGCTGCTGCTTTTTCGCCTCATCAACATTATCTCTTCCACTTAGAACGTGGTTAGAGTTAATTAGGGCCATCTCATTGATCCCATCGCAGACATGGAGCGCTTGTGTTGTGAGGCCATCCTAGTAATATGTTGACCCGACGAAAAGGTCAGGTGCCAACACGGTCCACGCTGAGTGGGTCGCACTGTGCCGATACTATGCGACTCTGTAAAACAACATCGATAGCCTATCCATGCAACTAAGCATAATGTGCCCATTATACGTTTTATACGTGCATAAATATAACTCTTCCTTGTCTAAGCCGATCCTCATGGTTATTGCCAGCCGAATGGCATTAATCGAACTAAATCACGCTTACAGTCGTTAACCTATAAATTGTGTTTTAATTAAGAAATGTATTTCTATGGGCATTGTTTTAAGATTTTATGACGCTTTTATAGCGAAGAAGCGTGCTTAATATTTAATATCTGTTTCCTTTCAACAGGATAAATAAAATCGTGTTTGATTTCTTTTGCTAGATGTATTCTAGTCGGCACTTGTTCGACACCAAATGGTCAACGATTTCTCAGTATTAGTAACAGATTCCAGTATATCTCAGATGTATTCCCATGTTGGGTAGCACTGGCACCGAATGTACGCTAGCCGCCCCGAGCACCGATCAGATGGGGTCAGCGCATTCAATGAGCCGGATGCCTCCAACCTGCTATTTACGTTTCACCATACTAATACTGGTTGGCACACTACGATCGTCGCGTCTTCGTTGTCTTGCTCGACTATCAAGTGATATACTCCGCTTATGTTTTCTCTTGTTTAAAAGCGTCGCGTTTGTGACTTTTTAAGTAGGTTTTTTATATTCAGTTTGCCTTGATGTTTTCGTTGCGATTGTGATGACATTGCATTCTACTAGATTTTGGGTAGATATCTTCTTTTGCCAGCATATATTTTTTACCATCATTAGGGGACAGCTAAGTTTTCACGAAGTTAGCTCGTACACTAAGCAAAAAGTGTGTTTCTACAAAATAAGAAATACTGCCTCACAAAAGTAGGCTAGTTTATTTCTCAGGACGTGTTAATCCTTCCCACCATTAAGTAATCACAGAAGCGATTCGACTTCATCTTACGCTATCTCAAGAGATGAATTGATTTCATCCATCACCACACAATAGCAGGCATGAACAGCTTAATCTACTTGTCTGTGAAGTATTAGGCGTGTCTAAGTTCAACCATTAGGAGTAAACTCGCAGGATTTACATTGAATGAAATTGTTATTTGTTGTTGCTCTCTAATGGGCCGCGGAGGTTGCCTTACGTGCTGACACGGAGTGGAGCGATAGTGCCACTAGGGCCTTAGAAGGAGGCGTCACCGGTCGCACATCAATGTCGCTCATTGTCCAATGCCTATATATGAAATGAAATGGCTTTGATAGTTTTGGAGCTGCGGGCAAGTAACCATACATGAATACGAAGCACTGCTCTAGGGTTAGAGTATTATAACATCGGAGTAGTTAATTTTGTTGTCGTTATCGATAATCGCTATAAAATTAATTACTCCAATATTGATTACTCGATTCAATTTAGCGTATTTTATCTACATCAGATGTCTGGTTTTAATTTAATAAACATTACGTGCTGATACGGAATTCACCGGCTCTAATCCTATAACCATTTGCAGACGGTTATTAATAACACACTTTCGCCTGCAGAGCCGCAAGGGAACTGGCATTGTAGATAATGAGTCCTGGCAGCTAAATTAATGCAAGATAGATAAATCGGCGTTGCATAATGGTAATGTGCGAACTGTCGTGGACTATAACTTCATTGTACTCCGGCCAGGCAATAGAAAATAAAAACGAATAACCACGCCGACTTCGTACTATGATAATTTAACTGCCTAAGAATTCTACCTACCACTCCGCATGGCTGACGTTGTAACATAGGTAATTGCCTTCTTCATTACACGCTGACATTACAGGTTGCTGAGTAATTCTAAGCTCAAAACTTCTAAGAAATCTTACGCAAAAAAGAGTAAGGGAAAAGAATTGTTTAATGACTTGCCTATAATTTTATTGCAGTGAGCATCTCAACCAAGATATTATTTTAGCGACCTGAAAACGCTTGAATGCAAGGAACGCAAGTAAGAAACTAACGTTTTCTTCACAGCCGCTGTGGATATTAAACCACCGTTTAGTCATTTACAAGTAACGTATTTCTATGAAAGGCCACTTAGTAATGTTAGTATTTAAGCGGCTTGTAAATTAGTTGATGCATGGTTTTCTCGGATGTCCCCAGCCGCGAGGGCGCGAGGTTAGTGGGTTGGCGCGGGCCCGGGCTGCGCCTGAGTCTGCGCGATTTACATTAATGGGGGAATCGCGGTTTCTCCGGCCTCGATCGGTGCATCACTTGCTACCGCCTACGTGACTCGCTGTCTTACATTTAATCCGAAATTGTTCAATTAAGACAAGAATTACCACAGACGCGGCTCGCTTATCTGTCCGCCTGTCACAAACTGAAAGCTGCAACGACTGCAGTTTACGCGCTAACTCTCAAATCTTAGTTCCCATAATCGTCAATCACCGAGACGAGAGTGTTTACCATGTATTTTATGCATGAAATAGTTTCTATTACCGACTATTTTTACTCTACAAGTGGGAATGGAATAAGTAAGCAGTAATGGACAAGAAGCACTCGCAGTCTTATTTTTTGATGAATAGTTTGCATTTTCCCTAAGGGCGTGTGGCTAGGCAAGCACTTTATCCACGAGTCGACTATTCCAATGGCAAACCCTTCGGCGCCAGCGCCGCTCGCCTAACTCCACTCCCTGGAACGAATTGAAAAATTGAACCACTTTCCATGATATCGCTTAAGGCTTTACATACTGGTTGCAGGTGGAAATTACTTCATTTTTTAACGTAGACCTGTCTTCCTAATAATTACCTGTACAAATTCGCGTCAATTTACTACATATTTGCACAAGAACTATACATTTTCTGGCTGATGTCAGAAGATTGAAGCTGACACAGAAAAAGCGAAGCCCGCTCCACTGGATATGAATTTGCACAATGTAGCAACAGTAAAAGTTCAACACAAATCGCACAGAGACGTGCAATTTGAATAGCCGTAAATCAAACTCGCTGGGATCAGAAGTATAATACGCGTAATTTAAACACATTCTGTCTGTACATGCGCTTCTAGGTGATTTTTGATCTAAAAAACATTCGGTCGTGGTCGGAATGACTGTACTAATGATCAGTACAGTGTAAAACGTGCGATCTCATATTACTAACGTGTAATCCCGACTAGTTTTCTCTGCGATTAATCATGCTAACCCAATGAGGGACTGGAGACTAAATCCTATAATTTTGTAGCATTGTTCGTGGCGGCATGGGCTCGAAGCGGCATTCGGAAGTAGGTTTTCGGTGCAATCGTTTCTCTCTCATCCTCGGGTTTCTCCGACTCGCTTCTAGTTGTACTTGATTTCTTACGGTCAAGTGCAACCTTATTAAGTTGTTGCTGCTGCAATATAAATAATATTACCACCGTACACACTTAGGACTTGTACACAAAACTGCGATGCGACGTCGCTTCGTAAAAATCTACGAGCTTTCTGCGCTGTTTACTACCTATGCAGTTTTCTACGTTGCGAATTCGTATCGCGCCGATTCGCAGTTTTGTGTACAAGCCCTTAATAATGTCCGGTTGCGTGAAATAGGTGCTTGTGGTCACTTGGGTATTACTGAGCGCGACATCACAATTTGTTTCTCTCTCTGCCCACATCGCCCGTTGTGGTGGTTTATGCAATTACATTTATTTTTGCTTCGCCTTTGATGACTGCCAGGGATGCTTTTGTATTTTTTATAATCATTTATTTTATGACTTAATGATGCATTTGCAATTTATATTATGGAATTTTCGAAGTACAGTGTATTCGTATTACTTTAATTGACCATTACATTCTTTGAGTCTGTACTCTACTTTATTTAATTGAGGTAACCACGCGTTTTGCCTTTAATTGGCGCAATCACACCATTTATTGTTACATGGTTGTTATTTCTACGAGTGTTCGTTATATTTGCTCGCTAATATGTTTCAATGACGTTTGCATTTCGTATTTGATTGCATTTACCGTATTTTGAGCTAGTAACTCTAATTAAATAAAAAGTAGCCGTCTCCGTTACCCGTTCATTAGAAAATCTCAATATACGTAATAATATGAATCTGTAGGTACTTAAAATAACTAAATTACTTGATTACAAACTGTATAATAGGGATCAATATCCCTCACAATGTTAACTCCGTACAAATCAACATATACAGCTAAACAACCAGAAATTACTTACCCAGAACATTATCTGACAAGCACGGAAATAAATACGCGTAATAGGCATTTGTGTCGTAACCGTCGTAAGGCAAGGTATTCGATACAAATACATCTACGCGAAGCTCGCGCTTGTATTCAATTTATCTGGGCTTAATACCGGTCGATTCATCTGTATGATAGCATCGATTTGTGCCATTAAAACTTATTTTATCGTTTGTGTAGTCTGGTGGAGGGCGGTAAATTTCGCCTAATACTGGTTTGTGTCCTGTCACAGCCTTGTAAGGCTGCGTCGGCACCTGCCTCGGCCCACTCGACCGGTCCCGGCTCCCCGCTCCCGCGCCATATTGCCACTCTACTTCGTCTGCTTTACTCGCGCGCGCGCAGAAAAAGTTCTATGATTATATGGGGGAGACCAGGGAAAGTGGGAAGAGTATTTTTTTTCTCTTGATACACGTTTAGTCTTGTTAATCGCAATGACTTGTCGTAGCTAAGTATAGCATTTAAATTGTAATGTTCTTATATTATAATATTGACTTCTTCTAGTCATCCTTTTGGTCCATTTTTGAGAACTAGCGCTGCCAATACGATTTTTTTTTTTTTTTTTTTTAAATTTAAGATTTATTATTAAGAAATATGGATATTTATATGGTCCGAAATAAAGAGTTTATTATACATTATTATATTATTTACGGTCGTCATACGGACTTCAATTCCATTAAAAGACAACATGTTATTATCCATTCATTACATACATAAATTCATTTGCTGTTTCATTACATGTAAGTATAAGGTAAGAATTCAATAAATAAATAATTGCAACATACAAGTAAATAATTGCTTTAAGTTAGCTCAGTAGAAAGCGCATAAAATTATTTCAATTTGCACGTTATGAGGTTGTAAGCACCTTTGAACTGGTGTGAGTATAAATTGCTTTAACCGTTTGTAGAGAATCTAATACACACGTAAGTTCATTAGAATTTAATACAGCCTTATCCCACATCATTAAATATTCATTTATGACAATCCGGTACTGACTTGCCTAGTAAAAACATCGGTAGCTTTATCACTTCATTAGTAGACTAGGGTAGCAAAAGTTGTCAAATCGCCATGCGTTAACAACTGTTGTCGTATACGAATTACCTACTATCCGATAAGGGCAAGCAAATCCCCATATTATCGTATCTATAGGATGTTTGTAAATATGTATGCAAAAGTTGTGTCAATATAGATACCCGATATTATTTATTTAAAGTGACTCAGCATGCACCTCGGGGTGTGCTTGTTCTACAATGTTGGACGCCAATAAACTGGTTGAAGGCACTTTTCACTCCAGCTAAATGAAATAAAGCAATAAATGTTAAGAATAGAAGAGATGGCCCGCGGCCGCCGGCCGTGGCCGCGCTTCGGCTCTTTGAAACACAAAAGGGAGCTTCGTGATGTTGCACATGAATTTCTTTTGCATGTTTGTTTCTCCTGTTGATCTCAAAGGTTTAAACCTTTAAAATATTGCAATTCTAGGATCTCCAATATGTAAAATTTTAACTTTTACGATAAGTTTTTTAGTGAAGTATGAAAATATCTGTGATTTAATCACGAGTGAAGAGTTCCAAATCTGAATTACGCTTGCGTGCGGGAAAATGGTTCAGAAGTTTTCTTCGAGAGAGACGCGCTGCTGAGAAACGGTCATCAGAAGGACAGTTATGTAATGTATATGTAACACCCACACCGGACGTATAATGCAATTCTGCTAAGCGCTAAACTATTCCTCAATTCGCGGTAACGATGCTAAAAGAATGGTGTTCGATGCGTTTATTGCGGCCGCGTACGCATGTCATGGCCTGGTGGATGTCGCAGTAATTTAAACTGAGGCGGAAGCGCGTGGCATGCCGATGGACGCATTCAATGGCGAAAATGGCGCAGCCCATAAATCAGTGACGTTTTAATTCGGGAATCAGGATGTATAAGCACAACGCAACGTGCGTTGCAGCGTTGATAACAAAATATCAGAACTAATAGAAGAAAATTGTGATGATGCGCATTTCACATGTCAAAGAAATTTATTTGATATGAGCGGCATTAGAACATTTCGGAATGCCGTCTTTCGCTAGCGGGCCGTGCTGTTCGCGTCAGCGCAAGCACGCCGATATCTCAAGCGGCGCAGGCGCTGTAAAGCATCACACGCGTGAGTCGATCGGGCATTTATTGCCCCTAATGGTTTTATATGGCCTATCTCGTAAAATTACAGATGTCGTTCGCTGTCTATCCATTGCTGAAAAGATTGATTTGCACCGGCCTGTTCCAGTTTAGACACAGATATAATCGAATTTATTAGCTCAGTGAGAGCAAACCAAATTGACGCGTTTGCCTCTAAAGGTGCCTCGGGTCCGTGGAGCGCTAGAAATTAGTTCAATCTATTGTATATGATAGAATTTATTAGTGTACGCATTTAAGCAAAGATATAAATTAACTGTGTTATGTTGAATTCAACAATGTTTTTGAAATAGCACTAGTACAACAACGTTTCTGTCAATCTCATGGGTTTATACACCTAAGAATATCATCAATTTAACGTTTTCTTTCCGAGTTATCACCGGAAATTTGTTGAAATCGTATTACGCAAATGACACGGTTCGCTCTAGTGGCAGCGTTGTGGCTTCGTTCGTGCTGTAACGGCATCATCAATCATCTGTAATTTGATTTCTATGCTCAATTATTGCGTTCGCGGAGGTCGGCGCGGGCGCACACTTTGCTTCCCGTATCTAAGCCCGGTGTCTACTTTTGACGTAAAGTACGGAAACACGAGAGTTTAGGCTAAAAGGGATTATACAGAGTGGCTTAGTTACCCGTTGAGTTAGCAGGCGTACGCGTATCGAAGCCGAGGTTTACAGTCACGCCCACAGTGGGAGCCGCTTAGCAGTATCATTGGCGACAGGGGAAAGCTTTGGTCATTAAATAATAAGCGGCTCGGGTGGCCCATAGGTGGTACGGGGGTGTTAATCTCTTAAACATCTCGCTGGCGGATTATTAACCGGCGAGCTTGTAGATTGCCCCGCGCGCGCCTAGGCAGGTTAGGGACACAACTTTTCTCCCGTTGTTCGTTGAATTTCAAAAAATACTGTTTTAAAAAGTGTCTTATCTTATTCAGGGTCCAAGTTATTATTGTGTTATTTAAATGGCTTTTGCGTGCAACAATATCTTAGACAGTAACTATACCACTAAGCGATAGTATAGCTTTTCATAAATGTAAGAGTTTTCAGAATTAGATCACTAGTTTACTTTCTTAAAACTAATAAAAATGTTTCCTAGTAACTAGTACCTAATGTAACAGATTACACCAATTACAGAAGGTTTAAATATGGTATAAGTATCGAATGCGTGGCTAATTCTCGCCGCTATGTCACGTGTCTATCATCACGATGCTCTATTGAGTCAGTGCCGCACGACCGTTCCGCCGTCGTGCGCCATACAACTTGAAAGGAAAATAAAATTAAATTCAGATTAAACTCCGTGATACATAAAACACATTTTCAAAGGCTTATTACATGTTTTTATTGGTTGACAAAAAAGAAGGAAATTAATTTAATATATTAGATAAATTGATTTCATATTTGTTTAGTGTATGCTTAGTGTATAAATGTTCAGGTTTTTTTATAATATTAAGTAACTCTTTCATGGGAAGTCAAACGTAGTTTCAAAGAAATAAGTAAGTAGTATGTGGATAATTGAAATCACTCGGTCAAAAAGTTTAGAAAAGATTGGATCAAAAAGTTTAGAAAACACAAGATGGAAGTGTCGACATGTCATGTAAATAAAGTCCCATCAAAAACATTAATTTGAAAAGTTCATTAGAATATGCTTGGGTGTCGACTTCGCCGACAAAAGGATTGAGATCTAAATAGGTGCCAAGTTCTGTAGATAATCCTGAAAATTATTTAGAAGAACATACAACATTCTAAAATAAATTCAAAACATAATTTATGGCTTTTTTCTCCTATAATAATGTTTAGTATTAAAAAACATATCTTCTTAAATTTGAACAGTCAATTATTAACACAAAGCAGGTAACTTAGGATAAATTGAAGCTCAAGATTGTACGTGGCTAGTTTCCACAAAAAAATTGTCTTGTATTTGTCTTTATGTTATACGCAAGTAAAGACTTGTATTAATTTACTACTGCGTTATTGCATTGATACGTCTTAGCTTGCAAATCGTCGGGAATCGGGATGCCTTGCGATGCGTCAGCTTACGCAGCGTAGACAGCAGACATTATACCTAAGCCACCCACCGAGACGAATGTGGTCGTTATGTCATACTCGCTAGAGCACAATAGTAGCTGCCGGGTAGGCTAGTACATTCGACATGATAATCACAAGTGGCGCATGACAACAGCCGCACGCGCAGCGGTCACGACCGCGCCGCCCCGGGTGACGCCGCCGAAGCCTACGCGCTCAAATGGTGGCAACTTTTTAGACAACGATCTTTATTCCCGTCAAACTAGGTAATAGCACTCGTTTGCTTGTTGCTTTGAACGACCGCAGTCCGAAATAGTCATGACATTCGTCCCACATTATGATTTTTTTATTGTCACTCGTATGCAGCACGTCTGGATTAGGTCGTTAAATATTTATTATGTCTGGGGACATGCATAGCGTCTACTTGTAATTTCCAGCTAGATTTCTCTCTCACGGGTATTTTATAACTTTAAAACCGAGAAAACTTCACTTAACCAATTCTTTATGACGACGAGTTTTATCATAGTTTTATAAAAGACTGTGTGAAGTGAAGTTACACTTCACTTCAGTTAGTTATACTTCAGTGCATATAAACTTGTCATTTTAATCTGTTCGTGCGCTTTAACGACTTTCAACGTGAATGACAAATGCCGCTATTTGCCTGCAACAAAAACAAATTCGAGTCGTACGTCTCAGTCGGATGTGTGTCAAAGAAACTGAACTGTCGATGGTTGGAATAAGCTTGGTACTAATCGGGCATAAGAAACGCACTTTCTACGCTCCCATCAATCATTCCGGCGTGACAGACGTTGACAGCTGCACCGGCTGCAACGAGACCACGTGGTGGCCATTGAGGGCTGCGGCGGCCTGATGCGGCCTTGAGTTATACTACCATAACAGATCACTCGGGAAGTGAAGGCAGTCCCACCGGGGTGCTCTTAAAAACTCTTCTATGGTATGTACCTACCTGATTGTTACTAATTGAACGCAATCCTAAGCGTGAAATATGACTAGTTAGCTGCTTACAGTAAAAAGAAAAAGAAACAAGTAGTTAATTATTAAAACAGTTACAGCGTTCTATATGCGAGATAAAATTAACATGAACGATTATTAGGTCCGATTCACGCGCCGGTTGTCAAAGTGGTGCAGTAACGGTAGGCGCCGCGCCGTGTTGCGCACGAGCAACCGCCGTCCCCTCCCCCCTCTTCCACCTAAAACTCCCTCCCCACAATGCCCAGGCCATCAATGGGTCACAAATCATAATTCGTCACCAACTTTCCTCTTTTTCGGGGACGTGAGCCACAATGAGTGCGACTTATCTGCAATTATAAAAAGAGGTACGGTAACGTCGACCCAAATCGAGCCGACTATATTTATGCGACACGGAAAAAGATAAATTATTGAATGTAGTAACAAAAACCAAATTGATTGGGTGCAATATTTATTACAATATTTCTCTTCCAATAATATATGTTTCAAGTGACGGTTGGAAGTTATTTTAGCACAAAATCAATATTTCAAATATGTTTGCTGTTAGAAGCGAAGACGCGGCTGCGGCGGCGTGGTCGCGGTTATTTGCGGAGTACATTAGCGGATATGTCATAAAATACTGTTGCATTTTGTCGCCTAGCCGAGACAGCTAACAGTACTGTATAGCCACTTGTCGTAGGTCAGGCGAGACCAAGTATGCTTTCGCGGAGTGCTATAAGTATTGCACTAACGGCTCCACTATCGAATCTGTGCTATCTACCGGCGGACCAAAGCCAACGCTCGTAAATACGATCTCGTATCGGACCGGTGATACATCCTTCGATACTGAGAGAAATATTAATACCTACATGAATCAGGCCCCGCGTGGAGTTATGAACAGTGCTGATAAGATAGACTATTGCTACCGGTAAATCTCAGACGGACTATTACAAATCAAGAAGTGCAATTTATTATATAATTCCGTTCTTACGTATCCTCCTTATACGACGAACTGAGATTTATTCGAATATTCCGCGTACTGTAAGGGGTTAGGAATAATTTGTCCACTGGTATAGAATCTACGTATAACATTATAATAAAAGTCAATAGATACATATCTATTCGGTTCTAAAGAGGCCAGGTTCCCATAAACAGCAGCCGTTCACGATTCATCAACTCTCTCGGAGATTTTATAAGGAAATGACGACACGGTGTGCGACTTCGCGTCGCCCTTAGCAAAGGCTATAAGCGTGACGTGTCCTAGTCGCTTGACAGTTTTACCTTTCGTCTGAATGTTGGTAATAATTTGCTTTTAAAAATTAAATAACCGAATGTGACGACAAAAATGTATGGACCCTCGCTATTGGTTTTACAAAGCTAATTTCGAATAAGGCGGCTATATTTCATCGTTTTAAATACCGGACACAAGGTAAATACGTTTTCATAATACCTAGTTATTGCGCTCCTAACGCTTCTTCTCGGTTTAACACTCCCGTGATTAGAACTTTGCTTAAGGGCCAATAAAATAATTAACTCTTTAGACAGCTGTCATTCCGAGTAAGACTTCGTTACTTGAACGCAAATAAAATATTATGTAAATCGCAGGGAAATGTAATGAACATAACGAAGCATGTCATCGTTTAGCATAAAATGCAAATCCTAACGGAGTTTTATAGATCTTGTTACTAGTTTTCACACCTCCGATCAGATTCCTGAATAAACAAACCTTTTATTAATACTAAGCTCGGTTATTCCAGAAATCGAAGCTCAATATTTGTCGTGTTCATACGATAAGTAAGGTTGACCATGTGTGGCCTTTCAAAGTATGTCCAATAATTGTGGGAAAGACTAACAAATCGCGACGTTGTCTTCTCGCCTTGTATTGACTTGTCGACCGCAAGGAATCTAAGCTCACCATAATGACAGCCCCTCGTACGTGATAGATTTGATTTACAGGTTCGTTTCAATCTTCGAAGCCGCGGCATTGGGTACAGTCACCAGCAAAAGTAGATGTGGTGGTCAAAATCTTACTTCTCTCGCTTTGCAGGAAGTAATCCTTGTGAATGAATAGATCCGTCTACCGTCTCCTTTTTTTTTTTTATTTGTGTTTTTATTTTATTTATAGTCACTTGACTACAAGGCATAAAGTATTTTCTTACTGTCCGCACCGAGCGGTTCGCTGCGTGTTTTATGGTACAATGCGAAGCTCCACATTCTTCAGAGATACGGATCTCTGATGTATAGAACGCTCTTACAGCGTTTGTATTTAGGCGCTTTTTAATATGAATATACCAACTTTTCGGGTAAGCGAGCTTCAATATCGACTTCTTCATCGCTTATCGGATACTAGTCATAAACAGGCCCACTTTTAAAAATAAAATAATTAAGTCCTGCATATATACTTTTGTTCACCTAGCCCTCTAAGCTACTGTTGCTGACTGTACCTTAGGCAAATTGTATTGTGGCTTCACGAATGTCCGCAGGAGACGAGTGATATTGCGCCTCGAACTACAAATCTCCTTTTCGAATAGACCTTATTGTAGAGCGTAATAGTAGGCAGTTAGTTAACACCTCGTATAGAAGACGGATCGAATCGGGTTAGGCGCGGAACGCACAATGGTGCGTTGTTCAAGAGAAATATGGAGTAGGTTATGTTATTAATTGGCAAAAACTTGGCATGTTTTGGCAAAATGTTTAGCACTATTTTGAGTTTTCGGTAGTTCTGAGTTTGAGAAAGGCTGAAAAAAATGCGATAGTGCCAAGTTGTTCTATTAAATGGGGGAGGATGTCCTACCTCTGCCAGCTGAGTTACTGGCTACAACTATACAACTACCTAGGATTTTTACGTATACAAAAATTTAAAAATTACATACACTTTACACGGCATTCCGTTTGGTTTGGATACATGTTATTAAACGCCATTAATTCAGTTTTATCGCTATGCAGACCACCGTTCAGCTAGTTGTACGAGTAAATTGGAATTAAGATGTCGAACGTACGTATTAACGCATGCAGGGGCAATCTGTTTCACTAGCGCCTCCACATTGCAATGACGAAATTACGTAAGACATGATGGTACTAATTGGTAGGCAATCGAGCAGCCACCTGTGCGGACCGCGTGCGTATGCGACCGGTCCCGGGCTAACGGGCCACTGGTTAACTTGTTATTGAACGAATTCATCCAACCGATAATAGTGCCCACCGCCATGTAATCACTGAACGACTCGATAAGCTTCACTGGTCAATTTACATTTCTCTAATCATTCTAAGTTGTCACATAATACACGTGCCTGCACGCTTTTTTACGACGCTACGAATGTTTATTTTTACTCCAATGCACGTAAACCTATCTGAATAGCAACTGCAACACAATAAATGCTGTTTTTGCAACATATGAAAATATGTTTGAATATTGAGCTCGCGTCCGCGGTGGCATGTTTATTACACGCCCTGCGCACTTTATGCTTTCGCTTTGCTCTACGTCGATCCTATCTCCTATTCTTTACTTTTATTAAATTCTGTTTATTCGCCGTCGTTCTCGTTACTACTTTGCATCGGGAGTTTATGAGCGGACGTCCATATTTTAATAAGCTGGTATCTTGGGAGGAAATTATCAATTGAATTCCTGGTATTCTGTAATGTAGGAGTGGGTTTAGATTTAGCGTTTGTGTAAGGTTTTGGCCTGTTTCGGGGCGGGCCGAGGCTAGTGGCGCGGGCGCCGCGCCGCCGGCGCACACGACGCCGCCCCCGCCTTCTGCGCACGCCGCCATTGTTGCGCTCCTCGCACCGGCCCCAAGCACCCGCATCCACCACACCACCAATTAAAACAAGCTTTACGATCTCTAACCCTGTTCTAATGAAAAATCCCTATACATAAATCTGATCTAATACGGCGCTGCGTCGTGCGCTCCCAGCCTTTATCGCTAACATTGTTCTTACTCAAATTGCACTCGCTATGTAAGCCATATTGGGTAAAAAATAATTGGTTATTTACCTAGCTTTCACTATTGAATAGTTATACAAATGGCAAACCACGCTTCCATCGACAAGAGGCAATAAACAACAATCAGGAGGCGATTGTCTCGGAACGCCGTTATCGTCGGGCGCCCTCAGAGCCGCACCATGCAAAATGTGCCGCGAACCGCTGCCATCTACGTCACGTCACATTACACTAATATGTAATTGATTGGCTTCCCCGTGTGCCCGAGCGACACTCCTGTCCCACTGATGGCGGATGCAAAAACACTAATGTTATAACGGTGGGGTTCTTCCGGCACGCAGCAGATATGCCGGGGGGCGCTCGCCTTTACTTTTGACTTTTGATAAATTGAATAGTCTCTTTCTATTGAGGCGTCAGCGGTCCGGTGCCCCAGATTCGACCGCCAGCTGTATGCAGCCACTTCAGTACCTTACAATTATCGCAGCCGAGATTAATCAACCTCCATCCGGATCATACTTCGTAAAAGATAATTTAGGAATGTGATTATCAAATTAAGAATGAACATGTAAACTAGGTTGCGATGAGCAGATAAGGCTCCGCTGCACCGTTCGCCTGCGCATTGATGCAAACAAAACATGACCAATTAAATTAAAAGCCCATCAATCACATCCGCGTACGCGTATCTATAAGTTATAAACCGTCAGTCATGCCGTCCAGGCTTTTTAATTAACTGTCAAGTAATAGCCATCACGCCTCTTCCGTTAAACGTAGAACCTGAGCCGCCCAAAACAATTACTTGCCAAATATCAAGATACTTTTTGTGTTCGTTTCGTAAGCGGCTTGATTTATGTTCTTTTATAAATGGAGCAGGCGCAAGGCGGCATGTAAACGCGCATACGTCGTTCATGATCAGCAGACAACGCTTAACGGTGTGCCGTGTTAAAAGGTTTTTACTTAGTTTTGTTTGCTTCCATTATTTTTGTTGCTCCACAATTATTTAAATGGCTGAAGAGGTCCCGTTGTGTGGGACTTTTCCATTGTGGACTCCTATTGTTGGCTGTTTTCGCGTCTTTATCGCTAGATCTTCGAAAACTGTATTTTTACGCAAACGTCCGTTTTTTGGTTCGCTCATATCGCTATTACCTGTGTAACAACGTGCTGCTCCATTTCAGTATGTAGTTTTTTGCATATTTATTTACAGTAGCTTGATATATTGAAATGTTGGTTAGTTTATATGGAATGAGGTCATTGCACCTGTATTGGCGTCACGTCACTGGTCCAGCGCCGACCGTTATCGGCGATTGATCGGACGTTTACGAGGCTCGTTTGAGCACATCATTGCGCTATTCACAGTGACGCACTGTTCCGGCGCAACAATGTACTCGATTTTATTACTCGCTGAATAGGGCTCGTCGAGTTGTTCTCACTTAATTAATTTGCAACTAAACGTTTTAACAGCTCGGTATTAAATACTCATAAAATCCGTTCAGTAATTATAGCAATAAATATTAATGGTCAATCTTGTGTGTCGTGGCGTAATTTACTAGCAAGTCTCTTGGAAAATATTAATCTACATTTATGTACAAACAGCCTTGGCCAATAGTATTTAGCACCCATGCGTTTTTCATATAAAAGTGAAACTAAAAAGGGCATTTATATCTTGTATTATAGAAAGTTGTATATCTATCGGAAAAATTAGTCATATTTATTGACGTTAAAGGAAATTCCATGGAAAAATATAATAAATTATTTTATTGTAAAACCCGACTTTTTCTAGCTTCCGTTTTCACACGCAAATAGCTACTTCGAAATGATATCTACTTATAATTTTGCACATGTTGACACTTATAATATTTTACGTCTTTGTCTATTTTTGAGATAAAAAATAATACTTTATTTGTAAGTTACAGACGAAAAAGTGGGGTGCTCAATACTTTTGGCCGAGGCTGTATGTCCCATTTTATGCAGTTGAATGAGAATGACATAACTCATTGGCTTGAATAAATAACGTATACATTCGTGAGCAGTAATCAATAATTTGAGATTGGTTCGGCTTAAACTGTCAGTCGTTGTACAAACCAAAACTCATCATAATTTAATGTTAAGTCTATGATCAAATTTGTATGGGATTTTTTTATATACCGTCAATCCGATCATTATTATAACCTAATACACGCATAGATTTTTTTTATAGAAATTTTCAATTTCTTTAAGAAATAATTCTATCCTAACTTTACTAACAAATTCTTAAATAGTTGTCACATTTATCTAAACATCACTTAAACAAAAATATGATAATGTATACCACGACACAGGGATATAAAATAAATTCGGAATACAAGTAACATACTTTCAAATAAGGAATGACCCAATTTTTCGGAAAAAGCTACTCTGTTTAAAAACAAAGAGCACACCACTGAAAAAGTGAGTGCTACTTCTTTTATTCTAAGAAGTTACGTGCGGATTCTAGTTAAGCAGTCTCGTTCCCGCGAGGTGCTAGAGCAGCGTTTTTTATGGTGTATCCAGATAGTTTACCGGAACAAACTCGCACGTAGGTAATATGTGGAGCGATGTATCGCGGCCGCGCGATGAGACGCGAAACCATGTCGGCGCGCGAATCCCGTTGGGGCGGACGCCATTACCGCCCACCGCACCGCGCACGCGCAGAAAAACCGACCCCGGCATAAAGATGTCGCCCACAGATAAACACTGGACGAACACTCGACAACACTATCAACTGCAGCGCCTAACCTATCCACAACACGCTTATCTCCCTTCAATCAAACGCTTACCGCGAATCCAATTGTAGTCTCACTATCTTTTATCATATTCACAAGTTCCCGACGCACTTTATGTATGCAACGACAGGCAAAACACCACGGTTCCAAAACCGCCTGTAGAATACTCATGGCGCGGCTTCTTTATCATCCGGAATGCATAAAGTTATTTAAATTTAAAATTTTCACAAAATCCTAATAAAGTTACCGTTAGATCGTAGGCTTGATGCGGATAAAATCGGAATGCTAAAGCCGCCGTGACATACATCTAGATTCGGCGATTATCGTCTAAAAAATGTCTGGCTGTCCGTTTTTTGTGCTGGCATTTTACACGCGTCATGTGTCCACGTGTCAAGTTAATCGGTCAACTTAATTGAAAGCGCGCGCTGCTTCAGATTCCCTCACTATCTTGTCTAGTTCCAGCACAGTTCGTTACAAAGCGCTTTAAATTAATGGTTCCTTTCCCTGTTCCTTATAGAGTATCGACAGGATCAACTTTGATAAGGCCGCAAATATTCTATCGCTATGACATAGGTACATAGTCCAAGGAACATGTTCACGGGAATGAGACCGGTCCGTCGGTAACAGCTTCGGCATTCCGGATCGATGTTCCTATGGTGCGCCGCCAAACAAGCTGATTATGTTACTATATAGAATAGAACCTGCCAATTCTCGGTCTAGTAGGAAATTAACTGCGACACGCGAGGACCACTAGAATTCTAATAAAACATGAGACCTACTCAACCATGCATCAGATGTAAATACCCATGGCTCGATGTCGTAGTAGAAAAACAATACATTGTTTTCAGAGAAACCATTAGAGAGTTTCAATCACCAAGAAAGAGATTGAAATTGATCGTTAAGTTAATGATCAAACACTTGCCGTGGCGGGTGGTCTGTGCGTCTAATACGCAACCGGCGCAATTAGCGGCACTAACGCGGTTCAGCATTTGCCTGACACTGTTCTGCATTACACAAATAAATAACTGTCAGAAAAACACTCACTATTTACAACTAACATTTATTTGTCCGTCCCTGCCAAGAATTATTTGTATTGGTTTTGTTCTTGTTTTGGTTTGAAGTCGGCTTCAAAGGAAATCATAAATTTCAAACACGCATTCACCTCTACTGGCATATTTAAATTTAAATTGACAGTTTAACAGGGAGTAAAAATGCATAGCTTTTTTATGACTCTCCAATCATAACAATTTTTCTCTGAGTAGTTATGTTTCAATTAGAATTGAACACTCGGACTTCTGTAAAAATGAACTAGCTAACATGATTTACGAAATGTAACATGATTTACGTCGGTTACTGAGATGCGCTTATAGTAATTATTCTGGACTATGCTATAGTTTCGCATCACACACTGTAATGAGCGGGTTAAAGGTAAATCTTTATCAGCTATCGGATCTATACAGGTCGGCGGCTATCCATTGTCAATTAAGAGCCCCCGGCCAACATAGCGACCGCCTTTTGCTTGTTCTAAAGCCTGTGCCACGATTACTTCCCGATGCATACCCTACGCCTCGGGGTGGATGTGGCTCGGACGTTTCCTGTATTACTATATGCCTGCTCTCTAGTCTTTATTTGGATCCCTTAATTTACATAAAATGAATCTAGATCTGACACCCGCTTTGATAACCGTATTGTTTCCTGAAACAATTACGTTGCATTGTGCAGTCATAGTTGTAGCGAACGTGTCTAGACTTTACTTAGTTCGGTAGATAATTTAGTGTCCCATTATACAATTCTATATTATTTCATTTCATTTCATTTCATATATTCAGCGTAAACAAAAATGACAGTATACAATGTAACACAAGAAACACAATATGTAAGTTACGCTAAAGAGGACACCCCTCAGCAATGTGCTGCAGCAGGCTGCAGCGCTGGTTTTCAGTGGTGCACTGACTACATAAATATTAAGTGGCTTCATACGGTGCGACCAAGATTTTATTATCATGTCTTGCTTATCATTGTGACTGAGAACGCAGACTTCTGAATTTTTTTGTGCGCAAAACTGAAATTTGTAAAAAAATAATTGGATGCAACCACGAAAAAAATTTCTAGCGCTGTTTATCAATAACAAATTTTATACAGGTTAAGCTTAAGGTTTTCGCTGAAGCTGTTCTAAATCCTTGCTACTTTTATACAATGTCCCGTTCCACTTTCACTCGACGATGTTCTCGAAAACAATGTGTTCCGTTGTATTAAAACATAAATTTACGAATGAAAAAAATATAATTGAACGCATGATGTAATGACTGGTTCTATGCGATATTTACCTGTGACGCTCGGGGCGAAAACCGATAGTCTATAATTCTGCTCGTATTACCCGACAGATACTAACAGCGATAAGGGGTTCTAAATTGTTTAATCACACGTTCACTAATATTGGATTATCATCAATAGATAGTTATCAGTTTGATGACTTAATGATTATGGTATTTTTTTTATACAACGAATTAGTATGCCACTTTCAAAGTTTATACAACTGATGTCGTTTAAAATATTAGCTTTTGATGGTTGTAAAATTTCAACAGACATTTAGAATTTGGAAAAAAAATACAGACGGAAATTAGTATCTGAGAATCCATTTCTTTTTGTCATGCCAAAGCGCACTTGTCCTAGCAATAAACTTGGCTCAGTAATTAAGTGTTGGTCGAGTGTAGGTGCGAAAACGACATTGTAAAATTTATCCTATCTGATCAGCCATCACTATCTGCTCGGTTATAATCATCTACAATGTAGATTCTACATCGATAAATCGATTATTTTAATTTGAACATGATTTTAATGTTCGACGTTTATTTAAATATAGACGGAATTTTTATTCATTTTACATACGCGATAAAATACAAATCGATTCCTTACTTTAGCACTTGCGTTTCAATTTCAGGTCAGTGTTTGGGGTCGTTGACATGAGAGATCAGAATGCGAAATTAAGTAAACGGTAAGACGGCTGAGATGTTTTTGACCGTGCTAGTTAAGTCGTAAGTACACGGCAGCTTTACGAGTAACATTGAAGCCGCGTAATGCAATAGTTACTTGAGACGACCAATCAATTTTAATAAGATCGCAGGATGCCTCGGTTCGTTACTACTTAAGTTTGTCACTAGACATTTTACTACTTACAAGTAACGTCTGTTCTCTTATTGGTCCATAATACTTGTGAGTTTATTTAACGGAGAATGTGCTGCATCTGATTATAACGCACACTGACAACCACGTTAGTTGAGCAACACATCAACGTATCCACATTTTTCTTCCACCCGAGCGGGCGCTAAATGAAATAATTAATAAAAATTGATTGATAAGTATGCACGGGTATGCTTGGCATCCCATAATGTGGGCCACGTGCTGCGATACGCATACGCAGGTTGAACGGTAAAAAGTAACAAGATAATACCCAAACCGGTCCACGCTGGATTTGGAAATCGACGCGGCGCAGGACTCGCTCGGTTCCTTTTTATTTTGAATTAAATTAATGCCAAGAACTCGGTAACAGGTCAATTTTTTTTTGGTAATCGGAGACCCGGGCTCTGAGTGTGCTAAATAGATATTCGAATAACAGAACTGGACACTGACTGATTGATCCCCGATAACGTTATCAACTTATACAGAATGTCGCTTCGAGGATTGATTGTGATCGTTGTAATTGATCTTTTGTGCAAGAATTTACTTTTTTTTAACTTACAAACCGTTATTTGTGTGTCAATGGAGCTTTCGAAGTCTGAGTTTCCAGAAAGCATTTTGAATCTAATTTTAACGACGTAAGGTAACATACAAAGAGTCGGGTCCAAGCGTGTTAAAGTTGGTATTTGGAAGCAGTATTTTTTCCTACCAAGCTTTTATATACACATTATCAGGATTATAGATCTCAAATTACATATCTCGAAACTATGAACCTGTGCATTTAAACGAAATTGACTCATATAGTGCTATTGCGAATTTCGGTACTAAGATAGATGCATCTGTGATAATTTAAAACAGTTCGCACGCGAAGATCGTCTATCTGTGCTAGGTGATGATTGCCATTCGAGCGCTATGATTTACAGTGTTTTTACGTAGCAATCTTCATTATTCTTTTTACACGACTAACGGTGTCTTCTTGACGACCTGTGGCGTAATATCCGCACAATTTTGGTAATGTGCCGCATTATAATGATACACGCTTACTTACCCAGCTATTTGCCAACCACATGCGTTACCAGAATATCTAACTGTACTCATCTTCATATTTGCACTTCGTTGGTTCCGAGCTTGTTATTTTTACGAGTCATATTCTCGGATAATACGCCGTTCAAATATCCGGAACGTTTTTAAAATAACCGATTGAGCCCGCTGATAACGTGGCTAAATTCCGGAACTAAATTCGTTCTGTAGCCACTTGGTTATTTATAATAAAACAAAAAAAACGGACGCAATGAACCGTTGTGTACAAAAAAGAACCGCGGCTTCCGCTCGAGTGAAACTGTTTTGCTCTTAAACTATCTTCTGCGTATGCGTTGCGTCTTTAGTTGCAATTGCATTCATCATTTAATGTTCCGTTGTAAGTTACACTAATTTTGTAATGCGTGCAGTACTCCCTTGAGCAATCCCCACGATATGCGAGCGCGTTTTCCTTACATTTGCCGTAAGTGCTTCCTCAACTTAATAAGACATAATGACGTGTTATTTGTGAAGATTCACGAATTCCGATCGCGGGCGAGTATAGGAAGGTCACTGACCTGTGTGCTCCGCCGCTACCGCCCGTCCTGTGAAAGGAAAAACTATTGTTAATTACGCTACACATGACTGTGTCTTAATTGTGAGACGCTGAATTATAGGTCTGCCTCGTAATCACGCTCGACTCCCGTGTGCCTATAAGCTTGCACGGAAGGTAGCCGTTTTATTGATAAGAAGCATGGAATCAACCTTTATCTTTACAATAGACATAAAACCAGCAGAGGAAACGATAATAGTTGCAAATTTGACCCCAATGAAAATGATGTCCCAATTAAATAAATTAATATCAAGATTTCAATCACACAAATTGACCTAGTCCCAAACTAAACTCTAGGCTTGAACTGTGGTGACTAGATATTAATAAACATACTCAGAGAAACTCAGGAAAAAGTAAGTACTTGCGTTCATCACACATATTCACCCTAACCGGGAATCTAACCCGGACCCGCTAGCTTCGTAGGCAGGGTCACTGCCAATTAGGCTAACCGCGTCGTCGTTTAAACTACTGTGGCAATTAGTTTTGTCATTTCTCCTTATAAATATGTCGGTTTAGGGAGAAATTTGTAAGTTTAATCTGGTTTAGATAGTCTGGTGGGTCGCATATGCCTTACAATGTTTTTCATTTACCATAAGAGGTATTAATTAATATAGTAATGTAAGAAAAACTAATTAATTCATAGCCATCCATTCATTAGGAGTCGCAGTGACGCTGACGAGTGACCATAAGCAACTAGACCCGCTTCGAATTAACCATAAATAGAGAGTCAAGTCAAAGCGGGCACGAGTCCATGCGCCGGTCTCAATAAACGCGTCCGTGCTAACTCACCAGGAAGCGCTCTCTTTTCCCCGTATCCCATTCTGCTGGGTTCTCTTAAACTCACTTTTAAATTCGTTGTCGAATCAACTGGCGAACCTAAGTTGTCCCGATCATTATTTACACTTTAGTGCGTGTATTTTTAATTTCGGCTGCCAAAGCATTATAACTCTGTCTTACATGCCTACTAGTTACCGCGAAGGGCCATATTAGTTTCCCGGTTAATACTTCGTAGGTAAATTGAAATATGAGTTGCTTAACGTCCGTTGCCAATAGTCAACCCACGAGCAGGTAGGTTACTTGAAATAAAAAATACACATTTTGTACGTGGCAAATGTTAAATTATAATATAACTCAAAGTAACCTTATCTAACCGCGGTTTGAATGTTGATAACGGACTTAAGAGAATACAAAAAGCAGTATCGCATGTGGATTTCATACTCTGATATTGCCTTTTTCTTTTGGACCGCAGCATAACACCCCTGCGCTCTCCTGGTCGCTAAACTACTTATTTACATGCGTGTTCAGTTTGTTCTTGAACTTGCGCGCGGCTGTTTACACTGCGTAACAGCGATGCGCTCGATAAGCGCCTTGGCTTATTTATTATCCAACACAAACACATTGTGAAATAAACTACACTAACAAATGATCAAATATATTTAAAAAAAAAAGAAAAAACAAATGGTCACAAATTAAACCAACAAGTCTCTTTCTTGATCAAAATCTCCTTACTAAGACCTATATTGCAATGTAACTGATTTATAAAGAATAATACCCACTTTTTTTTATGTCGCGATGGATGCTTCTTCTGTTAAAAACATTAACTACTTAATTTATTCGTAAAATTTAAACTGATGCGGTTGAAGCAAGTTCGAATTTGTTTGACGCGCGCGTTGAACTCTTTCACTCCGAGGTGTTATCGCTCACATAAATAAACATCTTCTCAGCTTTTATTTGAAAATGTTTGAGTTACGATCGGCATTATAATCTAAAACTGTTTCCTTTTAAGATAAAAAAAATTTGGAAATATGTTAAGTTGACGGAAATCCTATATCAATTAGATCATTTTTACTACTCGTATTTTAATGGTGTTTATTAACTGTATCATTGCTTAACTTTATTTAGAGAACAATAGACTCTAAAACTTGAAACACATTTATTTTCTCCAAAAAAACAGTTTCATCCGCATAATTAAATGAGAGTGCACTCTTTTGTATTCTCGACAAGAAGTGGATCCAGTCCACTTTACATATTAACTGCGCGTTTCTTGACTCGTACGACGTATGAATTGAGAAGTTTTAGAAAGCTCTCACATATCACGACGCTGTCCAAATAAATCCACGATTGTATGTGTACTACTTATGACCTTGATGACCGATTGATTGTTATATAGTAATATTACAATACTACGTAGGTAAATTAATCGCAAGTTTTTTCTTAAATTGCGTAACACAAAAGAAATATCTCTTTTGTAAGAGTGCACTTTATTTCCCAAAGTTTAGGAAGTTTAGGAAACTGTCGGTAGCTATTATGTTTCATTTGACATAGTCATTATATAAGTATATTCCTCAGACTATCACTAAACTTATAGGTGTTTACGTTGAGTTTAGGTTTTATAATTGTACATCTAGAACTCAACCGAAACTAAGCCCAGCTAGACCAAAGCGTGTTATCTAACAAGTATTTTGAATTACAAATGTACAACATTATCTACGAAATTAAACAACAAAATGCTTCAACGGTTTATCTCGTCTTCTCACGTTGAAATAGATCGACGTACCGCCAGATGCAATTATCCAACAAAGCGATTGCTATCACTTAAAAAAAGCTACCGAACCGTCTGAGGTGGCCGCTCAGATCGGCTAACAAAACTTTATTTTGTCGGCTCTCTTTCGCATTAGACTAGTTAGAGAGAGATGTACTGAACGACCAACAGGCCATAGGCAAGTTGTGCTAGAGCAAATCTG
The DNA here is from genome assembly GCA_963241965.1 of Tortrix viridana. Taxonomy (NCBI): domain Eukaryota; kingdom Metazoa; phylum Arthropoda; class Insecta; order Lepidoptera; family Tortricidae; genus Tortrix; species Tortrix viridana. Next base: position 5,193,688 of record OY725181.1, read on the forward strand.
TTGACCGTTGAACCGGGGAAGCGGTAATACATCTAGTTACAAGACGCTGACAGATTGAAGTGTTAAACGTTTTTACGCGTAAACGAGCATATCCAAACAGAGCACAAGCTGTATAAGAGCTTACACAGCCCATAATATGCTGAAACTAGCGTTATAATGGCTGTATAAGCTCTTATACAGATTTTGCGCTACTTGAGTAGCAGACAGTTCCAACACTATTCTCTGTCCCACTTGATTTAGTAACGTTATTACAACCTTATCGGATTAAACGGGTGTAATATACTTCCCGCCTTATGAGCCATGGTGGGAGGCGAGGCGCAGGAAGCCGTCGCGACCTTCAGCGATGTGGTGCCGTTCCCGAAGTGCCGCAGAACGATTAGCACATGTGGTTGGCGACTTATTACGCTCGTCCTTTTCTAACGGCTGTGAGCCCAATAGAGACGCACTGATCGATAACCGAGAAAATACTAGCTAGCCATTGATGAGACCGGGACGGCAGTAGTTGGCCCCAAGTGTTGGACTAAGTTTGGACGATTGACAATGGAGGTTGAGGGGTCCGTACAAATTGGACATATCACGCCCTGATTCGCGTTTGGACAGGAACATTGGAGGCGGGGTGCATAGGCGTGTATATGCATAAACCCACGGGTCGACCAACAAACACAACGAACAAAAGGTGTATTTTAAATTAGATTTCTTTTTTGAGGCTACTTCAACTTTATTAATTTTGAAATTAATGTAATATTTTCTAGGTTTTGATCATGTCAGAGCATTGAGCTGGTTACCTACACAAAATGAAAGTATAAAGTAACCTGATAGCTCGGTTTCTATTTCACCTAGACTATATTGCAGCTCATCTTCGATTTTAATTGGCCTCCTCTCTCTTCCTCTACGTTTCTACATTACATAGAGCAGATTTTTACGAGCATTGCCATAATAAAGTTTGCATAATCATGTATGTTTATTTTGCAGTAGTTTATTCATTTAACGTTACTTTCTATAACACCCTAACATTATTAGTAATTAAACTTAGTTAGTTAACTGAGACGTAATTGCCCTTATACAAGTTGTAAGTGCAATAATGTAAGTGCAACGTGCACTTCATCAAGCACTTGCTATAATAATGTAAACTTTACTGAGTTGTTTTGTTGCTCTAAACTCAAGTCTACTGTATAAGCCGTGCCGTTTTGTATCGCTAGGTGTTTACGGCTGCCAGTTTTAATTCTCTATCAAACCAGCGCTTCTGGTTTGATTCCCTGTAAATCTCAATGTTTAATTAAGTTCATAGTTGTAAAAGCCTTTCTCTTGCCGTCAAGTGAATGATTGCTTCTAAATAATAATTAAACGCTTTAAGGTTTCGTTGTATACATTTAATATCATCCATATATCCATACCTGGTTCTAGTCTAGATCATCGTCTTTTTACCCTTATCCCCTTAATTTGGTGTTGGCGAAGCGTGTATTTCTTCTACACATCCCAGTATCATCTCAGTATTAATTTCTTTTTTTTTTCTCTTACCACTCTTCACATAGTCTAACCCTTTCCTTTTCCTAGAATCATTCTCAAGTTATTTTAAAACGAACCCCGTCCATAATATATGTCGTTCAATAAATTCTGTCAAGTCGCATCGCGTCTCATTTTTTATGAGCCGTTTATTTGTTTAGTTAGACGGGTGAGGCGATAAGAATCACCTGCAATTTTTTTCGATACATTATATGGACAGGCGTCAAAAGTGGATAGGTACTGTTTTAATGCTTATTTATCAGATAACGATACCAATCAAATTAATAACACCATGGGAGACGGTCGTTCTTTTTTTATTTGATTTTTTTTCCTATGACGCGAAATAGTTCTACGTACTTATTGCAAATAATATGCCGTCATTCTAAAACAATTATAGTGCTTAACTAACGGATTTCTTCTACACAAAGGTTATCCAGTGTTAGAGCAAGTTTTGAATTGCTCATATTCATAAAAGTCCGGGAGTACCCGGGACCTCGCTGCGCTTACCCGCAGCTACCATTATCTAAACTAATATTTTTCACCTCCTATCGATTTGTAGCCGTCCCGAATGTTCCTGTCGTTATGCTTACAATTTCTAGTAATGATCATAAATGTGGCCAAACAGTGCACTATCATTACAACAGCCCTTCGGAACTGTTAACTCTTCGGTTCGTGGAAGTCGGTCGACGTTCGTTTCGTCTCTGTTAGTTTGACACTTAAATTGCGGTGTTCGCGCATCCGAGGTGCTGGGAGTCCATATCAGCGGCGGGGCTGACACGCCGCGGTCACGCCGCCGTCACGCCGCCGCGCCGCATCCGTCACTGTCACGCTCCCTGAGCAATATCCTCGCGTGACCAACACGAGGAAACGTTTTTATTGCGTACACTACACTTTAACCCAACGAAACCTTACTTAGCACGCTTTAAACATGTCTTGTGTCAGTTATCTCAGTATTAAATTCTCTTAAGATAACCACCGAATGCATGCGATTTCGTGTCTTTAATTCTGATTGTAATCAAATGTTATCTGTATTCATTTCCATCGTCGAGCATCAGTACTTAAATAATGTCCGCATAATGAGAAACTCCATTGATATCCTTTCCAACCTTTCTACAGGAAAGTGGGGTCGTCGACCTGTAAATATTGACTCATCTTGGCGGGGTATGTGACTAAACACACACTGTGCGCCTTTGTGCCATCAGTGTTTCATTTGTGCCAGAACGCATTCGATACATTAATATTGCTGAGCATGTATCTTTAAAATGAATTGGTTTTTCAATAATACAAGGTGTAACGCCCACTTGGGATTTTTGAAATTTGTTATCATTTTTCATCAATATGCATCTTAGCGATATTTTTAAATTTTAAATTGTGATTCATCGCCAACAGCCATCGTGACTTTTATATAAACAAAAGCTTGTTAAGATTTACGCTTTGGGTTTTTGAGTCATCAATATCCATAATAGGCTCACGTCTTCGAATTCATATACCACACCTTGCGGCCCGTAGATAGTCGGTAATCGCCCACGTAATCGATAAAACAGAATCCGGCCCCCCGTCGTACATCATCGCCCGTCCCTCTCGCTCTCGGTGACAATTGCTGCAACCTATAACTTGACAGATACTAAACATCGACGGCCCTCATCTAACAAAACACTACATCACCATCACACATTGGAAATGTTCGAACAAAGCACTTCCAGAACAATAGGGAAATAAACCATTCCACCTCCATTTCCCACCTCCGCTAAACTCGAATCGAAATATATTTCGCCTCAAAAAGGACCATTTTGATTTTATAAATCGCGTGCGTATAGGATTTAATATATAAATCTAGAAAGCGTTGGTGGTGATGCGGTTAGACAACGATTTTTAACCGACTTCAAAAAAGGAGGAGGTTCTATGTTCGGCTATATATATGTAATGTTTTATGCATGTTCACCGATTTCTCTGTAAATTATAGAACGATTTTGAAAATTCTTTTTTTTTGTTTGAAAGGGCACCAAATAGGCAAGACCGGTCATTTTTTAACCTTGTTTGGTGGGTTCTTGAAAACGGTTTTTCTTTTTGTAATTTTTTTTTTCTAATTAAACACGATTAATAGAGTAAAGTAAGTCTTCTTGATTTATCTACGTTTTGTCAATGTTTCGTTCCATGTGCTAATAGTAAAGTGTATTTTAACATCGCTTATTATTTTATGCGGTTAAAGTGACGGCATTCCAATGATACGGGCTGACGGGTACGGAGTTAACCCTAGTTAGTCTAACACACATTTGAAACATTTTTGTCAAATTGGAGTTTATTTAGAAAACTCCGTTTTTGTTGATACACTTGAATCAGGTAAAGTAGTCATCACTCGTCTTGCCACCAACTGGATCGGAAGTAGGTTATCAAAGCCATGTTCCGTTTGGGCGGCCGAAGTGAAATTCGATTAAAACTTGATAAATCGAGCAACGAACCCGCGCTTCCCCGGTACCACGCTCTTTTACTAATCTTCACTACGTGACGCCACGCGCCTCTTGCCGCGACCGTTTCACTAAAGAACTGGACTATTGCAAGATTTCACACTGACAGAAAACGTGATTTTGTCTCGAGCCAGCCTAATTCAAAACATCTTTGGCCTACGCTGGTTTTGGCTCGTTTAGCTTTGAAGTAATAAAAAGTTTAGCTTTTTATCATTTTCAATATTTGCCACCTATAATTTGGCTAGTTTGAACTGGTATTACGCTATATTATGATAAAATGCATATTGCATTTACACAAAACAAAAAAAATAGGTACTAAGTAAAGTCGCCCATCTCTGTCAGTTTAAAATATTTCTGTGCCCAGTATATGAACGTAAAAGCCGTAACTAAGCGAAACCATTAGGAAGCTACTTAAAGTATTAAACATATGAATTACTCAGTAATCAAAAGCAAACAGCAAATAAATCAAATTGCTAAGATCTTTCATATAACTGCACCTTAACTCCAGTTAAACAATAAAATGCTGATGATACAAAAAGTATAAAAATGGCAGTACTGCTAGCCAGCCACGGCAGACCGTGAAATCCGATTCAGGATACCCAGCTATTGAATTACACCGTGGCCAACCATTGACCGAAATGCTTTTCTTCGGCATCACTTTCTTTTATTACTTATTCTCGACCTTGTAATTTTACATTGAAACGAAGCACACGCCCCGCAATGAAATAAACGAATGCTAGTTGGAACGCTTTCATTCATTGTTGGGAAAAGACGGTAATTGTTGTCGTTAGGGCTTGGTAGCTGATGTGAACAAGGTTACGGGGTTCTAATTGACAGATCACAGGCTGGCCGGCGGACACCGTGACCGCCTTCCTGCGGGCTAACTGTACCGCTACCGTACGACACGCACCGCCTGCCCGCAGCACCGCGGGCACCGCAACGGGAAATAACCCGCCTCACCACCTTCCGCCGAATCCTCTTGGTTACTACCATTAAATTTCCTGAGACAAAACCACACTCCATAACGAAACCGCAAGCTAAAACTAACCAAATAAAAAAAACCGCCTCCATAAACGTATAACGATTCACACATGAAAGTAAATCTTGAATTGTCTTCGGCTTTTCGACCTTTTCTCCCAAAGAATTTAGCTGGTGAAGTTCCTTCTATGTCATCTCTATTCAAGTACTTCAACGTCGGTTGCTAAGTGAAACCGTTGCGAGAATCTTTTATTCTCCCTAATGCGAGCCGTCTCGGCTCTTGTTCGGAATCCTACTGTGACAGCCATTATAATTCCGAGCGAATGTGGAAGTGTACAAAGAAGGCTTTGTGCTCCCCATAAATATTTATGAGTAAGTGCCTATTTTCTACACACGTGGGACGGTGGATACGCACGATACTGCCGGGCCTAATTGGACGTCTTCAGGCGCGAATTTGTTTCACTCTGACAGGAATTCTTTACCGGCATTTGTGTGTCACACAACTATTTTATAGCTGGTCATCTCAGCGTCCTTGGCATTTCCCCGAGCTAGAGCAATTGTTTTTGTTGTGATTTATCGCGCTCTAAGTGCTGGCCGGTGTGCTGATAACACAGTTCGACTTATCCCCAGTCGAGTTATATAACGATAAAGACGCAGAAGACACTAATCCTACTTTCTCTTAACTAGTTTCTTGAGGCCACTACAAGAAAGTAAAACCCCGCTATGTTTGCGCTCTGCCCCGTGTCCTGTTGACATACAAATTGCGATGATAAATTATTCTGGGGTAGTAGATCTACTGGTGTTCATCCAAAGGCATTATTAAATTATGTTCTCTTTCTTTTTTGTCTCTCTCTACATTCTCACCATCAGCCCTTCCTTTTACGACATGGTAATTACCGCTTTAGTACTCAATCAACCTTTGCTCTCGAACCTAGAGTTCTCAATCTAGAGGATGAAAAGTTTTAATGATCATAATATTAAACCAATTTATTTACGAGTGGAATCGTTTAATGTAATCGAGAACAGAGAACCACATTCTCCGTGCACAAACTAACGAGGAACATACACTTAAGGAGGTGTATGTTTATCGTCAGTTTGTAGGAGGCAACAATTGTTCGCGACGATTGCGAGCCGGCGAGCGCAGCAACCGGCGGCGACCCCAATCGCGAGCGCGCCGTATGTGGAACGCGGGAACGGTAGTGTGGTGTGGCCAGTCCTGCCCCGGCCGCCCCGACCCTTGCTCTCTGCATGTTTTCGCTTTACATTACATCGTTTTGCGTTTATGCTTCTGATTCCATTACCGATAGCCATTTGTATAAGTGTGTTTGAAACAAAAGACTATTTAACGTTTATCGTTACTCAATCTTCTCTAAGTATTATCGAACCATTTGCACAAGTGCTTCTTTTTGTTATTTAACAAAGCTCATGGCGCTTTCACTACTTAACTCATCTTCAAAACAATTGCTAATGTTTTTGTAAAGCCTTTGTTTACATGTAGTCACTATCGGTCAAAAGTACAGCCCAGGTTGAGTTCACATAGATTTAAAATTGAAAAAAATAATCGTTCAGATTCGCGTCGTACCGTAGGCTTGGACACGGTTGGCACACTTCCAGGGGGTTCCGCTTACGCGGCGACAACGTCACGTTTCCCATGTTGGGAATTGTTTATTGAAGTCATGATGTGACCTTAACATTGTATTTTACGATTGTCTCGTCACCGGCCCGCGCACTGACATTTCAATAGGGAAGGTGAGCGAGGGTCGAGCGTGAGGCGCGGCACGACGCCGCGCTAAACCACTCCGACCGACTACACCCTCCCTACCGACGTCACTTCTCCAATCCCTGAACGCTGAACTCATTTTTCATCGACACTATTACGTATTTATAAAACATACCGCACCTGCTTTACAACATAAATCAACATCCTATCAGGCGGCTATACCGGACCGAACGCCTTCGAGATTAACCCGTGAAATATGCCCACCGTTTTCTGCATTGACAGCCCGCCGGCACTTCAGGCCCGTGCTGTATTAATTCCATTTTAGCTAGTAAAAGGCCAGTACATGGTGCATTTCTCGGATTACCTCCGGAAGCTTATCGGCGTCGGTGTTGACTTAAATTTGCATCTCGTATTTTCTCGTCGCCGCGTCGATTGGTGGTGCTCACGATTTAACGCTGGTATTAATGCATTATTCAGAGGGGTTTTCATTAGACTGTCGCTATCGGCGCGGGCGATCGCGCTCTCGTTAAAATGTACGGATGGCATGACGGCTGCTCGTATTGGGCGCGCGACAAACGCACGCGAGCGTTATCAACCTCCCTTCAAAAACTATGCGCGCTGCCAACTCCCCTGACGAGTTTATGCATCTCGGCACACATCTTTTTCTCAATGTCGTTACGTGCCAGCACACCGTTGTACTTAGATTTTGTGTTTAAATAGGCACGCATTCATTCCATGGTCATAAATTTAAAGTTCTGCTGTAAAATGTTAAGTGCGCTGTCATGCGGCCATGGTAGAAAATCATAGAATAGCCAGGTGCCATTAACACTCTGGCTTCCTTACATACCTATCTGGTTTGTAGGGTATAATTGCGGTCAGCGCAGAAGCTACCAGTTTAATCATGGAGTTAACCTGCGGATGCTTTTCGCACTTAAGAGGCTACTTTTCGAGGAGAAATAACTTTCGACTGTTATTTTCAAGTTAAACATTTAAAAATAATGAGTACAGAAAGCACTTTTTATATAAGCATAACTGAGTATCTCTTACGATTATGTGACATTATTGAGCTGTTTAGCTGTAAACGGTACGCTATTAGGGGGACGTGTGATTACCCGAGCTGAAAGGCTTATTAAAAAGCTCGTTTGCAGCGACCAGTTGCGACGAAACTGGTGTGCGGCCGTACAGGTTTGCACACTAGTTCCCCACATGCGCTCCACACTCGCGGATGTGGTATACTTTCGTTATTAATGGGCTCATGTCCCGTTCGCATTGCTCCAAATAAATCCACTTTTTCAATGTCACCGATAAGAAGTTTCTTAACAAAAATATTAAAGACACGGAGCTTGCATGCGCTTTACCTGCAAGCTCCGCAGATAAGATACCGTCGCACTATTTCAATTGGCAGCTTGACTATCTCTTAGCTGTTGATATTAATCGTAGGTATTTGTTATCCGTGGGAACAGCTCGCTAAGTGGTTTTCATTTATCAAATCAGTTTTTTTTTAATTAACTAGCCACCGAAAAATAATTCTGTCAGACCTCCGAAAAGTACCTACCTATCTGCCGATCGTTAAGTTGCCAAATTGCTTCGACGTTACCAGATAAATAGAGCCACATCATTCATTGTTCAATTAAAATGGTCTACGCCTGATAAAACTCCGTTATTTTTTAATTACCTTGTTGACGCTTCAGCTGTCAGTCGTACCTGTAACGAACAACATACACGTTAGTTACTGTCTCACTGCTAAACATGCAAATACATTAAATAAACACGATAATTTCAAACTTCCAGTACTTGACAATCGTAAATATTTGCCGACAAACACGTAGGCTTGAATAATCGAGGTACCTTTTCAATTAAGGTTGTTGGTTTATTGATGTAATAGTTTAGATTTGCCCATGGGCCGCTGCATTATAGACCTCGGACACGCATGTCGCTATCTAGATATCGAGACAGAAGCGTTGGATGGTACGTCAGCTCGCGCTCAGTGCGGGCGATTAGATGTCCAAACGGAGTGAGATGCAATTAGTAGACTTATGTGTTCGAAGAAATAGCCGGCGCGCCTTTTATATTTTAATGCGCGTAATGAACTCCACCGTAATTATCTGTTTTAGTACGTCATACTGAGGTTGTTACCGAGCGGGTATGACGTCTGGCGTGTTGGACGCCGGCAACGTAAACAAAGCGATACACTGACCGGGTTAACCTTGAATGGTAATAGCGCGAGAAGTTTCGCCGAGGAAAAATGCGCCATGGATGCAAACGGCGTGCGTGCGTCGTATAACGGTCACTCCGAGCCGAATAAGTAGTTTAGCATCGTACGTGGAATGATAACGCTCGCAGCGATACTTGTCACGCGATTTTGCGGATCAAACTGCCGGACCCACTTTCTACCACCGCGTGTCCTTGAATAGAATTATGACTCAGCTTGTCAACAAAATTGCGCTCTGCGCATATAAATGCTTTTCCGATTGCACTTTCCATAGATTCTTGCTGTTTGTTGAAATAAATTAACTCTGTTATAGAGACAATAGTGAAACATTTCGTGTAGCCAATTACAGGTGGGTGTCGACGTCGGCGCCTGCGACGGAACAATGCCTGCTAACGAGATAGCGGCGTCCGTCAGGTGCGGCGTGCGGCGGCTCCGCGAGCGGAACACCTCAATCCGCTCTTTGTTTACGTTGGGATCGCACTCCGCGCGCCCGATCGCATCCCTAACGCAATAAAGCTCGGAGCGAGCTCACGACTCCGCAATGTCTACTCTTTATCGCCCCCGCCGAATGCGGTACGATCTTAAACGTATTTTAATAACTTCCACCCGCCGGTCGCCATAATGGGCTCACCATGCAAATGCCTGTGCCCACGGAACACCGTTACACCGATACCGCCGGTAACGAACCGCCCCGTGAAATAAAGAAAGGTAATAATCGCGAACGGGAAATCCGATCACGCCGCGGGCGCGCGGCGCGCAGGAAACACCGGCACTGACATTCCAATTGCAAACTGCAGCTATTCTAACTAAACTCTCGCGGACGCTGCTTAGCAGCCGGTTCAATCCTATTTTACTCGACATTAAAAAACATGAGCGACGTCGATAAGAAAGTGCCCTAACTAGTTCCTGATCGTCACTACCCTATCTAAGATCGAATGAGGTAACTTCCAGTGATGTTGATCTCGTGTGGATTTGAAGTTCCCTTTCGCAATATAGCAGGTGCTTTCTCTGTCGCGACTATGCGCTTTGACATCTAAACTCTTCCTTTCTACACCACCGTCATTTACGGAACGACGCGGCAAATCTTAATTAGTGACTAGTGCTAATGGATTATTTAGTGACTAGTGCTAAAGGATTATGATCTTTCAGGTCTACTCATATTTAACGCAATCTTTCACCGAACAGAACGATAGAAGCGTCGAGTCCGTCCTCTTGCGTGTATGAATGTTATCAGACATTTTACCTGCCGTGTTTGATTAAGTTTAGATTGGAAAACCGCTGGCGCGACTGCCCATGTCAACTGTTATTGCAAAATGAGATTTACTATTCCCTCACGTCCGCATCGAGATCGAGTTAGGCGACAACAACCTCTACAAAAAGTAAGTTGAAAATCTAATAGAGTTTGCGGCAAGCCGGTTATTTGTGTTATTTTTTAGTATTTCGCTGACGCTGTGGAGAAATGCTATGTAACGCTAGGGAACGAAGCAACCCGGCATTACTGTAATAACTCCGAACCGCCCTTCTGTCATTACTCTGTACACTTTCCTGGGGTAACTAAAGATGAATCGCTTTTTTATTTCTCTATGCCATATTCTTTACAATTGCTTTTGTAATGTCCATACCGCGCGAAGAATTCGCTTCGGCTAACGAAGTTTTAATGTTGGAACCGCGGCGTGTAATATTATATTTGTTCGCGTAATGGGCAGTTTAAATTGCGTTCTGCAGTCTGTTATCACCTGATTACGTGACGTCAGCGGTGGTTGAGTGGGGAATGGTCGCGGGCAATGATGTTATAATTGATGCGCGGCGGCGGCGCGCGGAGGCAGCGGTGCGTGCGGGAACAGGTCCCTGCGCGCGCGCACGGCCGCGGCCCCTGCGCCGTGGTCATTGCGCGCGATACTAATCGAGGAGCCCCAACATTATTGCTCTATGATTGCACCCTTACACGACCACCACCTTTTCATTATCAAAGCCTGCTTTTTTGCAATTCACTCGGAACAGTAATTGACCCCTAAACATGGGCGTCGGTAAGTTCAGAAGAAATTGCGAAACAATTCATCTAATAAAGCAAGCCAATCTTTCTGCATTATGTCATTATTATGCCTCTGCTCGAGTCATCGAACTTGATTTTTATTTTTCGTTCGGAATATATTAAAATCTAGTGATCGTGAACTGCTGATACAATGTGGAGGTTTTATTTTTGCAACTGGTTGCACGACGCCTTATCTATAATAGGCTGTTTAATATGGAGCTTCCTGAGGATCGGACGCCAAGCAATAATTCGCAACACGTTTTAGTTACACTGGCTACACAGTTTATAATCAATAAACGGCGATGTTTATCATCATCTTCTTTTACGTTTAGACATGCTTAGTTTGTTAGCTTGTTAGTTCTTTAATTGTAAAATGTTCGAGTTACACGTTGAAACTAGTTAGCGTCATTTCTCATACAGTTTTTGATATATCCTTTCATTATTCAGTTTTTTGTAAGTTGATATAGAAGCGGTGAACGATCGCAGGACGCGTTGCGTAATTGCAAGAATGCGGTGGCACGCCGCCGAGCAGTTCCTGCTCATGCGAGCGTATTTATTGTGCGTAATTACGTCCTTCGACTCCGACGCATCGGACGAGATGAGAGCGTGCTCCGGATCGCGTCTGCCACTAACGAAATGCAATCTCTCAAACCGTATTAACTTTAATTAGGTACGAGATGTTCTAACGAATACAACGAATGCAAAATTATTAAATTAGATTAGTTCCAAATCAAACTTAACAAATTTTACTGTCTCCATTTAAAGACGCGGTGTCCCAGTAGTCCCCTGATATTATTGTTATTTAATCGACATTTAAATTTAAATGCCAATTATAATTTCAAAAATCAAGCATGTAATGAGCTTCGGTGCAAAAAAAGGTGTAAACAGACAAGAGGTTGAAGCGTCGTTTGTCATGTTTATAACGAGGCATAACGCCCGCCTGGGCGGATCATCAGGCGCGATACAATCGGAGCTGGGAACATTCCGCACCAGTAGTCTCAGTGTCTGCATTTAATATTTATCCGATAGCATTGATTGGAGTACATTGTCAATAGTTCCCCGATTAATGCGCGCGATCGGTTCGAGAGCCCACCGTTTGCGTTAGTCGCGATATCGCGCGGGCAATCGTAACTTCTTCCCACATAATTGGCGTGTGGGTGCGGGAGTGGCTCTTTATCCCGATCGCCGCCCACCGGCGACGAGGCGACGCCCGATTAGATAGGCGGCCCCGGCCGACCCGGGAACTCCTCCCGACGCACTAACTAACTGGGGTCTTCCGCGCATACTCGTACACAAAATTACCATCGCGCGGAGATCGCTGGAGGTGCGAACATCGCTCCGAGATGGTACCGGCCGGTCACTGCTTCTTGTTTAGTTTGTCTTTATTCGTAGTCAAAACCCCGTTATGCCTACATTATTCATTTTATCATTACCACTATCTCGTCATTTAGTTAGTATCATTAATATTTTATCGACCAAGATTTATTGAAACACTAATGAACCTCGAGTATATTTCCGACAGGATCGTGAAAATAATTATCTCGTCGTGCGATCACAAAACAGGAACACGGCGGAAAAAAGTTTACAACCTCGTGCGATGGCTTGACTGGTTTCTTATTTATAAACCTTTGATAACATTATGTGTTGATATTATTAAAAAAGAAAAATTGATAAACGGAAGGAGACTAGTTGTAAATATTAACTGCGGTATAAACAACGTAACACAGTTTATCGGACGATACATACTTATTAATTTATGGCCTACAAATTCAATTAGCTTCATAATACTAAGTTAGCATGTACTTGTAAATTGCTACTAGGTATGCATCGACCAGAGAAGCGTTGGGATGCAGTTAGCCAGGCGGCGGGCCCGCGACAATACGGCCAACCCGCTCATTAGCGATAACAAGTGCCCCCAGAAGCTCGTTACGGGAGACGAGATGGTCCACAGACGATTCATTAATTGAGTATTGTCGAAGATCCCTTAACAGGCGATCACATCTCCGAGATATTACCCCGCACATCCGCTCCGACGGATTCAATGCCCAGAATTTAATATTGGGTTAATTTTGTATTGAAAACAACGCACGTGGCACTGACTGTGTCGAACCCGCCTATAGCTAATATGTGCTCAATGTAATATTAATCGGGAGCATTGATGATAGCCGTTGCCGCCAGGATAAACTCGGATAATCGCCGGACCGTTAAGTTGTGATTTAGGGCGTCGGGAACGCCCTGGGTCGAAGCAAACGGTTACGTCCCGTAACCATCCCTGGCTAATAAAGCCCGACTAACGGGAACTATTGTTTATCTTACACGAGAATTAACATACAGCTTGGTTTTCAGTAAGTTGTATTTCGCTTTTGTTAAAATTTTAGTATAATATTGAGAGGAAGCATTTATTTACAGGACATTTTTATTTAAACTGAGCAAATTACTGATGTTCAAGTGCAGAATAATTTTTCTAAGAACTTTGTAATTGATCTCTTATCCTCGCTTTCCAGCCAGGACAAATTATTTCTGCCATATAATTCACTTTCTAGTTGCTAATACCGCCAGGGGCTTTTACGAGTCCTAACATTTATACCAATCGTGAAACGCTTATACGCTGGCTATTAGCGGTCTCATCGTCAATTAACATAGGTATTCAATGGGCACTTAATTTTTTAGCAAAGTTATAACTAAAGATCTAACGTACGTACGCAAAATAACATTAATTTATAATTTAGATGAAACGATAATCATTTTAGATGCTGATATTAAATGTCACGTACCCAGTGAGCATGAAAACGGTGTGCTTACAATTCCTTTTAAGTAGTACAGTAGTTGTGAGCTGTGGGGGCCGTGAAAAGCCATGCTATCTGCGGTGGCCGCCGTCGAATATAAATCAAGCGCAGTCTATATCGCGCACAATATGGCTGACGTTAATTGACGAAATGCGGAGCAGCGGTGTTGGAGTCTTATTTATGCGCGCGAGTCGCTACCTACTCGATTTGCATGGGATCTGCGTAAGCGGCACTCGGCTCGTTACTGCGATCTGCCCAGGAGCCTACTGTTGTCACGACTTTCTTTTCACCTGACTTCCCGAAGGAGGAGGGTAGTGTTTTTCGCGTGTATATGTGTGTGTGTATGTATCCATGTCTGTTGATTTGTGACCTCTTGTAGACTAAATTTTAAAGTGCGTAAGATTGTTTTTTATTCTTCGGATGCCTTAGGTTATACATATTTTTCGTTACTAACGTGAATGTTACACGAAATTATTTAAACGGCCAGTTAAGTTCTACAGCTGGTTTTTTGTTAGACTTGTTGGTAATGAACTAAACAACCATTGAACGAAATAATTGCTGGTCGCACGACACATTTACAATGAAGTGCCGACATGCTTAAAGGTTACTTGTTGAGGACTTTATTTTTAAAATATACTTCTTTAGACAAGATAAATTGCTAACAAAACAAGTTATTTAATAACTTAATAGCCGATATTGAATTGTAATTTAAATTAAATCAATCTTAATGAGACAAGTTGAAACATCTGTTTCATAGCTGTCAATCGCCTCGCGATGTCATTATTGATCGTAGTAAAAAGGCTTCGCGTCCACATTACACAGGATCGGTGGATGCTTCCCCGATACAAACAAGAACAATAAATAAACAAGATAAACGTAAAACGTATGCAACATTTGTCAAGAACACAGTGGCTGGGATATAAATGCAAGTCGACAGCTCATAATTTAATGCGGTGATAGGAGCGACTGTCGTCGGTGGCGGTTAACATGTTCCCCAGTACCAATGTATAGGAATATACGACCGGCAGATACGATCGTCCGCATTGTTTCCGTATCCACAGATCATTCAGCCGCGAAAGCAAATAAACCTAATGAGACTCGTAAACGTGTATGAACACATACTCATTGCGGTGTGGAATAGCGGGGCGGCAAATGACATGGCACGTCCGCACCACACCAAATAGGTGCAGTGCAGAGTGAGCCGTAGGTATGTGGGTCGCACACTAATTCTGGGTAATGGAAGTGTGGACTGTTCCACCGCAAGTAATCTCGCGGGCCCGTAAGTTTCCTGTTAATTTGCGGATCGTGCGTTTCGGGCTGCGGTCACGCGTGCCCGCCGCAGCCGAATTCCGCGGCAGTCGGCTCCGCTGTCGCCTATAATCGCTTACCACCTAACTAATACCTCGCTGATTGCATCGTCTCCGTTATGTTTTACAACGCACCGAAATGTTTACATCTAATCTCTCAAATTACTACCGTAAACGAATCTGACAATCATATGATTTATGTTACCACCGTCTACACGTTCTAAAGCGATTTAATTCGTGGTAAAATATACAGTTGGAATATTTGACCGTTACTTTTAAAGTTACAAATACTGCCATAACTATAATAATAATATTTTCTCGCGTTTTAAATTAAGTGCTGCAGTAAACTTACGTTTAAAACGATTAACTATGCACTTGCTTGTTTCACATCCATCGCACCGAGGTGAACTTCCCATCCAATTATGTATGTGAGAAATCGCACTAATAGGGTTATATTGATATTGTATGGTTAATTAAATGTAAATGAAATCGACATTACATTCCTTCACTCTTTTCTTTCGTATTCCGACTGGTTACGGACTCGCATCATAGATTGTTCTGTCATCGCGTCTGTTCAGTAAGCTTTAAGAACTTGTTAAAACCAGCCACCGATTTCTTGTGCCCCGTACTCTGCGGATTTTTTTGTCCAAGTTAGGTTAAGACAAACAGTTAGAGTTAAGTCTTGGCATTATGCCTTGTTGGTTTAGCGTAAATATTGAGTGTGGTTTTACTCTGCAGTCGCCGTAATCGGTATTCAATAGAAAGCTAGCTCCTATTCCATAAGCGGTTAAGTTGAAACAACCCCCCGAACACTAATTATTTTCATGTATTTGTATCCCTTTCAAACCCAGCTTAGTATCGAGAGACAGATAATATTGAATTTTATTAATTAACTTACTATAGGATTCATATTCATTTGTTTTAAGGTTCAATTTCATTTGTTTTTGATTGGTCAATAAAATCCATTTTAAATTTTGAACAACCCGCACGATTGTGTTGGCCGGGTCTGAAAGGGGTATAAATCATCATTCAAATTAGATATAAGATGTGAACACAGATAAAGCAATACGATTATTATTATCATCATTCTCTTTTACAACAGCATCGTTTGGAATTATAATTGATGTTTTCTTTATGCACACTATTAAAGTTTTCTAAGCGTTTACTTACTTTTAGCGTTCACAGACCGAGATATTGCCTAGTGCCTGCAAATTTAGAGATGGGCGGGTATTTACCCAATCTACCCACAGAATAGATACGTATGTTCCTGAGTAAATACCCAATTTTTATGTGGTTACCTGGGTATACTGTAAATACCAAATTAACTAGATTTATCCAAGTGTTCACCTGAAAATTGGGTATCTACTCAGCTACATACCTATCTACTCGATGGGTAGATTGGGTAAGTGCCCGCCGCCGACCATCTCTACCTGCAATTAAACATATAGGACGTCCGCAATCCGTAATCTGCATGAGCAAACAAACCGATGCTCGTACGTGAGATTGTACTGTGCCAAATTGTAAATGATAGAATCGTTTAAAGCCATAGCTCATCGATCGGACGCGTCCCACTTCGTCAACCTGTAGTGAATATGAATAAACCATCTATCGGGGATTGGCTTTTAAAGGATTGAAACGTTATTTGAAAGGGTGCGATTGGATCTGGTTTCACTTGTTTTTCGCGCGATCGCGACGGATGCTCGCATTGTGCGACGCTGGTTGCATAATGCCGGCCGTGGGAGCGCCGCGGTGCCGTTACCCGACGCATGCCACCGGTACCGTTCCATTAGCGATTTTATTACAATTCGCGTGTATCGCCCGTAATCAATTTGAGCACGTTGCAAGCGTTGTAACTCGCTCCACTTGCAACGCATTACCCCGCATAAAACCACGCTCCTTCCAAACTTACACGCCTTACACCCTATGTAAAGCTCAACACTATTAACCATTTTATTTTCCAATTTCGATCTAGAACATGACAGTATATCACAAATTTTATAGACAGTTTCCAAGAAATAGTTAACGAGAAATTTTCACAAAGGAAATATTGTATGCGTTTTAATAACTATCTAACTGAACGTTAAACGGGCTCAGGTTGCGAAAGCTATTATTTATTCTTATTGCTTATTTATTACCTTTACTCTGAATGCTATCTAAATAATATAAAATAAAAACATGACTTAAATTGACATAAGCTAACCAGTCACCATATACTTAGTTTACATCAATCATATATAATCCGTCTATTATATATGACTTCAGCGTATTTATCAAACTTTTCGCACACAAGCCCATTGCATTGTGGCTTGTAAAATATTCAATAGCTCGTCTCTAAAATAGAAACGTTTGGGATAACAAACAAGTTTCCAAATACTTTTTTATTTACGACGATACCATATTTATATGGTAATCAAATTAGTCAGATGAGTCAGCTGCGAGCTGTCTTCAAATTTATGCAGGTAGGCACCTCACGCAACAATTTACGTTTATGAAATTGATACCGGTATCTTGCGGTTATCCAAATTCGCAAACAAAATACAGTTATAACCAGTTAAATTTATTGATGTAAATTCGGAAGTTGGTTTACGAGTGAGTATTCAAATCAAATTACAACTTTATTATGTATCTGGGTCTTTCTTTACGTATGATGTCGATTCGCCATTTAGAGAAAAATACTGCTAAATTGTAACCTAACCTCATTTTAATGCTTATAAAATTGGGAATAGTGAGTATATGGCTTATAAATATTTTTTATACATAAATCATACTAATAACGCACGTTAATAACATCGTTTAATAGTTTTAAAAAACGTTAGCACATTTAAGGACAGTCGAACAAGTTAAAAAGTATCTCTGTTGCCGCGTTTGCTCGGGTCGTTCACCCGTCTCAACGTAATTAAAATCCTTCATGGAAAGCCTGATGGAATCCGTCCTGACCCCGCTCCGCGCAGTACCGCCCTTTAAACGTTACTTTATAAATAGGAGCACCGCGGCCTGCGATGCGATCTCGAAAAGAACTGCGAGCGTTTCTATTAAATGTAGATAAACGTTATCCGCGGCGATAAACACGGGTATGTGAAGGTTATCTCCGAACGATTTAAAGGTTTTACTACGAAGCCTGAGGCCGTGGATTCATTCCCCTTCAAAGATACTTCTTTCATTATTATTTTTATTAACATCGAAGTCCGTTTTTCAAAGACCTACTGGCCATTCTAATACTAACAGTTGACTTTGACATTAATTATTTTATCCAATTTATAAACACATTTTAATAATAAAGCAATCATCAATATGCTTTAGCAATCCTTAATAGCATTAGGTATAAATGCCAGTGTTGTACTTCCCCTGTGATGAATTTAGGAGCTAACCATATTTAAGCGTGCCCTGGAGCACCTAGTCGATAAGTCACCACAAGTTTTCAATCGGCGCGCGCGCGGATCACGCACATTTCTCCCGCGACCATAAATCCCCCTACATTGACATCTTCCCGGGTCCCTGTTTAAGAAATAGCCCCCACAATCACTCAGCCAATCGACGTGAATTATGAACGGGCATTGCGCATGCCTCGGTGCCGTTTTATAATTGCGATAATTCATTATTTATTGCAAGAATTCTTTGTGAAGACCGAAATATGCTGACAGTTATTTGTAGTGGTTGGTTACTTGAAATTGTTTGAAAACTTATAAATAGGTACTTGTTAAACCTAAGAACGACAAATAGCGATATTCAATAGAGCAATAAAAGTGAAGAAACAAAGTTGTGTATTACATCAATTATGTAAATCTTACCATGCTGGTTCGCGTCTAAAATGCATTTAGTATTAACATATTAAATTCATCACTTACAATTTTATTGCGAATGCAGTCCTATATCACATCATATTTATATATAATGTAATGATTTTTAAACGTTTGTTTTATTTTGAAATGTTTAAATTTCACAATTTTGAACAGAAGCCAACAAAGATAACTGTCTGGGGTAACGATTAAAACGAAATACAGCTTCGGACCCTAATAAAAACGTTTCAGGTTTTTGCTATATAAAAAGTTCTGTTCACCACAAATTTGTCCGGTTTACTGTTAGATTGTTCTTGTTGACACGGAGGCTTGGCGCTAATCAATTATCGTTTGACCGGCAAGTCGGAACCCGCCCGGCGCTTCCCGGGACACACGACGGCAATATTAGAATTACTCGCTGATTACTAGCGATCGGATATTCAGGCGCTTATTTACCTAAAATTCGGGTAGTCTCAATAAAAGTTAAAATAATGTAGAGGCGGCTTCTTAAAATAAATTATTTTATGTCTGAATTAATTTAATATTTATGATGATGATAAACTTGGCCGATTCATCCATTATAATTTTTAACATGGTTTTTTGCGATCAAAATTCAATTAAAAAAATGCTAATAAATGTAGATAAAAAATTCGCTTCCATAACATGCAATAGCAGCAGCAACACGGAAGTTATGGTAAATAAGCGCCGAAATATCCGATCTCTGCTGATTGCTGTTACTGCTGTTTAATTCTCCTTTTATGTAAATTGAAGGTTTGTTTGTTCGGCTAGATTGTGGAGATGACGCGCAGGCTCACCGCTTAAACCATTGACCTTAGCCTCAGCCTCTTATGACTGCCAGTTGAGTTTCTTGCAACGCTCCTTCTCAGCCGTGGTCTCTTAGAAAGCTGGTAGATTTTTGATGTATAAAAGCCCGTACGGCCTATTTGCTGAATAAACGTCTTTGTATTTAATTTTATCACAAGTTTTTTTTTGTGATTTTTGACAGTAATCAATAACCCATAAAGCTAGTCATAATGGTGAATTCGGAACACCGCCTTGTGCCCGATAGGTGGCGTGTCGCCGCGCCGAGCGCCGTCACGACATGCCGTTCTCACGTGATCTTCTTAATTATAATCCGAAAACGGGGTCAGACGGTAACTGAGCGCTAGGCTTTAATGAACTTGGGTAAGGAAACGGTGCAATATTTGGAAAAATTCAGGGCATATAAGTCTAGTGATAGGCAGTGACTTGGCAAACGTCGTGTGGGACGCCCTGTGGTAAGATGGAGCGACGACATGCGCAGATTGGCCGGTGTAGGCTGGATGAGAGAAGCTGAAGATCGGGAGCAGTGGCGTGCATTGGGAGAAGCCTTTGTCCAGCAGTGGACTAGTACGGGCTGATAATGATAATGAGGCAGTGATATAATAATACTTAGATCGCCTATTCTTTTAAAGACCTAGCGTGTCTTTCGATTTGCTTTCATTTCTAAAGGGTGTATTTAGCCGAATAAATTAGTAACGGTATAAAGATCCAATCCTGCAAACTTGTTTAAATTTCTTTTATTAATATATTCCCAAATTCTTCAATTATTATGCAATGCATCAGTTTTATGTAACGTTTTGACGTTGCCTTGTTTTGACTTTTTTAACTTCTGCATATAAAATAAATCAATGTTGAATAGAATCCCAGTTTTTCTTTACAATTAGTGTTATCATTATTCTTTTTCCTATTTGAATATAATTAAAGATTTTATCAACACTTATAATAATATGGTCTATACATAATTATCACATTGAAAAGTATCTATTAAAAAAGAAAAAAAATAATAATATAAAGCACTGTTCTTTTTTTAACTATTCGCTCGAGTTTAAAGAAAACAATTTGTGAAGTGCATAACCGCAAAGAGGTCTAGCGGGCCCCGCGTCGTGAACGCTTCCTTACTGCACTTGTCTTGCATTCATCGGCAGGTAAAGCTATATGCATATTACATTTAGTTAACCAGATAAAAAGTCTAAGGTTTATTTTGGTTTCGTTTAATTTTGATAATTTATGAAATACTCGTTGCTCATTTTTTTCTACTCGCGTACTATAAACCGCTAACATATACATCGTTAACAGTATCACTATGCCACACATAGTGTAACCAAAACATGAAAACTGTTCTATAATGGCGTTGCCATAGTAATAACTGATCTTTTATAACCATTATAGCATTGTTATTACCATGGTTACGGTCATTCCGGATATCAGTCTATTTTGTTTAGTGAACACTTGCTTCCTAATTTGTACATATATCAAATCGTTAGAAATGTTTTAACAACAATAGAAATGGCGTAGATTAAAATCAAAATGATTAATATTCATCGACAAGTTATTGGTTACTATGGTTACGCTTAATTTTGATATCAGCAGTCATCGACTTGTTATTTGGTTACCGTGGTTACGCTCAATATGGATATCAACAATGGCACTTTTGGCATTTAATTTTTCATGATAAATTATTAGAACTGTTATAGTAACTATTTAAATTTACATGAAATTTGTAAACATTTAACAGTAAAATTCACAAACAATTGACGCCACTCGAAATAATGAAAATGACTTTGCTGACAAGCAGTTTCTTAGCAGAAACTTAAAATCAAGGAAAGTATACAAGAAAAGTTAGCCATTGTTTATTTTTGACATTATAATTTTAAGCTTGTAGAAAAACTTATTGTATGCAACGGTACATAATTAGCTCTAAAAATACTCGTGCCTGTCATTAGAGCCCTCGCTTGCTCGCGCTCTAACCTCGGCACTCGTACCTTTAGAGACTTCATTATGTGTCAGTTGCATAAATAACTATTTATTCCTAGGCTTGTATGGAACTATGTCAAAGAGGCGTAATAAATAATATTATAAGAAGTATATTATGATTTGATTTAGTACTTTGACATTGTGCTTTGATGTTCTAGGAATAATATTTATCGACTGTACTTAAAAGTTCAACGAAAGAAATGAGTTTCTTGTGTTATTTGTACCCAGGGAAATAGTAAAATTGACTGTTTCCATTGATCCATTATGACGCATTCATAAAATGGTGTGTTTAATGTATACCTACTAGTCATATAAAATTTATTAGTATCATTACAAAAATATATATTTTTACGGCATTTAGGATTTTTGTTACAATTTGAAACTATTACGTTGAAAATAGTTCTAAGATTTAATTTTTTTACATTATTTCAATAATAATTTGCTTAAGTATAAATACGATTTTTCAAGTTTTTTTTTTAATTTCAAGCTCGTTACATTTGTTTAAAATTTTTTAAAGCATAATTTATAAATTTAAAATATCTCGTAAAATAAAATGTGTGAGATTGTCCATCCGTTTGAAATGGTCTGTTAAGGGATCACACCGAGCTGTTCCCACAGAGCTAAGGGCCCAACATCTCAATAAGCGTAGATATAGTTTTCTCCAATATTTCAGTTAATTGACCATTAAGGCGGTCGCTGTGCGATACTATTATAGTACTAGTGCTGACCCCCGGCCCCGGTCGTGCGCCGAAGATCGTTCGTTATACTTTTGCGCTACCAATTGGTCCAGGCGAAATTGTAGCCTACAAACCTTACTCTAAGGCTTCTCAGTACGTACCTTAATTGTGTAATGTCATGAGAAAATCACAAACGAATAAATAAGCCGCGTTTATTTTCGTTGCCGGTTAAAGTTATTTATCGTTGTTATTTCACGATGATTTTTTGTGGAGATTCGTATTTTTAAGTTATCACTTAGCATTATTTTTCTATATTTTTAATACTTTTAGGAGTATCTCATTATAAGGCATGTCTTAAATAATTTTTAGTATTTCATATCTAAAGATAGTTTTTGATATCTAAAGATGTTTACAGAAATTAGTTTTGCTCCGCTAATTTGAATTCCGTTTCGTATTTAGACGTCTACCAAACGGGTCGTATTGAATCGATAAGCTCACGCAAGCACGCTCGAGATCCCGTTGATGTCTTTTGTAAGAGCTTAGCGCTAATCTTACACTACTATATTTTCTTCATTTTAAATGTATACAGCTAATAAAAAAATACGTTTTTATTTTAGTTTTCTTATAAAATAAAAAACAAAATGGTTCAATAGTAAAAAGCTGCAAATAGAGCGCAGTTCCAGTAGACGCATCCGAGCTTATCGCTGCATGATGGAAGACATCGCAAAAACCTCTGCTTGCCAACCCTAACGGTACTCCGTTCGTCTTCATTTTTCACACAATTAATTGATCGTTTTCACATTAAATTGCACTTCTAATATTCCAATTTATTAGTATGTACGTGTATGACACTTATTGTTATTTTAATTTTCTTTCTCAATATATATATTCCTCATGACAAAAATAAGGTTTTTGTGAAAAATATATATTCTACCTAGGAGTTTACGTATAATTTATCCATATTGTTATAAATATTTTCTATGTGAATACTTATATGCATCGTGCAAACTTTCAGTTTACTTATACTTCATGCCAAGGTATAAAACTTTTTAAGGGCACAATAAAGCCGCTTCACATTAAACAGCGTCGTCCTTATAATTTTCTAAATAACTCTCGCCTTCGTGCGTAAAGCTTTTAGAGCTTGAAATCGCGCGCTCAGCTTTCGCTTGATACTAGATAAACTCTTAATTACTAACTAAATGTCCTTGGTATATTTATAGAATTACCAACTTTAAAAAAATATTTTAAAAATTTGAGTATATCTAAGTACATACCGATATAAGGGTTCAGTATATTAAAAAAACACCCGGTTCATGAACTCAGTCACAGCACTGGTCACAGTCCGCGCGCGATATCGTGCCGCGGCTAGTCTCGTCGAGACACTGAACTTGCGCGCGGCGACTCAACGGTTATAACATAACACGTCTGACGTAACCTTAACCTTGCGAGAAGAAGAGGAACGAACCGCCGGAGGACGGAGGGAGAAAGCTATACGAGTGAGAGAAAGGGACGCCGCGATAGCTTTCTAGGGGATGCGCCGGCGCAAGCGGGTGGGTTTTTGTGTCTGTAAAACAGCCCCCTGTTTTTTTTTTATTAAAACGGGGTTGGGCAGTAAGACACAGGGTCCAATAGGGTCTGTGGTCAATATTTATTGTCAAATCAGTTATTTTTTTAATGAGAATGAGACTGTTCAGATAACATCGAATGTAGGCCATGGTTGGTCTCAATGACGTCTTCATACAAAAAATTAGAAGCACTTCAGTGCGTTGTTATAATATTATCTACAACTAAAATGACAGGGTTCTAAGTATGCTCATAATTTTTTTTTTTGGTGATTGAACCTACTGACTCGGACTTTCAATATGGGGCACCATACCAGATACCTTAGTCTTCGAATACTTCAAATAGCATTGACGCCTTGAAAAAAATGAATGTGGGCTGTAAGAGGGGTACGTGTAGTACCACAGATTGCAGGGTGGTACTACCTCGGTTGCTACCCAAAAACTTTTGAAAGCCCTCGACCCTTAACTGCGTCTGACGACATCCTATGATAATATCATTTTAAAAACGAAAGCTTTCAAAAATATTTTTTGTTTTGAATAATGCTGCATCTCTTTTGTCTTACCGAAGTAATTTACCAGCCTAGTAAACTACTCAAAACGGAGATTAAATAATTGCTAAATTAGTTGAGTTACATGAAATTTTCTATATATAATAAATATAACAAAGTTCTATGGTTGTATGTATGTATTTATTACGTAGCTATACATGATCATTTAAAGCTAAGTTAATTTGTGACGTTCTCAATATAAAGGGCTTATGGAGGCAGGCGGTTGCTCCATTTTTAGAACTGTTACCATAGTATTCATATAGTTACAAGAATAAGAAGAGCGTAACTACGTTCCTCCATAAGGTCCCTTTATATTGAGAACGTCATATTTAAACCTAGTATCACACTTCTGCACCCGTATTACGGCCGCCTTTATCGCGGTGGATAAAGCATCCGTCCCTCTCGCACCCACATACTGGTCAGAAAGTGACAGATATTTTCTCCACGTTTATCCGCACGATAAACACGACCACAATAGGACGTAGCTTAAAGAAAAGGATCCAACCCACAAAGTAAATGTATTTAAATTTGAATTCTATTACTGTCAATATTACGTCAAATTCTACAAGTGTGAAATGGCTGAATTGGATCCTTTTCCCTAAGCTACGTATAGGTCCGCTGTTATCAAACCTTTAAACGGCACCTCGACAGTTTCAGTAGTCAGCCCGAATTGTTTTACATGACCGATTTTAATTACACATTCGTGATATACGCGATCATTATTCAGCAGTCCACCTTATTTATATAGGTTTACAGGAAACAGTAAAGCTACAAAGCATATAAGGGCGACGAGTTTTTACTCAGTTGTATAAAAGACAGTAGGTACTCGTATGTAGATGTGTATTAAAAACTTGATTTCGTTACCAATACGAAAATACAACTTGATTTCGTTACCAATACGAAAATACAACTTGATTTCGTTACCAATACGAAAATAGTTTGACCTTTTTATCAATTTCACATGCCTTTTATTAATTTATCCCAATAAGATAAGTATTCTACACTATTAAAATTTAGTCACATATATCAACGCGTAAACACTTAATTGTACTAAGTAACTATACTAAAACAACCGCCCACGCCCTTTAGGCACAGCGCTTTTCTCATTTTCAACTCCGGAAGATCTATTGTTCACACTTAATTTCACACATATATTTACCTCTCCATGTCCGTTACATTAAATGGGTTTATCAACTAGCCGACCTTTGCCGAACACAATACCTAACGTAAACAATGCACGTAACGCCAGTTCTCACTTGGTAAAAACGACAGTCCGCAGCCAATAAAACCACTGTGCTCGTTGAATAACACATTAAAACATTTCGCAGTACAGTTCCCATTCGACACAACTGCAGCATTTAATCTCTATGGCCATTTAAAAAAAATGTGAGGGCATTTCACTTTCGAGCGATACAATTGGGCCCGCGACGTTTTTCTTCGCCGGTCATTTTGTTATAAAGAAACGATTGTGCCTAAGACCTTTACTTTCTACGGGTCACAAGGACATGGCGGTTATAAAAGTACCTTAATCGATTACAGACCGTGTTGTTGGTTTAACTTTCGCTAGTTACTCCTAGTACGGAAAGTTACAAGATTCCTTTGTGGTCTAAAGCGCCTGAGTTGGATCATTAAATCATCAGTTAAATGTGACTATTTACGTTTCCCACGACCGATGATTACGAGAGAAATTACCTTCGAAAAAACGAAAAATTTAAAAAGAACGAGATCGTTTACAAACTGACGTTGAGTGTAATATGCCTGTTGATGCATAGATCTGTCTGCCTGATGCCGTGACGCAGGCGCATTCATTGTCACAGCCAAGCAGCTTCATTAGTGTTATTATGAATGATCTGCGCCGCCGATTGCTCGTATCGTACAGGAATGTTCCCAAGATCATCCAATAGAGTTTGTTTGTGTTTCCCATCATGTTGTGTGCCTATTATGTCAGCATTAGAACCTCTTTACGCTGCCGGCGTGCAATTAAAACTATTGTTTTGAGCCCTCAATTACACGCCTCGCGGAAGTTTAGTTTGATTTAATACGTGTTTGCTGAAGAATTAACAGCACAAGCATATAAAGACGTCTTCGAGGAATAATTGATGTCTCCGGGGGCAGGAGTGGGATTGTTATATCTTGATAAAATGGCCGTCCATACAAACGCCTACTCGGTTGAAGATTGTGATTGTAACCCTCGTTATGAACCGCATTGCAAGTTTCTGATGTTTGTCGAAATGCAGAATGAAAGTAGTTTTACATGCGGAAAGATTAAACAGGTACCCTGTGATTATGTCTGTTTCTTTTATTGCATAAACGTGTCATTTTAGTTTCAGTCTTGACTACAATGTATTCTTTAGACGTTAATACTTCCCGATCCCATTTTATGAGCAAGGATTGAAATAGGTTAATCAATTGTGCAGAATTTAAAGACGATATTTCATATGGATACGCCATAAAAGTAAAGTTGCCGACAGCAGCATGTTAGAATTTTAGCTGAGTTAATAAGATTTTTCTCTAAAAAACGTAAAACTCTGCAAAGGTGATAAAAATAGTTAGTACCGATAAACGCGTATTAAAATAAATGACTGAGAGCCACTTAAACGGCCTGGAAAAAGTTTAACCATATGTTAGTCTTAAATCTAGGTTTAAGATTGACATATCGATTCACGCCTAAACTGAGCTTTAGCCTAAATCTAAATTTATCTTTCTGCCGCAAGTGGTCCCGAAATAATAGGTCGGGGCAAAAGTATTTTCGTATTTGGACCGTATAAGTTGTAATCAAACCTCTTCGTCTATACTAAATGTACCTGGCTGGTATTAATACCATTAAAAGTCAACATTCTGAAATACAATAAAATTAAGAAAAAAACTGGTTCCCGGCATTTTTCAATTGTTTTTGAGCTATCAAAATGGACGTGTGTGACGAAGAAATTCGGTACATTTTAAAGTTTTATTACAAAAAAGGCAAAAATGCGACTAATGCCGCGAATAAAATTTGTGCGGTTTATGGACCTAATGCGGTATCAATAAGAGTAGCGCAATTTTGTGGTTTAAGCGTTTTAAGTCTGGAAATTTTAGTGTGAAAGATGAGTTTCGCTCTGGACGCCCTGTTACTGATAAAATCAATGCCATCCATGAAAAAGTGGAGCAAGATCGACATATTAGTAGTTACGACATTGCTGAAGAACTGGATATTGATCACAAAACAGTGTTACGTCATTTACAAAAGTCTGGGTACAAGAAAAAGCTCGATATTTGGGTGCCACACGATCTCACTGAAAGAAACCTAATGCAACGTGTTTCAATTTGCGATTTATTGTTAAAACGAAATAAATCCGAACCATTTCTAAAACGGTTGATTACGGGTGATGAAAAATGGATTACTTACGATAAGAACGTCCGAAAAAGATCGTGGTCGAAGCATGGACAAGCTCCACAGACAGTGGCAAAGCCCGGCTTAACTCGGAACAAAGTGATGCTGTGTGTATGGTGGGATTGGCAAGGAATTGTCCACTATGAGCTTTTGCCGCCGGGTAAAACTATCGATTCTGACCTCTACTGCCAGCAACTCATGAGATTAAAAGAAGCCGTTGAGAAAAACCGGCCGGAGTTGATAAACAAAAAGGGCGTAGTCTTTCATCATGACAACGCCAGACCGCACTCATCTATAGCCACCCAGCAAAAATTGAGAGAGCTTGGCTGGGATGTGTTGATGCATCCACCGTATAGCCCCGACCTTGATCCATCGGATTTCCATGTGTTTCTGTCACATTCTTTAGGAAGGATAAAGTTAATATCAACAGAACACTGTCAAAACTACCTGTCAGATTTTTTTAATCAAAAATCTCAGAATTTCTACAGCAATGGAATCATGGCACTACCCACAAGATGGCAACGGAATGTACATATTGTAAATAAATAAAAAAATATAACTTAAAAAATTGTTTTTCCTTTGTACGAAATATACGAAAATACTTTTGCCCCGACCTAATAGTACAATAAATCTCGAATATCAAATACATAATTTGTATACAGGGTGACATTAAATTCAGTGTCCATATTTTGGGGGTTACATCGGTAAGTCATATTGACCAACTTTCACTATGGGACCAACCAAGAAATCGCGAAAAAAAAATCGGCCCTCCCATACATTTTGGCTAGTCAGCTGACGATATGACGAAAATTGGTCAGTATGACTTACTGATGCAACACCCAAAATTTGGACACTGAATTTAATTTTACCTGTATAATGTCTGTCTGAGTGGCTATGGTAATATTAGTCAATATTAGTCAGCAAAGTTCGTATAGTGATCTTTGATGAACTAAGTGTGTAGTATGCTGTATTAAATTATGTTTAATGTTTTATAGATATTTCATTGTGTAGTTCAATCATAAAGAGTATATATTTTTCTAAAAAGAGTATTCTATAATAAATTATAATAATCATGCCTAGGCCTGCAAGCCTGCCTGCCTATATACGTCCCACTGCTGGGCACAGGGCTGGGCAATGAGAGGGTTTGGGCTATAGTTCCCACGCGGGCCCAGTGCGGATTGGGAACTTCGCACACACCGTCAAATTACTTTGCAGGTGTGTGCAGGTTTCCTCACGATGTTTTCCTTCACCGAAAGATTCATGGTATATTTACAAATTATATTACACACATCAATTCCGAAAAACTTAGAGGTGTGAGCCCGGGTTCGAACCCACGACCCTCTACTTAAGAGTCGGCAGGTCAAACCATTAGGCTACCACGGCTAAGAGTATTCTAAAATCGCGTATTTCCTCTGGCTTATCCGTAGTTGTATAATGTTCAAAGTCGTAACTCTAAATTGCAGCTTTTCATTTAAAGTCTTTCAAATGCGCATTAAATAACGTTACGATAGGCTTTTACAACTATCTATAAGTACCTACGGCTTGATAACTAATTGCAGCTATTAAATGTTTGCCACGCATAGGTACCCCCTTACACCCTTCACGTAACCTTACGCAATTTTTATTATTTAAAAATGATAGATTTCCTTGTGGCCCTATAAAGTTACTATTGCTAAGTTTATGGTCATATGACCATTGCTTGTGCCTTTCACCTTTGCTTAGTCAAGTATGCGGTTTAATTTATAGTTTATCTCACTCCGTAATCACTGCGCCGGTGCGCGGGGCTTCCGTTCGCACTTGACACTAATCGCGCATTCCTTTCCTTCACTTGCAGCAGTTCCAATATTCAATCTATGTTTTGTTTAGACCTATAAAGAACTAACGTTATATATTTTTTTCCTTCTCTGTGTATGGCTATATATAATTCCTGGCGGGATCCGATATTGATACAGGGTGAGTGTTGATAAAGTGCACATATTCAAATGAGGGACATTAAATAAAATTTAACGACAAATCATATGACACACCCTCCTTACTAATATTTATCCAATAGATTAGGAACTACAGTGAATCATCTCATCTTTGATGACGCACATACAGTTGAGGGCAGAAATATGTACACTTTTGGACCTTGTCCCATTGTAATAAGGTCCAAAAGTGTATACATATTTCTGCCCTCGACTGTACATATTAAACTGTTAAACTCGTCTTTGGTCTACGAGCAGTCGGGTAAAATGACCCTAATTTTGTATTATTGCCTGCAAGTGTTAAGGAATTGAATAGTCATAGACATATGTGGATATACAGGGTGTCCCGCGATAAAGTGAACAAACGTATAAGGGTGGAAACTACATGTGATTTTATCACGAAAAAAAAATAAAAAGAATAATTAAATAAAATAAAAAATTAAATGAAATGTATGGAGTTTACAATTATTTTAAAATCTATGCAAAATTTGTGATAAAATCACATGTAGTTTCACCCTTATTCGTTTGTGCACTTTATCGCGGGACACCCTGTATATAAAAATGAATCCCTATTTCTCTTGGTCACGGCAACACGCGTGAACGGCTGGACCGATTTCGCTAATTATTTTTTTTTTATATTCTTTGAAGTCTGAGGAACGTTCTTATGAAGAGAAAAGTTGGATATTTCAACTTTAAGGGGGGAAATGGGAGGGGGATTTTTAACCGAAGCGAAGCGAGGGCGGGTCGTTAGTATATGGATATAAATCGGATTTCTGGTCGGATGTCGAGTTCCGGCGAGACGCCTCCGGGGCAGTCGGCCAGCTGCAAGCGTGACGTCATTTACTACAAAACAATCACGTTATGGCGCTATTCTAGTTTATTTAAACCCATCTTGCTTCTTTATAATAATCATTGTTGACGTAAGGTAGCATTGACAGTCAAACAAGAGCTACCATATCGTCAGCAATGTTGTAACTACGCAAAAGCAAGATGCGCTAAAACAAATGGGAATACAGGGTTTTTTCACCCCGCTCCGTTAGTTATAAAGACTTTTTTTGTATTGAAATTGATCTGGGGTTCGATTCCCGGTAGAGGCAATTTTTTTTGTTGTTGTTTTTGTCTGCTTATGCTCAAGGTTTTGTTTCTTAGTCTTATATTATATGTAGGTATGTTTTGTGTTTGCGTATTTATATCTCTATAAAAGTATGTTTTGTTGTCGTGTACCCATTGTACAAACCTAGAGTTTAGTTTAGGACTAGGTTTTGTGTAAAATTGGACCCTGATTTATTATTATTTTTATATGTATTTTTTCCAATCTCTTCTCTTATATGTGATTTGTCACGAACGAGTTTGAGTGTCATAGGATATTTAAAAGTTATAAGGGTGCGGTCACACTAATCGCCAGTCTTATTTTAGTTCATAACTTTTGAATTATAATCTACAAGGCATTTGTGTCATCCCCGTTGCCTGAAATAAAAGAGTTTTGTGTAAAATTGGACCCTGATTTATTATTATTTATAAGTATGTATGTATTTTTTCCAATCTCTTCTCTTACATGTGATTTGTCACGAACGAGTTTGAGTGTCATAGGCTATTTAAAAGTTATAAGGGTGCGGTCACACTAATCGGCAGTCGCATTTTAGTTCATAACTTTTGAATTATAGTCTACAAGGCATTTGTGTCAGCCCAGTTGCCTGAAATAAATGTTTCTCATACATATAAATAACAGTTTGACGTTTTAAATGTTTGTAAACTAGGCCGAACAAGATGTAAAATATCAAACCAGTATATTTTGTGCGTAACTGATAAAATGAATCACGTCGATGAACATAGTGCGTATCGCGAACGTTCGACAGCGCCCAGAAGCTAGTGTTATTTATAGGAAGCTCACTGCACTACTTCAGGCCCTACCACACTTAATATCCGACGTTCATTTTCTATCTAGGGATCTGTGCTCACAATCCCACGAATGAAACCAGTCGTATAAAGTTAGGTCACGAAATTATTAATTGTATATCTTGTATGTTACTAAAAATATGACGAAGGGTAACCAATTTCAAATAATAATAATCATCGTTTAGTTTCTTACTTAATCACTCTCAACACTAATTTTTCGTACCTTCCTTGCTCTCTACTTCTCTTGTGTCTGCTCATCTGGGTGTTTTAAAACTCTCACAATCTCTATTTTAAATTTCGTGTATGCAGCCTAATAACACACAAAAACGTACAATAGCACCATACTCGAACATGTGTTTTTAAACAGGCTTAACCTTCGTTATCATATCACCTAAACAGCCCAAAGTACGAGTATATTTCCCTAAAATGTTGCCACTAACAGTGCAAAGGTGGTAATTATTTGTGTTGTTATATTTATAATTGATCAGATTAAAGTAAAGCTATTACACCTTTAGTGCGTAAGCACGATTCGCACTTGGCCCCTCTTTTTTCGCGAAAAGCCAACTCCCTGATGACGCCGATCTTCACACGCTCGGCTACAATTATAGATGGTCTGCCTCGGAATATTAATCACCAAGGGAGTGTTTTTTCCCACTTTTCAATGAACCCGAGAAATTTCTTCCTGGATGGTGGATAATGGGTTACAAATGTACTTTTCGAAGTAACATTAACATGCTAATGTTGCGTTTGTGGAGCCCTTGGTGGTCTGACATTTCAAGGTTGTAATGCACAAAAAGATACATTGTTACGCTATTTTAAAAGATTAACTTGGGTATTTAAAGGCGGATAAAAAGTTCTTAATACAATCGTTTACCAGTTATTTGTGTTTAACATATATATTTTGTCTTTAGATATGTACTTTCAAAATAAACCCGTAAATCATTCGAAAGATTAAATTAAATCCTGACTGCCGACTGATATGACGCACCTTTGTAATTTTTTTAAATAGCCTGTTGTCGGGGACCGTGCCGTACCGCTTAACTAGCAAATTCATTAAGGTGCATAAATATGACTTTTTTTGTATACAATTACGCAGTATTGAAAGTCAAATTACTTGATTTGGTAGTTACGCGGCATTGCACTATCCTGACTCCATAACTCTCAAACATTTTTGGCAAATGATACCTAAATGTTTACATTCTATTTATTAGTTGCTAAAACGACAATTATCACAAAATGTTAATGAAATACAAGTCATTCCTTAACCACTCTTAGCACATCAAAATCTGTTAAACTGTAAATACATTGTTTGGCGCTTTACATTGCAAGCCTGCACTTAAACCCAGCCGGCTAATTTCTTTAAGGTTGTGGTTAGGCGTAGGTAGTTAAGTATGAAATAATCCCGCAGTCATATAATAGGCAAAAGTCGGTGCCTGCGATTATTATGTCTAATTGCTTTGTAATTATCAGCTACGGAGGCTGTATGGTAGCAGCCGCTGCGCTTATAGAATAACGTTCCCAATTGTTAATGCTAAAGTAAAGCCTCTTATCACCGCGTGAAATTCATCACTTACGGACATATTCACAATTAACTGATATTCAAGAAAATTTGGTTTAGCTTTATTCAACATGTCTAAGAGCTAAGAAAAGATTTTATTTAAAAAAAATGCCGAGTGCGAGTCAATCTCGCGCACCGAGGGCTCCGTACAAACTTGTAGGTTTGTAGATAGTTCGTTATTCTTTGTGATGTAACTACAAATTTACAGTCTTCGGATTTTTCCCTTTACTTGTGCTATAAGATATTACTTCTTGCCAAATTATTCTAAGTCAACGAGAAGTGATGATGAAGACCAGAGATGGAACTCCTTAGTCGTAAGTGACTGACGCCAGCAATAAGATTTCTTTATTAAGAACATGAAGCTACTGAAGTGTGAAGTGCAACTGATGGTGAAGTACCGGTAGAACTCCTCAATGATTAACGGCCCTGCATCTTGGACAGCGACATTTTGCTAAGGGTGATGAAAAATTGGTATTAGGCTATTGTTTCTTAATGTGTTTTTTATGTGCTTTATCACATAATACGTATAATATTAGGTGCATCTTTATGTTAATTTTTTTTTAGTTGACAGACTAAACTGTCTGAAAATAAGAAAATTCATTTATTTTTGTATTAGTTTACAGGCTGAACTGTCAGAAAATTAGAAACTTCATTTATTTTTGTATTAGTTTACAGGCTGAACTGTCAGGAAATTAGAAACTTCATTTATTTTTGTATTGGTTTACAGGCTGAACTGTCAGGAAATTAGAAACTTCATTTATTTTTGTATTAGTTTACAGGCTGAACTGTCAGGAAATTAGAAACTTCATTTATTTTTGTATTAGTTTACAGGCTGAACTGTCAGGAAATTAGAAACTTCATTTATTTTTGTATTAGTTTACAGGCTGAACTGTCAGGAAATTAGAAACTTTATTTATTTTTCTTTTAACTATCTCAGTCGTCGATTATCGTCAATTACAAATTTAACGACTGTTATTTTTATTACTAAAGAAATGCTGTAATTTTGTTTTCCCATTATATTTGTAATCATCTTAACTATTCTCTGCACACATAAAACACTCATAAGTAAGACGTGTTATTACGCACTCTTTCCAGGAAAATTTGTAATCAGTCCGGATAAAGTAATTCTGCTGTACTTGGTTTTTTAGGTGGTTCTCGATAAATCAGAACTAGTTTCTAACCTGGACGCTCCCTGTTGCCATCTCATAACGTATGTTTTATTAACCTATCCAGCTTTTTGTCGGAACCTTCAATATAGTAAGTGTCTACTTAACTTAAATCATAAAATAGTAATTTCTCCCTTGAAACTTACGCATGTACGGTCGACCTCATAAGAAACTATACATACCGTATTTAATATGTTACTTTGACAAGGTATAGCTACTTTTAAGGTCGACTGTACTTGTTGAGTTGAGAGTATATATTACACGGCATCGTTTAGCAGCTTACGTTGTTAAATCCAAATTGGATCACTATGTCTGCTATAAAATCAGACTAAGCACCTCAGTTAAAGTGGGTTTGTTTAATTAAGTATTTTTCCAGACATCAGGCCTATAGTTACCTTCTATTA
This sequence comes from Tortrix viridana, assembly GCA_963241965.1. Classification (NCBI taxonomy): domain Eukaryota; kingdom Metazoa; phylum Arthropoda; class Insecta; order Lepidoptera; family Tortricidae; genus Tortrix; species Tortrix viridana. Next base: position 5,228,411 of record OY725181.1, read on the forward strand.
TAGTACATGAGAGAACGTCGAGAGAAGAATTCTGTGAAAACTAATAACAATTTAATTTCTATATTTCTTATTATTGATTAAAGCTGTTTTAAAGCTGCGACATTGATTTTAGTATAATATTACGACGAAATGTTCGTTATAAAGGATTTTAATACCCTTTATCATACCAGACACACCCGTTAGTTCAACAATCGAATCGTCTAACTGTTAGTTATTTACGATGTGATATTAACATCAAATAATATAATATTTTATGATATCTTCGTGTGTTTATTGTGTTTAAAAACCGTCATGTGACAGCCGTGAAGTATTTATGTTGCATTTATTGAAACTATTTAACATTCGTTTCAGACTTGACTGCTTTGCTATTTGGCCCAAGATGATATAGTTTTGTCATTAAGAGAAATAACTATTTACTACATGATAACACTGATTTCGTATGGCAAAATAAGTCATGATCAAGAAAGAAGAATACGAGTCGGTAGCACTCGATTCTAAACTTCGAGTGCACAATCCCTTCGTCATTCGAGACTAAATTGATAGAACGGGATAGAGATGGAGCTGGTGTTTCTTCGAAATTCGGTTTTAAAGTAGAGCTTCCGTGCCGGGAGCACTTTGTTTGAGAGACCGTTGAAATGGATCTCACTTGCACGACGTAATGCTCAGTTAAACCCTCGGGTGTTGAATTGACCTTTCGAACAGTAATGATTCGACAGCATCGATTATATTATAATTTTGTTGAAATAAAACAAACCGAATCATTTTGTCGCATCGAACTATCTTTAATCCGATGGACCGTAGACTCGCTACAACCCAACTAATCGGCGAACTTTCGTTCGGACAAGTTACACTTGGTCATGTATGCAGCTTTGATTTTATTTGCTAGTTTTTTATCCTGAAACCCTTTTCTCCGACCGGAGCCTGTTTTTTTATCAACAGTTGACCTCTGTCTGTAAGTTCACAAAATCTTACCTACTGTGGATCTGGGTATAGTTAAGTGTTTGGCGACCTAAACTTGACTCCAGCCGGCGTTTTCTAAGTAGGTGTATATAATTAACTTACGAAGAGTAACTTCAGATGGCGATATTTTTTTTATTTTTAAATAAATTAAATAATTGCTACCATAAAATAACTTCTCGGTATGTTACGTGATAGATGTGAAACAAACAGTTTTTAAATTTTTCGTGAATTGATCAAAATTCAAAAAAGGTTCTTGCTACTTTTTTCCTGGACCACTCTTTATGTAACTCTACTGCTAAATGTACCGCTCTTTATTCAATACATAATTTGAAAACAGCGTAAGTCAGGTCTTATGCAATCAACGAGAACGCCTAGTGTGATGATCTTTACGATAATTTAGTATTAAAACAGGGTAAAGCTGCATTATGAACTTGGTTATTAGATTAATGGCTGCCTCATAAAGCAACGTACATTAAAACTCGACATCGTACGCCACCAAAACACATTACCCTTATAAACACACTATATTATTATGTATGAATCAAGTCCCTTATACACCTATAAGGCCTTGTAAACTACACGAATGACGTTTAATACATTCGGGCCATAATTTCAAAGGAATATGTATCTAGTTTAAATGTAAATATGTTTTGGTACGTACAAAACGCGTTTTAAAGCCAATTTCCACGGTATTATTGTCTTTTCCTGACAACAGCATTGAATACAAATACTTGAATGTCGAAAGTCGCATCTACCGGATAGCATTATACGTATGAATGTACTGTATGCACCTTAAACTGCCATCTTTTTAAAATTCCGTTTGTGAACACCTTTTACTGTGTTATGTGCAGTGATCGGAATAGGTAGAGTATATTTACCTAAACTTGACGCATGTTCATTCATGCGTGAGTGAGATGGGAGCACATTATTGAATGAACATGCATCAAGTTTAGGTAAATATACTCTACCTATTCCGATCACTGGTTATGTGTTTAATTTTTACATTAAATGACATCAATTGAAATGGCCTGTAACCGATCTGTAATTCGGTGGATGTGTAGTGTCATATTTATGTCGTTAAAAAAACGACATTTGACTGGTCATTATGTAAAGAAACCTTGGGCCGCTTATTTTAATTTAGCTTTACAGAATTTCCCTAAGATTACGGTTATGATTACGAATATTAGTCCCAAATGCTGCCGTTTCAATGGGCGCATTAGTCATCCTTACCAATTGTGTGCCCGGGTTCTCATAATCATTTTAATTCAGCTACTTCTGAATTCTGATGTCTAGAACAGTTAGACTAAAAGTGATGCTAAAGGTCATTATTTGTACGCTCGATTTAGTCTGGTACGTACGGTTACTCGCGGGTCAAAAAATGGCCGGGTGACTCAAGTGTTTGTTTTCAAGCTCCAGTTGAAAGTCAGTTTAATGGAATCAAGTAAAGGAATATCAATTTCACTTTTCCCTCATCTAGTGTGGCATTCGCAGCACGATCGAGGCCGCGGCCGCACGCGCCGCCGCCACGCCACACTACTGACGCTCACCGCCCCGCTCGACAATTTATACACCCGCTTTATATTGCATTCACATAAAATCGCAAAATCATAAGCCATATTTCAAAACTTAAATAAATTTTCATTATACATTATGTCTCACGGTAGACGTCTTTATGAGCTACGTTCCTGTAACCGTGAATCCCGCGCATTCGTAAGCACGTAACTGTAGCTCAGAGCGATCTCTGCTCTAAGAACGGTTTAAATATTGTACCGACTGCTATCGTTATAGAGATAATTAACGTTATCACCCTTAGGTTGTTCTATTGAGCGCTATTTAGACAGAAGGAACTGCATAATAAACGGCAGGAAGAAGCGCCGAGCTTTACGAGCAAAGATATATGTCCAATTGGCAGTAAAAGCATTTTAACGGCATATTGCTTTAGAGTTGAAAATTAAAGCAGCGGATGTTAACAACCGCTGGTTACTAGAATTAATTAGACGTGTTGTAGTATAATTTCTCATTAATTTCAACACGAGCGGGTTGGAATCTCTGCGACATTTCCATACTTTCGCGGCGCTCGGGACTGGATTAGCATATGCAAAGCGTATATCACCGGCGCTGGGCTCGCTCTGTTCCGGCTGCTCCGAGCGCGGCTACATAAGCCGGCGGCTCTCGGTGACACCGCGCGCCGCTTCTGCGGAAACTGGATACCTTCGGCGTTTGACCAATTTGGAAGTAAGCTTAAATGTTATATTAGAGTTAATTAGAAGACGAAACTGGAATAAACTTACGTAGTGCATAATAAAAACAAAGGATGTAATGCTCAAGCCAATATCTGTGTAATCAGAAGCGGTCTGGATCGAACCCGTTTGGCTTTTAGATAAGAAACGATAAAAACTTCAGTATATAATCGTTTTGTGAATTATGACAGATCGTTTGTACTCTTGAAGATATAAACTTTTAGGATTATAGAGAATTTATATCCTAAAATTGCAAATAACCTAAGGTACTTTTACTCTTACAAAATTGCGTACTAAAGCGCGTTCATAATAAAACGTAGAAAAATAATGCCGCTTAGGGCGCTATAAAAAGTTCCACGATGTTGAGAAGCTGATGAAATTTAATACCCACCAGGCTAAATAATTCTGCTTACCGCTTGAATGGACACCGGAGTGATCTCGCGGGCTGGGAGTAAATTAATCTACATACTTACTGATCCCTAGGGGTGACTATTCATGGGCCGTCAACTTTTAGTACAACATGCCGACGGAAAGCGAAAGAATATGATAGATATTGCTATGGCTTGGTTGTTGTTCTCTAGTAGAGAAAAAACATTTGAACTAAACTCCAGGGTCCGTGTTATTGTCGCCGTGATCGCGGTGGATAAAGTACCCGATACTCGCACTTACAAGTGGTCAAAAAGTGACAAATACCCACGTCTATGCACATCAATCGACACGACCATCGGCCCGCTGATGAAGAATTATGTTGATGTCGTGTGATATTGGTGGATGGAAATATTTTGATTTCCTTTCACACGATAGTGTATTTTCTACTACACCAAATGATACGAATAGATCTTGAAATCTAGGGATCTGAAAAGGGATAAGGGCTTAAAATTAGTACGTACGTAACTATGTGTATATAATTATCCAGTGCTACGTACGTAACTATGTGTATATAATTATCCAGTGCTCATAGTACCAGCTTAGAGCTTATATTCGGGACGATCTAAAATCACACGTGTAGGAATGAAAAAAAAATCGGTAGCAGCAAAAACCGATTTTCAAGATGTATCGATTTATATCACTAAGGCTTTGTAAACGATTATTTATAGTCCCGTATTTTAAGTCGAATTTATTTCGAAATTCGTTTAAATTATTACAATGAGTATTAAATGGCTTTAACTACAGTCACGATAATTTATATTCTGCATGCGTTGGATTCCAGTCTTTTGGCCAAATAGAAAGAAATACATTTATTCGTGACAAATATAAAAAAGGGACAGAGAAATACACACAAAACGATTAGAGTTCACGAAATGGTACCAACTCAGCGTAATGCTGGCGCTGGTCTTCCGTTGGTACCATCAGGTGAAACCACGGATGGTTACACACAAATAACTTTGTAACACAAGCAAAAACAAGACATAAATTAAAAAACGAGAAAAAGAAAAAAAACAGAAATAAAAAATCGCATGCAGCCTTTCATACCCTGCCTTGTTTGGCCGTATGGGCACCGGTCCCAATTTGGATCAATCACTATAATAATAGGACTTTTTGTTTAATTTATATTTAAAAATGAAAAATAAACGTTATAATCATAACAATAATGAATCTAAAATGTTTAACACCTAATGACTGATTTGATTTTTTCGAATAATCGGTTAATTTTTGTTCCGAAGCGGTCAAAGGTATACGGCGTAAGATATAACATTGTAATGTCGTGCTACGAAATTATGAATCCTCGTAAAATTCATGTTTCTGAGTGTATTTTAACAATATAATATGAAAGTTCACCCTTATAAATGATATTTAGCGTCATAATGTAAAGATAACATCGTAAATACCTACTTCACTTTATAAATAAAATTTTCGATTTCTTGCGTAGACGTTCGCGCAAAATTATCGCGGCGGCGTGAAAAGCAACAAACGTCAAATCGGGCCTCTTAGAACGTCCCGACTATATTTTGGGACTAGATCGATTTTTTTTTTCATTTAAGACAATATAGGTAATTAATCTAAAAGTTGCCGAAAGTAAGGTAGTTTTATTTAAATTATTGTTTATCAATTGACGTCGTTTTTGTAGTTAAGATATTATAAACAATTAGAGTTGATCGAAATGTCATGTTTTATGCGCCAAAAATAAACTTCGTTTCGATTTATAAATATAAAACCAAAAAACAGGTTGCTATCCTCATACAAGTCCTCATATAACGGCCTCTTAAAACATGACCTTAATCTTCATCATTTTAAACCAAGGAGTAATAAGCGTAACGCAGGAAAATCGTACCCCGTTGCTTATTTTGTTCGATATTGCTTCCGTTCCACTAATATTTTAATTTAATCCTATTAAGCTGTCATAAACTACATGGTTTATTGTTATCGGTGGAGCTTTGCTGTACTGTACCTCAATATTAATATACATTATCTCGTTGTTCACAGGTAAGTAACCGTTTTATCGGCGTTTTTTAACACCAGCTCGTCATTGAAATCTGAAAAGTAAGGTAAGTACTCTATATAGGTACTGTTATACATTTATTGCTCATGTTATTATTATTATTGAAACTAATAACGTAGTTATTTAATATATTTTTCGTCCTCCTGTTTATTTTAACAACTGTTCATACTTGACCTTTCTACAGATGTATAAAGGTGCTTATTATCATGAAATAAAGGCCTAAAACCCATTGATTCCCCAGTCGTGTACCCCCGGGACGCCAGCACAGTTCCGCTAATGCGTTGGTTTCCCTGCAAATGGACTGATGCTGTCCCGATAACCTCGGTAACATCACGAACTCCAATAATACAAAATAATGAATTCCTGCATATTTATTCGGTTACCAAGAAACACAGGGTGTGTATTTTATTTACGCTAACGGATTGAATGTGTTAATTGTAGCGCGTATATTTAAGTGTTGGCACGATATAATAACATCTGCGCTCAACAGCGCAATAAATAGTTTGTCACTATTGTAACAAGCGAGATAACTATCTCCTCGGCGGTTCTCACGACGGGAGTAACACATAGAGATCGGAGATTCGGGCGCCTAATGCGCCCGCGCATTACACTATGCTAAATTAGTATACGAGAGGGACGCCGCAATACGTAAGATACGTATGGAGATATCTCCATCTCATTCCAACGTATTGCGGCGTCCCTCTCGTGACTAATTTAGCTTAGTGTAATGAGGTGGTTTCTTAAAATAAATTATTTTATATGTAACATATCTGGATTTATTTAATATTTACGATGATGTTAAACTAAGCCGTTACCAATTATAATTTTTATCGTGGTTTTCCGATCCGTACGTTACCTACGTACGGATCGGAAACCGGTACGGTACCTACTAAGTCATTGTGGAAGTAAATGCGAAATCTCAGAAACAATAATTCGTCAATCGATTTAGTAAATAGAAAATAAAGAGTCCGCTTCTTTAACATGCAACAACGGCAACACGGAACTTTAGGTAAATAAGCGCAAGAATATCCGATCTCTAAATACATTACGCGCGATATTCGTGCGGCTTTTCATTTCCGGCGCGTACGCAGCTTTATTCGACCACCGCTCACCGTTATCACTCGGACGTTACGTTATATGTACCACCATTTCATACATTGTGTACAAAAGGGTGAAATAAGCATAGGATTTACTTTCTTGATCAAATATTTGAAACAGTATCTTGGCCAAACCGTTACCAATATGACATTTAGCTTATGTAAGCTAAATGTCATATTGGTAACGGTTTGGCCAAGATACTGTTGTATAATGTTACAAAATAACATTATACATACTTTACGATATCTCTGTAGAAGTTTTGTTTAGGTAAATTTAAATAAATTGGGGACATTAGTTTATTACAAATTTTAATTTTAATTATTTAATGTCATTAAAATTAAAATTTGTAATAAATCTCCTATAATGTCCTATAAATCTCCCCTTTAGGAAGTTGAATTTGACATAAAAAAGCTTTACCAATTATAAACATATTTTTAGTAATTCGAACCAGTTTGACGTGGGATTTAATTTGGGTTCCCATATAACTAGGTTCCTACTTGTTTATTCATAAATAAAATTTTAGTTTAAGTAGTTTTAAACAAAATTACCAGAAACGTATGTTTCAACTGAAAACGACTCTTCCTTATACATTTCAATCATTGCGAGCGATAAAACCGACGATATTCCATACAAAAGGTAAAATTTTTAAACCAGCTTTTTCATTTAATTGTAGGCACTAAAATATGCATGCATTGTTTTGCATCTATCGCGTGTTGTCACATTTGTGTGTGCGACATAGATAATAAAAGAAAGCGTGAGATATCTCCTGACCGCCGTGACCAACGCTAACCCAAAGGATGAAATAAATTTAAACCCATTCCATTTAATGTACACTTCGAAACAAACTGCCTGTAAAATAACAACTTACGACCGGATCAGTAAAATTTAAACCGGGATATTTCATTTTTGAGTTTTCAATTTAACCCTCGACATGGTGAGGTTTAATCATTTAAAAATTTTAATTCAAATATACTTGTATCCGTTACCCGGTAACGTACTTGTTTTTCCGGCCCTGGTATAGGTCATTTTCTTTTTATGATTTGCTTACCTGCAAAGCAAATGTTGTGAACAAACATCCTCTCAAGAAAAGTTAATTAAAATGTCTATGCATTGCGTTATTTCTTCATTAAGTGCACCATACCAATAACGGACAAGTTCTCGGTCATTATTTACTTTTAAATTAAACTTGGACGAGAAGTTGTAGTAATTCCCACCGAATGGTCACGTATCATGAATATACACTGAAAGGCAATAAAAACAGACCACTCCATGTACAAATTGATGAATACCGTGGCCCGTTTTTACTGCTCTAAAGTGTACATAGTACGCGTTCTAAACTAAAACGCACGCGCACCTAGCCGCGCAGCTAGTTCGATTTACGATCGCTCACTTTTTAATACATTTTAATCGATCGCATATTTAACTACTCCGTAATATTGCGTTTGACTCGTTTTTAACTGGTTCGGAAAAAAATTGCATCTAACTTCTACGCCTTCGCATAAGCTTTTTTATCTCTGTTTTATATAATTTCAGTGTGTTTTATAGCCCTGCTCTCTCTTTAATTCAGAAACTGAGTCAACGGGTAAATAAAAAGGGAACGCTACATTAATAGCAATCGCATGCAACCTGTCATTAATGGCCTAATTTTGTAATGGATCTTAACGGAAGTTACTTGAAAAAACAAGTAAGTAACGTCTCTAGCCGTCAATCAAAAGTACAGTTGTCATTAAGTCATACCTAAGTGAGCTACATTTTAAATTCCATGTGCAAATTTAACGGCAATTGTAATATCAGTGTAGTGCTTTTCAAATTGTCTATCCTAAAAAGGATGTCACGCGTAAAATCATATAGCGTTACAATTTTCAGTTCCGTAGCACATAATAATAGAAATCAATCGAAGTAAGGAGAGCAGTGGGCAAAAAAACCGCTAACCGAACTTTGTGGTCCGATGGAACGTCGACTCATTCATTACCGGAGCTGTGTGGTTGAGTTATTTAATAAAAACGTTACTCGGGACCGCATTACGGACCGGGCACCGCATTGTCTTTGGTGACCATTAGGAACAGATTGACTGGTCATTCTGATCAACGATCGTCCTTGGACTCCGTTAAGCTCGTTAACGTCAAACAAACAGGACTAAAATCTAACCGAGAAAGTTGAAAAAGCGTTTCTAATTTTTAAACCGCTAATTCTAAAGCATTAAGGTATTTTCTGTGGGCGTTGATGTACTCATATTAATCAAATACGCTAATCTCGCATTTTGATGAGAAATATCACTGACCTACCGGCTAAAAAATATTAACGGATACGTTCTATCGAATTTATTATTACCTTATCAGCGGCGGCGGCGTGATAATTATAAGCTCCATAATAAACCCTGGTAAAAATTGGCCAAGCCTCGTGAGGCATTATCGATAAATGTGTTAGGGTGGTATTAATAAACTAAGCTTGGCTGAGATGCCTGTTTCAAGATACGTCAAGTCATAGAAAACTGTCATTGGTGGCGTATCTCGAAACGGGATTCTTAACCGAAATCAGTTTATAAATACAGCTCTTAAACTCTATGGATTGGGAAGCTTATCGTGCGTATGTACTGTTTTGATTAATTATATAATGATAACAACGCTTATTGAACTTATATCACTGTGGCAGTACTTTAGCTACCTATATAATAATAGCAGAAACTTTAATATTGCGGTTAAAATACATCCTAGTGTATTACTTACGTCAATCGGTATACCTTACTATCCCAATGCTCCCTTACACTGTTTTAACTCATGTAGGTACCTATGTAAACACTTTATTATACAAAACAAAAACAATTCTTTATAAATAAGGATGACATTCATTATTATATGGTAATAACAATATTGGTAAGATTCATTACATAATGTTACCAACAAATATCGAATATGAATAAAGAGCTAAAAAAGGCAGTAGAAAAGTGAACTTGTCTTTTTAAGAGATCTCTTCTAGCTTATCCTCGATAGATTGAGAAACGAACCAAAGGAATGAAAACAGAATTAAATGTACGTAATTAAACGGTTCGTCAAAAATTTAATATTCATTATTTAAATCCGATATTTTTACTTAAAGTAATGAAGATATAAATAAAAAAAGAATCACGGCAGCCATTGTTTTAAGACTTGGCCTGCGCACTACCGTACACTTCGCTTACGTAGGTATGCGTGTACAACGGGGTTGGTGGTTGGCGGCCTCGCGCGCCCAATGTCAATGGCACGCCGCACCGTTACTCCATCTCGCCTGCCGAATTATTCGCCGACGAAATCCGAACGATTGATTCCGAACTGATCGGCTTAATGAGAACCTTGTCGGGCCCGCCCGGCGCCCGCTATCGCGCATCACACCCCACGCCCTCGGTCAGGCGAATGCTATCACCAACATCATGCAAATAAGCTTGTCATTCATCATGCAAAAAAAGTGCGAGCTGGTTATTATTGCGGTGGACTCCGCACTCCATTACTTGCACATTAAAATAATTGAACACTGATACTAATTTCAGACAGCGCGTTGAGGATTTATGATATTTTTAAGTAGATAAAGACGAGTTTCGAGTGAGGTTGTGGTTGTGAAGGGGATGAGTATGTATTATTTAAGAAATGTGTAGTTTTATAAGAAAGACATAACCTTAATACTTTGAAGACGTGTGTAATGGTCACGGTCAAAGACACGAAATAAATCCGTTGTATGTACTTACAACGGATACATATTTATACAATAAGTATACAAAATCGAACTCGCCTTGATCTGAATAATATAAATTGAAAAAAAAATCGTTTAATTTCATAAAAAAATTTACAAATAAAGTTGTATTGAATGCATATATAGAGGTTAAATAAAGATCTAAAACATTAATGAATTAACATGCGTATATGGTGAACTTAATTGAATAAGTTCCACGTTTAAAATAATCCTTCATTGTATGTGTAAACTTGTTCGCTATGTAGAATGAAGTGACAAATAGTTACATTATTGTAACTTAATAGACTTAATAAAAAAATATTGACGCCAGAGTAGTACGTATAAGAACTGGGGCGAAAATTGCAGTGTTGCCATGTATTTATCACCTATACGTGTTGAGTGATTAAATCTTTTTATTGCCATTTTTATTACCTTTTCAGACATGTTGAACCGATACCTGAATATATCATATATTAAAAAGTGAGCTTAGTTATTTGCATGATTTATGGACAATTTTGATGTTAAAAAAAGTTAATTATAGTCGTTGGTAGCGTTTATCCGCGGCCTTCGATGACCTCATGCTGCTACGGGTATTAAACAACATTAGCATAGCTCGATGGGACGCTGTGAAATAACACCTCAGTATTTTCAATAGGCAGTCACATTTGTATCGGGAAAATAAAACTTGCTTGACGCCTGTCGACGGGCGCCACACTTTTACTCGCGTCCGTCGCTTTATACGAGTATATATACTTCGTTCTGATTTGTATCTAGCGCAATTTATTCTTTTGTTGCACCACTCCTTTTAATTACGCCGTTTGTTGTTGATTAGCTATTTGAGCTAACGAGTGCAAATGGCTGCGAGGTGCGGTAGGTCAGGTCACGTCTCGGAAAACAAATTGATGGACACGAATGAATATGTTACTTCTGCCGAAGTGTCCTCAATGATTCATCTCGGGTTCAAGCGAAATGTTAAGCCCTCGGCACTTAGCACGACCCTTTTGAATCGCGTGCCAAAGAAAGCAGGAAAAGGTGAAGTAAACTGTTTATCTGGTTTATTTCCCCGTGATTTGCCGAATAAAGATCGCTCGCACCGATTTACAGTTGGACGTAGCTTATGGAAAAGGATCCAACCCACAAAGTAAATGTATTTAAATTAGAATTCTATTGCTGTCAATATTATGTTAAATTCTACAAGTGTGAAATGGTTGAGTTGGATCCTTTTCCCTAAGCTACGTCCAGTTAGTGATCCGTCGGGATTTTACTTACCTGCTAATAACCTATTAGTTTTTTAAACTGCAAAGGACCTATTAGTTTTTTAAACTGCAAAGGACCTATTAGTTTTTTATTTAATGTATTCAAACAGCATTTAGATAAAATATTATCATTAGTGTATATTAAAAAATTACCTATGTTATTTTGTATCGACGGTACTTGACTAGGGTTTCGGCCCGAGAATTCTCTAGCCGAGAATTCCCGGGAAATCAGTCATACTCGTTCCCGGGAAATTTAGCTCGAGAAAACTCGAGAAGTCGAGAAATTATAATTAAAGTTTGCGTTTAGTCTATTTTATTTGACTTTTTAAGCGCGCGGCGGTGGCATCCTTTGACAGAGCGGCACGTGTCTGTCGGTAATCTTTTAATTTTTACCGACAATCTATCTTAGCTGATTTTCGGTAAGTAAAAACATTTTAATCCTCTTTAACTCAAGAACCAATAAAGTCTACTTAGTCGTGATAGTTGTCCTTATAAATTCGTTATATGCGATTTAATTTAAAAGATTTCATACAAAAAAAAAAAAAAAAACGTTAAATATAAATGAAAGTAACTCTGTTTGTTTGTTTGTTTGAACCGCTGAACCTATTTCAAGGAAATTTGGTATGGAGATAGCTTGAGTCTCGAGAAAGGACATATGATACTTTTATCCCGGAAACTTGGACAGTTCCCGAGGGAACAGCGATAAACGTCTTCTACGCGGATGGTCGCTGGCAAAAGCTAGTGTTTAATTAACAAAATGTTCACTGACGGCATTTTCATTATATAAAAAAATTCGACTTCCCGGGAAGTCCCGAGAAATTGGGTTCGAGAATTTTCGAGACCCGAGAAATAAGTACCGACTGCGCTATGAGAGTTTTAATTGAAGATTTATTTCTAAAATCTAAATCACGCGTTTTATAAAGTCACTTTAAAAAGTTACAATCGGATCTATGATGATTCCGGCCGCTCCAGATCCCAGTCACGAGCTCCACAGCCGAATACCTACTTGTTTGAGCGCCACCGAACATATCAATTAACTCATTTTAATCCCATCATCCATCATCAGCCATCCACCTCGATCGGGGGTCAATATCTTTTCGTACATTCGATACAGCTTGTTTATACATACTCGATAAATTTAAATCTAAACTGGTTTTGTAAATTTTTCTCCGCTCGGACTTTATTGAATCATTATTCGAAAGCTTTTTCTGTAAGCGCCTAGGAAAAACGGTACTATCGCATTGTCTTTACTCATCGTAATAGCCTTATAACTTTTGAACCACTTAACCTAGAATGCTGACATTTCGCACGCAATGAACTCTAATGCGTCCTAGATTAAGCCAGAAATTAGTGCCGCGCATATATTGTTACACTTATCCGCTCTTGTAATTGGTTAACTTATCGGTTCGGTCTAGCTATATTAATTATTAATGTTCGTTATTTATTTTATTTGAACCCTAAACTCGAACGTGACTTGAATTTAATTTGTTTACAACTAGGACAAACTTTTAACAGATATGCCTTTTTATTAACAGTAAAGTGTCGTGCATATATTGAAACAATGCCTGCGTTGATAATAGCTCGTCCTGCAGAGTTATTATGTAGGTCTCGAGCAGGCTTCCGATCGCTGCTAAACGATATGGGATTTATAAATAACACCGCGGACCTGTTAGTCGGGATTATATGTGAGTCATCCCGGGTCGATTTTTCTTTATCTCCTCTGGGAGAATGTGCTCCGATTGCAACGCTATTTTTCAAACAGTAATATAATTTGCACTGCGATAGTTATTTATGATGAGGGCGAAGATTGTGAGTACAAAAAGTTTACCGAGCATATAAATGTGAAGTAAGTAATAGTTGATACTGCACATTCGCTCGACTTGAATTCAAAATTATACTTTTACCCGTATAAGGTAATCGCCTGAAATTCCGCAGGTGTCGGCACTGGATGGGAGCGTGAGTTACTGACGGGTATTATTCAGTTAGTTTTTATATCTTAAGATTATGAGTTGCCAGGCTACATGAAATAATTTCAGGCGTTTTTATTACACGTGTTACTGCGGTTAGCTACTTCATAAGCAGAATCATTAAATATTTATAGTTACCTTTTATTATTATAGTTATAGTGTCAAATTGCAACCTGGCTTTGAGATACAGTCACATAAAGTCAGTGCTACCATTAATTGTTAGCGGTAAACAAGTAACTACAGCTGCCATTTCAATATCGCGTCAATTTATAAGTATATCTGGCGCCAAGGGTCCGGAGTTATGGAGCGGGTGGCGCCCAACTCTGTATTTAGATGACATTTTAACGTAGAGCGACACGCGTCGCGACGCGACTTCGCGCCGACAGATTATAGTTGCATAGTTGTTTGCGCATTCAACACTGTTTTATGTGCAATGCAGAATGTTACTGCCTTTTGTATATTAATATGTTTTATTAATTGCATACCTGTGCCGTTTCGTGACAGCGCAATTGTTCATTTCATTAAGTGACTTCGCGTGTTTAATTTGGCTTACTGACTCACTTTACATGTCCCGTTAAAATGTATGTTAAAGTTTCTTAAGTTGTATTTAAATTTATTTTTTCAGCGATTTGGCAATCGACAGGAAAACAATTGACCTTGACATTAATATCTTTCGGAATTAAAAAGGATAAACCTTATACAACCTTTAACAAGTTTTTTTTATTATTTAGGGATTGTATGCTTATTAGTTATTACCAATGAGAGTCCAATTAATCTGGAGCCAAGTGCACCTGGTAATCTCGCCATTGTTCTGTGTGCGGTGGTGAATCTTATGGCCCTTTAAAGGCTTTAACTGCGTCCTCAGCCTGTGCTATGGAGGCCGCTTTTAATCTAGGGTGGGAATGCTTTCAGTGCCCTTTCAATTCGAATACCAGCGAGTTATTATTACTAATATAATTCGAGAGATTCGTCTTTTTTTCCGTGTTATAATTTTTTTAATATTTAGCCGTGAAAAAAAAATGAAGGATCCCATTAAATGGCCGACGGAATCCTATATACCTCCTACGGCAGGGTTTGCGATTACGGTCCAGGGGGCGGCGACTGCGCAGGCTTATTCTCGCGAACGGCCTTGCGCGGCGTCCTTGTCGCCCGATCGAGGAACCCTCGCGGCTGCCGTCTCGCTCGCACTTGCGCCTCGCCCGCTCTGCCCTCTCGCTCCACCAACAGCCCCACGGCCGATCCGCCAAGTGATAAATCGCTCTCATTGACAGCTCTCACATTGCTGTTTTACGGGACGGGTTTACTCACGCTTGTTTCATTTTTATTTACAACTGAATGGAACCTTTATAAGATGCCGTATCGTGTTTAATAATAACTAACCCTTTTTAGTGCGATGTTTTTTTATATGTAGAAAATCGATACTTGTTTCGCTTTTATACATTTTCGATGCGCAGTTAGATGGAGATACACAAGCGCGTATCAGTTCATTAACATTGTTACATACAGGGCGTGTTCTATAAATTTTACATAAAGGTGTTCAGATATTGAATGTCGCATTTTGATAGTGGTTTATAATGTAGTACCTATGGGTGAATATTAAACGGGTGGGATCGCCGCTGCGCCCGCGGCGCGTCCCGCCGGTGCGTGTACCGGCTAACGAGGAACACCCTTATAGAGACCGCGCCGTGTCGCTTAAACCCTAATTGTACCTAACTATGTCGTTGATATGCGAAACGCTTACTTCTGTCCAATTAAACACACCGAAGCAGCAGTACGAGTATACTTACGACCGCCCACTGCTCGTATTGTCCAACGAATAATGCAGTTTCTCACTAGAATACCCTGAAAATGCTCCATTTTATGCAACATTTTAAATATGAATTCCTTAACAATTTATAAATCCTCTTTTTATTCTTCATTCTCTTAGAATGAACATCTATTCTGGTGCATTAGCATACAATTATCTCTTAAAGTCATGTTAAGTTATACGCCAAAGAATGTCGAATAATAATAATCCAGTATGGTAAAATGCAAAAATAAATGGGGTGATGTTTTTTTAGTTGAGACTCGGTTGGTGCGCGTCTTGTGATATTACATACAATTAGTGCGTTAACAGTTTGACGCGCAGACATGTCCTTTGGCGCCTCTTGATTATTTTACGCAGGCCACGCGACTTTATAAATAAGCAAGTATTGATCTTTGCCCATCAGAATTTTATTGCACGGTTATTAAACTTATAATGACAATGTAGTGCATTTATTATTAGTCCTAGTTCGATGAATCGGCTGAGTTAATAGCTAATATTGAAATATTAATGATTTTTATGAGGAATTTGCGAATTGCCGAAGGGTTTTGTGGGTCGGTGAGTCAGGAGCCTGGACAGAAGCCACGGTCGTTAATGCGGCTATTTGCCGCTGCCTGCGTCCGCGCCGCGAGCCCGACACCCGATCATCGGCGCCTCGCTGAATAATGAAACGCTGATCTAGGCTAATCAATGTGACTCGTGACTGTGTACCTTTTTAACCCTTTTGTGAGATCGAGACGATAATGGCAGAGAACATTATATGACTCAGCTACAACATTGTGTTCCATGTCGCTTACAACACTGATACTTAAAATATGTTCAAGAGAATAATGGACCTTCATTTTTTTCTTTTTCTTCCGAGCCATGAGAACCAAGAAAGCCTTATCCACGCTAATATTTCTCGATAACGCAAATATGCAAAAGTAAAACGGCAATTTTTTCTACTAAATTCATTCCAAGAACGCTCTTATTCCAATTTCAAATTGCCATCGAAATCTCGAGTCATTAATCTAGGCTGTAAATTCTCAAAGGTAAATGCGGACCAAACATGGTGTAGAAATTGCGTCCATTAGTGCTTGCTTATATCGGAACTGGATGGTATTTTTCACATCCGATTGTCAGTCGAGTTAAGCGCGCTCATCAGCATGCGTCGAGGAATCCTTAATGCGATGGCTCGGCCCTTTTAGGATCGAGTTTGAACGGAACCTTTTAAGGTCGCTACTACGCATGTCTCTTTGAAATATACCCGCCGTTCGAGGTGATGGAGGTAGCGATACTGAAAATGAAACAAAAGACGCGCGCTAATGCATCTAACTATCTGCTGCGCAATGCATTTACGTATTCGTATTTACGCGCCAGTGCCGTATTTTACAGTCTCGTATAATTTCATTGAATGTTGATAGCGAATTTTGTTACTTTTTCTTGTTTTGAAGCAACATAGTTTTATTACATTTGTCGCTATCCTTTAAACAAGTTGCTATGAATATTATGCAGTTTTTAACGGTTGCCGTGGAACATGAAAAAAAAACATTTCACGTGCATGATACAAAAGTCAAATATTGATATTTGTCAAGATTAATATTTCGTTAGGAAAATTATCACATTTGACTCTCTCCTTATAACATCATGATATCACGGGTTTTCTATGGAGCATTTATGACGTTTACAAATGAATAATCTTTCTACTCGGCAGGTCATTACGACTTAATGATGGCAAATGCGTGCTAAAATTTACAAAATTTGCATATCGGGTAGTTGATTACCTCGACTTTAGATTTTAATAGTTCATATTTTATTTTTAATTTCGGAGAAAAAAATCTTGTTTATTAATTAACGCCTTTCTGCGTTCGCATAGTTTTGCATTAATTATCTCACCAAATTAACAAGATAACTCGCGCTGAGTTGCTCGTGATTTACCGCATCGAACTGGTACGGTATAATAACCGTGTTATACACCGATCATACGCCAAACTACCTCCAATTGGACGTCACTGACAGGCCTACTGCACGAGCCAAACCTCGATAGATAAACTTTGACAGTTAAATGCCGATAAAATAATAAATACCAATAGTACCCGAGCACGTCAATATTTTGTCCATCACTAAAACTGTCGTTGATGTTATCTTGTTGTCTATAGGTTAGTTAAAGAAAGTCTACGTAAAACTGACCTATATTATTTAAATAAATACAACGGTTCGGTTCCTACGTAATCTTCAGTTCACGTGTTTCGTTTGCTAATAATTTACACAAAATTCACAAGTCCAACGTGAAAGTATTATGACGCCATTCAATATGCTGCTAGTTTTGAATAAATTAATGAAGAAGTTGTCAAATATAAATTATTCGTGTACTCATCAAAGTCGTATCAAAATACATCCTCCATAGCGTCGACCGTCTGAAGGCTTCGGAATTACATAGAGTTATGGATGGGCATTTAATGGCTGGCAGTCAAAGTGATAGACGCTCCAGGCATAACTCCTGGACTAAGTGACAGTGCCCACTAATTGTGCAATGACTATAGTGATTGAGGGACGGACAGCGGGGCGCGACGCCCCTACTTTGGTACGGCGTCAAGCAGTCATGCATCATATATATCGTTTTACTCTTTTCGCAACGCGTTTCTGTGCACTTCGCCTCACTGTTTCCTTTTTGCAAGTCCACCTGTTAGTTTGCAACTTTGCAATGAGGCAGTCTCTCGCTAAAGTGTGGCTCCACGGTTGATTTTATTATTTTCGTTTATAATAGGGTTGTCGAGCAGCTCCTTCGAAAATTATAGACATTTAACGGCCATCGAATTGGATAATCACCCGGCCTTTAATAAGACGCCACTAGACATCCAGCAATTTTAGAGTCAACATTTTTTACACTTGTTTTTGAGTGTCCACGCATTTTAATAGTAATGAATTACTTTGTAGTTGAGGTAACTGTTTCAAATTACAGTGGATTGATTGAATGATTTATAATTCAATTTAATGACATCGTTTTTTTTTAGTTTACAATCCTTTTTGTTTTTGTCTTTGCGCTTGCAAAGTTTATTCGAAAGTCATCGAAGAAGAATCTTTAGCTTAAGAGGCCGTATAAGATATTTTGCCGATTTCGCTAATTTACCTGATTTTTACAGTTAAAATACTGTTTTTCTATAAGTTTTAATGCACGACATGAAAAATCATTTTAATAATTATCTAATAAATCGTGGGTGTAAAGGTAAAACTCATTAAGTGCCATTTACTTTTACATGAATTAATGAGTTTTACCCTTAAACCGACGAAATGTTCTTCTTTCTTAAGAAAAAAAAATACTTCCTCAGAAGTCAAATTTTAGAGAAAATGGGCAAAGAATTGCTTTTGGTTTCGACTACCTAGAACTATCGTTCATAAAATTAAAACAACAGTAATAAACTCCAGTTCACGATCAATCCATTTCCTCAAATAAAAAATATAAAAATAATTGGCAATATTTTTTTAAAACAACCTAAATGTCGCATTGTCGAATTGTCGCAATGGAGTATTATCCACAAAATTAAAAAAGTTGTTCATTCATTATATTGTAATTGAAATGATACATTAATACTTTTACAAAAATTCAGTATTATAGCCGTAAAATCTCGTCTGTAAAATCACGCAAATCAGCGAAATCGGCAATATTTCGTATACGGCCTCTTAAGTCTTAACTCTCAACTTAATTATTAATACAGCAGCCTTACTACTTAAAAATTACAAATTTTAATTTATTTGCTTAGTGCAATTATGTGTGCTAAATACATATAAAATATGTCCCTCCTATTCGCACAGTACCTAATATCATTACAAGTAATCACAACATATTCAACTTTATTACCATTTCCTTGTTCTTCTCAAACTCAACTCGGAAGAACAATCATTGGAATAGATTAAAAATCTGTGTTTTTAAGTCAGCAAAATTATATTGTAGTTTTCTGATATGATCTTTCAGTTATCTCGTATAAGGGCGCCATATTGCTCTCAAGTTGCGTTGAACTAATGCGTGGTTTGTGCGGGGCCCGCGGGTGCACTTTGCACCCCGATGCGCCGTCGCTCCGGGGTGGCGCGGGCGGCGCCCTCATTACCGCACCATGCGAGCGCCCTGCCTCCGTCATTAGCCCCATCATCGGCCCGATATAAATCATGGTAATGGTACATTATTCTAGATACGTCGGCGAAACACCCGGGAAATGCGCCCGCGGCATCGATTACGTACCGCCGCCCCTGACGTAATTGTACCGCTCTCATTGATACCTCACGAATTGTAATTAGGCTTTGTTCCAGCTTAGTGTTGCTAGTTCCCGCTCTGTGCTATCTTATTTATCATAGCGATACTAAGCCAATGTGTTGCAATCAGCAATCTGCATAGTCGGGTGTTGTGTAGCTAGCTTATTACGTTACTTCTGTTTGTATACCTTCTGGCTATTTAAACACCATCAACTATAAACGGTTAATGTTGCACTATTCCATAATCACAAACCGGTTTTGTTTATTTCATTTATTTATGAATCTTCTACTAGATTTTATCCTCGAAATGTCTGTCTTTGATCAACACTAGTCTATTATTAGTATTATTTCATACCCTAGGAGTTACGTACGTCAATTGCTATGGTGCACTTAGCCGTAAAAGGAAAACTTATTGCCATTGATATCGAATATGTTACTGTAAATCGAATTGTCGTGCGCGGTTTCATAAGATGGGTATCATTGAAAAATATGTGCCATTCCGTTAGAAACGTTTGTAGAAATAATACAGTTGTATGTGGTTCGAACCTTGATAACAGTGATAACCTATCGCCCCACGGCCTCAGAGCGTTCGGCGGAGAGAGACGTGGCGAGCATTATCGTGTCTAATCAGGTTCGCACGCGGAGCGGTGGCTAAATCATCCGATTATTGATTTCCGATGTCGCGGTCGTGATCGGGCGCTGGGATTCAACGTTTGCCGTGACAGCGCCGCCATTGTCGGGCGGCCGCGCGCGCCGATACCGCTCGCGCACATTCTCCGCGATTAAACGGTTGTAATTCCACCAGTGTCATCACAGCTGTCAGATTCAATCTACACTCCGTCTGAAGACTGGCCGGCGCGGCGCACGGACCGGCGCGCGGCCGCGTTAACCCGCAGACCCCGTGCCGAATTGTGTTGTAACCGACTTCTGACCACTTGATACAATCCGATGATAGCCACTTGTATTGAAATTTAAAAGATCAACTTGTTTTTTATTACTGCGCTACTCTTGTTCTTATTTTGCACTTACGCTGATAGATAGTAAAAGGGAGTCGATTTTTTACAACACGAGCTCGTTGGTAGGTAACGAGCTGTCCGTTGTCGTTATTAAACCCCATTGTGAACTAGCGAAGCGCCATAAAAAGGTATACGAGGTCCCTTTCTAATGTTGCCAATAAAGCACTAAAAAGTGCATTTGCCTTGGGTGGAAGCTGGAGCAGGATGATGCGCCGGCATTAGCATAAGGAATTGGGCGCGCACGCTCGGCGTCGCGGGCGCTTCTCACGCCGCGCTCTCGCGCCGCCTCTCCTCCTCCAAATGACTCTCGCAGCACGCTTCATCTGCTCGAAGACCTTTTTGTCCCCGTTTTTCCCAGCCTTTAATGGGGCCGCGTACTTTGCTGAAAGTATCCCTCCAATAAGACCCGTTTTGTAAGCTAATTAGGACATTGGCTTTTATGGAAACAAAACTTGGTGGACACGTTTTTTTGCATCGGCTGTTGAATGACGGCTAAAGTGTTAAACGCTTTCTGAAAACCGTTTTATTATATGCCATAAATCTACTTTGTTGCATAGTAATAACACGTACCGAAATAAACAAGGCTTGCACGTTGATAATTATACAAATTGGAATCTTGGGATCGTAAACGGTTCACAAGTCGGTGATCATTTTTCACTATTAAAATACACGTTCGGCTGGATTCGTTCGGTTGTGTGTAATTGTATAATTATTGTATGGTGCAATGATAACGGGATGTTTAGTACAATAACGGCACGAAGAGTCTGCCCCGCTGCAGGTGTTGTAATGCAACGAGATAACATTGAGCCATAGACTACATGTTCTAGTATCAGAATGCGTTTGATAATGATTTGTATGACTTCCTTCCACCTAGAGAGAATTTTATCAAAATAAATGAATAAATGATATGATTGTGGTCATTATAACAAACCTGTGCTCTGTAATGTAATAATCTTTAACAAAATATAAAATTGGACACTATCACGGCTAACACGTCATGTGCTATTTTTATTCCGCGAACAGCCTCAACAAAACCAGCTAGGTCTACGTATGAATAAAGTAGTTAAAATATTAGGATTTACGAGGGATCTGTTTCCTAGATATGAGAATCATAAAGTTTTGAAATACATGAAGTTATATAAATCTTAGCTCTTGTATTGTTTTATTAGCCTCGTGGGTAATAAATAACAAAAATTTAAGGAATAAATTATTTATTTTTGGAAGTTGGAAAACGAACTCAATTTCCGGTAACAAGGTTGTATTTTAAACAATGGTTTACATTAATCAAAATAGCGGTCAACACTAATCTATTTTTCAACTAACTGTACGAAAGTGTCTGTTAGCTTTGCCCGACGTCATTTGCTCATTTTGTAAAATTAATGGCGGCATGGGAAAATATAATAATTGCTTTACACAAAGTTTGCTTTTAGACTAGTACCGCTAGGCCAAGATGTAGGAAAGCTAATCAAATCAAGTTGCTATGTTAAACTCAATATTTGTTTGATATTTTGTTATATGACATATCAACATTTGTGATGAAAGAGAAAGATGGTAATGGTCGAATACAGCGAGATCCCGCGACAAAAGCGATTTTTATGGTGGCTATTTTACGGCCTCCCGTATTACTGAGCACATCTTGAATTGAGTCGTAAACTCCTCAATAGCTCTCCCAATCACAATGCTGTTGAAACTTGCTATAATGATACACACCATGAAGAAGCTAAGCTTCAATAAAATACTCAGCGATAGGATTATAGCCACTACTTGACATATTTTAACTCGCCTCGGGTAAACTGGGTAAATGGAAAGCTTAGCTGTTCACGCAAGGACGATACTCTCGGCTTGCACCTGCAAGGGTTAAAGTCGTGATTTTATTTTATCGACACCACGATAATGTTTGACCCAGTCGAACGTTACTTTCTTTCGAGGCAAATGCCATTTTATTATCTCTGTTTCACAGACACAGTATAATTTACACACGACGCCTGTCATGGGGAGTTGCCGGCCGTCTTAATAGCGATTGTATCAGGCGAGTGTACTAACTTCTTTATCTAGACTGAACGGGCGGTCACCTAAGCTTGACCTTTGCGTGCTTTATTTTAAGTGGGGAGTTTTCAGCGGATAAACTATAATATGTTCATCCCGAACTAGTTTGAAAATCGGTGCCGACTAAGTAATTAATAGTTCTTCGGACATTAAAATTTTTGCAATTTCAACATTATCGTTGTAGATGGCATGTTTTTTAATTTCTGCTCGCGACTTCGTCCGCGTTGACAATCCCACAGGAACAGATTTATCGGCATAAAAGGTAGCCTTTGTGTTTAATCAGCGTATTAGCGAGTTCCATTCAAATCTTTATCAAACCCGCCTGCGAGTAGGAGTGGGCAGATTTCAAAAAAAGTGTACATAGTTAAGGATTAAAATTAAAAAACAGTAAATTTTCCATTGCGTCATGTCACGAAAATTAACTGCTATAAGACCAATGGTGGTGGTATCTCAGACAAAACTCCTGTAGCAAGTGCAACCATATTACTAACGGGTGAAGATTGAATCTGCTTCGGTTATAAATGTATGACTAATTTTAGTCCGTAACTATGTACACTTTTTTGAAAACCGCCCGATTACCAACATACTAACTCACACACAAACTTTCGCTTTCGCGTATGATTGTCTTATTTTTTCATAGATTTAAGTCATATTTGTAAATGGCTTTTTATTAAGTAAACCGGTTTATCAAACTTAAGTTGGTTTATCTCCTAAACAAACGTACGTGTCGCACAACAGGGAGGCTTGCAATATCTGGAGTATCCCTATGCGTGATCCTGAGTTTCTGTTTTCTTAACCAACCGTGAATAAAATAGGGAGAGCGGAAAAGTCGTCTTCGTTTGACCCCGCCTACGAAACTAGTGGGCCTGGGTTCAATCCCGGTAGACGCAAATATTTGTGCGATAAACACGAATATACGTTTCGTAGTCTTGGATGCATTTGCGCATATATTGAACGCATTTGAGTCGTTTGATTAATGCAGTTTATTATTTTTTAAATGTATTATAAAACATAAAGGTATAGCATAAATTCTAACCACGGCATTGGGTACCAAACGGCACCGCTAGATTATAATGGGTGTATTCATTATTTATATGATGAGGTACACGTATTGACTAAGCCTTGAGCTTAGTTTGACTCTTGGGCAGTTTGTGTATTTTTGTTTCCGAGAGTTATATATTTTGTATGTTTATTCGCTACACCTCACGCCTCTAAACACATCGCTACGGCTCGTTAAATCCCCGCTAGCTCTTAAAACTTGCCCCTTGCCCGCGGCTTCATTGTGGCTAGGCAAGCCAGGCAGCACGCAAGTTCTCATGAGACGTAACGTATTCCATGAAGTCGTCAGCCGTGCGCGCCTGCGTCGTAGTCTTGTTAGCCGCGGACATTTAGGACCTATTACCGTACGCCGGACACGACTCACTATTGTGCCCTATGCGGATGACGGGTACACTTGGTAGCCTAAGCACTGAGCAGTTAATCTCGTCGAACGTTTTGTAAAACGCATGTTTAGGCCCTGAGTAGAATTTTTAGCCTTTAGATTGTACTTGGATGATGTGGATCTCGGTGCTATAAGGTGAAAGTTCATATATTTTAATGGTACTAAAAACATATAACAGTCACGAGTCAAAAAGACTTTTTGAAACACTACGATTTCACTGAAAGCACTGGGTAAGTACTTTTTTAATGTATGTTTTCATAATTTTTCAGATTCGAACCGGACGCAAGGTGAATCACCCTTAGGTACCAGTAGAGCCTTAAAATTGCAACTTCGCATAAGTTGGTACCTATATCGTTGGGCGGAAATCGTCATCATAATGTCAGTGAACTCAAGTTCACATTTACGTTAAAGTACTTTTATGCGACCAATGCAAAGATTAAAGATGTAATTAAAAATGTGTTTTTAAACGTTATTACGCAGTTTAATGCCTTGCACTTGGCTAAGTTGGTATTTTTATATCCATAAACTTTTAAGGTTTAAACAGAAATGCATCTTCATTTCCCGTCATTAATAA
Source organism: Tortrix viridana (assembly GCA_963241965.1). Lineage (NCBI taxonomy): Eukaryota > Metazoa > Arthropoda > Insecta > Lepidoptera > Tortricidae > Tortrix > Tortrix viridana. The sequence goes on from OY725181.1 coordinate 5,253,182, forward strand.
TGTTTGAGAAGTAAAAACCTAAGTAAAGTTTCTATTATGGGTGATAATGGAGGTTTTAACAATTATTTGCAGAGGCAGCTGCCAATACAAAAGAAACTTGTTTTTTATCGCAAATGAACTTTCATTTAATAGCCAACAGGGAGTTCGGGGTATTATAGGTACATCTCGCGCAGCTCTGGAATGATTAATGGCATTATTGTTTTTTCCCCAAGCTCAAAACACTATAAATGGTTCTATAAATTTAATTGCACGGGGAGTCATTAATTATCATTATGGCCGACAGTTGTCCACTGCTGGACATACATCTTTCTCAAGGATATCCCTGACTGTCGGGTTTCTGCTACTTGCATTTATCGTTTTCCTGCGAGTTTCACCACATCGTCGGTCCACCTCGTGAAAGGCCTCCTAATGCCCATCTTATGTAAACTAATAACTAAAGAAAAATAATTTATAGTAATTGCTTGACTTTTACGAATCTTAGACTGATTCGAACTGATATTCACAAGGAGATATCGCACACGGTCAGTTGAAGCTACAGAACACGTTCTCAGAAGACCGCTTCTGTTCTGTGGTTGAAGCCGAGCCGTGCTGAGCCGGCGCGGGCGCCGCGCCGGGCTAGCGGTCCGCGATGGCATCGCGGTCGTGCGCCACCGCTCACGGCGGCCGCCGGCGCTCGCGTCGCCGTGACTTATGGCCCCGCGCGAACTACGATCGTACGATTGAATAATAATACCCGATTCCACCGTGCACCGAATTTATGTTAGGAAGTGAGCAAAGTGTCCCGTATCGACGGGCGCATCGACCGCGCCTCGCCCGCCCGCAATTTCCAACCTTGTCCTTAGGCGCTGATGTGTGCCGCGATACCTGATAAATAAATTTTCGTGGAGGCGCTGTTCCCGCTGGACGTCGACGCCGCGTCCCCCGGAGCCCCCACAACTCAGCCGGCTAACTGTCGGCCGACGTCACGTTTCACTGCTATGATTACATTAAGTTTCAATATTCTCGTGCCTTCTATCCGCCTTATAACAAACTTATTACATTGAAACAAAACTTATGCAACCATTTGTCTTCTATCACCACAGTTGAACTTTTACTGACCCGTAACCCTTTCACGACGTGCTCGAATCAATCGTTGGACAAAAGATGAGACAAGTTAGTTTTTGTCGCGAAGACTTTACGTAGATTATAAAACGTGACATTATAACATCACGACAAAGTTCAATGCTCTATCAATGTTTCGCATACCTTACCTAGGCATCTTGAACAAAATATTTGCCACCTGCGTTTAGAACTAAGGCAAATTGAGTAACGTAGACGTGGTCATCAGTAAACCACAAGCCGCCATAACATTTCTCAAATATAACAGAATTAACTACGAGTGCCAAGTTCTTCTGGCCATTTACCAAATTACCCACAGTTCAATGTACTAAAAATATGGATTAAATTATGGGTTCACACGTCTAATGTTTTAAGTTCTGCGTGTAATCGTGCCGGCGGTGTACCTAGTACATCGATGCATGCAGGAATTTTGTAGATTTTCACCGTTATTTTTAGCCGTCTCTGCTCTGCTCCGAACCTGTCATTACGAATTGTTTCATAATTTTTCAATTGAACTTTTGTCTGGTTTAATATTGAAGATTAACTAATCCGACGAGGAAGACGAGACTGTTTTAGTTAAAGGGGAATTTGAAGTGAAGTGGTATGTAACTGCACTTTGATGCAAGATTCGATAATTTCTAATCATCCGATTAGGTCCTTTTAATTGGTCGATCTCAGTGCTAATACATGGGTACTGGCACTGGGTTGAAAGTAGTCACTTAGATCTTAAAACATGGAGCTAAATTTTTAATTTGTTATTTAATGGATGGGATGTGACCCACAGTTTACACTCATTCTTATGTAGCATTAGCAAAAAACCAAGCATGCGCACTTTGTTTCGTCTACGCGCCCGACTATCTAATTTGCCCAAAAAACATTCTTATGTACAATGTTTCCAAAATTACAGACCGGGCCCTAATTATGGCAGTTATCGCTAGCAGCGGTGTTCGTAGAAAAGAAGCTGAGTCAAATAACTCACAATACACTGAATCTTCTCACTCACTCGTCCTATTGCGGTATCTATTGAACTACTTTTTCTGCACCCAGCGCTCGCTACACTTTATATGTATATGGACAAATTATTTTCACAATACCTCTTCATTACGTGCTAACGGTTTTTACCATTAATGTGATTAAATCGAATAGTTGCGTAGTCGATCACGTGCCACTGGGCTCCCGCGGACATTGTACGTTTCAATGGGTTTCTCTTCTCGTTTCGATCAAAGAAGATCACTTTTACAATCCAGCTAGGTAAGCAGCCGTTATAAGACTTGCCACATTGTAACTTATTTTTTAACTCTTTTTAACGTTAGTTTGCGCGGTGCATACATTGAACTTCAGCAATATCTAATTTCCCTAGTGGCAAGGCGGCTGTCACAAGAATGCTTTCCACTTAAGATAACAAATCGTCTTTAGTCCCAAGTCCAAGATAAATCTGCCGCGTATATCACGTCGACTCCTTTTAAACGCGAGCGTTTGTATTGATGTTAATTAAAGTTGGCATGGACCGAGCGGGTATAGAGGGCAGACAACAACCCGTAATTATTGACTTTCGGTCTATTTCACTAATGCTGCATCGTATAAATGCTTCCTTACAGCACAATAGCCTGGAACGTGTGCCTGAGCTTTCTATGCGTGAGATTTATCGACGTAGACGGGATGCGCCGCGTTGCCTTGTGTTGTCACTTTACGAGCGATTGTCTCGCCGCGCCGCCCAAGCCGATAAATATAATTATGACGACCCCACCATTCAACACAACATATTCGAATTGCGCCAGTCACTCACGAAACTCATTGTTTCGATTTAGCGATTTGTCTTTATAGCTTCATTGATTTTGAAATTAATGCTATAGATTTTTCAATATACACAACAATTTCCGACCAGACCTATTCAAGCAAACACCGGTATCACAGCAACTTTGCAAACTGTTTGGAAATGTTATCAGTATCTCTGCGATGGAATATCTGTGTAATCTTCCTTTCGACGGCAAATATTGCGCTTCGGAATCCGTGGACTCCACCTGATGCCCATTTAGTCGGGGCGGTCATTGTGTGTGACGGTGGTATCGGGCGGCGTTCCGTCGGCTATCGCGGGGACATTAGCATTATTAAAAGGGCCGCGGGCGTCATGCTCGTATCGGCGGGGACACGCGACGGCCGCGGAAGCGCCCGCGCAGCCAAAGGCCCCGACGGACGAGCGGCGATAACTCAACTCAGCATACCTCAAATACAATCGTTTGGATATCATGCCGTAGTGCCGGCGCCACTCTCCTTATACGCCTACAACTACTTCTCTCGGCCACTAGCAAATTTAATATGCGTACAGGTAACTACTGAAAAAAAATTGTATACATTGAGATCGAATATGGAATGGACCACCTTAAGGGCACTCATTCTTGTATAATTCTAGTACTTACTTAACGAAACATTATAACCATTTGGTATAAGACCCCGATGCCGTGTCTCAAAGAGAAAATCGATGGCGTATAAATATTTAGTCTCCAGTATGTCGTCCGCCTGTTGACAGGTTTCGTCAACATTTTTCAATGTCTGTCATTGTTCAATCAAGTCAACGAATGTCAAATTCTTTTACTAGACCTGTCCGTAACTTATTACAGTGACTGGGTGGTTTCAGGATGTGGTGTACAAAAATTATTTTGATGAATCACGTCTCGGAGGCCAGGTCTTTCTTCGTTGATTGATTTTTTTGCGGGTTGATATGAGTTGACAGCGGGGTGGCTTGTTCGTGACGCCGCCCGTCGGTGGGCGTAGCACGGAAGCGGCGCGCCGGCGCACGCGCCGTTACCGCCGCGGCCATCATGCGACCACTCTTAATTATAAACAGTTACCGCAGACCGCAGCGGCTTCGATACCACCCATCGCAAGTGTAACACTTCACCGTAACCGACAACCTACCCTTTAAAGTTTTCACGTACACGCAAGAATGTTACACGAAGGGTGAATCGGTGTCGATTAAATTTGAACTTTTAAATCAAATTGGTCTAAAATTGGAACTGTGCGAGCGTTACTGATAACCTTTAGTTGTAACAGCATTAGCTGCTGCAAAGACGAAGCTTGAACCAAGAGCCATAAAAAAGGTTTGTTCTCCATAATAACTAACATGTTTTGTTCTTTATTTCTTTCGTTTCCAGTTTAGAATATTGTTGGTGTAGATGTTTACTGTTTACAGTGTGGGCAGAAGAGTGTAGGCTAATTGTCGGAAGGCTTACCCGGAGGTCTGTCCTGCTCCGTTTTCTCGATGACAACCTAAACATGCTCATGCAACGCTCCGGTCCTGTACTATGGTACGCTGTCCTATTTGGTTTAAGATGGCTGATTTATCTAGTTACAAACATTCAAGATATCTCATTGATCGAATTAGAATAAAATACATAATTCTGCTTTCGGCGACGCAGTTTAAAGTACCTATAGATTCAATAAAATATTTAAAAAAGGATAATTTTCTACGTACAGTCAAGGTTATAAACATAGATACGTCCAAAGCCTCAAAAATATGTAACCAAGATGTTATGTCGCCGTAATAAGGTCGTGGTTACATATTTTTGACACTCTGAACGTATCTATATTTATAAACTTGACTGTACCAGAAAGAGCGCGAGGAATATAAGTGGCGACCGATGACCTGTGAAGATTACACAAATTTACAGACAGAGTTAAATCATTAGTTTTAATGAACACGATGATGATGACCTCAATGAACATCAAGTGTAAGTAAATCGATGTTTTGAGTACTTTTGGTGCTGGCTTATCTGAACTGCTGAAATATCGTTCAATGAACCGGGCAAGAGCGTGTCGGACCGTGCTCAGTGTAAGGTTCCGTCGCCATTACTACAAATACAAAAAACAATCTGCAAAAGCCATAAATATTACCTTATTTTCTATTGAAAGTTATTTTAGTCGATTTTCAGTGGTTATAAACATTTTAGTCGCCTGCAACTCAAGAACCAATAGTCGTGATAACCTTTTAAATTCGTTATATGGGCTTTCGTTTAAGATATTTTCCAGATTTTTAGTACTTACTTGTAGTTTTGGCTGTAGTGGGTGGGGACATGCAACTCTAGCGAAAATGATACTTTTTGAGTTCAATATTTTCTAAATGGTCACCTTAATCTCAAAATTGATAATGTAATGTATATATGTATAATGATTTTTAAGAGTTATCCAATGATTACTCATTCGATGTTATACGGTAAAAAATATATTTTATGAGGTACCCTAAAACGGACGGACGTGGCGAAACTAAAAGGGTTCCTAGTTTGACTACGGAACTTTGAAAAAGAAAAAGAATGCGTAAAAATGTCAGTCACTTGCTATTTCAAACAATATAATTTTTATACACGCCGAAAGATCTCGCCGCTGTCACCTCAGATTGTAAGGTATTTACCGCGCACGCCAGAGATAAGCAGCAAATGCCTGACTTTCTCGATTATTTGTAAGTGTGGAAACGTAAGATTATGTTTCCTTTATCTCAACATAAACGCTAATGTTCCCAACACTCCCAACGCTGAGAGCGATGAGGCAGAAGATCTGAAACTATCAAACTAAACTATGAGCTGCCCCCTTGTCGCTTACAAAACCGAGTATCTTCTAAAGGTTTCCTCTCTAATCGTCATCTATTGTTTTGTACATGCTTTTTTTGACAAAATAATACGGCTATTTGATATATTAAAGTTATTCCTTTAATTATTAAAAATCTGTAATTTTAACCACAAACCCAAAATGCTGTAGAAAGTCGGAAATCGCATTTCTAACTGCGTAAAGAGCTTATTTGTTGTTGTACATACAGTAAACTCCGCAACTGATCTCTCACATGATACGGAGGCGCCGGATACGCCGATAGCGTCGCCTGCGCCGCTCCTCTAATTACGAGTCCATGTGAAACTGCGCCCGCGGCCGCGCCCTCCGAACAATCCTGTGCCTGCAATAAACTTAGAGTTATTAGAAATGTATTAGTGTATAATTTGTAGTCGATCGTCGTATCGTAACTCTTACTTATTGGATTTATTTGTTATACAAAGATTCATTTAATCACCATTAACGTGGTGTTTCTTCTTCTATAATTAAAACGAAATGAAAATCGAGACAAAAAATAGTATCTTTTTAATAGGAAGCAAACTAAAACAGACATAGCGCACGCACGGAGAAGTAACAAACATCAATAAATGCTAGCCCAATCTCAAACAACCACCATACATTGAGATCTGGTTTAGTACTGTTATACGAGTGGTTATTCGGTAACTTCAGCGGTTAAGCCGAAGAACTTCAGTAACAGCCGCAAAAAGGCATCAAAAACCGCAAAATGCCTATCATAAACTAAAATTATAGGTGACTGACGACCCCCGCCACTTGCTAAAAAACCGAGAAGCATCCACGACAGTGTTATACGCCTTCTCAGTGAGGTTTTAAGTTCAGCTTATTAAGTTCAAGGTCGACAACAGACTGCAAGTCTATAATATAGTGAGTAACCACCATGTTAAAGAGTAACAGCGCAGGGATGAGATGTTCGCTCGGCTGGCACGCAACGCATGTTCCTACGCATTGTTTGCTCTCGCGCATCGCTTCCTCGCTAACGCTAGATCATTATCAGCAACCCATCCAGTTATCAATAATCAAGTTAGTTAGAAAACTGAGAATTACTGAACATAAATTGCAGCTTGGTAGGCAGACTGCTCGTAGAACTGACCGACGCTTAGAGCCGAGGAGTTCTTTAGTGCCGTATACATACTGGTGTACCGTGGGTCTGGTCAGGCCCGCCTCACTCCGCACTTTAGGCGTGAAGTTACAAATAAATCGGTTTGCATCCCTGGTCGTAATCTTTATATGCGTTGCATACAGATTAATACGAATTATGCGACAGAAAGGGGAGCACAGAGTAGGCCTAGTTAAAAACTGTTTTGTTTGGTGAAGGTCAGGGGAGTATGAAAGATGCGGCAGGCGCAGGTCAGGTCGTCGCGTCATGGCGTCTGACGAGTGACAGCGATTCATATGTAAATAGGCGGTCATCTATATTATATATTATGCGGAAAAATCGATCTGTTGACATGTTTTAATTGATACCTTTAAACTACGCTGCTATTAACGTATGTAATGGTTGGACATATTTGATTTTTGTCAGTAAATTTAGCGGTAGCGACTTATAAATTTATAATGACTAAAAAAAAAAATTTCATGGCATCTTTTTAGTTTTCTCAACGCCCTTGGCGAAAAAGCCTAGCCGGTCCTATCTCGCCCAGTGACGGAATTAGCAAGTTCTAGACTTATCTTGTAGATCCGTGGAGAAATAATTAGGTGCGTGCGTGTACAGTGCTTTCGCCCCGCTGCGTAATTCCGAACCCGGCTTAAAATAACCTGGATGGATTACCGGAATTACATTACCTTTGTAGAATTAATGGCAGATTAGGTAAATGCTGTACAAGTATGTGAACTGCTTAAATTAGAGATCATTTCTACGAATTACATTACACCGAAAACCGGCTGAAGTCTTGTTATTTTCAGGAATTCCCTAACATTGATAACATATGTTAGGTTAGGTTTAGGTTACACTTATATTGAATTGAAAATTGTACGCATTAATACTTACAATACGAGTAGATATGTATGTATAATATACCTATGTATGGATTTTATTTATCAGCGCCTTTTTGTTCGTTTTTCTTTCAGTCTATATTAAGTTCGAGGATAAAGTATTTTGCCTTACTGCCCAAGAAGTGTGGTAAAGTTTCAGGTTATGTTTGCAGATATGTATCTGTCCGCAGAACTTACGCATACATATATTTAGTGGGTCATTTTGCCAACGATTTTGGTTTCACATCTGAGTGTTATCTAAATTAATGTTTTAGCTTAACACTAATAGCAATAGAACAATAGCACTCGTAGTATAAAAAACAAAGGTACGAGTAATATTGTTTTGTGTAAACAGCCTAGTAGGCTTCGTAGCTACGCCGCAGACCGGCCACCCATGCGGCGCCCGCGAGCCCCGACTGACCCCTCTCGTGTCGCGGACTGCCCCGCGATTCCCAGAAACTATTTAAATAAATAAATTAACCGCAGCACATCTCGAAATAGCTCGCTAGGCCATATCAGAGTCTAGATTTACCCGATTCACCTTCTTCGCGATTCAAAAACAAATCTCATTAAAGTACAGTTACGAGAGCGCCTTGTGGATGCTGGTCATTCGTTTCGCGTGACAAAATCCGATGATAAATCGCTCGCATCGTCCTGAGAAGTTCCTTGACACCCGAACTGTAGTGGGCGATTCCGTTGAGCTTTCTTTTGGCTCGTGTGCCTGCTTATCGTATCACTCATACTTAGGTATTGTCGATTTTTTGTTCAACTTTTTGTTGAGCACCGTATGATAGATCGGACAAGCGAGTGTATGCAAACAATCATCGATTATGCCCGGTTCTTCGCTCCTCAATGTCATATCATACGCGCAATTAATGTCTCAAACGGTGTTTATACTGGGCATTAAATAATGGGGCATACTTGATCTTGATCGAGGAGTCAAAAGACTCGTGCTGGTATGCGTATTCGAGCGACGTGACAAATCAGTTTTCTGCTCCGCAGCTTTTATATTCAAACAAGTACATTCTTTCCTGTAAACGGTTTTTATATTCAAGGAAAAAATACCAAGCATTCAATAATTGGCAATGATAATAAACAGCAACGATTTCTATCTCCTCTCTGAGCGCTATCTTGTTTACTTTTGAAATACGTTACTCTAACAACAAATGGGTTTATGTAGAGATTCTTATACAAACTGTGTCAGTGGTTTAATCGCAGCAAGTCGGAGTGTGATTTATGGCTTCAACCAGACACTGAATGGTTTCTATTGATACTTTTACGGCAAGTCTAACCCAATTTTCTTAAGTATATTTATATCGTACATGCACTAACTGATTTATGGAATCTCATTTCCGTCGTTCTCAGGTTTGCAACTTGACATAAGTCGCAGCTCAGACGCTGTGTGCTCGCGTCGGCTAACAATTATGTACGACGGTTAACGTCTCTTCCCACGATTGTATCGTCAAAGAGCCCTAAGTTTGCACAGATTTTGTTTGTCTCCGCCATGCCAAGGTGCCGTCCTACAGGTTTATTATGCGCATGCTCGCAGATGACAAAAAGACACGCGAGATGTGCTCGACTTGAATGACTCGGTTAATCTGCTTAGCTAAACAGCTGTTTAGGTACGTTTTTAATAACCTGCGTATATACAAGATGTTACTTATATTATTTAAATCACATCAGGTGGGTTTTTACTTAGATATTTCGTTAAGTAATCATTTAAATGAGTGCATACAAAGCTCGTAAACACAGGTATTCGTCTCAGTTGGGTAGGTGCGAACAAAGTATGAGGTATGGGTCGACTTCTGTTAACTGCTGTTTATGTGGTGAGCCGAAAATTTGGCATTTTGGTGGCGGTTCCCAGTTTCGCTTCGTTGGTTTGACGTACGGAGGCAGATGCCCCTGCGCAGATAACCGCGCTTTACCACGAACCACGAACGAAGCCGCGCAAGTGCGGAGCTTGCAGCGGGTAGAAAGTTTCACCATGTAAGGAGTTGTTATTATCTAACCCAGAATTAAATGTAACAGCTTTTTTTGATACTTAAGACTATCTGGAAAAATACGAAAGAACTTTTACAATAACATTACTTACTAATTAAAGTAAAATCTGTGGACGTTAATCACTTGCAGTCTGCGTTTCATTTGAGGGCGGGGTGTTGATTTGCATGTGTTCCAGTAACGGACCGCGATAACGCTCATGCGCAGATCTCCCCCGAGATTGGCGATATAACGTTACGCTATCGCGCTATCGTTCATCAACGCGCCGCGCTCTAATCTCGTTCACCTTAAAGCCAAAATAAAAAGCGTTATTTATGGTTCTTTAAGTGCACGTTTACCTAATGTCTGGTCTTATCTATTAAGTTCGTTTCTTAAAAACAGCGCATCAAACAATGTATTTTATGGTTTGAAATGGATGAGGGTATTGATTACAAAAGCAGTTATAGCTTGCTAGTTTTAAAGGTTACAAAATTAACAACAAGCGCTTAATCTATTCGTTTAACAGCGGCAACTAATCGCAGAACACGCAAGAGTTGTTACTATAGAAACAAAAGATGTTTTGTCGGCCAGCACTCATGTGTTAATCTAATAATGGCCAGTTTATCAAATGCACGATATGAAATAGAATTATTGACAGGCTGGTCCATCGGCGTCCTATTATGCGGGCACGAGTCAAGGACCTTTCGCTTACATACGCGCATTAGATACGCTAACCCGTTCGCGATAGTTGTACCGAAATTCGCTCCGGCTGTTTACCCTAAGGTGCTTCGCCTTTGACTTCCGTGTCAGCTTTAATTACAACACGTCTTCGATTTCGGACGCGAAAATGACAAAAAACATATCGTATACTGTGTATTTTTTTGCCTCGGGAGTCGACCAAGTTTAAGTGGAACCGCCTATTGTCAGTTAATATTGCTTTTATCTTCTAATGTTGCTCGTGAACTAGTTCAAATCATGTAATTCCTATTTACTTAAAAAGCTTTATTTACCATGTTGTTATGATTGTAGCGTCTATCCTCAAAAAAGCTAGTTTGAAACAAGTATAAGTATGCCTTAATTGCACCCTAGTTACATGTGTAAAGAGTGTGGGCTCTAGTAGGCTTACAAAGTTGTCAGAGGAGCGGTTGCCGTCAACTGATTTAGGATTCATTCACCCCGCGTTACGCTCGCCGGGCGCCTGGACCGCGCATTGTCTACGCCGCGCAGAATGCGAACGATCCTTTGTTTCGTTATACTTTGACTGCATACGCCGTAACCCAAACCGACAGCGGAACACTTCGCGCCCACCTCGCGGCCATCGAGCCTTTCCTAATGGCCACTCCTGACCCAACTACATCGCCTCTAAAGTAAACGAGAGTACACTTACTCGTACACAGATCTAGTGCGTTATTTTCTTGCACAATGCACAACAATTTCGGATATGCATAAATCGACAACTAAAAAAAATCCTTTTAACAGTTGAAAAGTATACTTTCACTTGCAGAGGAAACAATTTAATGCACGGATTTGGATCCCGATCGTTACTTTCTCGTCGTAAACGTGTAATTTAGTGAATGGCCCATTAAAAACTAGATGTCTGCAAACTTAATGCAAACAATCGTGGCTTACGTTTGTCCGTTTTGTTACCGCATTGATCATCGCCGATTACTCTAATGGTGATAATGCATATAAGTTACTCTGTTAGGAGCGCTTGGAAAATAGAAAGCATCTCCACTTATTGTTTATTGTTGTTGGCCCTTTACAATGGGCACATCAAATTGTTTTAAGCCTCCATGCCGTGTTGGAATGTTGGTGGCTTTGCAATATCTTCACGTTCCTAGATAAGGGCATTGAAAGTCTAAATGGTTTTGTAATACAAGTTCATCGAAATTTGAGTCTGAATATTTTATTTAAGTAATAAAATCTATATAAACTAATAAATTAAAGCAAGCGGCTCTTAACAAGTAATTAAAATGCTCCGTGCGGCGGAAATTGTAATTAATGCTCAATTAATGGTGCTAAATATATTTTAATTTAAGTCAAGTGCCTTTAAAATAAGTTTGACGACTTTACCTCTGACGTTGCCTGATTCATGTGAGAGTTGTTCTTTTATTTTACATCTGTGGACGAATGGACGGATTGTAATGCATGTTTTTGTTTTAAAGCTAATATTGTCGAAATGATTGTCATCAGCCAGGTTTGATAGAAATCGCAAAAGTTATGAGCTCTAAAACCATCTCAATTTGGGATTCGATGCCATTCCCACAGTTCAATCGGTATATACGTAGAAAATCGATCAATAATATAGTTGCTACTATATTTTTACGCGGGGGGTCTCACACGTTAAAGTTATTATTGCTGACGTACCGATCGCCATTTTAACAGACTTCATATTTCTTAGAGGTACTGCCGCTAAAAAAAACAAATTGAACACCGCTTTTCTTAATCGGAATGCATAGTAAAGCTGTTGACAGGGGTAATAAATCACAAACTGCATGTATTACGACTGCTCGCCTGGAGTCGTTTTATTCGTTGCCCTTAGGACACTTCTCGTTTCTAAGCATCCCTATAAAACACTTCATCTAGCCTTGTTGGCGGTCGCAGTAAATGTAGGTACGCGTAATGTCTTTATTAATCAATGCTCACAAAAAATATATATAACCAAGCAACAAAACGAATTACGATCCTCTAAAGTGCTAAAAGTCATGCGAGCAGAAATAATGAAGTTTTAAAAACATGTTAGAAAAGTGAATAAAAACATGATGAATGTCTTCCCTATGTCATTAATTGTAACGCGTCTGGCGGTAGCCGAGCCACGTTTGAGTAACTTCTTGTTTATCTGCTTGTTTATCTTAAACCCAACAATCCACCTAGAATCTGATACGTCTCAGAATCATAATTAATAAAGTAATTTGTACTGACGTAGCATTTCAAAAAGTCCAAGAAATATTTTAAAGAAGCTTACACTGCGACGAAAATAATAGTATGAACCTCTTCAACAAACTAAATAATAGAACGGGATTGAACGCCTCAAATGTACTAAGGAAACGGGCGTTTAAACCATAATGAATGATTACTTAATTATATTAGAAAAGTGTAATAATAACACGCGTCTGAGTGGAGCGAGTTGGTCTATCAATTACTTAGCACTCGCACGGTCCCGATGCTGCTATTAGAAGCACATTAGACATGGTTTCGGCACGCCATGGCGGCATTAACCGCCGCCTCGTAACACGGTCACATCGTTTCTTGACTGTCCAATTTAAACTTTTTACCGAATACCCGAACAATTTTACATGAGCGTGCGAAAACTGTTATGAATGATCTCTGTTTTATTTCAGTTTTACGATTCTTTAAGTTATGCATGTTCATGTGTGTCGTTAATTTACCGTTTTCTGATTCGAACGCCCTGGCGGTCGTGTGGACGCATGTGCGGTTGAATTATATCTGTAAGGCCAATTAAGGTCATGGTATGCGTAAAACAATAGTTTTACGGTCTTTGATATAAGTATGTCAAAACTATGAATGAGTTTTACTTGCTGCTTGTGAATGAACCATCTGATCAATAAGGCGAGTGATCTGAAAGATTCCAATTATAAGAGTAAAAGAGAGAGTTTGTACGGTTATTAGAGAGACAATGCCCAACAGAGGTTCCCGCTCTCGTTGCTGTTTGTCCGCTAATTTATGAGATAAATTAATAATTTTCGTGTCGGGGGGTCACGACCCCCCGCTCCCACACATAAATCGGGTGATGTCGCGTCGTGCGCTTCCGCCTGCGCCCGCGCAGCTACTGGCCCGCCGTGCCTTCGTGTTACCACTGTAATTAATAATGGGAACCTGGGGTACAATGTCGGACCAGCCTCGCTAACCCTCAGCACAGTCACAATTCGCAACGAAAACCTACTGTTAAATGCTACTGCAAGTTATAAACGCTATTGAATTTATTTACACTTTTGTGTGTGTTCCTCTGTATTTATAAACGGTGTTCAATGGCATTTAAATCAGTTTTTTTGTAAAAATATCTTTGGTCACTGGGCCATTTTTTTTTAAGTTAATATTTAGGTTACGTGTGATCGATGCTTAATTCCCCGTGCAGAGTAAGAAAGACTTATTTGTCTTTAGACATGATCTGTCTTTGAGACGTTAATTGGCTCGTTCTGAACAACGCATATTATAAACGTCATAAGTTCGCTAGGAACACCCAGAAGGTGATTAATCACAAAATCGTGATGATTTTGACAGATTCCAATAGATTACCATAATTAATAACTTTCAGTTGGTATTTATTTATTTGATAACGGTTTATTGTAATATAACTGATTTATTTCACTATAAAAAAAATGCGCAACAGTGACATCACAGTGACTAAGCCGTGTTGGATTCTGTGTAAAATTAGATATCTTAAAGAAATATGGCAGTATGGGTTTCGACATGGAAACAAGAGAGTGTTTACGTTGAAAAAAAAACGACGGACGACGCGTCCTGTTGTGTTTATTGCCTTCAAATGTCTCTTAACAACTTGGTTTCGAAACTGTAAGCCGCCGCTCGTGTTATTATTATGTCGTAAAAAGGAAACTTTACACTTTTGAATCTCGAAATGAAGCTTTCAACGAGCTTAGCAGGTTTGCAGGTTTTACATTGATGTCTCAACCTGCGACCACATACCTACTTTTTTTTTTTAATAGCTATAAGTTATTGATGTCATGTAGAGCTCTAATCGATACTCGAGTGATTTATAAACATACTTAATATGTTGACATTAATCGCAAACTATAAAACTGTTGACAATTTAGCTAAAAAATTGATAGCAGATGATAAACGTAAAATTATAATAAAAGACTCCGCTTAAAACCCATTTATTAATCATTATTAATCTCTTTCCGTTTTATTATAGGTATCTGTTCTCGAGTCCCTTATCATAAACGTAGTGGACGGGTTTCATATTTAAATTATACTTTGCAGATTATGTTGCTAATTAATATTGACTTTTAATTAAGCATTAGAGGTTTTTTGCTTCGCACGTATAAATAATCGAGTTCCCAGGTGGTAAATAAAACCGTCCAGCGTAACGGGACTCGTACAAGATAATCAACCTATATTAAATATATCACTCTCATTATAATAATTCTAATAGTCGTGTTTTGCAACGTTAAATAGTTTAAAGCATTATCAATGAAGACTGAAAAATTGTTTAAACAATTTACGGTCTTATTACAAAAAACTTAGACACGCCTTAGACAAGTCTAAAATGACAGTTTTCTATGGATTAACATTTACTAATGTTCAACGGTTGTTTAAGTTTTTGTAATAACACTGTTATTGTTTGTCTTACAACTAAATTTAAGACTGACAGTTCTGTACATAAAGTTCGAGTACTCGAGATTGTCTTAAATCTAGATTCTTTAGTTACAGACCACCTACATTCACATTTTGACACGACTAAACCATATAATATTAGTAACGATATTATATAAGGTAGTAGGGAGTAAGATAGTAGGATTAAACATAATTTTACAGTACAATTAAATTAATTTGTATTAGTAATTACCTATACTGTTGATAAAGTCATTATCGACTATTCCACGCATAACACGCCGGGGACTTATTTATCTTTGCACTTTAAAATGAGCATACGGTACGTGTGTATATTTGGGTTGGCCTTCACAAAAAGCTGATATAAACGCCGTAAAAACGCAATCATAAATATTATTAATGTTAAGTGTAAAATAATTGCAATGAGGCATCAATGCCTGGAGCAGAATGTAATTTATGCCACTGTCTTGAATCTTGATATAATCGTTGTTAATTTTAACAAATTCCGGGCGTCCCTCCCATTTCACACAGTCAGAAGATAAATGATACAGTGAACATGAATAGAAAAACTTTAAAGAATGGTAAAGTAGCACAAGCACGCAGTAACGTTGTATGTATTATAATATAACCGTAACTTGTGTTTACTAATTATTGTATTGTTTTAAAGATGATATAAAGTCGGTTTCTTTGTAAAAAAAATCATTATTATTATTATTATTTGGGGGGGTTGAGATGCCTAGTGTGCCGCTTCGACCATTGCTAATCTATTGTGGCAGCCCTTTGTTTATAGCTCCACCGCAAAGGCCAGTGCTTTGGGGAGTGAGAAGTTGTATCTCTTGTGGGTCCATGATATGTCGCCCTAGATAGATACCTCTTTTTTTTTTTGATGAAAATTTAATGATAAGAGGTCGGTAAAGTTGAATTTATCGATTCCGTATCTGGATATTAAAATATTTTAAGCTAATAAAGGGTTAAAAAATAACAGATAAACTATTTTCGTTCATAGTTCTTTGTTTGATGTAAGCATAGATTATCACGTAATAATTGTAAATGAAGGGTGTAACTTGGCTATTGTTATGACATGTGTTGTTTATCTATTAGCATTCAACTGTTGCATCTCGGTACGTGTTGACTTAGCTGCATATAACAAGGTGATAACTATAAATAAATTCACACCTCTACCAATTCACAACGTAAACATCTCTATATCAAAGGGCTTGTTGTTGACATTGTTGTAAACGTTATGACGGACGAGCTACCGTAAAACGAGCTTTACACCATCGAATATAAAAAAATAAGAGTATTCTCACGGGGACGACGAACCGCTACTCCTCGGTTACAAATTATAAGTAAGATTAAACCCATTATCTCTCCATCCTATATGCAAATTAATATTCATTTAATTACTTAAATCATGATCCTACTAACTGTCTTGCTCAAAGCATCTGGCAGTGAAATGAAATTAGCATATTAATTATCTAATTGGCAACATTTTATAATGTTTCATGAATTATCGCGATATAGCTGCAAGGCAATGGACTGGAAGTATATCATCTCTGCTATTGTTGGCCTCTTAAGAAAATAAATTAGTAATAAATACGATTGTTTGATGATTTCATTCTGTTATCGATAAAATTTCAATTTAGAAGCATAGTTTAATAGTCCCAATGGTCATGCCTGCATAAATTTCTGTTCATATAATGAAGTTTCCCGTTATATCGTGTAGGTATTATCTTATGCCCGTTAAGAATATTCAAACCGCAGATATATTTAGTTGTTTCACGTTTAAATTTGACACGTTTTCTGTGGAAAATGACAATTATAATCCGAGGTATCCAAATCAATATGCGGTTCAAATATTGTTTAACATATCGGCACTCTTCGTTTACGATTGTGCCTAATAGCCGTAACTTAACTTGACCACCGATCCCATTGACACTATGACGAGTTAGGTACCAACGACCTTGGTCGTGCGACCAAGGTTGAGGGTCAGATGAACATGCACTTTAAACGCAATTACATGACTAGTTACGATACGCTCGCCGGTGTCTCTTCGCCAACCAGCTCACCGGCGAATTATTTAAAAGAATAACACGTTCAGTCGTGGAGAAAGAGGATGAAATAAAAGTTAAATGTCAATTAATGTTATGTTCCCAGTGAAGTCTTAAAAAGCCACTATTAATTTTATACACCATGCAATAATGACAAGCCGCATCCGAAGGCAGTAAATGGGATGTTGTTCTGCTAATTTTACAGCCTTTCTGTAAAACTCTCATTTATATCCCTTTTATTTGACCAGTCAGATATTATATTACTGTCCGCACTTCGCAGTTATTGTCTTTATAAAATAAATGTTCACTGAAGATTCGCAAACTAACAAAGTGAAGGAAACCATAGCTGCAGACGGTGTCCACAACCACCTACGCTAAACGCTAACCGCGTCATCTATATAGCTAAAGATAAAAGTCTAAGTATTTTTTTCGTTGTTTTATAGTAATTAGTACATCGTAACACGACGACGAGCAAGTCCGTTGATTAATATGTGACTGGTGTACAGGGAAGCTCCGCGCATCATGCTCGCGTCGGTCTGAGTTATGTCTGCGCGCGCGCCTGGGGAACACTTCATGATTACTATCACGTTGTTCTCACTCATCACCGCGCACTGGGCGCTGAGGGCTTAGATACGACACAATTATGCTAGCTGAAGCAGAGATACTTGAAATTTTAACTAAGTAAATAATTTTGTAATTCTGCTATTGTGTATTTGTATGCTTTAAAGTAAAGGTAAGAACAAATTATCAGCAACACATGTTATTCATTAATTTAAGAGCGACCCTAAGACATCTAGAGCACCACTTATAGCTCCCAACTCAATTAAGAATGTTATAAGTTTGTGTAATCCAACGGCTTGTATTAATTCCTTCAGTGGGTATACGTCTCATGTCATGAAGTCTTGTTCATGAGACGTATAAGGGTCAGCAGGGAAGGCCTGCGCCTCCGCGGCGCTTCGCCACTCGCCGCTGTGTGCCATGCGCTCTGCGCTCAACGCCCTCCTGCGCCTGCGCTCGGATCCCGACGCAGACCTATTCGCCGTCTCCTGGGCCAGGCTGGCGTCCAGTACCATTACCATGAGTTTACAGTGACCGCACTCGCTAGCGACGGCGTAAACGATTTGTATGGAGAATTGTACAGCTCCTCTAGCGGTCACTTAAAGAACTAAAGATCGCTAGTATGAGTACAACGGTAAATTACCTGTCGAAATCTATTCGTTAGCGACTAACGTTTTGTAACCGTTGCCGTAGAACATCGGTACCATGAGTCGTAAATTTGACAGATGTCATCGAAAAATACCGTATCGACTGTAGTTAACTATTTCACTAGCAAATTGGTGCGTGAAAACTTAGAATTATTGTTTAATACGTTACTCCAATTATTTATCTATCCAAATAATATCGGCAAGACATTATTTAGCGTGGAATATGTAGGCTTATGAAGACGAACGACGAAAACAAGGAGGATTTCAAGCTGATATGAGAAATATTACGTTAAGAAATCCACTTCAAAATTTAACTGAGAATAAATTTTATTAAAGGATATAGGCTCAGTAAGGAAGCTTTTGAGAATTTGTGCGATTCGTTAACTTACTACACGGATTTGAAATCCACTCACAAATATAATGTTCCCGATCCTAATGACAAGGATATGTCTGAAGAAAGTCAAGGTATTTATAGTGAAAGATAATGATTATATATTAACTTTAATACTAAATATGTCCTTATCTTTATTATGTTTGTTGTAGGTACCTACTATTTTCAGAACTATTTGAGGGCCAGGAGTTAGTTTTGGAAAATGAAGGCACCAGTGATTTATTAATGGAGAGAGCACCGCGGGATCAATTAGTTAGAAGACTTGCATCAATGCATTATTTCCAAATACTTGTACCATGTTTTCTGTTTTTTGTTTAATATAAAAATAAAAAGTACTCATACATCACACATAATCTTTATTTATTACACAAAATCTTTATTTATTACACAAAATCTTTATTTATTTGCTAAAGTATCTACAATTATATTTCCTAATGCTAAAAATTTACCAAATAAATCTAACCACCATTCTTGCATTCTAAACTCTGATTCCCTTAACCTATTCCTCTCCCGCTCCACTTCCTGTTTAAAAGCTCGCCATTCACTGTCAGCTCTGACAAAGGCTTGCCTTGCCAAATCTGACTGTCTGGGTGCGAGTCCTTCTGTAGACAGGAGATTAGTGGTTTTGCACCTGACGTCTTCGCCACTGACGCGGTGTGGGCGGTAAGAGCTTGGGGCTCTGCCACCTGGCATTAGCAGCTGTTAATGCTGTTCTTGTGACCGCAGGCTCACCACCGTGCGTTACTCCGGTCTCACTCCCGTCCACCTCGGGCAGGGCTGTAATGGATAAAAAAACGTTTACAGTACTATTTTGAATTCTTAATTAACTAATGAAACTTGATAGGTAGGTACATTTTACTCTAAAATGTGATAATAACAGCAAAATTTATTGGAACCTATTTCTTGAAGAGCTGATGGAAATTGACTGTCATTGCAGTCACTATACCTGGGCTGTTAACTGTTTCGGGATACTCTCTGTCCACCAAGTCTTGTTCACTGCAAGTGCTGTTAGCCACAAGCAATGGTGGAAAAAAGGAGGGCTGAGCTGATGTCCCTGGTACAAGTGGTACAAGTAGATTCCAGTCTCCAACGCCTGCAGTGAAAAAAAACACATTGAAATAATCTTTCCTAGGACATGAATTTAATGAATTTTTATCTTAAATATATATAATAAATTGTTTATTTTATTTCAATAGTAACAATGATAGGGAAACTTACTGGAACAAGTTTGTTGAGCAAGTTATTCATTTAGCAGGAAAATTGATAGGCTGTCATTTGTTTCTAGTGCCACTTCAGTAACTTCTTCCTGTAAAGCATTATTTTAAAAGAATGCCATGAGATATGAAATTAATGACTTATATGTAAGTATATTATAATTTTCGGCACATAAATAAATAAGTTTTTGTCTAATTTGACTATACATTCAGTCAACAAAGTATCGGGAATGGATGATTTGTTTATGGTTCCAAATTCAAATTTTTGTTTTTTTTGTTGTTGTTAGATTGGCACAACTGTTTTCTATTTTGGCGCGAAGTTTGAGTTGCATCTGTTATTTATATTAAATACAGTGCTGTTTTTAGTTATATCATATCTAGTGTGTATTGCGAATTTCATAATGGACAAAAACATTGAACAAAGAGTTTGTCTTAAATTTTGCATCGCCAATGGAATTTCGTGTTCGGAGTCACTGAAAATGTTACAGAAGGCTTACGGTGATTCGACTTTATCAAAAACACGTGTTTATGAGTGGTACAAAGCGTTCAAAAGCGGTCGAGATGTGATGGAAGATTTGCCTCGCTCTGGTAGGCCATCAACGTCTGCAACTGAAGTTAACATCGCAAAAGTGAAGGAAATAGTGACTGAAAATCCTCATTCAACTTTGAGAGAGATAGCCGCCGAACTTTCTGTATCTCACGAGTCGATCCGTACTATTTTAACTAATCATTTGGGTATGAAACATGTTACCGCTCGGCTAGTCCCAAAAGACCTGAATTTTCTCCAAAAACTCAATCGCATGAGAGTCGCTGAGGACATGCTAGAACGAGTCAATTCCGACCCAACATTCATGAAACGCATTGTTACTGGTGACGAGACGTGGGTTTACGAGTTTGACATGCAAACTAGTCAACAAGCTTCGGAGTGGCGCCTTCCAACTGAACCGAAACCGAAGAAACCACGCCAAAGTCGATCAAAAGTCAAAGTCATGTTGACTGTTTTCTTTGACTATCGCGGTGTTGTGCACTCGGAATTCTTGCCGGAAGGTCAAACGGTAAATAAAGAATATTATTTGAGCGTTATGCGGCATTTAAGAGAGCAAATTCGACGAAAAAGGCCCGATTTGTGGAATGAAAATTCTTGGATTTTGCACCACGATAATGCGCCTTCGCACAAGGCCATCATTGTGAAAGAATTTTTGACCAAACACTCAACAAATACCATCGAGCAACCACCATATTCACCAGATATGGCTCCTGCCGACTTCTTTCTTTTTCCTAAACTCAAATTACCACTTCGTGGCACCCGTTTTCAATCGGTAGAAGACATAAAGGAGAATTCGCGCCGAGAACTGAATTCAATTCCGGAAACAGCGTTTAAAAAATGTTTTGATGATTGGATTATTCGTTGGCGTAAGTGTATCGTTTCTGAAGGAGCATACTTTGAAGGTGATAAAATAAATTTGGATGATTAACAAACAGTTTGTGTATTATTGATCTTTTCCCGGTACTTTCTTGACAGAGTAGTACACAGACGTATGAATGAACTGTCACATTGACAAAAAAATCAAAACAAATTCAAGAATCACTTACACTTACATAGTGACACTGCTCTAGGGCACTTTTTTAAATTAGCAGGGTTATTTCTATATTTTTAAATGGATGACATGGATACTTATCTTTTAGCCCAATATCATCCTTACTCTGTCTTTTTATTGTAGTTAGAAAGAGACAACTTCGTTTGGTGTGAAATTAGGCACACGTAACGATAACTACACGAACTATCGAGTTAACGTTAGCGAGAATAGTAAACGTTTATGTGACTCATGGTACGAGTTTAATCAAAAACTATTCGAAGGACGTTTACTCGCTATCGACTGTAGAACGTAATACGAGTTTTCGATAGCAACTCATGGTAGAGGTACAGGTGCCTCGCTTTCTGTCAGCAAACTTAATGTCATAGTTATTGATTCTTATATATTTTATATAGAGAGTTTAATAAAAATTGTTTATTATAAATATATTTTCCTAGTAGATATTATTAAGTGTGTTAGTCGATGCAATATTATCTTCTAAGTTAGCTTAAGTTAAGCTTTAAATATTTTTTTATAATTGATCTCATATAACAGGTGTAAATGGAGTTTGTACCGTTCTCATATAAATAAATAAATAAATCGTAAATTGATAAACGCAATTAATTTTTTATTTAGGAAACTAAGTCTTTCCGTTTTTCAGAGAGCACATAAGACGAAGCCTCAGATACAGTAAGTATATCTATAATCAATTAACTAAAACAAAAACGTCTACTGTAATGGATTGTCAAATACCAATAAAGCGCGCTGCGTCTAACATTGTTTGTGCAAAGAAAGGGGATATGAAAATGTAATCACGCATCTTAAAAACGACCATAACGGACGCACTGTGTTACAGTATCACAGCTACTGTCTAGCAATTACTTAGTATATAGATACTGACAGTCGAAAATTCAAGGGCTACTAAGGGGGACAGTAAAAATAGAACAGGTTTGAAACGTGTTAACGTTTTGGGACTTTTGGGTGTTATCTTAAATCTTAAATTTGCCATTTATTTATTGGTCTGCACGTGCATTTTTGATTTATTGAACGTCATATTTCAGTGGATAGTGTCGAGTCTACACAATTTGCAAAATTAATAAATCTAAAGGCATAGGGCAGGCAGTATGAATGAGTGCCCACTGCGACTTATCTGCCACGTGTTCATCTTTACGTCTAGCGATAACAGACGACATTTAACAGAACGTGCTTGAGGTACGTTTCGCTTGGTTTTATTTTACCACTACATTCCCTTCGTACCCTGTCGCTTTAACGTCAGGGTTGAACTACGGTACGAAAAAGGGTCAACCAAGTGAAAACGACGAGGTTAAAACGTGGTCATCTACATATGACGTTGAAAACACAACTATGACGAAGCAGTTTCTGGTGTCTCACGTTTGCACAATGTAAAAGCTACCTTGAAACAAAACTTGCGCAGGACTCGTTCGAGTACGGAATCTGGTCAGTATAATTAAGTCCAAATATTTTTGACGACGCGGTTAGCCTAGTTGGTAGTGACCCTGCCTTCGAAGCTAACGGTACCGGGTTCGAATCCCGGTATGGACAAATATTTGTGTGATGAGCGCGAGTATTTGTTCTTGAGTCATGGATGTTTTCTATCTATTTAAGTATGTATTTATCTATATAAGTATGTTTATCGTTGTCTAGTACCCATAGTACAAGCCTAGAGCTTAGTTTGGGACTAGGTCAATTTGTGTGAGATTGTCCCCTGATATTTATTTATTTATTTATTTATTTATATTCCAATTGAACCTGATACATTTAAACATTCATTAATGAAGAGAAAGTTTTATATTGGTCTCCATTAAACCAAGCTCAATTAGGGAATTTTATAACAGACAAACGCTTTGAGGAATTTCACAAAGATGTTCCCTTCGTTTTAATTACATTTTTATATCTGATTTTTTATGGAAGAATGCTAATGGTTGGCCGGCTGATTATAAGCGGGCTCAGAGGCCCATGAACACCGTGCATAAACTAGTAAATCAATTAAAATCTGTCTTCCAACATGGTCGTTTGAGTACTACCGGTATTCTCGGCTACTGTTTTGCGGAACCATTAATCGTAATCTGTGTGAGATAAGTCGCGCGTGTGATATCTAAAACTGGAGGGTTTATAAATGCGCTTAGTTGTAGTCAAAGTAATAAGTTGTGTTATTCAGGCGCGCGCGCACGCTGGGCATCGCTAATGAGAGCGCAATTCAAATCAACTGATTTATAAGGAGTGAGCTATTCTGCGCGTGCGATATTTATACATTCTAACTAACGTTCGCAATTATCTGATGATTCGCAATTAACTGGGTTCTGTGTTACGTGAAATAGCATAATGTGGGATATCAATTCTCATCCGTTTCTTGTGATTGTTGAAAATGGAGTTCAAATATACACGATGTTTTATAGTTATTATCAGATATTTTAGGTATTTATTTATTTATAGATAACTGTAGTAAGCTACTCTTCTATCTATTCTGCTTTTCTGACCGAACAAGATAACAATTTAAAATCTAATAGCCTTAAAAAACAAGGAAGTATTTTGCCAAGACAATAGTTTTCCTTCTTGAAGTCGTGTTTCTTGTGCTGTAGATATAAGAGTTTGTGTACAATCGCGACGTTAACCGAGAGGGAACCGATATCGATAGTTATATTAGCTCGTTAGAGTCGGCGGGCCTTGTCCGGATGGTATCGCCTAACCCCCTCAATTAGCGTGGCCTGCCTATCGCGGCAATAACCCGAAACAGCGTACGTATAACCGACCTGTATTCGTGACGCGACGTACGAACCAAACCACTGTACGTACACTTAATTATCCGTAACTATAAATTTTAAAAGCGATGATAAGGTCCCGTTGCGCTCTCTGGGAACGCTCGACGGTAATGGCGCCTGGCGAATTAAATTTAATTAATTCCTACTCGCCGAACACACGAGAGAACGAATTCGGCTCGAACGGTAGCCAATGCTTGGGAGCTAAGGAATGCCGTTAGTCAGAGAGGAAGTGACCAATTGCACTCAGGGCTACGATTAATCAGTAAAATGCTCCATTTGTTGCATCTGTGTATAATCGTGCTGAGTGTTTTGATTTAAATAGGTGTCTAACAGCACTCAAGATTATCTTCGTAGCAAAACTCAGGCCTCACTCGCAGGTCACAGATAGGTGACGCGACGTAGGCGTCCAATCCAAAACATAAACCGCGGTAATAGCCAGTGTAAATAGGAACGAGACGATAGTACATTCACTTGATCTACTGACGTCATAAATACCATTGGACGGTAACCCTATATTCGTCTTCGCTCTCGCTCCGCTGACCAAAAGATCCGTGTGAGATAAAAAGAGGTATTTGTTAAATAGATTGCCTCTTATCGAACCAGTTCCGTACATTCAGTTCGCATGCCTCTTCGTTTACTGACAAATTAACTTCTGACAAGTTGAGACGTAACTCCGGTTTGGCGTTCCTCAGGCAGTATGAAAAGGTCTAATCTAGGTGTCGTGGTTCTATCATTGCGTCTAATTTCCGGGACGTATTTACCAACAGTTTACAACTACTACGCTAAACGGCCTGCCCTTTCCGCTAGCATCCTGGCGTGTGAGACTTAGGTGTTAAATGTACCTACATAAAAATGCCTCTTACTGTTACATACACATTACATTATTCTCTTTGACGATCTTTATTTTTTCATTGGCTTTTTAGGACGCAAAATTAAAATTCAATTTAAATGCATATCTAAATCGAAAATACTCATGACTATGACATGACATAGCGCAATACTTTAATAAATCATTCGCGACGCTTTTATTAACAGATCATAACGGTACACGTCTAGCGATGTAATGGTTAGGCGGGCGGAAAAACGCTCGGTCGACCGCCCTTGCGATATTAGTACGCGCACGCGGCGGAGTGCAGAGCGCTGTTCGCGCTATGCGCCCGCGCTTTGTTTATGTAAGCATTTACTCCACATAAACGGAATGAAACTTGTCCTCCGCCCGATAACGGAGCGTTTTGTCTGCAATTAAGAGCGGCGAGAGCGGGTCAACCGCCCGCTCGCGCATTACCGTGGAGTTATGGACGCGTTTTAAGCGTGTCGGGAATGTTTAACTACAGAGCTGTCATGCAGTATAAACAGTCGCGCTGTAAATCTGCGCCCGTGTCATGATTGTTGTGCGGTTAGTTAATTATAATATAATAACTCGTGCGTCGCTCGGAAACGCGATCACAACGCTGTGCTATTATGCCAACAATGCTGACCTCTTCTACCATATACCTGTACTTGGAAGACATAGATCTTAATAATGGTATCATACCACCGATGGATTGTGACACGTATCATAAAAATGTTATTTTTGTTTTAGATTTTATATGTACAGGCAAGACGAGATTGCGTTAATTTCTGGTTTAACACATATATGTACGAGTACACCCAACTAAAAAAATACTTAGGTATAGCCTTGCTTTTCTAGGCCCATTTGCAAAAGACAAGACCATCTTTTGAACGAGTAATTCTAATGACGTTGTTATTGTATTCTCATTCAAAATATACACTATTTGAAACAACGTTACATGTTTGACAATTAATTCATCATTGCCAGCTTTAAGTTCCGTAACGTCTAAAGACTTAATAAATCGTGAAGTTTCGCATTAGAGCAACTTTGATGCTTCCATTAGCGAACTGGGTGGGTCATCAATTCGGACTGGCTACTAATAGTCCTAAGTAGCACTAATTAACAAAGATTAAGATGCAAATAGGCGCCACTCAGCGTTCCGTTCGATTTGGCACAGCTATTACCCACGTCCGAATTGAATAGTGACACCCCGCGGAGCCGCCGGCACTCAGTGACTTAAACTATAAGTATTCGACGCCGTTGACACGCCTCTCGTATCATAGTTGCTTACAATTACCCAGTTGGCGGTAGCGAATGAGTGCCGGCGTGAAGATAACTAGGCAGTAAACAGAGGACAATAATCGTACGTCGTAGCCCCGGGAGCTCTTTCTCCGGCCAACAACGGTTATGAGCAACAGTAGGGAACTTGTCATGGGAATTAACCAACAAGTCATTTATACTCGTACTAAAGGATGCCGGCGACTTAGCGTAGAATTTAATTCCCGCTTTTCTTCTAGGTATTTATGCATTTATTCGCTTAAAGGTTTAATTAATTAATTAAGAAATTAGTGCACCTCTACACTAGAGTAGTAACCTACCCCCTTTAAATCACACGTCTTTTCGTTCAGCATTTAGTGCATAAATAGGTTTTTTTATTAATATATGTACGAGTATGTGACTATTTTGGTCGACAAGAAAATCTCTTTTAGGTAAGCTACAGTTTCGTGACGGATTTTAATTTATATCGAGGTTGTTTTTCCATGTCTATTATATTGTAAGTTGACCTGCTGTGCCTCTCCACGTGTGGCCGTATGTAATGGGCTACTAGCCGGTAGCTGACGTCGCAATCGACATTATGTGAGACACACGGTAACATAATTATTAAGCTAATTCCAGTGGAAGTAACATAAGCAAACCTAATTTGAGCTCTTCGTAGGTGTTTTTACTAGTTTATAACTTTAAGAACTGCATTGGCTAGTCCTGTGGTTACCTGACTACGGCGCAGCCCAAAAGGTTTTACTGATTCTAATGGATAACTGTTGTTCGCAGCACACGTTGACGGGGCACAGCGGTAAAGTGATGGCGGCCAAGTTCCTGGGGGAGCCCACGAAGGTCATCACCGGCAGCCATGACAGGACACTCAAGATATGGGACCTGAGGAGCAAAATGTGTTAGTACTCTTTAAAATATATAAAACCAAAACCAAACTACACCTTTAATAATGACTTTTTTTTGTGATGTCTTTTTTTTTTCGCGGTATTGTTTAAAATTGTATGATAAGTAAATCTAAATAATGGAAGAGAATAAGAGCTAGGGTTTTAAAAGTCCTGCGTTTTCTAGCATGAAATTTGTTGCTGTTAGGTATTTTTTGTGCTCACCACACCCCAGTAAAGTATCGACCTATAATTTTATTTTTTTTCCACTGCTGGACAAAGGCCTCTCCCCTTGATATCCACAAGTCCTTATTTCGTGCTTCTTCTTACTATTTAATAAAAAAAATACTTCACCCGTCTTTAGTTCTTCATTAGTATTTTTAATGCTTACAAAGATACAAGTACACCTAAAAACTCACTACCATATTGCTAAATTTAATTCTTGCAGCCTCATTAACATGAGGCTTCATAATTTTTATCGTACACTGGCACTAAAATGTCAAATTCAAACATGGACGTCAATCATCATTAGTGAACTATGCGGCGGTCGTGTGCGCCGCATTGCGCGCGTTTTTGGCGAAAAATGCCCGCTCGCTTCCATACAGGACGTGCTTTGCGTACTTTTGTGTGCCGTACAAATTGCAGCAAAAGTAACTGAGCGAACGAGGTTGTAAAAATTATACAGTTATTTAAGACTATCTTCTTAAGGTGGGTTTTATAAAGATCCGTTAGATCAAATTTCGATCACGAATGTCCAAAATTGCATGAAGTTACTAAAATTTTATCTGATATATTTAATAACGAGCATAAATAAAACCGGGGCTTAGAAGTAAGAGCATGTGTTTATTTTTCTACCCTAGCCGCTACTTTAGTTAGTTACTTACGCACTCAAAAAACAGCGGTTATTTTAATTAGAGTAGAGTTTACGATGCAAGATGCCATTATTCAAATACCTAACTCATAACTGATACGAGTATGATAACTGAACATGTAAAATAAATGACTATTAATTAAAATGAATTATTTTCGAACAAAGACCGGTATTTTAAAAACCTGTATACAAGAAGTACTAGTATGAGTGTTTCGCCTAATGTCGAGCTATAAAACAATTTTATGTACGTACAACCATGAAACGGGCCCCTTTCACGAAGCTACAAGTTACAAATTACAATCGAAGCTCTTTCTAGAAAATGGAGTTAGAAAGAGACTTCCGCTTGTAAATTTTGTAGCTTCGTGAAAGTGTTTCTATTCGTAAATGTGAAGCGTCGAGCTTAAAGGGGAACTTACCAATTCAGCCCTTGGTCCGCCCTTGGTCCCAAAAAGTAGGACCTATCTATCGGTTTAGTAAGGAGTGGTCTTTACTCCATTTCCAAGAAACCACGTGATATTGTTCGTCAGCCAATACCAGCAGAATATTGATACGTCAAATTCAACAAAACAGTTGTGATCGGATCGAGGCGGTTTAAAAAAGGCCACGTGGTTTGGTTTGTTTACATTTATTTATTTAGGTACCTAAACAAATGAAGTATAGCGAATTAGATTTTTGGTTTAATTTCTAATAAAATAAAAAAAATTATATCCCAAAAAATAACTTGTGGATTGCGGTCTTTTCGTGTAGTTCATGACGCGGGCTAGATCACATCAATGATTTACAACAAAAATGACAATGTTTATTGCGGTTGTCATTTATTTCAAATATATAAACGCCATTTTGCTTTAGTAAATCTTATTATTTCGATTTTATGATGGGATAACACTGGAGGGTTCAATTTCAGAAAAGCAACGTTTCTATAATAGTTTTTTTTTCATGTCGTGTATAATAATAAGTACCATAACCTAAAGGACGTCTCTTCCCGACCGGGATTAAATTTCGAAAAATATTTTCTTTGTGTTGGTACCCAAAATAGAAATCAGAAATAACCCAAATTTCAAGACCAAGGTCCAGCCGTTGAGCTGTGTGTTTTCCGTCAGTAAGTACCTGAGTTATATTACGTGTAGATCGATAGACACAAAGATAGATTTACGGTGTAACCACACTCGGGACTACGATTGTACATGCATGTTTATTGTCCAATAAACATGGAAAAACATAGTCGCTGATCTACTTCCTTTCGCAGCCATTAACTTTATGGCGAGCGATTAAGGGGCACTGTTCAACAAACTTACACTGATTGGTAAACGGTCATCATGTTTTTTTTTTCAATCTAATCAAGATATTCATGACATAACCGTAATTTTCTGATCGACTAGTCTTCATTGTTGGATTACTCAAATTACAAAATCAGAAGTGAACAGCCAGTTTCCTTTAGAATTAAATACTAATTTATTAATACCTGGCTGGGGACTTTATTCTTGTTTATTTTAACCCATCTAACTTATACAGCGTGTAAGGGACGGTCAACCGAAAACACAAAGCTGGTTCAGCTGGTTCCGAAAACTCATAATGCTGTCAATTATTTAGCTCTTACTGTCAAGTGCGAGCTAAATATAAAGTCAATAATATTATTACGATTAGAAGCAAGATAGGCTAACGTCACAGGTCAATAGGTCCCTTTTGATTATTTTACACCGCAAACCGTTATTGCACGTTACTTGGAAAATTTAAAGAAATAAACAAATGTTGATCGTTTCATTTTCATTTCAAAGGGTTTGGTCGATTGCAAATCGATCTCGTATCCGAGATATAGGAAAACCTTGTTTTGGTGTCAATGTTTTGTTTATTTTTTCATCGACCTAAGGTTATTGACACCGTGTCGACGCTAAAAACTAATCTACTTTATAAATAAGTAAATTGTTTTTTGGAGCCGCAACTGACACTAACGGAGTTCTTTCTCCGAATTGTGACATCGAAGAATGATTTATTATATTTTACAGCGGTGCCGTCTATTGCCGGTATCTTGAAATGCTTTTTGCCGTTCGTCAATTTATGTTTAGGTATTTTGACGTTCGGATTCTAATTGAACCGGTTCCGTCGAGTCAATAAAATATTTTGTTATTGAAATTGGATTAGCACTTTTTACATAGTAACGAATTGACTTGATTGATCTGGAAGAGATATGTAATGGTTGAAATCTATTATTTTTAAATTGGTGATAGGACATCAAATTATTGGCATCCATAATATCAGGTAAATGGCACCTATTGAAAAATGTTGTTGTTCCATAGAAAAATGTATGGAAAAAATCATACTTTCCGTGCGGTGTACTTTTATATTTAATATAAAAAGTTATGTGACATTTTTTTTATTTTTGCTTGGATGATCAGGGAAGAAACCGAAAAAGTACCTGGAAAACCGGGAAAAGTCAGGGAAATTCAAATGGTGTAAAAAGTGGCCATCCGGTTATTATTTTTTGTACGTTGGCAGGTACGGAGACGAAGTTTGCTGGGTCGTCGTGCAACGACCTGGTTACGTCAGACGGTGCTGGGTCCACCATGATCTCCGGCCACTTCGACAAGAGGATACGCTTCTGGGACATTCGCACCGAAATGTCCGCGAACCACATCCTGCTACAGGGGAAAGTCGCCTCACTAGACCTAAGCAGAGGTAAAACTCATTTCTATTATTCTTACCCCCGAGATATAATAGGCGTCTCGTAAATTACTAATTATAAACCGATACGATAGAGCATATGTTTTGTAACCGCCTCAGGGAACTTAGCAAATGAATAGCTTTAGCTATACTTGTTTTTGTACTAATGACAGGTGTAATATATCAGCGAAAACAGTTACGTACCATAAACGGCTAGTTAATTTCAATAGAGTTAAGACTAACATTCGCAGTTAATTGAATGCACTGCATAAGTACGAGTTTCGGTATTGGTGTCAGTCAGTACAGCGTGATGTGAACGCGATGCGCTGACCGTTTCCGTTAGCGTTATGCGCCGGATGGAACCCTTTTTGTCAGTAACGGCGCACGAAATGTTGAGATTGATACCTTCGATCAAACGGAGTGGCGGGACTCACTGGAAGCTGATTAAATCACGTCGATTTCGTCGCCGGCGAGCTCAGTTGGTCGACGGACAAATGAATAGGGAGACGGTTCACAGTTACGCGTCACGGCCGGTCCAGATTCGTTTGTATCAACGGACCATCAAGGCTGCTCGCTCGCCGCGCAGTCTCGGCGGACAAACGTCCACACAAACACGCCAAAACTAACAGGACACTGATAATATCTGCACACAAACGGCGCAGCTTGACCCTACGACATCCAATTACCCCTTATAATGATAGACGACTAATGAAAGGTCTGCGTCTTCGTTTAATTTAATAAATCTCCTTTTAGAATTGCGTTATTAGAGTTATTACAGGATTTTAGGTTAAGCGTTATCATAATGAGCTAACAACATTGTGAACGGTCGATGATAAATATATTTACTCAACGAGGCTTTCTTCTTTAAATTATGCTACTATTGTCACTCGGTTTTTTTGTTCAATAATGGTATAAGATTTTAAAGGATAATCGTCCTGAAATAGATGATTTTTTTGGACAAGTGTTGATTCGTTTTTGACACATCTGATCGGTAAAATGATTATAATTCCGTTTTAGTGAATGATTGATGATTGCGTTTAGGGGCAGGCGTTTACTAAGTTTATTTATAGGTAGGTATTTATGCTTTTTCACTTACATTATATTTTTCATTTCGATTTTTGAAAACCGGTGTTATGTGGAAATAATGATAAGGTTTGAATTAGATTAGTCAAAAAATACAAGGACAATGATTGATGGTGAGTTAAGGCACAGTGTCTTTCTTATTTTGTATTTATTTTGTTATATGCTTTATCTACAATCATTACTTAACTTTTTAACTTTAATTATTTTCAAATTTTGAATATCTTCGAAACTGTACCTCGTTGTACGGTGCCTGCTGGTGCTATTTGACGACCCCTTCTTGGACGTCAGTTTAGCTTTGTCGCCATTTTTAATAATTATTTACGACATCATTTATTTCAGATTAAACTTTATTTCACGCAAATAGATGACAATTAATGTTATGCCATAGAAATTATTAACTGCTTTAAAAAAAAAACAATGAAAATAACTAAATATTATATATTATTTAAACTCGTGACACTATTTGAGATAATGCAAGTTAAAACCTATAGATCTGTAGGTTTTAGGTAGATCTGAACACTTAATTGAGTATTTAAAATACGTGTGAAGGAAAAGTTATGTATGCGACTGTGGATAATTTGGTATTATGAAATTCATGTTTTCTCAGGCTCGCCTTACAGCTCGTTTAATAAAACCACACACGTGTTTTTAATGCCTATCATTATGTAACTGCTTCATAAACTACAATTCACTAAAGTTCATCCGGTAATCATTATACGTTTTTCTTCCAAATAAAGCATGATTGACTACCTCTCACCCAATTCTAAGCTGGTTATTGATGGCTCTTAATTTTCGTTCTCTATTGATCTCTGTAAAGGTCAGATTTACAGCAGTAAACAAATAGGATGACAGCTAATACCGGAGATGAAGCTGTAATCTCATCTCTGCTAATGAACACAACCACCGGTGAAATATAGGAGTCAGAGTCCCAACAACACGAGTATAAAGGGCCTTCCAAGGAAATATACGGCTTTCGATCATGAAGTTAATTAACACTTTCATAATGTTCAATCCCTTCACATCGACCAGGCTGCGGCCAGCTCATTGTCGGAGATAAATGCCAGTTACAAGTCCCATAAATTTACCATACAGACATGTGTTTGTAGGTTTGTACACCTCGTAATTAAGGCACTTTCCGTCAGTACCGTAATCTTTGAACTATTAATCAAAGTATAACGGTTTTTCGCAGCTGAATCACCCAATAGCTTACGTAAATTGTAAGCCATTTATTCGTTTGCTCAACAAACATGGTCTTTTAGATATTATCAAAATTAAAGACCGATAAGAACGGAAGTAAGTTGTAGAATAAATCACGTGTTCGAATTAAATTCTGACATGTGTACGTTAGGAAAATTGCGTACGTCGGTGTCCTTAATTTTACTAGCTAGGGGCATGATTGGTCGAGATTAATGGAACACTTAGCGAACCTTTCCCCACGTTGTTATCTAGAAAGCGGCTACGTAATATACGTGTAATAAAAGCTGCATTATCCGCGCGTACAGAATGGGATAATACCTCTTAGAACTGAGGCACCGCCTGTCACCAGTCGGGCGGTCCTTCAGTAGCGTCGAGAACTCGGGTCTCCGTCAGTTGCTGAGATAAATTAGAGTTAAATCAGCTGATCTTGTGAGGTATCCAATGTTGTTTCGCTTAGAATATGTATAGCATTCTTATTCTTGACTTCCAACTTGTAAAATCAACCGAATTAAACAAAATTTTATAGTATTGCGAGAGTAATGGTTATTATTCTTTTGTTACAGATAGCAATTACTTACTGGCGTGCGTGCGCGACGACACAATACAGCTGATCGACTTGCGAATGAACACCATTGTGCGATCCTTCAGGTATGTCCGCGCACGTTTCTTTATCTATACGTCTTTTTGAACATCGTAACTAACAATTTGATGTTAAATATATTTTTTCTTAAACTGGACTGTGGACTACAGGTTTCGTAGGTTTATTTTAATATTTTTGAAAATATGTTGTAAAATGCGCTGCCGATTCTTTGCCCGGACCTTTTCTTAAGTAGACTTTATCTTATGGTTGAAACAAAGCTTGCATACTATAAAAACGCACATACACGTTCAAGGCACTGGGTAAAAGTAATACAAACGCTTATATGCTTTACCGGCAGTGAACGCGTTTATAAATTTTTTTACCGGCTCTTTCCGCTGGACCTTTTGTTTCTTTTGTTAACGAATGTTGAGTAATTTTGACTTTGAACTGTGGTTGCAGCCATGAGGCGTTTAAGGTGGGTTGCGACTGGTCACGGGCGGCGTTTGGACCGGCCGGCCGACTGCTGGCGGTGGGCGGGGCGGACGGAGCAGTCTTTGTCTGGAACACGTTCTCGGGGAAGTTAGAAGCTACGTTGAAGGATCACTCGTAAGTCAACACAACAACTAACATCAAAAGCCAGCCAACTCTGTTAGAGCAAGAACCCGGTTATATAGAATGAGCCTCTTTATTGCTTAAGTACCTACTTTTACAGGCAGTGTCAGGCCCTTGTAATTTACTACTAACTTTCGTTTATTACTGTAGTTTTACTGACCAACCATACATCATACAGCGGTTACCGTAATCTGTTAATGATTGCAACAAAGGGTTCAATAATTGGGCAACCTTTTAATAATAATAAAAAATTCAGCCTATATACGTCCCACTGCTGGGCACAGGCCTCCACTCACAATGAGAGGGTTTGGGTAATAAATTCCCACGCGGGCCCAGTGCGGATTGGGAACTTCGCACACACCGTCAAATTGCTTTGCAGGTATGTGCAGGTTTCCTCACGATGTTTTCCTTCACCGAAAAGCTCATGGTAAATTTACAGATTATATTTCGCACATAAATTCCGAAAAACTTACCTTTTAAATAAAGAAAATTTGATCGATCACAGTTTTACGGGTAGCTTTTCCGCAGCACTTACTTTCAGGTTATTCGGAGTAATTAACTGTAAGGAAAAAAATCTTTACGGCTCGTGTCCAACTGAATGTGTTATTTAACTTAATAAAAGCATGTAGGGAAACAATCTGAGGGAAAGAATACTTTAATAGGAAGGAATCAATACTTATAAATTTCGGTAACTTGTTTTCAGAATAGTTATAGACATTTCAATATTTGAGACGGTTTTGTAGAGATTTGGTGCACGTAAATATACAATGCAAATTACTTTGAAGATCACTTAGTCAATATCGAGTTTGAAAGTCCTCGCGAGTAGTGTTGAAATCTTGTTCGCTAATCAAATAATATTGGGTTGGCAAGAAATTCGTCGCAATTAACAAAAAACCATTTTCAAACCACATAAGCACCATTTGTTTCCACAACCTTTCGCCAACGTTCTGGTAGAGATAGAATCCCTGATTTGTAGAATTCATGTTATTTCTGATTGAAAAAAAAAATTTTCACGTAAATAATTAGATAAAGAACGGAATTCACTATATTTCCAGGTTTTATTTAATTCTTTCAGATGATTCTCAATAGCAGTATGAGAGCACTTAAGACGCTCTGCTAAATCACGTGTAGTTAGCCATGGATCTTCTTCTATTAATTTCTTTAACATACCGTCATCTACTGTGGTGGTCTTCCTGAACGCGGATAATCATCAAAATTAATTTCACCCCTTTTAAATTTATTGAAGCATTGTTGGGCTGTCCGGATGGAGAGCGTGTCTTGTCTTGGCCCATTGTACTGCATATGTTGTTTGTTGCTTCTGTGAATGTATGACGTATGCGAAATTCATGAAGTAAAATCAGGTGAACTTCTCGTCGTGATATTTCCATTTTTATCTAATAAATGCTTCGCTTGCTTGTCGGACTATCACTGTGCGTAGCTCTCCTCGGCGACATTATATATAAGTACAAAGTTTATAAATTCCCAGAATATTCTTGGACATTCTAGAAAATGTCAAATAAAAGCGCAAAAACTTTCTTGCCAACCCAATAGTTGCAATGCAATGCAAGCCGTATAAATCGTGTGAGTTTTGGATCGTGTCCAAGTAGATTTTAGTTCACCCGCCCGGCGTGAATGTGACACGTACAACGTGAGAGCTCATCAATAATCAATCAGCTTCTACCGTTGCAGTTTTACATCTTTTACATTTACGCGATTTGATTGATTTTTTATTACAGTTTAATATAATCGAACCAAACATATTGTATTGAAGTCAATAAGGCTCTATTCAAGTGTTTTACATGGCGACATATTTGTTATTGAAATTTATTGTAATACCGAACAACAGGCGCTTGTTCTATTAAAACCTTATTAATAAACCATTGGATCTCTTAATTTGAATATAAATCTTCCTAGTATAACAGTAATAAGGATTGCTTGAATTCCTATCGGTACTGCAGCAGTTGCACCCGTTTCTGACATTCCCGGCGTCCGCGCGGGACACCTTCTGAATGCTATATGTTGTTGTCATGTGAATTATAATGGACTGCGGTAAAGAAAACAGTGAGATCGGTTATTTATAAGGAATTACTAGGAATAAGGAGGAGTATGCCTATTTAACTGTTGTAATTTTAAGTAAATAAAAAAAAACGCTACCTATAAATTAGTGTCACTAGCAACTCATTTTATATCAAACGACTCCCTATGGCTAAAAGCGTGCTTTTACCAACTGTAAATTACTCACTCGTAAAATATCCCCCACAATGAAATTTTGCAAGGAATAAATATGAAAATTGTTCAAAGTTAACGGCAATTTATTAAAATCCAACATTGAAGTGCAGTTCCGTAGGGCGCCGACATGATCTAGTGTTTGTTAAAAGACTAGTGTAGTTTAAGCTGTTGATTGTATAACGCCGTGTTGGAATGCGGGGTCAAGTAATATTGGGGAAGTGTTGTTGGGTCTCGCAGCCGCACGCGACGTCAGGCACCGCTGTTCCACCGCGGCGCGTAACTATTTATGTCTATAAAAGATAAAGTGACGTCAAACATACACACGGTAATACTTTGATTTACCGTAACAAGGGCGTACATTCATGTTTATTAGTTAGGTACTATGATTGTCGCTTTTTAACGGTAAATACGAAACGATGTGTAATTTTACGTATTAGTCCAGAGCATTCGAAGTATAAACTTGCTACAAGGCTTTATGGAAAAAAGTAAGTAGGTGGTAGCACAGATTACTGTCACCTACTTTTTTATTTATTTGGCCTCTTCTTTGCAAAGTATGTTATCCTTTTGTAGACACATTTATCAAATAGTAGTTTGGACTTTCTCGTTTTGCATATCGCATTGCAGTCAATATTGAAAATATTTAAGCGTCATAGTACTCAACAAAGGTAAAGGTAAACCTCTTAAATATAGTGAGTAAATAACATGCCTCATTATTGTCTACAAATAAAAAGCTCGACAAATAAGCGTCGGGCAATGTTTCATTTGCTCACGCGCGGCGGCCGCCCCGTTCTTAGTAGCCGTTCCCGACCTGACCCCTACGGCGATAATCTTACAGCTAATACATTTTTGACCTTGAATATAAAACTAGAATTGTCTTGCTCGTGACATCGTTTAGTTTCCTCGTAACATTTTGCATGGACAATTGAAATCGTGAGGTCAACATTGGCTCGGTCTGTCTCACCGTTGCAAATTTCTCTTTCCCATACCGTACACAGAATATTTGCCGGGTGCTAAGCCGGGTGAGCTTGGTGGCCTAGTGGTACGAGGATGACCTTTTTAAATCGGGATGTGGTGGGACTCTCTGTGCCGTATTGATCCAGGATACCAAATTCTGGAACAGTTCTCTCGAGTTCATTAATTATAACTGTAACAAAGTAATGTCAAAGTGCGTCCCATTTAGGAATAAAATTATTTTTGAAAAAAGCGGCGGCGGTGGGATGATAAATAATAGTATCTTAACATGATGATATACATTTGAAGCAAAATAGTTATTTTCAAAAAGTAAACGTCTTGATTATTAGAAATCTACGTATGCTACCAACCTATATCCGTATTGGAATTTATTTAATTATATGATGAAGTTCAATACATTGTGGCGTTTGAAGGTTTACGCCATAGATTTAGAAACGCACCATACATTATGTTTAGGTACCTACTTATACGTAACTAGGTCTGTTATTTAATAAGGGAATGCATAATTTTAACGGCTCGTGTATGCCAACAGTGAGTGTGCCGCGGCAGAGGCTTTGTCCGCGTCGGGCCCGCCCTTCGCCCGCCTGTGGACCCCATTCTTCAGTAGACCTGCGTAAATACACCATATTGTTCGCATGCTCGTGACGTCCCAACTGCATGCGATGCGATCGGACCTAATTCGCGCGCTCCCCACACAATAGAATAAATAATGTCTCACCCGCAATGACAAAAGAAACACGGAAACATTCTTCAGCGTATCTTTACTCAGCAATTCTTGTCCTCAAAATTTAATGTTAGCTCAAATATGCAAAGTTGCGTGCCCGTTTTATTGCCAACAGCGCTGGAGCTAATTCAATATTGAAACCAACAGCTGTACGGGTTACTCCCATTCGCGGTTTGTACCGTTGCGACATAAACACTAGTTTTTATCTTCCTCAGTTGAGATCAATTGAACAGTATTGCATATACTGAGATGAATACTAAAGATAATGTTCATTTTGGCTTGGTCATTGTTTTGCTTTTCATAAAACAGATGATAGCAACACATTCGTAGAAGTTTAAACTCGAACTGTAGGTACTACAGGCGCGGGGTAGCGCGGAATGCTTATCTAGACCTCATTAACATTGTTACAGCCTTTTATGCGTTAAATTTATGCTATGTACCATACTAAAATAATTATATCTTATTAGCAGTTAAACCCAACCATGTTTGTTACAAACGTTTACTCGTTAAAATTTATCACACCTATACCGTTTAGTTTTACTCAAATAAAATTCGAGATAAAACGCGCACGTCCTTATTCTTTATGTTGATTTAGAGAGAGCTGGTATCACGTGTGATATGACTCATCATTTCGCAGGGAAATAACGCAAATAATTTAAAAATTAAGCAGACTGACCTTCTTTTGCCGTATATGCGCTAAGAATGATTCACGGATATTTTAGAAACGAAAAAAAACAGGACGCCAGTTACAAATTTGGCATTTAATAGCCGAATCGATAATTTCAGAAAGGTGGCGTAGGTATTCTAATTCTGTCATTAATTTTATTTTTACAAGGACAGTTTGAATCATACCATTCGAGGGTTCTAACTGGTTGTCCGTGATATACTATACATTCGCAGAAATGGACAATTATAGTGGGTATTTGTGTTGTAGCGGATCAGGCGCGCCGGCACAGCCTGGCGCGCTGTCGGCGCAGCATGCGGCCTGCTTTATGCACTCAAAATTAACAAGAACATGTGCGGCGCTAACGCATTGTTCCAACTTCAACATCAAAATTTATGGCATGATCCACCGCGCCAATCTGATATCCGTACCACTTGTATAATTGTAGCCGTGGGAAAACGTGGCTAAATATTGTCTTGCCCTAATGCTGTAACACGGCAACAGCCATCGTGACTAATTACGCCATTTTATAGTTCTCCAGTGCTCACTTGACTACGGGAGCTACACGTAATCGACGCGCATGCATGAGAAAAACCGGCGGACGATATGTCCGAATGGGATTATTGACGGACTAACAATAGAACGACGTTGTCGTTCAGCAATTCCAAAAAAAACTGCACTTATTTTACAGTCCTTTAATTAAACTGTACAATTGATCGTGGCTGTGTGAAGCCGGTGCGTTAATAAGGCTAAGCAGTACATTTCACACAGTTCTCAATCAAGCGGCATAGCGTGACGATAACATTATGCGAGTCCCCGACCGTAACGCGTCGTAAGCAACAGTGATATTGATATGTGTGAATGCTCCCATATCGCTTGCGTCTATTGTAAGGCTTGCGTGCCCACCCCGTCCCTATCGCCGCTCTTGATACGATTTATTCATTCGCGATATCAAATTATTTCGTAATGAACATCGCTCTAGTGTAATCTTGGTGCATGCTTTTTGTTGCGGAAAGGCGAACGACCGCGGATAGATTTGAAATTGCTTTATTGGGTAACCTGTTTCCGAACAGGAGGCGTGTAATGTGGTTATGAATCAAGATGCCAGGGAATGAGATTATTATGTCTTTTATATTTTATGATTATTACACGAAAAAAAACATTACGTAAGTTTTAGTAATCACTTATAGAAATCTTCACTAGCGCGCCTTTTGATCTTAATTTAAATTAATTTCGTATGGGCAGATTTAATATTGAGAAAAAAAAATTAATATTTTAGTTAGTAAAGTATTCTTTAACACTATTAAAAGAGTTAAAAATACTGAATTTTGTTCAATATTTTACATCATTAAATGAAATGAGGAAATCACACTTTTCGATGTAATCGAAGCATTTTATACTTTCATCCCGATTCACGATCAACCCGAAAAAAAGGATATTTTCGAATTTTAGGCGAGATAGAAAATTATGTTGCAGCGGAAAATACCTCTTGGCGAAATAAAATAAATAAAATAAAATTCATTTATTTCAGACCTCACCTTGGTCCATATTGATTTGTTAGTATCACGCTATTAAATCTGACCATAATACCTACCTAAGAAACTTTTTACAATTTTAAACTTATTCCGTCACTTTGACATAGTTCCTAGTGCCCGATTTGGTTTCTCAATTGCATGTTTTATTATTATTATTTATTAAACAAGGTACACCAACAACAAACATATT
Source organism: Tortrix viridana (assembly GCA_963241965.1). Taxonomy (NCBI): domain Eukaryota; kingdom Metazoa; phylum Arthropoda; class Insecta; order Lepidoptera; family Tortricidae; genus Tortrix; species Tortrix viridana. Next base: position 5,293,670 of record OY725181.1, read on the forward strand.
AACACATATCCATCCATAATCCATAATACTAAAGGCTCCCGTGACTAACCGACTGACAAAAAACGCATAACGTAAAACGCTAGACCTGCAGGACTTGAAATTCAGAGATATTGCCTTGTTTAACCTAGGGGAACACAAATAATGGAATTCAGATACCTCGAAGAGTTCAAAATATGTACACTTATAGAAAACTGCATAACGTTGGCTTTAATGTATGTAGGTATCGTTAAAATTCCCGTTCTTGGCCAATAACCTTCCCTGCCGTAGCCATTCATTAAAGCTGTGACAATACCGTAGACTGTTAGTTGAAGCATTCCACGCGTGTCCACTCACAGGGACTCGAGAAACATGAAATGGACGATAGACGGGGACAAGAAAGAAACCGATACAGTGTCAGTAAATTGAAAGGGCATTACAAGTAAGGAAACAATTGCGGAGCCGGGCGCCAGATCTCCTGATGTTTATGAAGCTTCCTGCTACCCATATTGGTTATTCGTGGCGGCTTGTTATACGCGGCCCGGTTCGGTATGTGTAAACGAGCCGAGCAAACCCGACGCTAATTCTTGTTTATGGGGAGCCTTACTTCGCGGATGCGAGCAAAGCCTACAAGGCTAACGGCTCTAGCCGCGCGGAGCGGAAAGCGGATATATGAAGTGTTTTCAGTTTACAACGGCGTGCCCTAGGTACTACTTAATTTTACGTGCATTGACGCAACCGTGCTATGTAAATTCTAGTGGCTGACCCCCTTATTTTTTGAAAACACTATAAAACTCTGTATATTTTTATGTGCATTGCATGGTACCTACGTTAGTAGATATATTTTTTCAAAATATACTTCGAATACTCAAAATAACCTGAAAGTAAATATTATCTGTAATAGATGCTGTACTTACATGCAAGCAACGTATAAACTAGTATGCCCAAAAATCTGAAAATAATGGTATCAAATGTTCTATTGCCATTGACGTTATTCAAATTGTAAAATCACACAGTGCAGCGTTCGTGCACGCTCCGTTTCACCGTAAACACGACATTAGAGCCGCAATCACAACCGAGCGCAAGCTGCCTATTCGTGGGGCGCACTAGAATCGCAATCCTTCCATATCCGATATATCGGCGAATAAAACCGATTTGCTTCAAAACTAGCCTTTGCCCGAGGCATCTTTACATACCGATTTGGTACAGCCGGCTTTATGTTTCTCAGACAGTAATAATTTTATAGCACTGTGACCAATCTATGTGGTACTAGCATGGTATTGTTCAGATGCCTGTAATATTCTGAGCGCTCCTTTCAACCAGGCTTCACGGGACCGTTACTAGTGCGCTAATAATTCTTGCGCTGTTTTAATAGCAACAATACTATCACCTAGTAAAAGAACTTGTAAAGCATGCCTTGCACAAGGGATGAAAAGGGTCTATATTGTCTTCCATAAAGTTTTAGTTCCATTTTTAAGAGTCTACAACGTTTTTTGTCATGCATTTTGTTAGTCATAATGTTGATGGTCATAATATTTGGTTGATTATTCCTGGTCATATTTGTCGAAAATCGTAAAAAACTTTATTCATAACAGTTTACACCATAATAACACCTCATAATGTTAAAGGTAATAATATTGTTAGTCATAAAGTAGACATGTATAATATGACAAGGTCGACGAAGCTCCGCTTTGCGGAGCTCCTATTTCTGGGTAGTTAAGGCCTTCGGCTTTGCCGCAATACTAACCTAACCTATTTACCTAGATTTTTCCTACCCATGGTCAATGTTTCTGTTTTGGCGGGGGGCTGCGCTCCCAGTGCGCACCCCTTCCTACCCTCCTATTAAAATTAGTAGTTTAGAATATATGCTTTAAAATATTTCTGAATAATTATCAATATGCCTTTGAATGTTATAGATATAATTTTTATGACTTATGAAAATTAAAACCCATTATGGACTATTCACGTTAGCATTATTAAGTGTTATGCTTTACAATTTTTATGACTATCGATAGTTATGAGCATAAATAGTATGAGAATCAATTTCTAACTTTCAAAATTCGATACAATAACTTTATGGGTGATAAAGGGATCCCGCATGAAAAGCCCACGATAATAGCTGGAATGTGAGGCTCAGCAACATTTCTGTTGGTCCCGCTAGCTGCGGCTGATATTATATTCTAAAATTTTCAAAGAACTGCACAATACATAAGCGTAAGAGCAGGCGGTCATAAACAAAGTAAATTATAGAAGCGAGAGAGCGGGATACAGCTTTATTGCAAAGCCGTTTACGAGCTTGTCGTCAATAGAGCGGTATTTATAATGTATTTCCTTTTTTACTCTGTGCGAAAATAGAGCCTTCGCCTCGCATTTTACTGAACCATTAGAAATGCTTTGGTAGATACGGATTCCTTCCGCTCTTACAGGCAATAACTATCTACAGGCCCTTTTAAGTGGTATATATTTGTCGCCGTTATTAAATGCCGAGAATCACTACAAATCACGAATAAATGCCATATAACGCGCTATGCAGTTTATAGAGCTTTTCTCTTCTCTTTTCTAAGAATTATTCCAGAGTCACCATTCTCGTCCTGACATAAACTGCTTCTGAATAAAATATGACATCTACTGATTTTTTATGCATTTTAAAGCATCATAAACTTTAATGGTTTTCCTCAGATTTAAAATATGTTTTTACGATTGGGAATAAATTCTATCCTTAAGGCTTTCGAATGGCCTCTATTCGGCTTGGACTTGCAGTAAATAATAATAAACGGGAGAGCTGGTGAAAGCCGGCGGCACACCCGAGCTGTCGCATCAAAGCCTTTTAGCGTTTGGTCTTCATAAACTCTCATTCAGCTTTTCATACTTTGAATGTAGGCAAATGTTCGAGATATATGATTTGGCCGTCAGTTGCGATGTCGACTAACGTCTGCTCCATATATTCAAACCACGGATAGATAAGATACCCCGAGTTAAAATTTGACATTTGCCACATACCTACTACCCTTGTGTCATATTTAAATTTGGAGTAACCTTATCTATTCGCGGTTTGAATATAGGGGCCGGACATAAATCATATTTCTTTCCTTAACTAAATATTTGGATATTCAAACGTTAAATAAACACACTTGACCTGCATTCGACTGTTTTAAACTGACACCTCGCCTGACCTGCTGACTGGTTCTTCATATAAATTCCAAATAAGACTCAATAATTCGATGACTCATCATTAAATTACCATGATCGTCAATAAAACCTTCAAACATGACTTTTGACTTTTACTTACTACTTCAACACTGCTTTTACAGTGAGCTAAAGTTGTTTCTCTGTTCGTGCGATGTCTAAAGATATTTATAAAGTTACAGACGCGTTTCCTGAAATTTCTTAATTTATTAAAAGGGTAAATTTCCGAGCGTTTCAACCGAAGTCATTAGTGTTTTCAATATATTGACGAAATCAATGACGCTACAGCAACTTCTGATGCGAATAGAAACTACACCCCCGGTTCTGCTTCTGTTTACATCAAAAGTCGCTGGTAGGTGTCATTGATTTCGTCAAAATATTGAAAACACTAATGACGGCGGTTGAAACGCCCGGAAATTTACACAAAAGCTACTTTATTCCAGAGTGACGTGGGCGAATCCTTATCCCGGGAAATTTCAGTGGGAACATTAATTTAATGTCACTTGTGTAAGCAAGCATGTTCGGGAGTTCGGGTTATATCTTGCATTTTTATTTTGAACCAGATCCCGTTGTAAGAATAAGCCTGCATTTTAGTACTTACGCTGGTATAAATACTACAAAAGTACAGAGTTATAAAGGAGGCTTGTTGGTACCTCAAGAGGTCCCTTTTCGTAGGATCTCCGTTGTAGTTCCAATTTCACGCATCTAATTTGAACACGTCAGACAGAACATATCTTTCAAAGCTGGCGACCAAGCAAAAATTAAGGCAAACAAAAGGGCTGCCTTAAAAATACAATTTTTGACAGAAATTTGTTCTCTACAGGGCGGCGGTGACAGCGGTATCGTGGCACCCCCAGTCGGGGCTGCTAGCGTCGGTGGACCGCGGCAAGCGCGCCGTCGTGTGGGGCGACTTGTGACACGCCGACTCCTGCGACGCGCCACATACGCCGACCCCCGTTCAGGTAGGCGATTCTCTTAAACAATTCGTTGCCGAGTAATTAACCGGCGAGCATAAGTTGGGTGCATATTTAATTTGGTCTCAAGTCTTGACGACGAAGTAGCTGGGCTAGCGGTAGGTACAGTCGACGTCAAAGATATACGATATATAAGAGGTTTACATATTTGAACCTTATTTGTATGGAGTAAGGTGATAAAATGTAAATATATCTTCGACCGCACCTAACTCTGCCTTACGTGCATATCTACAAGTGCGCAGGGCAACTTAAGTTTGCCAGTATGATCACTTCTTTGTCGAGTCAAAAAGTGAACTGTTTAAGAGCATATCCCCAGAATAACCCTAGGTAACTGATGGTGTCCTATGGCATCCTGGTGACCGTCTCCGTGCTAAAAACTATCTCAGGTCAAATTTCACGTCAATCGGTTGGGGCGTTGGACCGTGAGCCGTGAAGGCGGAACAAACAAACAAACACTTTCACATTTATAATATTAGTATAAATTCGTATAAATATTTCATTTCATTTACGTCCAAGTGCAACTAAACTTAGCTGCCACCTTTAGACATTTGCCATTCCGAGGTGTCATTAATATATCTACTTACAACTCGTACATACTCGTGCATTGCCCTGAATTCTTTGATATGTTCTTCACCCACTCAGATAGCTTTTGAGAATTGTACTTAATCATACTTACTTTTATTACAGCAGTAATAGGGGTGTCCCCTTGTTTTATCACACACACTTATTTCATCGAATGTGCCGTTTCACCGAATATCATTTCATAAAAAGCTAATTTCTGCTAAAACCTTATTGATTTCAGGTTATCTTAAGCATATGTTACGTTGGTATATAATAATATGTTAGATGTTAGACCTAGACCTTAGACCACCAAAGTATAACTTATAACTCCTGCAAGTGGAAATGCCTGTCGATGAAATGAAATGAGTGTCGGTGATTCAAGGGTAAACCCAGTAATAGGTAATGGGTTCCTAAACTGATGATTTTGTGATTTAAATTCTATTATAATCAGTGATCGTACATTTTGTACCAAAACCGGTGCAATGACGTCACAATGACATATGACAGTGACATAGGGTTGTCGAGGTGTATAATATGATTGACGTTTAAAATAGTGTAATATTATGTTGTTGTTGAAAATGAAACATTACACTTTTTACTTAATCAGTTGTAAAATTTTGTATAATATTTATTACTGCAACCCAAAATTCCTCATATTGGACTATACATGTTCTATGAATATTTTCTGTATTTTCGATTTGTTTAAAGTACATATTTAATGCACAACAAGCAAGACAATACAATACAATACAATACAATACAATACGATACAAATACTCTTTACTGCACACCTCAAAAAAAACACAAACAATACAGAACAAAAAAATTTAAAGTAGAGGTAGACAACAGGGGGTCTTCAAGAGGAGACTTGAATCGGGTTTTTTTTTGGAAAATTGTTATTTAATTACCAACCATTTCTACATTATTAGTTAGTTCTAAATGACTTTAATTTCAATTTGATTTGATTCTTGGTACAAATAATGTAATATTTGGCACTACTGCCAACCCTAGCACTGCACCAAAAATGCTACGAAATCTACGATCACTGATTATAATACAATATAAATAATAATAGGGAATCGTAATTCGATAAGATACCCTGTAGTGCTAATTAACGCGCTGAATGTATTCACACGGAAGCAATCGCGTTGATCATTGCCAATAAGTAATTACGCCTAACCGAATTGTTCCATTTGCAAATAAATCTACAATTGACCGTAAAGAACTTCATTATACCAATTTGGATGTTTTACAATTGACGCGCCATACAATAACGCCCGCAAGTGAAAGCGTTACTTTCGACTTTCATAAAGTTTTTGTTAAATGTATGTATGGGTCTCGCCGCGGCCGGCCCATATTGTTCTCGCGACATGAATCCACCGGACTCTCGCGTACGACAACTCCACACCCAACCGTAAAAGTAATTGTTAATGGTTCTATTTAAAATGGAGTTTTGAAATAATTGCTCTAATAGCCAAACAGTTATGGTCTGTAACACTGTTCGATCGCATCTGTCTTGTCGCTAGAATCAAGCGGAAAATTTAATAGCCATCACCCGATACGTGATCCGTGCGGTGTTTTTTTTTTTTTTTAATCACGGAGCTACTTTCGTTTCCCGTAGGGAACATTTAGCGATCGCGGTGTTCTTATGTTTTTTGGTCATTTCCGATATTGAATGTTGGATGCACCGTTGTGCACGTAATAAGGTAAGTATTTGACGCTCTCTAAATTCTTAACGAGGAAACGAGCCTCGCAAACAGTTTGTATTGAAGCTTTTTTATACGTAAACATCATCCAATAAACGTCAACCTTGTTATATTTTCCCTTGGAAATGCCTTATAGAATGAGACTTTATTTGGAATTGAAATTGGCAAACACTGTTTTTACAAAGTGTCAACATAATATGTAATAGCTCCTCCCATCAACAACGTCCGGTATTATAGCCATTAGGCCCTAACGCTTTGGTAAACGGTAAGTGTCGTATAAACGTAAACGTCCCGATCATCGCGCTTAATTCGGAAATTGTCTCCAAACAGTGAATAATCTTGTGAGTCTGTTATTACGCTGTTAGCCCGCGAGGTGTCCCCGCTCGGAGTACCGTTGCAGCCGGCCCAAGATTCGGCGCCTAATGACGGACGTTGCCCGGAAATCGCAGATCTTAATCGCACCATGAAACACTACAACTGTCACAGTTTTGTTGTTCCATTATAACAGGAAATCGCCCACTGACGTTACACGATGCGTAATTATTCGTAATTACTAATCATGCGTAATTACACTAATTACATATCGAGGATTTACAGTTCAACTGACGATGGAAGCTCATCGCTGTCGAATATCGTGGCATAAGCATGACATTCGCGTTGATACCGTTACTCGGCTGGATTCGTATTACCGTTCTAGGAATAATTATGTTTTTTGTGTAAGTCTAAGGCCGGTAGTGACAGTGTACGCAACGCGAGCTGACCACCTAATAGCTACTATTAGCTAATCTCTCTCAGAAATCGCAACAATGACCACGGAATACACCCATTGCCCGCTCCCATTCATTAAACTTTTTGCGATAGTCTCTTGTTTTAAATGTATGCCAATTTTTACGTTATACATTTCTTTTAAATAATAACGCCGCAGGTGTACGGTGTAACTAATGATTGTGATTGAATTACATTAGTGTGCCGATTTGCTTTCATTTTGTTTAATTTGCAGTCATTAGACTCATTAGTGTCAAAAAACACATTCATTTGATGATCAATACAAATAGCAAATTATATTTCATGTTAATTTACATAAAATTGGGGTAATCAACACTAAAATAATAGTGTAAATTCGAAAGTTACAGTGTAATTTTTTGTGTCGTTTTCACGGCTTGGTTACAGGACCGATTTTTGAAAGAAATTGGGCAGGAACATGCGTAACCTCGTAAATCCCCGCGTACTTTTACGCGTACAATTACAAATCAATGATCGTAGTTCAGTCAGACCTGACATTTTAACTACATAGCACGAATAACTGCTAAATGTACTTCACCTTTAGGTTCACTTTTATTAGTAGGTATGTATTCGGTACATTTGGTAGTAGTTAGGAATACTGTTTAAAAAAAAAACACAGAATGACAGGACTTACGAGGTTATCAAGTCAATAGAAGTTGAGTAAGTAGTTATACCAAATTTCAGCTCAATCGGACACTGGGAAGTGGTTAAAAATTCAGTTGCAAGATTTGACGTAAACAAACGAACTAACAAAAATACAAACATTGCAAGTTAAATAAAAGTTTTCAACGAATAATTTTCGTACAAAGTGTGGATTCCTACTAGTACATACATGCAGTGCTAAATACTGCCAAACGTGCGTTTGCACTTTTGTTGTCATCACACATACCTAACTAAGTTAAGGTTTTAGTAACCTAACCTTAAAATATTCGTTTTTTACACACTTATGTTGCCAACTGTACTTCTAACATTGATTATAAACTCGTTATAAAAATTCAATGAAAACGAGTCCAAACACTCCAAACTCGACGGGTGTAGGTACTATTGAGGAGTTCCTCTGGCCACCTTCTGTCTCTATCATCATACCAGCTCGATGGTGCCATGTTATCCTTTTGTCATCGGAACTACATACGCACCTTCAGAATGAAAGTGAACTTATCCAAAATGTTTAGATTTTGAATTAGGTCTCTGGCGCAAGTCTGCCGATAAAGCTAACAAGGTGTATGAATACTGAATTTCGAATCAATTTCACGCGTAGGTACAAATAATGGCCACTATTTAATAAAATAACGGTGATACACACTTACTTTATTAGCTTTAGCTCTAGCCTGTTATACCTGCGGTTAAGTTCTTAGCCCTTAATTAACACGCTTACTCTTGCCGGCATTTATGTGGATATTTATTATTGGTGAAGGAAAATTATTCTTTGACTATCAATTCAGTATTACAGTTTCACGTTAAAAGCGATAGTTTCATTTTGCTTGCCATGGGTGAAGTACCAGCACTACCTTAAGAGTAACATTAAAAAGTGTCGTGACTTTTTAGTTAAAACTGTAGCTTAGTAAGAAAGAAAAATATAAAGGTGATTTAAGTATTTGCAGAGGTCGGAATAGGTAGTGCTTATTTAACTTGATGCATGTTAATTCAAAAATGTGTTCCCGTTTCACTCGCATACAATAATTATGCGTCAAGTTTATGTAAATTAGCACTACCTATTCCGACAACTGAACATTTGACCAGCCAGCCTAACATGCATCACAAGAATATACTGACAGCACGAATCATAAGTTGCTAGAGTAATAAATATCATGCTTAGCTTAGAGCCTGTGCACACTAGCATTTTTAACCCTTAGACCCCCGGTCAAAAACGCTAGTGTTAATAGATTTGAACCATTTATTTCATTACTACTCTAGCAATACCGGATAAAATCGCTTAGTAATAAAAGGTAATAAACGTCAGGACGAGACACTTTTATTTTTAACCTTAAGCGTTCATTCTTACGTTAGAATATGGAATAGGTAGATGTATAATTTCCCTGGCACCTTTCAAATTTTATCTCGTGCATGCACGCGGGCTTAGCATGTTATGCAGGGGCAGAAATGTTAGAATATGGAAATAAACCGCGATGACAATCTTTTCGCCCATTTTAGTATATTCTTAAACAATATAGGTCCTTACTATAATTTGCTTAATTACCAAAACACATTCCTCCTCCCTTTTCAAACACGTGTATGTGGAAAAGTTACTTCCGGCTTAAGCCTTAAGGGCAATTTGCAGGAAAAGTGTACATAGTTAAGGACTGTTAACGACTGAAGTTAAGAAATGGTAAATACTCGTAGTTAAGAACTGAAGTTAAGAAACGGTAACTTTTCCGTTTCGTAACGAACATTAACGATACTAAATGTATGACTAATTTTCGTTACGAAATGGAAAAGTTACCGTTTTACTTCAGTCCTTAACTACGAGTATGTACACTTTTCCCGCAAATAGCCCATAAACCAGACTCCCGTTGGGTCCCTGAGGCTTTAAGTGTGCCTTTGTAAGTACTTGGAGTACCAGTTGGATTGCCCTTTTGTTTACACAGAAACTCGCGTTTGCTTTATTAAATTAATGGGCTGCTGATGAGTGATGATGCCGACATCGCCGTCATTATTTGCAGTATTATGAGTATTATGACGACTTTTTTAAGGTTTTAAATATTAATGATAGTAAAATATAAGAGAAACATTTCTTTGTATTTTCAATAAATTGCCAATTGGAAAAGACCGTATTTCTATAATACATATTTGTATGTATACATTTTATATGAATTTAGTTTATTTATAAATTTTATTTCGTACTAACCCATATCCAATCGTTAAGTTTTTAAAATGTAATTTGTGTCTATAAAAGTGGTTTTTAACTGATAAGACGTATTGATTCGTAATGATACTAGTGATCGAATAAATTATTGATAGAAATCAAAAAAATATAAGTTATCTTATATTTTCTACAGACTTTTATGAGTAGTAACTAATATAAATGAAACGCTCAGTAATAACAAAGTTTTTCTAGGATTGCAGCGGCTCGAGAAAGCTCGCGCCTGCCCATTATCTTTTTGCGTGACTAAGTAACAATCATTTCGTTCGTGTAATATAATGCAAATAATTGCGAACTTTCGGGAATTAAACCTTTGACCTGGTGAGAAGCCAAATTACAAAATTACTGTAGTATTTTTTGTATCAAGGCAATATATTTTTTTTTATATAATGCCGTCTCCAAATTATCCTGTTTTTACCCTACTGAGCGAAGCCAAAAGAAGGGTAATGATTTTAACTGTCTATGTAGGTATGTATGTGACCTTAGTTTGGATGTTCCGCTCTAGCTCCTGACTAAACTATTGGACCGGTTTTAATAAATGGGGTCATATGATTCGTCAAAAAAGATACGAGAGCTATATAAAAATTGTAAGGGTCCCTCATACCAGTCGCCAGCCGGGTTTGAGTTTGCAACTTCCTTTTATTTAATAAATAAGCTCTAACGAGCTTTAAAAAAAGCATAAAATAACGCCAATGGAGAGTGGAAATATGTATATGTAGGAATAGGGACAGGTAATTCTGGCCACTAACCAAACGAAGCACTATTGTGAACCGACAGTATCACTGACACTACTTTTATTGCTTATTGCTTGCTTTTTCATAATAAATAAATAAAATATATAAATAAATAACAGGGGGCAATCTCACACATATTAACCCAGTGCCATTGTAAACTTTAGGCTTATGCTATGAGTACTAGACAAAGACATACATACATACTTAGAAAACATCCAAAACTCGGGAACAAATGACAATCGCCACTGATTTTCTATCTCACAACGACCACATCCCTTCGCCCATATTATTATGCCTATACCTGCTGCTATACGCCGACGTTTTGTGAGATCGTGGTAATATATCACCTGAGATGCAATTTTCATTCAAAATTGACCCGGTTTCGAGTTTATAGCACGAATGTATCAAGTAACTTTTGTTCGTGTTCCCATAACACCTGATAATCAATTTTGTGGTTTTCCTTACAGATTGAAACGCGAGCGCCGACGGTCGCGGAAGATACCGACGACAGCGGCGAAGTGTTTGACTTCCTTCGAGGCATCACAACTGATATACTCAATCGGTTTGCTTGAAAAAGCGCCAGTGTACCTACAGGAAACAAGACACAGACTCTGTATAGTCAATACGGTATGCCAAGCACAATTTTGCTTTACGTTGGCATCAAATAAAACTATATTAGAGCGGTCAAGTAATGTGAAAAGTAACGCTTACGGATGTAAAAAGTTTTAAAGACTGTTCACGAACAGATCGGCCGCTTTATCGCGTCTGTGGTTTTATTCTATTGGACACCGCACTCGCAAACAGTACGAAGCGTTTCGTATCGACTCCGTCTGCTCTTACACCCGTATTTATAGTCATTAATTGTGTAAAATTAATTACTCAGTTTAGTTATCGGAAATCGTTAATTGAGTAATTGCTTTTACTCAAGTAATGACTTTACTCCTCTTTATATTCGGGTGTTACTCTCGCACAAACTAGCGCCAATACTTACGTTATAATTTATGAAGAATAAGATTTAAAAAAAAAATGCTGATTGGATATAGATTATGTGGCATTAGAATTAAATAAAATCTTACACTCAAATGGATTACGTATATATGCTTTTTGTAATCTTTAAACCTAGCAAGCTTTTGTTTAGTCAAACGAGAGATGACAGGTCAGGGCAGTTGTTATTTTTTATAATATAACTGTGTAAAATATTTTGTAAATATTAAAATTAATAAATTGTTGTAACTTATCCTGTTGTAGTTCGACTTACTAAATTAGACATTTCATGGAGTGACTAAATATAATTTAGGGTGTTCTATTTTTCCTAGATTAGGGTTCTGTAGAATAAAGGTACCTAACCTGCGCAGTCTGCTCTCCATCTTGCGGTAACGAGAAAAAAAAGATTGTAGGTATATACTTTCGTAGCGTGAATTTTGGCAAATAAATAAAAATATTGAAAACACTATGTGAAGCTTCCTGTATCATCATTAAAGTATTTGATACCGAAACTCTCAATAAAAATAGTGAATAGTGGTATCAAAAAAATAGTTTTCGACAGATAATATTTTAGTAGTTCATGAACAAATACCAGAACTAGGTACCTAGCATAGGTGGTACGGAACCATGAATGTGATTAGTTACGCCTGTTGTTTCAAAAAACTATCGAAACCACACCACAAAAAATAAGTTAGGGTGGCTGAATGCTAGCCAATATTTTATTTTCTAATTGGCGGATTAAAAAGAAACGGTTAAGTAACTGAATTATGTTTTGGATTACGGATATGTAAAACAATACCTGCTAACAGAAAAGGTGTGACTTATAAACGCGAAATGAACTGTTAAGTCAAACTAATTGAGTATACAAAACAGACTAGACAGTTACTAAGTAAGTAAATAATTCATTAATATATTGTAAAACAAACTGCATTAACAGGTGGGTGCTATATTTCGAGTCACAATTTTTTTTAAGTTATTGTCATAAGATATTTGGATATTTAGCTATATAACATCAATAAATGTTGCTGAAATTCCGTTAGTTTACTTTGAAGGACTATTTCGGAATTCGAAAAAGAGGTGAAAGATTTTTAGGACTATGCATACAAGTTGGACTCTACAAATGTTAACGGTTGCTTCCACCTGAAATATGTATGAAATTAACAGGCTAGCGAAAGAACGCACAATAGCTTACGTAAATTTTGTAAATCTTTTTTTTCTGCAGTCGTTAACTCTAGTAAAATGCAACTTAGCCCTACAGAAAAGTCAACTGCCTACGCGTATCGAATACGCCAGTATTTCAGAATAAAGTTAGGCTATTTAAAGATCTTCCGTGTTTGTAAAAGTTATTCCATTATCTTTAACGAGCGATCTTGTTTAAAAATGTAGAAAGTGTGTCGCCAACTATCGATACGATCGAAATTGATTAAAACTGTACCTAATAATTGACATGACGGGCTCGTGTTGAACATTTGGCGCGATTTGAACACAATCACACGCGTCGTTTAGTTAATTGTGTGAACCGTGTAATAGTTAGCGTACGCGTCGATAGATGTATGGATTGTGAAAAATATATGGGAATGCGTGCCGTAACAATAGGAATGTTAAATGTCAGTGACTTATAATATTGTTTATCTCTAGCTGCAGCGTCTGGTCCACGTGAGAACTAACTGGTGTTTTACCGTCGAAAAGAAGAAGGCAATATAAGACTATGAAACCCATATGCGCATACTGCCTTTTTGCTTTGGCGGGCAGTGTTCTGCGTTGGGTTCTTCCGCGAAGATTCCTTCCCGAAGATAAGTTTACGGCACAAATGAACTTGCCAATTGTTTCAACAGAGTTCAAGGCGTAGATAACTGCAAGTACATAACGAATCCGTCCGCTTTAGATTTATACTCGTACGTGGAATGAAAACGGATTGCTGTCATATAAATATGTTTTAGTCACATTACAAAGCATGAGATGAGCAACATGTAAGTAATTAATTAAAATTTACAAACATCCTCGGGTAATTCTCAATTTATTCCTGCCCATTGGGTAAAAACCTAAAAATTTACCTACCTATCGAATGAGGGTTGACGCGTGTAAATTCGCTGCTAGAGGCACTAGTGTAACGTGAGGTTTCCGAAATGTCAAATTTCAATGTTTGTTGGTGGGCTACGCGGGTTTATATCTGATCAGAATAATGTTGTGAATATTTTGCAATTCCCTTAGATTAATTATGGCAAATATGAGTTACGGGCCAATGAATGTCAGTGCTTTAAAAGCGGAGCTAAGAAAAAAAGGTGCAAAATTAGGCGGCCTGAAAGAAAAGCTAATTCAGAAGTTAGTTTATTTACTGTTTTTAGGTCAATATATTGGTATATTTGAGGTATTAAATGTGATTAAATGTAAACAGTTTTCACGCAATAACAAACTTTGACAGCTATATTTCAGGACCTCACTCTACAGTGGCGCCGACTGGTGGGCACCAAAACGATAGCCTTCATTGGACGCACACATAAATACGGCCTATATACCTAAAATATGCTAAACAAATCAATTCCTTTTACCTTAACGTCACCTAAGTTTTACTTGAGGTTTAAGTACTCGGTACGTACGCAAAACAATCGAAATCGAATAAAAACAGAACTCGCGAATTCTTAAGAGCCTTTTCTTTATCACTTTGCCCGAACTTATATAAAAAAAATGAAGACAATGTTTATTGTGTTCACAATGCTACACGTATGACATCACAAATTTCTCGCAACACAGTATCAGTCGCGTCGCGCCCGCCCTCGTTAGCAAACGATGGTTCGTGAGCCGGTGCGTTCCTGTTCTGTGTGTATTTTTTCTGTCCTTTGTTGATATTTGTCACGAATAAATGTTTTTCTTTCTTTCTTTTTTTTTTCTTTCTTTCCTCGGTTCCCTCACGTCATATTCAACGCTTAACACAAACATCCATGATTTCGCGAAAAAAGATAGAGATAAATCGAGATAAAGTATTGCCGAGATCGTGATGCAGTTATTTAGTATTAAATCAACCTACGTGGTCCGTCGTTTCCGACTTGTACACAAAGTACATTGTAAAGTTTAATTGTCACTTTTTTTATTACGTATTAATGGGTGAATTGCAGGGCGTTTCAACCGCCGTCATTAGTGTCACCAAATATATTAACGAAATCAATGACACTACAGCAACTTCTGATGTTGATAGAAACTACATCCCCGGTTCTGCTTCTGTTTACATCAGGAATTACTGGTAGGTGTCATTGATTTCGTCAATATATTTGGTGCCACTAATGACGGCGGTTGAAACGCCCCGAAATTCACCCTAATATGTATAAACTGTATTGGAAGCACATACACTATAGGGAGTAGTGTACTAGTACACACATTAACTAAAATCGCAACTGACTTCCGATCCTACACAACACAAGGCAGGGTGGCGTGTGCGTCAATTTTCTTAGAAATCATAGGTGTTGGTTTTACGACTTCACCCCGAGACCGCAACCTTCAATTGAATTACCTTCACCAGTTAACCTGGAACTGAATAAATAACGGACATCGCTCACAGACCTGATACAGGAACAGCTGTAAGCCGCCTCGTTTTATTCTTTCCACTTTAGATGAAAAGGCGTAACAGTTATGGAACTTCTACTTCATACGAATCCTAATTCATAGCTGTGGATGGCCGCATTTGCTATGATGTTAAAGTTGCACTTGCGATATTTTACTGAATATTACACCGACGTGACTGAGATACAGCGTACGCTACAAGCCCTGCGATTAGACGCAAGTGTCGCCATAAAAACATGCTAGTCACGGTAAACTCCCGAACTAATTGTGATAAATTATCGCATTCCGCGGCTCATTAGTACCGAGAGATTGATGCTCGGGCACTGAACATAAATAAATATTACGCGGTCAACGGTAAAACGAGAAGCAGGCCAGTCCGTTCTTAATATTGGTGTATTTTCGAAATTTTAGGTTTAAGAAACGAGATTTTTAAGCCTGCTTGTTATAAAGCCATTTGGACGCATTGGTAATACAAAAAGAAATTTAGTCGACGTTTTTGGGATACGAAATCGCGGTGGCATTCGGCGCCGCGGGCGACACATCCATAATCCTGTGACGTGTTTTGACAACCGAGCTCCGGCATTTTTTGCGGGCAGTTCTTTACGAGGTTTTTTTACCTGGCAGGGCAACGACCTGTGCCATTTATAAGCGCTGTTTCCACGTGGTAATTACACATATATAATTGGCACTTAATTACCCAAAACTGTTGCGCTCAGCCCGGGACGCCCATCAAAGAATCCAATTCGGCGCCGGTTTTAGATTAAGTTTCGCTCACCTTCCACCTCCGCTTTATTAAGCTACGAGTATGCATTCCTTAACTTCAAAACAAACGGCAGTCCAAGCTCAGCTCGTCTCTCTATATACCTTTCTTGCCAATAAAACATACTCAAAATGATATTAAACAAACATTTGTTACTTCTAAGAATTAGGTATATTATAGCGATTTTATGCTAAAATTTCGCTGGCCACATTCTAAAGCTAGTCATTTCTACGACTTGTAAGTTTTTTGCGTTATTCATGCAAAGTGATAGTTTCGGCTTTGATAAAATATTGTTTGCATTTAGTGCTTTTATAGTTTTCTAACAGTTGATGTTGAGATGTATATGTAAATTAACTGGCAGGCATTAAACTTATAAAAGGAAGAAACGGGGAATTCAAACGACGTTAAATCTTCGTGACGGATATTTATACTTGAATGTATTGGTGAAGTCAAGAGGTTGAGTCGGTTACTGCTCAGATACATGTACCGTTTAGAAAGTAAGCACAAAAATTAGGATACTGTAAGAGATAATATGTTATGTCTGATGACACAAAAAATGTTGACACCTGTTTTAAACTTAAATATTGTACCGCGTTATGGTGTTTCTAACCGCACTCGGTTCGTTCGGGCTAGCTTAAATGTTTCATTCACCATGGCGTCTACAGTTAATGTTCACTAATGGACCCCGTGGCAACGCTCGTGCGCACGACATTTACGTATTTGTTATATTTTTATACTTTGCGTGTTTACACAGGTCATCTGATTGATGGTTTTCAACTTGTGAGCAAATGTGCCTTTTATTAGCGTTAAGTGGAGAGTGCTCGCGCACGCGTTCCCGTGTGTCTGTTGTTGAACAAAAATAGTCGCTAGAAACCTTTCTAACTATAAAATTTACCCTTAATTACGTATTTCCTAATTGTATGAACTCTTGGTATCTTACTGTTCTTTCAAGTTGTCGCTTGAAAATTTAATGTGCCAGTGGATTTTACCATTGCCAAAGCGAGATGTTTAACCAAATGTGTAAAATTTGGTGTGCAATTCATTTTCTCCTTTTACTGTTTCCGCACGTTGGCAGTCTGATATAATTAGGATACCAACAGTACCACAGGCGTACCACGTTTTCATTTCTCTTTAATGTTATGCCAAGTTTGTATGTATTTATATGTAAGAAGCATAATATTATGGTTATAGTGATATTTTAGTTTTATTTGAAGTACAGTTAGTCATTGCCGTGTCAAATACAAGATGTACTTTCATATTTTTGTATAAGATATATGCGAACAGCTTGTAAATTGCGCCGGTGGTAGTTTACCTACTCACATATTGACTTACGTCATAAGGAACTTTTCGTCATTTTTATTCTACGACTTGTATTTTAATATGGAAAATAAAAAATATTATGTATAAATTAGTTTCATTTTCTCATTAAAATTAGCATTAGCCGTTGTTCGATAGAACAAAGCCAGCGAGCGCAAACCCATTGACGCCCTGTCAAATTAAGATTCATTTGACTGAGAAATATTAGTAACCGTTATGCGTGATTTATTCAGGTGAAGCTATTAAGCATGTTATTACCGAGAAGCGCTGGTCATCACCCATTGACCTGGTCGTTGTCTAATTACACCAGAACCCGAGGGTAGGTGCTCGCCGGTGTGTGCGAATGCCGACGTGGGCCGAAGGCGGCGCGCGCCTGCCTTGCGCTCCTCGCCCTTATTATGCCGGTAATGGCACAATATGGCCAATTAGTCCGACCAGCTGAGATTTACACCGGAACTTTACCACTTCGGTAGCACTAACCGCATTACCCGAACAATTACCTCTCCACATCTTTTTTATCTTGGAAGGACTTTAATTTTGTTAATCACGAAACGAAAAAAAAATTGCATGCCGTACTTTCTGAATAGAGACCCAGACGCTGGTGTTCCGGGAATATGATTCATATCGAGCTTGTTCGGGCGTCGGCGGGATCGCGAGAACAGTCACTGACTTCTTATTGAGGTCGCCGTCCAAAATGTAATAGTTAATGTAATGTCTGTAGACAATAAATTGCTAAGTGCTATCTCCATCGGCACATGTGTCGGCTCAGTCGAAATACCTGCCTACAGGTGTGTTTTATTATTCATTACTTTATTTTATCAAGATACCATCTTGACGGATGCGGACGTACCGGACACTATTACAATGGCCGGGATGTTTTCCTCTTGTTGTAATGGACTGCCCAATATCAGATTCTGTTGAAGCGACTCGTATAGCTAGCGTACGAAACCGATATAGCTGTGCAAAACAACACAAACACAGATAACAGTATTCGCACATCGTTTGTATTAGTTTTTTGGAGGAGCAAAAAGCGTGTACGGTGCGAACCTATTATGGTGAGCAAATTGAACATGGCGTCGTAATTATGGCGTGCAATATTTAGGTAGTAATTTCGGGGGTCGAGGAGCGGGTAATTGACAGGTGTATGGAGCCGGCGCAGACGTGACCCACTGCGGCGGCGGCGCTATTGAACTTAGATTTTACTTACTCTGTACCACTCGACACCCTCAGACCACAACCTACAGACACCAATCAGTAGCCAAGCGCTCAACACCTCAGAGTGGCCCGGAAACAATGGACGCGCGGAATCGATTGCGAATGTAAATCCGTTACTTACTCGCGGGTGGAAAACAGCGCACCAGATATTTTAATGGAATTCACGGTTATAATATTTATGTGTGATGTTTATGCTGGCGGTGGTCCCAAGTACGACTTATACCTTCTTAGGTACTTGTTTTGCCCAAAAATATAAGCAGATTTGTATGTATACTGAAAAGGGAAGAAATCTTGTAGCAACTTTCTTTAAATGTTGACTACACGTCTAACGTCAAAAGTTTTTATTTAGCGTTAAAATTTAAGAACTTGAAGAACTTGAATGAATATCTACACTTATCTTTAAAAAAAAACAGAAATATTAAAAAATTCATAATAGTTCTGCTAGTTTTACTTTTCTTTAAGAATGGTGTACGGGAGGTCGGAACTGGATATGTCTGTAAAACCACGTCAACAAAAAATTAAAGTAGCTACCAACGACAGCTTCGACTGGCCTGCATTCTGGAACCGGATGCAGCTTCTCTGGCCTTCCGTTGCATCAATGGAGCCCGTTAGGTATTCGAAACATCTAATTACAAATTTTTTTAATAGCTGAAAGACGTATGCGCGTTTTCTGGTTTCACTCGTAGCTCTAATTAGAATGTTTGCGTGCGCGTGGGCCGCTAACGGTCAACTTATTAACTACACTTGGACCAATAGAACGGACGATTTATTAGGTACGGGTAAAAAATATTGACGGTCAGATTCGAGGACTGACAGATGCTTTTTTGTTTGAATATTGTCTACAAACTTATCTAAAGTCCACCATTCTTAAAGAACACTGTATCAATTTGCAGAACTTCATTTCAACGACAGGTATTTCCTACCGCGGAAGTTGGAATTTTGTGGAAGCCTAAACTTAACTAAGTCTTATTTATTCCGTTTCTTGACATAAAGAATCAAACTGTAGAAAATCTTTGTTTTTAGAAGTTCCTTAAGAATATATTCGTTTTACAAACTGACAAACGGATTCTAAACTAACGGCGCTTATATATCTACGTGTCAATGTGAGATGTTTATACTTATCTCATACTTGTACTTACTCGTACCAACCTACCGAGACATTAAACCCTCAGCTAACAGTCTATCTTGATAGTTACCTAAGAACGTTAAACAGTGAAATCAAATTACCTTGCTAAGCTGGCATCTCGCGCGCTAGAACTACTTATGTATTACCCTTGCAAAAGATATATTCGTCCAGCGAGGCAAGTAAACGGAATCATTTTTCGCGAGCAGCTCAGACTTGACGAATGCTAACTCTAGACAAAAGCGCGACGGATTTGAAGTAAATCGTCGAGTCGTGACCGCGCCGTTTAATCATAAGCATCGACGCTAATTAGAGTACCTAGGTCGCGAACCCCTGGGACCAGTAATGAAAATCACAATTGAACCTAGTTGCGAGGAAAATTGCACTTGGCACAGAATTCCTCGGCATTATCAGCCTTTCTACTAGCTGTCGTCGCTGCCCTCGCAGTTCGCAGCCTTTAAGTTATTCGAGTTCATAACTAACAATGCTGGCCTCGTCAATTGATACAGCGACTTATTTCTTTTCCCTTGACTCGATGCAACATGAAGACGACTCAATCGCGGTTGGGACATTGATTAAATCGACGGAGTTGTAGTAGTCGTAGTAAGTATCCATCCGATGCCATAACTTCCAGGCGCGGAATACGAAGAGCAACGCCACGATTTATAGCACGCGCTATAATTACTTTCATATAGAGACAATATTGCTAAATCACAGAAGGTCAGAAAGATCGCTCGCTATATTAGTTCGCCGGGGGAGCTGTTTACGATACTTATTATTCAATAAAACTGTCGGCGGCGGCGAATTATGTTGTTGCAATGCTCGCTGGTTGAAGTCGCGCTGTCCGAGGAACTCGGTTCAAATCGGTTCACCTGTGCTTGCGCAGTAATGCGGTATGCACGTCGCGCGTGCGCCGTCGTACTGCAGAGGATGTGTCGGGAACTTTACATACGTTTTAAACTTATGGGAGAGTTGTGAGGTATAATTCGAGGAAATCTACGATGTTTAGACTTGAGTCTGGGTTTCTTAACTTCTTTATAGTTAGGAATGTACAAGCTGCTTGTAAAATGCGGTGCCTTGAACAACATGAAATTTTTTTTAATGAAAAGTTAAAAGATATTTTTAAGAAAATGTAAAGATATAAGATTGGCTCGAGATGTATATATAAATAAATATCAAAGGACAATATTACATAAATTGACCTAGTTCGAACTAAACTAAGCTCTAAGCTGGTAGGTACTGCTTAGTTAGACGAGAATTAATATACTTTTATGTGTAGATAAATACATATTTATGTAAACAGAGAAAACACCCAAGTATCAGGAACAAAAAATGCTCTCGCCCTTCACACAAATATTTGCCTTTACCGTGAAACGAACTCGCGCTAGCTTCATAGGCAGGCTCACTACAAACTAAGCTAGCCGGAGTAGCCGAGTCGCGTATAATTGCCTACTTCATTGTACAGTTGAGGACAGAAAGATGTATAGGTACACGTTTGGAACTTATTACAATGGAATAAGGTGAAAAAGTGTAAACATTTCTGTCCTCGACTGTACATTAAATCCTTTTCAGAAAAAAGTGGTTGGAGTGAAGTAATTATATGACCAAAATCTGCAACTGCTTTAAATTATAGTAAACCTAAACCAATTCCAATTCCTAAATAACATTCCATTGTTCCTCTTTAGCAAGCTTCCATGCACTTTGCACATAGTGTAAATGTAATGCTGATACGAGGTAGGGGTCCTATTCTCAGCGCGTTGTCATCTGCGCAGATTTATGTAGTTGGAGCCGCGCTGTGGGTCAGCAGGGCGTGGGGCGAGACCGGGCGTACCACGGACCTTTCTCGAAAATATGCAATTCGAATTTCGATTAATGAAAACATCTTGAGAGGTCTATTGCCACTATGGTCAGCTAAGGGTGGTAATAGTGATTATGTCCAATAGGGATGTTGACAATTTGGTGAAAATCGCGGGAATGGATGCGAGTGACACAAAACCGACCAACGTGGAGATCTTTGGAGAAAGTCTTTCTCCAACAGTTAACGTCTTTTGACTGATGTGATGATGATGATGACCCACCTAATAAACTTGTGTGCAAAGTTCAAGATTTAACATGAAAGTTATAGTCCATATTACCGTAACATAGATTAAGAGCGACAAATACGAGGATTAATTTCAAATATTGGCGAAATGCATTATCATGTGCCCCTATTTATTGGCCTAGACCGATCAATTAAAGTGTAGGGAAGAAAAAATCTAGTTTATTAGTTTACTTTAAATACTTAAAGACTACAAATAAGTAGATACAAACAGTTTAAATTGTTCGCTCCAAAAATATGAGACTTAAAAGAAACTTAAAGACTCCGTATATGGAATGGATTGTTAAAACGTTAAAAGTAACAGTGTCGTCACGACATGGACGGTGGCCTAGTGGCTCGCTTCATTACTAGACTATTTGAAACTCATCTTATTGCGTTCACTCTCACTTCTCCATTCAACGGGCCATTCATTTCGCATAATGAAGTGTAAATATTTTTTAATGAACTAGAAAGACAGTTAAGCTCACTATACGTTCATACGTTGGCCAAATATATGTGTCAACACGCGACCAACGTGACGCGATGCCCATAATTCTGCCACCCTTTCATCGTTGTTGAAAAACCGACCTTAAGTACCTACCTGGATGGCGCTCTGACGTATTGGCCTACTCTAGGCCAACTACCAACCTCTAGCTTGGCAAACAAGAGTTTGACGTGATGACAGGTGGAACTATAATATTCTCAAATATACTCAAATGACTACATTTAGCAGTTTTGAGCTAGAAATTGTATCATGTTGCCAATTTCACTCCGATCAGCTCCCTAATTTTTTTCAGTCTTTTTGCCAAGCTTTTACCCCTTTATGTTGACCATGCTTATTGGTAAACATCACAGGGCCAATCTAATAGGCACTTATTGCATTGACCAACGTGAAGACTTTACAATTGACTGTTCGCTCAAATAGAACTCGCACGCAGTTTGTGTGTGAGGAAAACTCGTAGTACGGCACCCGTAGCCGGAGGCCCCGCCTTTGACCCTTACAAACGACTACCTAGCTTCCCTCCTCACTTTGTTTGCGCACAGCCGCCACACCTACCCTCTATAATTTCGCTAAACTAACCTAACCTAACCTCGCTCTCTGAACTTCAGCTCGACTAACGCTTTCCGCAAATATCAGCACTGTCAAGATGTTCGGCATTGTTATAACTAGCGAGTAAAGCTAACGAGACCGAACTATAACTTCCTACGTATCTACTTACACGTAGGTGACGTAGCAGCTGAATAATGATCTTTAGTTACTGGATCCAGACTTTACCCTTATGAATCAAGTAGGTCAAGATTAGGTACTATCTTTATGGTATAGTCGCTATCAAATGGATCAAAGGATATAATGTGCTCAAAAATATCCGAGCACGCAAGACAGTCGGTTTTGTTGTGCTACTCGCATCCATCAGTTTTGTTCAATCTTCACCACGTCAGGCCATCTTGTGAGAGGCCTACCAATACAGGTACCTACTTCACTTTTCAGTATTGGGTCACCACTCTTTTTAAACTTTCAGAATGGCCGTCAGTTAAAACAAATACGGAGAAGACAAAAAGACAATAAAAACCCCCGGTATCAGCGCCTAAAAAAAACCTCTGAGCAATGAGCAAAAACTTTAACGGGCTCCGAGCACGTACATTTTCAGGAGATTTCAAGTATTAAAAAACTCCGTACAAAATTGGAATCAGAGCTTATAACTTTTAAACGGCTGAACGGATTTTCATCAAACCAGGCTAAGAACACTGTCAATTAAGTCACCTTTCTAATAAAAAAATCTAAATCAAAATCAGTCAATCCGTTTAGGAGTTACGATGCCACAGATCCACTCACAGTTACATGCACAGATACACAGTACACACGTCAAACTTATAACACCCCTCTTTTTTGCGTCGGGGATTAAGAAGGTGCTCAAATATATCTAAAACTTAGAAGAATAACACATATTAGAATGATAGTTTCCAACAGCGAACCCGTCAAACGTGAAGCACGAAATGAATTCATGTATGTACCTAGGCGTAATCAACGTGTACTTACGCACGACAACACGCACACAAGCAAACAAATAATGTTACTAGCGGGTTGCATTTCCCCAGAAAACATAGGAATTACCTACCTACTCTTATCAATAATGTTTGATAAAATATAGCATTTCGCTGACGACTAGGGTAGGTACTTTTTTTTTTTTTTTTTTATTGTTATTAAAAGTACAAAATATAATAAATATTTTACAAAATTTCGCCAAACTGCGGAACAGTTTGTTGGCGAAGCATGTACACTCTTATAATAAAAGTTGGTACAGTGTAAGCAATACTAATCTACAAAAAGGGTAATTACAAGTATAAAGATATTGTATCAGTCACCCTAACTACCTACTATTTAACTATTTTCTGAGTGGAAGATGTTTATTAACCAGGACTTTAATTTACGTTTGAAAACTTTCTTGCTTTTACATTCATCCTCTGAGAAAAGACTGTTGAAAATCTGTGGTATCATATAGCTTCACGTTCTCTGTCCATAATAATTATAAGCACCGGGTTCAGTGAACTTCTTTCGTAACGCTACTCTTAGACATCGGTTGTAATTTTTAAAACTTTTAAAATCTAAACATTCATACTGATCTACTTAATTAAGTACTTAATTTAAATTACGAGCACCTATGTTATTTATATATTATAAATTAGATTTTGTACTTATACTGTACGGTAATTCAAATTATCCATACAAAAATGTCAATCGTACAGGTAATTGGACAAAAATCGGAAGTTGTTTAAAAATGTTTTGGCACAAATTCGAGGTTAAATTAACCAAGTGATTGAAGTTAGAATTCAGGGGAAAATATTCCGTTATACTGGCAACATTGCCGTGTAATAGCGTTTGTAAAAAATATGATGTGAATGTTTTACGTAAAACGACAAGTCAAAACTAAGTGCTTTCGAGTGGAATGTGATTTTACCATGTTTATTTAATTTATGAGAAGGGGTGTTAAAATCCGGCAGCTGTTGACGCAGCGCTGTGTGACGTGATTTCTTGCGACAAGATCACATTTCAAGATCCAAACACGATCTAACGAAGCTCTAACGCCCAGCATATTTATGATATATTGGTGGTGGCTGTATACTGAACACCAGTAACGACATCATTCGGCTCTATCCCGCGCCGGCGCCCACTCCCACGCAGCCCGCTTGACCCGCGCCTGCGCCCTGAACACGACCAGCTACTCGTAATGTCCCCGGTACCTCCAGACTAACGCGCACCCAAGAAAGCCTACGCGTCTGCCATCAGGCGAACACTAAAACTTTACTAGGGTGTTATTTCAGGAGGGTGGGGTTCAACGCCGTAATACAGTTCCCGAAAAGTTACCAAATAGGTTATTCGCTTTTGAAAAAGATTTTAAAGGCAGTTGTTTTATTTATTTATTATTTTTGGTTTATTATATCTATCTATATTGGCGTCTAATACAAATGCAGTCCCATTATCCAGATTAACTTTGAGTTATAACTTATTAAATAACCGACTAGTTGTGGCACTTAATACTGTATCTAATCGAATAAGCTTTGTTAGATTACATTTTAACGTAGGTATATAATAGGTACACAAGTTTATGTAGGGCGGTAAACATCTCAAGGGGTGTTCCCAATTATATATGACGGATAGATTTAATGCTTCGGGTTTAAATTTGACACATTTTGTACGTGGAAACTGTCGAATTTAAATCCAAAGTAACCTAGTTTATCCGCGGCTTGAGTATTGGACACGGATATAATAAAATTAAGAAAGTAAAACCCGACCACAAAAAAATTGCCTATAACAATCGCACAATAAAGACAAATCGATAGACACCTAGGCTCATTTGTCAAGGGTTGTCAAATTTTGACAAACTGGGTGTAGTAGGTTCGTCTTACGATCCCGCCGACTTTGCGGGACCGGTGGCCGGAGCGACAAGCGATTTCCCAATACATTGCGTGTAATGCCAATTAAGCGCTGCGCTTTGAACGTCTCGACCGTGCAATGAAGAGTTTCACTCGCCGGGAAATCTTTAAACTGGTTTAACTTTAATAGCTTAGTTCGAACGCAGTATCGAGACGAAACTTACGAAAAATGTTACGCTTTGAGACAACAAACAATTTTTACCTATAGTCTAGTGCAGAGTGCGCGGCGCACACGCAGGGTGTCACTCCACCTCCACACGCTCGGCGAGCGGCAGGACGCGGCTATACGATAGAGCGAGATGGAAATACTTCCATTACTTTTGTTTAAAAAATATAATGTACCCGTGCATGAAAAAGTTAAATACTTATTAGCTGTAGATCATGAATGTTTAGAATTTAAGAGTTTTAAAAATTACAACCGTTGTCTAAGAGTAGCGTTACGAAAGAAGTTTACTGAACCCGGAGTTTGTAATTATTATGGACAGAGAACGAGAAACTATATGATACCACTCATTTTCAACAGTATTTTCCAGAGAATGAAAATGTGCGAAATCAAATTAAAATCCTGGTTGATAAACATCTTTCACTCAGAAAATAGTTAAATAGTTAAGGTGACTGTTACATCCTACATTTGTTAGTTATATGTCTATACTCGTAAGATTAGTATTAACTACCTACACTGTACCAACTTTTAATATAAGAGTACTCATGCTTCGTCAACAAACTGTTCCGCAGTTTGGCGAAATTTTGTAAAATATTATATGTTAGTATATTGTACTACTTATGCATAATAAAAACAAAAATCTCACTAATGTATAGCAGCGTTTTACCCGTTTTAGTTTTACCCTCAAACGAAGAGGCAATGATATTTTATGTTAGAAATAATAAAAATATCTAGGTATAACGTATTATACTCATACGTACGCTCATGAAAAGGTTGATGAGAAAGAGCTTGTGCCAATTTTGTGTACACTATTTCAAGGCATAATGTAACTTCTACTTAATATAACACGAGTCCCAGCAACTTCCACCTCTGCTCTATTTACGCTCTCAAGTTTATTTGCCTTAATTTTTGTGCAGGCGCTCAAAATAACAGAGCTTTATACTCGTACGTTGTATTAAAAATCATTATCTTATCATTGTTAAGTGAACCAAAACCTGGAAATAATATAAGAAAGCGAGGACGCTACTTTTACGAGAACCCTTTGTCAAAGAGCTTCAGTTGCCTAGTGGCGTGGGTATCGACTCGTAACGTGCCGAGTTCAAGACATGTACCAATGAGTTGTTCTAACTGAAAAGAAGGAAAAACATCGTGAGGAAACCTGCAGAAATGATCCGATAGGATAGGGTCGAAGAGTATCCGGATAGAAGACAAGAACCGTTTGTAAACTTACTGCGGTTTCTGAGTTTCTAATTTAAGTATCTCTTCAGAGAATTTCAATTCTAAACTCAAACCAAATGTGTAAGTAGAATAACTTGACACCATTTACTACCCACGTTACAATGTACGATTCAAATATATAACTGAATGGGATACAATGGGTACATAACACGCCCTATTCCCGCACAATGTGTTGCGCCAGATTGTTATCATCCGGGAATCACACTAACAAGTAAACGCTGGCAATGGGAGTGGGACCGGTGCACCGAATTCAATACAGTGCGGAAGCATTGCGGCGACGGTAATCTGCCGGCTCCGCGCCAGTCCGAGATATTTGCTTGTATGCTAATGGCGGCGCACCGTGCGACCGCCGCGAACAGCCTGATGTGATAATACCCCGCGTAGTCCATATAGAGTGATATACCAACACGCGATACACGTGTAGATAAGGGCGATTGTCGGGCTGTAATAGAGACAAAGGGACAGGCGCAGCCCGCAACGGTAGAGGCAGATCATACCGCCCGTAATTATGCATTATCGCTACACGTTTTTGCGCTGAAGTAAGTAAGTCTTGATGTTAATGTATGTATGTTAATCCTTTAATACCCACACATACACAAACTGATAAATAGAAACAGATTTCGCAACGAAGTAAGTAACGTATTTTAAACGGCTAATGTTTGTGTGATATGGTCTGTCATGGCGACAAGGTTCTACGTAATTAATTTATTTTGTTGATTGTACACAAAAAAAAGAAATGGTAACAATGAACACAGGTGAACTTATTTCTTTAAGGGATCTCTTCAAGTTAACCTTGACCATGAAAGAGGTTATATGTAATGTCCTAAAACTTAGATAAGGCAACGCCGTTGCCATAGCAGCATTCCTATAGACCAGCGATACTGCGACGATAAGCATCAAATTTAAGGGCTGTATTAGGAAAGTATTTAATAAACTAATGTCCGTTTCAAGATACATCGTAGTACCTAAATGTCAACTCATATGGCCATAATAATAAACTGTTCTTGGCCGAGCTGCCGTCTCAAAACATCAAAGAGTATCTCAGTCAATACCTATTTTTATGACGTTACTGAAAATTCCGGAATAGTACAGTCAAAACCTTTAACTTTAGAACTTTGTCATAATGACAGCATCTTGTCACGAGAAATAAATTACGTAAAAATTTATCATTCGCTTACTGCGACAATGAGCATATACCATAAATATAAAATTAAAAAACTTTGGAGAAGAAGGCGATGTTAGATGACATCTATACACCGTTCTTCCACGCATCGTTGACCTTGGTTTTGTCCGTAGGGTTATTATTTTTTGGGTCCCCTAATATTGTTTCCAGTTGATATAAGTCTATAAACTTATTTAAATCATCGTTGGTCCTCTCGGCATTATTTTTCGACATTATTTTAGCTTAAAACACCCTTTCCTGCAAAATATGACGGCATATTGAGTAGCGCGAGAGCGCACGAGAGTGTGATCGCTGTGTCTCGCCTCGCCTCCCCTCCCACCTCGCGCTCTTTGACTCGCATCCGAAAAACCGACAACCAAGCGAGCGCAGACGAGAAGAGTAGAGGCAAGGCGAGGTGACGCGAGGGTGCCAACTACACTCTCGCGCTCGCGCTACCTCGCCTTGCCTCGACGAGTGTGTATCCTCGGGCTAACTTATCGATTTTTTTAAATAGCCAAAATTTATTGGAATTGACATAAACAGCTGACGCAAATCGCTAAGCTTACGTCAATCCGATACATTTTCTCTGATTTCTAAAATCTTTAAGTTAGCGTAATGCATCTTGGCTAGACCCCCCACTGCGAGCCTAACATGCATCACAAGAATAAAAGTGACAGCGCGAATAAGAAGTTGCTAGGTAAATAAATATCATGCTTAGCTTAGAGCTTGTGCACACTAGCGTTTTTAGCCCTTAAACCCCCGGTCAAAAACGCTAGAGTGCACAGGCTCTTAATAGATTTACTGCTGCACTCAGAGACGTCAATTAATTTTTAAGATTCATTAAAGTTGCTGCGTCTTATTCTAATGCTATAGCAAAGAAAGTGACAGCAGCTACTTTAATGAAACTTAAAACTTAATTGACGTCTGTGAGTGCGGCCGTTAAATGATTTATTTCATTACTCTAGTAATACCGGATAAAATCACTTACGTAGTAATAAAAGGTAATAAAAGTCTGGACGGGACACTTATTTTTATTTAACCTTAAGCGTTAAGTCTTATGTTAGAATATGGAATAGAATGTATTAATTTCCCTAGCACCTGTCAAACATTATCTCGTGGATGCATGCTAAGCCCGCTGACATAAAATTTACATTTATGTCTGTGGTTCCAATTATTGTATTATGTATTAATATTATTCTGTTCTCGGGTTTGACAGTTTTCTACTATGAGCTTTATACTGAGGCTTTATCAGTGAGTTTTGAGGTACTGTTTATAACATGAACTGTACCTACAATGTACAGCTGTTCCACATGCTCATTGTCATTAGTATAATAGCATGCTAATTTCATAAATAAGCATGCTAATTAGGTACCGATTCTTAACTAGCATGTGTAGGGTAACGTTAGGCATATTACCTATTAGGCTACCTGGCGAAAACGGTAATTTTTGATGAAGTTTAGGTTAATTTATAAACTTAGTTAAAACTGAATGTAAATGTATGAAAAATTCTATGAGGGCGCTCTTCGGAATTAAATTGGCAACATGATCCAAGGTTTACTCTAACCTGTACTGTTTGCCATTTGAAAATATTGTAGTTCCAGTTGTCACCACTGGCTCGACTTTTTTGCCAGGTTATAAATACTAGTAACAGACGATTGGACATGTACGAACCAAAGTTGCTCCAAACCGCGACCTTGATATGGTACATGCCATGTTCGATCGTGTAGACGGCGGTCCACGTACATTATTATTATTATTACCTTGTCCGATGGTTAAGCGTATCGGACCAAGGACAAGAGGTTCGCTCCTAAGTTCGCTCCGTATATGTCCGCTCGTCTGGATGGCGTACCGAACCGTTTGGAGGTGTGATAATAGCTGTATTGATAAAACTTTGTCTATTCTTTTCCTTTTTCTTTGTAATTAGAGGCCGTGTTGTGGTGGCGATAGTAGCCACTAGAAAAGCGATTTTAGTTCGTTTTGAAAAAAATCGAGGCATGATGTGAGGCCTTCACTCGCTCAGTGTAGTGTGCAATAAAATGAGGGCACTGTTTGGAATGAAATTGGCTACATGATCCGTGGTTTACTCTAACCTGGTGCTGGTAGCCATTTGAAAATATTGTTGTTCCAACTGTCACCACGATGCACTCTTTTGCCAGGCTACACAGGTACACGGCGGTTCGGAGCAACTTCGGTTCGTACATGTCCGATCGTATGTTACTAGTTTAATGGGGCATCCACACAATACAATTTTACGACCAATTTGACTAGATTGGCCAATTGAATTGGGCAATTAAATTGTATCGTGTGGATGCCCCATAAGAATTCACAAAAAAAGATTATGTCTTGTCTATAGCCATTTCTACGTCAACAGGCTTGACAATTCATGTGTGAGTGACGAAAATGGTGCCCTTTTACCAGCTGGCATTCATTTTGTATTGATAAAAAAATCAACACCATTGTTGACTAATTCTTGTGCATTCGTTATGGCGTCCATTCTCGATTTAGTGAAACACTATCAGCACGCGATAGAAAAGTATCCTAACGATGAGAAGAAAGTGAGTACCTACCATTTCAGTAAACGTTCAGACTGATTTCTCTCCCACTTTCTGAAAATTTTAGGAAAGCCCTATCGTAAAATTGCGTCGTACTTGACTATGTTATCGGTAGCTTGTTTGATTTGGTTTTTCGCTTAGTCCGATGCAGTGGGTTTGTTAACAGGAAAAATATTGTGTATAATCTGCGTAAGATGGGAGTGAGACGTTGCGCTTTTATATGTGTCCACGTCGCTGAGTAGGGTTGGTTGTGCAGGTGCTTAAAGCGATCGACAAGCTGTTCGGGCTGGAGGTGACAGTGCAACACCTGCAGAACACGGGCGTGGGGCGCACCGTCAACGCGCTGCGCAAGGAGCCGGGCGACGTGGGCCAGGCCGCGCGCGCCCTTGTCTACAAGTGGAAGGTCATGGTGGCGGCCGAGGAGAGCGACCACGAAGCCGATCAGAACAATGACAGTGAGCTCGCCTCATAGCTGCATGCATTTGCCTTTCATCTCAGTAGATATATCATATATAGACTTATAGGAAAAACTTAATATAAATGTGTGTGCTATGTTTAACACCTGTCTGTGTTACATGTATTTTAATGCCAAGTTTAATTATCCTAAATCAGCAACAAACTGCAATGGACATGGAAATGGGAAGGATTCGGATGACAATGCCATTCAGAATAAAAGTAGAGTTAGTGATGCATCATATGAACAATCTTCAAGCAATGAACAGGCAAGAGAGCAGGTGAACGGAACCACAAGCGGGTCAAAAAGAAAATATGACAGTAGTGAGGTAAGCATTATTAGTTATTAGTTTTCTGGAGGAAACTTATCTTGAAATTACCCATGTCTATAAATGATTAATACCTATTATTTGATATTTTTGTGTAATGTATTGAACTAAAATCTTGAATTTTATATATTACAGGAAGAAAATGGTAGCCATAAAAAGTCAAAACAATATAAGTCTAGTGAAAAAGAGGATTATGGAAGGTCTGTTAATGTTAAGAAAGAATCGTCTGAAACTGACAATGACAGTCATGATTCTGAACATTCACACAGTTCGGATAGTGAGAGTGAGATGTCAGAATCCTCAGAGGATGATAGAACTGCAAAACAGAAAATGAAAACTGAACCAGTAGAGAACCACAGATCTTCATCTAAACATGTGTCACACAACCATGTAGACCAGAAAAAAGAAGCATCAGTTTCTAAGTCATCTGATTTGGACAATTCTAAAAGTCATAGTTCCGGGTCAAGGCATTCATATGACAAGTCTTCCTCAAGAGAAAGGTCACAGACTTCACATAAACATACAAGTTCCAGTGACAAACAATATAGTTCTGAAAAGAAACACAAGTCTGAGAACAGTGTTGTTGATAAAGATAAAAAGAAAGATTCAAATGCATCAAGTAAATCTAAAAGTTCATCTGATAAACACAGTAATTCAGAAAAGCATAGTAGCTCTTCTGAAAAGAAAAAAAGTTCCTCCGATAAACATAGAAGTTCCTCTGACAAGCATAGCAGCTCATCTGAAAAGCATGGTAATTCTTCAGAGAAGCACAGAAGTTCTTCTGAGAAACAAAAATCCAGTTCTCAGAAAGATAGCACGCCAGATAAACATAAAGATAAATTTGACAAGAGTGAAAAGCATGAAAACAAGGTGAACAAGCACTCTAACCAGTCTCACAAATCAGATAAAGAAAAGCATAAGAGTTCTTCAGATAAAGAAGCACAAAAACATAAGTCTAGGGAAAGTAGCAGTAGTTCTAAAGAAAAACATAGTTCCTCTAGTAAGGAAAAGTCAAAAGAAAGTAGCAGTTCTTCTAAAGAAAAGTCAAGCGATAGTCATAAGAGTGATAAGAAAGTATCATCCCATGAAAGCAAGTCCAAAGAGAGTAAGGATAAAACTAGTAAGAAGGATGACAGGAGTAGTGAAAAAAAGTCTAAACATAAGTCTAGTTCGTCTTCTTCTCACAAGAGTGACAAGTCAAGCAGTAAGAGCTCAGGGGATATACCGAAGACGAAACCACAAGCTGTGCATAGTACAGAAAGTGATGATGGCATTGATTGTGGATCAGGTAAGTTTTATTTGTATAAATTATTCCTGTTAAAATTTGTGGTAATTTGAGACATCTGAGTGACAAAATCAATCAGGCTAGGTTTCATTCACGAACATGCTTTTTTAATATAAATGAGAGTGCCATGGCAGACACTCAGTTTGTAAGGGTTTTTCCTCATCTATGTGCTTTAGTGGGCAAAAGATCCTCTTCAATACTCTCCTCTGTCATCTGCCAGTTTGTGCAGGTTTTTAGCAACTGGGTAAGGCCGCGGAGCGTTCGAATCGCCCCACTTCTATG
Organism: Tortrix viridana; assembly: GCA_963241965.1. Classification (NCBI taxonomy): domain Eukaryota; kingdom Metazoa; phylum Arthropoda; class Insecta; order Lepidoptera; family Tortricidae; genus Tortrix; species Tortrix viridana. The sequence continues at coordinate 5,326,879 of OY725181.1, forward strand.
TATGTTACCAACAAAATTATGTGTTATATAATTACGTCATAATAGCATTTACTTTCAATGAAAATAGGTAGTCGTGTTTAGGTTCTAACATGATACCTCAAAAGTAAATGCTATTTGTAGTATTACACGGCATTTTTTGGTAACATAGAAGAGGGTCGGTTTGAACGCTTTGCGGCCTTACCCAACTGGGTATGTTAAGAAGCAGACCTGATATATAAATTAACTTCAACATGTTTCTATAATAATCAAGGTGACTAATATTTTTCAGGTGCCAGTTTTGCTGAAGCCTTGGGAATGTTCAGCCCAGTCAAGCCTAAAAAAAAGGGTATTTCCTTCAAAGAAATGTCATCACCAATCTCGTTCAATAATGATGTAAGTATTTTTAAATTATTTGTTAGTTATGTGTACTAGGTACTTCTGTGGTTTTATTTGGTGGTTTTGTGGTTTTATTTGGTTTATCACAAATAAATGAGTAAGCAGTACTTGATGGGAAAAGGAAACCATTCTAATACCGCAAAAGTTTGATTTATTCTTATATTTTGTACTATTAGTAATATCAGTCATGGCCTTGATCTATTGTAGCTGTACCAAATCAGTACATATATAATAATCAATAAATATACAAATATTTTGGGTAAATACTAAGTGTTCAAATGATTAAATTAGTATGCATTACAAGGTTTTACCTGCGACTTCGTCCGCATCGAAGCGCATTGATCGTTTTTTCTTCTATACCTATCAGGTTTTTCCAGATAAAAAGTATCCTATGGGTTTTCTGTGCTTGCTCTAGTTTTCAAGTAAATTTCGATTCTGTTTTTTAACCCGACTGCGCGGAGCCAAAAGAAGGGTTATGAGTTTAACATTTTATATATGAACAAAAATCGGATGGCCCACTTTAGCTCCTCAGCTATTTGACTGATTTTAATAAGTGGGGTGTAATATGATTCGTCAAAAACGTGTGTCATAAGCTATATAAACACTATAATGACGCTAGTCGCCAGTTGTGTTTAGTTTGTAACTTTGAATCCAATCGATGTGTGTTTAGCTTAGTCCGCTGAGCCTGCTGGCGCCGACGGCCCGGCTGGCGCCGCTGGCGCCGCTGCCGCCGCTGGAGATCGCGGCGCTGCCGGAGATCTCGCCGCACTACCGCCCGCGCCCGCCGCCGCGCGCGCTGCCGCACTTCACCGACGAGGAAGCCATGAACGTCGTCATCTCTTCTAAAAACCAAAGGTAGGTAAAAACTTGGCTGACACGTCTTGTTCGTTTATATCATTGCTAGCTAAACCCGGTCACCCTTCGCTGTGGCTTAGCCAAAACTATTCTAACTATTATATAAAAACCCCTTACATATTGAAATGCAATGTGTCAAAATTAAAAGACTAATTTACGAGTTTTGCGAGCGAAAACATACAAAGACTGAATTTTTGTATATAAGATTAGAACAAAGAACTCGTTTAAGGTGTAAAACTATTATTTTTTTCCGAGGTAGAGAGTATCGTATGACATGACTACCTGTGTCACACCACACCCCACGCCACACATTTCATTTATATTATAGCGGCCGCTGGTGCGCGATTCTAATTCAAAACACCAACAGATGATACATCTTACTTTAACATAATATTAATTAACAAACAACGTTCACCTATAGGTATCCACAACTTACACATTATTGATACCTAAAAAAATTATAAGCAATTTTATTCTTTTTCAGAACTAAAGTATACTCCGGTAATAAGGTCATAGGAAAAATTCCAACACTGTACGAGCTCTGCGTCCAAGTACTCCAAGAACACATAGACGGTAAGAGATCCAGTTCTTTGTCTAGTTGGTATACACCATTTATACCTTGTATGGTAATTCAATAACTATTTTGATTAAAAGACCTCCTTTAATCACTTGTAAAAATAATCCTTAATGAAAGGTTATCATTAGAATTGGATATACTTATTCGAAAACCGATTGAAATTGCCAATATTGCTCTATAAAATTATATTATTAGGTTAGCAATAATCAGAGCAGATATATAATCGGATTTTTAATCTCACGGAAAAAATGTAAACAAAGATACGTCACTGTCAAAGTGACATTTCAGGGGATCTCTAAGTATGGGCGGGTCAATTTCCGGGCGTTTCAACCGCCGTCATTAGTGTTTTTTAATATATTGACGAAATCAATGACACCTACCAGCAATTTATGATGTAAACAGTTGCAGAACCGTGAATGTATTTTCTATTAGCATCAGAAGTTGGCCAATTATTATAAACGTGCTTAAAAGTGTTTAACAACATGTTTCTCTCCATCTCCGATAAAGAGCAAAGACGTGGTCGTTTCTTCACAGGAGACAACATATAGTCTTACTTTGACCGAGAAGTACTCGGACCAGGGTTCATCCTTCCACACAACAGTGAACGAAAACGTAACAATGAGCAACATAACAACAATAGAAAACGTAACAACAATAAAAAATTAACAGAACAGTCACTAGAAAGCGATTACGGGATCACAGGAGCATTCAATCTAGAATGTTCAGTGAAGCGAGTGACGTCTCACGTTAAGCGGCCCGCAACTTCATGAACCGGGTGTATCGAGACAGTGATACCAGTGCAATAAATAGATTATGCATACGAAAACAGTATTCTCTCTTTAAATTAATATAACAAAGAGTTTAGGTCAAAATAAAGTTTGGCATCAATAAATTAAATTATTTTATCTTGATTATAATATACGTTTTATTTATACAAAGTCGATTTCTTAAAACTGTGTTAAGTATAAATATCCCGAATGTTTCAAATTTTTTTCGTTAACGGCAACACCTTTGTTTACATTTTTTCCGTGAGATTAAAAATCCGATTATAGCCTCCCCTCCCCTTAACTTGTGACGTAATTTATATATGTCCCCTGATAACTACCCATTCCTCGCTCTGTTTATCTAATATCTAAAAAATGGTTAACGCGCCTCGGTTTGAGGAGACAATCTTAATTAATAAATTATTATTTCAGCACTCGAATTCACTGGAGGCGTGCCATATGAAATCCTAAAGCCAATCGTTGACAAAGCGACCCCGCAACAGCTGTTCGTGCTTGAGTACCACAACCCATACCTCACGGAGGACACTGACCACCTGTGGAAGGGATTCTGCGAGAAGCACTTTCGCAACAAGAAGCGCCAGGAGATGGAGGCCTGGAGGGAGATGTATATAGTAAGTCGATAGAGTATAGGTACTTTGTCTGAGTAGGTGATTAACTAAATACATACTAAAGATTTTATATAGTGGTCTGTTCAATATATTTTGTATATGTGGCCTGTCTTAATTGGCTAGCAAAATGAGTAATGTGCTTCTCCTTGTTTACATCATGACTCAGAATCGTAAAGTACAGAGTTCAAACCCTAGCGGTTGTCATATCCCTATGCTAGGAAAAATATACTGAGAAAACCTGCATTTTCGAACAGCTGAGCGCGTAAGGGTAAAAGATACTAAAGGGTCGAAGTGTATCTATAATGGCCCATCTGTACAATAAAGGTTGGTTGGAGCAGTAATCTATTCTATCTAAACTGCAACTGGATTTAACGACAAGTATAATTTGAGACCAGAGACCTCTCTCTCTTCCCAAAGATCTCTGCCCAAAAACGACGTTTGAGATTAGCCCTGTCCCTTTCTCTCGACCGCATAATAATTGAAAAGAGAATGGGCCATCCCCTCTATCGTAATTAGTAGAATTTTCAGGTTGAAATGTTTGTTTATTTATTTACCGATCTCAAGGTTCTCTAGACATAGTTTCAATAACATATTTACAATTGTGCTACAGAGATGTCAAGAAGAACAAGAAGATAAACTGAAGTCCCTCACGGCCAACATTAGAATGACCACAGAAGCGAAGAAAGCGCCCATTAAGCAAACCAAGATGGCGTATGTCGACTCCGTGGTGAAGCCGCCGCGGAACATAGCCAGGAAACAAGTAAGTTTGTAATAGAGCTATTGCCTAATGGGTAGTTCCCTTACCCCAGATATTGGCCATTTTAAAATAATATGTATATAATGCATAAAACCTGATGATGTTTTTGCAATTTAATTAAATATAATGACCTAGATTCAGAATTATTCATTATTATCTTGACCATCTTTCTAGTATGGCCATTTATTGAGCACTAGCTTTTTTCCCGCGACTCCCTCCGCGCAGAAGTCGTTTATCGCTTCTCCTTTGGGAACTGTATAATTTTCCGGGATAAAAAGTATCCTATGTTCTTCGCTGGGAGTCAGACTATCTTCATACCAAATTTCATCGAAATCTGTTCAGCGGTTTAGCCGTGAAAGTAACAGACAGACAGAGTTACTTTCACATTTAGAATATTAGTACCTATAAGTATAAATTTACCTTACAATCCAATCGTCCCATTTTATACCCGACTGCCCGAAGGAGGGTTATTTACGGTATCGGAGGAGTCCACCGCGCGGCCATTAGTCACGTCAGTAACAAGTCGTCGACGAGAGAGTCCACACTGACAACACTTCCTGATCGGTCAAGCTTGTTCCCCTCCTACGTCTCTGAATCCATGGGAGGGCCTACCTTTGGAGCTATACAAACAAGAGATGTTGTCAGGCTAGTAATAAGAATAATTAGTTTTACACTGAACAAGAACCCTAAAATCACAAAAATATCAAGATTTTTGTGTTGAATGTAATCTGGTATTTAGTGAATGAGCGCACGGAAGGGTGGTGGCGCTACACGTGTGAATGTGTGTGCGCAGGCGCAGCACGGCACGGCGCTCGCGTCGGCGGGCAGCCCGGCGGCGCGCGTGGCGGCGCTGGCGGCGGGCCCGCACGTGCTGCGCGGCGGCGCGGCGCGCCCGGCGCCCGTGCTCGGCGCCGCCGGCTCCTTCAAACCCAAGAAGGCCCCTCTCATGGCGAAGGCTCTCCAGTTATTGCGGGGCCGCAAACGATGAATCCCAATTTCCCCTGACCAAAAACTAAAAACGGAACTACGATTATTTGTTGGTATTATTTTTATATAGACAGTGGCTCTATTATTTTCTACTCTTTTTGGACAAGCTGTAATTACTTTGTATATTGTTCTATATTTATTACTAGATGTCTTTGGATTGCCGTCGTTAATACTGATACTGCGGACGCCGGTCTCGGCGGCGATTTTTAGCAGGATTTAATGAATCGCTGACTACTGTCTTGTGTACTTGCACAGTTAGAACGAAAGAATGTTATCGTTTTCCTTTTCATTATTTATCTAAATTGACAATGTAATTTCTTATTTTACCCGTGGACATATTGTTCCTGTGTAAAACCAGGCAGTGAACTATTATTATATTACTAAATTAATCAAGTAACTTAAAAATATGTCATTGTCTTCATAAAAAATAAAATTTCTTCTTCAAACAAAATATAATTTTAGAAAGAGCTCAGTTGCGATTGACCATGCATTACATTAAGTTGCCTGATCTTATGGATATAAGACCATAAGTTATTTTAAAGTTATCATGTAAGTTAATTGTTTAATTTGATTGTCATAGAACTAGACTGCGTATAATATTGTGGAATATGTGTTTATTTTGTTTAGACACCTTATTTTAGTGTAATCTTGGTGTGCAGTGTTAGAACACTTTTTCTCAAAGTGCAACTTTCATCTTGTCGTTAATCTTAAAACAATTATCTGGAATTTAGGTACCAAATGATTAGGGTCGCTGTGATATGTTTGAAATAAAACATAAAATGTTATGTGATTTAGGTACATATATTTGAATTGTATACAAAGCTGTTAACAACGTTTCAAGTGTAGGTAAGTACTTTAGCTAGTAAATTAAATAAATAAAGTTCGTAGAAACCTTTCCGGCCACGATCGTCATCACAACTTTGCTTTGTTGTTCATGTTTGTATAGCTGAAATAAAAACGTCTATAAAAAGGGCTTTTGGTTACCCCACACTTCAAAGTACAGGACTTGTGGGATCTCTCGCTACTGTAACTACCAACTGAATTCACCTAGTATTTAACAAACTTAAATTTACAAAAGAGTTTTAAATGTGTAGTTTTCTATCGGTTAATTAAGATACTACATAGGTCTTAAAACACCCTTTGGGTTTGTATTTCTCTTTCACTCGCTCTCACGCGTTCTTAGGGCTCCCCGACACGATCATTTGCAATTGTCAATGTTTATGACGTATTGTTACGTATTGGAGTTTCAATTGCCTATCATTTTAAACCTCCAATCACGTAACAATGCGTCATAAACATTGACAATCGCAAATAATCGTTTCGGGGAGCCCTTAGGCTGCCTTTCCATTGAGGCGGAGACGAGCGGAGCGGTGCGAAATGGACCAATCACCTTGTACAGTACCCACGCTAACGCATAGCACACAGAAGCTAGAGGAATCTGATTGGTCCTTATGCTAGTCTACCTGACTTGCCCCAACCCGAAAGACATTTTAAGAGCTATCGCACTGTACTTATCTAAAGACAGTGGAAGAGTGAGTTTTATCTATGAATGCATGTAGGAAGTCATTGTTTTATACGAAATGAAGGGTTAAAGTGTATATTGTTGATTGATTTGAGGGATCGGTCAGACATTGTAAATATTGCATTTTATATAACTCACGTTGTCAGCAAACAGCTGTCTGCTAGTACTTATTGTAAATATTCTTATATTTAATTTGTAACTTTCCTGTTTGTGTGTTATGATTCTGAAGATTGAATTGAATACAATAAAATATAAAGAGAATTAAGGTATTTCTTTCACCTTACAATGACACATTTTACCAATCAACTTTACTGACTGTCAGGCCTTAGGCGCAGCCTTATAAAAGCTGTGCTGGCAACGTTGCTCATTTCCATTCTTCCTGATTATTAAAGTGTAATTGATTGAAATTCTCAAGTGTAATCCTGGATGGATTACTAAAGCGCGTGCTACACGGTTTGAAACCAAGTGACCTTGGTAGAAGCGAGCGGCTACACGGTTTCAAACAAGCCCATTTGTTTGACATCTGCCAAGGGAGTTTAACTCTTTCGGCGCGAGCGCCTCCTAGCGCGCTGCAATGCTCACACGCGCGGGCCTCACTGCGCGCTGCAACCCGCCCGCGCGCACATACATTTTGTTTCGTACTAAAAACCATGATGCACCCTGTGCATCATCGCGCGCCGTAGTACCGCACTTTTTGCCGCCTCGAACAACAAAGGAATGGATGGCGTCATGCACTGTTTAGAATAACCAAACACAAAGTGTTTATTTTAGGGTAAAAGAAAAAAAATTACTTTTATATTTATTATTCATTTTTTTTTTTGTGAAATGAAAAATTATGACTGTTATTTATGAATATGTGGTGGATTAGGTCCTTTTGTCAGTGTTGCAGGTGCAGATATATATAGGCACATGCATTGTTTTATTATAACCAAAATGTGGGAGCGAAAGCGGCGATGATAAAAGAACCCTTTCTGCGACCTATATTTACTGATAACGATTTTCAATTGGAAATGGGATTTTACCTGCAATGAAACACCTGTGCGACTCACCTTGTTTAAGTTTACTCCGGTTTAAATAATTACGTACTAATTTAATTATTTTTTGTTTGATACCGGCATCGGCTTGCAACCGTTTATTGACAGCAATTGGAACTTTTGAACTTATTTAAACTGAATGAGAATGCTATTCTCCAAATGAATGTAAAAAAAATAATTCCGCTCACTGATTGGTTTAATATTTATTGATCGGGCTCTATGCAAATTCTACAATTTACTTCAAAAATTGGGCTCTGAGAAATTACATAATGCATGATTAAAAGTTTAATTTAATAGGAAAACCTGATTTAGTCGTAAAATCGCAAACTGTTGCTGAATTAATTATGCTATCGAAATAGTTTTGTTATTGTTTAAACGGCCAAACAATTGAAAAAGTTCATTATCGTTATTCTCTTTTTTTAACTCAAATATTATTAAATAAGTAAATCTATATTGTTCTTAAAAATATAATAATAAATTAGGTAACTATCTATAACTAAACTTGATCGATGGTTTTGTCATCAGTATATCAATTATTAAGTATAAAAATAAATAAAATAACACTTCGATAGCCTTTTCCGTTGTGAGAGAAGATTGAAGTGTAAATACGATCTGTTCCTAACTTAGTTTTTGCTATGTTTACTATCTATACTGGGTGGACGCTGGTGCAGGTAATTCGAACAATAAACATTTTTTTACCTGAACGAACCCTTTTGGCTTCGGGAAGTCGGCTTGTCTGGTAGAGTGGGAGAAGGTACACTCCACCACCACGTGCATAAAATAGCGCAAAATACGACCAGTTAAGAAAATTACACAAACAAATAAGTTTTAACGAGCTGATAATAATATATTAGTTTCGTCGCCTCTCCAGTGCTTATTGTTAGAAGCATTTATTATCCTTAGATACGGCCCGTAACTTTCACTGATCAGATATATTTTTTACTCATACAAATAATCCTACCTGAATAAACAGGATCTTCTCCATTGTTCTCAAGAACAAAGGAAACCGCAACGTTGTGGTCAGGGACCGAAGATTTAATTTCACTTCATAAAATAAAAACTAATATAACGTTATAGACATTTCTTGGTTTCTCTGATTATTGTATAGTGTTATCCACGAAGACGAGAACCACGCGTGTTAAAGAAAAATCAACCTTGAGGCAGTTGCAATAACGTCTAATATCGTACAACGCGGATACTATTTGTTACATTTTAAACTCGCTTAAAAATAAATGCAGTACGCTCCGGCGCAATGAAGCACCGTGGTTATCATGGCATTTTAAAATGAAAATATGAATATAAAGTTTATTTATTTATATGAAAAAGAACTTTGAGGCCTACGCTTTCGGTTTTTCAAATAAAGAAGACAACCTTTAACCAAATACAGATCACTAATGATAGTCAAATTTCAAAGTAATATTTTTCTGTTTATACCCGGGAATAAACAGAATATATTTATGACATTACATTATTTACTTACCTATTAATCTAAATCAACGAAAAACTACTTAATTTTTGGGCAAAATAGTACATTTTCATGAACATTTGTGATGAAGCACATGTGCATCATGCGCGCTCAAGGACCCGCAATCCCATGAAGCACATGTGCATCATGCGCGCGCGAGAGGGTGCAATCCCATGAAGCACATGTGCATCATGCGCGCCGAAAGAGTTAAGGTCATGCGAAATTTGGTTTAAAACCACTGTCTACACGGTTTCAAACCACCTGTTTGAAACCATGGTTTCAAACCGTGTAGCACGCGCTTTACCCTTACCGCAGTTATACCTAATTTTAAAGAGAGTGGAATTCCCTATTTTAAATAGTTTCCGTTTTGGGGTTGCCATAGAGAAAACTAAAATTATTGGAAAAATAAAAAAGGGCAATTTTACAGTTTTTGTATCAAAGTTACTAAAAAACTATAAATGACAAGTAAAATATTAAGGCAGTTTTGTAGCGAATTTCAAGGAGTACTATTCTGTATTAAGCATGTAAAAATACCTTTGATTGTCATCAACTTATTAACATTTTACTATGGTGCTAATATTGGGTCAGTTTTGCACCTAACTGTATATAAAACAAAGTCGGGTTAGTTACACCATTTATAACTAAAGAACGGCTTGACGGATTTTTATGAAAATGGGCACACAGGTTGGATTAACACATATAATAATTTTTATCCCAGAAAACTTGATAGTTACTGAGGGATATGTGAAAAATTACTACTACGCGGACAAAGTCGCGGGGACAAGCTAAATAGTAATAAAAAAATCCACTTTCAGACCATTTTCTTTCTTTCTTTTTCTGAGGGCCATTACAGATGGCACCAGTTGCAGTTTCAACAATTGGGGAGCATTAGAACCGTGCAGCTAGCCTGCAGCCAGTGTGCAGACTTTAGAACTACATGCGGACTGCAGTTTCGATGCAGTTACGCTAGCAGCTGGCTAATGGCCCTAAGAATCTGTCCTCGAGCCCTTCCGTGTTTTTATTAATAATGTAATGTACAGTGAAAGTAAAACACATTTCTACAAGTCCCATTGATTTATTAACCTTATAATTAAACCATAACACGTTTATATTTGATGACTTTCAATAATCTGTATAATTATTTAAAACTGATTTGGTGCAACAATGCCATTACAATAAAAAACTGTAAATAAATAAGTCACACTTAACAGCTCTAGAATTCCTTAAATCTTACTGTTATTCAATTAACACTGATATTTATTCATTTGAACTAGAGACAAGCTGGATCCTCAAAAGTTCTGAATGTTAACTTCTTAATTTTTTCAATACAGGACCACATCAATATTTCTAAACTTGGACTTTAGCTGCTTCTCATAATCTGTGTTTATAATTTGTGAACACTGATACAAAGCCAGAAACTTGAGGTTTTTGTAATATTCTGATATTATATCCACAATCACAGGAGAGACATTTCTAATCCTAGAAAGGCTAAGGCTTTCTAAATTTATCAATATCTTGCTGCCTAATGTTTTTAATAAACCCATTTCAGTGAAATTAATGTTATTCCATACTTGTAAGTGCTGGATGTTTTTTAGGTCAGAAAGTGTTAAAAGACCATTATCTGTTAGGTTCTCACACCGTATGATAGCTAAATCCCTCAACATAGGACATTGTGATAGTAGCTTGAGACATTTGTCATCTACCGCATCTCCTCCATAAATATGAAAGGTAACTAAAATGCCCTGCTTTGTCTTAATTAATTTTGTTATATATTCTACATCAAGATCTTTAATTTTTTCTATTAAAATATGACTTAAGTGATCACAGTTCAGTAATGTACCACAATTCATAGGATTTAAACCAAAATCAGACAAGGCTAAATAATTTAACTCTTTGAATAAATCATACTTGACTTCCAGGTCATCATTGCTTGTCATCAGCAAAGAGTTTCTTAAATTAAGTTTCTTGAGATTGGGCCATCTCAAAATATCCTCTTCAAATTCTTTTGTAACACGGCACATAACCAGTTCAAGTGAGGTAAGATTATAGCAGTTGTTTGTGATTGATTTGATAGAAGCGTAGCTATATACATATTGTAGTTTCAAACAATATATGTACTTGCCATGGGTTGATATTATTTCCAGATTTCTCTCACTCACTTCACTCTGGCCAGGCTTTCCTGAGTATACAATGACAATTTGCCTCCACAGTGTTGCATCTTGGGATAGTTTTCGCCACCGCCTACAGACATTTTCACATGACAATATTGATTCAAGTGGAAGATTTTTAAAGATGAACACTATAATTTCATCAGGCAGGATTTCGGTCAAGTTAAGGATAACTTCTTCAGATACCATTTTTGAAAATTTTAGCTGTAAATTAATAAATAAAATTAAATATCATAATGTTAAATTAAAACGGAATCAAAACAGTAATTATTTGTAGCTCACGTAAATTTTCACGTTCAATAAAATTGGTACATTCTACGTGTAAAGTCTTTGTTAAAGTGCAAATCATTATACTTCTAATTACGGCTTAATGCGTAGCAAACATGTACGAACTTTATTTTCATATCGCAGTTATTTTGAGAAATTCTTCAATAATACGATTCACACCAGACGTCACAAACGTCACAAGTCACAACCAACACAAACAAACATGACAAGACAAACCATAAGCTATGTCTACACCTGTGCGCTTTCATGTTCACGTTGCGCTTTCCTCTTACGCCTGCCTCTGCAACCACAGCGCATGCAATAACACATGCGCTCAAACTGGTTTGATATCAGCGCATACCCGTAGCGCACGCTGATCCGTTACCGTTGGGTCGACATGCAACATTTTGCAAATAAAATGGCGGAAGATAAAGTCAAAACATTGGATTTTATTGAAGATTCAGTGTCACCCTCATATTGCATGCGCTTGACGCAGGACGAATTGAAATCTTGAAAGCGCAAGTTGATCATGAAAGCGCACAGGTGTGGACATAGCTATTTATACCCCTTCTATACGGTCGGGCGGTTGGGCCAACCGAGAAAGACGCAGCTATTTGTCAGAATGAGATAGTAATATTTACATCTCGTTCCTACAAATAGTTGCATCCCTCTTGGTTGGCCCAACCACCCGACCGTATAGAAGGGTTATTACCATTTTTTTATTTTTTTTTCCTTTCCTTCTGGACCCGCACGAATGCATCGCCATTTGTCAAGTTTTGAGTTTTTTTTCAAGTTTTATTTACAAGTTACAAAAATTAGGGAAACTAACACGGAAATATAATTATTTAAAAAGGAAAGGAAAATAAAAAAGGAATATGGATCAGTAGAGTATGATAAGAATAGTAATATAAGAATATAACAGAATAATATACATGTAAAAAATATAGGAAACAAGAAGGAACATAAATATCAAATAATATCATATTTTAATATCATTACAATTTATGAAAGATGCTATAAATAAATAGATATATGGGTCAAGGGTTATTACCATCGATCGAATCCAATCGAATCGAGCCAAAATAGTCTATGAAAATAGTTGTCATATCAAAAATGTCAAATTCATGACAACTGACAGCAGGATAGAATATTTTAATATTTACAAAGACACAAATATTCGAATGAAATGATATTGTTAAAATTCATTTAAAGGTAAAATTCGTGCTTTTCAAAACATTGTGTGTACTGAATGTGGGTTATAAAATAGATAGATGGAGATATACTACATAAGAATAATAATAAGATAAAGTTAGACGAAGCGTTTCGTTACCATTTTTATACGTATCAAAGACGAAATATAATTTGATATCAAAACGCCGTTTTTACGCAACGTTGTCGTTCCTCGATCGTTATTTGAAGCGAGACAAAAGATCTGCATAGTTCGATTTTATTCGTGCTGCCGGCGGCGACCCTTGAGTTTTTTTTCCATGTACCGTGAGTCGTACATCGTTCCGACCGTCTGTACCTAAATTCATTTCATTCAGTGGTCGAATCCGTCGGGGCGGGTCGTCTCTAAAATCAGTGCATCACATTATTGTTATTTTTCGTGTATTTTAACTAAAACAAAGGCGACCTAACCCGACTATAGTAGAATATTAAACAGTCACAATGCTGCATCTTAAGAATATTGCAAAATCTGTAGTTCCGCCTTTAAAAAACTCTATCCAAAATGAGGCGGCCAATATGGTCAGAATCGCGCCTGCTGCTGTAAACGTATGTTGCCGTACCTACGCCAGCCATGAGATCCCTGATAGGCTTAAGGATATTCCCACCAGTGCAAACCCCAGGTTCTTTGACATGGTGGAGTACTTCTTCCATAGGGCCTGTCAGGTAGTCGAAGACCAATTAGTGGATGATATGAAATCCAGAGAACCTGTCGAAGAAAAGAAAAAGAAGGTAGCCGGCATTCTGAAACTCATGCAGCCATGCGATCATATTCTGGAGATCCAGTTTCCATTGAGGCGTGATTCTGGCGAATATGAAATGATCCACGGCTACCGTGCCCAGCATTCCTCACACAGAACCCCCACCAAGGGAGGTAAGTGTCACAATTCTTACTTATTTTTTGCTTCGAATTGCTTACATCACCCGTAGTTCAGATGTACCGTAGTTAGTAGTTAGTTAAATCTGATTATAGGGAAATTTTATTTATAGCCTGAGAGACACGTGATTTTGCCGACCGCGATGTTACGTAGTTCTTTGCGAAAATGAAACTGTCGAAGTAGATTTTTGCTTTATGCTTAATGTAGATAATTATATGTCTGCCATGATTGGTGATAGGAAATTTATTTCATTTATAACACGCGTAGGTACCTACCTATACAGATTGTTGCAACTTGTTTTTTTTATTAATTCCTTGTCAAATGTAAGGTCAGCTGGTAAATCTATCGTCATATTAAAGTTACTTAATCTGACTGACAGCTTTTTGTTTTGTTTATTTAGTCAAAAAACAAAGAAATTCCCACGATTACATTTACAACTAGCCAAATGTTAGGTTATGTGTGGTTACGCATAGCTAATAAGAAACGAATTACCTATACAGCGCATAATACCTAGGTATGTAGGTATAGTAAAAAGTGACTGCTGAAAAAATACAAAATAACGAAATCCTTTTTTTTTTCTTAAATTCAAAATCATGAGAAACAGCAAGACCCTTACTCAGTAGGTATATTAAGTAGTCGGATATGCCACACAGAACTGGTTTTAATCACCAATAGTGACCCTGACTTACACTACACATAAGCGTGAAGAACTCCATATCGAATCAAATTTATATGAAAATGAAGAAGCCTGGCACTTAATGACAACACATTATAACTAACTATACTTAGTGACTACACGAAGTACCTACCTACCTACACCAACAACCATCCAAATAGGTAGAAAAAAAAACCAAATAAACAACGTTACGACGACGTATAGTTAACAATATCTATTAATAAGCTTAATGATAACATAAAACCGAATAAACTATGATTTTTCCATAATTTTTAATTTACTAACTGCCGCGCTCAGAGACGTCAATTAATTTTTAAGTTTGATTAAAGTTGCTGCGTTTTTTTTTTTGGATGGACCTACGTAGTTAGCCTCTGACGGCTTTGACTACTTCATCGGAGAGAGGGCGAGCTCCTGAGGGGAGCGTCTTATTGTATTGCTATAAGTAACAAAAAAAGTGACAGCAGCAACTTTAATCAATCTTAAAAGTTAATTAATGTCTCTGAGTGCGACCGATATTAAATTATTTCAATTTCAACTGTTTTTTTCCTGGAAAGTACGTACCTACCTACTCGTTACGCACGAAGGTGTTTGCTCCCATTTTATATTAAGTACCTACCTAGGTAGTAGGTAGGTTCCTACTTTCTATCTAAATAGGGAGTAACGTAAATTGTTATACATACATATATTATGTGTAAATGTAATGGGACCACTTACCTATTACTTGAAGGGTGCCTAACGGGTCGCCCAGTATAAACTGACACGTACTAAGTATGTACTCTCGTAGTGAGTGTCAGCTTAAACACGACTATTTCATTTTTTTGGTAATGTAACAACAAATTAACGGTTTTCGGATTTTAACCTTTACTTGTTCTATAAGACATTGCTTCTTGCCAAATTTTTTATTTTGATTTCCTTGAGATTCCCTTGAATATGCGGCATAAACGGCCGTATCTTTTGATTGCGTTGACTTAGATCTTTGATTTCTTCACAGCTCCTAGGGAAAACTTGGAAAAACAGGGAGGGAGGGAGTCCGACTCACACTTGACTGGCTTTTTGTATAAGTAACATTAACTGCCGCACTCAGAGACGTCAATTAAGTTTTAAGTTTCATTAAAGTAGCTGCTGTCACTTTCTTTGCTATAGCAATAGAATAAGACGCAGCAACTTTAATGAAACTTAAAACTTAATTGACGTCTCTGAGTGCGGCAGTAATAGTATTTTTACTCTATGATTAGGTACTTAATTGCAGCATTAAGACCTTAAATAAATCCTTAAATAAGACCTTAAGAAAATAAAAATAGTTAGTAACCAATCTCGTCTAGTTACACTGTTATTATTTCATAAATAATATCACAATCGAAATCACCTTGCATCCATTCTCACAAACCATCTCTCCTTACTTCAATAACTTTATCGTTGAATCCGTTGTAAATACCTAGATTAAATCGATCGATTTTAAAAATGTGGTATCAAAATCCGCATTGGAAGGAAAATAATTACGATAAAAACTCGAAATCGTTCGTTACTAGGCTAGCACAGGGAGGCGTGGCTGTGACGTAAACGCCTGAAATGTTGTATAACAAATTTAAACATTTCACGTCATTCATTATCCCCTTATATAATTTGAAGGTCTCGCAACTAGATTACAAATGAACATAACACCCACTTTTGTCAATAACAAAATACCTAACAAGTACAACGGCAGAGCGGTCACGTTTCACTCCAAGAATCAGTAGGTGTTGACATCATCCTGCTAACAAACAAGATATTCGAATGTGATAAGCTGATAAGACACCACAATTTTGGGTCTTGAAAACATAACAGGCATTTCGAATACAGTTAGACGTTTCTTATCGTGCTATAAAGATATGCCCTGATCAGTCGCGCCTCAGTCGCCATCCGCAATCAAGCAGCAAATTGATACGAACAAATCGTCACAACACTCCGAACTAGCTGTTATGAAATAGCTTTTCCACGCAGCGTTTTTTGCGAATGTCTAATGAACCTACCGGCTATTTTTATCTTCTAGGAAATATGCCAACCAGAACATTCCTCTACGTGGGTTGCTTTTTGAATATGATTGTTCTGTGTGGCTTGTACCAATAGACATTTTATAGGTTGATTTAACTGTTAGGTAGGTATTCGTTGAAAAATATGACACGGTTATTTCTTACTCTTACAAAATCTTACAATCCGATTCCTTACAGCTTTTCTGACTGTGCAATAATGTCATCAATTAGTCCAGAAAATGTATACATTATCCAGCATCCAAAAATGGCGAATACCCGTCCTTTTGCAAGGTAGTTAACTTACAAACAGGCACGTGTTCTATTAAGTAAAGATTTTTAATCTTGACAATAATTTTTGACAAGTTATAACACTTCAGAAAAATTTCACTCAATAATCTGGTAGTAAGCGTATATAACACACCTAACACTTCAATAAACAAAACAATGTTTATGATTAGGAGTCTAATTTTACTAATTGTCCAACTGTTCTCGTAGGCAATGGAACTAATTGTAATGCCAATGAAACGTATTTTGTTACAGCACGTTGTTGTGACTGTTTTGTGTCATGCTATGCCACAACATGAAGTCAACTGGTAATTCTTTACAAAACCATGAATAGTTTTATTGACTTTCTGCCCGTTCACCTGCAGTGGGATTTAAACTATTATGTGCATCACTCCGTTACAGTTCAAAGTCAGGTATTCGACAATGGCCCGCTTAACCTAAAATATAAGACGAAGTTGAGCCCAAGTCGTAATGATCGTTGGACGATCGTTTTATGCGCGCTATTATAGTTCGTGTTTTTTCTCGATTTGTCTTATCAATAAGTTAACACAGGGGCAACGGCTAATATGGAAAGGTAGCGTGGTACCGAGTGCAAAGGTGCCTGCTGAAAACCAGCGCTGTGCAGACGCAAATGCTGAGCTGGCTCCTTTTGCCACAATTTCTGTTATTTTAGCCTTGCAATTATTATAATTCTATTGTAACTTTTTCTGTAATTCTTTATAACAAATGTGTGGCAATAAAATCCTATTCTATTCTATAAAAGTGAACTGGACCCAATACAGCTCCTTAGGGTACGCCCCCGCGTTATCATGTTTTTTTGTGGACTGACTTTTCAAATCAAATCAAATCAAATACATTTATTAATTCAGATTTCTCCATATGTTGTTAGTAACAGTTGTGATCTAATAACTATACTTATAATTTATGATAGTAAGAGGTAAATAATAAATTAACTTTAAAATTAAATTTGATAATATTTAGACACTCTCCTTGTCTATTTTCAAGTGTACGAAAGGAAAAGGGCTTAATTTATGTGACAGATATGCTTTACTTGACGATTGTGATACAGGCGGTAAAAATGCTCTGGCCTTACGTATATAATGCCAAGAAAAATGTGATATCAATATCGATGAATGAATGGTATGTTGTAACGAAAGTCAAATCTACACAGGTACAAACAAATATGCTCTTTGCTAGGGTACAAAACATTAAAGAATAGGCGGCTTTGGAAAAATGCTAAAACCTAACATTTGTAGTTCATATTTATTGCACAAAACCAACCTTGATGCTTCAGAAAACAGAACCAAACTTTGTTCCTTGGATCGAAAAATTAGCAATAACGACACATGCTGTGTTTATACAGTAGATCAATGTGCAATAACGCGTGTTTGGAATACACAGATGACGCAACGTAACCGCAACTGTTTATGCTTAGACGACGAACAATGCGTTATTTGTCACAAGATATTTTCTTAATTTAATGCTGCTGTCTTTGTGGCTATGGACCGTTCTTTTTGGTAACAATAGTGCTGTTCCACTATAGATAGCAAATGTTTTTCGAATTTTCATTAAGAATGTTGTTTCCACAGGTATCCGATTCTCCTTGGATGTCACCAGGGATGAAGTCAAGGCGTTGTCTGCCCTGATGACCTTTAAGTGCGCTTGCGTCGATGTGCCATTCGGTGGTGCTAAAGCCGGAATCAAGATCAACCCCAAGGCTTACTCCGAGCATGAACTGGAGAAGATCACGCGTCGGTTCACCCTTGAGCTGGCCAAGAAAGGATTTATTGGTGAGTTCTCTTTATATTCAAGTTTGGAGCGTTAACATACTGTACTTATAGAATAGATACACCGGAACATGGAAAATGAGATACAACGGCGTTTCATGTTGTGCATCCTACACACTTTAATCAGCTATGTGATTATTTCTTACGTGGATGGCTTTAATTCTAATAATCGAAAAATAATCATCACGATAGGTATTCAGCAGTATTTTTCAGCCTTTTATCTCTACACATTTTGAGCGTCGAATAGCGAATTTGATTTAGTTTTCCCGTGTTGCCCGGCCGGATAAACGGGCGTGGCCCATCTTGATAACAGCCCAATATCATCGATCACGAGTCACATTAAAATAAAAATCTGATTAGGTACTTCGACAATTGCTTCAAAACACTTGAATCATAAGCTTTATACATTATCTTTTCCGCATAAAGCGTCATGCTTACGAAATAATCTAAAAAGGATATTTATAGACTATCTATTTTATGATCTATAAACGCTAGGAGGCTAAGTGGGTAGGTAAGACTATTTTGAGGCATCGTGTCTTGCGTCATGTCAGGTCGCGTGTCCTACACGATTGCCACTTGCGAGTCATCTAATAGCAAAGTAAACATTGCAATGCGCTAGGGTAATCTTTTCTGGGTCAGTGTACCTAGCTGGGTCAAAAGTCAATAGCCTAGCCAATTGCATAATAGTGGACATTACCTATCTATTCACTGTCGACTAGCGACTAGCGACATTATTGTTAAGTTGGATTGGCAAAAAAAAGAACGTCTAATTTGCCATTCGCATTTTTGCAATTATTGACATTCATGAAAGATACGGTACATATTTAGTGAATATTATACGACATCGTACTTTTTGGGGTAATTTGTATTTATTTTACTGTCTGGTAGCTTAACGATTGGTACTGAGGCTAATTGAGAAAGGAAGATACAATAAAATACGACGTCGTATACTATTCACTACATGTACGCTATATAATATACGCCTATATAATGAAAGCCGCATGTTCATAATTTTATATCTCTAACGCATAACCTGTGGCATAAATTGATTGTGGTTGAATAGTTGTTTTAGGGCCGTATTAATAAACTCAACTGTGATTCCCGTTTCAAGATACGTCAAAGTCAACGTTAATCCATAGAAAACTGTCATTTTTGATGTGTCTTGTGACGGGGATCAGAATTGAGATGAGTTTATTAATACGGCCCTAAGAACGGAGTGGTGATGATGGTGATTATTGGAGATTAATAAAAATCAGCGAGCTCACACGATAGCTGTTTATTGTTCCAAAGCGCACGAGAGAAGGATTTTTTTAAAAACAGACAGTGTCATAGTAGGTCAAAAGAGAAAGTGTAACCACAAAACATAAAGCAGATGTGAAAGGTGACCATTCATCAAAATAGCAATAAAGCATTCCATACACGCATTATATCTACGTCGCTTTGAACGACATAAACCGTCAAATATTGAAAAGAGTCATCCGTATCTCTGTAACTTGAGTTAAAAGTAAACAGTGGTGTTTACTTTTAACGAACTCGTGAAGACTTCATTATAAGTAGTTGTCTAACGTCTAATATACCCTATATTAGACGTTTGACAACCTTCTAAAAGGCAAATACAGCTACATACACTTCAGCAAACAAATAGCATTTAAAAACTAAATGGCGACTGTAAATCTTTTTGGTCAGCCGATGTTTTGTTATCGGCAGGTTATCGAGGGATATTAAATTAACATTCGTTCGACTTTGATAATGTATTTGATTAGCTTATCTATCAGCTCCGCGTGACCGTGAATCTGTGAATTATCAGCCTAGCAACTCACAATAGCGCAAGAAAGAATAGGTAGGCTTAAGTTAATACGATAGCCTATTAGATATTACTTGAATTTTCTGATTAAGTTATGTATGAGTCCAGTTGGGTCCAATTGGATTCATTGGTCAAATACAAACATTTTAATTTTCATGGAATGGTATTATTAAAAAAAACTGAGTGACATTCGGAATCTTAACTCGTGAATCTTTGGGCCCCTTCCCATTTAGCGTCTTTCGAGTGTCGGCGTCCCCGCGACGCCTGCGGTTGGCGGGTAGCGGGGCGCTCCGCTACTCCGCTACGACGCTCGAAAGACGCTAAGTGGGAAGGAGCCCTAAGTCATTTAACATTTTATTACGATTTCTAGCCGTTTAAAACAGATCCAAGTCAGTAATCAATTTCATGTTTTACTTTAAAATATGTAGTTACTTAGGTACTGCTAGCTAGAGTTACCGGTGATCATTTGCGACGGTGATTGGTTCCCATCAGGCAATCTACTTGCACGTTTGCATTTAAATGAACGGCGTAGTAAAAAGCCATAAGCCAGTAGAAGGCACCATGGAATGTCTCGATAAGACCATGCTACTATGTTACATAATCCTACTCGATCCGTTCAAGAAGCTTTCTATTCAGTCCCAGGCAGTGAAAGAGGCATAGCTATCATGTCATACATCTCTGGCCCAATCCATTACCAGGAAATTGGGTAGTTTTGATCACGCTGATATTCAGTGAGATTCTATGTTCTAAGAAAGATTCTGCGTAGGTCCTCACCTAACCCGTGTACATTAAGAATTGATTGAAACTTGAATACACCAAACGCATCGCGTATGAAAGTATTAGTGAACCCGTGATGACGCGGTTAGCCTACTTGGTGGTTACCTACTCTGCGTACAAAGCTAACGGTCCCGGGGTCCGGGTATCGACAAATATCGGTGTGATGAGTGCGAATGCGAATATTTATTTCCGAATCTTGGATGTTTTCTGTCTATTTAACTATTTTATCGTTGTCTAATACTCATAGTACATTTAGTAGCTTACTGCCGCACTCAGAGACGTCAATAAATTTTTTAGTTTCATTAAAGTTGCTGCGTCTTATTCTATTTCTATAGCAAAGAAAGTGACAGCAGCTTTTTAATGAAACTTAAAACTTAATTGAGACGTCAATTGAGAGCGGCAGTTAGAACTTAATTTCGTTTAGTAAATTAGAGTGAGATTATTTAGGTGTCACCAGTCCTGAATGTGTAAAGCCAGCCTAACCTTCCTTTCCGCAGGGCCCGGCGTGGACGTGCCAGCGCCCGACATGGGCACGGGCGAGCGCGAGATGTCGTGGATCGCCGACACCTACGCCAAGACCATCGGCTTCCAGGACATCAACGCGCACGCCTGCGTCACGGGGAAACCCATCAACCAGGTCAGTTATAACCTTATATGAAAACAAAAAGAGAAAGATACGTGACCGGCGCGCGGACTTGAGCACCTAAATATAGGCGCTGAGCGCCTATGTTTGAGTCGGTTGTCCGGCCGTCACCGATCTGTCAACACGTGCGACGTCGTCGTTATTGTGAGACATATGGCTGTCTCACTTACGCGCACGACGTTAGTCGATCAATTTATCTCTATTGCTCCTTAGTGCGTGTTTACAGATGTGTGTGTGGAATTTGCGAATGTAGGTGTCGCGGCACGCATTATGTCAGTGTCTTGTACGGCGATAACGTGTCTTCCCTTTTTGCTTTAGTCTAAGGGTTTTACCCTTAGGTTTTACCTATATGTTTTGTTATTATCGGTGTCATGAATTATAACCGCGATGGTTAAAAAAGTGTATTTGGGGAGATTTCTGCACCCATTAGCTTACGTAGAGTGCAACTTGTGTAAGCCGACTAAAAAAATACTTTTATAGATAATATTGTATTGCATTTGAACCAAATATAATGTAACATACAGTACCTACCTACTGAAAAACACTGAATGAAAATTGTAGTTGCCAGGTTGTTAGACAGGTGTTTTATCATTTACTTACCTGCATCCCGGTATCTTGATTTATTTTAGCCTTTATGATGATAAACATTTTGTACGTGTATTACATCGTATAATTCTTAATGAATCTGAATAATCCCCTAAATCCGACATAACGTAATAGATTGTATGATATCACCTCAATTCTGAACTATCGACGTTAAATGCTAACTCGATTTTGGTTGGAATTATGATTTTTCGAATACCAAAATCACTTTCCTTTTCTTTGTCATATGATAGAAAAAGAAAGCTAAAAATTATCTGACAGATATCAGTTTATGTTTCTAAAGTGTTGTCCTCGTCTGTGCAGGGAGGTATCCACGGCAGAGTTTCTGCCACGGGTAGGGGCGTGTTCCACGGACTTGAAAACTTCATCAACGAGGCCAACTACATGAGCATGATTGGTAAGTACCGATATAATCCTATTTAAAGGCCGATCGGAATATAGGCATGATTCGCTGCGCAGTAGCAAAATAACGGTATCACTGGAAAGAAGGCGGGGGGCGGGCGGTCTTTGCAGCCAACTTCAGATCGGCGAGAACTCAAGTTCGGCAAGTTTGGCGAGAACTCTAGCAACTACAGACAGTTTCCCAAACTCCAGTAGCCAAAAAAATAACTCTGTCTCAGTAAATGACGGCTATTCCCAGTTGTCCGCAACCCGTGGTCCACACTGCACCCTAGAAATTAGGTGTGGATAACTGGGAATAAAAATTCCTGCGAGGGTGTGGACAACTGGGAATCAAGACACGTCTCAAGACACGTCGAAGTAACGTCGTCATAGAAACCGTCGTTTATATCAGACGCATCTTCAAACTGCCATCTCAGCCAAGATCATTAATAAGGCCCTAATCTCTTTTTGTAGCTAAAGAAATGGGTTGATTACTTAGTAGGTACAGAAGATTAGTGTACACACATTTTTTTTTCGTTTTCTTAATACTAAATTTACGGCCGCACTCGGAGATTTCAATTAATTTTTAAGTTCGATTCAATGCTGCTTTGCATTGGTCACGTTCTTTGCTATAGCAATAGAATAAGACAACACGTCACTTTGACAAGCATTAAATTTAATTGACGTCTCTGAGTGCGGCCCTTTATGATCTACTGAAATTAATCGTTTAATCTTTCATCTGTAGACCAATGATTACAAAAACTATTATAAAGTAGTACTTACACAAGTTTGCATTGTTTTCACATAGATTGCGATCGTAGCCCAGCCCCAGAGATGAGTCAGACTTGTTATTTAATAGAACTAGTAACTAATAATTGTTTTATTTGCTTAATCACAGATAGTATGATACTGTTATTATAACTTACCTTCTTCCAAGGTCAAATAAAAGTTCATAAGCAGCCTAGCGGTCAGCAAAGGCTATCATCAGCGTTTTTTGTAATGTTGTTTAAAAAGTCAAACTCACGTAAAGTAAAACTATAAAAAAAATTGTCAAGGTTAAGTAAACAAAATAATTATTTCATATTAAGGTGTGATATTGCTCTTATCTATCTCCTTATCAGTGTACATGGTCCACGAGCGGAGTTTATATAATATTTTTGAATTATTTAAATTATTATTTCGTTTTACAAATGCAAGAGGTCGCTTAGCCTCTCATAACTAATTTTAGAAGAAAATGAATATGTACATAACAAGCACGCTATGACGTAAATAATTCCAAACAAATCTGGACATCAGAGCCAACTAGCTCTCAAGTCACGTCAAAATCAACATCAAGTTATAGAAATCATTTATGACGCGTCTGCGACGGTCATCTCAATCATTTTATTAGAACCCGTAATAATAAATAGAATCGGTACACAGGTAATCGATCCTATCTCAGGGTCAGAGTGAGTACTGTTGTTCCTGTACAGGCACGACGCCGGGCTGGGGCGGCAAGACGTTCATCGTGCAGGGCTTCGGCAACGTGGGGCTGCACACGTGCCGCTACCTTGTGCGCGCCGGCGCCACCTGCATCGGCGTCATCGAGCACGACGGCGCCATCCACAACCCCGACGGTATCGACCCCAAGGTGAGCACGATACAACAACGGTATGCCTTGACAAGGGGGTCTTTTTAAATCCCATTCAATGACTAAAACACACCAAAGTGACTGAATTCACTGACCTCACACCGGTGACTGAAATTATCAATATTCTCACGTACTCTTGCGTTAATTAACGTTCATTATTACTTATAATATCAATGATTCAAAAATTTAAGCACACAGAAGTGCTAAATACCATAAATTTCGGGTACCGGGCGTTTTCCTTTGGTGTTGTGGGCTGGTCCAAAAATTTCAGGTTGCTTGGTGAACTATGGAAAGGTCTATGCCTACTGGGAGCTTTTCTGAAGGATCGCATCTTTAAATCGATAGAAGAGCAAAGTCATCGACGCAGCCCATCGAATTAGCAAGGTGGAGTGGGCTGGCCATATAAACCGCAGAACTAACAACTGTTGGAGTTGTCTGTTCCTGAAATCCGCAGATATGAGCGCGCAACTCTAGCGAAAATGACACTTTTCGAGTTCAATATTTCCTAAACGGTCCCCTAAATCTATTGTAAATACGTAATAACATATCCATAATGATTTTTAAGAGCTATCACTCGATGTTATAATGTAAAAAAAAAATATTTTCTTTACATACCCGATTTTTTTTTATTCTAGATTTTATTTAACAACTTTGTCGGCGTAATTTAAATGTATAACTATACCAAATTTCAGCTTTGTAGTACTAAGAGTCCCTGCGTTAAACCGCGGACAGACAGACGGACGGATGGACAGACGGACATGGCGAAACTATAAAGGGTTCCTTGTTGACTACGGAACCCTAAAAACACTAGCCTTTCTCGCGTCTTCCTCCCCGCAGAAGCTGTGCGTCGCTATTTCTTCGGGAACTGTGTGATGTTCCGGTGTGGTCCCCTATCCTACCTCTTTCTCGGTTTACATCCGTCGGTTGAATCATTGAACCGCTATTTGAAACATTTACATTTTTAGTAAGTAGGAGTTAGGTGTGATCCGCTCTTGTTTCTGGAATATGTTACTAAACTATGTATTCTCAAATATAGCATGAAAGTATCTCGTGAAGGTCGCCGACCATGGTTGTAATGCAACGCCCACGTAACTGTTTAATTTTCAGCTGTTTGCTATGAGATAATGTTATCTGTGCTGACAGTTTCACTGGTACAATTGGTGATAAAATACAATTACCTAGTTAGATAACATTTACCGGGACATGTCTTTATATTAGGTAACGTAGGTAACTATCTAAAAAGTAACAATGGGTAATTATTTCATTCACGAAGTTAGTGAAGTTATTACTTATACAATATCATGTGACAAAAAACATTACATTTTATATTTGTTTTACATTGGTCATATAAGTATAATCATATAATGCTGGACCACACTAACGGGAAACGCCGATAAAAATCAACGTCTATCGCCTTATGCATACTACGCACAAGGCGATGGACGTTGATTTTTAACGGCGTTTGCCGTTAGTGTGGCCCCAGCATAAGTATTCATATTCATATTCATTTATTGCATCCATGGTATTTACAGTAGAGCTCGGAATGGCACATTACACAGTCTTATAGCGGTATTTTTTAGTAATGTTTTGAAGAAGTGATAAAAAAGATAAGACAAACAACAATCAATGTCAAAGTCACATGCGAATTAATAAGTTCTTATTTTGGTTTATATTCCAACGGTACACCACTACATACACCGTTCCGAGCTCTATAACGTCTATAACGTTTTTGGTAATTTTTCGGTATTTTACCATGGCGAAGCAAAAAGGTGGATTTGAAAGCGTTAGAAAATGACAAAGCACACTTATACTAAAGTAACTTGGTTTATTGTTCATTCGTGAATCAATTTAATATTGTATAGTCGTCCCTGAAACTGGTTGTAACCGGAAACGTGGTCACGTGATATTTGACATCCCCCCAGGCCCTGGAGGACTACCGCATCGACAACGGCACGGTGGTCGGGTTCCCGGGCGCGCGGCCCTACGAGGGCGAGGACATGCTGTTCGAGAAGTGCGACATCCTCGTGCCCGCCGCCGTCGAGCAGGTCATCCACAAGGGGAACGCGCACAAGATCCAAGCCAAGGTAATGCTGGCTTACTACTGCCATCCAAAAGAAAAAGGCAGTATAAGAGTACGAAGTCCTTTAGCGTATACTACCTTTTTACTTTGGACGGCAGGCTAGGTCCGTTAGTTTTTAGCGCGTAGTATTTGGCGCGTTAGTTTTTATTGTTATTTTATTATTTTTTCCTACGTTAAATTATGGTTATCGAATATTCCTAGGCAAAGAGTTAGGTACAATATTAAGAAGACAAAAAGTGGCAAAATAAATGAAAGTGTTCTTGTAGTTTTTCTTTCATTTATCTAGGTAAGTAGGGGAAGTACGGACAAAATGACAGGGTTTTTCGATTTTGAATCATATTTCTGTATTTAACGTAATTATCATTAACATAAAGTTTTATTGAAATAGGAATCATGTTACCATTTATATTATTATTAATTGTAAGGTATCACAAAAACCATTTTGTCCATATAGTATGGACAAAATGACATATAAAGAAAGGACATCATGTTTAAGAACACAATTCATAAATAAATTATTTGGTCGTCTTTGGAACATCAGCACATGAAGCATGAACCCAACGAAAACAAGTCATACGTCGTAACCAGCCTGAGGAACATCAAATATATGTTTCTGCGGCCAACTTCCATCCCATTTAATTTTACTTCCATGCTTCAATAGCTTTTTCCATGGATTCTTAGCTCCAAGACTGCCGATTAGTTTTCTTTCATAGTTCCACGACATGTCACCTGAATAAAAATAGACTTTAGTTAACAGAAACTTTATTTACAAAATGACATATACTACGGACAAAAGGATAGGACCATGTCGTTTTGTCCAGAGTATAGGTATGTCGTTTTGTCCAAGTGTATACAAGAACCATAAAAAAATCACATTTTATTAAAATAAATGATAATCGCAATAAAATCAATTTAAATCACAAGGTCATATCATAATTCATCTATTTTAATGTATAAAATCACGAATAACAGCATAAAACTTAACAAAAAACAGAAGAAATCCATTTAAAAAATAAATTTTTGTGGTCACGAAATACGTTCACACACGTTACACCGGTACGACTGAGCCAATGGCGCTGGGCGTCTCGCAGGATTGTAGACGAGGCTGACAGCACGTGTTGCGATGACAGACACCGCGCTACAGCCCGCCAGTTTCGAAATAAACCCGGGGTGTCATTTTGTCCGTATTTCCCCTACTTCATCTAATTACTGCATTGCGATAAAAAATCACCGCCAGATTTAAGCGAGAGGTCTAAATTATTCCACTGTCTTTTTTCCATCTTAAGTCTAAAGTAAAATAATGTAATACGCAACTCTAGAAAATGTCTTATACAAACATCTCGACGGTAGGGCGACTGCTGGACTTGTACAGTCAGCGCTGCCTCGCCTTCGGCTCTGTCTTGTAACGCATACCCACCCAGCAACTGCTTGCTTTCAATGCACAATAACTACTAATCATATTTTAGAGTAAATATGTATGTGTCTACAGATCATCGCGGAAGCCGCCAACGGGCCCACGACGCCGGCGGCCGACAAGATCCTGATCGACCGCAACATCCTGGTGATCCCCGACCTGTACATCAACGCGGGCGGCGTCACCGTCTCCTTCTTCGAGTGGCTCAAGAACCTCAACCACGTCTCCTACGGCCGCCTCACCTTCAAGTACGAGCGGGAGTCCAACCACCATCTGCTCGGTGAGTACAGAACTAGCATTGACGCTTACATTTGACGATACGACCAGTTTAGTTAAGCCCGTCTCAAAATAAGGTCTAAGTAAAGTCACAACACGGGATTGTTGAGCTACCATAGAACCCTGTCATAACACAACCCTGTTCACAACATGAAACAACGTCAAGTCACGCAAAATAAATTATGTCAAAATTTACCGTCTACTTTCTGTGAGAGGGTTCTATAGTGGCTCAACAATCCCGTGTTGTAACTGTACCTACTTACCACGATTAAATAAACTTCAAGTTAACTAAGTATTTTCTCGCTTGTCGCTCAGCGCGTCTCTTTTGTTATTAACTAGATAGAGAAGGATATAGTGAGCGACATGTACTAGCCGCTCTGATGCGTCTTTAGACGGGCATCACATGTTGCAAATTTTATAGAGGGGGGAAAACACAATTTTTGCAACTTTTGGAACGATTATTTCTGAAAATATACACTTAATAAAAAAAATGCTAAGAAATTACAACATGTTTTCAAAAGAACTGTCGAAAAAAGTGCCCACGTTGATGTCGCCTGAAATTTTTTTTTTTCAGTTTCTGGTACATGTATAACGTGCCCCCCCTAGAAATATTTATTTCTATTATTTAACTACAAAACTAAGTAGCGGATTATACGAGACATCTTTACTCCAAATTTCATCAATATACATCTTGTAGTTTTTGAGTAAAATACCTGTGACATACGGACGGACGGACATGACGAAACTATAAGGGTTCCGTTTTAGCCATTTTGGCTTCGGAACCGTTTAGGGTTCTAGAATGTAGGATTGAAAAAATTTAGTAATTTGATTATAACAATGGGGTGTCATTATGAAAGGGCTTAATCTGCACATTTCAAAACACTACAAAAAATTCTAATTTTAATATGAACTTAAAATGCTATGATCCGTTTTTGTTACTTGACATTTTGTTAGAATGGCTCTTGACTTTTTTCCCCATTTTTTACCACGAAAAATAAACTTTTTATACGATCAATACTAACGGCTAGTATGCGGCTAGTACCAAAAGAGGCTAGTTGATTTCACCTTGAGAGCAGTCGATACGCTATCGAATCACTCGAATTGCTCATAAATTAACTGTAAAAAAATAGCGTCTTAATATGTTATGAACTTCAAACTCCAGCCGGAGTGAACCGGATCCTACCTAGCACCGGCTAGTAGGTACGGTTTTGAATCCTTACAACGTGGACCGAGGAAACGGGTGGGTGCGAGCAGCACAGACCATGGTGAAGATCTTTGGGAAGGCCTATGTTCAGCAATGAACGTTTCGGGGGACATAATGATATAATGATGACGATGACTTGTTTTGTTTCCAGAATCGGTGCAGGAGTCTCTGGAGCGGCGCTTCGGGCGCGTGGGCGGGCGCATTCCGGTCACGCCCTCCGAGTCCTTCCAGAAGAGGATCCACGGCGCCTCCGAGAAGGACATCGTGCACTCCGGCCTCGACTACACCATGGAGCGCTCTGCCAGGGTAACAACCACACCTGTTTCGTAATATGTACCGCAGTGAGCAGGGAAGTGTGCAGGAGATAGGCCAGCGCCAGTTTTTTCAACGGGTCACTTCTCATGCACCTGCAGCTGCTATTCGCGCTGCTGGGCGCTCCGGTAGGTTAGGAGCTGCATGTAGACGCTCACTGCCCTCTGAAGACTTACTGCCGGCAGTGCGAGTAGCAGCGGCAGTGGCTGCGTGTAAACACGACAAACGGCCTTTGGGTTTAACCTTAACTCGAGCCTAACCTATCTTTATTATTGAGTAATAAATAAGCCATTTTGTTTTCCATTAGGCTATCATGAAGACCGCCATGAAGTTCAACCTGGGCCTGGATCTGCGAACAGCGGCGTACGCCAACTCCATCGAGAAAATCGTAACCACGTACGCGGACGCCGGCCTCGCCTTCTAAACCTACTCGACTAAAGTAATATATGCATTTTTAGACCTCCCTAGGCACTCGTGTTAAGATGAGACGTTATATTCACAGTATTTTTGTCGTCAATGAAATCATCGCTTTTTTATTTTAATGTAAGTGAACCGTTGTTAATCATAAGTGAAGATTTAATTTGTAATTTTTACTTATTGTATTGTCTTGAATTTTCTGAAATAAAATATTATTTACGATTGTTTACGTTTTAAATTATGGCGTTACTGCATTATTTACCTAAGTTCCCATGTAAAAAAACCGGGCAAGAGCATGTCGGGCCAAGCTCAGTGTAGGGTTCCGTCACCATTACCCCAAATACAAAAAACTACGAAAGCACCGAACTATGAAGCAATTTCTAACGAAAAGATAAACTGGATTGAGAGACAAACTAACTTTGCCGTTGGATAACTGTTGTCCCCATACATCAACATATGTCGCTGTCAGTTTACCAACAGCAAAGTTAAGTTTGTGCCTTTGTTTTTTTTTTTTTAATAGAACTACACGGTTTTTGAATTTTTGAGGTTTTTTTGACCGAGAATTACTCGGACCAGGGTCCATCCTTCCACACAACAATGAACGAAAAACAACGGAAAACGTAACAATGAGCAACCTAACAACAATAGAAAACGTAACAACAATAAAAATGTAACAGAACAGTCACTGGAAAACGACTACGGGATCACGGGAGCATTCAATCTAGAATGTTCAGTGAAGCGAGTGATGTCTCACGTAAAGCGGCCCGCGACTTCATGAACCAGGTGTATCGAGACAGTGATACCTGTGCAATAAATAAATTATGCATACGAAAACAGTATTCTCTCTTTAAATTAATATAACAAAGAGTTTATGTCAAAATAAAGTTTGGCATCAACAAATTAAATTATTTTATCTTGATTATAATATGCATTTTATTTATACAAAGTCGATTTCTTAAAAATGTTTTGAGTATAAATATCCCGAATTTTTAAATTTTTTTTCGTTAACGGCAACACCTTTGTTTACATTTTTTCCGTGAGATTAAAAATCCGATTATAGGTTTTGATTCCCTTGTAAGTGTCAAAATATGCGGCTCATACGACCGTATCTTTTGATTGTGTTGAAGTTTGATTTCTTGACTTTGACTTTGGAGGTACAGTCACACCACGGGATTGTTGAGCCACCATAGAACCCTGTCACAATGACAGCGTCAAATCACGCAAAAGAAATTAAGTCAAAATTTACCGTCGACTTTCTGTGAGAGGGTTCTATAGTGGCTCAACAATCCCGTGTTGTGACTGTACCTACCTTCACTGACATCAATTGACATAGGTACCGCGGGCCATTTGACGTCGTGACAACATGAAGGATAATACTTTCTAAGTCGTTATTAATGCGGTCAAACTTACGTCTTTTGTTGTTTCTAATAGTACGGTATCCATGCAAGTACTTATACTGTGTCAAAATCTCAAGAACTAGGCCTGGCAAAAAAATCGAGCAATAAAATGAGGGCGCTGTTCGGAATGAAATTGGCAACATGATCCAAGGTTTACTCTTACCTGTTCTGGTTGCCATTTGAAAATATTGTAGTTCTAGCTGCCACCACACGCTCGAATATTTGCCAGGCTACCTATGTATTAATCAATATTCATAACCCTACCTTATTTATAACTGACATCAAAAAAAGAGCTGGTTTTCAATTCGGTTGTATTTCTTTATCTGTCCGATAATTGTCCCTGATGAAATCATCAAGGGATAATTTGGAACGTAGCCAATTACGTGTAGCTGTACACCATACGAACTGTCATTGACTTGACACCATCGAACAGAGTACTAACGCTTCTGAGAATTACCAATAAATCGTAAAATGTTAAGTAAACTTATCTTTCTTAGCCTTTTAGGCGCGTTATTTAGTGGAATTGATTCAAAAAGTGTTGAACTAACATTTGAATTACCAGATAATGCAGTAGAATGCTTTTATCAGCATATAGAAAACAATACGTCTGCATCTTTAGAATATCAGGTAAATGGAGTAATTATTCGTAGTATTTGTCTAGAGATCTTTTATGTTCATTATTATACAAATAAAAATCATTCTAACTAGTGACTGCTTGTTCAGTAAATGTAGATCATAAGCATTATATCCGCACCGTACTCGGCAAATCAACGGATATGCCGACACATAATTTTCCGGTCGAGGTATAGGAAATGTTTAACCTAACCTAACCGACTTCTAAGTCCTGCGTCCCCTTTCCTATACGCTAACCAATTCTCCTGTTCAGATGAACAGCTGTAGTATCATGTTGTATTTTTCCGATAGGTAATTACTGGTGGCCAATATGACGTAGATGTTAAAGTAGAGGGGCCCAACAAGCAGATCATATATCAACAACAGAAGATGCAATATGACTCCCACCAGTTTACATCTACCCAAACAGGTGAGAATTATTTCTAAATATTTAATTTTTTAAGTAATTCTAATAAAATGTTTCATTGTTAATTACATTAATGGCTAAGTACCAATTTCACCATACGATGTTAAAGTTAATCAACTGTTAGGTCATTGAATGTATGACCTAACAGTCGATTAACATTTAACATTGATTGGTGAAACTAGTACTTATTCTTCAAGCGTTTCAACTGCCGTCATTCTCGTGGCAGCATTAATGTTAAAATTCCTGTAGCTTTGGATAGCATTTTCAGTTGAATTTTGTAGAAGTCAGGGCACTCTACAATATAACTGGAAATAGCATCCAAAGCTACAGGAATTTTGACATTAATGTAGCCACTGTTGAAATGCTCGAAGAATAATGTTCTATCTTCAAGATGTTGCCTGTCAGCTATGAGTATACTCATATTTTTATACTATAAGTATATATGTATATGGCGGGCAATGTGTTAATTTAACCCTTGTTGTAATTAGTGAATAAGTACTTTCAAACCTTAATAACTTTAATATTTTATTTGTTTCTTTTAGGTATTTATAAGGTGTGCTTCAGCAATGAGTTCAGTACATTCTCGCACAAGCTTGTGTATATGGAACTGAATGTAGGCCCTGAGCAGCCTCTACCTGGGATTGGGGACCATGCCACTGTTCTCACTCAGGTAACCAATCAATTTGATACAAGAAATTTTATTTGAACAAGTGTGTTTAATTAACATTGTATTTGTCATGCTGTATGTAGCAACTTGACCTTTAGAATGCCACAGCCAAATCCAATTTTACATGTCTCAAATGGTACATCATCATATTATTATGCTGACATAAATTGTATGAAGCTTAGACCAACTCATTAACAGTTGGGCATCTGCAGTACTCATTGTCAGGCACTAGCCATGTTTATTATTACACTCAAACATATTTATAATCATTGTTACTTGTCTTTTTATGTAAACAAATATCTAATTTATCGTAATGACATCAACACCCCAACCGAAAAAGACATTTGCAAAAACCCCAACTGAATAAAAATTAAAAATTTGCAAATACATGTTTATTTGGTTGGGGTGTTGACATGTCTATTGTAAGGATAAAACAACACTTAGGCCTCGTTTACGGAGACGCGGGGCGTCGCGCGTTGCGTTGGGCGGCGCGGCCCGCACTTAATTCAAACATATGGCGTTGTATAAGTGCGTTTACGGAGAAGCGGGTTTTCACGCGTTTGCTTGAAATGGAGCGTATTTTGTGGCGGAGCCCGCGGATGGCAACGCCGCGTCGCACGCGGCGTTTATCGCTGCGGCGCACGCAGCGGCAATTCTCGATGAAGCGATGCCCGCGACGGGAACCTTCTGCCAGTCTAATTTGGAAATCCCACAACGCAGACGTATCACTGTCGCAATGGAGTACGATATAATCGACTTTTTTTTAGAAGAAAATTGTATGTTAAAAAGTGAATTATTTATTATAAGAAGTGGCCCAGTGTTTACAGCAACGGAACATGAGAAGTTGGGAGAATATGCAACTCTTTATAGGTCAATAAGAGAAATAGGTTATGATGTATTTCATGGTTATACACGGATGTCTACTACAACTTTTGATTATATACTAAACATTATAGGTCGGTATATTACGATATATTTTAGTATATTTCGGGCAAACAGAGGGTGTTCCTTTTTCAACACTCTTCGTAACCGAAATGTACACATTACCGTCACTCAATTTAACGACTAAGTCCCTAAAACGTCGAAATTACTTGACTCTTGTTGGTTTTACCTTGTCGTCCATACAATGATACACTCTATGTAGCATCACTCCCACTCAATAACGACTTCAATACGTCAAGCAATAAACAGTACTTTCTAAGTTGCCGAAATTAATAAGAACTGCAGCTGTGTACGTTCTTCTGCTTATTATTTTATTGCTTTATTGTCTAGCCTAGTATTTACCTCGACACTTTCGGCATCAAACGTACCGAAGATTCTGAGAAATTCGTTATTTTGTTTATTGTGATTACCTTGCACGTGTTTACCTCGGCTGTTATACCTGCTGCAAACCAAATTGGCACACCGTCGTTAGGTTATTATGCATTATCTATACGTTATCATATTTTATACTTTATTAGTAAATAATTCATATAAAGTATAATGGTAAAATAATATTGATTGTTCTTCAATCCATTTCACGGCAACTCTCAATAACGCCATATAATGCGCAGTCCCTTCAGTGTCGCTATTATATGTATATAGAGTTTGCACTGTATATCGTTCGTTCAAATAGTGTGCAGTACACCCACACACTGCTATAGAAACCATACATATAATATTATCTGAATAGCCCATTATTTAATAATTTAATATAAGATACATATTTCACATTCATTTTTATAATAAATTACCCGACGTAGTTTTAGAGTTACCCCTTCCAGCACTTAAAAATTACTTGAAAAAGTCGTTGATGTCAAAGGCGTACTATAGGGTCGAGGACTATCTAACGGACAAAAATGCTTGGCCTAAACCAGAAAATTAACTAATGTTTAATGTTCAATAGCTTACCTACTACTCGTACATACCTCATAAAAATCATGTAAACGCTGTATCTTGTCTAGGGGACACGGTTTATGTAGGAAGACATGTCAAAACTGTTTTGTGTGATATATATATATATATAAATTTTCTCGTAGTCATTCTGACATGTTTTCCTGCAAAACTACGCAGATATTTAATATTATTTTTACAGTTTTATATAATGCTAGAATAAGTAGTGACATTGTTATATTTTTTATTAAAAAAATGACTAACTGTTGAGTTTCTTGCGGCGCTTCTTCTCAGCAGTGGTCTCCTCTTGGGAAGCGCTGGTAGATTTTGACGTGTAAAATATATTTTGGTATCTTTGTCGTGTGTGGTGCTTAGCTATAATATAATATATATTTTGGTATATTAATATATATTATTATAGCTCTATGTGTGTGACGCGACTGAGGATCCGCGGCGCCCGCCGCCGCGGGCGCCGCGGCGGGCGCCGCGGCGGGCACCGCCACTTTTCCCGTCTCGCATCTCTATGATCAACATCGTATATTGCCATATGTTTGTGTTTGCGCGTGCGATGACGCGGGCCGCTGCACGCACCGCCTGTCTATAAACGGAAAAAACGTCCCACGCGCCGCGAGACGCCACGCCGCACGCGACGCGCGACGCGCCGCGTCTCCGTAAACGAGGCCTTAACTTGATTTCCTCTTGACTGCAATTGCTTCATTTGGAAAATAGCCAGATAAGACTCTTAAAAAAATTTGGTAAAATCTTTTCGACTACACTTTTTCCACATTTTCTTCTTTAACAGAGTCAAAATTAGTTATTTTTCCTATATAAGTAAATTCATAACAAGGAATATAATATTTAAATAAATAAGTTTCAGTATCATCTACATAATTGAATTACATAAATAAAGGTCAAATTCGCAAATTTCTAATCCTAATAGGGAAAAATCGGTGTTTTTCAAATAGTATTTAATTTAATTTAATAGATATGGGTGTGCATTACCATATTATGATGGGACCTCCCTCCCATCTCTATTTACAACAACTTATAAAATCGTATTGTTCCAGCTTGAAGCATCAGCGGAAGAAATCCATTCAGGACTGAACAAAATCATTGATCACCAAACTCACCACAGACTGCGAGAGGCTCAAAGCCGTAAGAGGGCCGAGGACCTCAATGAGAGGGTCTTCAATTGGTCCATGATTGAAACAGTCGCTATCATGGTTGTCACATTCGGCCAAGTCATGATTTTGAAAAACTTCTTCAGTGACAGACCAACTTCATACAATCGATTGTAAATTTAGGAAATCCTAGAATATTAACTAATATATTTTGATTTGGTTATTTTTTGTTTTAATGAAGAACCCATTTTTAAAAGAAACCAATATATGTAAGATATTTATTTATTATACAAGGAGTTACAAAGTAAAGAGTAAGTAATTGTTACAAATATATAATTATCACAAACACATGTAGTGAAGACGCTAAACAGTAAGTACACATTCAGGTTACAATATTGTGTACCTACTTAATTTTCATGGAGGCTCAAAAGTCAATAACTTAGGTTAGGAACAAAGTTTTATGTAAGTATAGATTTTGTTTTGAAATCACTGCTAATAGCATAGGCAATCTCTGTGTAAGTATAGAACTTCTGAATTTTAAATAAAAAAGTAGGTAGTGTTGCTAAGTAATTTGCTACAGCATGGGCCCCCAATTTCTGTGCCACTCATGAAAATGCTAATAAAGTTTCATCTCTTGACAAATGGGTTGAGTTCAAAAAGTTGTGCATAATTATCAAATAGTTAAGCACTATGATATATTAATATAGACGCGGCTTTAGTGCCAACCGATCACTCGTGAGGAACGCATACGTCCTGCCACGCAAAAAAAAACCAAATGCATCGTAAAACGTGCCGTCCTGCGTTTATAAACAATGTGCCACGACATAAAATAACAATTTAGTTTCATTTCATTCGTAAATACCTACCAATAAATTATTTTTTACGCTACAATTGGTAACAGGCAACACTATCATTTTGACGTGTGCCATCTTTTAAGGTAGAATTGTATGAGTGTAACGCTTCTATACCTGAATTATTATACCCACGGAAAAGATGTAAACAAAGGTGTTGCCGTTAACGAAAAACATTTGAAGCATTTGCACATTTATAAGAAATCGACTTTCTATAAATAAACTGTATATTTCACAAGATAAATAATAATTTAATTTGTTAATGGCAAACTTTATTTTGGCATAAACTCTTTGTTATATTAATTTAAAGAGAATACTGTTTAACATTATTATTATTATCAAAAAATACATAATGGTGTTTCATTTCATTGATTTGTGCGATTTTAATTATTTCTCAAATTTATTTTGAATATCACAGTTCGAGCGAAATTATAACTTTAAATTATATTTCTCGCTGGCCCATACTTTGAGATCTCCTGAAATGTCACTTTGACAGTGACGTGACTTTGTTTACTTTTTTCCGTAGGAATAAAAATTCAGTTATAGGTATAGTATTTCATAAGTTATGTGTAGTTAACCATACAAACAACGAAGGCAAAAAAATTAGTTGTGCAACGAAATACTTCCTTAAAATTGTATGGCTACTTTTGTCACACAATGAAAATTTTAATTGAGAATTTAATTGCGTGAGTTAGCATGCCCAATTATTCGAACACCATCCAAATTATCATATATCAAGTGACTATCTTACACAAATTGTGCATTCATGTGACTTTAATTCAACTGGCATGTGAATAAGGGGCTTATCTTGGTGTGTCCTGTTGGTTACACTTCACCCCTATGGCCTACGGGATCTTTTGAGTAATTACCCCTTTTAAACACTCTTGTCCGTTGGCCCCAATAAATCAGAAACTTGGTATCATAAAAACAAAGTTTTTGTCTTTACAACTGTTGTCTATGCCATGTATTGGTCAAATCAATAAAAGATAATTTACAAACTTAAGAGTTATAATATCATAAGACTCCCTGAGACTAAATGAGGGTATAATAGTGAAACCAAATAACTTCAAAAATATTTTGTATACATGTATAAATCATATCATAACCTGCCTGACACTCCTAACAGCAGAATTTGGACTTCATAAAAAACTGACATTGTATTTGTGTAAAATAACCATCTAGTCTCAGGAAGCATGGAATAGCCTAATTTCATACAAATTATAAGGAAATTAAAATTAAAACAGTACTAATAATGCAAACACTCCATTAACCAAAGCACAAGGGTATGCAATTAGTGGCCTTTGTTCAGAATCCCCCGACATGGTGACAAAAAGCCTACTGGCTGACAAAGCTGACCAAATGACTGCCACCGCAGACAGAGAGAGCCCTATAGTGCCTTCTAAAGACAGGAATATACCTAACCCTGCTAGCACCACCATGGGCAACATACAATAACCCAGGACACTAGCAACACTGAGAAAGGTAAAAACACCTTCAGTGCGGCTCATAAGTGATAACAGTGAATACATTAATATTACTGACATAACTGAAAGACCATACACATAACCAAAGTGAGCTTTGTTTCCTGAAAGAAACAGACACACTGCTAATGCCAAGCAAAACGCTATTGGCCCAGCTATGTCAGTATCTTTTAATAAGAAATTGGCATCATCAGCCTTTGATTGACCATGGAAAGGATTTAAAACAGCCAATGTTTTTTCCAATATTCTGTCGGGGTATATTTCTAGTTCATCCATTAGAGGTGGTTCATCGAATTCCGTGGTTTCTGTGACTGGCTCGCCGGGTATGGGTGCGGGTTCGAACATGTTAGGGTTGTAGTACTGGTTGTTATTTGGAGGATATGCATTTGGCCCACTTTGGTCATATGAAAAGTCCTGGTTGTCAGTCGGGAAGCTCTGAAAGTCTAAAGATAAAATACATATTATGAGATATTGTTTTACTTTGTGAATTAATCTACTTATATTGTTTTTACACATTATACATACCCAAAGTTTGAGCTGGATCGCCGAAAGCGTTGGATGTATTAAAAGAGTAGTTCTGGCTGTTTTGGCCTTGCCAAGAATAATCGTTTGGGTTGTTGTAGGCCATTGCTACTTTAACCCAGCGGTGTAATTTATTCTTAAATATTCAATCTATATAGAAACCGTTTTCAGTTTTACACAGAAATGACAAGATATTACTGAAATGAGTTGTCAGTTATCTGTCAGTGTCAACATGAAATTATAAGTGTTTACAAAGTAAGTTAAGATTTGAAAAGCAATTGAGCAACTAGCCTTCCCCTTAATTTATACACATCATCATTTATAAATGCCACGTGAAGTGAGATCGAATATTGAGTATATATACCAGATGTAGGAGATGCCTTACGCACAATTTCCTAACCACAAAAGTCTGTCGTTTTTTGGGGGCGGCGAGATAACACACAATGTCATGTAAACCGCTCAACACACAAAATATGCAAAATTGCTCTTATAGCCATCGAAATATAATAAGTATGGAAGGGTAACCTCAAACAAAAACTACTGTAAAATTCATGGTGAAAAATAATACAATTTTACGCCATCTTTCTTCAATTTTGAGTTAAATATATTATTTTTAACTCCAACAGCCCTGTTATTTGGTTGAATTTCGTATCGCGACTATGATTAAAAAAAAATCGGATCAGATGCAAAGAGAGAGATAACAACTAAATTTTGCTGTGCTATACTGTGGCGGCTGGATTTCAGGGCGTTTCAACCGCCTGTCATCACCGTTTTCACCCATTAGGGCCTGGCCCCATGTCCACGGCACGGCGCCGTACGCCGTATAACGGCGCGGTGCCGCCACCGTGCGACGGTACGGCGTCACGGTGCCGTGTTCGGTGCGACGGCACGGCGCCGTGTGCGGCGCGCCGGCACGGTGCCGTGTGCGGTGCACGGCGCACCGCTCGGTAGTATTTGTTTTGCTGTTGCTTAGTACGCACGCGTTTGCAACAAGCATCGTTTCAAAAATACAGTTTTTATCTTGATATGGACCGCGAAAGACGTATTCTCCTGCTCCTACTGCTAAAACAAAAACTACCGAGTGGTGCGCCGTGCATCGGTGCGGTGCACCGCACACGGCACCGTGCCGGCGCACCATGATGCCGTGCCGTCGCACCGTGACGCCGTACCGTCGCACGGTGGCGGCACCGCGCCGTGGACATGTGGCCAGGCCCTTGCGGCGTTATAATTCTCCTACAAGATGGCACTTTTAGAAACAAACTGCAATGATTATTTATGGCATATTTTATTCCTTTAAATATTACTTTTAGTCATTGGATCTATTACGGCCCTAACAGACGATCGAACACGTCTGCTCCGAACCACGACCTTGGTACGGTCCGTACCTGTTCGATTGTGTGGGGAAAGGTCCGTCGTACATTATTATTACCTTGTCCGGCTATTCGAACTTACGGTCAGTAGTACGCTCGTCTGTACGGCGCACCGAACCGTACGCTGGTGTCATATGGCCGTATTTTTGTCTTTTAAGTTAGCCTTTTCTTTGTTATTAGAGGCCGTGTTATAGCGGCGATGGTGGCCACTAACTACTAAGGTGATTTTAGTTCATTTTGTAAAAATCATAGGCTCATGCCTATGATTACTAATGCGAGGCCTTCACACGCTCAGTAGCATAATACAAACAATTGGACGGTTCGATCGCCCGTTGCGCAGAGCACCGTACAGTACGGTGGTTCGGCGTGGATATGTTCGATCGTCTGTTAATACCCTTACACATGGAATGGTTTTATTTAAATATATACTGTAACGGGCGAGACCAGGAGGCCTCCTTTATATAAAAAAAGGGAAATATAAAATGGTGTTCATTATTATCACAATAACATATTTATCATTAAACAAGCATTAATATGTTTAAAATGGTACAAATATAAATAGTAAGTGTTGTTTGGAACAAATTGTTCCAAAAATGTGTACAAAATGTGGAAAAAGCCTTTTCGTAAAAGCGAAGGCATGAATGTTGCGAGACGTCAGTCCATATAAACGAATGTAAAAAACAATATGCTCAGGTACAATCAACTCTTACCTACAACTGTAAAAGTTATGACACCAAATTATTACTTAGCACTCTAAATAATATTTTATAACAAAATCAACATAACAACATGAAACATAAATTATTAGAAAATATAATAATAGTCACCCTTATAGAGAATGCTTCCAAGTTTTAAAAAATACAAGGCTTACTCGACATTACATTGAAATTTTAATACTGTTGGTTGGTTAATGAATGATAATGTTGGTTCGAGTAAGGATGTATTTCAGGAGAAGACGTGAGGCAGTTCCAGCCAGCACCCCCGCCTCACGCCCCCGCGCGCACCCACTGAGTACCTTAGTTACCACTCAGGACACGAATGGCCGTATTAATAAACTCATCTCGACTGAGATGCCCGTCTCAAGATACGTCAAAGTGAAAGTCAAACCATAGGTAACTGTCATTTTTGACGCGTCTTGAGACGGGCGTCTCAGGGCCGTATTAATAAACTCAACTGTGATCCCCATCTCAAGATACGTCAAAGTAAACGTCAATCCATAGAAAACTGGCATTTTTGACGCATCATATGACGGGGATCACAGTTGAGATGAGTTTATTAATACGGCCCTCAATCAACAAGAGTTTATTAATACGACCATAAGTATCTCCAAATCCAAATACATTTTGTCTTAAGTTAATAAACAGAAGTATTATTATAAATTACATTGTTTCGACTCAATCTATACTTTGTACATGCAGCATGCGACACGCGCATCGGTATACTGATCTCATTACATTACACTTACTTATGAACACACTAATCAATGGAGATTACTAACAAAACACCCCAATATTCATTTTAAATATCATTACATATTCTATGTCGTTCTCAAGTAAAACACTCATAATAACATACATATATCACAGATACCTAGGGAAGATAATATCGATTAAATCTTCTATCTTTGAGGTATTACAAATTGAAGACAATTTTAATTTGTAAAATAAATAAGCGCAATCTCAAAACTCAAGTCTGTTTTCATCTCATATTAGAACCTCGGACGACTCATTAGCTATGTCCACACCAGTGCACTTTCATGTTCATCTTGCGCTTTCAATTCGTCTTGCGTCAAGCGCATGTAATACGAGGGTGACACTGAATCTTCAATAAAATCCAATGTTTTGACTTTATCTTCCGCCATTTTATTTGCAAAATGTTGCACGTCAACCCAACGGTGACGGATCAGCGCGCGCTACGGAAATGCGCTGCTGTCAAACCAGTTTGAGCGTATGCGTTATTGCGTGCGCTGTGGTTACAGAGGCATGCGTCAGAGGAAAACGCAAGATGAACGTGAAATCGCACAGGTGTAGACATAGCTATTAACTATTAAATTTACACTGACTTTAGACTTGAAAGTAATCACTGACGACGTCGGCGCCGTTGGGCGCACTCCGGCCGGCCACGTTGATCTTCTCGTACCCGGCCGCGGAGTCCGAGCGCTCCACACCGGCGCCGGCCGCCTCGTGACTCACCTTTTCGTAGGGAGGCTCCTTCTTAGACAATTCGAAATATT
Organism: Tortrix viridana; assembly: GCA_963241965.1. Taxonomy (NCBI): domain Eukaryota; kingdom Metazoa; phylum Arthropoda; class Insecta; order Lepidoptera; family Tortricidae; genus Tortrix; species Tortrix viridana. The sequence continues at coordinate 5,369,232 of OY725181.1, forward strand.
TCACACTCTCATAGTTCGGATCCTTCTTAGATCTCATCGAGTCGCTCTTCGAGACTTTCGATCTTACCGATTCGTATTTAGGATCCTTCAGTCTCAGCGATTCGTAGTTAGGGTCTTGGGCATTGACGCTTTCGTAGTTGGGGTCCTTGGGTCGAACGGATTCGTAGTTAGGATCCGATTCGCTCCCGCTGCCTTTGTAGAGGGGGTCGTGGGGCATGGACTCGTAGTTGGCCTCGGAAAGGTCGCCGTTGTTATTGGCGGGCCAGTTGTTGTATTTCGGGGCTCGTTTGTTGACGGCGGAGTACGTCGGCTGCAGCGGGAAGGGCGCCACGGTCGCGTACGGAGGCGTCGGCGGCTGGTTCCTGAGCACTTCGTAATTCGGATCAGAGTCCGAAGCGCTGTTATCGATCTTAGAAATATGCTCGTATCCGGCGTCGCTGCTTATTATGCTATTAGGCCCGCTATCGACGTGATTCAACTTATTTAACAGGTTGTTATTGGCGAAGTTGGAATTGGGAGTCTTGTTGAAATCTTTCACCGTCTCGTACCCCGGATCTTGGTTTTGCGATATCTTTCGTTCCTTGTGCGCGATGGTTTCGTAGCCGTGGTTGGATTTTTTTCTCTCTATAGTTTCGTAGCCGGGGTCGTCGGTGCGGTATTTCGGTTTGGGCGGTTCGTCGTCGCTCGCCGCTCGGACGGGATCTTCCTGCGTTTTGGTTTTGGCTTTCTTTATGACTTTCGCGTACATTTCTTCGACGTTGCGAGACGGGCTCTCTGTGACGCGGTGGTCGGAGTTGACGCCGGCGTCAGGCTCGTCCGTGCAGGCGGGTCCGTCCGCGGTATACAGTTGAGCGGCCGGCGGGGACTGGTCCCTGGCGTGGGCGTCGCGGCGCAGCAGGTCGGCGGAGCTGTACCGGTGCTTGTCCACGGGGTAGTTGCAGCCGTAGAAGTCGGAGGAGCTGACGCAGCTGTTGTTGCGCGTGTGCTTCTCGTTCAGGCTGCGCCGGAGCTTGTCGTTGCTGAACAGGTCGCCTGCGGGAACGTATTGAAGCCTATGATATGTCGCATTTATCGCTGTGGATATATGTGGATAAGACACGCGTCACTTTTTGACAAGTATGTGAGAGCGAGGGTAACAGATGATTAATCCACTTTTATCGACAGCGATAAACGCGACCATCATGAGCCTGCTAGACGGCATTAGATTGTGTAGGTCGCTCTACATTACATCGCCTACGTTAAATAGTTTTTCATAAAACGAGATTCTTATATGTATTGTATTAAATGATAAAGCGAGAAACCCATGGAACATTATTTTCCGCTTGATGGACTATTATATTGAGTCCGTCTGGATCATTAACCTTACTATCGAACTATATTTACATGCGCGCTGTCGTGTTTAGATGTACCAGTGGCATGACTAGTATAGTATACAGCATCTAACAAAAACAGCAAAACTATTTCTAGGGCTGATGATAATTTACATGATTTAATAATATTAAAAATATTGATTTGTTTCTTTTTATTTCCTATGAGGCAGAGCGTTTTTGTGATCTTGACTTCATACATTACAGTTTCTTTTTTCGAATTTTAATATCCATCACATTAATTATCACGCGCTTTAAAAATAATTTTGCTGTTGAACGGGCTTTCTGTTACATTCTGTAGAGATGCTCTAAAATAGTTTATTAGACTTGGTAACGCATTTTCAATCCACCCTCAGAGTCCACTTATTTTGGAGGCCCGTGTGCTCCTTTGCCTTTGCCATGTGTTAAAAAACGTAAAGCTGCTTTTTTGGTTGGTTGCGACACTGACCGGTACTAGAGATGCGCTGATGGGTGCGCGCGTCGGGCGGCGGCGGCGCGGGCGGCGCGGGGGGCGCGGGCGGCGGCGGCAGCGGCGAGTTGGCCTGCCGCTTCTCGGGCTTCGGCGAGCCCAGCGCGCCCGTCGAGTTCGAGCACGACGACGACGACGCTGCAATTGGAGTAACAAGCCCTAATGTCAGCACCCTACCGATCACTGACACAAACGACTTTATTTCAAGTTAAAAGAGGTGGTTATTCAATGATGCCAATAACAGAGTAATTTACTCTACTTAATGCTTTGTTACTTCGCTTTGACTTCTAACTGGGTCCCGTATGATAGCAATTTTGCTACTTTGTTTTACGCAATTCGAGAAACGTTTTGTTTGCATAGGTGTTTATTGACCTTTGGTGATCCCAAATTGTAATTCTGAAACCATGTAAGTAATCCTCTCACTCTTAGCATTTAACTGGGTTATATTTAGTCACAAATCCGCAGTTATTTAATTGTACAGTCGAAAACATATATCCTTGTATTCGATTGTGTGCAACTAGAAAACAGCTGAATATTTATTATGTTAATTTATTAGCCTATTTGTCGCCTTACATAGCATTCTCCACACTGGCATACAGAATATTAAGCCACAGTTTTTTTTTGCAAAGAATTCATTCCTGAGTCTTTTTTGACTGCATTTTCCGTCGACAGATCATCCTAATTACACCACAATATGACATTGTGACATATGACATCATCAAAGTATCCAACTTATTTCAATTTCGTTTATCACCGAGAAGTTGGTCAAATTTAACAAGTAAGATTCACCGAGACCCTTAAAAATGTAGGCGTGTTAACTAAAGTTAACATGGCATACCTTGTCTGGAGTGGGTTGCTTGTGATGTCGACGCTCCTATTTCAGGCGGTGCACTTCTTCTGTAAATTAGTCGTCAATATTAGACGAGACTTCGGTTAGTTGCAGTTTTAGTTTGATCGATTCCTGGCTTAGGTATGTTTAAGAAAAAAATCTGTGGATGCACACTCTTCCAAAAATTAAATGTCTCGATTGAGTTAAATTAGCTATCTTAAGCGAGCCACGTACCTTCAATTTTAACTGTGTGATGCTAAGTTTATCTGTACAGTTATTACCTATCGCACAGTTAAAACTGAAGACGCAACTTGTAACACGCATGTGAAAGAAAGAAAAGACATATTCACAACAACAAACACAAATAAAGATTAAGTACCTATACAATAATAAGTATAAAAATAACATAAACATCGAACTCAGCATGTGCTGGCTGTGAAGGCAACGCTGGTCTTCCGTTGGAACTGCTCGGTGAGAACACGGTAGGTGACACAAACAATAAATTTTAAGTATTTTTGGTAGTTCCCCTCTATGTCCCGTTGGTATTTTATGCACGGATTACGCTGCCGAAATGGCAAATCCTTCACGGCAGGAGAACTACTGTTACTAAAGGTCGAACCGCACTTGCGAGGCGCGGCGCGGCGCTACACCGGAGCGGCGCGGCCTCTCCTAAACGCACTGTAGCGGCGCGGCCCTTTCGGCCAGTGCGTGACAAGATTTCATTCAAGATTGACGACTACCAAGTAACGGTGACGTTTTTTAAGAAACGATGTTTTACTTATCATCTATGCCCAATAATATGATTATTTCCACCCAAATATTATTTATCTTGGTTTGGTTCATGTAGTATTCGTTTTCTAAGTCATAAAGTTCAAGATAGCCACTAACTACCGATATTAACTTTTCCTCATCCATCGTGCGTCATCTTGCTCGCTCGCTGGTTGAACTTGAACTGGCTGTACCGCACTAGCGGCAGCGGCGCGGCATAATACTCCCTCGGACCCAACTCTGCCGCGCCACTGTAGTGCGGCTTGAATCATAGTAATTAGTAGAAATAATATTCGGCCGCGCCGCGCCTCGCAAGTACGGTTGACCTTTAAAGTTAAATGTGTAGTGCGAGTTTCCTCCACGGTGTATGCGCTCACCTGGCGGCGTCGGGCGCGGCGGCGCGCGCGCGGCGGCGCGGCTCGGGCGCGATCTGCGCGTACGTGTCCGAGCCCTCGCCCGCGCTCGCCTCCTCGATCGCCGCGTACATCTCGTCTGCGAACCCCACGTCTTTACATTTATATACCCAAATATAGACTAATTATAAGCGCACATATCAGATAATTCATAAACGCACTATAGCTAAAGTATATAACGTTTTTCCGTCTAGATACTTTTTATCAACCACATACATTTGGTTAGAATTTTTGCTTTAGTACCACGATTCAAGCAGCATCTAAATAGATGAGGTTGTTAAAGGGTTTTAAATACGCTTTGACTTTATCTTCTTTATGACTTCTTCATTGTTACTTTGGATTTAACAGAAAGGGATAAAGCATGCTTTTATTAAAATAGGTTTACAGTGCGTTTATGGAAAGCATCTTAATAATGCAGTAAGAAGTAATGAAATACCGCCCTGATCAAAAACTAAAAAAAATATGTTTGGACCTACCCACTCCAAGCGAGAGAAGTAAATCCAGAACGGCTAGCACATCTTGTATTTTCTCGTTTGACGCTCAGTGCGTCTCTTTCGTTACAGACTAGGTAGAGAAAGATTACCGAGCGACAAAAGAGTCGCGGGCAACTTGTGCTAGCCGCCCTGAAGACCGTTTTAAGACTTGTTATACTGCATAGTGTATTCAATCCACGAAGTCTTGCTCCACTACTTAAGCCCGTTGTGTACCTACTGAAAACACAGTACTAATTTCGAGATAGTTGTTAGACCGTTTTATTTGGTTCTCACCCGAGTCGTCGGAGACGGAGGCGTAGTGCGCAGGCGCGGGCGCGGTGTGCGCGCGGATGTTGCTCAGCGGCTCGCGCACCGAGATACTCGTGTAGCCCTCTGCGCAAGCATACCATGTGTTAAACTAGACGCCGTTGCTACTTACTTTAATTTAGATATTAACGAGAAAAAATAAAGGGTAATTTTGTAAAGATTTTCGACATATTCAATGAGCTATTTGAGTTACACTGCTGACCATCTAGATCACCAGACCTAACTCCATTGGAATTTTTTAAATAGGATACAGATAAAACATTACCTAAACCACCACCAGTATTTAAATTTTGCTTGCGATAATCTAACTGATCTCGTGATGAAGTCGGAAGGAAAACAAGACCCCACAAAAGTTGCCGCGGCTTGGACATAATTCACTCACAGATCAGGACCCGCGCCGATATCACGCTGTTAGTATAATAAGTAATACACTATAGTTGGACCAATCTAGGATGATCCCTGTGACAGCTCATATAAATAAACACGTATTACATTTGTTCGTAAACTTCTCATAAGTAATACATTTAAACAAACCTTGCGACGACGTTCAGTTGGGGAGTTTAAAAAAATAGCACACCTTTCACTTTTTCTTCAGATTTGGGAAAAAAAATGCACGTTGGTTGAGACCACTATTCTGAACAAGAAAAATAGAAATTCCTGATATGTCCCCAACAAGTTGTACGGAATTTTCCGTTTTGTTACCAAGAAATGTATTGAATTTAGGTAACAAAACGGACAATTCCATACATCTATTTGGGGAACATTAAGGAATTCTATTTTTCTTGTTCAGAATGATGGTCTCAACCAACGTGCAATTTTTTTCCCAAATCTGAAGAAAAAGTGAAAGGTGTACTATTTTTTTGAAATTCCCCAGTTATCAGATTAATCAATCTTTTATGTCTTGCTTGAGAATATAATGTGTTTGAAATTAGGAAATACGACGGGATCATCCTACACTGGTTGTATTATAGTGGCACTGACTGGCCGAGTCGGCGGAGTCCCCGCTGTAGTGGCGCGGCTCGGGCCGCGGCGACGGCGGCGTGATGTACGGCAGCTCGTGGCTCGACGGCAGCTGCCCGCTGATCGCGACCCGCGCCGATATCACCACCGATTCTGCTAGGTAACACATGAAAAACACCCAATTGGTATTTAAAACGCCAGTTAATGGCACCATATGACTGTAGGATTGTCACCTCTATTAACTTGCAATAAAGCTAATGGTGCTAATAGTGGGAGATCACCGTTTGTCCTCACATTCTTTGCCCTAACGTATTACGAGACCGAATTATCATTTGTCTTAAACTGGTCTTCAGTTCAGACAATTGTTTTCATTTTTTTCATTTGATCACCTACTTTATTATAAACATCAATGGTGACGGACGTACTTTGTTGTTTAGAAAGAGAAATATCTATTACGTAGTAAATCTTATTTAATCTGTGGTACTGTTTTATGGCAGATTATCATCATCTTGTTTATCCTAAGGATGTAAACATCCTCTTTTTGCTATTATTTATTTTACAGATTGCCCAAATAATTCCTAAACTTAACAGCACGATAGGGCTGTTCGTATAACGGATGGCCGATGGGTCCAAAGAGTTCTCGAATGGCGATCACATACTGAAGGACACAGCGTGGATCTCACAAGGTAGAAAAACGATCCGTATGATACGGGCGGTAAGGGGCCATTTATCATTAAGGTGATCCTTAGGCTCTCCTAAGGAGGCCTGCGTCTGCCCATTTCCACATGAAATGGGCAGACGCAGTGCATTTGCAGTGGACGTCCTTTGATTGATGTTTGGAAGAACACTACTCTATTGGCAATCGATTCATCGTGGAATTCATCAGTATAAAAAACTACCTGCTGCTGATTGAGAGGCGTCCCGCTCATCAATTTGGATTTCATCTTCCCTCTGGTCGGGTGTTATTTCCACAACACTGAAACATGAATGAAATCTCAAATCATATACGTGATAGTAAACAATAAACTTACGAGTTTGAAAGCATATTTATTTTTACCCGTGATAGCAAAAGCACAATAGCTTATAGAATTTCATTTGCCGCCACAATTATCAGCACAATGCTCCGCGATTAACAAACAACCGCCCCCAATCAATAGCTAGCGTAAACTGACCGTGAATGGATATTGACAACCGTCACTTACATGTTGTGACTCTCGTTCTGGAGCTTGGCGTACGCGTGCTCGTAGGGATGGTCTCGGCTGGTGGATGCTTCCGCTACTATCTTGTTTCCTGAAGATAATGCATAGCATACTTAGATATCGACACTTATCGCAACAATTAAGCAGATTGACGCAAAACAAATTTATCAGCGGCGGCCCTTTCATGTGTTAAACCTATGATAGATGTTTATACAGTAGCCAGGACTTCTGAGAAAAGATAAGAATTCATTGCCTGGTAATAGGACGTTTACCGACAGAAATACGAAGAAAAACGACAACCACTCTACTAAGGGCCTGTTTCACAATCGACAAGTAAATTCATGTGTCAGTTAAATATATCCTTGTCTATTTTCAAGTGTAAGAAAGGGAAAGGGCTAAATTGATTTAACAGATATGCTTTACTTGACGATTGTGAAACGGGCGGTAAATGTTTTTGGAATAAATGTTTCGTTTTAGAATCGTGGTGGAAATCACGATTAGTAAATACTTAACCTTTTTAACCTACGAGTCAAATACAAGTGACGATGGCAAGCAAGTAGGAAATAATCTTAATTTGAATCCCAGGGACACCCACCACTACCAAAGTTATTGTTCAACTAATGAATAGAACAGTCTTTAGCCATCTTTCACCTCTGGAGAACCCAGGAAAAAATAAATGGTAATTGACCGATAGTGGTTCGTCTTCAATATTTTTTATACGCCCCTGGAAAGTCAGTAGGTAGTTAAGATGTCGCGTAATGGCATTAAAAAAGATGTTTAAAATAATAAAAATTAACCCCAGAGTTTCTTTGCGTCACTAATCCAATACACATTCATGGCACCAATTAACAAATCAAATGTTTGGGTTATTTAAATCAACTTTCACAATCAATTTGCGCGAAATTAAATCCTGCAAATGTTTCGAATGCTATTGCGATTTGAAGCAGAACACAAAAGTACCCAAGACTTAATAGAGGTGTACTACTAAGGTGTAATACTTGTCTAACAAAATCTGCCTGCGTGTTAGCACTACCTGCGATAGACACAAGACAAAATCGTGTCAGTAAAAAAGTTGATTGATCCCGATGGCAACAGCACCGCATGTATATTTTTACACCTGACGTACAGGATAGGATAAATGAGACAAAACAACAGATAATTAACAGATATAAAAATGATCAATGTACATTTCAATTGAACAATCTCCCCTCCGAACCCGTTTGCTACCGGGCCAGTTATGGTGGACTCAAGCGCATACCGGCGCTTTCCGATTCGGTATGTTCTTGTGTGCTCTTCAATTCCGCAGTGAGGAATCCGCTGCGAGCTGCAGAGCTTTGAAATGTATACTTATTAAAATTGAAATGGCATAAATATACACTGATAAAGTGATAAATATCCTCTGCCTTCTCGTTCGCCCGTTTGCGCTGTGCTGTAGCACAAGCAATGGTGCCTCCCAGCAGCGGACGCTTGCGGTACCCATCGTTAGCGATTTTGCTCATCCGTGTGAGCTGGCGGGTTTGATGCGGATTAGCAGGGAGGGGCATCTAGGCGTTGACTGCGCGCTTCCTAAGCTAAGGTTGCTACCCTGCAGGACAGTCGCCCACGAACTTGTTTGATCATAATTTACCTTCGTCTAAGTTGACTGTAGCATATATTTCCGATGCTGTGTCTCCGCTGTCATGCCTCCCCACCGGCTGCGGTATCTCCGGCAAACTACGCTGACTGTTTTGCGTCGACGCCCTGGATCATAAACATACGATTAAAATATGATAATTACTCTTTGAACGACCGCTACTTCTGTTTGTAGCTACTGTGCTGATCGATATCAACTAGATTAAATATAGATACCGATCTTATAATCAAGGGTTTCTTGCTCTATTTCGAGTAAACCGTGTCAAGAACTGAAAAAAAATGTTGCTTGCATTTTTTGTGCTTATGTTCTAAAGTAAGGGTCAGCTATGCATGCTGTGTTTATAGCAAGCTCTAAAGCGTCTAGGACCGTGTTTTAAACACAACGTTCGACGTGCGCAGGGCAACACTGCGGTGTTAAATTAAAACATGACAAGTTTCAGTCAGTAAAGGGATAAAGCTATAGGAGTCGTATATCTCTCTCCCTTAAACTTGTCAAGTTTTGATAACTACGGCCTATGTCAAAGAGTAGAGTAGTATAATATATCGGGGCTCTGGCCTATGTCCTGCCAAACGAGGCGCAGCCCAAAACGAGGGTATTTCTTTTTCTTTTCCTTTGTCAACAGTTCTGTTAAACACCTGCATTTCTCTCGAGATACCTAATGATGAGCGCTATTAAATACTTTGGATAATACGAAAGAATTTCACAGTTATTTATAAATTATTTGCTCTGATTAGGTGTTAATGGGCCTTGTCGAAAGACGATGACGGAATGTACCTACTTACCTACTGATACCTAAAATTAGTCATTTTGTGCAGTACACCACTCCCACCGATTTAGCCCAGTAATAAAAAATTATGTTTTAAACATTATCTTGTTTCATGGCTACTTCCCATCACAGCTTGAGTCACCATCATATGACAAGTGGGCAATGTTTATTAAATTTCATGCTGTTAATACATATATCTATAGGTAATATGTAAAATCAAATATCGATCCTTGTAAAAAGTTATTTTCGTTACTAGGGTTGTTAGGTACTAAACCACATGGACTAAACAAATATGACTAAACCATGCACAAAGCAAGCAAGATTCAAGATATTTAAACAATACTTTTAATAATATTCTTTGTAATCAGCCATCTATAAACAGCAAAACATTTTGTTGGGGTCCATATTGGCTCATACAAAATTCTTATCCCGATTTTTGGTTTTACTACCGATTTGTATTCCTAATAATCACTCTTCATAATTTTTTTCCTCATACTTTTTTTGTTCATAACTTATTATTACTACCAACGGAACTCATAACAGACAGTTATCATATTTTTTTTATTAATACTCATTTGTATTCATAATAATCACTCTTCATAATTTTTTTCCTTATACTTTTTTTGTTCATACATTTTTATTACTACCTACGGAGCAGGGACAGAAATAGAAGGGTGGTTCTTCGCTCATCGTCTACTATATGTAAGTATTAGTTAAAAATATGTTCATTTCTGGCGCTTCGCCGGCCGCTACCGCGGCACGCTCGCTACGCTCGCTCGGATCGCGCGCTGTAGGGTCGCAATTCTACCTAACACTCCTCCGCTCGCCTCCTTCGCTCGTCGTCGTACCTAATGGAGACCTTCGTTATGAATTAGAATGATTAGGAGTTTCGATCGTTAGTATCAGAAAATATATGAAAACAAATATTAGTATAAACAAGGTGTATAATTAGTGATATTATGAAATCTGATGATTATGAGTTTCGATCGTTAGTAATAAAAAAAATATGTACAATGATCATTATGTTGTAAAATTGTATGAGATACATTTTCGGAGTTCCAATAATCTATTTTGCAATTTTATATGAACTTTGGCGCACCCATTTTGTTGTCTTAATTATTTCTTCAAATCAATCTGATAAAGGTTTGAGACAACATTATCACATACCGATCTATAGTTTTTTATCATTAAATTAAAGTAAATGCCCAAGTTAAGCAGTATATTAATCAATGCTAAGAATGTTAGGGGTTTTAAAGCTTTTGGTTATTTTTTTTAGTAAATTAGTAGTCTGTTAGCTGAGTGGTTGGACAAACCGCTTGACGGAGGCCGGTGTGGTGGGCGTCGGGGACGGAGCCTCCTCATCGAATCTGATTTTGACCACACCAGCCGTACCACCCAACTCACTTCTGTCAAATACAAGCATTTATTTATAACATACAATAATTGTTTTTGATATTATTTTATCTACCAGGATATAATCAAATACATAACTAAGTAATAAAATAACAGGTCTCTGGACTACTGGACGTGGTATATAAATGAATGATTAATTTACGTGACATAATGGAAACCACAAACCAAACCACTTTCACTTTCTTTTTTTCCATAGCGGTAAATATTTCAGGATTTTTAAAAAACTAACCTAACCTAAGCTATAGGGTTCTACACAATGGTCCTGAAATAAATCCTGAAATATTTACAGTCAGGGAAAAAAAGTGGTTTGCCAAATAATTTGTTTGTGAAATGAATCAGTTTGTAAAACATTGTTTGGTACAATGACAGGATACCCTATCCCTATACATAATACAAAATAGGTTTTTGAACTAAGTGACCCGTTTTTATTGCTGTTAAATGAATCTAAGAACTAAATCATTACAGAAGGAAAATGTAAATTACATACTGTTTTTTTCTATGTCCTTATATAATGGTGGCAGTAATGGTAGGTACATAATTTTAAAATACCTACCACTATATAATCCAGAATGTCTATAGTTCCAAATGGTTTCTTTTTTATTTATGATTATATTTTTTATAATGGTTAAAGTTTTTTCCTAACCTAACCTATGTATAGCAAATAAAACAGCCTTTCAGTCATCGGAGTTTTTGGGGCAAAATCAAATGACAGATAGGGAGTTTGTTTATTAATGAACTCACTTATTGATGCTTTTCACCTAAACTAGTGGTCGCTCCCAGCTTTGTTTGTAAAAATGTATTTTTATTGTAAATATGATTTTGATAATTATGATAAAGTAGGTAAATGTAACTGCAATTCTAAAATATACAGTGAAGAAGAACACAATGAGAAGTGAAGTTAAAATATCCCTTTAAAATGAAAAAGTATTACTTTAATCGAAAAGTTTTTTCATTTTCATACTGACAATATAATAGGGAATGTGTTTGAATTTGTTTTATCATTTCTTAACAAAATTTTAAAATACCGTAAAAGAGATGGCAAAAAATGAAATTAAAATTTTAATCAGCCATAAAATATGGATAACATAAGGTTTTAAAAAATACTAATTAGACAGAGAGTTCCAACATGAACTGTGACATCAGCGTGCACTACCGCCTTATAAACTCCATGTTAAATTCTGTTTTGCTAGAAAGAGATAAAAACCAATCTTTGACGGCTTATATCATGGTTATTTTTATAGTTATTCAAAAAATATTTTTTCCATACTGTTTGTTACATGAATGACTTTTTATTAATGTAAAAATATTCATGCACATTCCCTATTGTATTTTAACAAACAAAACTGGGAGAGATAATAATATAGGGGACAAGTGTCGATATATATATTATCAACATACAAACTCCCTATCTGTCATTTGATTTTGCCCCAAAAATTCCAATGTTTGGTTATTAGTAGAGTACTACTTACCATAACATTAGCTTTAGACAGATGCACACATACCAACTACCATTTTTGCATTGAAATGATTATATGGTTTATGTTAACGAGACCTCTGCATAAGCAGTTGATATGAATATACAACAGTAACTCCTGTTTGACAATTTTGCATCAGAATGTAAATTATGTTTAGCATAATAATCAAAATAGAACGAACCACGAAGGCTCCAAGGTTGTGGTCTTGTCAATGATTAACATCTAAACCTTAAAAGTTTTTACTAACACAGTAATGGTTTATAAATCCTGGAAATAACTAACAAGACCAGATTTTAAATATTTTAGTAGAATATAGTAGTAGAAGGGAACTTACTTCTGATTTGAATTCTTGCAGCCACAAACACACAGCGAAAGTACGGTAATGAGAGTGACGAGCACCCCCACACTCAAAGCTATCTCTATTAAAGTATACATAACCAGAGTTTATCAATTAATCAAACCCGCCTAATTAACGGGATGCCATCCATAACCAACGTCTGTTAAGTCACTCCTTTAAAAAGACACGCACTGTGTACATAACTTTCTTCCATTTGAGTAAAATGCATAAAAATGTAGGGCACTGGAGTTTGCGACCACATAAACTTAGCTAAGCGATAAAGGAACCTCACTGTTTCCTAGTACTTGTATAATATTGTTTAAGTTCATTTCAATAAATATATACTAAAGGAAACATTCAAAATATTCGAAAAATATTAACAGAATCGAAAGCACAAAACACGTCTTCACGGGTGCAAGTAAATGTCATAAATATTGACCAGCTTCTCTATTCTCGTGTCAATAGTGATTATAGTGAATGAAGCGTCATTCGAGATTAAGGCCGGCCACAGACCTACCGATTCTGTTCTGTTCTAGGTGGAACAGAACAGAAAATAATTGAAATCTGAAGGCTAGAACGCATTATAAAATGTACCACTTGTCACATACCTATCGACCCGGTTCGGCCAGAATGCCAGGTCAGAAAACAACGGGCCAACATCGCCGATCAGAACACTGGCCGGTCAGAAAGAGGAGTGTAGTGTACAGTCGAGGACAGAAAGATGTTTACACTTTTGGACCTTATTACAATGGAATAAGGTGAAAAAGTGTAAACATCTTTCTGTCCTCGACTGTACGTACTAGCTCCATATATTGTCACACACAGTCCGGTTGCCACCCGGCGCCGGTAATTTTACCTCAGTATGCCACAGCAGTATGCCTGCAACTGTGCGCTTGAAAATATCTCGTGAGTAATCGTTTTGAAGAAAAAAAAGGGCGGAATCAACAGAGACCTTTATAAACTACTACCACATATAAACTAACGGTGTTCACAATCATAAGCTATGTCTACACCAGTGCACTTTCACGTTAATCTTGCGTTTTCCTCTGACGCATGCCTCTGCAACCATAGCGCATGCGCTCAAACTGGTTTGACAGCAGCGCGTGCCCATAGCGCACTCTGATCCGTCACCGTTGGGTTGACGTGCAACATTTTGTGCCTTTTAGCAAATAAAAAGGCGGAAGATAAAGTTAAAACATTGGATTTTATTGAAAATTATCGAACGTATCAAGTTTTGCAGGACCACAAGCCCAAAGATTACACAAATAAAATAAAACGAAACGACGCGTTGATTTCTCTGAGCCAAAAACATATAATTATGTTGTAAAAACGGTCCAGATTCTCCTTTTGTTTCGTTTTTTCCTTGCACTTAACACTAAATATGCCGCACTGATAGCTACTAGTTCCGCATCCATCTTGACGGCTAACCGAGGCGCGTGTGTACGCTGCATGCAACAAGCGCACAGGTGTAGACGATAAGCTGCATGCGTCTTATAGCAATCAATATTGAATTCGCTTGACGCAAGACGAATTGAAAGTTGAAGACGCAAGATGAACATGAAAGCGCACTGTTGTGGACATAGTTATACGGTGACATATATAATGAACCGTAATTGGATTAAGGTAGGTAGTGTCATTTAAATACTAGCGACTAAAAAACTGCATGTAAAATTATAATGGATATTCCTTTTTCAGGATTTCATTAAGGAGGTCATTTCACTCGAATTGAATGAAAAAAGTATCTAATATTCAATGAAGTTTAAGTTAAAATACAAATGAAAAATAATAGAATAAGAAAAAATAAATGCAGCCATTAATTTAAACAATTATAAAAATAAAACAGACCAATAAAATTCACCATCGTCCATTACGATTTTTTACGTAGTAAGAACGTTTCAGTATGGTACTTAAACGTTACGTCTCTCGGCAAGCGCTGGATTGCGACTGAGCGAGAATCAATAAAACCGACGCCCGGCGTGTGTGTGATGATGAACTCGGAACAGAATCGATAGGTCTGTGGCCGGCCTAAATGTCATGTCAACTGCTTCTGCATGTTGGCAACATGATCCAAGGATTTTTTACCCCGGGCTGTGCCCCGCGCTAGTCGCCATTTGAAAATATTGTAGTTCGGGCTGTCACCACTGGGTTGACTACAAAATAAGTACCTGCATAGAAATCGGACGATAAGAAACAGCAAAAGACGTATGTTTGACCTATTTCTATTTATGGCATTTGTAACGAGTTAGAAGAGAGAGAGAGAGAGTGGTACCAGGTTAGAGTAAACCATAGAATAAGTACATAATAGAAACCAGACTATAAGAAAGAGCTAAAGACATATATTTGACCATTTTCTACTTATGGTATTCATAACGAGTTAGAAAGAGATGTCCTTATTCTTTCGTTTTCCTTCGTGTTGTCACAGTGATCTGTGAACGCGAGTGTTGTTGCCGAGTCGACAATAATATCGATATCGATTTAATCTGGCAGTTGTAATTTCTTCTAATGATTTAAGGGCTGATTTTTCTAATTGCCAAATAAAAGCATGTGGCAGTGAAAGTTATCCCTTTCCTTTTTTTTACAAGAGTTCATTTAGTAACTTGCAATGTCCCAATGTTCATAATAATAAGGAACTTGGCCATTTCAAAATTTGCAGACCATTTTTCATCTACTTCCCGGTGTTTAATTGAACTGAAGAAGTTTGGAATACTTTTGTAAACCTGATGACAATGTAATATTATTGTGTCAATGGACAGATCTGATGATAGAACCGGAAGGTGGCAACCGGATCCTCAGCTGTACTTAACGTAGACCCACTGAGATGGGACTCTTTAGTTTGGTCTTGATAATTTAATAAAGACAGTGAAAAAAATACAGTCGTCAGTAAAAACTTGTCGCGAAATAAAATCAGATTTTTGTCATATGAAAGAAAAGAAGGGAGCTAAAATTTATCTTACAGAAAGTGTTATCTGGAGATTAAAAAAATTGGCCCTTAAACATTATAATTACGTTACGCTAAACTTTAGTAGCTTAAAGTTATAGGTATTTGAAGTTTTTTGTTCAAAGCAGGTCAATAATATATACTCGTATTCACAACACCGTCAAACTAATAAAGCTACTAAATGTAAAAGTCACCCTGACACAAGATTTACTATTGGTGTATCGACTTTTTAATTTGGTAGTACTGGAGGTTCGCGTAGGGGTCCAAATGGCGGGAGAATAGCAGTCCATTCAAATTTGCTTTTGGTAACACGAAGGAAAACGAAAGAACACCTATAAGGACATCTCTTTCTAACTCGTTATGAATACCATAAGTAGAAAAAGGTCAAATATACGTCTTTAGCTCTTTCTTATAGTCCGGTTTCTATTATGTACTTATTCTATGGTCTAAATCCACCTTAGCAAGGCAACATTCAAATTATGGTTTTTAAAACGCTGTCAAGCAACTGTCAAGTATTGTCACGGCAATGCTACCGTAAAACCGTTGCGCGGGTTGCACCGCTGATTGTTGTTATTATCTAAAATATGTGGAGTTAAAATAATTGAAAAGCATTTAATTTATTATATTGGCTTACTTTTACGAGTAATAAAACGATTAAAGTATAAAGTGGCTATGAGAATTTAGACATCTGGCATTCTGGCGACTAACCTATCAAGACTGCCGGTATGGAGTCTAAAAGTGAAATTTTTACGGAAAGATTGCTTACTGCAGTTTTATGGAATCTCGGACTTCAAATATTTCTAGCAATTTTGCTGGTGTTCTTTATTCAAGTGGATATACTTCACCCACTGTCATGGTTCTCTTCAACATGCAACGATATCTTCGGTTGGAAGATGGCCCTAAACATTGCGCTGCTGGGACTGGTGTCATTTTTTCAAGCG
The DNA here is from genome assembly GCA_963241965.1 of Tortrix viridana. Taxonomy (NCBI): domain Eukaryota; kingdom Metazoa; phylum Arthropoda; class Insecta; order Lepidoptera; family Tortricidae; genus Tortrix; species Tortrix viridana. The sequence goes on from OY725181.1 coordinate 5,385,540, forward strand.
TATATTTATGGGTGCTACTACATGGTTCCCCTACCGAAGTACTTCACAAGATTCTCGATGTTTTTAAATCTGTTTACAACACAAAATGTTACTTTTAGCCTGTTGTATGCATTAAGTGGTTACTTTACCATGAGTCTGTATTCATCTCTTGCTAAGAGCAATTTCAATGTACTGAAAAAGATATGTGTTAATTATGAAGGTCAGTGTCTAATGGAACAAAGCTTATTCTTACAGTTCGGTGGAATGTGGATAGGATTATTTTATTTCCTAAGTACACACATATTTGGTACAAGCATTCTCATGTTTCCGCATGTGTACCAGAATAAATTTCAACAGTTAAAACTGTCAATTGGCAGAATACTGGTATTGGGCTTTAAGAATTCTATAATGCCAGTAATATACTATTGTTTGTTTTATTATTTGTGGGGAAGTAAGGCTAGGAGTGTGGTTACTGATGTTTATAGCTTATACCTGGAAGATGCCCCACTAGACAATATAGTGAATCTCTTACAGTCTGGTATTTGGATTGGACTTTGGTTCTATACAAGTTTGTTTTTTATCTCAGTTTATGCAATGAGAACTATATTCAATATAGTACTGACACAACCAATGAAATTCCCCATTGAATCTGAAAACAGCATGACATTACATGGTGCCTTGGCACAAAGAACACAATTTAGTGGATATCTAGGGGCCCAAGACTTGAAGATTCTGTCCCAGAATGACTCTTCTAGAAGGATGCAGATCTTTACTCTTTCACAGCCAGGAGGGCATCCAAGAAATTGGAATCATATTTGTGAATGCTGCTTGATTATAATCAACAATTACACTAAAGAATTAGAAAACATAAATTCTGATGTCAAACCAGTTGAAATTGAGAATTCACGGAAAGTTTTGAACATTACTCCTCCATCATCATCAGGCTCACTATACTCAGGACATTTGAGGAATATGGCTCAATCACCACAGCTGCATGAATTTAAGGATCATAACAGGAACAGACTTGAAGAGACATTTGTAAATGCAGTTAAAGATGAATTTAACACTTTCCTGCACAGACTCTGTCAAAAACCAGGCATCAGTTACTTCTTTGGAGAGCTTACTGATACAAAATTGAAATATTTGTTGATGCAAGCACAGCCAGTGATGTGGACTTGTGAGGGGCTGGCCTTCATAGTAGCTGCTTCATTGAGAGAGGACAAATATGGCATAGTGCAAAATGATCTGCCAGTTGTAATATCTGCATTAGTTAACCTTAAGGGCAATTTAGATAAGTTAACTAAGCTAGGTCTAGTGCCCAAGAAATACATCCTGACTGATGTGTTTGCCAATAAAATGAAGTCTGCCCTTATGTCTTCAGTGAAAAGAAGTATTTACAAGATTGTTATAACATTCTCTAAATATTTACATGAGATACCAATGGATCCAGAAGTTCAAATAGCGGTGTCACCATTTTTGCTGTGTAAGGAACCCTGACTTTTTTAGACTAGTTTTTGTGCTATTTAAATTAAAATAATTTTAGTACTTTGTTGTGAGGGGTATGATTTATACTTTATTCCAGATAGTTAAATGTATGTATTTCATAGATAAGAGGCAGCAGGGTAAACTTTTCTTTTTGCATTTGTAATTGTTGTATAATCTCTGGAATTAAGCATATAGGTACCTGGAGCACATAGTAAATAAATGTGAATTTTATAAACAAATTGTTTATTAAAAACATCTAAAACACCAAAAAACAATTATCAAACAAAATTCAGAACATTCAATTCTAAACATAAAATAACTTTTCATATCATGTTTAGTTTGGAATGATGGCTCGGCTTAGCCTGGTTATTATTAATAACCATATTGTCATCATTTGCTGTTTTCTTCATAATTTATCAATGTTTCAACAGGTTACACACATTTTTTTGTACCAACATGTGCACACTACAAATAGTCATACAATTGCTCTATAATAAATTAACCAATCTTTTTAGTAGGGACTAAAAAGATTGGTTTCCTAGCGTCAACAAACTACACAATTTGCTAGACGTTTGTTAGTCATGTAATGTAAATAAATAATTATTTCTAGAAAATACTGTATATCATTTTCTAACCCTATAACATTTTGTATGGTCTAAACTAATGGTAGTGTACTGCAAGACACTTAAAATTGTTTGATTATTCACAGATAATTTGGCCACAGGTGTTAGTATAGTTATTCTTTTCTATAATAATATTAGATGTTTTATTGCTTTTAGAATGACTGACTTAACCTAAATTTTACTATTAGTACTTAACAATACACTAGTAGGTGCTCAAACCTGTAACAGCAATCATTAAAGTTACATTAAATATTAAACAGTTACAATGACTGTGAAACCATTGTGAGGTCATAAGAGCGGTTACACACTATAGCGATACAGGCACTGATCGTCTAGACACGGTAACAGCTGTAATATTACAAACGCGATGAAGTATCGATGCAAATGCGATTTAGATTTTAAATTTGCCATGTCTGCGCCACTAGCGCACACGCGTTTCCGTTGATCCGGATCCATAATACACAACCACACGTTTTTATTGATTTATAAGAGGCACTAGACTGCTCCAATACAAATCGTCTATTGCTGGCGTCGCGATACAGTCGCGCGTTTACATTAATGCAAAAAGTTTCAATGTGCAACCGGCCTTAATAAACACAGCACCAGTGGAAAGTAAAGTAAAGAAAAATTGGCTTAATCACTTTTAATGATGGAAGCTTTTTTGAAGGGCGAAATTTAATGTTGATTCTGCTCCATTTCATAATAAAAAAACCGGTCAGGAACATGTCGGGCTTTGCTCCGTGTAGCGACGCGGTATTAGCCAACCGGTGGGAATAGTCCTAACAGGCCGAGCACGGGCGAGCAAAGTGAGTTTAATATACCCTTGTTGTACTGGTACTTAAAGAAATACAGTGTTAATACAAAACTTAAACAACCGTTGGACACTTGTTTAGTAATAAAAACTCACATTTTAGACTTGTCTAAGGCGTGTCTAAGTTTTTTGTAATAACACTAAGTACTTCACTGCGACATAAGCTTTATTTTATATTATATATTAATACGGGCCATATTCATAAAGGTAACACAGCGAATAAAACGTGTTAAAGTATAATCCTCAGGTATTATTGTTATTATCAATAACAATTAATTTCCATACATTATTAACATTAATTTAGAATGACTAACGGCCACACTCAGAGACGTCAATTAAGTTTTAAGTTTCATTAAAGTAGCAGCTGTGGCTTTCTTTGCTATAGCAATAGAATGAGACGCAGCAACTTCTGTCTGTGTTCGGTCTGTGCTCTGTGCGCTGCAATGTTAACAAGCCTTAAAGTTGTAAGTTTATGACAAAAAGCGCAATTCTTTGGTTTTGTTATATCAATTAAAAATAAAGATCGTATTAAAAGGGGGTTTCGGACGCCTGATGGCTATTACATGCGGGCATTTATGAGTATCGACCGATCGTAATGTCAACGTTCGAGGTCGGTTATTCAAGCCCTTCAAGAACTATGCTATATCGATAGGTCGACACTCAAAACGCAAATCCACCACACTCATCCATATATTCCGTTCGTACGAGTATTTCCTCTCGCGACTTTTTAATTTAGAATCGAGTTTTTTTTCATCCATTAACCTCAGGTACTTAGAAGGCGGAGACTTTCACCCGATCTTTATTTTCGGGACAAAATTAGACTCCGGTTCGAAATTTATCATGATTTCTCTTGCATTTAAGCAGCGCTCTAAAGCAGCGTGTCTTCGTCCCTCAGTTCGCTGGAAAGCAGCAGAGTGCGCTGACTGGCGCCGCCCAACAACGCAGTGCGCTCCGCAGATGACGTTCCGGACTCGCAACTCAAAGATGCTAAACAAAAATTGCAACCTTTTCTTTTCACTCACAATAATACCACAGGAAGAAAGTCACATAGATGGGAAAAGTTAAATAATTGTGATACTTATAAAGACTGTGTTCCTAAAAATTCTCGTTAAAGGCGAGGCGGTATGATTAACCCCTTAGTTTTCTAGCAGTCTGTTGTGTGTCCGCCGTCGTGCTCCGTAAATTACGTTTCATCTAATTAGTACTTAATCAATATGAACGACAAGTACGTACAATTAACAAACATGCACAACAATACAAAGAAGGAAGAAGTAATATAAGAAATTATGTATTGATTTTCAAGTATTTGTTAACAATTTCTAAAGTGACTTAATTTTAAGATATTGTAGCCAGAGGAGTATTTGTTTTAGAAACCCCAATATCCAAGTTCAGGCACTATTCAAAATTTTACAAATATTATTATATTAAATATAAATGAGAAATACATGATCGACATCAAATATATAAAAACGTTACCGTCCAAGGTATAAAATTTAGGTAATATTTAAATAAAAATGGATCAACCCATAGTAGATTGTACAAGTGCATAAAACGCACCATTTTACGCGAGACGTTTATCGTCGAGTGTTAAATGGGTTTTATGGACGAGTTGTACACTCTATTTTTCACTTCGATTGCGAGGGAATGAAACAGCAACATGATAAAAATAATAATAATAATAAATGCGATGAAATTAAAATTATAAGTTTATTTCATGAAGCTTTATTGTGTACTTTGGCTGTTGGTATCCTTGCCTTGGTCTTAAAATACTAACGAAACGAAATAAAATGAAGAGGTCATTCTATCAAGTTAAAGTTGTTCGTGTGGCTGTTGGACCGATTGCCTAGGTCTTCGACGAAGATTTTACTTTATGCACTAGTGCATAAGAAGCGACTATATGTCGCCTACGCACGACATAAAGACGAACTTTTAGATCATGAGAAGTGAAAAGGAAATTGGCGTTTAAAGCAAGTCACTACATTCAACATTAATATTAGAGTTATTAATCTTTTCAGAATAGCTCCTATTCGCTGAATTAAATAACGTCGAATGAATAAAAACGTTAGAACTTTGTAACACCGGGTCGTCAATCGATGTCTAATTTATCGAAAATCGAGTACCTAATAAGACCAACTGTACATTAATTCCTTCATGTACAAAGGCTTTCAGTCCAACAAACAACTTTTTCACCTCACCAGCTCGAAAAAGCCTTTGGCGCACAAAATCTGACTCGGGAATCCATACTGGCTCTCGCGCCAAATAACAACTTTCCAGCCTTGCATAACAAATAACTATTGTCTTTATGCTCAGCTCTACGTAATTCTGCTTGCGTTTGGAAATAACACATTTACCTATGTGACGCCGTCCAAAACAAAAGACTGCATTTGAAAAATTTACGCCCGCGCTGCAGAGACGTCAATTAATTTTTAAGTTTGATTAAAGTTGCTGCGTCTTATTCTATTGCTATAGGAAGGAAAGTGACAGCAGCATCTTCAAACTTAAAAGTTAATTGACGTCTCTGAGTGCGGCAGTACGTGACTTTAGGTACTTGAAAGCTAGACTTCATAAAAAATTCATAAAAAATAAAAGCCCTAGTTTTGTTTTGGACCGCGCTCGTATCCGCACATGTCTGGGTATGTTTGTGTCGCGAGGGAAGGAGGAGACAGCGGCACGACATAAGTGTGTGAGTATACATACGAAGGCGTGTTTACCGTCGGGGCTCAGCTGCGGCGTGGCCGTGCGTGCCGACGGCGGCTCGGGCGAGGCCAGCGCCGCGCGCGCCGACCCGCCCGGCGAGTCCGTCATCGACGCCTGCAGGCTGTAGCTCTCTCTGCGCGGACACTTACTGGTTAACTATTCACCGAACTCACTGACTTATGGTTAGACTAAAAAATATATTTTATTTTGTATTTTAAAGCGAGTTGGTTTCCGCAAATCGACGTCTGAACGCCTATTTGGCGTGAGGACAAAACATAGGTAATCATAATAATAAAGCGGTCAAAATATCTGATCACATTTCAATGAACTTTACAGTCGTGTGTAGATTGATAAATTAATTGCAAATGAAGCTAAAGGCATGACTCTCATGTTGACGACCGCGATCAGCGACGATGACCGGGGGGGTTATTGCCTAACGAAATTTTGACAATTGGTATCCGAATCAACTGTCATAGCCCATACAAAATCATGACACTTGATTCTGATTCCGAGCGTCAAACGCCCACTGTTTACTATGGAGTGCTGACCGACCCAAGCGACGTCAGCGCTTTAAAATAAGGGTAGTTTTAGAGTATGTTGCCGCTGGAATGAGATGTAGTGATAAACAAGTGTGCGCTCGCCTGTAGCCGGAGGTGGAGGAGGTGTGCGACACCTCGCTGTCGAGGTCGGCGTCGGGCTGCAGCGGCGGCGCGCGGCGCGGCGTGTCGGCGCCGGGCGACGAGCACGAGTCCGACTCCAAACGGGACGGCACCTTTCAAATATAACACAAATGTACATTTTGATGCAAGTGCGGAAAGTATGTCATTTTACACGAGTCCCGAGGTCGAGTCGAGGACGAGTCTTGGCCCGAACTGCAAGCGAGGGACAAGGCTCGGGACGAGTGATAATGACAGTTCCGCACGTGTGCGTGATACACATCAAACGACGTTTTTTTAATACATTTTCGAAAAAAATAAAACAGTGTACGAAAGCCATCGGTCATTCATAATACTCATTCAGCCAAATTAAAAAAAAATGGAAAAGTAAAAAGCACTAGTGCGAAAAATCCAACTTTCCGCACAATATACAGCTACAAAAGTACCACTTTTTGAGCAATTGTATTAAAAATACTATATGTGTACTCCATTTGTTTAGATACTTAACCAAATGTAAACTAAACAGCCGATCTAAACTATTTTGACGAGCTTTGACGTATCAGTTTTCTGCTGACGAACATAGTTTCATTTGCTTACATAAATATAAGGAACTAAAAAGTAAACTGCCAAGTGCGGTCCAAACATTTAAGCCAGCTTATCGGCCTGAAATAATTCTAGCTAAAGTTGTCTTAAATCTTAATTAGGACACTATACTAAAAATAAAGTTTTGTTAATTTGTTTTTTGTCAGATTGGAAACTTTTCCACAACATCTTGTATGTACATCCTTCTGTAGCTGTCACGTTGTCTTTTAGGCTAGATTACAAAACATCAAAATTGGAGTGATTGGATTGGCTACCTCGGGCTTGGCGTGTCGGCTGCGGCGGAACTTGAAGGTCTTCTTGGAGGGCCCGTGCGCGCGCTGCAGGCGCGGGCGCGGCTCGTCGTCGGGCCGGTCCGACCACTCGCCCGGGGACAGCGGCGACAGCGGCGTCACGGATGTCTCGCCTGACGCAACATAACACTTTTCAACGCGACGGCCTATGCGTCAGCATAGTTGGTAATGACTGCGTACGAAGGACCCCGATTTAATTTCCGGTAAGGGCAAATTTTGTATGTTAGCATTTATTCACTACTTCTGGTATTTACTTCTGTTTTACGTAGTACCCATAATACAGTCAAGGTTATAAATATAGATACGTTAAGACTTTCAAAAATATGTAACCACGACCTTAATACGGCGACATACTACTCTGTCAAGAAAGTACCGGGAAAAGATCAATAATACACAAACTGTTTGTTAATCATCCAAATTTATTTTATCACCTTCAAAGTATGCTCCTTCAGAAACGATACACTTACGCCAACGAATAATCCAATCATCAAAACATTTTTTAAACGCTGTTTCCGGAATTGAATTCAGTTCTCGGCGCGAATTCTCCTTTATGTCTTCTACCGATTGAAAACGGGTGCCACGAAGTGGTAATTTGAGTTTAGGAAAAAGAAAGAAGTCGGCAGGAGCCATATCTGGTGAATATGGTGGTTGCTCGATGGTATTTGTTGAGTGTTTGGTCAAAAATTCTTTCACAATGATGGCCTTGTGCGAAGGCGCATTATCGTGGTGCAAAATCCAAGAATTTTCATTCCACAAATCTGGCCATTTTCGTCGAATTTGCTCTCTTAAATGCCGCATAACGCTCAAATAATATTCTTTATTTACCGTTTGACCTTCCGGCAAGAATTCCGAGTGCACAACACCGCGATAGTCAAAGAAAACAGTCAACATGACTTTGACTTTTGATCGACTTTGGCGTGGTTTCTTCGGTTTCGGTTCAGTTGGAAGGCGCCACTCCGAAGCTTGTTGACTAGTTTGCATGTCAAACTCGTAAACCCACGTCTCGTCACCAGTAACAATGCGTTTCATGAATGTTGGGTCGGAATTGACTCGTTCTAGCATGTCCTCAGCGACTCTCATGCGATTGAGTTTTTGGAGAAAATTCAGGTCTTTTGGGACTAGCCGAGCGGTAACATGTTTCATACCCAAATGATTAGTTAAAATAGTACGGATCGACTCGTGAGATACAGAAAGTTCGGCGGCTATCTCTCTCAAAGTTGAATGAGGATTTTCAGTCACTATTTCCTTCACTTTTGCGATGTTAACTTCAGTTGCAGACGTTGATGGCCTACCAGAGCGAGGCAAATCTTCCATCACATCTCGACCGCTTTTGAACGCTTTGTACCACTCATAAACACGTGTTTTTGATAAAGTCGAATCACCGTAAGCCTTCTGTAACATTTTCAGTGACTCCGAACACGAAATTCCATTGGCGATGCAAAATTTAAGACAAACTCTTTGTTCAATGTTTTGGTCCATTATGAAATTCGCAATACACACTAGATATGATATAACTAAAAACAGCACTGTATTTAATATAAATAACAGATGCAACTCAAACTCCGCGCCAAAATAGAAAACAGTTGTGCCAATCTAACAACAACAAAAAAAACAAAAATTTGAATTTGGAACCATAAACAAATCATCCATTCCCGATACTTTGTTGACTGAATGTAAGACCGTGGTTACATATTTTTGAGGATTTGGACGTATCTATGTTTATAACCTTGACTTTACCGAGCCTAGTTTAGTTAGGGACTAGGTCAATTTGTGTGAGATTGCCCCTTGATATTAATTTATGTCATTGACGTACAAGCTGTACGTAAGTTTAGTATCACAAACGTTACAATCCCCTCTATGTTCACAACTAGGTCTGTCAGATTTTCTTGTAATTATCGAAAATCGGTAGATGTTGTTTCTGTACTCGATTATATTTTATGCTGAAGGGTTAAAGATAGTGAAAGGTGCAGTAGGAAAATTATAAACATTGGTTAAATAACGAAACAAGTATTACGTTATGAGTATGTGTGATTCCAAGTGGATAGGAGTATTTCTCAAAATAAGTGTACGTAATGACGGCATTTAAGTGTCCTTTAAATAATGTTTAACGTACTTTCGGTACGTAATTAATAACTGACAGTTGCGTGACGGTCACTAAATGTTCTTTAACTGGACATTTATTTTGAGAAATACTTAGATACAAAACTTACCGGAAGTGAACTTGAACTCGACAGATGAAACAAAGCGTAGTTTAGTAGTTGAATATGACGGGGTACTACCGGCAGTCTTCGTATCGCTGCCGTAAGTCGAAGATCCTGTAGAATAACACGGACTCAGTCTAACTACTGAAGGGGTTCACGGCACACTTAAAGAGAGGAGGTTAGGTTAGAAGAGGTTATGAAGTCAGTTCTGTTAGGAATTCTGAAAGAGAATAGGAATGAAGTGTTGCGAATAAACTACTTCGTATGGGTAGCTGGCACGAGTGGAATATGATGATGGTATGTTTTATATTACGGATGAAACTTGCCCAAATTGGAGTTGTTGTTTCCATTATCGCCGGCGCGGCCGCATGGCACATCGAAGCCGGCCAAGTGTTGGCTCGTTGTGGAACTGCTTGATAAGGACTCTGGAATGAAACAGTAGTATGTAAACCAACTGATTGAACAAATTTCGTACTTTTCGGGTTTTATCGTAACAAAATAGAAGATACATGGTGGAGAGTACGAACGCCACATGGAGGGTGACCTCTAAGATACTCCAGATAATCAAGTGTGTTTGTAGTGCCGGCTTTACCTATGGTGCAGAGTCTTGGGGGGCGCCGAGCGCCGCCGCTATTGTGATAGCGCGCCTACTGGAGGGCGCCAGGGTAATGATTGTCTGAGTTCAGTCTTCACGGTTCGACGCCTCAACCGATCGATGTGAAATTAATTGGGTACAGGGATGGTTAATAGCCCTGAGGACATAGGATACCTTTATCCCGAAATCAAGACCGTTTATGTGGGAATAGCAATAAACGCGCCCTAGTTTGCTTGTACGTTGGAGGTAATCTCTGGAAGTACTGAACTTATTTTAAAAGTATGTTCACTAATAGAATGCTACATTATCCCTGACTAATATAGGTTTTTTCGTTTGTACCGGAGCGAAGCGAGGGCGGGTCGCTAGTGGGAGTAGGGCAAACCTTGGCTATTCTGCTATACTTGGTAATCCTGTGATAGTTGATTTAGCCTTGATAGTGAAGTTTTATTATATAAATACAGTTCTGACATATTTGTCATAGAGAGTGCTTTGCTCAAATCTTATAATAACAAAAAGAATGTATCCGAGCACTCTGTCAGAAATTAAAAACGTTTTCGTCAATAGGAAACTAAGCGGTTTGGCTCTAATATCAACTTGTTAATTGACTGAGCAGAATAAACACTGAAATCCGATGAAAAATGGGAAACCAGATAAAGGTTAAGATAAGTTAAGAGTTCAAAAGCATGTTTTTAAATATGTGTTCCAAAGAAATGTCATTCTTATTATTTATAGTCCTATATCACACAATAACCCTATTATCACTGAATTACCTGATTTTATGTTATGTATAATCAAATGTATTTTGTATGGACAGTTTAATATTTGCAATATTTTGAGATATTGACGATCGAAGGCAATGTTACGGACTTTTACATAGTGAATTTGCCATATTATCTGCTCGAGGGATAAAATTCTGTGGCCAATTAATAAAACTATCACCGATTAGCCAAGGTTTGCCCTATAAATAGATGTTAGTACCGCGGGGCGCGGAGAGCGGCGCGGAGGGGTGGTCGGGCGTGCGCGGCAGGCCGGCGCGGCCCACCAGCATGGAGATCAGCGAGGGCCGGTGCTGCGCCGCCTTGTCGCCGGCGCGCGCGCACGCCTCCGACGCGCGCTTGCCGCCGCCGCTTACGCCGAGGTTCTCCGCTATTTGCTCTGCGGGACAATCGTTACACTCGTAACAATTGTCTGTAGGAGAATACGAAGATGTTCTCTTACGAGAGGTATCCAAAGTGTACAGTGAGAATTGTTTAAAAAATATATGTGGTTTTTTTTTAAAGACCTGCGAAATTATTCTTATTTTTTCACTTTGGAAATAACTGGTCAAATTATTTTTCACGCTGTGTGAAAATCTACGAAATTACTTTTGAGACGGCTTATTTAAAAACGTCCTGCCCGCCATCTTGGAATCCATTTCAATCATTTTCTAATTTGGCGAAATCTTAGGAAATTAGTAATTTCAAATTACTACTATGAGCTCATATTATATTCTGTTCAATTAAAACATTGGTAAATTTAAATCCCACCAAAAACATAAATGTAAAAAAGGCCAAGTTCTCATGTGCAAGAAAAAGTAGTGGGCAAGTTTGGCACTAGATTATTGACGTGTCGCTCGGCTTTTTCTTTGAACTTGGCCGGACACTGCCGTGTGTCTAGATATTATTCATTGTGATGTAATATTGAAGCCTCACCAAACTTGTAGTGGTCATGCTTGTCCCTGAGCGTGCGCAGCTCTCTGGCCAACTCCGCCAGCAGCGCGCCGCGCGCGCGCGCCGCCGGCAGCTTGAGGCCGCGCACTCGCTCGCGCACAACAAACTGCATGTGTCGTTCGTTGTCGCCGATGGGCGGCTGCGACAGCTGTTGCACAACACGTTCATAATATTGGGAGAATTGATAAGAAATTGAGGGGCGATTGTAAAGATTCATTTTTTTTTTATAAGAGGGAGGCATACGAGCATGCGGGTTACATGATGGGAAGTAATCACCACCGCCCATGAACACCGGCTACTCAACATATCGTGGTGACTAAAGCATACTATGAAATCCCACCTTATGCACAATAAAAGGCTGCAGCAGCACATACAGCGGCGTGCGGAAAGTGACCACGTGCTCCAGGAAGTCCCACAAGTGGGCCGCGGCCTCGTTGCGCCGGCCCAGCTCCCGCATCGCGCGCGCTATGCGGCCCCACTCCGAGCACAGTTCGCTTGTGAAGCAAGCGCAGAGCACTTTTAACGCTGGAATTATAAAATTTTATATACTCGTAAATCAACAATTTCCTCTTAATGGTACAATTTAGATTACCTGAAACATGATAATAGACATGAAACGCTACCAGAAAACTTACTGAAGCAGGGAGTCAAATTATCATTATACATAATACTGAGCGTTATCAACTTACCTAGAAACGCGATTTTGTATAACTGGTGTGACAATTTGGTGGTGTTTCTGGTGTCTCTACTGCCGGTAAAAGTGAGAGAATTGGCGCGAGCTTCAGATGCGTTGAGTTTGGCATTTACAGCGGCCAGTTGTCCGGGAGGCGCCGGGGGACACAACGCGCTTAGGACTACTGATACTATGTAGCTCACGTCTGACTGGCGGAGAGGTGGTACATCTAAAATAAAAGACGGTAATATGTACAGTCAAGCTGTAAACAGTTACAGCTTCAAACGAACAGAGAGCGGCGACAGCGCGGCCCAGTACTAAAACAGCTTTAATTGGACCTTTCGCACCGCGACACCTTAAATAAGACCCAAGTAAGTAAGAGGTATCTGGAAATATCTATCTTCGGTTCCTTGGCTAAAAACAGCATTTAGCACTTGCCTTTCCGACCGCTTCCGACGCGCAAGCAAAGCGGCATGAACAAGTTCATTAGCATGTTTTCAGTCTTCTCTGCTGATTGGAATATAGCGCTGCCACCGCACATCTGCTCCAATGAATAGCTGTCCTAGAAAAGCAGAAAACAACCTTACATTCAGTTTGCTAGTCATATGCCGCAATCAAATTCCTTTGTTAGTTCTTATGTAACAGAAGTTAATTCCCTATCTCCAAAGCAGCGCTTCTCTTACTAAAAGAATACAGCCTGTGAGCACTTAGAATAGGATTCGGGTTCAGGTGAAGTCGGCTAGACTCGTTTAAGAGCGTATGAGAGCGAATGAGAGAGAAGTACAAACCCGAATCATATTCTAAGTGCTCACGGACTGTATTTGCTTTGACGAATTGCAAAGTGTATAAAAACATAAATTTAATACCCCTGTATTGATGACTTGTAACGCTATCAAGCGCACAACGGTGCTACAGAAGTGTGGCGGCGGCGGTTGAGACATCAAGGCAGCAGTTGCGGATGACAAGTTCTCTCCGCTGTTGTTTTCCGAAACTATCAGCGCCTGCCAAAACACATTGAGCTGTATTACCTGTCACTTAAATGCAAGTATTGCGCATTCAGATTATTTTTAGAGGCTATAACGTACTTGGACAGTGTTGAGGAGAGTTTTAACTTGCTGCCAGTGCATTATGTACGGACACCGTATCATGGTTTCGTATACGCCTTTCAGTAATACCGCAGCCGAGTCCCAGTCAGTGTTTCTCTAAAACAAAAAAAGGTCAATTGTTATTAAGCTATGTTATAAATCGGATTAATTGTGTATTCAGTTATCCAACTACTTAATCAGGATTTTAAGAAAATACTTCAATTTATTAGATAACACAATAATAGTAAAGAGCCACTGAACGGCTGGCTTATGTTATTGTCTTACAGGTAAAAAACTATTAGCAAGCCCGTCCATATAGCTAAGGTATATAGTTTAAGCTACCCGTATATCCATAACTATGCAAACTGTGTCGCTATTCTCGAAATTAATTTCCCTCTTTTTTTTATATAAGAGAGGGAGGCAAACGAGCAAGCGGGTTACCTGATGCGAAGTAATCACCATCGCCCATGAATACCGACAACTCAAGAAGAGTTGTCGGTACGTTGCCGGCGTTTTAGGGAGATGAACGCTCTTTTCTTGAAGGCCCCCATGTCATAACTGGCCGGAAACACCGCAGAAGGAAGTTGGTTCCAGTTTCACCGTACGAGGCAAAAAGTGCCTAGTGAAACGCACGGTGGATTTAATGTTCACGACAATGCCTCATTGTACCATATGACGTATGACGCGTCATTATACCAGGATTGTAGGTTGTGTCGAGTGAAGAGGCGCGCGCCGGCCCTTACCCGTATGCTCGGCTTCTTGGCGATCTTGAGGAAGACCTTGTCGAGGCGGCGCAGGATGACGACGAGCGCGGGGCGCAGCGCGTCGTCCGCCCAGTCCGCCGCGGGCAGCACCAGCGCCATGTAGCGCTGCAGCCCGCGGCAGCCCATCGACTCCGGGTCGTACGGGGACACCTTCAGCAGGGAGTGCGCGATCTCTGCCAACCGCTTACCACGTAATAACGTATTAACCATCTGTCTAAACTAAACTAATTGGGAATATGCATCAAATTTTCTTGTACCATTTCGTAACAAAATGTGTAAATACCGTGAAAGAGATGGCAAAAAATGAAATTAAAATTAAGATCGGTCAAATATACGGGTAATATAAGCATTTAAAACTACTAATCAGAGAGATCCGACATGTCCTGTGACGTCAGCGCCATATGAACCCCATATTAAAATTCTGTTTTGTTAGAAAGAGATAGAAAGAAATCTTTAATGGCTTATTATGTTGGTTATTTTTATAGTTATTTGAAAAATATATTTTCTCTACTGTTTTTTACATGAATTACTTTTTAATGAAGCAATAAAATAATCATGCACATTCCCTATTCGAACCCACGTTATTTTTTTGAAATGGCAAATTTTAAATGCGTACTACGATGTGCTAGTATTGAAATATATTTTGTAAGGAATAAAAACGAGACAACTTCTTGCAACCTCAGGCACTTTTGAAACTAATTTCGTTATCGCACGTTACACTCCAGACGCTTGGTAAATGACAGCTGGGGTGAAAAAGTGTCCGACACAACGCGAACGCGAAGTGAGCACTCCCGTACAATTAGCAAAAGGAACTTTGTTCCGACCGGATGTCTCACGACACCTCTGGTTTTTTTAAGCATCTGCGAACTTTTTAAAGTACAGAATTTATAGGGAAATCAAAACACAAGGCAGAATAGATTACACGCGCATCAGCTGTAAGCTTCAGTTAATAGCCCGTTTGTATTGTCTGTGCGAGGAGAAACTGGTTCATCCGTCATGAGTTGATTTTTTTGATCATTGGCAATATCTTGCATCGATTAAAATTCTAATCCTTTTTTCGTACTTACTGCATGTGACTTGCAGTCCAGTAGCTCGACGGGTTTGCCCTCGCTTCCCCCGCTCCCCTTCGAGCCGTTCAAGTCAAGTAGGCGAGTCGTGGCTCGTCCTATAAACTCGCCCACCAGCGACAGCAATACGTCGCGTGGACGGCGGTACTCCGCTCGTACTAACTGTAAAATCCAAAATAATAATAATAAAAGAGGAAAGCCTGGCTTAAACAGAATAGTGAATATTATTTTATAGATGTAAAAATCAAGGCGATATCGCCGATAACAATAAGCAGAGCTTCCATGGAAATCTTCATTTATTTATTTCTTATTTTGGTCATGAGTCGATGTCACCCAAAGAGCATTGGAAAAGCTATGGTTTGAGTTTCTCCGCGGTATCGAGTCAGAAATGAGGAGATCCACAGAATAATTAAATCTACCACCGTAGCTCTGTGAGTTGCAAACAAGTGGCAGTGGGAGGGCACATTGCTCGTAGAACTGATGGCTGCTGGGGCAGAGATGTTTTTGAGTGGCGACCACGCACAGAAAGGCACAATTTTGGCAGGCCAACCATCTCATAAGGGTCGCAGCCGTCCTAGGAAACAGATGAACACAGCAGCGCAGAACCGATCATCGTTGTGATATCTGGAAATGGATTACGTCCAGTAAGTGACGTGTTTTATGATAACGATGAGCGAACAGCGTACCTCTGAGTCCTCAGTGCCGGTGTAGTCCGGCGGCGGCGGCATGCGCGAGTGGTCGCTCACGAAGCGCGAGTGCGACTCGTCTTCCAGCACGTCGAGCCCTACGAACTGCGTCTGCGGCGCGGTTGCGCTGCGTACGCCGCGCTGTGACGAGCCTTTATGCTCGGGGGATGTGCGGTATGGGCCGTTGTATGATCTGACGTAGATATAATATTTATGGTCACTTTTGATGATAAAGTCAAAGAAGTTTGATTGTTTTCTATATACATATAATAAAATCGTTAAGACCAAAAAGTCTATACATTGAAGATTTAAAAAAAAAACCGATCAGGGCGATTTATAATAAGTAACTGAACATATTAAAACCATTTTTAAAATTCTTGTTTGTTTGTTTGTTTGTTTGTTTGACTGAGCATCACGTAAAAACTACTGAACGGATATTGATGAAATTTTCATAAATCTATTTAAATAACATCAGAATAACATTTAGGCTATAAAAATATTGGAAAATGTTAGAAGAAGGGGGTAAAAAGAGGGGGTAAAGTTTGTATGGAAAAACCAATTTAGATTGTTCTAGGATCATGAAACTCAGAATAAATACTTATTAATAAAAATAAAGAAATACCTGTTTCATAGTTTTTTTTTAATCTCATCCAAAAACGCAAAAAAGAGGGTTTTATGTTTAAAATTACTGGAATTCATACAACTATAAAATGAAAACCAATGAAGTTTGACCTTCGAAACATGCTACATATACGTAAAATAACAAATAAAAAAACTACTTTCGGCGATTTTGGATAAACTACCCCTTAAGGGTAGAAATGGGGGGTTAATGTTCGTACGGGAGTTTGGTCGTTTTTCAAATTAGAAACGTGGAAATTGCTATAGAGATTACTGTTAGCAAATAAAAAACACTACTTTCAGTGATTTTGGATAAACTACCCCTAAGGGGATGAAATGGGGGGTTAAAGTTTGTATAGGAGTTTGGTCGTTTTTCAAGTTAGAAACGCGGAAATTGGTATACTTATAGGCTACTGTTAACAAATGAAAAAATAACGTTCGGCGATTTTGGATAAACTACCCCTGAGAGGATGAAATGGAGGGTGGTAATTTGTATGGGAGTTTGTCAATTTTGAAGTTAGAAACGTGGGAAATTAGTATATGGGCTACTGTTAAATAACAAAAAATACAACTTCTGGTGATTTTGGAAAACAACCCCTAAGTGGGTGAAATGGGGGATGGAAATTTGTATGGGAGTTAAGTCAATTTTAAAGTAAGAAACGTGGAAATTGGTATATAGGCTACTGTTAACAAATAACTTTCAGTGATTTTGGATTAACTTCCCCTAAGGGGCTGAAATGGGGGGTTAAAATTTGTATGGGGTTTTGGTCATTCTTGAAGTTAGAAACGTGGAAACTGCTATAGAAACTACTGTTATCAAATAAAAAACACTACTTTCGGTGATTTTGGATCAATTACCCCTAAGGGGACGAAGTAGGGGGTTAAAGTTCATGATGGAGTTTGGTCGTTTTTCAAGTTAAAAACGTGAAAGTTGGTATTTAGGCTACTTAACTGTGTACAAATAAAACATACTACTTTTGACTATTTTAGATTAACTACCCCTAAAGAGATGAAATGGGAGGTGGTAATTTGTATGAGAGTTTGGTCAATTTTGAAGTAAGAAACGTGGTAATTGGTATAAAGGCTATTGTTAACAAATAAAAAATATAACTTCTGGCGGTTTTGGAAACAACTACCCCTAAGTAGGTGATACGGGAGGTAGAAATTTGTATAGGAGTTCGGTCAATTTTCAAGTTAGATACGTGGAACTTGGTATATTCGCTACTATTAGGAAATAAAAAAAAAACACTTTCAGTGATTTTGGATTAACTTCCCCTAAGGGGCTGAAATGGGGGGTTAAAATTTGTATGGGGGTTCGGTCATTCTTGAAGTTAAAAACGTGGAAATTGGTATAAAAGGCACTGTTAACAAATAAAATATAAAACATTTGGTGATTTCCGAAAAACTATCCCTAAGTGGGTGAAATGGAAGGTGAAAGTTTTAATGGGAATGAAGTCATTCTTGAAGTTAATGAAATTGGTATTTAAGCTACTGCTTACAAACCAAGAGTACTTTCGGTGATTTTGGAAACACTACCCCTAAGTTTGGTTATTTTTGAAGTCAGATATATGAAAATTGGTTTCTAATCTACTAAATATAAAATAAGAGTTATCTGATAATGGAATCCCAGGTAAATTGATGGAAACCTTCAAAAATTTAAAGGACTTATACAGCGGTTTTCAAACTTCTGTAAGAACATTTACTTACATTCCAAAAGCACCATTTGGTAAAGTGAAATTAATGACTAGACATGACCATCGGAACTCATTAATAATAAGCATTTCACAACACGCTACTTTTGCCCATCATTTGTAAGGGGCTGTTTATTTATTACGTAAGACGATTTAGGGGGGAAAGGGTCTGATCAAGTCTTATTTTTTCTAACATGGGGGTAGGATGTTTTTACGTAAGATCACAAAAGCAAGCAAAAATTAAAGCGTTTTTATATTTTTGCTACTTTTTCTTTGCAATTTTGGTAGATACTGATCTTACGTAAGATTAAAAAGGAGGGAGGGTTCATCCATGTCTTATTTTTTCTTACGTAGCGGGAGGGGGGGGTCAGAAATTGGTTAACATTGTCTTACGTAATAAATGAATAGCCCCTAATGAATGTGGTGAAATGGAAGTTTCGCCAAGTAATAGGAGAGTTCTTCAACGATTAATGTCCCTGCATATTGGATAGCCCCATTTTGTCAAGAGTGATGAAGTATTGGCAATAAGCATTAATGCCATGAATGTAGTGTATATGTGCTGCATGTAATACATAATCACATAATAATTAAACAAACACTAAAAAGCGAACAAATGTTAGGAAACATTACTATTTTTTTGCAAAGTCTGTCCCTTTGTGATACATACTCAATGAAAATTTTATTTGTACCTACCTACTTTTTAACGAAATTACTGACTCTCCGCAGACGGAGTCGCGGGCAGACAGCTAGTTGTTAATAAAGGTCTGACTCGAAAATAAAATATACGAGAATGGACAGGACTTGCGAGTCTTGCGAGAAATAGAGATAAATATGCGGAGCTGATTACCAATTTCGTTGATCGAAAAGGCACCATAACAAGAAGTCTTTAGCAGATACAATTTAGAAGGTATGAGCCGGGGAAATCACTTGCTTATTAACATTCCATCTTGGGTTTCAGGATTGGCTACACATTTGCAACCTTAAGATTATTTTCATGTTAATCGCCCTCAGAGCACACTTACTTGAGCTAGAATCTGTGCTCGATTACCCTCCCCATACCATAAAAAACTAAAACCTACTTGGATAAGCCCTCGCAGTTATTGACGAGGGTTTTAATGGCGATGGCGAGTTGCTGAATGATCTCCCTCTCTGTCTTCCCTTCTCTGTTATACGTCGGGAGTTGTATCTGTTTCACGTAGCACGGCAATATGGCTTCTAAAATTATCTGCAACACACATCTCACCTATTAGAACTTTGACATCTAAAATAAGAAGTTCGGATGTATTTTGTATAAACAATTGGGAGCATTGTTAAAGTCCGAGAAAATCATCAAGGTTCAAAGTTATAAGGGATTAATAAGTATACAGGAATATAGAGTAAACTTAAGTCACCGTCACTTAGGGGCATATTAATTAACTGATCTTGAGTGAGAACTTTTATCTCTGTCGCGTCTTGAAATGGGCATCTCACTCTTTTAAAGCCGCCTAACCTTCAAATATAGTAATTTTATGGAAGTTAGTTTCCATAATGCCTAAATGCGGCCCTAAATCTATTACGTAATTAAATATTTCAACCATAATACAAAAGCTATGCATATGAAGTTTAGTTTTGTTCCTCATGTATAGCGTTCTCCATACTTACAAGCATCTGATACCCCCGCATGCTCTCCGCAGAGTAAGAGACCACCATGACACAAAGACTGATGCAGTCCAACACATTAACCATTTCCTCTTCGTCTCGGTAGCAGAAGTCGATGGGCTTAAGGGGCTTCTCCTCTTTGATCAGCTCGGCTATGTGGAGGGGGTCCGGCGAGGGCGTTTCGAGACTTAGAAGGAGGTTGAAAAGACAGCTTGATTGAACCTAGAAGAGGTAATATGTTGTTTTGTTTTAATAGGAACTTTGCAATGGTAGTGTCACGGTGAGTGTGAATGTGAACTCATTCGCAATGAGAATGTTGCTAAAGTCGGAAGTACATGCAAGCGAAATTTCACCTTAGGATGGCAGACCACATATTTGGTCGACTGGTTATCGTTGACATAAAAATGCTTATCATTAAAACGTTACAACAATAATGTTGTCTTTTTACGGTCTGGAATTGCCTTACCTTGCTCGCGTCACCATAAGCTGATTCTTCGTCTGTATCCAAAATGGCGGACACGGAACCAAACATTTGCAATATAAACGGTTTTCTATTCAGTAGGTAAAATTGTTTCACAGCATATTCAATTGTCGTAGTCACCAGTTTATTCGTTTGGTAGTTTGAGTATATCTGAAGAAGTGTTGGCATTATCAAAAGGTAGCTGAAAGGGAAACATAGGTATAAGTTCCTCAGTGTTTTCTTCTAAAAACGTTTACACTTTTATATTGTTTAAACTGTTACACCGGAACCCATTAAATAAATTGCATGATATTTATTAACTCATGGTAAAACCGATTACCCGTTAGTAGAAAAAATGCTCTTGAAATTGAAAGCGGCGTTGACGTAAGTGGCAATGACGTATCGGAGTATGAGAGAGTCTTCACTATGCAACATTAGAGCGCCGTTTAGCACGTTGAGAAACAGATGAATGTCGCGCGATGACGTGAAGTTGCCGGCCATTGCTTCGAACATGCGCGCTATGAGTCGGACCCACCTGAAATTATTGTTATTGCAGTATAATATCATTATGAAGTTTTGTTTTTATACGCAAAACAAAATAAAACAAGGAATATACATTTTTTGGGCACAGAAAAGGCAATACAACAAGACACCAATTATTTATAAAGCAGAAAGTTATTTCTACTGATTGGAGAGCAAATATCGCACACAAATAATACAAGCAGGGCTACATCACGCCATACATACTTCTCGGCCGTTTTTGTTACTTACGTCCTTTTTTACTTCCCTCACCTCACCACAACTGTTACCCGCATGCTACGCGCCAAAATGTGCCTATTCACGCGCGCGTAAAGTACATAATTATTTGTTTATCCATCGGATGACGTCATTAACTTCGTTCCTAAGCGAGGGTTGGCAACCAAATAATAAATTATTTAGTAAGGCAATTGTACATTACAGATATTTAGACGTTTGGACATTTAGACGTACCGTATTTAGACAGGTTTTCGTGTTACTCCATTGTGATAATAATAGTTTCTATATCATATTTTTTTTTGTAAGGTAAAAAATAAGAATAATATTTTCTATTATTGAAAAAAGAAGCATCTCGATATAATTAAAAATCACCATTAAAAAACAAGAGGTTTCTGGGCACAAAAGTCTGTTAGTTAATTACTTAATTAATAAAATCCATCAGTACATCGCCACATTTTCAAAACCATTATTTCGATGAGTAAACAATTCACAAGTAAGGGAGAGAGAGATTAAAGAGTGAGAAAGTGCTTTCTTAAAAAAAACAGTAATGAACGTACGTATATGTACCTACGTTACGTACCTACACTCAAAATTTTAAATGTGATTGTAACTTTGATATTATGATATTCGCGTATTCACTTTAATCTGCTTTAATTTCCACTTCACGTAAATCGCCGCGTAGTCTCGACCGGTGCAGGTGCACTAAGAGTAGCGTACGAGCGATTTCGTAGTTGACACTCAACTGATATTTGTATCCCCGGGGATGCACCGGCCAGTAGGTAATTAAAACGGTAGGCGGCGGCGCGTGATGTATCTGTTACGAAGTAACTAGTATATAATCTGTGGTACCAGCCTAGAGCTCAGTTTGGGACTAGATCAATTTGTGTGAGGTTGTCCCTGATATTTATTTATTTTATTTATAA
The DNA here is from genome assembly GCA_963241965.1 of Tortrix viridana. NCBI lineage: Eukaryota > Metazoa > Arthropoda > Insecta > Lepidoptera > Tortricidae > Tortrix > Tortrix viridana. The sequence goes on from OY725181.1 coordinate 5,407,550, forward strand.
ATATCAATAGTTTTCAAATAGCAACGTACTCACATAAACTTGTGCAACACATCCAACCCCAGCAAGGTGGAACCGAGTGGGCCACGGCTGTATAGCTGTAAGTCAGCTTCTAGCGCCTTACGGGGGAACGATGGCAGCTTCATCAGCTCGTCGTGCAGGAATACTACCCTCTGGACCACCTGCAGACAAGATGACGGTAATATCGATGGAGATACGAGCTAAAAGTATGGGGTGTATGGTAGAGAGCAAGAACTGTCAGGAATGGCGGCGTTAAATATAGAAATGGAGTCGTCTTGCGCAGACTTCCTATGACAAGGTTCATGATCGAATGATCTGGCACATTTAGAAAAACTATCTTTTTAGTCGAGTTTAGCCATCTTCGAAATAGTTTTTGAGGAGTAAAAAAAGTTCTGGACCGTGTTATTGTGTCTGTTTCTTACAGTTTCTATTGCACGGCAATGAGGGCGCTGTTTAGAATGAAATTGCAACATGACCCAACTTTTATCCAAAACCACGGCTTATTGTGGCAGTTGCCAGTGTTGCCACTTGGGAATATTGCAGTTCTACTTCAATCATTTTTGCCAAGCTATATGTAATTTGAACTGGGTATTATACGAGACCGCGTAGAGTGCCGTGAAAATGATGAGTGAGGCCTTTACCCGGCAGGGGGTGGATGTGGACTGATATGATGATGATGATGATTATATTTAGTCAGTGAGTGTCAAGCCAAGACTTACCATATCAACGTTCTTAAGGATGGCCCAAGTGAGCAGCACCTTGCCGATCTCGACGAACTTGGCCAACAGCTCCTGCTGCTGCAGCCGGTCGAAGGCCTCGCGGGGCTCCAGGTGCACCAGCCCGAGCTGCGGGTACTGCGAGCGCTTGAAGAAGTAGCTGTCGCGCACGTACGACTGCGGGTTGTGGATCTGGCCTGGGAAAACAGCAGAGCGATATTAAAAACAATATTATCACATAATTCTGTCAAGCTGGCATAGATAGACTGAAACCACACATTTTGTTGACATCTCTGATCAATTGTAAATGTCCTTATTTCTTAGTTAATTTAATTCAGATAGAATGTTCAATAAGGTTATTAAAACGATTATCACGCGTTTAATGAAAAATGAAGTTTACAACTTCCTAAAGGAAATACGACGACCAACGAAGACAACGACGTAGTACACTTTTTACGATTTAAAGGCTACAAAAAATATAGGCTATATGATTACGTGTTTTAAAGTCCACGAGGAAGTGCTCATTGTGCAAATTTTCCGGAATGCCGAAGAAGTCGAGCGATTCGTTTAGTATCTGACCAAATTGGGTATCCTCTTGAATGGGGAACTGGGATGGAATCGAGCCATCATCAGCTGAAACAAATCATCATAAATTATGATATATTCAATATATTTATTACGTTATAAGTACAGTTTACTTCGTAAAGATTTAGTAGATATAAGATGTTTACCGGGTCCGTGGACGACAATTTTCTTAGCAGCTGGCACGTTGGCGGTGAGTAATATTGAGGCATCGCATTGCTCTTTGCGTAATATTTGTTTCAGATCTTTGAACATTATGCCGTGAACACTGTGAACCACCTGCAAAAGAAAGGTCACTTAACATTTTAAAACCAACCAACCAACCAACGCAACATAAAAGTTAACCTACCATCCACAAAATAGACAGCGCTGCTCCAATAAGCCTCTGTCCTTCTTCATGCGGCGAGCGGATATAGAACATCACATAGCCAATAATATAGTTGTAAAGTGCGAAGGCGGCTTGCTGCGGCAGACGCGGGATGAAGCGGATCAGATGACGAAGTAATTTGAACATTTCGTCTTGATGGTCACGTGTTAATCGCTCTAGAACGTGACGAAGGAATAAGGCAGAGTCTTCGACCAGGCAGCCCCAGATCACCTGAAAAAGAGACTTTAATAATAGAATCTTTAAGAATCAAAATGGTTGCTAAATTTTAACAAAAATGTGGCGTTCTTATAATCGCCTAAGATTCATCGTCACTGTTCTAACACCCGTTAGTAACTCGTATTACAAGTGGGAGTCTCTTTTCAATGCATATTGTCGAAAAGGGATTTCCGCTTGGAATATAAGTGTTACCTGATAAGCGACTTCGTAGACCGAGCAGCCCTGGTTGGAGACAGCGGCGTCGTCGAGTAGCGACACGATCTCGGCGACGGCAGAACACAGGGCGGACGGAAACAAAGCCGACGCAACTTGCGTGTGGTGGGAGCCTCTGACGCCTTCCGCCATTTCCTCGTCCGCTGGAGCTGTCGAAAGATAACACACGTGAGATTTCTTGGTGGTTGGTGATTTATAGATGCAAGATCTAAAATGGCCGCCTAATCGCCTGCCTGCGCGCCGTAAGGGTGACACCGGCGACACTCCATCTTACAAAGTATTAAGCTATAGAGAAGAGACAACATCCAATAAGTTTTTCAATGGAAGCGAAACAGTTTGACAACAGTATATGTATATGCACAAATGTTGCCGCAATATGGGTAGTGCTGTTCATATATATATTTAAAAAAGTCTTGGGGTTGCAGTCCCGACATTCTATTGGCATTTAAACCCGCTTACCATCAGATGATATATCTGCCCTGCTAAGGTAAAATGCAGTTTTTTACTCAAAACTACTGTAGTAATTGCAACCTTATTACCCAGTATATCGGTGCTATATCTAAATACCATAAAAAAACAACTCACGTTCAATATGGTCGTCCACGGCATGGTCCAGGGCAGGTTCCCTGGCAGCCTGCCTGGTGATGGGAATGGTGGTGATAAGGAAGCTCTCACGTTCAGCTCGCTTCTTGTCATTGCGCTGTTGAAGAGCTCGCTTGATGGCTTCTGTCTGCTGTTTCTTGCGGGTTTTGGTGGCGGTCACTAGCGAGCGCTGTGGACAGGGTGATCGTCCTTACTCATTTAGCCTCACTACATACAAACAACTACTATTTGTGACGTTGTCAATATAAAGGGACCTTATGGAGGCAGGCGGTTACGCCGTTTTTAGAATTGTTACCTATAGCTATAAGAATAAGAAGAACGTAACTGCCTTCCTCCATAAGGTCCCTTTACATTGAGAACGTCACATTTATAGAAGTTAAGACATTTTAAAATTCATATTTGCATTTGAACTTATTGTATGTCCGTTTCAATCGAAATGAGAGTGTGTATTCACACCTTAGTGAGTCACAGATAACCGTGTGATTTAAATACCTAATTTGTATTTTTATTTGTGTACAGGTTTCCTTAAGCTAGGGTTGAATGATCTCTAAAACGTTTATGTCAATGAGGTTACTAAACACAATAACGTGACTTATTATGCTAGTTTACTTTTCTTTACTAGTCTGTTCAAAATACATAAATGTTAATTTTGTTATGAACATTGTAAGTAGATTTTTTGTTTTATGTTAGATATTAGATTTAAAATTTAAAACAAAATTTTAAAAATTGCCATGCCAGGGTTGTACGAAGGAGTAGTAAGTTTCTTTGTACAAATGCAATAAAATAAATAAATATATATAAATATTTTGTATCTATGGTCGGCTTGTATGCTAAGTTAACTACCTAATCGGAAAAAGTATACTATAATGAAAGCTTACATGTCGCTCCTGGTTCAAGGTCATCTCCATGTCTTTGTCCTTGACCTGCGGGGACCAGGGCGGGTCGACGACGGCCAGCGACTCGATGCCGATCTTCGGCGATGGCAGCGTGAATTCGATGCCCGGCGGAGGCACCTTGAACGTCATTGAAGCGCCTTCTTCCATACGTGGCCATACTTGATAGCGGAGCTTCCACATTACTTGGAAACGAAGGATCGCGTTGATTCTGGAACATTTAGGCAGGCTGTTGGTACAGAAATGCGTCAATGGGATTTGAAATTATCTAAGTTTGAAAGGGGCATAGTTGCATCTAGCTAGTCTATTGTAGTATACTTAAAGTTGTAAAGTTTACATAGGAATTCAAGGTTTCTCTTATTTTTGCTTTAGTCAACATTTAAGTACAGTCAAGGGTGAAAATAAATACCCACGTACAGTCAAGGAATGTATTCGGATACAATTATAGAATCGGCATAAAGCTAGGGTGAATAGGCATCTTCTGGGTGGGCTCGCTACATCGTAGACTGAATCTTCGTCCTCCAAGGGCGGGAGTTGGTCAAGAGCAAACCCATTATCAATAAAAAAAATAAAAAAATCAGTCGTAATGAGGTGACGTATTAAATGCCATATTAGTTTGAGTGACGCGTACGTCACTAACACAGTCCACTAACACAGTCCACTAACCTGACTCCTGGGTCAGTATGCTTCAGATCATTGTGCATTATCTCCGACGCAGTCTGCGGAGTTTTAACCGCAGCTAGTATGAAGAGCGAGGCGGCGCAGGCGCTGAGCTCTCGATCAGGCTCTAATAACAGCTGCCAGGCGACCGGGGCGCTCTCGGCGAACATTTCCTCGCTCATGGTGGTCGCGCCTTTGATTAACGCGGCGAGGGGGGTGTGGTAAGCGTCGCGCACCTGTAAAAGGTAACTGTTATTCGATAGGCCATTATCTTAACTATGTGATATTTAGGCAAAAAGATACTAAAGAAAAAGACAGAAATAGTGATCTAAAATACTAGTAGTAAAATCTAAGAATGGTATAAAAGGAACCCGAAGGCTGCCCTTCCATTTGAGGCGGAGACGAGCGGAGCGGTGCGAAAAGGACTAGTAGATGGAGTATTTCCTTACCTGTCCCTTTAGATACTTGAGTATGGCAGGCGGGTCGGGCGGGGGGTAGGGCGCGACCCCGGGGCGCGGGGGAGGCGCGTCGGCCATCTTGGCGGCCTGCTCCACGCCCGCCGCGTGGTACGCCAGCCCCGCGCTCTCGATCACGGACCGATCGATCCTGGATATTGATTGGTTTAATACGGTTCGAAGGACCATTTTTAGTTGCAGCTAAGTTTTAATGTGTATTTAGATACAAATCATAAAACCGTGCCCTTACACAGTGGCCTGTCACTATTTCACAGACGGGTCTGTAACAGGCCAAACGTTTCATTTTTGTTTCCCGCTCTTATCTTCTAGAGCTAGGCTCTAAACCAGTCTATTACAAGAAATAGGTCTTCCAATTTCTTGACAAAATGAAAGAAAGTCGATTACAAATAATTACCTGTCAGTCACATGTTCAGAAGACTTCCGAGTGCGTCGGCCGCGACGAGCGCCGCCCACTCCGTCGTCGTTACTGGTGGTATTCACTTCCGGACCAAACTTCTCTCCGTATATCTAAAACCATCGTAAATCTATAAAAAAAAACTCCTTACAAAACTGAATACTCTGTTCTCTTGTACAATTAGAACAAGCGCGTTTCTTTTATTGTGGGTTAAATAGTTAGAGGAAGACGTACCACAAATAAGTCGCGGACAAATTATGCTCGCCATCCTGTACGTCTAGCACATCTTGTACTTTCTCGCTTGTCGCTAAGTGCGTCTCTATCGTAACAGACTACTCGTAGATAAAAAGGGTTATAGGTATCCGAGCGACAAACAAGTCGCAGGCAAGTTGTACAAACAAGTCAAATCGGTGAACAGACTACTTCTAGTGAAAATGGCCAAAAATAAAAACGTACGCGTAGTTCATTACCTTTTGCACAGATTTCATAAGCCTGGAGCTAGCACGCATGTTGCGCCGGAAACAATAAGGGTGGCAGAAGTTCTGATGACAGCACGAGTAGTTGAACGAGTTGAGGAATTTCACCATCACCTGCAACACTCGCATCTCAGACGTTGCCACAGGAAATGTTGTCGGAAACTACGCATTCTATAATTAAAATATCTACTTTTTAATTTGTCTATTTAAACTAGAACCATTGAGTTTTATAAATAATTAGATGCACAATCTGCTCTTGCAAAATGAGAAATGGATCATCAAAAATAATTGTCGGCATTTTATAACTATAGTGATAATGACATGGTACCCTATAGTGATGGTGGTATCTATTGCAGTTAAGTTGCAAAAGTGATTGTCAGAGTCCAGAATTTTTTGGCAATTTTGAGTAACTTTACATTAAACATCATCGGATGCAGGATGTACATATATGTGTGTGTGGTGGGTATCAAAATTGACTCTTTCTTTATAAACTGTTGGCTAAACGGTTTGTAAAGTGCGAGGTAACGTTTTATTGGTCTTCACCCAAGGAGAGTAAGGGATTAAGGGTTTGTTAATTTTAATTTCGTGTTGAACATATCAAGCAAGGACATTTGCACATAATTTAAAGTCCAACAAAATTTGCTGGAGCTGCAGGGGTATCTAGGTTTTCAAAGCTTGTTTTTTGTAAGACTTGTTCTAGATTTTTTTACAGATTGTACTTCCATCTAATTATCCATAAGACATAGTAGTCTAGAACTTTTTCCTTTATTTATCCAATCTATTTATCTGTCAAGCAAGGGTGGTGTAGCTAAGGGTAAAGCGGTATAATAAAGAATCATGCTCAGACCTTGAGCCAGGGGAAACCCTTGGTATTATCGGGGGGCTCGGTGGAGCTGGAGTCCGGGCTGTCCGGGGGGTGGTCGTGGTCGTCGGACAGCACGCCGGGGCTCTCCTCGCCCCCGCTGTCTTCGTTGGGGATGATTACCTGCCCCCCTAAAATGTGTCCAAGAGTCAGTCCGGGCCGGCCTTCGCGCGGACTCACCGGGGGTGGGCTAAGCCTACGACCTATATTCATTGGCGTACTGTTACCTGTGCCGGGATAAATTTCTGAAGTATCACTTCTGTCGGATAGAGTCGATACCTTTCTTCGGCTCTGTATAGACTCTGACCGCCGATTAACAACTAAAATCAGAGACAAATGATCTTCGCTAGTTGTTGTTCGCGTGTTCTGGTTGTATTTGCTATGTATTCTAAGCGTTCAGCTATTTTATTTTTAGTGCGAGTCTACCGCACATTTTGCCAATTGGAGCAAGCGCATAAGTCGCATGCAGTCAACAATTTTAAATACGTATATAAATATTATGTAATTTTATTTAAGTAGTAGAAAAGCTACGAAAACGTACATTCATCAACTTCCCTGGTGTCCTTTTGTCGCAGTTTGATGGAGCGGCGCTTGAAGGAGCCGTAGGCCGAGTGATTCTGCTGCGTGTTGCGGCGGTGCATGCACGCTTTGCCGCGCGACCCCAGTCTACCCTTCTTGTCATCCACGGACGTCGGGGGAATAGCGTCAGCCAACTGCAATGAGATGTCTTGTGTGTGACAGCGCCATATATGTTGACATCGTGTGTGTGTATGTGTGTGTGTGTGTGCGTGTGTGTGTGTGTACCGTGACGTTGCTGCCACCCGACACGTTCTCGGGCTCGTGGATGACGAAGGAGATCTTGCGCTCGGGGTCGCCGGCGATGGACTGCAGGCTCTGCGCCGAGGCCTGCGAGTGGCCCATGCTCGACAGCGCCATGCTCCAGCGCCGGTTCGCTTCCCTGCGCACCCACCCCACATATTATAACTCTTTTAACTACTAGTTCGCATCTCTGACGTAGCGTGAATAGCTCTATGCTCTTTACTATTTACTGTTTTCCAAATCTCAATTTTCTCGAGCATGCCAATGTAGCAAAGCGATTTTTACTTTTTATACTATTACAACTATACTACCTATTTGCATATTTTACTACCTTTAGTTTAATCAGTGATTTGTGATATTGTTAAGTCAGTAAAGGGTGGTCAAAATTTATTTGTGTCTTTTCAAGTTTGTATTTTATTGATAGTAAAGTTATGTAGGTAAATCTTATAACGTACCATGCAGTTATGTGCGTGTTCGCACGTAATACCAGTACCGTGCACCGAACATTGCGGGCGCCGCCTCGTCGAGTATATACAGATAAACAACCTCGCACCTCGAGGCGAGGATTGCTGATCGTTTCACAAAGTGACAGTACGTTACTCAATAATATGTACGTTCTATAGGCATGCGCGCTCAGTGCGGTATGCAAAAACATGCATTATTTCTTTAGAACACATACTCGACTGGCATTAATGCGTGTTGACTGCTAAGAGCCCTGTTAAAATAAAGGTATCATCAAAAATATGCACTCTTCTCAATAATACAAACAATAACATAATGAACTCACTTATTCTTACAACACAAACGTCTTCGTTTTTCCATCCATCTTGGTATAACGTTAACAAAAAATGGTATATGTTTTTTAACAGCGAAACACATGTGATGCACACCAAGAAGCGGTAAGGGGTGGGGGAGGGTACCTGTAGACTCGCTCCCACGGGCCGCGCTCCTTCAGGCTGGCGCGCGAGGCGCGCGGCAGCGCCGGGTAGGCCTCGCGCAGGAAGGCCGTCACCTCGCACAGCAGCACGCAGGCCACGAGCCGCAGCGCGCGCGGGCACGCCGCGCCCAGCGCGCCGCCCGCGCCGCCCGCGCCCCCCGCGCCCGCCGGCGGCGCGATGCTGGCTGCACGCATACATGGCATGGCTGGCTAATCTTTCCCGCAACTTGTTTGTCGCTCGGTTATCCCCCTCTTCCCAGTCGGTATTGAAAGTGACGCACTCCCTTTCTGGTTTACAATAGTAAACCAGAAAAAGCTTTATGCGCTATAATAATTCATAATTCATTTATTTAAATTATAACTTAACAGTAATACACCACAGCGTTATAATAATTATCATGTCAACATTTAATTAATTAATAAGTAAAAAATATATTCAATCAATAAGTCAATAATATGGCTTTTAAAATTAAAGTTAGTGACCATTGACGGCATTAGTTATGGTACTTTTCCTTTCACACATTATCTCACACACTCTGTTGCACTCGTTCATCAGACACGCTCGATCGTTTATACATGGACATAAAGCATTTTCTGACCGGCCTAATATGATTCAGGATCGCTAAAGCGTAGTGACTTCCCAGTTGAATTCTTTAGATACAAATCGATAATTGAGTTCCTAGTGTTACTGTTCAACGCACCTTCGTCCAGAAAGTCCTCCTCCTCATCCTGCTGCAGCAGATCCCTCTGCCCGTCGGGATCCGTGACCATGTTGACCACGTTGTCGATGCACTTCCTGTCTTCTGCCAGCATCTCCTCCAGCCGGTTGCCGATCGCCTGTTCAAATATATAATTATCTTTTACCTGCAGCTCCGCGTAGATGTCCTTTATCGCTATTCCCTTGGGGAATTTTCTATTTTGCAAGATAAAAAGTCCTCCAGACTATAATTTACTTTTGAACCAATTTTCACATCGATCGGTTTGATGCGTTGAACCATGAGACGGAAAGAACGAACAAACACACTTTTGCATTTATAGCATGGAGATAAACGTTACATTAAATATAGATTTACCTCCGCCCATTGGTAAAATAGTTTTGCTGCTAATCGCTGTCGTTTTAGCTGTGGACTGGTACCAACTGAAAAAAAACATAAGCTTAGAATGCAAGAGACGAACATTTCAGCTGTTGTATTACATGGAAAATAATTGCAATTTATTTATTTATTCAACCACTCTTATGCAACAGGTAGGTTAATGTTTCAATAACCATCTTGTCCTTACTACATTTTCAAAACAATTCAATCATTCCTTTCACATCCTGTATATACGAGCGTTGCGTGTATAGATCGTTTTCATTTATTTATAAATACTAAAAATAATAGTTTTTTCTTGTGGTCTTTACTCACCTGTAGCTTTAGAGACATTCGACTTCAGCCAGTAAGGCCACTGACCCTTGTTGCAGTTGTGGACTAAATGCGCGCATTCCAGTAGTATTGCAGCTCTCCCGACTACCACTGTGTTCGGCTGAAAAACAAGACACACACAAATAAATTACCAATAAACATATAACGGTCATGAAAAAAATCAGTTTTATAAGCAGCCTATATGTTTTGCATGTTATTATTAAAAAAAATACAGACAGTGTCTCGTTACGAGCCTCGATAAACTTGGTTGGATGGCGTCTATCAGTGTCTATGTACACTACCGCTAAAGAGTATTTAGGCACTGCACATTTTTTAACTAAACTTTGTTATATGTTTGAATACAAGTAAAACAACTGATAAAATGTTTATTATAATTAATTTACTCTACACAATGTGTATAATTCATTAAAAAAAAACACTAATTACAAAATTTTTGATTCGTCAATACGTAAGTCTAATTATATATTTTAGGTATTTTACTTTATTATATATATGGCTAAAAGCATCAACTAATAATGAGGTAGGTATGATTGAAAAATAATATACAAAAATATAGCCATTAACATCATTTAAAATTTTGCTTTTTACCAAAATTACCGAGTTTAAAAGGTATTATCATTTACTAAATTTGATTATTTTTCTGACTTATTTCTGATTAATGCAGATTTTTCGTATTCAATATTTTAAGCATATTATTATCTTGAAGTGTAGCTAGAATAAGCACTATTAATATAATGTTTGTCTGATTTTTCATGAAATTTGAGGGTGCCTAAGTACTTTTGAGCGGTAGTGTATGTAATGTGGTGCAGGGTCGGTACCAGGTCGAGTAGGGCCGCCATGAAGAGCGCGTCAGGCGTGGCGCCCGGCTGGGTGGCGTCCAGCAGGAAGCTGAACCGCGCCAGGCCCGCGTACAGCGGCGCGGCGGCGACGAGGCGCCGGCGCTTCAGCACGACCACCTCGGACTCGCCGCCGCCCGACCCGCCCTCCGCCGAGCCGCGGCGCGACATGTCTGGTGTTACAGCCCGTATTATATTACATTGTTCACCGCATTCAAATATGCCTTTAATATATAACATATTTCGCTGACGCTAAGGCAAATATAGTTACTGCCGCACTCAGAGATGTCAATTAATTTTTAAGTTTCGTTAAAGTTGTTGCGTCTTACGGCCGCACTCAGAGACGACAATTAACTTTTAAGTTTGATTAAAGTTGTTGCTGTCACTTTCTTTGCTATAGCAATAGAGTAAGACGCAGCAACTTTAATGAAACTTAAGAAATAATTGACGTCTCTGAGTGCGGCAGTTATTCTATAGTTATAGCAAAGAAAATGACAGCAGCTACTTTAATGAAACTTAAAAGCTAATTGACGTCTCTGAGTGCGGCCGTTAGTGTCATAAAGTTAATTTAGCCTCCCCAGCCTGCAGATTTAGTCGACCGATTGTGTTTTGTTTCCACAAAGTTTGTAAAGACGGATAAGGACACCGTATATAAAAGTAAACTAAGGATATAAAATAAGTCTCGAGTTGGGCACTCTACTTTTCACAAAAAACGCGAGAAGTGGAATTTAAAATTATAAGAATCATTGAAAGTAGAACAATATCGGACAGATACATTCTAGCTCTATCTTTTTCTTTTGCATGACTGAGAAAAGGAGAGTGATAACTTTAACTGACAGTTATTTTTATTTGTATAAATCAGCCCTAACTAGTTAACACTGAAACGTCAATGCAGTATGGACAAGGTAACTTTACATCCACCACTTGTTTCCTCGATGCTGCCGTCTCTCTTCTTCCCCATTTTTTTGAGACCGAATCTGTTAAGTCGATCTTCCACACGCTTTCTCGCCCTGCAACAGAAATATTGCGTTCAATAACAAACAAAAACACATTTATATGAGTTACTGTAACTTTTAGTCTGCATCTGAAATATTCCGATTTTATCAGATACAATTACCTATAATAGAGAATACCGTACAACAGGCTAACATACGAAAAACGAGCAACTAAAGTCACCGTCAATAGAACTTGTGAATGATGTAAACAAAACCAAATGAACCAAATCACCATGATAATCACATACTTTTAAAGATCAAGTGAGGTCTTTGCAATGATTTATACACTAGATTATTATTTTCATATTAAGTTTAAGATGAAATAACAATTCAATATATGTTATTTTGAATAAAAACATGCTTGGTGAATATGTGAGGTTATGTGTCAAACAGTACTAATTTGTTTACATCTTTTCCAAGTTCTATTGACGGCGACCTTAAGTACGAAATTTTGAATAACTTTTTTAAAACTGTGGCCTCGCTTACTTATTGAGCGTGTATCCCACACGCCTCTTCACGTGCACGGGCCGGGCGGGCGGCGGCGGCGCGCCGGGCGGCCGCGCCAGCGACGCCAGGCTGCCGGACATCGGCAGCGACTCGCCCGAGCCGTGCCCGTTGCGCAGCAGCGACGCCGACTGAGGCTTTTGGCGGAACCAGTTCACTGGAATTATGTTCATTATTGACAATTTAACACTATAGCCTTAGATGAAAACAAAAAGAAGAAGATACGTGACCGGCGCGCGGGCTTGAGCACCTAAATATAGGCGCTGAGCGCCTATATTTAGCAACTGCGTCACAGTTGTCCGGCCGTCACCGATCTGTCACCACGTACGACGTCGCTCGATCGAAAGGGAAAACATGCCGCATTGCGCGTTTTTAAGGTGCTTTAACAGCTCAAAACACAAAAATAAATTACACGGGATCACATTTCATTCGTAAGTACAAATAAACATAAAGAAAACATTTTTTTTTGGCAATATACGTAATTAGTTCAATTGTTGGCCTCCATGTTTGAGCGAGCGAGATAGCGTAATATGAAATTGACATTCCTTCGTGACGTACGCCATCTTTGCGTCATTATTGTGAGACATATGGCTGTCTCACTTACGCGCACGACGTTAGTCCATCAATTTATCTCTAATGCTCCTTAGTGCATGTTTACAGCTGTGTGTGTGGAAATGCGAATGTAGGTGTCGCGGCACGTATTATGTCATGTCTTGTACGGCGATAACGTGTCTTCCCCTTTTGCTTTAGTCTAAGACTATAGCATTCTTTTTTTTTCAAACACAACACTATGGGCCGTATTAATAGATCATCTTGCCTGATGAGATGCCCATATAGCCTGTCACAAGTCGCGTCAATGTCACAATTTTCTATGGTTTGACAATCATTTTGACGTGTTTTGAAGTGAAGATATGTCTATTAATCCAGCCCTATGATCAAGAGCTTCAAGTTTGCGTTCACCTATTCCGCTGATGTGGAACTTGGACGGCGCCGACTTGGAGTGCGAGACCTTGTGGCGCGGCGTCATGTCGGCGGACGAGGTGGAGGGGATGGCGCGCTCGGACTGGCGCGGCGTGAGCGGGTGGCGCCGCGTGCGCACCGACAGCGGCGACTGGCTCGCGGACTCGCAGCCGCCTTCGGTTTCTAGGAGGCTCTAAAAGTGTTTATAATTTAATCAGGTATGCTTGTTTTTTAAATTTAAATAATTTATTTTTACTTGCCGGTATTATTTCCTTGAAATTGAGTATAGGGATCTTTTTATACCGGAAAGTTGGTCTAAGGAATAGCGTAAGACTTCTACGCACGGAGTCGCGAGAAAAAGCTACGCTCACAACGACGACCATACTCACATGGGCCCCGGTAGAGGAGGTGCTTCTCTTCTTGAAGGTGAACTTCTTGTGGCTCCTGTCATCCGCAGCGCAGCCCGAGTCGGCGCCCGTGTCCGAGCCGCGCTCGTCGTCCTGGCTACGCGATATGTGCCTGCAAATCATATTGCAGCATTAATCGTGGAAAAAAGAATCGGTGTTTGTACAGATGAATATAATGATCTTACTCATTCTCTAGGTTAGCTGGAAGAGATCCCTTATAGAGATAAGATATTTGTAAAATATTTATTAGTGCAATAATGAGTTTAAATACATACATTATTAATTAATCAACTGATTTTTGCTAAGATGCCGTCAAGACGCGTAAGAGATGACAGTATATTCTACGACTAACGTTTACTTTGATGTCTTGAGCATTACACTCAAGGTCAGTTTTTTAATATAAAAAATATAAAAAATAAATATCAGCGGACAATCTCACACAAATTGACCTAGTCCCAAACTAAGCTCTAGGCTTGTACTATGGGTACTAGACAACGATAAACATACTTATATAGGGAAATACATACTTAAATATATAGAAAACATCCATGACTCAGTAACAAATACTCGCGCTCATCACACAAATATTTGTCCATACCGGGATTCGAACCCAGGACCGCTAGCTTCGTAGGCAGGGTCACTACCAACTAGGCTAACAGCGTCGTCAAGCAGAAGCAGCATATTAAGTGATGAGCAGAATTTTTTTTTTGACAACCTCTTTTTGTCATCTTTACTGTTTTGATGCAATGCTGATCAGGCGCGTAGCTGATATATGCGGTAACCTATAGGGTGTTCACCTGATGACGCGCGTGGTCTGCATGTGCGACTCCTTGAGCTGCGTGTCGGGGAGCAGCGCGGTGTCGAGCAGGCCGCTCATGGCGCCGGCGCGGAACTCGCCGCCGTGCGCCTCGTGCACGTAGCTGAGCAGCAGCCGGACTTGCGTGTACAGTGCCTGCCGATATAGAACATCCATAATAGGAATGTGTTACAACGGAGCATTGCAAGTTCTTTAGTAGAATCCCGAGTTCAACGAATAAACTTAGGATTCCGAGCGTACCGGAGATTCAAGCGGCACCAGGCAAGAGGAAAATAATTTATGAATTACTCATACTGCTTTTTTTTCACCTAGGAGAAAACTTCGACCACGCCAGGTTCAGCATCGTCGGAGCTAAAGTAAAGAGCAACGATTGGCCTCTTTTGAGGAATCAAAATCAGCTTTTCTGTAGCCGTGACTGTATAGAGTTAAGGTTTAGGTACTAGTAGCTGTGTTCAAGGTTTTGGCTTGAGTGTCAATTATTTGAAGTGGTATTTGTGTTATTTGAAATGTGTTTGTGTGTTTTATAACAACTTTACAGTTAACTGGCGACATTTGCCATCAATAGTACCTATAAAATATTTGTTCAATAGGATTTGCGTCAAAAAAATTGGCTACTGAATCTCAATTTGGAATTGGAATTTTAATCTTTGTGTCGCTAATAAGTTTTCAAATTATCTGTACACACGATGCGGTGTCTTAGGACGCAGGCTTTAGGCTCACCGAGTTGTCGAGCATCTTGAGCTCCTTGTGCATGAGCGAGAACCGGGTGACGAGCAGGCGGAAGGTGGCCTCGACGACGAAGCTGTCGATGGCGCGGCCGGGCCCCGCCGGGCCGGCGCCGAAGTTCGTCGCGTACCCTGTCTGAAGGTGCGCCAGGTCGGGGGACTTCGCGCAGGTGCGCTTTTGCTGATCTGGAAAAAGAGATTCAGAGTAACCGTTTAATTTTCAAAAATCAAACGTGTATCTAAACCTCTTTTGTTTTTTAAACAGCAATATAACACAAAAAATTAAACATTATGTTATGTTCACCGTGTACCGGCAGTTTAAGGGTTAAACGCACGCACTTTTGATATCTTTCACCTTTCCTAATTTCACTGTCACGGTCGGCAAAAAGCTCTGGTAGCTTTCTGATTATTTGTACATCAGTCGGGCCTATAGAGGTTGGTAAAAAAAACATAACTATATAGTGTTAAATGTTCTTGTCCCTTTTGAATTTCGTTGTGTCACTGACCACTCTGACCAATAGCTTTGACGATGCAAGATTTATGAAATTTAGCGCGGTTTTAAAATAACTGGAATTATTGCAAAGGGATTCTTTCACACCTACTGCTCTGTATGACGATCAAATTTTGTTTAATTTGCAATTAGTTGTTATCTAAAGCATACAGGAGGTAAACTCACTCATAGGCGAAACCATTACAGCAGGCTCAGCACAAAACCCGATCGTGGCGTGAAGAGCGTCCAACACCTCTCTGATAGGCGCGAACTTGGTCATTTCCTTCAGACGGAGAGTGAACTTGGAGACGGAGGCAGACCGAAGCAAACGCAGCGAGTTGCGCGCCTGCACTCGCAAGCATTCTGCTTGAGGACCACGCAGAGCGCTGGCGCAGCCGTTTGAACAGCCTAACTGGCGTAACAGCCTGAAATAACACATATACCTATATAGGGAATAACTTAAAAACAATTGCTGTTTTGTATGAAGATGCATACGCATCAATTCTGCTTAAGCATGCGTGCGTACGCATCTCCATACAAAACCACAATTTTCTATAGATAAAATGCGAATCGGTGCTGATATAGATGTGATTCAGGCTTAAAGAAGCATTCCTGAAATGTTACCAAGATTTGGTAACAAAATTGACAATTACAAACATGTTCCGGGGACATCATCGGTATTTTTTTAGTGTCCATATGACGGTTCCTAAACTAACAATTCCTGTATATAACATACATTTATAAACATAAACAAATTTATGCGTATGGTCGATATTTAAATGTGTAAGTTGACAACATGTTTAAAATCTCTGGTTGTGGACGATGTTAACTAACCTTAAAATGATATGCATAATCATATAATACGGACAGTCTAAATCTTCCTCTTCTCTCTTTTCCTTGGTACTGCCGGTCTCAATGTTCGTGGAATCTTGACTCTGTGCGCACGGTACACCGGAATCTCTTCCCTAAAACAATAGTTCTTTCTTAAACCATTCCAAAATAACCCAATATATAAAATTAACTGTACGATTTACCTTGTTATCTTTATCTCTATTAAAGTCCAGTAAAGGGTCAACGCTTCCTAGCATGTGATCCTGAGTGTCGGTGCTGTTCCAATTCTTGTGAACTCCTGCCTCCATGAGCGTGTCTACCAGGTTCAACATGACCTCCATGACCCTAATTGTTATGTAGAAGCAATCCATAACAGATACTGAATACACTGCCTGGAAATAAAACAAGTAAATTTTTCATGAGCATTGAAAAAATATTAAAATTGGTTGAAGTAAGTTTCTCAAAAAGCTCAACATTTACTCTGACATCATCTAAAGATTGAACTATTGTGTGACAGTATTTGTCAAATAATGTATGAGTTTGAGTTCAAAAGCAATCTTGTATACCTTAAGTACAATTTGGAAGTCAATATCCCCGTCCTTAGTGATATAGTGCGCGGAGCCCGGCGCCTCCGTGACCTCTTCGACTACGTACGTGATGTTGGAGTCGGTCTGCGAGCGCGTCAGGCTCGGCTTGCGCTCGGGCGTCGGGATGTGCTGGGACCCCTGCATGCTTACCGAGTCGATCTGGGACTCTAGCGAACCCTGGAAACATGGTACGACATGGTACGGTTTAGATTTGTGAAGTTTTTATGGCATGAAAAGGCAAACGAACACTTAGGACCATTGTAAGTATTTTTTTGGTTTACCCTTGAATCACCGACACAAATTTCATAGAATGTTTTACTTCGCCGAATTTTCATTTCATCGACAGGCATTTCCACGTGCAGGAGTCATAATATTTTGGTGGTGACCGGTCTAACCTAACCTAACCTACGTAACTCAAGCTTAATATAACCTGAAAACTATAAGTTTTCAGCAGAAATTAGTTTTCGATTAAATGAGTGTCTGCAAAACAAGGGGACACCATTGCTTGTGCTTGCTCTGTAATACGTTACATAGATTAATGATATTGCTCAAACAACAACCCATTCTCTACACTGTATAGTAAAATATGGTTCATTCCAATTGTGGTTAAAGTCTCATCAAAAATTGGCTTAATATTCAGCGAAGTTACCTGTTGTGTTTTAGAAAGATAGTCCGGTGATGGGGCGGGCGTGTGTTCAGTAACCGTTATAATGGGATTCTTCTTTTTCTGCAAATTCGATGGCATAGTTCCGGAGTAACCGTGCGCCCGTTCCGTCTTGATTTCTCCAATAAACCTGCAACACACTTATTATTAAAATACAAATAAGAAAGAATAAATGCGGTTTGAGATATTATTTATTGCACTTTTAGTTTTACTACTAATTTAGAATCACACAAGCCTACTTTCATTTTAAGAGCGAGTGTCACCGCTGTTTAGAAATCATGTTTTTAAACTGTGCTCATGCTATTAAGTTCTAAGACATGCTAAGTTTAATTTTATTTTGAACACAGCACAATAACAGATTGTACAAAATGGATAAAAGCGTATGTGCCGAATGTGACGCAGCTTAATTTAACTACTTCTGAATGTGGATAGCCAGTAACTACATTTCTACTGGAGGTACCGCTAACTCCTTTACGCGCGTATGGATTGCATGTTGCCTAGTGAGCTGTGTGCGTGCGTACAATCACTTTGATGTCGACTGTGCGTGTGTATGTATTTGTGCTCAAATTAAATCAAAGTAATTGTTTGTGGGTATCAATAAGCTGTGTCTGATAGCGCGCCTACAATTACTAAAATACTTGCTTAAAAACAGTGTTCTATAGGCGTAATGAAAACTACGCAGTATGTACGATTGAAGTAGAACTGCGAAATGTTAAGGCTTGCTTCTACTCAATGCGTCTACAGTCTTGGCTCTGCTTCACTTACCCATTGGAGGCTAGCTCGTCAATCAGACAGCTAGCGACCGAACGTTCGTCCATTACAAGAGTACGGGATAAAGCGTAAACAACACGGGAGAAAGAGAAAATACATATTTATAAAAAGGAAATGGCACTGAGAGACGTGTGGAAGTTAAACCATGCTGTGCTGGATTAGGAAATAAATTCATATCTATGGATATTGGAATAAAAGACCGCGCTAACTAAGTATAATAATTATCTACTTATTAGATTACACGCAAACCAAGCTTTGATCGAAAAGAGGCTCAGGATAAGTTTCCTTTTCCTTATATCAAATTAGATATCAACGTTCTTACGTTGCTTGATTTTTAATTCTAACAGGTCCTGTATTTTGCAACCCACGTACTTATACATAATAATGGAATAAAAATAATAGCCAAACGATGAACCAAATAATAAAAATTAATAAAAAATGGCTCACCTAAGGCTTGGCATACTTTTCCCTTTGATCAGATTACAAGGCAGAAGATCTCCAGTTAGCCGGGGGGCTATGGGCGGAAAGTTAGCTCCCAAAGCAGAATTAGGCCTCTCCTCAGTGTTGTCCAAACTTCTATGGTATTCCTAAAACAAAAATTACTCTTAAAATTTCCACTCAAATCAAATAAAACAAAAATGCACTAGTAAAAAAATAATATCTACAGATAGCATTCTTACTGCAGTATGAAAATTGAACTTGTGATCATCGTGACCAATTTTTTCTAAAGCCTTTTCTGATTTCGAAAGCAATTTTGTTTCTACAAAAGCTTTCAAATCGGCCATTTTCATTTTCCTTTTAACTTTTTCACTCGCTCGCCTCGATATTACATTTTCTTCTTCTACTTTAGGTGAAGTTGGTGGGAATGGTATGTCTGTGACAGGTGACATGTCTTTCAGATCAGGCACATCTGTAATGTTTTTCAAAGAGTCGCGTTTCTTCATTTCGGGACTCTGATAAATTGATACTTCTATTTTAGGTATGGGGAGGGAATTGCTTCTTCTTCTCGGTCGTGTTTGTTTTGACATGTCTTCGCAAATGTCGCGTAACCTGAAATACGGAGCCGTGCTGTAGAGTATGCTCTACGTTCCACTTGCAACAGAGTTTAGGTAAGTACAATATGTTAAGACCTGTTGTATAGATAATGTAGCGCCCAGTAGACACCTTCTTCTTGCCACTGTGTAGAGAACAGACATCGCAACGTGGCGACATCTAGAAACGTAGCTGCTGACACCTGCAACCGGTGAAGTTATATTTAATTCCAAAGCGTCGGTTATGAACTTTTGAACATAATAATATATTTAAAAATTATTCCCACTATTTGTTACGTATTGTTTCGGTAATTAACAATTTCGAAATTCAAAGTACATACGAAGTTACGGGCTGGCCGCGACTAACGGCCTACAGCGGAAAAACAAATGCTTAGATTGCCGCCGTGGTATGCTACTTACATCATACTTGTCCAAGTATTCGTTTTCACCTCTGCCGCCCACGGAAGCCTACTAACGTTTGTTCGGCTTCACATGGCTCCTGACGAGAACAATGCCGCAATGGGTGGTTGTTCAGAGAAACTATTTTTTTTACTGTGCGTGACCACTTTACTAACGAAACCCAATTGCAGTGCACGACTGTTTTTGGAAATTACTGGCTAGTACGAGTAGGATAATAAAGTAAAATATCGGTTTGTTTCATACATGTGCTTGTTTTGCTGATGATGGTTTGTCCGCCGAGGTTGGTGTAGTCTTAGATTTGGGAGCTGGACCGCCTCCGCTGTCTGACAGCGATTCCTTGTCTGAAGAGCTGTAACACAAGAACCCAGAAACCACCAATGTAAAAGAAAAGTATTAAAAAGAAACAACGCAAATGTGTGATGAATATTAAGAGGTTCTTAGTGCACCTCTACATGACCACAGTATATATTCTAAATTTTAAGTCTCTAAGCCCAAGGGTTTAGGCTGTGCGATGTCAGTCGAGAGTCGCTGGAGCCTTTTATATTATGTGTAAATAAATAAATAAACATCGGCAGGGGACCGTACAGTTCATAACGTTATAACGATACGTACAAATAACGTGAACTTCTATCAACATATACTTAAAGAGATATTTACCTCATCTTAGTAACTTGCGGCAGTTGTTTCATGCCAGGTATGACCTGCTTAGTGCCATCGGCTTTGCGTATTTGAAATAAACTAGGGTCGGCGGAGTAAACCGTGTAGGCTTCTTTAACGGCCCCGTTGTAATTTTGTTCAGTAGGCAAACGGTATATGAACTGAAAAAAAGCAGAAATAACAACAAACGAAATGAAAAACAATTATTTATTTTATAACCGATTTTACATTTTTCAGATTTTAGTAAAATTAGAAAGGTTGAGAGAAAATATTTAATACTATAAAAGAAAAAAATCCAGATAGTTCCCAAAAAAAATAACGTTTGGCCGTTTTGATACCGATAAATGTACTGAATTGGAGTTTGGAAACAAAACAGACAAGAAACAACTTTATCAGGACATTTTCGGTTTTTTTTTTTTTAATTAGGTATACAGAATGATAGTTATGATATTTTAAACTTTACACTTTTAAGAATAGAGCTCAACACTATATTATATAAAAAAAAAGTATAAGTTAGTTTTTTCCAATATGGGAACTGTCATAGAAATTACAACTTACCACATGTTCTTCTTCTGTGCTAGAACTTTCTTCTGGTATAGTTTCAGGGAATATGGTGTCCTTGGGAGACGAGAGCCAGGGCTCGTCCTCTGTGCTGCCTTGCTTGGATGGAATATCAGACTGGGAGACAGACACGGTCTGACTAGGTGGGCTACCATTAAGCGTGCCTCCATCTTCTTTTGATGGTTTTCCTGTGGTAACATCACAAAATAACAATGAAAAGGTAGAGGATAGGTCCTAGTTAGAGGATAGTTTTATCCCTTAGAGCCACTTACTGCGATCTAGATTTAGGCTAAGTTTCAGTTTAGGTGTGTGAGTGATTTAAGACTAAATCTTGATTTATCATTATCTTTTTCCTGCAAGTGCAAGTGCAAACTTTTTATGTCAACTTACGTCCTAAGAATACATCTCCATGCTGCGGCCTCTTCGATTTACCACCCAGTGGTTTTGGCTTTGGTTTCACCAGTGTCGTGAAACAAGGAGCCTCTGGATGTCTGAACTCCCATAAAGCTTGCCATATTTTCAAACCATTTTCTAATCGGAAGTTGTTCGTGAAATCAGACTCTTTCAAGTGGTGAGAGATTGGGGCAAATAGGAAAACAAAAAGCTGTAAAAATAGAAATAAATATTATTATAGTAATGTAAATTCTGATGCCTTATTGATTGCAAAACTCAGGAGTTTTAATTTTGTTATTTTTGGTCTATTTGATCCTCTTTGTTGGTAAAGAAAGATATTTAACTGTATGGATTTTAATGATTTAATTATTTAATTAAGATGTAATTAAACAATTTAAAAGAATGACAAGGGATTTAAAATTGTAAAAATATGGTGTATATTGTGTACCACTTGTGGAACCCAAATTTTTAAACAACAAAAATGATACAGTTGACTGAACTAACCGTCATCACTGGAATGGAGAACAGATAATGGAAAGGGTTTGAGTGATAGATGCCCGCCTCATAGTCATTTTCGGAGCACTCATCCGATGCGTCAAGTATGATCCAGTGCAGAGTGTATAGTAACTTTGACTCCACATTACCAAGGCTCAACATGTTGTCTTTTATTCTGAAAAAAAATATAATTGGTATGAATAGTCATAGAAATAAGATAAGTAGGATTATAACCGTGTGTTGTGAAATCCCATATTTCAAATTCTCAATTTGGCTATGAGGCCGTTTCCTCTCGGAGCAGACTTTTGCCAGTTCTGAACTTCTAGAACAGAATTAACACCCTCATCTGAATGACAGTCAAATTGGACCAGCTTGAGTAACTGGGTTCCTTCAAGGAGGCTTGACTCAAGTCAAATCAATCAAACCTACTCATAGCTCCGTATAGTTAAACATTGTCTACAAACTTTACATAATCAGAAAGGCCCGGCCACCCACTACCACATTCAATTAGGCTGTCTGCAAATCAACCTATACACATAGAGTTGGTACCTACAATACCTACATCTAAGAAAGCAATTTTAATTGCCCATAACAGGCAATACTCTTTGCTGGTCCTCTTGTAAAAACAGTAAATAGTGAAATATCACCATACAAATCATTAATAGGTACTTGTATAATGCCACACGCAAAATAGGCGCTAGAAACCAGCCTGCCTTTAAAATTAAAATACTTGTATAATGTTTTAGCCATGTTGATTATTTTAGATATTGAAATGAGTGAATATATTACTTGTAGGGTAATCATTGAGGCTAGTCACACTATAATCAGGCTTTTACAAATGTATACATATAATGTTCTTTTTTCTAAAGTTACCTGTTGTGCAAGACAGCGGCTAGAGAGTGCATAACGTGCGGCAGAGCAGCTTGGACGAGACGCCATCGCGGGATCGCTTCAATAGCCTCTGAGAGACTTATAGATAAACCAAACCGCAAATTTTGCACCAGTACTTTCTCGAAGGACTGAAACGTACAAGCGAAATCTTACACATTCAGGGGAATAAACTTTACATCGCTAAGTTTTTAAAATAATAAGCGTAATTGTATCGTCGTTAAGTTTTTATCAGAAGTAAGTAATAGAAAATATGTATTCGAGACAATGATTGACAAAAAATCTATTACCTTGCACGCTTCCTTTAGCTCCTGATAAATGAAAAGATGGTTAATTTAACAATACAGATTAATTATAATACAACACTCACCAAATCATTAATTAATTACTCTTATTAGAAAGAAACATGAAAATTTACCAATATAAACAAACGTTGCACAGCTGACTGTCAATTTGACAATTTTGACACACCGATTATTTCGCGCAAAATGTTCAAAGTTACCAGTTGAGAATATTTTGTACAATTATGGGAATTCCTTTTGTTTTATAAAAAAATCTTTAAAGTTATTTAATTTTAGGATAGAAAATGTTAAATCTCATAATTTACCTACATAATTAAATCCATGCTCAATGCTGACGTTACAGAATATCACTTGCTGGTTAAGAACTTATCTAGCCGGAAACCCTTCAAAGGGATAAAATAAAATCTAGGACTGTGCCTTTACTAATAAAAATAAACAAAACTAGTAAGCTGGTACTGTTAAGCGACTTA
This sequence comes from Tortrix viridana, assembly GCA_963241965.1. Lineage (NCBI taxonomy): Eukaryota > Metazoa > Arthropoda > Insecta > Lepidoptera > Tortricidae > Tortrix > Tortrix viridana. Next base: position 5,431,031 of record OY725181.1, read on the forward strand.
CGTGATGACCAATTGCCCGCTGACAGAACTGCGAAAAATAAAAAGGCATGATTGTAAAATAATTAAAAATCCTCGAAAGACTGGAAACTTTTCGAAAACCAAATATATCTGCAAATAGTTTAATACCTAATAACTTTTAATTTGCATAAATCTTAATTAAGAACCGCCTCCTAAACACAAGCTTTTAAATAAAAACAATAGGTTATTGAAATCGGTTTATCTGTTGCGGTCAAACTCGACAACAGACATACCGACGGAGAAACAGGACAAGAGCGTCAGTTAAGAGCGTTTTTAAAGATCAGTTTTACTCATATATAATACCATCTCTGGGCTGGAGCGCCCCAGTATCAATTCCTTCCATTTGATCGCATATGTAGCTCTACTACGAGCCGCTCGGCTCGAATTGTCGACTCTCGTCGGCTTAACCCACGGCATTGCGGAGGGACGTGCGTTCTTTTGCATATTTTACCGCATTTATCATGGGTGATCAATCAATTAGTGAATATATTTTAGTACAGACAAACACACATCGACCTAACATTTTACTAAAACAAAAATGTGATATATTATAATTACACAATAGGTATGGTTAATAACTTTTCTATACTCGTAAGGTTGCAAGGCAAACTGAGGTTAGGCAAAATCAAATCAGAGAATACCGTAGTGTTGAATTTTTTTTTTTAATCTTTTACTTACACGAACTGGAGCCAAGTTTGGGACTATGTCGACTTGTGTGAGATTGTGCCTTTCATTATTAACTTTAAGTAGGTATTTATTACTTACCATACAAGCGGCATCATGGGCCTTCCCGAGCCGGGGCCGCACGAACGGCGACGACTGTCGCCACAGAAATATCTGCACCGGTATCGGAACCTGCTCCTCTGTATTCGGGTCATCTTCGCTCATATTTTGCCCCTTCATTTTTCATTTCCTTCCCAATCGGAGAATACATTTAGAATTTAACTGCCGCACTCAGAGACGTCAATTAAGTTTTAAGTTTCATTAAAGTAGCTGCTGTCACTGTCTTTGAAACTTAAAACTTAATTGATGTCTCTGAGTGCGGCAGTTAGACTATTAGAAAACAATTTCTAGCACCTCACTCTTATCCACCCTTTACGTTCGTAGTGCACGTGCATGAAAACGTGACCATAAATTAGCTAGTTGCTATGTATAGTTGTACGATTAGTTATACAACTCATTAACTAAGAGAAAACGATGCTGTTGATCCCTTAATTTGCACATTAGGGAGTTTAGATATTTAATAAAAAAATGTCACACAATTAATGTCCTTGTAATCAAGTTCAATGTTACATTTGAGCCCCGGGGCGTTAACTTTACTACCGAGACGTGATTATTAAATGCAAGTTGTTAATTAAAATATGAGCGAAATCGGAAACTAATAACTCACCGAGATCAGCTGATATATGGCATCACTTATATGTGAATCACGCAGTTATTACATTGTTTAATTAAGGTGGTAATTATATGTTTACATTTTAGCCGAGGTTCTGGGGTGAATTTCAAAGCGTTTCATCCGCCGGCGTTAGTGTCACTTATCGACGATATCAATGACACCTACCAGCAACTCCTGGTGTAAACAGAAGCTAATCGGGGATGTAGTTTCTATCAGGATCAGAAGTTGCTGTAGTGTCATTGATTTCGTCAATATATTTGGTTTCACTAATGACAGCGGTTGAAAACGTTTTGATATTCACCATCTGAGTATTGTACGCTTGTGTGTCAGAGGACGGCGCGGCGCGCTCTCGCGGAGGGAGGCTACGAATGAGGCTCTGCGCACCGGGAGCCGTAGGGTTAGCACACTCTCAACCTCACTTTACTAAGCAAATAAATAGCACCGGTATAAAAACAAAGTTAACATCAGTAAAAAGTCCCGCGAAGACTCTTAAAAGACCCAAATGCAACATTCCAATTCTCTAACCATAATCATAAATGCATATCTTCTATTATATAAGTACATGGTACAAATGTAATCGATCGTGAAAACACCGATTCGCTGACATTTGAAACGAGAACGTCGCGTCATCCCTACGGAGAGTACATTGATTTGTGCGCAGCCTCCCGTTTCTATGGCAACAGAAACATGGCTGCCGATTCAAGACTCTTCAGAACTGGGTCACTCCCACTCGCATTCATTGAGGGTTTCCTTTTATTCTAAATCATATTATTTTTATGTATTTTGAAACACATTTTGACTTTGGCTATTAAGTATATTCTATAGAAAAAAGCGTTTAGGTCAAACTAACCTTCTCATCCTACAGAGGCCTCTTAAGCTGACCATACACACTAGGGTAAGCCTGCGCAGTTGCGACTGTACAGTTGAACTGCACAGGTAAACCGGAGCGTGTATGTGACACAATTGTGCAGGTTTCCACGCCTGTACAGGCAACTTGTGTCACATACATGCTCCGGTTTACCTGTGCAGTTCAACTGTACCTACAGGCAAAACTGCGCAGGCATACCTACCCTAGTGTGTACGGCCTGCTTTACAGTTGCCGGGAAAGCCATGCTCGTTGGAGAAAATCGAAAACACGACTACCTATCGAACGTTGTAGGTTTCATAGAATCTTACTTTTACCACTTTTTACTATCGGTCGTATTATAGCTATGTACCTAATGTAACATGATGAAATGTGAACGGTGTAATGGTGCCGGTGTATTGTAAGCAGTAAAGGGTAAATTTCCGGGCGTTCCAACCGCCGTCATTACTCATTAGTGTCACCAATATATTGACGAAATCAATGACACTACAGCAACTTCTGATGCAGATAGAAACTGCATCCCCGGTTCTGCTTCTGTTTACATCAGGAGTGCTGGTAGGTGTCATTGATTTCATCAATATATTGGTGACACTAATGACGGCGGATGAAACGCCCGGAAATTTACCCTAAACTCAAATCATTATACTTACACTTGTGAAGTTGTGAGCTTACGAAGATGGTTGAACTTAATTAGAGCCTTGACATTTTAAGGGCATGTAAAGTCAGATAATCCCTTTTCAGTTCTTATGTCAATTGTTTAAATAAAAAGCTAACAGAAAATTGTTCTGAACTGACTACGTACACACTGACTGGGTCACAGTAGGTTATAATATAAGCAAACGTTTTAATATGGGGCTCACCCTATATTAAAACGCACGAACCAAAAAGGTTCTATATTGTAGCAGAATTCGTGCCTCACCTATACTTATATATCTCCTTAAATTATTATATTTTAATAGCCGAATAAATATTTCATTAATTCATTACAAAAATACAATTTAAGCCACTTTCATAACTAAATGTGACGTTCTCAATATAAAGGGACCTTATGGAGGCAGGCGGTTTCGCTCTTCTTATTCTTGTAACTATACGAATACTATGGTAACAGTTCTGAAAACGGCGTAACCGCCCGCCTCCATAAGGTCCCTTTATATTGAGAACGTCAAAAATATTGGACATTTTACAATCCACGTCGGTCGAGCGCAGAACTGAAAACTTGATCGATTCAGTTTTCATGACACTTGGATAATTTTCGTTCATGCCCTAGGAAATTACTACCTATTAGGCTATTACTAATTATGCAGATAGAAAAATCGATTTCTATTTAAGAAGGCAAAACACATAAAACAACCCTCTTTTTGTGTGGGGGTAAATGTGTCCACGTAGTGGGGTAGATACGGAAATACTTTAAATTTCTTACATACTTTATATCACTTTTGAGTATAGTTTTATTTTTTCTTTGTCTTGGGTGTGTTTCTCCGTTTTAATTTTGTTTATTATATCAGGCTAGGCGTCACTGTTATATACTCAGCCATAAGAACACACATTAGAACGAAGCGAAGGTACCTGCGCACAGCCGATGCTGCTGGCGTCTGTATTTTCAGGTGCTTACAATCCGGTGGCTTTCTAAAGTAGGATTCGTGGATAATTTCTGAGAAAGCTCGCTTTATCGTCGAATTTGTCCTGAATTTTTGGTAAAGAGCAAACCCAAAAGCAAAAGTTTCTTCCTTGATAAATAAGTACGGAACCCTAAATTCTGTATAGCCTGGTATGCACACTGCACAATGGCCAGATTTTTTTTACATGTTTATTTTCGGCCAGTCACCTAGTAAAATGACAGTTGACACGTCCTTGGCGACTACGTTGGCGACCGACGGCAGCACGGCAGGCACGACTGTCTTTTTGTTAACGAGATTGGCGTGGATATCAATGTTCACCCGTGGCAATTTACTTTATAAATAGAGCGGTGGGAGCGGCGGCACTAAACCGTTCCCACTTTATATATTGTTTTCTAACGTGGATACTTTTACAGTCGGCACACATTGTCGTGAGCAGTAAACGCTGCTTTGTTGGTTCTGTACAAAAAATTAGTTCTGAAACAATACATAGCGCTATTCGAAGTGATATTGGCAACATGGTCCAATTTTTACCCCAAAATTGCTGCTTAAAGTGGTAGCTACCACTTGAGAAAGTTGTCCTGTCACCACTTCAAACTTTTTTTTCCAAGCTCTACACGTTTAAAAAATTACCGCACCAATTAACCAAAAAATATTTAATTACTTACCTGTATTAAAGGTAAGCTTTATATATAGGAATTTGGGTACCTATAGACGAACTCGGTCAAACATAATTACGATTTATTCTTAAGTAAGCTCACTTTAATGTAGAGGTGTTGCATTATATATGTATATGAGAAGGCAGTCATGCTCACAGCTTGTCCATTGTGTTGCATTGGGATAGAATATTAGTGGTCCCCGAAGGAATACTGTTAACTGTGTTCTACGCGAACAACCCAACTACCACACAAGCTGTATAAGAGCTTATACAGCTATTATAGTTCTAGTTTCAGCTTTCTAAGGGCTGTATAAGCTCTTATACAGCTTGTGTGCTACTTGGGAAAGCCGCCGGCAATAGATGTAGTCTCCCATTTTGTGCAATAGCTGTTAAATAGTCATTCGAGTTCGGGTAAATTGGTTAGACTAGCATAGAGCGTATGAAAGTGAGTGAAAGAGAACTACCTACGCTACGAACCCAAAATACTGCCCAAAGGTCCTTTTAATAGCACTGTAATTTTAATGAGTTGGACAAGCTCTTTTTATAGCACTGGCAGCCAAATAGCCATATAGGCACATAAGTAAGCAAAATAAAAGAAATGTCATGTATGACATAAGCTCTTAAAGTTATTGGAAGTTTATTGCAGGAAAATCTTTATTTGTGTCGGTGAATGCAGAATGCCATCGCAAGATTCGCACGGGAAGGTCGACCCTAGTTATCGCGTCGCGGGTTTGCTCGCGGTCCGTTTGGTCAGCCAAGTGCTGGACGAGGCTCAAATTATTGCAAACGCAGCAGCTGAGTCAGGTTTGGTTTTTTGAAGCAATATAAAACGCAACAGCAAAACTTACATCACACAACAATCGCCGTAGCCTAATTTTAGGTTGACCATGGGGATATTATTGTCTTTACATTACCACCTGAGTATTTATTTTATATTTTCAGAATAGTGTTGCTTTTGCAAAGCCTTTTTGTTTCTGTCCCTATTACTTCCGTAGTCAAATTAGTTTCTAAACCCGTATAGTTTTGCCATGTCCGTCCGTCGTCCGCCGAATATATACATTCACTTTGTTTCAGAAACTATAAGTGTCACAAAGTTGAAATTTTGTATACGTATATAATAATACAATATGAAAGAAATAGTAGATTGTACAACAAGTGCATATAACGCACGAGTTGTACACTCTACTTTTCACTTCGATTGCGAGGAAATGAAACAGCAACATGATAAAAAAAAAATGCGACGAAATAAAATATATGTTTATTTTATGAAGCTCTTTTGTGTACTTTGGCTGTTGGTATCCTTGCCTTGGTCTTAGAATACTAACGAAACGAAATAAAATAAAGAGGTTATTCTATGAAGTTAAAGTTGTTCGTGTGGCTGTTGGACGAAGATTTTACTTTGTACACTAGAGCATAAGAAGCGACTTTATGTCGCCTACGCTCGACATAAAGACGAACTTTTAGAGCATGAGAAGTGAAAAAAATATTTTAGGGTAGGTACCTCCCATACAGGTATCATGGACAGCTCTTTAAAAACATTATATGTATGTCATTATCAATTTTTAGATTAGGAGGACGGTTTAGGATATATTGAACTCGAAAAATGTCATTTTCGCTAGAATTGCGTGTCCTCACCCCCTACAGCCAAAACTACAAGTACAAAAAAATCTGGAAAATACCTTAAATTAACGGATTTAAAACGAAAACTATCACGTCTAGGTAGACTTTATTGGTTCTTGAGTTATATACAGACGACTAAAATGTTTATACCTATCAAAAATCGGCTAAGATAACTTTGACCAGAAATTAGCTAATATTTATGGGTTTTCCGGATTATTTTTTGTTTTTGTAGCAATGGCAACGGTACTCTACATTAAGCATGGCCCGACATGTTCTTGCCCCGTTTTTATTTATATATTTATCCCTTTTCAGACAGAAAGCTTTAATTGTCCACACACATGCTTTCGAACTCGTGGTTACTCTACGAGCCACCTATTTGTTTTCTTTATTTTATTTAATATCGACTTCGGATGTCGTGAAACAAACGATTCACTCTCTTTGATTCGTAGGACGGCCTTGGAATTATTATATACCAATGCGAAAAAATATGATACCAGATTTGACCTACGTGATACCTTCGGGAGAAGACATAACGGGCGTCGAGCCAGCGAGGGAGGGGGATGAGATCGTGCAGACAGAACCCAGCGATAATGACCGGCTGATTACCTCCACGCCTCATAAAAATACAGGTAAAGACCAATTCAATTCAAAGAATTCACTAGTGACATACCGACGGATTGACGGACAGATAGTAGAGTGACAGCAAAAGGGCCATTTTGCCTTTGGGTATGGAATCCTAAAAAAAGCTGATATATCAATGTTGCCTCAATAAAACAGTTACACGATATGACTAGTTAGTTTTAGTTCTTTAAAGAAAGGCAGAGAAAGTGATTTTTATACTTGTAGCTGTTATGTATTAGAATGATTTATAATGGTATATTTCAGATGACAAATCCAAAATTGAATTATTGATCGGACAAGGAGATGAGAACATAGAGGTGAGTTTGTTCACGAAGAACTAAGTTGATAATAGATTCTTGTCTTCAGCTAGAAAGTGATTTAATTTGCGGCGTTGGAAAAGTTTACTACTCTTGTCATAAAATCCACATTTTAATCTAATCAAATTGTTATAGCCTTCCCGATAATATGCCATAATATTTCAAAGTAGGTAGTCTCTATAGAGAAGTAACTTGCAAAATCCTAGCTCATGAAATGTTCAAGTCTTTTTCTGTAATTCTACGCGAGGCTGCCGGATTTAACATACATATTTATATTAATATTCATTTATTATTTGCAACTATGGTATATACAAGATGTTATTTTTCTACACCAGTACAGTCGAGGACAGAAAGATGTATACAATTTTGGACCTTATTACAATGGAATAAGGTGAAAAAGTGTAAACATCTTTCTGTCCTCGACTGTACAAGACATGGGCCTTACTAGCACAGTGTAAAAAAATACAGTGGACCGACGCCTTTGATGTTTGCGTAAATGCCGACACCGTAACGCCACAGCACCTAGGGTTGTCATAGATTTGTAACAATTAAAATAAAATACAATTTTATTATTCAGTATTTAATACTTTACCTATTTAATCAGTTTCCGTTTTCTCATTAATTATTCATTAATCTACACTTCTACACTAATATTATACGTATATTATTATTATATTGTAACAATATTATATTAATAAAATATAATATAACTCGAACACATTGGCTAATCAGCACCCCCAGAAACCTAGAAAATGACACCCATATACATTTAAAAAAAATCTGCCATCTTGCATTTGAAAATAGACAAAAAAATATATTTTTTTTGTCTACACAGAAACAAAACAATTAGCGAAATTTTTGTCGGATATTTTCTGTGATGTTTCAATGTTTGCTGGCAGGCGTCACGCCTTTACATCGGCCATTTTGTTTACGTTGGCATGACATGAAAAAAATGTTTTAATAAGCACTGTAAAATAATATTAAAATATAATAATCCAGCCTATATACGTCCCACTGCTGGGCACAGGCCTCCACTCACAATGAGAGGGTTTGGGCTATAGTTCCCACGCGGGCCCAGTGCGGATTGGGAACTTCGCACACAACGTCAAATTGCTTTGCAGGTGTGTGCAGGTTTTCTCACGATGTTTTCCTTCACCGAAAAGCACATGGTAAATTTACAAATTATATTTCGCACATAAATTCCGAAAAACTTAGAGGTGCGAGCCCGGGTTCGAACCCACGACCCTCTGCTTAAGAGTCGGCAGGTCAAACCATTAGGCTACCACGGCTAAATAATATTAGCAATATTATTATTACCTTTCTTCCGAGTGCGGAAATTGATGAAATCGCAGTACTTTTTTCACACGAGATGACGACTTGCGTTCTCGCGCAGCACATGTCATATGCACCATTTTAATTGTGTACCAATAAAAATAAGACACGCGGTAGCCCTGAAAGTCATGTCCCGAGCTACTAACTAATACGGGCAGTGGCGGCGTATGTAGCTCGGGCTCGCCCTACCCGCGCTTTGCCCCTCACGCCCCGCACGATTGCCCTGTCTAGATATGGCTTCGTCGAATGGCTGTACCTATTGGTTTGTAGACTGTGCTACTAGGGTGTGGCAACAAATTTAACTTATTACAATTAAGCTTCAATAGAATTTACAAAACAGAACTAATCAACAACCCATTTCTAATTGTAGCCACAAAATGAACTAAACAACTCTACGTCAATGTTTATCAATCACTTGTTTGACATGAGCGACGTGGAGCACGTCATTTGCGACGATACTGAGGTCCTACAAGACGACGATGAATCCAGTGTGTTGTTGGCTGAACCTGAGACGCACATAATAGAGATGTTCGTAGACACTGCTCTAGATACACTTGATCAAACGCATGAGAAAGAAGCAGAAGAAATAGCAGAAATGTGCTGTAGCAGCACCGACCATTCTTCTTTCTCTTTTCTTGTAGAAGAAATACCTGAAGACACCCACAAAGACATAGTAGCCTGCGTCGATGAAGATACACCATCGTGTACTGATAAAGTTTTTGAATTGGCGGAAGGTCCAGGGACGTCTAATAAAGCTTCACAGGTTCTTAAAAATATTGAATTAGATAATATTTAAGCTTAGTAAAGATTAATAATGTGGTAATCATTTCAGCAGCCTGAAGATTTGGAAGAAATTAAGGCTGAAAGTTCGGAACTCTACGAAAATGCTTATCTGACTTTAAATCGTAAGTATCGGCAATAGTTGTTTACGGTCATTCTCCAGACATCCATTTTTGCTTAAAAAATACGCTTAAAAATATAGCACTATTGAATTTGGTATATTTTAAATTTTTGATCGTAGAAGGTACTCGTATTGAGGTGTACGAACATGAATTTTGAAGTACACATTCAATACCCTTCCGAGAGAAAAAAAAATCAAAACCCCCTTCTCCTAATTAACACATCGCGTCACACTTCCGAAATCACAAACATATCTATTTCCCCTGATCATATACAAGAGGAAAGATGAATGAAAGTATTCTTATTTGATAAAATATTAGATGTCCACATTACAAAAAATCACGGGTCCAATGAACGCGTTAATAAGTCTAAGTTTAGTATAAAAAGGTTTTTTATTTCTAATTTGCCTTTTATAATAAAGATTGTCTAAAAACGTTTTGTCTTATTTCTTAAAAAAAAATCATTTGGTAAGCAAATTAATCTAATAAACGCATCGTTTTTTTCTAATTCGCACATCACGCAAAAGCAAATAATTCCAATTAACGCATCGCTTTTATAATTAAAGCGTCACACGAATATTAAAACCTTTCTAGTTAATTAACCGCTAGTAATAATTACGTGCCCAATAAATATTAAAGTTTAAATGGTCGATATGTTACTACATTTAGTATAAAATTTATAAAAAAACAAGTGGGAAAAAGCGACTGATAACAAATCTGGAGAATGACCGTTTAATCAAAATTTTTTATCCGTTACACAGATCATGTCACAAAAACGCAACACGTAATATAACGTAACGTAACGTAATATTATAGATAGTCGTTGGAAAAAATAATTCCGTAATGTCAAGTTCCTAAGGTGCTTAGTAGTTAGTGTTTGTTATTTTATGTGTAGGCGATTACGACCAATGTTCCGATGAAGATGGATTCCCAATACTCCAAGACCCGAAAGGGATGATAATGCAAGAAATAGAATTGCTTACTGCGGATACCTCAGCGGATACTAACATCATGCCTGAAGATGAAGCCGAAGAGGTACCTTTAAAGGAAAAATATATACAGGACAAATTTAAACCTTTGTCGAACCAGACCCAGTGATTACGTCATAATTTCCAGAGATTTCTTATCCCCCTCTCTCGGAAATCATCCTTTTTTTGCACATTAAATTCCCCCTTCGTTTTTAGCATCAACCGCGGGCCAAACCCTTAGATCATTAGCATCATCCCATCTAATTTGAAATTACGTAGTATACCTCCTCACAGGAACTGTGCTATTTACTTCCCGTGTACGTTTTAGGTTCGAAATGCACAAAAAGGAGGTTTGACTGCTACCTCTGGGGTGTCGGCGAGCTCGCGCAAGAGCAACTTGGTCCGCAGATGTCGCATCCAGGGTGCTCGGCTTCTGGCCTGCCTCAGGGGCTGGTGGCGGCGCAAGACCCCTACAAAGCGCAAGGTACAATACCCAAAGAATATAATGTTATACAATTTAGCGCCTTGTCATATAATGAACTTCAAACTTAACATATAACGACAAGTACGATTTATTCAATAACTTTACACTGACAAGTTTCAAACACGCTTTATAGTTTTATTGGCTGACTGAACATACCTTCGGAATCGGACAAAAGCAACTGATAGGGTGTCGTAGTATACCTACCTACAATTGACAGTGTACGTACGTCTATCTAGGGGGTAAAGGACCTTAAGTAGTATGTCAACCTGGGTTGATTGCAGGAGCCACGAGTGAGTGCGTCCAGGCACGGCTTGTATCCCATGTCTCCTTGCGCGCGGCGTCGTTCTTCCAGCCTTAAGGAGGCGCGATCGCCAGGTCCTGCGCGGGTGGCCTGGAAGTTCAACACCATCAACGAAGCCCTCGTCAACTCCACGGTCTGGAAGGAGTATCTCTATGTCTGAAACAAAACCCTAACCGCAGACGTGATGTGATTTATTTCTCATATAATTTTTAGGGCCTGTTATTATTGTTACTATATCTGTACGTATTTCAAATAAATATTCGAGTAAATAAATGTTTTTTTAAAGGTGTAGAAATGAAGAATCTATAATTTTTATTTTGTTTTGTTTTGTGACTACCTAATGTACGGTAATGTTAGACGCATTGCGTGACTCAACAATTAAATAGTTTCAGAAGTTTTTGGTTGGCGCCAACACCCAATAGAGGCACCGAGAGCGACCAGGTACGCTGTCGAACACCTCGATTTCCGAAAGAGATCCGATCGAAATAGTTATCGTAAATGTAGATTTATCATTGGAATAGGCGGGAGCTGCGGCCGGCGGGGACGGCGGTATTCTTTACATCTCGCTCTCTCTGGTGAATAAGGCGCAAGCGGCGTTGGACCAACTTCGCTAAAATTAGAACGGTCGCAGATTCCTGGGCTAAATCTCAAATATCCAGACGGGTGCGCCATCTAAGCCAGTTAAAACAGTCCCGCGAAAAGTCGCCGAGCCCCACTTCTTGTCTGAACGTTCACCAGTGAAGACCGGGAGGGAACCAACTAACACCACACAAAATGGTGAGTCACTTCTGACGTCAGTGAAATTGTGATAAGGAGTACAGTGTGGAAATGGAGTGTTAGCTCGCTCAGTGATATCCGACGCGCGTTCGACCTTTTCGAGGCATATTCCGCAGACCGGAAGCTTTTTAGACTCGACGAGGAACAGCCTACGACGATTAAAATCAGTGTAGTGCTTGAACAGTGAAAGAATATGGTATTGTATACTTGGAGCGATAACATAAAATCAAGAAACTCTGACGCTGCCATACTAATCCTACACATAGCATGACACCATTATACACGAAAAGTAACGAAATGTTTTTCGTCATTTTCAGAGCGACCTCAGCAAGAACGACGTTGACAGTGAGTATAACAATTCTTCAACCTAACTTAACATTGAAGTGTAATAGGCTAAAATATGGACTAATTTGATAACCTAGGTGATGACAATATTCTTTAACGGTACATAGACTATTACTTGCACCATTAATGAAATAGACCATAACATCCATAAGAGTGCCCATTACGAATGGTTGTTCAGGTTAATCATCATCCTAACAAGAATACTGGTTTCGGAATTAAGCATTAATCGTGTCATTGAACCAGATTAGCTTCTTCGTGGATATTTTTCCTAGGCTGGTGTGGTATATGGTCAAAAACATAGGTGTGGGCGGTTTGAAACATGAATGATATTTCGGCGCAAGATGAATGTAACGCGAGCGAACCTAGCATCTAAGTATAGCGTTCCTCTTATAAGGTCCGCGTAATCGCGTTGCTAAGAGATGCCGGCGGAATTGGCGCGGCCACGCTGCGCGAGCGCTGCGCTCTATATTTAGCCCCCGCCCACGTGACGCGCCCCGCCCGCCCAAACAGAGAAACTCTCAAATTTCACTGCAACCATGCGTTGTTTTTCGCCGCGAACTATATATGCGTTTACATAGATACCTGCGTCTATGCATGCCGAGATGTGATCGTCATTAATATTGCCATTTTTACGTTCCAACTGTCAATATCAAGGTCATCGTCTGATATGAAGCAGCTGATTCTGGTGCACCGGGATGTGAGGGCATATAAAGAGTTATTACTTAATATTTTTTTTATAAATTTTGGTAACGAATTTGGATATTTTATTGGGAATGTTTTCCTTTTATTAGGGTCCTGGATGGATGCTTTTCAAAAAAATATGCAATTTTCATTAAGAATGTTTATTTCTATGATGCAATCATATCACCTCAATAAAACATATTTATATCAAAAATAAAGCTTATTTTGCTATCTACAATAAAATAAACTAAATTACTTTCAAATATAAAAAGATTTAAATTAAATAAGATATACTGATTGATTATAATTTGAAATGTCAGTTCGGTGACCAGTGCTAGAGTCTTTTAAATCTATATTTTTCAAGCTATTTTCCCATTAAATTTGCTTAAAATTATGGTCAACAGAAACAACGGTCACTATGTATTTTTAATTTATAATATAGTTATCGATATAATCGAAACCTCGAAGAGCTGAATAGATATAAAATAAAAGAAACAGCGAGTTAGTTGGCGGGCGGCAGAATTGGGACAGCCAGTTCGATTTAAAATTAGACCATGACTCAATGAGTCCACAGCGAACGTCAAAACTAGCGAGAAAATAAAATATTTTCGGCAAAGAATTCCCGCCCACGCGCACGTTTGACGACGACACCTGGATACGAACTACAATAGATTTTCTAGAAACTAGTACGCTGTTCTGATAATGATGGATGAATGGTAATGGATGGATGGGATGATGTGATATTAACCGCCTGTCTCACAATTGTCATATCTGTCACATTTGAAAGTAAACAAGGAGAGGGCTAACTTTAAGTGGCAAATAAAACTTGTCGATTGTCAGACAGGCCCTTAGTGATTACATATTTGAGATCAAACCTACAAATAACAAAAAAATTACAAATTGAATGGATCGTAGATAGATAGAATGAAGTTTATATGACTTTCAAACATTTTCACAAGCTTTTATTTAACTTGCAATGTTCGTATGTATGTATATACCTACCTATGTATGTAAGTTTTCCGTTTCAAAATTTGCAAACCATTTTTCAACCACTTCCCGGTGTCCGATTGAGTTGAAATTTAGAATACATATGTAAACTCGGTGACAATGCAATATTATGGTGTCAAACAGCTGATCTGATGATGGAGTCGGAAGGTGGCAACAGGATCTCCGCAGTACTTAAAGTAGACCCGCCGAGTTGGGACTCGTTAGTTTGTCTTGATAAGCAGATGACTCTGCAAAAAAAGTACAGTTGGCAACAAAAGCTTGTCCAAAGAAAGTTAAAATTTTTGTTGAATTATTTTGAAATACATATTTTATTTAATATCATGTCTAGTTTTAGTTATTTTCTGTCTATTTTAAAATAAAACTAATACATTCAAAGGAAAAACATAGTGATTAAACTCTCAAAATCAATTTTCCAGAGCTTGATATAATTATCTTAACCAAAGATTTTGTATAAGTACCTACCAGAGTCGTAAGAATAATAATTTAGGAGCGTAGGAAGTTAGCTATGGTTAATTTTTGTACATTATATTACTTTAAATCAGTGCTTACTTTTGTGAACGAAATATAAAAACAAACAAGTAATAATATTCTAAATTTCAGTCAGAATTACGCTTAAGCGAAAATAATGACAACATACTTAAATTATAAACTATGAACTGGGGGCTATAATTAAACGTTTATAAATGCCTATCGTACATAAGTAATTTGTTTCTAGCAGAGTTTACCCATGAGTTTTAAAGCTTCGTCAAACAGCTGGCTTGGCGACGCGACGTTTTCCTGCAGTGTGATTGCCGCGCCGCGCCGGGAACACGCCGCGCTGCCGTCGCGCCATGTCGTGCTAGCTGTTTGACAAAGCCTTTACCACAATTTTCTAATAAAAGAGATGCCACTGGCGCTCATGGCACTGAATGTGTAGTATTAACATTGACATGGTGTTCCCAGGGGCTTCCTTTGCCTTCTCCATCTACGACTTCGACGGCAGTGGCAAGGTGGACGCGTTCTACCTCGGCGATGTGCTGAGGGCGCTCAACTCCAACCCCATCCTGGCCACCATCGAGAAGTTCGGAGGCACCAAAAAGAAGGGCGAGAAAATGCTCACCGTAATTATCCAATATTTAATTACTAGTAGCCAAAAAAGTTGTAGCCTAGCTAGATACTGTTTTCGTAAAGTACGGCAGCGCACGTGCGATTTTTCTCATGTTGCGGATGTTCGTAGGTCGTGATCAACCTACCTGCATTAGGCAAGTGTGGTATGGTATGCACAAAATTGAACAAATATATTGCCTGTGTGATTTAGCCAGCAAAAGTAGAGTGATAGTGTAGTCAAATGAAGACCTTGGTTGAGTCCAAGCTTGCATTGTTTTTCAGAAAAAATGAGTTGAATTTATACTTTACCACGACTTTTTCGCTGGAACATCATAAAAAACTTGTAGAGAGGAGAAAATATCAACTTTTACTACCTGTTTTAATAACTGTTTACTGTTTGGTCATTCTAGACCTGTATTGAAAAAATAAACCTTAGCTGAACAAAACAGATAAAGGTTCATCGAAAACTATTCATAAATAGATAGTCAGTGTGCTTGATAAAGTGTTTTGTTTATTCCAGCTCGAAGAGTTCCTTCCCATCTACAGCCAAGCAAAGAAAGACAAAGACCAGGGATGCTACGAAGATTTCCTGGAGTGTCTGAAGCTGTACGACAAGGCTGAAAACGGCCTGATGCTGGGCGCTGAGCTGACACATACACTTCTTGCGTTAGGTAAGTAAGAGTTTCACTATACACTGTATTGATAGCAACATTAAAACAAATCAAATTTACGCTAGTGAAGCCCGCTGTATAATTTTACGTGTCATTGAATATAAAAGTAGGTACGCTGAATGAGTAATGACACCGTTTAATTTTGAATACAAAATAACTGTTTGTTACTAAATCTTAATATGATGCTGATGTTGCTGAAAACTATAACGCTGTTATAAAAAAAAATAGCAAAATTTCAAGTTATTTAGTGTCATAATACTAGCCTTATTACTACTAGTTAATTACTGTCGCTGTGATTAAGATATTCCAAAACCTTGTACGTTTGTAGAGATGAGTCGAACAGTCTATAATTAATGCATGCACCAAATAACCCAACCTTGGAAAATAGAGTTGACGTAATAATTCGGACTAAACACTATTAAGCTTTACGACAAAAACATCTAACGTGGCTCGGTGCCAGATTTATCAAAATGCATTAGGAACCTATAGGAACAAGCCTTACATCGTTTGGAGCTAAATTATTTTTATTTTTGATGCACTCGGGCCAAGGTGAGGTCAGTAATTCATAAAATGGTAAAAGCGCCCAATATATAGATAATCGCAGAAATATGTAACAACAGCTTGTTATATGTGATCGGAATTGCTACTGATATAAAATCCAGTAGAATAGAAATAATTTTGAAGTAAGAAATTACTAGTGCTCTTTTTATTTTTTTTAAATAGAATATCATCCCCCTTGCGCTTTTTTCACTTTAAAGATGATCCCATGATTGATAGCTATTGTATTTATCATTTCTATAAGTGGGGAAACTATGATCTGGGGGCTTATTGCCTAACGCACTCGCGATCGCGATCGACTTGAAAGTGACACAATTGCTTTCATTTTGTAGGCAGATTTGACTTCAACTGTCAAATATGAAAGCGATCGCGATCGCGAGTGCGTTAGGCAATAAGCCCTCTGGCCTTCAAGAGTTCCTGATAAGGGGAAACCTGAGTAATCTTACCGTTAAAATTAAATGCCATCTCAACAAATGTTTAGGACAAATTGAGAAATTAGATACATTTTAAATAAAATTTCCTCAAAGCTAGTAAAGATGAAGAAACAAATAAAATAAATTATATTCTCTTGTCACCAGGCGAGAAGTTGGAAGACAAAGAAGTCGATGAAGTCGTAAAGGACTGCATGGACCCTGAAGACGATGACGGCATGATCCCCTATGCTCGTAAGTATTCTTAAATATTTATAGAACAATCTGGATCTTGTAGACTCATAATCTCCTATTGTGTAAAACAAAATCTATTCAAAGTTGCATTTTAAATGAAACTTAGTGTAAATAAGGATTGGAACTTGGATTTAGTAGATGACACTGCACTGCACATTTATTAGCAATCCATTCCTGTGTTTGAGAATGTTTAATTTACACCACCCCGTCCTGTAAGATATTGTGCATTTCTATTCGTATTTATGCAGCCTTCTCCCATTTGAGATCACTCTCTTAGTGCAAATGTACTCGTAGTTTTGTGGAACGTCCGATACGAAATTTGTAGCTTCATTGAACAAATGGACCAAACTTGTAGTTTAAAGGACTCTGAGAAAGATTCCACCAGAATATAACCATATTATTAGCCATTTTCTTGATAAGTATTAAGCATGAGTAGTGTCGTGCCATGTGTGTGAACCCCCGTTTACCTTTTATCCATTTACAGCATTCCTGAAGAAGGTGATGGCGTAGAAGAATCTCATCTGGTCATATCTTTAGTTATAAGATCGTAAGTGGATATATTTAGTTGGTGTCGTTGGCTATTACTGCTCTTCGATCTTGCTTTGCTGCGATTTTAAACTTAACATTCATAATGGTTTCAATATGAAGTCCATTTTCAGCATGAGGTAAGGTTTTATTAATTTGATGTAGCCACTCGGCCACTTCTTTCTTTTCTTTTACTTTATCCTTTTTAAACTGCTTTTAATTATTATTTCTGATTTCGCAATTTAATCTGGTTCTAATGATTGGTATTGATGTTTTTTTAATCAAAATTAAACTCAAACTGTCATAAATGTGCGTCGCCGTAACGATACAAAAAGATCACAAGATTCATATCACTTCATGTCATTCATTTCCAGGCTTAAATAATACTTTCATTTGTTTATGGATTGGTGTTTACATACGATTTTATGGTTTCAGCTTTCCTTCGAAAAATGTGCGACGGTTGGGGCTTCAAACCTGAGGGTGAAGAAGCGCCCGCGGAGGGCTAGTGCGCGCGCGACGCCGCGCGGGCGACGCGGCGGGCGCCCCGCCCCGCGCCCCACGCCCGCTCGCGCCTCCCCCGCCGTCTCGCCAACAACACCCCGTGTCTCAACAACTCAACTTCTGATACGGACTCTCCTCCCCTTTTTTATACGAGCAACACCTACCAAATTGTACAACTTAACAACTATCTGTACATACTAAAGTAAGATTAAATTACTGTAAAACACGTTGTACGTGTCTTTTAAATTTATTATTATTTATTAAGTACGTTTATAATGAATCAAACACAAAAGCCGTAAATAATTTTATAATAAACTGTTAAATGTTCAGCCTTTTGTTATCTTCAATTATTTTTGGTGGATTTATAATTCTATTTGATTAAGAAAAACTTTGCAATAGTCACCGTAATTTTAGCTTATCGTACGTACTTTTACTGCAACCCTATCCTATCCCGATCAGAGCCTCTGCTTCATACTGTCTTTACCCATATTGTTATCGTATTGTTAACGTTGTACTCTTGACAGCAGCCGCTTTCACTGACAAAAACAAACGATTGCAATAGTGGTAAAAATAAAGTAGAATAGAGGCCCAGTGCCACAGCAGTGCCACAGTTCGCTTCAAAACCATAAGGCATTCAAGCACAAGTAAAGCAATAGAATCATATTACAATTGAATTGTAACACGCTGTTCATCTATATTCTTTAGATAGAAAAACGGCTGTTCTTTGACAAGGGTGTTGAAAACATATAGCAGTATTACCGACTATAATGTATTGTTAGCACTCAGCATCCTTGTTAAAGATGGCACCCAGTACTTCCAAAGCAATCTTCGCTTTTCTATACCACACGAGCGACAAATATACTGAGCCCTTAACCAAGATGCCCATCGCTGACTAGCGTTTCTATTCGTTTAGTTTTTAAACCAATCGCGTCATTGGTAGATCACGTCATACGGAGAATCACGTGATTTACCAGTGACGCGATTGGTAAACGAAACGAATAGAATTGCTAGTCAGCGATGGGCATCTTGGCTAAGGGCTCTGTTACTTACGAGTTGCAAGTGTGATAGCGATAGCCAGCCGAACGCTAGAAGCTGAAAGTTTTGTACTTAATTCCCGTTTGTGCTTTGTATTGAATCAAAGACTATTACCTATTTATTATGCATACGGATATAGACAGGCAACTCGAGCTATTTTGAAACCTACAGCGCCATCTAGTTTCTAGCTACCGCAACGCAACGTCTGTATACATAACTAAAGGTGTCCCAAAATTTACGCAAGATTTGAATTGGCCACCTTTTTTACGGAAAAGTTCTGGTAAATAAAAAAATACAGTAAAAAACAAAAAATGTTTTCTATTTCATACAAATCTTGCGTAAATTATGGGACCCCCTATATAAGCATACATCAAAGGTATACATATATGAGTTTTAATATACGTCTCGTCCCTATATAATATGCTAATGGCTAAATTGTAGGAAAAATAAATCTCAATTTAGGCTTAAACCTGTATCTGTATGAAGTAAAATCTTTGGTAGAGATGGCCGTGCTTTCATTGAAAATGTCTTGTCCTAAGTTGCCAAAGCACGCATTGAGTTGAACGGGTAAGATAAATCAAGTGAAACAGTGCTGGTGTCAATCTTGCTAGAGACCATAAAAGAGTACCTAATTAGACGAAGTTACAGGAAAAAGATTTATAGAGCAAATTATAGATTGTTAAATAATACAATTGTGGGTTAGGTCACTTTCCCGGAACCCAGCTGAATTTATGTATATCCACTAATCGAAGAATTAGTGCACCAAGGTAATAAAATGAAACTTCTATTCCAAAACCTTATACGAGTACGTACCCGTAGGTTTCGTTCGTTAGGTACTTTTTACACTTGAAGGCAAAACCGCCCCAATATGTGTATATTAACTGTATTATACTCGTAGGAGCTCCACTAGGCCTCCATGGAAAAGTTGCGGGTAAATATTACCTACTTATCGTAGATTTCATTCACCTTGATGATCAACTCTAGGTGCATTGAGGGCCTGTTTCACAATCGACAAGTAATTCATCTGTCAAATAAAGATAGCCCTCTCCTTGTCTATTTTCAAATGTAAGAAAGGGAAAGGCTAAATTTATTTGACAGATATGGTTTACTCCACGATTGTGAAACAGGCGGTTATATTAGTAGACTTACCGCCTGTTTCACAATTGTCGAGTAAAGCAAATCTGTCAAATAAATTTAGCCCTTTCCCTTTCTTACACTTGAAAATAGACAAGGAGAGGGCTATATTTATTTGACAGATGAATTTACTTGTCGATTGTGAAACAGGCCCTACTTGTACTTCCGAATTAATGGGGTCCCTTTCTATATAATTTAAAAAAGAAAATCTAATTCTAGCAGGTCGTTTATATTCTTGAAATCTATTCACCCGAGTCAGCGCAGTGATACACCGCCGCGGTGCTTAACTGGGCAATGCCCGTAGGAAGGGTCGTTTGCCAAATCCTCCCTCGCACTCGCCAAAGAAAATGGCGCGGAAATGTTTTGCCGGCATCAATACAAAGTGTTCGGTAACATTCGGCTCCGCTCGGCCAAGCTCGTCACTTGCCGGGAAAATGAAGCTGCGGAATGGTGTTGCCAGTGATCGTGAAGGGTGAATTTCGTTGCTGTTAGGGGGAATGTAACATAGTATTTAACGAGCTTACTCAAAAACTTTCGAAGGTAGGTACATCGAGATAAAAAAAATAAGTATCTTGTTTGTGGTTTATAAGGAGTGTCACAAAAACTCTGACCCCTACCACAGTGGACTGTCCATTCAAAACCTAATCATGACTTCATAGTCATATTTACTAATATGCTTTTTCTCCATACAAAACAAAAATAAAAGATTTTGAAAGTTTGCAATTAGAATTGTGCTAAATAAAAGTCAGAGACCCTACAAACAAACGGTATTTTATTGAACGGGAAACTACATAACTATAAGAGTTACGAGTTCAGCTTTATACGAGTACAATATAAGGTTAGGTTCCTGAAGATCGTTTTATTGGTTATTTCTTTCGATAAGTGAACTTCTATTAAACCTAGTACCTATTAGTAGTAGTATTAATTGTTACGAACCTCCATTTTCATTAACTGTATTTAATACTTTTATATAATTTACTCTATCATATGTTTAATTCACTCAATATCTTTCTACTCTTAAATGTCATCGTCTAAAAGACAATTAGAATCCTTGCAACTAAATTTCCCCTCAAAATCGTGTAGGGTTTTCCTTACTTCTCGGCTGGCAACACTGTTTCAGTCCCGGCGGATCTCAGGCTTGTGTTTATCTTCGCTGCCCGCGGACGTGTGTGTGCGTGATCTGATACTCGTGATAACGTGTTTACGGACCTGCCCAGTGTTTACAGGTAAATTCAACTTATCACTTATATTTTCACCTACAAATAATACCTAAGTGGGATGTTATTTAAACTTAAAATTATATGCGGTATTACATGCCTACAAGATACATTAAAAATCTAAGAAATTGTGGGCACGTAAGTAATTAAAATCAGATCGGTTTTTAGATTATATTTTAACTGCTGTTGTAATACAAATGGACATTGATGCCACGGCTCGCTTTGTCTTAACATAGCATCATTTAATCTAGAAGACCATTGAAATAAACAACCATAAAACACGTAGTAACTATGATATTTGCAATCATTTGCCAATATTTTAATTAAAAACACGACATTGTGGTATTTAGATATAATCTTAAAGCACGGAAATTAATTTCCTGCCGGTTCCCCCATGACTACGCGAGAACAATGCACCCCAGGGATGGTTCTAGGGGGTTTATCTGCAAACATCAACCCAACGTAGGCACCTCTATGTCCCTCTCTTGTGTTAGTTTCATACGCACCTGAGTACCTACTTGTACATTGTGTGCTTATTTAATCTTAAGCGGATCACACACGATGCGGGATTAGCTTCATGATATAAGTTGGAAACAGCTAAACAGGGTTACTTGAGCATACTCTTCAAATTATTTTTCTTATAATATTTTTACCAGTGGCTTTTTAATTGCGATACCTTAGTGTGCTTAAAAATAATGATTCAATTGAGCCCCAACACGTCTGTTGTATGATGTCATTCAGTCACAAACTGATTTTTCAGGGCAGTTTTCTCAAAGAAATTAACCCTTATCCGGTTCAATATGGAGATTTGGCGTTAAAATATGATGTATGTATGTACATATAAGTATGTATTTTTATTTTTTTTATTTTTTTATTTTATATGAGATAGATAAATAAGGGAGTTATTGTTTTTATCATAGAAATTACGTTACGAGTGCAATGCAAAGATCATGTACCGTGTTAAAGTAGCTTTAGGTGTCAGTTAATATTTACATTTAGATCCACATTTATTGAGACGAAATTTACAATAATTTGCTTAACTTAATTTTAAATTCTTTTTCTTCAGATGAAGATATTAAAATATTGAGATGTGAAATATAAAAGCTTACATAAATATCATTGACCCCGGGACTATTTAAACACATTAAAGACGTTGCTTAAAATAGTAGGTATTACTTGCTAATTTTCCTCGCCCTCGTCCCTCTGCCGGGACGTAGAGCTCTCGGTAGGTATATTGTTTCCATTCAATGAAAACGAGTGGCGTCATTGTTTTTGCTACCCGCTTTCATAATTACCGGAGCCTGCTGTTGCGGCGAAATATTTTTGGTCGAATGTATCGTTAAATTTTAATTTGCCAAAAAGCCATTCGTATTATTTTTAATTTTATTTCAGAACTAGCGACCCACCCTCGCATTGTTCCGGTAGTTATATACATAAACCTAAAAAAAATATCTAACCAATGGTGAAAACCGCATTAAAATCCGTTGCGTAGCTTGAAAGATCTAAGCGTACACACAGAGGGACAGACGGCGGGAAGCAACTTTGTTTTATACTAGGTATGTATGTACCCAACTGCTATTTAAATCGGGCAGATTTGGTTATACTTGTGACTACAATACAATGTGAACTGCTGTGGCGGGAAATACTTTTTTGGGCAACGAAAATTTGGTACCCGTAAATTTGACCAAAAATCTTTCGTCCAAACGGCACCCATTTATTAGTTAGGTACTAGCAGATGGCGGCGTAGACCTAGTAATATGATCCGTTTTTGTACGGAACCCTAGATAGGTCTAGCACATGTATGTACCTACCCTTTTCTTGGTGAAGAAAACTTAATATTAGTCTTATAAATTATATATATTAATACAAAAATCTGTGAACGAAAATAACAAAAACGTCTTATTTAATTATTTCAACGCGTTTCCAGATAGTAACTGCTACGGGAAGGGTAAAAATATACTTATAGCATTTTACGGCTGCTCGGTTAGTCGCGCAATAGAAATATCTAGAGTATAATGTCTGTTGTAATGTGTGCTTATTGAAGGGTAGTTATAATAATGTGTCGTGGTGTCAGGTGCGAGAGGCTGCCATGGCGGAGGTCAAGCACGAGGCGGCCGGCGAGCTGGCGGATAAACACAACACAGGTATGTGCCACATATTATTAACTAGTTTAATATTTCTTAAGTTTCACCTATGTACGTACATATGAGCGAATTCTACAACTAGTTACGATATTTATCGCGATACTAGGTCGGATTGCGATATTTGCGGGTTTTTGAATTTCTGAGAATTCTGTGATATTTATCACGATCTGTTTTAAACATAAATTAATTAATTAACAAACTTATATGGTACCTATCGGTACTTATTAGTGAATTAATAGCAATAATATTAATCGTGTAGTAAGAATTGGTGGGAATGGTGGCCACATTTAAATATAGCCGAATTAAGTGTTGTAGGTAGTTAGCAAAATATAAACAATCTGATTATCAAATGAACAATGAATTATAGAAATACAATTAAAAGACAAATTAATAAAAGAAGCAAGATGGAGTTACCTTTTTGTCGCGCTGTCATACATAATACTTAAAATACATAAACAACATCTGTGGCATTCAATAAATTAATGTTATCGTCAATAATAGACGAACTTTTATGTTCTTTTTCACTTTCATTCCTCTAAGTAATCCGTAAGGTAGTTTGAACTCCATGGCATGGAGACAAGGTACAAAGTAGTCCTCTACATGACGGTCACAATCACCATATGTTTTAATCAAGTAAACATGACTGTCATTTAGTTAAATAAAAATCTTTCAACATTAAACATATTTTTACATGTTGTTATCATAAATTTCACATGTATCGTCATCTCCCGTATGGTCTAGTGGCTAGGATACCTGGCTTTCACCCAGGAGGCTCGGGTTCGATTCCCGGTACGGGAAAGTTTTTTTGGTTTTTGTAGCCGAATTTTTGTATTCTTAGTATTTATAAAGTGTTGGATATTTTTTCTGTATTTTTCGAGTACAAATGACAACGAATGAATTACGGGTTAATGACGAGTAATAATTATTGTTAATAAATCGCAATAAAACCCGAATAGGTCATTCCCTTCCCAGGGAAATATTGTGTGAGTGTATTTAAACACATACCTACCTACAATGTAGGTATGTATCTTTAACATTAACATAAACAAATATTCTAAATGCCTATAGATGATCGTTGCCGCAGATTACCTCACACTGTGACAATGTGTACGTTATAACAGTTAACTAAGTCGTCCTAGTTTACAAACGCAATTATTTACGATAGTAATGCTAGTTGTACAATGATAAACGATGCCCCTCTCGTTTAATATCGTCCCCGTTTCGAGTAATAGATACTATTAAACAATTTATACGACGTGTTTACGCTTAAACATACCAAGAGTGCCATACCCATACTTTAATGATGGTAAGTAGGAAATTTTACAGTTAAAAACAGAATATTTTTCGAAAAGAAAGTGTATTGGCAATTGACAATTTTTTAACCGTATAGGTATCATATTATACTCGTAATCGCGGGCGGGTAAACCACACAAGGTCATTCTGTATTTAAAATTTAAAATCTAAATGATTTTCACAAATACTTATCACAATTTGGTGTATTTTACCATAGTAGTCTGCACAGAGAAGCGTTTACGACACAAAAAAGGAAAAAAGTTAAAACTGCTTATAAGAACATTACATTGTTACAAATAAACACTAAGAACAAAAATGTGTTGCTCGTGCAACGCATTCGCGCTATCGCCCTTATCGCGACATTATCAAGTTGATCACCTTCGCGATTTTATTACAACAATGTCGCTGTATTGGATATAGTTATTTTAGCCCAACCTAATGCTAGATTAGCTCAGTCACATTTTTTCGACTTATTCGTGCCCCAAGGCTATGAAATATGGAAACTATTTCTAAGAAAAGCGCGACTAGGTTCGGCTAACTATTTTCAACTGTAGTAAATGTTTCATATTAAATACTTTTGAAAGTATTTAAAAGTAAAATGCATTTATTTTACCTTTTTTGCGTCACAAATACTTGCATTATACTCGTACTAACGAAGAGATTTTTTTATTATCTAGGTAGGTAGTGTTAAGTAAACGTTATTAGTATCTAGTATGTATTTTTAAAATTGCTCGTAGAACCGTTCGTTGGGGTAGAAAGGTTCTAGAGTGGCGGCCGTGGACCGGAAAGCGAAGTGTTGGCAGGCCTTCCACAAGGTGGACCGACGATCTGGTCGTCATCGTGGAGATCCTTGGGGAAGGCCTATGTCCAGCAGTGGACGTCTTTCGGCTGATATGATGATAATGATGATGATTTTTAAAATTTACTTTATTAAGGTTTGGCATGAAATGCACCCTTATAATGTCCGTCTGAAACACAATCAGACAGACATTATAAGGGTTGCTTTTTTGTCCGTCAACATTCGGATCGGATCCCAAACGGTAATAAAAAAAAAAACAAACCAATAAACGAATCATTAGATTTGTCTGTCACATGTGTATTTTGACTGAACGCCAACTTCGCCGCAAATACTGCGTGTAGGTGGCATTCTAAATATTAACACTCGTACTCTTCTTTAAAAGAAAGTTACCAAATCAACAACGAGTACTGTATCTTAGCCAAAATACGTTTGTTTAAATTTTCATTGGTGACTTTATTGTTAGAATAAATCTGTCTGCAATTCCAGTAAGTTAATTGAAAATTCTAGGTCAGGTTCCTACATTTATATGAGTGAAAAAGCATGTTGTCTTCACATGTATACAATATACGATTTACTGAATAATTATCATGCGTGATGTCCACTGAGATCACCTGATAGGATCCCCTCCCCTCAAGTATTAACTTCATTGTTTATTGTCACATGTAATGCATATAGGTACCTAGTCTTATATCCGGTCCCTATATATTCAAACCATGGGTAAATATTAATACTACCTCGAGTTAAAATTTGACATTTGCCACATACAACATAATTAAGTAATGTCAAATTATAATTTGAAGTTACATTATTTATCCGCCGTTTTGACTATAAGAGATGGGCAATAATTGTTTACTTATCCTCTTGATAACGGAGCATCGATCAAGTGATCCTACGGTTGTTTATTTTTAAAAAGCGGTGTATTGACATTGCACCGAGTTATCTTTATCCCGAGCGGTCGCGCCGCCCTAGTTCGGCCCGGTGATTCACTCATCCACACAAAATGGGACCCACACTTGGCTACCCATATCTTATCTTAGGCGGATACACTTCGACCCTGAAGGATTGTGTCCCTCGAATGTGCGGAATTGAACTCGGGACCTTACTATCACGAGACATCACCCTAAGCCACAAGGCCAAAGTCACTCTCTGGCTACCCATAACACGTACAAACTCAAGGACAGAGTAGCCACGTTCGACCTTCCTACGCTGTTTTGTCAGAAAGAGCCCTTTCTTAACTTTTACAATTATAATTTGTTGTGTAACTGTTTGTGTAGCTCAAACGTCATAAGGTAGTCCCTCCCATTTTTTTTTATTTTTTTTTTATTATCTGCGGAATGCCGTGAAAGCCGTGACCATGGGAGGGCCTACCGATATGGCAGACCTGGTCGTGGTCTCTAAAGAAGCTTTCGTGTTGTTGGTACTGGCTTTGATCGTGTTGTAAAATCATGCAGTTCATTAACTGCTGCACTCAGAGACGTCAATTATTATTTAAGTTTGATTAAAGTTGTTGCGTCTTATTCTATTGCTATAGCAAAGAACGTGACAGCAGCAACTTTAATCAAACTTAAAAGTAAATTGACGTCTCTGAGTGCGGCCGTTAGTCCTAGACATAAATTAGTACTACAAATATGTATTCTGCTAATTACCGGTAACGTTGGGTAACAGTCGCGACACTGAGCGCTGCAGCTCCTGAAAGAAGGCCGTGCCTGACACAGCGCGCCCCGGTCTAGGTCCCATGCGAGCCTGTAATTATTCGACGGCGTAATTAGTGCAAATTACTGTCACCTGAATTAGCTTGTTGTGATTCAATGTGCTGTATGGCAATTTTTATTTCTAAACTTATTGAATGTCATCAAAGTACGATAAAAAGTTTTTCCATGGCATGGAAGTTTCCCTAAGTTCGGTTTAATGTAACTAGTGTCATAAGAAAGTGTCATTTAGTATACAGGGTGTCACGCCCGCGATAAAGTGCACAACGACTAAGGGTGAAACTACATGTGATTATATCACCCTTATTCGTTTGTGCACTTCATCGCGGGACAGCCTGTATACAACATATATATGATATAAACGTAAGATAATTTGGACACGATAAAATGTATTGTGCGTATGCTAGTCGCATTATTAGCACAAAAAATTCGATTCGATTTCCCATCGGGCCGGAAGCAATAATGAAGGAAGAAAGTAATCTGTTTCATTCATCGTTCTTGTTTATTATCCTAAATTAATCTAAAATTTGGGCCATTTTCGTAATGACTATTACTTGCAAATCACCGTGCTAAAGCGATTAGCATACAAGAAGGGCTGGTTGTTTATTTTGTTTTTTTTTGTATATTTTTGAGGTTGACAGTGACCTGATATTGTGGTTACCATTAACATAGACAATGGAATAATTTCTAGCTAACGTTAGCCTGAAAAGTGGAAAAGTCAAGGAATATGATATGTTTAGTTGAATAGTCCTTTCACTTATTATGAAACAGGTATAAAGCACACTTAAGTGGGTTGATACTTTAATATTTATTACTGGTTGGATCGTCCCAATATTTTCACAAGTTGTTGAAAAAAGGCCGCAGTGAAGGCCTTAAGTAATTCACCTCCAGTTTTAGTAAGCCCTCTTATATTATATTCGGCATCAGTCAAGGCATATATGGCGCACAATTTCAAACTACACGTATACTTAGAGATGTTGCTTCAAATAAATTATAAAAGTACTTCAAGCAAAATGTCGCATTATTTCAGTCGTATTATTTTCTCCAAAATCCATTACGTAAAATAGACATAAATCCGTTTCATCCCGGGACATGCTCGAGTACTTTATCATCAGCTACTTTATAAACATTAACTGTAGTGAATGAACGAGTTCACGTAGTTCTGTGGAAGTTCCATTCTCACGCACGTTCCCACTGTTTTTATTTTCGTGTACACAATGAAGCGCTACTTTGATTTCGAGCATACAATTTACAAACTTCCCACTACATGATCTTGCCGTAGAAAAATAAACAATAGCGATTAATAAAGTAGATAAAAAGTAACAATCGGAACAGTTGGTATGTTGAATTGAGCTTATTATTAGGTATTTTATGGTTTATTTTATGGGGTGATTCGTCCGGTGTATCTCCAACGACTATACTCTACACTTACCTACAGCGCGTTAATACTTATAGATTTACTACCGCACTCAGAGACGTCCATTAATTTTTAAGTTTCATTAAAGTTGCTGCGTCTTATTCTATTGCTATAGCAAAGAAAGTGACAGCAGCTACTTTAATTAAACTTAAAACGTAATTGACGTCTCTGAGTGCGGCCGTTAGCCTCTTATTCATAATCGCTCAATAACTAAAGTATGCTTCAAGTATTTTGTGGCCTTATATTTCATTGTAGCATTTGAATCTATTTTGACATAAGTAAAAAACTATCTCTGTATAACTTTTTCCTGCAAGTAATACGAGTAGTTGTCGTAAAATATGACAATGGCCAGCAGACGGCGACAGCGCCTATTGTGTTATGTTAATGCCATAAACACAATTAAACTCACTTACTCTCGTTAGAGTGATAATGCGGAGTCTTTGCCCTTAGCGCTGCCGACACAGGGTTGCCACTTTATACCAGCTCATCACAGGCTATTCCGTCTATGACAGACGTAAAGAGTGGCTAGAACAGCAGATGTCCCGCATTTCTGGCAGAAGATTCACGTGATATACGTATCTATTAAAGCAAGGAGGGAAGAATAGCTAGTGTATTTTTTTTATATATAGAAAATATAGAAATACTCAATAAACGATTAAACTACAGGATTATAAATTAGAACTAAATTTTTGATGGTGTTTAGAACTAGAAGTATTTTTTTATTATCAAGTGCGCCAACCCTAGGATCATCAAGCATTGTTTCAGCTGCTGAGTTCGCGACACGTATTGTCTTTTATAAAACTGCTCTGCAATTCATCGTAGGGTAGGTACTATAATATAACTGTTACGCCTGCTTTGTTCGTCGTGCGTATAAAATGCAAACTAGGGTTCCCCAAAATTAAACAAAAGTACGTCTCCATTACTGGGTTTTAGCAAAATATGTCATATTATAATAGAAAGGTAATGTATTTTGTTTAAATTTGGTTTAGCAGTTTAGAATGTGTGTGTTTGTATATGTCTTAATTTAATTATACATATAACCTTTAGGAGGTTAGAGCTTTACCGCCTGTATCACAATCGTCAAGTAAAGCATATCTGTCAAATAAATTTAGCCCATTCCCTTTCTTACACTTGAAAATAGACAAGGAGGGGGCTATCTTTATTTGACAGATGAATTTGCTTGTCGATTGTGAAACAGGCCCTTAGACTAATATTTTAGCCATTGTAGGGAAATGGGGAGGACAATATACATATAGGCTACTTCTCTTTGCGAAATTAGGCCATTCCCGAGCGATAAACACATCCCACCACAAACTCCTCACGAAATGTAAACGTTAATGAAATCTGAAACTTTAAACGCTAAGTTAGTAACGGAATGTAGATTGTCTCGTTAAGCTAATTCGTTTATTAGTGGTCGATTAGAGCCTGGGCGCAGGCGCGATGCACTCATTAAGGTCGATTGAGTATGCTACGGGCAGCACGTTGCATCAGGAACGGAAATCCGCGAGGAGTTAATCTAGATAATAATTAACTAAACTTAGGCCGGCTAATGAATCTATTAAAATTAAATGTTCTAAGTAGAAATTACTGCAGTTTGTTACTACAGTTTGATACACTATCGGGGCTCCTCCGAAACACAAATATTTAAATCATCTTATGCCCCATTACTCTCACTTAAGTACCTGGAGACCGAACGTCGCTCGGGTTGAAATCGAATTTTCCTGAAGATGACACT
The DNA here is from genome assembly GCA_963241965.1 of Tortrix viridana. Classification (NCBI taxonomy): domain Eukaryota; kingdom Metazoa; phylum Arthropoda; class Insecta; order Lepidoptera; family Tortricidae; genus Tortrix; species Tortrix viridana. Next base: position 5,461,426 of record OY725181.1, read on the forward strand.
TTGACAGATTGAATTCTTGACCCAAAAAACCTCTATTCCGCGATTTTCATCAAAATTGTTAAAGTCTAAAAATATGTATTCAAATATTGCTTGTATTATAGTATAGGATTTGCTGCAAATAAATTAAAGAAAGAAACGGAGATAACATAACATCCAGTTATTTGAGCCTCTGGGTGTTGGACTGGCTTTTCAAAGACGGTTTAAGCAGGCGTCTTAAAAGCATAAGAACATGGTCTCACATCACATCGTTGTCATCGAAGTTATGGTGGAGATTAATTGGGATTTGTTGATAGCTTCCTTTTGTAGCTCGTGTCCTTTTATTGCAACATATAAGTCAGCTTCTAAATAGGAAGACGTCGAGGACTTCCGCAGCAGTTGGGAAGGATGCAATCCCAGTTTTCAACTCGCCGTAAGACAGCACAAACGATGGATGGGCATCCTACCATTACTTAGCTAATAACAGTCACTGTTGACGACAACTCGGTTGAAATCGTAACTAATAGTCGTTGATACAACATTATCTTTTTATAACCAGGTAAAAAGTTGTCCTTTTTTATTTAATAATAAAACATGGCTCTTATATTTTGCTCGTAATTTTAATACTAATTAGTGACTTGGCGTTTTAGACAAAATCGAGGTGATTAAAAAATTGCTTATTGATTTAATAAAGGCGAGGCTGTGGGCGCGGCGGATCCCCAAACTTTGCACAATGATTCTGATTAATGAACTGTAAACCGAACAATGGCGTCTTCGGGATACGGTACCTTTTTAACAAATGACTCTGGACGTTTTGATAGGTAGTAAAAGTATTTGTAAAGTTTTCGCGTTGGAAAAAACATAAGGGATTTGCCACCCCGTGCGCGCCGCTACGGAACCGTTAAAATAGTTGGTGTTGACCGCTTTTAAGAAAAAATGATTTAAATCGTGAGTTCTCGTGATAAAGTATAAACACGTGGTAGGTAAATATAAGCTAAAAAGTATATGAGAAAATTGATAGTTTTGGTGACGAAACTATGGGTCAGATACAGAATACGGGAAAATATATTTTTGAAACTGATATTGTATCAGATAAAGGTTATGCCCAGTTTGAATGTCTCGTATACATTTGAAATTATGTCAAACTCCACAGGTATACGTCATAATTCCAAAATATTATCATAATGCCGACGTGATCAAAATAACCAATTATTCCAAACATTAGTTTTGATTCATGACTTTATTTTTATAATTATACTGGATATTCCCCGCGACTCCGTCCGCGTAGTAGTTATTTTTTGCTTATCTTATGCTTTAAATTTTCCGGGAAAAAAAGTAATTTTTATGTTAATCCTAACCTCACCTAACCTTTAATTTACAAAGATTGTCTTCATGGGTCAAAATTGTCCAATTATATCATTCCAAACGTGACAAAGTTTTAGTACAGAGTTCGATAATTATTTTGTAGCTTTCATGCGAATTTTTTCCGGCGTGTCTACGCTGCTTCCCACTTTAACTGCAATCATGTACGACAATTACTTGCACATTACATCAGCTCCATTGTCACAAATGACTTCTTTAATAGCTATCATTTCATAATCCTCGTATTTACTCCTACTGCGTTGTAATAGACATTAGCTCATCCCGTATCCAGCATCAGGGGTTAATTCTCGTTTAGTGACATTCTCGTGATTGTTAAATTACCGGACGAGTTCGGCGCACGCGTCACGTCCCACCTACGAACGCTGCTGCCGTTTGTTCTGCTATATAGTTTGTTTTAAATTGTGTTCTTGCATGAGTTTTTTTTATTATTACTATGTTTTGGTTGAGTATTGCCGTTGACTAATACTGACTGTTGAAGCCCTTAATTCTGTAGTTCTGTTACCAAGGCCCGATTCGTCCATACATTTTTAGATGCTTTTGACTGTAAGGTGTTGTACCTTGTCGGGGTCGGTAATACTAACTTAATTGTAAGGTTAGGTTAGGTTAGTTGTTGTTGTTAGGTATGTACATGTTTGTGTCAGGAACGTACGCCTTAGCGTTTTTGGTTTAAAAATTAGCGTAGGACAAATGATTAACCTTTTCCGGAATAAAGCCTTCTCATGCCATGCCAGGTTGAATTAAAAGCGTAGCCGCACGGGTGGTTAGCCATTTTCATTACAATCGGGTTTAAATTAAGCCAATAAATATCGCCCACGAAGCGAAATGGCGACTGTTTGTAGATATTATCACGATTTTGTAGGTATAACCACGATTAGTTCAGTTTAGTGGGCGACATTGCGTGCGACGTCTTGCAATTAAAATGACGTTACCTACACCGCTAAACCATTAAGCGTTTTATTTTGGTCTAACGTGACTACAAGAATTCTTGGATAGTTTGAATCACGTTCAAAGATCAAAAAAGGTGAATGATTAAATGCTTATTCTGCTGTTGCACGAAATATACAGGTTATTTAGAGTATACTTTAAGTTTAAACGAAAACTCCATGAAAGAATATAATTTGCATCATTGTATTGCATTCCTTTAATTCGGCATAAAAAATTTGCTAAGATGCGCTACAATCTGGATTTTGTAAAGAAGTGCGTCTTAAAATCTTTTCGAAACAGGTAACGTCTCGATGTGGCTAATGTAATGTTCGAAGGCGGTAGTAACTATTTTTCATCAGGTGTGCGCCGTCTGCCAATAAAATACTGTCTTAGTAATAAAAACAAAGCGCATGCTGCCATCGTAACTTACTCCAATGACGTTTAATGTCCTAATGTAGGAAGTAATCAAAGTCAATTAATGTTCCAAGCCTAATCAAACCAATTTGACCATGGCAATAAACAAACTTGAGATCATTTTGATCTTTCGCCTCCAGTCAAAACGGCCACAAAGCCGTCTTACCACAATTGTCTAATTGTGCATTGCTTAGGAAACTAGGTAGTGTATATTTTAGCACATACGTTTTGAACTGGCGTGCGAGTTGTTACGTAACGTGTTTGCGACGCCGGCGCCTGTAGAGCAAGGACGATTTTTAGTCACAGTTTTAACTAACGGTTAGTCAATATGTACTTGGAAGTGTAAGGCTGTTTTTACATAGAAGCGGAGACGAGCGGCGCGGAGAGGAGCTGTGTAGGAATCGACCAATCACATTGGTTGTAATCCACATCTCGTCTCCGCTTGACTGTTTACCATTGAAGCGGAGCGGAGACGAGATGTGGATTACCTACAACCAATGTGATTGGTCGATTCCTACACAGCTCCTCTCCGCACCGCTCGTCTCCGCTTCTATGGAAAGGCAGCCTAATACTAAATTAGTGAAATAAATCTTTAGCTGAAGCATGTTGCTCGACACAGGTTCAGTTAACGGTACTAATTATACTTAGGTTTATACCACATCATATTAACGAGAAAAATGGGGGATGCGGCCAACCAAAATCAGAAATACCTACCTTGGTTTCCTTACGAAATACTCTCGAAAATCGACTTTCTTATAAAGGACTGCTATCTCTTTAGCTAATAGCACATTTTTACCATTGCATTCGTATAATAGATCCATTATGAAGAAACAAAACAAAAACATTAGTCAGTCTTTGTCAGGCGGGCAAAAACCAGGGAATCTTGCAACAGTCTTAGCAAAATGTCTGCTATTGCTTTTCTCACGCGTATTTTAGTGGTTTTTTTTATGAAGTAATCCTGATCATACAAGCTTTACCTGAACACACAGGTGGCTTCCTGATGCTAGGCTGTATAACATGTAATAGTTAGTAAACAAAAACAGTTTCAAAATTAGTTCAGTAGGTCCTTAGATTATCGTGAGCTTCACTGCAATGAGCCAACAAACTCCAGAGATAACGCTTGCATCAATGCGCTATCTTTACAACTGATGCATTTTTATCTTATCTTTTAGAAGGGAATATTAAAAGTTGTGTGGTTTGGGCGGGTCGGCGATGACCCATACGATTGGGTAAACTAAACAGTATGTAATTCCGCCGATGATGTAAGAGGCAGGTTTCTAGCGTGACGCCATCCCAACACTGATCTGGTCGTATGACCCATTGATACATTTTTTACACAGCTCAAGTATTTTAATCACTTAATCATATAAATTGTTAGATATTCTTTTATTTATTAGTAATAATGTAGTTTTATGTATAACGTGCAACAAGAAAATGCGCTTAATAAAGGTGTTGTATGAATGACGCAATCATTACGACGGAAGATTAGAGTACATGATGTTTTTTTATTCGTCTTAAACATTTTGGGGGTTAAATCAGTAAGTCATACTGATCAACTTTCACTATGGGAACAACCCCGAAATCGTGAAAAAAAAATTGACCATCCCATACATTTTGGCTAGTCAGCTGACGATGTTTTGTATGGGAGGGTAAAATTTTTTATTCATAGTGAAAGTTGGTTAGTATGACTTACTGATTTAACCCCCAAAATGTTTAAGACGAATAAAAAACACCCAGTATATCTATTTTTAGTTATCACCAATACCTCAATAAAGTAAATATGAAAAAAAAAAGACCTCAGAAGCCTAGGTAAATTCTTATCCCATAAAAGTAGAGAGTGGAAACGAAACGACGCATGTGAGTAGGTTCTCACATTCATAATTATGAAGAGTTCACTACATATTTGCATATGAATGTTGCAAGATAAACACATAGATGAACTATGTGTGGCGTACAAGGTAAGTGCGTCTCGTATTGTGATATGATATCACTAACTAAGTCAGTTGCACTGTTTCTCACTAGCTTGGGTTCTTTTGTCGGACGGATGTGAAATTTGTCGACAAAGATTAATAACACTGAAATACCTACCGAAATAATCGGCATCTTCCTTTTTAAAAACGCCTTGGCGCGTGCATAAGTACATATGTAGTAAAAGAATACATGGTCTTCTGGATGGCAAAACATGCTCTATCTATCTATCATCATGCCACAAAATCTGCAGTATGTACCCGCCGGTCATGAATGTTGCATTGTTATTGCAAACTTTGGAGACGAACTGATTTATGAACAGCAAGCTTTAAAATGTATGATGAGAAGCGAACAGACGGATAAAAATACATAAAATATAAATTCAATCAGTGTGCAAGCACACTACTTCACTTTTAAATCTAACTGACTGCGTTTTGTTCGTTCTGTAAATGTTGAAATAGAAAATATTACTCATTTACATTTTTATTGTAAATATTTTAAAAATACTTTGAGAGGTTTGTCTGACATTGAAGTAGATTAAAGCGAGGTCTTACCTCCATATGTATATTTTCCTAACATATATGTTGCATTGTGGATTTTCTGCACTAATGTAAAACGAAATACCTATGAGTCTGAAAGATAACATTGTTACAAGCTACATGTTCAAATAAAATTATCGTGAATTAAATAAATAAACAAAACCGTATCGTAAAACTTGCATAACGCATTGAATTCTGATATGCCTGCGTTTCAACACCCAGTTCCCGTATTATTATTACTATTATAAGAAATATATCAAATACTAATGAAACCAACAAATAATGGTGGTTTTCTTATAAATTATTCTGCGTTTTGCGTCAATCGTTTCGTTATGAACCTACCAAAATAATTAAGAAAGCTACCTACATTTAAAGAACAAAACATGATGCAATTAAACCATTTAAGAGGGCTTCAAGTAACATAGAAAGAAAGCAATTTCGGATCGGTCTTCAACATTTCGTCTCTTACAGTTTACTGAGCCAAATAATTTGCAGAAATGTCCGGACTTACCTACCGCTTCTAGGTTAGCCAGAGCATTTCATTGGGGTGGCCCGGGTTTGCGGTTAGGGGTCGCGAGAATACTTGAAATGGCTTTGTGTACCCACCCGCTGTTAAAAACCCTTGTAGTTTAATGTGACGGATTTTTTTACTTTAAGGGTATTCGACTACCTGAAAAGTAATATTCAGTACTTATGTTATGTGGAGCTACGTAAGAATTCGTAAGGTTACAATAATATAGTGCTTCAGGATTTCACAGGATTATAATTTAATTGTAAAATCGGTTTCCTCTAGCGTAGACGTTAGATACGAACACAGATAAAATAAATCTTCCATAGAATTGTAAACGTGTGCTTCATGTGACCTACTACTTTTCCGGATAATTGAAAAAGAAAGTTTGATGAAACTTAAAAGCTCTGTATTAACTGTGGTTTGACCAGCCCACTTACCAACTGTTCTTTTTGTATAACATTCTGTATTTCTCACTCTTTGTCACTTTCTGTCAGATTCAAATGTCACAATGAAAGTTAAGGATCAACCATAATTCAAGCATATTTTAGTTACTGTGCGATTATGAATAAGAGGGTTAATCTTTACATGACATTGGTAGGGTCAAAGTCAAAAGTATATGCTCACTTTTGTACTTTATCGCATTAACATATTTGACAATCTTGTTTGACTTTGCTAACGTATAACGTATAACGGCTGTATAGCGCCAAGATACAAAAGTGTATATCTACCAATATCTACTTTTGAAGTTGACTGTACTAGCTTAATGGTACGTACGTGTTAGTAGTTTGGTTTATATTGTGGAGCCGGGAACTGCCGGCTCAATGAGACTATTCCGCATAGCTCAGCTGTGAGGGATTACGTCCATCATGTATTCGAATCTTTATTCAAAGTACAACATTTGTAGCCTCTGTAGCTTATAATAGCGTAAAGCGTAGTCTTAATAAAAATAATTTGTATATTGATGTATAATTTAAATAAATAGTTGTTTAATTAAATTTACATTCTGCTTAAAAAGTATTTAAGTGTCTCATAAAATAAGGGATGGCGTTATATTTAAGCATTGACAAGCACTCGGTGATAAACAAAAAATATCACGCACTTGTTTACAGCGCCATCTTGCAGCTGATGGTGAAATCGTTGAGAATGAAAAACTCTAGGTACCTAACTAAACGCGTGTAGCTGTACTACAGCGGAAAAGCCTGCTCGTAGTTTTTCGTTAATATCACAGATGGCGCTTGCCTATACTACATGTTATGAATTTTCTACTAGACGATGACGAATGAATGCTTTGGTATTAAACGCTGTAATGTTTTATACTAAGTATAGATGGCGTGATCAAAGCAAATTAATTTAACCGATTGATTGTAAAAAAAAGGAGGTGAAGTCCTATTTGCAATTAGCTATTTATAAAATCCAGTGCAGTCATGAGAATCGTTTGGGAATTTTGATTTAGTTTTGCGTCCAGGATTTTTTTTCATTGTTTTTAGTCTGCTGATTTTGTTTACAATAAAAGCTCTCTTGTGTACTAGATGATTCCAAACGAGAGGGGCTTTTTCATGTTATATGTTTGATTTAACCTTCATCAGTTTCATCAGTGACGTAATGCTGCGATAATTGAAACGCTCCCCGTGAGGCCGCCATGACAGGAACGACGGGCGGCACGTCACCGCCCTGCACGCAGTATGCATGCGTCCGTAGATCACGCACTGTGCAATGATTAGGGTTGCCAGTAGCTAGTGTCTCAGTAGCAGACTCTGGAGGGTGGGGATAAGACAGTCGGTGAAATGACTAGCATAGAGGCGTTCCATCTTAGACTTCAGGTCAGGGAAATACAGAGATTGCAAATGCCGGTAGGCCTCAAAGCTATTTTGCTATCAACTTAAGTAAAGTGGCCTTCTTCAAACCATAAAAAACCGGGTAAATGGATTATAAATAAAAAATGCTCTACCAGACCTGATTATCCCAAAAAAACACTGGAAACAGTAGAAACCATATCTATACAACTTACCTATGTTTTTATATGTAATAATGTCAAAACACGCAGCCAGCATCTGTCTCAAATTTATCCCCTTCCCGCGTCGCGCCGGGTGCTAAAAACCTTTTAAGATACGGTTAACCATATGAGCTGGCAACTCTTCACGAAATGGCACGCGATCGCGAACGTTTCCTGGCAGTTTGGCTCGTAATACTGCGTTCAAGGACGATCCAGTAACAAACTGAATTAATGCCTCGAGGAAGTTCGTAATGCTTTCAGAAGGCCCGAATAAACTTGAGCTACCTATCTGTTGTAAAGACTGGGAAATATAAGGTTTGCGGATTTACTTCATCTTCAGAGGATTAAAATGTTTAGTTATCGCATGCAGTTCCTTTATTTATAATCTAAATAGACTAATAGCTTTTAGCAAGCTACATTTGTTTCGCATCAAAGTCAAAATATTTATACAAGATGGTATATGTCAAAAATTACAAATAATTCAAAATGTAATTTTACAATAATAATGTCATTCTTAACCTACATATCATCATTTGTACAGACATGGAAATTCTACGATTTTAATATATGTATAGATTATAACCATTAAACTGATTTTTCTCACTTAAATCTCTGTATTACTCGTGTAATCTGTCTGGCAGGTATGAGCGGTGAATCGAATGAGTGTAGAGTACGGTCAGCATTATATTAAGCTATACACTCAATACTCAATTCTTTATTGCTTATAAAATAAAAAATAAATAAACATTGATTAATTGCCTTAACACACACTTAAAACACTTAAACAGAACATATACACGGACATATTTATACACATACAAACAGACAAACAAAAGACTTATCAAAATATTAGAAACCCTGTCATTCATCATCATACATTCTTTAATACATCTGTCATTCAATGGCCCTAGCATTCTAGCATTTTATCCACAATATGTTTACATATGTTAACTTAAGACTATCATCATGGACCCTGTAGGTCACAGATTTTTAGATGTTTAGTACCTTATCGTTTTAACTAACGCCTTTGATATATTCGTGTCGCAATTTAAACCTTACGTTAAAGCAATAAAGTTGAGTGTTTATTTATAATGCTAATTTATGTTATTAAATTCAGTGACAATTAACCAATTAGCGGGATCATTGTTTGTTGTGGGTTTTCTCTACAGAGCGGGAAATTACTGCTACGTGCTACGCTCATAACGCGTAGCAAGGGTTCGGTAACATAAAGAAAAACCTTTCCCCGTTTATTTTTTTTATTTTACATATTAGTTTTGACCTTCTTTTAATCCTGAAATAAAAAAGAGGGTAAGCGTTCGCAATCTTTGCCTGTCTGTGTATATGGGTATAAGCACCAAACGAGTGAACCGGTGTTAATGTAACTTTGCATTAAAATATATTCTTAGCTAAGTTTAAAGGTGATAAGTTTCAATCAAGAATTATCTGCTCTAAACGGGTATTTGGTGGGATCAAAATTTTACTTCGTGAATTGTTTTTTATTTATTTATAGAATCTATACATAATATATATATTTTCTAAAGTCGGTTAAATTTAGTGCAGGCTATTGATTGGAGTTTAATAGTTCTGCAGGAACAGTAAGTTTTTTAATCATAAATACTAGGTTGCCTTTTTTATTTCAGTCAGAGCAATTAAACTGACTAATTACTTATCTGTAAAATCTTTCCCGGCTCCGAGGTCACGAACAATGAGACGACAACATCTAACTTCTCAATGTTCAACCCTTATAAGGCTTATTTAGAAGTAAAAAGTATTTTATTTCATAATTTTAAAGTCTTCCTGGAAAATAAAATCATTATCCTAATTAAACAATACTTTTTCTTGTGGCTAGTGTTTTCAGAATAAAACTACGCCGAATGAATACTATACCTACAGTGAAACTTCAGCGCTCTCTTTTTTGTTCTCTAGTGAAATCACTTAATTAACGAGTTTATCTGATAACAAGTTCATGCAAAGTTACCTACAGATAATACGACAGTATAAAATAAATTAATAATAAGCGTCGTCCGACACACTCTTGGCTGTTTTTTGTTTGTCTACCTTTACTGCCGTAACAGTTTGAATTGAACCGACTCATTAAAATAAATTACCCAGCTAATAATGTCCTTTGTTGTTACAGGTAAGCACGGTGGCAGAGGTCAAGTTCATGGTTGAGTGGTTCAGTGAGTAAGTTTTGACTCATCTCAAAAGATAAACGGTACAAGATTTTACATGTCCCTTCTTAAAAGTCCAATGTACTAAAAATACGCGCGTAAAAGTGACTTAAAATGTATGAGTCATTTTACAATCCTCATCGAAATTCGTCATCACGTGGGCGCTTTGTTTTAATTTGAAGGCTTGAAACGCACTGTCGCTACTCGAAACATCTAAATTCTTCCCCCCTTTCTATCACTATGGCAGCAAGCAGGACGGAAACACATTCTACCACCGATTGAAGCTCGAAAGGAGATCAAATAGGTATTCCTTAGGCAATTGTCCGATTCTGCGCGCGCACCTTTTTCAGAGCGCAGGACACACCCTCGCAGAGTGTTATGAATGCATAGACACGTGCTGATAATTATAAACAAACACAATTTAAATAACCCTCGTGGCCCTGTTACGGATTATTCATATTTCTATATCTTCAATTTGCGTGACCAAAAAACTGTGGAAAAAGTTACAAGTTTCGGAAGCTAACGAGCTAATTAAAACAGTGGTAATAAACAAACTATTAAGCTGTTGCTAAAGCACAGTTTTAATTTTCATCAGGGAAGCATTATAGCTGAATTAAATAATAAAAGTGGCATTGCCGAGTCTATCCATTTAAAAAGTCTTTCGCGTAACTTCAGTCGCCGCCAGAGGCCGCACATCAGGCACACCAAGTCTCGCCGGTGGTAAAGTGGGTCGCTACCCTCGTACTAAAACCCATCGCATCCACACCGAGTCCACTTGCCTCCTAGACACGGGACCACCAGCTAGAGGTAAGTGGAACAGTCGAAAGCACAGCACCGGCAAGGCTTCAGTCACGGCGAACATTCTAGCAACACGTTCACGTTGACATAAACAAAAGGATTTTATGGACATTTAACCGCAAATATCGATCGTTCGCTTATCATTGTTTAGAGCACTGTTATTTCAGGGTCTTATTGCCCTTGAAGATCGACCCAACAATGGCACCAACCAGCCTTTTAATTTCTTAATTGGTACTCGCTTTCATAGACACATTCCGCCTAGTAAATTCTACGTATTCATGCACCGGTCGATACCGATTTACGGAACTACATCGTAATACGCACATACCTTATCTAGAGAATCAATAAAGTCTATAACGAGCGCGAGTAATATTTAATAATCTAAAGACGTCAAAGCAAAACAAGTACATGCGTCATACCGCTCTCAATTACCTAAATCCTTGATAAGTTCGATTACGTCTTGATAATTCCTGTAAGAGGGTTATAATCTTGAGTTATAAAAGTAGATACGCAGTACTTGAGATACCTGTCTATCTAGACAACCTGCTAGCATTGCAGCGGGTTATCTAGTAACCAAGAGTAGAGTAGAGTCCAAGGCGGAAGTTAGCGTTAGTGAGTCAGTACCCACGAGCATGTGGCAGCCACAGCAATTGGGACACTTGATGATCGTCCATTCACCACCCACGACACTTACTTTTTTGGGACAAATTGGGGATGAAGAGATCCTTAAGTGTATTAACTAATTTGAATTTATTGACCGTTTAAATAGCTGCGTAGGTGATGTTTGTCGAGCTGTTGCAGTGTAAGTTAGTTCCAATAAATGCTTTTGTCGTCATATAAAATTAGGTAAAAAGGAAAAAACAATAAGGCAAGCGACGGGCATTGAAATTAATTATCGTCAAATTATTTTGTGAAAATTGACGTTGACGTATGTTGATGATAAGAATAATAATGCCGTTTTTGTAGAAGGTTAATTTACCGGTTTCACTATTAAAACTTCGTATCTAATGATATGTGGGACATAAAATTCTAATGTCTAATTAACTGGAACGTTATTCATGGTAATTTAATAAATAGGTGCATAGCAACATAAGCATATTACATTCGATCAGTTGTTATTGATGTCGCCGGTTGGAAGTATTGGATGGTTAGAAGGGTGAATGACTGAAGGAGCGTTGACCTATTTTAGCTTGTCCTGCATTATTATATTACACCAGCCAGTAACATGTTTAGGTGTCGGAAGTGAAACGCGTTCTTGTTACTATTGTTAGGTTTTAAAGTCGATCGAGTACCTTAAGGGTCATTCTAATAAAAGTGGCACCGGCAGGTTAAAGTTTTTGAAAAAAAAAACTTTTTCGAGATTTCTTCACTTTTTTAATACAGAATGGTTTTTAATATTTCAATTTAGACATATTTGCAAGAAATTAATTTAATTAGTTTAATTTATTTTACACAACAGTAATAATTGTTAGTAATATAAATTTACAATGAGTACTACATTTATTAATATCCATTAATTATTCTTCTGACTAAAATGTATACCTATTACTTATTAATTAGTTGGCTAGAAGCAAAGTTATGCTAAATTGTTTGGAACAAACCGCCTAGTATTTTGAAATTTCTATTATTTACCAGCTACCGTTTAAAACATTAGTATAAACATGTTTTAACGTAATAACAACATTTCTCGTATTTTGTTTACACATTTTGCTAGAAAAGCCGTGTGGTTCTAAAAAAGTGGTCTAAAAATTTACCCAATGACAAGTTAAAGGTTACAGTAAAAACTAATGTTTTTAGACATTTACTATAAAATCGTCGCAAATTCGAAAATTTTATTTTCAGAAATATTAAATTGCACAAGAATACAAACTTTAATGGTATGAGTTAAAATCGCCCCATATCAAAAATATATAATAATGGAGACAGGATATAGTTAATATACCCGTTACAAACCCCAGATTTGCACCTTCAATCACTTATTTCCACAAAACTACAAAAAGGTAGTCCCAAGTGTTACATATGGTGAAAAGCCAGATACTGACTAAATGTTTTGCTGGGGATTATGGTCTTGTATGATTATTAATGTTTCAGTGAGATGCAATACCACGGAGACACAGGTTACAGTAAAAAAATCGCTGGACAAACTTTGTACCTACTTAAATATTCTTTATATTTCGGGCAGTATGATCCGATCATATTGAATTATAAAACGTAATATTCTTTTTAAAATGTAGAATTAATATATATTTTATTAAACTTTATACGTGTTATAAAGTAGTAAAACTGAAATAGAGTAGAGGTTGGACCAGACATGTTACAGTAAAAATGGTACTTAGTATTTTTTTCAAATAAAATGTATCAATTGTATTCAATAGATGAAACGGCTTGGCCTCTGTGTATATGGTCGGTGCCCACCTATGGAATTTTTTAATAAAAAAAAATACAAATTACCATACTTTCTGAACTGATTGACAGGTTACGGTGCCACTTTTTTTAGAACGACCCTTAAACTTTCTAAATTACCACTAAAATATTATTCCTATTCTGGGTAATCCGATTGTATGAATTGATACTTTTATGTCAATACTAAGTACGTTTTTCAGAATGTGTGATACACTCAATTAGTTATCATTCTTAGAAAAGTGCTACGACTAACTCTGTCTTTGTGTGGTACCTTTCTATGAGACTTGAAAATAATTATAGGATGTTTTGGACGTTCTAACATTCATCCGGCGTTCTAATTTCGTCAAAAGTTAAGATGTTAAATCATTAAACTATTTTAAATCAACCCCGACGGATGCGTGGGTTGTTTAACCTGTTTTTATACGGATTCGCAATGAAGCGTTAGATGATTATTCTGCAGTCTGGAATCATTCACGAAGTCACTTGAACTTACTTGGATTTTCTTTATCTTTCCCGGTATAACCAGTATTCAAATACTAGATAAACCCTTTGATAAACGTACTTTTATTATACTTATCTTCGTCGAGGAAATTTACTTATCGTAATGGCGGTTGAAACGCAATTTTCCCCACGTCACTTCTCCACAAATTCGATTTGCCCAAACAGTTTTTCCTTTCGTGTTACGTGATACACGTGTTCGTCGATAACGATTAATGCCGTAGGATTACGAAATAATTAGTAACAAAGGGTCACGTGTAGTTTTCAATTAACATCAACAATGTCAGGCCCTTTACCTATAAAAAATGCATTCGGTAGGTTTTTCCCTCTAACAAATGACAAACTTTTCATAGAACTACGGGAGTAAACATTTGGAATAGTCACTTTATAATCTGACCATCCGACGTAATCATTGCTTATGGAATTTTTCCAAACAATGTAACAGACTTATCGACTATTTTAGTTTGTTGGTAAAATTAGACATCAAAAAACTTTTTGAAAACAACATGACTTCAGAAGAAAATAGCTTTCGCTGAAAATCACATTCTAACTACTTAATGAACCGTGTCTCAATATGTTAAATAGATCCGGGACCCGTTACTAGTTAGCACTGAAAGTATTATGGTTATTTTTGCTTACGCATCAACCCTTCAGCGAAATGAATAGCGGTGGGGATTTCATTTTTCATGTCAATCGTTTTTTATTGCCATAACAAGCGACAGAGGCAAATGGCCTTCCCGCGGATTATGACTCGTTATGTCCGACGCTAATAATATAAGTTGCATGTCTTTATCTACAGTGGGTTTCCCGATTTCTTTTATTTTTATTTATTTACCTGCTAGCTGACCCAACAGACGTCGTCCTCCAATATTTTTCCGGGCAACTAGCAACTTTCAGATTTCTATTTCCCTTAAAAACGTATTCGGGCATTTTTTTAAATCGGTTCTACCGTTAACAACCGTGATGTGCTTACCCGTTGGTAACAGCATTTAATTTGCATTTATATGTAGAACAGATAGTTAGCAAATTATTCAAAGATACAATAATTAAGACGTGCGGCTGACACCAGTGAGGGGTTTATTTATATGAAGCACGATTAAATCGCATCATTCACAGCATAAAGTGTTTAAACTTAGAGAAAGACAGTTTTCAGAGTAGGGAGATCTACTAATAGGAAATAGGTGTGCAAGAATTTTTTATCGCATTTCTTGACAAAATATGAAAATACCGTGAACAAGATAACAGAAAGTGAAATTAAAATTAGAATCGCCAAATAATACGGATGATACAACCATTTTAAACTACTAATTAGACGGGGAGATCGGACATGGAATGTGACGTCAGCGTTCACTACGGCCATATACCTACCTATTATGTTTTGCTAAAAAGAGAGAAACAAATCTTTGATGGCATGTATCTTAGTTATTTTTAGTTACCTATTCGAAAAATATTTTTTCTCTACTCTTGTTGAATGAATTTTTATTACTTAAACCAAAAATAATATACATATTCCCTATTCAATCAGCTATTACGAAGTTTTTAGTGTTTCATTAGTTAGTGGTAGTTATGTTCTCTATATTTAAGCTTTGTCATGTATTTACTATTAAAAAGGGGTAATTTCTAGTTTTACTTAATAGTAGGTGCGCGGAATGATAGGATAAAAGTAATTTAAAATCACTTCACTGACTCACTTCACTTTAATGATAATAAATAAAAAAGTATATTCCCTGATTTCCTCTGTAAAAAACCCACTTTAGGGATAAAGGCAATCGGGATTAACAGCTAGTCAGAGATAGTCAAGGAAAAGGTGAAGAAGCCAATAAGTCTTTCTATTCTTAGATAATCTTTATTTTGCCGGGAGATTCTCATAATTATGATGCAATGGTAAATGTCGCTTTTTTTACGATTATTTTGTGCCAACTATATTGTATAAACATAGCTGACACGAAATAACGAGTTCATTGATCATAATCACTTAATCATCAACATCATCTCTATGGGTAACAAGACATCTTTGCGCCCACTTAAACTTTACGTTTACTTTCTTACTTTTTTGTGGTCTTCATGTATCGTCATTGACCATCGCATTTTTTCCATCACATCACTATAATACCTAATTGCTTAAAATTATCAGCCACCACAAAAACTCATTCAACGTTTACGTTCGAACAACATATTTCCACCCGTAAAGCGAATTTTGACCAAGTGTCGTTTAGAATTCGGCATTTACGTAGTTCCGCAATAAAATGAAGCCATGCTTATTTTTATACGGCGGTTTTAAAAGTCCATCTTACGACGCGATGGCATGTTGCCATATTGTAGTATATTTTGATTATTCATAATCGGTAAAGAGCTACCCCGTTCTCTCTGGGTAGACCTGGACGGGGGCTGTTTGAGGGGGCGGCGTGGGGGGGATGTCGTGCTGGGGCTTCAGCAGCCAGGGGTCCTCCGAGCCCTGCTGCGGGCTGCCGTCGGCCTTCTTCTCGGACGGGGTCAGGTGCAGAAGCGGCAGCTTCGTCTTCGGACACACCGGCGGCCTCTCGGGCTTAGGTTGCATATCTATAACAAAAACAAACAATAAATTATAATACTTGTCCAACTCAATTCAAATGCTATTAACTAAATTCATGACGGGGACTTGTACTCATAGTATTCAACAGATGGATAATTCCGTGATTGTTTCAAGTGCAATGTTATTGTTAATTTAGTTTCAACTCTCGCATTGAAAATATATAAATACCATGTCGTTTAAACTACGAATGAAGAATTAATTTAAACGAAAGAGACTTAACGAAACGCAAACCAATAAAAGACTCACTTGTTAAATTCAAATTGATGTTGTCCAATCGAGTGCTGATAACGTCGACGCCGTTGACAAACATTCGTATCCAATTCACTGTAATTCACGACGCGGAGGTTTGATGCGGACTGCGGCGTCCGAGATACCGACTCATTTTATATCGAGGCGCACTGACTCACGTACTCACTTGCCAAGAGAACTAACTCTATCGGCCCGCGTCACGCCGGGCGGGACTGACGCCGCCAGCCTTTGTGACGCCCGTCCGAGTTTCCACTCTTGTTTCTCCAGTTCACTCCAATATCAGTAGGTATATGTCAAACGTAGACAGATACGCTCTGATATTTATAAACTAAAATTGTCTGAACTATTTATTTGCTGTACATAAATACGTGTCAAATATGTGCGTGTTACATCCCAAACGTTTCCCGAATTAAATGTAAACAGGAAGAGTTTTCTGTACTTTATTTTCCACAATAATTTAATAATGACTACACTGGCAGCACTGTGCAACTTTCTTTTGGTACCCGAGTGATTGATGACTCTACTTTCGACACTAAAACTATCATAGCATTAACTGCAAAACTAACTTTCCTATTATTTTTACTTATAAACATACCGATGCCTACTTTGATAAGTGCTATGCTATTTGCCCACGCTGTCTCGCTAATGAATTATTGCTCACAGGTAATTCTTGAGAACTGTCGATGGTACTTACTACAGTTGGCTCATTGATTTATTGGGTTCAGTTTCATAGAATATCCTGACGAATTTTAATTATTTAACACGTATGTTAAAGAGCTTCGTTCGAGATTTGTACGTGGGCATTGTTTTTATTTGGTGCCGGATAAAATGTTTGATAAAATTTGCATATTTATATTTTACTGTTTTACGACTTAAGATTAAACAATTCGTTTGGAGCACTCAATCTAAGTACTACTTGGTCTGTGAAAGCGTAATGAAGCCCTGAAGGTCGGCCCAGCCTGGGTGCTCCTATGGGTGCGCCCTATAATTTACAACTGGCTTTCAGGGCCAAACAAATACGTCTCGGATGTGTACTTAGAATACTTCGTGTTTTCTTATTCTTGTTTACATTAATGTGCATTTCAATATTGGTAAATGTTGTTTAATGAAAGCGAAATGGATGAAGCAAAACGTGCACATTTGGTTTCCCCAGAAACGGCGCGTTTATCCCGAATTAAAATTATCGTCTTATTCTGTTAAAATTCATTTTTAAAATTGATTTATTCCGAGTAATGTTTCGTCGAATTACACATATTATGTACTTATCTAGGGGTTTAGCATATATTCACTCAGCATAGCATTTAAATTGTTGTTAAAACTTAATAATGTTAAAACATCTTTATATTAACCAACATAATATTATGCACCTAAGGTACGTCGGTGCATCCATGTCAACAACGGCATACATATTGCGCGATACACCCGCTGTGGTCAGCTTGACCGTGTGTAATTAAATCATGCTTATTTATAAAACCGCATTACTTAGCTAATAGAAATAGACTGACGCAAGTCATTACACTATAAATTTATAATATACACCGCCATCTGCAAATCCTTAGAATTCCACTGTATATTTCATTTCCATCGGCAATAGTGCCAATCAAACCACGAAAACACGTTATATTTAAAGCATGATTGTGTGAAGTCAGACCTAATAAAACTTTTACTGTCTTTATAGTTTCAAGGAGATATCGCAAATACGCGGTCACCTCGTCGAGGAGAAATTATGACATAGGAACTGTTTACGATTTAAATATTTTATCAGTAGAATACTCGGAAGAAGTATGGAGACTAACAACGCCAACAGGGTAAGACGAGTAGCAATTACACTTGAGAGCACTGAAAGAGTTCTGCACTTGCGCACTTTAAAAATAACGAAGGGAAATGAGGGTTTCGTTACTTGTTATTTACTCGCGTGCGTGCCAAAACGTTCAGTGAAAAAGGTGTGAAACAAATCAGTGTTAATATGCCTCGACTGTGAACGTTTTGGAAACTCTAACAAACTGAACAAGGCACGCCTTTTCGGCGCCCTTAAACCAATCAATTGAACTCCATCGCGATAACTTAAACGAAACCACCATGACGTGCCTCAGTATTACAGACTCGTGGGAAACTTGTTCGGTATTTAGATTTTTGTAAAATTAATCCAATTATGCTCGGGAAACTTTTTTCATATTGTTTTTCTATTTTCTAGTTTTACAATGTTGCGTTGGCATTTTATTGCGCCTAGTAGGTTAGGCTAGGCGTCATAACTTAGTGGTCGTAAAAAAGGAACGTGCCGAAGTAACTGCGAATCTTTACATTGTTTTGATGTAAATTTGACGAGCGCATAGGTATTGGATCACGCGACTGAAGAGGTGCCGGCTCCGGTCGCGATGTACGCTCTAACATCAAGGCAATCGATTTGCGTCTTGCGAGGCACAATATATGATAGGTACTCGGACGATACCCAAAATAAACATTATTTTTCTTTAGTATAACAATCTACAGTTGCTCTTGTAGATCATGCCATTGTCTTTTCAATACGGATTGATATTTAGGGATATATAAGTTATGGTTCTAATTTGAAATGTAAATACATTTAGTCATATATATTCTTTGAATTTAGTTATTATTGCCAAATTACTATTGGCAGATCTGAGAGTAAATTTTGTTTATATTAATTTCAAAACTGCCGTTTGCCTATGCAACTGTCGGGAAAAATTACCTTTTTTCACACTATTATGTATTTAAAAGAAATATTGGCTTTGCCTAGATTCTAAAAATTGTCAACGAATAGCTCGTTGACCCAGTAGCCGAGTTCGTGACGAGCTGTGTCTATCTGTCGACGTCAATGATCCGAGTGGAAGACTAGATCAAAATTATTGCTAGATATAGTTATTTTACATTTGTGTTAAAGACCAATGAAAAGGATGTTTGTTTACCAAAGGAATGAAAATAAACTAAAGTTTCTAATAAAGTTTAACACCAATGTACGTTTAAAACCAATGGAAAATTAACATAAATTTTCCATTGGTTTGTAACGTCCCTACTTTATTATTTACGAGCTCAACGCTAACTGCCTCTGAAAAAACTCCAATCTAATTTGTCGGTTTCTGATATATTATGTATGTACTCGATCATAGACAGGTACACGTATAAAACAACCCAGTGAAGTTCCAACGGTTGCATAAAACGGTAGATAATACAAACAACGGAAGTATTGTTTTCATTTTAATTTCCGAAAGAAAGTTTTATAAAATTAATTTGGAAGAAGTTTTGCTTCAGATTATTTTTATTTTGTTCCTACGAGTATATGTTTATAAGTTAGCGAACATGCGCGGTTTGTTTTGATTTTGGAGAGTGCGCGGCGACAGCGCGGACGTCGCCGCCCCGCTCGCTCCACGTTCGTGTCCTTGTTCTCCCATATTTAATACATTACTTGCCAAAATCGCCGATGTTTAGACAGCATTCGGATTTATGAATCGCATCCGAATTTCATACTTTAAAATAAACGACTTATCCATCGAATACTGAAGTCTAAAAGTTACATAACCTAAAGTTAAAATGTACATCAGTACCTACCCAAATGAGATAGTTATGTCGGATTTCACCAACCACTTAACAGACGATTAGAGTGTTAACAGCTGTCAAAATGTATGAACTAACAGTCGATTAACATTTAACATCGTATGGTGAAATTGGTACTTAGTCTACCAGTTACTAGAGGCATAAGTACATAGAATCAACGAGCCAATGTTTCACGTGACTGAGGGAATGGTAGGTCTATATTGCCTTAAAACTTTAAAACGGGTAATTTTCCTATCTATCTAAATAGAAATCTTATCTTTAAGATCTTTTGAAACTTTACAAATTTAACCACATTCAATGTTTTAAAACTAAAAGTTCGACATGCTTAGTAGTTTTTGAAACGCTAACTTTAAATTAATTTGTCAAGGCTCCTTCGGAGAACCGGCCTCCAAGTGCCGGTGTAACAGGACCTGAAGTCGCTGGCCCAGGAAATTTCCCCCCTCGCCCTCCGCTGAATAGAATCGATTCGCGGTTAGCTTTTCCGCCAGTGGCGCAGAGACCAACTGTTCCACCTCAGGTTCAACAGAGGCCACAAATTCAACCAGGAGGGCCAGTCACAGGCCCACAGCAGTTTGTGCCAAGGCCCGGCCCGTTACCTGCTCGAGGCCCGGCGCCTCTTGGTCCCCCTCAACAAGTCCGCACCCAGCCTCCACCATTACGCCCCTCTGGTCCACAATCATTTGTACCCCAGCAAGGCCCACGACCTTTACAATCGCCTACATCAGGGCAGCCGCCTGTAAGAGGACTGCCGCCTAATAATCTTCAATTTGGACCGCGGCAAGCACCCCTGATTGGCGCTGCAATTACACCTGACAGTGTAAGACCTCCACCACAAGTAGCACAGCCGCCCAATAACGGCATACCAAGAAACGGATTGCCTCAAAACCCTGGAAGTGGGCAGTTATCGCGGCAATCATCCCAAGGCTCTTTAAAGGGGCTGGATACCTTAAACCCCTATCAGAATAAAACAGCCAACCTGGATAATCAAGCTGTAACAATTAACCAAAATGTCAGCAAGCCAGAAAATGGCACTGAATTGTTGGGACCTAAGGGTAGAAGTTACAGCATTGCAGCGGCCCCCGGCGCGCCAAGTCCGCTCAAAATGGAAGATGATCGGAGAAAATCAGTCAGCTCTATTGGAGGTAGAGTTGAAGACTATGCAAATCGAAGTCCTGGACCTGGCCTGGGATTAATACATGAAGGAAAAGTTGAGAGCCAAGAAAATGTGCGCTCTTCAATTGATAATATCAAGGCTGGAGTAAACGATGGGAAAGATATTATGTTGGAACGTCCAGAGTCTCGTATATCTGGATCAAAAATGATGGATTCTTTTATTGGAACATTGCCCAGCAGTGTACAAAAAAAGAAATTGGACGATGATGACGATGTAGTTTTACAAAATAATTCAGCATCTGGTAAAAATGTTACCGATAATTCTTCAAATCAAATCAGAGCTGATCCACTTGATCGTTCGCCATCATTGACACGAAGCGATGATTCTCCAGAGCTGAAACAAAAAGCTTCACCTGTTCAAGTAACACAAAATAAACCTCAAAGTGTGACTCCGGAACCACAGCGACCGAAAACTCCAAAAACGGATATGAAACAAGATGTGAGATCTGAACAAATAAAAGATGCTAAGACACCTGTTACACCACCTCCTCCGAAGTCGGTTTCAAAGTCTCCTGTCCTCGAGTCGAAGCCTCCTATGGCTGTTCACAAGCCTACCGAGTTAAATACGTCATCCGTTCCTACTGACATCAAAAAATCCACACCGAGAAGAGTAGCCTCTGCTCCAAAGTCCCGACCTAAAGGTAATTAGGGTAGTATTCATATGGCAGTAGCGTAACCCTTTTGAGATGAGTCAAAATTTTGCAATTAATATTGTAAAGTTTTTGTACTAATAAATCTTTTCTCAAATACAGATGGCGACAATGATAGCGGTGTAGATGAATCTACTCAAGGAAATGTACGTATTATTCTAAGTAATAATTAATATATTTATGACTATAATATTGGGTGTTTTTAATAACTTCTTATACAAATTTCGTTTGATATAGGATCTCAACGGGTCCCCTGGCTCACCAAACAAAAGAACTCCCAGCAAGCTACCTACCAAAGAGAAGTCTAGCGGCAGCCTAAAGCCGAGTCTGTCGCGATCGTCAAGCAAAAGTGCAACGGTTAAAACACCCGAAACACCACAACCCACTGAAAAGAAAAGTAAGCTACAAGGAAATTACACATAACCACAGAGCTACAGGACCTCAAAGTCTAGTATTGAAAACAAGATTTTCTTTTAGATCTTATATGTAATAAGAATTTTGCTAGTGGATTGGCGGTTATTCTGTAGGAGTATGTATGTCGATGGCTAGTACGGACTAGCCATCGACATCAATCATATGAAATATAAATCACCTGTGCTTGGTCTAATAATATATTTATCGATTATTTGTTCTATTATGAGAAACCTGACACACCTGATGATGATAGTAATGTAATAAAAAAAAATATATTGCAGAAGTACCCATGAACAAAGTTCAAGTGGGAAACGCTCCGTCACCAAACCTGAAAACCGTTAAGTCGAAGATTGGGTCACTGGACAACGCAACATACAAGCCCGGTGGAGGCAATGTTAAAATCGAAAATAGGAAACTGGACTACAAAGCTGCTCCTAAAATTGCTGCTAAAAACGAGGCCTATATTCCAAGTGGTGGAACCAAAAAGGTAAGTAGATAGGAACATAAAATACATAAAACATTGAGCTTATTTTCAACAAGATTTGGTTTTTTAACAAACCTAAAAAAGTTAACTGTGGATCATATACATATCTCATAATTTATTATAATATTAACTTTTTGTTCAAGATTACAACTACGAAATTGGAATGGAACGCGAAGTCAAAGATTGGCTCACTGCAGAACACTTCATACAAGCCTGGCGGTGGAGACAAGAAAATCGAGACTGTGAAACTGGACTTCAAGGATAAGGCCAAGCCCAAGGTTGCGTCCACGGTTAATATCACCCACAAACCGGGAGGCGGCGCTGTTAAGGTAACTTCAATTAATTTTACATTTCCTTCACAGAACGGTTTAGGCAAAACTTCCAAGGTAACTGAAATATAAACTCCGCTGAATACTCGTACGTAGAATCATCATTGAGTAGATAGTGGTTCGAGCTTTAATTACGAAATACAAATAGTATTTTTGAAAAACATTCAACACATAATGTATTAAGCTAGACTAGAAGACATACGGCGTATGTTTTTGTAATATGCATTGCACAGTCGTAAAATGCCAGTTTAGTAAAACCGAAATATACTTATGCACCCAAACATTAATATTACATTATGTTCTTCAGCCGACAGTTATAGCTAAGAAAGGAACAAGAGGTGTGAGTAGCAAGCATTTAATTTGCACTGGTTTTCGAAATGTGTGCTTTATCGCAATATTGTTAATTGATTTATTGTTGTTTGTGAGGCGTCACTTTATGCACTTTGTCTCTTTGTAGTCAGCCACTAAGATTACGTGATGTTACCAAGATAATGTGATGGCGTTTATCTTCTTTCATCAAAATAAATGCAATTAAGATGTCGTTATTGTTTTGTAGTATATAAAATGGCCGTTACCAAGGTGGAGGGCTTCGCATAGGCATTTTAATGCAATATCCCTCCAATAGTGTGTGGAGTAAAAGGTTAGTTACGTGCCAGTCAGGGCTGAAAGGAGCGATCGTTCTCTTTTTTAATTTTTCAAGTCTTTCGTCCTGCGGTACAGGGTCAGATGCGCAGTACCCAGTGTTGTGTTGCGGCTGCTTAGCACTTGCTGAATGTTTCTTCCGTCTTGGATATACATAATGATGATTAAATTATATCTTGATCATGGAAAGCAAATGGGTGTTGCACAGGGCATACGGAATGACGCAATACATATCATGTTAGCTGTTTATCAAATTAATGCAAGTTTTGATGTTTTGGATCGAATGTTCAACGTCGATACGGCATACCACAATATCGATTCACATGAATATGGTCTAGTTGCATGCAATGAAGTTCTGTCATCGTTATTACACTATTACACTCTCGCATTGAATTTTTAATATACACGATAAAACTAAATGAGTACAATCATATTTATTTACACTGATGCAATCGCACTCAATAATATCTATTACTTATCATAATTGATTGTTATATATCACTCAAAACGCATATGTATTTATCAATATATATTACATATTTGCACAATCGCTTTTTTGAACAGATCGAAAATCAAAAATTGGATTTCAAAGCACAAAGTAAAGTGGGATCTATGGACAACGTAAAACATAAACCAGGCGGCGGTGACGTGAAGATATTCGACGACAAGGACTACATCAAACAGATGAGCGGGCCGTCGCCGCTGCCGGGCAGCCACGCCGCCTCGAGACAGGAGGTGAGGGCTCTCCCACCGCGCGGGTCGCGCCTTCTACTTCATTCATATTTTTTTCCTCGTTATCTACCTACTAACTTTTATCTACAGAGTTAATTTTGTGTTTGGTGATGGCTTTTTCATCCTTAATTAGGTGTCTCATTTGCATTTTTGTTTGTTTTTGTTTCAGCCAGAATATGTTTACACATTTTATTGAGGGGTAGAGTTTTCGCAGGTGATGGATGTTGTTTTAATTTGACTAACATTTTTGTACTCGGAATTGGTTTTCTATTGGTTTTTGTGTTGATTGGTTTTTGTGTTATTTTTGAAATATCATGGATTGTGTGAGAATCGGTGTAATGTGAGTGTTCTGCCGCAGAGCCCCGTGCCGCCGGCCGCGCACACCCCGAAGTCCGATGAGAATCTGAACCAGCAGCAGTGTTAAGAAGCCCAATCTAAGGGATATACAATTCTTCATGTTTGACACTAACTTTTGTAATCAAGAGTCCAAAACTTTTGTACATTTTTATATTTGTTATACTTTATGTATTATATTCTGTCTACCCATTGAATAACTATCGACTTGTTGTTGTTCGTTAACTACAGAATATGCTA
This sequence comes from Tortrix viridana, assembly GCA_963241965.1. Classification (NCBI taxonomy): domain Eukaryota; kingdom Metazoa; phylum Arthropoda; class Insecta; order Lepidoptera; family Tortricidae; genus Tortrix; species Tortrix viridana. Next base: position 5,486,413 of record OY725181.1, read on the forward strand.
GTATTCGAATCGATGTCAATAATTTGTAGCATATCCTCGTAGACAATACGTCGAATACCTTTGGTATGTAGGTATTTTAATTATTTATTTATTCTTAAAATATCCCTAGAACATGAGTTCTATTTAGAAAAATGATTAAAAACCGTAAAGTAAATAGTTTATGTCGCAAATTAAGTGTATTTGACAAATCTGTGTGCCAATAGATGACATCCGTACTTCATGTCATTTATTTTCGTAAATCCCATAGAGATATGAACAAAATATTTGTTATGTTACGGTATGGAAGCCATAATTTGCACTTGTCACGATCACCGTTTTCATTGTAATATCAAACTAGCAGCACGTAGTTTACCTGTTTTGTTCTGTATTTACTGCAACTATTGGTATTATGTAAGATGTGGTATATATAAGTGATATTAGGGTGTTATCATTGCTAATCATAAAAATCTATTTCAGTATTTTGTTTATTATTTTTGTGAATCGATTTCACGCAGCCTCACAGGTAGTGCTGGTAATTGAGTATTATTTTGGCGTAGTATGATGTGAGAGGGTAGACAGCAACCTGAGCAAGGAGAGAGAGAGGTAGAATATTTGATAATATGTGATGGAATAACCATAATGAGTGAGCTTTTGATTACGTACGCGCTTTGGTGCTGTTGTAGACCTGTCAATAGTTTCGTGCGACTCGCTTCCCGAATAGCATTGCTGTGGACAGGATAGACGGGCTCGGCATCGACTGACCAGACTTTGTAATTAGAGTAAAATGTTTTATAATGATATAAATTACAATCATAAAATGTGTTTATAGATCGATAGTGAGTATATCTAAATTGTTATTAAAACGGTTTTGTGGTAATTTGCATTGTTAATTTTTCTTAGTCATGTAGTTGAATGCATTTGAGAAATAATTAAGTTCTTGTTTTATTAAATAATCTCCGTTTCATGTTAGTGACCGTCTCCAATTTTTTATTATTATTTTAATGTAAGGTATGTTAAACCCAACTTATTAAAAATAACATTAGCATTATGCTGCACCAACTTGTTGAATTTTTGTTTATTGGAGTACTTAGTATGCAATTCCGCTTTTAATTTGCTTTCGTGGCCTATCCGAGTTCGTTTAGTACATGTGTACGTACAATTTGATTAAATATTAAAATTCGATTAAAAATATAGAGCAGAATAACTATACTCAACTAAGTTTGTGAACGTGGAAGATATACGATGTAATAAGTATTATGAATTAATACAACTTAACACCTAAAGCTTGTTTCATTTCTCGCGTCAATGATGTCAAGGAGTTACAGGTTGCAAATTGTGTTTTTAGATGTCATTCACAGATCACTGATGGCATAGTAGACGATTTGCAGTAATTTAAGTGTAGTTTACTTTGCAAACACCTGCACACGCACGCAAGACGACTGACGTCACGAGTCATGGTAAGTTAAGTCCTTTTTGTTTATTTTCACAACCGTTGTAGGAGCATCTGGTTTACTCGGCACTCTGAATTTAACGTCCAAAAAGAAACCTTGTAGAATCAATCTTAATGTTGGCCAATTATATATGTATATTTATGTCTATTCTCTAAAGTGTTATTTTCCTCTAAGATTATTGCGAATCGACGAATTCTAATAAAATATTCATTACCATTTTCAACTTTTAACCTTTGCGAATCTCTACAGGAAAGTAAAGTCAAATATTTTTTGCTGGTCAAATGTTTGCCAAATACTTTATTTGGGCAAATCCCAGAGCTGTTGTTCAGGTAAAATTGAACTCTCATTAGCAGTCTGCCAACTGACTGGATGAAATTTTTATGAGGGACCTTTGGGGGAGGTTTAATCAAACCAGGCCACACGCGGCCACTCCGAGATTCTACGCGTTAAATTTACCTTCGTGGTTTTGTTGTACTAAGTCTACGTACCTACTTAACTGATTTTTTTGTTTTCAATTGCGACTTATGTGGCGTATGCACACAGCAGTATGGTTTTTGAATTCAACAGTAACTTATACATTCTTACATTAATCAAATCCTAAGACAAAATAACAAAATAAAAAATGCACTCGGCGGAAGTGCATCAAACATAGCATAACATTAATTTATCAATTTCTAGCTCCTACGGGCTTCATGAATGCAGTGCTGTAAATTCAAAGACCCCGGTGCATATAACAAAGTGGCAAAACTAGAATTTGCGCAGAATTTTACAACAATAGATTTTTTAATAGAAATTAGAATCTTTAGAAGATAGGCCGATTTATCCTGCGATACTTTAAACCTTTTCGTAATTTAATATATCACGTTATCCTAGGATCACTACTACATGAACGTGCACGAGTGGTCGGAGGAGCCGCGGCCGCTGACGCGCTGCCGCTCGGCGCGCGCGCCGCGCACCCCGCGCGCCCCGCACACCCCGCGCACGCCCCGCGCGCTCTCCCCGCGCAAGCACGAAGAGTACTTCGACGATGACCGCGTAGAGAGGAACAATGCGCGTAACCGACGCGCCTCGATGGCGCGCCCGGCGAGTGCGCGCGCGCCTCTACGCTCAACATGCGCGCGCCCGACGTCGCTCACGCAGCGTCCTGCATTTACCATCTATTGAACATGATTGTTAGATTCAATTTTTTTTTCAAATGTCTAATGATTGGTTATTACTCTGCACCAAAGAGTACTCTAAAATTCCTAAAAATCATAGGTACAAAGTACTTTCACAGTAACATATCATATTTAAAATAGAATCAGTATATAGTAAAGCCTCGGAAGGCTTCAAATTGACTTTCCTTAGTTACAAACTGCTTTACAGCAGTAAGCGAAATCGTTGTAATTTCGTTAAGAATTCACAATTAATATTAAATAATATTTCAATAAAAATGAGGAATAAGTACAATAAAGTGTTGGTTATCGGTGTTCGACAAATATTTCAATGATCAATCGTTCTGCATTTTAATAAAACTGGAAATACAATTGTTACCTATCGTTCAACAGGATATAACAGTAATAGACGAGTCACAAGATGCATTAAAAATATTTAATACTAATGAGTCATAATATAATTTTAATGATGATGATGATGATGATGATGATGATGATGATGATGATGAATGAGTGTCAGTTTCTATTAGGAAGGTAAACGTACTATTATAACGAATGTTGTAGAACACACACAGTAGATTTGATGTATTAATTATATTTGTCACTTTCCGTCCCTTTTTCTAGATTTTATAAAAAAATATAGATACCTATTCAAAAAGGAATATTGCCGAGTTCAGATACTACTCTGTCAAGAAAGTACCGGGAAAAGATCAATAATACACAAACTGTTTGTTAATCATCCAAATTTATTTTATCACCTTCAAAGTATGCTCCTTCAGAAACGATACACTTACGCCAACGAATAATCCAATCATCAAAACATTTTTTAAACGCTGTTTCCGGAATTGAATTCAGTTCTCGGCGCGAATTCTCCTTTATGTCTTCTACCGATTGAAAACGGGTGCCACGAAGTGGTAATTTGAGTTTAGGAAAAAGAAAGAAGTCGGCAGGAGCCATATCTGGTGAATATGGTGGTTGCTCGATGGTATTTGTTGAGTGTTTGGTCAAAAATTCTTTCACAATGATGGCCTTGTGCGAAGGCGCATTATCGTGGTGCAAAATCCAAGAATTTTCATTCCACAAATCTGGCCTTTTTCGTCGAATTTGCTCTCTTAAATGCCGCATAACGCTCAAATAATATTCTTTATTTACCGTTTGACCTTCCGGCAAGAATTCCGAGTGCACAACACCGCGATAGTCAAAGAAAACAGTCAACATGACTTTGACTTTTGATCGACTTTGGCGTGGTTTCTTCGGTTTCGGTTCAGTTGGAAGGCGCCACTCCGAAGCTTGTTGACTAGTTTGCATGTCAAACTCGTAAACCCACGTCTCGTCACCAGTAACAATGCGTTTCATGAATGTTGGGTCGGAATTGACTCGTTCTAGCATGTCCTCAGCGACTCTCATGCGATTGAGTTTTTGGAGAAAATTCAGGTCTTTTGGGACTAGCCGAGCGGTAACATGTTTCATACCCAAATGATTAGTTAAAATAGTACGGATCGACTCGTGAGATACAGAAAGTTCGGCGGCTATCTGTCTCAAAGTTGAATGAGGATTTTCAGTCACTATTTCCTTCACTTTTGCGATGTTAACTTCAGTTGCAGACGTTGATGGCCTACCAGAGCGAGGCAAATCTTCCATCACATCTCGACCGCTTTTGAACGCTTTGTACCACTCATAAACACGTGTTTTTGATAAAGTCGAATCACCGTAAGCCTTCTGTAACATTTTCAGTGACTCCGAACACGAAATTCCATTGGCGATGCAAAATTTAAGACAAACTCTTTGTTCAATGTTTTTGTCCATTATGAAATTCGCAATACACACTAGATATGATATAACTAAAAACAGCACTGTATTTAATATAAATAACAGATGCAACTCAAACTCCGCGCCAAAATAGAAAACAGTTGTGCCAATCTAACAACAACAAAAAAAACAAAAATTTGAATTTGGAACCATAAACAAATCATCCATTCCCGATACTTTGTTGACTGAAGGTATTTCCACGAAACAAATGTGAATTTTTACTTGTATTTCACTTGTATCGGTTGTTTTTAGTAAAACAGCTCTGTTTCTCTGACAACACAAACGTCTATAAGTTTCTGTCAAAATGTCATGTCTTTTTTAAACAAGCTTTTTTGCCGGCTGATTTTTTTTATACAAGCATCAGCAAGCAGCTCATTAAGGTCAATATAACGAAGCCAAACTTGGTTGGTAACCGAGTCTCCACTTAAATCATATTCATATCAGTTTTGGAACATCATAGTATTGTATTGTCATCGAGTTTACATAAAATATTCCAAAATTCAGCTCATTAAGGCGAACTGATTCAAAATTGATTTCTAGGATTTAAATTAAACCTAGTAACAAACAGAGAAACGTATAAAATGAAATAAAACCTAACCATTAACAATAATCTGGACTTGGCTATTGATCTTTTTTAACTCATCTCAATTCGGTTCGAAGGACCACTCATTTATTACACAGGTAGCAAATCTATAAGATAATATTACCTCAACTATTTTACTTGTGTTAAGAAATACTTAATATTGAGAATATGTTAATCGGTAGAGTTAGTAAAGTTACAAAGGTTTTCATTTTGATTTTCGGTAAAATACCTTCCATCAATTTTTTTACCATCAAGTTACAAGGATAAATTAAAACAGATATGTACACGTATTTAATTTATAATTTTTAAAAAGAGTTGAGAAGATACTAACTATTGAGTTAAAATTACAAGACAATTAACTGATCATGTAGAAATACTTATTTAATAATGAAACTTCCTTAGTCTTAGAATAAAAGTACCTTTGTAGAAATATATTTATTAGCACGATGTATTCTTTACTAAACTTAGCTTCAAAATTATTATCAATAAAAGAACAAAAACAAAATTTAACAAGAATACAACAGATTCACGATTTTTTTTATTACTTACATCTCTGTTTACATAATATTTTCTAACACAACAGTTTTCAACAATGTTTGAACTTATATTAAAAAGCAGATAACACTGACGATTCTCACGAGTTTTCGAACATAAAAAGTAGGTAATAGGCTTTTTGTAGTATTTACGTACTTAGTTCGTAAACGTGAAACCAATTGTATGATTGTATGATTGAGCAATAAAGTGATTCACCACATAGAGTCCAATTTTCATTCTGCCACCTGAGTGACGCACGTACTTAAGTAGGTACCTATTTACAATGACGCTGCGGAAGGAAAGACTGTGCGGAAGCAGTGACGTACAGTGACTATCGATGGTGGTATAAGTGACTGACAGTTTTACTTGTAATTTATGAAATGATTCGGCAGCCTGACCAACTAATCGGTTATCGTAAGGGAAATTAATGTTAAGGATTTTCCATACAAAATACCATCACCGTTTTTATTGCAGCAATATTCAGAATAGCGTTGTGAGGTGAGACCCGCAAAATATAAAAGCAATGAAATGTCGTAGTCTTTGACATTATTTTGTGACTAAAGATTTTCATTACCTACAAAAGACATCAACGAGATTGTAAGAACTCAAAAATTTTAAATTAAACAAATAAAAAATTGTTGATAAAAATGGTATTTTTTTAGGACATGCTGTAGTTTGGTAGAATTTTACACTATGTAGAATTTTTGAAATTTAAGAAATAGAGAGAAATATGAAGAAAATATAATTTCACAGACGAAGCAATCACTGATTTATTAACGATAAAAAGTCTTCAATACCATTTTGATTTTGATAGTATCTTGCACGAATACCATTCGTTGACATTTTCTTTTTGATCAGTCTACTTTGCGATTATCGCAAGGCTTCAGTAGTCCGAGAAATGCTAATGTTACGGACAGTGAAGGTCACGGAAACCCCGTGGACGCGGCCGCGTGGGTTTCTCTCAAACACTAACTGCGGAGTTCACCAACAATTAAGCAGACATTTAAGCGTAAAACACAATTGCTTGCAGTATTTAAATGTATTTAACACTAACACATTTGTTTCATTGTTGGCGTACCCCGCACTAAAGTTGACTTGCGTCAAGCCGATTATTTCTCTACTGACACCAAGTTACGCAGTCTTGACAGAATTGAGAGAAAATTACTGATATTCGATTTTGGGAGGATCTTCCTAAGACCGATCTTGAGGTCAGGTGGCCTAGCCGAGATACATACCGTTAACTTTACCGCTTTTCAAAAACTGTAAAAATGTGGTTTGACGTGTAAGCTAACTACCAGTCACGTCAGCCGCTTATGTAAATTCAATACATTTCGTCGATTTCCGAAAATTGTTAAGTTGGCGTCTTGGCATCAGTGCACCTTGGCGATATTGCCTCAACAATATTGTTTTAGATCGTTTTCTATATCACTAACATAGTGCTCTTGCCTTTTAACGAAAAAATAATGAATAAAGTCAGGAAAAATAGTAAAACAGACGATTCGAAACAAAGTTGTATAGGCAATGTAGAAAATAGAAAACAATCCATTTATAAGAAAGAAGGTTAAGCGCGTCACACACGGAGCTATAATATATACCTATTATAGGTCGGTATATTACGTTATATTTTCCGTACTAGTTGACTGACTCAACACACCGTGTGTGACGCGCATTATGCTGTTTACGATTCGTTCCTAAAAACTATACCTAATTAAGTCTTAAAGTGAACTTGAACTTGATCGCAGTAACTGTTTGACTAATGTCGGAAAAAATAGACCGCGACTGATAAGTAACTTGTCTCATTATCTGTTTCAACTAAATGAATATATCATTAAAAGGTGTGTACAACAAAATTTTAACTGTATTGTTAGTTATTAAAAATTGTGTGACTATCGTCGTAATAAGCAGCGTACAATGTTTTGGGACACATGTTAACTATTCCTTTTGTCTGCTGGGGACTATAAAATCCGCAGAAGAACAATCAGCGGGACCACTGACTATTCCAAGTAGTAGGTTGGTGTAGTGATGGAGATCAAACTATACCGAAATGATACATAGCTCGTATGTCAGTTCAGTTCAATCTCCTTCATTTCCAAACTAAGAGCATTTAAAGTGGCAAAGGATGCATTCTACGTCGGTATTATTACTCCTCGAAATAGGGTGCATTGGGGTAATTCCGTCTGCGGGGCAATTCCGTAAACAGGCGTTTGTGCCCATTCATAATGGCGTCACGCCACCATCTCTTTTAAAACCATAGAACTAAAAAAATCCCCTGCTTTATCCACAGAGTTAACAACGGTGTGCCGTTCTAGAATGGGCACAAAAGCCTGTTTACGGAATTAAATTACCCCAATGCACTATACTTGCGTTCATTTGTCCTCACCACATACCTATGCTCGTTTGGCTAATTCAATGAAGATAAGGAGAGTAAAGGCAATAATCGTTAACTAAAACAACAAAATAGATATATTTTAGATAAGTTTATTTGGTTTATATGGTTACAATATTTATCAATTATCCATTGTTAATACATTAATTGTATGGCACTAACATAAATAAAAAACTTTTAATGAAAATGTCTTATATTGAAATACATAATTATACAACAATAGATTTCGAGTTAAAGATAAAATAATATATTCGGAATTAATTTCTCAGTCGTTCGTTTAGACTTCGCTAGTCACGAAAGTCTTTTTTGTTTTTTTTTTTTTGTTTCTTAAGAAAATAAAATTAACAACACAAGCTCAACTTATTGATCCCGACAAATCGCAATCGCAATTATAAATTAAACCTTAATTAACGTATAACTTAACAGTTTGTACCAACGAGGACAACTGGCTCGCCCGACGGCGATGAATAAACGCGCAGGAATAGTCATTATATAAAAAAACTGTTCAACACTCGGCACAATACAAACTGGAGTTCAATATAAACTTACGCTACCAACCCCGGCTAGGCGAGCGGCGACTACTCGGCGGCCGGGCACAAATTATTTAATATTTTAAGGCATGTCTGTTCTTCTAATACTTAACGGTTGTTTTGGAGTCTAGATTAGATATCTAATTATAATTTACACGTGGAAGCATACAGCGATGATTACTGACACGATACAATGCGTTCCGACCGATGCAACAAGCGCACACACACTAATACTATTTAACTGTAGTTACATACAAAGGCCACATCACATCATTCAGTCACAAAGCGCGAATTAATGCTAACTCTATCCTTCAACAAACATTCTTGATTCTTAATGATTCTTAACGCATGAAAATCTAATTTAACTATAACTGTTCAACCAACGTCGATATAACCCTAGTTATTGTATAAATATTAATTGTATCGTACAGCTCTAGTTTGTGTTAGCTTACGTCCGCCCTAGTTTAATGAGATTTGTCTGTCGACGAGCCTCTGGTGCTGCGCTGGCAAGCATCGATAGGGTCCTACGGGCCTCGAGAAAGACGCCGCCCGTCGAATTGTTCTACGCTAAGGGCTAAGGTAACCGAAGTGGCGACTCCACAGCACGACAGACTACAAGAGGAACTGTATCGTGCATTCAAAAGATTTGTTACAAATTTTGACATTTAAAATTTCGCTAAAATATTATTTACATTTAATTTAAATCGAATAAATATTCGAATAACATATCCACGAGTATAAAGTTACATTTAGAGTATTACCTGGAATAAATACCGTACCGTTCATAACCATACTCCTCCAGACTTGAGCAATACAAATAGGTACCAAAAATATCTCTTTCCCGCATTAAGCAGTGATATGGTTAGGTCTATCACAATATCGGCGACCGGTGAAGCGAAAACTAGAGTGAACCGTAGCCTAATTTAAAATACTGGCAGTCGTAGCTGATTGCGCACAGTGCAAGGGACTGCGTTGTGGGTAGGGAGAAGCAATGCGCGTGATCGCTGCAGGTACGTTTGCTGTGTAGGGACACGGGGGAGGGGATGTGGGAAAAGAAGGCCGTGCAGTTAGTGGCTTTAGAGGTTAAGCTCCCGACACGAGGACCGTAGCTGCCCGGAGCGCCCGCCGCCGCAGAGCGGGGAGGTGCGAGGAGAGGCGCATGCAGTTAGTGGAGAGGCAAGTTAAAGTCTGCGACAGACTCCGGCGAGCTCCGAGGACCGTTGCATTGCTCCGCCACCGCGCCAGAACAACATTCACTTACTCGTACTGTATGCGACATGGTTTCACATGGTTGCTTTGAATTCGCGAAATTCAGTAGCATACAAAACTGACTTAACACGTTAATAGTTTTTGTATGAGAATTACGATGAATTCATGTTTGATAAATTTAGCTAGGAAGTTCTAATACACACATATACATTCTACGAAAAAATATCATATAGATAATACAATACACAATACAGATATACAATAATGGGTAACTTTAGACATCAATTTAACGATTACATTATCTAAATATCGAATCCTTCAAAATCGGGCGTCTTTCTCTCGGCTACAATTTGGAATAATTTACAGTATAAACGATAGCTCTTAATACTAAGCATGAGATTAATCCCTATAATACAATAATCTATATCACGTCGCATTGAAGAAAACATTAACCGCAAATTGTAACACAGTTAAGTATAAATGCACAAGCACCCGATAATAAAGGGAAGGCATTTCGAAATTTGCGGTAAATCTTTTCCCAATTCTTAAATCATTTTATTTACAGTTCAAGACCGTGTCGCGCCTTAAAACGTACGACTAGAATTTACTAAATAATTATGAATGTGTGAATAATAGTGATGTCGCGGTGTTTAGAATGAAAATTATATATAAGTATTTTAAGAGGTAACTAGAAGTAAAATGTACACAGGAGAAAACAAGAATAAGTATACAAGGTCCATATCTTCGAACAGTCACGTAACAGAGCCCTTAGCCAAGATGCCCATCGCTAACTAGCGTTTCTATTCGTTTAGTTTTTAAACCAATTGCGTCACTGGTAGATCATGTGATACGAAGAGTCACGTGATCTACCAGTGACGCGATTGGTTTAAAAAGTGAACGAATAGAAACGCTAGTTAGCGATGGGCATCTTGGGTCGCGGGCGCGGCTAGGCGTCGGGCAGCACGGCGGCGCGCGGCACCAGCCCCGCGCGCGCGCCGCGGGAGCACAGCAGGTGCTGCTGGTCCACCTCCAGCACCAGCAGCAGGCGCTCGCCCTCGCTGAACGCCAGGTGCCCCGCGTCCGACGGCAGCCGGTGCCATAGGGTCCTCACGTATCTAGTGGAACAATGGAAGTCCTTTGTAACTTGAGTTACCGAGTTATTGTTGAAAGTGCACTGGTTATGCTTAAAAAGTTTAGATTTGGCTACAAATGCCATTTTCTACAACCCGAAAGAAAAATGCTCACCCTAGGCTTACAATTTGATTTGAATAAATATTTAGCAATATTTCTCAACCATGGCATTTAACGAGTCTTTAATTACCTTGGCGATGTTTTTTTTCAAACATAAGTATTATATTATGAAATATTCATGCTTAACATAATTTATTCGCAAGTGTATGACAGTTTGACGGGTGTCTTACAATTAGTTAGAGGGCACAGGGGCAATATAAGTACAATACAAAATTATTGTTATTGAACACAATAGGAAAATATCAATTACTCATTAGATATTGAGTCACCATGTAAAAAAAACAAACTCGAAATGTTGCTAGTTGAAATTGTTAGATAATTATGTAACCAACCAACCAACTGGTAAATCTGGTACTTCCCGCCGAAAAGTCTCGTAAACCTTTTCGACACGTCTCGAGATCAATTCGAGAACAAAAGAACGAGGCGGTAAGAAAATACCCACTCACATTCACGTTCCCGAGTGTTCTAGAGGCTTCTCGACGAGAATCTAAATAGGGTATATGAATTTTGGTGGTTCCCCTATGCTGGTAAAGTATATAAACTTACTAGTTCTGATAGAGCAGATCTCCCAAAGTTGATGGCTACACAATGCCGTGGAAATGTTGGTTTAGATCTGAACTTACTTGTGCTTCTGCGGCTGTGCGGAGGCGCGTGCGGCAGATGACGAGGCGGCGCGGCGCGGCGCGGCGGGCGGCGGCGCGCGCCCGTACGGCAGCGACGCGGGCCGCGGCGCGCCGCTCGGTGAGTGCTGGTCTACCCGCGACGTCCTGCAAGAGACCATTCATTACACGAGCTCTTCTAATTGTTCAAGCTGGGTGTTGAGTCTCTTAAACAATCCGCCCGTGTTCTTGTCGCCGGTGAATACTTGCGAGATTAAATTATCCCGCAGGCCGTAGTCAAAACGGAATCTTAAGTACCTACGTAATACGTACGATTTTGGCCGAGATGTTTTAACGACGAAACATGCAAAGTTGGAAGGTATAGTATTTTTGTTTTTGGTTGGCTGCATTGTTCTCTTGAAGAAGATGCGGCTAACCAAAAACAGAAATGATATACTTACTAGATACTAGGTTAGGTACCTAACCTAACACAAACAAGGGTTTGAAGCGCGCAGTCGATACGCGGCTTAACACATACTAACACGCGGGACAACATAAGCTCGCCCATTAATCATTCGTAAACGAATTGGTCACGGAGATGTTTCAGAGTCACTCGCCCTTAACCTGAATCGCAATAATAGTTGCAGTAAAACGGGGTAATTTGAAATGGCGGGGCTATTTGGTAACTCCTTGACCGACTGATTATTGTTAAATGTTTGAAACAAATCATGTGAATCCATTAAGTTTTCAATGTGCTTTCAATATACCCCAGTTCCTGTTAATGGAACTACTTGGTAGTTTTTTTAGCAAGCAATGTTTTTGACGAAATTTTTTTTTTTAAATATTTTATTTATTTATTGATTAAAAAAAAATGTCGTCAAAAACATTGCTTGCTAAAAAAACTACCAAGTAGCTCCTCTGACCCCAAATAGTTTACGGTAGGTACCTGTAAAGGTTAGCAAAAATGAGTTTCGAAATGAGGGCGCTGTTCGAAGTGTAAGTAAATGAAAATGAAAATCTTTATTCTGTAAGTTGGCCTGTAGGTATTTTCACATGTCTCAGTCTATCAGCGCTTCCGAAGAGGAGACCACTGTTGAGAAGAAGCGCCAAAAGCAACTCAACCTTTTTGAATAAACAACTGGGAACACGATAATTTTTGTACCCAAAATCTGCTGTTTAAAACGTCAGTAACCACATCAAACTCGTTTTTACTCAGCTGTACAAAACACATGCTGATAAAGTGTTTACGATCCTAATAATATCGTAGTGCGATGCGTGTTATTGCGACGGGCAAGAGGCCTTGCTCAGGCCAAGTAGGTAATCATGATTTACGATATGACGTGTTGAAAATTCTTGTATTTTCAGGATTAAGATTCTCAAAGGCGTTAAAGTGCGAGTCCCGCGTAGTAGTAATGTAAAAACAAAAAAGAAAATGATGCCAAACTTTATTAGCTACCAATAAAATGAGCTTCACGGCACGCTATTTTACGTTTCGAAAACATTGTAAAATATGAAGTTTCCATATTCTAAGAATGGATCGGAGTTTGAAGTGAATAGTAGTATCAGTTTTTATAAAATATTGAAAAGAATAATTTTAATGGAAACTGTATCCATAAATCTGGGGTCCTAGTGAAAGTCTTCTAAAATCTAGGTAAAAAGGGTATAAGTCTAGTGTACTCTGTATATGATTTATAGCCTTTTTTATAACGAGTAATAATGTCATTAAAACGGCATCATGAAGCAAAGTTTGATATTCTATAATTTATGTTCCCATTGCACTAAGTAGATGCGAAACGAATACTACGGCTAAACTTTTTTACAGTGGCTGGCAATTCTAATGCATGTCAGTCAATATTGTGTAAAAATTGAATAACGTTATATCGATTTATATCGATATATTATATCGGTTACGCGCTGACGTGACAAGAAATACACGACTAGCAAATACGTAGCTTTGTTATGTATATAATTTAAATATTTATTTGAGAACATTTCCTTTGTCCTTTTATAAGTAGGTACGAAAGTTGATATATTTTACTTAAAAGTTTAAACAGATTCATTATTTAATCAGAATCATCACTGTATAAAAATGTACTTAATAATAAAAAAAATACTCCACTGCTTTAAAAATATCAACTGAAAAGCTAAAAACAAGCCGTAAGAATAATGTAAAGAATATAACTTAAAAATGTTGGAAAAGGTATTGCAGGCGGGGGCTGAATTTTTTAAAGCAGTGGGGTGTTTTGATTTTTTAAATTAATTAATTTTTATTTCATAAGTAATTTTTTAGTTTTTATTAAAATGGTAGCACCAAACTGTTATATAATATATTTGGAATGGGCTATTTATTAGCTTTCATTTGATACCCATATTGTTATAATAAAAAAATACTTTTTTTTTATTCTACCTCCAATTATTTCACGGACGCCATATTGAAATATTATATACCCTTTGCCACTCCGATAGTTAAGACGAATCCAATGATACCTGTAATCTGATGATCCTTTTGTAATCCGTCCCATCATTTAGGCTACAGAGGGCGACAAAGAAATGGACATACATAAATACATACATACACACATGCATACGCTCGAAAAACATAACCCTCCTTTGGGCAGTCGGGTAAATATTTAGCGCTAATAAATACCTCACTAACTGCAGGCAATGATCCGCTGATTACATCGATTACTTTGTATAGTAAACAATGTTAGTACATTCAATTTACTGTAAGTTTGACCTAAATGAGTTTAGCACCTAATTATGAGATTGGACATTGACATAACCTTAGAGCAACTTACAAAATGTTTGGTCCTTCGAGCCGGATAAAGAAACCGTACAGACGTAAAATGCAGCACAGTGATTCATGACGAAATATTCATGCTACTTAAGTATTAAGGATTGTTAGCAACATTTTAGAAGCGTTACTATGTTAGTACTGTTAAATTCAATCCAAGTATCGCAGTACGTACGGAGTCGGTTTCCTAGCCACTGGCTTGCAAATAACGGGTTCCTTGGGTCTGCTGGCGATGACCTTCTTCACAGCCTCGGGGAAAGTTCTGGAGATGTGCATCCCAAAAAGCGCATATATAACAAATAAAAGAATTCTACCACCATTTTGATGTCAAAGAAAATAAATGTACAGAAATAAGGACTTATGTACAAAAAAATATAATGAGCTGTGCAGAAAGCTTAAAATATACTGAGCTGTGCAGAAAGTTTTAACTACCTTCTAGAAAAAAGTACGAAGTAGAAAAACCACCACCATCTTTTATTGTGCTACCAACATGAAACAATTTTTGCGTCTCGATATACCTACCTACCGTAGGATCTCCACATATTCAATGAACGCTGGCGATTACGAACAACGTATTTTTAATGCAACAGGGTATTGATACTCGTTCAAGTATGACAGTCGAGGTCAGGTCACAAATATCTACATCTAAATATAATTTTTTCGTGTTTTTATTTCGCGTCTTGGGATATTAATGTATGTATATTCATGCGTTCCTCACTGCGTTCGTCTGTAGGGACCTAATCTGTGTACGTACATATGTATGTACGTACGTACATACAGAGTAGGTGGGATGTCCCATACCACTAATCTTAGTT
Organism: Tortrix viridana; assembly: GCA_963241965.1. Taxonomy (NCBI): domain Eukaryota; kingdom Metazoa; phylum Arthropoda; class Insecta; order Lepidoptera; family Tortricidae; genus Tortrix; species Tortrix viridana. The sequence goes on from OY725181.1 coordinate 5,501,507, forward strand.
TATGATCAATTCTGATGCTGATCACCATTGTTTAGACATTCCTTGAAGAAGGTTTAGAATTACATTGATATTTCACCCGAACGAAGCGGGCCACCGGGCCCGAAACTAGCCACTCAGTTAAAATTATGCAATCATGAACTCAATCGTACTGTACCCCGGTCTTACTTGTCTAATACGACACTTACAATAGCCAATCAGAATTGAATATGTGAAGTAGCCTTAAACAAACACCAAGTTATTGTATAGTTTACCTGTGAGCAGCTTGCGGCCGTTTTGCGCCCGCGGCGGGGCGCGCCGCCGGGGTCCTCGGCGCCCCCGTGGGGGACGAACCTTTGCGCACTGGCACTGGGATACCCCTGGGAATGACACGTTATGGTCAACTGCGTGATACGACTTTACAACAATATCGGTAAAAATTGTATTATTGATAGGAAACTTTAATTTTAATATGGAAAGTCGGTAACAGCTAACATGGTGCGTCGTGGTGCATTCTTCAGTGGAGTCATTGCAAAGGCCTTACGAAACGCGTCATACTCATGAACGGGTGCTGTTTGTGGGGTCCGGTCTGTTCACGTCTGCAAGGACTTGTTCAGTTAATTATTCCAGTTATGGCTTTTGACGAAGAGACCTCGTCGTGTTGTTCTCCTAGTCATTACATTTAGTGTAATGTATTTGACCTTACATTTGTAATGTTTTTATTTGTGCTAGTTCTAATAATTAATATTTGTTACTTTATCTTGTAATATAACTTACTTTTAAGTATTATTGTATTTTATATTTGAAAAAATGACCTTCTGCTGGAGTTTCTTGCGGCGCTTCTTCTCCGCAATGATGGTCTTGTCCGAAGCGCTGGTAGATTCACTCTATATTACTGACGTGTAAAAGAGCCCGTATGTGGCCAATTTACTGAATAAATATTTTGACTTTAAACTTTACTGAGAGGGTTCTACGGATCACTTTTTGTGAGCTGATCTATGCTATTAAACCTAGGGTAATAGTAATAAGGGAGTTACCGATGCGTCTGCTTGGCGGGCGAGGGCAGCGCGGGCGCCTGCGGCCGGACGGGCGAGGACACGGGCCGCGGGATCTTGGAGCCGCGCGCCGCCGCCGGGGACGTCTCGCCTGGACCAGAAAATACCACGTTACACTACTATGCGCTCTTAAAACAAGCTTCAGGTTCGTACTTTTATTTAATTCGTCCTCATGCGCTCGTATGTTAGTCTAACCAAATTTACCCGAACTGCTATTCGAAATCATTACTCTTGGTGTAAGTCTTGGGGGAAAACACACAAAAAATAAAGACAAACAATAACAAATAGCGTAAAGAGTGTTTGTTCCTTATGTATGGTGAGATCTCAATAAAATGTATATTTTATTAAATTAGTTGAGAATAGCTTCTAATCCTGTTAAAACATATTTCTCGGATTTTGTAAGTCATAGGTATCCTATCCCATTATTAAGGTTTAAGACATTTATTCCTCATAAGAATTAACATTCACTTAACATGAGAAAAAATATCGGAGTAAGTATATAACATGCAAGAAAATATTTAAAGGTATTTACAAAGGTCTTTTGATTCACAGATTAGTATTTCGAGGGTAAGTTTCAATTTGGCAGTTCGACCGCCAACTCAGTAAGTTTAAGTGCGCGTATGCAGCGTCCACATAACTTGTTTACGATAACATTGTATTCGTTCGCAAAACACGGATCGAGCGCATCTGGATGTGTCATAGTATATTGAGCGTATATGAAGATTATTGAGTATGTTTATAAGTTGTCTTATGTTTTGCGTATTTATTTTTGTTTTGTGTGTGTTAATGTTAGTCATTATAATTACATTGTTATTATTGTAGTATATATAGTATTAATATATTATTAAGACGTGCGAATATACTTGATTAATTAGTGCATTTGTAAAAATGTATATTATATTATTAAAATATTCTTTTTTTTTTTTTTTTTTATGATAGGTATTGTATTGCATAAATCCATATTTTTAATTGTAAACCTATTTTTATCTTTATTTACAAAATAAATGAATAATTTAAGTTTAATTTATCATTATTTATGTACATCTATATGTGATTATTAGTAATGTGAAACTTTAGCAACTTTTTGAATAAATAGGTAGATTTTGCCTCTTTTACGTCTCTGGGTAGTTTATTGTATAATTTTGCGCCTTCATGCATTATTGTTCTTTTACCGTAATTTGTCCTCGCTGTATATAAGATTATTCCACTTTGCCTGAGTCTAAGTCTCTGAATTTGTTGTTTCCCAATATCAGCAATGTCATGATAGTGGATCGTTTCTCCGTCATGGTTGCTGTCATGGATAACAACTTATTCCATTCTTATGAAATTAAAAAATCCAGTTATCTAGCTCATAATGATTAATACCTGAAGGCGAACCAGGGCTGTCTGCGTTGCTCAGCAGTTCCCACTTCAGCTGCAGCCGCCGGAACCTGCCACCAGAGTTGCCGCTGCCGCCACCTGTGTTAGCGCTATTGCAGCTGCCGGCGGACCCAGGCCGCCACTCCTCGCCGCTGCACTCCAGCTGAGGAACAACGGCTAATAAGTCTCCGATATCACCAAAATAACAGTGAATCCTGACTTCTGTAATGCGGTGACAATAACTAACTTCCTTAGAGCGGACTGTTGCGAGACGGTCTTCTTTCTTTAATTTGGTCTAGGTCTGAACACTCTTGGAAAATTAAAGTCAGCTAAACTGGCAGAAATTGATTTGTTGTTTGGAGCACTGGCTGGATGATTGGTATCAAAGCCAAAATAGAATACTTTACATTAATATAGATTCTGTAATTATGTACACGATGTAATAGTGTTGAATATGCAAGTACTACTCTACCAGTAGGTACATTTGGTATTTTGCGTAAAGGCTATCGTGCTTTCTAAGACCTGCTGTTATTTTTACTACTTACCTTTCATTCAAATCATTCTAACAAAACAAAATTCTACAGAAACAAAATTTCAACCCTTTATTGGAAATTTTGGTGCACGCAAACATTTTTACTGAGTAGTGGAACGTAGAAATGCATTTCAATTCGCCAGGAACTTGATAATATGATAACCTTAGGGTTATTGCAAAAGTCGTTGATATTTTACGACATAAATACTTGTATTGAGTTCATTATCTTTGCGACCGAGCTATTTTTACATGTCTGGGTCGATGAACCGTGGTGTGAGAAGGAGCAGTATCCAGGTGGAATCGATGACAGGTACATTAAACTTAATAGTTATTTATGCTCAATAATGCATTGAACTTTGTAATTTATCCTACGTATTCTTTGTTTGTTTCTAAACAATACTAAATATTTACTACTGGTATGTGGATTATCGATTAATTTTACAAGAATAAAACACTGGTAAATTAATTATTTAGTAATAGTGAACAAAAATAAGGTCACACAAATAATAATGATGCAAAACAATAAAAATAACATAAGAACTTATAAAAATATATTATGAATGGCATTTGCAATTGGTTAATAAGCGGAAAGCATCCCAGTATAATAAAAATAACCTGAAATTGTATAAAAACAAAACACGAACTACGAACGAAGCACAATGAAGTGACAAGCCCCGCCGTTACCTTCGAGTCAACGCTGGGGATTTTGGCGGGTTTGTTGTTTTCTAGACTGTCGGTGTAATCGTCGCTGTCGTCGAACACCAGCCGGTCGAAGGCTTGCATCAGCTTAGAACCAAGTTGAACTCCAGACCAACGACGGTTGTTCTCTAACTCTATTCTGCTGTTGTTGGGACAGAGGTCATGTCCAATTGGGGAAGGGTTAACGCAAGAGCGTGGTCTGTTCTTTTCAACAGCAGTTTTAACATTAGCAGAGTCGTTAAGGAGATCCGGGGTGGAAGGCTCCTTGTGTCTTGGTTCCTTGTGGCGCAGAATGACGCTGGCCTGGTCATCGCTAGACAGCCCGCTGGACTGCATGGAGCGCACTAGTTTCAGCAAGTTCCGCTGGTTCAGTGTTAGTGGTGGAGTGTTAATTGAAGTAGGCTGTTAAACACCAAAGACTTTTAGCGTCATGCATCATGCCAACGGCGAGTGAACGACCTTCGTCGGTCGAAATACGTGATCGTTAAGCCTTATTTGCATTTTATGAAAGCTGTGCACGAAAGTAAATGCCAGAAGTTATCCGTTCACAGATAGAAGTGTATGTACGTGAGTCGTAAGCACATGCAATAAACAATAAAATGCAAATAAAGCGACGTCTGGCTCTGCGGCGAGTTTGTTAGGAAAGGGTGCTTCACGAACGATATTCCGGATCTGTACATGTACTTACATGAATTTGATATCTCAAGTTTAGTATAAACCTAGAATTGTATAGACAGTCTAGCCTCCATTAAGAAACGCGAATTTCTACCACTTTAGTTTGGAATGATTGAGTAAAATTTTACTATCGATTCCTTCAAAACTTTCATAGAAATCATCAAATCTTTAAAAGTGTAAAACTTGATAGAAAGTTGTGAGCTGGCAGTAAGCCCTCCAATCTTCGACGATACACGGGTAGGTACACGATCCCATTTAAACATAGTATTTTTTGCTTACCCGACTAGCAGCTCTCATGTCGCTCTCGATCTTCTTAAAGCTTCTGTGAAGTTCGCGCATCTCGAACATAAGGTCGAGGGAGAAAGGAAGGAGACGTAGTGGTTCCAGCGCAGCCAGCAGGGAGTCGAGGAGCGCGCGACAGCGGGGGTGGCGGGCGCCGGCCAGGGCAAGCGCGTCTTCTGAGTAGTGCTTGGCTAGCACGGACTCTCTTGTTCGGACGTATGATACCCAGGCGTCCACGGATTGTGCGCTGCAAAATAATGCTCATTAGTAAGTTCCCCTTATATTAGGTAAAATTGCAATAAGATAACCCCTTTAGTAGATAAATTTGAAGAGATTGTGGATTTTTGTCAAAAATTGGGTAAAATATTTTAACTTACTTTAGAAGACCCAAAATGAACGCGTTGAATTTGACCAAGCCTTCAGTCACGGCATCTTCGCTGTTGATCCTCAATACTAATTCGTTTAAGGACTTCGCTATTGGTCCTACAATTGAAATTGAAAAATGAGTAATTTGACAAAACGTTTTTTCTCATAATTTAAAAGAACTGTATGACAGAATCCGTTACCTTGTCTAGCAGTAGCCTCAACCATTTGCCAAACGGAGTTGTTCACGGCCCCGAATGAAGTTTCAATGTTTTCCTTGAGTCCGTCCCTGAATATGGCGTATAAGGCGGGACACAGTGCGTTTAGAGCAATTTTCGCACACGCTGGGGACTGTTTTGAATCGCCCAGGATTGCAAGTTCCGCTTGGTCGGTCGCCGAGGAGAAGTGTTGGATTATCATCTCTACAGCATCCGTCACATTCGAGACCAAAGCTAAATATATTTAAAAAAAACATATACATATATTGTTTGTCATAGATCTCAAAAAGTAACCTCCAATCAGAAAAAAAACACATAAAGTATGTTTAGATAAAAGTAGTTTAGGCACATTACCTCTTTTTTGTGACACATCAATCAAATCGTATTTTCCTCTGCTATCATGGTGTACTGGACTGCCAAATTCATCGGGGCTTATTTCAGCCTCTTCACAGATTGGGATCTCCGCTAAATTTTTGCCCTGAAATAAACCCAAAGACTTTGATAATGAAATTTTTTTTCGAATAAAACTTCCACACGTGAAATGAATTAGTGAACGAAATAAACAGCCGATAAAATTAGCTCATCATTAAGTGCAGAATAACACGATAAGCGGAATAGATCACATAATAGAACTAAAATATGTAAATAATAAGTACATGACTTGCAAAGAGCAAAGAAACAGAAAAGAACACAAAGGTACTCACAGAAATCAATAGGCAATGATGTCGATTAACTACTTATGAGAAAAATGATACCTGATATAATCTCTGTGAAAGTACAGCGGAAATATTAGGTGAGTTAGGCGGTGTAGTGAGACTTGCTACCTTCAGCTCTTCCATAGCCTTCACTTGGGTTGGCTGACTTTCCGTTTTCGCCTCAGACTTCTGAGCAAAGCTAACGGATTTTTTGCTATTACAGCTACTACCGCTAGATTCTGTGGACCTTTGATTTTCTTCCTGAGAACGTTTCATTTGTAGAAACTTGGTGACTTGATTTCTTACCTTTTGTACTTGATTCTGGTCCCATTCATCCATATTTTGACAATTGAAACCGCTTAGCTTCAAAAATTCTTCTAACTGTTGTAAGTCAGCGCTGCTAATGAGAGCGCCAGGAGGAGGGAACTCGGTGTATTCAGTTTTCTTTGTTCTTGGTTTGGGCATAGGAGGGGTATGTGGCCTGTGATATCTAATTTCGTTAGATATACCCGATTCGAGACTACTTTCCGTACCGACACCTTCGTCGTGGAAAAATTCATTGTAGTCTGCATCTTTTTCAGCCGCATCAAGAAACTGTTGCGACAGCCTTTTGGCTGCTAAATCATTGTTTTTCCTATGTTCAGTTGTTTGATTCTGTAAATAATAAGGCTCTTGCAGCGATCTCCTCTTTGTTTTGTGTTCAGTTGCAGCTGTCATGCATACTATAGGATCTTGCAAAATTTCGTCCATTTCGAACATACTGTAACGTTTCGTCTGTGGGCTCGATTTGCGTGTTTTATCCATTGATTTACGCAATATGCTCTTAGGTAGGGGTGGTCTAGGGGGAGCGAGTTCACCTTGTTTTATGTAGCGGGCTTGTTCGGCCACGGAGAGTGAACGTTTTGGTACGACCGGGTTGACTCGTTGACCGTCATTGTTGCTAGCGTCCGAGCTCGTGGCACTGTCGTACCTATATACGAAGAGTGGGTTGAAGTTCCCGGCGGGCGCGGGGCTGTTTTGAGCCGAGGAGTCAGTGAGCATGGTCGAGGAGCCACGGTAGCCTGACGAGGGCTGCGTGGCCGTGCTCGAACTGGAAGATACGGTAGTGTTGTGTCCCGCTAAGTTGTTGTATTCACAACTCGTCGGCCTGTTTTTACCCCGCACTGACGGCGAAGCGTTACAGTACTTTGAACCACACTCTTTCTCTTTAACATTATGCATCAATTCGGGCAACTCTGATAACATCTGTTTACACTCTGTGGGTAGCAAAAAGTTTAGTGAATCCCAATCTTTAATATGCCCCAGCCCTTTCTTTTTTAACATCTCCACGTCATTGCAAGAAAAGGGTCGTTTACCTTTTACGTTCAGTCTATTCCTCTTGACTTCGCTTGACTTTGGTGATATGTTTACTTTGACAGGATTCAAATATATGTTTGGCCTGCCATTTAGGAAACTAATATCAGGTAGCGTATAACTAGGGTATAATATGAATACAGGTTTTTCACAATCTCCTTCTTTAAGCTTCTCAAGGAACGAAGGTTCAACCACCTTAAATAGTTCACGTTCATGGGTAATAGTAGACATTTGTAAACTAGATGTCTGTATACTCTTATCTACAGTAGCCGGCTCAAGGTGAGTAGAAGTAGCTTTGTTATCGTATGGATCTCTTTGTAGTATTTTGTTCATCTTAGTTATTTGAGTTCCATCGGACTCGGAACAGCTTGATATACTAACACTAGTGTTTGATGACTGAGACGAATATGACTTTCTATTACTTCTCAACTTCGAAGGACTATTCATCATATTGACATTCGTTCTCCTAGAATGGCGCTTATTAACGGTAGCATACAGATTAGATTCACTGTCACTTAGTTTCACACCTTCAACAGTTTCTTCCTCCTCTATTAATACTTCGTCATAAACTCTATTATGGTATGGGTTAGAAGGTGGAATTTCATCGTAAACTAATGAACTTTCTTCCGCCACATCATTAGGTAATTCCATTTGGGAACGAACTGATGTTTTGGAGTCATCTCTTTGTTCTCCCATCGAATCTCCACTTTCGCCACCTGAGCTAGACGGCCAGCATTCCGACCTGTCTATTTGATCCGTCCCAACCACATCATTGCTTTTTTGTTTCATAAACAATTTCACCAGATTAAAGGACTGCTTTGGTTGACTCTTGTCCGATGAGGAGGGGTTTTCGGTTGATGAGGTGCTCATTGGTTCCGAGTGCTGGCTTCCGTGCGTTGAACGATGTTGCGAGACGTCGTACACTTTCATGCATGTGCCGCTTAGTCTTTGATTGGTGGTGAAAGAGTCAACCTGTAAACATGACATAACAGGTTTATAAGATTAGATGGCAAACAAGACCAAAATCACATCATTATCACAATAAATTCAGATTTGTTCGTACCGTTGAGTTGCTGAGAGCTGCTGAATTAATGGAACTGCTCATTAGCTTTCTTCTGTAAAGATTTGGCAAACTTTGGCTTTTGATTACTGAGTTGGTCATTTCGCTTGTTGCATCAGTCGATTCGCGCGAGTCTTCATTATTGTTTCCAGAAGGATGCCTGGGATTTATTTAAATTAAGTTAGCAAATTTAACACGTCTGGATTATTCTTGATCTTAATTATGAAGTCTACCTAAATCTTTTGCTTACCTTCTTAATGAAGATTGGTTGGTCTGTTTCTTTAGCTTACACCAAGTAGTTAATCCTAAATCACTCCTAGCCATAGACGTCGTTAGCTTATTAGTTAATTTCTTACATCTCTCTAATAATTCTAAATTCCTGCGTGTTTTTTCATCTAACGTTGCATTATCTTCTTGCTTCTCCGATTTGTCTGAAAATAGAAAATCAACAGCTTACTTAAAACGAATGATTAGCGCTATGAATCACTATTAGACAGTATCATGAGTTAGGTAAACAATTATGTCATTATCTAAACTTCCGAGGAATGTTTAATACCTAGATGTGTGCTACTTAGACTTTGTAGTAACCTACCAATTGGCAATTTTATGCAGGTATATATGTACTTATACATATATAAATTAATTAATTGTTCTTGAGTTTTCCGCAATGAATTAGAGAAAAAAAATGCATTAGTTTTCAAACGAACATTACAAGTGCGCAATACGAGTAGGTACAAGTATTTGCTCTACCAAGTAAGCCTAGTCCTCTTAGACCTGAACCAAAGCAAAGCATATCTTAAACGCAACAGGTATACGTATTCAACCTTTAGTTTTGGGAGTTATAACATCTAAGTAGTTACAAAATTATTGTTTAAGGGCTTACCATGTTTTTGATTGACGGCAAGTTCAGCGCACTCACTGTCCTCAGAGTAAATGGTGAGGCTGCCTTCAAAGGCGATGGTGTAGTTGTCCTTGTTGGCCTGGCAGGTGAGGATGAGGTCCTGCTCCGCTGGCAGCTCGCAGTCCAGGCTGTCCACGCTGAAGTGCACCCCGTGGGGCTCCTTAACCGGGGAAAACAGCAGCTCGGACTTGCAGATTGACATCGTGTTGATGGAACCGACGGACTCTTCGCCCTGTGTGCACAAGTTACAATTAGAATATCATTAAAACTGGCTATAGCAATATGAATAGCCCTTTACTGATGTCTAGCCTATTATATTTACAAAATAATGTTTTTGAATTTTTTGGTGAATAATTTACGAACTGGATTCCAATAAGAATCTGCGTTAGGAATTTACATAGGTACTTACACATGTTTCTTAAAACATTGTTTCTGAGAAATCTTGTGTTTTGGTTAAAGTGTTTATTAAAACACGTGATTCTTAAAATGGTTCTTAGCTAAAAATATGAACCAGGATTGAATGGTTCACGGTTAAAATATTACATTTAACCTAAAGGTAATAAATAATGTTTAAAATTATTTTGAAAATATCTAACTCTTACCGCCTGTATCACAATCGTCAAGTAAAGCATATCTGTCAAATAAGTTATGCCCTTTCCCTTTCTTACACTTGAAAATAGACAAAGAGAGGGCTATCTTTATGTGACAGATAAATTTACTTGTCGATTGTGAAATAGGCCCTTAATATATTAACTAATAAAATAATCTACAGAGTACGACCAAAGACCGTTCTAGAAATTCTTCTCGGAAGCTTTCGACATATGAACGGCGTTAGCTAGAACATAAACATTTACGTTGCACGAGTAATTTTGGATGCGGATGCAACTGCCGTCTAAAATAGTACAAGCTGTAACTTTTACTTTACGACCGTAGCTGTTATTTATCAATTATCTATATGGACTGTTTGTCTTGTCTTCTGATTAATTAAATCAGGTAATTGCGACATACCTACATTTCAATCTTGATTACATCTTTAATTTATTTTGTGTAGCAACTGCGCTATCTGCTGGAGACCTACGCCCATTGAAATGATTTATTTCAGCAGTAAATAGGTCATTCTTTGATTAAAATGCTCGATGATATGATATCATGCATTTCATGAAATTCGATGAGTAGGTTATTACATACATAAAATTCTCTAACGATTACATAGATATGATATCTAAAATATCGATATTTACATCGGCCATTCTGCCAATATAAGTGGTTTAAATATCAATTGCCTGCTGTTATAAACCCCGGTTGAATGCAGAGCATTCAGCTGCAGGACATGACAAACAACATGGCGTCGGCGGGCGCTTTATCATCAATTTAATTCCTTTTCCTGCTACAAATGAGGTCACAAACCAAACAAAGACTCATCTAAGTAGGTACTACCATATTGCTACATTTTGTTATCAATGTTATTAGTACTATTGACTGTCTAATTAGGAATTTTACATTTTGAGGGTAGTTAAACAAAATTAAATAGGTAGCTAACGACGCATGTAAATAAAAAAAAGTAAACAAAACCATTAACAATGATGTTGGTGGCTGGTGGTTGGTGGTTGGTGATATGATGAAGATACTAAAGGTAATATATCAAAAGCTTTCTAATAATAAGAGTGCAATAATAAAGTGTTATTGGGTTCGTACCCAATAACAGGTATTGCAGAGTGTTAATTGGATAATATCGTTATAGTAAAGGGTTGACATATAGTAATTGACAGATTATCTTTTTTTTCTTTAAAAATATAACTATGCTAGGCTATCATAAATAAATAAATATCAGGGAACATCTCACACAAATTGACCTAGTCCCAAACTAAGCTCTAGGCTTGTACTATGGGTACTATGCAACGATATGCATACTTATACTTATAGAGAAATATATACTTAAATATATAGAAAACATCCATGACTATATCCACAAATATTTGCCCATACCGGGATTTGAACCCGGGACCGCTAGCTTCGTAGGCGTAATAATTATTATATCAAGCTCAAAGAAAAAGAAAACCGTTTTTATGACTCACAGAGTAATAATATCCGTTGTAGGATTCCCAGTCATACTCCGTCACACCCATTTTGAAATAAATGCTGTAACTGTCCAGCACGTGACCACAGAATAGTCTCAAATGTCACAATTATTTTTCACAATCACTAAAACTTCAGAAAATCCAGTGTTTATGTCACACACACACAGGTGTCAGCTAGGCCGGCCCGCGTGCCCGGGTCAAACTTGGTTGCAGAGTTGCATGTAGTTGGCTTCATCGCAAGGAAGTACAGAGTACAACGGTGCCCAGGGCGCGACTGGGGCAGCGGGAACACACATTTTAATATTAGCCACCGACTGCGCTTCTCAAACTTTACACTTTTTAATTCACTAACGTGTTATCAGAGCAGAGCTTCGTACGCGACTGTTAATAAAGTACATCACGCTTTCTGATACAGAGTGCGATGCATGCATCATTAGCGTTGATGTTTTATTAGGGTCTAATTAGCACGTTCTGTTTGGTAAAAATTTCAAGGCTTTTAGGTCCATCGTGAATAACAGCTTTTGTGTGCCGGTTAGAGCCCTTGTGAAATGTTGTTAGCGACGCCGTATTACGGTGTGCATTATTGACTAGCCGACAGTTTGAGCATAGCTGGCCTATAGGATAGACTTCATTGGTAACTCACACATGGCGGCAGTATGGCACGACCACACAGAAGGACAATTAAATATAGCTCTCGCACACATGCAGGGGGAAACCGACCGTACGAAGGGGGAATAACGAGCTTAGTTGGATTCAGTGTGAACAGTTACGCACACATTGGCAGTGGTCCTATTTTGTCTCAGCCTTATTCAGCGCCCATGATAGTGATGTGTATGGGTTTAGGAAGACCTTGTGTGTCGTGGGCCGTGGATGCGTTACTACTGGCGTCCCGTGGGACCGATGTACAGTAAGACGCGGTCATTGCGGATGCTAGTCAGCGCCACTTGGCGCTGAAGACTTTCGACCGCGTGTGTGTGGGTGTGCTCCTGGGACGCCACTTACAGTTAATTGAGATCGCGGTTGCGTGACAATTTCATTATTACTTTACTTTCTGTATAGTCGAGTATTTGAACTTTAACGGGCTCTTGATACGGATTATTTAATAAATATAATAATCTAAGCAATATTTGCACAAATAGCATGATTTTTCAGTTTACTAAGGATACTATTACAATGATAGGTGCACTGTGCTTGCTGAAATGGGAATACAAACGGGTATAGTAGGTATTTCATATTTTTGTACAAAGATAATCCCTTCCCTACTTGAGGATGCTATTACTTTTAGGGCTTGGTCTTGGATAAGTAGTTACAGAGATACAGGTTGTAGAAAGTATCACATAAATATGTTCTATGTAAGTCTCCAAATTGTTAGGAAGATGCCATGTAAGCTTTCTGTATTAAGCATAAACTTAATATTTGTAAAACTGAGAAAGATAAATATAATAGTTTAGCAGAGAAAAAATAACAACGGATTTGAAAAAAAAAAAAAAAAAATCAATACCGGTAATAACTAAAAAGTTTAAACGTTTTAAAATGTCAACCTTGATTTTTCTCTAGCAAGACCGGAGTTTCTAAATAAAAAGTCTAAATTTAAAGATTACAGCTTCGAATTCCCATTTTATCATCCTAAACACTGTCAACGCTAGCCATTGACCTCCCCCGGTTATTACTAACTCCTGCTACTCCGTCCGCGTAGAAGTCATTTATCGCTGCTCCCTCGAGAACTGACAAATTTTTCGGAATAAAAAGTAGCCTATGTACAGTCAGCTGCAGAGAAAAGTAACCCCCCTTGCATACAATTTACTTAGCAGAGGGGGTTACTTTTCTCTGCAGCTGACTGTACTATTCCAGACTATAATCTATCTCTGTGCCTTTCATACAGATCCGTTCAGCCGTTCTGAGTAACAAACATCCATCCAAACTTTCACATTTACAATATTAGTAAGATTAATAGGTTACTATCGTATCTCGCGACCCTCACATGATCTTTGGTCACTTTGTCGGGGAGCAATCCGTAAAATTCCGTTTACATTCAACTCAATTTTTGCTTTATAATTGTATCTGTAACTCTGGGGCCACACTAACGGGAAACGCCGTTAAAAATCAACGTCCATCGCCTTATGCTGGGGCCACACTAACGGGAGACGCCGATAAAAATCAACGTCAATCGCCTTATGCTGCTACACATAAGGACTATCGTCGTGATAATTAACGGCGTTTCCCCGTTAGTGTGGCCCCAGGGTTACGAGTAGTATGCATAAGGCGATAGACGTTGATTTTTATCGGTGTTTCCCGTTAGTGTCGCCCCAGCATTATGATTTGAAGACGAGAAAGGCGCCGACGTTTTGTCGTCGTCCTGTAGAGGCAGTTTCACGAGCAATTTATTCAACCTTCTGTTTTTGTGGCGGTGCACTAAAACCGGATAAAGATTTTTTGTCCATTTAACAATCAAGCAACTTTGCGTATTTTATACCTACTATTATTCCATCTATTTATCTACTGCCGTAAAAGAAGTACCTAAGTGAAGCGTAAATTAAAAGGGAGGAGAGAAAGGCGAAGCTGTGACCATTTTTTACCCGACTACGGCCAATCCAAAAGGAAGGGTAATGATTTTAGCAGTCATGTATGTTTGTATTTACGGATATTCCACTTTTGCGCCTAAACTACATATCCGATTTTGGTAAATGAGGTGTCAATCGATTCGGAGTTGTGGTCTGGGTGACATATGGTACATTTTATTCGAACAAAATCAATATGTCGGAAGTTACATACAAACAAGCGGGGGTCTCTGAAATTTTTTTTGCTGTCGTATCGAGTGGGATGTTAAATGAAAGAGGAGAAAAATCTGATTTCATAAATATAAACATAGTACCTATAATATTAAAATAACCCATGCGACAAAAACACAATTTTACTATATTTTAGCGTTTATGAATACTACTAGCGCCATCTATCGGCAATTCTGAATATAAATCGTGTAAAAGGAACAAAATCATCACCCCACCACTTGTTTAGATTTGCTGTTTCTTAAACATTTACATTAATTTAGAATGTCACGTATTATTATTAACTCCTGTGGAAGTGGCTTTATTCTGAATCAGATAGAAGATAGGACATGGTAATAAACAGTATAAAACATTAAAAAGGTCCATACTTGTTTCATTATTTTTTTGTAGTCGGGTTTTCGTTTTTTTATTTTATTTTTTTATACTTCAGCTGTCAAAAAAAGTATTAGTGTACCACAATTGAAACCTGTCGCTATGATTGACTACACCACTCAATCTTAAGTAGTGTGGCGTTTAATACATCTCATTGCGACAGGGCCTTACGGCGGTAGGTACGTACATTAATACATTTTGTTAGCTGTACGTTGCGGTTGTAAATATATGCCGTGGTGTTAATGCGGACTCGTACCTAAAGCTATTTCGTTGAATATTTAAAAAACTACACAATTATTTGGTCGGTTCAAATCGCTTAAATTGGCGCAATTTGTTTCTACAGCGACATCTATGACATCACTATGAAACGTCTTAGTCTTATTGTTAGTAAACTCTAACTAACGTAACGTTGCATCTCTACACTACTAGATGGCGCTACTCATAACACTTGCGCTTGCGAAGATTTTTTATGCCGTTTTTAGATAACAATGGCTATTAAATTATTGCTATGGCTAATCAGGGAAAAATTAAATGTACAAAATGTGCACAACATTTAGTAAAGTGACAATGAAATGCTTTAAGCGCAGTAATGTGTAAACGAATAGAAAGGAATGACTGATGAACCATCGAGTGCAAGGCGTGGCGAACCTGAAAGCTACTGTTGGCACTGAGAGAGCTGTCGAATCGGAACTTTTCCATGAGAGAGCTCGAGATGCTCGCAAACATCTCGCCTCGGGGGTTACTCTGCAATACACCATGAAATGAACGTCAATGCCCAGAAATTATGAGTTAAAAACTGAAAAATAAACATACATAAAAAAGGGAATGTATATATAATAATAATATGAGAAAACGTATAATAAATCATGTATGTATAAACAAACATGGTTAAAATAATGTTATAAAAGTTGAATCTGAATCAAGATTTTTTGTTATTAAAGCTGACCTTGATCGCCGTATCAAGATTCCCGCAGTCAAATAACCGGCAGACTTGGTTAATAAGTAAAATAAGTACCTAAACTTCGTGCTGCAGCGAAGTTTTCGCAAGTCTTACCAACACTTCATAATGTGTTACTGCGGTGTCATATCCTTTATGACATTTTCCTTTTAAAGCCACAACGTGACACACCCAAGGGGTATCATTTAATTGCCCACATTTTGTAAAAAAAGCCGGTCAAGTGCAAATCGGACTCAAGCACCGAGGGTTTTGCACAAACTTGTAGGTATGTAAATAGTTCGTAAATAACTTTTAATTGTGTTGACTTAGAAGTTCGATTTTTTCACAGCTCTAAGGTATTGCAGACTTGAGTAATTTGATATGAGTTTCAATTTGATACCTCCACGCGTTCCTGAGAAAAAGGGTCTTGACAGACAAACAGACAGACAGACGGACAACGAAGTTATCCTATAAGGGTTCCTTTTTCCTTTTGAGTCACAGTATATTCATACAAGAATCTCGGCATTCTAGAATATTATATATGTATAGGTTTTCGACTTTAACTTCAAACGTTTTTCGCAACAGCAACGAACAAATTGTTTGTTCTGTTGATACAAATTTATGTGTTTGATCACATATCATATGCCGAGATTTTTGTATGAATACTCGTACTGACCGTCAGATTAACGACACTCATATACCTAATATTGATTTATTAATGACTTTACTCACGTCATGCGTTCGATCATCGTTTATGGTGTCATGTGGGAGGTTGGCTGTCATGAGCAGGGCGTGGATGTCTTCAGTCTTGAAGCTTTCCATGTCGGCTTCGGCGAGGTTCGCATCGAGGTCGCGCGCGATGTCGTTGTACCGAGAGGTGAACTCAAGGCGAGCCGCGAGGTCGCTTATGCCCTTGTAGGAAGCCGATACGGAGGACAGCACCGAGGTGTGATGACAGGAGCTGTCGCGGAATATCGGGCTGGAAACATAATATGCCGGTTTAAAAGTAGATATTTGATCTTGTTTTTGTTGGGCGCCGTGAGAATCGCTGGTGGGAAGGAATAATGTTGTTCGATTTGGCAATGAGAATGATAGGTATTGTTACTGTTACCTAAGTCAAAGTCTCAGTGTGTGAGCATAGACAATAGTTATTTCGAAGTCTGACAACGTGATGATTCTTCAATTATTGCGACTATTGTCAGCCTTTTAGAGAGATAATTGTAATGCACTTGGAGATGTGGCAATAACAGAGAGCTCAAGTTAAAACGAGACATAATGCTAAGATTTTATGTTTTTAATTAATTGATTCCACATGGATTGATAATAAAATTAAATCAACAACTATATTTCCGTTAGCACCAAAAAGAGTACGAGAAATAAGGACAGATATAATAATCGCTCGCTATCGCAATATAACTCAGTAACGGTCAGTTTGTATACATTTTTTATCTCGTCTCATTGGCCGTACTACAACTAAATACAACTCTTGATCCCGAAATCCCGTAAATGGCACGGTTTGTTTAATACGAGTAAACGCGTTGGGATTAGCCAGATTAAACAGGAAACATCATTACTAGTAGCATTAAGGGCCTGTACAAAAAACTGCGATGCGACGACGCATCGCAAAAATCTAGGAGCTTTCTGCGCAGTTTACTATACATTTCATTACATTTGCGTCGCAGGTTTTCAGGATTTCAGGATACACTGACAGATCTAGAAATTTATGGCAATCTCATTAATCGCAAATCTTAAGTCGCAATAAGAAGTAATATAATAATAAGTAATAATAAGTATAGTATAATAGTAAGTAATAATAGTAAAAATACCAATATTAATCTCGCAATCCAGTGATAGTTTCTCGGACACACTTCGCCTGTCACAACTACATTTTTACGCCAGACAAAACCGAAGGCCTCAGGATACAAGACAAAATTACATAAGGATAAGTTCGCCTTTGTACTTTAATTTTACTATGTCATTATATTATTTACTTGTACTTTTTGTGCAATAAAGAGTTTACATACATACATTTTAGACACATTTACTGCTCGTTGCTATGATCATATCAACTACGCAATGGTAGTGACATGGATGTAGCCTGTTATTTTAATGAAGCATCCAACGTGCGTGCACCCTCCGGCATTCTTAGTACCTAGGTACCATGCCACCGTGCGGGTGTAGTTTGCGAATGCTAGTATGGACGGCCCATGTTTCATCTAACATTTGAACCATATCACATAGGTTAACCTTTTATACATTCAGTCAACAAAGTATCGGGAATGGATGATTTGTTTATGGTTCCAAATTCAAATTTTTGTTTTTTTTGTTGTTGTTAGATTGGCACAACTGTTTTCTATTTTGGCGCGGAGTTTGAGTTGCATCTGTTATTTATATTAAATACAGTGCTGTTTTTAGTTATATCATATCTAGCGTGTATTGCGAATTTCATAATGGACAAAAACATTGAACAAAGAGTTTGTCTTAAATTTTGCATCGCCAATGGAATTTCGTGTTCGGAGTCACTGAAAATGTTACAGAAGGCTTACGGTGATTCGACTTTATCAAAAACACGTGTTTATGAGTGGTACAAAGCGTTCAAAAGCGGTCGAGATGTGATGGAAGATTTGCCTCGCTCTGGTAGGCCATCAACGTCTGCAACTGAAGTTAACATCGCAAAAGTGAAGGAAATAGTGACTGAAAATCCTCATTCAACTTTGAGAGAGATAGCCGCCGAACTTTCTGTATCTCACGAGTCGATCCGTACTATTTTAACTAATCATTTGGGTATGAAACATGTTACCGCTCGGCTAGTCCCAAAAGACCTGAATTTTCTCCAAAAACTCAATCGCATGAGAGTCGCTGAGGACATGCTAGAACGAGTCAATTCCGACCCAACATTCATGAAACGCATTGTTACTGGTGACGAGACGTGGGTTTACGAGTTTGACATGCAAACTAGTCAACAAGCTTCGGAGTGGCGCTTCGTGGCACCCGTTTTCAATCGGTAGAAGACATAAAGGAGAATTCGCGCCGAGAACTGAATTCA
Source organism: Tortrix viridana (assembly GCA_963241965.1). Taxonomy (NCBI): domain Eukaryota; kingdom Metazoa; phylum Arthropoda; class Insecta; order Lepidoptera; family Tortricidae; genus Tortrix; species Tortrix viridana. The sequence goes on from OY725181.1 coordinate 5,519,894, forward strand.
ATTCCGGAAACAGCGTTTAAAAAATGTTTTGATGATTGGATTATTCGTTGGCGTAAGTGTATCGTTTCTGAAGGAGCATACTTTGAAGGTGATAAAATAAATTTGGATGATTAACAAACAGTTTGTGTATTATTGATCTTTTCCCGGTACTTTCTTGACAGAGTAGTATGTTAAGTCCACCTTGTTGAAAATAACAACCAATCACTGTTGTAGGTATTTTGCTTGGTTTATTATAGCCTAAACGATGTGGTGAGTAAGATGATATAAAATCGTTAAGCGCGCGCCAACGAATGGACCAATCTTAGTCTAATGGGCAGGGGTCGTGATTAAGTTTTATTTGAAGACGCCAATAAATGGTAATAAAGTTTGCTGATGATATCAGATGAGTAACAACAAAGTAGGTATATTAAACCACGTTATGTTGCTTTTTAATTCGTGATGCAGATGTTTGAATATTGTACCTAGTTGATCAACTATTTCTCATGTGATGATACTCTTAATCAGTACTTACTGGAAACAATTTTATATAGCTACAATTTAAGTAAGTACCTCACAATTTCATCACGTCAAAGTAATTCTGGAAATATAGTCATATAATCAAAACGAAATAAATAAATAAATATCAGGGGACAATCTCACACAAATTGATCTAGTCCCAAACTAAGCTCTAGGCTTGTACTATGGGTACTAGACAACGATAAACATACTTATATAGAGAAATACATACTTAATACATGGAAAACATCCATGACTCAGGAACAAATACTCGCACTCATCACACTAATATTTGTCCATACCGGGATTTGAACCCGGGACCGCTAGCTTCATAGGCAGGTTCACTACCAACCGCGTCGTCAAATGAACGTGGCAATCAAATATGTATAGATATACAGGGTGTTTTTTTATTCGTCTACAAAATTTTGGGGGTTAAATCAGTAAGTCATACTGATCAACTTTCACTATGGGACCAACCCCGAAATCGCGAAAAAAAAATTGACCATCCCATACATTTTGGCTAGTCAGCTGACAATGTTTTGTATGGGAGGGTCAAATTTTCTTTCGCGATTTCGGGGTTGGTCCCATAGTGAAAGTTGGTCAGTATGACTTCCTGATTTAAGCCCCAAAATTTTGTAGACGAATAAAAAAACACCCTGTATATAACTTATATATTTAGTACGGCTATCTTATAACGATATAAGTTGCCAGTCTTACAGCTGATACAATTGGGAATATGCATTAATTTTTTTAACGCATTTCTAAACAAAATATTAAAATACCGTAAAAGTATGGCAAAAATGCACTTGTAGGTACAATATGACCACTGGTGAGATCTTTGATCAAAGGCCGGCAACGCACCCACGGTTCCTCTCCTTCGGGCTTAACATGCAAACACGGGATAAAATTTGATAGGTGCTAGGGAAATTAATACTTACATCTATTCCATATTCTAACGTGAGTCTTAACGCTTAAAATAAGTGTCTCGTGACTTTTATTACTAAGCGACTATTGCGATTTTCACATTTTTATCAAGATATTTTGTATGTTAGAATATGGAACCGATGTATTCATTTCCCTAGCACCTGTCAAATTTTATCTCTTGTATGCTTACTATAGGGGGCCGTGTTGCCGTTGGTTTTGATTCCTCTCACGGACACCCCATAAGCAATGGTAAATTAAATTAAATAAAAGCTTGTAAAAAAACTCACTTGTAGTCAAGGAACCACAGGTAGCCGGAGTTGTCGCAGTGCGCGTCGAGGCCGTCGGCCGAGTGCTGACTGCCGGCGAGGCTGGTGTTAGAGTTGCAGTCCTCGTCGACGCCGGGGCTCGCCGCCTTGAGGCCCAGCCGTGGCGGTGGCCCTGGAACGACACCACGAACAACGTTAGGCCATGGTGATAAAAGAAAAAGAGCGGGTAGCGACATCCCTACATAGTTTCGTTAAGTCAGCAATTTTGGCGGGCTGAGTACCGCTTATATATCCTTCATGTTTTTGTTACATGGTTAAAGAATGCAGAGCAAGGGAGAAAATTGGAATTGTAACGATAAAGTTTGCCAACAAAAAAATGTAATGATTAAAACTCCGAGAAAGATCTTAGATAAAGTAGTTAGGTACTTCTCCGAAAACAATAGGTTATAATAATCATTATTATGCAAATAAAGCTCAACGAAGTCACCAGTGAGTGACTAACCGGAAGGCTGACTCTAAATATTATGTGAGAAAACCAAGCAGGAATTTAAAATAAAGTTGGCATTAATAACTATAAGTACAAAGTGTTAAGGTCACGTAAGTGTGTAAGGTACCTATGTCTGACTCTAGTTTTATATATATTCAGTCATTTTGATGTGTGCTTGACCTAACCGTCGTAACCCGACGTAACCCGACGTAACCCAACCTATGTTCTTATATTTCAATTGGTTTTTATGTTAAGTCAACCGAAAAAAGGCACGCATTCGGACAGTATATTTTTTACCCTCGGTCGCTTTGGTCTATCTAAGATTATATTTGACGACTGGACATGACATTAGGCAGCGCAAACAAATCTTACATGTTGTCTATAGTAACGTACATCTACGACACACTAGTATATTAATATTATACAGAGGTAAAGTTTGTTTTGTTTATTTGTTTGTTTGGATGTAGGGGGTAATCTCCGGGACTACTCATCGCCAAAATTTAGAATGGACCTCCAGAGTTGACATCAGGCTATATTTTAACATATATTAACCGAAGCCAAGCGACGTCGGTTCGCTATGAAATATATTTTACTAATAACATAGAAGCATAGAAATATGCAACGGCAAAAACCAGTTCCATAGAGGTATCGGTTATAATTCACGAAGTGTCCCATGGCGCCACATTACTCCGTCACGAGCATTGTATTATAATACAGACTGCGTCTGTGGGCAGCTAGTGGTTCCGAGCGTGGGTGCTCTGGACAACTTGCCTTCTAGGGAATGTTGCTATCGCGGAGAAGCTATAAGGAAAAGGGATATTTTTAGCACCAGGGACAGAGAGCAAGCTATTACTATGCCATTACAGATTCGTAGAATATCGTTTGAGGAAGGAGCCACTCTTGGATAACGAATAGGTTCTTGTGTCGTATATAAAGTACGTTTTCCAACAGTTCTTTCGACATCGACGCCTACTCTAATACACACAAGCAATCGATAAATGTTAATACATTCTTGCTCGGTCAATCTTAACAAGGCATGTATGTTTGTCCATCGTAAAGAACCTAGAGCGTATTAAGATTGATTATAATTGACATGGATTATTTGAGTAGCTTTTCGGTCAATAACCGTCACATTACGAGTATAGGATGGTTGGTGAATCCAAGTACAGAGGCCGGTTTTAACGGAGCATGACGCAAGGACTACTGACTCATCTGTGATTAGCTATTCGATTACCATCGCCACTAGAGTGACTCCGTCTGGCCAAAGAGTGTAAAGATGATATACTTTGTAAAGTAACCCAATAGCAATTTATGATTCATTGCTATTTTTGCAGCTGATGTTTATCATAACAATGAGATTGATAAGATGATCGAAATTTCCTACACGAATGCCGGCGGCGTCTAAATTTGAATGTTTGGCCGAAATAATCTTGAACATACATTTGCTAAACAGCTAATAAAAATAACCGTAAATTGACAATCCGAATATAAAATATGCGGTTAAATGCAGCGGGGACCTGTCTCGCGAGCGCCGAGACGGCCCCGTGGGCGGACGCGTTGCATTACTTCATTTCTTCAATTTGTAAACGCGGGATAAACTCTTTGTGCAGTTTCCAACTCAGGCGTTAAAATGGCGTCAGGCGTATAGCTGGTTAGGTTAGGATTATAAACAAATGACTACCATGGTGTAAACTTTACGATGCTAGAAATATTGGCAACAAAAAAGTTAAATTCGCATCGCGTAAATACCCAATCCAAGGACTGTGTAGGTGCTGAACAGGATATTGGCACAGACTTTGTTTATAAGGCGTTGTACGATAAATTTCTAATTTCGATAAAGTAAACGTATGATGTGGCGCCGTGATTTTTTTTAATTATAAATATGCTAGCACCGTTAATTTGGGCATTATTATTTAACCGTAAGATAAACAAACTCAGCGTGGCAGCGGGAAAGCTTTCTAAATTGTTCATCCGTGTTTTGATAACACCTCTAATCAATGGCATGGAGCCAACGACTTGTTGGAAAACTAATACCGCTAGCTTTATTATCCGAAACTGCGCCCGTTTGGCTTACAGGCAATTGGGCTCGACATTCCAAAAAACAAAACGCTAATGCAAGCTTTGACCGTGTTCCCGTGTTTATTAAAGACCTTGCTATTCGTGTCGCGGTTATTCGTGTCGTGTGTCAGTGTCTCTATTTCATCTTGCTTGGCTGGAGACAAGTCATTTTTCAAAACGGCTTAACCCGCGTGAAGGACAGCCAAGTCCTTAAATAATAAAGCGGACGTCACGCACGGTAAGCTTATTAATATTTCCTAACACACCTAATAAGTGCAGCGAATCGTGTCTAGATTAAAAAACCAATTTGATGAAAACTAAGTAGTTTTTTGTTTCCTAGATTATTGTTTCCTTTTGGCAAAGTCCAGCGAACAATGAGAAGTGCCCGTGAGACCGCGCCGCGCGGCTAAATTGGCCGTGATGCAAAATGGAGGTCGGTCCGCATCCACCGCGGCTCTCAAAACCGCTGCTGTTAATTCAACCGCTTCATACCAGTTCCAATAATTAAAATGGCCACAATCCTACTCCGTTAGTTTCAAAATAGCAGTTTATTCAGCTAGTTCTTGATAACTATTTGGTTGTCGTAATGCATTTATAGTGTATAGGTTATAACGCTCTAGTTTTCTGCTACTCGATGACCCAATTATGGCGCATTTACCCGACAGCCCAAGAAGGAGGGTATATTTTTGCATGAGGGGTCTAAGCTCAACACTTAAAGTAAGGTATATCTGTAATTACCTTGAACTTGATAAATAAGACAACTAGGTTGATTTAAGCGAACAAGTATCTTTCCGGAATGTATTGGCATTAAAAATAATTGAGAGTAAATTTCACAAATTTTGACCGTGATATTCGAGACACCGGTCAACAACTGGTTCACGGTTACTCGGACAACACGCGGAAGTAATATCGAGTTCAAAGTACAGCTTGATAAAAAATATTTCGCCAATCCCATGTTAAAAGAATTTGTTAGTGAAGAAAGAACTTTGACGCATGTGTCGTCACAAAGAGAAGAAAACAAAAGAAACAACTCACTGAGGCAAAAAGAAAGAGCAAAAAGCAACTAAACACATAAATACTTTCAAGGTTGCTTGGCTTATATGGGTTGGTTTATTCGGTGGCACCTAAAGTAAATTGAGAACAAATGTAATGCAAGTATCGGCAGCAAGTTGATTCTGAGACCTGGGAATAGTAACGCAGTGCAACCTTTCACCTCCTCGTAGACGCTGACTCGCTTTGCCTTGTAGGGCGGCGGCGCCGATGGACCACCGACACACTCGAGAAATGCTGCCCGCACAAAACTGGGAGCATTTCTGAGAAACTATCGAAGAAGTTGTCATTTATTTATCTGTAAGCGCCTACGCTCGTATATGATAAGAACCGAGGATTATATTTTTTATTAGATCGAAAACCTAAATAAACAACATGAAATATCTGGTGGCACGTTGACAATGTTGACATGCTTTATTGTTGGGAATCATTCGGGATTTGGGCTCTCCGAATACTTTTTAAGCTGCGATCCAATACATTAAAGATTTAACTGAAATAATAAAAAATCTCAATTTCTTTTGGCTACTTAGGCAATATTTTTGAAAGTGTTTTCTTAATCTGCTTATTTTTTAAAAGTACTGCTTTGGGTGCATTCATCTATCAGGCTTAAAAGAGCTTAATCGAAATGGAATGTCGTAAAAAATGTGTCCGAGAGAATTACTACAAAACAACTGTAAATGGACTGCTGAGAACCCGAAACTAAGAATGGTCAAGAGGCTTCAAGGCTTTAACGTTTGAATGCATACAATGAGAATTCCCATAAGAAATAATGCAAACACCGATTACAGTTATTCTCGTAGGTAGTTGTTTACGACTCGCAGGAAAATAATATCAGTAGCATATGTAAAAATACATTGAGGATAATTTTAAACGGAGTTAGTGAGTCATTAGAAAAACAAAGTGCGGGACGAAAGAGGCGACAATAAAAACATAACATGAGAGCAGGCGCCGGGTAGTTTCGCTGGGAGAGACTTGGGTTCGCAAAATGGAAGAAAACTTGTAACATAAATAGTCTCACTGCGAGCGTATGACCAATTCTCTAATTTTACGCAGTTACCAAGCAATAAGAGTGATAACAACGCGGATTCACACGCACCAACAAGTAAGGGTAGACCAAAAATGAAGACTCATGTGGAAATAGAACTCCTAAAAACGCATGCAATTCGCCTACTTGTCAGGAATAATATGCAATTATTTAAGTAAAACGAAAATTAAAGGTTAATGAACAAGCTGCTACTACCAACCGCAGACCTTCATGTTTCCCGTAAAGGTCCTAACTACTCCGCTGTCATGTGCTATAATAACTAAATTCCAGACTTTATAAAAGAGAAAGTTAAAGTCCCGGGTTTTAAATAGTAGATTGTACAACAAGTGCATAAAACGCACCATTTTACGCGAGACGTTTATCCATCCTAGCGAGCTTGCGAGCGAGGATGGATATAAAGTCGAGTGTTAAATGGGTTTTTTGGACGAGTTGTACACTCTACTTTTCACTTCGATTGTGAGGAAATGAAACAGCAACATGATAAAAATAATAATAATAATAAATGCAACGAAATTAAAAATTATAAGTTTATTTCATGAAGCTTTATTGTGTACTTTGGCTGTTGGTATCCTTGCCTTGGTCTTAGAATACTAACGAAACGAAATATAAAATAAAGAGGTTATTCTATGAAGTTAAAGTTGTTCGCGTGGCTGTTGGACCGATTGCGCCTAGGTCTTCGACGAAGATTTTACTTTATGCACTAGAGCATAAGAAGCAACTTTATGTCGCCTACGCGCGACATAAAGACGAACTGTTAGAGCATGTGAAGTGAAAAATAAATTAGAATCTTATTTGGCTCAGAAATGTTTTTATATGTACATTAAATGAATTCTATAATACGAATTAATTAATTAAACTTTAATATTATTTAAATTAATTCATTTAATTATTTAAATGAACAAAAATTATTATTTAATATTTTCTCCCCTTGATCAACACTACTGAATCTGCTTTATTATTTATTTCCTAATTGTATGTGTAATTGACCTACTTACTCATTGTATAGAAATTATTTACCTGATAATTTGTACATTACGTGTGTATGTAAGAGAGTGTTTTATTATTGTTGTAATTTTGGATCTTGGATTCGGATAAAATTATATAAAGTTAAGATTAATTAATTTAAAATGTAATATAGTGACATACCTCCTAAAATATTTATTCACATATCTGATAAATTTAAATTTTTGTGTTTGTTAAAACTATAATACTTATGTTTAGATGATTGCTAAACCCGGTTAGGGTCCATGTGAAACTAGTTTAGGATATTTTAAGAACTGTATCCACAACCATGTTTATTTATTTATTTATTTATTTAATCTTTATTGCACAAAAATACAAATTTGAGTACAAAAGGTGAACTTAATGCCTAATGGCATTCTCTACCAGTTGACCTTTGCATGTTTGCAATAAATTAATAAATAAATTCATAAAAACTTCATGTACGAATGTACGAAGGACCAATCATGTTTTCAGTTACCTACAGAAGTAAGAGTTATACTAACAATACTATAAACATTTATATACTAGATGTATCCTGGTGACGTGACGCGAGTTGATAAAAAGGTCACGCGGCGGCAGCAATTTATATTCTCAAAATATCAGCTCCCTTTTGACATTTAAATAAGTCTGCTTCTTTATCCTTTGTATTGCAAAATCTTTTCAATCATTGTACGGGAGTGTATGGGTGTTGAGTTATACCGTACTGTCAAAACCATAAGTCATTGAAGGAGTAATTATTATTTAAAATACTTGTTGCGTAATTTTTATGAAGTGGGTTTCAGTAATAGCATTAGCAGATAAGTTCATACACCCACAAAGGTGACCGAATCAACAAACGCGTCCAATGTTTTATTTTTATCCCACTAATTGGTTCTGTTTGTGTAATTACAATAATAATGAGTAAGCCAGTTAACTGATTACGAAAGCAAAAACTTCGTGAATTTTGATAAAAAATAATTTGCATTCATTTGTTTGAGATTAGTTGAGGAATGTTACATTTAAACAATCTAACGAGTTACAATTGGAATTGATATGAATGAAGCTAATTAATAGTTAGTCATCTTTAGCTATCCGTAATACATAGTTATTCGGAGATAGTTAGTATTAGTTTTGAGGCCAGCATAAACTAATAACAACGAGGGGGGTGGTACTCCTCCACAAGCAAAATAGTACCTACTTACAACAAAATGTCTGACACAGAATACACAACGAGAATCCAAGCTGTTCTATATGAAATATTTAAATATTCTCAACAGGAAAAAGACTGAACAAAAGCGTTGGTTACAAAGCGTACTAAACGCAAACAAAGTTCTACATGTAATTAATGATATACTTAAAGTAGCCTGGACACACAAGGCGCATCCACACGTTTAATCGTGCCCCACCTTCGTTAGAATACAATACCCTATCAGATTGAACCCATTGTAAGCCGCCGTGCAACACCATTTGCCTGTCTCTTGGTCATAATGACACTCACATGCTATTGTTTTCACTGGCATGCTTTTAACGTTGTTTTTTTTTTTAATTTGGCTTGCTGGTTCACTTACAGGCACATTAAGTTAAAACTAATCTACAACTGGTACACTTATACGAGTACTTGAATATGGTGATAAATAAATGGTATTGATGAACCATTATTGTTGCAGTATTTGATACCCTAAACAGGGTCATTCAAGTTATTTATCTTGGGCATCTGTGTTTATAGTTTATAAATTGATTAAATTAATATAAAAGTAAACAAAGGTTCTTAATTTTGTCTATATTTAAGTAAAAATTCGGTTAATCAACATATGGAAAAATCTTGGTAGGGCGTTCGTTATATTTCATATACAATTTGCATGTTGTAAAACAATGTTTAGTACTCAATTGTAACCTCGATCCACCTTGAGTCTGACACTTCAATGACCTAGCTCACCCACTAACCTCGACAGCTTAGAACCGCTCTAAAGTATCTAGCTCTAAAATACAATAAAACCCATGTTTTAACTAAGTATACTAAACTAATTTAAACTATGTCACAAGTTCCGTCATGGATCCGTCATTCCCACGTAATCCAATAATTAATCTTTATAATAACGTCGTTGGATTTGTAACATGGACATGGGTGACATTTCGACGTTCCGTTTTTATGACGAGTTACGGTTGAATTATGGTTTGGGAAATAAGCTGTGGGTTATGGCTGTGTGGCGTGGCTGGCATTCCAAAAATATTAAGTTGTTATTATAATGTAGTTATAAATCCTATTTATTGTATAAGCTTGTGTGTTTTGTTTAAGCCAAAACGATTTATCGCACACATTACTTCTATAATCGGGCAGTAGCAATCCATTTATTGTAGCGTAATTTTGTTTTATTTTTATTGTATTTCAGATTTCATGTGATACCTATAAATATTACTTACGTGATTGATATTTTTATTCCAAGGCAATGTGAACTTTGTATTATGAATTGTTACAAGTTACTGCATGGATGTATTCTTATTTCCAATAAACTGATGAATAATTAATACTAAATAACTGTTTTACATTCAACAAATGGTAGTTTTCCCAACGCCACCTGAAAAGACTGAAACCTGCCACATCTGAATAAAGTCAGGGCGTATTGTTCCCCTGTCGAATGCTCGACTGTAGAGCTCTATAGAATGGTCTCAACGTTTTAGTTGCAGTGTTTGTTCACTGCAGTCAGCTGCAGTTGAAACAAATGGCGGCTTGCAATACGCCCAAGTGACTCACGACGCCCGGCTACCCATTTAGACTTGAAGCCTATTTATTAAATATAGTTTTATTATAACGAGCAGCACAGTTTTATTACGACAGCTGATTTCTCAGCATGATATAGTTTTTGGTAACGATACAATCTTTGTGGTCTAGAATGAACGCAACAAACTGTGGGTCCTGGTAATTTGTTCGATAAGACTGACTGTTGTGATTGTGACATTAAAATTAGCATACCTTCTAAACAATTGAATTGCGCACTAACAAGCTATAAACCAATTAGTAAAATATTTACTGCGCATGGTATTGTCACAGCTACCGTAGTAAATAAGATAGTACGAGTACATATAGTAAACAATGCAACGAAACGGCGGCGCCGGCGCCGTCGATGCCGTCCTTGACTTGGCGCAGAGCTGGCGCCAGCGCGGGTCCCAGCAGATAGGGTTGCCATAGGTTAGGCATACATTAAAATACAGTTAAAACATATCCCATTTATAACTAATCTCAGGAAATTCAATATGTTTTACTTATGTTCCCCTTCCAGGTTCCGTTTTTAATTTAGTTGCATTATAATAAAACAGCGCTCATCGACCAGTTACACACACCTGACAACAATTAAATATTCAACCAAATGATTAGTAACCTGTAAAATTTCACACACACAATAAGAGTATGTATATAGCGTGTCTCAGAACTTGACGTAAATATTACAATATAAGAAAGCCTCGTTTATAGCGGTCCAGGATCTTTAGCAATATTATTAAAACCTTAATAAATCCTAAACTAATTGACATATTGAAAAATTAAAGATAAATCCTGGATCAGTATTAAGGGGGTTTTCTTATTTCTTCATATTTTAGTCAAGTTCTGGGACAACCTGTATATCTTGACTTTATTTAATTCACCAATGAGATTGACCGACTTCAGACTGTTAGAAATGACCAAATGACGTAAAGTCTTAAAGTCTTATATACGCACCTGCGCATTAGAGGAAATTGGAATATTCTTATGACTGCGTGACTCACGAATAATTCAATACGTTAGCTTTTGTCTTCGGTTGAATTATGAGGGTTGAACACGTCAGATCGAGCCAATGAAACCAACTTATTCTCAGATCAGATAAAAACAATTTAAGTACTTTACAAGCCAACAGCAACCCTATCAGTCGGTGAAACAAATTTAGCGTTGCTGCAACACCCACCAGTAATTTATTGTTACCAAATCCGTGAAAAAAAGGTTCCTTAACCAACTGATTGATTGCCCATTTTAGCTGTCGTTAAGCTTAATTTACTACCTAGCATAGTATTTTTGTTGCAGACGTGTTTGTGTCTAGTGATTGTTATGGGAGTCCCGCTATAGAACGGTCCCGTGGTAATGAGCAAAATCAATAACTTTTACCATAGCTAGAACAAGAATCGGTGGCGACAAGTGATGGGTAAACGGTAAAGGCGATGACCACAACAGCTTGACGTTAGCCGCAAGAACCGCATCGACTTTCTAAATCTCAACGCACCACTAGAGCACTCACACGCTAAATCAATTTAGAATAGCGGACGTCTTAAGGAAGCTAATAAAACGTACGATGAAGCATTATTCGTCATACTCTTATTCATACGTTATAGACGTTTTCCGCAACCACCGCAACGTAGCTTATTCGTCTTAACGCAATGCAATATTTCTTGCGCTCTAAGAAGAGACGTCAATTTAAAAACTGCATTAGTATATTGGCTATCTAAGGGCCGTATTAATAAACTCATCTCAACTGTGATCCCCGTCTCAAGATACGTCAAAGTAAACGTCAAACCATTGAAAGCTGTAATTTTTGACGCATCTTGTGACGGGGATCAGAGTTGAGATGAGTTTATTAATACGACCCTAAGACTGAGTGCAAAACTCACCAAAAACTTTAAATTGAAAACCAAAAATTTGCAATCTTGAAAGAATTTTAATGTTATTTGTCACGCGGATATCTCGGTCACGCATTTCCGTCGCTTCTCTTCTTAATTGAACATTGCCAAGGTTTTTAAAGACTTTACGATGGAACGTAATGGAATGTCGCGTTGATATTGCGGTTATTGCTTGAATGCATGGCATTTGGGATTACATAACGTGCGAGCAAAAATATATCCAATAGTTGCAGAGGTAAATTTCCCGCTGTGGGCGTTGATTGGGGCGTATAAATAGAACGATTGGCATCCAAGCCGGCCGGCGTGGACAATGGATTCCATTCCAGACGAGATCTGATCCATATGGATGAGAAAGGGCTCGAGCACTTTTGGGATTCATTCAGTATTTCTCTAATTTTTCCTAAGTGTGATTTTAAGAATATGTTGCATATGTGCTGAAGAATCGAGTTTTCTAAACAAAATAAATTATGCATTGGACGCTTGGCGAGTTTCCACGTTTTAGTCATGCGTGTGCATGTGCATCGTTGTTGAAAGCCGTTTATAAGCACGATTTCGTTGTTAATGTGTGAAACTGTCCAAGTGTTCATATACAAAAAAATATAACATATTTTCAGTGTTTAGTTTCTTTTTACAAAAAATACGGTCTTCTTTTAACAAAGATGCGTGTCTGTACGTTCCGACTGTCTAGCGAATTAAGTTTCGCCCCCTGTCATTGTAAAGATATTTTCTTGATCACATTCAGTGCTATGTTCTCTAATTTCTTTACAAAATAGTCACAATATCGAACGCTAGGCACTGAGTATGTTATCTCAGCGTAACGTACTTAAGGCTAGTCTGCAATTCTGCACATTAAATTATGCTAATGCGACGGTATTGAACTCCGCGTTATCTTCCCTGGCGCCTGCAAAGGCATCATTAGGTATCATGACAAGCCCGGCTAGCTGAGACAGCTTGCAAGAAATGAGGTGTAAACAGGGCGTTGGGTATCTGACGAGCTGGGGGGAATTTTATAACAAAGGTTTTTTATGTTACCAAGAGTTCTGGAGCTGAATGTTGGTTCTTTATTGTACAGCAAAAGGTAAAGTCATGTTTGCCAGATTAGATTGAAATAGTTTGGTTAACAGAATGACTTTCAGTCATACCATATAACACTTAAGTTACGTTAACTAAAAATCTCTTCAATTAGTCAGCTGTTGAAAACTCCGTGAGCTTGTTCTTAAATTCCGATGAAACACAATCTTTGATAAAATAGCAACAGAAAGCAATTAATTCAGCAAACGTTATCTTAAAAGCGGTAATTGTATTTAGGATCGAGACAGTAGGAATCAGATATGAGCCAACGGTCGAGCTAGGCGCTATCTCAAACGTTATTTGCTAATTTACAGTCAGTTGAGGAACGTCATAAATTCCACTGGAGCTAAAATGAGATCACAGGAATTCCAGTCTAGCCTTGAACTACGGGCTTAGCTTTAGCTTTCATAGTTATGACAAGAGTGCTTGTGTCCACATTCCAGGTAACAAAGTACCTACTCTTGAAGTAATTACTCTTCGAGATAATATATATTTCGGAGCTCTCATTTACTTCCGACAATTTACTTATTAAAGTTATTTCGTTATGTTTGGTAACTCCTTTACGTGATTAACTCTTTGATGCTTGAGCAAGTCTGTGGTTTGCGGTTTAGGAACTCGATTAGATTAATTGATGTTACGTAATATTTAATTTGGAGTTTGATCCAATTTATTGGTGCGAAGGCAAACTTTTTGCTAAATGTAATAGTGTTGAATTAGGTTAGATTAAATACGTACGACGCATTAAAGGTAATATACAATTTCAAATTGTATTTCTACGGAAAAAAGATTAAGTGGCAACTTTAGTAACAATTTATTAAATGTTTTTCGGTTCCATTTATTAGAGACTTGACCGAGTAATGGTTCTTCAAATGTAATTAAGTTTTACGAGGAAAGTTTTGTAATAAATGGAAATAATGACTTTAGGAGATGTAATTCAATTTCAGGCTTTCCAATTTAACGATAAGTAGTAAATAAACGGTAAAGACTGAACAAGGTGTGAAAACATGGAGAGTGTATGATCAGACTACGTGAGAGAGCGTTGACATTATGTAGATTACGATATTATTATCTATATGAAGAGATTTAAAAGATTTATTACGGTTATTAAGATTTGGCGTGTTTTGTACGGGATATAAGAGCGCGATTACCTACTCTGTTTACCCGTGATCATGGCGCATGTAACTGTATCCGATTGTCGGAAACTACACAAATTTGTCATAATTCAAATCCTCCTTTAGGATAAATAACGCGTTTTTAAACCTGGAAGGTCAGGAGACTTAAATCTTTTGACTCTGATGGTACTATACTACGATATACAATAAGAATCCAAGTAGGCATTATTTGTCGCAGTACCCTTCCAAACCTGTCTCAACCTACGCCATCGATCGCGTGAAAGTGCGGTTATGGCTATCTCTTCGCTTAAACGAATATTAAATATTAATATTTTTACAGTTTTATATAATGCTAGAATAAGTAGTATCATTGTAAAAAGTTTTTATTAAAAAAATGACTAACTGTTGAGTTTCTTGCGCTTCTTCTCAGCAGTCGTCTCCTCTTGGGAAGCGCTGGTAGATTTTGACGTGTAAAGTGCCCGTGCGGTCTACTTACTGAATAAATATCTTTTATATCTTTTTTTTTATTACTTCATCATCATCATTATCAGCCGCAAGACGTCCACTGCTGGACAAAGGCCTTCCCCAAGGTTTTCCACAACGATCGGTCCTCTGCTGCTGTCATTCAGCGGTTTCCTGCGATCTTTATCAGATCGTGGGTCCACCTTTTATTACTTGTTTGGACATAATGTATTGTACGTGTCTCTTAATTAAGTAAACCTCACAGGAATTACTTATCTCTTCTGACGCACTTCAACCTGGGTCGGGTCGCGTACATATTACCTGATTTATGGTGTATTTTAAACTTTACCTTGCACGTGTATTATATTCAATAAAACGGGTGTAATTAACTTCATACTTCCTTACACAAGGCTGGAAGTGCATTTTATATTCTGTAACCGGTCTTTCCGCGTACTATAATTATATTGTATGGTAAAATAATAATTTTACTCTTGGAAACGAATGTATCTTGTTATTTAGGGTAATTTTAAACCAACCCTAGAACATGTGGGCGAACCAGACTCGGGTACCTACCTATCTTGTTTGTCTCACTAGCTTCTCCATTGCAAGTTCCAGTAGAACTCTACGTTGTAACAAAGTAATAAAATCACATATGTGGGGAGATAAAATATTATTAGAAACGTGGCTCTTTTCACAATTTAAAATGAAAACTGTTGACTATGACCAAAATATTTATTAATTTAAACTTTATTGCACAATACACAAAATAAGTACAAATGGCGGACTTAATGCCTTGAGGCATTCTCTACCAGTCAACCAATAAAAATAGATAGTTTTGGTAAGAAAACAAAGAAGTACTTTGCATACAATCGAGTCACGAATACACTAACTCTTGAACGATTTACATAAATAAAATAGAATGTCCTGTGTAAAGTTTTATTGAAAATAATAAAGGAAGTGAAAAGATATATAATTCTATACTTATGACTGCATTAAGTACCTAATAAATAAGGCCTAGCCACAGAAAGCAAAAATAAAAGTAAATACGTTTTACCGCACCATTTAACACGATGAGCATTGTCACTGATTTGCATTATTGCATTCCACAACTACGGCTGCATCGTCACATGACCAAAATTACGATTCCGAACGATATCGCAACCAGATACCGCGCTCCAATTTCAACAGTTTCACTCTAAATATTTAATAGAGAGACAGCCACGGCGGCTGCACAATAATTATTATACTCCATAAACCGCGTACGCAACGCGGGGCAATCTTCCAGTTACAAAATGATGAGCATGATGTTCTGTTATAAAACGTGACGTTACATAAAAACGCCTACGCTGTAAGTAATATTTATTGTATTTATTTATTATATTTTCACAATTGTATTTTTCAGATGTACGAGTAGGTGACGGTGATAGAATTGAAAACCGAAGTGCTAGTCTCTCTTTTGAGTCTGGGGTAAATTTTGCCCGATGAAAAACAAGTGTCGTCGAACAGGTACAATCATGATCACCAAAAGAACTGTTGAATCGTAAGTCAGTTTTTTTTAACCGTTTTCATTTAGGCTTCTTTAAGCAATATTTCGAGGCCTCGGAGGATTGAGATTTCGCCAGAGCGTTGAAAGGTCTTTAAATTCTGCATATCTGACGTGCTCTTTTAAATACATTTCGTAAAATTTCAAATAATCTTAGAACAAGGTCTCTATTGGATAGATAGCAATTTACAATGTTGATTCGGCCCCTTATGGTACAGACAGACAATGAAAATTTACTCGACTTAAAATAAAACAGGTTTGTTTTTAAATTACGTGCGGTTGTAGTGCTAATTCTAGTGACTTCTCGTTATAAATAAATAGTCATGAGGTGTCTCGACGTTATAATTGCAGTAATCTTATGACGTTCATCTTCTTTATGCCAACAACGTTCGGTCATTAGGTGGGACATTTATAATGAACGCGAAACAAAGCCATTTTTTTATTATTATTTACTGCAATTCGTTTCAGTTCTCAAGCCATAAAGGCGCGTGTGTATATGCTTAACAGATTAATAATTTATTTTAAATACTTACAGATCTTTCGTTTATTACATATTTTAATGAACACCAAGTAGGCACTTACCTGAAAACAAAAAATATAATTTAAGACCAACGACAAAATTTAAATGAGATGGTACATATGAAGTTGCCGCATAGGATTGGGAACAATGGAAAACCCTTCTACAAGCCCTATGTCCCTGATGAGGGATAAAAGGAGCAAATCATCATCATCATATGTGCTACAAGAAAAAAAGTTGGCAAGCAATTCCAAAAGCAACAAATTCCATGAGAACACTAGAAAACAAGAAGTGAAATTATTTTCTTTGCTTTGCCAAAAAAAAAACAGTCAACATAGTCATAATCTTTTGCCAAGTTCCACTTTTTCAAAACATCGATGTGTGCTAAGCAATCAAGGTATGTTATTTAATAGTTACGTAATGAACCTCTAGAAAACCTGAAGTCGTTTAAATGTTATGCGAGTTTGTTAATCCAAGCATTATGAATTGATAATGTCATTAGCTCGTAATACATCACGCCGACGACATCCGCACGTTTATCTCTTACTTCCGATCCAACCAGTCGTGTTGTGTAACGTTATCAATTCTATTACGTCTGTATTAAATAGCCGCAAGATGTGGGCTTTACAATAACATGCATAAGAGGCTTCTGTTTAAAATAAAAGAGCGATTAATGTTAGAAACAAATAATATGTTCTGTAGAATAGACGCTTCGATAAATTAAAACTTACCGCGACACGTATTCTTTTATTTTCTTAGTTAATTTATTTAATTAAATGGGATTTTTTATTTAAATAAGATTCTAGAATACGACAGTAATCAACACATCTGCTGTGTACGGCGGGGTGACGACTGAAATGAAAACTAACAAGTATGTCCTTCTGAATGGTCCTCGCACTGAAGGACGTTTTCCTTTGTGGTCCAGTTGCTCACCTCGCTACGGCTTCGTGCCGTTGAAAAACAACACATCCTAACCTGATATCTAACACGTTACGTATAGAGATGCAATTAGAACGTAAAATGGCACAAGAAAAACCACTGAATGCCGCAACGGAGCGTGAACCATGAAAGGATGCGCTGTAAACCAGACGGCAAAAAGTAAGACTGCGTACTTGAGCATAATAGAGTCCTGAGTACTCCCACTTGGGCTGCCTTGTGGATATAGGGCAACATCAGCACAGTAACATTTACCGAGGAGATTATATGTAAACTTCTCGAATGCCCAGCTACTTTTAGCTTTATTTGACCTCGAAACAGCCAATTATTTCGTAACGAGATCGTATTCAAACAAAAACTATAAAAGTCATTAATACACCTTATATGGAATAGATGCGCAAAAGCAAGATAGATCGGGACGCAATTAATTTTCTGGCTCTGGCTCTTCATATTTACTCTGTTAATGGCTGCGGAAAAAGTGGCATTTACTACTTGATAGTGGGTAATGTTTATTTATAAACTGGAGTGGACTCGTGAATAGCGCATTTCATTGGTGATTTAAAACCCATCAGCAATTAAAAGGGTCCATTGCTTTCACTGCATGCGGGTGCAGCACACAATAGCTCCATTGACTTTAGACCAGCAGCGATAGACCCGTCAATGTAAACAAAGGCGCTTTAGAAATATTGTGACAGATATATGTTAAGCAATAACATAATACATTGTAGTTTTACAATAAGGCGGCAAGATTAACGAAACCATCATAAATAAAAGTGATTAAATCTTTCTTCAAAAAGACATTGTTAATACCTTAGCGTATCAGTTTCCTTTTCTTGCTTGAATGTTCATCATTTACTTTCAGTATAATTACGTGATAGACAACTTGTGCATTGTTCTTCCCACGTAAGCTATATAGCTATCAACAACAGGCCACGGTTTGTGCATGATTGAGTAATAATTAACCGAATGGAAGGCAGTCGTATGATGTTACAAAACGCATCCAACAATCGAACTAATTACATGCTGGTTTTGATCTGGTTTTTTTTATACAAGTGTACAAAACACACCTGTTTATTATTTGAAGTTTTAAATGTTACAGTACCCTGTAACATTTCAATTGATATACTTTAACGAACTTCAAGATAAAGAGGAGGTTAGTATGTCGCATCTGCCATGCCATCGTCGTTATTAAAAGCAGTATTATATCGATTCGAAAGCATTTTGTTCCCAACTCCAGTGTTCTTTATATCATCGTCGTGTCTACGCATAAAAGAGGCGACCGGACAGAGCCCTATGCAAATGTTGACCGAGGAGATTGTCTGCGAAAAATTGGCAAGAAACAAAAAATTGTTACGGCTTTCGCCGGTGTCACCAGCAGTAATGTAACCGTGTCGATCGTAGGCAAACACTTTCCACTGTGGGTGTCAGTGCTCGCCCATTGTGTTAGCGAAAGCCGAATAAAAACAAAAGATATTACATAGGTACTTGTTGCACGCCTGGCAGATTGGATACGTATGGCCATCGCATGAGCATTTCTTGTTACACAATCGCACTAATGACAAAGGTGGAGAGTTAGTTATGCATATCCGACCATACGAATCGTTTATTACGTAGAATATTCGAATTGACTGATTCAATTTTGAAAACGAATATTTTAGATACTTTTAAAAACCTCTTCTTCGTTCGTGTCTTCTGCTAGTTGACTATGTAAGTAGTTAATGGTGAACCTGATCGTCTGTCAAAAGCAGATACAGCCGTGTAGTTATGTAAAGCGAAGAATGACGCTATTCATTCATCGATTGTTATAGTCATTTGAAGATAACTTACACAATGGAGGACATTACGCGACCTCATTATACACTGAACAATTCGCTCGTGTGCAGGTTTTTTACATACATTGTGCTCTTAGTTCTTTTACAATATTATAAAATACAATATAAATAGAGCGACATTTTTTTAAACATTATGTAAAGATTAAATACCACTAGTTGGTCGTCATTAAGGTGTAATGCTGTTAGTAGCACGTCAATTAGTAAAGTGATCGCATCAATATCACTAGAAAGTCGTATGGGTGGTTTTTCTGCACATGTCGATGCTCGCATACTGGGCTAGACCTGCCAGAGTTATCACCTGTTTCTCCTTATGATCGTGTACTCCAGCTCTCTCTATTTAATAGCTTTCTCAGAAATTGTATCGAGTGTGGAAGGTTTTTCCCGCCTTGTAATTAATATTTGTAATTATTGGAAATACTTAAATTTGACTCTGAAATTTACCTTATCTGGTAAGTTCTACGGAGCTGTCATGAACAGACGTTTATCTTAACCAAGTAATGGCGAACAACGGCGTTTACTGTTGAGCATCTCTGGTCAAAGCTATTAAATTATCTAACACAGCTTGTTAACACACTTGTGACTGTCATAAAATGTTTCCAAATGCAGCGTTTATTAACTTGTATCACTACTCAAATGTTTCGAACGACCTTCCTCGTTGCATTTCGGCGTACAGTCAAAACGTTTATTATTAGACCATGGCCCAATGTCACTTGGCACTAGGTGGGTACTCTGAATGCGAGACGTGAAATACAGCACTGACGCCACAATGATATGTAATATAGAACAAAACAAAAACAAAAGTGTAATATGAGTAGGGAATTCCTCGTCAATGACTTAGCTATGTAGGTATCTACAGTTTACCACCTTTTTACAAACAGAGGTTTTAAAGAGTTCGTTATTGATCCAACGGAATCTTTAGCCCTAATATATCGCAAAAACAAAACTGACCTTTCTTGATTTAATATAAATAAAGTCACAGGTTAAAAGAATTCCGTCGTCAAAGTTTGCGAATCGGCAGTCGGCCAATTCTATTACTCCCTTTAGCTGTGAGCTGTGCAATTTGGCCGCCGCCGCCCGCCAGCATAAACTCGGAAACGAAACTGCCGTCATGGCCGCGGTTTTTCTACCTGCCAGCAATATAAAGAAGCACCAAGGTTCCAGTGGAAAATAATTGTAAATCTTAATTTTTTATTGAAGTCATTAAAGGAAACGAGACGGTGCGACGTAAAAATTGTATCTGTCTTAAAAACACTTTCTAGAAGGCCTACAATCGATCTAATTATACAGTAGTTAATTTCACACGTTTAGACGTAAATGAGCATGACTTGAAAAACTAACATTTAACACGAATGTAGCTTGACGATTGCTTGTAACATCACGTGACATTCTACTTGAGGTAAGTTACTAAAGCGTGTGCTAGACGGTTTCAAACCATGAAACCGTGGTTTCAAACCGTCTAGCACACGCTTAACTAGACCAGTTTTCCGTTGCGAAATACGTACCGCTTATGAAAGTCTGTTAAAAATCTACAATAATTTATAACTAACTATTATTCAATATTAAATTAGCATTTTAGTGCCTCTCGCTTTCTATTTAATAGCTTTAGAGCTTATCATTAATTTATGAATCCTGTTTAATTAAGAACTCAACGGCGAGACGCCTCTTCACTAAATTATTTAATGTTATAAAACGCGTGAGTGGGTCCGTAGGGGAGTTTCCATACACTGCGAGGACACTTCTTGCGCAATCAATGCTCACTTCCGTTTGACTTCCATCATGACTTTCACTTTTATGCCATCTATTGCTTAGAAGGAAGTGAACAATAAAACAAATAAGTTTCCAATTACACGCGCGTAATAGCCACCTTATGAAGTTAAACATTTTCTAATGACAAATGACGTAATGGTTTTAAAATTGAGTTAATAATTCTATATACCTAAGAAAAATAAGGCGTAAAAACTTCAAAATGCAAGCGGCTTTAATTTCGAGTTTCGGTACTGAAGACATTTTAGGTAGGTACCTACAGCGGTAAGAGCTACAATTTAAATCGGCAAATTCTCAAATTGCTGATTTCTCAGACTATTTATTAATATGTACTTAAATTTTTTATTGTTGATATGAGATGAGCCTGATCTCACTTTAATGAATCACCGCGCCATATACAGAGGATCTGACACTTAAATGGCAAGACAACATTTCTAATAAAAAGAGTGGACCACATGTCTCAAGTGATGATTTAAATGTTAGGCCATGAGTTAGTGCCAATCAATCATTCTCTTAAAATGAAAACCTTGACCGAATAAAACTTTGCGTTGCTGACTAAAATATTCAATAAACACAATGATAGCTCAGAAAAGGTGAATAACTAATGACTCATCTAAAAATAAATATGTTTCATACTTGTGGGAAGGTAGTGCCCCCGCATAGTCACTTCACTTGGCACTATCGTTGGAATACAGTCCAAAAATTTAATAGGTGATCTAAATTATAACCAGGCTGAGAAACAAAACAAATATACATTTAAAACATGTTGAACGAAGATAGTCATACTGGTATAGAATAGGAGGACGCAAATTACTATGAGGATGCAAGTGCCCCTATGGAATGTAACGAGTACGGCCATGACACAAAATTACACACTAGTATGTTCACGGCTCGGACGGTGGACTCGCCTCTAATTAAGCAAGTCGAAGTACTTACGACGAGGAAAACTGTCGTAGGTACAACGAAGTTGTTTCTGTTGTTTATCCAACCACGACCCGCGCTCGGCCGATTCGAAACAAAGAAAGCCTTTCCGCATGTTTTCCGATGACAAATAAGTGACAAAACACGGACACCGACCGATTTGTTTCAAAAACTGCTCCGTTTGTGGACAAAACATGAACAAGCGAGTTTCAGTGAGACTTAAGTGATTAAGTAAGGCAAGTTGCATTACATCGGTCGTAGCGGTTGTAGAATACAGAAAAGAAGCATAGAATGTAATTAACAAGTTTAATAAGGCGTGGGGCTACAGTAGCGAAGTGATTTAGGAACAACAGTCTGAGAGTGAAGGTAAAAGAAATAGGTATTCTGAGAATAACGTAATAGGTACTAATATATTATATATATTTTTATCAATGAGATAGATGATTCCTCATCAATAATTATACAGAATACTAAAGCTTATACATATAAAATATGTTTCGAGTATCAAAGAGGCCCATTGAAGAAGAGGATCGCACCTAATAACCCGTCAGCCACTTAACACTGTCTGCGCTCCATCGCCGGCTGCCGGGGTATCGAATTCTTTCGCAGTATTTTTAGATCTCACACGTAGTAAGTGCTTCGTGTAAGTACTTAACCTATCCATTTTGTGCCAATATTTATGTGGTAATAAAGTTTTCTAATCATTATGTTTTCATTTTATGTCTTCAAAACTTACGTCAGTCTTGATAAATTTGACATAGGAACTGAGGTAGGTTAATGCTGTGATTATTTTTTTATTTATTCACAGGTTGTTGTCGGTTCCTTACCTATTGACATAATTATTAATGATCACAAGTTTGCAGTTATGGTTTGCAGTTTTGGTTTAACGCATATGTCAATAGTAGTCATGATACGCGGCGGCTATGCATCTGCTCGGGCCTCGGCCTGGCCACAAAATTGAGCGACCACTGATTTTGTCCACAAAAGGTCATGTTCAGGATTCGCTCCAGTACGAAAACTGCAACCGTATAGATCTCATTTGCTAAACAGTTAGCTAGTATTTATTTTTAAAAAGTAACAAACCCTTAAATTGGTCGTGAAAAATAGAAAGAAAAAATATTTTGTAATTTAAAACGTATCACTTAAATGTAAAAACGTTTTATTTTTATATATTTAGCTACTTACTTCAGACAAATGACAAGATGTCTATAAACAATGACATCTTAATTATTAATCAACCAGTAATGTAACGCCATTATAATGCCACTCTTACGTACAAGCACTTCTTACACTGATAATTAATCTGCTCAGTTAATAACAATAACAAGGTTACTTACCTGCACGGCATTGTTTCCGTGGACTTCGCAGTGCTTTATGGCTTTAAAGAGACAATCACCCACACAATAGGTGTTCCCAACTAACTAATATCGTTATCAGTCATCTGAATTCACTAAGAAGTTTTCATGAGCACTTTCCTAGCGTCTAATTGAGCATGGAAAGTTCGTAAAACAATAGACAGTAAGCTGTTTTAATTAAACCTTGAACCGCATTATATTTCAGATAATAGCTTTCTTGAACCTGTTAAGTAGGTTGAGCGTAAGGCTATATAGTTTTTTCTGAAGTTGAGTTTATCATGACCTTTAAAGGTGCAGTTTTTTGCAGTAGTACAAGAAGTACCATAAGCAATTCAACTTTTCAACACTCTTTCTCTAATTTCGTGTAAAAGAACACGATGCCTACAAATCGCAGGCTACTGAAGAATATCAGTCGTGTAACTGCATCTTTAGTTGATGTAATATAATATTCTAGAGTAATCTCACTAACGTGAGCGGTATATAGACATTTTCTACTCCAGTCTGATTCAAGGCACTAAACAATATTTTTCAGATTTAAAAGTTGCAAAGTAATAAAACTGGTAGGTTATTGCCATCTAGTACGTAGTCTGCAAACCGTCCAGGCGCCAGAGAGTGAGCGAACAGTAAAATCGCCAGGAAAAGTGGGCATCGAGCCAGCAGACAATCCAACAACGATTTCAAAATGAATTATTTACAAACTTAAACGCACTGGATTTAAAGAGGAAAGTGAATTTTATTAGATTATAAACGTGTAATCACTTATCGTAGGGACGTGGACGTGTCGCGTCATTCTATGCGTATTAGTCACTTCGGGGGAGGGACTAAAATTAATTTTGCTAAGTTAGCACGCGAAGCCGGATGCTCCCCCTCACTTAAAGCTGCGACGAGACATTTTTTAACAAGCTTATGCTAATAATATTCAGAATGGAATGTAATAGAAATATGAATGCTTTTGAGTCTGTTCGCTTGCTTGTTATACCTATAATACAAATAGGAACAGAGTTATTCATGAAGTTTTCAGGTCATAGAAATGCAGTTGTTTCAGATGAGGAAATAAATTAGCACTTTTTCATTAGTGACACGCAACGTCTTGTTTAACTCGTCGCTGCGACCATAAAACAAGGGTGTAACTAGAATATATCGACGCAGACTGCAGAGGGTAAGCGGGGTCGGCGGCCTAATCCGGGCCACCCCATGCCAGTCGGATTCCAGGAAAAGGCTCGTTGAAAACGAAACTGAAGCCAACTTTCTTTTCCTTAATATAGGCATTAGCTCTAGACCGTTTTATGCCAAGATAATAATTTAGAGTAATGTCCTGTAGAGACGTAGCAACGTATTAAAATAATATCAGGTTACAAACACGTGGGGTTTACACGATGTATTTTGCGTTAAGAGTGATTTAGTAAAAAACCTTACATTTTGAATTGTTGGAGCTGATGAATAATTTGCACGCGACCCTGTACTACAAAAGGTTACGGGAAATGGGCGTACACTTCACGTAATGATTGTAGCACCTTAGTCTCGAAATAACTATAAATACGCAATAAAAAAACGTTCCAATCTGCTAGAAAATTTTAGTACATAGTCAACCTTATAGAAGATTTATTCGTCACAAGGGTAAAGTAACGTACTGTGGCCCGACCCGAGGCGTTAATCTCTGGAGTTTTTCCCGGGAAGCACGCACAGGATGATTCATCGCGGCGCGGGGAAAGCGGATAGGCGGTGCCGGAAAATTGTATAAGCAAGACGAATAGTATAGTCACTAATTTGTGCAAAGGTCACGCTGCCACGTTTCAACTTTTGCTTTTGTTTTAGGAAACAAAGTGACAGCTGCTAGAAACTGTTACTTTTCACACAGAATTAGCATATTGTGGTAAAGTGTCACTTGTACAAGAGAGAGGGTTTCTTAGATAAAACATAAAATTCAACCAAATATTATTTTAAGACAACTAATAGCAGAATATCAGCGTTGACAATCGTTGCTGAATCCTTCCGCCGCAACTCATCTTGTGTAATTTCTCTGTTACTTTATGGTGTCTGAATAAACTCTTCTGTCTTTCCAGCAAACGTTTGTAATACTTTAAGTTACTATTACCGTACGAAGGTACTTTAATGGTTTCCTTATGAACGTCGGGATTCGTGCTAAGTGGCCGTTAAGGAAAACTTACGTTCATTTTAACGCACGTAAGTATTCTTAAATTGTCGAGGATCTTTAAAAAGATGGCACTTGAAAATAAAGTGAGCGAAGTGAACAAGTTGAACCCATTTGTTCTTATGTAACCATAAGATAATATTCTACGTATACTATACTGTTTGCATGATTGGGATTAAGGCACTCTTTATTTGTTTACTCTGAAGTAACGGGCGGAATAATTATCAGATCGATAATAATACTTGATACGAGTATCATCGGTTTTATATGGACTATTGTACCTATATGCGAAGTATCAGCTATCAGTGCGGGGAAAGAGACTAAATTGATATTTATTTAGGGGCGTAACGACTTAGTTCTACGACGTATATTGCGTTACGCACCATTTTCTTCTTTTGAGATTTTCAGAGGCCGTGATACCAATCGAGTAAAACGATATCTGATATCAAACTTGTCTACAAGTTTTCTCGAGCGGCTCCCAAACTTTATGTTTACGATTACAAAGAAAGCCAACTGAGCACTTTCATGTAACATTTAGCACTCAACCAATTTACCTCATGTGGATACTTAACCTCTGTTCCATTGAAGCGAAAGTCAAAATCGATTAAATTTCATGCTGTTTAACTTTCACGTTTTTCACGCGTTAAATGTAACATATTTTTGGCCGAGGACTTGTACTCCCGTTTCTTATATTGTTATAAAACTCGGTGGCAAAGAGTCGAAGTTGTAGAGAATAAGTTTGCCAGTTTAGGATATATGAAGAACGGCGCACCATTTTTAGGGTTCCATATTCAACAAGAAACCCTTATAGTTTCGCCATGTTCGTCTGTCTGTCCGTCCGTCCGTTCTGTCTGTCCGAGGTTTAACTCAGGGACTCTTGGTACTAAAAAGCTGTAATTTGGCATAATTATACATTTAAATTACGCCGGCAAAGTTGTAAAATAAAATCTTTAAAAAAACTTTTTTCGTGTACCTATACATGTAAAACAAAGGTATTTTTTTCTTTTTTCATTATAACATCATTGGATAGCTCTTGAAAAATCATTATGTACATTATCCATTTTTAGATTTGGAGGATCGTTTAGGAAATATTGAACTCGAAAAGTTGGTTCTTGAGTTACAGACGATTGCAATGTTTATACCCACCGAAAATCAGCTAAGATAACTTTGAATAGAAAATTAGCTATGCATATGCTATTTAGTTAATGTTTTTTTTGGAGATTGTTGTTTGTGTTTGTTGTAACGGCGACGGAACCCTACACTAAGCATGGTCCGCCATGCTCTTGCCCGGTTTTTATTACGAAACTTAGCTAAACATGTTTTAACGCTGACAAAGTAGGGATTGGGGACGGCCTCTCTAGTCATGTTAACTTTCAAATCAAATTGAACATAATAAATTGTGTGCAAATTGAATAAATACTGTAATTAAATTTGACCTCACTGATAGTGCATGTCTATGCAAATTTAATTAAAATGTATGCTTGTTGAACATAATTATTTTCAGCTTGAATTGACATGTTCGGTGAAGAGCTCTGTAATTTTTATACACGATTGGATATTGTTTTTCACGTAGGTAAAATAAAGTTGTTTGTTTGCATTTTCTAAATTTCCTGTCCATTGTTACGGATCATACACCAAAATATATTATTGCAATGGCTCACAAGTCCTTTTGTCACCTTGTCGAGTAGATAACTATAACATTTATTACTCCATTTTTGGCGTTAATTTTCTCGCTTGCCTTTGCCTTATCTTAATCCCAACCTTAAGAGTACACCAAGGCCGGCAACAGCCTTGATACAAATCATAAAATTTGACAGCGACACAAAAACATAGTTAACGGGTGAAACCTGGGTTTAATAAGTTGTTGTTTTTGCAGAGCAAGTAACCAAATCTCGTCTCGGGTAAGAAATGTTGAAATGAGCACGCTTAACGGACAAATGCTGCGAGGAATTCTTAAAGAGATATAAGTTTCACTTTCAAGGTGGTCATTCGAGTGGGACTGTTTTTTTAACTAAGTATTTCAAATAGCTTATGGCGGGACTACACTTTTGAAAAATACGGCTACTACCGATCCTTGATGTAATGGCAAATCTTTTAAATACTCAGTTGCATTGCTCGGAAATTTAATTTCAACGTTACACAATAACAACTAAGAAAATCCCATTTCAACGTCACACAAAAACAACTAAGAAAATCCCTAGTCTAAACTACAGTAGGTCACCACATAATTAATGTTTTATCCTGTTAACAATAATCCAGTGTAAAATAGCTCTCTACGAGTGATGAAGTCGACGTCTGATGTAGGGGAAAAAAGTGTGCCAAATCTAGTGTTCGGGAAAAAAGCGGTGTACGCGCGAACGTGTTAAATTAAATAAGTATTCTATGAGGTGAGGTCCATATTGTGAGGAGATGCCGACTTGGTAGCGGTACAATCATGAAGATATAAGTATTGCCTTGGCCTAAGTCACGGCAATTATGCACGCACAAGACGATTGAAGTTGACTAAAACACAACTATCAAAGACAGAATCAGCCGGATGTCTAGTCGGCGTCTGCACATGTTCACTGTAAATAGATCAGAGTAATTTCTTCCTGAAATAAAGTAGAATTAAACTATAGTTGTGATCTCTATAAAGACATTCTGCGGTGTAGCTAAGGCTTCTTATTTTAATTTGATGAAACCACTCAAACTACTCTAGGTTATAAAATTTATTAGACGATGCCTTCGAAATTGTATTATTCTTGTATTAATTACTATTATCGTCCCTTGCCGAAAAGAAAGGCTAGAAGAAACAAAACTTCCATGTAAACTAAATGTCCAAAAATCGCCTAATTAGAAACCTATTAGTGAATATGGATCGTGAATGTTTTCGTTCGCTTACCTATTACGCAAATGGGTTCTGACTACTGAAAATATTTACAGTACAACGTGAAACAATGTCTTTTTTGTTAAAGAGGGGGTGTATACTAGAGAAAATATAATTAAGAACGATGCTGCATAGGTATAAAGTAGAAAATTAATAGGCAATGTAATTATAAACATATTAGCGGTAAACTATGGTATTTAAACTTAGAACGACAAGAACATAGCACTTAAAATTTATACATATAAAACAGAGAAACTTATACCTTCTACAGTGTTGTATTATTATCGTTCTATCGCCTCCCTGTTAAATACATCTATATCAGCCAAATAAATTTATCCATCCAGTAGGTACTGGTACTATAGAAGGATTATGTAGGCATAATCCTTTTTTTAATGACTTTTAAAACCGCTAACAAAACAAAAGGATATAGATATGCCCTGAAGACGATGTCTACGCAACGTCCCTTTCAAAGGCATCAAACAAATTATTTCCATCTTATAAGACAGAACCAATATAACAAATAAGAAAGTGGAAAATGCTGATGTCAGAAAATTAGATACAATTTGGAAAGAGACATACCTCCCTACTACTTATTATGTTATCGACAGTGGATAAGTCGAACCGATTCATTATCTGTGGTCAGCAAATTCCTACATAGGCGACACCTTTCTGACCCTTCTATACATTTTGACATATTTGTACACACTTAACAGATTTATTTCTGAAGAACGTTTCATATCAACTGAGGCACCCCACGTGCGGCTTCGAATCCGAAAAGCGCTACACTCACCTATAGATCTTGGTAGGTATATAAACGAGGGTGGAATCGATCGAAAAACGAAAACTCCCCCAGACACTGGGGTGCACTAATGCAGTCAAGGGTGGCGGAAGACGGCGGTCGTTCGATATTCTTGAACTTGAAGAGTGGACACACAAGATTTTCAGAAAGTAAACTCGTACGTTTGCAAATTTAAGAGCTGGAGAGTTTAAGTTAAAAAGTGACAGTAATTGTATTTTATCCTGTTACTAATAATCTGTTACATGTGTTGTACAATTGCGTGCAAGCTAGTTATGACTTCCTAGAACCTTAATGCTAACTAGATTATGTTCAATTAAAAATTAATGGTAAAGAACTGCGAAGAATATAGGCGGATCATGAGGCATTTCCTGTGATAATTAATAGTCTACGTTTTGAATAACTACTGCAACAATAGCAGTTTTAAATGCTATAACCAACGTAGCACCTCGTTAGCTGAATAATGGGTTTGAATAAACTACAAAAGACTCGATGGCGGCGACGGTGTCGACTCCAGACACATCCGACGATGTTCATTGTTGGCACATTTTGTTCACTATACAGACAAACATTAGGTTAACCTGGTTAAAGGTTGGATTAATCAAAATTGTAAACCATCCATTCTTATGTAGCTTCACGCGTATTCAGGGTGAAGAAACCAGAGATGTGGGCCATTATTTCGAAACTTGGCAATTGTTTATCAACGTTGTTTGTTTTGCTGATAACTGAAATAGCAAGTGCCCCATTTATGCGGGTGTGTGGACTCAGCGGCCAGCATCATTCATAGTTGACACATAGTCAATATACCCAGGTAGTTCCAGAACTTAATCTCTTATGAAATTGAATTGAATTGTGTTGTTATTTCTCAAAGACGGAAAAACCTTGCTGTGCCTCAGATTAACAATAGTCTTGATTAACTGGTTGCCTTCATTATATCGGATTTTTATTTAAGGAACATGTTGACAATTTAACTGATTCCAATTGGGAATCGCCGCCAGTTTTGTGAGAACTTCAAGTAGCACACTATAAACAATTAATATAATGGACAGGCTGGTCCATATGGGAGATATGAACTGGTTTATTGTTTTGTGCTCGTGATGAAACCTCGACCTCGGCGGCTGCACCAATCACACGCCCCGACCAGTCATCGCAATTTAAAACGTTAGGTACGGTACGCCTCTAATAAGAGGACATGAGACCAAATTTTAATATTCTATCTACACGTAAATAGTAACTATCTACGTCACTCGGCATTTAATTACGACCTTTATGCACTAGGTCAATAAATGTAGTTCAATTAAGAAGTTAAGTTTGCTTTATAAGAATAAGGTATGGTATTGCTATGTACAGTTTAATTATAGATAGGTTAGGTTAACTTAACGAGCGTCAATGGCATAAATGCATATTAAAGTAGGTAGAATTAAAACCAATATTTACCATTCGGGCGAAGGTCTGTGTAAGCTTTGATCCGCATTTTCTCTTTCCAAAGTATCCTTTATGATCGTGCAATTTCTCGGTGCAAATACCGTGAGCCAGGCACCTTCATCACTTAGCACTTAACACATTGAGGGTAAATCACCTCACATTTTCGCGTGTTCGATCGATTTAATAAAGTCAAAAAGGATACAAGTCAAGAAAATTTATTAACAACCACTGTTCACATTGTTTTTGCACGTGACAAAACACAAGTAAAGACACTGCAAGGCAAAATTAAATTAATTAGATTATTTTGTTACTGTATGGTACCGCGTATCGCTTGATTTGACAGCTGCGAGCACGCTATCCCGATCCAAATATTGGTTGATCGTGTGAATGAGCGGGAAGCGCGGGGAGCGGGGGGAGCGGCGTGAACTCAGCCGCACGTGCCCGCGGGACCGGGACCGCGGGGAACGGGACACAAATAGCTCGGGATTAATTCCCCTATACTACGACCCGCGCACCGGCACATCTTGATACTTTCGGGCCTAACAAAAAACCAGGAAATATCAACGATTTAGACAACATTAAGGTCGAATGATTTGCACTGTGGCGAAACTTCAAGCATTGCATTATGAAGGTAGATTTCCAGCGATATCAACGTGCAAAAAAAAGTTCTTAATTTAGTTATCTGGATGCAATGAAGATCGTCAAATCAAGCGATAAGTTAGTACTGTAACAATCGATAGAGATAATGGTATTTTTAGGTGTAAGTATATAAAACTGACGTTGTTAATCGGATCACGACTGCGGCACCGCCGTATAACCGTCTATCGCGCAAGCGCTGCGCGCGCAACTGACGTGCATGTGCGGCGAACTTCACGGCGGTCGACGTCACGCTGATGTCAAACAAACTCTCAGTCGCTGTGAGGCGAGAGGGTGCATAACAAACACCAATTACAGGTAAAAAAAGTGTAGCCAGATGTTAAGCGAGGATTTGATGACCCGTATACATCGTACTCCCTTCGTTATCGACCAGTCCTTCAACATTCAGCAGATGACAAATAAGTGACTCATGCGGGCGTTTACCACTAATTGAACCTAATACTCTCGTACTAAAATCATTTTGTAGAAGTTGGTCCCATATTTTAATATTATTATAAACCTTCTTAACTTCTCTAGTACCTACTGTCTACCCTTTTAAATTCATCTTTGTCTGAACTTATCAAGAAAACATATCACGGACTTCGTTATGAGTAAACACCAGTCTAGATGCTTTCCAAGACTCAAAATCCCCGATATTTGTTCTGAGTAGGTACTACATCTGTGCTGGGACAGACAAAGTTATAGAAGTTAACAGTAGTCAGGAAATCATGACTTAATAGACAACATAATCTAAAACTAGAAACAATAACTTAGTCTTTCCAGAAGAAATCTTCAAATGTTCTTTTAAAAACCTCTAAACTAACGAATCAAAATGTTCCAAATACGCAACAGTTTATGCCAAGTATATTTCGTATCTCAATCTAAAATAATACTTAACGGTACTTCTGCTAAGTCAAGCCATCATTGGACAGTAATGCGAGGATCACAAGCAAGTGAATGACCCCTGAATCGCAACATGAAAGCATTGTGTGCTATCAACCATATTTAGACTAAGCTGAGTCAAAGCTCATTAATTTAAACATCACTTTTTGTGCGAGCGGACGACTAAGTAGATGCTCTAAGAATAGTTAACAAGCCGGTGTGTCGTCGTACAGAATAAGTTTTTTTTAATTTAAAAACAGTTGAGAAACTGCCTATAACTACCTACTTGGTAACAAAGCCCGCAAGACTTCTAGTATGGAACCGTTTGATAATATATTTACAATGTAACTTAATTCGAATACCATTTTGCAGATTTTTACAACCGTTTTAGTTTGTTATGCTTGGAAAACCCTATGTGTAAGAGATACCTATTTAGGCAAAAAATGTTTTAACCTTCCTTTAAAGGTACCTGATAAAATAATTAACCTATAGACAGCTACTATATCTCCAACTTGCTTACTCCCCACTTTCCCCAAAAAACGAAAATTGTTCAAGCACTGAAAAAAGTGACAAATTAAAAAAAATCTAGTTCCGCCATTGCTTCAGTTTGCGTTCTTAAAAAGCGTTAGTATTTTATTTACGTCTCCAATTCGATTAAGTACGATTCAAATAACAATATTGACAGGTGAATGACCCATGAAATTAGCACCCATCGGAAATGGGTAATGGCTGCAGAGGTCGTTCCTCGTTACGTGACCTATCTACGAGTACGTTCAGCTGAAAACTGGGTCGTGGCGTGTGGCGAAAAATTGCACCATCCGGGTCGGTTGACATGTACTTAAATAAGTTTAGATCCTGACAAACGGCGGTAAGTGGCTACTGCCACTTGAATATAACCCTGTCCCAAATGACAGGCTATCATGCAACCAACCTCAACACAATCAGTGCCCGTGGTTCTTGCACCCGATACAGAGTTCTTGGCATTTAATATTTTAAAAACGCTTGAAATCTTTAGTTCTACGTGACGTTACATCCGGATGTTGCAAATTTATTCGTGCGTGGGAATTATTCCATAACTCTTCTATGTAACAGTGAACAATGTCCCAAATTGGCTATCGTTACTTTTAATAGTGCTGACTAACTGTACTAGTAACCGGAATTACAACATTCATAATAATTCTACGAATGCATAAGATGTCGCGAAACTCAATTGTGACCTCTTTCAACCTATCTTTACCTTACAACCATGTTTAAATACTATTTGAGACGATTAATAAATGCATCATTCGAGTAGTTTAATTAACAAGCGCCATCTAGCGTGATCGATTCGGACTAAAGTGTCAGTATACACAACAATACGTGACACATCGGCTGTTTACTTCTTAGTAACTTACGCGTTATCTAGATGACGTGCTCGTCAAAACTTATTCTTAACTGTAGATAATTCAGTTACCACAGTTTATAGACATTACACTGGATTTCTTTACATCATCGTTAACCTTGGTAAGCCGAGAACTGTCACATGTCGGAAGAGACCAAATACAGACATTTAAAAACCTTGA
Organism: Tortrix viridana; assembly: GCA_963241965.1. Taxonomy (NCBI): domain Eukaryota; kingdom Metazoa; phylum Arthropoda; class Insecta; order Lepidoptera; family Tortricidae; genus Tortrix; species Tortrix viridana. Next base: position 5,553,673 of record OY725181.1, read on the forward strand.
AACACTTGAAAGTATTTCGAATCAATGCAAAACATATAACTGATAAGAATGTTTGATTAAGAAATTACTAAGACTAGGAATTTTCCGCGATTATTTTTTGTGACTCAGATTGGAGATTGTTTTTAAAATTAACTTTTATATAGAAAGTGTCCGGGGATGATAAATGTAGGCGCTTACCTCTGCGTCGTTTGCGTCTCCGTCTTTTATGCCACTTATTTCTTCGTTTATATAGTTTTTTACACATTTTGTCATCACTCTCCGTTATGCGAGGATTAGCACTAAATGCAAGTTCCAATATTTTCCCGAAAATACACAACGCCAACGCAATCATTTTCACTTATTTTCTTAACCACACACAAAACGTCAATTACGTCTTTTTCTTTCTTTTCTTTATCTTTAATTTGTAAACTGACTTCCTTATTATCAGGTCGTCATATCCTGGCACCACTTTAGAATACAATTTGATATAAACTGCAAAGTTACACATAACTCGGTAGCAAACTCACTATTAAAATAACAGTTGGTAAAACACTTATAGATTATGTTTCACCCTAGAAAATGTGTTTTTATCTATAGGTTATCGGGCAGAAGTCGTCCGCGAGACGACCGCGTAGATGCGTCGGCGCATCTCGTAATATCTATGAAACAAACACTGTGGGAACCTTGACGTGATTTCTTAATATGGATAAAAATACACATGGTGAAGTAAAGTGTTGCCCTGCTCTAAACAACATGCGTTGCTTTAGTTAGACTTAATGGCAGTCACTTGGCAAGCAGATAAAATAAATAGTTGTGCAATATTTAATGCATTATAAATGTCATTTATAAAATGAAACGTATCATTCTATGCTTAGTTCAAAATAGTTCATTATGACAAGTCGCCGAAGTGCTCAACCCTTTCTTTTGGGTACTGTATTTTTGATCACTAAACCGGGTTAATCTTATATTATAATAAAATTTATACACTTTAATTATTGTGTTGCAAAAAACTGTATTCATTTTACTCGTAACAGATAATCCAAAAATATTTAACTTGGCTTTGTCAATTAGACATATTAAAACACTCGCTTTCACGTATCACACACTAGAAGTAACAGGTTTGAACACCGCCAATGCTCCGACTGCCAAGCCGAAGGGCTGGTGTAAACTGACTACCGAAGGGTTAAACCAGCCAACTGTCAAACGTACATTGCGTAAACCTTAAATTTATAGTAGCAAGGTTCAAAATTAAATATATCAGGCCCGTGTTATATCGGTATCGGTAATCAGGGTGCACCGTATTCTACGTGCTTTCTAGCAAGACGTGCCTGGAGTTCTGAATGTAACAAACCTTTTCTTTCTATTACAAAATAGAAAATCTGCTGATTTGCTCAACAATCACGTTTGAGCTATTAAGAAGCTAATTAGATGAATAGGTACTTAAGAAATAAGAGTTTTGAACATGGGAACGGAAATTAAATCTACCCAATATAAAAATTGGGAATTTAGGTGCTTAAGGCTATTTCGTTTTTGGTTTATTGGTAGAAAAATAAAATATAACTAAAATACTTCTCTTGTATCGAAGTTTTGTCGCATGATTCTTTTTATCTGTGGACTGTTGCCAACATGAAAGACGAAAATGCCGACAAAGTCGTACAAGAAATTCAATTAGTATGAACAAATTAAAACCGTCAAGCGACGATCCAATTTGGAATACGCTTCACGTCTGAGGATGTCACATTTATGATGCATTTATGTTAATTTCAGTCGCAGCGTGACATCCGCGTCACTGGACGCATTAATATTAAGACAGACAGACAAATTACGTCCAACCCAGCCATTTTATGGATATTAAAGTTAGTATTATAAGTAATGATCCGGTAACACTTTTCTGACAAAAAATCGTTTTCGAGACAAGCCTTTTTTGGCCAACTGTACTTTTTTGCACCATTGACAGTTGCTTTAGTTGCTTTGCTATTCCAGCAAGTCCTAACTCTGTGGGTTAAGTGCGGCGATTCTGTTGCTGACCTCCGACTCCATCATCAAATCAGCTCTAGGCATTCAAATGGACGTAGTTTAGGGCAAAAGGATCCAATTCAATAATTCCACACTTGTAGAATTTGACATAATATTGACAGCAATAAAGTTCAAATTTAAATACATTTTGCTTTGTGGGTTGGATCCTTTTCCCTAAACTACGTCCAAATTTCAGCCCAGAGCCCGATAATGGAAACTAGTTCAAAATTGACTTGACATACTGACGAGCTAACAAACAAACAGATGAAGATTAACATAATTTGTAAAGCTCTATAACGTCACATTAAAGGCTAGTGTTCCACAAGTAGGTATATACTAAATTATTATTTCCGCGGTTGCAGTACGAGTTTAAACGTATAATCAGCATTGAGCAATTGAATTTTAGGGCAGTATTTTTGATTACGTTTATTATAAATCGATAAAACAAAACTGATCTAGGTTGGTTCTTATCAATAGATTTCACTTACCCAACATCCTATTGACTTCTTTTTCAGTCATCGTCGTCGTCGGCACCTTTCATGGCTCGATATCTGCAAAAGAACCATCACTTAGGCAACTGAATAATTTAAATAATAAAACTGCCATTGTATTATACAGGTTCTTGGTAATAATTCAGTCAATGTAAACGATTAGTCATATACGAGGGTTGAATGAAGGTACTATCTTTACCTAAATCGAGCGTTCTTTGCCCTAAAATGTAAGCACAACACGATCACAGCCGCGCACAAAACCAACACATAAACTCTGTAACGATCATTTGAAACGAATCCTCTGTACTATAACAATCATAACGTAACACTTCACTTTAAAAACGGTATTTGTAACAATTAAAACAGGAAATATTGTAAAGATTTTTCAGATTGTGGTAGAGCCATCTCTGCGAGGGTTGGAAGGCTACGCGCGGAAATGCACGAAGAGTTCCGACCGAAGCCGAATGCAAATATCAAACAGAGCCGCACTTGGATACCTATTTAAATAACACGTCTTATGATATAGATTTAGCCAAGGCAGCTTTATCAATGATAGCGTTATTGTTTTAGGTTGGAATGTTTAATCGTTGGATTAAAATCTCTGTCAGTTATAGTGGCCCTCTCCTATGCTTTTGTTATTTGTAAGAAAACGAAAGTGCTGAAATTAATTGTTCAAGAAAGTGAAAAGTCAGCTCTTAACCTCTTATTTTTTACACGGTCAGAATCATGAGTAACAATTTTAATGTCAACGTACCAGCTGAAAATGTTATTTATTTAGTTATTCAGGAAATTAATGTATCTAACACAAAACGTACGTAATGCCCGCCTCACTCACTTTTTTTTCAATAATATAAAAAAATTATACAGAGTACGCCCCTGCGATAACTAGTACTGCTACCCTGCAGTGGAGGCCATTCGCCATGTTTTTCACGCATGCGCCCTAATTTTCATACATGGGGCAATCACTAGCAGAGTTACGTCGCGCGTGTGTTGCCAGTGTCAAAATTTATAAATTTAAAACAAAAGTCAACCCACTGGGTGTGCATTTCATTTAATCGTCTTTTGTTCTAAAAGTTAATTTATTTTCTGTGGTGTATTATTATTACTGTTTATTTGTAAGAAGTGTTAAATAATATTAGATGCGCACGCATATTATATGTATTGCCGTCCTAGCAGAAGTACATTGATAGCAAAGCAGAATCGATAATGTGACGTCACGCCATTGAGAGCAGGTCATGAGCTTGCATTCTATTCTAGTTATTGACGGAAATAGGCTTGCACTTTACGCACTTCTAGGAAGTAGCTATATCGGTACAAAATGCTTAACACATGAACCTGGGTACAAAAAACAAGACAACCTTTAACAAACGTAACGTATAACTTAAAAGTAAGCTCTCTTTTTTTTAAATTGCTGTTTTTGAGGATATTTTGAACATTGAATACGTATATAGGAGTACCTAGATTAGATTAAAATATCATACCTCTTTAACTCGGTATTTTTATTGTAATGTAATAGGTATACCTGATAATTCAGTAAAAGTTAATGAACAATTCTGCACAGAACAATTCTGCAGACGAAAAAGTCATAGAAGGTAGAAATACTAAGTATGCGACAGCCGTTGATCGTTGATAAGTACTTAGATCTTTTTAACCGACTTCAAAAAAAGAGGAGGTTCTCAATTCGTCTGTATGTTGCTTTTTTTTATCATCTTGCTGGTTTTCAAACGTAAGATATGCACTTATCTACATATTTCTACATGACTTTGCGTTAACTCTGTTTTAGGCGTTTATGATTTGTATTCAATTCAATAAGATCGTAAAGGCATAGGTAGGTACTAAGCTAAGTACTTACTTAAAATTTTACGCAACGTTACAAAAAGTAACACTGGTAGTTAGTAGAAAAAGTTTCATGTTAGTCCTAGGCGTTAGTTATATGAATTAAGGTTCTTTTACTATCTATGTAGTACCTTACGAATATAAGGTAAAGGTCAATGAGTAATCAAATTAGTAATTTTTATTGTAAGTAGGTGAACAACCTAAACTTACATTGATTAGAACGTGCGAAAACTGAAAATGTAAGTTTTAAAGGTGTTTCATTACAATATTGTGCACAATGTTTCGCCAAATCAAGGTATTTTGCTGAGGAAGCAACCTTAATTACCAGTTCATCACTATTCATGTACTGACCTATACTCCATTTGATTAGTTATTTAAATAAATGATGATAAATATAAACAAATCAAACCACTCTGCTAACCAAATCACTCTGTTAAATAGCCCATCAAAACAGTTTTCAGTTATCAGTGACTTCTACTATAGGCCTGGTTTTGTTTGTTTAGTTACATTTAGTTAAATACCTAAACAAAAGGAATATGGCCAAGAGAGGGACTAGGTTCCGTCCCGATAGATTCAGGTAGACCTTTAAGTTTTGTGATATTTTGGCTGACAAAATAGAGGACGAAACTTCGAACATATTAAAATACCAAGTACCCATGAACTCACACGTTAGCGTAGGTAGACCTTAGTCATTCGATCGGTTCTTAATTGACGTTAACAAACGCGAAGTTTCCAATACAGTACACTTATTCTAAATCGGTATATCATTGCATTTACTCGTGTGCGTGACCATGTAAAACAGACGACGATCGCAAACGTCTCTCAATCTCACACAAGCTCCGTGAGTGTGTGCGTTGGTTTTGGTCCGACTTATTGTTGTGTTGTTTTTTCCACTACACCTAGAAACAGCATCAATTAAGTGATTTGCCTGTAAGTACTTATATTATGTATACCTACTTATAGTCTGTAGGAATAAACTCATCGTACTTACAGCTCCAAGGCTATCAACCTGCTCCATAAGGCGTCCGCCATCATTCAATGTAGATCAGGCTCTGGAGAACTGAGACACGTCATGGCATTGTCGGTTAATTTATTCGGTTTTTTTATTATTTGTACGTAGAAGATGTACTCATTTTGCAATACAAGCACCAGGTATTTGGGATACTAGGTATACTTATCATATGGGCATGGATATTGTTAAGTCTTACCTATATCAATTTTGTGGTGTAAAATCAGGGAGCCTGAAGTCGTTAGTTAAAATGATAGTTTTCACAAAACTTGGACGAGAGTTTGTCTGTTTAAAAATTGACAAATTTTTCTCATCTTATTTGCCTCGTTGAAATCCTTGGCTCATACTCAATTACTTAGCTACACCGATATTTATTCTTGGGTTTGCAAGTGCATTACGACATGTGTCTTTAGGAATTTCGTACATTATAAATTTTGATTTTCGGAGATTTGTCTTAGGAATCTCGTAGTTAGAAATTTTGATTTTAAAAATTAGATATATCCATGTGTGTATTTCAATCACAACGGATTTGGTTAAATTTTAACACCGTCTTAGTTATAATAGTAGTGGGTTAAAACATATAATATTTTTTATCCCGCAGAATTTGGTACAAACCTTAGTGTTATTGTTATTTTTCAGTGGTAGGTGTCCTGAAATAGTATAAACCTGCACTTAAGTGCCTTAAGGTAAAGCTACGTAAAAATGCTCAATGCATTGTATTTTCAAAAGAATCTAAGTGCCACTGAAAAAAATACTATTAATTCCTTATAAAAAAAGATAATGTGACGCCTTATAGATCATCCTTACACTATCACCCACCTGATAAGATAATCTAGTATCTGAGACCAAAAACCGCTGATTTCACTACACTTTGTAACCATTTAAAAACTGCACCAAAACACACACCTTTACACCGAATGATTGAAACGGACTAACTAGTTAAGGATATGTATTGAGTAAGCCTTTGAAATACACTTAAATTGAGCTAAACTAATCCTTAGTACTTTAGAGTCAGAGTTTAGTTTAAACCAAACTACCTGCACCTGAAATGAAATCATTTAAACTTGTTCCACCGAAACGCGAGCAGATAGCATTAATTAATGTTAGCGAATTGTTGGTTAATGTGAAATAGTTTTACTTACTAACAACGCTAATTAAGCCGATATTTCGAGTAACACAATCTTTAAAAAAAAAATTACATAATGTTGAGTTGTTCCCACTTGATCTTTGATCGCCTCTGACTGAAGCCCCGCAGAAAGTTATCTAGATGCAAAATAAATTAGGATAAGTAAATATTTGAGCATTAGTCTGCTTTGATAGTTGTCAATCCCTAAAAAATTAAGAGATCACGCGATTTTTAATTAATATTCCATATATATCATTTGTTCATCGCTACAATTAGGATATGCATAATGATAGCCATAGATATTGCGCAAGTAAACATAATGCGGTTAGAACTAGATAATCACACACGTAATGAACTGCACCGCGCGAGCACCGCGCGAGCCGAACGAGATTCTCAACTGTTTTATTTTAGAGCTAGCACCTAGCATCGGCCGTGAAAACTAACGTAATTGAACTCATACTTATTCATATGGACAATGCTCGTTGGCTTCGTTTCGCAAAGCTACCCATTGCTTTTGAGAAAAAGACGTGGCGAAGCGATTTCATGGTCCATCATGCTCTTTTAAGTCTTGGGAAAAGAAATTTAAAAATGTCTTCGACTCCGGACTGCGCCTGATAAAATTTGTTCGATTTGATCCCCTATGTGACAAACGTAGTTCGAAGAACAGTCAAATAATAATGAAGTAATTATCATATCCTTATCAGTTTATATAAAACAACAGAGAGGTAGTGCTCGTGTCACGAATCACGTAGGACACGCCGAATTAAAGGCTGTTTATTCCGTATAAGGCTAACTTATGGTATTGCATTTTCTCGCTTGTAAATCTACATATATGTAACAGACTGGCCTCAAAATCTACACATAACTGGTGGTTAGAAGAAAAAATACTGACGAAATTGTGTCGGAGGAGTTTGTGCTTGCTCTAGAATATAAAATGTATCCCTATTTAAAAAACTCTTCTTGCATAACAATTTAAGCCAGCTTTGATATCAACATTTTTTTCTAGAAGTCTAATCTTCTGTTAAATGATTGACTTGATTTAAAAATAATGCTTAGTGGAACTTGGTATTAACGATCAGGGGTTACATTTTTGAATTTCACTCGGTAACTAGAGCTCACAAAAATACCCGATATTTACAACATAATAGAGTATGGGTATTTCCACTCCTTAATGTACTTAGACCCGTTACATGATACTGGGAACTTAATTCAGTAAAAAATAATTGTAATCGACGAATTACGAAGATTGTTAACAAAATGATTTATTTATTTCACTAAAAACTGGTAATCTTTTTGACAGCAACTTTAATGGGATACTCAAGCCCTGCTATTGGCCTACCTACATAACAAAAATCACAGTTGGTACAGTTGGTAATGGAGGGTGCTAGTAAAATTTAACAAAACCTAACTAACTTTCAAACAGTAGAAAATCGCTGAATATATACATGGGGATCAAATCGACAGGTCTTGACTCTCTCGACTATACCTATATCGGAGATATAAAGCATAGCAATTGGAGGACATTTTGTTGTTTATCTGGTCCACACGAGCCTTTCAATTTAAATGTGAATCTAATAACACCCTAAAAGTTTACACTACGACATCATCTATAGTAGTACCTAGTACAACATACCATCATCCGTTACATTTAGAGATGAAGGAATAGCTTTGAGAGCCCTAAATTGGATTAGCTTGGTTATATAATATATAATATAAATCCAGCATATATACGTCCCACTGCTGGGCACAGGCCTCCACTCACAACGAGAGGGTTTGGGCTATAGTTCCCACGCGGGCCCAGTGCGGATTGGGAACTTCGCACACACCGTCAAATTACTTTGCAGGTGTGTACAGGTTTCCTCACGATGTTTTCCTTCACCGAAAAGATCATGGTAAATTAACAAATTATATTTCGCACATAAATTCCGAAAAACTTAGAGGTACGAGCCCGGGTTCGAACCCATGACCCTCTGCTTAAGAGTCGGCAGTTCAAACCATTAGGCTACCACGGCTTTTTTTTATTTTTATTTTAGCTTGGTTATTTCAGGTTTAATTCAAGGTTTATAGAATGCAGACACGTTATAATCTTAGTGCACAATATTTATATACTTATTCAGGTTTTTTACCGATTTCAGTCAACGAATAACACAGACAGTCGATTACTATATGAGGAAACTCGTTTAATTATATGATTGATTCCCAGAACACTGCCACCGGCAATACTGCCGGCAACATAGGTAATTTACCGGCAATATTGCCGAGGCCTATTTTTTTTAACTCCAGGTGGCCTAGCCAAGATACATAACGCTTTTCGAAAACTGACAAACTGTATAGGATTATTGCTAGCTAACAATTTATCTCGTCAGCCTCTTATGTCCATATATTTTGTCGATTTTCGAATACCGTTAAGATAGCGTAATGCATTTTGGCTAGGCCTCCTGGAATTTAAAAAAAATAGGCCTCGGCAATATTGCCGGTAAATAGCCTATGTTGCCGGCAGCACTGCCGGTGGCAGTATTTTGGGATCATGTATCGTCTGGAATAAGATAACAATAGGTTCTAAGGGCGTATTCACAAAGAAAATGTACAATTTTTTTGCAAATTTCAACCAAAAAATTCAAGCATCGTAGGGGATCAATTACTACCTATTTTATAGTTCCTATTTGTAAGTATTTGTCTTCAAAATTTGTATCATATCAAGCGCGTGCTACACGGTTTCAAACAACGGTTATAAACAGGCTGTTTAAAGCTAAGTAGATAGAGGTTTTAAACCTTTCGTATGATCTTTAAGCACTCTTGGCAGATATCAAACAAATGGGCTTGTTTGAAACCGTGTAGCAGCTCGCTTCTACCAAGGTCATCATCATCATCATCATCATCAGCCGCAAGACGTCCACTGCTGGACAAAGGCCTTCCCCAAGGTTTTCCACAACGATCGGTCCTCTGCTGCTGTCATCCAGCGGTTTCCCGCGATCTTTATCAGATCGTCGGTCCACCTTGTGGAAGGCCTGCCGACACTCCGTCTCCCGGTTCGCGGTCGCCACTCTAGAACCTTTCCGCTCCAACGGCCATCGGTTCTACGAGCGATGTGCCCCGCCCACTGCCACTTAAGGTTTGCTATTCGGTGAGCTATATCAGTTACTTTAGTTCTCCTGCGGATCTCCTCATTCCTGATTCGATCTCGCAAGGAGACACGGTACCTAGCATAGCTCTTTCCATCGCCCTTTGAGTGACCTTGAGCCTTCTTATGAGGCCCATTGTAAGCGACCATGTCTCAGATCAACCAAGAGAGAGACCAAGGTCACTTGGTTAAAAATCGTGTAGCACGCGCTTTATGGTCACAAACCGGAATACAAAAAACGATACCTTTGTACATCAACTTGTTTACCGTAGTTAACTGTAGTTAACTGTAGGTACTAACAGCGCTAAGAGAAGATACACGTAGGTACAGTCAAGGTCATAAATATATATATACACTTTAGTGCCTTGTCACTTTAATCGCTGTGACATTCATATATGGCAGTTTAAACATGACATTAAATAGACAAGGTACAAGTGTATACATATTTATGACCTTGACTGTACAGTGGACCTTAACAATACCAAGTATAACACTATTAATATCACTGCTCAAAATGTAAATAGGAACCCCAAGAATATTCCCCGCGTTATGTTATTTTCTTACGTACCTAAACAATTCCACCATCTGTTGTCTATTTGGTTATCCGAATTAACGAACAACACACTAGCTCGGTATATTGAATGATCAACTGAGTCCTTCCGAGTGCGGTCGGGTGTTCACCAAAGTACCTAAGAGCATATGATCTAATGTCGGTGACCAATTGGCTATAGGCCGGTGGATCAGCTGGTTGGATCTGCGTGTGCGCTTTGTCACCGACCTCCGCGCAACGCACAGCTATCTATCCCTTTGAATAACCGGCTTGTCTCCAATTTGAAACAACTATCTTATCAATTCACATGTCAAAGCACCGCGATACTGGAAACTCGCTTTTACATGCGACGGTGTGATGTATTTCTATATTAATTGATCTGTTAATACCAAAGACTAGTAATTTAGTGATAATAAATAGGCTAAATAGGTTATCATGACAGACAGTGTTGATCTGCACGAGTTGGAAAAATTGAGGTACGTTCTTTACTTTAATGATTCTTGGTGCATGTTTTAATTCGCATTACTTATTTTCTGACGTAATAATTATATCCCATCGATTTAGCTTTTTAACAAGAATATTGTTACCCATATCTAATAATTTTATCTAGGTCAAGGTCATGTATAACTCGTAGATAACAGTGCCTGTCTATTATCACTATTTAATTAACACCCACACCTTTAAATATAATATTAAATATGTAGATAGGTATCCGCGCGAGAGTTGAGGTTGATTAGGCCGGCCCCATACCTACCGATTCTGTTTTGTTCTACCTAGATTAGAACAGAAAATAATTCGGGTTCGGCCAAAATCTGGATCGGTAGGTATGTGACGTGAATGATCGAAGGAGTGAGTTTGAACAAAATTCCGCTGTCAATACATTTGTATGCGTGACATAATGTTGTATGCGTGACTTCATCTTAGGTGCCGATACCTGTACCCCAATATGTAACTGCTAGAAGGATTTAATATATTCGCGATTGCAAGCAAACTACCTATTATTTGAAAAGTTATTTGTAATAATTGAATTTTAGTCCAAAAGAAGATAATACGACAGGTTTAAAAAAAGAAGAGAATAATCAGACTCCAACAAAGTCCCAGAAGCGGAAATGGCCTATAATTCTAGAGCCGGCCCTAATTGGAGCCATGATAGCCATCAACCTCGGTCAGACGACGCTGCAGAACTTCTACCTCCGGACAGCCTGCACGGTAGACCTCAACCTGGCGCCAGATATATGTGACAAAGGGGTTGGGGAGGAATTCAGAAAGGCTGAAGTAAGTAAATATTAATCTTTGCATAAGCAAAATATTTACTTTTTGATTACGAACGAACGGGAACGGGTACAGGGTTTTAATTCAATATAAACATTGAGTTGTTAACTATTGGTTCATGTTTAAGATAAGTAGCTACCTAACCATATCATTGTGAAATAATTAATATTATGTTATAGTAGTGTACTTATACGGTTACCTATAGATCCCTCTGACCCATTCATGAGTTTTAATTATTTCTAAAGTTATTTCTACTAGTAAATTCACTGTTTTCTTTGAATAAAATTAGTGCGTTAACGGATATTGCATAAGGATAAGGACACAGTTAAAAGCCGCATATCTAAATATTCTTATCAGAAGGATAAGACACTTGGATGTGGTCTTCGTGTGATCATTAGATATTTATTTGTTTAGAGTTCCGCAGTCAAACTAGGAACCCCTATAGTTTTGCAAAGTCCGTCCGTCTGTCTGTTTGTTTGTCTGTCTGTCTGTCATACTCACTTTTTCTTAGAAACAATCAGTGTTACAAAGCTGAAATTTTGTACACATTACTTTATATGTAGTTTACTTTTTTTTTCGAATGGCTAACTTAGTTCGACGCATAGGGAATGCGATTAGACAGCTTTTTTCAGTGTTATTTTTCTCTTAGACTTTGGTATACTCTACTACTAAATAATAAATATAATAATGCAGCCTATATACGTCCCACTGCTGGGCACAGGCCTCCACTCATAATGAGAGGGTTAGGGCTATATATAGTTCCCACGCGGGCCCAGTGCGGATTGGGAACTTCGCGCACACCGTCAAATTGCTTTGCAGGTGTGTGCAGGTTTCCTCACGATGTTTTCCTTCGCCGAAAAGCTCATGGTAAATTTACAAATTATATTTCGCAAATAAATTCCGAAAAACTTAGAGGTGCGAGCCTGGGTTCGAACCCACGACCCTCTACTTAAGAGTCGGCAGGTCAAACAAACCATTAGGCTACCACGGCTTTTTTTTTCTCAACTACTACTACTTACTATATTTTTATATTCAAATTAGTTTAAGGTGGCACTTCACTTAGCCATGTTTGCCAAATATTGATCTTACATGTCTTACGTTTGACATACCGAATGAAGATTCAACATAAATATTTGACAAATAACAGTTAAGTGAAGTGCCACCATTAAACATGTACCGGAATATTTTTTCAAGCATAGAAGGGTTTTCATTGCGAGAAAAATGGTCCACGTGTCAAGTTGGGTGAAGCAGGTCAAGTTTATAAGTTCAACATAAACAAATTGTCGGTGTTTTATCTAATACTGCAATAAACTTGCGCAGTCTTACACGCGTTCCGTAGACTCTTTAATTTCTATATAAAACCAACCTTGTTCTTTCTTAATTTATTGTATATGACTTCTCTGGCTTCAGTGTTGATTCACATTACTAGCTGCGAAGTGTTTCCGACACTATTTGAATTAGGAACAATTTTTATTTTTTATTTTTATAAGAGAGGGAGGCAAACGAGCATGCGGGTTACCTGATGGGAAGTAATCACCACCGCCCATGAATACCGACAACTCAAGAAGAGTTGTCGGTACGTTGCCGGCCTTTTAGGGATATGAACGCTCTTTTCTTGAAGGCCCCCATGTCATAACTGGCTGGAAACACCGCAGACGGAAGTTGGTTCCACAATTGCACCGTACGAGGCAAAAAGTGCCTGGTGGTACAATACAATACAAATACGAACCTACTGTTTATTTCTATCAATTTCACGGCGAAAGAAAATACAAAAGAGATCGGAAGAGAAGCGGTCTTATCGCTAAAGCTTCTGTTTTATGAACAGCTTTATTCTTAAAACACAACACAAAATGAAAGGGCTATGAGGCCTTTAGGGCATCGCCCGGGTCGTAATTGATCAATTCTGTGCGAATCTCAAAATTTCAACAGTTTCGTTACCATTAACATACTTTTCTAATTCCAGAAAGCAAGTCAAATGGTGGTCGCTGGCATCAACATTAGTCGGAGTTTCGTAGGGAGCCTCATAGCCACCGTAGTGTTAATGTTTGTCGGCCCATGGACCGACTGCAGCGGGCGGAGAAAACCCGTCATGATTTTGCCACTAGTGGGAATGTGCGCGATGACTACTGCTGTTCTCATCATGGTCTCGTTCCCAGGATTTAGTACAGAGCAAGTACTATATTTCGTGCAAATACCGATGTCATTAGGAGGGAACTTTGGGCTGTTGCTGGCTGCTGCTTTCAGTCATATTGGAGATGTAAGTTGCATCTCAATTAAACCTTTTTTCAGAAATAATATGGGACTGTTATCGTATTGCCAAGTGATTGTGCTAAAATATTGTTTAATTAAAAAATGCATCTTTTTATCCGGGAAAATCGAGCAATTCCCAAGGCAACAGTGATAAACGACTTCTACGCGGAACGGATTCACGGGCAAAAACGTAACCTCTACTAATATTATAAAATTGCGAAAGTGACTCTGTCTTTCTGTCTGTTACCTCTTAAACCACTGAACCGATTTAGATGAAATTTGGCATGGAGATAGTTTGAGTCCCGAGGAAGGACAACGGATAGTTTTTATCCCGGAAATTTCGATAGTTCCCTTGGGATACACGATAAACGACTTCTACGCGGACGGAGTCGCGGGCAAAAGCGGGTATTATTATAAATGCGAAAGGTCTTTGGTTTCTTTCATTTTCACGGTCAAACACAGTTAAAATTACAGAGCTACTGTATGAACCAATATACATAGTAAGTAAGTAAGATTTGCGATTCTTCTGGTGTTGTAGGACATGTATATAGGTCGCTGTATGACCCATAAAATCAGTATGGATTAACTAGTTTTACGTGTGTTCCAGGTGTGTCACGCCGAGGGCCGCGACGTGACGCGTACGATGGGCACGCACCGCGCCGCCATCCAGATCGCGCAGGTGGTGGGAGCCATCAGCGGCCCGCTGCTCTACCGCGCCTTCGGATTCTACGGTGTGTTTCCCATTGTATTATCGCTGCAGGTACTAGCCTTGATTTTTCACGTTCTAACCACTTAAGTTAAAAGGACGCGACCAACCAACTACAGCTGAAACGTCATAAAGGATCCCACTAACTAACAGTTAGTCTCTCCTTCTTCTTCTCATGTCTATTTCCACTTCCACAAATCTTACTCATTACAATTATAATAAATAGCTTAGTGTTAAGTCTATCAAGATTTATAATGGTAATTATATGCAAGTAATAAAATAAAAGTTGAATGGATGTTTAAAAAAAAACCTTTTTCAAATCAAACAATATAATCACAGTTTAGTATTTAATGTTCTTGGGTTCTTATCTTGCTCGGTCACACCATTAAGATTATGGTTTACCTTACGTTATAGGAGTATTTGACATGCCATTTAAACTGAGTGGCAAAATCTTGTGCAGGGTCCACCTGGATCACTACCATCATCTGAATGTAACATCCATCATCATTATCATCACTTAACCTGCCTCCAAGCAACATTGTTGGCAATGTTGTGTTCCAGTGTCAAGAGTAAGACAGCCGGGGGAATGATTAGTAATTCATTCTCATTCAAGATTAGCAGCGCATATGTATTTATGAGATTCCTAATGTACAGTCGCGGAATGAAAAGATTCGTCACTTTTAAAGTTTTAACTTCTATTTCAATGTTGTTCCAATCCAAAGATTCCGCGATTATACATGGCTTTCAAAACTCATTCACCCACCACTAAGTGTAGTAAGGTAAGTGTTTCGTTGTTTTATGGATGTTATCTGTAACATTTCCAGGTGTCGTCCCTGATCTACGTGATAGTGTTCATAAAGGACGTAAACGTGAACACGGAGAATAAAGTGTCGGTGTTCAACTGGCGTCTGCCCCTCCAGGCAGTCTCCTGCCTCGTGAGGAGGAGGGATGGCAACAAGAGGATCATCATTCTGCTCATGCTGGTGGTCGGTTTGGGCGACCGAATGCTGTTGGCTGGTACGTCGTAAATTCAATACGATAAAAGTAGCTAATGCTGAATTTCTTAGACGTGTACTACTGTATAGGGCAATAATATCTTTGAGGCTAAATTGAATATATTACACGCACGCGCAAAATATGTGGAATAACATAAGGGCAAACTATCACACTATTCTACGCCTAATTTATTTTCTTATGGCCTTTCTTGGGCTATGCTATGCTATGCAATATGGACAAGAATAATATGTTTAGTAAAAAGCTGGAGAATAAAGTCAGGCAGGAGGGATCTTGCCGTCAAAACCTTTAATTCTCACTGCATGTAACATGACAAGCGCATGGAAACATGGGAGATGGATGATTTTGAATCTAGGTTTCAAGCATTGAGCAAGTTGACTCTCTCCATATTAGTCTAGTTTCAATGTTTTACAAGTTACCCGTTTCACCGCCTTGAACCACATTCGGAGCAACTGTAAAGGGTATTAATTAATAAAAAGCTGGTCAAGTGCGAGTCGGACTCGCGCATCGAGGGTTCCACACAAACTTGTAGGTATGTAAATGGTTCGTTAATCAAGGGAATACAATAGAAACAAAGTCCAGTATAAACTGACACGCACTAAGTATACACTCCGGTACTTAAGTAAGTTTCAGTTTATACTGGACTTTTCTTTATGTGATCTAACTACAAATTAACAGTTTTCAGATTTTTCCCTTTACTTGTGCTATAAGACATTGCTTTTTGCCAAATTTCATGATTCTAACTCAACGGGAAGTACCCTATAGGTTTTGATTCCCTTGAATATGCGGCATAAACGATCGTATATTTTGATTGCGTTGACTTAGAAATTTTTGCACAGCTCCAAGGGATTGCAGACTTGAGTATGTGATCTGTCTTTCAACTTGATATCTTTACGCGTTCCTGAGAAAAAGGGTCTTAACAGACAACGAAGTGATCCTATAAGGGTTCCTATTTTCCTTTTGAGGCACCCTGCGAACCCTAAAATACATCGATTTTGTTTTCCAGCTGAAATCATGCTGGCGTTCATGTTCTACAGAAACAAGTTCAGCTGGGACGACGTCACGTTTGGCTTCTTCATGGCCTACCGGAACATTATCAGCTTCCTCGGTAAGACTGATTTTTACGCAGTATATTTTGAATTGACAGGAAATTAGTTCGTCGATTGAAGTAATTTTAAGGGATAATAGTTATGGTTACTCTTAGCATTAACACTATTGACCATATTCACAATATTTTTTTTTGATCTTTGAGATATTGATACATTTATATAGGTATCTACCAGAGAATGTCTGAAAACAAAGATATTCCACTCCTCGAGTTCTTCACTCCTCGTGTATGTTTATAGAGAAATAAGTAAGTAAGTACCAACCCAACAGACATTAAAAAATATCAAGGCTTGGAAATAAATATTCGTTCTTATAATAAAAGTATTTGCCTTTTCCGAGGATCTAGTTTCAGAGGCAGTCCTAACTATCAACAAAGCTACGAGAACGAGTAATTTTTTAAACCAAACAGTATTATGAAAACCTCTAAAACTGACAGGTTTCAGACTGAAAGGAACAGAAATATATGACTACCATAGCTTAACCCCTTTCACTGACTGGTTTCGTTGACAGGGTTTAACAGTTCATAATGCGCCTACTGCAATACTGCTTGCATTCAAATAATATACAAACTTAAACCTTATTATGTGTTTGCAGGTACGATAGTGATCCTGACGTTGATGAAGCGGCGCCTGCGACTGACAGACGAGCTGGTGGGCGTGCTGAGTTGCGCCTCCTGCGCCGTGGCCAACTCCGGCCTGATGGCTGCAACGACTTCCTTTATGGTTTTTCTAGGTAAGCTACATCATCCGAATACATCGCGAGGAATGATGCACACTGCAGCGGCCCAAGTCAAAACCTTAACAGTTGCTGCTGTGTGCACCATTAGCTGCTTTTGCCACACGATGTCGCTGCTTTATATTTTATACGAGGGGGAGGTAACAAACACGTAGATTACCAGATTAGATTAGATAATGGGAAGTAATCCCCGCCGCCCGTGAATATCGGCAAATCAAAATAGGTTGTCAGTTCGTTGCCGGCCTCTTAGGGAAATGGGGAGTTGGTTCCACATTTTCACAGTACCTACCAGACACCCACCCAGAAGAAGGTGATTTTAATGGAATTTGGACTCGACGGGGAACAATTCTTTAGAATACTCCCCAATCAAGCCTCTACATCACACAAAGCGAACTGACATCGCTATTTGAAAAGTAGTCTTGATGATATATTTTATATTTTTAGTATATTGTAGTGTTTTTTATTGTATTGTATTGTATATTCATGCGGTGCGCGCTCTGTCCTCTGTCTGTGTCTGTACTTCATCTCCCAACCCCCCACTAACTTTTAGATGCCTCGTCTGTTGTCATCCCGCACCGTAGGATGGTCGCACACCAAATTATGATTGTAATATATTTACAAAGTTTATTATTTATTCATTGTATGTAAATAAATAGTTATCTATACCCACACCGTGGAATAATTTAAAGTTTTAAAGCCTCATTATTCATAGTGTGTGAATGAGCATTAATATTTTTTATTTCTTTCAGTGCCTCTGCTAGGGTTGATAGGTCAGGGGTCACAAGTGGTGCAAAGGCCAATACTAAACAAGCAGATTTTACCCACCGAACAAGGTAAGTCATGACCCACTTCATCCTCATCATCCTCAGTCCTCTGCAGTCCTCCTCCAGGATGATCTCCTCCAGTCACTGCAAGTAGTAGTAGTAGTATTGATATATTTTAATTATCTTAAGCTGTTCGAGGTCTAGTTATGGTGCCTCTTCGCATACTCAAATGTGTAATCACTTTACCAAAACAGCAGATAGGATTAAATTAGGAAAAATATATTCCGCGTACTGTAATACTAAGTACCAACTTCACCATACGATGTTAAATGTTAATCGACTGTTAGTTCATATATTTTGACAGCAGTTAACACCCTAATCTTCTGTAAAGTTGTTGGTGAAATTTGACAACACTAAAAAAATGTTGGCGAGCGCACGACAGCTTACATCAATCCTATACCTGCACGCTTTTGATTTTTGCCGTCGTTTGCGTATACGACATTCAATTAATCTAGCTCCGTTGCAAATATTAAGTATTTATTCCACCTTCATAACTGCCTAATTAATCCAGTCAGCACATATCCATCTACCCATATACATCTCTTTCTTGTCAGATTAATCTTCTCGGTCTTATAAATTCTGGAATGTGTAGTTGATTGGGATAGAAATAAATCATGCGTTTAGTTCAGAATAATGTACAAGTACTTTATTAACCAATGGTCTTTCAAAACTTCCAGGTAAAATTTACAGCGTTCTGGGAGCCCTGGAATCGGCGACGCAAACTATGACGTCACCGTGTTACGCCTATCTCTACAAGCACACTGTCTCGACCTTCCCGGACGCTTGGTTGCTACCGGGCATAGTTCTACTCAACATACAGTTAGTGGCCTATTTGGTCACAAAAAAATTGGGACAAATATCTTCAACTGAGCCTCAAGCACCTGAGAAAGCTGTGGTGATACCACAAACGCCGTTGGATGACACCTTAGAATTCGGAAGTTGGGTCACAGATAAACCAGAAGAAAAAACAGAACTTCAATCGAAGAGTCAAAGTATAGCGGGAAAGGTTACGTAGGTTTAATTTAGAACGTACTAAGTTGTGAATGTTGTGACTTATGTGTTTATAAGTAATAAATATGTTGAAATACTATTTGGTGTCCCATTATTTGCTCATGAGTCACATTTTAGTAAATAAGTAGGTACTCAATGTGGCAGCGTGGTCCACCTGCTACACTATCTAATGATATCTTCTTTATAATGTCAGTTGAAATGGTCTACTTCTTTCTATTTAGTACTTTTTAATGGCCTGGTAAGACTTGTGGAAAATGTCTTTCAACACTCCCAAATAAGCTATAGGCTGCCTTTCCATTGAGGCGGAGACGAGCGGAGCGGTGCGAAAAGGACCAATCAGATTCCTCTAGTTTCTGTGTGCTATGCGTTAGTGTGTGTACTGTACAAGGTCCTAGGCTTGTACTATGGGTACCAGGCAACGATATACATACTTATATAGAGAAATACATACTTAAATATGTAGAAAACATCCATGTGTCAGGAACAAATACTCGCACTCATCACACAAATATTTGCCCATACCGGGATTCGAACTCGGGACCGCTAGCTTCGTAGGCAAGGGTCACTACCAACTAGGCTAACCGCGTCGTCTAATAAGGAACATAACAATTTTTCAAGTATTTGGAACGGAATTGTAGCTGCTCCTGAAAGCAAAGTTTTATTCGACGACGACGTTACTGACGGGTACATAATATTTCATAGTTTGAATACGATACCATAAGAACTGATATCGTTTCAGAAATGAATATAAATATATCAATTTACAATCGTGTGATTCATATTAGTGCCAACTACCTATACCTATCACCTGATAAACTCAGTGTTCTAGGTTTACTTAATCAATCATTTTAATACGGTAAGCAGGTAAAATTTAGAGCACTACTTACTTGAAAACAATTAAAGGAAAATAGGCAGGCAGGTCAGTGGGACGCATAATCGCGCCGTTTTTTTTCCTCAATGTAGTCTTCTAGAAAATAAAATAAATTGAAATATTTTTTAACCGACTTAAAAAAATAAAGGTTCTGTGTTTGACCCGTATGTTTGGATGTATGTTTGTATCTTCGCAATTATCTCAAAAACTACTGCACCGATTTGCAAAATTCTTTCGGAATTCGGAATGGTTTTTTGTAACTGGCTAGATTAAATTGACTAAGAACACATATAGTCTATCTGAGATTTTTCTTGGGATTTGCCAGGGATAAAAAGTATCTTTAAATAAATAAATATCAGGGGACAATCTCACACAAATTGACCTATAGTGCCAAACTAAGCTATAGGCTTGTACTATGGGTACTAGCCAACAATATACACACTTATATAGAGAAGTACATATCTAAATATATAGCGAACATCCATGACTCAGGAACAAATACTCGCGCTCATCACACAAATATTTGCAAATACCGGGATCGAATACCCGGGACCGCTAGCTTCGTTCGTAGAGAGTGTCACTACCAAGTAGGCTAACCGCGTCGTCGTCTTAGTATACCTACTCAACGGACTCCACCTGTCTCTCTTAGCATAATAGGTACGTCAGTTTAGAGCAACAAAAGTCACGAAGACAATATTTATTTATATCCTTAGGTCTAAAGAGAAAGCATGAAACACTATAGTAGCTGGAGGACCGGTGTATGAAGATCAATGGCATGGTCTTGAGGTTTTTCTTGTTTTTTTTTTTAATGTTACACTGAGTTTAAATTGCACTACAAGACAATAAATACTTTAATGACAGCATCATTCATTACACTTTGAGCCACGATCTCACACTCGAAGTCGCATGCCAATAATGTCAGCCCTACCCATCACATAAATTACCGCTATCATAAAGTCACATCAAAAAATTCCTAAAATAGATCTTCTACGGTTCATCTAGACCGACATTCTATTTTTAGCTACAACGATAATGTAAATTGAACTAAACCACCCTCTTATCACATTTGATGCTAACCGCCTGTCTGACAATCGTCCAGTAAAGCATATCTGTCACATAAATTAAGCTCTTTCCCTTTAGTACACATGAAAATAGACAAGGAGAGGGCTAACCTTAAGTGGTAGATAAATTTACTCATCGATTGTGAGACAGCCTCTAAATATAATTTATTTTTAATGCGAAAGTAAAAAATAGCACAAAGAAAGCAGGTGATCAGATATTGAGCTTGGTCTGATAACTCGTTCGTATAAATACCGACGGCGATCGTCAATTGTTACAGATTTAAAAGCAACGCTCCGAGTAACCACTTCTGGTAAAACCTGCTCACATCATTTACATTGAACGATTCTTCGTATCTTCGGTAATTTACTGCAACTACAACCACAAAAACATGTAAGTTTTTTGACGTGTAAACGTCTTTCAACTCGGTAAGTATAGGGGTCTTCTTCTTCTTCTCTTTAAAAAAAAATGGCCTCTGTCCACTTATGTAGACAATTTTGCCAATGTCAATGTACGGTTAAAATATATTTATAAAATTGGTATTGTTCGGTAATTTGGAGAACTGTGGCGAAAGTGTCAATCGCCTCACGCACCAACCACTCCGCCGCGCACAACACCGCCACGCTTCACTTCTCCAAAGAGAAGCCCAAGATGGCGACCGGCTCAGCAGAAGCGATCGACACGTGCAGCAGCCAACACTCCCACCACAGGACTCCAGTATAGGGGTCACTTGCAAAAAACAAATGTAACGGAATATGTTATGGCAAGACCGTTTATAACTTTACAAGTATAGGACCTACCGACAAAATTTTATTACCATTATTTAGAGAAAAGAAGCCGTTACTCGGTAGTGCATTGTCGCTGGCGTAAATGGCGCTGTAATCGCGTGAAGTACGGCGCATTATGAACTAAATTTACCATCGCGCTGTGTTTATTTAGTAATTACCTACTCAGCAGTGCATTGATCGATTCAAGCGGGAGTGGTCGCATTTGACAGAATTCAAAACGTTGTAGTAGCCAAGATACATAAAACTCATACTTGTGACCATTAGAGGTTGTAGAGTTCCAAAAGATGTGGTTTTTTGTGGAAATTTGATGACTGCTCTATTATGGTACCACCGCGTGCGATACATTACGTACAAAACTGGCGTGCAACAGCTCGGGTAGCAAGAAAAAGAGATTCCAGCCCTCGAAGACCTGCTTTGACCTCGGCGGAACGTATTCATTTCCACAGGAAACGCGTTAGATTGAGCGAAGCACAGGAATCCCAACCATCTGGTTGAGCACTAGACGTTTCACGTACTCCACGGCAGCTGCGTCTCTGATACAGCCTACCCGTTTTTTTCGCCATGTAATTCCTGAATTCAATTACCAAAAAATATTATACTTAACCTCAACCAATGTTAAACAGACGCCACCTCCATTTACTTCCTTTTTTTCGGTCTTGAGCCCAGTTCTGTCTGTGTGTGTGTACCACAGGTGTCTTTCAAAGTTACCCAACCATCTTCTTGATAGTCACTGGAGTCTTCACGCCATTCAGTTTCCATTCGATAAAGCTTCAATTCAGGCATACCAATAACCTTATTTTTATTTCCAGAATGCAGCGCAACAGTTTCAGCCCCTGCTTGCCTGGCGATACAGCGCTCAACGGGCATTACAACCCAGCAACTCCCATCCCTCATTTCGGGGGTGGTGATAGGCCAGTTCAGTACGGGCCCTGCTTCGGAGCCCCCGTGCCGCAGCCCATGTTCCAGCCTAGCTCCTGCTTTATACCGGCTTCAGCACTTCGCAGAGCAGTTTCACAACCCAACCCCTGTAACGCCGCCCCCACTCCACCTCGCTACGACCCTTGCTTCCATGGACCGGCAAAATAAAGCCACAACAGAATCTCTAATACAGCCAGGCTTCAATTTTTTTTGATTGGTGTTTAAAGCTTTATAATTTTGGTAGATTTAAGAAACACTCATCATGATTATTGTGAGTATAATATTTGTTTGAATAAATTTAAGATATAAATACAATTTAATCATGTTTATTTTGTACTTGATTTCCATTTTAATTAAATATGTTATGTCTACCTACTTGGACATCTATTTTACAGTGCAATAGCTCTACGTCCTTAAGCCATGTATACACCAAAAGTATTACGTAAACGTAAACACTGACTGAGCTATAAGCAGTATTTCTATATAGGTACATATAATAGCGTAATGTCGGGTCGGTGTGAACAAAAACTTACCTAAATATGTATGTAAAAGCAGTAAACTTGACGACGCATTCATTTGAATAAAATCAAAGTTACTGAAAAAAACTGTAGGTACCCTTTGAACCGAAGATTGAAAAAAAAAGAAGAATGAATGATATGAATGATGAACGTGGTCGAGGTTTCGATCCGTCACTACGATTTTAGTTTAATCATAACAACGTCAAGATAACGACCAACGAGAATTATCTTGACGCGACTTTGCCACATCTTCATTCGAGATTAATAATGAACTTCATATGTATATTTGTTTGACATATCTCGCGTGTAATGTACAAATTGAGCCCTTTCATATGACACCCTATTTGCTATAATCAAATCACTTTCATTTTTCAACCCCCCATTCAAGACCCCTTTTTAATTATTTATAAAATTAATTTCATATTATTTTACCAAAAACAGATGCCGGCAAGCAAGTTATACAACTATGCCAAACAAGTTGATAGCTTGTGTAGTTGCTGAGAAAAACTGCTGTGATATACAGACAGACAGACAGACAGAGAGACAACGAAGTCTCACCATAAGGGTTCCTTTTGTACCATTTTGTTACGGAACCCTAAATATCACAGAAAATAAAAACTACATAATGTACTTACATTTTATCATAAAAATATGTTTTCCCGTGTGATGTAATTCAAATTGTTGCGTCGAACTGCATCTGTAAAGTAAGAAAAATATCAAATTAGTTCTTGAAGGATATTCCTGACGATTCCACCATCAGCAAACTTGTATCACAGTGTAAAAAGGTATACCAGTGCAGTGGGACAATGCCCAAGCGCATCTTGGGCTCGCTACCGCCCCTATCTCTCCGCGCGCGCGAACGCGTGAACGTGAACGTGTAAATATTTAAAAAAAAATAGGATTACATTCGCAGACAAATAAAGCTAGACGAGTTGCATTCTGTGAATCAAATAATACGTTGAGGATTAAAATATCGAGTGTCAACTCCAATAATTTTGGCAGCTTTCTACTGTAGATAACTTTCACAGAATTCATCGTCTAGTCCCACGGGCACAAAGATATGTATAGGACTTATTATGCAAAGTTGTCTTATTCACTCTAAAAATTACTTAAGAAAAACTTGGAGGGATAAACGTGATGTGTCGCATATATTTGGCCGTGCGTGTCTGCATGGCCTTTTAAATCGGTTAATGATACCTGTTCATTTATAAACACTAAAAGAGAATATTGCTTGAAAGACAAATTGTAAAACGCAGGTAATTTTAATTATTAAAAAAAAAAAACAGTTTATAAAAAACAGTTTTATGCGCTGTTTGGCTGTTGACACTAAAGAGATATGTCTGGGTTTATTGAAACCGATAACGTCAGTCAGTAGATACGCGTGACGACACACCGTGCCGTAGCCGAAAATTGTCTCCGATCAATCAATTGTTTTTGGGAATTCCGTAGCTAGGTTAAAACCGCGGCTTTTCTTAAACGGATTCTCTCATTCGTTTAGCAACATGTTTTTTCCTACACATAAATCTTGGATAGACTCCCGTTATTATACTGAACCGCTCTTTCTGTATTGTAGGCAACATATAATTTTTAAATAGGAAATTAGGAGAATCTATTAGTGTGAACGTCTCTGACCTGAAGGTCATTTTAATCGTCACCCATGACACATGGCTACAAAAGAGCACCACTAATAAGCACAACTAATATTAAAGTGCGCAAGTGTATAATGCGCAACGCGTACGAAATGTAGACTTTAACATTTTACTTTATCCATAATAGCTTTCCGCCCGCGACTTCGCCTGCGGAGGGTCAGTATTTTCGTAAGTACAGATAAAATTTAGTACAGACAAACAGAGAAACAGATAAAAAATTTAAAAACGATTGTAACGTGTTCTTTAATCTTCTTAATATTTTTGAAATATCTTCAAAGTAAAGACTTTTGATAGTTTTATTATATGTATAGAAATAGAGTTTATCATCATCATATCACTTGAAAGACGTCCACTGCTGCAGACAAGGACACAGGCCAGCCGCAAGGATCGTTCCGATGCCGTCTGCGTTCATATAAACTTCATGTGAGTACTTTAGAACAGTGAGAACAGCTTTATTATATTATGTATATACAAACAAATAAACCGACAAAATGTCGTATTAGAAAGAGGCGATGTACGTATTCGATCAAATGATCCACTTGAAATTCACCCAAGAAAGAAGCGTCGTTAGATAACTCCAAATCTGCCATCTCACGATTGATATAAATACACTTTATGGTCTGTGCTTCACAACGAGTTCAACTGTTAAAGGAACACTATAGTGCAAAGAAATAAAAGGAAAGAATAATATTGTGCTGCAGGTTCGTTAAATATTCATCGTCCAAGCGGGTTATCCTGCTTATCCACTTTAGCTATTATCCCAAAATAATCAGGTTCAGTTTTCAATATCACAACATAACGACTATCATCTGTCAATTACGAGAATATACCAATTTTCTTACGATATTTTTTACTATCAAAGCAATTTTAATATTTTCATACTCCTTGGTTTGGGATTTATGTTTTTATTGTATAAATGATTGTAATTATCTGTAATCTGATATTTACAACATAATAATTGAAATTGAAAAAATAGGGTTCCTGGATAACTTATTTTATAATTAAGTACACTATAAACCTAAAGAAGTAACTTCAGTTTTTATTGAAAAACATTCATTACGAGTATTTTTCATTGTAATGCCCTTTTTTCATAGTAAGCATTTTGCTACGTCGCGCCCGTTGATGTCTTTTGGTTCCAAAACCTTTAAGGACAAACAAATTTCAAAGACAAAATCGCGATTATTATCTTAACATCTTCAAACACTCCAAAATTATGTGCGCTGTCCAACCCTTGCTTCTTCTCCCAAAGTGCTAAACGGGATTTGTTTTGCAGACATGTCGGGATCCGGCGACAAGCAGAAGCCTTACCGCCCTCCTCCGTACGAGAGGCCCCACGCCCCCAGCGACGGAGACAAGGAGCGTCCACGATAATAGGATAAACCACGCGACTTTCATGTAGTAATTAATGGGTCATTTAGAATTTTTCTCTACAACTTCAATGTAATACACTTAAACTGGAGAAAACCTGTCAAAGTGGGGTTACACTTCTGACGCCGCGCCGCAGCATGGCACACCTGCGCCGCCCCGCGCGCCCCGCCCGACACCCGCACGCGGCACTTTATAACGCCACCAGCAATGCCGTTCGTGAGTATTATTCAGTATCCATCTAAAACGCCGTCGACACGCTAAGAATAAAAAAACGTAATTTTCCCGTTAAAATATTACCTAAATTTAAAGTATTCTGCAATTGCCTATCTCTTCCTTCAACTTAAACGATGCACAATGTATCTTGATTTCCCAGTAGTAGCTAGAGATAATTATAAAGTTGTGACAACGTATAATACAATTATTAATGTATATAAATTTTTATTATTATTGTATTTGTAACCTAAGAATCTCTAAATAAAATGTGTTAATGTTAAAATGAGTTTTGGTTTTAATTTTTCCACGTTATTTAGTTTTCTTTTATGCAACGTATGGTTACTAGGGCTAGATAAGATGCATTCTGCGAAAGTAATATTATGATAATAATAATAATATGAGGGGGCCATCTTACACAAATTGACCTAGTCCCAAACTAAGCTCTAGGCTTGTCCCATAGCAACATTAAACATACTTAAATGGAGAAATACATACTTAAATTCGTAGAAAACATCCACGACTCAGGAACAAATATTCATCACACAAACATTTGCCCATACCGGGATTCGATCCCGGGACCGCTAGCTTCAACATTTTCTTTCTGCCTTCAAAAACCCACTAAACAAGGTTAAATAAGCGGTCTCCTAGGAATTGGTGCTTTTAGAATGCAATTTCTTAAGGTCTAGCCGGAAATACCAAAATCGCTGTATGTGTGCCTATAACTTTTAAGGAGTTCCCTCGATTCCTCACGGTTCCCGTCATCAGTCTGACTTGGTGTAAATGGGACCACCTCGAAAATATAACCTTTCAAACAAAAAAAATCAACATCGCTCCACTCCACAATTGACGGAGAAATCGGTAAACATACATAAAAAAAAACATAGATACAGCTGACCATACGAGTAGAACCTCCTCCTTTTTTGAAGTTTGTTAAAAAAAGGATAATAATTTACAGTGATTTCCGACAAAACATTGAACCTACTAGAAAGTATTACGCCAGAATGTTAATCTTATCACAGTCGACTTACCAACGATAGGGAAGACCACGGATCTGATAAATAACAGTAGATAACGGCAGGAGCTCATATTGGTTCCGATCTTTGTGCTGTGTTTGTTTTGGATTTGTATTTGTAGCTAAAATTGCAAACAAGATGTCTCACAGTAAGTAAAACAATATTTGTATATACGTATAGTTTTTTTTTGGTTTACGAACTGATAAATGTATCAAACTCAGTCGAAAAACTGAGCACAGTGTCACACATAGTAAGAGTACACAATAATGAGTTTATTTAAGTAATACCTACTTGCACGTGAGTAGTATCTTTTTTTATTTGGTCCATCGCACATGGAACCGCATTTCAAAGATAGATTTTTCTCATTCCTACTAATTTGTGTGGTTATTTTTAGTATAATCACCTAATGAAACTATCATCAAATTATTAAAAAAAATTAAATCCAAAGAAAGAATGAAAAAAGAAGAAACAAATTAGCACGCTTTCTAAAACATTACGCGTTCTACGGGTTACTTTACTTACAGTTTTTTATTAAACCTTTTTTAATACGTGTCATCTATGTAGTGCCTACTTAGCACACAAAGGATTTGTTATAATTTACGTTTCTCACAATAGTGATAGGTATTTTTCTGTGTTCATATCAATAAACTTTTTGTAAACCAATCACGTAAGATAACAAATGAATCATTTAGTTGATAACGGATTTATCAACAGGATTTGTTCCTTTATACATATATTACTTAGTACCTAAATGTAAATGATTCATCATATTTAATATTTAATTTAATTCTTTATAACAAATAAATATGAGGGGACAACCTACAGAATAGTTTGAGTACGCGGTTTAGAAAGAAGTTTACAATTTATTAAATAAAATGATCTGGCTTGCACTTCTACATCGTTTTTTTTAGAACTCAAATCGTACGCATAATTAAGATTATATTTTCCTCATGCTTTTCGGTGAAAAAAAAACGTGGGCATAACATAACACATCTGCGATCGTAGAACTACCACACGCACACCCAGACTACGGCTGAGACCGTAATGATCATCAAATGACGAATCAGTATCCTATTGCCAGATCCCTGGGGTCCACCTCCCCCATACCAACAGCCGGGCTACCCCCACGGCTACCCGCCGGCGCCCGGCGCGTACGCCTACGTGCCGGCTCCCGTGCTGATGCCTGTGTACCCTCCAGCGCTCGCGCCGCAGCCACAACCGCCGCAGCCGCAGCCGAACTACGAATATTTACCGCAACCGACGCCTGCGCCTCCTCCAATGAACTATGGTACGGGACAGCCTTGAAATTTTACACAATTGATTAACTATGGCTGGTTTTTTTTTTGTGGGTCATCCTGTAATTCCTAGAAATACTCATGTATACAGCCAGGCCGAACCAAACTCGCATGCCAAACTGTACTGGGAATGTTACCTAGTAGTCAGTGGTTAGTCAGTACTAGGTAACATTCTTCGGTACTTCAAAAATCACCCCTCATTAGCTGTTGCTTCTGAGTGTGTAAATGTTGTTGGTGAGTTGACCTAACGTAGATTTAGGTTAGGTTAGGACTATGTGCAATGACAAAAAATAAAGTTTCCATAAAAGATACTGGCGGAATTTTGAATCATTGGGATTTAGATCTAATCGGCGTTGTGACTCTTCGGAATTATGTGGTGTATTACATTTAATAATTACAGATCCAGTAGACTGGGTGCCAGCGACAGGAGTCACAGCCCAGTCCCTGGCACACCGAGCGCTGGTGGCCGGGAGTGAGGGCTGGGACGGCAGCCCCCTCTGCGTCATCCGAGCCCACCACAGTGGCGAGTTCATCCCGGGTAAACTGGCCCTCAAGCACCGGTCGGCGTACGTGCCGCATGCTGGGAAAGAGGTGCCGGTACATAATTTTGAGGTAGGTTTTAGTTCTTCTTTAAAGTGCTTATCCATTACTTGAGATTGGCAATCACCGCCTATCTCTCGCTAAACGGAAGACTCTTTACCCAATTTGAAGTTGAATAGATACGTGAGGCTTAAATAGAGGGGGGGGGGAGGTTTTAAAACAATATATTATTATTCAGTTTATGTGAACTTAATATTACGCTTTAATTTATATTTTGTAAGAAAAAAATCACAGGTGGGGAAGGGAGGTAGCCCTAAATTTCACCAAATATCACCCATCGCCTCTCTTACCCAAAACCACACGTGATTAATGGCGATCCCTAATTGTGACGCCTTGTATTGGTAACATAATGTAAAAAGAAAGATATACTCGTACGAATATATCTTAGAGCAATGGAGTGAATAGATAATGGTGGGTCCTCTACGCGCGTTTGAAGTGGAAAATAACAGTGGTATTTTCTCTGATCTGATTACCCCACTTTAACTTTAACCGTGATTTGTCCGAATAACGGCCGCACTCAGTCAGAGACGTCAATTAATTTTTAAATTTCACAAAATTTGCTGCGCCTTATTCTATTGCTATAGTAAAGAAAGTGGCAGCAGCAACTTTAATCAAACTTAAAAGTTAATTGACGTCTCTGAGTGCGGCCGTAAGCCCTGTTAATAATGATCACGACGATTATGTCATCTTCACTGAAGTAGGTAAACCCTGCCATAACTCGCGACGTCGATTTCGGCTTAATATACATATTACCGGTCAATATCACTCTTGTCCTCAGCTTCTATGTGTCCCCGACCACCTGGTCCACTGGGTGCCTGCCACTAACGGCGAGGTGCCCCCAAACGCGATCATAGCTGGGAACTCCCACACGGCTGAGCCACTCTACGTGTGTCGAGTGAGGCATTTGAAGTCCATCACTCCTGGAAAGGTGAGCTAGCCTACGTACAGTCAACAAAATATATTCGAGTACCACCAGAAAACCCTGTAGCAAAGACAGACCACGGCACACTCTTATTACGATTAGTAGATAGGTAGGAGACCTCATTCCCACAAGGGGATCCGTCCATACTGGCTCACCGAATCATTTTTAGTCTGAATGTATTTTAATTAATTCACAGTCATCAAGTTCAAAAGTATATTTAACTATTGTTATTTCAGGATTTTTTTTTTAAAAACGTTGCCTCCTAGCTTTGTTTATAATAGATATTTAAAAAATCCTGAAACGATATCGGTCTCAGTATAAAATACTTTCAGGCTTGCGGTGAATAGGAATTTAAATATATTCGAACAAAAAAAATCTGTGAATCATCATCCATGATTAAGGAACAATTCTCCCGTTTATCTCACAAATTTTTGCCCTCACCGCAAATCGAACCCAGGACCGCTAGCTTCGTAGGCACGGTCACTACCAACTAGGCTAACCGAGTCGTCAAAATCTTGACGCATCTCACTCCTCGTACCTAAGATTCGAGATTTTTCTGTATGACAATGGCAAACGGAGTACATTATGTATACGAGTTGTTTTTTTTATAGCCTTATAAAAATCCAACGCACAGACGGGCCACCTAATTGTAAGCAGGCCACCTGTTGCATACTTCGCCATGCAAGGACTAGACAACTATGTAGAATAATATTAAATAATATGATTTTTAATTCCAGGTTCATCCTAGCCACGGGTGTGCCTACATCTCTTTTGGAGGAAGCGAGCACAGATATACGAACTATGAGGTCCTTTGTAAAACTGTAACATCCACTGCTGTACCAATGTCTAATTGGCGATAAAACAAATGCACATAATCTTATTTTCGTCACTTGGCTATCCAATAAGAATACTCGTAACACTATATAGCCAAAGATAACTTAAATTTGTAAATATGTATAATTTAACCCTTTATATGTATGATCCCTGTAATAAGTGACATAGGTATATAAGGTAGTGAAATAAAATATAATGTGTGAGACTTCGTCTATTTCTATTGTAATATTTATTTAAAATTCCTATTAAATACATAATACATACCTAGAAAAGAAGCTAGAATAAGGTAGTCAATAGCGAATATGCATGAAATTTTTTATCGCATTTCTTAACAAAATATTATTATGAAAATACCATAAAAGAGATGGAAAAAAGTGAAATTAAAATTAAATTCGGCCAAAAAATATACGCAATAAGCATTTAAACTACTAATTAGACAGAGAGATCCGACATTAACTGTGACGTCAGCGTGCACTACGGCCATATAAAGTCCATGTTAAATTCTGTTTTGCTAGAAAAAAATAGAAACACATCTTTTACAGTTATTCGAAAAAAAAATCTCTAATGTTTGTTACAGAATGACTTTTTATTAAAGCAAAAAAAAACCATGCATATTTCCTATTAGATAATGGTTATCATGGAACGATTTAATTCAAGTTTAAAAAAAAAACATTTATGGATATTTTGTTGGGGTAATAATACTCGTTCAGTTGATAGATACCACTAAATAATGTGCTGTCGACTAGCCAATTTTCTGAATAGTTCCACGGAATTTATTTTTTAATTAAACGAGCGAGGGAATCGAGCGAAGCGTATCCGTTTCAGTTTGGGCAAAAATGCTTTCGTATGTCCGGTTGTCCGGCTGTTCTCCTTTACAGGTCGCATTTCTCAACCGATTCTCGTGAAATTTTGTGAGCAGGTTCGATAAGTCACGAGGTCTACAGCCCACAGAGCCACTAGTTTATTAGGATCACCAGCAGGGGGAAGCGTATAGGGTAAAAAAAGTTAAGGACTGTTAAGGACTGACGCTGAGAAACGGTAAATTTCTCAGTTTCATGACGAAAATGAGTACGTTATCGTTAATTTTCGTTACAAAACTGAGAAAGTTACCGTTTCTTAACTTAAGTCCGTAACAGTCCTTAACTATGTACACTTTTTTTAACTTTACCCTGCAATGTTTTTAATAACTAAGCATTAGATTGGTTAAATTGGTTAAAAGTAATTGTTCCACCAATTACAGGTGAAAATAGCATAGAGTTGATAAACTTTCCCATAAATTTCAATTTCAAAATCAAAAATCAAAAAAAAAAAAAGAAATCTTTAGATAATATAGACTACTCATGAAGAAATAATAGGTAATTTCGCATAATCCAATAAATTATACTCATTTAGTGATACATAAGTATTAAAAATACTTTATTAACGTTAAAATATTTAAATACTTATAATTCCTTATCAATAACGTAAGCCACTTGCAATTCAAATAGATTAGGTTGGGTTTATAAAATCTATCTTCCCATCGGCCCAGGAGCGCTGTCCACCACCATAATACCGCCGCCGTCATCCATTTGGGGGGGGGCTCCCATGTCATGAGCGGGGGGGTGGTCTACCACATGTACTTCACCACCGTCATCACCACAGCAACTACTGCAACCACCCATATCACGGTTCTGAAAAAAAATAAAACAGATGCGGTTAAGGGCTTGAAAATAAGTAGTTATACAGTTTACCGCTAAAAAATATTAATGAAAGGTTAAACCGATATAGGTAAGGGGGTTTCTTTTCTGGTGTTGCTAATGTCCACTTTAACTACTTTCCATTAAGTGGGCCGTCTGAATCTTTGCCCGTGTCTGGCAATAAAAAAATAAAAATAAGGGAGTCATAGAAACGATAATATGCGTTCTTCAAACTAGGTCTGTAATACAATTGGGTTCCTATTTTAAAGCATTATTATCGAAGAACACCGAGTACCGTACCGTCTTAAGTGTTTAAATTCAATAGCCATGTCCAATCACTTGAAGAAACATTAAGTGAGGAGTTCACCAATTATTAACAGACGTTTCATTTTAAATCTAATTGTTACCGGTACATTTGGACAACTTAAACTTCTGTTTAATTGCTGGTGAGCTCCGTACTAAATGGGTGAAGTTCAAAAAAAAGTGTACACAGTTAAGGACTGTTAAGGACTTAAGTAAAAAAACGGTAACTTTCTCAGTTTCGTAACGAAAATTAACGATACAAATGTATGACTAATTTTCGTTACGAAACTGAGAAAGGGAATGTTAGGGACTAACGCTAAGAAGCGGTAACTTTTACAGTTTCGTAACGAAAATTAGTCATACATTTGTATCGTTAATTTTCGTTACGAAACTGAGATAGTTAACGTTTCTTCACTTAAGTCCTTAACGGTCCTTAACTGTGTACACTTTTTTTTAACTTCACCCAAATATGCAATAGGATTATTTTAATTGAATGCTGTTTATTTTTAACTTATCTCATAAACAAGGTAAACTTTAAAGCTATGTACTGCTATTTAAATAGTTAATTACGTGTAGTTACGTATAGTAACAGTTAAAATGTTGTCGCAAACATTATAAAATACTCACGTGTATAAACGTCCTGAGTGACACCAATTTACTAAAACTCGTTGGCTATTGTATTTCAATTCCACACGAATTGATGCCGTCCAAACTGATAAGATATACGAAAAACTTTATCGTTACCAATCGCAATGTATCGATAAAACTCTTCTTTATCTATGTATATCATGACACATAACTAGCTTAAACACCAGATGCTAAGGACTTCAATCCAACAAACATGTCAAAAATTCCTGAGAGCCGAATTACACAATTTTGCTGCTTCTCTGATATGCGCCCCCAAGGACCGGTGCGCTGTCTTCCTTGGCTTATATATAAACATTTATGATGATTTTATTTAAATTGTATACGATACGATTGAATCAGTTTTGGATATTAAATCGTAGATTCGTCCTTTTTCCTAAAGAAGGCTTAACGTTATGGCCATAATTTCAGAATAACCTTGTTGATGATCAGCCAAGAGTAAACAGGAATTTCTGGTTTAGTCTCATCGTACTCGTTGACTCCGTCACTACAAACAATTGCGTCACGTCAAGCAGAATTTCAGGCTAAATACACGCTAACCTTTCAAAGTTTCTAAGGCCAGGTACGTATGCCTTCCGACAACAAGGTGTGTATCTTACAGCTTACGATTAATTTTATAATAGTTACTAATAGAACAAACGTTAAAACATAGTCACTCTGTAGTATGTTTCTTATTCTACCCTGGTACCTACCATTATTATAATACAGCTTATATTTAGCTGATAGCACGGGTGGTCTAGAATTGCTTTAGTTTGGTTTTAACTGGTATCCACCACACAGCCAATAACAGCTAAAATCCAAATTGCGCAGGTATGTCCTATTCGTTGCATATGCCAGAATCATCAAGACTCTATATCCCTCCCTATAAAACTGAACTATCCTTAATAAACTTGGTTACCCAAAAACTATCGAAATTTCTACTCCTAACTGACATATAATTTAGGAATATAATTAGCTGACGACGAATATTTTAAAGTATTTTTGCTTAGGAGTTCATTACTCGCAATATTTTCAGGAGGGGGAAACGTGTAGTCAATTATCCATATAAACTGTGTTCAACGTAGAATAATAACGTGTTCAATAGCTAAAGTGATCACGATTCATCAACAGTGATCGTATTCTACGGTGCCACATCGCGGTAGGTAAATCTTAATAATTATGACAAATAACCCCGACACTTAAAGAAATCATCAAATCAATTTATGTATGACTTGTTTTTTCTCCCTCTTATTTTAGAAAGGGAAATGAAGCAATAATCAAAACAAACCTATCGGAAAAAATGTGATTTATGACAAAGTGGAATATAAAGGCAAGAATTATAATGTCAAGCCAAATCCACAGCAAGGTTTTAATACCTACAACCTCTTCTAAATTATGTTTAAATTATATGCTAGATCAAAAACGGCATAACAAACATAACTCTCTCTTGCAGACAGGTAGGAATAACCAATCACTTCTTTAAAAAAGCCAAAATTATCACGATTAAAAAAAAAACTGCTGAAGATCAGGGTTTTGAAGGTTGAGTATTACTATACACGCCTTATTTTTGGTTATTTGTATTAAGTAAAAATCTACATTAGACGCGTCACAATAGATCCCCAGATCAAGTAAAAAATGTTAAAGCACGGGTTAGGTATATATTCCAATTAGTTCAGCTTGTATCATTAACATCAAGATTTTTTTGATGTCTATGATTCATCACTTTCATCAGTGAAAGGAACGTCAAATTTATTTTTACTCACTTAAAAACACAAATAATTAAAAAAGGCGTAAAACCATATAATATTATGTATAAGATTAATATCAAAACATAAACAAAGATTCACACACACACACACACACACATCCGCATCCCACGAGTGTCTTAATTTAACTTATTGGCAAAGGCGTAGAAGTCTTCCTCGTTGTTATTTAATGAGTCTTCTCATCTCCGACCGCCGTGGGGGCCTCCAGGACCCCGGGGACCACCGGGGCCGCGTGGCCCACCGGGGCCTCCTGGGCCTCTCGGGCCCCTTGGGCCTCCGTGGCCAAGGCCGTGACGAGGAGGACCACCGTGAGGTCCGTGACAGCAAGATAAACACAATCCCATCCTGGAAAAGAAGAAGCGATTGGATTAGTGTACAGTCAAGGTCACAAATATGTGTACATTTTAGTACCTTGCCTATTTAATGTCACAGCGATTAAAGTGACAAGGTACTAAACGTGTACACATATTTATGACCTTGACTGTACAATATCGGACCTAAAAATAAACATTAGATTCGCCTATGAAAAATCTCTCTTTGTAATATGGTTGTTTCCTTTCATCGTAAGCCACCGCAATAATTGACGTATTGTTTGAGGGACAAGGTAATCGGTGTAACAAAAGTTTAATGAGCAATGACATTTTGAAAAATTTTATTCGTCAATAGTTATACAATTGAAATGAGTTCCATTGCTACTAGCTTGTACAAATATATGTATGATTGATTAAGTTAGTTCGGAATAAATAAAACCTAAAAAAGAATCAATTAATTCGTAAAAAAAAACTATCTCATTAGGATATCTTATCTTATGTGGAATTATTCACAATCAAAGTATTACCTATCGGTACTTAATTACCTACTGCGAAATCAAATTCTAACATCCAGTAAAGTCCTCAGCAACATTTTCGATATAGGTACACATTAGCATTAAAACAAAAGCAATAACGCAATACATAAAAAAATCGGTTAAGTGTGAGTCAGACTCGCGCACTGAGGGTTCCGTATTTAAGTCCGTACTTCAAACTAAACGTCAGGAACTTTTCAGATGTTTTGGTTTCAATTATTTATAAAATGAATTTCCTTTTTTTGTACTAACTAAATTAGATGCGGGCATTGGGCAAGCAAGTTATCATCTATTTTAAATTTCAAGTTTATAGCGTCTGTAGTTGCTGAGGAAACTGCTGTTGTGGCATACAGACGGACAGATAACGAAGTCTCACCATAAGGGTACCTTTTTAACCATTTTGGTACGGAACCCTAAAACCAGTCACGTCTTTGAAAAACTATATTTGTCAGCGATATATTTCGAATTGTTAATTCAAAATATATCGCTGAGGATCTAGCCATAGTTAAGAAGGTAATTTAGTATAGAAGGAACGGCCTTTACTAACCTTGTATCAATTTGAAGCTCTTTACGCAAATATTCTAGACACGTCACAGCCGATCCCTGTTCAGGTGCGATATGATAAAGTATGGGTTGCTCATATTCACTAATAGGTAAGCTTCATATCGATAACGAGATATTTTCTTATATTGGCCGCCTATACATATAATAATATGGTTTATCAGTAAAAAAGAGATATCATTTTACATATGAGTCATGGTTCTCAGGTCATTTTATAAGTAATAAAATAGTACCTATATACACGTTTCACGTGAAATAATATAGGATACAAAAACTTCAAAACAAAAAACCACTCATTTTTGACATGCGTCAGGGATGACTTTGATATTTTATTATAAACAGGGATAGGTATATCAAAGTAGCCCCAATTTAAGAAGCGAGATTTTAAGCTAGGTAATGTTTTTTTCTACGGAGCTATTTATCAAAGTTCACCCTTAACTGCTTTAAGTCACTCCAAACAGTAGGTCCTACTCGCGAATCACCAAACTCCTAGTCGCCAGTACAATATTTTATATATTTTATTATGCGAATAAATACAGGATATATAGAAGTTTAGCTTTTGCCCGCGACTCCGTCCATGCAGAAATCGTTTATCGCTGCTCCCTCAGGAATTCTCTGGATAAAAAGTATCATATGTCCTTTCCTAGGATTCAAACTATCTCCGTACCAAATCTCATCGAAATCGGTTCAGCGGTTTAGCCGTGAAAGCGTAAGTTTCAAGTTTCAAGACACATCAAAGTAAACGTGCATCTGCCAAGATCAGCTTATTAATAAGCTCCTAAGTCTAGAGGATCAAAGTGACTAGTGAATTAATCGGCTTTGTGTAGGTACATTTTAGTACAGTCGAAGTCATAAATATGTTTACACTTTAGTACCTTGTCACTTTAATCGCTGTGACAATTTCATATGACAGTTTAAACACGACGTTGAATAGACAAGGTACTAAAGTGTAAACATATTTATGACTTCGACTGTACCTTGTCTATTTAATGTCATGTTTAAACTGCCATATATTAATGTCACAGCGATTAAAGTGACAATGTACTCAACGTGTACACATATTTATGACCTTGACTGTACAGTAAACCAGTACACACTTTCTAGGAATCTCTTAGTAGGGGTTAAGCTTTATTTTCTCACAGAGTTGAAAAAATATATTTAAACGGCAACACAATAAAATTCACTTCAACAATTGCATTAAAACCACGACATTAACACATGGAGTCTTCCTCATCTTGTTAATGGATTTTTTTATTTCATCTAAAACCGCCAGGGCCGCCGGGGCCGCCAGGCTCCCCTGGACCAGCGGGGCCACCGGGGCCACCAGGCCGGCCGGGGCCTCCTGGGCTTCCTGGGCCAGGGGAAGGAAGGTCACCAGAAGAGCCACCACAGCAAGAGAAACACGATCCCATCCTGAAAAAATATATAGGTCTATTTCGAATACACAATGATTTATCGACAAACATTGAGAGTTTCTGTTCCATATTTAGAAAAGATTTGACACAAGTTTGCTATCGTAGTATTTATAGTTCTGATACGAATACCCATCAAACAATTAGGTGATTCCGAAAAGAAGAATATTTAAAAAAAGAGTGGCCCGAAACGTCCACTAAATATTCTTCAGCAAATGACATCGAAAAGCCAAATTTATCTGGAGTTGTTGAAAATGTTACCGCTGTGGGACACCACGAATCACAAAACATTAAAAGGCCAAATTTATCTCGAATTGTTGAAAAATGTATTTTAAGGACGAATCTACGCTTTAAACTAACCTTTAGTAGGTAGATGAATTTATGAAGCTCTTATCAGCAAGTTCGTTTCCGGAGACGGCGGCACAGTATCCCTGTCCAGGTGAGAAGTGGTAAAGTATGGGTTGCTCACTCCCTAGTAATTTCAGCCCATATCGATAACAGCTATCTTGATATTTTCCGATGATTTATCAGTGTAGGTAAATATAACTCTTATAACCAATACTCAGATCATATCCCGTATAAAATTGTATCGCTAAAGTTCCCAGATAATATTTTTATATGTATGTAATGTAGATGAAAAAAAAAAATATCTGAGAATTTTAGAAGCGTTTTTTAGGGTTCCGTACCGAATACTGAAAAACTGAACTCTTATAAGATCACTTTGTTGTCCGTTTGTCCGTCTGTTCTTCTGTCCGGCTGTCTATCTGTCTAGCTGTCCGTCGGTCTGTCAAGACCGTTTTTCTTGAAATTTGGAATAGACGTAGTATTCAATGGTGCTCAAGGCCTCAGTATTAGAATTTATAAAAAAAGCTTTATAGTAATGAAAATGGGGGTTAAAATGAGGTATCATATGAAAGGGCTTGATTTACACCTTTCGAAACTACCTATTTTTAAATTTTAGTCATTCAGTTTCGGATTTATGACCAAAAATGTACAAAGATTACCGCTTTTCCTCTGAAGTTTAGGCACCGAAAAATCTGAAATAATTCAGACTTATAGACATTTATTTATATATTATAGAAACAATAAAACAAAGTTATGAAAACCAAATGTTTTCGAGATATTAACAAAATTATTTGAAAATGACTGTTGAAATTTTGGCAGCCTAAAATTGACCTTAACACGTAGTAAATAAAACTTATTTTTACTAGTTATTTTATTTATCTTAGTTATTTATGTTTTGCTTCATTCATTTTACTTAAGAGCTAGGCTCTTGTCGGTGGAGTAATTGCCACTTATCTCTCTTTTGTTCCAAGGTCCTCTTTTGGTCCAAGGGTCCAATAGACACTGGATGCCGGTAAGTGGGTCTGAGGCCCACGTATATTCATTTGCAACCTCAAGATTTGTTTAGGCAAGTAGGTATTTTGTACATCGGAATGGGTAGGTGGGGCTATTTGTTTAGAATTTCCATAGACTCATTATATCTTCCGCCAATTTCAGTACCTACTCATATGTATATGTATATTAATAGAGTCACTAACTTTACCTACTTCTTATTTAAAGGTGAGGTGTCCCTAAGTCTTTTGTCATGACATGACGACATAGTCGTGTCATGTCATGTCGACATAGTCATAGTAGAAATTTTTCCGCACGGCCATTGTTCCCTATTGATATCTTTGGGTATTTCCCGCACTTTTGGTGTACAAGAGCCGTACCGAGGCACGTGTACAAGACGGTCCACTTTTAAATAATAGTATTTCTGTACTGAGTATAATAGAGAGCTCGTTAATTAAGAATTCTAGTGTACAGTCAAGGGCATAAATATATATACGTTCCCAAGATCTCAAAAATATCTATACGCCTTTATGCCACTGGCAATAAGGTCCATGTATACATATATTTGACGCGATGCCTGTATAGATATTAATGCCCTTGACTGTACTAGAGACGCACTGAGCGACAAGCGAGAAAATACAAGATATATAAATGTATAAGCGCCGCGCTGTTCGCCCGGATATCGGGGTCGCGGCGGACACGCACGATCGCCGTCACGTCGTCATCTTGAAATCGGCCCGAAATAAAAGGCTTATTACACCTTCCTAAATTAGTCACTAACGAGAGGGACGCCGCAATACGTTAGATACGTATGGAGATATCTCCATCTCATTCAATGTATTGCGGCGTCCCCCTCGTTAGTGGCTAAATTTAGGAAGGTGTAATAAGCCTTTAATCTCGATCTCGGTGACGGCTCGGTCACGGCTGTGGTGGACAACTGGCCTAATTCACGCAACTATGGTCATTAAAAAGTAATTAAAAGGTCATTTTGAGAGATCGCTTACTCACCCAAATTGAATTGTCAGATTTTATACTTATGATTTACTTATTTGTAAAAATATTCGTGGTTAATTCCTTGACATTTACTTTGACCTTTAAAATTTTGGAACTAATGACATCAACGGGCGCAACGACACAATATATTTACTATCAAGGAAAAAAGTAATTGCAATGTACATATAATAGAGGAAATTAGTTTCTGGAAATGATCTATTTTTAAATATTTTTAATATAAACTGAAGTTTTTATTTTTGGTATAATATGCCCATTGTATACATTTTTGTGATTTCCATTTTCGTTACACAAGTTAAAAGTACATTTGAAAATAGTTTTGTTATAATTAAATAAATATAGGTACCTAAATTATTTAATAACAACCCTGATCTTATAACTAACAAAATGTTCTTGTACAGTCAAGGTCATAAATATGTATACATTTTAGTACCTTGTGACTTTAATCGCTGTGACATTAATATATGGCAGTTTAAACAGGACAGTAAAAAGACAAGGTACTAAAATGTATACATATTTATGACCTTGACTGTACAAGAACAGTAAATAGGCCATAGTGCAATAAATAAGTAAAATGTTCGTGTTTATTGTGAAACGAGTCGGTAACAGGTAAAATTATATAATCAGTTAACACTGTTGTATGTAACTAATATCTACATTGTATTTACATTTGAAGATAAAACATACACTAAAACAAAATGTGACTATTTACATATCGCTGAATACTTACCTATACCGAGCAACACAGACTAAACAGTCGCCGGCGGATCTCGGCCTCAAGCACAGACTATCAGGTCTTCGTACGATTTCATACATTTTCGTCACAGATTTTGGCCGGCAGGCTGCCTGATAGATTTGAAACTGCCAGCAGACTGTTAGTCTGTGGTGCCCTTAAGGTTCAAATAAACCACGACACTATATACACCGTACCCACGGTGGACACTGAATTTCTTTGTGTGAACACGGGTGTCTTTAGTGTACACACCTAGTGTCTGGGCGTGCGCGCTAGAGACCTGCAGGCTTATTGCCTAATGCCTCATTTACATTCAGCCCATTTGGGCAGGGAAGTGGGCAGGGAAGTAGGCAGCACGAGTGTGTGAACACGTCACTCGCGCTGTCACTACATACACTTCCACTTCTGCTGCCCACTTCTGACACAATGTAAATGAGGCATAACATACTCGTGATCGCGATCGACTTCAAAGTGGAACAATTGTTTTCATTTTGTAGGCAGACTTGCCTTCAAATGTCAAAAATGAAAGCGATCGCGATTGTGAGTGCGTTAGGCAATAAGCCCTCCGGGTGTATCAATACTTTACATAGACGTCTTAATTATAAAATATTTATATTTACCTATAAATATATTAATATTTACCTATAAATATATTAATATTTGGTAAAGATATTTAGGTATTCTTGACATATTTAACCGACAGACAGCAGGTCACCGTCGTCGTGCTCATACATATGTATAAGATAGATTGTCAAAATTGCGATTGATGTCTCGTGTATGGTTATCTATAGTTATTTAAATAATTGAATCCCTCAATGATGATTAAGAATTGCGACATTCGCTTAACGTTTTTAATGTTTTTAAGAGAACTCACTTAGCACGATTTCCTCTTCTGTTCTTTCTACAACTGCCAATTATTCCACAGCCATAAAATGTTTTATTTTCGGTTTAAAGCATATACATTCAAAATCGCTCCCATCACAAAAAAAAACTTTATCTAAGCCATTTAATCTAGTAGATTATAAATACTTTTAATTTGTTTTTTACTAACCGATAAGTTTATCGAATTTATCATCACATACATAACATTATGACTCAAAATACGAACAATACCGAAGCCCAAATAATGATATCATCATCATCATTCAAATAATTATATGAATTACAATTACTCGGAATAATTGACAGGTAGGTACAACTAAGTTGTTAGTGAGCAAAAATTACCAAGGTTTTAATTTTCGCTTTTGTACAGTCAACAACTTTAATTATTGGGACACTATTAGAACCCTGTCGCACAAAACCAATGATTAATTTTGACGTAATTTTTGTCATGATAGGGTTCTACGGTGGCTTAAAGTTGTCGATGATACTATTAAAGAATTTCTGAACAAGTTTCATTCTACAAACGTTAACGACTGTTCATATCAAGGATTGTAGAATTGTCTGAAGTATATTTTTCTGTAATATCGTCCAATGGCTAACCTTTGTTAATTCCTTACATTGTTCAGATTTCTAGTCGTTAACCTTTGTAACCTGTCTAGTCCTATAGACTACACTCGTTGTTGTACTCCAATGATAGACCGTCAGAGTTAACGAAGCTAATTTGAATTAATTTCATGCTCTCCCACTTCACTCTGGACTTTAACTGTTGAGTTGACGCTGTCACGAGAATGCAACTATGTCGTATTTTTTTTTATTGGCTATCCAACGACAAGGGAAGATCGTATAGAAGGCTCAACAATGAAATTGCAACAGGGTAATGCTCGTTTTCACTGATTCGTTCCCCCACAGACTGAAGACTAAATCATAGGCCAATTGTGTTTTGTCTCCACAAACTCTGTAAAAATGAATAGGGACAACAACACAGCACAATCGTTGGATAGGTAGGTTGAAATTTGCGCGGGCGTTCATGGGACTCTTTTTAAGTGTCATTAACGGATTGTTAATTGCTTAGGAGCACTAGAGTTGGTAAAAACAGCTAAAGCTATCGTCTCTCTTTATATGGAGGGGGTGGTTGGTGTTGGTAGACGACGGGTGGGGGGTGGTGGTGAATCACGGTCACGCGCTCGGGGGGGTCGGCGCAACAGTCGCAGCAAAGGCAGGGGATGCAACAGCAGCAACAGGGCCGGCAGGAGATGGTGCAACCCATTCTGAAAACGTTTGTTTTTTGTTTTAATTTAATAGTAAATAAGACGGTGTTTTTTCGCATAAACTATTAAATTAAAGACTATACCGACGTGTTTGCGTCAAAAATCTTGCTTATGCATAAGGCATCTGTATGAACATAATTGTCTTGAGGATATCCGAGCACTCTCGATGTGGTTTAATACATATAGCAAAAGGAACTTCGCTCCAACCGGGTGTCCCACATCACTTCTCGTTTTTATTCATTTCAGACTATTAAACGTATATAAAGGTTATAAAGGTGGCTACTCTATATACACAACTTATAGCTTGAACCTCGCCCGTGCAGGGATCTAGTTTTGCCAGTTCAATCCAGCAAACTCGCCTTTGCTGACAGTCTTCTTTTACCATGCACAATTGAGTCATTGGCAAAATCAGAGACTCGCACGGTATTTATATGTTCACTGCTATTGCCTGTCTTGCTGTAAAATGTTTTTTCCAGGCTAGCTTTAGCCCGTCACTTCGTCCACAAAGATTTATAATAATAATAATAAATAATAAATATCAGGGACAATCTCACACAAATTGACCTAGCCCCAAACTAAGCTCTAGGCTTGTACTATGGGTACTAGACAACGATAAACAATACTTATATAGAGAAATACATACTTAAATACATAGAAAACATCCATGACTCAGGTACAAATACTCGCGCTCATCGCACAAAAATTGGCCCATACCGGGATTCGAACCCGGGACCTTTATTTTAACGTTATGCCTTTGGGAATTATCAAATACCTTTATGCTAATCCTGGTCATGAAAAAACGGTTATCAGTTTATAAAATGCGCGATTGAGTAACAAACATTCTTACATCCTCACTAATTTTCACATATACTATAAGTATGTACAAGTATTATTATCGTGCATGTTTCTTTTTAGGTCAAAGACCGCCCTGAATTCTCGATTCGTTGCATGCTTTTATTTTTTATCT
The DNA here is from genome assembly GCA_963241965.1 of Tortrix viridana. Taxonomy (NCBI): domain Eukaryota; kingdom Metazoa; phylum Arthropoda; class Insecta; order Lepidoptera; family Tortricidae; genus Tortrix; species Tortrix viridana. The sequence goes on from OY725181.1 coordinate 5,598,150, forward strand.
GCACTATAACAAGTTATTAAGTGGCAATAGGTACAGTAGTTTCCACACGTAAAGTTTTACACTAAATATGATCAAAATAACACATATTTTAATCTAATTTTACCAAGCCATTTTAGTAAGCCATTTTAATCTAATTTTACCTGGCAACAAGTGCAGCATTGAAGTGGTGAAAAACAGAAAACACAATAAAAGTATTTATGTTCAAAAAACAGGCGAAACTTTACGACACTTGTTGATTCTACAGAGTCAATTGTTAATCTAAAATATTTAACTACTCAATGTCCTCGAAAATTACTCAAGCGGAAATCTGAACAATTTAAGAAGTAAGTACATTACTGTATTTTATGGCAACACTGCCGGTTTACATAAAAACCAATGCCGCGACAAAAACGGAGTGTCAAGGGGAAAGGAAAAATCGAGGTGCAATTTATCACAATGGTTAACAGTCGGTCTGCATTACCGCAGCCGTTCTGCTTTAATTAGTGTAAATATTGCGCTCCTTGTTTGTAGCTAGTACTCTATGTAGTTTTACAATTCTTAAAACAATACTCTTTGCTTATAACGAGCAATTAAATTTCATGTAAATTTAGTGACGTATCGTCAACGAAAATATTGCAAGTGTGAATCACCATAACACGTACTTTCCGCTCTAGTTAGTCCCTCACAACTATAATATGTTTATTTAAAACAGCATAGAGCCACGCTTGGTAAATGCTAAGTAGGTATTTTGTCTACACAGCTAGGCATACGAGTAATTAAATGTATACGTTAGTTTGGGTAATTTAAGATTTCATCCTATATACATACATCATCATAATCATCATCATCATATCAGCCGAAAGACGTCCACTGCTGGACATAGGTCTTCCCCAAGAATCGTCGAACAACAGATCGAAGAACAGATCGTCGGTCCTATATACCGGTCCATCCATTTCATCAAATTACTACTCCTCAAAACATCTTAAACAACCATGCTGCCATTTGCAACCTTTCATATTGTAAGGCAGTTTATTTTTTAAATGGCTACAGTGGCCGACTAAAATATGTGCAAAATCACTCTTACTTACTTTAGATTGGTTTCCAGACTTTTCACCTGTACATAGGCTGAGCATGCGGGTATTCAGGATGAGGGGGATAACCGGGGTAAGCTCCTGGTGGAGGTGGATACGCGCCAGGCGGAGGAGGGTACGCGCCAGGCGGGGGTGGGTACGCGCCAGGCGGGGGTGGGTAAGGGTAGCCGGGTGGTGGGGGAGGTTGCTCGTAGACCACGGGCGGGTGGTGCACGTGGACTGTTTGCGGGGGTTGCTGCTGTCCGCAAGCGTTGGGACACAGGCAGGGAACCAGGCAGCACGCGCTCAGCGCCAGGCAGCAAGGATTGCAGCACACGTCACAGTCCCCGCAGTCCAACGACAGACACAACCCCATCACGTCCGCTACTAACTACAACAAAAGAGCCGGCCTTTAAATCAGCAACCGCACCTTATCATTACTTGCAAAGTATAGTGCGAAAACCACAATATTTCGACAAAAACTCCCATTCCAAAATGGCGGTTATCATAGTTATTTACTTATCACGTGTTATCTTATTGATAAAGAGATAGCGTTAGTCACACTCACACCTAGTTCTTAGTAACTGTGGGTAAAATTAATTGGTACCTACAGTAATAAGCAAATTAAAACGTGAGCGTGGAGTCATTTGTTTATTGTCTTGTCATTAGTTCATTACCGTTTACTCATAAACATTATTCCTGAATGTTTAGCTTTATGAATATACGGGACGGTCACTTTTGTACATTTTTGGGTCATAAATCCGAAACGAAATTACTAAAAATAAAAAAAAAACAAAGATATTTTATAATGTGCAAATCAAGCCCATATGATACTCCATTTGCTACAATCGCTTTTCTTTCGTTTTTACACCCAGGTTTAGACCACAATTGCTATAATTAAAACGTATTCATATTTTTTTATCAATAAATAGATACGGGCAAGCAAGTTATACAACTATGCCAAATTTCAATTCGATAGCTGAGAAAAACTGCTGTGCTGTGACAGACAGACACCGAAGTCTCAACATAAGGGTTCCATTTTTACCATTTTGGTGCGGAGCTCCGGAGAAAAATCGGGACATTTTCTGGCATTACTTTGATAGCCACCGGCTGATATGATAATGGTTTGAAATGGTTTGGTAAAATAAATAACGAAATAATTTACCTACCTTATCTATTAACTAAGTATCACTCAGGTTTCAAGTATTGTTTAAAAAACAAATCCGTGTTATTTCCACTATCAGCTCCACTAGACTGCCGTGAAGAAAACAGCACGGTGACGCGACGCTGCGCCTACGCGGACAGAGTATGCTATCTCAGTCGTACTCACGGGAAAATCCACTTGAAAGATGAAAGATTACTACAAAGCGCAACAGCTGCTACGTCCTGTGGCTACGTCAGACGGAAAATAGGAACAAAAAGAACGTGCAACCTTGTGATTACTCACATAGCTACGTCGTAGCGGTCTACAGTAGGTACAGTCCAGACTAGGTATGTGTTCCACATGCCCAATTGTTAATTACTTAAGTGCAGTAAACGCGATCACGCGAGCGTACCTTTTACGATTTTCAAACATGCTACGTCTCAGGCGCCTACGTTTATAAGTTAGCAATGTTTCACACTTCTGAGAGATACATTTTTAATAATTTATAAAAATACCATAATATTTCGGAATTTTCGGACTCTCTGAAGGAAAAACAAGATTTCTGAAAATTTTTAAAGTACACATTTGACCACTCAAGTCGTTTGAGTACGTAACTAATTTGCGTTCAGCTTGAGGGGTAATTCGCAGTCCGTTTCTGACAATCATTTTACCTCATTAAGTTACTAAACTAAACCTTTTCGTAGGTTTTAGACACGATAATAGAGTCTAAAAAAACCATATCTGCCGTGCCTAGTCTTGGAGGGTTCCGCAGTCCAACCATTTTTAGCGGCCAGACGGGAGGTCCATTTTACCTCATCAAGTTACAGAATTGAACAAAGTGCTCGTAGTAGCTAAAATTATGCTCTTTAAATATCAATTGGTCAGCCACCTCGCAATCTGGTAGTTTTTAGTCCAACCAATTTTACAATATTTGGCTAAAATAATATTCTCCGTATAATAGGCGAAGTTTTATATTTTTTGCTTACTTGGCTGCTTATTTGATTCATTGATAGGGTTCCATAGTCAACAAGAAACCTCTATAGTTTCGCCATGTGTCTGTTCGTCCATATGTCCGTCCGTCCGTCCGCGGTTTATTTATTTATTCGTATGGCAATTAATATGTACACATTGTTGAAAAAATAGATGTCAAATATCCAAGTTTCTTAGCCATTTGGCTGCGTCGGGGGTAAAAATGATGAAGTCATCGGGATGACCAGGATAACTCGGGGACTCTTGGAACCACAAAGCTGTGGTTTGGCATAGTTATACATTTTAATTAAGCCGACTAAGATGTGAAATTAAATCTTGAAAAAAAATCGTTTTCGGATGCTTCCCATAGGTACCTACATGTAAAGTAAAGGTATTTTTTTACATTATAACATCGAACGAGGTATCATTGGATAGGTATTAAAAATTACTATGGCTATTAATGAATTTTTAGATTGTCCCTCAAATCTAAAAATTCATTTAGGTTTAGGAAATATTGAACTCGAAATGTCATTTTCGCTAGATTTGCGTACCTACACCCTACAGCCAAAACTACAAGTAATAAAAATCTGGAAAATATCTTGAATGATTAATTTCCCTGTAAAAAAGGTATTTCCCTGTAACTCGATGGGATATGGTATGGTCGAAATGGATCTTGCAGCCGCCGCTTGGACTATACCTATAGGTAGGTATTAGGTAAATATTTGGCACTCACGACGCTTTTCAGTTCAATATCATTTTATCGTAATCATTCGATATCTCAGATGTGATTTCTCGGATTTGTTGCGAAATTATTTATTTTACAACAGATTACCCTGATTGAGACGAAGTTGCCTAAGGGCGATTTCGCACCGAATCCGATTCGGATCCGAGAATTTACCTAAAGCATAGGGCGTGCCATCGTTCGTTCGTATAATACTCAATTTACTTACCTACTTACCTATCTATTTTAAGGTTGTCTGGACGAGACCGCTATTTAACGATAGAACCATGTTATCTACCTACCTGTATATTTTTTGTAAATGTAGGTAGGTACTTTTTCGGTTTGTAGGTAAGTATATGTTTTGTGTTCAGTAAAGTGTTTTCTATTGGATTGTATTATAGGTACTTACTTACTTAGCTTCGTTTGGGACAGGTATATTTAAGTAAGCGTCCCTCCTGATATTTATTCAATATTCTGGAGTTCTAACTAACCACACGTAACCCCGGCATAATGGACAAAGCACCTACCCTACCATTCAAAAAATCTAATGATAAAATAAAAATATAATCATCGCTATCTACCTACTTAAATCCTATCTTATCGCGTCCTAGCGTCGTAGCTAGGTGCTCAATCAATGCTGAAATTCGAGCGGGAGTTCATCACTCAAAAGTAGTAGCAGAACGAACGTAGAGAAGTAAATACTCGCGTGACAATGGTGAACTTGTCTCTGTAGTGATGAGTGATGAAAACGTAGTGCGGAACACAGAAACGGAAGAACTTATCAGCAAAACAGTTACGGTCGACGAAACTCCGGAATTCGCAACAAAGATAAATGACAATGGCCCAAAGAAAAAGGTGTCATTTCTGCGCAGATTGCCAAGTATCCGTTCCTCGGTGACGCCGAGTTTTCGTAACGTCCGCAAGCGAATTCGTAAATTGAGCTGTTTCGATACTTCGAGCGAGGAAGACCTGCCCATGCTAGAAATACCGAGGCACAAAAGTATCGATATAAGTGTTGGCATGGCCAGGCGCGCTTCACTTTTCCTTTTTAGAAGAAAATCGGTGTGCATGCATCCTTACCATCCTTTTACACCAAGAGTGGTCACTAGGAAGATATACTTCGGTTCCGAAATAAAGAAGCATGCTGAATGAATACCGCAAGCAAAACAATGTCAAGTATTATCGTACTTATCCGGTCTTGTGTACAACGAAGCGTTTCTCCTTATCGCTTATAATGTTAAATAACTAGCGACCCACCCTCGCTTCGCTCCGGGCACGATTATATGTATACATAAACCTTCCGTGAAAAATTATGTAACTGATGGTGAAAACCGCATTAAAATCCGTTGCGTAGTTTGAAAGATCTAAGCCTACATACATACAAAGGGACAGACGGTGGGAAGCGACTTTGTTTTATACTATGTAGTGATTTACAATGAGTTAAACAAAATCTCTGCCCTTGTTCTTATGCCCTATGGCTTGAGTTTAATTTGTGGGGTAGTTACTTATTTTTGGGTCATGAGAGCACCAAAAGCAGACAATGAGCCCGGTAGCACACCTCCGCCGCGAAACCGCGAAACTGTGGCGGAATCGTGATATTTAATACGGAATTGAACTTTATTTCGTTACCAGAGTTTCGCTACTACAGTTCCGCGGCGGAGATGTGCTACCGGCGTGAGTGCAAAGCGCCGCATTCGACGAGCGGGTTCGGTCCTTCAAACCAGATTTGTCTAAACTAAGACGTTAGGTATAGTTTACTTTGCTCGTGTTTATTCTGTAGTCTATGAATACCAAGCCGACCAAATAGAAGTAAGATTCATGATTTAGATTAAATAAATAAATCTGGTTAATTGATCTGATTTTTAATGTGTTTACCTAGATGTTCAGTTTACCCAAAATAGATTGCTTAACAATAACAAAAATTATTAAGATAACAAAAACACTATACATATAATTAAGGAAGAAATAAAGATATGTATCACAATCGCATTCTATATTCGTAAGACTTCATTTACAACCTAATAATACAGAGATTAACGTCACTGAGGTATTTGCTGTTAATACTTTATATTAATTAATACTTTATATATATTATAATGTCATGCCTATACATTTTACAATAAATTAATAGATAATACTTTCTACTGTACATTATTAGACGACATAAGACATTAGACATGAGTATTCAATAAAATTGCAAAACTAATCTTCACTTAGTATTTCATAACCGAATATAGTAAAATAGCATAGCATGAGGTGACTAATACTCAAAAAGCTTGTCATAGCGAGGAGGTAAATAATTCGAGATACTGGCTTAACTAGAGGTCACAAAATGTCATTATCATTATAATATTTGTATCGCAAAAGAATGGAGGACTTATTGCAAACACACCCTAATAACAGAAGGGATATCGAAGTGCATGGATTATTAATTACTTCTTGCCGAGTTCCTTAGTTCTGGATGTGGACGCTTCCATCGCGTTAATTAATGATGATCTGAAAATAAATAACATTTGTAAACTGGTCGATGTAATTAATACACAATGAAAAAGAAATGCAGAGTGCATTTTACGAGTTCGTATTTAAAGTCGAACTTCTATATAGAACTTGTGAACGATGTAAACAAAAACAAACGAACCAATTCACCATGATTACTCGATAACCACGTACTTTTGAAGATCAAGTGAGGTCTCTGCAATGATTTATACACTAGATCATAATAATAATCCAGCCTATATACGTCCCAATGCTGGGCACAGGCCTCCACTAATAATGAGAGGGTTTGGGCTATAGTTCCCACGCGGGTCCAGTACGGATTGGGAACTTCGCACACACCGTCAAATTGCTTTGCAGGTGTGTGCAGGTTTCCTCACGATGTTTTCATTCACCGAATAGCTCACACTAGATCATTATTTTTATATTAAGCTTAAGATGAAATAACTATTCAATATACGTTATTATGAATAAAACACACACGCACGCTTGGTGAATATTTGAGGTTATGTGTCAAACAGTAATAATTTGTTTACATCTTTTCCAAGTTCTATTGACGGCGACTTTACAAATACCGGGGATTTTCCAACAAAAGTTTCAAGTGATGGTGATTATGAACATGAAAAAATGTATGAATTAATGACACATTTAGTCGGTTATTGAATGATACAATCAAAATAAAGCTAACATACAACTTAACGCACTAGGAACTATAACACAATATACAAAAATACACAGCTATAGCCGTAAGGGGCCAGTATGGCTAGCACATATTTCATTTTCTCGTTTGTCGCTCAGTGCGTATCTTTCGTTATTGACTGGGTAGAGCGTGATTACCAAGCGACAAACAGGTCGCGGGTAAGGTGTGCTACCCGCTCTGAGCTCTTAGCCAAGATGCATTACGCTAACTAGCGTTTCTATTTTGTTTTGTTCTTAAACCAATCGCGTCACTGGTAGATCACGTGATACGATAAGTCAGGTGGTGTACCAATGACGCGATTGGACTAGAGACGAAACGAACAGAGCCCTTAGCCAAGATGCCCATCGCTAACTAGCGTTTCTATTCGTTTCGTTTTTAAACCAATCGCGTCACTGGTAGATCACGTGATTCTCCGTATGACGTGATTGGTTTAAAAACTAAACGAATAGAAGCGCTAGTTAGCGATGGGCATCTTGGCTAAGGGCTCTGAAACGCTACAGAGCGCGTGGCACTTGGCGTGGCCTATAGAACTAACTAGACTTGGCTATTTGACTGACAGTCAAATCAGCAACTTTTATTGAAACGTCAAAACGTTCCGGTAGTATGATGAAGTTAGTCTGAAAATAGTAAAATGCGACGTCACAATTTTCAGTGTTCCTTTATAAAGTTTTTGTTGAATTAAAAATCGTTTAAATTCCAAAAATAAACGATAGCTAGGTGTTATTTTCGAAAGCTTGATTTAGTGGTAGTGTAAAAATAATTTATTTTGACATTAGTCAAATAGCCAATTGAGTAGTTCTGCGATATAATATAAATAACTCAACTTCTTAGACGCCTGGTGGGCAGGAGTCTATACATATAAGTAACTGTCACCTGATATTTGTTTATAGTCAATGCGCCTAAAGAGTCTTGAGATTATCCGTGACCTCACTTCCAGCATTAAAAATATCTTACTTTTATATTTTTATATGCACCGTGAGTGCATTTTTATCAGTGTCAGCTTTGTGTTATCAATCATATGTAACAATAATTAGTAAGAATGGTATCAGACGTAATAAGCTCGCATAGCTAGCATAATAATTTGGCAGCACGTAATAGTAGCTGCCAAATTATTATGTTACATAGATTACCTCAAATGCTGTTACACACCCATAATACAGTAACGGACAGACGGACAGCCATTATTTTTTCGTAATGATAGTTGCTTAACGGTTGATTTTTATTTGTTGCCGCATAAACAGAAAAACAGCTACTTGGCTGCACCCATGGCATTGCTGGCTATAGGCGCCACTGATCGCTTAACATTAGGTGGCCCGCCTTTTCCTTTAATAGCTATTTTAAAAAAAATACCTAATTTTCCCCTCCTCGAGGACAGCTACTCCGCAGATGGTAGAGCCGCCAGGGGAGCAGACTTCATCCTTAAGGAGACCGGGGTGTTTCCCAGACTGCAACACCATCTTGCCGCTACCAGCTACCATTTGAGAAGCGAACCGCAGCGCCTGAGCGCGAGGAACGCCCTGCTTCACTGCTCCATCAGCTAATGCTTCGATAATTATGTACACCTGTAAAACAAGGCACCAGATAAGTGGCGGCTCTAGATGTAGGGACCAAGGGGCCATGTTCCCCCCGTGAAACCCAAAAACAATTCAACGGGAGGATTAAATAGGTAAAGTTTGCTTTACAATCCAACAAATTGTGAAATAAACTGTACGTTTTTGATTTAAAGAAAATACATCAGTTAAAAAAGATACTATTACAGTATGAGGGTGTCATTACTGGATGATCTGTTCTTGTTCAAAATTGAATTTATGTTACTACTAACAATAGTGATGGTGATGTTAATGATAATATTATATTCTCTCACTATACTCTGTCCAGCAATACTAGAAAAGTGCCCATGCTATTTGGTAGCGAAGACAGATAGGATGTGTTACAGCCGACACTGCAACATTTATTCAACATCATTTTCGAAGAATGCGGATGCGTTTGAGAAGGAACACTCATTTGAAATGTAATATTATATTGTTTAATGATTATTCTGTGAGTTAGCTCACTTCACTTTTGTATGTATAAGAATTTCATCCATATTATGTTCTGACATTCTTAGCTTATAGTTAAATATTAGTTATTTATTTACATACAAAAGTAGAAAAGAGTGAACACCACAATATAAAACTAAACAAGTACTTACAAAAGCAGGTCCACAGCCTATTAGAGAGCCAAGTGACTCCATCAATGACTCTGGGATCTTCTCGCAAATTCCACAGCCGGACATTAGTTTCTCCAGCAGTAAACAGTTTTCTTCCGTCACACTGCTATCAGGAGTGTACAAGCAGGCTCCTTCCCCGACGGTCATGGGAGTGTTGGGCATGATTCGGACAACACTCACCTCTATGGGTATTTGACTCAAAGCCTATTAAGTGAAAATGTAAGGTATTAAGGAAAACTTATTCATTTAAATGCTATTATCTTTATTTTTACACGAAACTGTTTAGTGTGATTATTAAAAAAACTATGCCTCTAGTTTCAGTAGTTCGGTTAATTAGGGTTTACTGCCACACTTTTGTTCCCATTAGTTCGATTATAACTTGACGTCAAACTGAACTATTGGGAAGTGTTGTGTAATTCGGTTAATGATATGCAAACAACTTTCATTATTAAAAAAACCGGCCTAGTGCGAATCGGATTCACAAGCGAAGGGTTCCGTACGCCAAAAGATCAGTTCGTATAAAAGCACCGTACTTTAAAAAAATACTCCGAAAAAATCAACTGGATTGAGGGACAAACTTAACTTCGTCATTGGAAAATTGTTGTCCTCATACATTGATATGGGTTGTGTTTAGTTTATAAAAAAAAGTCTATTGTAACTACAAATATACGGTTTTCGGACTTTTTTCTTTACTTGTACTCTATGACATTGCTTCTTGTCAAGTTTCATGATTCTATGTCAAGGGGAAGTAACTATTCTACACATAGGTTGTAGAAGTTGGAATTTTTCACTGCTCCAAGGGATACCGTATAAATATAACTAATATGAAGAAAGTTACTTCAACTTAAATTGTTTTATTTTATTTAAAAAATGTAATGAAAAAAATGCCTTTTATTCGTTTATTTAGCTGCATTGTTGACCGTATTTTTGAGTTATTTTAATTCCCAGTAGTTCTGTTTGATGTCATAACCGAACTAATGGGAACAAAACCGTTATTAACCGAACTACTGAAACTAGAGGAAACTACGTCAGTACAAAAACCATGTGGACAAAGCTCAGCAGACAAAACAGGGAGTCTGTTCCAATTTGAGTCCATACTATATTACAAATTCAAAAGTGAGTAAGAATGTCTGTTTGTTATTTCTTTACAGTTATTTTTTTTTTATAACACTGAACTGTCTTTGATGGAAATTGTAGAATAAATAGCTCGAACCCTGGGGAAGGATATAAACTTCTTATTACAAAAAACTATTTAGTTTTGTTTTAAAAGGAATTATGAGAAACAATTATTTGCAGACAAAGTTGGAAGCAAAAGCTAGTATTTAATGTTATCATCAAACAAACCTTTTTCAATTCATCAATAGTGATCCCAGCCAACATTGAAACAAAAAGCACTTTCTTACGAGAACCCTGAGTTAGAGTATTTAGACATTCTTTTACAGCCTGACTCAACATGCTCGGCTTGACCCCCAAGAATATAACATCACAGTTTTTTAATACTTCACCATTTTCTATTGTAACATTGGTACCTAGTTCACTCCAGTGTTTGAGGTTATGCAAACGAGGTCCTGATACCCAGATATTTGATGGTGAGACTGTTTCTGGAAAAAAGAGTATTAAATGATAATACAATACTCTTCATTGTGCACAATAAATAAAGTTAAGGGTTAAATTGCTATCTTTCAGACAAACTTATCAATTTAAATAAATCAAAAGACATAAGTTTCTGTCAAAAACTAAATTTTTGGACAAGCTTTTGTTGCCATCCTTACTTTGTTTTGCACTGTCATCATCCACTTATTAAACCCGAACTGACAAGTCCCAACTGGGTGGGTCGTCCTAAGTATGTGAAGTACAGCAGATACCCTCTTGCGGTGGCAACAGGATAATCTGAATGGAGCCGGAAGGCTTCCGGCTCCATTATCAGACCAGCTCTATGTCATCATTATATGCAAAATTTCAGCTCAATCACACACTGGGAAGTGGGTTCAATTTAACTCATAAGATTTGATTACTGACAGACACCGGGACAGGGGAAACTAAATAAAATATGGAGATGCAAATTAATAGGGATATAAAGGTAGACCACTACACAATCAAATAATGAATTTAATTATACATAAAACACATAATAAAAAATAATACTCAACACTTCAGAATCTTCCACAAAGAAAAATCATATAAAAAAAAACGATTGGCAATATTTATTTACTCACCGGTCTTCAAAATTCCTTTGACTATTGCAGTAGACATGTTGCCCCCGCCGATAAAACCCAAATTGAAGGACATCTTTCAGGATAACCCTAAAAATAATGAATAAAAAAAAACAGAATATCCATAGAATACCTAATAAACTATACTTAAGTACCATACGTATGGACTCAATATTGAAATACTCTTATTGTTTTAAGTAATAATACTATAAAATTAAATTAATTTAAACTTACCGATAAAACTTTTAATAAGCAAAAACTAAATAAATATTGTGGTTATTTCAATGATTCGGATGAATAAGAACAAGGTGCAAGGCTACATCTATATCGAATACTAACACACAATATAATATAATCACGGGATTTTAATTATACAACGAATAAATCTAGATACAATACGATAGGTAGGTAAGTATTACGATACGATAACCCCCTGTCAGCCTGCCTGTCACCAGTGTTGCCAGATGGAATCTGAGGTAGTCAGGTAGAAAAATGCAAATTTTAGCAGGTAGAAAAGCAGGTATATAGAAAAGACGTAATGTTGCTTTATACTTACATTGTGCAGGTAGATGCGGTTAAATTGTTATAGTTACTTTTTATATATTAAACCAGTCCAATACTAACTACCACAGATATGTAGAAGAAAAATAAATCGCCACACCGCGAGAACACATTATTGCATTACATTACATTGCAGATAAAAATTAACTTGATGAACACAGACTACTTAGCTGAGACACTACGTAAAGTATGTCATAAAGGCCAGACGATACGACACGACGACACAAACTCGGAAATAATATAAGTAAATCTTCATAATTGTGAAAAATCAGGTAGATTTCTTACAAGAATAAGACAAGAGCAGTAGATCAGGTAGAATTTTTCAAAATCAGGTAGATCTACTGCTTTATCAGGTAGATCTGGCAACACTGCCTGTCACAGCTGTCACTGTCAATTCAATCCACAGATATTTTTTTTTTCTGGACCCGCACGAATGCATCGCCATTTGTCAAGTTTTGAGTTTTTTTTTGTTTTATTTACAAGTTACAAAAATTAGGGAAACTAACAATCCACAGATTATAAGGGTACCTATGTCCACAGAATAAGTAACAGCATAGAAACCGGACTATAAGAAACAATACAAGAAGTATGTTTAACCTTTTTCTATTTAGGGCATTATATTTATTATAGGTATTCTTTCGATATCCTTCATGTGGTCACAAGGTTTGAATTAGATCTGTCAACGCCAGTGTTGTTGCTGAGTCGAAAATAATATTAAAAAAAAAAGTAAAATTTAAATTCAATTTGCCAGTTGTAATTTGTTCTAATGAAGGGCAGATTTTTCTGATTGGCAAATAAAAGCATCTGGGTGTTACAGTTATAACTGTCCTTTTTTAATAAGGTTTTATTTAACTTGCAATGTTCTTAATTTAAGTAACTTGTCCATTTCAAAATTTGTAAACCATTTTTCACGACTTCCCGGTGTTTGATTGAACTGAAATTTGCAATACTTAAGTATGTACACTCAATGACAATGTAATATTATTGTGTCAATTACCAGATCTGATAATGTAATCGGAAGGTGGCAACGGAATCCTCAGCTGTAGTTAACGTAGATCCATCGAGATGGGACTCGTTAGTTTGGTCTTGAAAAGTTGATGATGAAATCCGAAAATTCCGAATACAATGTTTTTAATAAAGGCTTTATTTTTTTATATCGCACATAATTCAAACCTCCTAACCTAGCATAGCCTAACATAGCAATTTAAATATGTTTTTAATTTTAAATAGCTCCAGTATAACATAGATTTCGGAAAAATAAAATTCGGACTAATGAATATTCGGAAAATAAAATTTCTGAGTATTTGGGTGTTCCCCTATGATTGCTATAATTATAATATATTTTGGCATATTAATATGTATTATAGCTCCGTGTGTAACACGCTTTATTTTCATCTCTTTTTCCATAAAAAGACGAGTAAAAAGTTTCGAACTGAGGCCCTTATTTAGACTTCACGATATTCAGTCAGACAGTCTAAACTAAATGGAGAGGGGAGTTAATGCCTCTCGCTTCAAATTCAAAAATTGCTCTTTCCCACGCACTTACATCACAAAAAAACATAAACTTTAATTTGAAAACACGCACACAAATAAACAAAATATGTAATCAACTGTATTTTGTGTACGTGTATGTGTGTGTGTATGTGTAAATTGTATTTTGTGTACGCACGTGACACAAAATACAATTTACACATGCAAAAAATAGCAACTGAAGACAGTGTTTGACCTTTTCTTATTTATGGCTTTAATAATGAGTTAAAAATAGATGTGTACAAAGGCTTTCTTTCCCTTTTTTGAAGAACTTTGTCCACATATTATATACGAGTTACCGAGAGATTTTACGCAAGCCGTTTACAAATTGATCAGGGATTTTTGCTCCACGATAACATAGAACAATGAGGTATTTTCTTGGAGCTTCTTACTCTTCAAAGACGATTTCGTTAATGTGAAATAATCGACTAAATGGGTAGTTTTTGTAAACGTACATGATCTTTTGATCTTATACCTCGGCAGAGGAAATAGTCTGGGTAAGGCCCGTCCTGGTATAAATGGTCTAAGCCCCTCTCCATTTAGATTGTCTGAATATCGCGTAGTATAATAGGCCCTTTAGTACGTTATAATAACATAGTAACTATTAGTTAGATTCTACGAATACGAAATTTTCGTTCAAGCCCATAAAAAACGCTGACAAACCATGCTAGTCTGACATAAGTCACCAACACTAAAAAAAATTATCGTCATCAAATGAGAATTAACAGCTGGCAACACTGATAGTTTGTGGCTTCGTTTTCTGAGGTGAGGTGCGAGAACATTTTCATGGATTATTTTGATGTCGTTATCAATCTAAAATGTTGAAATAGTATCGAAATTGTTAAGTGCTCAAATATGTGTCGTGATAGTGATTTAACAATTCATAGTTTGTTTGAAGTGTAGTGTAGTGAGCAACATGTTTCGATGTATACCTTTGTTCAAATGTAATCGCCAAGTGGAATGTGTAGACAAGCGGCACTGCTCGTTGCCAACAGTACCTGAAGAAATTTTACGTTACTCCAGGAGTTTAGAGGAACTTTTTTTGGATGCAAACCACATAAGAGATTTGCCTAAGGTATGTTTTCTGTAACCTATAATGTTCGGTCGTGGGCGTTCACCTTATCACTCAACTGTAAATAATATCAATACAATTACTTCTCAAGTTAGAAAAGTTAGCTTTGTCTTAGTACCCATTTTTTATTTTGATTGTACTGAGTACATTGTATTTAGAGTCATGTGGATATAATTTGATAACAATTCCACCTGGTAAATAATTATCAGAAACAGGCCTGTGTTTACACTTCTCTGCCCCATTTTTAAACGAAGCAGCTGTTCAAAACGGGAACACATCGGGTTTAATACATACTCCTTTTGCTAAGGATAATAATAATATTTGTTTTAATTCACACATATTTGGTAATGTAACTTGCCATTTATAAGAGTGCATGTTAAGTATTCTTCTTTTTTTAGTCATGGTATGTATAGGTATAAATGCAAAGTGAATTGTTTTTATGAATCACTTGATGGGGTTTTAACTAATCAATAAATATCCAGGTATAATCTCACACATTGATCTAGTCCCAAACTAATCTCTAGGCTGGTACTATGGGCACTAGACTGTGATAAACAAACTTATATATGTACAATGTAGAGGAATAATTACTTATAGGTATACTGGGACTCGAACACAGGATCGCTAGCTTCTGGTCACACCGAGTTGTTAACACTGAGATTTAAACTGAAACCATACAAAAGTTTGTAAAATAATTAAAAATGTTCAGGGAGGGACCCATTAAATAATAACATAACTATACATTGTGCTTGTTTCATTACCCCCTTTGTGTGTGTGTTTGTGTATGTGTTTTATTTTAAATATTTGCTATCGGAAACTTTAAATTAGGATAATAATGGATTGCCCAGATTCAAACTTCTGCTACTTATAAGCTAAAAACACCTGTTGAATTGCCCATGTAATAGTAAGTAAAACAGAATAACATACACAATCTTAAAAAATAGGCACTAAATGATTAAGAATGTTAATTTATATGTAACTGAGTACAGATATGTTTGGTGTTGGTAGTTATAGGAGAAGCAATTATATGTAAGGGGTCTTTACTAATAATTAATTTGTATAGCATAATGCAGTTTTAAATTAAAAATACTATTAATCAATGGCAGTTATATAATCAATTGCCTTTATACATTTTATACAGTACATTGCTATGCTAATGTTCAATGCTGTCTTAGCCTAGGTAGATAACTTTTTTGGTGTACCCTTGAATCACCAACACTCATTTCATAGAATTTTTTACTTTTCTAAATTTTCATTTCATCAACAGGCATTTCTAATATTCTACATACAGGGGTTATAATTTTTTGGTGGTCACAGGTATAACCTAACCAAACCTTTTTTTATGGTTTGGAAATGCTTTACGCATCATCTGCTGGCCTAGGGTTGGCCATGCTATAGGGGGGTATGATGGACTCTCTCCATCCATCCCCCAGTCCAGGGAGGAGCCTACCGTCTAAAACCATTCCGGCATAATCCTCAGTGCCGGTGAACGGCGACGCCGACGAACGAGGGAATGTTGTGTATGTCAGCAACCATCTCCCCAGACAGGTGGAACCATGCAATGTGGGCCCCTCACCCCTCCCCAAAGCCGTATGTTAGCCATGGGCTGGAAGATTCCCACAAGGGGAAAGTCCCAACCAATGCCCAGGGTGCACCAGGCCAAATGCTGCATTCTCTCCGAATCTCTCCTGACAGGGTTACCTGCCATTGGGATCAAAGAAGACTGCAACACCCAAGCCAATGTGGAGGAATCTGGCTTGCACCCCAACCTAACCTAACCTAAGTAACCCATGTTTGAGATAACCTGAAAACAATAAGGTTTCATCAGAAATTAGCTTTCGATGAAATGAAATTCAGTGAAACAACACATTCAATGAAATGAGTGCCTGAAAACAAGGGTACACGAATTTTTATCAAGCATGTAATAGCTTAAAAGTGATCTCTTTGTGTTCTAAAAAGTGTTGGATTTTTAAAGTAAAGGTCTTGTATAAACTTGCACATTTGTACACTGAAGGGCAAAGGGGTTGGCTTATGTTTTTGTGAGAAAATCTATCTATTCTCACAAAATTATGAGACAACCCCCTATTACAAGTAGGTTCGTTTGATCAGTCATTTAAATGCCATGTGCAACTGGTTTAGTGGTGTTTGTGAGCCTTTAGTCAGGCAACCTTGGCTCCGTATTAGATTTAACTCATATTTTACTTTCTACTGTATCAGAATTTCTTTCTCCCTAACAGGACTGATAAGTTCTTCTAACTTAAAAATAAAATACTTATTCAGAGTTTATGTGAATGTCATTAACAAGTTTAACTTCAACACCAATCATCTTCTAACTTACTATTAATTCCAACTAAATCTGTGCCAAATATAATTATTTTTTGAGAGGAAACAGTAAACACATTTTTGTATTTGTAAAATTTGGCAACAGTTTAGTCAGTCACTCCGTAGTTTGCTCTGTGTCAATAAATCATGAATTTACAGTAAACACTCAATTTCAAATACAACAGTTGCATAAAGTGTACTTATAATTTTGTTACAGAATTTCTTCAGACTCCACCGGCTAAGAAGATTAGGATTAAGTGACAATGAAATCCACAAGCTCCCACCAGATATACAGAATTTTGAAAATTTAGTTGAGCTAGATGTCTCCAGAAATGGTAAGTGTTCACATATTGACGTCTTACATTAAGAGTTCTAACAATAATATCTGAGTAGAATGTAGAGATTAGATAAAATTTAACTTTGCTCCATAGAGCAATAATGTAGATTATAATCTACATATATCCTGATATATCCATTAATTTTGCCAAATTTTCCATACATTTGAATCTAGTTTTCTTGTACTAAAAGAAACCGTTGACATGAATTACTTTAAAGAATGCGCTAAGCGTGATATGGTTGCTTTCGACATCGACGCCTTGTTCATATACCTAGGTAGGTTTTAAACAAATCACGACACCGCCTGGTTTGCTCTACTCAAGGAAAAGCGTGCGAGGCCTCACGAGCGGGCTACCAACCCCCGACCACCTGGGGGTGCGTAGTATACCCGTAACAGACGCTCGAACTTGGTCCAGGCCGGACAACGGATTTGGTTCGCACCGAACCAGATCTGGCCGTCTGTAGAGCAGTCTTTGGACCGGCCGACATGGCGAAACTGTGGCGGAATCGTGATATTTAATACGAAATTGAACTTTATTTCGTTGCCAGAGTTTCGCTACTACTGTTGTGCTACCGGCGTCAGTCACGAGCGCAAGTGCCTTAATTCTTAGTGATGTCTAAATCACCTGGAATAGATGTAAAGGTCTTTTATTATTATATACTTATTAGAAATTATGTTCAGTCATAAATTCATTATGTATTTTTTCCTGCTACTTTAACCTTAATACATAGGAAAATATGTTTGTATATTTTCTTATGTAGATAGGTATGCGATCGTGACAAGTTGTATTGCAGTTGTTCATTATTTCATATCAGTAACCAACGTGTAGTTAGACAGTTACTTTACCAATAAAACTATAACAGTTCTCTAATGTTTAACCACATTAATATATCTACTCCTAACGTTACTCAATTTGTCTGGATTTTCCTGTCCATTATTGCATAGTTATTAGCCTAATGATAATCTTAATAATCATACCATAATTATAAAAGAGAGGGGGGAGAACAAGAACGCTGTTTTCCTAGATTATGTTAAGAATTATTCGAGCAAGTTTGCTTAACTGCTAAGGCAAATTTCCTTAGTTTTAAACTCAAAACTGTATGGAATATCATAAATCGGCAAACGGGTAAATCTAAAACTCGTGATAATCAAATCATACTACATACTTTCACTATGGGACCAACCCCGAAATCACGAAAAAAAATTGACCATCCCATACATTTTGGCTAGTCAGCTGACGATGTTTTGTATGGGAGGGTCAATTTTTTTTTCGCGATTTAAAGGGTTGGTTCCATAGTGAAAGTTGGTCAGTATGACTTACTGATTTAACCCCCAAAAATTTTTCGACGAATAAAAAAACACCCAGTATAACATAAAAGGTTGTATTAAACAACACGCAGTCTGTTGGCGCTGTAGTTAAATTAGGTGTGCCTCTACGCCCTTTTTTTTTTTCTTTCTTATTTTTTGACTTGACTATTTTTTTACTCGAACTAAGCCCACCAGGTACCTATCGTATTATCAAATTATTGTGAGTTTCGTGGTTTTTCTTTCTTCACTCCATAGGTATAACGGTAACTCTCTAACTAAAAAAAAGGATCGGTCCCTTGAGTTTCGTTATAAAGACTGTGTAAGTATATTTTCTAAAAATGACTAACTATTGAGTTTCTTGCGGCGCTTCTTCTCAGCAGTGGTCTCCTCTTGGGAAGCGCTGGTAGATTTTGACGTGTAAAAGTGCCCGTGCGGTCTATTTACTGAATAAATATATTTTATCTTTTTTATCTCTTATCTTTTAAAAACATTTTAGTTTGAATCTTATTGATTTTAGGACCATAAGAATAAAAGTAGTAAGTCAATCAAAAAAGTCAGTATGCACATCGCGCGTTTCTAATGCGTCACCGCATGCCTTCGCGTAACATAGTTATGGCTTAAGTGTGAAAACAATAGTGGACATTGAATGAAAATCATCGAGGTAGTCAGGTCACCCTCGACATCTACGTTGCTAATCAAAAGCGACATGACTGTGGAATTGTTGTGCTTGCTCATGTTAAGTTCGTTCACTTCGTAGGTAGGTATTTAAATCTCAAGATGTTGCTTTATTTACTAAGAATTCCTTGCGGTGAATGTCGTTATTTCCCGATTCTGGAATAATAAATTCGATATCCTTTCCCAGCTCCACCTCTATTTGCTATTCCAAATTTAATTTTACTGCGGAAAAACAAAACGCGCACTCTCGCATTTAATAACATTTCAAATTAAATAAAGAACCTTGTTTATCATATAATATTTCTTTAAATGAAACCTTTTTAAAGTAAAGGTGAAAAGAAATATTTAATTTGAGAGAATATGCATAATTTATAATAAAAGATGAGCAATGCTACTTACGTACAGTCGAGGACAGAAAGATGTTTACACTTTTTCACCTTATTCCATTGTAATAAGGTCCAAAAGCGTATACATATTTCTATCCTCGACTCTACAAACATTTTTTTAGAAAAATACAGCTAAGAAAATCGTACACAAGAGTGGAGTACATTCATACGAGTTGAAGTCACTAAGATATTTAATTACATCGCAAAAGTCAGGTCAGGTTGTTTGGTAAGGTAAAAATCAAATGATACAAAAAATTCCTTCTTGTAAACATTTTTGCATGGGTAATTTATTTCCCAGCATTATGTATATGTACCACGAAGTCGTAACGGGTTATTCTATTTAAATTAACAAGGAAAATGATGTTATTATGCATTTAGTTTACTGCAAAATCCACTGTCCCTGTTTGTTACGCGAAATTGTTACTCACACTTGGCATACATGGCAATACCTACCTACACAAACATTTTACGTGATCGTTTTACTACGTTAGAAACCTTGTTGACTTGTTACCTTTGCGAACTTATCGGTTATTTCTGTATAAATAACCTTAACAATGCAACTGGCCAGCTATTACACCTGGTTGATGGACGGCAATTTGCTCACATGAGGTTTCTATCGACCTTGCAGGGCGCCGGACGGTCGCACGCGGCTGTAAATCTCCGCTTAGCCTTCCCGTTATTCAATATTGTACTTAACGGAGTTCAAGTTTCCATCTCATATTTAAATCGCACGTTAAAACATTAAAATACGTTTTTAATTTAGACTAGTAACAAACTGTGCCCGGCACGGTCCTCGTGCTAACCGAAATGTAGTCGTGCGAGATTAAAAAAAAACTGGTGAAATATCACCTCAAATAAAATTGCATATCCACTGGCATAGGTTTCTTGCTTTAGAGTAGATATTCAAGCTAGCTTGAATATATTGTTTATTATTCAATTTAGCACAGGTGCCCAAGTTATTAGGGTCTGTCTGCTCCATTCCGTTAATAGCGACCATTAACGAACAGTTAATTGTGTGCCACAAGTAAACTAGATAGGTTGTTAAGGAAGTGGTGCTACTGCATTCCGCGCCATTCACAATGCATTTCGGTGCACCCGGTTTGTGATGTGTGTGCGACGACGTTTAAAAATAGCGAAACCAGCGTGACATACATACAAGTACATTATGTTTCCATAGACTTCCAAGACTATTTTTTCCTTTGTATTTAAATGCACGCGTTCAATTGCTGTTTTACACGTTCCAAAATAACCTAACCTAAAAAGTACATTTTTGGACAAGTTTTTATTGCTGACTGTAATTTTTATTTCACAGTCATCATCTGCTTATCAAGACAAATCCAACGAGCCCAAACACGACGGGTTTATCATGTGTAGGAGTTCCTATGACCACCTTCCGTCTCCATCATCAGAACAGCTCAATGACACCATAATATTGCATTGTCATCGGGTTTCATACGTATTCCAAATTTCAGCCCATTCCATTATCGGGCACTGGTTCAAAATCGACTTGCAAGATTTGACCTAAACAACCACACACGTACATTCATACATACATTGCAAGTTAAATAAAAGCTTGTAAAATATCTTCCTGTCTTTTATCGCCTATTGCCCAACGAGTGAAACGTTACTACATGTTTTTCGAGGGTGGTTAAAAAAGATAAAAAATAAGGTTTTTCATTGAACCTAGTTTTTAAACCTCGTAGTTAAAACAATAAAACATTAACAGTATAACAAAAGCTTCAGAATACCAACGTTAAATAATCCAGTTCCTACATAGGAAGTCCATCCCGACAACATCCGTCCTTGTAATGATACCAATGGTACGGTCGGATCGGCCTTATAATTAGCTGTACACGCCAGTGCTTTGTCACTTTAGACCGGTAGCACATCTCCGCCGCGAAATCGATGCAGCGAAACCGCTGACGTTTCGCCACCGTTTGTCCTTTATATGACGGGCGAAACATTAGCGAAACTGCCTGTTCTACCGCGTTAAATTGACCATGCTTCTATCTCTTTCTCGCGGAATATCGGCGACGCCGCTCACATCTCCGCCGCGAAATCGATGCAGCGAAATGCTACCCATTATGAATGTCAGCGGTAATCCCCTTATGAATCACAACAACATTCTTCTTAACATTTAGAATATTTTTAACCGACTTCAAAAAAAAAGGAGGTTCTCAGTTTGACCTGTATGTTTGTATGTATGTATGTATGTTTGTCCACGATTATCTCGCGTTTGGTTGAACCGATTTAGATGCGGTTTTCAGCAAAGTATTTGTTACATTCTGGAGAAGGTTTTGGTATACAAGAATAATGGATACCACGTGACGTCATCCGCATGGATCCGTTATTAAGCGATATATTAGTTCAACTCAATTAGTATCACTAAAAAGCGAAAAAAAATGTAATTAAAAGACGAAAAATTTTTTTTTATAAAAAATAGAACCGTCTTCAAAAAAAACCCACTAAACAAGACTAAATAATGACCGGCTTCCTAGGAATTGCCTATTTGATGGGTGCCTAATAGGTACATGGAATATATCGAAGTCGGTGGCAAGAATCATGTGACATTGCTATTGTGTAAACCTACTTGACACCGGCTTAGATATATTCCATGTACCTATTAGGCACCCATCAAATAGGCAATTCCTAGGAAGCCGGTCATTATTTAGTCTTGTTTAGTGGGTTTTTTTTGAAGACGGTTCTATTTTTTATTATTACTACGAGTTTCTATTTAGCTGCTATTATATTTTGTATATTATTTTATTAGATTTATGAATTCCTTCTAGTACTTTTTGAACAGAAATGTGATCACTGGATCGTAGCAGTAGTTAGCCTACCGAGTTAAACCTCGCAAAGCTGGTTTTGAGTTGATCAATGACAACGCAGTAATGAAGTTTACAGAGATCGTATTATGAACTGTTAAAACCTAGCAAGTTTCAATCAGAGAAAGGGATAGAGCTATGGGAATCAACTGTCATAATACAGCCTCAATTGACAAAAACTTACTAACGATATTAAATTTTCTTCCGTGTAAAGTAAAGGCTCAATTAGTTACAAATACTACGTACAATATAAAGAACAGAACGGAACGGTACCGTTTTAGAACGCGAACGCGGATGGCGAGGTTTCGCGAATTATACTCGGAGGTCGGTTTAAGATGTAAACGCGGCAAAAAGACTGCAGCTGTGATACTTTACAAAACAATGAACATTTTACGCTGAATGGCGGTTTCTTGCGCCGCTAATTTCGTTTTTGTACCGTTGCACCGACGTCACTGTTGAACATCGAAAACTCATTGTGTTTAACAATATTCCCACATCGCGGGCGCTAACCAGTGTTGCCGTACGCGGATTATTTGTAAATACACCAATCGGTTGATGGATTGTTTAGTAAAAGGGCAGTAAATAATATTATACTACTCTTACGACCTACGCTATCCCTGTGTTCACTACTGCTGATAAATGTGAGACTGAGTATATGTGCACTCTGTATGTGTTTATTCGTCTTCTGAAGAGATATTTATGGTCTCATAAAATTATTACAGTTCCCCTAGCAACACGGCTAGACTTATTCTTTGCCTCAAGAGCTTTGTTTTATTTTTGGACAAGGAGTAAATATTATTAAATTGAACCAACCAAACTCTCCAAACTCCAAATCGGCGGATTACCTAGTTGCACAATAGCGTCATATCTGCTGTCTGTAGAATGTCTGATGATTCATTTCGTATTCGATAGAGGGGTGTCTGTCTACGAGACATCATTCGGCATTGGTTCGGTTGAATCATCACGAGGAAACCAACATCCATTTTGTTTCGTCATTCAGGGGATTAAGTTGTTACTAAAGATGATGATCACGTGGCGCGATTCGAATTACGTGATTGGTATAACGGCGAAATTGCATGCACGGTGGCCACATATTCCCGGTAAAATTTGCCGTCAATTTAATTAGGTAGGTAGTATCTACCTACCTATATGTATACCACCAACCGGTAACTGCCCTCGTTATAAGTTTTATGTAAATTCCCCGAGTTCCGTTTTGTATTGAAATATCTGATTTTTAGGGTTCCGTACCCAAAGGGTGCCAACGGAATCCTATTACTAAGCCTCCGCTGTCCATCCGTCTGTCTGTCTGTTAGCGGGCTGTATCTCATGAATCGTAATAGGTAGACAGTTGAAATTTTCAGTAAAACAAATAATAAAAACCGGCCAAGTGCGAGTTGAGCGGTACGGAACCCTCAAAGCGCGAGTCTGATTAGCAATGACCGGTTTTATATTAAATGTTTTCTAAAATAATATTTATGGTTATTAATTTGATAATACAAATACCTACACGACCCCTCCGTGTAGAATCTATACAGAGAGGTCATGTATTTGTAGATTAGAAATATGATTAAGTTTAGACATTGATAGGTTGTTAGCTTTTGTATCATCAACTTGATACAGATACTGTTATGATTATGACTAATAATTATTTGGTAAATATTCGGTACAAAAGGGGCAAACTAAAACCAGCGCTGCGCATCAGCAGTGCTGCCCGCAAGACTGCAGCCTCCTTTCGCTGTAGTAAATTATGTAATTATTTTGTCTTCTAGCAATAATTCATTTTCAATTTTATTTTCATTTCATCTCGAAAATTTTTTGTCATGTCATCCCCTTGTAAACTTAACAACTCGAGCTTTACTTGTGTACAAGGAGTTTAATCGCCTTGTTATCTAGGTGAATATATGAATATTTATGAGCAAGATTTAATTAATGCTAATTCATTAGAACCGTATGAATTGTAAGGGTGTTGGGGTACTAATTCGCGTCGGTCGTGCTCAATCTACGACCACTAACCTATAGGATGCTAACCTCTGCATTGTTCACAGTTAGCTGCTCCGCTCTAAATTTAAAACAATGTAGACGCTTTTCCAACTTTATGAATGATGTACCTGCCTAGGGGAATATAGCTATTAGGATTGTAAATAAAATAGACGGTAGAACAGCGTCGTTTATAGTCCATTCGCGGTCTGTATTATACCTAGATACTGGTGAGGGTATGAAAAATGTAGATTTATATTGTCATGTAGTGTTTATTGTTACTGTAGAGCGCTTTTACCTTTTGATAACATAATTATAATTCTAGTGATGTTAAAGTATGGATTTAATGATCATGTTAATCAACATAATTATCGTGTTAAAAAGATAAATAATTTAAATTTTTAAAACCTTGTCAAATATATGGTTTCAATGCTATTTGCCCTAGCGTTTTGAATAACATGGCACTCGCATTACTCGTCGTATTTTTTTTCTATGGCCTATCTACTAATGCCTACGGGGCCTTTATTTTACGTTGTTATGTTGATGATTTAGTTATGATGGCTCTTATTATCTTGACAGAAAGGTTAGAGTTATAAACAATACGATATTAATAGGGGTAATAAAATAATAATGTATTTAATTAGAAAAGCGCCCTGGTTACTAACAAGAAAAGCGCTATGGCGATATGCTAGTTTCGTTATATCAACTTTATTATCAATTTATCATAAATCACAAATCTGTCATTAAAATTAGACATTTTAATAGAGGCACTTTAAAAGATGCTGGTTCATTTCGCTACTCTTAGCTCTCTGGCGAAATAATTGATATTAAGAACCAAAGTAAAACTAACAAATTTAGTTTTGCTTTCTTGGTTTATCGCGCGGAGAATGCAGATTATGCAGAAAGCTTTAACGGTACGCCGCTGTAATCGCGGAGCAACATTCACGGTACAACCTAAAGTTACTACCTTTGGATGCATTTCCCGCTTACGTAACAGCCAGATAACAGAAAGGAATTATGTCAAGTGATTAAAAGCCTGCACACCGAGATAAGACTTAATTTTTTTTTATTAGAGATATAACAGCTCGGTGGATTTTTGTGCAAAAGGTGAAGTAATGTAATAATGATGTAAACGATGATGATAATTATAATGTACGTTAACTATTGTGTTTTTAATCAACGAAGTCCCGGCCACTACCTTAGTTTACGTCTATTGACGTAACCGTGCGATGGTAATTTGAGTGGGCGGCTGGGCGCGCATACGTGGATTGAAAACACCATGTTCTGGAGAGATTAGCATCGTTATCGGCGGTATTTTGGCGGTTGTCTGGGTAGGGCAGCGCTCCGCCGGGCCCGGTGCTTCGGCGGCAGATCACTCGGCTGTTGACCCGGCCGCCGCATTGTCCTCTGCTCCCACGCCGCTCGCTCGCGATCCGTGTCAGAGCACACCGCATTCCCATTTCACACATTCCACTACAGTACACAATACATTTGCACAGCTTTGAAAAACACTATACTCCTCCCGTGAGTTACATTTCCAAGGCAAGAAAACTATCGCGTCAGCAACGATTCTTTAAAATAACCAGACAGTGAGGTCATAGGGAACCGGTTCGGTAACGTATTAAGATTTGTACAGGTTATTCTAATTTTGTTGATGTTTACGGTTGTTTTAAGCTCGCTTTGTTAACAAAGTTAAAGTTTAAAGAGAAGGAACAATGTAAATTAGTATTTGTACGCGAATTTAATAATAATACAGCGGCAGTTTAGTTAAAATTTACCGTTATTTTAAACAACCCCGCTATATAAATGAGTTTTGTAGCATAGTATATTACTTAACTGTTTTAACTCAATACGTAAGTATATTTTTACACATCTGGAGCGTAGCAAAACGCAGGGTTATATACCGTTGAACCTGGCCACACGCGCATTTTATTAGCCATAACTTGTCGCTCAAATGTCTACTTTACACTTCTGATAGGTACATTAATATTTTATGGAGCGGTTTAAAACCAGAACCGTCAAGAAGTAACCTAGAGCGTTGCCCGTTTAGTCTCAGGTCACACTTTATACCTACGTCGTATGACGAATTCATACCTGCGCAAAATAATTGCTTGTTATTACCAGTTTGCGTTACATTGTAGTGTATTCAGCTGTAAAATGAAAATACCTACCTTCTCATGATAATGTTTAGTTATAAATAAGGGGAAGTGTTTGACTTTGAAACGGAACGTATACAGGTCGGGCGTGATGAGCGCACGCATTGCGAACAATCTATCGTCTCGTTGTTTGTTTATGCTAACCGCATAGCACACAACGCTGTTTTTTTACTCCGGATTTTTACAGCAATTACATTTTATGCATCATACCAGGAAAGTGGAGCGTTAGGGAAAATCAGTACAAACGTGTGCTAATGATATTAATTATTTTCAAATGTAATTTCTAAAATATTCAACATCCATTATCATGTATTGTATAAACTCGTAACAGTCAAAATGTCAGTACTAAGTTTAATTGGGAAATTGTCACATATTTCATTGAGACATTATTGCATTATACACATTATATGTTAATGTTAGTGAAACGCGTGATCTGAAATTAAGTTTATAAAAGCTACCGGCATTTGCCGAACAATGGAATAATAACAATCTGTTGCATAACTCCATCTCATTTTACACTCCACTGAATTTAAAGTTTCATTATGTGTGATTTTATCATCGGATATGTTTGGGTTACCAGTGGTACCACGAAGCAGTGCAAAATTACAGAAAAAAAAACAAGTTAGGAATAAATTTAAATTATCAACAGGTTTTGTTAAAAACAAACTACCAGTATCATTGTTAACACAATAGACAAAACCTAGGCTATATCTTGTTAGCCATCAGTGGTCGTTGTAGCGAGACTTACGTTGCAAATAGGATTTTTGCCGCGGGGCATTTGTATCCAGCTGGCCCGGCCCGGTCAACCGCGTCCATTACGGCTGACATTCGATCGAAGCCCGCTTTGTAGGAAAACTCAATAACCTCCCTAATAGGATTCCATCCTGGTTAGCCGCGTGGAACTTTCAGCACTAAATAAAGCTCAGGCCATGTATGTATAAACTAGACGGTATCAAGGGTAATTGAGAATTAAACTGTGGATGAATGAGATCAGTTTGGAAATAGGTGACGTTGTAATGGAGCTATTTAGCAAAATTGGCCGATAATATATTTCAACCAATATTATACCGGGGTGGGGACCCGAATAAAACACCATTTTGTTCCGTCCGTTAGTGCGATCATTTCGCTCTTGTCACACCTAAGACGACTTTCTTCATGTGAAATTTTTAAAATATAAAATAATCATTTAATTTTACACTGCACCTTTGCACTTAATAGGTGAAAGGTAAAAGTATAAGGAATCTATCTATATGTATAAGCCATTTTTGCTAAGTACCTATTTAAAACATATCTTATTTTGACAAAACCACTTCGAGAAACTGCTCTTCAGTTTCATTACCATGGCCTTTGCACCACGGCCATACGTCGGGGTAAAATCCATGTGTCAGTGAGTCGTCGTGGTTTTCCACAAATATCTTTGAATATCGCGAAAGTTTGAGGTACTAACTTTGGTTAAGAACCTTGTGATAGGCACATGAATGGCGACCAAACAGACACAATGAGCTGTTGTCCTTCGAAGTGGGGTATGGCCGCTCGACCCAATTGCGACTGCTATTAATTTGATTGTCTGGAAATCAGCGGCGTCTGCGATCCTCTTGCATCATCGCGTATATACAAGCTCGCTGAAATAATATCCGCCCAAATTACTATACATATAATCATAGTACAGGTTTCTGTCTGGAGCGTCTTATACTGTATAGTTTTAAATCACATTAGCCTTGCCGGTAGCCGCTGGTAGATTTTGACGTGTAAAAGTGCCCGTGCGGCCTACTTACTGAATAAATATTTTTTATCTTTTTATCTTTTATCTTGCTTTTTGCATACGTGTGTTTGGATGACAATTGGATCTGATATAGTTACAATCTCCCACCAGAAGTGTTACATAATGTTCCTTAATAGCCATCGGCTGGGTGTCGCTATCACAATCGCACTTGCATTTGACTCGTATTTTGTTGAAATACAAAGATTGCGATAGCTCCACCCTCAGGCCAATTACATTCCGTACTCATACCATTTTGTTTTGTATAATTTAAACCTTAAAACAAAAAATGTTTGTTATGTTATTACAATAACATACAATCTTAGTATTTGTAAATTGCGGTTATAGGAATCAAGCGCAAGGAGTAATTTCCTTGGCTCCGGCCCCGGCTCTACGCCCGGATATTACTGATGCCTTGTTCCACGAAATCTCATAAACTCATATCTAGAAGTACGTCGTCGAAATGACGTTGTTTTATTTTGTGCCAAGGAAGAAAACAACGCGATCTTGCAATCACAAGCGCAATGGGATTGTAAATGATTTTACGGATTGTTATTTGTATGAATAAGTGTCAAATGTAAAAATAAACTTCGTCTTGATCGGAAGTTACGCCTTACCTACAGTCACCGTACTAAAACGGTTGACACCAAAACAACTTCCTTACTGCACTTAAAATAACTGTACGGCTCAAAAAGCGTTCTTAAAAGGTTGCGTATCCTTTCTTAACTTTATGGAAGTTAGGTACGTATTGAAAACAAATTATAAAGTTGTTAGATATAATTTGGCATTTGCACTTGAAAGCTTATCAGCAAACTTACTTGTTTAATTAACATAAGCGTGTGAAATTATTGGGTTCGAAACGACGATTGTTCCCTGGATACGAAGTGCGATACTAGAGAATCACCGAAAATTGCTCAGTTGACAAGATAGGATAAAGGCTATTTATTGATTATAAATTTAGTTGCAATAGTTTTAAAAAAGTTTAAATAGTTCGGTATCTTTAGCCACCATCCACATGAAATGGATATCTCTAGATTAATCGTCAGATGGCGGACTATAGGCGAGTGGGCAGACTTTGCAGTCAAGCAAATTGTTACAACTAGCTGTCATTACAAGCAATCCTTCAAATGATATTCTTATCTGTAATCGGACAAAGTTATTTTAAATTACCTACATCATCCCATATTTTGAAACTAAATTACAATATATGTTGTTTATGTATCAAATGCCATAGACTTGCGAATTAGAATGTTTAAGGAGGTTAAGGAATGTAGGTATAAGGGGATTTAAAGTTGAATTAGATTTTGAAATACCCCTGGCAAAAGTTAAATTTTGATGTTTAATGTTACACCTGTAGATTTGACCAGGGTTTAGTATTAAGTTAGACTTACTGTAACTACCTAAGTACCTACATTCAGCCTGAGGATTTAGCTCACAAACACGGCACAAACTCCTTGCGTCTACTTGAACAAGTAAAACAGAAAGTATCATCGTTGAAAACCAGACAGCTTTTGTAGAATTCTGATGTCGACCTCTGAAAATGTAGTGAAAATGTATTGAAAAAGTCCTTACTTGATATCTTTAATACAAAATTGAAATTAAAAAACCCATAGGTATACTCCGCGGTTTAGGTAGCTAGAATCCCTACAGCATTAGAACTTGAGTATCGAAGGTTAAATTAAAATTGAATAGAGTTCGTAATTTCTTTAGTCCTTACTATTTATGATTGTAGTGCACTTGGCCTGTTTTTAGGGTTCCGTACCTCAAAAGGAAAAAAGGAACCTTTATAGGATCACTTTGATGTCCGTCTGTCTGTCTGTATGTGTGTCTGTCAAGACCCTTTTTTCAAGAACGCGTGGAGGTATCAAGTTGAAATTAATATCAAATAGGTACTTAAGTCTGCAATCCCTTGGACAAGTTTATGCGGAACCCTCGGTGCGCGAGTCCGCTCCCACTTGACCGGCTTTTTTTACTTAAACCAATTAGACGCATCAATAAACAACGTTTCCGACGTTTGATTCATTCCATACGTACTTTAACTAAACTGACCAATCCCTTTAAAGTTCTTGCACCGAGCGGAAATGCTGCTCGCCGCAGGCTTACGCCCTTTCAATAGGCGCACCCATCAGATAAACAAAGCGATGCACTTAAAAACAGAATCCCCGTAGCTGCATACCTTTCTTAAAATAGCCTTGATCACGCTCCTACAAGTGCAGTTAGAGCGTTAACATCCTCCATAACATTCACTGCGTTCTTAACAAATATGCCAAAACATAAAGCTACAACTTAATCGTTACATCGATTGCATAGTTTATCGAGGTTCGGGCCAGCGTTTGCTCTAGCCAGTCTTAACAGAATATTAGCTTAACTTGACCCAGGCCCAGGGAATTGTGGCGTATTGAGCTGTTAAACATAAACACCGCTTGACCTACTTCACTGTATTGGGTGTTTTAATTCACCGGTTTTCATTGTATTTGCCCATTGGATTACGCCCCCCGCTTTGGTGTGCTTGACAAATTATTGATGACACGCCTTTTGGTATTCCATGCCGGAAGATGGTCTACCGTTAACATCGTGAAATAATCAACTGGTATCGAATTGCTAATAGATAACGACATTGCAGGATAATCTAAGGATCTTTTCTCATTTTGATGTTGCTAGTATAGTTTAATTTTATAGAAAACTGTTAGAGCTTCTGGCCTTCTGCACACTGGATGTGATCCTGTCATACGATCCGATCCTCAGTAGGTACAAATTAGAAACTAAACGCGAAACAAACAAAATGGCGAAAATAACGCTAAGGTTTAGGCGACGTTGGATCAGATCGGCGGAATAGCGCGCGAGTCGCGCGATAGACAGCGCAATAATTAAACTCCGCGTTAGAACGGGCAAGTTCGCTTGAGTTTCGCGCGCCCTACAAAGGACAACTCGGCGGATCGTGCAGCAGTTTCGCTAGGTACTACAGTTCCGCGGCGGTGTGCTACCGGCGTTAAATAGGTTTGTACGTGAACCGGTTAGGTAAATGCAGAGAGTTTTGCATCTATACCGGATGGGATCAACTCGCGTAATAAATATTACGTTACGATGGTATTTATTTAAATGAACTGCCCTTGTTATTAGTCCTTGTGCACTTGGCCTTATAGCGACATTAGTGCAAACAGCAGTAGTTAGTGCACGAATGAATCCCGCAAAGCAATTAACTTACTTAGCGCAGCGTAAACTAACATAACCTAGAGCTATCTTGATCCGCCCGACTGTTATCTGACGTTTCTTTGATGCGCAATTGTTCTGTTGTAGAGAAGTTACGTTTGAGCTTAAAATATTGATAAAGACGCTGCTAGCATGCACTACGATCGTGATCCAATAGATTCCATAGGAACGCAAGTGACATCCGATAGTTTTATTTACATCATACAGGGTGACTTCAATTGAAACCAATTGAAATTTGTAGTGATCGAAATGTACGTCACAGTTCTTACTTAATCATATTATTTCGATAGTGACTGCAATATAATGATTTAGGTTGGATGTATCCTTTGAATGTCCAATACCTACTATTCTAATGCAGGTCGGGTACAGCGCAAATACCATAATTATGTTTTTGTTAACGTTAATATGTTACCTTATTAAATCTTACGGGAATTCAATGTGAATAATAGTATTCTGATCCGAATAACAAGTTAAGTATTGAAAATAAATGTAGGTCTCCATGTCCATGACGTCCATGTACCGAATATGTCAGCCTTCGAACGCCATTCTCGCCCAGTTAAAATCATTTCGGATGCAGAGATCGTTTTGCGATACTGCGCCATATTAAGGCATGTGCTTTTCAGGCCAGCGTTAACCCATTCATTGCCATTAAATAGCAATTGTATAAAATTTTAATACGCGTGCTGTGTTGCTGGCACTGAATGTATTACCTAAACCAGTCTGTCCACTTATTTAGTTGTTTATTCGCTGGTGTTTCGGCAGATATTCCCGACATTCCCGAGGACATCAAGAAGCTGCGGGCGCTGCAGATTGCGGACTTCAGCAGCAACCCGATCCCGCGACTTCCTGCAGGGTTCAGCCAGCTCCGGGCCCTCACCGTCTTGGGGCTCAATGATATGTCCCTCACTAGTCTTCCCACGGACTTTGGCAGGTGAGAAATACACTTTTATTATAGGAAAAGATTATATATAGAAGTGAAAATCCTTTTTACCCAAATTACCTTGTCATTAACACCTTCTTCCCAGCTCAGCTTACCCTTCCCACTGTCGCTCTGCGTATTCCACTTATTACTTAGTTTTTTAATATTTTATACACTTTTAAGGATGAAGAATAATGGTTCATATTTTAAGTTTGTCCGAGTATGTAGGTTGTTTTTGTCTTTTGAATAGGTACTTAAAAAGACAAAAACCATTATTAGCAAATGCATGCTTGCAGGCTGCTCGCCCGGTCAGTAGTGTCAGTACACGCTTATTGTACCTATTATACTTGTGTGCACATTAAGAAACAGTAAAATATACTTCGGCAAACATGCTGCATATGGTGGTAGGAGGCGACAAGACGTAGACTCTGACTGTAATGTCCGTTAAAGGGACTATTTTATTATCGTGATTGTGTTTTGTTATCGTCTGGTGCGCGTGTTAATTTCTATAAACTCTCCTTATTTTTCTACGCGTTTACCCTAATCATATTCGCGATATTCAAACGTGTGAGTAAGGTTATTAGTGTTACTACAACATTAACCGACTCGAAACGTATAACCGATTGTACTCGATAAAACAATAACTCATTGAATAGACAAGCAATGACTCGTGCGCCTTCATTCCTTAAACCACCCTTTCTTCAGTCGTCTTAGTTTTACGAACGTTCGTCGAGGACCCTCTTGACCGAGTTGTCTATGATCCACCAGGCTTCATGCAGAGCTTCATGTTCGAAGCATCGCTGTATCTCTTTGTAGACTAGGCCTTCTTAACAGATAACCTAAATTGGCTTCTTCCGATCAATATAAGGGTTCGATAAAGTGTGACATATTGAAAAGTAGGCACATTTCACATATTTTTTATGTTAATTTAAAAGTGTTGTCTGATTTTGTAGTGTTAATGACAGGACTGATTATCGAGCTTGATCAATACATGAACGCTAGTACGTAGGTACCTACAGTTACGGGCGAAAGCGAAAGTCTGTACTGGAAAGTTTTGGTGCGACCGAGCGAGGCTTGATAGACGACTCTGTACAAACATTGCCGTTACTTCAATTGAATACCTTTTATGTCGCTTTTATCTTGAGCACGTTTTGTTGCATAAATAATGGCATTTCCTGATACGGATCATTGTTGCATTGTGTCTTTATTTAGTTTTTAGGGACCACAAAGCTTACTGCTTAATCAGCTGGTTTTTGTAGTTCCCCAATCTCTAATTCACTCTTAACATACGTAAATAAGAGAAAACGAATAAATTAATAATGCTCTCAATTTATCCTGCCATTGTAAATGTTGATGATAATAGTTGCCATGCCTTTTACCCGATTACCCATGGAGGAGGGTATTGTATTTCAGTGTGTATACCGGTTTCCATGTGACTAGGCTTAACGGATTTTGAAATGGGGGTATCGTAGGAGTGGGATTTACTTTATCCCATGACTGTCATAGGCTTTACTGTTAACATTAATAGTTTGCAAGTAAATATCAAAACACAGGCACTCAGTTTTTAAAGTATGTTTTGTTACATTTGTTATCAGGGACCGGACAACCCTTTCATCGGGAAAAGCCTTTCAAAGGGCTTCCCTTTGATATAGCTAGCCCCTTGATTTGCTCACCCATTCCAATTGGCAACCCATACGATTGACTTTTCCTTATCGACTGAAGAACCCAACGATAAGGGTAGCCCTTTGAAATAGGTAACTGGTAACTGATTCATCTTGATGTCCCTAAGAAAGGGTTTCCCTAACGATTTAAGCGCTTATTATAAAGCTTTCCCTTTTGTACGAGCCAATCACAAACGTGTGCCATAGGAAATCGAACCGTATTAGATCTTTTGCCGCTCCGCGCGGTAACTTCAAACGATACGCCGTCGGTAACGTATACTAATAAGGGTTTTATAAGGGTATTGGGTTAGCGCTTAGTTGAATGGGCTGTTTACTTGCTTCGAAAGGGACGCAAGGTAACGTGTGTTTTATGAAGTCTACAAAAGGTCTAAAATTGCGTATACACTAGTAACCTTTTTTAAAGGGTTTAGTAAGGGTATTGGTTAGCGCTTAATAGAATGGGCTATCGTTTGGAAATAGCGCTTTAAAAGCACATTTAAAGGGTTTTGACGGGCAGAGGGTTTGGTAAGTAAATCCTTACGAAAAACTGATACAAAACCCATTGAAAGGGATAGCGGGCCGGTCCCTGTTTGTTATGAATACGTGGTACGACTTCCATACCCAGCCATTAAATAAGTTTATTATTGAATTTATAATACTCGGAATTGTACCTGGAAATTGGACCTCTTGCATAACAGTTATAAGTATTGCTGCTCGAATCAATCATTCATCGTATCAAACGTAAGCTTCATCGATTCCAACGATTAATACTTACGTAAACTAATAATATACATTCTGAATAATCTTTGGGTTAAATACCAGTCTAGTTTTTTTGTGGCAAATAATATATTTGCTCTTTAAACATACAAACGACAGGAATAAAAATGTCAATCATTGACTACAGTCAATCTACAATGATTGACATTTTTATTCGTCAACTTCATTCTGCACAATGAAAACTATGAGATCATCAACATGTTTGACGGTGTTTTATTTCGACGTTCTTATTTTAGAAATATAACCGACTTATTTTTTAGTCTCGTTAATGAATTCCGTAGAAAAGAGAACTGTATCTAGTCTTGTAAGGTGATCTTGTCCGTTCATGTTTTCGTTCACCGTCAATGTCGATCGGTCACGCTTGAGATCACCAATAATGTTGACCGAGATTAATTATAATCAACCAATATTGATATTGTTTAAGATGATATTATTATTTTAAAATTATTTAGTAGCTAGCCGGTAGCCATCCTTTACGTTTTAAAGTCAAGTATTGGTAAATTAATATAAAAGTTGTTGAAAATACATCAAAAGCGAGTCAACAATCCTCTCTCGTTGTTCGCATTTGCAAGAGAAAATTTAAGTGTGTAATAAATTTGTAATAATGTAACTTCTAATGTCTGTTCGTGTGCAGTTTTTTTTAAACAACGTAATTAGTTTTACCCATCACCTCGTTAGTTTCTACCGGGAGAACCCAGGCGAAGCCGAAATAGGTCACTAGTATGATACTTTAAGGTAAGGGTCTCAAATGAGACACTTTGCAAGTTTTCTACCCGCAACGGGAAGGTAAGGGTCGTTCAAAACAAGCTTGAAAAGGTATCTAAGCCGGCGTAGTGGGGACGAGCAGTGATGAGCACCCAACCTCGGTCATAGTCCCTCTATAAAGAGGCATAAGCCATGTCAAGAATTCTGCTCATTAAACGTACACATAATAGAAGAAAATAAATTGTCAAGTTCTTGGAGACTCGTGAGAATCATTGATAAATATTTTCCATTTTCTTATCCCTTTGCATAGGGTTCGTCGACTTTCTTTTTAGAGTGGTGGCCTCAGTCAGCCATACTTGTTTTTTTTTTTTAATTTAGCTTTTAAGTCAGCTGTTTTACCCCAAACCAGAATACCGTACGACATCGACATAACACTGAAAATAAGTAGCTGTCTCAACATTGGTGAGTTGTCTAATTTTCCTAACGGCGTAAGCTGCCGAACTTAATTTGCCTGCTAGTACTGCTATATGGGGACTCCATTGCAAATTCTTGTCTATAGTTATGCCTAAGAAAAGTGCCTTATTTCTAAACACTCGTCATTAAGAAAAACACTAGAATTTACCGGTTTAACATTAAGCAAAACGAACCTAACACATTAGCTTTCTTAGCATTACGTTACTAGTAAACAAATTAAGTACTTTAACAAGCGTGGCGGTTATCCTACTGTAGTCGACGGATTTTCGATCTAACTTGTGTTCATGACGTATCATCAGCAAATAGCACAATATCACAAAGTTTATCTACTATGGGTGGTAAGTCATTTATATAAACCGAGAACAATAAAGGATCTAATATAGAACCCTGAGGCACACACACCTAATTTAACTGCAGCGCTAACAGACTGCGTATTGTTTACAACAACCGTTTGTGTTCTGTCTGTGAGGTAAAGCTTTGGAAAGGTCACAAAATATTCCTACTGCATCACAAGACTTCTCCAGTAATGAAGGGTGGATACCCATCTCAAAACTTGCCTTTGTTACACGAGATGGGTGATTTTACCTTGACAGTTTCAAAATGACTGACTTTCTTCAAAGTTCCGGTTCAAAGCAAGTATTATGTTAAGTATAAAATTTTAAATTGAAACACGAATATTCTTAAGTAAATTACAGTTTAAATTACCTGTGTTTGAGTTGAAGTCTGGAGTAGATATTATTATAATAAATTTAAAATAAAGATAATTGGTCTGTCTCAAGTCTCAACTAAAACCGTCTGAAAATATAATATATATGATCTTTTATAGTTTTGATCAACAAAGTTATAAAATAAACCTAACTATGCTTTCCCTTGTATTAAATATTTTTGTCTAAACATTTAATTAAGTTAGATATTTGTCGACATTTTCTTTAAACAAGATTCTCTTTGTTGTATTTTCTTCGGACCTATTTACTTTTCATTAAAGTCTTCTAAGAGTCTTGAGGGCTCTTTTATTATGAGCAAGACGCTGTTGTTTCGGTTAGTTTATCTCGTCTTATCTATGCTTTAACTGCTGCTTAGGAAGGATTACGGTCCTAGAGTCCGGAACCAGCGACAATGAATGGAATGCTTAAAGTCTGGGTGTGACACTCATTATCAAGTATGTTATCTGCGGGCAGCTCTGCGATACCACACGCTATCCATTCCATACATATTCCATAGCGTAACATTGTGACTCGTTCGCTGCCGCCAAGTAACATTTGTATGTAATACGGGCACGTTAGAGCGCCTTTGGCGCTTAACGAGGTAGGTATGATGTGACATGCACGTCACAACCCAGTTGATGTTTATTGCGCCCTAATAAATGCCTTCGGTAACGATTTAATAGACAAATTACGCCGTCTAATTTAAGATTATTCTCCGTTTTATTATGAATCCAATAAACCTAGTTTTCAAACGTCAATAAACCATTTATGCGCGGCTATTGCGGTTTGGTAAAACCTAAATAAAACCGTTTATTTTTGTTGAAATTTGACGTCAGTTACTCGTAATCGTCAAACTAATTAGTAATTACCTACTTCTCCTTTCTAGTTAAGTAGGTAATAAAGGTTGCTTCCTATAAATATTCCTGTAAATTATAAAAACTACGGAGAAACAGAATAAATTAAAAGTGGAAACCATTTAGTTTCATACTTTTCTACTAATTAGCTGCATTAGGAAATCTCCTAAGTGTTTTGATGTCATTAGCCTTTTATGCTTCTACTGAAATCACCAAGGTATAATTTACAAACGCATTGATGTGACGTATACTTAGATGATTCATTGCTTAGTGGTCGTACGTGTGGAGGACGTGCCACATACATTGACAGCGCCTAGGAATGCGGCCTCAAGACTCTTAAATAAGAGGCGTTTCGACGAGCATTATCAGTCAGTAAGCACTTGGTACATTATAGAATTGCGCAATGACGTCGTTGACGATGATGGAGTTCGGTATGAACAATGTGCACTCTCTAATGGGAGTAATTGCTTGTTGATTTAATAGAATTCTTGTATATGTTATAAAACAAATACCTATAACTGCCAGTGTTAGTTATAGTAACCAACCGTTTAATAAAAATATCTATATAGTTTCCTGCTTTCTTTCACAACTAAAGTTTATTTAACCTCAAGACATAGTTTCGTTGCCAAAATATTCGATTAAAATTTTCTCAGACGCTGCTATTGATTTTTTTACTGAGAGCATGGAATTGGCAACGCACAAATTAAAAGTTTTTTAGATCCATCTTGTTGACTTGTTAAATGCCCTCGACCTAGTTCATTTGCGACTATAAACCTAGAAATACGTTTAGCACCTCTTATCAGTGGCGTATTGTTTTCGGGATTGGAGTTTGCTACACGTCACTGGTTCGTGTATGTTTCTACACCTTTAGCATTTTCCTCCAACAATTATTTTGCTGTACGAATTTATTTGAATAAGCTGTTCAACTGGTTCTGATTAAATGGCACTGCTGTAAAAGGATTTGCCCTGCATACCTTTGAGGATTATCTGAAGAGTCGCAAAGAGATATATATAGTTAATTTAATTATTCCATGTAAAAGTTATTTGTGCGAGTTCTCTCTGTAGAAACACTTATGTACGTTATTGTAAGATTTTCCTTGCACCTAGTTACGTTTTTTGTGTTATTTCTTTCAGGTTGAGCACAAAATTAAAAAACTAAATATATAATATATGTAAAACAAGACAACGAATGTTTTAAGTATATTCCAGTGATTTTTTTCTATAAAAAAAAGAAACATGTTCATTTATATAATTAGCCTGCAATTCGTTGCAATATTTGCCTAAATTTAGCTTGAGACGTGACTTAAGTGGCTTTACCAAGCCTTAATATGGCACTTAAGTAGCTATATTATTTCTCGCCTCAATTAATTTCAAGTTATGATAAGATTTTTATTTGTCATTGGACGTTTATTGCACTCTCAAACCTCAGACTTAAATCAGACTTGCGCTGAGTAATGGTTTCGCGTGAACCAGACACCGATTCGTCACGAGTACCGATTTACAAGAAAAAGCTTCCGACTCGGTGAATTTTTCTAGTTTGCATATTTGGAGTAAACTCTTAGTTCAAACAAATTTATTTAACAAAGTACCACAATAATTTACTAACACGATTCAGAAAGTACATAATAGAGCGTATTTGGATTGATGAATGTGTATTCTATAAGTAGTCGAACATTTACAAGCCTGAGTCTACCAGCCCCCTATGTCAACAAGTTGACATTTACAGGTGGCATGCAACAATTCGGTATACATTGTAAATTCGACGAGTTTCTACATCAATGGTTTTCATAATAATTCGCAGTGTATCACGAATTGTCACATGTCACCTGTCGATGTCAACTTTGTGAAATTAGGGGGCTGGTTTTATATTGGTCTAGCTTTTGCCCCGCGACTTCGCCCGCTTCAAATAGTCTATATCACTTAGAAAAGTACCTACACTAAATTTAATAGCGCTTTCGTTCTCAGTAAATTAATTTTCTTAAATTGGATCTGTAGTTCCTGAAGTCCTTGTGTACTACGAAGCACCCAGCGATTACTCCCCTATAAAATAAACGCATAAAGTCACTAACAACTTTACTTCTTTATAATATTAGTATACTCGTAGATAGAGTTAACAGCATCGGTGCAGTGCGGTGCGATGAGAGACCAACGACACCGAATGCCACAACTCCATTGTGTTTCCACCTCGCTGGCTTGTCTCGTCAAACTATTATGTCATATCATTATGTTAATGAGCCGAGAGACATTGAATGCGTCTAACATTGAAAACTCGTCGGCGACTTGATAAGAAAATTGATACGGCCAGAATTTTAATATTGTTTATGTTTACCTTTCCAGCTTGATCTCGCTACAGTCGTTGGAGCTGAGAGAAAACCTGCTGAAATCTCTGCCGGAGTCCTTGAAGAATTTGAACAAGTTAGAAAGGCTAGACTTGGGAGACAATGAAATCGAAGAACTGGTAAGGATATTAGTTTTTTCAAGATTTTGAAATTTTGAAAAATTGATTGTTTGTTACAATTGTGTAGAAATATCGAAAACTTAAAAATAATAGGTATAATCGCGGTCAATAACAATATACCTACCGAATGTAAATAACCGTGAGCTGCCGTGAATCATTGAGATCCCTTATCTTTCACTATCTCATTTTTGAATGATAAATTCAAGTATTTTCTTTTATTTTTGCAGCCGGGATTTATCGGAGAACTGCCGGCTTTGGAAGAATTATGGTTAGACCATAACAAACTGCAATATTTGCCACCAGAAATCGGAAATTTGAAAGCTCTTATTTGCCTAGACGTGAGCGAAAACAAACTAGAGAAACTTCCAGAGGCAATCGGGGGTCTGTGCTCCCTTACAGACCTGCACCTATCGCAAAACATGTTAGAAACGATACCAGACGGTACCGGCGACTTATCCAAGTTAGCTATACTCAAATTGGACCAAAATAGATTACATACGTTAAACGAAAATGTAGGAAGGTTAGTGGGTATACTGTTTGTCTTAAGATATTCCATAGTTTATCTTAGACTATTTATAGCGGATACGTTCTACTCTATTTTATGTTTCAGGTGTACAAATCTACAAGAACTTATATTAACAGAAAACTTCTTAACGGAAATGCCCAAGTCTATGGGGAATCTCAAAGAATTAACTGTACTGAATGTAGATAGGAATTCCTTAGCAGAGATACCGTTAGAGATCGGCAATATGACTTTATTAGGCGTTCTAAGTTTAAGGGACAACAAATTAACGAGGCTACCTAATGAATTAGGTAATTGCAAATCGTTACACGTGTTGGACGTTAGCGGCAATAGGTGAGATAACATTTATCAGTATTTTTAATCATTGTATACGATAGTCAAGTTCACAAAGATTAAACGACACTGTTTTGATTTTCAGATTGCAGTACTTACCGTATGACCTGGTGAATTTGGAGTTAAAAGCGGTGTGGCTGTCAGAGAACCAGGCCCAGCCGCTCTTGACCTTCCAGGCTGACAATGACGAGGCGACGGGGGAAAAGGTCCTCACCTGCTTTTTACTGCCCCAGCTTAGTTACACTCAGCAGCCAGGTATGAAAATATTCGTTTATTCAATAAAAACAAGCTATAAAACCGTATAAATGAAATTCTCATCTTCAGATCAAGATTTCACTTACTTAACGCCAATTAGTTCTATCAAATCGCGGCGTCGCTTTCTCGTTTTAGTTTCATCTCTTGATGTTTATTTTTTAGCATTATCGTTGCCACCGTTATTGATCTGCATTGTTTTGTCTTGTTTTCGTGTCAGTCCTTGTTAGCAATTGTAATGTCCTTATCGAATATTGCTTTCGGTGTCGTGTGTCCAATTTTGTTATACTTTTGTACAATTATCAGCTACCATTTTCATTATTAAGCACATAGCTTTCATCACGGTTTTAGTGCACGCTATTTCAGTCTTAAATTATAATGTGGAAACAATGCCCATTTGTACGTCATGTTTTAATGTTTATTTGTTAAATATTGATTACACGATTATTGTATTTCTTAACCTGTTTTCAAATCATTAGTTTCATTTCATTTCACATGACATACTTAATGCGACTTATTTTCATATAATTTGTATTTATAAATCACATTCATTTAGAGTAGGTAGAATGTTTAGTCCCATTTTATTTGCGTGCATCCTTTTAAATACTTTTTTTATTAAAGTTATTTACTAGAAACATTATAGTGAATAAATTGAAAACGTATAATTGAAGTTCCTGTAAATTAACATAGACTTTTTTGATTGCATTTATAATTGAGAGCATTCAAAGAAATTATTTTCTAACCTAGTTGACAAATTTCATAACAAGGAATGCATTTAGTTCTTTAACCGTTTGATAAATGTTTACTGAATTTATGTGAAGGTGAGCATATGTAATAATGTCATGTTTGCATATGCTTTTTTGTGCTTTTATTTAATTCTGCGAGTTTCAGTGACAATTTACGATATATTCAAAACAATCCTGGCTCAAAAACAAAGTTACGTTGTAAGTTTTTTATTTAATTAATTTTATCATCAAATGTGGACGAAACAGATTTTATTAGTCTAAGTACTGTTACATTCTTTCTTATGTGCCAAGTAATAAAGTAACTGTAAGTTGTCACTGAAACTGTGTTGTGTTTCGTTTTTGCTGTGTAAATACTAAATGTCCTTTTGACACTTGTCACACCATAAATAGAGCTGGATCACACATCCGAGGTCGGCAGTGGACACTGGTTCAGGAATCACAGATTTAATTCACAGTCGCAAGAGCTTGACGCAGTCAGAGGTGAGACTCGTATTACTTAAGCCAAGTAAAATACAACTGTATACTAATAAATGTACAAATAGATCTAGCCTCATCGCCAGGGATAGTTAGGGGTATTTTTAACATAAACAATCTCGTATTAGTTATCTACCTGCTTCAATTGACGCACTATAGTTAAAACGTATAAATAGGTTTGCACTAGCACAGCACTTTTTAATTAAAGTTAAATATTAAGGCAGAACTCCGTTTTGCAAAACGCAGATTGTGTATGTTTATGTTAATGCTTTAAATGTGGTATATTGGTGTAGCACGGTGATTTTATTCTTAGAGCATTCTTATT
The DNA here is from genome assembly GCA_963241965.1 of Tortrix viridana. Taxonomy (NCBI): domain Eukaryota; kingdom Metazoa; phylum Arthropoda; class Insecta; order Lepidoptera; family Tortricidae; genus Tortrix; species Tortrix viridana. The sequence goes on from OY725181.1 coordinate 5,640,971, forward strand.
TTTTTCAATTATTATATTCTTTTATTTAGATGTCAGTTTGGGTACACTTAAACGGACGCAGTGATTTGGTTAAAGTGAAGAAAAAAATATTAATAAAAAGAAATACTTTGATTTCTAGTATATCACTGTGTCCCTTTCCTGGTCCCACAAATCTGACGTAAGTAGCTTTTTTTTACGTGCCGTTTTTTTCTTTGTATAACACAGGATATGTAATTATGTATGGATGACATATGATAGATGATGCCGCCACAAATAATTAAACTACTCCTAATCCATGTGTTACAAAAATACTGATACGTTTTTGTTCTAACAGATACAAGTATCCGCGAACGCGACTCTGACAGTGACAACTGGGAAGAAAAGGAAGCTTCCCGTACGCACTCAGTCAAGTTCACCGACGACGTCTCCGAAGCGAAAGAGGTGAGTTGGTGTTGTCATTGGACGGTGTCTGGGGGTCGGTTCACGCGCGTGTCTCGCCCGGTTCTCGCCACTCACGCTTACAAGCCGCTGCGCTACGATATCCCCTTATGCTTCCACAATGTAGGCGTCACTATTAGAAACAAATGCCGAACGATACACTCTTGGCTCAGAAGGAACGTATCACAAAGATGCACGAGGCACAGGGCTTACACAGCGATAAGCTCCTTACTTGTAGCCTTAGAGTAGGTCGCTATTTTTTTAATTGTGTATTTTCATTTAAACGTTTATGTGAGTATATAAGGTTATGTGCATGGGGTTTAAGGTGTTTATTATATATTTTGAATGTATTTTTTGTTGAGAACTTTTCTTATAGGTACTTTGTCATAATAATGGAAAGGTTGTGAAAAGGACTTTTATTTTTTTATTATAGCCTGTTTTAAAGTTAATTTATAAGCTTAAATTTATTTTTATTTCATTTTATTTAAGGAATAAATTTATATTTTCATCGATATCTATGTTTTATTTTTATAATAGTCTACAGTGCCACATTTGAATCAGGAAAACAAGTCTCATTAAATTAAATGACGAACCCGTTTGCTTAACCCCTTGAATTAAAACGAGGCATGTCAGAGACGTATCAGTATTTGGTTTAGTAACCATTAAATAATAAAGCAATCTCAGACATAAAAGGATAAGACAGATTTTTTTTTTATCTGCTTCATGTCATTTCCTCGTTCAAATGTGTTACAGTTATTTTTTTTATTACGTATTCAGGAGAGGGCAAATTCTAAATTATTTTTTAACTAATTGTCGCACCACACTAGATAACCGATGTTTTTTTATTGATTGGTGGTTTGTATTGAAACAAAATTTCGTCGGGTCTCTGACTCAGCCTCGTATATGAAAATTTATGAAGTTGGAATATCTACTTTAGGACGTGTACCTAAAGTGGATATTCGGATATCGCAAAATTTCATATACGAGGTTGAGTCAGAGACCCGTCGATTTGTAATGACAATAAAGCTGTATCAAAGTCTTTTGTAGCTAGATCAGACATTGATAAAAACTATATTAAGCCTGCATTCTCAAATGTTCTCACTGGATCCTTACAATTTGCTAAATAAAAAGGACAACAATAGTCTCAGAAATGTTTTGTGAACATATCAAACTTATTTAATAGGGACGATGACTGGGTAAAGAAAGTGAAATTCTATTTAGTCCGTCAGATTATCAAAAAGTATTTTCTTCTGTCAATCAAACAAAAAATTACAAAGATAAAGCGCGTCAAAGTTCGGGAGTGGGGGCCCGTGACGTCATTTCTATGTAAAAATTGTATTGAGTCGTGACGTCATGCAACATTTCAACTAAATATATCTCCGTAATTTTTTGATTATGTGAAAAAATTAAAAATACGTGTCCAATACTTTTTTATAATCCCTGATCGACAAAGAAAAAAATATTAGTCATCATCCCTATTCGTATCTCAGATTCGTATATCTGAATCTATCTCTAGATGGTTTATCTGTTAATGAAAAGGTGCTAAATTATATAAATATTTAATAAGGAACAGTTATAGAAACAACCAAATTTATATTGTTTTTATGAGAGTGCATTAAAAAGATCAAATTTATAGTGCAATAGATTCAATCCAAGCAATAGATTGCTTGTCTTCGACTTCAATTTTGAGATACCGAAATCGTTTAAGTAATCATTTTTCATATTTTGTTTACACCAAAGTTTGAGTAGATTTTGAAACTATTTTGAGAGATTCTTACTACAAAGCGATCAATTAGTTATTTGTTGTATAAAATATGTAACTAAGGATTCTTTTAGAAGTAAATAATGAAGTGGTTATAAGTTTTGGTTTTATGTTCGATTAGGATGTCTAAGGCTGGGTTTTATAAAGAGCCGAGAGAAGTTACTAGATTTGATCAGACATATTTACTAGCAGGTCTTTATATAACCGGAGCTAAGGATGGAAAATAGGTGCGGTGCATATATCTGATAAATAAATGTAGACAAATGAATATTTTTATTTCTTTGCTTGTAAATGTTTTATTTGCATATTCAAACATGTTATCAATTCTTAGTACTAATAATGTGAACCTGTGACAGAGCTAAACATTAAGGTCGAACGTGCGTAGCCCCGGTACCTTCTAGTAGACAAGACAATGTTTGGTTTCAAGGTTCCATCGATTCAGGAAGACAGCGAAGACGCGTCCGCTTCCGACTCTTTCTTCGCACCACAGGCCATGCTCAGCCTGCGTCGGCCTATTAACGTAGTCCGCAAGCTGGTCACCAATCAGCGCCGAAGTTCGCTGCAACGGCTATCCTCCTCTATAACTAACTTGGCGGAGGTACGCGGGAAAGCGTCTCGCGGGGTGCATTCACAAATACCAAACCTTATTTATTATTTTATCCATCTGTCTTGTTAGCTCCTTCAATCTGTCGAAAAATTGCATGAGAAGCGTGAGAGTATTACTGTAACAGTTGCGTATTATAGTTCAGGAAACATGAAGTCCAATCTTCGATCGCAAAGTATGTAACAGTCAGCCTAGCCAAGTCATATTTCCTGAATTGGACGCCGTTATGTAATAACGAATCAACCGACAATTATTTAACGGTAAAGTGTCAACCTTCAGTATCAATAGTTAATATTTCTAAATAAATCATCGCTTGATTCGTTATTCCATAACGATGTCCAATTATACTATAATTTTGCATAATCGAACTGTTGAAATCTATGCTAGGCAAGCGTAACCTCCACTCGACCCATTTATGCCAACTCTTGTGTTTGCGCGCACGGCATAAACTGACGGTGACGTTATAAGTACCCTAATCCGAAGGCATGCTAATCTATTACTCACCCGTCTCGCTGACTCGGCTAATCTTTAACTAAGCTGGAAAAGAAGGCGCAACACACGATATTTTTAGATACGGGATAAATTGGTTAAGCGACAAATGCACATGGAGTTTACACAAGTACACAATACAATATTAGATCTAGTATTTTTAATTCGTAGAAATAATACTTCTAGTAGAGGTAATATAATATTGTGAATGCACTCCATTCTGTCGGAATGCGCTTCGCGCCTCAGCCTCTTGTAAATTCGTGTTATCACGTTAAAATATCACTAGAGATTAGTTTTTGTTTCCGCTGAAAGTAGACTAACGCAATAGATAAATGTTGTGTTTACTTTAAAGTTACAACTATCAACAAAGCAAAATATCGTGTTCATTTCATGTTAATTAATCACTCCCATTCATTTAAGGGAACCACACCCGTAGTTGTCTGGAATTGAAGTAACAACGATTACAATTCAAAATTTGATACATCACCTGTATTATTAACACTTTAGTAGTAGTTTAATATAAGGCGCACCTCACTATTTAAACTGCACTTAGAGTAGATTAGCTAGTATCTGTAGGCGAGACACGTCGTGAAGCCACTGAAGAGGAAAGGCGTATGATATCATGTAAGGTAATTTACTCCGCCTACACGCGTATTATTACATTAAACGTTTAATAGGTTAAGTGACAATTTATTATACTCTTTCGGTGCATCACCGTACCTTCGTGTATCCAGACAACGTTCACATTCTGCAACGCTCACAAACAATATAACACGCCAGGCCAGTTGTACGAGGTTTTTGTTTCCATCTTAATAGAATAGTATGTACCTATATTGATATTGAAATGTAAAACCTAATAAAACTGTCGATGGTACATTTTTGTTACTATGCATTTTTGTGATGTCGAGCGTTTTTATGTACTTAATTTATATTTGCATTCCTAATAATCTAAGCTATGTTTTGATTTATATACCTAATTGCTTCTTTAGCATGCGCATGTTCAATTGTCTATGTTTGTCTCTGGTGTATTATTACTAAGTACTCGTTTGGTAAACCTCTAATTACCACCTACTGCGCAGGCACCGTTTTACCTGGGGCCATGCACTCGAGACCCATAGAAACGAATCGTGCCCGCCTTAGGTGTGTTGTGAATGAATTCATTCATAAATCAAACCTGAGAACGTGTTCCATTCTATTGAACCCGAGTATTTGACCTCCAGTTAACAATCACTACAATTGACGTAGTTCCTACAATTTCATGTGTACTAAGTTATTAATTGAATGTTCGATTTCGCAGACGCCGTTTGTTCGACAAAATACACCTCACCCGAAAGAGCTCAAAGCGAAGGCACACAAACTGCTCGCAGGGCGGTCGCCTGAAACCGTCCATACCGAAGAACAGGCCAAGACTAAACTGCCGACTACGAACGGTCTGCCTACATCGCCTGTTGAAGCCACACCCTTGCCTATGGAAATAATCGAAGTAAGCGAAAACCTATACATCTGTTGAGTACTGTGTAATATATCATGCGTAAAGCATGCAAATTTGCAAATGCATTATGGTTCATGTACAATATCGGTACATAATACTAGTTTTCGATTCACGTCGGTGCGCCCTAACACCTTAATTGATGTTAAAAGTATTCGTCAATGTACGGAAAATAAGGTAGTAGGGCGCCACTTCCTGAATTTAACTTAATGCAGGCTCGTATTTTATCATAATGAGGTGCCATTTTTCGTAAGTGAAGTTTGGGAAGTAGATCATCTAATAAGATTTATCGCAGCCTTTAGCCTCTCATCCAGTGGGGCTAGTACAACTTGACCGCGACCTATTTGCAGACGCATTGATTGACAAGCGAGAAAGTACAAGATGTAGTATCCGCTTTGTTCCCTTTATCTTGGTACATTATCCTCTAAGATCAACCTCTTTTTTAACTCTCAATATTTGCCGTACAGCCACCTCGTGCACCCTCGCCGACCGTCCCGACCGCCCCTACCGCGCCGACCGCCCCAACCGCGCCGATCGCCCCGACCGCCCCGACCGCGCCGACCGCGCCGACCGCCCCGACCGCGCACACGAAGGACGAAGAGAGTGACACCGAATCCGCGCCCGACGGCCGCGAGTCTTCAGAGGAAGAAAACGACTCCGATGAACTCGAGGTACTTTACTACCTAACTTTTGCCGTGTAATATCATCCTTTTTTAACCGACTAATGCCCGTCTGAGTGAATGCTTATACGAATTGGAGTTATCAGAAAGTCAGTCTAACTGCCGCACTCAGAGACGTCAATTAATTTTCAAGTTTGATTAAAGTTGTTGCGTCTTATTCTATTGCTATAGCAAAGAAAGTGACAGCAGCAACTTTAATCAAAGTTAATCGACATCTCTGACTGCCGCACTCAGAGACGTCACTTAAGTTTTAAGTTTCATTAAAGTTGCTGCGTCTTATTCTATTGCTATAGCAAAAAAAGTGACAGCAGCTACTTTAATGAAACTTAAAACTTAATTGACGTCTCTGAGTGCGGCCGTAAGCGCTTAATGAAGGCTAGCGAACACACTCACACTGGTTACCTGAAAATAAATACTGATTACTGGAGAATGGCTACAATGTTATCAAAAGAGCTAGCATTTAGTAAAGTGTCATGTAATATAACAGACTATTTCATTTATTAGGTATAAATACATTTTTACAATTGTCAAGTAGTTGATGAAACTTATAAAAATACTCAAATTAAACAAAGTTCTAACCTAATGCTATTAAAATTCGTACAAGCATTCGAGCAGACGGAAATAATGGTGTAGCGGTATTAGTTACTAATCATGGAAACATTAATTTTTAAACACATCAGTAGCATTTCATCTATGGGTTTTGTAATAAAATTATATTAGGGATGGCTATAACATTAAGGTGTAATAAGTATAGTTCGTATAGGAAAATTGACTAGTGTCATGTCATTAGCAGTGGTTGTTCGGTATGAATGCGTTGTAATTCTGAAAAGGAACAAATTGTGTACTGACATAGGTTTATTACGCACAGCTTCGATGAAAGGAGCTGTCGTTACGTTAAACATACTGATTATTTTGGCTGGACGTATAAAAGTGTTGTACGCACTTTGTGTAATGCCGTTCGTTTTGTGTATTGAAAAATTTCTATTATAATTATTTTCGAGGTTAATTTTATTTCCAGAATTATATAAGGACATGAAATGTTTGTTGCTATAAAAATAAAATTGTTCTACAAATAATCGACCATACTTACTTAGATTGATGCTTCAACTAGAATGAATTGAATTGATCCAGAAGTTCGAAGTTTGTTAACACGAGGGGTCACAAATAATAGTATAAGTACCAGATCAGCTGAAAATTGAGAACAATTATTTATATACCCGTATTTTCCGTTGCGTGCTTTACTTAGGGATATGTGGTAGACATGAAGGATTGTCATTGTCACATCATCACATTTACCGAAAGACGTGAACTGTTGGACATAGGCCTTCCCCAAGGATCTCCACGACGATCGGTTTTGTGACAGTCGCATCCATCGGCTTTTCGCATCACCAGATCGTCGGTCCACCTTGCGGGAGGCCTATCAACACTTCGCTTTCCGGTACGCGGCCACTCTGGAACCTTTCCGCTCCAACTATAAATTGACTGTACACTATCAGTCGTGTGTTACCTCGGGGTGTGTGGCCAGACCGGCGCGCGCCGCGTGGCGTGGCGGCCGGGCGTACGCGAGCGCGACGCGCCGAGCGGCGCCGGCGGCCGCCTGCACCGCCGCGACACCCCCCACCACCTCAAGAACAAGCGCGTCAACCAGATGGACGCGAGCCGCGCCAGAGACCTCATTGCGCAGGTCAGCACCTGGCACCTGGCCATGATGGTTTACCAGTTACCACCCGGCACTTGGCCCCTGTCACTTGAAATAAGAAGTACTATGCTTCTGAGTACCTGCGTCTTTAAAAACTTGGGGGTTGTTTATTTATTACGTATGACAATTTTAACCACTTTCTAACCCCCCCTCCCCCCTTACGTAAGAAAAAATAAGACTTATGGGCCTTTTCCCCCCTTACAATCTTAAGTACCTATCTACCAAAATTGCAAAGAAAAATGTAAAAACGCTTAAATCTTTGCTTGCTTTTGTGAACTTGCGTAAAAAAATAATCAAGACGTCCTCTCACCCCCATGTAAGAAAAAATAAGACTTGTTCGGACCCCTTCTCCCATATCGTCTTACGTAATAATTAAAGTAGGGCTGTAGATACCAAAAAATCTAGTACTCACTAAGCAAGTGCACGAGGGTCAAGATACCACAATGACATTTGTATTCTAGCCTTGAATGATGAACTTGATATCAAATTCAGAAAAATTGAGGCAAGATCCTTGTTTCTCACAAGTCGTTTTAATATTTTTGAACGAGATGCAATCTTATTTGCATGCAATATTTCGAGATGCAATATTATCGATTTAGATTTTTAGAGATGATCGATTGTTCGCTTGATAATTTGGGTTCATGATTCACAAAGATGCGATTGCCATTACTTTTTAACACATTCAAATCAAAATCCCGGGTCAATTTCCTTTGTCATCGACCCGCACTGAATGCGTTAAAGTACTTAATATATGGTGGTAACTGTAAATCTCCCGCTGGGCCGAGTGCATGTTATGTGTCTCTGTGTCTCATGCTGCTAGCAGCACATGCACGTTATTTAGTCGAATACTGAGTATCACGCCTACCGTGCCGTGCCGTGTGTATATTTGCCATGAAACCGAGAGAACCCTTATTACAGATTGACTTGTTTGTAAGTTTTTATATTATCCTTAAATGAGAAAGACGTATGTTTTAATTCTTCCGTTAATGTAGAGTTTGACTTATGTCGGATTTCACCAACCACTTAATAGACGATTAGAGTGTTAACAGCTGTCAAAATGTATGAACTAAGAGTCAATTAAATTTTACATCGTATGGTGAAATTGGTACTTAATCTGTTGTGTGACTAATGAACAATACAAATTGCTCTGTTGCCACTTAGCACAAGTAAATAGAAGTTAAGTTGGCTTGTGGGCAAACCAGATGGCGCCTAATGACGCTAATTCACTTAAACAGTTTATAATAGATGTCACTACTATGCTAATCACACGACGCTCATGAGGAAAACCTACGGAAGTTACTCTAAGCACTAAACTGACATTTTGAAATTTATTTGTCGTCATACCTGTTTATTAAAACAGTGAAGTCCTCTAACTTGACGGTAATGTATGTGGCAAGTAAGCCCAAGACATCCATCTTCCAGCGAACATTTACCAACCAGGTTTCGCTCGTTAGCTACACGTTAAAGGGCACGAATCGACCGCATACTGAAGAGCTACTATTATTAAAGTACCTGAGAAACTTATCACATGAGTGGCCTCTAAATTATAGATCTTGGGTCTGCGGTCTAATTTACATAAGCACTTAAATGTTATTTCTTAGCTTATTACGGCATGTTAATGTTAATTAAGTTTACTTATTAACTGGCTTCTCATCTTTTTTGTTTAACATTTTTGTTGTATAAGACTGCATGCGCATGAAAACTTTTGCATATGAATGTTGTAATATTACTACCATGGTGATAATAACAGCCTTACTAATTAACCATTCTGCACCTTTTTGAGCAATGGAGATCATTACTTGTTGAATACATTTCACTTTGAGTCAATAACTTATCATTTATCAAATCGTGCAAAGTCAAACCGGATTCTGTAAGACCCTCGCCGCGAGGTGCTAAGGTGAATTATAAATCTCTCCTATCAGTTCATTTAAAGCATATCTGCAAATGTCATCCCGTTTCCGGGCCAATTTCCTCCTGATATCAGCAATCAATGCGGCTATTACTTTGAGATATATCCTGTCATAGACAGATAAGACCTTGCGAATAGATACCGGTATAAAATCGATACACTTCAAAAGTTGCGTGTTCCTAAGAAAAAAATCTAAACATTGTTACTTGGAATGCTTTTGGATAAAAGAGAAAGTAAACACTGAAAGCCAACAGCGTAGTGTCACTGCTATTATTTTATTTGCATAATCACTGGAACAAATTGTGAATTTATTATCCTACTTCCTTCTGACATAAACAGATAAGAGTAAAAACGAAAAGAAAGAAATTGTCTGAAACAATGATTAAATTACAAAGATCAATGTAATTAGCGTTTTATGAAAGCATTAACGCGGTTTAAAATCGTGAGCTATCCGTCGTGTTAGCGGTGTTCTCGCAGCAGATAATACTGCACGTTAGTGTAAAAGTAAACTCTGCGTCGAAATTTCTTGTACACTGGAGAAGAGACAATAGTGTCGTGAGATCTGCTTCGTTTCGCACACCTCGCCTGCGAACATACAGCTAGTAGCAGCGGGGCGGGCGGCATTCGCGCTTTAAAAAAATAATGGAAAACTCCAAGGGGATTTCCCTTGAATACCAAAAGCTCATTCTTTAAAAGCTCCTTGAGGCGTGAAATTTGCACTTGTGCAAAAAAGAAACAAATATCGTGAAGTGTAAATGGTGTTACAAATCCGTCCGTCTCTGTAAGCACGACCCGACCGTGGGTAATTGCTGGAGGAGCGCGGGTGTTACGGGCTGGTGCGCGCGGGCCCTCGCCGCCGCCGCGGTAGTAGACCCTCCGCGGAGCGCACAAATGACTGCTCCGCGTCGTGCTGTCCGTAACAATGCTTCGTGTACCGAGATTAATCGATAAGTGAAGTGCAGCTTTCTCAATACCAGTGTAGTGTTAAATAAATCAACCGGCAATTTCCAAACTACACCTTATCGATATTAAAATGAGGTGCTTGAAAGCCGCGGGAGGATGGCTTGCCCGGGTGAGATCCATAGAACAGATAAAAAGACATCCAGCACCAGATTTCAATTTAGATTCGACTGCAGTTTGTTTTGCTTGCCTCGCTTATGTACTGTGATATCATGATAATTCCATATCGATAACGCATGTTATAGAGCGACGTTCAAGTCGCTTCTTTACTAGTTCTCGATTATTAGTGGACTTGCACGTTTTCTTTTCGAAATAGAAACTATGAAGTGGGACTTTAATAGTATTTTTATTACAGGCGATTAAAAAGAGAGAACATGAAGATCAGAAGACTGACGACGACGAGAATGCAGAGGATATACCCGACGGTGAGTAATAGAGTAGCTTTGATTACAGAAGTTCGGTTACACCGACCGGCGAATGTTCCGGTAGTGCACGCTCTCCCGTTGAGATAGTGCATGGTTGCGACATTATTTTACACGGTCGTGACCACACTCTACCGTCTCACGATCACGAGCGTGAATCGAGCCGACCCGTCACTCTCGCGTCACAAAAGCACCATCGCCTTTATTTTTGTGTAAGAAATGCACTACGTAACTTTCGAACTTCATTTGACTTGCAAACAAGGTTGTTGATCCTATATGTGTGCGAATTCGCAAGCTAACCTCACCAAAGCCGAAGGTATGACGCAGTCTCCAAATAAACTTGAGTGGATTCCTTAAATAGTTCCTGCGCGGGTAGCACAAGTTGTATTTTATCGCTTGTCGCTCAGTGCGTCTCTTTCGTTACAGACTAGGTAGAGAGGGATTACCTAGCGACAAACGAGTCGCGGGCAACTTGTGCTAGCCGCCCTGATTCTGATTATATGGCAACGGATTACTATAACAAATATTCGCGTCCGCCGTTGGCACTAAAGACGTATCGCAACGTTATCAGCTTATCTACGACGCTCGGCATGCCATTTCGCTCCGCTGAATGAAACCCCGCAGTGTTTGCTCCACCGGTGCCGCGTTTGTGCCTGATTCCAACCCTCGCTAGCGAAAATAATATAAGTCTGTTTGTACCGCGTGACCAACAGCTCACTTAGCTATATGAAGTAGGTGATGTGTAACAATGTGATACGTCCTCGCCAGTGAATGATTCATTCTCGGTTCGAACGTCTGATTTAATCAAGAGCTAGAAGTTATACTCTGTCTCGAAAATATGTTACTGTGTTTGTGTGTGCTAAATAACAGTTCAACTTCAACTAGAATCTTATATTAAAGTAAAGCAACGTAAACTAAGACTTGGAAGTGCAAATATCATTTGATTTGACATTTTATCTTTGCTTAATACACAAATAACGAATACGTCAGGTTATCACATTATGTTTTTGCTAGAAACCTCGCACTTACTCAACCTCAATGTGTGAAGGTCAAGCTCAGTTATTGTTATGTCGTTAGTCGTTACTTACAAACTATACATCACATACACGACAGTGACAAACAGAGTGTGCATTACCATTTTCTCAAGTACACAATTACCGTGTATGACGGAAGCTTGATCTGCTCCATTTCCTTTTAAATTATAGGTTCCTTAATCTAACATGACCCAACTTTCTCTCTGCTTGCAACCGCAGTGGTACAAAATTGTTTATAGCGTCGGTTAGCATCTATTAGGTCTATAAATACTCGAGTTACGGTGAGTTGGCTTTCCCACGGATGGATTATAAGGAAGCGCTCCTTTGGTTTGGAGGTCCTATGCTAACAACGCTTTGTTAAATTACGCCGTCGCGGGCCGCTGGTCATTCTTAAATGAAGATAACAACTCTATGTGTGTTGCTTCTCAAACAGTAACGTGTTTCAAAACACCATAGCACACATTGTGTCGTAACGTTTGCATTTCGCGCCTTTCTGATATCAGATTAAGATCATATTTTTTTATCCTTTCTGACACTCATTTTGTTCTTCTTTCTCTTATAGAAAAACCTTGTGGCTTTCTGTTTCTTTAATATTATATATATCACGAGACATTCTGACACAAATTGACCTATTCTCAAACTAAGCTTAAGGCTTATACTATAGGTACTAGGCAACAATAAACATACTTATTTTGATAAATAATATATACTTAAAAACAGAAAACATCCACGACTCAGGAACAAATATTCACGCTCATCACAAAAATATTTGCCCATACCGGGATTCGAACCCGGGACCGCTAGCTTCGTAGGTAGTGTAGGTACCAACTAGGCTAACCGCGTCGTCATCTTCATTAATTACTTAAAAGGCTCTTTGTAATTAGAGCTCAATTAATCAACGCGTGTGAAACGGCGTTCGCACAACACCTGTAAGCGGGTCTAATGGGTTGGAATCGCGCCATCAACGAGATGGGTACATAGCCATAGAGCTGAACGCGTACATTATAACGCATTCACAATTACGTAACCATTAAGTGTTTTCGTTAGGAGTGTATCTGCCTCGAATACAGCCTTGCCCTAGTAATTCAGTTTAACACAAGGCAATGTTTTTGTTTCAAGTACACCTGAGGTACTTGCATCCCAACACGTGCTCAACATATTCAATCGATAACACCTCACCATTAGCAAACAATGGCTTCTACCGATCCGCGTATCTTTAGGGAATTGAGTAGACCCTTGTTTGTGCGAGTTTGATATACTAAATACTGAACTGACGACATATCTTATCAGTTCCAATAATAATGTGATTCGTAACTCCCTCAGTTGAACGCGCTCCGTGCACTCGGTAGCTGGCATAACCGTGTTGTGATACAATTATTAATTAAATTATTGTGATCAATCCAAACAACTTTATTTAACTTAGACATCGTAGAATCTGTTCATTGCGTGTTCAAAGCGTATTCGAGACGTAAGACATGTTTGTTGTGTTTCAAAAATCGCGTGTTTAAAAATTGAATGCAAATCTGATATCTTTTACTGTCCCCGAATAAAATACCTTACCCGTACCATCGTTTTATTGACGGAATTTTATAATGATCAGGGGGATTTTACCGTCCATTTTACACTTTCCTATGTAGATTGTAGGTAATTAAAGCCCCGTCGTAAAACATTTAATAGGGCAATTAACGATGTCAACAGGTTTCACGTGTGCGAGAAAATGTAATGCTAATAGTCTCACGATCCATGTCGGTGAATTTTCTCCCGTCAATTCATTATTGTTCGTACCCGTCTACATTCCATCACAGCCGCCTCGGGAATTGGCAGTACCTTTGTCTAAAAGTCGTGTCGGCGTTTCGGTCAGACTTTGTATTTCAACCTCAATTAAGTCTGACATCGGCGAGCGTGTTCTCGAGCTTGTGGTTATTTACTAATACATCGGAGGTCATTACTCATCGCTCATGAAGAGCGTTGTAAACGTCATTAACTTTCTTTAGCATCAAACATTACTTTGTTGTGTAATAATCGCCATGAGCTATTATTAATTTGTAATGTTAGAGAGCTATGTTCGGATACCGGCACTTTAAATGTCAAAAGATGATAGTCATGAGTTAATCCGTATATATAATATATCCTAGATGACTTTTTGAATGAATCATAATAAAAACTTTATAAAGTGAATGCTGAATAGTTATATTACAATGAAGGATAAAAGATTAGAAGTTACACTGAGTGTCCGCGGAGACGGGTCACTGAGTCGGAACAGTACGCGAAGCAGCAACAGAAGCAACCGAAGCATAAACAGCAACAGTAGCCAAAGATTACCCGTTACCGAAATATTCGCCATTGACAGATTCAGACCACCACACAACAGACATTTCGATATACCGGACAAGTATCGTCGGCAGCCAATTCAGCATGGATATCCGGCGCAAAGTCTGCAAGTCTTAAATCAGTATCAACCTTATAGCGAAAATGATATTCGTGATCGAAGGAATCCTTACGTAGAGTATACACAACCCGGAAGATATAACCAAAGACCCCAAACCTTCTACGGACCCGACAGTAATCATCATGGTTATCAAGCTGTGTATGACAGTGATCCTGCTGGGCAGATTTATGGCACGTTACCACGCACTCCAGAATACCAGCAGCAGTATAGGAATGTCCCGTCTGGGCACTACACGTTGCCAGCCAAATCGGGACCAAGACGAGTACGCATCAGCGAACAAACCATTGTTCATGGCTACGGTATGTTACTAACTTAAACGTAATCACATGTTATTCATTTTAATGTTCATGTCTGCCCTGCCCGTTATGATTCTGCGGGTGATCTATTTAGATTTCTTTAATTTAATTAACAGTAAAGTTAGTTAGTCTTCTTAATGGATTTTTTTAGAGGCTTGGTTTTTAAATTATGATTACTGTTTCTAGTGACGGTTAATTTGTGGGCAGTACGTTTTGCCATTTCGTCATGAATATTTACGCCAGAAACAACGCCTGCAAATTCTGCAAAGGAGAATTTACCCCAGCCCCGGCGCAAATGGAAACTATCTCAGTGTATATATGTGATGTCCCCAATCACAGTCAAACAAAGGAAAAAAATGGCTTGATTATCTGTTTAGGCGTGAATTTTTTATATTACGATATTAACTAAAAACGAGCAAAATATGAATTATTGACTTCTGAATATAAGGAGTTTGCCTTGATTATCATTTCAGGCGGGATTTTTTATTGGACGATATTAGCAAATCAAGAAAAATAATGTATATTCATATTATTCATACAAAAAATATGTATTACGATACGAGTATATATAATTATATTTTTCATTACAGAAAGCCCTCAAGGCTTGATAGTGCATTGCACTGTTGTAGGCTATTGACTGATTGATAATATTATATATTATATAGACATATGTATGATTGTGGTCTGCCATATCAACATCCAATCGTAACACTTTCAGGCCTGGTGAGATATAAGCCAAATTGTCATTAAAATCCAATAAAAGTAACAGCAAGCACAGAGCACAACGAACGCAAACGAAGTCGCATAATTCAAACAAAACAACTGCCGGTGGTGTCACTATAAAAGAAAAATTTCCTACTGTATGCGCGATTCCTGCACGTGTGAAGCAGACAAACAATAAAATCCATTATTTTATCTAAAATGGCAAGCAATCTTGTAATAAAAAAAATAAGAGAAAAAATACTTCTTACGAACGCCTAATATTATGAACTGATGAAATGCCTAATAATATAGGTGATTCAGAAAACATTATTTAATATTGTGCTCGTTATTTTTGTTAATATCGTCAAATAAAAAAACGCGTCTTTTTTTTTTTGACTGTGATTGGGGACGTCACATATATTTACTTTTAAAACACATAAAATGTATAAATATCTGAGATAGGTTTCTTTTGCGCCGGGGCTGGGGCAATTTAGCGCATTCTCTTTTATAATGAGAATATTTTTTCAGTGAAAGTCAACATTCGCCGCGTTATTGCCGATACACGGCCCTAGTTGCTTTATAAAGTAATCGAAAATTGGACTTCCCGATTGCTCTTCATTCAAACCATCTGTGTGCCAAAAATCATATTTTAACATTAATAGCATAAAATTATATTTAAAAAAGACTGCGGCTATTAACACGATTTTAACGTTTTTTTTTTTTTTAATTTAAAATTTTATACTTCTAAATAAACACCCGTTATTGTCAATTAATACTTATTTCGTCGTAGAGTTTTAAATGTGGCGTATCATTTGAAATGTAATGCAATGCGAATTCAATCTTTACAACGAACTGTAGTAACGATGCAAACATTATTTTCCCCTAACAAACCCAGCTGCATTGCCTGCAGTATGCAAAATTCACTTCAGGTATAATTTCCCTTAGAAAGCTGGTTTGGATAGAAACTAATCGAATCATCAAGTAACAGTATATCACTTTATTTATATCCCATAAATTCCACTTACCAGACGATTCTACTCCAATCGAACCATGTTTGTACAACTTTAGATTCTGTAACGGCGGTTATATTCAAATTAAATGAGCTGTACTTGAAATGAGCTTTACGTGAATTAGTTATCTTCGTAATCATAATAACATTCCTTCTATCCACTTTACGCTAGAAATTAAAATGTCACTTATTTTAATATAATGTTACAGTCGTGTTATTTTAAAGCATGTGTGCGTGAGTAAGTAGGCCGATAGCTGACGAACCCTCCCGAGGGACGGACAACAATAGCTGCAGCAGGCTCTCTCTCCCGAGTTTACTGGTGCGCTCTAATGAACCTAGCCGATATCAGGTGCACGCCGGCCCCGACCTCAGTCCTCCACGCACCTCTGCGATAAATAAACTCTGTCAAACAAAACAACATCGAATCAACCTAGTGAAATACGTGGATTTTGTTATCATTGTGCGTCTAAATATGGCGGTCACGAAGTCAGCTGTTCGCGGCATCATGTGTTCGATCATGGAGCTCACCTTTAAAGCGAGTAAGGCACATGCGAGATTCGTGGGATCATTTCTTTAACGTTCTTTCTCGTGATGCTAGTGAAAGTTATTTCTGTTATTATATAAAAAGTAATAAGTTTAATTTGTTTCAATCGTCATCAGTTTTATGTGTTCGTTAAATAAAAATTAATACGTATCGTTACATTTTGTTCCGCTTGATATTTCCGCTTTTTGGTATGCGGTCATATGCACAAAACTAATCTGTACCGGTTTTGTTTTTGTAGCAAAGGTCGTTGACAAATTAATATGTAATTTATATTTGGCACATCTATTCATTATCATTTGATATGGGCATATATATATAGCTACAAGTGTAAATGAAATGCATTCTTTTCTCTACAGAGACGTACGTTTCTTATGTCAACTTTCAATGAGACTTTGGAAAGCTCGCATTGTAAGAAGTTTTGTGAGATCGTTTGTGATAACATCACGGTACTGTTGATGTAATAATTCCGTTGGCAACGATAGTTATTAATGAGAATACTTGTCGTACTATAATAATGGTATTCTATCGGTGGTTATCAGATAGAAAGTATAACAAGAGCAGTTGTTCAACCTTGTCGGATAACAAATTATAACGGATGAAGTTTGGACGGGTTGCACCGCGGGAAGCGCGTGCTAAGGCGTCGTGCGTCGATTCCCGATACAGCGGGAGTCTGGCACGACCGGCTCGAACCCACGGGCTTTATAATAATAACACCGGTCTAGTTCAGTCTGCCTTCACCTGCACCGGAACATAAATTACTCTTAGATGTTGCCACCATCTCGAATGAACCTTCCAGGCACAATAGTTCGCACTCGCAGTATTCGCACCTGCTTTGTTTATCAGTACGTAGATTTCTCTTTTGCCGCGTCAATTTGATTAATTATTCTTTAATTACAATAATACCTAATATGCAACGTAGTTACATTATAATGTAATCAAATGTATTGGACATTTTTTGTGACCATTATCCTACCGACACTTTATTGACGTCGACGAGAAAGTTGTTATTGTCTTCTAGGCTTATAAACTTTATTAATTAGAGACATTGTTATTTATTACCTGACAGTTATGGCAACCTTTTATTTTTACGCTTGTACTTGCTTCGGCGATGTCTATTAGCTTCACGATGGCATTTTATCTCGGACGAGTAATCTAAAATCAAGCACACCTTTATCTCGCCTTTTGTGTCAGTCTAGGCCTCTCTCTAATTCATTTCAGCTGTCTAAATCAATCTTCGCGTAATGATAGTAAGCCCTAGCTTGAATTTCTCCCATTGTGCTACCATGCGAGTTAGCATACTAGGGTTATCGGTATTCTGATTACAGGTGAAATACCTTATACGAAAGAATCTTGTGTTCCGTTAAAAACCGTCTAGCTTGGATTTTGAGGGTAGTTTAGGCGGTTGCTACTGATTGACGAAAATTACACATATTGGTAATACTAATAAGTATTAAGAGATCAGTGATCACAGACTAAGCAGAAGTATGTGTCAAGTAATATTTTGTAGATTCTAAATATGCTCAATGTGTTATACGTAACTGTAGTTAACCTCACGTTTATGTAAGGATGCTGAATGTATAGTAATTTGTCATGGTCTGCTAGGCAGCCCTGTGGTAAACTGATGGCAGCGGTTAGGTCTAGGTACAGACAATCAACTCGGGCGCATTGGGAGCGGTGTTCTGCGGTTTTACATCCGTGCTGTGGGCGCGTATCTCGAAAGTGAACCTGTGAAATGAGTTATTGAAGCGCGTCGACAACACGATACCTTGCGAACATGATAGCGCATAACTATAATTCTATGTTTAATGATAAATGGTACATGCATTCTTTACCAGTAAATATTTCGGTAAACAGAAATCATAAAAGTAAACGCCATAAAAACAATACCTTGACGTCTTAAGCAGATAGATAGAGTATCGGTGTTGCTTTATCGTATTTTCCCCAGAAATTGTGATTACTCGCAGTAGTTCCTTCGGCAGTATGTACCTTTTAGTATGAGAATAGTAGTAATATTTCCTTCAAAAGTTACTGCCAAAGGAACTACAGCAAGAAATCCATAAAATGTGATACCGTTTCGTGAACAAAATAAATAACCTCGTTCTGTTGCACTTCGATTTATAAATAATGATTGGCGTTACTTATAAATTCGGTAAGCCAAATCAATTACGATGTAAAACAATAACGGTTTTAAGTACGCACAAGTCCCACAACACAGTAGAAGATAGACACGAACGATAAATTTTAATTTAAGTGCCTGACTCATACTAAAATAAAATTTGAAATCGCCCAATACTTATGTATATTTTAGTATCCACCTCCGAGTAACGGTAAACCTGATCGTGTGACATGCTCCGAGATTTGCATCACCACAACCGTTACTTAAATCGCAGATGCAAAAACGTTACTACAGTGAAAATTGTCCTTTCTCAACTCGCTATTTAAAGTGCGGTATTAAGCAGAGCAGAGTATGCATTACGGCGGACGCGTGCCGTGTCTAATTGGCATCCTTGCATATATTAATCACACGAGGCGCCGAGTTCAGTATGTAGATCAGCGGTTGCCGCGATTGGAAAGCTAAAAGGCATATCCTGCGCGAAACGGTGAACTTTTCAGTACAATTTCTAATTTTCCCCGTCAACTAAGAGATGTGTTGTCTGATAATCCAACGTAATTTCTGATGAATTAACTTTAATTATCCGCTGCGTTAGCGACAATTTGTAGAGCTATAGCGTATCTCTTTTAAGTGTGGTTATTAAATGTTTTCTAAAAAATCTAGAAAATAACATCTTACTAGCTTCTTAACTAAACAAAACGTTTAGAATATTTAGTAATATTTCAAATAGATTTTAGGGGCAAAATAGAAATGTTTGCATTAGTATTAGTACAGTTTATTTTTTTACTAACCGCAAAATTGAACCCCCAAATACACAAAAATATCAAGACTGGACTTTTTGTGTTCTAGGTATATGTTTTGTAAATTATTAATAACTATATAAAGTTTTTCTAAACAGACTTTTACAGTATATAGATCAGTACTTCATTTTAATTTTCTTACAAACTATTACTTTGACATTTTATAAAAAAAGTAGCTGATTTGACTTGTCAGTCAACATTCCTAAAACTAACGAAAGCTTGTTTTTATTTTATCAAATTCTATTATATATAAAACTGTAACGGAACTGTGTTTGTTAATTGGAGATATTTCCAAAAACGTCACAATATGGCGTTTAGATGTCCCTGACTCTAAATTACCGATATTTGGACTTTTTGTCTGTTTGTTTGACCCCGCAAAATTACTGAACGAACGATTTTGGTGATTTTTTTTATATCTCAGATATGATGCATGATATAGTTAAGATTACTTAAATATTATAGGGTGAGGCACGATTGCTGCTACAATATAGAACCTTTTTGATTCTATATTGTAGCAACATTCGTGCCTCACCCTATACTTGACAGCATACTTGTCTTGAAGGTGTATCGAAATAGAACAAGTATGTAATACCTTCACTGCCGGATTGAAAGTGATCGCGTACGATACGTGGACACGATCAGCCGAAGATAATAGGTAGGTAATGCGAGGGTAAAAATAAAAGGAGTTCGGGTTGTTACTTTCTATTTTTATACGAGAGGAGGAGCGAGGCAAGCGCCGGCGCCGCAGCCTCCAGAACGCGCGCATTCCGTCAACGCTTGCGCCTCGGGCTGCGCGCGCGTACATTGCAGTTTAGTGATCTATAACAAAAACAAACCTGTACACATAATTAAAAAAATAACAAATAAAACAGTGAATATAAAATGGTTTTAAAATTGGACAGTGTTAAAAACCGGCTAGTGCTTCAAGTTGATTGACGTTAGATCATACGATTAAACCGGTGCTTAAGCTTCCGTGGTTCACTGAGCCCTTTTGCAGGAAGTAAACAGGAGTTAAAGGAAATGGGTGTTTTGAAGAGGAGAAAGCGTAAGTGCACTTTCCCTTGGAAGTTAATTATTTACGTTAAACAGCGTACATTAAAAACTCAAAGAGTTATCCCATCAAAAACGTAAAATGTACAAAAATGTCAAGTCTCGTAATGCTCCCACCGTAAAAAGTGTATAGCTCGTTATAGTAGGTACTCTAGTTCACTGAAAATTCAGGCTTCTAGCTTAATCTACAACAAAGTTACGGGGGGGTCAAAAGTGCCCTGAATGGCTTCGAGAAAAGGATGGTACGGCTGTGCTTTGTTTGCTTGACTTGGCGGGGGCACTATCGTGCCCCCTAATAGCTTTCATGAGTACAGCCGTTAAGTAGTAGGTTTGTTTTATAAAACAACAATAACAAATAGCCTTGCGACGTTTATCCACAAGTAAAATGCGTCTAGTTTTTTTTTTTTCATTTCGCTTCGATGTCATTTTAGATAAAGTTAAGGATACAACTAAGTGTTTCATAATTTAGAATTGAATTATTATACAAACTCTTATCTCGAGGTGAATTTCAGGATAAATTCACGCGCCTAAATGCTCGTTGTGCCCATAAATATAACTAACTTAAACACAGTATACATTTTCAATTTGAATAAAATTAACTTGATACAAAGAGTTCATCTAAATTTCGTATTATATTTTTTTTTGTTTTAGTATATTATTTCGTATACTTAACGCATATATTGCGTCCAACTAAGCGACAGATATCGATTAAACACCGTTATAGGTATCAACTGGGGCATTATCCTTTAAAGGAGCTAAAAGCATCTGTTGTGTTCCCTCAAACCGGCTGGACGCCCACCACCTGGCGAAGGCTCGTAAAGCACTACAAAAATGCTAACAACAATTTTATGCAGTTCCGCGCTTTCTTTGCACATTTCGTTGACAGTCAATGCAATTTACGGTTCATTTAGTTCTTGTATAAGTTTACACACCTGCAGCTCCAATTGAAATCTAGCACAATATTTTGCACGGAATATTTGCAAAACACTTTATCGAATATGCTAATTCTCATTGTAAACCGCCAACTTGTACAGCAATACTTAGAACGGCGCACGAGCTCAATAATATTAAAATAGCCTGTCGTTTCTGCTCAATAGGCCACACGTTATATGTTTTCATATTCGTAAATACCCGTGTCGCCGAACGAAGGTGAAACAGTAGTAAAATACGCTTATGCGGTCATCGCTCACATATTTGGGCGCGTCTTATGGTACTATTTACTCTACGCCGTATTTCGCAACAGTGTTTTGGTAGATGTTATTTCGGCTATCGAGTGCTCTACTGGTTGCCTTCTGGTGTTTGTTGTGGCTTTAGCGATTATGTCATCCCTAAAATTAGGACTGTATTTTTTAAGCAACACAACAATTTTACGTTTTAAAGATGTGCCTTCAACGGAAAATGATTCTGTCATTAGTTCAATGCTGCTCCATGTTATAAACAATATGCAAACGTTCATACGGTCAGTAAGTAAATATAAAGGATCGCGGTTATATGTAGGTCACATGAGCGTTGTGTGAAGTCATCTTTTATTATGGTGTTACCGCAGGGGTCTCGGGCAACAGCAGCGGAAGCTCGCTCCTCGCAGCAAACATTTACACCCATTAATGCTTCACCGCCTCCGTCATTAAATCAAATTGCCTGCGTTAATATAATGTTAACGGCCCGCCTCTTGCCTTCAATCATCGTGATTGCAGTTTCTTACATTGCTTCTTCATTTTCACTGTTAGATAGATCATTATCTACATTGCACACGGTAAAGGGCTACCACCCGCATTCCTGTTCTCATCCTTATAGCCCCAGCTATGAGAGCTGCCGTCTAGAATACTATTTTATAGCCTTCCGTACCTACGCGAATATGGTCAATATGACATCTAATTTGAGAGTAAATGATTTTAAGCATGCAATGTATGTATGCTGTAAAAGGTATTCGATTTAATTTAAAACCGTTCCGTTTTAATTTAACTACTCAATTAAATAAAGAGGTAAACAACTGCCCAGCAGAGTCATTATGTTAAGGCCTGTAAGTTGCTAGTTAATGCTTTGTAAGTATATATGTACGTTACTCTTAGATACAATCACAAGATATGCATTTTATCTATGTAACAGGTGTAATATTGTGCAAATACACGATAAAGTAAATTCCATTAAATTGCCAAAGCACTGACTTTCACCTGTCCGTTACATTTCGATTGGAACTGAATTACCGTCATTCCTAGAAAAGAGCATTTCCATTAAAATAAGACTACTGTAAAACTAGTCACGAGTCCCTCTGTGCACTATCACGACTACTTGGAGATATAATGCATAGTTGCGTTGTTATTCTATTAAGATTATCCGGGGGTGAAAGTATCGTGACTGATTGGCCATTGTCGAGAACGCAACTCGGGATGCGGCTCCGAATTGTCTGGATCATGATTTCACTGCTCGTCCGTTTGTTTATCTCATCAAATGTTTATTGTCGTGAGAACTCGTTCCAACTCATTTAGATAGTATTTAATTTGGTGCGGATTTACCGACAATTTAACGGGGCTTTCATATACTTAAATATGCAGACTGCAGACATCAACGCGTTTTATGTTTAACACCTCACGTACATCGACATCATTAAATCTGAAGGTTACACTATTAAACCGAGGCATCAGTCAACGTAACCGAAACCAGCTTTGAGAGAGCATAACAATAGGCGTATCTATACCATCATAATGGCATCGTTTAGGGATCGCCTGCCAAAGCTTCAACGCGTGAAAGTCAAATTCTTTCCTACTCAGTGAACTTTATCACTGTGTCGTGCCGAAAGCGTTTTACAATCGCGTTCACTTTACAGTGTTAACCTTGTGACTTCAATAAAGTGCACTGCATCCTTTGACATTCGTGTTCCATTGTCATGCGGTAATTACCATTAATAGTCGGTGCGTGTAACGCCCACCATCAGTTATATGGACCTTACGAATTGAAACTATTCGCCATTTCGTGTAATAGAGTACTATTGACATCTAAAAGTTTTCATGATAGAGATTGTCACGTGTATAATATGTTTACTAGACGTTTTTAGTTCATTTGTTAGAAATACGGCTGGAATTTGTGTGTGTCTAGGATTTTTGATGAGTAAATGAAATATTTTAGAATGATATTCCTCCTTTAGCGCCCGAGCAGCATTTTAAAATTAACACCTATTTAGGCATAATGTCGCGTGCCGTTGCGTTACAGCAAAAATGCTAGTATTTTATTACAAAAGTGGTGTGTAGTGGTGTTTTGTTACTCAGTGAGTGAGTGAGTGTTTATTTTGTGTGAACTTTACAAGTTTCAAGTTTTAAGTTTATCCCGACCTTGCTACGTCTTAGTTAGATTTTCCATTGTGTAATATCCATTCTCATTAAAACAATAGTTTATGCATAAGCGAGATAACGAGCTCGGTTTATCTTCGACGTTCCAATTTATTATTGATCGGTCGTGTTTACTGTTACGGTTCAATGGCTCTTTCATCTACATCTGTCCCTTCCTGTATTCTATACTTATTTATAAATACTTTTGTGTATAAAATCAGTTAATTACCTTTATGCTTCATTAAATTATAGGTTACTTTTACACGTAGTCGTAAGTGCTAACATGTCCGTATAAATCACTATTTTATATTTGAAATTGAACGATTTAGTTATGTACACAACTGCATGTAAGAACTTATACACGTTACCTATACCTAACGTATATAAAATGATAAATGAAAATATCTAGGTAGTAGTTGGCGCCAAACCCTTTGGCTCACATGATTTTATGTAATTCCTTTAATAAAAACTTGATGAGTCATTTCATTACACGCTTGACTTCATCAAGAATAAATACTGCACCATCTAATTACATTTCACAGTATAATATGTCATTAGTTGCGAAAGTTAAGATGAGTCTTTAACAACTTTGTGTAATGACCGTATGATCGCCATACTGATTAGTAGTTAGAAGTCTTATTAAATGTTATGGCGTTTTAGAGGCTTTAGTGCAGTATATTACCTGAGAGCAGTTAAATATTTATTATACTTGACGCGTTTTTTTTTAACAAAAATTATATTTTTACGACTGTAATAAATTTTATCTACACCCATATCGTAAATCCTCTACAACGCGTTCAGAAACGGTAGGTTATAACTAGCTTTACGTCAGTCAGTGGTGTTGCTGTTGCTGTGTCAAATCTTATCTTGCGGTTGCAATGTAAACTTCACTTTACGTGTTCGCTGCCGAATCACGATACCGTTTGATTCGACGACAATTTCTCATGTCACTCGAGATGAAGCATCAATGAAGATGAAAGGTCAACAACATAATTACCTACATTTTTTTTTACTATAGAGGATTTACAATATGAGTACAGATTAAGTATTGTACGCGACTCTGCGTAATTGGCATTACGCAGCCGTCACATAAAACACTATTACGATTTATTTATTTTAAATTGGCTAAGCTAAGTAAAGTGTCGTCTTATCTGAAAATCAATGATATGCAATGATAGTAATAAGTAGCATAGTTGAAGAGACTAAAGTCGCTAGGATAAAAATAATACACTACGGTGCTTTTTCAGTGTTTAGTCTATTATCCTAATCCAATAGTGACCAAGCTAGCCAAGCCACCGTAGAAAAATTGTCTAATTACTATGACTGCGGAAAGAACCGACAATGTCGGTTGTAGTATTCTTCATGAATAATTATACTGCCGCAAGGAAGCTTAGCTTGGTAAAAAAAGACTGACGTGGTAACAAGTGAAACTGC
The DNA here is from genome assembly GCA_963241965.1 of Tortrix viridana. Classification (NCBI taxonomy): domain Eukaryota; kingdom Metazoa; phylum Arthropoda; class Insecta; order Lepidoptera; family Tortricidae; genus Tortrix; species Tortrix viridana. The sequence continues at coordinate 5,666,156 of OY725181.1, forward strand.
AATATTTTAAAGTGCCACCACATTAAGCAGCTGCGATTGGGTAAAAAAAAAAACAGAGCCCAACATTATTTTGTCTAGCGATACCCACCACAATATTTTATTAATTACGAGTATCATAGAGTATTTTTCCCCCTTTGAAACATTTTTAGGTGATATACCTAAAGAAGATTAGAATTGATGTCTTTTTCTTAATTTGCATAGAAAATAATGAACAGGGACGCATCTATTAAAACTATCAGGTCATGCTTCCTGTATATCATCTGAATTGTAAATGTATAAGCTGTGTACTTTGTTGGTATGTCAAATAAATAAATGCCTATTACATAAGTTGAAAATGTTGAGTTAGGCCAGCGAGCCAACTGTTTACAGTAGCATAATTTTTCAGGTGAATCGGTATCCGACCGACCGGACAGCGTCACCCGGCTGGTGAACGACCAGCGATGCCGCGAGGTGCGCATCGCGCGCGCCGCCGGCGGGCTCGGCCTCAGCATAGCGGGCGGGCGCGGCTCCACGCCCTTCGTCGGGGATGATGATGGCATATTCATATCGAGGGTCACGCCAAACGGGCCGGCTTATTTGGCTGGTTTGAGGGTAAGTTGAAAGAATAGCGAATCATTATTGCGACCACTGCCCATAAACAATCACCCTCAAGTTTTAGCCACGTCTTGCGAGTGCGGCGAGCGATGAAAAAAAAATAGAAATATTTCCACCAGTCACCGGCAGTCATCGGCTTTATACAACTTTATGCACGTGTTTGTTGGCGCTCAACGCTACCGCTGACGCCGGTGTGCAAAGTGATTGGTAGCGATATCGCTATTGATGTAGCGAGAGTTTATGGCTAAACGTACTTTCCATGTAACTCATAAAATATAATTAAGACGATTGGCTTAAAGTTACAGAAAGTTCCCAATTAAATGGAGATAGTTTTGTACTTTGCTTTGCCTACTTTGTGCTTCAACAACAGCTGGACGTAGCTTAGGGAAAAGGATCCAATTCAACCATTTCACACTTGTAGAATTTGACATAATATTGACAGCAATAAAGTTCAAATTTAAATACATTTACTTTGTGGGTTGGATCCTTTTCCCTAAGCTACGTCCAACTGTGATAGTTAAAAATAGCGCGTAGGTACTTAGTCCGCGTAGTACTTATTCTTATATCTCAAGTGATGTCCAGATTTCCGGAGCAAAAAAGTATCATACATTAGTTTATAGTTTATTACTTTTATCGATACCCATAATATTCAACCAATTGAGCCGAACTAGAACATCGCACGCAAACGCATCCTTGACCGGTTGAGAATGCGAAGCCATTGTAACACGCGGGTAATCTGATTTGGTTGTACTCAGGTCGGTGACAAGGTGCTCTCTGTGAACGGGACCTCTGTGGTGGAAGTCGACCATTACTACGCCGTGGAGGTGCTTAAAGCTAGCGGGGCTACGCTTGTGTTGGTGGTCACCAGGGAGTCGCCGACTTCTACAAGGTATTCTTTTTCATAGGTAAAATAGGTGGCATGTTGGGAGAGGGTATGTCGGGAAATTTTAAATTATGTATGTATGTAAGTATGTTCCACTCTAGCGTCGTTCCCAATGAACCGATTTTGACAAATCAGGTGTTAATCGATTCGTCTTTATTGTGCGATGGTTATAGGCTATTTTATTTTATTATAAATTTAAATATGGCGGCTGGAAAATAAAATTATTGCAGTCGGGTTTTAGTTTTTAAACTTATTATGAGTTGAAATTATCTTGAATTCTTTCTTCAAATATGCCGCTAACTCTTCGATCAAATATTATATGGTATTGAATTGAACCTCGTCTTAAATCCAAGCCACTTGAATTGGACGTATTTATTTAAGCATGCAAATTCTGACGTACAGAGAATGTTTATTTTTTAAGACACACAAAAGGCGTCTGAAGCGTTAGCGTCAGACAAATAGGTATACATTGTGCTTCACTCAAATTATTATTTTTGACGAAAACGAGGTGCGCTCGGTTCGCGTCCTCGATAGACAAGTGATCTTCAGTTGAGATTTACGAACAAACACATCTCGCTGCAAATCGCCAGTAATTACTACATATTACTGATCGTTTACCAGCTCGTACTAAAATGGTTCGTACTACAAACATGTAACGTGCATAACGACCCGCTTTTAAAATTTGTATGACTTACGTACTTGAACGAAATATCTTCCGGAGCATAGTAATCTCGGGGAGCTTAATCGATTTTGTGCATTTTCTCGTAAGTAGAGCAACGAACAGGTCGGCAACGGAGCAACTTAACGCTGCGTTGCTCTTGCCTATAACTCCATACGGGGTCCGATTCGCATTGAAATTAGTAATTCTGGCATTCTATGTTTTAACCGGGCCGAGTAATGGACGTAACGAAAATAGTTTTTGAATGTTTCGAGTACAACAGTTTTGTTTTCCGTAGAACTCACAGCAGGGCTCCTAGTGGAGCGAGTCACCATTCGATATCAAGCACAACCGATACGGTGTCGACCTTGGAAAACGGACAGGTAAGCTCTAACTGTACTAATATTTGTATTGAGGTTACTACTGGGCCCAGTCATATTTAATATTAGACCATGCGGTGTTTAACGCTAGTTTATTACTATAACTTATGAATGTAAAATGTCAATACAGGTACTAACCGGGCGGGGCATTCCAACGAAGCCGCTGATAATCAGCAACGCGTACGCCCAGGAGTATGAGCCCGAACAGAAGGAGGCGCTGGCTAACCAGCTCAACTTCAGTCCGTCTCCGACCGGCCACGTCACCGCCGAAACCTACCACCGCCTCGAGGCGTCGCCGCCGCCGCTAACGCAGCCCTATGTACCACCGGGTAAGTACGCCGATCGATATTATACTTGGATCGAATTAGATTGATCCTGTGGCAGCTCATACAAACCCAGTGACGACGCGGTTAGCCTAGCTAGATGGTAGTGACCCTGCCTACGAAGGTATATTTGTGTGATGAGCGCGAGTGTTTGTTTCGGAGTCTTTGATGATTTTTATGTATTTAAGTACATATTTCACAAGCTTAAAGCTTAGTTTGGGACCAGGTCAATTTGTGTCAGATAGATGGTCGCCTGATATTTATTTGATTATTTTTATAAACATATGTTACACTTGTTTCTTTGACGTCCGTCTCATAAATACTACCTTGCGGCGTTCAATAAGCTAAATGGTTAATCTTTGTTTTGTATGACTGCCTCGTTTGCGAGTATAGTAGGTGTCATTAAGTAATAAGGCCTTCGCAGGGATCATCCTGTATCTACATACGTCGACGTAGGTATGTATAGAGTCAGTATCATACTTATAGTTGTAGATAAATTAGTTTTCAATAATATACTTGAAAAATACTTTTGTGACTTAGTCCAGGACCAGATCAGAAAGAAGAGGTTTCTTTTAAAAAAAGTTCTGGGTGTTCGTGGGACAGAATCCTGAAGCAGATACAATGTAAAAATTGATCTAAATCTTTAAATCAATAGTTAGTAAATCTGAAGGAACTAAGATAAACACTAATTTTGAACTTGTAACACATTACATATTACATTAGGCGTGGTAAAGTGATCCAAGGTTTTAAACAACTGTTTGGAAGTGTTAAAACAGTAATAATAAGGCAGATCGAACGTTATACCCAAGTCTCAAGTACCTCCCTTATCAGTTGGTGATGTCATCTTCTCTTGGTATGTAACTTGCTTGACTAGGTAAGCGACGTCAAAATTCCAACGCAAGAAAAGCAATTAAAATTAATTTGTTTTTCTTTTGTATGAAGCAAAGAGATTTGCTTGCTTCTGATTACTTATTTTATGTCTAATAAAAATATCAATACAATAAGAATACGGTACATAATATTTTATTACCAGCTCTTTACCTGATATCACCATTATAAATAAAATTACAACATTATTTTACAATTTTTTTCCATAAATCTATATGGATAATTTGACCTCGATTTAAGATTACTTGAGATCCGAAGTCAATGACTATGCCATTTGGTCAATCAATAAAGTTCCAATAGGGTTTCCGGCGTATACCGCAATTAAGGTGAAGGTCAAATAATTTATTGACCTCTGATTTGTAAGGCATGGCGTGTTCAATTGAGTGACAAATAGCTGAAATAGCATCTCAATTTCGTCTTTCTAAATTTTGCATGTCATTATTTGTTTAATCAAGTAAAATTTTGTTCGTTGTTCTTTTTTATTGTAAACGTTTTTTGTTGAGGTCGAGCTGAATGAAATATAATTAGAATAGAAGCTATAAAAAATATTCAAGTATATTACAGAAACGAAAAAAAATGTTACGCAATGTACTCTCGCTGTTATGCCCGTACCTAATCTTAGATTAGGAATTGGTTATAGTTATAGAGTTTATAGACGTATTGTTGGCGTTATATCACTTCGCATTGTCTAGAATCAATTTTGTAAAATTGGCGTTACGAAGTCGATACGAATTGATATCTGTGCCTAAGAACAGTCTTAGAGACATACTAAACGTAAAACATTTTAATAGTATCAATATCAATTTTTGCTATGTATGCGGAATTCAATGGTAAACTCAACTATAAACTTATACTAGTAGTAATGTCGCTTTATTACTCAAAGGAGATAATGAGTCTCACCGATTTATTTTTAATATCTTAAAGAATAGATTTCAATTTCAATAACACACTAGACAATGTTATAATTTTAAAACAAAACAACAAAAACTATCCTAATATTCCAAGATATGTAAAAGATTAGCTAGTAGACGTAATCATACAGTGTGTTTTTTAAATTAATTGAATCGATCTGAACGGCTAGCACAAGTTGTCCGCGACTTGTTTGTCACTCGGGGATCCCTTTCTAACTAGTCTGTGATTATAGAGACGCACTAAGCGACAAATTAGAGATGTGCTAGCAGCCGTACTGCATAAAAAAATACAATTTTATTAAACACTAACAATTTGACCAAAAAATTTACAATGCCGAAATTGTTTTCACAAAAAAATACCTAATGGTTCCTATGACAATATAGGATACACGTATGTTAATCGTTATCTTGTACCCGTAAAGCTGGTACTAGGTCAATACGTGTGATATCATCAAATGGTATGATACACTCTAACGTATTTGATAAAGATCGCGGAATAGACGACACTCGGTCTTCCAGGTACTAGAAAAATTAATAATTAAATACATGGCCGAGTGTCGTCAAAACCCAATTTTCCCGAAGATGACAAGTTGGCAGATCGATTACTTGACCCAAAAAATCTCTATTCCGCGATCTTTACCAAATACATATCTTACAGGTACTAGAAAATTTAATAATTAAATACATAGACCGAACTCGGGAACAAATATTCGCGCTCATCACACAAATATTTCTCCTTACCGGGGTTCGAACCCGCAATCCACGGGCTAGGCGTCTACATAAATGCTCGTTTTACCTGACAAATACATCGCAACATATCTTTTTACAGCGTACCAGCAGAAAGTCCTAGTGCACACCACTCTGATCCGCGACGGCGCGGGCCTCGGGTTCAGTATCGCCGGCGGCAAGGGTTCGCCTCCGTACCGCGACGACAGCGACGCCATCTTCATCTCGCGCGTGTCGCCGCTCGGCGCCGCCGCCAAGGACGGCAAGATGCTCGTCGGCGACAAGGTCGTCTCGGTCAGTACCTCACTGTTCATACTCGACACATTCCAGGGAGATTCCATGTTGTCACCTTTGGAGGGGGGGAGGGCTACCCACGCTGCGTCTCCGCCGTCTCACATCGGGCATACATGGAGGACGGTAGAATGCACGTGTCGGCGACAAGGTCATCTCGGTCAGTACCATATCGTGGACTTTAGGTTGAGCCACTATATTTAGAACCCAGCGGAAAGCCGTCAACCATAATTAGGCAAAAGATTCCAGGTCGGTGGTTTACCTTATGCTACTCACGCTGCGTCTTCCACGCAATCGCCATTCCAGAACTCTGTCCCCATCAGCTATCCGTTCTTCTTGCATTTCCTTGCCAAGTATCTTGAAGTAATACTTTATTGAATCTGCGTGTCAAGGTCAAGTTGTTAGCCTACAGATTGTTGACTTGGGCAGTGGTGTGGGCTGGCGACGACCTATCCGGTCGCTAACAAGTTTGACAGCTACAGTGGACTGCAGTTTTTCGTGTTGCAGGTGCCATGACGAATATACGTGTACAGTTTACAAACTACGAAGACTTACACTTACTTTTACGTAGATTTATTAACGTAAAATTAAGTATCGAGATGCGTCTTTGTAGATTGTAAATACTATACCAACGCAAAATAATAAGAGGCTACTCGATGATACTGGGTTTTGTCATTAATGTCTCAATTGTTTAATGTATTTATAAACTTTTACTGTGCACACATTACGTGTTGAATTGTATAAGGTGAAGGATCAATTGCGCAGTTTAGTAACCCGATGTCAAGCTGCCGTTAATGAGTGCTACAGCTTATTACCAAAAAGCTAACAACGTGTATAATAAAGTTTAATATCACTCACTGACTTGACTAAACAGTCATAAAGTACAACGATAACAATCAATGCCCGTCACGTTATCAAGATATTCTTGGAATATAACTATCAATACGGAGAAACGTGACTAAGTTGTTATGTTGACGTTTCAGATCAATGGCGTGGAAATGGAGAACGCGCGTCACGAGGCCGCCGTGGCTTTGCTCACGGGCCACGAGAGATTCGTGCGGCTCGTGCTGCAGCGGACCATCACCCCCGAACAAGGTTTACCCCCTTACCATACAATGAACCCTTTTTAGTTAAAGTATGCTTACTTATATTATAAAAGATAAGGTCAAAACATATTATAAACACACTTTAGTTAAGGAGGTACTGTTTTATGGCTGTCTGAACCCAAAGTTGACGTTTTCGTATGTTATATACAAACCAAGCGATAAGGGTCCTGTCACACTGGCGTTTTAACCGGCGATTTTTTAGAGATTTTTCGCCGGAGTGAAACCACTGGCCGAGCATGCACTCGCACGCTGCGATATAGCCACAAAATGTATAAATTTTATGCTTTTGAATACAAGCTTGGCTGCATGAGGCAACCAACCATATGCGTCATATTTTGCATTATTCTGTCTGATTTGCCTAGCTTGCGATTGATTAAAGTAAAATAACCTGTTGGTTTATGAGTACAGTCGTAATATCATAGTTGTGAATAATTCACTTTCACTTTATTGTCTTTTTACCCAACTTTCCAAGAAAGATGGTAATGTTATTTTGGACATACATAACTTTTGTTTTAATATTATCGACGAAGTAAATGTCAAATAGATAATATGACTATGATGTATCGTCCTTAAATATTATTATGAAGATAATATTAGTCTGTATTATAAATTGTTAAAACCTATCAAGTTCTAAGCAGGGACTGTTACTGAGCAATATGCATAAGTCTTTAATTTGTCGTGGTTTTACAGTTTGTAATACAGCCATCGGAAAGTAGCAGATCATTTTTATTAATAGTAACATGATCGCTTTGCTTTATCCATTTCAGTAAATCACATTTTGTTTGTCCCGTTCAGGCGAAACGCTCCCGCGCAAGTCGACGTCGGACGAAGTGAGAGAGCACAAGACGAGTCTGCCGAATGCGAACGTCACCACGGCACCGAAATTTACCGAACACCCGACGATAGTCAATCACACTGCACCCTACACCGTAGCCAATCACACCGTAGCCAACAACACCGTAGCCAACAACACCGTAGCCAATCACACTGTAGCCAACAACACTCCAGCCTATCACACGCAAGCACCGCGTGCTACGCACGTAGCACCTACACCAGTCACGCATGCGCAGAAACAGGGTCCCGTGCCGCCGCAGCCCGCGCCGCGACGGCTCAGCCAAGCCAACGGCCAGGTGAGGGTTGACGCTAGCTTCTTTCTTACTTAAGGCCTACAGTCAGTTGACAGTTGCATGCAAATTTCTTAGTAAAAATATATAGACACAATGATATTTTAAGTGTAAAAGGGGGTAGATAGGTTATGTGCGCTTAGGAACTGGCACGATGAAATAATAATGGCTTATTAATGAGCCAACCACGTAAAAGCTTCATTGCCGCGTCATGGACAGAGTTTCGTTAGTTTACATAAGCTTGAGTAAAGTAAGCGTCATGTAACGAAGCCGTGCCTGTGAAACGACGCTGTAAGCCTTAATTACTTACTTACTTACTTACTACACAATTAGCTTCAAGCCTAGGTGACTAGTGGTAGCTATAATGAGCGGACGTCTTTTCCATTTCGTAACCCATTTTAAGGGTGTTACCACACCAATCTATCGATCATCAATTGGTTAGCAAATTAGATTCGATGACGTTGAACGACCAAATGTCGACATATATGATTAATAAAATAAATTACGAATTAATAATTAAAAAAATTAAATTAAAATATGAATTACATTTTGGTAATTTAAGATATTGTTAAATTTATAAATATATGTATTTTAATCAGTAAGGTATTATTTATCTATGGGCCTAGTAGCCTGAAAATAAATTAATTTGAATTTGATTGGTGTGGTGTGGTAACACCCTAAGACCGCGGTAACGTTTATTGTGGCTGCCACTAATCTATACGCAGCCTCTTAAGGTCAAATTTCCAAAGCGTTTGCTTTTAAAGTTGTTAATATTTTTGATTTGACAATCGAAATTTAAAAGTAATGTAGATTAACTATTAATATAAATGTAGAAAATACTGTATTAAATTAATAATTATAAACTAGCGTAAACAAATGCCTTTCAACCTTGCACATTAACGCTGTATTAAGTATTTAGTCTTTATTGTTAGCTCACAAGTTGCTCATAGTATAAGCTCATAGCCTAAGGAAATTAATGATATATTGTTGCCTCCAGGCCGGCACGAAGTCGTCGACTAACAGCACTAGCACGCCCCTAACTCCCGGCGCTAACATGCACGGATCACACGACGACGTCTTCGATGATATACAGGTAAGCCGCTCTACCCCGAATATTCACAGGTGATGGTTATACGCCGGTTTAACACGTTCACATCCGTGCTTTTCTGACTCAGCTTTACACCATTATCATACGCAATCTCTTCAAGTCCCTTTTCGAAACGGCGGCGAAAGACACTCCGTCCGACGCGTCTCGAAATATAGAGCTCATATTTCGGGATGGCGAGATGAGGCGTCCGACGCAACCGTTTTAACGGAACAGCAACATCCTTTGTACGTTTCATGTTAGTCCGAGTTGTAACCTTATTTTGCCTTTTTTCAGACACTTATAAAAGAGACAGCGCACAATATTTAGCGTGTTGTTTCTTATTAATTGCGTGAATTGCGGCACCGCACGGATAGTTAGTTCAATAAAGGAAATTGAAAATGTGTACGATACCCGTCTATCAATTGCATTCCTACTGCATGACATGATTAAATGAGCACCAACAATCAAGGAGTAAATAAGTATAATACGAAGAATGCGGCGAAGATTCTAGCATGGTTTGATTTGCATTGATTATGCTTGTAGAACAAATTCTAGTTAAAAGTTATTTAGTCTTCGTTGAGAATAGAACCAAATAGCGTAGAATTAATTGTAATTGTCCTGTTCCGTTGTGGTTATCGGCTCTTAATTGGAAATGTTATGAGTGGTTATGACGTCTGGAATTTAAACTTAAATACTGTACACGGGAATTCAATAAAATATGGGTACGTCAATGTGATAGTGACTCGACGTTTGATAAAATAGGGTGTGTTATCAGATTAGAGAGTTTGATGTATTCGTAGCAGTGAATAGTAAAAAAAAAACTAGATGGTTATATCGTAAAAGTAGTAATAGTAACCCAAGTAGATGTATGGTTGATGTAATCTAAAGTAAAACAGGTCATCATACATGAACCAGCGATAGTTACAATCTTACGGGAACACCCAGGTCTATTTAGGGCGAATAGAAGCAGAACCGCGGGTAGTTTCTAATAACTTTAGAAGTTTCTGGTAAGTTAGGTATCAATATACGTTGAGACGCGGTTAGCCTAGTTGGTAGTGACCCTGCCTACGAAGCTAGCGGTCCCGGGTTCGAATCCCGGTATGGACAAATATTTGTGTGATGAGCTCGAGTATTTGTTTCTGAGTCATGGATGTTTTCTATGTATTTAAGTATGTATTTCTCTATATAAGTATGTTTATCGTTGTCTAGTACCCATAGTACAAGCCTAGAGCTTAGTTTGGGACTAGGTCAATTTGTGTGAGATTGTCCCTGATATTTATTTATTTATTTTATTTATTTATTTAATATTGTAGTCAATATTGCGAAAACAACTGAAACTCCGAAAAATCACCCTTTTGCGCTATCAACCGCGTCAGATTTATCAGTCGTTGGTGATGGACCCGTAGTACAGACATATCCGTAAGAGACAGGTCCGTAAGGGACTCGTTATTCATTGGGGCGTCATAGTAGCGACGCGACGTACAAACAACATGATGTTTGTGACATCAAGAATTCAATCAGGTCAAATCTACCAAGTACAAGGCAACCTCTGGCACACGGGGTCATAAAACTTACGGGGGGCAATAAATTTAGATTTGTCGTATACCTAAGTTCGTTTCAATTTCTAAACAGATTTTATAATTGTTTTTTTTTGGATGTTCATTGGAATATTGTCACGCGTAAATAGTAAAATACCATAGTAATGGTATATTAAGTTGTATAGTCGAAAAGTTAAGTTGTATTATTTAACTTGTAAATTATTTACTATTTTTCAATTTTTTATGACATTTACTGTATTTTTTTAAATAAACCAAACCGTAATTTTACACGTATTATATACAGTACATCCACTTTCCTAATACCCATCGGATGCCATTTACTTTCGCATCTGACAGTATAGTTATGATTTTTAATCGGTAATCAGGAGTCAGGTAAAAATGAATTCAATGGGTAAGGTCTCAAGCAATAAACTCACTATGTAGTTAATTAAAATTAATGATACAATACAGCAAGAACACGAAATACAACAAGAAAGAGAAGTGTTACATAGTGAGTCAACAGACGGTCTTATCGCTAAATAGTTCTCTTTCAGACAACCTTACAGAGAAGAGAAGATTAAAAATAAACATCAAAAATTGGCAGGCGGTGCAAACTAAAAGTATTAATAAATGAAATCAATAACCAAATATACATAAACAAATATATATAAACATAAATAAACTTAAACAATAAATATAATAATAATAATAATAATCCAGCCTATATACGTCCCACTGCTGGGCACAGGCCTCCACTCACAATGAGAGGGTTCGGGCTATAGTTCCCACGCGGGCCCAGTGCGGATTGGGAACTTCGCACACACCGTCAAATTGCTTTGCAGGTGTGTGCAGGTTTCCTCACGATGTTTTCCTTCACCGAAAAGCTCATGGTAAATTTACAAATTATATTTCGCACACAAATTCCGACAAACTTAGAGGTGCGAGCCCGGGTTCGAACCCACGACCCTCTGCTTAAGAGTCGGCAGGTCAAACCATTAGGCTACCACGGCTTTTTTAACAATAAATATATACATAAATAAATACAAAGGAACAGAAATAGGAGAAACAAAAATAAAAAGGGAAGGAAGATAATTAAGGAAGTGATAAATATGTTCTTTAAGACGGATTTTAAAAATAGAAAGCGATATCGCTTGTCTTAATTTCAAGGGCAGAGAATGCCACATCCTAATATCCTGAAATGTAAATGAGTTATTGTAAAATTTAGACGAAGAAGAGGGAACAGTTAAAAATATATTTTTTTTGAACAACGCACATATTTACAATAACTAAAACGCTCCTTGAGATATCGTGGAGTTGCCGCGATGAAAAGGATGCTGTAGAGAAGATATAGAAGGTGACAGGACCGACGAAGACGAATTGGGAGCCACTTGAGCTGTAAACGAAAAGAAGAGACATGGTCATACTTGCGTAGCCCAAATATGAACCGAATACATACATTTTGAATACGCTCAAGCTTGTTAAGTTGCTCCTCAGAAAGATCAAGATAACACACATCCGCATAGTCCAAAAAAGGAAGAAGCAATGATTGAGCGATTGATTGAAAAATAAGAAGTTTTGTTTCATGTAACTACAACATAAACGTGATCGCCATCGATTACTGAATTAGAAAAATTGGTTCCTGATTACCGATTAAAAATCATCGTGTATACATATGTTGCTTAGCAACACGAAGAATGACGAAAGCTATTTAAGAGTACTTTACGTACATTATTTAGTTGGCAAACTACGTTAAAATATTACAAAAATCGGTATCGATAAAAACACGGCAATATCCCTACGCGAGTCCACGACGCCCAATCGGAAGGCAGCAAGCGGCCAAGGGATTTGCGCTTTCTTGCTCTAACGTTTGAATGGCCCCTTGTGCCAGGAGAGTGCGGCAGATATAGGTGGAGTGACGACATACGACTACAAAAACGTTACTGTCGTTTCAGTCAGCTACCTACAAAGATCAGTTTATTAATAAGGCCCTTGGATTGAAACACTGCTTATGAAGAGGTGAACTTAGTAAGGATTTTTTTAAAGTTAAATCCATAACGAGAAGAATTTTCGTTAAGGAGTCGGCCGTCCTCCTTCGTTCTCAAGTTTTTTATAATTACATTTCTGCTATACTATTTCTCCTTACTCATTCGTTGGTGGTATTGACAGTTTCGTGGAAGTCTACACAAGTGTAGAAACAGCACTTGATTCGGCGGTCATTTAATTAAATATTTAAAATGATTTGCGCCCTCGGAAGTAATAAATCTCCTCTAGAAATTGATGTTAAAGGTGAAGGTAGCTTATAGTCTTTATCACTTGATTTGGTTACTAATAAAGATTAGGTTTGGTTGTCAATATTGCGGATGGAACTATGTAATTACGACTTGCCAACGAGACGATTTGAGTTTGCAGGACGATTTATGAAAGGAACGAAATGAGACGAATTTAAGTAATGGGACTAATTGACACTGCGGGGCGACTTCCGAACGGGACAATACGCGACCAAACCGGTGACTGGTGGGCAGAGATAAGGCATTTAACTTTCGATTAAAGTGTGCTCAAGTGGTTACTTAATATCTAGCGATGAAACTTTAAAAATTTTCATGACGCATTTTACTGGAAGCAGATAATTAGTTTAAAATTTATCAATATTACAAATAAAAGTAATTTATCAATATATTTTTTAATAAATATGGAATAATCCATTGGGAGTAAGTTATGAGGGTGGAAAATATGGAATGGGTTCGAGTAAATATACACACTGCTGTGTCTAGATAATTGTCAAAAATACAAATATTACAATTCGCCTTGTTAAGGGCTCACCCGGTTATCTACAGTTTTGCTGCGGTTATTGAATGGTGATAGTATCTGACAAATTTCATGGAAATTAGTTTGGGTAATTTGAGTTTTTTTATTGTTACATGATACAATTTTACAATTTAAATAAAATATTTTCATTTTCTGTGCCTTTCGGTAAACTTGGCTCCTAATTTCGAACTCAATTATTTCATCCCCGAAGCCGACTTTTCCTTACGTCATGTCATTTGTACCGAACTTGGTCCTTTTTAATGCTTTAGTTTTTAGTGGGATTAGACTATTATCGTAATAAATATAAAGGAAAGCTGCATTTACCATCATGTCACCAGTCATGGCGAAATTTCTGATAATTATGAAAGTATCTAAATTTGGTATTTATAAACAAATAGGTTTTTCCAATCATGAATCTAATTATTTCGATAGTTCTAGGAATCTAAATAGAGCTTAATTTATCTGAAGACCTAAATAGTTAGTTCCGGTGCCAGCAATACGCTATAGATACGCACCGATCTTCCCCAAAGCTATACCTTCCATAAACCTCCATATATTTGATGTGAACGTGTTGACCGCGCAGCCATCGCGGCCGATAACGAACGAGGAGTTCCAAGCGATGATCCCGGCTCACTTCCTCGGGGGCCGCCGGGCCGCGGCGGACCCGCCGGAGAGGGGCGTGAGGGTGACCGTCGAGCGGCCGGCGGCGGCCGCCATGCTGCCGCCGCCGCCCGCCACCGTCGGGTGCGTCACCGAGACCATCACCAAGTCCACCTTCACCGAGACCACGGTCACAAGGATCACGGATAACCAGCTGCTCGCTCCGCTCATCATTGAAGTAAGTAATTGTGTTTAATGTAAAATTGTGTCCTTGTCGCAAAATTTAAATGAAAATTTTACCTTTGTGGTTATGAAGTCGTAGAGACGATGTTATGGTATAGTATGGTATTCATTTCATATAGAAAATTACATTATTCTATGTCCAATAATCATAATTAATTCACAATAAGATCGTAAATATAAAATAGACATAATTGTCTGATGTAAGTATTTGATTCAAGATAAGTAAACGGCATCATCATAAGTAAACGGCATCATCCTTAAGTCGACGTTCGCTAGATGGCGCTGCGAAGTAAACAATGTTCACGCGCGACTCTTCCGTGGAGACGGGGAATCTATGCGATAGCGAGCTCGGGATGTGATGCGGACAGAGACACGTATTGGCTACCACTTCTCTATCCCTTGTTTGTCTAATCTCGCCTTTAATAAAACTTGCAGTGACTGAAGAAAAAAAAGGTTTAATAATACACCAAAAAGAAGATGAGTAGACTAGACTGTAAATTTACTGATGCGATGGACACTTTTTTACATTAACATTCCATTTCTAGCGCAGTCTGCAGTGTACATAAAGCTTGACGTCGCAACGAGCCACCGCCGCTGCCGCACCTTAGATCACAATTATAAATAGCCAATAACACAGATTTTACAATTGTAAATACATATTAATCAACCGATTCAACAGGTACTAATGAACATTGCAATTCCACGGATGGAGAGCTACCATCCGTTTGGAATTGACTTTGATAAACAAAAAAGAAGGGGATCGTTGGATTTTTAGTTGTGCTTTTGGGAATTTTCCATGAAAATCTGGCTGCAAAGCAAAGCTCTCTGGACCTCCAAATAAATTTTATCTTGCTTATAACATAAATGATCAATTCGCCAGTTCAAATGTGCTTACTACAATTTTGCGAATCGAATTCAGAAAAGCTTATGCTTATGCTCTTTGCGTTGCTGCGATATTTGTTTGTTAGACAGCGCGTATTTCTTTGTTGCAGGAGGTGGTGTTGGTCAAGGAAGGTGGTTCTCTTGGGTTCAGCATCATTGGCGGCACGGACCACTCGTGCGTGCCCTTCGGTGGGAAGGAACCGGGGATATTTATATCGCATGTAAGTAAAACGTTCTTAATGTTTTATAGTTTTTTTGTAGTTGAACATGTTGAGTGCCTTGATATAGTAGAGGTACATTTTAATTTTATTATTATGTATTATAATGCTTTTAATTTTGTACCTCATGAAACCGCATGACTTTGTTGTATAACTTACAAGACGTGACTTCTAAACTGTGAAATCTTAAAGGGACTTGCTGTGGCTGCCCCGCCTTGGGTTTACCAGGATGGCGTTATCTATCTATTATACACATAAACCTTTGAGAAGAAACTCTAAATCATTTGGACTGTAGACAGACAGAAAGTGCTGCTTTATTTATATTATTCAGAGATACTGCTCTTTTACTCAAATTCGAAGACCGATGCCTATCATAGTACTTAAATGTATAATAGTAGCATATTTTCATTAACGCTTTCTTGTCTTTGTTCGCTATAAATTTTAAACTTCTTGTTAAGTTAGCGACTTGAAACTTTAAACACATATTAACACAAAAAAACATTATCCTCCAGGTGGTCCCCGGCGGCGTGGCGGCGCGTTCAGGCAAGCTCCGCATGGGCGACCGGCTCCTCAAGGTGAACGGCGCGGAGCTGACCGGCGCTACGCACCGCGACGCCGTGCAGCTGCTGCTCACGCCGGGCCGGGAGCTGGCGCTCACGGTTCGCCACGATCCGCTGCCGATTGGATTCCAGGTTGGTACCAGCTAATATAGCCGAGGTTCGCTGGTAACAGCGGGCCTAAACAAGTTGTATTCTGATAACGTTAACCACTACCGCAATCAAACAAAATGTATAGAATTTATTTAAGTCGGACGGTCGCGTCAGGCGCTTATGTCAATTCCATACATTTTGATTGTTTTCAAAAGTCGTTCGCTATCGTAGAATGCAACATGTCTAGATCCGCTGACCAGTCAAGGACGTAGCGATCAAAGTTCTCAAAAATATGTATACTTAGTCCGACTGTATAACCAAGCGGTGAGTGACGTCTCGATAACATAACACTGACACCGATTGGCTGAGCGCGATCCAATTCTGCGTCCGTAAACCAATAGACAGCCCATTTTATGGTGATAAAACTTTAGCATGCGGGCTTTATGAGGAGTAAACACCGCCACTCATAAGTTTAATACATGAAAAAGGTTTTTCTTGAAGGTCCCAATGTGATTATTCAAATACACCGTAGAATGGAGTTAGTTTCATATTTACTCACCCTTTTAACAACCTTGGGAACTCGGCAGGTTGACTTATTGTAATTTAAAATTCATCTTTGCTACGTTCAAATGAGTTTTAACTGCGGATTTGACTAACTTGAATTTTGCTTAAAATAGTCGAAAGAGTCTAGCAGGCTAAGCTAACAAGTTTTAACCCCATTGTATTCTCCTCAATTCTGATTTTATTTGGTGTTACCCTCGCTTGCTTGGTTTAGCTAAAATAACAGTTTAAAAATGACCTTGATCTTTTAACGTTTTCGTGAATAAATCTGAAACAAAAGAAGATCGAAGGCATACAGTGTTCTTAGGTCCTGCCACTACTCCACCTAAAAGTATAACCAAATCCCTCGTGGGGGCCACTCTTGTTAGCTTAGCCTGCTAGACCCTTTATATGGCAACTAAATCACATGTACGGGCATATTTTTGAGACTTTGGTGAGAGAGTGTTACTACCATATCTTGGTCCTGATCAGCCGAAAGGTAAAATATTCTAGTAGTTAATTTAGGTCAGCTTGCGTCAACGCGAGGCGCCTTCATACAGTGATATGTTAATTAGCATTTTCTAATACTGGTCTACGCGCTTACTCTAAATGACGTACGTCGGCCTAAATTAATTAGCAGGCTTTCGGCCGAACTTACAGACCGGAATATTAAAAAAGAGCTTGCAGACAAGTTAATGTTTCTAAAGCAAACAGATAATATTGTTTCAATGATATGTTATTAAAACCAATGTCCAGCGCTTACAAATGAATACAGACTATTTTATACCTAATAGACGACTACGAATAGAATTGCACATGGATTATGTATTAATTATACTTTTAATTTGTATGTACTTACACGCAAGTAAGTCGCGCAATGTTTTGCATGAATGCCAGTGGTCGGGTTGTGAGTCATTGGGTGACTATTGAATAATGCGTAATGTGGTATTCTGAGTAGACCGAGTTGAGTATTGCTTACAGTAGTATTTGGCGATTTTGAGATTAACGAACAATGGGTATCTATTCTGCATATTGCTTAACGTAGGGAATATTATGTATACGAAATACTAACTCTATTGAAAAAGATAACTTATTTATTTAGGTATGTGTACACAATCTATCGCTTTCCGCGCTGTAAGGCTTGAAGGATCTCACATAACTTTATCACATAGCGGCTTTGTTCTGCAAGATCTTACCACGAACTATGTGTTAGAAAATCACTTGTCAATAACAGCAGATACTTTTTTAAATGCACAGTGCATCCAATACGTGCAAATTGTTAGTGAATACGCATTTTTGGCGCGACCTTTTCTTATTAACATTATTTTTTCGATAATGAATTACGTATTTTATTTATTCATCCGCGTATATGTTCGATACTAAGTTTGAATTAGCTATAACACCCAAACCGTTGTTCTGTTTCACACGTGCACTCGACGACTCCGCGGCACAGACTCTCGTTCAAGTTGAGATTGTTGACGCAACTGTAAGTGCCTCCCGGCAATTCAGACCTATGTGTGTTACCAGATATGTGTGTCGAAACCTCCCCCCTCAGTCACTGTGCTCAGCTAACGTCGTTACTGAATGGTTATAGTATGACGCTTCCTTTCACTACGTAGATATATATTTCTATTATTCGGTGTTAACGCCCTTATGATCTTTCTCATATGAGACAAATGCCCGGATCAAAAGAGGCATTGCCAAAAAACCTTAGAATTAATCCTAACTCGGTAGATAGTAGCCGACTCCATCTCAATATGATGACACAAGAACCTATACTTATTTTTTTTTAGTTTACAAAAAATAATATTATTTTATATTGCATTGATGTTCAACACTTCCTGAATAGAGTAGCACTGTCTTGTGCTAGAATATTTGTTACATAGTGCATGAACTGTTGTCGCTTTGCATGACACGTACGTATTGTATTTAGATTATTTCCAAACGCAAAAGCCACTTCAGGAAAAATAGATGTTTTGTTTTCCACCATAATAAAACTGTTCACTTCGTCTTCAAGATGTTTGTAATTATAATGTAACATTGATTGTCCAGGATCTAACGATAGTAAAGCAAGACGGTGAAAAGCTGGGGATGCATATCAAGGGCGGTCTGAACGGGCAGCGGGGCAACCCTAATGACCCGAACGATGAGGGCGTCTTCATCTCTAAGATCAACAGCGGCGGTGCCGCCCGCCGAGACGGCAGGCTTAAGGTGAGTGCTAAGTATTTTTTTATATTTAAAACAATTGATCAATCAGTTCTGTCAGTTCCAGAAAGAAACAGTACATAGAACAACGGTACAAGGCTCATGTTCTCATCTTGTTTCCATGGGTTGTTGTTGTGTATGTTGAATAGGTGATCGGTTCCTCATTTGCCCCTTTATACACAAAATACATAAAACAGACCTAATCAAACAAACCTAGCCAAGTCACAGTAGCAAGTATAAGCAACAACTGTCGCAATCTACCGTGTCATAGCGAAACCCTGTAGTAACAGGAAGAACTACGAAATTCTCAAGTAACAACCACACTGATGTCTTTTTTTTTTTTTTTTGTAAAAAAAATGGATCATTTTACCAATTTCACTTCTTTCGTTTCCAATTTTTTTTTTTGCCAAGCTATACATAATCTTTGGTCGCATAGGTGGGCATGCGGCTGCTAGAAGTGAACGGCGTGTCCCTCCTCGGAGCGACCCACAACGAAGCCGTGAACGCGCTACGCGCCGCCTCTGACGCTCCCCTTCACCTCGTCGTATGCCACGGATACACGCGTCCTGATAAATACGCTGTGAGTACAATACGTCATTCCCGAAATCGGTAATGTGATCAAACAGAGTTTGTTAAAATTAAGTTATTGGATCAATATGTTATTGTGTATATTTTGGGACCAATGTTAGTAAAAGAAAACCGTGTGATTATAAATATTTTTAAAATTAATTTCTTTCCACAGACCGGTAGCGAGAGCGGAACGGCGGAAACAGGCGGCTCTCTGTCTCACTCAACGTCAAGCTTAGATCGAGATGATTCGGTGCACCAACATCAACAGGTCAGAATAAACATACCAACAACTTTCACATACGTACATATAGCAAGACACAAATAATATGGCGCGCGTCAAAGCACTTACACCGTTGATCAAGAGTCTATTATTGCTTAATCTCCTGTCTCCTGCTATGCCTCATTATTGTTGTAGAAAATAAATTATAACATATCGATTCTGTAATTAGGAGCAGCAATATCAACAAGAGCTAGTTGAGTTTGAACAAGAGAAACAAGTCGCAGAAGTGAGGGAAAAGTCTACGCCGGAAAAGGTAATAATGAAAATTACTTACTGCTTTTCCACGTTTACGCAATAAAATAAAAGTATGTTAAGACTACGTTTCGTAATTTGACTAAATTTCATTTTCTTTCACTTCAATAATCAACTACCAAGCGATGTTGTCAAAGCTTTTATAGGATAGCTGTTAAAGTCCTCTGATGCTGTTAGGTCCTGGACATAGTGCACGCAGTGGAGAGCATGGCGCTGGAGCCGGCGCCGCCCACGTCGCCCGAGCCGCAGCACAAGACCACCACCGTCGTCATGTCCAAGCACACGCGCCAACCTCAGGTAACGACACACTAACTAAACTATAGTTATGCTAATGCTAAGCTCCACTTATACAATTAAGACTGAGCGGTACTGTTATAACGAAACAAACGCAAATTGACAACCTTTTTTATTGAAGTTGTTTAAATAAATCGAGTGATTTCGACAGATGATCTTTATATGCAGTACGGCTAGCGCAAGCAATTTTGACGTTGCGCGGTTGCGTATATAAAATTAAGTAGTGGGGCGGGACTTAGTTACTTCATAACACATTACCCGCGATTTATTCGTCGCTCAGGAATCCCTTTCGGAGATGTAGAATACCAATGTTTATATCTCGATCGGTAGGCTTCTTAGTATTTACTTATTATCATAGGCCTTCTTCATTATTATAGACTAGCTTTTCGTCCGCGACTTAGTCTGCGAAGAGTCAATATTTTCGTTAAAAAGTACAGATAAAGTTTTCATTACGCATCACGAAGGGATAAAAACTTTAAATCATACAAATTTTCAAACCCTTTTCGCCCTGCTAGAGGTAACGCCAAAACTCTTATTTTATATTCAGTAGTCCAGAAACCAATTTCCATATATCAAATCAATCAAACTTCAAAAACCCCCAATAGGGAATATGCCAATTTCCACATTTCTAACTTCAAAAAATACCAACCTCCCATACAAACTTTAACCCCCCATTTCAACCCAGATTTCAGTAGCCGATATACCGATATCCTCATTTCTGACTTTAAAAATGACCAAACTCCCATACAAACTTCTAACCCAAGGGGGGTTACTCACTTAGGGGTAGTTTTTCCAAAATTGCTGAAAGTAGTATTTTTTATTTGTAAATAGTAGCCTATATACCTATGTTCAAGTTTCTAACTTGAGAAATGAATGACTTCCATACAAACTTCCACCCCCCATTTTATCTACTCGGGGGTTGAATTTCGGAAAATCCCTTCGATGACGCGTACAATGCAAAATCAACCCCCCTCAAAATTTCGAATTTTCAGCGGTTTGGGCTTGGCGTTGATGAGTCAGTCAGTCAGTCAACCGGACATTACCTTTTGTATATAATTATAGAAAATTATTTAAATCGCAAAAATGATGAAAAAATAATGCCACTGGTCATAACGGTACCGCTTTCAGTTACTGTTCTGAAAATTAATCACATTGTCAATTTTATTGTAAATTTAAAAATGCTAGCTGCCAGGAGCAATTAAAGTAAACTCTGTTCTTCCTTACTTGTTGTAATGTTCAAGATTCTAAACTTTTAACCTGTTAGTATTATTACATGAAACATTTAAGGTTGAACTTATAAACAAATAATTGTCCATTTTCGGTCTTTTAAAATTTTCTTTCCGAGATTTTAAATTTGCTATTTGTGATTAGGTATATTCTTATGCTAATATGAAGCTTGATATACAATACAATTATTTTGAACTGTTAAGTGTTTTGCATGAGAATTAGAGAATTAAGTAATGAACGTTTGAAAGCTTTATATTTTCCGAATTATTTAATTAAATTTTAGCATGAAAGCTATCTTTAGCTTATTAACTCTATTTTGTTAAGTCTTGACAAGTTTAGCACGATTGGATTTTCCCCGACTGCAGTATTTACGATAGAGCATGCACTTTGTATATTTGTAGTATAAACGTATTGCTTGCATGAAAATATACTTGATTATACTTATATCAATAATTTTAATATTTTACCTACTGCGTATCTTAACACCTATCTTCCAAAATAAATGTTGTTTAGTATATTATACGTAAAGCCTGGTAATATGTAGATTATTGGAAGGGTGGCACTTCAGTACAATCCTCTCCTATCTCGTTTAGATTAACTGTCTAGGGTCCTATTGTTGTTAAATTAATTAAATCGGTACAGGTCAGACCGTGGAGTACTGTGCATGTAACTTCTCTATATTCAGTTGTACCAAGGTTTTTAGGTAGATTTAGACATTGAAACGAATCGACATAACGTGCTATGTTGTTTTCTTTTGACGAACTATATTGTCATTTTAATTTACCGTAGCTTAGATCAGTGTTGTCATGTGTTAGCTTATGTACCGGTGATAAATGCATTCGAGAAAAAATATTGACAAAAAATGTTACGTCCATTGCAGAATGCAAACGCCGAGGAAATGGAGGGAAACACATAGTGCATCAATTAACTCTGTCCAATTCGTTGTAAATACTTAATCGTAATGAGATTAATGGAAATGTGTCAAAGTATATCATATGAATATTGTTTTATACGGATTCCGAGATTTGGTATCCACGTGTTTGTTTAACGCGTTCATATTAAGAGCTTAGAAAATTTTCTACTCGAGTCTTGCTTCAAACTTACCGATTCAGGATCATGCGGTGCTTAATAAATTATATTTTTATTGACTGCCACATGATGCAGGTACGTTTCTGAATGCAATCACGTGGTATAGAACTGGTAATTATAAAAAAAAAACAAGAACGTTTCAATATACATTAGCCAATCTTTAAATAAGTGTATCTTCCTACTTTTTATCGTAATGTCCTATGTGGCGGTATACTTATGGTATGAATATCATATACTCGTCCTTATATTTGAACTAGCCCAACAGGCTTGTGTATATTATCACGTCACATGTGAATTTATCTTTACAAACTGAAATTATATGTATATAAACTAATTTTAACATTTTTATGGATGTAGGATGTGGTTGGGTAAGGGAAGCTACAGTAGCCATGTATCATCAACGTGATGGTGCAGTAACTGCTTTGCGTTAGGGGAGATCAGCCCGAACAAGCCCAAATGTTTCTAAGAACATAAATGAACCTTATTGCTCAGTGGGCATTTAAAAATATCGCCCTCAGAATAGTACATTTCGATGCTAGTGCGGAAAGTATGTCATTACTTCACGAGTATCGAGATATCTTGCCACGAGCCATAGGCAAGTGGCAAGACTCGGGACGAGTGAAGAATGACATTTCCGCACGTGTATCGAACGACGTTTTTTAACACAGTTGCGAAAAAACAAATCAATTTCAAACTCTGATTCACTCATTTTATAAGAAACTTTTTGAAAGCTTAAGATTGGTAAACAAATTCGTTGTAAGTTCGATCATCCGCAGTGAACATTTTTGACATTATGAAGAGGTGTTTTTTTAGCTTTTATTCGACTAGAATGGATTTTCTTATTATTATTGAACCCACTTCAATGAAAGTTTTTTTTTCAAATGCATGTTCTATAAGACATAAACAATTGTAAATATAAAACATTGTACTATTATTACCTAAATATTGTTATTTACGATTATTTGTGTATCGTATAGTTATAAAAACAATATCGAATGTTGCCTTTGGAAACTTAAAAAATGCTTGCAGTAAGAAAAAACGCATGGCTAAAAGGACTTAGCATCCAGGCCATAATCATTAAAAAAAAAAAGCCTCTTCTTAATGTCAAATTTTTGACAGGCGTTTCGGCAGATACTCCATTCCATTCAGACAACTTATTAAGAACGGTTTTTCAATATTCAATATTAAAAAATAAACGTGTTAGGTATAATGATGAAGAGTCATGAATTGGAACAAGTATAAATTAAAAAAAATTGGAAAAGTAAAAAGCACTAGTTCGCGAAAACCAATTTTCCGCACGATATACAGCTACGAAAAGTACCACTTTTTGAGCAACTGTGTTAAAAATATTAATAACATGTGTATGTCCCAGCGGCAGCACTACACTGTTCTAATAATCGGCCTACTCTAAAGACATCAGGGGCATATACGAGTATGAGTCTCCTCTCTACCAACATGCATTTTTTACACATCGTTACGTTACATTGCAAATATTTGTTAATTTAAACAAACATTTCTTGTAAAGTATTATTTCCGGTTACGATACGAGTATTTTATGGTTGATTTTCCCGCAGATACATGCTCAATAAGCCAGCTTCATCGAGCATTTTTAGGCGGCCCAATACACCTACAATAATATTGCATAATACATATTGCTGAATAAAATGTAAGTTTCCTCGAACTTGTGTTCAATCATTGCGCAATCTTTCAATACTACCCCAACAAGTTCAATATTATTGTGCAATTGTCATATTTAAATTATTGTAGGTGTATGGGCCGCCTTAGCTTGACGGCGAGCAAAGTATTACCCCCTTATTCATTAATGCACAATAGAAAAAGAAACCTTAAAATACTAGGTAATTAATTTATTGTGTCAGTTAAATCTGACAGTGACATGGAAAAAAGAAAGAATAGTTATTTGTTGTGCAAGGCTGCAAAGATGTTATTTTGCGCGAGAGCCAGTATTGATACCCGAATCAGCGAAGGATTCTAAAATAGGAACCTGAGCGTAACGGGAGGGAGGAACTGAGGGATTCAAGGCCTCGAGGTCCAAATGAATTTGCTGCCGTGCGAAACACACAGTTTTTCACCCCATCGTAGCGAGGAAACACTTGATATTGGTAAAACAATTACACGAGCGCGACATCAGTTGTAGCCGTCCTCGCGCAGCGCCCCCTCCGCGCTCAGCACCACCATTACTTTGCACGCTAGCGGTTAAAGTGGACTTTTGCACGCAGATTTTGTGCGCCAAAGAAGGCTTTTTCAAGCTGGTGAAGGGAAAATACATTTATTCACTAAATAGAAGTCAACAGAACAGAAAAAGTACGGAATGTGTGTTCCAGTGGCTAATTTTCAGCCAGTACCGTTGGGCATTGAACTAAAATATAGGTAAGTAGGTTTATTGTGCATTTATGAAAAAGAGGGTAAGCCTTATACGGATCGTCGAATAAGCTGAATTAATGGATCTCTATTAGTCTTCGTCAATAGCATTTGAGCGATTGATTGATTGCTCAAAATGCAGTGGTTTCGATACCACCTCCTTAGAGGGTCACTTGGTGTTCACACCAACCCATTACAATGGTTTGCTAGTATTACAGAGAGCAGATATATAAATGTTTAATATATGTTGCTAGTGATTAAGCTAAAATAACTATTTTCGATTCCATATTTTAAATGAATTAAATGTTTTCCTTAAACGTTAGCAAGGCCATTATATCTTATAGTCAAGTTATTGGCGTGTATGTTTAAAGCGTTAGTTCGCTGTATTCTCTCTTGATTGTGTTGTATTTACAGTTTCAAGTAACTGGACCTCCCATATATAATCGTCTATGTAAACTATATCTCCATACTAGTGCAATAAACTTACCCGACCGACGACTTTTCAATGTGTACAATCCTAATGTACTCCACTATTTCAAAATATATAACCATGCGTGCATGTTTCTGACTATTTTATAAAAGTTAACTGTGTGTATCCATCATTACAAAGACCAATTTTTATAACCGTTTATCCAAGAATCTTGTACTTTGCTGTATTTGAAGTCATACATGTAGTTAATCAAATAACCAGTAAGAATTGATATTGTAAAGTGTTCTTGAAGATTCATTTTGCGCACATTGCAACTACTTCCTGTCATGTTTAAACGCATAGGTTTATAATTGTAATTTTTCCTGTATTCTAATTTTACTAAGTTCGTATGGTTTTTGTTGTATTTACAACTTATTTGAATATATTTTATTATTATATATTTACAATGATTTAATTGCGAGCTAACTATGATCGATTTAGTAACATTTTGGCCAAATGAATTATCTGCCAATTATATTTCAGTTATAATTTGTACAAGACTTATGTCAAGCTATATCGTACCTATATTTATCTAAGTTTTAATGTTAATAAATTCTAATTGGCGTTATGTTTAAGTGTTGCATTAAATACATGATGTTCAGAATTTTAGTATTTATTTAATTAAGTATTTCAGTTAAGCCTGTTTTGAGACATTTATTTTGGAAGATTTTTGTTCGTTTGACCTAAGCTTCCGTTTTGTTCCGCTCGTACTCTTAACGTATTAAGCGGGAGCTATGTTTTCGTGCAAGTAGCTTCGCTCGAAGTCGAACCCCGCTCCGACTCACAAATAAGTGTGCGGTTTGGCTAGCCTTTAGTTGTATTTGAAGGAGCGTAGTACAGAATCTGTTGGTTTGGTTAGTCGTCTAGTTTGCAAGCGGCGCCGCCATCTCCCCTTGCGGTGTTCACGCAACAGAAAGCGAAGTCGCCGGTGCCTCCGGCGGGCCCGGCGGACGACGGCACCGCGGTCGACGCGCCGCCCGCGCCGCCCGCGCCGCGCCCCGCCGCCCAGCGGCCCAGCTTCACACCGCCGCCGCCCCCCGCCAAACCGAAGCCGCAAGTGCCGCGAAAACCGCAAACGAAGCGAGTTAGTTTCACAGAACAACCCCACGACCACTCCGAACGACATACGACATATCACGGCGATGCGAAATCTCTAACCCGGGGCATATTGCATGAGAGGGAGCACGACACCGGCCGAGCGCCCGGATCGATCGACACTAACGGTGCATGCGCGGGGACACGTAGATCTTTATTAATACGAAACGGTCCGACCGACGAGCGAGTCTCTCCGCCGATTCCGAAAGTGAGTCCCGAACCGCCCAGTGACGTCATCATCCCTCCTCCGCCCTCGTTCGATACGAACGTAAGTGATAGTCTAGTTAGTGACGACGAATATGAAAGCTCGCCGCCGATCACCGTCGTACCGGACCGCGTCCTGCTTCCCGCGACGCACGTGGCCGAAACAACCATGCAGTCCACGGATTCCATCAGTTCCCCGGAATCTGAAGTTCCCCCTCCCGTCAATTACAATGCCTACCCGACGTTGGCCTCTCAACCGATCATTATTAACCCACCGTCCCGCTCAGCCATCATCTCAGAAGTGCCTTCACAACATGTCTTCCGTACGCCAGTAATTTCGTCCGTAAGCAGTGATGAATATTATAACGAATTATCTGTGACTCCCGGTAAGGAACCCGATCAGCCCGAGTTGCTGCAAGTGCAATATAAAACACTGCCGACTGTATCGCACGTACCCAATTCACCTTGCAATTTGCACCCAGATGAAACCTACTCAGATGACGTACCCGCCTACATTCCTACGCGGCAATCGCTTAGAGATATCCGCGCCAAAAGTCTATCACCAAAAATGGTACATTCAGTAACCTACCCACCTATCAACCCGTATCCGTCTTTGACGACGGTCGCGGGCACCTATAATCCCTACACTAGTCCTCATCAAATGAGTTATTCCAATCAGAATAGACAGTCGAATTATGAACCGCAAGTGTCCCCCTCTTTTGCAAGCCAGTCAAGGCACGACGTGGATATAAACGTTGGTGAACCTGTTCCGATACTTTTGAACGAAGTGCCTAAAAGTGTTCAGTCGGAGAGAAGAGTCCGTTTCGGCGAAGTGACGGCTGCTCCGTGTGAACCGAGTCCCCCTCCGGCGGACGGCCCCCCCGCGTGGAGCAGCAAAATCAAAGCCTTCGCCATCGGCGAGGTAATCATTCTGTACGCCATCTCACCCACACGGCTTCTTTTGATTGTGTTCGTCGTCCAGACCCACCCACGATTAAACCTCATCTCATCGACCTCATCCCCTACCCTTTTATGTTACTCACTCGATATGATACTGTTATTAACTTATTTGGCATGATTTTTTTATTTATCATCGAATTAAAATATTTTTTAACATTGCATTTTTAACAATTTACTGACTGCATGGGTGTTGTTGCCTGGAAAAGGGAGTGCAATGGCTTGTACATATATATCATGAGCTTCTTTATTCACTAATTGCAATCGTTAACTTTACTCCGTCTTATTTGTTATTGTTTTGATGTGTATTGTATTTACAGGCTTCCCCACCTCATTCTGGTAATATTGTGAAAGCTTCTGTCAGTGACAAGAAAAAGTTCTTTGAAAACGCGATGGAAGAAAGTCACAAAGCGTCACCAAAACCTGGTAAATACCGTCTATAATCATTCACCTCTGAATAACTCTGTATTTTAAACATTGTGCCATCACGGACATAATGTAAGGCCACCCTATCATTAAATGCCATCACAAGTGTACGGTAAGTTATACTGGTGGTGTAACGGGTGATCAACAAATATCCCGGCTTAGCTTCTTATTGCGATAGTAAAGCAAAAAGGCTCTCTTTTCGACATTCGCAATCTTAATTCGTTGCGTAATAGGTACCCTTTTACTGTTTAACCTGCCACCAAGCAGTTGTGTCCATATTAGACTACCGGTGAAATGACAAGTATTTCAACAATCCTCAAGGTTGGCAGTCTTGAGATTACAAATCTCTATGGCACTCAGAGCCCACTTACCATTAGTTGGCCTGGCAATCAAACATATCCTGCGTTCCACAGATAAAGTATTCACATTCCTATCGGCGGATGAGGTGGAGAAATTGAAGCAAGAAGAGGAAAGAAAGATGTCGTCCCTGTCGCGCGCAGAGCTCCGCTCATGGTCCCCCGGGGAGGATCGGCACAGCGGATACAGCTCGCACTCGGACGATGAGCCTTATGAAAACGGACATAGGTATTATTATACATTGTTTAATTGATTACCTTATCCACTTGACAGTCAAGCATATTATTGTCGCGTTAATTGCTGTGGATAAAGCGTCGGATGTCACTCGCACCCACTAGTCAGAAAGTGACGATTGTTTTATCCACATTTATCCACAGCTCGCAAAGAAGTGCCTGAGAAATTGCTTAAGAGAGAAACTTTGAACCTTATGAATACTGTCAATAAAACACTATTATTTTACCAACTGCATTACTTACTTACTTAGATTGACTAAAATTACTATGTAGTATGAACGTTGTGGGCAAAATAAGTTTACATACTATAGAAGTTCTAGGTCCGATATGTTACGTTTTAATGTATCTTTTACAAACTTTGCAGAAAAAAAATAAGGATCACACGTCCTAATAGCATTTTGCCGCGTCATCGGTGAGTTGTAGAGCCCCCAAAGCCTTTACGTGATGCATCACCATAAATATACTTTTATTCCATGTATCTCATTGTCATTTAGTTTAAGTGGCTCGTACCTTTTTATTTGACAATTAAATGATATAAAAATTCATACCAACCATGTAATAACCAGAAAACTAGCACAAGCTTGTTTCTTGCTTTTCATTCGTGCAAATCGCATATCTTTCTTTGTAAGTTAGTTCAAGAGGGATATGTAACCACCAAGTGGCGGGCAAGTTGTGCTTATATCTCCCTCTATCAACGCTAACCTACAAAACCTATGCTTTGAACCTTTAATTCGATACTGCCGCCACATTCATTTTCAGTTCCAAGCCTAGGCGAAAAAGGTTTCTGTAATTTATAAATAGAGCTTGTTGCTAGCAGGAGTCGGGCTTAGCCACAAATTATAATTTCGAATATACCAGATCACCGATTTACGGTACACTAATTACTTACTAAACTCCTGCAGGTGTTATCGTTTCGTGGGCGGCTCAGACTCGGGCGGCGGGGACCTTAAAGTGATGATTATGATATACCTGGGGTCCTAGTGAAAAGGGGTATAAGAGCTTAACTCGTAATAAAAAATGCTATATATCATATATAGAGTACACTAGACTTATACTCTTTTTCACGTAAATTTTAAAAGACTTATACCCTTTTCCACTAAGGTCCCAGATATAAGCTCGCCAGTTAATAGAAGTGTCATCCGGTAACCTAAAGCACGCATGTATGCCGTCCAGTGCTCATTCTAAGGCTTGATTTCCTCCTACGCTGACATCGGTCGCTGACGTCGGTCTAGCGTAAGAATGACACAATGTTCTACGGGACACCGTACAGCGTACCGTGTAGCGTATCGTAGGAGGAAATCAAGCCTACGTTCGTAATCCGTTGACGGCCACAACCGACCGTATTTTTGTAATATGTGGTTGGTATGATGTTCATGTTAAGTCAGACGTATGGTTAGTATGACTGTTATGTCAAGCCAGTGTCGTCAATCGATAGTGGTTTCATCGATATTAGCTCCCAAACGTTCCCAGCTATCCAGAGATTCTTCAATTTTCATGTAACCTGTATCTCTTTGCAAGTTACATGCCTGGGGCTTGTGGCCTATGCGCGTTCAAATGGTTAATAATAATGATTCGCAGTGTGTCGACGGGTGGCGTGAGTCCGTCGGCGAAGTCTCGCCGGCGCGGCGGCGGCGGCGGCGACGACCCCGAGACTCGCGCCGCGAAGCGTGCCGCGTGGCGGGCCGCTAGGCTGCGCTCGCTCGAACAGGTAATACCACAATCATCTCATCAGACAATAGGACAGAATAGATTGTGTTAGGGTCTTTTGCAGGGTCCGTCCGGGTCGCTTCCACCACCGTAACCTTTAACGCCGCCCAGCCAAGAGTAAACTGAGACCAATTTATAGCGGTAAAATTTGATTTGACTCTTAGGATAAATCGCAGTCTCTTTAGCCGTACTCTAAAAACAATAACTACATTACGCAACATAGGAATGGCGGTTATAAGATTGTTTTTTTTTCTTCAGGAAGCGTTAGAGTCGCAAAAAGTAATTAAAAGCATGGTGGGGCCCGCGACCGAGATAATAGGCGAGCTCCCTTCCAGAGATAAGTCTCCGTCTGAGGTAAATATCGAAAAAGAATTATTTCCGTAAACATAACTGTTGTCGAATTAAACCTACTAAGTGAAGAACTATCCTGTTGGAAGTAACGATTTCAGTGAGTGGCGGCTACCTAAGTTTCATTTTATTTCTAATGAATGACCTTTCAGAAGTCGTTTTTTCCAACTTCATTTAGAATGTTGTCTGTAATCCAAATAATTAATTGTTTGTCTGTAGCCTTTAACATCCAAATGGTCATTAACACTAATGATTTAGTCGGTGTCTCATAGAGAAGTGCATCATGTTTGAATATGAATTACCATCTTCCGACTTTCCCCATTAATACCCTTCAATCATCAGCACAAAAATTAAAATGAAATCCACACCAAATGATTCCATATATCGAGTTCAATGCATACCAATAGCTATGCCTGATGGTAATACAATTGATTTGACCTAAACTAACATTCTGTAATCGTCTATGTTTTATGTGGGAGGGTATATGTCGCTTCGCTGGCATTGTTGTACGTCCTATTGGGGTGTGTCACAATTGGCTTTACAAATTATAGAAATGGCCCCTGCCACGTATCGCGTTACGTACAAAACCCGGGCAGATACTGGCCGTGAAGGAGAAAGAAAAGCTTTTAGACGAGCGGATTACCTTCCGCTCTGAGGAATTCGTGTGTCCGGCGACCGGCGAGACTAAAGTGCGAACCATCGAGTACATTGAGAAAGTGATTGAGAAAGAGGTACGGCGAGCCGCGAACTGTACATTACGCTATATACCTGCCACTAAGTATTTAAAGACGCTGTACACAAGCAACGCCGTATTTTGCGTGTATCTGGTTTTGTTCTTTATTAGTACTTATCTGTTTTGTATATCTTAAAACAAACGCTTAGCTTTCTACGTGCAATTACGGACGACAATATATAGACGAGACTAGACCGATTCATAAACTTTAACAGATTACGGATAAAACGACTTTAGTAACATTGACTGACAGTTATAAATTCCGTGTAAAAACACCACATAAAAGTAATCTAGTGGGGCGGTAAATGTAAGCACACCTTGGCACATCCGTGAAACACCATAACTTGAGACTAGAAAACTGTAGATATAATTAAGTTTACTCACAATAGAAATATCTTGATGTGGTATTAACAAGCTTTGGTCATAACCCTCACTTCTTCAGTATCCATGTAATAAATGTTTATTTTGTGTCTGTTTCGGAGCATAATTTATGATGTGTATGTTGAAGTGTGTATTTGTTTATTGTTATATTGCATAACTGTCACTTAGCACGAGTCGTAGCGAGCACGATGTGTTTGTGATACTTATTAAATTATCATTGAAATTCTGGAAATATATTCGTACTAAGTGGTAGTATAACTATTATAAATGTTTCACACGCATATTGCATGTTATTTTAGCATGGCATGATTACATATTGATGATGTGTATTTTACCAGACGATACCTGGATTCTAGTCACGGAAAATCTTCACCCCGATCAATGGTTTGTTGTGTTTCATATGATTTTAGTAATAGTGTCCTTGCTCAGGGGTTGCTGGGTAATTTAATTTTTACTACTTTGCTTCTGACGTAAACAAAAATTAAGCAGTGAGTATCGAATGTAAATAATACGTGTGGATAACTTAAAATAGTGTTTTCAATGTTCTGTGACGCTTCTAAGGGTTCCATTTAAACATGGAACCCTTATAGTTTCGCCATGTCCGTCTGTCCGCGGTTTAACTCAAACATGATTGGTACTACAAAGCTGTAACTTGGCATAATTTTACATTTAAATTACGCCGACAAAGTTGTAAAATGAAATCTTGAAAAATATATTTTTTGGGTACTTAATTTTTTTCTCATTATACCATCGAGTGAGGTATCATTGGATAGCTCTTTAAAAATTATTATGGATGTTATCATGAATTTTTAGATTTGGAGGACCGTTTAGGAAATATTGAAATAGAAAAGTATTATTTTCGCTGGAGTTGCGCTTCCCCTCCTACAGCTAAGTACTGCCCTGCTAAGGTAAAAGGCGGTATTTTACACAAAACTACTGTAATTATTGCAACCTCATTACTGGGTAATAAGGTTGCAATTGCTACAGTAGTTTTGTGTAAAATACTGCCTTTTACCTTAGCAGGGCAGAGTACAAGTAATAAAAATCTGAAAAATATCTTAATGAAAGTACATATAACTAATTTAAAAGGAAAACTATCACGACTAAGTAGACTTTTTATTGGTTTTTTACTAAGCAGCAGACAAGCAGCTAGAAAAGCAGCTAACTTTGAATAAAAAATTAGCTATAGCATATTTATGACTTTTTTTGGAAATTGTTGTTTGTATTTGTAGTAATGCCGACGGAACCCTACACTGAGCACGGTCCGACATGGTCTTGCCCGGTTTTTAACGGTTGTACACGTTAGAAGCAAAGTTGCTAGGTTGGGGTCGTTGGCGAGCGGGTTATGGTTATTTATAAAATAATTATTATGTGCATGGCATTGTTTTGTGTTGTTAAAACTCTGGTAAAGAAATAAAGGTTCAAAATTATTTTTAATCATCAAAAATACTTTTTTTAATTTTGTTTGTAACCATTAAATTTTTCGTTTGTGTTTTTAACTATACTGCTTATTACCATTCTGCGTAAATACGCAAGTTAATTAAAGTAAAGACTGAACTTGTAAAAAAACGGTCTCAGATTATTCGATTTTAATATGGTGAATAACAATCTAATCAGTTGTCTTAACGCAGTAGTTAGCGTACCAACTAAACATAACCGCACCGATTGACTAAACGATCATCCACAGGTCGAAACTACCCAGGAGAAGATCATATCATTGGAACTGACGACTAGTCCGAGCAGCGAGACGGCGCCCACGGAGGTGGGGGTGACCCTGGGGGAGGGGGAGCTGGAGCCCGAGGGGGACGGCTCGCTGCAGCCGGACATCGTGCAGGTCGTCAACCCGCTGCTCGACGGCGGCGCCGGCCGCGTCACCGCCATCCCCGTCGGGCCCGCGCACCGCCTCACCGCCTACAAGGAGTCCACGCACTGAACACACCCCTCCGCCCGCACCATGACACTCACCATACAATCCTACTTGTCTAGGCCCCCAACCAACTCGGTTGTAGATTTCTTCAAACGAACGAACGGATATTATCTATATATCTATGATGCACGAGTTTCCATCCTAGCTTCGTATTGTAACTGTGATAATAAGTTAGATATTCCACCGACTATATAGAGGGGCAATTTGAAGAAATCGACCAGCGAGACGAATATTCGGATCACAATTTTTATTTTTTTATTTTATTTTTGCGAAGGAGATTGCTAGACGTATAATTATGGTAGGTATTATCTATTTTGATATAGTATATTTGAATACTTTATGTATTAATTTAATATTAATGATTTTCATTCCGTGCGAGTTTTTAATATTTTGACTTCTTGGATACGCTATCTATTAGGTATTTATTTTTATGTTGATGCTGTACCTTTAAAGTGGTATTGTTAGGGATATGGACGGTTGATTTTGGATCTATGCTAATGACCTCCCGAGTACGTAGAGAAAATTCAATACTGCCCTTCTATCCAAAAGGGTGCATGTGCTATAAGTACACTTATAGTGTTTACGACCTTTTACTAACCTAGTAGAGCCGAGTTGCTCTAGCTGAAGTTGCAGATGCGTCTTTTTTGCTCGGATGGCAGGATACGGTACCGGGTTATCATACCGCAGGGATACAACGCGAGTGTACCTACAAACGGTTTCCATCACACTAAACCATCTACCGGTTCTTCTGACATTCAACATTTATAATTTTATTTGTGCAGTGTTATTAATTCAGTATTTGTGTTTAGCGTCGTCTTAGTATTTTTATTATATAAGGATTTTAGTTTAATATCTATGTGGTGCCGTTATTTCTCAAAATGTATTAATGTTGTAGGTATGTAATGTTACAATGGATTTGTGATTTAATTCGATTGCATTTTGGTCTTTGTCAATGACCTCTGCCAACGTTTTTACATGATGATTTCAAAGTCAGAATATTGTTTTTATTGAACTAGTAGTGTTTAAATTGTCGAATTAATTATTCGGTAAATTGTACCTTTTATCTAAATAATTCAATTGTCATTTACAGACAATTTTTATATCTCCTCCCGGACCGGACCGCTGTATGTACCTATTTTAATAAAATTTGTCTGTCCATCTAACATCATTAATCTCAAATTGTATATTCCGGAGATGACTGTATGAAATTGTAATATTGATGAATATTTAATGGGAAAAGTATTGTAATGGATAGACTTAATGTTTGAATGAGATGTTTCTATGTGTGCCCTTTATACCTTTCTAAGGCTCTTTAGCGGTATATGAATTGTAAACTAATGAAAATATTGTATGTTTGTCCCAATTAAATGGTTTAATATATATTTTAATAAAAACATATTTTGAGTTTCCTTCCATAGTTAAAACAATATTTATAGGTAGTGTAAATGTTTTATTTTACGTTACGTATGGGAACATAATTATCTATTAACAAGAGCAACAAAAAATTCTTAAAAACAATGACATGAATGCCTACTTTTATATTGATTACTTCTTCGGAGCGATGATACCCTCGAGTTGCGCCTGAAAAAAGCATAATCGTTAAATACTGATTTGTTGTTACTGTTATTAGAATGATAAAAACCCAACAGTTATCATATCTGAAAGTGAGTAGCCGCGCCACTGCGTTGAGATACTTTTAATATAAAGGTGCCTCTTTTAAAGGTGCCTCTAAGGTGGTTCACTCGTGTCTACTGGCAATGTGACTGTTGCGCCCACTAGCCGTATTATAAACTTCTAAAGCGTCAAAGACCTGTATATTCCCTTTTACTACAACTCTGCACACTTTACAGTATTACAGCAAAAAAGTGCAAGCACAGTTAATCGAAGAACACAGAGCGGTGCGCGCTGCTAGCTGCGGCGGAGCGCGGTCGAGCGGATTGAAAATTTGTATGACGATGTAGGTAATCCGCCGAGGGCGTTCACACGGTATCGCTCCCGTGTGTTCATCGTCCTATAGTAACCACATTGTTCTGGCCCTTTCACAACAGTACTTCGGTGGTTTTCCACCGTTT
The DNA here is from genome assembly GCA_963241965.1 of Tortrix viridana. Taxonomy (NCBI): domain Eukaryota; kingdom Metazoa; phylum Arthropoda; class Insecta; order Lepidoptera; family Tortricidae; genus Tortrix; species Tortrix viridana. The sequence goes on from OY725181.1 coordinate 5,701,808, forward strand.
CTTAACTGTTATTAATGTGGCTACAGCAGGCCCCTGTATCATATTAAATATCAGTTATTAATTTATTTCTACCCACCCGCTTTATATCCACCCGCACACTTTTGTCGCTTTATTATTTGCTGAACTGAATAACGTTGAAAGTGTGCTGGATATACCTACTCATAACATGAGTCAATTAAATAATTTGCTCAATAATATTATTATTCGGGTCTAATATTATTATTACTTATGAAGCTGGCCCCAGATTAAACAAGAACGGATAGATGCTCGAGATGATATGATTTTATATGAAATGGAAAGAGTTATGGTTGGACAGAGCAAGCTGGCGCTCGATCGAGGCTTAGGTATGTCCGGCAGTGGATTACTAACGCAGGCTGATTATGACGATGATAATGTGGTCTGACCTTCAGTTGTGCGTTGGTCTTCTTCAACGCTAGCAGTTCCTCCTGGTGACGCTTCTCCTCGGCCGCCCGAAGTTCTGCGGCGCGTCGCTCCAGCTGTTCTGTCTTCTGCTTTAGCTCGGCGCAGGTCTTCTCGAGGGCAGACCGCTCCGCTTCTAGTTTGGCCACTTGCTCTAGCAGGTCCGATTTACCTTGCTCCGACTGTTATTTGTTTTGTAGAATTGAATGAATTTAAAAATTAATATCGAGAAAATAAACCAACGATTAAACCAGTAGGTTGATTATGTTTCGGAACATGTTCGGTTCGGATCGGAACTGTTATTTTAATTAAAATCTATGTCTAAAAATTACCTAAATATTAAGCACATAATACTTATTATAACAAAAAATGATACCTGTAAAGCTTTCCTCATACCAAAAGCAATAGAGCTGCAATACAACGTCTGATAGGCTTCCATAGTGATCCTCGCTTCATCTCGCACCCTCAGGAGTAACAGCCCTCTTTCCCCGCAATTTATCGTTACCTGTGGAAAACAATCTATAAACCTAGTAAAATCGTGCAAAGGTATGTATCGTACATACAAATTTGAAAATGAAAAAATCTGGGAAAAGATCGCTCGCTCCAATCCGACTATTTTCAAGATTCCTAGGAGAACCATGCAAATACATCCAAATACGAAGGGAAAGTTATAGAGGAAGGTAGTTTCAACTTGAGGATAGTGAAAGCATTTATGAATATTGCCGTAAAGATAGCATCCCGAAGTTGGCAACCGCGACTGGCGACAGGCGACTGCGACCTGGTCGCGCAATCTGGAGCTAACTATGCTTCTGTAAGTGCAGAAGCCCTCACCTGCCGGATGAGCTCATCGAAGCACTGTGTGTAGAGCTGCCGGCGCACCGGGCAGATGCCGGTCTCGCGCGCCTGGCGCTGCTGCAGGCGTGTGTCGAGCATCTCCTGCAGGTTGATGACGTCCAGCCTCGTTGCCGGCGTCGATGATATCTAGAGGTAGTTACTTTTCGATAAACACCTTCATAACGTCTGAGAGATACGACAGCTATTTTTATTGGTGTAACGTTGAAATGGCTATTCCAAGTTGTCCGCACCCCATTGTCCACATTGCGGACAACTGCGAAAAAAAAACCCAGTTGTCCGCAGTGTGGACAAAAGGGTGCGGAGAACTGGGAATAGCCGCGTTGAAAAGTGAAATGTCTTAAATTGTAATTGATAGAATTTCGGTTAAGCGGGTAAGACTCAAACGTTTCGTGAATCTGCTGACGTAGACCGCAAAGTGAAAGTCAACGCTAACGACGACTAAGTACCTATACGTACGACGAATAAGTATCTATTTAATTACTTAGCTAACAACGGATTTTTATTATATCTGGAAGGGCTTACTGCGAAAAACCTTGACCTAATCAATCAAATTCAATTTCTAATTATGTCGTGTAGTTATGAAGTAACCACAAAAATACCTCCTGGGCATAAATAACCTTACCAAACTATTGTTAAGTAGTTAGTAGATATGAACTTTATGGGTAGGTAGGTACCTAAGCAAAGGGTAAAGCTACAATAATATCTAGTACCTAGGTAGATAATGAATTGCATTCACAAGCTCAAACCTTTTGAGTCCATATTTGACCGTCTTCTTCCCACTCCTTGGGAGGTAGAATAGCATTCAGGATCTCTTCAGTTTCCCGTTTGGCTTCAGTGGGTATGCAGGGCTGCGCTGCTGCGGCGGACACGCCTACTGGCTATTGTTAAAGAGATTGTTTATTAGTAACAATCGCGATTTTAGACGCCATTGTAGGTACCTAAGTCTGTAAGAATCTTAAGAGGATTGTGAGTTGAGCTTTCCATACAAACGGCGATAACGTTTTCCACCGCCTAAACGTTATATGCTCCTTATACATTAGTACCTTTGTATTTATTTATGTACCTATATATTTATTGTTTAAGTTTATTTATGTTTATTATTTATTTGTTCATGTATATTTTGTTATTGACTTCATTTATATTAATACTTTAGTTTGCACCGCCTGCCAATTTTCGATGTTTATTTATAATCTCCTCTTCTTTGTAAGGTTGCCTGGAAGAGATGCCTGGAGAGAAGAGATTATAAGACCACCTGTTGTTTCACTATGTAACACTTCTCTTTCTTATCGTATTTCCTGTCCTTGCTGTATGTGGTGTTCAATAAAGAGTTATTGTACCTATTGTATTTATTTTCTCAGAAAAATTAGCTCATCACAAGAAGAATCATCGGTAAGTTATGAGGACATAGACAAGTAAGTAGGTGTAAATCCGTAAAAGTGCCTGCATTTATCCTTATCGTTAGGTCTACTAATATTATAAATGTGATAGTGTTTGTGTTCCGTTCCGTCTTCACGTTTCCACGTCCGATCGATATGAAATTTAAGTATAGATAGGTTTTATACCCGACGGACATTGAGTACCTAGGTACTTTTTATAATATGAGAAATCGAACAGTTTCTGTGGGAAGACGATAAACAACTTCTGCGCGGAAAGAGCCGCAAGCAAAAGCTAATTACGCATTTTACGAGATTATTTAGAAGTTCCACATACCGCTGCCTCCTTCCTTTTGGTTACCAACACCGGGTTATCATACCGCACTAGCGTCTCCTCGGCCGAAACGGGAGCCCTCTCAGTCATTTTTAATTGTTATTTTATGATATTACGTAAACTTTATTTCGCCGCAAACGTTTTGATAAATAATGACAACAAACACATTTGAAACTATGACAACGGCGTTGTTGCCAAGCAACAACAAAAATATTTACCTAGCTATTTGTGGCTACATCACACCAAAGAGTATCTAGGGGCACGGTAGTGCCCCCGCCAAGTCGAGCAAAAAAAGGCACGGCCGTACCATCTTTTTCCCGAAGCCATTCGGGCCATTTTCGACCCCTCTGTGTTTTCGTTGTGGAAAAACTAGAAGTCTAAATTTTCAGACCAAGAGGGCATTACATAAATAGCTAGATATATTTCCAAATTACATTAAATGTGAACCAGTAGTTAAAGAATTGTTGAAAGTCAAAGTTCCTTAATTTTGTCACCGACTCACAGAGCATTAAAATTCAAAGGTACTTCTATCAGACACACAAACTTCAAATTTTGCATTCAGGATTTTTTTTTCTTCATTTTGTATTTAGCCCACATAGAAAGGAAAAACTGAAACATCCTGAAATTTCAGTCCCGTTTTCTTTACCGTTGGTAAATTCACGTCTCCATATAGTCGTCTATGACGAATAATTTTACGAACTGTACAAGTAACCTTGTAATCGTATTTGTAAGACTAGATAGTGGATATAAGTAGGTAATGTCAGCCACAGATAGATGTAAACAATCTGTCATAAAGGTGGACTATCTACAAAAAGAAATGAGTTCTCATCAAAAATATAAAATGTAAAAAAAATTCAAGTCTCGCAATGTAATGCTTCCACCGTTAAAAGTTATGAGATCTCATGTAAAGCCAAGCCTCCATTAAGGAATGAATTAATATTAGACATCTTTATTTCTATAATAAGCATATTGACTTGGCAATCGCACGGCAACATAATAACTTATCTTTCTTTCTTTCTCTAGCCCATTTGAGTGTCCCATTGCTGGGCAATAACTTATCGACCTAATATAAATAAATTGATTAGCGATTTGAAAAGGTGTTTCCACGCAGCAGCGCTTTATGTGCTGTGAGATTGCCAAGTCACTAAACTTATTATAGGAATAAAGATGTATAATATTAATATTATTATATAAACCATGCAACTTTTACTGAGGTCATGTTAGGCTGGTTCGGTGTGGGGTGATGCGTAACGCACTTCCACCAGTCAAAAAAAAATTAATCAAAAAATAAAGCCGTCTTCAAAAACTCACTGCAAGGGGTTAAATAAAGACCGGCCTCCTAGGAATTACCTATTTCGTGCCTAATAGATACATTAAATATATTTGTTTCCAAGTCATGGATGTTTAAGTATGTACTTCTCTATATAAGTATGTTTATCGTTGTCTAGTACCCATAGTACAAGCCTAGAGCTTAGTTTGGGACTAGGTCAATTTGTGTGAGATTGTCGCCTGATATTTATTATTTATTTATTTATTATTATTATCCAAGCCGGTGTCAAGTCGGTATACACAATAGCAATGACACATGATTCTTGCCATTACCGACTTCGATATATTTCATGTAGTCACGAACGTTAATTTGGGACACACTAGGTCCAAAGTCAATCTGACATTATACAGCAATAAGGTGGAGTTTCCTGTAAGTTACAAACGACATGGCATCTCTAACGACATTGACAACTTCAAGCAATAAGTATTTTTTTTTAAATTGGTCCCAAATTAACGTTCGTGACTGTACATGAAATATATCGAAGTCGGTAATGGCAAGAATCATGTGTTAATCATTGAGGAGTTCTCCCGGTGCTTCACTATCAGTTGCACTTCACCACATGCATTATAATGAGTATAAAAGTAACTTCGTATTCTTAATAAATAAATCTCATTGCTGGCGTCAATCACTTAAAGAAAGAAAGAAAGAAAAATATTTATTCGTGACAAATACAAAGGACAGAGAAATACAAAAAAAAATAATAGAGAGATAAGAAAAAAATAGAGGTCACGACTAAGGAGTTCCGGTGGTCATCTCCGGTCTTCATCATCAGTTCTTCTTCACAAAGAGGTGTTTTTGGAATGCGAATTCTTAAGGTCTTCCAGGTAATACCAAAATAGCTGTACGTGTGTGCCTATAACTTTTGGAGGAGTTGCCTCGATTTCTCATGGACATTTCTGACTTGGTGACAACGGGACTACCTCGAGAGTGAACCTGTCAAACAAAGAAATAATTTTCAAAATCGGTCCACAATTGACGGAGAAATCGGTGGACATACATAAAAAAAAATTGATACAGCTGAACATAGAACCTCCTCCTTTTTTGGGAGTCGGTTAAAAATGGCTGGTTCGGTCTGTCTTAAGCTAGTCTACCTCCGGTGTCAATGTGACGTACGACTTATGGGGTACCCTATATAATTGAAATTGCTGATCAAAGTAGTTCTTATTACGGTGCCTTAAAACGTCTTTCGGGTTCAGATAGTCCATTTCGTCGGTGATACTGAAATACCGCGTAATTAACAAATTCAAGATATAGCAAAATGCACCTCACAGGTTAAGTCATGAGGTGCATTTTACAACCTATTGAATTTTTTAGTTACGCGGTATTGCAGTATCATCGACGATTTGTCATCGAGTGAGAGTGAAGCATACTTTAAGCGCGTCACACACGCAGCTATAATATATATTGATATATATTATAGCTGCGTGTGTGGACTGTCAACTAGTAAGGAAAATATATCATAATATACCGGCATATAATATATATTATAGCTCCGTGTGTGACGCGCTTAAACCTGCAGGCCATTTTGAATTGCACTGCGCTACTTTGAATTACAGAACAATGTTCCCACAACGGTTGGAACATTGCTCTTACATGCCCTGGGCACGTCTTGTGCTTTTGAAAATACTAAGGTCCTTCACTTAAATCTAGCTGACCAAAACAATTATTTCAAAGTTTATCAATAATACGTCAATTTTAAATCATAGTATATTTACCTACTTAATAATTCTTAATATTACACACTACGCTTAATATCTAACATACAACTATTAAACTAAGTAACACTATAGGATCACTGCGAGTATTACTGTAAATCACTAATAATAATTAGCAACAGTCTTGCGAACACTTCCTTTCCATGTAACTCAGACAGACCATAATTAATCCCGCTTGCATATCACCTCGTGCGCGATGCGTGTTCACAATTACGTAGGTCGTTTTCATTGTGAGTCACTACTTGAGCTCGAGCTTGAGTCAGTGGACATCACTTCCACGTCTTCCTGCGCGGGCGCCTCCTTGCCTCGGGCGTCGATGGCGACCGAGTTGCCGCCGCCCACCGACATGTGGAGCTCACCGGTCGGATGCCACGTGAACTGGTTGCTTGCTGTTGCTGGAACTAAAAAATAATTATCAGTTTTACATCCTAAATTGAAGGATTTCTTAACCTTTTTGTTTTCACGCACCATTTTGATTATTTGATGTCACGGACCCCTTTCGAATGGGAATACGTTAACTACCTACATGTCAGCAGCAATAATATCTTATTTATTAGTCACCATTGGCGTCCAACATATCTATCATGCTCTAATGCGACGCGTATCAGATCAATGTTGATACCAATGACTTTTGACACCAATGTTGGCTTAGATATTTTTGCCGGTGCCTGTACATTAAATTGAGGAGTTGTGACACTCATGGCAAGGACCCCAGGTTAAGAAACCCTGCTTTAATGGCACAGACGGCGGTATTTTTACATGCCTCGGACATCGTTTGTGGCCTCGGCTTCACGTAGAGAAGTTTTTGACCGTTGGGCGTCCGTGGCCTGATAATCTGCTGACGTACCGACTGCGACGTTCATAAGATAAATTAGGTATTATATATGATAAACACGTTTGTCCCATGTCGCCAATGCATTTACATTAGGGGATTTATCAACTCAATTGTGATTCCGTTTTTTTTATATGATAAACAAATCTACCACACATTTATTGTCACTTGATGTAGATTTATGCTAACTAATGTGACTTCCATAAACAGATGTTTCTACGCAGTGTGACGACGCTTTCCTCCAACTGAGTGTTTTTTAAGTAATTAAAAATTGCGAGGAAAATCAAATGACTAAGTTCTAGGAATAAATACATTGTTAGTCATGTCATACCTCCTCCAGTAGTTATTCGGTGTAGATCGTTGAGAGTGGATGGCGTGTGGCCGTTCAGTGGCAGGTCACAGAGGCGCCCGAGCATTCCCAGTCTCATCTCCAGGTCTGTGGGATAGGGCCGACGAGGGTCACCCGGCTGCCAAGACAGGGGAGCGCTGACCGCATTTGACGCGCTTATCCTGTGAACATTTTTAGTTTTTTAAAATATATAAAGGTAAGTTATTTATTTATACAAAAAAAAGCACTTTAGTTTTATTTAAATATAAACTAAATGCTCATGCTCATTAAATTTTCCAAGAAACATTCTAAATTTATGCACAATTTATTCCTAAAATTTTAAAGCTGGGTCTTACCTGTGAGCAAATTTGATAAGCTCTTCTGAAGGCACGGGTCGTTTCCTAGACTTCACTATTGAAGCCAGCTTTTGTCGCGCCTGATACAATGAAGTGGCTAGAATTTGCTCGGCATCTTTCAGTTGCCTTTGCAAGTGGTATATGTCTTGATCCTAGAAATAAAAACCAAATTTTATTCTTTAGCTCGATTGATGGACATGTTTTTTCACTCAACAGTTAGTTACACAATTATGGCAGGAGACACTGCCAGCATCTTCAGCAAAATGCCACGTGGATAATTACCTATTAAATTTAGTTTACTTTTATCTTTCTTCAGAAATATAAATTATTTATTTCGCTTAGGAATATAAAAAAACATTGTGCTGGGGAAGATGAATTATTTTTTCCAGTATAAGTGGAGCCCCATTTTAAAGAGAACAGGAGAAAAAAGGGGTGTTTGGTATGAATGCTGCGAGATTATTGGTGCTTGCACCCCATACAGACTCCATGTTTTGACAAATACACACACACCTGTGCGAGTAAACTTAAACTTTCACATGCAATAATAAAATCCCCAGAAAATTAAGATTAAATATCAGATCATATCCCCCCTAAGTGATGGCTATAATAAACAGTCTGATTTCAACCGTAATGTAAAAAGCATTTTTAGAGAGACACCACAGAAAAGATCTAACCAAAAACAAAACTAGGGCTTGCAACTGGTTACAAATACACTGGTATTTATTTAGGTTAAAGGTTAAACTGGTAAATTATTTAGGTTACTTTGGAATTAATTGTTTTGGGAATGTTATTTCGAAGCGCTCCCTAACCAGTTAGTCAGTGTTTGGGTATGGGATCAATGACCACTGTCTAATGACGCCTGCCTTTTGTTCATACATTTATTATATTCATGCAATCAAGTTTAAATACACAAGATGATACCTTATTATCAACTTCTGCCTTCAGTTCATTCATTTTTTGCTGAATATTAGCCTGCTCATCAGCCAAGTCTAGTGTCTTCTTGAGCTCAATGTCTTTGGCCAACAGCAGGTCGGTTAACTGTGCATGATCTGCCGCCGACAACTTCTGTGATTTTGGTGCAATAGATACTTCGATAATTTCCCTATAAAAATATCGAAAAAATATAGATACATACAACTGTTAACAAATCAACATTAAACAAAATGAAGAACGATCGTAGGACATACTTAGCGATTAACTCAATATCATCTATCAGGGACAGCAATCTGTCTTTAGTGCTTAGGTGAGATGCCATAGTTTTATGAAATAACAGAGTAACTTAAAGAAATTAATTTTCAATCGGGTGCAACAACTGTAAACGCAACACCCACAGACAGAAATGCACTCTTCTTTCAGTTCAATTTGACACTTGGTTTGACACACTTCGCTTCGACCACAGAATAAGTGTTTGCATAGAAACCGGACTATAAGAAACAACAAAAGACGTATGTCTGTCCTTTTTTTATTTAAGGCATTTATACCGAATTAGAAGGAGATGTCCTTATAGGTATTCTTTCGTAGTTTTGCTAAATGCAAAAAAGTGAGATACAATACAAGGTAATCACCCTTTTTTAATATTTTAAAACCCATATGTTCGTTTGTGACGTAAGATGCGTTCTGCAGACGCTTAATTTTAAGCTATCTTGAACGCATTTTTATTTGAACAGATTTTTCAACGGACATCGTACTTTTGTATCGCAGAAAATACAAAACTTTATTTTGAAATGTGCTAGGTACGGTACGGTTTATAACCATTATAGCATTGTTATTACAATGGTTACGATCATTCCGGATACTGATATCTAGAGAGAGATATATTATCATATATTATCATATCGTTTAGTGTCAGTTTCATTATGAGCCAGTTGCATAATAACTATTTTTAGGTTGCTATATCATTCGTGGTTGTTTCAGACAAGACATACATGTTGATGTGTTCATTATGACAAGGTTCTACAAATAGCGCAAGGCAATACAAAATTGGTACACAGGTACAAACAACGCGCTTTTTGCTATATGTAGGTACGGCCACCTACGACAGCAATTAGGTCTAATGAAAACATAAGTACCAGGGACTAAACGAAATTAAATCAGTGTAAAAATACTATTTAACCCGATTAATTAGTGTTTTAATTATAATAAGACAATTTTTATTAAAACTATAATATAATTGTTATTTTATTACTATATTTCTCTCGCTTAATTTGTTTCAGCTTAGTCCTTTGGTTGACTGGTAGAGATTGCAATTAGACATTACATTAATTCATTTCATCATTCATTAGATCATTTGTGTATTGTGCACTAAAGTTTAAATAAATAACTAATGGTTTTAATAAGAATTACCTATATATATGAGATAGGTTACGTCTGCGATAAATCATTTATCGTTTTTCTCTTGGTGCTGAATAAGTTCGATATAGGTAAGTACTTAACTTACCCATACTAAACACACTACCTACCTACCTACAATAATAAGTATGTATACCTACACCTAGGCAAACATTGCCGTTTTGTGTGATAGTATAGGTAGTAAACTGATAGTCGATAACTAAAGAACTAAATAGAACAGGCACCCCGTAATTTACACATCTTGCCAGTTTTAATTTTCTGTGCAAATTAAACGGACTCAGCCAAGCATTATTAAAATCAATCATTCACTTCCATTCCATCCTTAACATAAGTATTTGTAATGAATGATCCACGGCGAAGTTTATAAATAAAGGTAGGTCCGTTTGAATACATAATATGTACATAACGCGATGCGAACGGAGTCCTCAGCAAAAACACACCGAACCGGCATTTCGCGCATGCTGCCAGAGCGTGATCGCGCGAGCGAGATGAAATTACACGGGGCAGAGTAGGATGGAAGAATAGGGGACCACGCTGTGAGCATGCGTTGTCCACGTGCTGCGGAGACTTTATTGCCGTGCACACATTTTTTAACCGACTTAAAAAAAAACCGATCAAGTGCGAGTCGGACTCGCGCACCGAGGGTTCCGCATAAACTTGAAGGCATGTAAACAGTTCGTAAATCACGGGAATACAATATAAAATAACCCAGTATAAACTGACACGCAAAAAGTATGCACTTTCATACTTAGTGGGTGTCAGGTTATACTGGACTTTTATTTTTATGGGATGTAACTACAAATTAACAGTTTTCGGATTTTTCCCTTTTCTTGTGCTATAAGACATTGCTTCTTGCCATATTTCATGGTTCTAAGTCAACGGGAAGTACCCCATAGGTTTTGATTCCCTTGAGATTCCCTTCAATATGCGACATAAACGGCCATATCTTTTGATTGCGTTGACATAGATGTTTGATTTTTTCACTGATCCAAGGGATTGCAGACTTAAGTATTTGATATTAATTTTAACTTGATACCTCCACGCGTTCCTGAGAAAAAGGGTCTTGACAGACACACAGACAGAGGGACAACAAAGTGATCCTATAAGGGTTCCGTTTTTTTCTATGAGGTACGGAACCCTAAAAAGGAGGAGGTTCTCTCTCAATTCGTCTGTGTTTTTTTTGACCAAGTGTTGAGTTGCGTCTAGCATAGATGTTGCACCCTTAATTTGGCAAAAATTAAAAAAGTCGGGTGTTCAAACCTCTTTAGATTAAAAAAAAAGCATACAAAATTAGTCACAAAAAAAATACAAAAAGTGAATATTATGTTATGCGTCCAGAATGATGGACGTTGCCAAATTAAGGGTTAAAAACTGCTTATAAAAATAACATATACCTAAGCCGTTGTTGAGTCTGTACGCAGCCTAATTTATTTGTCACGTTTGACAAATATATTTGTTCTTTATTCAAACCTATTTAATATCGTATTAATGGCGTCTGTGTTAAAAGCTCGATTCATGTATAATTAATTATAAATACAATGAAGATAACTAAAATATCTTTTATTTAAATCGCCCAACAGCCGTGCCAATAATTAATAGATTCCAAAATTGCGTCTTATAATATGAATGACTCGGGGTTTCGTCAGTAAAACAGTTTTTGTGTATTTAGTAGCTGGATTTATCCATATAAGAAAAGCAGGTAGATTTCTAGAATTGTTAGAAATATGAAATAAGTCAGTAGATCAGTAGATTGCTCAAAAATTAGGTAGATCTACTGCTTTATCAGTAAGTCTGGCATCACTGTGACGCTGGTAGCACACCTCCGCCGCGGAACTGTAGTAGCGAAACTCTGGCATCGAAATACAGTTCAATTTCGTATTAAATATCACGATTCCGCCACAGTTTCGCGGTATCGCGGCGGAGGTGTGCTATCGGCGTCAATGGTCTTATTTTTTTCTTAGCATAGGTACCGACGGCGTTGTGTGAATATAGTAGCACTATGGTTTGAGAGAGATGGCGTGAGAGTCGCATTTAAGAATCTATTCTTTATTGGCGCGGTTTATACATACGTCTGTGAAATTCAGGGTTCTGTCATTGGGAATAACCTGTTTTCAATACTGATGAATGATTTCACAACTTACACTGATGATGCGGAGATCGTAATGTTCGCCGACGACTGCTGTGTGATTGTAATTGCAGATAACTACCATCTTCTTAAATTAAAACTCACCAAGGTCATGGACCAAGTTGCATCCTGGTTCTCAGCTAACGGCATGATATTAAACCAATATCGTACATTTCTGCTTACGTGGAAAAAAGGAACACAACCTACAAATCACCTGTAACGGCGGGCCCGTCCCCCAGGTCGATCAGGTGAGATACCTAGGTCTCATCATAGACTCCGGATTAACGTGGAGTCCGCATATAGATCTGGTATGTGATCAACTATCCTCAGCTTGCTTTGCGCTGGGCAGACTCCGTCCCAGTCTTAACCTTAACAACATCAAAAAAGCCTACTACGGCTACTTTCACTCGGTACTGACATACGGGATCGACCTATGGGGCGACGCTGCGGAAAGACTTCGGCCTTTTAGACTACAAAAGCGCGCGGTCCGTTGTATAACTGGGGCCCCATGGGACTACCCAGCTCAGGAACTTTTCAGGGAAACGGGAATACTTACCTTACCGTCCCTATACATCTTCGAGGTGGCTAAATATGTAAGACGTAACTTGAAACAGTTTCCAATTCATGGTATAGCACGTGGAACAAATTCTAGGAGGTACGGTGAGCTACGCCCGCCCATGACGCGACTCGCAAAATCGAAAAAAATTCTGCATACTGCGGGGCCCAAGATATACAATAGGATACCGTTGGAAATAAAAAACGCCAGCAGTGACAGAGCATTTACTAATAAACTTAAAGCCAAACTGGCAGCTGATGCCTTTTACACTGTAGATGCCTTTTTCGAGAGCCAAACAATAAGATAAGACTACCTACTTATTTACTTTCACACGAACTGGTTCGCTGACTCACGCCAAACTGAATGTAAAAATGTATTTATAAATAATAATAATAATAATAATAATAATCTAATGTACTTATATAATAATAACCATTATAACAATGTAAAATGCCTAGCTGTAAGTAATAAATGACATGTAAAATTTTATATTTTATTAATAAATGATTGAATTGAATTGAAATATTAATATACGTATACATATTATAAATTAAAGTCCCCCGCTGCGTCTGTCTGTACTAAACAGTTATCATACCAAAAACTAATGTATACATGGATTTAGTTATCTCACAGTTCTCACACTAATGATCTTCATAAATAATCTGTTAAGTTTTATCAAACAGTAAAACCATAAAAATAATACCCCTTCTATACGGTCGGGCGGTTGGGCCAACCGAGAAGGACGCAGCTATCTGTGAGAATGAGATAGTAATATTTACATCTCGTTCCTACAAATAGCTGCATCCCTCTCGGTTGGCCCAACCACCTGACCGTATATAAGGGGTACTAGCTTTTGCCCGCGACTCCGTCTGCGTGGAAGTCGTTTATCGGTACCCCACAGGAATTTGTAAAATTTTCCCGGGTAAAAAGTGTTGTTACGTACGTGGGGGTAGGTAACTTATAGAAATGCACAATTAAACCGATAATTAAGAGTTAGACTTTCGATCGCCCAGTCCAAGACAATTCCAGATGGCCTTTCTAGAATAATCGACGTTCTTCGACCCGCCGTCGGGAATGTTCCAGTAGTCGTTGCTGGAATGTTCTATAGCTGTCTCTGTCTCGTTTTTTATTGCGACGAATCTTGAAAGGTTCTCAGTATTGCTATCTCTTTCTAATCATGCTATCTCTTTCACTTTTTCTGGAAAATTCACCATATTCTCAAATGTACTTCAAAGGCCCTTAAGGGGTCCTGAAAACGCCTGAAAACGGGTTTTCAAGTTATCTCCTAATCTGGTAGAGGGTGGCCTGAAACGGCCTGAAAACACTTTTCAGGCGCCTGAAAACAACGGCAACTTGGTTGAAATTTTGATAAACTGGTATGTGATAGAGCTACCTCTGAAACGGCCTGAAAACATTTTTCAGGCGCCTGAAAACAACGGCAACTTGGTTGAAATTTTGATTAACCTGAAACGGCCTGAAAACGTTTTTCAGGCGCCTGAAAACAACGGCAACTTGGTTGAAATTGTGATTAACTGGTATGTGATAGAGCTACCTCTGAAACGGCCTGAAAACATTTTTCAGGCGCCTGAAAACAACGGCAACTTGGTTGAAATTTTGATTAACTGGTACGTGATAGAGCTACCTCTGAAATGGCCTGAAAACATTTTTCAGGCGCCTGAAAACAACGGCAACTTGGTTGAAATTTTGATTAACTGGTATGTGATAGAGCTACCTCTGAAACGGCCTGAAAACGTTTTTCAGGCGCCTGAAAACAACGGCAACTTGGTTGAAATTTTGATAAACTGATATGTGATAGAGCTACCTCTGAAACGGCCTGAAAACACTTTTCAGGCGCCTGAAAACAACGGCAACTTTGTTGAAATTTTGATAAACTGGTATGTGATAGAGCTACCTCTGAAATGGCCTGAAAACATTTTTCAGGCGCCTGAAAACAACGGCAACTTGGTTGAAATTTTGATTAACTGGTATGTGATAGAGCTACCTCTGAAACGGCCTGAAAACGTTTTTCAGGCGCCTGAAAACAACGGCAACTTGGTTGAAATTTTGATAAACTGATATGTGATAGAGCTACCTCTGAAACGGCCTGAAAACACTTTTCAGGCGCCTGAAAACAACGGCAACTTGGTTGAAATTTTGATTAACTGGTATGTGATAGAGCTACCTCTGAAACGGCCTGAAAACATTTTTCAGGCGCCTGAAAACAACGGCAACTTGGTCGAAATTTTGATAATCTGGTATGTGATAGAGATACCCCTGAAACGGACTGAAACGATGTTTCAGCCTGCTGAAAACGCTTCCAAAGCAGAAGTCGTTTATTACTGCTCCCTCGGGAACTTTAATTTTCCGGAATAAAAATATCCCATGTCCTTCCCCGGGCGGGACTCAAATTATCTCCATACTAATAAATTGTATATACCTTACTTAAGAAATGATTGATTCCCCATACAAACTTCCAACCCCCTTTTCACCCCCTTAAGGGATGATTTCCGGGATAAATAGTACCCTATGTCCTTTCCCGGGACTCAAACTATCTCCATACTAAATTATATATACCTTACTGAAGAAATGACTGATTCCCCATACAAAGTTCCACCCCCCTTTTCACCCCCTTAAGGGATGATTTCCGGGATAAAAAATATCCTATGTCCTTTCCCGGGACTCAAACTATCTGCATACCAAATTTCATCTAAATCGGTTCAGCGGTTTAAGCGTGAAAAGGTAACAGACAGACAGACAGACAGACAGACAGACTCTCATTTATAATATTAGTATGGATTATGGGCCTACCACACGCGCAAGCTTCACCACAGTTTTGCCTGCGCAAGCCAAAACTGAACACTTCGTGACTATACAGTTTTACCAACTACACGCTCCGTGTTCCGTGTACAAACCGGCCTGCGCAGGCAAAACTGTGGTGAAGCTTGTGCGTATGGTAGGCCTATTAATCACGTTTACTAATAAAAGCCCTCACTTCACTTAAACCCACAGACTAAAAATAAGCAGTTAACCAAATTATTATGCGCCTCTCGGATTTACCGTAGCAATCAGTGAAAATAACTGAAAACTCCTCAAAATTAATACATTTAAGATAATTTAGATTTTTCATGTCATCTACAGCTAGCTTGTGCTGTTGTTTTATGTGAATTAGGATTTGATTGAAGCAATATTTTTTCTGATGATGGTGTTCTGCGCATGGGTGTTATTCACTACTCTGTGTAAAGTTACCTGTTGGAGGGGTGAGGTTGGGGGCGGGGCCTCGCTTGCCTTGGCTTCATCGCTGCGCTGCGCTGCGTCGACGGCCCCATTGCCACTTGCCACTACTCAAGAGTACTCAGTGCAAGTTTGGCAGTAGAGGCGAAATTGGCTCTATTGCCAATCTAATGGAACATCGTTTTTTCGAGAAAGTTCCGTCAGCTATAGTGCTTAACAAACTAAACATTCACGAGAAACGCGACAATTGTCGGAAACAGCAAATCCTGCTTCTACTACTATGTTGTTTAAACGGATCATTGAAGGAAAGTCGGTGTTGAACGCCGAAACCAAGAAGTCTCCCGAGAAGTGCTCTAGAAGGCGATCTGAATGCGATGGCTGCGGGGAACACTCCACGTAAGTCTGAGCTAAATGCATCGATTGTTCTCGGCCTACGTTTACATTACTCCCCTATTGAGCTTTTGGTGAGCTAATTTTTTGCAGATGACATTGCAGCACGCAATGTACGTCAAAGGAAAGTTCGTGATAACGTAGCATCGCATCATAATATTATTGTTTACTTGCGATCCGTAATTGCATTAGAGATATAAATTTATATTTACAATTGTACCTATTATGAGATCATCTTTATTGATATAGTAAGTACCTAACCTTTTTATTAATATAACTGAGATGTTATGCAAGACCAATATACGAGTAGGTTACACTTACCTATCCGATATCTGTGCACATACAACACGGAATAAAAATATTAGAATAGAGAATTATGATTCTTAACCTAAAACCTTACCAGCTGTTTGTATCAACAGCCATTCATTCATTCAATAACATTATGTACAGTCTATCACAAAAGTACTTAAATCTGAATGAAAGAAAGAAGGCATACTGTTTCAAATCTAACCCCAATGTGGCGTTTTTCGGACAACTCTTATTGATGCTCTACTGATAAGGAACTTACCTCAGCACCGGTAAATAGAATTTGGATATGTTCATACCTACCTACACACCACAAAATAAATGAAATTTGACATAGCTACGTACCTATTAACACAACATGTTTAATATGCTGCCAGCATACCTATAATAGCATAATGGAACCGATTTATATAGATACTTATACCTACCACCACATTAGAAACAGTAGATACTAACCAAACAAACACTATCACTCAGTAAGTATAATAAAGTGTGAAACTTAGCTTACATACACTTTTAACGATTAGCATCAACCAAAAATGGTTATAAATAAAGAAATAACATAAATAAAAGAAAGTTCAATGGCCTGAATAATACAGGTTTTGTAAGATGGCAGCAACACTCTAATGTGATACTATCCTTAACTTATACCATGGTATAAAGAGATGCAAATACCTCATCGTGCTCAAATCAGTCCTGACCAGTTCTGTGGTAAGTTATAAACACAGCCATTTCCAAACATTAAGTGCTTATTTCACCTTAGGATTTCATTACACTATTAATTTTATTGTTTAGGAATCCTAATGTAATTGCAGCAACAATACAAATTTTGTTTGTGAGGTCGTGAAGATCCTTGGGGAAGGCCTATGTCCAGCAATGGACGTCTTTTGGCTGATATGATGATGATGAATTAAGGACGGCTAAGAAAACTTTTTTTTTTTACTTTGTGTAATGAAAATAAACCATATCAAATATGACTAATTTTCTAATTTAAGGATCTTCTAATTTTCCCTGGTGAATGTTTGTCTCCAAGTTGGTCCTGCAACCATTTTAATGTCATCCTCCCATCTGTGATAAGGTCTGCTGCTCTTCCTTTTGCCATCCCTGGGATACCAGGCTGTGGCTATTTTTGACAACTTTTCCTTTGTGCTTCTTAGCTTGTGGCCTGTCCATCTCCAAGTTTATTTATTGTAACAGAAACATCCATTACAACATCATTAGATTTGTCTTTTTCCTGATCATGCTTAATCTTACTTTAACTTTTCTGTTGACGATGAGTATATACCTACTTCTTTCTATGTTATGTTGGCATATTTCTATTTTTATTTGTCAGTACCCATGTTTGGCAATCATAGGTTAAGCTGGGGAGTACGCTGTTGAAAAGTCTGCTTTTGCTTTTTAGTGAGATTCAATATTTTTCTTAATTTATTTCCATTACCAGTATTTTCTCCATGCTATAGGTACGCACTGTTGTTTCCTTATCATTTAGATTTTCTGAAGAGATTATCTGTCCCAAATAGGATGTGTATGTTTTTTTTGTTGATTAATATTTGATAACATATTCAGATTGTGATGAATTGTTACAAGGTTTTATTAGTCTTATCTGTATATAAAATGTTTTATATGTGGTATACAATTAAACATTATCTGTAGACAATTTTCTAGGATACTTTAGACTTCTCAGAAAATATGTATAAGGTATCGGCACCAGAGTTGAGGTCGCGCCCACAACATCATGTCATGTATTGACAGCAGCATTTTGTCCACATTCACTCCTTCATTCATTCACACTACCTTTGTTGCATGTAGCTGTGTGTGTAATCATTCGACTCAACTTAGGTGCTGACTCCATGATTCTTGATTAGTCAGCATCATATCTATAGGCCAGATGTATTTTTTGTACTTCTTGCGTCAAATAACTATCTTTCATACTAGGTTTTGATCAGGGAATAGAGAATAAGGGGAACTGGCATGGTCGCCTATTACTTAGAGAACCAGTGTCGCCAAACTCACACAGCCATAGATAAATTGATACGCGGCACACTATTGCAAAACCCTTTTGATTGGTAAAAAGTTACAATACTCATACGGTGTTACCGAGTACCATTTACAGAAAGGATCTCTACTCTAACTTAAGCAGTTTACGGCCTAAAATAGAGTGTAACAGAAATGTGACATATGTCTTTTTAGTTGTTGACGCTTGATTTCCAGAAAAAGCATCGTAGTCCAGCTACTCGGCATTAGATGGCGCTATATTCAGTTCTGGTTGAATTGAAATGTTTCGATACGCCCGATAACGTCCGAAACTAAAAAGTCGTACGTGGCTTTGAATTTCGTATTACGACAAGACCTTTTGGCATAAAGAATAGGGATGCGGGTACAACATAGGTAATTGTCGATATTTTGTGATATTTATATTAATATTTGGTTTCTTTGTAATGTAGCGACAATGTAAACGGGTCATTCTATAATTGTTAAAAATATGAACAGTTAAAAAGTAGCAGGAGTCATGTATGCATACATATAATAAAATTATTGAGAAGGAGAAATCTGTACATTGCAGATATTTAAGAAAAAAAAGCCGTGGTAGCCTAATGATTTGACCTGCCGACTCTTAAGCAGAGGGTCGTGGGTTCGAACCCGGGCTCGCACCTCTAAGTTTTTCGGAATTTATGTGCGAAATATAATTTGTAAATTTTAAACATAAACTAAGCCACCACTGGATCTCCACTTTCATCTTTAGTGCAGAAAGGTTTTACAGGCTATGTAACCGTAAGTAGGTATTAATTACAATTCACTTGGTCGTAAATTGTAATTAACACTTAAATTACTGTATCTATTACATTCTTCCACATCGCGGTTAACATAATAATTGATTAAACTTTTATCGATATGAATGTCGATAAAACTTAGTACAGCACTCGAGTAGCGAGTATTGTTGACAGTTGGAGTAGCGGAGTAGGTAGCGAACAATCTAGATTGGTTGGCAGTTGGCATGATATATGATTATGAGCTGTAACTTCTAAGGCATAGAGTAGATTATTACTCAATATTGGACGCGAATTATATCAATGAAGATTAACATTTGTATTATTTCAATAAATTGTAAAATAATACTTGCTGATGATAAGAAATGCCCGCATTAGACATCGTTTTTGTTCTGCTTGCATTTTTGCAGCTTGAGATAGCACAACACGGCATTTTTACATTGATAATTATTTTTTCTCAATTACACAAACGTTATGTACACCGAGTCGGTTGACATAAGACTGATAATAGTCTGTGGGCGAAGTTTGTGCAACTGCACAAACACTCGGCGACACGGGAACGCCCACTTGCGTCCTCCATTAGTTTTCTTCTCCGTGGTTTTGATAATAAATATTACTAATATAATTTAAAACATTATTGCTTTTAAAATACGCTTAACATTCACGCTTCACAATATTTTATTAAGTTCGCACGGGTTAATGTTCATAAAATTATAGCCTATATAGTCCCTTTTTCTATTGGTGAAAACCGTATGAAAATCCGTACAGTACTTTCTGAGATAAACCCGGACAAACACTTGGGGGACTTTATAATATGTAGTGAAGCTTAAAATCATATCAAAAACAAGGACTGACAATAAAATTATTCAAAGCATTCAAGCAAGGCTGGAAATGCTGCACAAAATATCATTATTATAACTGGCAACTTTAAAGTATCGAAAACAAAGTCATTGTTGTATCAGATGACGTATTGTTTTATGATTCTCGGTACCTAGGTACCTACTGCGTAGGTAGTCCGAAATGAAAACATGGCGTGCAAGATATACATATATGTAGTTAGTAGTTACTCTAGTTCAAATTGGTCCTAATCTTTTGCAAAGGTCATATCACAAGACTGATCATCGTTTATGCTCTTAATTGATCGTCCAAACAAGTTAATTAACTATGATTAGATAGGAGTAAAGTCTGACATGCGTAGTAGAGGATCCGGGGGCTTGTCCCCCACATCATCAGGGGCTTGGCTTCTCGATAAGCAGAACAAAACGTAATAACAATATACATCTATACTCGTAAACCTATAACCAAACGGTTCAGGTCACACTGAACCAGTCAAAGGCCAACTGATACCCTCCGATATCGTAATATGGGTCTTCATATAAACTGTTTGTCCATTCGTTTTGTAGACCAGTCTTCCAACAAACTTGACAGATATCGTTAGAAGTTAATTCATGTTAGACGTAAAATTTGTTGGTCGGTTCGTACTTTGTCTTGCGTAATTAAATGAATTAGCATTAGAACTCGTTTTACGTTCCGTTTGATTCGTTAATACTGAGTTAATGAGATCTCTCCGCAATAGATCGTGCAAGCGCTTTATTAACTGGTGTTTCTGTATTGTTTCAGCATTCTGGAAGAAATGATCAAGGTGGTGATGCTGGGAGTGGTGCTGTGGGCAGGCGTGACGTTCGGCAGTCTCGTCGCCCCGTACCCGCTGAACTTAATAGTCAATGGTAAGCTGAAGATTACCAAATATTATGTATTAACTAGCATTATTTCGGGCAACAGTTACCACTTTACGAATTTTCAGATAACCTCCACCCGCCTCCAATGTACGATTTCCCATTTCCAAGCCAAGAGATGTTGAGGAGACTTCCCCACGTTACTGCAGCCCATACGAACAAGTCTATTACCATCAGCAAGCTGACTGTGTCTATGTTGGAGAGGCTTGAACAAAACCTGGAAGCCGCCGGCATAACTCCCAAGTCAGGATCGGCAGGAAAGGCCCTTGTGATCCATGGCCTTCCTTCAGACGACGCGATGCTTTATGAAAAGTCTTCCATGATAATAACGAAAGCGTCACAAAATCTGGTTGTAACCAGATGCGCAAGGTTAGTAAGTTAACTTAAGGTTTTTCCTTGTTTGTGATTGTGTTTTACACTTGGGTGTTATTTTCATTGTTTTAAATTTAAATATGATAAGCTTATCTTCATATATTTCCCTGAACTTATCTATGTGTAATAAACTAGATTTACTAACTAGGTTTACTAATATCAATTTAACGAGGCCTCATTAACATAATCCTAACCTATTAAGACCGGTAGCACATCTCCGCCGCGAAATCGATGCAGCGGAACCGCTGACGTTCCGCCACCATTTGTCCTTTGTATGACGGGCGAAACATTAGCGAAACTGCCTGTTCTATCGCGTTAAATTGCCCATGCTTCTATCTCTTTCTCGCGGAATATCGGCGAAACAGCTCACATCTCCGCCGCGAAACCGATGCAGCGAAACCGCTGACCGAATGTGAGCGGTTTCGCCGATATTCCGCGAGAAAGAGATAGAAGCATGGGCAATTTAACGCGATAGAACAGGCAGTTTCACTAATGTTTCGCCCGTCATACAAAGGACAAACGGTGGCGGAACGTCAGCGGTTCCGCTGCATCGATTTCGCGGCGGAGATGTGCTACCGGTCTAAGTGCCGGTGAAACGCCTAGGGTGGAAAATTACATACAACATCCAGTTACTGTCTGCGAATCGGATCAATAAGACATTATTAAAGCTTTGTATTGTTCATCAGGTACGGTTTAGCTAACGACGAGTGCGCGAGTTACGTGAGCACTTTAAACCTCCGCGAGAGCGAGTACGGGCCGGAGTGCGCAGCGCTGGAGAGACTGGCGTGTCGCTCCAACAAGTTGTCGTCTCGCTACCGCTCCTTCGACGGCTCCTGCAACAACCCTGTGCGGTCCTCGTGGGGACAAGCCCTCACGGGGTACAAGCGGCTTTTCCATCCGAAATATGCCGATGGCATTGAAGAGGTTTGTGGAATACTTAAAATCCTGTGGGCACAAGTCTACTTACCGTGCCGGGGTGTACCGTTTTATTAACCGTGTCTTTTCCTTACAGCCTCGTTTATCTCAAAACAACCGACCTTTGCCGTCCGCTCGCCTTGTCAGCACTAAACTTACCAACAACCTAGACAAGCCGGATAATAAAAAGACCATCGCCTTCCCTGTTTGGAGTCAGTTCATATATCATGACCTGGTGCACACTCCCGTAAGAAAGACAAGTAAGTAACTCGCATTCCAGTTTCCTGCGCAACATTTTTCTCAGGACTACGGTTTATATTTAGCGTCTGCCCACGCTAGGCAAAACCTGTTTAATAGAAATAGGGTGGACGGACTGCAATGACCTGACGTTGGAGGGACTATCTATTTATGGAATCATAGTTGTCCATTAATATTGTTGTCAAAATCATTAATAATAACAGAACTAGTAAAATTTTTTTTGTGGTTTAGATTAAAGTTGGTAATTGCTCTCTCTGCAGTCCACACGAACCAACCCATCCGCTGCTGTGACACCGACGGCTCCGCTCTGATGCCGCGTTACCTCCACCCGAGCTGCATGCCCATAGCTGTTCCCTTTGAGGATCCCTTCTACAAGAACAGATACCAGACGTGCATGGAGTACACTCGGTCCGTCACCACTTACCGAGGAGACTGCAGCTTTGGAGCTTCGGAACAGGTTCGTTTTTAGCTTCTTAGAGGCGGTTCTCAATTCGACTATGTTTTTTTTTGCGTGTTACGCAATGTCTTTGCTAGTTGTGGACAGATTTTTTTTATTGGATAGGTTAGCTATACCTCAAGGGTGGTCAGTGGTCCCATGAAATTTTGTCACGATCTGGTCATTCGATCCATGGAAAATCAACGGAACTCTTTAATAATTTGGAGTGGGCTTATTCTTTTTTAAAAGTTACATTATTTAATAATAAATTTACGCCTCCAAAGTAGAAAGTAGTCATGCAACAGAACACGTTTATTTTATTGGAAGTAGTCACTTAACGAAGTTATCTAAAGTTATGGAATGTTATTCCAAACTTGACATGAACGTAAACGTTTGCTGCTATCCGGCCAGTACACAGGTAGGTAACTTAATACCGTCATCAATCGAAGCGTTGAAGACATCCTTATTTATGTCTCAATATTGACTTGCGTCACTTTCTATTCTTCATAAGACCTTACTCGGAGTTATAGGTATTGAAATGGTTAGTGAGGTAGGTTTTCCCATTGTTACTTGTATGTTTATAAGCAGAATTAACCTCAATAAGTTTTAAATTAGATAGGTCTTTGAAGTTACACCCTCGCTAGGTCGTTTGATTGAAGTGGAATCAATTGACGGTCAGAAGTTTCCATGGCGATCTTTATCCCTGTTCAAGTTCCATAATAACTCTGTAAATTATTTTAAGCCTTTAAGCAACACATTGATCTAATGAACTGTGCAATGCAAATGCTTCTGTGGCTCCAGTGTAAAAGGGTTAAGTCAACTTAGCTCGTAATAATAAAGGATATAAATAATATACGAGTATACTTGACTATTGCCCTTTTTCTCTTGAACCTCAGGAGACTTATACCCTTTCCCACTGGAGCCACAATGGACGACAGTATAAAATTGAATACGTAAGAATATCATCAGTGATTCAATTCATGAATTTGTTATTGACATAAGACACGTTAACATGAGTAACTGTATTAGCTCAATTTAGCCCTTCTTGCTCGGACGTGTAAGATGTGACAGTGACAAATATTATCTGATGTGGACGATGTTATATCTTGTTCGTTTACATGCTGTTTATTTATGCTACAACAAACAAAGTGGTAAACCACAACTAGTTTACAGATTACAGCCTGTCTTCAGCACTATAAATAGAACACAGACCTAGCTCGTCAGCTTACCATTCAGTTGTATAATGCTAGAAGTGTATAGGCAGGTTACATGCATAACGGCTGCAATTCATGCAACTCGATCTCAAGGTTGAAATGCTCGTGTAAACAAGCAACAATACGTGGTAAACACTGAACACAAGTTGTATCCTTATTGATCTATGAAATTAACGTAGTTTGACTTGTGTCGTTGACTGTACCAACCTTGCTCTTACAAATAAACGTTCAATACTCTCGTTCAATAGTATACGATAATTTTAGTTCATCGACCTTGTTTTGCAACCTCGTCGGAAACAATATTGATTTAGGTAAAAACAACGCTGCTTTTTAACGCGTTTTAAACGATCTCGAATTGGAATTATTCTTTTCTTATACTGCGATATGAATATGATGGACATTGATGCTGCCAATACATATAGATAATTTATAGAAACTTTCTCAAACCTTTACACTATTAACGATAGTTGCCTTTACACTCCCGTGAGTTGAGTGTAAGGTTGCACATTGACATTAATTTCTTCTCAACACTTTGGAAGTTTTCCGTTCTTAATTATCTATATAGACTTCTTATTTGAATCCACGTTCTTCTTGTTCAATTATCTTGTCTGGCTTGTGGCTTATCATACTAGACCATATCGCGTAGATTCGATAACAATACCAAACTCTTGCACGAAAAAACAGTGGAAATTTCCATTGCAATATGCACTGGACATATGTTTTGACTTTTGACAATGACCTTGTTTTTGAAACCGCGCGCGGGCGCAGGAAAAATTATGATGTTTATTCATATACATACTCACGGGTAATTAAGTTATATTTTGACTCGTGTCCGCTTTTATAAAATGCTACTTTGATCGTTTTTAAACAACGACTGCCATTTGGTTCCATAAACAGAAAATGTTTTAAACATCAGCACTTTCTATTCTGCGCAAAAAAATAATTACGTAATGTGTCGATAACGTATAACTTCTATTTTAACACAACATAGATATATTTTTATATTACAACAACACACACAAAACACATTATAACACATTTTATTTTACTGACGTAGGTCACGTAGGGCGTAGGGTGATTAAGGCACATTAATATCCAAATCCAAATATACTATAAAGATAGTAGCTGAAGGAACTAGGTCAATATATCTACAGGGTGTCCCAAAAATGGTAAGTCACTTTGACCCCGGAGGTAGACCAGCCTAAGACGCACCGAACCTGCCTCACAACCTCAGTAAAGGTCCCATGGTTTTCAAGATTTGCCAGTTTAAAGTTTAAGATTTTTGCCAGAACTATAAACTCGACGACTTCGACGTAATAAAATTCATTGGACAATTTTTCTACTGAATATGTTTCATTCAAATGAATAGTCGTTGAAACCAAATTAATGGAAATAAGAATAAAACAACTAAATATTCTTTGAATTATTTTCTGTGAAACGAAATTCAGTGAAAATTCTGTCTGCAAAACAAGGGGACACCACTGGGAATATCTTGAAAACCATGCGACTTTTACTGAGATCATGTTAGGATGGTTCGGTGTATGGATGACGCTTGCATTTACACACGGTCAAAAAAAAAATAACAAAAATGGCTAGTTCGTTCCCTCTTAGGCTGGTCTATCTCCGGTGGACGTGACGTACCATTTTTGGGACATCCTGTATACTCGAGCTGTGAAGCTCTAGGAGGCCTTACTTTTTGGTGGGTTCTACGCGAGTACGAGTACCTACCTGCTAATTGAACTACTGACTTAGTTTGGGCTCATGTTAAACAATTTTTTGTAAGGGGGAGAAGTCATTCTCTCTCTCCTTCCTTCTGTTGGTGCTGTTATAACATAGAACTTTCTTTCAAGAGCGTACGACCGTGTGCGTTAGTGTGTAGAGTATTATAGTTGCCTTGTCCGCTTATCTAATGGGGATGTTGACAGTAGTATAGATTAACTATTTACACTGACCACGAAATATTATGAAAGCCTTTAAGTGCTTGATTTCTTTTTTCCTATCCTTATTCTGCTGCTGTCTATCTAATCAAGTGCATGTAAATATATAACCAAGACTAATTATATCCCTATTTCAGATGAACCAAGCCACTCACTTTCTGGACGGCTCTCAAATATACGGTACAAACGGCCGGGACGCGGCGGCGCTTCGTGAGAAGACCGGCGGTCTACTGAAGACCTCTGGCCCCGGAGCCGACGCCCTGCCTCTCGTTGCCGACCCCACTGCCAAGTGCCTGGTGGACAGCAGTGACGACACTTGCTTCTTAGCTGGTGAGTTGATGTGTGGCTATAGGGATTCTGGATGGATCGCAAGTCAACGTCGCGAACGAGGAAGAAGGTGGACTGCTGTTGCTCCTCGCAGCCTGCTGTTGCTACTACCAAGTTGACAGCAATGAAGACACTTGCTTCAAATCTGCTAAGCTAGAGAACCATGGACAATTTAGAGGCTATAACTTCATATGTATAGTTCAGTTTAAGAGCGTTTCTACGGTCACGACAGAATTCATATCACAGGGTTCAACATTGATTTGGCCAGGCTATAAGGTGAAGGTACCATCTTCACACCTTAAGTGACCTATGAGCCGTAACGGTCTTGACATAAGGCTAGATTTGACATTTATAATTTAAATACAGTCGGTATTGCTTTCAAGAAGCGGTAAGTTGTATTTGTAGCGGAACTAGGTTCACTTGTGTAAGATAGATTATCGTCCGCAGGCGACGTGCGCGTGAACATGCACCCGTGGCTGGGCAGCCTGCACGCGCTGTGGCTGCGCGAGCACAACCGCGTGGCGCGCGCGCTGGCGGCGCTCAACCCGGCCTGGGGCTCCGACAAGCTGTTCCACGAGGCGCGCAGGGTCGTCGTGGCCGAGATCCAGCACATCACCTACAAACACTGGCTGCCTGCTCTTACTGGTAACACATCAACAGCTTTTAGTCGCGAAACTTATACGTGAGCTTAGGATTTATTTATCTACTTTTGTCAGCAACCCCGTCCGCGTAGAAGTTAATTGAAATTGAAATAATTTATTTGTTAACAATTTACAATAAATATCTTACAAAAACAGTATACAAAAACTAATGGTACAAGTTTATCCGTACACTGTTGATTCGAAGCGCTTCTTAATCTTATTTACAAATAGCGAACAAGTGACATAATGAATCTAGATAAAATTACTATTAGTATTAGTGCATGCAAAGCGGCCGGGCCGCGCGCGACTGGCGGCCGCAGGCGCGTGCGCCGAGAAGTGGTCAGACAACTTAACTACAGGATGCGCTTTTTCAAAATATAGATAAATAATAAAAACTATAAATTATGTAGCTACATTATGTTTACCTTTAGTGAAGTTATCTTTACAATTAATGGGAATCCAGACTGGCCAAAAAGTACTGTTTTAATTTTCGTTTTATATTTTTTTCATTTAAACTCACCCGCATATCTCTCGGCAACTCATTGATTAGAATAGGAACCTTATAATCCAAACGCATAGACCCATACATATTATTGTACCGCGGAACGCAGAGCTCCTCCCTTTGCGCACGACGCGTATTGCTGTCATTTGTATAAACTTTTTTAACTACATTGTCATTATAATAATTCTCAATCAATATTAAATATTTAACTTTTTCGTGTATTGGTAGGACCTTACAATATTTGAATAGGTCTCTATAATTATTTTTGTATTTTTCCCGAATTTTTATGGGGACAATATTTTTAAGCACCCTCAATTGTAACTCGTATATCCTATTCAGGTGAGTCTTACACGTAAGTCCGTAACTACTCAATCCGTATGATACTATTGAGTCACCGAGACATCTATACAATGACAACAATATTTTGTATGGTACCTTACTCCTAATTATACAAAACTTTGACAATATTGCCCTAAGCTTGTTACAAACGACTTCTATATGCTCCGTCCATTTCATGCGATCATCTATTACCAAACCTAGATATTTGTGCTTGTCAACAATTTGTATAGAAGGCCATGCGCACGTCAATGAACTGCTTCTGTCTACGGTATGTAGACAGGCGTGTGCATGCCCGATCAGCTTAAGTTCTTTTGAGCTTCTGTTATGGCTGGAACTCACATACAAGAGCTTGGTTTTAGAAGTGTTGAAAACCAAACCGGCGTCATGAGACCACTTCATTAGATTGGTGAAATCGTGTTGCAGGTGCTGCATGGCAATGTCGATATCCCTATGTGCAGATACCAGGCATGTGTCGTCAGCATATTGGAAAATAATACTCGCTATTATCTAGGAAACTCTGATTTTCTGGGATAAAAAGTTTGTTTCCGGGCTATAAACTCTCTGTACCAAGTTTCACATCGATCGGTTGAGGCGTTGAACCGCGAAGGCAGAACTAACAAACGCACTTTCATGTTTATAGTATTTAGTACACGATTCGAAGGCTGTTTTTATTTCATGTCGCTCTTCAGATATCTTATAACTATTAGGAATTGCGAAAAGCCCCGACATTTCGACGCTCGAGTGAAAAACAAACTGGTCCAAAATACTTTACCAATTCATTGACTAACAATTCGAATGGCCATACAAAATCCAAATATTTTTGTTTATACCTCATAACGACACCGCTCACGTCGCCACGTGACACATTCGGTGCTATAAATGCCAATTTACGGAAATTCCTTGCACCAACCATGAATCACAGTAGGTACCTTTTCCCTTTCAGGAAAGGAATTCGACGAGCTTTACGATGGTTACGAAACCGGCTACAACTCCGAAGTCGACCCTACCATCACTAATTCCTTCGCCACGGCTGCCTTCCACTTCGTCAACAGTCTGCTAGACCAGGACATTGAGTTGAGGGATGCCAGCGATGCTGTGACGTCACACCGCCTTGGGGAGACTTACTTCAAGCCGGAACTGGTGGCTGGTAGTTTGGAGAAGATACTGAGAGGCATGGTGGCGCAGAAGAGTCAGGGGATGGACTTGAACTACGATGATGATGTAAGTTTTTAAATTTACCTTACCTAAATAAGAATAACCGGTCAAGTGCGAGTCGGACTCGCGCATTGAGGGTTCCGTACACATTTGGCCGGTTTTCAGTATTTGTTGTTTTTCTATACTGTTTGCTCTATAATGTATTACCGTTTTTACGATAGAACAAATACAAAAAAAATAATTTAAAACATTTTTTTTTGTTTGGGGACTTTATTATTTAACTTTTTGACTTTTTATTAGGCATTTATTTGAAAATGTATGGTTCTCTCTTATTGATCGCATGTTGAGTTCTTTTTCTTCTACTTTTAACCAAAGGAAAACGCATGCAAAAGTTAATTTACTTACTTCATCATTTCCGTCACATGTAAGTATGTGACGGAAATGATGAAGTACTTAAATTTGAAAACTCTTACATTAGAGGATGCTGCGTTGTCAACTTTTGTAACTCATTACTCAATCAAAGTTAAAAAAAGCAATTATTGGAAGTGACGCCTGTTCTAGTTATATTATAATAATGCAGCAAAAATAATATTTTATTTCATGCCTTGGAAACTATATTTGTTTACCTACTCTTTAAACAGTCTTAATTATGTACATAAAATATCCTTTTGTTCCGTGTCGCGACCTTCACCGCCACGCTGTTTACTCATGAAGTCATGCCAGATACCTAGACACAATATTTACACTTGGCCCTGCTAAAAGTATAAACTTTGAACAGAGTATGCATTTACACTTCAATGAAACCGGGGCGTTATTATTTGGTCTACAACTTTATTTAACAGCCAAAAAATTACCATAATTAAAATAACAAATTAAAACTAACAGACATACTTAACTAAATTAGTTAGAAACTGAAGTAAAATAAAAAGAAAACGACGCTACTTAAATAATACTTGTAAAAGATAGAAATAGTAAAAATACCAATTAAAAAAAAAAAAAAAAAAAAAGGAAATCGCGAACATAGCTAGTAATTTGTAACACAACCAGTTTACTTATAAAATAATGCCGAGATCTATTGATTGATTTGACTCTTTCGATTCATATTAATTAATTCGTATCAATACAGTTTCTTATTTAATTATGGCTATTATATTTTGCCCTTTGTAATGATAACATATAGATTACAATTGTTTTTCCATGTAAATGATTACTCGGTGAAAGTTTGTTACCAATACATTGCAGTGCGAGTACAATAATTATTTAAATAAATAATTAATTATTGTTTGAATGACATTGTAATAAAAAAGAACAATAAAAATAATAAAAATGATATAAATAATAATTATAACAAATAATAATCATAATAATTTGACATGTAATATTTTGATATTATAAATAAATGAGTATGAGTATGAATGGCGTATATAGTGGTATACCGTTGGCATAAATACCAAAATAAGCACTGACATTGATTGTTGTTTGCCCTATAACTTTTTTTTATTACTTCTTCAAAACATTCACGCCCTTCTCCGTTCGTTTTAAATGTTATCCGTGGTTAATCCTACGAGGGATGTTCAATAAGTATTGATAATCGGTATTAAATATGGGATATATGTAAATCGTTATATATTTTAATTGGAATATGCACACATTCTATATTTGAAAACTTTTATCAACGTCATTCAATTGTTTTATTTTACCCATTTTAACATGATGATGAGTTTGAAAACGAAATTAACGATTTTTTTTGTTGGGCAGCTCCGAACAGGCTGGCTGGGTGGCTTGGACGCGCTGGCAGTGGACATCCAGCGCGGACGCGACCACGGCCTGCCTGGCTACGCGCACTACCGCTCCCTGTGCGGGATGCCGGTCGCTGGCTTCCAACAGTTTGCCGATGCCATGCCGCAGGAGGTAAGTTTTTAAGTTTTTATCCCCAACTATTTGGTCAAGGTGATCTCGCTCGGAGCAGACCCATTGCGAGGTCTCAACTGGAGACCCTTTTCAGGGTCTCGTCTCTATAAGGTGACTGGCCGAATTAGTGAATGCCTAATAAAGTTTGACTATTGGAGTTCTTCAAGGTAGCTTAACAGTTCATATTGCACACGGATAAAAAAATCTAGTTTCCTTTAACAGAATATTGTAAATTCTACTTGATTTTATTGTATTATATGTGACAACTATACGTTTTTTACACATTAATAGAAAATTCTACTTCTGTACAACATAATTTCTGGTACCTATTACTATTTACCTAGTATCATAGGAAACAAATGTTGTGTAGTATACAAAACCTGTTGTATGCTAAATGCATATTTTACTCTGTAACTATTAGATGGTAACCACAACGATATCAACGTTTTCGTGTACTAGAATATTTTAACTAGAATATTCAAGTAGGTATTAACAAAAATATGACTTGTTATCATAAAAAAAAAGTCTGTTAACCATAGCTGAAATCTGTTTTCCTTCACCAGAATCATAACTACTATACAATCTGGTAATATTGTAAAATATTTTTTCTCCGTGAAAGGAGTGCAGGAGGTTAATTAGTTTTATTTATTAACATTAATGATACTGTCAATAAAACACTTGTATTACCAAACGCTCCACTCAACAAATACTAAACCTAGGCTGGGCTTGAGCCCAGAAACGATCGCACAACAGCTGTGGAATCGTTTGGAACCTTTAATTTAAAATTTGCTCTTGTTTGCAGATGGTCGATAAGCTGATGCAGACGTACGAGGACCCTAACGACGTTGACCTGGTGGTCGGAGCGATGGCTGAGACCCCGCTGCCCGGCTCCTCGCTCGGCCCCACCTTCACTTGCCTCATAAGTAAGTGGCCATTTCAACCATTACCACTATTTACTGAGTGAAATAGTAACGCGCTACAATTTCAAGAGACGTTATTGTAATTCAAATCATAGTGACGTCTTTACTTTCTTAAATAGCCTTTACAAGGTAAATTAATGAATACGGGAATCCTCCGGGTTTAGATTCTGATTCTGGTGGTCTTTAGAGGAGGGCTATGTCCTATAGTGAATGTGTTTGGGCTGATATTATGACAATCAAGTCTTAAGGTAGTTTGAAATCAGCAATACCTATTCGACCGGACGTATACTGCGAAATCAACCTTCTAGCATTCATATACTTCAGTGACATTATTATTTTATTTTTACCACGATTTTATTAACTCCTTTCTTGTCTGTCTGATCGGTACCTAAATTTTGCCATTGATTTAAAAAACGTTCATTGAAGGTACGTGGTGTATATAAAAAAAAGGATAATGATTAATGTTTGAAACGTTTTTATTGGTACAGAGGAGCAGCTGTGGCGCACGCGCGCGGGCGACCGCTACTTCTACTCGCACGGCGGCGAGGCGGGCGCCTTCAGCAAGCGGCAGCTGGCCGAGCTGCGCCGCGCCTCGCTCGCGCGCCTGCTGTGCGACCACGCCGCCGCCGCCGCGCCGCGCGACGCCTTCCGCCCCGCCTCGCCCAGGTGACGCCACACCCGAGAGTTGGCTGATGTGCCGTGTCGTGATGCTCCCCGACGTGATGGCGAGCGTGCACAATGTGCATGTCGCTTTAATGCTAAACAGCCGCATCACAAAAATATCAAAAACGAGGAGTCGTAATAAATAAAAATATTGTTTTTTTTTTGTGATGCAACGATATTTGTGTCGTGTTGTGATGTCTTCTATCGATATTTTGAACCAAGATCGTCAGAATGCCCGTGCACGCTTGTCTGATCCATTGTGACGTGGCCGCTCCGCCACCCCCACCACCACCCATCCTGACGCAGACCGGAATCGCTTGTAGTGCGACACAACACGAGCCATCACAACACACTGCGACAGACAAAAATGTGAACGTACATAATAAATGTATGAAACCGATACTGTTCTGACGCGTCACGACACAACAAATCAGATACATGAATGCGGCTTTAGATTCCAGGTTGTATAGGTTAGCAAGAGTGAAACAAAATACGACACTTTGCAATTAAAATTATTACATTTTAAATAACATGAGGTCTGATGTTACTTGTTTGTAATTAATTATGTAATACATACTCGTAGTGGCTGAATATTCTGAATATAATTGGCTATTTGACTGACGGGTCAAAGCAGCAACTGTTATTGAAACGTCAAAACGATCCGGTAGTATAAAGTTAGTATGAAAATAGTATATTGTGACGAATTTTCAGTGTTCCTTTATAAAGTTTTTGTTGAATTAAAAATCGTTTAAATTACAAAAGTAAACGATACCTACGTTTTTCCGTGTTATTTTTGAAAGCTTGATCTAATGGTAGTGTAAAAATATTTTGACATTAGTCAAATAGCCAATTGAGTAGAAAATTGAAACATGATCTTCATAGACTAATATTACGATCACAAGCAGTCGCAAAGTTGTAGCTAGTTACATATCTCTGTCCCATTCACTGCGTGGAACGTGACAGGTTTTAACAGCAGTAAAAATAAAAAATCCAAAAAAAAAACGTGATCCTTTGCTAACCTGAAATCGTTTGTTACAGCAACCCGATCGTGCCTTGCGACGAGATAAAGAAGGTGAACCTGGAAGCCTGGCAGGACCCCGCGCAGCAGCCCGACATACTCACGCGCACCAACAACTGGATCAAGACCAAGGTCGCCGCCGGCAACGGCACCAAGTAGACCGCACCCTACAGGCGTGACGTGGATAGGGCTATATAGTTCCTAATTATTTATGAAAGCTAAGAAGTTGTGCTCTTATGTTTACCTTTTGACTGCTACCTTAGATCGGGCGTCATGTGCCGACGCGAAATTTAAGAAGCGGACAATTTAGCTTACCGTCTGTTTAGCGTCCGGGACACAAAAATCTGATAATGGGAATAGGCCTGTGCCGTTCAAAAGGTTACGTGAGGGCTCATGTAGGAAAATATCGGTTCTGATATTTGGCCCAGTGTAGTGTTACCGACAAATATTCACGTGTTTAGCTCTCCGACTTAGTTCACGTCACGCCTAAGAAAACGCAATATTTAAGTATTTATTGTGTCTGCCTCATTATGAATCTTCTTTCGTACTTATGAATTGGATACTATGAAATTATATGTAAATTGTGGAGATTTTTTTTTGTCTTTCGGGGGGTTCAAAGGTGAATTTGTACTTACGGACGTGCTTCATCTTAAGTGCAATAAATTTAAATTTTTACAGGGCGAAAAAATACGTCATTAAACATAGAAATTTCAAAAGAGTTTCAGTATTCTGCATTTTTGTTTATAAATGTCTAGAAGTAAGGTCATGCCACGTTCCTTTGTACGACTCTGTCGTAGGACGCACTAGTTAAGTGGCTGTGATATATTTCAGGAGAGACCCAGTCTCATGGCTCCCTAGATCCATATGTTAAAAGATCTAGGCAGCTGTCTAAATTCCTAACACGTTCACTGCTATCGTCAAATCTTGATACTGGTTTGTAATCGACGGGACAGCGGTGAATGTCACAAAAACTAGTTAAACAAATTTTAAGGGAATGTATTATTGTTTACAAAAACTTGTTTCTATCGATCATATTACACTAGCATTCCTGCTCACTTTATATTATATTCTTGTATTTTTATTTTTCGAGTTAGTTGTATCTCCTATCGTTTTGTCCTCGCGTGTAAGCATACAGTTCTGACTTGAGGTTAATCTTGTTTTATACTGATTCATCGTCGTACACGTGACAACGTCTTGCAAGTCTGTCAATGGCCAGAAAGTTAGTTCTATCGCAAGAAACAAATGTCTAACGTTAACGGTGTGTAATTTCTGCAGCATTTTCACCTTTTGTATAAGTGGTTTCACAATAAACACACTCATGTTTCTGATATCATCAGGCTATGACACCTGACAGTTTTCTGACGTCAGTAAGTGTATAACTGCCGCACTCAGAGACGTCATTTAAGTTTTAAGAACCATTAAAGTAGCTGCTGTCACTTTCTTTGCTATAGCAATAGAATAAGACGCAGCAAAATTAATGAAACTTAAAACTTAATTGACGTCTCTGAGTGCGGCAGTAAAAGACGTTGACACAGACATCGTACTTTCATTAATTTGTAAATCATCCCATCACTTTCATATTATTATAGATAATCCTGTTCCAGTTTCCGCTGACAGCGAATATTTCCATATAGTTGTATTGTACTGACGGCGTCCCGGCGCCCTCAATGCCAAAGACTGGAATGCAATTATTGCGTTTATCGAATTTCAATTTAGGATATATTACAAAGACGCCTGAATCTTAGCTTGCAATCCAAGTCTTTAGGTTCGTCATCTTGTCATCTAAAACATTTAAGGCAAATGGCATTTGAAATTTCATCGGAGAGGCAACCGGATCTTTTTACAACATATGGTGGTACCAATAAATAAGCTCGCCGATTGCCATCCGATCCTGCTAAGCAGTTTCTGAGAAAGTACCCTTCAAAAATAAGGGTTTTTTGGCGACTTGTAATGGTTGTTTCTCAGAATCCGCTTAGCAAGATCGGATGCCGTTTTTTTACAACATAATATGTTATGTTGTACCAATAAATAAGCTTCCCAATTTTAGAGCGGTTGCCTTTTACTTATTGTGATTTTTTTTTTAATTCGCTAGTGCGATAACCCCCGCGTGTTTCGGATGGGGAAAAAAAGGGTATAAACTTCAAAGCAATCGTGGGGGGAATTCGGTATCACTTCAAGACACGGATTACCACTCTCCATCCTTTCCGGTGAAATTTCAATTGCCATTGCCTTGAATAAAAGTGCGCTTACACAGGCAACAATTTCACTGCAATTACGATGTCCTGCTTACTAAATCAGAAAGGTTGTTGCTAGATAATGCCCTGAAACGTTGCTTGTGTTGCTGCATTGGTCTAAGATTTAGGGTGTGTCTGAACAGAAGACTTGACGTAGTTTTAGGTGTTAATTTATGGGGGAGTTGAGATAGAATCAGAAAAATATGGCCAGGTTAACGTTGCATTCAATTAAGGAAAACATGAAGTCGCTAGTTTATTTGTGGATAATGCACTCATTCACATAATTTGGTGACTAAAAAGTAACTTATGTCTTTTTTGTTTTTACTGCATACATGAGCAGCACAGCATTTATTAAACCTAAATAATTAAATTGTAAATTTAAAGATGCATTGCCGTCTCATGGGTTAGCTTCATATATAAGTAGCTAAATTACGTCGTTATGTCT
The DNA here is from genome assembly GCA_963241965.1 of Tortrix viridana. Taxonomy (NCBI): domain Eukaryota; kingdom Metazoa; phylum Arthropoda; class Insecta; order Lepidoptera; family Tortricidae; genus Tortrix; species Tortrix viridana. The sequence continues at coordinate 5,738,099 of OY725181.1, forward strand.
ATAAACGGATTTTTAAACTTAATGTTGTGTTGCAAGTATGCAGTCTGTTATTTCATTGTTTTTAGTAGATTTTTTGCTTATTTTCTGTACTCTTCGCAATTTACTCGATATGTAATCAATCAATGTTATTTTGAAATTGACTTTGTAACCAAGGTTGCTATTCTATGATTTTATCTTATAGTTTCTTTTATACTCTGAATAAATAATGTTTACTGTGATCTTGCCTGTTATTTTGTCCTTATATTGTGATTAGGAGCCACATAAAAACCTGAGAGAAACATCAGCAGGAAATAATATATCATATATGTTATTGAAAAATAATAATTTTTTTGGAAACTTATCTAATCTATTTTGCAGGGCTCGGAAACGTTATTTGAAATAACGTTTTTAAAACGTTTCAAACGGTTCTTTATACAACATTTTGTTCAGAACGAAAACGAAACGAGAACGTTTTCTAAAACCGGTTTAATCCACAGGACACGGCGGCGCCTCGCGCAGCCTTTTTTTCCATCCGAAACACGCGGGACGTTTTTTGACTAGTGAATTGAAAAAATAATAGTTATTTATGCAACTGGCACATAATGAAGTCTCTAAAGATACCGAGTGCCATGATCATGGTAATGTCAGGCACGAGTATATTTAGAGCTTATTATGTACCGTTGCATACATAAGATTTTCTACAAGCTTAAAATAATGGCTAACTTTTTTTTGTATGGGTCAATTTCAACAGTGCACGATTTTATGCCAATTTCGGTGGCGAAATGAAAAGTTTTTTTTTAGGAAAAATTTTTTGGTGATAATTTGTTAAAAATATTTGAAATTTGGAATTTATAATGCGATGTTATTTATTCGTAAATCTTTAGAAGATATTGAGAATAATAATTTGAGCTGACCACCTGAATTTAATTGATGTGCCACCTCAATTTAAACGCCACCTAAATTAATTTTTATAACATAATCTAATTTTGGATATTATTAACTACTAATCAATTTATTAATAAAATAATTCTCGTAAATCGAAAAATAAATCAGTAGTTAGCTTTTGTTGGCAACCTCTCCAAAATTTCCGAAATTATTTATTGGTACCACCATAATGTTGTAAAAAAATGCTAACTGATCTTGCTGGGCAGTTTCTGAAACAAGTAAAGAAAGCCGCGCGGCGTGGCCGAGAAATACTAAATAAATAACTGACTGAATTAAATTCTTAATATTCGTAGTTTTGCACCGAACAACCCAGTAAATGGAAAAAAAACGGTTAAAAACGTTTTATTGAACAAAAACGATAAAAAAGCTGATCCTGTTCAAAAACGTTTTCCATAACGTTCCGTTCGAACGAAAACGAAACGAATCGTTTCTTAGGTATTTAAGACGAAACCGTTTCGACAAATATACCGTTATCCGAGCCCTGCTATTTTGTATTGCAATACATTTATTTTTATTCTTTCATAAAATTATTTTGGAACGTTGAGCTAGTTGATGTATTTTGGTTCAGAAACAACAAAGGTCAGCAGAAAAATATGTTCCGAAAACATCACACTTCTAATATCTGACCCTTGAATGTGGGAATATTCCTCGAAATGTTTTTAAATGACCGCATTTTGTATAATATGGTTCATCCCAATTCAGGCATAAGGTTTAATACGACAAGGTGGTACGATGAATGCGGCGCGATCTAGTGGCAGCATTTGTCCCTACTGGATTGGGGACAACAGAACTCTGAGATATGCCACATTAGTACAAGACTGTAACACACAGGTGGCGCTGGCTGTCGCTTTTGGCGTGTTTAACACTGCACCAAGGGCAACCAAGGGTGTTCCCTATCTGAAAAGGACAATTTCATTTCAATTAGTACAGTCGAACTCATAAGAAGTAGCTTTACATTTTAGTACCATATCGCAGTTAAGTGTCAGTAGTTTGAATTTAGTATGTCAATACTGCGAGAAGGTACTAAAATGTACAGCTACTTATGAGTTCGACTGTACATGTGATTTTCTCATATTTTTAATTTCATTTAAACTTGATTATTATTTGTCTTCGACACATTGAGCGGCTCAAACTGACATAACATGTATCTTGTCCGTTAACACAAATAAAGGAAGAAATTTATGATGTAGGCTAGTGTCCTGAAAAATGCTATTTAGTCCGTCATTTACATTATCAAAAAATATTGAACACGTATTTTTTCTATTGACGAAGAAATAGTGCGTTGAAGTTCCGCGTGACGTCACGTCGTGTCGTGCGTGGCACACTACCACGTTGTGACGTCACGAGCCCCCACTCCCGAACTTTAATGCGATGCGCGTTATCTTTGTCAATTTTGATTGATTTGATAAAGCAAAAAATACGTGTTCAATATTGTTTGATAATCTAACTGACGGACTAAATAGTTTTTTTTTACCCAGGACGCATCCCTATTGATGGTACAACCACCTGCCTATGGTGGGAATGAAACTCATAAGTAGTTTTTTATTCAAATAGTGTTTCCACAAGGGAAACCATCCAGCATCCAGTCGAACTCTGACTGGGTTCCATCTTATTTTCGACATCGGAGCTAACTTTTTTTATCTTTATTGGGATAGGCAGAAGCGCGCTCTATACCTAAATTTTTATTCCCACGGAAAAAATTTACTTATACAAAGGTGTTACCGTTAACGAAAAACATTTGAAGCATTCAAGATATTTGTACTTTACACATTTATAATAAATCCACTTTCTATAAATAAACTGCATATTATAATCAAGATAAAATAATTTAATTTGTTGATGGCAATTTTGAGTTTGACAACAATTCTTTGTTATATTAATTTAAACAGAAAATACTGTTTTCGTACCTATGCATAATTTATTCATTGCACTGGTAGCACTGTCTCGTTACACCCGGGTCATTAAATTCCGGGCCGCTTTTAACGTGTGACGTCACTCGCTTCACTAGTTAGTGATAATCATATCGTAAACATTATTATTATTTTTAAAACAATACATAATGCTGTTTCATTTCATAGATTTGTGATATTTTGATTTTAACTATTTCTCAAATTTATTTTGAATATCACGGTTCGAGCGAAATTATAACTTTATATTTTCTTGCTGGCCCATAATACTTTGAGATCCCTTGAAATGTCACCTTGACAGGGACGTAACTTTGTTTACCTTTTTTCCGTGGTAATAAAAATTCTGGTATATACCGGGACGAGTGGATCTCCGCTCCAGTTTCTGTCAAAAATTTAATTTTTGTGACAAGCTTTTCTTGCCGACTGTACTTTTTTTGCACACTCATCATCTGCTTATCAAGTCGAAAACATTTTTGTTTGCATCTAAACGTAAACAAGCGCTACGGTTTATTTAGTTAAAAACGACGAAATTTATTTGTCTGCTTCAAGTCTAGCCGCGAGAATAGCAGCAAATCTTCCGCTTTATGTGAGGTGCAGGTAGAATGGCGGCATAGGTAATATTACCGCGTCCATAGATACGCCGTTTTTGCCCGTTCGTGTTATCACTGATTTCAGTAAACAATGAAGCGTTAATATTATAACTTGAGCTGAATCGTGATTATTACGTATCGATACAACCAAATTACGAAAAATCCGGCTTATGTAGCAGTGTTTATAAGTAGTTACGCGACGTTTACGACGTGTAGCTGTGTGCCGCGGAGGTCTAACTATAACAGACGACGATCTCGCTTCAAGGGCGACGTAGACTAGCAGTCCACCGGCCGATCTCGGGCTGTCAGTTCATCGTATTAGGGCCTGCGCAAACCGGCGGAGCGCAGCGCAGATCACTTTAAATTTATCAATGTAGATTCTTTTCTATTTTAATTACAATAAGGTATAAATTTAATGCTCTGAGACCGACCTCGGAGCATCACGGGGGATTTCTCCTCTGCGGCATCGAGGAGCATGTTAGAGGATACCGCGGCGGTAGGCGGCGGCATGCCGCGGCATCCCCCGCGATGCGCCGAGGCCTCCCGAGTGCGCCGGGGGAGCGGGGCTGCGGGAGGGGAAGGCTTGGCGCAACTCGGAGGACGACGGAGGAGAAAACGAATTTTGATACCGCAAGCACCTCCGCGATGCCGCGGCATCCCGCGGCATGCCATGATCGGTGATTATACATTCCGTTCCACTAGCGACCAACAGTCGAAAACTTGTTTTTGTGCGAGTCGTTCGTGTCGAAGGTTTCGTGATGGCGGACTGGGATTTAGTGTTAATATCAATTTTAGCTGAAGAAGAAGAACAGACACCCTTCACCCCGCACCTTCCCTTCGTAGGCCCGGCGCACTTCGTAGCGCAGCGCCGGCGGCCGGCACATACCGGGGGATGCCGCGGCATGCCGCCGCAGTATCGTTGGCGCCCTTCAACGCCGCGGGGAGAGGATACCGCCACGGCAGGCGGCGGCATGCCGCGGCATCCCGCGGCATCCCCCGGCATGCGCCGGCCGCCGGCGCTGCGCTGGCGGGCGCTCGCGGTATCGCGGGGCATTTTCCCTAGTCGGTGTGCGCTGCGCGGAGTAAATCCTCCTAGGTGATCTGCGCTCCGCTCCGCCGGTTTGCGCAGGCCCTTAGACCGTAGTTCGATTTCATACATATTATTTATAGATTTTGGCTGCCGGAGAGACTTGGGACTTGGGAGAGCGGTTTCGCACTAAGTTCGATCCGAATCCGATTCGAACCCGTGAAATACGGCCCGGAGTAGTTGTAGAACTATTTCTATGGTAGTTTACGCGCCTAAAAACCCTCTGAGCAATGACGTCGTCTTCATTGGCTATTAAGATTTACGCTATATTGGAATTCATAGTACCATTCTATCAAATAGACTGCTTACGCGTTTTATTACAAAAAGTAACTATATTTTATGTACTTTAACTGTAAATATGCAATCAGATTCATTTTGATTTGCCTAAATCTTAATAAGTAGTACAGATCATTAAAGTTTTATATGTCAATTTCTCGAAAACTAAACTTTGAACACTTCGTGTTATCTTCCCCGTAAAACATAAGTGATTATCTATAAATTAGGAATTTTTCAGATTTTTCGGTTCATAACCTTCCGAGATAAAGGGGGGAACGGTCATTTTTTGAACATTATTGGTTATAAATCAAAAAGTACGTTACGGAAAATTATAAAAACAATAGTTTTGAAATGTGCAGATTGAACCCTTTCATATGACATCCCACTTGTTGTAATAAAATAACTTTAATTTTTCAACCCCCGACTCCATACCCTTTTTTAATTCTTTATAAAATTAATTTAATTTCATTGTTTAGTAAAAACAGATGCGGGCAAGCAAGTTATACAACTAGTTATGCCAAATTTCATGTTGATACAACTACACATAGCACTACACATAGTTGCTGAGAAAAACTGCTGTGACATACAGACAGACAGACAACGAAGTCTCACCATAGGGTTCCTTTTTTACCTTTTTGGTACGGAACACTACAAACGCTGCCTAACACTAATTAAAGTTGTTGACCATGCGTACGTATAATCGTAAATTCGACGCATTTGACTCCTAGACTATAATGGAACTATGTCAATGTGTCATATTATCTCAAATCGTAATAAACTTCTCACGGTTTCATCTATTACGTCGTCACTAACATACGAGTAGTTCTATGGTGGTAGTTTTAGGAATTAAATTTGTCGACAGCACGTATCCGTTATTAAAAATAATGTATGTGCATATAAAAATATTAGGTAGGTACCTATATGAGAAGATGTAATAATAAACTTCTTAGGGCCGATTTTTCACTCCACATAACACTAACCGTCAGATAAATTTTAGCTCTGTCCTTTCCTATCATATGAGAAAGAATAGGAAAGTTATAATTTCCCCCATTTCAGTCAATTAGGGATAGTTTATCCAAAATCGCAGAAAGTAGTTTTAGGGTTCCGTAACCGAAGGGCGCCCAACGGGACCTATTAATATGCCTACGCTGTCCGTCCGTCCGTCCGTCCGTCCGTCTGTCTGTCTGTCTGTCTGTCTGTCTGTCTGTCTATCTGTCTGTCTGTCTGTCCTAACTATAAAGAGCTGTATCTTATGAACCGTAATAGGTAGCGGCTTCATTTTTTTTTTTCAGAATACATAATGTGTTACTACGGCGGATTTACTAACAAATAAAAATAATAAAATAAAGTGAAATAATAAAGGGGTCCCCATAAAAGAAACGTTTTTTTTTTCAACGTATTTTTATTTTTGTTGGTACGATTATAGAAACAAACCCTATATAGAATGACAACAAATACTAAAAACCAGCCAAATGTGTACGGAAGCGAGTCCGACTCGCACTTGACCGGTTTTTGTATCTTTGGGTGAGATTAAAAAAAATGCTGAAACAGGTATTTCTTTATTTTTATTAAATTCTGAGTTTCATGATCCTAGAACAATTTAATTTTTTTTCCATACAAACTTTAACCCCTTCTAAAATTTTCCAAAATTTCTATAGCCTAGATGTTATTCTGATTTTATTTAAATAGATTTGTGAAAATTCCATCAATATTCATTCAGTAGTTTTTACGTGATGTGCGGTCAAATAAACAAACAAAAACTTTTAAAATGGTTTTAATATGTTCAGTTACTTATTATACTTAAGTCGCTCATCGTATTTTTTTAATATTCAATGTACAGACTTTTTGGTCATAACGAGTTTATTTAATATAAACATAGGTGAGTTCTATTGCTAACCTTATCTGAAATGCAAAACAGTAAGTAGTTTACCCAGTCTTGGAAATACACCTCAAATTAGCTGTGTTTCCTCCAACACGATTACGTGGTATCACCATAGAATTACCAGTTTAACCGGCGATATGGTTACTTTACGATGATGTTATTTCCAGTGTTTGCACCAGTAAGACCGTTCTAGATAAAACTAGGGTAATTAGAAATAGTCTTTGCAATTAGGTTTTTGCAATTATTATATACTCTAGATTTTAAAACTATTTTTCGTTTTTGAGTAGGCACTTATTTATTGGATCAAATGTCTCCTCTGTCTATTCAAATTTAAAAAGCCGGCGTTATAAACAGACCTACAGACAAACTTTCGCATTCATAGTATTAGTAGGGAAGTAACTGAATCATTTTTTATAGAATTAAATCTGCAAAGGCAGCTACGACATTTATTGAAAAAACCTAACCTAAAAATTTCATTTTTAGGGCAAGCTTTTGTTGCTGTACTTTTTTTGCACAGCCAGCTCAATGACCCCATAATATTGCATTGTCATCGAACTTACATACGTATTCCAAATTTAACCCATTTAAAATTGACTTGCAAGATTTGACCTAGATAAACACACACACACACACACACACACACACACATACATACAAAACAAGTTAAATAAAATCTTGTAAAAAGAAATCAAGATAGGCTTCTCCATAGGCAAATGACTTTTGGTCAAACGGCAGGACACCACTCGGTGTATCTACTTTAACTTCAGTTGAGATCCTGCATCCATGGTCACGTCAGCAGATCAGCTCTTTAACATTGTAATTTTATAAATATTTTTGAATTAGGTATTCTTCAAGTAAAGTAAATTCCAAAGGTTACAATTACGAAAGAGAAGGTTTGTACCCGAGTGTCGCAGTGCGAACCTATGTACGTTGGAAATTGTAATATGAGGAAACTCGTATTAGTCGATTTCGATGATGGAAAAATTTACACTCAAGATTTGACTCCGTAATTTCCGGTAATCCGTAATTCTAGAATTTGTTACATTTTGTACCAAATTACTTATCTAATTTATCTTCATAAATCGCCGTGGTTTTGCCAGAGACAAGTATAGATAGACCCCGCGCAGTTTTCGGTGCTTACGCAATTTAACCGGAGGCGACATCCATTCCTCGAGCCAGTGGGTAAGTAAGTAGGATTTCAATGTAATTATTGGAACAAAAGCTGGCGAAGGCTTGCAAGAAGACGTTTAATTGATGGAGGTCCTTTCTTTAGGATAAGATAGATCTCCTAAAATACATAGACATGAATTTTTCTACCATCACGATTAAAGGCGGAAAAAGTGAGGTAATTAATTTATACTTGAAAATAAATTAGAAAGAAAATAAATTTATTTAGCAGGCATGAAAAAAGTACACATGAAAACAAAATAAACAAAGTTAAAATAAATATAAAAACAAAACTAAGACTTAAAATAACAAATTAACTTTATCATTTGCTTAAATACATAATTACAAACAGTGTTATAAAGCCAAATGGTTTCCACTCAGCTTACTAACTAATGCCAAAACGTTGGGATATACCATTGTGTATGCAAATGCCACACCGAAGTTGATTTTAGAAAGCAACTACCCAAACAGTAGTGTATCCTCTTGGAGCCATTATTCTCAAAATGTGCAGGCCAGATTTTAATTATAACTGGATGTAAAAGGAAGATAAAACAGAAAGAATATGATATACAGCGGGAACGGGTTTGTTGTAGTTTTTTTTTATTAAGAATAGTCTAGAAGTTGCGTTTCAATTGAGAGGTGTCACGATACGTCGCCTCGTAAATATTTTCCATTACGATAGTTTCATTTATTCTGTTAAATTTGTAGCTGAATAAAACAAAACCAGCCTTTTTGTTTACTTCTTAATAAAGCATCATATCCAAAGGGGAATAGTGAAAGAGATCTGTTGACTAATTGAGGCAATTTCATTTTCTTGATTATGAATCATGAACAATGTAGTTCTGAGCCATTATTGAATGCAAATTAACCTCCTTGCTACTACAATACTGACTACTTGCATCTTTTTTTCAACACATGGTGCGCTGTTTGATTAGGTGATAATTACTGAATATAAAATGCTACAATGTGGTGGTATTATACTTATTACTTTTAAAAGTCTACATTGAATCACCGTCCACGTTATTCGGAATGTTTGACTCGGCTAAAAACGGAGTATTTGAAGCCTACTGGAAAGCGCAGCATTTAATGTGAAAGAGGTGTCTATACTCGCCTTTATATGCCTCTACTTACGTGTGTACCATGCTTTATTTCACCTGTCATGTGTCTATGATAACCGTTTATGGTCACCTAGCTAGGCGGGAATCCATCTTCGTCATTGTGTGTTTTGACTCGCCGCCATTATGCACGATTAAGAATTAAAACTTTGTTTTTAAGTGTTTTCCATTAAAATTAAAAGAGAATTCTTTTACTAAATAAGTATTAGTGGGTGTCGCGATAGTGACGTGTAACGATGAAGTCAGAAGACAACGCGGCGCAAAGTCCACGTGCTAAGTCGGCTTCGTCGATCGTCGAGTTCCAGCTAGCTATTCCAATTTCTCGTCCTCAGAGGATGAATGTACTTCCTCGCGGCTCCCAAATAAACGAGGTAAAGGCGAAGATCTACGGATTGACGCCCTCATGAGCTCAGGTGGGTCTTTTGACATGTTTTGCATGATTTGCTGCGATGAGCAGTGGTATAATTGCAATCTTGCCTGATGATCAAATTTTAGATCGAACAGAGACAACCCTCTTTCTCGTAATGTACGGAACACTGACTTTTGCCCACCGAACGTGAGTTAAATTCCCCGTAGTATGTTCTCAGCTTGCTACAGCAGGTTTTATTGAATTGGTGTGTTTGAGAGCTTTTGTACCGTATTTATTGCAAATAACGAATTGATTGATTTATTGAAAACGTAATGACGGTCTGATGTACTTTAGCACATTCGTCGCCGGTGACACACTGTTATGTCAAAATTACATATATTTGGAGATTAAGCGGCGGTGAATGTGTTTACTCAGCTAAGGATTATTCCATGGGCAAAGAGACGGCCACGGCGGCGTTCTCCCATGCCCAGTTATAACAGAGGACCCTGCTCAGGAGGAGAGCGGATCTCCGGCCTGCAAGCAGTAGTCAATTGGGTAGGCAAATCCCCGGAGGATATAAACCCAAATGTTCTTATCCATAAAATATTGTCTATGCTCTTTGGCTCATCGCCTTAATCATAAAAGTAGTAAGAGTTGACTTTATTAAAATTTTTGTGGCAAAGAGAGTTACTTTCAAAAAGTGAAATTGAAATATTTCATTTCAACTCAGGGTGGTCTACAGGCCTGGTATCAGCTGCCAGTCTTTAGAAAACATGATCATTTCTTGCCATTTTTATAGTATAGTTATTAAAGTTATTAATAAGTTATGGATGCGAGTCCGAAAGATGATAAAATCATTTATTCCAATAAGTCATATATGGATTTTAGTAAGGAAAAGTAATATTGCTACTTTTTACTCAAGGGAAGTGGGAAGCTACTCTTTAAAGGTGCCTAGTTCTGTTCTATTCTAGGAAAGTTGAATATATCGGGTGCAAACAGCTTTATTATGTAATTAATAATCATTTTCTTTTTATAAGCTAATAGCTTTTTACAGAACCTTTTGTTCAGGTAATAAAACGAATTTAAGATCTCAGATCTTTAAATGGTTTTAATAGTTTTTTTTTTTTTTTTTAATGTATTAAGCAGCTTACTGTTAAAGTTTTTGTTGCTGCAAAGAAAGACAGGGACTCGAGACCCATTTTTTATCTGCAGGTTTTCAACAATTATGTTGGAACAAAGAATGTTCACCTTATATCCTTGCAGTACCAGAATTTAATAAGCCTTAAGGTTGACTAATAAAACTTTAGATTTCAGACCAGAAATTTAGAATTACCCAATTTGCTAGTTCCAATGGCTATTCCTCCACCACATTAATAAGGGAGAAGTACCTCAGATGTCTTCTTTACCCTTCTGCCCCCTGCCTTTTCACAGGCAGTTCTTACTGGATTGCAAAAATCCTAGCTAGACAAGAGAGGGATACGCATGCTAGTTTACCTATGTAGATGGATTCCTGTTGGTCCATCAGGACCACTCCATACGGACTCAGCGGGCCTCGGCGGCCGTGGAGAGCTGGAGGGCTTAAAGTGGCAAGTCAACTACCAAAAATCGGTTCTTATCCATGAGGAAAGAATTTATTAGGTGTCAAACAAAGTCCATTAATTTTTAAATGTTTACTCAATTTCATCACTTTAGAAGTAGCACAGGACCCAACAGTGGTGATCTTTGAGGAAGGCCTATGTCCATCAGTGGATGTGCTTTTGGCTGATATGATAATTTTTGGATTCATAAATAATTATAATATAATATTTTTAAAATAAATAATAAATATAAATTAGAAAAAAAAAAAAATAATAATAATAATAATAATTACAGTCATCATATTACACATTACAGTCATGCCTTTTGCACGATCTACATTCATACATATTATAACTTGTTCCTAATTTTTAAAGACATGACACTTGTACCTTCAATGAGCATTATTTTAGACACAAAGATTTTGTTTTTATAATTCTAAATGCTCAAGAGCACTTTTAATTCTTATAGACCTTGTTAGACCAGGATTATCTGTTTGTGATTCTGGAGTCACTATATCTGACTTTTTTACTCAGTTGTACTTTCTTAATATGGCTACTGATTGACCTTTCAACTATTGGATCTGACTAATCAGTTCAATATAATTTGTGCCAGCTCTTCTGAGTAGATACAATGCCATTGCAGATTGCTTGTCTCGGGGCAGGCTGTTATCCGATTGGCATCTGATCTGACAACCAAGCTCACCACGGAGGTGTTCAGCTGTTGAGGAAAGTCAGAAATAGACGTATTTACCTCGATCTGCTCTGCTGTAGTAACCAAATACATTATAGTTGATGTGGAGGATTACTACACAGAACTTACAGATACCCTTCAGTTGAGCCTGAAACTACCGTATCAAGTGGATATTTTCTCCACCGTGCCTCAATGTTCCATACAGAACACTCGGTACTTACTTCCTAGTAATACCAACAACTCAAACACACTGGAGAGCGGATCTCCAGTCTCGAGTAATAGATCATTCTATACAGGGCACTGAGCACATATATCACATATCCTAGTAGTTCGGGCGGACCGAACTCTAGGTACTGGAGAACGGATCTCCAATCCCGTGAATCGCCTAGTAGTTCCAGACTAGTACAGGAGAACAGATTTCCAATCCCGTGTGATAGAATATTCTATACAGGGCGCTGGGCACATATCTTCTAATAGTCCCAGTTTGGACGCAAGGTTCTGGAGAGCGGATCTCCAAACCCGTCCTACCATCTGTTCGTACTATAAGTACCAAGTTTCCCCTCACCAGAGGTACATTAAAGTTTGGAAATTTGGAGGCGTGGGCAAAAGATAGTAACCCTAGATAAGGGAGCAAACAGATCTTTTGAAGCCTCACTAAATAGATGCTTTTTCAGGGTGTATAGAGACCAGTTTAAACCCTAAAGTATCTCAAGCAGAAGAGTTAGTCAGATGTTTGCCCACACCCACAGTCACCTAAAAGACTATCAGGATTATACTGTGGCACAATATTGGTGCACAATAGTCTGCAATCGCAGCATACCGTGGGCAAAACGAGGCAATATCTTCTAACTTTTTAGTGAGATAGACTAACTAAAGGCTATAGCTGATTCCAAGTTCAACTCCTTCAAATTCCCCTATATAGGACCCTTAGGTAGTAATCAGCTAAATGGCACTGCTTGATATGTTATATTGAGCTGTTACTTTTTACTATTAGCTGCAGAACGAAAACTGTATGGCTTGAGGATACTAATATAAGTATAAGTAGACTGAATTTCAAGAATCACAGAGATTCAATAATTCTGTGGCCCGGGGCCAATTCTGAAGCACAAACTTATTGTTATCTTCATCTCTTTTTCTCAATTTAGTTTGAAGCATGAATTAAAAGGATGATTATGAAGTATTGGATTTACTGCTTCATAGTAACCAGCCTATTGTGACTCAAAGACAGATAGATAGTTAACAGTCGTTATCGTCAGTCAACTATCAGGAAATATCCTCACAAGGTTGACTTGTGAACTTAGTTAATTGTGTTTTTGATGGATCACGGATAGAATAACAAAGGATTAAGGAAAATAAGATTCAAGAGTTTAATAAGTTACTATTAAGGGTATAGCTAAGCCCGCTAGTACATAGTACAATTGAAAGATGGGTAAGACCTGTGTTATGCGGGGTAGGCATACTCTAAATTCCAATCCCAGAAGCTCGCGCAGTGCCTTCCTTAGCATGGTTACAAAATAAACCTTTAGAAAATATTTACTACTAAATAATTTCAAAACATATTATTGCCGAAAAATAAATAAAGCGCAGAAACATAATGACTGTGATGATTTGTTAAATTCCTTTTCTTGGATTTGAATTTTAACAATAATCATTTTGAGGTTTTAATTGGTCCCTTAAGAATTAGGTGAATTCTTATCTGAGGGTATATTTCCCTTTAGTTAGGTATGTTGAACACGACAAGATGGTAAATGTGTTTAATAATTTTGCTATTTTACATTTTATCTAAATGAATATTTTGGTAATTTACATATTTTACATTATTCCGATTCTGATATATTTTATAACCTCCATGATTGGTTATGATGTTATTATATCAACATTGTGTGTTTTGTTTATATGTCACCAGCAGATAACAGACACGTCTTCCACATTAAATGCTGCGCTTTCCAGTAGGCTTCAAATATAACCGTTTTACAAAACAATAAAACGGGTATTTTAAGCCGAAGGAAAGCGCAGCATTATAGGAATTTCTTCCTGGTGAAGACTACAATGACGAAGATGGATTCCCGCCTAGCTAGGTGACCATAAACGGTTATCATAGACACATGACAGGTGAAATAAAGCATGGTACACACGTAAGTAGAGGCATATAAAGGCGAGTATAGACACCTCTTTCACATTAAATGCTGCGCTTTCCTTCGGCTTAAAATACCCGTTTTATTGTTTTGTAAAACGGTTATATTATGTACAAAATGAATATGGTAAATTATTCTAGTCGTAACGTTATAAAGATCTGAATAAGACGCAGGATGTTGGGATTTAGTCTTTTGTAGCCTGGGATTTAGATGATCTAGATTTATAAGGGAAGTCTTAATCACGAATAAACGTTTCATTATTCCGATTCCAGTCCTGGCTTCACAAGTGACAGTATAAGTGTGCTGTTTAGAAGTCAGGACTTCGGTACTCACCGTGTAGTTAAATTACCTAATTATATTTTATAGAAAATATAACTAACAACATTACAAGAAAAATCTATATATTATATAAAAAATAATTCCTATTTCACTTGGTCACGCACGCCATAACTTGAGAACGGCTAGGCCAATTCAGCTAAATTTTTTTTCAAATATTCCTTGAAAGATTCTTATGAAGAGAAATATTGGATATTCCAACTTTAAGGGGAGGAAATGGGAAGGGGAACTTTAACCGAAGCGAAGCAAGGGTGCGTAGCTAGTTCATGAATAAAATAAAAGAAACGAAGCAAATTGGTGTGAATGATTTCAAGAATTAAATTTCTTTTTTTTTCTCAGGTACTTAATCTTACATACCTACCCTTTTTGACCTGTGTTTTTATCAGAACATCCCGCCAGACACATTGGCAAACAAGTGTGCTGTGCAAGATTATTTGTTACCGAGTCTTGGCTTGGGTGTTTTTATGTACATACCTATACGCATACCTAAGTATTAATTTCTCTTATGAGTATGTTTATGGTTGCCTAGTACTTACCCATAGACTGCGTTTATAAATTCTGCCGGGCAGTGCAATCTTAGAGCTTAGTTTGGGTCTAGGTCAATTAGTGTGAGATTGTGCCCTAATATTATTTATTTTTAATTTTTCATCTAATCTGCTAACTCTAAAGTCGCGTGTGGGTGTCATAACTGTCACGTTTTTTGATCGCATGTTCAATCATATATTTTTTATAACAGGGTTATGATGACCTTAAGATATAATAATTTTGCCATGGTGACTATAATTGTATGATTTTTTTTCTTTACCCCCGCTGGCAGGCTGTATAAATATATTTCGTGCGCCGGCGGCGGGTTAGTTGGTGCGCAAAGGCCGCAGCAGTGGCATTCGCGTTAAGCTTGTGCAGTTAAATTAACCGATAGTTAACAATAGATTGTAGTTAAAACGTGACTGTTGATAGTGTTCGTGCTTTAATAGTATTTTTTTAAGGTAAGTGACTTTTTGTTGCTTTTTGTGATACGTAGCGTATTAAGTTTTAAAACTTAGGGGACACAGTTTATTTATTAATCTATACACGGGGCAACAACAAAGTAGTGTAAATTTGGTAACAAAGTGGATAAATTTCCGGACGTTGTCAATATAAGTAGTTATGGACGAAATCAATGACACCTACTTACCAGCAACTTTTGATCTAAACAGAAGCAGAATCGAGGATGTAGTTTCTATTAGCATGAGAAGTTTCTGTAGTGTCATTGATTTCGTCAATATATTGAAAACACTAATGACGGCGGTTCAAACGCCCGGAAATGTACCCACCTACATGACACTAAATGATAATAATATTAGTTATTAAGTGAAAAGCTGAATTTCATTTAATCGAAAGCCAATTTCTGCTGAAAGCTTATTGTTTTCAGGTTATCTTAAGCTGGTTTACCCTTGAATCGCCGACACTCATTTTATAGAATGTTTTACTTCGCCGAATTTTCATTTCATCAACAGGCATTTCCACGTGCGGGAGTTACAATGTTTTTGTGGTCACAGGTCTAACCTAACCTAACCTACATAATCCATGCTTAAGACAACCTGAAAACAATAAGCTTTCAGCAGAAATTGGCTTTCAATTAAATGAAATACAGTAAAACGACACATTCGATAAAATTAAGTAGTGTCTGCAAAACAAGAGGACACAGAGCCTATGAGTACTTGGGATTATAATATGAGTTTAAAGTAAAGAAGTAATTAATAAAACAGATTTCAAATCAACTGATTGTTCGGATTGAATTATTGGATATGACTTAAGATTTCTGTTAAAAAGTTACGCGAGTTAAGTTTATGCTTAATTGCAATAGTAAATCTAACTAATCTGACTATGTATGTTTAATACAATAAATATTATGAATATGAATATGAATAAACATTACTAACGGGTGAGGGTTGAATCTGCTTCGGTTATTGAATTTGAGATACCGCCTATTGGCGTATGAAGGCAAGTATATAAATGTATGACTATATCGTGACAAAATGGAAGAGTTACCGTTTCTCAATTTTAGTGCTTAACTAGGTACACTTTACTTTGAAAACGCTCAAACATACAATGTTTACAATACAGTTATTTTTTAACCAGGAGGGTCGATTTTTTTTTCGTGATTTCAGGGTTGGTCCCATAGTGAAAGTTGGTCAGTATGACCTTGCTGATTTAACCCCCAAAATTTGCGCACTGAATAAAAAATAACCCTGTATATCAACAATCAACCTGCTGCAGGTAGGTGTAAAAATGCGTTTTGTTCGTTTTATTTACGGGTTCTAACACCGGTTTACTTTTGCTCGTAAAACAAATAGTTTTGGCGAGAAAATGGAAAACGTTACTTAATAGATTTTATTACACTAAAAAATTTGAGCCAATCAAGAAGGAGATTTTCAGTTAGTTGACAGAAATTGAATAAAACATACATAATATTAGTTACATCAACCAAAGCTGGTAGTCACAACAGCAAGGTCTTTTGTGATTCAACTTACATCTTAGTTTCTGTATCTACCGTCTTGTCAGGCTCAGATGGAATCAAGACGCTTATTTACAACAATCGTAATCTTTTTATATGTAAGTAACAAGTAACCAATTACTTTTTTCATGTAGGTAGGTATAAAGTGAATAGTAGAATGAAGTAGGTATACATTATTTGAGTTGTGTATAAGTTAATTCCCACTGCATCGATTATTTGTAAGTATAACCACAGAATAGATAATAGTACAAGTGTATAACAAAGTTGGGCTTGCTTGCTTCAATATCTCTCCAGTAGTAAATACGTTGTATTATTAAGAATGTAGATTAGAGTAGATTTAAGCCCACATTACACGAGCGGTTATTCGGCCGCGGGAATTCGCATTTATTTTGTTTGGGAAATCGCACAGTGTAGGTTGCGTCCTACGACGTTCATAGTAAATTGATGAATTACTATCTCACTGGCACTAAAGCCAAAGCCGGTAAATACCTTCTTTGTGCGTGACTACGCGCGGAAGGGGTGTAACGCATCTAAATATATTAATATAATATATTAATATACCTACGATATTATCATAAGGTTTATATGCGGATTCCCGCTGCGGGTAAACCGCTAGTGTGGTATATAATCATTATCATCATAATATCAGCCGAAAGACGACCACTGCTGGACATAGGCCTTCCCCAAGGATCTCCACGTCGCGTCGGCCGGTTTTGTGCTACTCGCATCCATGGTATATAATAAAGACAATAAAATACTGGTGTATAAATGTAACGTTATCGTTCTGATATTGTGTCACTTTGTTATTATTTATGATCGAATTAGGAAGTTGGTCAGTTGCTTAAGTTTTGGTAAGAAATAAATAATGGTTTTCTTGACCCTTGGCCAAGGAAGTTGTTCGTCTCAAGAAAAAAGTTGTCAACGATTGTTTGGCGCAAACATCCATTTTATTGTTATTGATATCAAAGGGATGATAACTCTGTGAGTAGGTAATAATATACGAACGTGTTTATAGATGTTTATGTCGGATTTCACCAACCACTTAACAGGCGATTAGTGTTAACAGCTGTCAAAATGTATGAATTAACAGTCGGTTAACATTTAACATCGTATGGTGAAATTGTTACTTATGTTGTTTTGACACGTTATACCTACGTAATGTTAATAATTCCCTACTGCCGTAGAAGAATACGGATGGCGACCCCATGTGTATCAGGACTGGCTAGTTGGAACTTGGAATTTAATGGAAATGTCTTTCGTTGATGGATTTATATTTTCAACGCAAAACTAAAATTAACAAATCAAAGGGGACAATCGCACACAAATTACTAGTCCTAAACTAAGCTCTAAGCTATGAGCAACGATAAACATACGTATATAGAGAAATATATACCTACTTAGATACATAGAAAACACCCATGACTTGGAAAAAATACTCGCGCTCTTCACACGAATATTTACCCATACCGGGATTCGAACCCGGAACCGTGACAAGATAAATTCCGTGTTTTGGGTAGGGTCGGGTAAAAAGTAGTGACTGTAGCCTAGTCGCTTATCTCTCTAGCGTACTCGTGGACTTAAGTCAGACTTCACACCTCGAGTTTATTATCAACTAGTATACAACATATATAATAAAAAAAATATATTATGATTTTGATGTGATTCTGCACCCCCTGAAATTACGTTTTCTAGCCCCTAATGAAAAAAGTTCGTCCCCCTGACGCGGACGCGGGGTGCGGGGTACAGTCTTGCGCCTCATTGGTTAACTGCGTAGACGTGGTACCAATTCAATTCCACACTTAAGTTCCGAATAACCCGCTTGAGTGGCGCGGCGGGCCTCACCACTAGGCTACCACAAGTTGGAGATTACCATAGGTATAATAATACAGGGTGATTAGTTACCTCAAACTGCAATTAAGACCTTAAAAGTCTACTTTCCATAAAAAGGTCCAAATGCTAAAGGAAAAGACGCGTCGCGCTACGAAAAAACACGCCTCTTTGATGATGGATTCCAAATGAGTTTCAAACATTAAGGCCGTTATTAACAAACCCGTTAAACATGAGTAAGCCAGTTCTATGTTACTCTGATAACGTTGAAATGACCCATTCAAAGTTTTTTCATTATTTTCAATTGAAGGGTTGATTGGGCAACATTAAATGACAACCCAAAAACAAATGAATTCTAATTACAATACTTTTGTTTATTTTAAACTCTTTTGTTATGGGTGATGGTTTAATGAGTTCAGATAATAAAATAATATAAATAAATAACGTATAAGTTAGAGTACGAGTACATAAGCAGGTTTTTCTTATCGCGATTTATCCACACATATACCGAATCAGATATTTTATGATATAATTTCTGTTCTTTCTTTAACTATATTCTTTACTTTTTCTTTCTTTCTTTCTTTCTCTATATATCCTATCTATATTTTCAGCACTAAACTCATAACAAAATCAAAATTCAAAACTCGAAACTCGAACTCGATTCTCGAAATTCATAACTCGGTGGTAAAGTTTGAAGCTTAACAATTAGTTGGAATTAAAAAGTTTTATTAATATTTCAAGTTTTATTTTTCTTTAATGAATTCAGACAACTTATGAAGTTGTAACTATTGAGTTTAGTTTCGCCCGTCTAAGGGCCGTATTAATAAACTCATCTCAACTGTGATCCCCGTCTCAAGAAGATACGTCAAAGTAAACGTCAAACCATAGAAAGCTGTCATTTTTGACGCATTTTTGTTACGGGGATCAGAGTTGAGATGAGTTTATTAATACGGCCCTTAGGTACCTTCTGAGAGAAATAACATAGACGGTAGTTATACGCCGCCGGACAGGCAGTCAGTGCAGGCAGTAAGTCAACTGCCAAACCAGCACAGACCGTCAATACTCACAGTCTGGATAAGTTTGAAAGACGCTTTGTAGTTTCGGAGAGTTGGGATAAGTGTGAATTTATTTGGGGACTTTTTAATCAAATATTTTATGGAGACTTTAGTAATTTGCTAATTTGGGTATTTATTTCGGGATTTTTGTTACTATAACAATTATTTATTCGTATTTTACGATATTTTAACGAAGGGAAATCCTCTATAAGGTTACATACCATACGGTGTACAGCTATTCTGCTTCTTGAAGGTCCTCCTACATATTGCCAAAGCACTGCCCGGGTTTTGGCCCGGGTCAATTAACTTTGTGTAGGTAACCACTACCAACGACGCTAGGTCGTCTCGTACATTACCCAAGCAGCACACAAGCTGTATAAGAGCTTGTACAGCTCTTAAAATGTTGAAACTAGAGATATAATGGCTGTATAAGCTCTTATACGGCTTTTGTGCTACTTGGGTAGCGGTGTGATCTCCAATCCACTCACTTTACAGCCCGTAACCCCAGAGTATCAGTTTTTCGCTACATTTAAGTATTTTGCCACGAAATCTCGATAGGAAATTGTTTAAGGCAGGAAATTACATTCTTCTATTAGTTGTTTCACGTATACGTATATCCGCGCTAGACTTATTTTTAGCGAAATATAAAAGCTATATAATATTTTACTGTTTTGCCGGAGATTGAAATATTGCTGAAGATATCCAAGAATTAAAGAAAACAAATTAAATATTATGTTGGCGTAAAAGTGCAACACGACATTATGTGGCTGTCATGTCAGGTGACGTGTTAAGTATACATATAATCTGTGGTTTTACCCAAACATTATATGGTCGTCGTGTCACAATTTCACAAAGTTACACGTTCAAATATTAACAATGCCATATGGGTTTAGGATTATTCTCCTTGCTATAACTGCCCCAAAGTCATTTTAGACAAAGATCATTTCTAATTTGACAGAACGTGACAGTCCCAGATCTGATTGGACAACATTTTAAATAAAATATGTATTTAAAATAAATATACGAAGCACTTTCTTTAGATAGGTTTCTTCTACGGTACAATTGTGCCCTCGTTTGAACTTCTCTAAATTGATCCCTACCTATGTATACGCGCGACGTTAGTGTAGCTAGCTCAGTCTAGGGAATAGGTATTAAGGACGTAGAAACACATTGCGGCATGATCCTAATTAAATATCAAAGGACATGATTTATGTAACACCGATCCCAGACTATGCACATTTGATTTAGCCTTTGCCTAAAAATAAAATAAAACGCAACATGTGCCACCAATCACTATGGAATGTATTGAAATTCCTTGCTCGAGTATTTGCCATCGAATGTGGAGCCACAGCTGGGTGCAATTTCCAAAAGTAAATACAATACGAGACACAGATTTTGTCAATATAACTAGGTGGCTGTTTAAACGCGAAATAATCATTTTCCCGGTCCCCGAAAACCTCGTCTCGTTCAATCCATTTGGACTTTTCTCTCAATACAATAGACTTGAGTAAATAAATATGCTGGGGTTTTTTTTTAACGATTCGATACTGAAAATAAAAAAACAGTAAATATTAAACTTCTACGTAGGTAGGGAAACAAAACTTTTGATTAAAAATTTAATGTTAAATACTTAAAAATTTTAAATTTGGCCTACCCCCAGGTTGCATTTTCGGCCTACTGTTATTATTATGGACCTTAATGAACCAAATACGAATATATACCGTCTTATCCGATCCGGCCTGTCCAAGCCGTTACCTCGGCGGCGGAAAGCGGCTCACAATCGGCTTGTCTAAGCCGAGACAATGTCAATCGTCTATCTATTACAAGAGGTAATACAATGCCTTATTATTTTTCACTCGCACGTTTTTCCTCGACACGGTTACGGCTGGGTAGGAAACCAGTTGTGAAAGAAGCCTGGGTTTGCAACTCATTGTAAACATTATCTGTTTAACCGTTAAACTACACTGTTAAGGAAAACGCGTTGTTTATATGGATTGCAGCGATTTACGTTGAGGTTGAGGTAGGTTAAGATGAACTGACATCGTAGGCCGCGTTGAATGAGTAAATACCGTAAATACCCAACTAATTAATAATTGAAGACTGAATTTTAGGATTCCGTACCAAAATGGTAAAAAGGAACCCTTATGGTGAGACTTTGGTCTGTCTGTCCGTCCGTCCGTCCGTCTGTATGTCACAACAGTTTTAGCAACTACAGATGCTATCAACTTGAAATTTAGCATGATTGTGTAACTTGCTTGCCCGCATTTGTATTTAGTAAAAACAACTTTTATAAATGATCGAAAAGGGGGGTTGAAAAATGAAAGTAATTCGATTATAGCAAATTTGGTGTGTCATCTATACATCTATACATATAATAAAATCGTTAAGACCAAAAAGTCTGTACATTGAAGATTTAAAAAAAAAACCGATCTGGGCGACTTATAATAAGTAACTGAACATACAAGAAGCATTTTAAAAAAATTTGTTTGTTTGTTTGTTGGTTTATTTGTTTGTTTGTTTGTTTGACTGAGCATCACGTAAAAACTACTGAACGGATAATGATTAAATTTTCATAAATCTATTAACATAAAATTAGAATAACATTTAGGCTATAGAAATTTTGGAAAATGTTAGAAGAAGGAGGTAAAAAGAGGGGGTAAAGTTTGTATGGAAAAAACAATTTAGATTGTTCTAGGATCATGAAACTCAGAATAAAAACTTATTATTAAAAATAAAGACATACCTGTTTCTTAGTTTTTTTTTAAATCTCATCCAAAAACGCAAAAAACAGGGTTTTATGTTTCAAATTACTGGAATTCATACAACTATAAAATAAAAACCAATGAAGTTTGACCTTTGAAACTTGCTACATATACTTAAAATAACAAATAAAAAAAACTACTTTCGGCGATTTTGGATAAACTACCCCTAAGGGGTGGAAAGGGGGGGTTAAAGTTTGTATGGGAGTTTGGTCGTTTTTCAAGTTAGAAACGTGGAAATTGCTATAGGAATACTGTTATCAAATAAAAAACACTACTAACGGTGATTTTGGATAAACTACCCCTAAGGGGATGAAATGGGGGGTTAAAGTTTGTATAGTAGTTTGGTCGTTTTTCAAGTTAGACACGTGGAAATTGGTATAATTATAGGCTACTGTTAAGTGGTAACAAATGAAAAAAAATAACGTACGGCGATTTTGGATAAACTACCCCTGAGGGGATGAATGGGGGATGGTAATTTGTATGGGAGTGTGGTCAATTTTGAAGTTAGAAACGTGGAGATTAGTATATAGGCTACTGTTAAATAACAAAACAATACTTCTGGCGATTTTGGAAAAACTACCCCTAAGTGGGTGAAATGGGGGGTGAAAATTTGTATGGGAGTTAAGTCAATTTTAAAGTAAGAAACGTGGAAATTGGTATAAAAGCTCCTGTTAGCAAATAACTTTCAGTGATTTTGGATAAACTACCCCTAAGGTAATGAAATGGGGGCTAATATTTTTATGGGAGTATGGTCATTCTTGAAGTTAGAAACGTGGAATTTGGTATACTTATAGGTTAAGAAAAAAAACAATTTTTGGCGATTTTGGATAAATTACCCCTAAGAGGATGAAATGGGGGGGTTAAAGTTTATAATGAAGTTTGGTTGGTGTTATGGGAGGTGTTAATTTGTATGTATGTATGTATGTAAACTGGTATTTTTCCAGCTACATGGAAGGATACCAAAATAGTTCCGATATTTAAAGATGGCTCAAAATCCGACATTAGAAATTACAGACCCATTTCAATTATATCCGGGATCCCGAAGATTTTCGAGTCATTAGTGTACCCACATCTATATTCCCATTTCGCCCAACAGTTTACAGATAAACAGCATGGATTTATACGGTCTAGGTCCACCACCTCTAACTTGGTCGCCTTCGTCGAAACGCTAACAGAGCAATTAGATAAGCGTGTACAAGTCGATGCTGTGTACACCGATTTTAGCAAAGCGTTCGATACGGTCGACCATGACATTTTGCTAAGTAAATTGTTGGAATATGGGGTTGGTGGGTCATTATTGCCCTGGTTCAAGTCTTATCTTACTAATCGCAAACTGTATGTTTCCGTGAACGGGGAACAATCTAGACACTTTTCTGCCACGTCCGGTGTTCCGCAAGGATCACATTTGGGGCCATTGCTGTTCTTAATTTTCATTAACAGTATAGTGGGTTGTTGCCTTAACTCGGATCCCTACCTCTATGCCGACGATCTCAAAATTATTAGACCTATCAAAAATGATATGGATCGCATTCTATTACAAAATGACATTGATAGACTTTGTACTTGGTGTTCACAAAATAAAATGATGATGAATCCTAATAAATGTTATCATATTTCTTTCACGCGTAATAAAAATATAATACTCACTGAATATAACATAGGAGGTAGGGTATTACAGAAAGTGGACACGATCCGTGATCTGGGAGTAATAATGGATAGCAAGCTTAACTTCAATGCCCATTTTAACACTATCACGAAAAAAGCCACTCAAATGATGGGATTTTTAATGCGGAACGCTGGACAGTTTAAACTTTCACGTACTAAGATACTGCTCTATAATACCTTGGTAAGGAGCAATCTGGAATACTGCTCTCAAGTATGGACACCTTATTACGAGGTCCATAAAAATCGAATTGAAAGGGTCCAAAGGCGCTTTTTGAATTACTTAGCGTTTGCATCTCGCAATAGTCATAAACTTCACTCATATCGTGAACGAATGAAGTTCTTTAAATTAACTTCGCTCAGTAGCAGAAGGAAAGCACTAGATCTAATGTTTCTTTTCAAATTAGTTAATTTTAAGGGGTTGGATTGCCCGGAACTGTTAAGTAAGGTAAATATAGCGGTGCCCACTAGACTGCCTCGTCCAGGTATCTACAAGCTGTTCAAGGACAGATTTACAAAAACTAACTTAGGCCGTAACTCTGCTCTTGCGAGAATGATCAAATTGTACAACTATCTCCCGAACTCTTTGGGAGCAGATATATTCCACGACAATCTCGAAGCATATAAAAGAAAAGTGTTGACTTATTTTAGCTCCCTGGATGTCGCGAGATAGTCATCATTATAAAGATAGATAGGTGAAAATAAATGTGAAATTTCACTTTTAGTATTAATTGTACAACTTTAAAACATGCTGTGACCTCAGTTGCTGTAATCACCTTCATTTTGGTCGTGGTTAAAGCTTAGTAGGAACATATATATCTTTATACATTTTTTCTTTTTTATATATATTTTTCATACTTAAGTTGTTGAAAAGAATGTCGTAGTTTAAAAATACTGGCGTAAGCTGTGGTTTCCTATAATTGGATAAGCATCGACCAAGACTGTAAACTAGATTTAAGCATTAGTAAGATGTATTATCTGTTGGAAATCCTTAATAAATAAAAATAAAAATAAAAATAAAAAAATATGTAAACTCTTTATTGCACAAATAATAGATTTACAATTAATATTAATAAAATAAAATGTACAAAGGCGAACTTATCCCTATAAGGGATCTCTTCCAGCTAACCTAGTTTGTATGAGAAATTTGTATGAGAGTTTCGTCAATTTTGAAGTGAGAAACGTGGAAATTGGTATTTAGGTTACTTTCAACAAATAAAAAATATTACTCTTGGCGTGTTTGGAAACATCTACCCCTAAAAAGGTGAAATGGGGGTTAGAAATTTGTATAGGAGTTCGGTCATTTTTTTAAGTTAGAAACGTGGAAATTGGTATATTCGCTACTATTAAGGAATAATAATAAAAAACACTTTTAGTTATTTTGGATTTACTTCCCCTAAGGGGCTAAAATGGGGGGTTAAAATGTGTATGGGGGTTTGGTCATTCTTGAAGTTAGAAACGTGGAAAATGGTATAAAAGGCTCTGTTAACAAATAAAAAATAAAACGTTTGGTGATTTCCGAAAAACTATCCCTAAGTGGGTGAAATGGGAAGTGAAAGTTTTAATGGGAATGAAGACATTTTTGAAGTTAATGGAGTTAGTGTTAAAGCTACTGCTTACAAACTAAGAGTACTTTCGATGATTTTGGAAACACAACCCCTAAGGGGGTGAAAATGGGGGTGGCAATTTTTAAGTGTTTTGTTATTTTTGAAGTTAGATATATGAAAATTGGTTTCTAGACTACTAAATATAAAATACGAGTTTTCTTATAATGGAATCCCAAGTAAATTGACGGCACCCTTCAAACATTTAAAGGACTCATACAGTGATTTTCAAACTTCTGTACTGAACATTTACATTCCAAAAGCACCATTTGGTAAAGTGAAATTAATGACCAGACATGACCATCGGAACTCCTTAATAATAAGTATTTCACAACACGCTACTTTTGCCCATCATTTGTAAGGGGCTGTTTATTTATTACTACGTAAGACGATTTGGGGGGAGGGGGTCTGAACAAGTCTTATTTTTTCTTACATGGGGGTAGGATGCGTTAACAAATTAAAGCGTTTATATATTATTGCTACTTTTTCTTTGCAATTTTGGTAGATACTGATCTTACGTAAGATTAAAAAGGAGGGAGGGGTTTCATCCAAGTCTTATTATTTCATACGTTGGTCAGAAATTGGTTAAAATTGTCTTACGTAATATATGAACAGCCCCTAATGAATGTGGTGAAATGGAAGTTTCGCCAAGTACCAGGAGAGTTCTTCAACGATTAATGTCCCTGCATATTGGATAGCCCCATTTTGTCAAGAGTGATGAAGTATTGGCAATAAGCATTAATGCCATGAATGTAGTGTATATGTGCTGCATGTAATACATAATCACATAATCACAAACACTTAAAAGCGAACAAATGTTAGGAAACATGACAATTTTTTTTGGAAAGTCTGTCCCTTTATGATACGTACTTAATGAAAATTTTATTTGTACCTACCTACTTTTGAACGAAATTACTGACTCTCCGCAGACGAAGTCGCGGGCGGACAGCTAGTAGCATATAAAAGGGCTTAATCTGCACATTTCAAAACAGTGTTTTTATAACTTTCCATGATGTACTTTTTTATAGCTAAAAATTTGCAAAAAATGACCTTTCCCTCCTTATCTCCGAAGTTTATGAACCAAGATACATAAAAATTCCTGACGTATAGACGCTAATTAAATATTAATATTTTACGGGATAAATAAAATTAAGTGTTAAAAATGTACAGTTTTTGAGATATAACTAAAAAAACTTTGAAAATTTATGTTCAATTTAGGCAACTCAAAATAGACCTTATTGCATACGAATTAAAGTACATAAAAATATATATTTTTGAAGTACGGACTTAAATACGGAACCCTCGGTGCGCGCGTCCCACTCCACTCGCACTTGACCGGTTTTTTTGGAGTGATGATTGATTTTGAACATTAATCAACTGCTTAAAAAATTGTCCGCTTTTACAGGTATGAACCGATAACAACGTTGAACTCTGAAGTATCTACGTCATACTCACGTTAATGCAAAAACATTATAAGAAACATTGATCGATAGTAAGTAAATATTTTTTTTAGTAAACAGTTTTTGAAAATTAACTTACTTCTGTAACTAAAACGTTTTTTTATTTGAATTTTTTTCTACAGCTTGTGACTTTGTTTTGTACTAACGGAACGCGTTTCTCTTTTTTTCCTCGGGAAGTATTTAATTTATCACCTAGTAGGGGATTCCTTCAGCCTAGATGAGCTTAAATATGGGCCATTGATCTTCTACAGGGTGTTAGAAAAGTAAATTTTATGGTAAACCTTTTTGTAACCAAAAATGGGTCCGTTTTACGACCATACGTGAGGGCCTGTCTTATCCACAGGAATTCCCTTTACGGCCTATTTTCATCGGCATTAGGAACAAATGTTCCCGACCTCGACCCCTTGTGACTTCGTGTTGCGCCATAATGATACTGTGAGGAAACAAGTAGGTTGTTTCACTTTCTTTATTTGAGACATTTATTCGGAGAATGAGGCAGAACGCAACATGTGCGCTCAGTACAGTGAATCCGAACAGTTGCGTTATTCGTGCAATTTAAGAATTTGTATAAACATGGACTGGATTCAGCTAAAGAGTTGCGATGGCCATCGGCTCATTTTTATCGTGAAATTTTGCCATAGAATAAAGCTGTAATATGTCTAATAATCAATCGATCAATAGTAGACTGGAGGATTGGCTGGAGGAGGATTTATTCTGCTACTATCATTTTTTTAATTATTGATACAATAAATCCACAGCACAAATATAGCAGCGCAGAATAGAGTGAAATGGCATGCTCTTGTGACGGAGGCCAAGACTCATTTTGGTTCGCTGAGTCAGCATAGTTAGTTTTAGTTAGACATAGGACAAATCATAGGCTATTATAAGATTATATTTATTTAAAATTTTTACTTTATGGATTTGATATAACAAGTCAAGGTGATAAAGTAGGAAGAATTAAGATTCCCACCTTTCATTGAAATCATATAAAAAAAGCCGGTCAAGTGCGAGTCGGACTCTCGCACCGAGGGTTCCGCACAAACTTGTAGGTATGCAAATAGTTCGTAAATCACGGGAATCGAGTCTCGACAATTTTTCCCTCTTTTTTCCAGTTTTCCCTTGGAGCTGTGAAAAAGTCAAAAACTTCTCAGCTAACGCAATTTAAAGAAACGGCCATTTATGCCGCATATTCAAGGGAATCTCAAGGGAATCATGAAATTTAGTAAGAAGCAATGTCTCAGAGCACAAGTAAAGAAAAAAATCCGAAAACCGTTAATTTGTGATTACGTCAAATAAAAATTATGTCCAGTATAAGCTGACACTCATTAAGTATGAGTGTGCATACTTAGAGCGTGTCAGTTGACGATGTTTTGTATGGGACGGTCGATTTTTTTTTTGCGATTCGGGTGGGTCCCATAGTGAAAGTCGGTCAGTATGACTTACTGATTTAATCTCCAAATTTTTTTTACAGAATTTAATTTATTCCTGTATAGAAGTAATCAAAAGGAAAACCTGGCCCAAGGTAAACAGACCGTTACAATGTTATACAAAAACAAACTCTTAAGTATGCCATCAAGTTTGCTTTTTAGGTACCTATCAATTATCTGGTAGCTCCATCTAGTCTTCCGAAGACACAAAGAACGAAAGTCTGTTGTCACAGATTTAATTATGCTAGGAAAGTCCAGCGAAAACTTTAGGGGAAATGTTGGATGTAAAACTTAAGCCGTAATACAAAAACTTGTAAACGGTTTCGAAACTGTGATGTTTTTTAATGAAACATCGGCTTCTGTTATAAGTTTTATGATTAAAATAATTATTAAATCCTTCATTACTTCTTACATCACAAGAAGTAACTCCGATTTTAAGAGTTTCGATGTCGAGTGTCGATGATGAGAGAGAAGTCATTCGATTGTTAATACTTTTAATATTCACGGAAAACTTCAGACATTTCCGTAATGGCATAAGGACATCGAACCATTTTACAATTAAAAATGTCTTCATAGACGGAAACGAAGATTATGTACCTATTGTGTTACTAATTAAATAAACACTTGCTCAAATGGCAGATAGAATATTCAATTAAGTTGAGTAATTCTGCTTCTGTAAGTGTTAATAATAAATCTCAAGTTTACAAGTGCCCACACGTAATGACACCATATTGCAAGCAGCTATTGTATTGTTATTGTAATTATACTAGTATGCGCAACAATTGGTGTCATTCGAGAAAAAATAACAACTATTGCCTTCACCTCATATTCGAATCGATTCTTACAGAGGATATACAATTGTGATTGGTTTTTTGCTCCAAATAATTATACTTTTAAAAAATTATTTGAAAATTTGCATAATCTTTTAGTGGGTAGATATTACGCTTGAAAAGTAATGTAATAATTAACAAATGATGTAGATAAATGGCTTTTAATATTAAATCAATGATTTTGAAATCTAGGTTAAAACCGTAGAGTTTCATTAGGTATTTGGTTTTTTACTTCTTGTCTTACAAACTGCTACTTCCTCATTAACGTTGTTTGGTTAGATTCTTGGCAAACAAACGGCAAATAGTACTCTGTCAAGCAATATAATTGAAGATAAACCATCCAGTTAACTTAGGTCAGACATTTTTTTATAGACTTTTTTTACACCCCGTTTATACAAAGAATGATTATGTAGATAATATTTAAAATCCATGTGATAAGTAGATTAACTGCGGCACTCAGAGATGTCAATTAATTTTTAAGTTTGATTACCCTTGCTGCGTCTTATTCTATTCCTATAGCAAAGAAAGTGACAGCAGCAACTTTAATAAAACTTAAAAGTTAATTACGTCTCTGAGTGCTGCCGTAAATTTCTTTTAAACAAGAGTAGTATGCGAAGTTATTGATCATTTATAAAATCGATCTTTTCCCGTTTGTGAAATGGTAGCTACTTACTTCATGATTTTTACACAATACTGTAATTAGATGTGGTGTTAACAAACAGCTGACTCAGTCACTAGTACATTTAATGGGTGCGTCAAAGTTCATATAAAATTGCAAATTAGATTGTTGGAACTCCGAAAATGTATCTCACACAATTTTACAACCTAATGATCATTGTACATACATTTTTTTATTACTAACGATCGAAACTCATAATCATCAGATTTCATAATATCACTAATTATACACCTTGTTTATACTAATATTTGTTTTCATATATTTTCTAATACTAACGATCGAAACTCCTAATCATTCTAATTCATAACGAAGGTCTCCGTTAGGTACGACGACGAGCGAAGCGAGGAGGAGTGTTAGGTAGAATTGCGACCCTACAGCGCGCGAGCCGAGCGAGCGAAGCGAGCGTGCCGCGGTAGCGGCCGGCGAAGCGCCAGAAATGAACATATTTTTAACTAATACTTACATATAGTAGACGATGAGCGAAGAATCACCCTTCTATTTCTAAGTCCCTGCTCCGTTGGTAGTAATAAAAATGTATGAACAAAAAAAGTATAAGGAAAAAAATTATGAAGAGTGATTATTATGAATACAAATGAGTATTAATAAAAAAAATATGATAACTGTCTGTTATGAGATCCGTTGGTAGTAATAATAAATTATGAACAAAAAAAGTATGAGGAAAAAAATTATGAAGATTATTAGGAATACAAATCGGTAGTAAAACAAAAAATCGGAATAAGAATTTTGTATGAGCCAATATGGACCCACATTTAATGTATGTATAATATATGTGTTCTAATTTCATCTGATCAGAAGGCCGCAATGAACCGATAAATCATTATTAACCGGGTTTACAACACGTTTTTCGACTAGGTGTGAAATACGGCAAATAACACACGTGCAACGGAAATACCGTTTCGAAATAACATTCAACCGGGGAGCGTTTACAAATTTACAATGTATCGTAATATAATCCCCTGAGGGGGTGTTAGCGACCTTAGCAAGTACCGTCTCGCGAAAACGCGGCTCGTGTGAGACGCACTTTGAATTCAGTATGTCCTCTGTAAGAGAGACCGGGTATGGTTGTCTCACGGGTTGGTTGTCTCAGCAGCCATAAAAGAATACTAAACTTACTCCTTCACTTATTCCTTCGTTTAGTTTTTTTTTGACGCTGTGGTGTCACTAATTAGATTTTTGTTAAAGCATAGTCTTCCAATCTTCCAGTCTTCGGAATTTATGTGCGAAATATAATTTGTAAATTTACCATGAGCTTCTCGGTGAAGGAAAACATTGTGAAGAAACCTGCAAAGCAATTTGACGGTGTGTGCGAAGTTCCCAATCCGCGCTGGGCCCGCGTGGGAACTATAGCCCAAACCCTCTCATTGTGAGTGGAGGCCTGTGCCCAGCAGTGGGACGTAGGTATATAGGCTGCATTATTATTTTTATTATTATAGTCTTCCAAATTCGATTTTTGATTTGGCATATTCCAATTTTAGTTACCTAAGAGTATTATTATATTATTTTTAATATTTAAGAGCTATGCACTATAAATAACTTTTAGCTCCTAAAAGTATTTTTTGGTTCGGGTAGTCGCTAAGAAAAGCAAAAGAGAAGTACAATCCCGAAAGTCGTTTCAGAGCTGTTGCACCGTACTATCTAATGTTAAAAAATGTTGATAAAAGTAGACACTGTAAAAATTGGGTTAAATTCCAGTTTATTATAGGTACTTTTTTATGCACCTATACATTTCCACGAAATAAACGTCTAGTTTCCTAACAAGGGGATGTCCTCGACAAACATTCGCAGTAAAGTGAGACAAACGATCGCTGTCCGAGGGGTGAGCCCAGATTTAACACGTCCGAAGCGTTTTAGGGTTGATTAGGCCTGGGGCGTGCTTGGCGACTAAGGAGGTTAAGTACTAGGGCCTCTATTAGGCATACTTTGTTTCCATAAAAAAAAACAACTAAGATTTTTTTCTCTTAGTTGAAACACAATATAAAATAGCAATCAAATCAAATTGAAGTATTTTCAGGCTACTAGGCCCATAGATAAACCTTATTAAATATAAACTTGACAATATCCTAAATTACTAGTCCTATGATATTAGTTATAAATGAACGACAGCAAGTTCTTTGGTAACTAAACTAACATCTTAAGTTGATGCATTTCACGTCTTGTACCTTATATAATTTTCACAACAGAACCAGTCCTTGCATAATTCCTCGTCCTCGTCGTTCCTCATCTAAAAAATGCTCTAGACATAAAGTTGCAGAAACAAATTGAATTTTAATCATGAACTTCACGGCACAAGTAAAATAACATAATATAATAGTTTTATGTAGTGGTAATAAGAAGAGCAGTTCTGAACCGTCGCCGACGCTGAGTGGTTTAAGTAGTCAATATGCACAAACTAAATGTACAACTTTTTATGTGATAATAAAATTTAATAAAAAATAAAGCGGGACCTTTTATTTTGCGCATCATCGAAAATAGTGTTTTAATTTAAAAAGACCCAAGGGGCACCTGTGGGGTTAATTATAAATAACTTTCTATACAAGTTGTTGAGCACCTCTTATAATAATTGACTAGCGGCACAGCAATTGCGGCGTGGGCGGCCATATGGCCTATCGATATCGCTTAAGAGGGCTGCTAGAATGGACTGGACACGTTTCCAAGTGCCCAGAACACGTCATAGTTAGGTAATATTATTAATATTTTATTCTTAGACTTGACACAATTATTGAAGTTAATTAACTACGTCAATATTTATTTATAGTTTCTCCAAGTTAATAAAATGTGACATAATAACCTCCAGAATAAAAAAAAAGTTGCCAATTCCTGTCCTAGTTTCGGATGCAGTCGACTTAACACAGCTAGAGTTCGGAAACACAGCAAACAAATAAGTAATTTAAATGAATTGGTACCTAGACGAAATTTAGTAGAAAATTGGGAACTCTAATTTTTAAAAGCTTAAAAGCTTTTAGCTATTAAATTCGTCTTCGGACTAAAATCGACTCAGGTTGATTTAATTTCTTGACCAACTCGCTTTTCAATTCGTTGACGAAGTATTAACTGGCAACATTTTCTAAATTCGCCACGAAATGTTTAAGATTTTTGTCAAACATACCAGAAAGTAAGACAGAATGAAGTGTCAATAAAATTGCACAGTACCCCACAACCTAAAAATAAAAAATACGTTTTGTTGTACTGACACTAAGCGTTACAATTAAAATATAATTTTTTCAAACACAATTAATTTTTCAATCATAAATATGAGACGCCATAAATGGTTTCCCATGCGGTAAACGGTGTTCAACCAGATTCTTTCAAGATTGCGGCTATCATTAGGACAAATTGATTTTTGTTCTAGGCTGGTGAAGAGTTGGCACAGCGTAAAAAGTTACAATGGGATACCGCCTTTGAAGTCTCGCGAAATGCCGCATTATTGCCGCAGGGTTGTCTACATATCTTTTTATTTTTATTTACTGTTCCATATCCATATTTGTTTAGTGCTAGTCCTTGTATGTAGGGTACCAGCCATTATAATTCCGAAACACATAAGTAATAAGATGCGTCACTAAAATGCGTCACTCCTGAACGGCGTGTCCCAAGCGAGTGCATGGCAGCTTGGGCTTGCTACCGCCCTTCTCTCGCCTCGCGCACCCCGCACGATTGCTGTCTAGCTGTGTCCGTTGTAAGACTGTAGGGAAGGATTTATATAGACTGCTATTACCATAACGCTTTAAGCTTTGCCATGGGCACACTTGCATCATTGTAGCCGCTGGGTTGAGACAGCTGTTCAAGTTACACAATAAATCGCTAGAATTGCAAACAACCACTTAAAATCCCAACGTTGGTAATGGAACACATCGCCAGTGAGAGGTGGCATTGATATTAATGTTATTAATGATCGAGAATAGCCGGTGAAAAGGAAAAAGGTAGAATTATGATTGACAGGCGAAGGTAATAAGGATAGCGTCTTGGTGGGCTTTTAAGATAAACACACCAGAAAATTAACTCCACGTAATAAAAGGGTTGGGAATAAATACCTACACCATATTATTACGAGTATTGATTGCAATCGCGTTCTTTTTTGTCATGAACAGAATATATTTCTGATAGACCTTGAATTGTGTACGTGCCCCGTATCCATTTCCTTCAAAAATATATCAAGTTAAAGTATTTACAAATACCAATGAGATAAACCCATCTAAATGCCGTGCTTCAGAACGTTAAATCTTGATCCCTTTTCTGCCGTCATTTAATTCTGTTTGTGATCATTAGATTAACGCTCAAATTCGATTTAACTTTTTAAGCTTGTTGATCTAAACTTGAGCATAATATCGTTAAGTAATTAAAAGATACCCGTAGGTTGTTAAAAATTTAACCGTGTACCTTGACTTGAGTGTTTACTTATATGACCAATTGCGTAATTAAAGAGACAGTCGAGATAGTCGACCCAAGTTTGTTCACTCGGTCACATGATCCTTTCTTCGTTGCACGGATTGCCTTGAAGCAGTCACGTGTGTGCGGTAACAAGTTCCAACTGCTATACATCAGAACAAGGTAGCGTACACTTGTAAGTCCATAAGAGCTTACTGCCTTATAGATTTCGATGGCAGCTGTGGCTGTACAGACACTCACCATACCGCTGCTCTACTTACCGACAAGTTTGTCTTCAAGTTTGGATATTGCATATGTCTAATGAGGTACGATGTGCGTTTATGCGTTACGCAGTTTCCGTTCAGTGTGAGTGCCGTTTGCGTGGGATTCTTAAGCGCGTCACACACAGAGGTATAATATATATTATATATATTACGATATATTTTCCTTACTAGTTGACAGACTCCACACACGCCAGCTATAATATATATTTATATAAATTATAGCTGCGTGTGTGGGACTCTGTCAACTAGTACGGAAAATATACCTAAATGGTACGAAAATATATCGTAAGATGCCTTTCTATAATATATATTAATATACCAAAATATATATTATAGCTCCGTGTGTGACGCGCTTTATCAGGGAAATAGCGTGCTTACTCATAATACCTAATTATGCAACTGTGCGTAACACGTGTAATCCCATTAAATAGGTCTAATTTAAACGGAGTTCGTTTTGCATAAGAAACTTAACGATTCGGTTTGTTTGTATGAAAAACTTGCAATCGTTTTGAATAATTAAAAGTAAAATGCGTAAAATTATATTATTTTAGTATGATGAGAGTGTGATATTTTCTATGCAGTTTTTATTTATGGATCTAAGTACTCGTATATCAGTACAAGTCTAGTGGTGTAGGACTATTTGTGTATAATTGTCTCAAGATACGTTTTACCTAGAAAAAGTTAGCCTTGACTTTCACAAGTGTAACAGCAAAACTACATAGGTAACACTTGTCTAACGGTTATTGGAAGCGTGTTACACAACAATAATGAATATACATTTACTTTTAACTGGTTAAGATTGTAGTGGCAAGGACGTTTAAAACACACCACTGCTCATATTGATCACATTAGCTGGTCACTTTTTGGTTGGGAAAAAGCCTTTGCTTTTTGTGCGCGAGTAACCGCAAATTGTTTGCATTGCGAAAGATATTTCAACGGCTATCTCGTTATGGAGTTTACTTGTGGCTTTTTAGAGCAATCGAATAATGTTATATTTTTATACCTTTGACAATGTTAAAGGCAACCATTTTGAGACCGTAACAAGTTTAAAGAACTTGAAGAGTCATTTTACTTATGTATTCCTAAGCCAGTTGCGTTAATATACGTTTTGACATTAACAGTACGATCGTATTATTATATACAGACATCTTCGCGTATTTGCTTATAACACTTTAGTTGTTGTAAAGTTGTTATGCGCGATACAATAATTTCCGAAGTTATGAAGGCCCATTTATTGTCGTCGGTGACAAAAGCATTTTCCAAATGCTTAGTTTGACTCTACTCATCACTCAGCGCCACAAGTTTTAAAGCTTTGGTTATCATACACGCAACAGAAGAGAAGTTTTTCTACCTTTGTAACGTGTAAATATAGGGTAAAGAATAATACATATCAGAAACAGAATATTTCTCAAAATATGTTTGCGCTCTTTAGGATTTCAAAATAGAGCTATAAGACCTTCTTAAGACCCTTTTCCACTATAATTTGTTTGCACTTGATTGTACCTAATACCCGTCTAAGAAATTTTCCTGTGAGTCACTCATTTTTTGCTTGCGTTGTTTTAAATCCATCTCTCTTAATTGAACTCCAAGATAGAGCGGAGTGGAAGAGAGCGATATGGAGAGCAGACCCCGCCTTCAGGCGGGATAATTGTTAGGGATCATTTGGCTTATGATCTTTCTCAATTGAACAAGCAATGAATTTCTACCATTTTATAATAACAGCTTTATAAGAACACACTACTTATCGTAGTAATATTATATATAGTTTAAGTTCTTAACTATGTTAAATTATAGTTCGCTTACCTCATCGCATAAAAAGCGTTATTAGAAAAGATAAGGCAGTAGGTAATGTTCGTTATAATAATAATGATGATTGTTGGCAAATAACATTTTAAATATATAACTAGAAAACTATTTAATCACTAGACAATTTTCTATAATATTAATGAAAATTAATTAATTAAAAGTACAAAATAAATTTAATAAATTAAAAAAGTTTCAAGGTTCACATAGCGCTTTATAATAAATATATATATTAAAGCATAAAATTTACAAAACAATATTTCAATTAGTGAACCGAAACAGTAAAGTTGATTTCCAAGGCGAACAAGATATTAAGGTAATTATGACCCAATTTGATTCAAGACCGACTCTGAGCGAGCAGGGCTCCGCGGGTTGTTTATTCACGAAAGTCCTCATTGTTATCACTTACCCCTCGTGCATCAAGGATAACTTATATTTGAATATAGGTAAATATTAAAATAATCTAACTAATATTATAAATTTTGAAGTTTGTATGGATGTTTAGATGTTTGTGTTTCAATGTCACCTAAACGTTGAACGGATTTGGATGAAACTTGACACACAGATACACGGTAACCTGGATTGAGACTATGATACTTTTTATTTCGGAAAATTCGACAGTTCCCGCGATAAACGACTTCTACGCGGACGTAGTCGCGGGCGAAAATTAGTATTGGCATTAATAAATAATTAACAGTGATCGGAATAGGTAGAGTATATTCGTATTTACCTAAACTTGATGCATGTTCATTCAATAATGTGTTCCCATCTCACTCACGCATGAATGAACAAGCGTCAAGTTTAGGTAAATATACTCTACCTATTCCGATCACTGATAAATGAATAGTAGGTGTTGAATGTCTGCCGCATAACAACTATGATCTCTGTGATATACTGATTAAAGGTACAGTAATCAAAAGCCGGGGAGTATCAGGTATCGTGTTCAATCCCAGTGGTTGCCACGTACCGATTACTTTTTTCTGAGTGCTTTCTGTCGTAACCAATGCTCTTACGCTGAAGAAAAAACAACGCGAGGAAATCTGCACATTTCTCGGACAAAATGTGAAAGAAGGTAATAGCAGAAAGGATTCTACAGGGTAGGATTGTCCGAAAGAGCTCATCTAGTTTAGATAAGATAAGATAAACCAGAAGAGGAAATTTTGATATCTTGAAATCTCCATATTCTGTTGCTTATGTATGATCTACATCTATTTACTGCTTCTATTTTAAGATCTGCGAACATTTCCAAGAATTCAATAGGTCAAGTTGCACAGATCTTGAAACTACCTGTAGGTTAAGTATTTCCCATTACTCTCTAAGCTTTTTTTAAACTTTCATTGCATAATTTGATATTTCTGTGGTCCCGAAAGATTCGGAAGCCGCAGGAAAGCTTAACGGAATTCTTCATTCATGACTCCACAGAACATTTAACGCCAAACGTCGCGATTTCTGTAACAAATCGACCCGATTTGGAGTTCTTGACTCTACTAATTGCAATAACATTATTCAGTGCCGTCAACACGCCTTGCGTATTTAACTTATATGCAATCTCTAGTCGGTGGCATTTAACGAGTCTGATAACTGCCGGGTGATAACAAGTGCGTATAGCACACACAATTAATATGGCGTGCGAGGAGGCGCTTACGCCGTTGATTTAGAGTCTATTGTTGCTTTAATCCGCGCGCGATATTAATTGTGTCCTGCTATAATCTGAGCTGATCTATCTCCAGCTGCCGGCTGCGAGGACGCATATTGAGTGTCGGTTTACACACAGCCTTCTTCGAGAGGATTGCCGCAGAGACGGGCGGCGATTAATCACTCAGTAATAGCCCTAATACTACCTCATAATAATATATTTAGTATTAGGTAGTATTAGGTAGGTAGTACAAATGTAAGTTTGCTTCAATCGATACATATTATAATTATGTATTAGTCGTACTACAAAAACAAACATTTTAAATACTTATGTACTTAAATACAAAGAAAATATCCATGGCTCAGTAACAAGTAGGTACCTGTGTGGTTTGCTGGGATTCGAATCTGAGACCACTAGCTTTTTAGGCAGGGTCACTACCAACTAGGCTAACCGCGTCGTCAATAAAATAAGGTCTCCGTTGAGTAAAATAAGCTATCTTTTAGGTATTTGAGGAGGTTCCCCATATCCCTTTCATTTTTTCACCCTTTATACATTTAGTACTTTAGACTTTTATTGACAGTCAGTATAGTATATTTGTTGAGGATACCACATCCCCAAAGAACTTTACAACTGTACCGTTCGGTCGTTGGGGCGCTCCAGTACCTATGTTTGTCATTGTATGCGTTTCACCTCACTATGGGCATACTTGTTTGAGCAATACGAATTGCAACTCAAACCAAATCATTCAAATGTCGAGACGACGTGGTTAGTCTATTCTGAAAGATTGTTGTGTACTTACTGCTATACACCACTAGATTCAAAGTTTTATTCCCGAGGTGATTCTGGTTTTTAACTATTAGTTTCCGCGACCTGCTGTGTTAAATACTCATACATGATAAAAAATATTTATTATTATCTTGCTATCTTACTAATTTGTGAAAGTTTGTATGGATGCGTGTCTCAATCACATCTAAACGTTTGAACGGATTTGGATGAAACTTGGCACACGATAGTTCTTGTTCTGGATTGACACTTAAGTATCTTACTTTTGATCCTGGAAAATTTGACAGTTCCCGAGAGAAAAGGGCGAAACGACTTATTATTAACAAAGTAATTCGTACCCTACTGCCAAAGAAGGAAGGTAATGTTTGACTTTTAAGTACCCCGTAGACTCTACGGCGTAGAGGCTGAACGCTTGACGAGTGTAGTGATACTCGTACTTATTTTAGTTTAAACTGTCGTGTCATCAAAATAGAGTTTTAAACGACATTTCGACAAAAGAACATAGGTATTAAAATGAATGTTTAACTTATAGGTCCTGGTATCAAAATATCAAAGCACGTGCAGTTGGGTTCATAATAGCTTGCTTTTTAAGACCTTTTTAGTCGTTTCCAGTATCAGTCCTAATTATTATCGTTACTCGTACTCGAAAGAAGAAATCGGAAAAAGAAATGTTGGATGTCAAAGCAAATAATTTATATTATTTATTGTTGTCGCGTCTCTTTCTTCTCGTTCAATAAAATTGCGACGCTTTAAGAGAGCTCTCAATTGGATACAACCTTTTCATCTCATCGAAGACTCTGGACTAGAAATGATTAATTAATTTAACAGTTTATTTATAAGGGCGATTAATTTTTAACGGGGAGGTTACAATAAAATGTGAGCAAACATTTTATTTTAAAGTCGGTTTTTAACGTCAAAAATAATCATTGAATACATATTGTAAGTAGTATGTATAAATCAAATAATATTAACATGTATGTAAACCCTTTATTGCATCAACTCAAACAAATTTACAATTATGTATGTACCTACAAAGTTTATTTAATACAACATTAATATAATAATTAGCTATCACAAACTCACAAATTTGTATAAAATTGAAACTCGTTAGAGGTAAGCTTTCTTCGCACCGTCTTCCAAGTTTTTTTAACAATTAAAATATCAACCGCTTTCTTTAGAAAAAATACGATCAAAGTAATTTTGCTGAAGGGAAGTAGCGGAGGCGTTGACATTGTATATACAAAATCTGGCAACCAGAGCAATATACTGCGAAAGATACTCATTATAACTTTTATTTTTATCATTAGATGATTAGCTTTTAAATGATAGAGTTCAATATTGCTAATTCCGTCTGCCAGGCAATACCGTACATACACAGGCGTTTGTGCCCATTTGTAAATGGCGTCATGCCGCCATATCTTTTAAAAACATAGAACTAAAAACTTCCCCTGCTTTATCGACAGATTTAACAACGGTGTACCGTTCTTAGAATGGGAACAAACGCCTGTGTACGGTATTGCCCCGCAGACGGAATTACCCACATTGACTATAATGCCAATACACCGAGAATAGTTCGAGTATATCCAAGAATAACCTAATTTTTATTCTAAGAATAACTCGAGATTCTTTTACAAGGATGTTGTTATTTTGTGTTCCGTCGTGTCCAAAATGTTAATGCATTCTGAATAGCCTTTCACAGTTGGATAGCTTCCTGCCCCATCATTTGTTTGCATTACCCTACACTTCACAGAACGACAAAAATTATTGGCTTTTTCGCACTCACCCCTCCGCTCAATTAGGTACGTCATTCTTTGATATATCACGTCTAGAGGAAGCTACAGACGTCGACTGAAAAAACGGAGGAAAAGGGAGGCGGCCAATAAATCTAGTATGGGATGGGAACGAGGCGCCCCGAGGTGAATGTCTCGGATTTACGCCTATACCTACTTAAAAGGTCAATGCGTTATGCCAATCCTTCTCAAACTGTATGTAAGAAGTGATCCAGAAAAAAAGTAGCACGTCATATTAGTGTGTATATTAATGAAAGTACAACAGTTGTTTTTTGTTTTTCTGGGGTTCTGTCTGATACTTTTTGAACCTTGTATGACTTCAGTCCAGCACTCTCTTTAATCCGATGGACCGTAGACTTGCTACAACCCATACTTATCGGCGAGCTTTCGTTCGGACAAGTTAGGGTTGGTCCTGTATGCAGCTTTGATTTTATTTGCTAGTTTGTTGTCCTGAAACCCTTTTCTCCGACCGGAGCCTACTTTTTTATCAACAGTTGACCTCTGTCTGTAAGTCCGCAAAATCTTACCTACTGTGGATCTGGGTATAGTTAAATGTTTGGCGACCTGAACTTGACTCCAGCCGGCGTTTTCTAGGTAGGTGTATATAATTAACTTACGACGAGTAACTTCAGATGGCGAATTTTTTTTTATTTATATAAATCGAATACCTAATTGCTACCATAAAATAACTTCTCGGTATGTTACGTGATTCATGTGAAACAAACGGTTTTTAAATTTTTCGTGAATTGATCAAAATTTAAAAAAGGTTCTTGCTACTTTTTTTCTGGACCACTTGTTACTCGTAAATCGGATTATTTATTATAGTACTCAGCTTTTTATCGCTGTCTCACTCTCTTTGGCATCTGTCGGTATATTTGTTATGACAGCGATAGATAGCCGAGTACCTACCGAGTACTATTAATAGGTACACAGCCCATGAGCCATGAATAAGTAGGATTCGGGTTCGAATAAAGCTGACTAGACTCGCATAAGAGCGTATGAGAGCGAGTGAGGGAGAAGTACAAACCCGAATCCTCCCGAATTAGTGCTCACGAGCTGTACTCTGGTTTTACTGTATGCATGTAGGTAGGCTATTTCCCGCTTGACAAATACTTCAGTGAGAACGTAACTCCATTCCCTGCAAATAAATCGTCATTTACACGCTATTTTTTCTTATTCGGGATACCCTTTCGCCATTGTCGCCAAAAGATCTTTTGTAATAACCGGACCTGTCCATCGCTCGGGCGATTGCAATTTGATCTCCGCAGCCCTTGAGGAAGGGAAGTCAGACTGACTCAATCATATCTTGGTACTTAGGTACGGTTCGTTACGGTGTCTTAAAAAACTGGAATTCTTTTTACGGCAGCAAAATATTTAAAAAAATAATATGTGAGTAAGTAATGTTTAGGATATTTGGTTATAGAAAAATATCTGGAACGTGTATACAGTGTAGTATTCTCTGAAAACTTCGTCACTCAATTCGTCATGATTTCCGCCGACGAGGCAATTACCGGGCATTAACCGTGAGTACCTGCAGTGAGCGTGTGCATGATCTTACTCGTATTTCTACACATTTACACCAATGTTGTAGGTACCTAAATCCGCACAATTTGTAAGACCGTGCGGGTCAAGTTATAATTGTCGAGAGAGATAAGAGACAAAGTGAGCGACAAGGTTATAGGCGCGTTTCAATTCGTTAACGAATTATACGTCAGAGTTATTTCGTCGAATTAAATATCAAGTAATTTAGGAGATTAACACGCCCCAGCTGAGCCTGGGTGTTTCGTTGCGAGCTGTTCTATTGTTTTTTACTGCTCAAGTTGAGGTTTTAAATGTCGTTAAACAATCCTGACATAAGCATTACATAATCCCGTCATAAACATGGCTAAAGTCTTTAAGTAGTTGCTCGTTAGAACAAGTCCTGATAAAGCTACCTTAAGGTTTCGGTATGGGTGTCTGTTTCGCCAGTATTCTTCGTAAGTTAAGCTTGCCAGAGGATATTGTGCAAACTAACTTTAATTGACGGGTATCGCTCGCTCCTTGTACGGAAAGTTATAAGTTTTTCATTAAATTTAAAGTTTCGCTTAATTTACTCGGTTTTTTGTCTGAAGCACTTTAATCCTGTTATTCCCTTTCCTCCTTATTTGACTTGGTTACTGGCTATATCATTATTAGACCTAAATAATTTCACGGTGACACGGATGTTTCCTTCAATTGAAGTTTTCCGTTTAATTTCAGAAACTTGTTGAAGTTTTCTCAACTTTGCTTCAGTTTCGTGTTTAATATTCGACTTCTAGGAAGTGGTTGCGGCGCTGAATATGTGATGTGAAACAAT
Organism: Tortrix viridana; assembly: GCA_963241965.1. Lineage (NCBI taxonomy): Eukaryota > Metazoa > Arthropoda > Insecta > Lepidoptera > Tortricidae > Tortrix > Tortrix viridana. The sequence continues at coordinate 5,780,952 of OY725181.1, forward strand.
ACTGGTGTTCACAGTTATTATCAGAGATGAACTTTCCTTTACCACGTACGAGTAATATCTGTATTTATTTAAATATATTCGGAAAAAGATAGAATAAAACGCGAAAAAATGTGGTGCTTTAAACTCTGATTAAATCAAGGGCTAAAAGGGCTTTATTAATTTTTCAGTTTTCTAATGATGTTAATAAGCACACCTTTACGAGCAGGGTTAACGGTGTAAATGAAATTACGACACCCTCTTAACTAAACTATTATAATTACAGTGTTTGCGTTCACCGGCCGCGCGGAGCCCATACTAATTTCATTTCGGTTGGCATCTGACTTCTTACGACGAATTACACTGGAAATGTATGTACATTATATAACAACATTCCAACTTTAGAACTTTGTATTTTATTTTGTATTATTATAGAAGTTTTTGCCATTACAATGACGGCTAATTTTATTACAAAATATATCTAAAATTGACTTTATATTATATTTTTCCTCAGAAAAGAGGTTTCTTTGAGATCAATTCTTTAATTAGGTGAACATGCCTTCGTTGGTTATCTTCAAATTTCCTTCGGGTGGTATATTAATCAAGGAATACAGACAAAGCAAATTGTTTTGTTCTATGCCTGTGATGTTGTGTAGGTAGATAGTAACTGTATGAAGAAGGCATAAATATAATGTAATTACGGGTAAAAAAAAATGAGAACGTTAATATTGCTACGTAGGTTATACCTTCTCTGCGTTTAATCATGTGAATATAAATGTGCAGGTTGTACAGATTTAAATTAGCACTGAAGTTCTAAAAAATATCGGTAAAATGTATCGTTAAGTTTCATTTATTTAATCAAATAATTGAGAAACACTAAACCCCTTTATACTAGTTTCTTTCTAAAGCTTATACGGTATTGCAAAGCTAGTCAAACTATGCTTAAGTTAACAGTTTTGTCATGAGTTTGGTCCTTTCTCATGTGACATAATTATATTAGTAGTAATATGCTTTGCAAAATCTGATGCTAACTAACCTACTTAAGTATTTTACCTAGTAAAATAATAATAATAATAAAAAAATAACCATAAAGGGTGGCCGAGTATGGAGTAATTGCGGAACCTGACCCAGCACAATATGGCCTTGCAGTGGTCAAATAAAGGTTTAACCTGACCTTAGCCATTTATTCACGTACCCCGAGCGGTTGTTGACCACCGCTCCATTTCGCTGCGGTCGATACCCACTCACTGTACTTTTTTTCTGACAAACTATTTTTCATTTACATTCTTGTTTGTTCTGCACTGCACTTGCAATAATTAACTGCACTGCTGATTGTTATTTGAATATGAACAGTTAAATATTACTAAGACTTGGATGAAATCGTGCACCAATACTTTAAGTAGGTAATTAAAGGGTGTTCCAAAAAGTAAACTAAACCTGTGGGATAATAGCGTGCCTTAAATTACATTATAACGATCGATTGTGACTTTATACATCTATATGTATGTTGCCTATGTTCAGACAAATACGTTTCTAGCATACCTATTTGTAAATGATTTATGGTATTGACATTCGCTGCTCATCGGACCAGGCGGCATACTTTGGTGCATTGTAGAGTAGGTAAGTTTACACTATTTACTGAAAGTAGATCAATAAATAACCTTTGTTTCAAAACTTACAAATTATTAACAAGTCTACGTATCTGTTGTTGTACAGTCACACCACGGGATTGTTGAGCCACCATAGAACCCTGTCATAATGACAGCGTCAAGTCACGCAAAAGTCGTTACGTCAAAATTTCTCGTCGACTTTCTGTGAAAGGGTTCTATAGTGGCTCAACAATCCCGTGTTGTGACTATACATAATTTCCTTTACAATTACTTTCTACTTTGTGTCTTACGGCCGCACTCAGAGACGTCAATTAACTTTTAAGTATGATTAAAGTTGCTGTTGTCACTTTCTTTGCTATAGCAATAGAATAAGACGCAGCAACTTTAATCAAACTTAAAAATTAATTGACGTCTCTGAGTGCGGCAGTAAGAGTATAAGTATAAAGTCAGGCAGGTTTTTTTTAAAACAAAGCTTATTTATTTAACATTTCCGAGGGAATAGCGATAACGACTTCTGCGCGGACGGAGTCGCGGGCAAAACGTAGTCGTGTACATAAAGCAGTATAGTCCCTATATTTACACCGCGGATAGATAAGGTTACTACAAATTAAAATTTGACACGTTGTATGGGACAATGTCAAATTTTATCTCGAGATATCTCGCGGTTTGGATATAGGGGACCGGACAGTGTTTTGTTCTGTGGATAATGTTAGTAGCGTGTTAATAAGAAACAGAAACAAACATTAATTTTGATAACGTTTCGCGAATCTGTCATTGTTTGTCTGTGGTTGATGTGGAAACGCATAACTTCCGTATTCAGTAGACATGGTATAAATCTATCGAGGAAGTGGATCGAGGTCATCGGACTGAAGTCTTAACACAAAACAGGTATTTACCCCGAATGCTAAAAGAACGTTTACTTATTTAAATTACTCATTTAACTTCCAAGTTTTTTTTTTTATAAAATTGACAACAGATACAGTTGTTTTACGTATGGTGAGCTACAGTCGAAAGAAAAAGTTTTACAAAGGATTTTTAATTCGCTTTCGGATACAAACAGCTAATACTACAAATAAACCTTTTAATAATTAACTCTGGTACCTGGAAATGTTGATTAACTGCCGCACTCAGAGACGTCAATTAATTTTCAAGTTTCATTAAAATTGCTGCGTCTTATTCATTCTATTGCTATAGCAAGGAAAATGACAGCAGCAACCTTAATCAAACTTAAAAGTTAATTGATGTCTCTGAGTGCGGCCGTTAGTGTATTTGTAACTTGGTAGGAAAATCTTAAAAATAGAAACGATTGAGACGTCAGCGTACTCGGTATAGAACGGAACAACATAATAGATAAGATACAATGGTTAAGACCACGTTACGCAAAAATGCGATTGTTTGAGGCCTTTGTTTCGTACATTACATACCTACATATCGACGGGTCTCTGACTCAACCTCGTATATGAAATTTTACGAAATCCGAATATCCACTTTAGGTAGGTACACGTCCTAAAGTAGTGTAGTGTGAAAAATCGTTTAGATCGGTTAAAGCCGACAACTGTTCACACTAACTTGCACCTGAGATAGAAATATTAATACGAACGTATTCATGATACGGTGTCGTTTAATGTCTACATCTGTATCGGGTGTATCGCGTACGAGTACGTGGCAGGGATTTACCTGCAATTAGGCGATTGCACCGCACCCAGTGAAAGCTAACCGCGGAAACAAATCATCCGTAGTGAGAAAGCTGGGATTTCCTTTCAAACCCCGGCTTACTGGACCACCGAATCGATTTAATCAGAAGGTCTGCGCGCTCAGTGAGTGGCAGTTCTTAGCCGACTTAAAGGCTTCGTCAAACAACCAGCGTGGCGCGTTCTTAGCGCGCCGCAAGCAGTCACACTGCAGGAAAACGTCGCGTCGGTTCCGTGCCATTCCTTTTAAAAATAATAACAACCGAGACAAGTTAACTTTGGCCAAATAAGACAGGCATCAGGAGGTGGAAAGGCTGGAAGAGTATAGAGAAAAGTCATACAACAAGAGCCATATTGCAACGGCCGTCATACTAAGTGAAGAAATGGTGTGGTACGTAGGTCCATGATCTGATTGTTACTTTCTGATTCAGAATACTGAATAACTGATAACATCCACTCATTATTCGCGAACTTTTCTGTCAACTTCTACGTTTTAAAAGTTGTTTATGACATCATATTATAAACGGTCAGTACTGAAAGTAAATGGAAAGGACAAAATGACGACATCGCGGAATAGTACGATTCTCCGAATGGATCTCGATAGATTCATGTTTCCCTTATAGCGGCAACGGCCCGCCGAAGTAGTCCTTCTTTAGGGTCGCCGTATTTACGCAAACGATAGTAATGCGTTAGACTTATAAGTTGCATTCTGCGAACTTTAAGACGACTGTCCAAGAAGAAACCAAGGAATGTTTATAAGCCATCGCGCGTTCGCCTTTGTTGGTTTCATACGTTTTGACTGACTTCTATAATTGTAGAATGCAACTTGGCTAACCTACAGTAACTTTAAGCCGCGACGCGATTAGCCTAGTTGGTAGCCACCATCCCTACGAAGCAGGGCTCTCCGGAGTGATTCCCGGTTAAGGAAAATATTTCTGCGTTGAGTGCTATTTTGTTCCTGGGTCTTGGATGTTTTATCCACTCTTAATTAAATGCAGGAGTGTAAATATAAATTGTTTATCTTTGAACCTTATGGCTACTCATAAAACTCTATTGTTATTTGGCCAACCGCATTGCTTTGGAAACTGTAAGTGGTATTTAAGAAAGTGTGATTGTCGTTGTCTAGTACCCTAGAGCTTAGTTTGGGACTAGGTCAATTAGTGTGAGATTGTCCTAATAGTGATTTGCGTGTAGGTATCTTAAATATAAAAGTTTCATTTTTAAACTCTTAAACTTGTGTTAAACTCTTTAGGTACCATTAATATGCGAGGTAATAACTGCCTAATTCTTATGTCATGCTGTTATTATAACAATGAAATATGACCCGGCATTTCGGTCACAAAGTATTAATTTCCCGGCGCCGTGAGCTTAAATTACTGACTCGTTATGGCGATGGCGCGCAATTTAAAGGAAAAGTTGGTGTTTTATGATTACAGACCGCATTTTACTTCTTTTGAAAGACAAATAAAGTTTATTTAATTAAACAAGATTATCTACCTGTGATCTAAAGATAATGGTTAACTTTTTATCAAAGATGTTTCTAACGACAAAAATAAACAATACCTACTTAAGGTGCATCGCTCCTTACACACCACAGCGTCTCCTCCGGAGGATGCGTCGGCGTCCCCCCACTCGCACTACACGTGGGAGACCCTACGTTGCTCCGGTACCGGTACCGGATAGTATACAGATTCGACAAGCAGACTGAGTTTCTTGCGATGCTTCTTCTCAGTTTGCCTAACACGTAATTTTACGAAGCGTTGGTAGCATAAAATCGATTGTTTTAAATTTCTTCCCTGGCGTCCTAAGTCAAAGGTCGGCTCAATAGGAGCGCCCTTAGGCATGCTAGTGAAAACCCATTTTTGCTCTGAACTCCCCTCAGGAGCTGGTCCTCTCTCCGGTGAAGCGGTCAAAGCCGTCAGAGGCTAACTACGTAGGTCCCTTCTAAAATAAAATACATAAGGTATATAAATTAGGTATAACGGAGAAATAGTGTACAGTAAATAGGTATGCGTCGTAGATAATAATTAATTCTATTGTAAGTATAAGAATGACTAAATGTGTCTTTCGACCTAAAATGCAACTTATCCATAGTATCTTTGACAAATAAACATATAAATTTTAAGCATATACTTACATACTTACCTATTCGAGGGGGCACACAGTCCAGACTCACTTGATGTAAATTGATGGATGTACTATGAAGACAAATGATGCTGTTTTAGGATTTACTGGATTTTGGAGATAAATGCAAGGTTTTGTTCGCGCCTGACCATGTAGATATTTGGGAATCATTCATATTAGGAAGTTAAGATAAAAATAGAACTTTAACTATGGTCTTTGTACAACGGTAAATTCCGCTTTCTATATAATAATCATCTACATATATAGCTTTATTTGTACACTGCTACCTAATAGGGAATATGCATGAGTTATTTTATCGCATTTCTTAACAAAAATGAAAATACCGTAAAAGAGATGACAGAATAGAACGTAGTTCTTTCTAGTGATTGCCGCCTGGCGCTGTCTGTACTTAAGAAGCCTGTACACAATCACCTGCCTGTTGCTTTTTGTTGTTCTTCTTTTCTTTTTTTGCTATTACTGTTTCTTGATTTGTCTGTCTCTTGAAATGAAAATGTATTGTTTGTGTCACCTTCCGTGTTCTCACCGAGCGGTCTCAACGGAAGACCAGCGTTGGCTTTACAGCCAGCACAAGCTGAGTTGGGACCGTTTCGCGACGTTTTGTTTTGCTAGGAAGAATTTTTCTTATTATCTTTGATGGCTTATACGTATCTTGGCTATTTTTATAGTTATTCGAAAAATATTTTTTTTCTATCTACTGTTTGTTACATGAATTAATTTGTATTAAAGCAAAAAAAATCATGCATATCCCCTATTATAGGCTGGCAAACCTTACGACTGCAGTATTCTAATACTTACATACATAATCCGTCATAAAAGTGCACATATCCGCTGGGTACTTGTACGTTCTAACTTGATGATATTATTATGTACCTAGTGGGGCAAGCTCACTATTTAAAAGAGTGACCACACCGCTGCTCAAAATACGGTGACGATTCGGAATTGCAGTGTGTGAGAGAGAGAGAGAGAGAGAGAGAATGCGTTAGAAACGTGGCGTATTAGTCACGTCACTGCGTCACCGTATTTTGAGCAGCGGTGTGGTCGCTCCATTAAATGATTTTAGGAGTTCCAAAGATAAAGCATCCAGGCCTTGCGCCTGCACTAATGTGTGAAATGAGTGAGCGTGTAAATATAATATGATAATGGCACGGCATTGGCGACAGACTCACACGAGTGCTATGCCGTGCCGTTTTTATTTTGTACCATTGTTGTGTTAGCATTGCCACTACATCTAAAGAATATCCACCGAGGTATTTACTTATAATTCAGAAATGTCAAGACCACAGAACATGTAATCTTTAGGTCATAAATCTCGCCCTGTGTTCTGCGGTCTCTTGCAGTCTGCTTGCCAGAAGGAAGCCTCATAAGTACAAGCTAGAGCGGTCCTTCCAAGAATTTCCCATTTCATTTCAAGTGGGCGTCCCTCTTTATTCATTTTAATTATTTAATTAAGCTCTCTTTGTGTAAACAGGCAGCTTTATATAACGAGATCAGTATTTCTTACAGTCTCTAATTCAATAACGAATATTAAAAACTTTTAATCAAAAGGTTGTAATGAAGGAGGAAGAGCCACTGAAGTAAAACATGTTTAATAATGTTAATGAAATAAGACTCATTGCACATGATAACTTGAAATGAAAGTCATTATGGAATACGAGTACTAAGCGATAAAGTTACATCAAAATAATAACAGATAGTTTAATTATCCAGAAACAACTCATTATTTTAACGAGGTATTAGATCTGATCATTTAATTGATTGTTTAACCGGACAGAACGCAATCGGCGTGATTCAATCTTTAAAGTTATAGAGTTCAGGAAAAAGTGTAGCGTTGATAGTTTTAGAGTAGAGGAAATGGTTATGTATGTATGTAGAATCTCACGCGGCAGTTCCCACGCTCGATTTGTTAACCGGGATCGCGTGCGCATGCAGCTGTCATAATTAAGCGCCCGTTAACGTCATTTGTATGGTTTATAGACGCGCAGTTTGCGTCATCGGTAGTGAATTTCATGCGTCAGTACAGTCAATGCTTGTGACACGGTATCAGGTCAATTTTGCATGAAAATAAAAAACCGGGCTCTTAATGACTTAAGTAGTAGTAGTCTTAAGAATACGTAGATAAGTTTAACACAATAATTGGTATGTACGTACATTAGTTAGATACTGATGGGCTTAAGCTTAATTATGTGACTTGCTACGATCCTATATGAGTAATTTTATAGAATTAGATATTTTTTTGTTATTAGTCATACATTATAAAAGTACTTTATTACAAACAAAATACTTTAACTAATGTCTTAAAAGTACTAAATCTAAAAATACCTGCGGCATTGTCCCGAAGGTGCTGGCGGCATTTCCTTGCTGAATTTCCAAACTGATCCGTTGAGAGAGGAATCTGCCAGCTACGGCAGCTATACTATCTATAATAGCACTTACTATTTCAATAACAATTGTATTCCTTGTTACAGGGACATCTACAGTCATCGTTTGAGTCATCGTTAGCTGATTTGAAGGTGAGCAACCATAAATTGAGACTTCAACTGCGTTTATTATATATAATTTAACTATAGTTCTACCTAAGAAATTAAAGGCTGGGAAGGTGGGATCAAATCAAATAGGATTAGGATCAATTTAATATATAACATAACTTATATTTTACTAAAAGTAAATACAAAGTGAGCACAAACGATGCATAAAACCGTAGCAATATGAAAATAAAACTCACGTGACACAAAGTATTATGCTGAAGTGATCTCAGGTACTTCACGTGAAGCATTCGCCGTAAAAATGAAAAATTATAGCCTCGCCAGGGACCGTTAAGTCGGTGGTTCACAGCTGAGTCCCCCGGGACTTGTTGGAAGAGAACAAATATATTAAAAACCGACAAAGAGCGAGTCTAACTCACGCGCATTCAGTATAAACACCATTTAAACACAGATTGGGGTTAAGGCTGCTTGTCCACCAGAGATGTGCTGCGTAGCTAGTTAAGATTGATCGTTTATTTCCATAGCTTAGCTTAGCGTAGCACTGGTGGGGTCGGGGAGCTTTGACCTCGCTCGCCGCTTACCTACCTCGCAGATCTCTGGTGGAAGAACAGCCTAATTTGATACTTAAATATGTACTAAATTTTCTAGTGCAGTAGCCACTATAAAAGTTGTATAAAATGCTTATTAAATAAAGTATCTCGAAATCAGCGTTAGATAATAAGTAGAAGTCATTTCTTTACACGTGTTCTGTGAAAATTTTAAACGGGGCTACCTATTACGGGTAAAAATATTACGGCCTTCCGAGTCTGGATGGAAGACGTAGGCTTCTTAATAGGCTCCCGTTGGTACCCTTTTAGGTACTCTATAGAACCTTAATAAACATGTAAGCTCCAGGATACAGAATTGTACGATGGGGCCTCCAGTATAGCTGTAATTTTAATTAGCATTCATGAAACAACGGATGCAGCGCAAAGGCACGTTTTTGAAGTTGAAAAGAGAATCTACTTTGATTCTAATCGAGATTCATGCGTGCCGTGATAAATTACTTCAACGTTGACGTAATTTATGTTTTGGAACTGATACACGAGTTGAGAAATAATGTACGCGTTTAGTTTTATGGGTTTCGTTTTATAGACAAAACCGCAGCCTAAAAGCATAGGATAATTGAGTTCGTAAACAAAAGTGAACTTAATTCGTGACATTAAAATGTATTTAAGTATGTATTGTACTGAACACTGATTTTTAATCTAGATACAGGCAACCTGCAGTTTAGAAACTCGTTAAGAAAATGTAGGCGAAAATAACGGAAAATGGACATACAGTTATAAACACATTTTACATTAAGAAAGGTTTTTGCGTGGAACCCTGTCGCAATGACAGGATATATCATTTAAACTTGATTAATCACCTAAACCAGGTTGATTAGTCACCTCATTCAGTGGTACACGAATACATTTCCTTGAATTGATGTGTATAACTTGATATCAATTAGTTGCATCTTCAAGCCGTATGAGAACGCGCGGAAGAGGCTGACTGACTTATATAATTAACTGCCACACTCAGAGACGTCAATTAAGTTTTAAGTTTCATTAAAGTTGCTGCGTCTTATTCTATTGCTATAGCAAAGACAGTGACAGCAGCTACTTTAATGAAACTTAAAACTTAATTGACGTCTCTGAGTGCGGCAGTAAGTTTCATAGACGAAGTCAAGTAACATTGAAGCAGTACTGGGAAGTCGTCTCAAAGAGAGGAGTCATATTACTGTTGCGTCGGTACTTCACGAGCCCTTGCCCCTGCAGTTGCAATATCACGCTAAAACTTCTTTGACACATCCGCTACGTACATATTATATACTCGTATAGGTGTGTCGCAGGTACCGTAAAACCTCCTATCACTAGTCCAAAATCACTTACATTTTAAGTTTTTGCTTTTATTTTTTAAAACAAATTGTCCCAGTAAAAATGTAAATATATTATGTATAGTTCATGATATGTACTTTTTAACTGTAAAATAACTGTTTTGGTATTTTGCATGTGAATGCGATTTTTTTTAGTCAAACTTGGACTATAGTTTTTGTAAGGAGCTCGCAACTATAATCCAAGACAGAAACGCCATATTTACCCGCTGATAACTGGGGACTGGATTATAGTTGAGGATTGGTTATGCTACAATACACATTTTCATATATAATTAAATTTAAAAACTTGAAAAAACACAGTTTAATAATTTTTTCATATTTATTAATAATCAACAAATAACGTAACAAAATTGTTCTAAATCAAATTAAAAAAATACTCCAAGTAATAATTAGAAAACTAGGTATGGCACAAATCAAATTAAATAAAAATAAAAATAAAAAGATTATTTTTTGGTCTAGCCTCATTCTTTTTCCAGTTCCGGAATATGAAAATGAAAATTCACATTTCGAACTAATTTTCTTTGGGACGCTTATTGGATAGATGATGTCTTTCCAAGTGTAAAATATATCTACAGTCCTCCTTTGGTGGCCATTTCCAAGCCATTTCACAACTGGTCATACATTTTACAAATGCTCCATTCTTGTAAATTTCTTTGATTTGGCCTGGCCAGCTGGCACCTTCGTAGCTTACAAATACATAGTCGTCTATAGTAGCTGGTCGATTGAAGTCATTTTTTGGCTCGTTATCTGGCCTATCTTTTTTATTTTCAAGCATTGAGTCTAAATCTGAGTAGTATGAGTCTGAAAAATAGTAGGACTAATGTTGAGGTCCAAGTATGATTTTTTTTATATTAGTACGTCAATTACAAAATATACAAAAAACATGTTTTAATTCGACATATTTCACTTAAATAAGAACTTACCTTTGCCATCAACCCACAAAACTATCTCAAAAGCAAGAATTTATTGCAGGTAAGTTTGAAAGTTTGAAGAGCTCCGTTGCGTACGAAAACTGTCACGAACTTCACTGCGATGTGATTTGCAACATGGCGTCGCTATTAAGCTAGTGTCATTCGAAATTTAAGGGCGTTATTGGTAGCGACACACGTAATAACGCACTTTGCCACTAGATGGCAGTATATATTTGAAGTGTGAATACCCAAGTGTAGTAGGGTCTTTGGACCATAGTTGCCATTAAGGATTATAGTTGGGAGGTTTTACGGTATGTAATGTTCTTCACCACTAAGTAGTGCCAATTGCTCGATAGCAGGCTCATTTTGTATGGATATTAAAGGGTCATGGTACTAAAACTGAACATATTGCGTCGAGCTCTGATGTATCTTCGTATAATTGCTATTTCAGGCGTTTTAGCCTCTTGGATCATGTCAACAACCGGTGTTCCAGTAAACACTCACAGATTCTATTCATTGTAGGTCACGAACTTTAATCGTCGAGCCATAATAAAGCCTCGTCGAAAGATAAACCAACACTCAATTTTAAAACTACATTGTAATTGTAATTTATTGGCCAAGTAACAATAAATTACATTTAGCAAGTCAGATTCAGTACATATTTCCTAATAAGTAACATGCATATTATATTATAACATTTATAACTCCAATAAACATTTATTTCCAACAATAAGTAAATCCATGTATTCGTTGATGGAGTAGAATGGGTTTTGATGACAGAATAATTTTATTTTCTTTTTAAAGTCTTTAAGTGACAACTCAGTTATTTTGTAGGGTAGTAAATTGTACATCTTAATCTTAATTGGAATCCCTTGTTTATAATACTTCTTAGTTCTCGATTTAGGTACACATAACTTATATTTATTTCGTGTGTTAAATTTGTGGACGTCTTCCCTTGTTTTCTTACTATCTTTTTCCACAAATCCACAATTTGCTTTATTTCTTGCGATATTTTTTAGGTCAGCGCATAATAATCATTTGAGATTATCCATTACCATTCGATTCATGAATGTGATATCTCCGGTGCAGTTTGGGTACGCCTCATTTGCCCTGCCGCTGCAACTGCCGAGGCCGCTCATGGACATGAATATTCATGGTCATGGTGCCGCGGAGCCCCTCGTTAAACGAAACAAGACTGAGCAGTCGAGATAATGCACAAATATTTGTTTTTGTTCAGAAAATAATTTTGTTTCACTTTTAACCCCCGACGCAAAACATAAGTTTAACGAGTGTATTTGTTTATCTGTTTGTGGCATGGATGCAACGGATGAAAAGATTTTGATTTAGTTTCCTCATTATACTTAATAGTAAATCGTTTTTTAAGGTTCCGTACCTCAAATGAAAAAAACGGAACCCTTATAGGATCACTTTGTTGTCCGTCTGTCTGTCTGTCTGTCTGTGTGTCTGTCAAGACCCTTTTTATCAGGAACGCGTGATGGTATCAAGTTGAAATTCATATCAAATACGTAGGTCTGTTATCCCTTGGATCAGTTAAAAAATCACACATCTAAGTCGACGCAATCAAAAGATACGGCCGTTTATGCCACATATTGAAGGGAATCTCAAGGGAATAAAAACCTATAGGATACTTCCCGCTGACTTAGAATCATGAAATTTGGCAAGAAGCAATTTCTTATAGAATAAGTAAAGGAAAAAATCCGAAAACCGTTAAATTGTATTTACATCACATAAAGAAAGCTTCCAGTATAAACTGACACTCACTAAGTATGAAAGTGCATAGGTACTTATTGTGTGTCAGTTTATACTGGACTTTTTTTATATTGTATTCCCGTGATTTACGAACTATTTACATGACTACAAGTTTGTGCGGAACCCTCGGTGCGCGAGTCCGACTCGCACTTGACTGGCTTTTTTTTGAAAGGTGACATGATCGTTAGCTAAGTTTAGTGATAGTCCATAGGACCATTTAAGAGTTATGGGGTCTGAAGGTAGGGGGTCTCAGTTTTGTGGGGGCTTTTATCTATTGAATATATCGTTTTGTCATTTGCGAGATTGTGAAGAGTGCCAGCTATATTTTAAATTAATTAAAACACTCGGTTTCCCAGGTGCTTTTCAGAATATAACTTCTATTCATATAATTGGCTCGCGACATTTATTATATTAAATTAAATATTGATTGTCTCTTTCGCGAGCTAACTTTTTTAGAGAAAAGAAGCTGTATTGTCCCATTTTAATTTCGTCAAAATCTGGTCATGGGCTCATGGGATTCTTGGAAAATTCAATGGAACTCCTTAATAATTTGGAGTCTGTTCGTTGTTTTATGTAAGTAAGTAGTAAACACAAAAACAATCGAGGCGTTCGTTTATAATTAATGGATGCCAAGGCAGGGATATTTATAACAGTGCATCATGTATGATTTTAAGCACTAAGATGAACGGGTGGATGCGTAAATAACTCTAAAAGCGGATGGATTCCTTCCGTTTTACCTACTGTGCGGAGCCAAAAGCAGGGGAATTGAGATAAGTTGTAATTGAGTAGGTAGGTATGTGACCAAATCCGATGTTCCCCCTTACTCTTGAACCATAGGCTCGGTTTAATAATTCGCATGAACGTGCCAGTAACAAACCTAGGTTATAAAATAATTATAAGGGTGCGTCATACGAGTTTCCAGAAGGGACAGGTACTGTTTCAGTCTAGCTTAGAACTTAATTAAGATGCCTCTTCAACGGTCCACGTGCCTCAGTTTCCTTTGAAAACTATATAAAGTTTTACACGTGAGCCTGGCTTGAATATGAGAATGTAAGGATGTTTTATACATACATAACTAAGCCAAGAGTAACTGTTATCATAATCAACATCTATATTTCAGACGTCCACTGCTCAAGCATGGATCCAGAGGGCAGGGTGGGGTCATGGGGTTAACCCCCCTGAGCTGTTACAACAGAGCCATCAAAATGACGTATTTTTGGTATTTTGGGAACCGTGATCCCTCCTGATCTGAATCCTAGATCCGCTCTTGCCACTGCTGGTCATAGGCCTAAAGGGTTCACGTTACACTGGGCCAGGGCTGGGCCGGGGTGAGGCCGGTACAGTGAAAACATAATTCCACTTTAACCCAAGGATCAATCGGTATGGTACAAAGGAAACTTCAGATGCTAACCTTGGCTGTTTATTACGTAAATGGATCAAACAAAGAAAGAGTGTGCCCTTCAACGGTTACAGCAATTAAGTCATGCGCTATATTGGAGCATAATACCACAAAAACGTTAATTAAACTGTTCGGTCATGATCATGAGACTGCTCGAAAAGATACAAAAGTGACCGCAACGAATTTCACTTGCTTCCGTCGTCCACCCAAGGCTAGGTTGTTATGATTAGCGATCGTTTCTCTTTCAACGGTGTACGGTTAATAGCCCTTTATTGAAGACAAGGCAATTTAAAGTTATTCATTTCGTTTTTAGGTAAATGTGTTATCTTAAAAAGAACCTGTCTGTTTTGTAGGGGAATTTGGTATAACGTAGAATTAAAATTCAAATCTTATTTTGAAGCCTGTTTTTTTGGAAATTGCGTATTAAAAGGTCAAAGGTCAGTTATTGCATTTTCTTATAAAACACACGTTTTCGATGTGAGTCGTGAATTAACACAACTTTTAATTTTGCAACTAACTTAAGTACCTATATGTATTTTGTGGCTACACTTAAGTTTCATTTCTTATCCCAGTATTTTTGTTTCCGTTACACGTCAAAGAAGTTAGTTATAGGATATTGCAACTTCATTGAAGTACAAACCCTAAAGATAAATAACAAATATTAAAAACGCGAGTAGTTTTTATTTTAAGGTACGAAATTCTAAAAGGAAATGCATTTTTCACCTACAAAATACTGCAAAATCCACTTTGCACACAAAGTAGAACGAAGCGGAATTTCAAATGAAATCGACAGCCAACTGAGCTTGAACTCCATAAGGGCGTGAAGTTTACCGAGGGGAATAAGTTAGGCGGTTCGTTTTCCTGATGTCATGTCTTATTAGAGATATGAATAAACGTCATTTGTATTGACGAAAGTTGAAGAACTAACGTTTATTCCAAGAATGATTCAGTTTTAAGTAAACATTATCAATGTACTTTATAAGAAAAACATATAGGTTAGTAAGTATAGTTACGTTATTATAAAGTTATAAAAACCGATACAATTAATTTCAAGGGACATTGATAATTACAGAGAGGAAAAGGGGAAAAGAGTTACTAAGTGTTAATTAAATTACTTAGTATAACGGTAACAGATAACGGTAACAAGATGTTAGTTTTGAGAAATCTACATCTTAAGATGCTTCTAGAGCAATTTCGCACGAAGTCAAAATCTTACTTCAGTTTAGCCAAGCTTGTTTCTCTATCGGAACACTGTTGACGTCATGACAGCTTGTACTGTCAAGTGAATAAGAGCTGTGATTACGATATTTTAACAAAATTTAAGAAGAATCTTTATTCTACTTAAATTTATCGCCTTTGGCCTGGCCCCTAATTCTCGTGCGACTCGAGATGAAGCTTCATTCGAGATTTTGACAAATCCCGCATTTAACTTAATCCCGAGACGCACGAAGATGGGGCCTGCGCGACAAAGAAATCGCGAGCAAGTGATTCTAGCCCCCGGCGGCCACTTGGCACGGCAAGTATAAATAATTTTGCGAACGCAGCAGTAAATACGCGGATCCCGCGAGCAGACACTTGGAAACTTTTACCATTTGATACTTCAAAAATCGCGTTTCTGAGCAGGTGTCACACCTTCCCTGATACAAGAGTATGATGACGTTTCAATATTTTTAACCTATCACACTATACATATAAATTAAAAATGTTCTAAGATTAGTTTAATATTATGGTATTACAAAAATAGAAATCAAATATATGTACATAATAATAATAATGCTAAAACAAAAACTATACTAGGTTAGTAATCTTCGAATAAAAAATTGATACAATAAACATGTTGTATGAATGAATGTGGCAACTGAAATGTTTTAACTCCTTATCTATTATCGGTGGTTTAAATATAGGGATAGGACATAAGCTTACCACTACATAGACACGGCATGCGGGTAAATCACCTAACATTGTGAAAAACAGTGCTTCAAGGGTTAATAAAGCCTCAATTTTATTTTAATTATATTTCAAGTTCCCTTAGTTTTCAACTATTTACTCTACCTACAGTTTCTCACGGCAAGTCTTTTATTAGTTCGTCGTCCTTCTTGTTTTGACTTAGGGACCAGCACTCACGAAAGTTTAAAACTATTTGCTACAAATTGACATTGACATCCTTTGCAAGTTAGCAACAATTAAATCATGAATGGGAATAAGTTCCGATCTTGTCAGAACCGGTTTGTCGCTATATCCGTGTCTTATTAAAAGTAAAGCAACTGCAGAAAATGTGGTGTTATTCTTTTCTACAGCAAATGTTCGATAAAATTGGTGAACATTCGTTCGTAATTTTTTATAGGAGTTATACCTGACTGTTCCAAAGCATCATAAAGCGGGTTTGATCAAATTCCTGAATATTAATAATTCTAAATAACAGGAACTATTAGAGACATGACTGCCTGATGATAAAATGTTTACGAGTTATTGAGCGCGATTATCTTTTCTGTGTTGAGTTCCCAGTATTTCCTCAGAAAATCACTTTTTTATTATCTTTTAAAAACACAAGTTAAGGAACTTACCGTGAAATATTTAATTCTATCAAAAATCTAACTTGGCCGCATCTCTGCTACCTGGCTTGCATGAGGCACGGATTGCCACGCCATCCTAGTGTGTCAAACGCATCTGATTCGATCGAGCAGCGAGCGACATCTGCGAAAGATAATAAGCCCCCTGCAGCCGACCGAGTCGATTGTGAAACAAAGGTTCACGCGCGGGTTCAGATTGTTTAGTGAGCGGTGACCTTTATAATGTCGAGCGGTCACGATATGTAGAATAGAATGCATAATCGACACAGTTTTAACGTACCTAACTTGAGTGGTAATATTTTGACTGCGACCAAATTTTTTTAGCCTAGCCTATGACACTCGCAAGTAGATATTCTGACGAATCATATCCCGCCATTTATTGAAATCGGTCCAATAGTTTAAGAGCTAGACTGGGACATCCGAATTTTGATCGCAATACATGTATGTATTAATTAATTAATTAATTAATAAGTCTATGTATGTATACATAGACTGTTAAAATCATACCGTTTCTTTTTGCCTTGCTCAGTCGAGAAAAAACAGAACTCATGTCAATTCTGTAGCGCTTTTGCATGTCACAGAACGAAAAGTACATAATATACAATAACTCCAAGGGTACTCCATATAGACTGAGGAATGAAAACCCTGTAATTCCCACACAAAGATATGGTTTTGTGGATACAGAATAAAATAAATACAGATAATAAAATACAGAATAAAATCTAGTCATCATTTTAGTATACCTAATAGCAATTTATAAATGCTTAATTAACGGGAACTGTGTATAATTTCGCATTTATATTGTTAGTGGTATTTATTCGGTTTCAAGAACCGATTCGATGAGATCTTTTATCAGCGAAAAATGTCCAATTAATTTTAAACTTGACGTTATAAAATAATGCTAATTACCTCTTTGTTATTCAAAATAAATGAGCTTATTAGGTATTTCCTTACGTCGCCGTTTTATTTTTAGCAGACAATAATTGTGTGATCAAGAGCAAATCGAAACACCGAGGATGCAAATTTATGTTATTAAACTGATTAATGACATAATATTTCACAAAAGAGAATGTCTGTCGTAAAAAACGTGATACGTTAATAAAATGAAACCATGATCGCATGGAGATTAAACTCCGTGTTGCATAAGGTTATATTAACGACCTGTATAAGTACTTACCGATGTTTTGGGAGTTATAATAGAGTGTACCGACAGGTAAATATATTTCTAACCTCATAACTAACAAGTTATGAGGTTAGAAATATATTTACCTGTGGACTACAAGTTTGATAGTTGTTTAATTTAGTCTAACGTGTACGTGATGGGCAATACTTATGTTAGTGCCGGATTCTGTCCGATGTTGTTATTTTAGTTTAATAGGTACCTCATGCGAGATTTATTCTATATTGTAATTAAAAAGGGTAATAGGATAAAACAGACAAACCTCCCACTATACAAAAAGCATTAAATTTAGAACAATATAAGTAAGTACATATTTATAAAACGCAAATCAATTTTTTTGTAAAAAAGAATCCAAATTTATTTAATAATATTTGTCTTAGCCCAATCGGTATCTAAAACGCTATATTAATTCTTATACTTCTGCCAAGAAGAAACGGGAGTTACAGGAATGTTGGGACGGACCGACAGAATACCTTGCAAATTAATTTAAGGAAAACGCCCTTTATTTGTTTACCAAAATCACGAAACCGGAACGGAGACGCAATTAAGGCGACACTTCATCTCCGATTCGTTCTCGCAGATCAAACGGAATCTTCTGGTTCCCAAGGCGCATCATCTTACCTCCCACCGCAGTTAAGAAGGTTCGGGTTCACATTACTGAAGATCCGGAATGAAAGCTAAATTCCTTATCCACCACTAGGATTACTTTATTTTACCAGCGTCACACAGTGCAGTGGGCCTATTATGCATGACACAGCTTTATCGTGTGGATATGTATAAAACTTTATCATATTCGTTAAATTTATCGAAAACTCTAACATGGTTGACAACGTGGATAAAGATATCGCGTCGATAACGCGATATCTAATGTGTATAAACCAGTGTGACAAGAATTACGCTAGATTACCACTATTTTACAAAAAGGTTGCCAGTGTTATGAAATCAATCCATTTTTGCCTATTGTTTGATATTGAATGGCGGACTTTATGTAATGCTTCCGAAATGAGTTGTTTAAAATCAGTCACTGAACGGAGCGGACTCGGGGTACTTTTCTAAATGTATGGGTTATCTTGCTTGACAACTCAATCAGTTTTATTATCTATAATATTATATTGAAGTTTTGTTTACATAAGAACGGGAAAAAAGTTTTGTTTATTTTTTAAAATATTATATTAAAAATGAGATTGGATGGAGACTTTTAAGAAGAAACACAACGAAGAAATACAGTTGAAACATGAACCAAGCAAGGTAGAAAAGTGTAAGTTTAACATAGTAAACTGTTTATGAGTCTTATTTAGTCGATTCCTTATTGTGCGTCGTTAAAACAATTACTTATGTTGTGTTCCAGCCGCTGTACTGTACGGCAATGCAAAAAAGGAAGTTCGTTGAATATATGGCTAGCCACCACTCTTCGCAAACGGAGAATTTAGTGGGCCACTCTTCGGACACAAGTCGGTCCGAGTGGCACAATCTTGCGGCAGCTTGGGCCAGACAAACCTGTGGCTGTTTGGAAACTCGTAAGTATATAAAAAAAAATCCATATATATTTACTCAGGAATATTATTCGTAAAATATTTTATCACAATATTTTTAACAATATAATAATAGATTCATTGAACTCTTTCCCCCATTGACATTTTTGGCTATCATCGGATGGAGTCACACCAGTCAGTCAAATTACAGTCTGGTAAAACATACAGGTTATTATATTGTAAGAGTTGCAAGTATGAATATGGATAGCTTCATTCGAAGTATAAATATGGAGAGATTGAGGGAACAGAAAAACCAGTAAGTTTTAATTACCCATACTAAAACAGTTTGTCTGTTGCACTTTTGCAAAATTTGATTGGGTAAGGAGGTAGCTTGAGTCTAGGCTATTTATTATATAGAAAAAAGTCAGTTTGACTTTTAATGTTTTTAAAAATAACACTGTTCAATGTGTCTACTTCTAGTATGAAAATGAAATGAAATGCTATAGTATGTAAAATAATTATTTATTATGGCTGCCCTTTTCTCTTGAGCCACTCTTAATAGGAGGCCATTTGCTGGGAGCTGCTGGGTGGCAATGACTGGATTGCTATCTGCGGCAGTGTCCAGCTATGTGCCAAGTGTTCTGAAAAATAACATAACATTCTGTTATAGCAGATTATCATACTTAAGTTAGGGATTTGTAATCATAATAACCTATAATAATGCATCATATTATACAGTATACAACAGGTGTTAATTATTTCAGATTTCTCAAACAAATTTGAGGTACCCATTTGTTTGCTCAATGGTGTTGCGAACCCAACAGTGCCAGTGGGTGTATTTCTTCTGGACTATTTGGGGCAGCACATTCAAAATAAACATCATGAGCAACAGTTTACAAGCCTACCCCCGAGTCAACAACAAACAACTAATTACATCATGGATAAATTATACTCTTTTTTTTCAGGCTCGAGGTCACGCAAGTCAGCACCAAGGAGGACATAGAAAACTATTTTAATTTTATTTTTAGGGTACTAGTTTTATATATATATGTTTAGTTTTTAATCACAATTTAATGTATAATACTATAAAGAGGAAAAATTTGTTTGTTTGTAATCAATAAACTCTGAAACTAATATAATAACTCAATTTTAATAATTCTTTCACCATTAGAAGGCTACATTATTCAGAAGTAACAGTCAGGCTATATTTTATTGCATGGCCTCAAACAAACAAACATACATAAACAATCCTACTATCCTATTAATTATAAATGTGAAAGTTTATGTGTGTGCGTGTGTATGTGTCTGTCTGGCTGACTGTGTGTCTGCCTGTGTGTGTGTGTGTGTGTGTGTGTGTGTGTGTTAGTTTGTTACTCTTTCACGCTGCAACGGCTGGATGGATTTGAATGAAATTTGGAATGGAGATAGCTTATACCCTGGATTAACATAAATGATCATTTTTATCCCGGACAATTTGGTAGTTCCCAAGGGAAAACCGATAAACGACTTCTACGCGGACGGAGTTGCGGGCAAAAGCTATTTAATATATAACTTGCATTAACATTAAAAATTACAACTACAATAAGATCTTTCAATGTCATTAAAAACATATTTCTATCCTGAACCAACCAGAAAAATCAAAGTCAATTTTATTTAGCATAGACTTGAGTCACTTTGACTGGTAGAGTTTTTACATACCCAGAAGGAAATAACTCCACAATGTGCGAGTTGTACAGCTTTATGAGTTTTAATGCCCGGGTCATGAAGGAATATAAAGGAGTCACGCGCTCTGCCGAGGAATCTGGGTAGTAGGTACCGCTAATATGCGGCAGTTTACATCAGCTATCTGGAAATTATTTATTAAACTAAAACATAATAACTAACCAAAATAGAGGGATGTTAATTATAAAAGTTTGACGCCTATGTCTGTGTGTTTGTCTGTGGCTTCGTAGCTCTCAAAAGGATCCCCACTATGACCTCGCCGCGTGTCGCACGCAAATCGGTTTCATACATTTATATTGCTGACTGATTATATTGCGCCCCGCGTGACGGCTAAATGTATGAAACCAGCGTGTGGCGACACGCGGCGTGGGCATAGCGTAGCCCTGGCTTAACTAAACTGTGCCAGATAGTTACTGACGGTGGGTGGACTGAGGAATGCATAACCAATATTCCTGCCCTATTCCACGTTGGTAACTTCCATACACCAAAAAGTGCAACGGAGCTAGAACCTGTGAAAGAGTGCACTTGAACGAGTTGATTTGCCAGTTGTTTTACTAAGCCCTCACAGAGCCTATACTAACGTTATGTAAGTCCTACCGACTTACTTATATGATAAATAATAAAATTTTACCTAAGTACCTTACCGTTATGTAGAATGTAATCCATCACCGTTGTGCGGCTGGAGTTTTGAATCCAGTTCGGTACATAAATAGAGTGCCATAATATATCCTTACCCACTCTATA
This sequence comes from Tortrix viridana, assembly GCA_963241965.1. Classification (NCBI taxonomy): domain Eukaryota; kingdom Metazoa; phylum Arthropoda; class Insecta; order Lepidoptera; family Tortricidae; genus Tortrix; species Tortrix viridana. The sequence goes on from OY725181.1 coordinate 5,802,543, forward strand.
GGTAGGTATAAGTGCCGAAATTCGGCCTCCGGAAGTTCGAAACGATTTGAGGCATCCCTTATTCTCCTCCGCTGTAGTTTTCTTCGTTCTTTTTCAGCTTGCATCGTGAGACGATATTGACATCCTACAAATAATGTTTACAAATTATAATACGAATAACGCCATTTTTGTAAACAACTGAGTTGTTTTTGATAAGTAGAACTATTATGAAACCAATACTTACGCTTAAATGTATGTATTTTTCAAGTTTTAATTACTGCGATATGTTTATCGTTACCAACACGGAACTTGTATAAATTTATCGAATTGAGATGTCAAAAATGGATCAAATGAGGCGTCCATGTTAGGCAAATCGATATAATATGTCGTTTAATCATTTATCGCTGTCAGAAATGGATAATACAGTTTAACCGATACCACCATGTTAGCATACGTCGACAACGATAATTTGTCGATGATCTCGTGATAAAAATGGTTTATCGCGTCGATAAACGTGGCCATAATAGGCCCGCAGCTATCCTATTGGTGGATTTTTTCTCGCATACCGCTTAGCTGCTTTGCTTAGCTCTGGTGAAAACACAGCTTTAGCCGGTTTGACGACGGAAAATGTAAATGTTTTTAAGTTAGATTGGAAATAAATTCTCATATTGAGTGGGCAAATAGAAATTTTACTACGGTCACGTTCCATACCAGAGTATATCAACATTTTAACAAGAAATCGGTTTGTTTTCTTTTTCGCATTGTTTAAGTTTCATTCGTGTGACAATGGGTTCATTTTATACATAGTAAACAAAAACAAAAAAATATTTAATATCTTTAGGCTGAGTACCTATGAGTTTTTTTTGTATTTACATGTTATTATGTACTAGGTACTTCATTAAACTAATAAATAAGCATGTCACAATTTGCAAAAAATTGCTAATTTACACTGAAATTGAATAATGCATCTATAAATTGCAGATAATAACAGTCGTTTTTAACGAACGCAGTCGAAAAGGCGTTTTTATGGCAATTAATTAAAACAATGCGTCGACGTAGACGCCTTGATTAGACAACGCAATGACGGGCCTTGATCCCGATATCGCAGATATTTGAGCCAAATTACGCAGCGATCACGAACAAAGCTTATAAAATTAATGGTCCTTACGGAACGTAAATATTAATTACTCCCATTTATGCGCGCCGGCTTTTGTGGACGAGTGGACTTATGTGATCTTGGCCCGTAATTAATGAAAAAGTTTCTAAAAGTCATAAGTCACAATGTTTGTGTTTGTTAACGCTGTAACTAAATTTTGTTGTTGTAATAGTAAAGGCTAAACAAGTATGGTGCCTGGTGGAAATTCTATAATCATGATTTACGGGGTCGGAGAAGATGAACGTAACTGGTAAATTTGGATCAGAAAATTCGGTTCCTTTAGGTCCTTAACTTTTCGTTTATTTTCATTAAGTTTATTCAAATAAGGGTTTCGTGTTATAAGCCTTAGTTTATCGATCAATATCATTCTTATTATATTGTTTATTTGCAGCAATACGTGTACGATCCTCGAGGATAACCTTATCCTTACTAATATTATAAATGCGAAAGTTTGTTTATTTGTTTGTTCCGTCTTCACGATTTGAAATGCCTCAACCGACCGTCGTGAAAGTTTTATAAATTGTTATAAATATTATAGTAATTGAAGTAGACACTGTCCGATTTTATCAGCTTCAGGCTACATGATATAAACGAGCATAATTATAAGTGTCCATAACAAATTCAATTAAGCATTATTAAATCTGTGGCTGACTATTCTTACTAGCGATTGTAATTCTCACAATATCAATAATCGTAAGGTCAACAGCACAACTGCGGCGAAGGCTCCCGTAATCGTTTGTTAAGCTCGGAAACAATAGCCGTATATCAAAACCACTTTCCGCTTCGTTCGTGCTCCAATAAAATAGCCAATAAATCCGTTTACTTAAGAGTTTGATGTCTACACGCGATTAGAAATGCTGCTTGTGAAAATAATAACCTACAAACCAATTACTCATCTTGGATTTTATCAATAACTACTTCGTCAAAAAAATCTGGTATTATACCTATATCTTCACATTTCAATCAAAGTGCATAAAAATTTAAACAGAACATGAGGCTCCATGAATTTTAAACATTTTATGAAATCATTGTTTCATTGGTCAAGAGTCGTTGAAGGCGGAGACAGCGGTCAGCATTATTATCAACACTGTAATCCTGGAGCTTTCGAGCACTGAGGAACTTAGTGCTCAAATCAAACAGAGGTTGCCTGAACAGTACCTACCTGAAACTTCAAGACACGTTCTCGAAAACATGATATTTATCGTTAATGTCGTAATGTGGAGGATGAAGTACAATAAGATTGAAATAATCATATTATACGAGTTCCGGTTTCGACTGGTTGAATGTAAATCATTTCTGCATTCATCTTTTTCAATCAAAATTAAAACAATACCTATTCAGGAATAATAAGACCATACTTTAATGATAATATTCACAACTTCCTTAAACTGCTACGTATAATTATCTTGCATTTTTTCAAGTTTAACATTACGTAACTATATAATATTTCTTACAAAATGGCGGATACGAGTGCAAACACTCGGTGTAAAACGTTGCAGTAAACTTAATTTGAACATTCACAATCACCTTGTTCGTTGTTAACGGTTTTGTCTGAAGGGAGCTGTGTGATCTCGATGTACGGGGGTTCCGGAACGTTTCTCAATTTACCACGTTCATTAGTGTTTAATGTTTGTGAATGTTAACTACGAGAACATTTCTAAGATATACAAGTTAAAGGAACCATTATCCTAGTGCAGAACCACCATGGGTTAACGTTTATTATTTGATTAATTATCTTTTGCCTTGGACTTCACCCGCGTGTACCTACTTAGGACTTGTTATATCACCGACCCCTGCTATTGTAGATGAACAAAATATATACTTATCAGCTAAGTCTAATCTTAAGCATTGAAACAATACATTTTATAAAAGTCTATCTAGGATGTTAGCATGATGCTCAAACAAACAAATAAACTAAAATTCAAAATTCGTTAATTTGGAGTAAGAAAATGTGGACCATATTTTTTTGTAAATATTTTCAATGTAGCTTATAAAGTAACTATTTCGTATTCTTCAAACTTTCTTAGTAAAAACAGCTTAGCATTTCTTTAAGATATCTGCGTTTCTTTTTTGTTAAGAGGCTGTATATAATACTTAACATTTTACACAATTGGTCTCTCGAGCTCTCTGCTGCTCATTAGATTCCTTTACAGCGCCAGATAAGCAAGACTTATCTACCTAGCGCTGTGGGAATCTAACGCTGTGGGAATCTTACTGCATTCACTTGAGACCAAATCGTCACAGACGGCTTTTAGTTCCAGCCTGCGCTTGCAATATCTATATCTGGATATATTTTAATACATTGCCGGAATACTAACTGGCATTGAGGCAACATTCTGTATAACTGGTTTATAACCCTAAAATAGTCTGTCAATTAAATGAATACAGCATTTTTTTTATTAATTTTGCAACGGTAACGTATGTTATGAATAATATTCGTGCAAGTGCTGGAGTGTTAAATTATATAATAGCTGTAGCGTAATAGTACATTTTGATTCAAGTGCGGAAAGTAATGTCATTTAAAAATGACAGTTCCGCTCCTGTATCAAACGACGTCTCCCGAGGCAAAAATTTCTTGTTCGGTTGTGGTGGAAATAGTCTGTATGGGCGAGACAGGATTTGTTTTTTTTTTGTTGATATTGAACTGTATTGCTTTAACATAAACCGTTTATTAACAATGCAACGAAACCAAATTGTCGCAATTTTCTCGCATCGCCTCGCCGGTGGAAATGCACCATTAATATGATAATTTTGGGTTGCCAAATTGAAATGCTGATCGGAAAAGCCCGCTCATCGTATTATCGTCACATCTCCCTTAATTTAGGATCTGAAACATTCGATACCACAAATATAATTTACTCTCCGTCACGGGTATTTTGGACGCTCGTAGACTTTTTCTTTATTGTATTTTTTTTCAAGTTACGGTTTCAATCATAACCTAACCTCAAAAACAAAAATCCGACTGGCGACTTGTATGACGCACCCTTATAATTTTTATACAGCATACATTATACTGCTAACCACATTACATTTGCTTCACAATGCCTTTGGTTATACGAGTAATCAAAGCCAAATTACTTTTAAAACTTAATTTTGTCTTCCCGCGTGGGAACTACAGCCCAAACCCTCTGATTGTAAGTGGAGGCCTGTGCCCAGCAGTGGGACGTATATAGGCTGGATTATTTTTGTCTTCGAAACAATATTGCTTTTCTGTGATACGGTCGCCATTAATATCAAGTTACTAAGAGTTAAGTAACATAACCTTACTATTAAATATCCGAAATTCTTAAAGAAGCTAGATTTCCAAGTGGGTTTAGTACGAACACGTATTTCACTCGTAAAACAAAATTCCTACGAACAGCGCGTTACTGGTAAGTTTATCAGGAGTTCCAGAAATACTTCGTTTTTATTGTTAACATTATTAAAAACAGCGTTACTATTACTAAATTTAAACCATGAACACGGTTAACGTGTAACCCGGGGTATTACCCGACCCGCATCAATCTCCATTCTTCATCCTGCATTACCCGAACGTCGTGTTTGTACATATTAAATTACCCCGCACTTGCTTCGCCGCTTGTATCAAGTGAAATCATGTATAAAGTTCCAGATCACGTGCAAAACCTCATTGTAACTACATATGTTTTAAAACGTTTGCTAAACACCAATGTGTTATGTAGGTAGGTATGTAGCGTTCTTTAACCGTGTTTTATTTGCAGTCTTTTTTTTCTCTAAGTATACATATACTTTTTGCATTCACACCTACTGCTAGATGTGAGGATTCCCCAAGGATGTCCACGTTGTTATTTTTCTCGCATTCCTTTATTTGTTTCCTTAGTTTTTTAGACAAACTCTTCACCAGATCGTCGGTCCACCTTGTGAGAGGCCTAAAGTGATGACGGCGGATTGGAAAGCGAACTGTTAGCATATGTATATCTTTTAAACTAAATGTAAGGCCCGTACCGAAAAGTTCTTTTACAGAGTCTGCGTACCAGTAAAATACTGGGTGGCAAACGATTTTTTTTCTGATTGTTTGCTTCAGTTTGTGTCATCTTGATGTATCAATTAACATAATTAATTCAGGTTAGGTATTGTTTTTATTTAAAATGCAGGACGATAAAATAATTCGTAGAGAAACTGTTTTGCGAACGTACCTTGAAAATCCTAATTTAACTTTTGCAGCGGTTGGAAAGATGATGAAAATAAGTCGTGCGACGGTACGAAATATTGTGAATCGGTACTTAAAAGAATATAGAATTCAAGACAAAGCTCGAAGTGGACGTCCGACGGGCCCTTCAAATAAAAAAATAGAAAAGAAAATAGTGTCTGCTTACAAGAATAATTGTAGTTTATCGATGCGGGATGTGGCAAAAAAATTGAAAACTAGTACATCTATGGTCCAGAGAGCGAAAGTGCGTCAAAATTTAAGGACCTATAAAAAAGTAAAAGCCCCAAAACAGACGGTAAAGCAATACAATAGTTCTGTTACAAGGTCGCGAAAATTGTACAAGCTTCTCTGCATTTGGACAGAACATGCGTTCTCATGGACGATGAGACGTATGTGAAAAAAGATTTTACGACTTTGCCAGGTGACCAATTCTTCACAACCGAAAATAAGGTGAATATAAACGATCAAAATAAATATATTTTTATAGAAAAGTTTGGGGAAAAATATTTAATCTGGCAAGCAATATGTTCCTGTGGAAAACGCATTGGGTCATTTATCACGAAAGGTACCATAAATGCAAACATTTATGTCCAGAAATGTATAAAAGGTTTGATTTTACCATTTATAAGGCAGCATGAAGGGAATGTGTTGTTTTGGCCCGATCTGGCTACTGCACATTATGCCCGAGCCACACAAGAGTGTCTGGCTTCAAACAACGTGCAATGTGTGCCCAAAGATATTAACCCCCCAAACTGTCCCCAGCTTCGACCCATCGAGCGGTATTGGGCATTAGTTAAAGCAAAGTTGCGTAAAAACTGTGCTCCAGCAACATCAGAGACGGATTTTAAAAAGAAGTGGAAAAAACACGCCAACCAAGTCACCGAAACTACTGTGCAAAATTTAATGGCAGGCTTGAAGAAAAAAATCCGCTTGTACAGCCGCAAAACCCTCAAAGTATAAAATGTGTATATTAATTGTAAATAGACATTATACAACATAGGACTAAAATAAAATATCCTTGCTGTTCATTGTAGTTTAATTGATATCATAAATATACTCTGTAAAAAAACTTTTCGGTACGGGCCTTATTTCATAGTATTGATTTAGAAAAATATATAAACAAAATACATTAACTTAACCTAACTATTCAATAATTGTTTGCCATTTCAATATTAACATACTTATCCAAAATAAATTCATAGTAAACAATGAAATAACTAGTTTTAATATTATAACCCCACAGAAATATTGCCATACAGTCTGTGTCTATAGAGTTTTTGTTCGGTCAGTGCAAACACAGGATGCCCAAATTCGCTCTCTCCCCTCCTATATAAGGGACATAACATAATGGTGTCGTCCTTATCACCGATCTACCCCTATTTCTATGAAATTCTCAAAAACTATCGACGTATCTGCAGTTCCAGTTACGCTTATGGTTGTTCATGGTCAGTTATTGTTTATGTGACCCACTTGTCTCCTATACTTACACAAAAACAACTAAGGCATATTATTAATCCGAGCCTTGGTAAAACAGCGCCTATCCATCAACACATGTCAAAAGTCACTCGTTAACTTTACTTACTTCCTGACTTTAAAATAATGTAACAACAGCCCATAGCCACTTCCGTCAAAATATTGATTAAGTAAACGATTAAGGGGGCTTGATTGATATTTATGGTACATATTTTCGGTAGTTATTGCTATGTGGGTCTGGGAACCCGGAAATTTGTAAGCAAAGTTCATAACCTCGGAACTACCCACTCTAAGTTAGTATAAGCCTATGCATGCACCCGCTCTTGCGGTTTCGGAACATTTCCAAATTCAAGTTAACAGTGCGCAAAGCTTACAAATTACATAATGAATATTGTCTGTGAAATTACATGGATGGATGCGTTATAAGAAAACTATATATTTCACATATTTATTTAGACAGAAAATATGAGTGTTAAAAATCCATTCCTTTTTCTGGCAGTCACGTAAAAAGCAACCTTCATAAAAAAATCAATTGCATGTTTATTACCTCATATTATGTAATGGAAGTTCGTATTTCAAGAAACCTATACGTTTCATACGTATGTACAGTTTTTATTTCTTTACATGAAGCTACAACACCAAATAAATATCAAAATATTAAAAATATAAATATCCCAAACTAAGCTCTAGGCTTGTATTATGGGCTGTATTATAAATAGGCTTGTACACGCACCGATAAACATACTGATGTAGAGCAATACATAGAAAACATCCATAACTCAAGATCAACTCAACTCGCACTCATCACACAAATATTTTCGTATATCGGGATTCGAATCCGAGACCGCTACAAACTAGGCTAACCGCATCGTCGTCAAAATAAAATTTGACTAAAATCTTGACTCTGTTTCCATGCAAATTTTGAAAAGTTACAGTTGTACATTCCGCTTAAATTTATAGCATTGATTTATTGTCTACTAATATAACTGTTGTGATTTATCAACCTTTTATGGATTTCATAGCAAGGCAAAAACGGGATTAAATTTTGTCTGTCTGAATGTATGTCACAACTATTTTACTAATTCTATCACAGGGAAGATTTAGGTATAATTTAATAGGCATGTACGTGTATTTTGTTAGTATTAAGAAAAAAACATTAATTAATGCGTGCTTGAAACGCACTTAGTCAGTTTGATTTATTATTTACTTAGTTAATTTCTCCCAAATTCATTCCTACATACTATAATTGCTACTAAACCCGTAAATGACAGGTTGTAAAATTACTTTAATTTCGTACGTGTTAATGTTTATGTTTCGCCTAATGGTACAAGGTGCGAATACGAATGTAATTAGAACTCAATTTGATGTCTTTACTAATTAAGAAGACTTTAATTAAAAAAACCTTCACGTAAATCGCTAAGATAATGAAATGCAATGATCGTACGCGAGTTGCGCCAATATTGTTCTACAACATGCAACAAGCATCGCAGTGTACATTACATTCTGATTGCAATGGCCTGAACGCACACAAACAGCGACGTTTATCAATAAATTTTACGACACTTCTGCGTTAAATAATAAGAAGTGAGAGGTTTTCTGAAAATTGTGAGCGGTATACAATTTATTGGCAGTGTTATTGGCAATGGCGTTTTATTTTAAAATTGATTTTCATTTTAAAACAGGCGGGTCAATAATGTTCACACAAAACAATATTGAATAACAACAATACATTTTACTACAAACCTACACAGATATGTTGTATTATTTTTATAGTTTTATATAATGCTAGAATATGTAATATCATTGTAAAAAGTAATATTTTTTAAGAATGACTGACTGTTTAATGAGTTTATTACGGCGCTACTTCTCAGCAGCGGTCTACTCTTGGGAAGCGCTGGACTGCTGGTAGATTTTTGACGTGTAAAAGTGCCCGTGCGGCCTACTTAATATATATATTTTTAATATTATCTGATCAATAACGGAGGAAATATACGCATAACTTAGAACTCTATATTCCAGTTTGTCTCAAAAACCAAATTGTTTTCATATCATAATATTAATGATTCGGCCCTTGCTGACAATTTTAAGAGCTATCATAACGTTACCAATAGGTACTAATGACACTGTAAAACAATGTGCTGTTATATATGATGTAATTATTTTTCTATAGTTAATAAACTTAGTAGACAGTTGAGTATTTTATTGTTTGCCTTATCACAGCAAAATAATGAAAAATTCTACGAGTTTGTCAGAGATACAGTGCATGTTTTGAGTATGTTCATAACAAATCCCGAAAACATGAGTGAGCACTTGGAAATTTAATACGATGTTAGGAATAGTCGCTGCTGACTGTAGCGCTGTAAATATTAACAAAATTGCGAAGAGGCTCTTTGTTGACTGTTTCATATTGTTGCATTGTCATTTACTGCTGATTGAAACTGTTTTAAGTTAAACTCGATGGAAAGATGAAAATATTGATTTTCAATTTATGGGCATATGCCCACCCACAATACCCACCCACTGTGGACCCACAAGACAACAATGGGCACAACGTTGCAAAAATATTAACTATGAAGGATAAAATAATAAAATTTTCGAGCGCAAACAAACGGTCTACTTTTTTTTTTTAAATTACTTATTTGAATTTTTTGGTGTTTCGCTATTGCAAGGTATTTCAAACTCCGACGGTTACCGAATAGTACGTACCATTACCAGGTGATCCTTGTAACAATATCAAAAATATAATAAAAATTGTATTTAAATATTTATTGCCTTACATTTAGATACAGATACCTACCTTATATTTACTACAGATTCACTGTCTAGTAAATATAATAATATCTTTTCCTCAGATACCTGCTGTACTTTCTGTTAGGATATGAAGAGTGCAATAGCTCAAAAGATTCTACAGGACATTATCAAAATGTGTTCTGTTTGTGTAAGATAAGATGGACTGGCTACGTTTACGACAGCGAAAACCCGGTGACTATGCTACTCCAACTATAAAATATTTAGCTGACGTCATCCAAAGGTACTCATCATGCTTTTAGGTCTTACCCGCTCCTTCAAAATTTCGCGGGTAAAATCTTGAATCAGGAAGTTGTAAGGAAAGCGTGCAAGCATGCTACAAATTTAAATGTGCATCAGAATCTGAGTTTCTGCTGCCTTTGTTAGATAAAAGTTATAAAAAAGTCTGGTTCGGTGAAAATGTATTGTGTTCCGCAAACATTAGGGCGCTAACAGCCCAAAAAGTTCGCGCAAAAACTTGTTTGAGAAAACCTTTAAACAAGTTAAATAAAAAACACGTTTTTAAAATCCGATTGCATATTATTTTGATATTGTCGTCTATGTATGTAAAAATATAAGCTACTTAATAACTTGAGAGTACTAGTGTACTCTCAAGTTATTATGACAACTTATTTTCTTTTGTTTCAGACGCAATGGCAAGGGCCTTTGCCGTCATCCTGGCGCTATGTGGGGCTGTCCAGAGCCAGAGTTACCACCACCTCCCAACGGACGCCGACGGTCAGGTCTACTACTTACAGAAGAGCAACCCTCGACCCTTAGAATACGCTCTGGACAAGATCCTCGAGTATTCCCCCCTCCCAGCTAGGTTACCTGTCAACGGATTTGGGTGAGAATGGAAAAAATATCGCATTTGGCTAATTGACCGTTTAGTTGGTACTTAATTATTGCTAACCTACATTACGTTGAATAAATTCAACAAACACAACTCAAGTACAAAATTTGGTCATGTACGAAATTGACTAATTATTCCAGTGCTCTACAGCTGCAACGGTACGATCACTCGTTTGTTTACAATTGCAATGACTATTAAAACAAATATCTGACGCGCTAACAGGTGGATATAATAACGTACCTACACATACGAGTATCACGGCCATTGAACTATGTTAAATAATTAATATAACTAGTCAACATCTCATACGTAGGTGATCTTTTATGTACCTTGTTTAAATATTTAAAATTTGTAACCTGTTGTTTTGTGTCGTTGACGTGACAAGGAACAAAAGTGATCACTTGCTCAAGTCATTGACTGTACAACATTATACTTCTCAATCTAAAATTAAGGGAGTTTGTAAATAACTCAGAGAATGTGTGCACCTAACTATGGAGATTGCTAATGTATATAATTTGTCAATGAAGCGTTGTGAGGAACCAATATGCTTCAACACCACTCCTATCTTTACTTACGAAAGCGAACGCAATTGATTTGTCACTATGATTGGTATAACATGACACTGAACTACAGGGTCCACTTTTTGCGATAGTAAACTATTAAATGGAAATTAATTACTGTTAAATACAATGTTTATCCTTAAAGACAGGCCTTGATAGAAGAACCAATTGTGTCCGCCGAAAATGTACCCGTAATATTGCACCTTTCCCACTATGTGTTGCATGTGCATCTGTATTAAACCAATTCTGTCAACAGCGGTCCCACGGCATCGGGAGCACAAACCAGCGTTCCTGCCTCAAGGTTATACATTTTTTTCTACTTTTACCGCTAATGACGTGTATAATAAAAACGAACGATCGGTACTCGACATAAATAATTCAACTGTGTTGCAAATACCCCATCGGCTGTAACCTATTCTGCTCAGCTCCCCCGAGATGCCTGAGCTTGTTTTTTTTAGTTTTCACACAAGACGATATAAAAAAGTATTGTCTTCTTAGTAGCTGAAGGGATTGCTGGCAAAAAGTTATTTTCAACACTTACAACCCTTTGATATTTCAGGATCTCAAAAGGTAAATAAGAAGCGTTGCGCTCTTGGGTTACCAATGTTGAGTACCTAAACTTGTATATTTTAAGCATTCTCTCTTCCGACCACAACGCAACGTAACTTGAAAAGCGTTTTATAACAAAACACTTTGTTCTGGCATTCAACAAACGAAATTCTAATGAGTGTACAAACAAACTTTCTGTATTATATCTATGTAGGTTTTAAACACCCTGAGTATACAAGGGATGTATGTTTTGCACTAATACTAGTTGGCCTACCCCGGCTTCGTACGGATGGCTTTTTAAAGTATAAACACTCCAGCTAAGCCATTTTACTATTATTAAGATGTTATATTTTACAACTGTTGCTAAATATTCATTCTATTAGTACTTATAAAACCTTAAGGACAACACAGACTAACAATCCGCCGGCAGTCTTGGGTCGGTCAGGCGGCCTGCCGGTCAAACTCTGTTAAGAAAATGTATAAAAATCTAAAGCGAAACTGAAACTGTGTTATGATACGATGAACTGACAGGCTAATATCAGCTGGTGGGTTATTTATTAGTCTGTGTTGCCCTTAAAGTTTTATAAGTACTAGAATAGAGTTATTATTTAGCAACAATGTAGGTGACAAGGTTCTTTACATTATTATTGGCAATAAAAAAATGTTTGTATTCTGTAATTACAGGCGATTAAACAATATGCTGCTCTCGGACACGCTTACTTATACGTTACGTTATAAGCTGACTGAGAAAGCAAAGATAAATAACTGATCCGACATAATGTCTGTTCACTTCCGTACTTTAAGCGTTTTCTGGCAATCAGGCATGCCCAGGGCCCATATTTCTATTAAATTTTATAAGCATGGCGCTTTTTTGTTCCGATTGTTTTTCCTACTTCTACTCCCGCTGGATAGTGCTCTATGGTCTGGGCTCTAGTTTTAATGTTTGCTGAATTTAATTTAAATATTTACATTCTAGCGTTTAGTGAGGTAGAGTAAAATACATATTCATCAACTTTCGCGTTTGGACGGCAATACGCAATAATATCGCCTGATTAATAATGTCAGCACTATCTGAGTAGCCGCTGCACTGCGCGCGACACTTTTGAGCGATACCCCGGAAAGCTGCCAATTAGACATTTTCCACAATTCTGCGGGCCTATTGTGGTCGTGTTTATCGATGTGGATAAACGAGGATAAACATCTGTCACTTTCTGAGCAGTACGCTAGTACGAGAGGGATAGATGCTTTAATCACAATATTTATGCACCACGATAAAGGCGACCGTAATAAAGCCCAGTTTAATCGCGTCTGACGTCCGGCTTTTAGTCAATCGTTATCGCTTAGTTGCAGCGTATTAGGTAACAACTTTATAAATTACCACTCAATGAAATAAATATGGTAGTTATGTCCTAATTAAAGTCGGGATTATAGGTTTATAACATATGACTTGACGAATCAATTATTGATTAATGAAACCAATAACGACCTACAATGCTCCACACCAGTTGATACTTTTAACATAATAACTATTACAGTAGAGTAAACTCCCCCGAGTTCTCGATTGGTGTCCGCGTACTGGAAGACGACGTGGTTAAGGTTGCGGGGAACCGCAACTGTGGATGCAAGCGGCCCAGGACCGGTCCTTGTGTCAAACCTTGGGGGAGGCCTGTACAGCAGCGGTCGTATTCCGGCTGAAATGATGATGACGATGAAAATTCCCGATATATTTGTGACCCTTTTTTCAGAGCTGGTAATCCTATTAAACGGCCGATCCGATTTTTATCAAAACTGTCTTAGAATTATTCCAGTTAAACTAGCTTTCTGTTCGGTTCGGTTCGGTTAAACATTGTATTCCTATGGAAGAACGTACAGAACGTAGGTACATATTTAGATAAAATATAGAATCTATAATTAAGATGAATAAAAACGATTGTACTAAAACACATTAATACTAAGTACGTATAAAACCGATTACGCACAGTTATTCAAATATTGTTATTTATTATCTGTACAAAGTAAGTAAAAACTAGCGTTACTTAAAGAAGAATATTCATTTTAATTTGTACTAGTTTAGGATTAAGAAAGCTACGCAATCAGGGTTGATTTAATTTACCCAAATTTTAAAATATTTATGTCACTAGAATACATACTTATTATCCAAAATTATTAATTATTTGCCAGAGGATGTGCGAAACGAAACGAATCTTAACGAAAATAAAATACACAAAGTTAAATCACATTTCTTGAAGACAATAGATACCTACTAGCTTTATATTATAAGCAATTTTATAAGCTTGTAACTTTAGTTTAATATAATTTAAGCACAAATGTCCGAATTACTCATCGGCTCATAAACCTTCTCTAGGTTTCGCATAGATGGGCTTGAAATAAGACTTTTGTATCTTTTCTGTTTAGTCAATAAATAAAAAAAAGTCTATATTGTCGACTGTTACTGTAATAACCGCGTCACACAACATCGTCAACTTGAAGTACATAATTACAAGATACTAATAGTACATAATGTATTCAAAGTCCATCTTTTTGTATCTTAGCTATACCATAGATAAATGAATATGGCTATACTTCCACCGTAGACGAGTTACTCTAGCCCATCAGGTTTGCCTACTTACTTGATTTTAACATTTCCCAAAGTTCTGTATGACGAAAATATACTTTATTACGCCTTTTATTATTATCCGTAAGTATAAAAGCAAACCGAATAGAATCTGCTTGTTAAGTTCCGGCACATCTTTATCGAAGTTGGTATAAAAGCTGAGAGTCAAACGATTGATTTATTCTTCATCCAGTTTTTATTCATGAGGTTAGGTGATTGAAAGTATTGAAGCATTGCGAACTTCCAGTTCAGTTTTCTTTGGTTCCAGACAAACTAGAGATTCAGAAATGAGGCTTGAAATTCAGCCAATAAATAATCGAGTACCGATTTTGCGAAACCTATACCCTCAAATTTTCGCCTCAATAGAGATTTTGATAAATAATGTGAAAATATCGCGTGGCAGAATTCTGAAGTTTCCCACTAGACCTAGGAACAGGATCGTTTTTTGTGACTGGGGGAATTGCGGACTGACCTGATTTCAATATACGACGAGTAAAAAGTGTTTGAAAGATTGGAGGTCTCTGTTCGGAGTGTATTGTTACCAATGTTAGCGCTACCACCTTTTACTTAGCGCTAATTATTGATATGAAAATCAAAATCTTTATTCTAGTAGTAGGTAGTCTAACTTTATCAGCAACACTTCCCAAGAGGAGACCACTGTTGAGAAGAGGCGCCACAGGAATAAACTCAACTCAGCAGTAATTTTTTAATTTTAATTAATCTTAAGCTAGTATTACATAAACTGATTGAATAAGATAATAAAAAAATTAAATAAAAAGTAACAGGACAGGTAGTGGACAAAATTTTAATGTCAATATTAATAATTAAGTCAGATATACATAACCTGGGAGACGTGTCTTCCTAACGACATTGTAGATACCTAGTGAAAATATAGCAAATGTGCATTAATTCGTAAATCAAAATCTTCCGTGAAAGGACGGTATTCGAACATCCTTTGTTTGCAGTTTCAACAATCCGCCGCCTCCGCTGGGCGGGGCAGTGGACCCTGCAGGCCTGACCTGCGGGCTCGCGCCCCCGCTCTGCGCCAAGGACCGCTACCGAAGCATCGACGGCTCCTGCAACAACCTCCAGAGACCCACGTGGGGCATGGCTCAGACCCCTTATGGACGCCTCCTGCCTTTCAACTACGCTGACGGTAAGTGCCAACAGGTGTTCTAGGTTAACTAATAATATTACTCACTAGCCTTTTTGGTTTTATGGCCAAATGTGTTTCACGGTACAAACCATCAAATTTTCCGGGATAATACTCGTATACTCCTGGAGAATTTAATATAAACTATCAGTGTTTAGCTTTAAAACCAGAATACGGATGATGCTGCAGACAGCATCAGGGCTGAAAACATTTGTTGGAACTTTAGAGAAATTTATAAATTGAAATGATAAATAATAGTAAATTTTATATTTAAGAAAATTGCTCACATTTTAGTTAAATTGTAAATTATTTTTATAAAGTCGCTGGCCGCAAGGCTTGGCTTTTGAAACAAATAGGTACAATAAAATCTGTTATTTTAAGACGCAATTAATATGCATTTAACGCGGAGCGCTCTCTAAACTAAAACTTAATGTAAGTAAAACCGTTTAGTTGTGTCCTCGGGGGGTTTAATAATAATATAATAAACATCTGCGCCATTTTATAGTTATATCGGTTACCCAAAATTATGTATATACGTTAGGTTATTATTGGTACTTAATAGCGACATCTACTGACCGCTGAATCCCAACTAAGATTGTAAACTCAATCGTTGTTCTTTCGTAGGTGTCAGTGCCTGGCCAGTATCAGTGACCGGGAAGCCGCTGCCAAACCCTCGTACTATCAGTCTGATTGCGTTCCCGGACAAGAACCTGGTGGACCCCAAATGGAACCTCAACGCCCAACAGTGGGGGCAGATCGTGACGCACGACATGTCGCTGACAGCCGGAGTAACGCAGACCCGTGAGTACATTTGGAACGTAAAACGTAACTTTTTGCGAGCTCATTATTTGTTTTACCGAAGTTTTCAGTCTTCCTCAAGTGCTAGAAGTAGTAACTTAGGTACAATATTTCAGAATTAGGAAAAAGAAACAATTATACATAGTTAATAAAAAATAAACTGCCGATTATATAAATCTGGGCTTTTAAATTTGATTACGAATTATGAACCAAGATAATGTTATTGATTATACGCTCCGACGGGACCACTTAAGGTCGCTTGTACTTAAATTTATTATAAAGCTTAACATAATTATTATTCCATGTACAGATACAAATAATAACCCTAACTCATAAAATAGAGATAATAACTTACCTAATTCTCAAGATTTTTAATCAGTAACGACAAAAAGTCTTCATGAGTCCGGAACATTTCGGGCCGCCCTTCCTGACCAATAATTAAAATTACATATTTAGGTTAAAAGTAACTAATGGTGAGATTGTAGAAAAAAAAGTCCACATTGGATGTAGCAACAAATCTATATTAAGTACGCGCAATACCTATGTGTTAAGCCTAACTACACAAACTAACCCGTTTCGACCCTTTCACCCCTTCAAAGATTTAACTTAAAAAATCCTTTGCTATAGTTTTTCTGTTTGGCCCCGTCCTCCTATTTTTCTCCTCAAGAAGATGCAGCCAACCAAAAACAGAAATAGTTTTCATGCCAATTTTCAAGTTTATCGGTTCGGAAATTTTATAATGAGCGAGTTTGTCGTATTTTTTTTGTATAGAGTGGCATAACCTTTTTAGGTAAATAATGAATTTTGTTATTTATAAATGATAAGGAAAGTCCCAACATTTCAAAACGTAAGAAGCTTTGAATAAACGAAGTCTGACTTACATTAGATTATTAGATTAATAAGACTTACAAATTATTCCAAAAGACCCAAACTATGATATATAGATAGATACCTATTTATTATCAGAGAATGTAAATGTAGCAAATGGTGCGGAAATTTAAATAAAGAGTGTCACCTTTTTTAAATCGTTGCTACATTTCTTCTTCATCATCATAAGGTGAACAAAGTGATTTCCAGCAAATATAGTTTTTGTGAAAGGTTGTTCACCTTTAAGTAGGATCCCGCATCTACGAGTAGTCAGACCGCTGGTATAGCGATTCAAACGCCAGCCTTGAGAAAGGTTTAGGGTTTTAAACACATTTATCAACTGGAACACCTTCATCTTATTACAGCATAATTGATATGAAAGTCACAAAAGCTAAACAATACAAAAAAAAAACTTTAAAATAATGCCCCACAAACAAGATAGAAGCAACGGTTTGAAAACTTTCTTGAAATAATCAAATTATGACTTGAAAAATTGAACAATTGTAGACTCAAGTAATACATAAAATTCTATTTGTTACTGTGCGCATATAGTATCTTACTTGGTTAGTGCATATTAATGTATGTTTCTTAGAGCGGCCCCGATGGTTTCAAAGTTAAGTTGATTTACAAATACTTTCCATATTTTTCTCTTAAAAGACAACAGTTGCAACGCCCGTATGTTTACAAACTTACACGTCTTCTATAATTTACATATGAAATGTCAGAGCCATGTAGCACTTTGCATCGATAAATTATTTGCGAACATCTGGTGCAGCTCGCTTCAGTTATATTAATGACTTGAATTTTGGTGACAGACATCATTTGAGTTAAATAATATTAATTAATAATATAGGATTAAACTAAGACTAAAGCTAATTAAATACTAAGAAAAATAAATCCATGGCCCCCGTGGCATTGTGCCGAAGATACTGGCAGCATTTCCTCTCTGAATAGCAATGCTGTTTCGCTGTGAGAGGAAGCTGCCAGCTCTTCGGTCACCAGCGGTGTCGACCAGGCGCTATTGCTCATTTCGGTTACTTAACACAGTCTCCTATCAATTCGTTATTATTCCTATTCGTAAAAAACTTTACTTTTACGTTAAGCATTTGTATTTTAATACCTGAACACGAACACAATACGTTAAAACGGTTGACACACGTGCTTATTATATGTAAATATTTGACAACAGCCTTCTCACTTAAATGTAACTGCTACGATAAAAGTGGTGTGCAAACATTTCGTATTTTCTAGACAGATTTTAGTTTTTTGTTAGAGTACTTTAAGGTTCTTAGATTTACTGTAGGTACACGATTTGTTCATAATATTAGGGCTGATTTCTTAACTTTGCCTAAGCTATGTAGATATGAGCGTGACTAGATTACAACAGTATATTCGAGCTTTATCTATAAGAAATAGTAGTTAGAATGGCGTGGCGTATGTAGAGGTGTACCGTTAGCATATAAAACAAAATAGGAACTTAATAATTTTCATTTGACTTTGACATTGTTTGCTGTTGTCTTCAAACCATTATTATTCAAAACAGTACTGACCTCGTTTATTGCTGATAGTTTATGGAACATGAAAATGAAAATTGGACGTAGTTCTGCAAACTGGAACCAACCCACTACTATTTTGCAAAATTAAATTTCTACCCTTATGATGAATACTTAGGGTGGACATTTGATTGCTAAACATAAGTTAGTTTCGGTTTGCAGAACTATGTCCTGTTTTTCCTGTAAATTTACAAATACGGCCACGTATGTCATTCCGAGCTCTCGCTAACATATAACGGTTTGACTGCGAGAAGTCTAAAGCTGTCTCTTTAGAGAGAGTAGATCGTATGCATATTATATTTAAATTTATTCCGGGATCTCTATTAATTCTAGGCTTGAATAGTTCACTTACGTAAACGAAATGGAATTCTTAGAAACAGGGAAAACATTGCATAATATTACCTAAATGTTAGAATTTACATATTTAGTTATAATTAGAAATTACATATAACATAAATGTCCACAGCGGAAATACGGTGTGCACATCGCGAGCGTAAAATTAATTTATGAACAATTTTTGTGTGAACTATTTATTAGCAAAATGACGGCAATGGCATAAAATTACGCATCCAAAGTCTATTATTTTTATACCCGTTCTCCATAATAAAATTTTGCGATTTTTTGTATGAGATAAATGGTAAATTTTACTAAATTTATGCGTGTTTTGATTATTAAAAACAATAATAATAACTGATTTTAAGAACCTGTGTAGACGCTACTTTTGATAATTATATTTTATTTTTATTGATATAAAACTGTAATTATTTATTTCAGCTTTATGCCCCAAGGGAATGGGTCCTGCTTGTATGTAAACAAAAATCTTGTGCGTGTTGCGTTCTATAGGTATGCTGTGTTGCTTGGGTTGATTAATTGTACCTTTTATGAAGTGCTTCCATTCCCTTTCATGGGAAGGTAAGAATTGGGTCCAAATTGTATCAATTTGGGATCCTATGATGGGGATTTTATTCTATCTTGATTGACTTCCGCTTTTTGTTTATCCGTGGAAATAATTATACAGATTAGAACAAAATTAATAAAACCAGTTTTTAATAATTTGCGATTTTATTCCTAGTGTTAAAAGCTTAAACGATGCAGTGTTTTCTGGTATTTGTACCTACTCACTTCTTGCTTTGTATTCATTTTTATAGCAGATTTCCTGCCAGCTATGAGTTTAATTTGTCGTATGTCTATTGTCTTGTGCTGGTTCCTAACTGGAACGGCTAACACAGCTTGCCCTCGACATGTTTGTCGTTCGGATACCCCTTTCTAATTAGTCTGTATCGACAGAGACGCATTGAGCGACAAACGAGAAAATACAAGATGTGCTTAGCGCTCTGGTAGATTTGGTTGCTTTGGGATGAAATAGGCAATACTCAAAGTAACCTAATCTATCCTCGTTTTGAATATTAGAAAGAGGATTAATCAATGTATCGTCGATCCAATGTAATGCCCTTACTAATAAACGTTGAGTAACCGCTGAGTAGTTATACCATGCTATGTCCTTATCTGTCGAATTCAAATGTCACAATGACAGATAAGGACAAAGCATGGTATAACTACTCAGCGGTTACTCAACGTTTATTAGTAAGGGCATAAGACCACAAACTACTCATTACAATCACGCTATTTTCCTATCCATCATCATTCGGTACTTCCATTATTCTAGTCATACACAGATTTAAGTTTAACAGTCTTCCTTCAGTTTCTGATTGTTAATGACATTGGAGTATCTATTAATATACAGGGTGAGTCTTGATAAAGTGCACATATTAAAATGAGGAACAATAAATTAAATTTTATCGACGAAAAACATTTATTTTTTATTTTTATTATTTTTATTTTCTGTGTTTACACGTCATAAAAGAAAAAAAAAACATATTTTACGTCGATAAAATTTAATTTTATGTCCCTTATTTTTATATGTGAACGTAAATATACTTTAGAGCAAAATAATCAAAGTCCTTAGTTTTGGGGAACAGGAGCGACTTTGGTTTTTGAACCTCTTTTCGCATTCGGGTTGTTTGTGTTTGTCGTGTGTGCCGTACTAGAAATTACTTTATCTGAAGACCTAATTACATTTCAGACAAGGAGCCGGTAACGTGCTGTAACGACAGTGGGCAGCTAACTCAGGATTCGGCCACCAATCCTCAATGCAGACCGATCCTGATCCCCCCTAATGACCCAGTCCACGCCCCCTACGGCACCCAGTGCATGAACTTTGTGAGGACCACGTCGACGAGGGATAGAGGCTGCACGCCACCTTCCGCTCCAGCTGTGCCGGTACTTATTTTATTAAATCTTTTTTGCTAGTGGCGCATAGTTAATAATGATTAATGACGAATTGAATACACCTTGCTTCGTCGGTGCTAAAAAATCATAGAAAGTCAGTTTGTTAGTATTTTTAAACGAATGTTTTTGTAATATTACTTACGCTGCTTTTATCCTCAGCGGGCTTAGCATGCATGCATGAGATAAAATTTGACAGGTGCCAGGGAAATTATTACATTTTTTCCATATTCTAACGTAAGACTTAACGCTTGAGGTTTAAAATAAAAGTGTCTCATCCTGACTTTTATTACCTTTTATTACTAAGCGATTTTATCCGGTATTGCTAGAGGTATGAAATAAATCGTTCAAATCTAATATGAGCCTGTGCACACTAGCGTTTTTGACCGGGAGTCTAAGAGCTAAAAACTTAGTTTGCACAGGCTCTAAGCTAAGCATGATATTTAATTACTCTAACAACTTTTTATTCGTGCTGTCACTTTATTCTTGTGATGCATGTTAGGCTCGCAGACCGTTTTTTAAAAAAAAAGCATAAACAGCCTTATTAATGATTGAAAGTAACGTTAACAAAACGCCAAAAGCCTTATTAATAAATTAAAATAACGTTACCTACGTTTTTATAGCGAACATAACAATTATTTTTTTTGCAAAAAAAGATAAAATTACTTTTGAAAATTTTTTTGTAAGCTGACACTCCATTAGTCTCCAGTAAGAATGTTTATAAAGCACTATTGATTTCTTTAACAGACTTTTAGGTACGCAAACAAATCGAACTCAAGGTAGAGACATAATGAATGGTTCGCTATATAAATAAACGTTTGTTTACTTAGCCCCGATCATTTCGGTCACCACTTCATAAAAAAAAGATAAATCAACATTTTCGTAAACGTTTCGATTCAGTTTGACAGAAAAGTCGAAGCAAATCAATTAAGCAACAGCTCGTGGCTATCGGAGACAATCTGGTAGATTCCACTTTAAAAAGCGGGTTTGGAGTTTGTTTTGAATTCAACTTTATATTCACTTCGCTTTGATGTCTGAGGCTTTGTTCCATTCTTTACGTTGAAGGCTGATAACTAGATCCGATTACAATCGTTTTGAGCCCGAAGTCGTTTTGATTTTCGTTGCTTAGATAAGTTTGTCTCCGATTCTGGTGGAGGCTAAAAATAAGGGTGGCTGGACTTTTATGTCGGATTCCATATCACTTTAATTAATTTGTTTTGATTGTAAGGGTAACATAGGCTTTAAAAAATGTTAAAAAAGTACGTCGTGGACATGGTATAAATCAAGTCAAACTAATTTGATTCCAACCGGACGAAATATTACTTAATACTAAACCAAAATATCTTCACAACCTTAACCTTTAATTTCAACCTATTAGTGGTCACTACAGTCGGGGTTTTATTTTAATTTATTTATCGTTTTACGTAGATATCTGTGGTGACTGCATACATGGACCTGTCCCAAGTGTACGGCAGCAGCCCAGGACAGGCGGCCCCCCTGCGAGAGTACCGCGGAGGCCGCATGCTGACGGTGCTGAGGGGAGGGCGGGAGTGGCCCCCCCAGGACCCCAACATCACCGTGACGTGCGAATCCGCGCAGTCTCCCAATGAGCCCTGTTACTTGGCTGGTAAGTCTTGAGGTCACAAAAAAGCAAAACTAATAAACTAATCTTAATCAAGATATGCCCTCCTTTCAGGCTAGATCAATTTGTTTGTCTTGTCGTTTGATCGACCCCGTATTGATTGTCCCCTTATTACATGTCTTGACCAGGTGACATCCGTATGAACCAGAACCCCCAGCTGACCGTCCTGCAGATCATCCTGCTGCGCGAGCACAACCGCATCGCCGACGCGCTGGCGCAACTCAACCCATACTGGAACGACGAGGAAGTGTTCCAGCAAGCGCGCCGGATCAGCATCGCTGAGTACCAGTATATCAACTATTATGAGTACCTGCCTTTGTTCCTTGGTAAGTTTTGGGATCTGGATTTTTATATCTGATGGTAAATAAGATATGTATATGTATGTTAATACTTTATTGTACAAAAAAATACAATAAGGCTGTGTTCACATTGGGCAAACAGTGAGCGGCTGACTGTTTGCCTCCGGTTCGCCTCCCTATAACCTAACCAAATTAGCCTGAACGATGTATTTCAAGGCCTGCCACCGAAAATAGAGTTTATTATGTATGCTATCGATGGTTTGTTAGTGAGGAAAATTAAACGAATTGGTACATTTTCATTCGGTTAATTTTAAATTCCACTCTAATTTTAACTATAAGGGCCTGTTTTCTAATCGATGAGTAAATTTATCTGCCAGTTAAAGTTAGCCCTCTCCTTATCTTTTTTCAAGTGAAAGAAAGAGAAAGGGCTACATTTATCTGTTAAATACTTGATGATTGTGAAACAGGCGGTAAAACTGGTAAAAGGCACTTCAATTTGTATTTTATATCGTATTTTATTCCGCGTCAATGTTGAATCTTGATAAGGTTTTATTCATCTTGACACGTTTGTTTATTTACCTCATGACAAAAAGAATCACGATTGTGAAAAATATCGACGAATTTATGGTGAAAATTACATTTTACAGAGTCGCTTTTTTGCTAACTGTATTTCTTTGCACAGTTATCCATCAGCTGCTTATCGAGAAAAATCTAACGAGTCCAAAATTGGTGGGTCTACGTTAGGTACCGCGGAGATCCTGATGACGCCTTCCGACTCTATCCCCAAATTAGCCCTAAGAGACCCAGGACTCAGGATACTGCATGGTCATCGGGCATACATGTAGTTTAAACTTCAGACGATTCCAATAACTTGAACTCGTTCATGTTTCAATATTGACTCATGTTTTCAGAAAGAAATTCCTTAAAAATGATTAGTTCGCTTTTGCAGTCTGTTACCATGAATGCCTGTGTTTTGTTTTTTCTCTTGTTAATATTATAGGTAACTGTGGAAGTATGTTCGTTGCTCCGCCTTCACGGTTCAACTCCTCAACTGATTGGTGTGTTTATATTTGTACAGAGATATTTCATAGTCTGGAGTCAGACATAGAGTATAAACGACTTCTGCGTGGACAGAATCATAGACAAGATCTAGTAGAATAAAGAATTTACAGTCATACATACATATGTATTTCATCACAGTATTTTTGTCCAGGTACCGAGAACATGATAAAGAACAAGCTGATCTACCCCGAGGTGCAGGGCTATGTGAACGACTACAACCCCAGCGTGGATCCCTCGGTGCTCGACGAGCACGCCACCGCCGCCTTCAGGCACTTCCACACCCTCATCCGGGGGTATCTACAGTAAGTAATAGACGGAGGTTATTAGAGATTAGAGGGTCAGTATTTCATCAGTTCAGTCCATCAGGTCACAATGATCGGAGAATTATCGTCTAACCCACGGAATGAAACGGAATCGGAATGAAACGGAATTGTATGAAAAGTTTGACCAGACTGACGGACTGAACTGATGAAATATACTGAGCGTGTACTCGTAACCTCCCTTATACGTATAACAACATCGGGCGAGTTTTTGTGTGCTAGAGGAGGCAAAAGGGCTCTTGTCACCTGATGGGAAGTAATCAATGCCACTTTTTCACAACCTCGACGCCACTAATATATAGGGTACGCCACTGATACGGTAAGGAGTTAGACGCCAGGTAATTAATCACAGACTGTTTAATCAAATCGAGGGTGGTGACAGGCATAGCATGCAGGCACTTACACTATAGGAAACCCCAAACAAAACATCTTCGCCCATGGCGCTCACAGCAACAGTAGAGGAATCGCAGATGCGTTTCAGGCCTTTGAGAAAAGAGGATGCTCGTTAGCAATAACTTCTTAGTCAAATAGCAAGAAGCAGAAATTATAAACTTATCAAGTGACATTAATTTCGCTAAGACAAATTTAACTTTATGGTTCTAAACCAGATTTGATGGAACCGCAGTTGCAATTAGACCGCATGCACAAATCGAGAAAAATAGGACATTTTAAGTTTTTAAATTTTAAGGTTTTATTTTATTTCAAGAACTTCGCGGATAAATTATGCCAGTGAATTGTGATGTTTCATACCTACTCTTACTACTTACCTACGCAAGAAAGTTCAAATAACGTTTTCGAACAGGCCTTCCAATCATGGCTTCCGCACGCATAATTTAACATTCATCCTAAAAAAATAACATTGCTTTGAATACAAATGGCTCCACTGTGTTCCTGAAGGAATTCTGAATCGTAATTTGTATTACCCGTAACGTTGGCGAATTAATCGGGTTCGAAACCTTACAAACGATGTGAGAAGATTAAAAATATTAAATAAATATTATTAAATTTGGCATCTTAAGACGAAACAAGATATTAAGTTATTCTATTATAATATCTTTTACCGTTCAATGCTGGATAACATTTTCTATTAAAACAAGATTGTGATTTAAGTGGTTAACTATTTAGTACTTATATTTATTTTTATTGTGACATGTATTTAGATTTGTTGGACTAAATAATTAGAATAAGTGACGATTAAAATTGAAATGTTTTCAACGATTAATTAAAGATATTAGGAAAAAGGTTATTTTCCTAGAAAAAATGTAGTGTTGCCTTTATATCCGAAACTAATTTTATTTATAGACAGAACTTTGATAAGATTGAACGTCCGGTAAATTAAGGTTTAGAAAATGTGTAGTAAGTACTTTTCATCACTATTCAGAATTTTTTTACCTGAAAATCGTAATCAAATTAGTTACTTAGTATCTTTTTAATCTGTATGCGTTATTTTATTTTAAAGTAAAATAAGACGTGTACGTTTTGTCCTGACTATTATTACCTTTTATTACTAAGCGACTATAGCGATTATCACTTTTTTTTATAACGATTGTATCAAGACAGGACACTTTTATTTTAAACATTATGCTCTAAGTTTTACGTTAGAATATGGAATAGATACTATTAATTTCCATAGAACCTGTCAAATTTTATCTCGTGTATGCTTGCTAAGCCAGGCGTGTCGTTGCAACGGAATGTATTAACGGGAATTAACGTCACGTGGAGGTTCACATGCAGCTTGTTAATTAAATCTAAATTCTCTGTCATGTCCTGCATTCATTTTCGCGTATTATTCCTGTATATGCAAGCGAATAATGCGTGCATATAATAGTCCATATCTGTTTTTTGTGATCGACTGTAAACTAAAAGGTATGTCCGATTTTGAAGTGCGAGTTATCGTTGAATTGATCTTTATCCAAGGAGTGTTTAGGCTATATTTAAACCTTTGTTCCTTAAATTTTCGTGCTGCAGAGGTACTTGGTACCTAAGCCGAGAGGTTTTAATTTCATGTTAAAGATATGTAACAAAAAAAATAACTACTGATGTCAAGTTTAAAATCCTCATTCTCGACGCTGCAGAAGAACAGTAGCGCTGCAGGCTTTCCAATGCTCGCTTTATGTTCCGTTTGTAGTTTTGAACCGTCAAAAGCAAGTTTTATTGCAGGTTGATATCGGAAAACCGGCAGTTGCTGGGCGCCGTGCGCATGAGCGATTGGTTCAACCGGCCCCTGCTGCTCGAGATCGGCACCTCCTTCGAAGACTTAACCCGCGGCTTGACGACGCAGCAGATGGACTTCAGCGATCAGTTCTGGAGCACAGAAATGACGCAGTTCCTTTTCAAGTAAGACTTACTTATTTGTACTTGTAATCATTAAAGATCGGCTGACGGGAGCAATTTATGTCACTTTCACATCAAACGTAAAGACTAGTATGGATATGTTAGGTGGGTCAATTTCTGAGCGCGTTTTTTTTCGTGTCCAGGCTGAAAATCGAGGTGATATATGACAAATATAATGAAATTTATTTTTTATGTTATAAAGCTCATTATTCCCCACTGCTTTCCGGTAAAACTACCTAATTGTGTTAAATTTAAATAACTCAAAAAAATATTTAAATAGCTAAAACCAAGACTGGGTGGCGCGTCCTAGTGCTGGTTTGGTAATAAAAAAAATATATTCTGAGTTTACGTTTGCGTTATTTGGTTACTATATCTTAAATCTGTATAAGATATAGCATATTTGGAATCATGTACCGATTATTTATTTGTACTATTATAAGTCGTAACCGATGCCTACATTTTGTCCGCGCGCGAGGACCCATTCGGGTGGGCAAATTTTAAACCTTTATAACTTCACTCGTAACGCGTTGATCACCGCCGCCTCTCCCTTCCTGGTCACTTAAGTTGCCATCTAACACTTTACCTAAATAATGATGTGTCATGTCGCTCCGAGTTCCAGCAAATCATGTAAGTACTAATCTCCGCTGGCATGGGGTCAAAAAATTTCAAATTTTGGTGGCTCATTTATATGTTTATTCTAATAAGGTTTTCATTGAAAGATGAACGTTTAGGATAGTCTTTTGTTGTCTTTCTCCAATAGCCTATATTTTAAAATTGTAAAACAAGGATTATATGTTTTAGAGCACCATTTTGACATATTTCCAATTTTGGTGGCGCAATTTAAGGTGGGCATTGCATATTTTTGGCTTATTTTGCGCCTTTTAAATTATTAATTAACATTTTTGCCATTATTCTTGAATTTTATTACAATTTTATGAATTACAAAAAAGTTTCTCGTTGTTTTAACTCGTGTAGTAATTGCTTAAACCTTATTTATAAAGCTTTTCTATTTAAAAATTTCAGAGTTTGTAATAAACGAAGCATACAAGCTGATTTTTTATTGCGCTTATTAATAAATAAACTTATAATTTATTGTTTAGAATGATGCCTAAAAATAAGCAGACGAAGGAAGGGAAAAAAATGCTGTATGTGAACGCAAAAAAATATCTTGCATTGAGAGAAGGTTATAATAGACCAGGAACGAAAAAGGAATATTTTATAAAATTTAAATATCATTATTTTTTGTTTATTTATTATTTTTAGAGAGTTAACCTGAGTTTATATTAGGTTATATAATTACGTATAAATTTTAATTTAAAAGAAGAGAATTCATTACACGATTGTTTCATTTTCATTTTGCACATGATCAATAAAAACAAAAGCTAATTACTGAAATTTGTTTCGATTTATTAGAATTATTTTATTAATGAATTGGTTAGTATTTAATAATATCCAAATTTAAATTATTATATAAAAAACAAATTTAGGTGGCGTTTAAATTTAGGTGGCACGTCAATTAAATTCAGGTGGTCAGCTCAAATTATTATTCTTAATATCTTCTAAAGTTTTACGAATAATAGCATCCCATTTTAAATTCCAATTTCAAATATTTTTTAGCAAATTATCAGCAATAAGTATATTTGAGAATATGGTGAATTTTCCAGAAAAGTGAAAGAGATAGCAATACTGAGAACCTTTCAAGTATCGTCGCAATAAAAAACGAGACAGAGACAACTATAGAACATTCCAGCAACGACTACTGGAACATTCCCGACGGCGGGTCGAAGAACGTCGTTTATTCTAGAAAGGCCATCTGGAATTCTCTTGGACTGGGCGATCGAAAGTCTAACTCTTAATTATCGGTTTAATTGTGCATTTCTATAAGTTACCTACCCCCACGCACTTTTTACCCGGGAAAATTTTACAAATTCCTGTGGGGTACCGATAAACGACTTCTACGCAGACGGTGTCGCGGGCAAAAGCTAGTAGGTATATAAATTATGCACGAAATTAAATAGATTCATATCCATCCTAATACTTTCGTCATCAAAGTGACATAAAATGCTACCGGTGGCCGATCACTAGTAATCATCATCAGCGGGCCGGCCGACAAGACGAATTCTGCGAATGTTAATGACCCCGAAATCAAAGAAAATTGTATAGCATTGACGTAAGCTGCAAATATTTTTTGGCAATAATAGCAAATGTTACAAGTCGATCGAGAATTATTACGTTGAACATTTTTAAAGTATTTTTCCTAAAATGTCACCGTAAAGAAGTTATGTATGCCCGGTAACCGAATGACTAACCTTCTCTTTGTAAAATTTAGAATCGGGGTCCATACTTAAACGGCCCCCTTATGGGGTCATTAAGTTTGTCAAAGGAAGGTGTATCTAAGGTGCCATCACGGATTTTTTATTTATTGAGCCACCATAGAACGCTGTCATAATGAAAGCGTCAAGTCACGACAGTGAAAAATAATTACTAACGTCAAAATTAATCATTGATTTCCTGCGATAAGGTTGTATAGTTAATGAAAATTAAAGTTATCGTCGGTACCTTACCAAAGAGATTTTTATGTTGTTTAATAATGAAGGGTGAAATAACACTTTATTAATAACCGTTAAGTTAAATGTGAAAATAAATGGGTTAAAACTAATTTCACAACCCGCCAACAACTAATAAATTACGTCCTGACATTATTTTGGTGGATGTTTATAGAGTTCTGGGTGAATATTTGGACAACATTAACATTTAGATAGAATACCTAAATTATGTATTAACTTACCATCTCTACTAGTTGGTTTGTAGTGCGCCGTTTCAGCTTTATTTATATCCAAAGAGCTGATAGATAACGGCCGATATTGTGTCATACATAACACGAATAATAACAATGTTATTTGCTTGATCGTTGATGATATCTATTGCATATTAATAATGATGAGATTGCTAGGTAAAAATATTATATGAATTTATTATTTTTGACTTACGCCAAAATAATGTGCAAAGAAGAATTATTTTACAATTTAGGAAGATAATCGTAAATTATAGCCTTGTTTTGTTTTATAATTACATTTTCAAAAATCTATATAATATATGAATCACCTCGTATCTTTGGAAATACAAACTAGGCTCTCATAAGTTTATTATTGTTAGTTGTAATTTCAACTTCGGCCCTTTAGGAGCTAGAATTATATATATCCACGCACACACGCAGGCGGCTCGATTGATTCATGATAATCAGCGTTAGCTCACAGGCTTGTGGCGCGTACGTAAAGCGCGCACACATACAAACCGCACATGCAGCTTTGTTCGAAGATTTTCTACTGAGCCCTTAGCCAAGATGCCCATCGATAACTAGCGTTTCTATTCGTTTCGTTTTTAAACCAATCGCGTCACTGGTAGATCACGTGACTCTCCGTATGGCGTGATCTACCAATGACGCGATTGGTTTAAAAACTAAACAAATAGAAACGCTAGTTAGCGATGGGCATCTTGGCTAAGGGCTCTGTTTATACTGTGTCACCGAGAAGCTTAAAACAATAACCGCCCTTGTCAGACGTAACAACACGGTGGGCGGCGACCTGCGCGCGACAGACATACAGCGCGGGCGGGACCACGGACTTGGCAGCTACGTGGCCACCCGCGCCGCCTGCGGCCTGCCTGTGCCCAAGACCTTCGCCGACATGGCTGACTTCATGTCGCCAGCGGTAAGCTGCTAATGATACAACTTTGCAAAAGAGTATAAAAAATTAGGCTGTTTGGAGTGAAATTGGCAACATGATCCCATTTTGTACCGGAATGCTGCTTATTGTGGTAGTTGCCAGTTGAGAATATTGTAGTTCCAAATGTCACCATATCAAACTATTTTTGGCAAGCTATACTTACAGGTGTATGCGTAACAAGGCTTAAAATGGCCTTTTGTATTTCTCTCTTTTAATCGATCTCATTACATTACACCCAATCTAGTGCGAGTCTAACACCTACTTAGCAGGTATCCACATCGATAAAGGCTTCTTTCAAATGTGTTTATTTAGAAATAGAAAGTGGGCTTCTATTCACTTTGAATTCCCTGGCTCATAAGTGTGTGACGCTTCATTTTTCATTTGTACCCATCTCTAAGACTGAAACGCTTTTTGTGCTTATATATTTCCTCAATTATATAATTTCGATTGGATCGTTTCATTTAGAACTGTAATGCGATCAATTTAAATAAGCAAAACCAAAATTGATTTTGTCGTCACTTATCGCTAGGCGTCATACGCAAATACCCAAAGCCCATTAAAGCCCATTAAAGTATTGGTAGTTACCTATGACTGAATATCTCACTGTCCAGCTAGTTATTGTGTCTATAGTAAAATGAACCCTTATGCTAGTCAACAGGCAGAAGATTACTAGTGTTTATTCGGTATCATGCTATGAAACTTTTCAATATCACGAGTTGATTGAATCCTTGGTACCCGACTACATTTTAAAAAGATTGTTCCTTTTATCGTTTAGGAATCTTAGAAATGAATTTTGCCATGATTTTCAGCACGTTTAGCCAACAGACGGTGTCGAGGCAGTCTGGCGTGAACGTGTATTGAATCTCGCGAATTCCGATTTGACGAAACGTTTTACACGCTCGATTGCAAGCTTGTCCAGCGGTTGTATTATGGTCGCCTATATCGCGGTGGATAGATGTGAATAAAACATCCGTCCCTCTCGCACTTAGTCAAAAATGACAGATGTTTTATCAATTCTTATCCACATCGATATATACGACCGTAATAGGCTCGTGGAATCAATAACGGTCAAACAGATTCTGTTCGTTTACCTCATTAACGTCTAATAAGCCTGGCTGTAAGATATTAATAATACAGCGTTTCTTTTAGGTAGAGATCTGAGTTTTATCGCACCTTACATTGTATTAAGATTATTGTTTACCACCAAGGTTTAGTACGTTTAAAAGGCTGTACAAAATAACCTTTTAATGCTATATTTAGTATATAATGTCGTAATATTTCATCGCCTTAGTCTCATAAAACAAACAATATAAACGCCGCATTTTGTTTGAACAGGTATAACTCGGGGTCTTGGTTTTAACTCCAAACTCAATAGGACCCTTATGAGATTAGCGGCTTATAAAAGGGATTCTCTTTAATCGCTGTTGAAATAATAATGTTGAAAGAATCTTCTAACGGTTTTTGCAGATTAAGTGTAAAGTAAAGAAAATAAACCCGAAACCCTCTCAAAACGTAATAACGAATTAATCTTTTCAGTTTTTAGGAAGAATAGTTTATCTAGATTTTTAAACGTGATTAAGATTAATTTACTAGATAACTTTTGAAACGAAACTTGATTTAACACAAAATTTATATAAAAAAAAAAACAGAATAAAAATCAGTGTTTCGTAACACCGAGTCTGTCAAAAAACATACTCGTAATAACAACAATGGGTGGGTCGTTACCAAGAGGATTGACGTATTATTTGTACATGTTTCGTAGTTTAACATATGTGTTGAGAGTGTTAGTTTCTTTTTTTGCTTGAAGCTAGCTTGAAGAAGACTAAGTGCACTCAACATCCTTTTGCGGATTCAATTTGCTCTTGCAGTTTAAATTTGAAACTACAGCGAAATATTTTTAAAATATTTTTGAAATGCAAGCAAGAGTGCAATTTGAAATAAAGTACTAACTTTATTTCACCGCTTACTGACATTATAAATGCGATAGTGTGTTTATTTGTTCCGTCTTCACGGTGCATTTTACCGATCAATGTGAAATTAAGTACAGGAATTAAATAGTTTAGACCAAAAAGGAGATGGCGGGATGGCGTTTTGGAGCGAGTGGCGGGAGCATGCGCTCAATAGGGACGAATGGCGGAAAAGAGGGGAGGCCTTTGCCCAGCAGTGGGACACTAAAACAGGGTAAAAAAAAAAAAAAAAAAATAGTTTATAGCCCGGAGAAGGACATATATATAGGCACTACTATGTAACGCGGGAAAAGGGATATTTACTTACTACGTTACTAAAGGAATAACGACAAATAAACATCTTCTGCACGAAGGGAGTCGCAGGCAAAAACTCGACAAGTGTGGTCGGAGCAATCTGAAATCGACACGCGTCGTGTTAGGAGCGTTTCCGCATCGCGACCGCTCGGAATTGGAATCCGAAATTTAGTAGCATTATGCTAAGTGGCATGATATGGCTTACCTAATGATGATTTGTGAAACGTTAGTGAACCGGCTATAATACTAGTAGGTATTTATATGAACGATCGCGCTTAGATTCTTGGTTTTAAGTACTATCATCTCTGTAATTACAACATTCTCAAAAAGGGCCTTTTATAGCTACAAAAAATGATTAACAAGTGTGGAATTTGTCTTTTCTTACGACAGGTAACTAAACATCGAGATTTTAAATTAAAAACAGCTGCTGATTCAGTTTGAAAGCGAATATTTCTGTATTTAAATTTCATAGAAATGTTATTCGAATATTGTTGTGGTGCATTTAATTACCAAATTTGGCGGCATAACTAAAATCTCACCTCAGGGTAACTGATTAAAATAGTCTAGGCCCGGTAGGTACTCCTTATGGCTACCGGAAATGAGTTGCTTTCGTTTTAAATCTGCAATTTCTCTTCTTAAATTATTCAGAAACCAAATAAAAATAAATTTTAATTCAAAATATTTAAAAACAATTGTAGTGTAATAGTCTATCACTACATTTTTTTTATTATTTTGAATTTAATTTAATTTCGATTCCGTTTCTGAATAATTTAAGAAGAGAAATTTCAGATGAAAAACGAAAGCAACCCGTTTCCGGCAGCCATAAGTAGAACCTACCGGGCCTAATGGCTTCAGTATTTTATTTTCGGCTTTCAGGATCCAGTTACTTTGCTCTCGAGGAAACTTTGCACCGCTTTGTTATGTGATAAATGGATTTCCAAGGACCGCGATAACATAAATATGTTTATGGGCTTAAATTATATTATATTTGAAGTTGCTTCGAACTGTGCTGTTTTGTTGTTCTATTAATGTCGGATTTCACCAACCAATTTAACGGACTGTTAAATACTAATCGGCTGTTAGTCAATACATTTTGACAGCCGTCAAACCTCTAATCGCCTGTTTAACTGTTGGTGAACTTCGACCTAAGTTTCTTAGCGATTTGTGTCTGGGCGTTTTCATCAGAACTCCATTCAATGGAAAATTGGGAAACTTTGGGCCATTTCTTTTAAGAATCAAGAATACTATTGATTTAATAAAGAAAATATTTCTTAGAGTTATAATTCGTAACTCAAAAATTAACATTTGATATTCCAAGACATTGCAAATGAAAACAGTTGCTGGGGTCTCATGAATAATTATAAATCAAGCTGTTTCAAATGTTTTTATTCACAGTTTTATCCGTCCCGAGTCCCGAGCCTATTAAATTAGTGAAACAGTTTTTGTCTCGGTAAAACTCTAGAAAGTTAACTTATAAATATCAAACTTGATCTAAATGTCGATAGAATTTCAATTTGACCCCGCAAATTCCTAGACAGGTGGGGTATTTTGGCTGACATGATGAAAATGACGTGATTTTTCCTACAGAATGTGCAAATTTTGCAAGGGATATACGAAGTACCAGAAGATGTAGACCTGCCAGTGGGAGGCTCGTTGGAGATGAACGCGCCTGGCGCGCAGGCCGGGCCCACCTTCCTCTGCATTCTCACCGAGCAGTTCTACCGAACACGAGTAGGGGATCGCTATTTCTTTGAGAACGGAGCTGACCCTGAGACAGCGTTTACACCAAGTAAGTTAAACAAATTTTAGACCTGAAATTTAGGCCTATAAGAACTGTCATGACGTCAAAATTGTTTTAAATAAATAAATCACAATCAGGGGACAATCTCACACAAATTGACCTAGTCCCAAACTAAGCTCTAGGCTTGTACTATAGGTACTAGACAACGATAAACATACTTATATAGAGAAATACATACTTAAATATATAGAAAACATCCATGACTCAGGAACAAATACTCGCGCTCATCACACAAATATTTGTCCATACCGGGATTCGAACCCAGGACCGCTAGCTTCGTAGGCATGGTCACTACTAACTAGGCTAACTGCGTCGTCAACTGTTTTTATGATATCGAAAGTTAAAGGCTAAGGTTATCACCATATTTTCTCTTCGTGTCTTATTCGTTTGATTCTAATTACAAGCAATAAATTAAAAAGATAAAATCTTCTGACGTAAGTCTCGTTACAACTTCTCTTTAACAAGCACATTTCATAACTCTTGGCCGGTCCGATCGATTGTTTAACTTTATTTCGGAATTAAAAATGATTCACAGATCTTCCTTGCATTATACTCGCTGGGTGGCTCGGTAGACTATTATACGATGCAGATAATCACGCGTAAGATTTGGGCTTTACGTAGGTACTAGATCTTGTTCTAACTATCAATATCACCATACGATGTTAAATATTAATCGACTGTTAGTTCATATATTTTGACAGCGGTTAACACTCTAATCATCTGTTAAGTGATTGGTGAAATCCGACATAGTTTTTTTAATATATTCAATGAAGAGGGTTTGGGCAATCAGTCCTTGGGCACTAGACTGAACTTTTGTCTGTCAATAAAAAGCTATTGACGCGACTTCAGATGGACAGATAGCCAGGACAAAATATTTATTTGTGAATTTTGTTGCTTGATAAAATACTACCCAAAATATTAAAATATCATGTAGGGTCGAAGTGTATCCGAGAAGGCTCAGCATAATACAAGTAAGATAAGATTCCGAACGGCATCGCTAAAGATGCCCGGTGCCACTACAATAATAGTTATGCCATAACACGATCCATGACATTAGCAACATTTTGCGCCCGTTGATGTAATCTTTATAGATTTGAGGCGCATCGTGGGTGTCATTGGCCGTGAATGCATATTAAAGGGGTGAAAAGGGTGAGTATTTAGCGGTTACGGCACCAACCCCTGAAGACACCAGCTGGGTTTCTTGCCCTTAAAATTAATTTGTCTTTATTATTATGGCCATGATTAATTGAAGACTTAAGAACGCTGCCACGGACCGACGGCGCTTTATTAAGTTAATTATCTGTTTCAGATAATTCTTCAAATAAAGAGTACATAAACTCACAACATTTATTTGACAAACGCACTACTCCTATTATTAAATAGTCAGCATGATTTAAACACATCGCATGCAAAGTTGACAGAAGTGATACATGTATCATTGTAAAATATTGCAATTGTCAAAAGAAAGGCAAATGGCTTATAATGTAGTCAGTGACAAAGTGAATAGCAAAATAACAAGCGCGCAGCCAACTTAGGTAAGGGTTCCATTTTACAAATGAAGCCCACGAAGAGAAAATTATTCTGGCCAAATTTGTTTAACCCTGATTATTATTTGAAACGAAAATATACTGTGCTATAATTCCAGTAAGAAACGCAATTAGGTCCGTCTTGTTTTCCCAGTCTCTTTTGTTTTATAAAGTCATTAGACTTCTAATTGAAACTTATTTCATGTAGACTACGCTGTGGTTCTTGTCGAGGTTTTTTGAACGTAATATTAGGTTTTAGAATCAACTTCTTACCGAGATTTTCCCGCTGAGTCACAAAACGTGTGTTTGAGAAAAATATCATTAAATCTCTTGGCAACGCAGGTTATGCTCATTACGAACTAATTTCCATCAAGTTGGCCGTCCGCCTGTTTACGTGTTATTTTTACAAAATAAAAATAAGGCACACAGAAGCTGAGTACTCACTAGCAAGGTGTAAACTTTTATTGTCCTCAGATACAGTAACGAGGTTCTATAGATGAGCCTGCAAATTTCGTACACATTAAAATCGTTCGTGCAACATCGCTATGAGGAAACGGCTAAAAGCTTAAGTTAAATAAGAACAAGCTCTTATAGTGGCCAGTTCCATACGTAAATTGATTGATTATTAGGTATGATTTGTTAGTGCGGTAAGTGCGGTGTCATAAGTGCGGTAATAAAAGTATTGCTGAATTTAAGAGGTCGTTATACATAATGTCCGTAAACTAAGTGACTTTCAAGCCAATAACGAGTTATAAAACCGGCCATTAAGAAAAAGGGCCGGTCGCTTAACAAAAGGTAATAAAAGTCAGGACGAGTCACTTTTATTTTAAACCTTAAGCGTAGTATTACGTTAGAATATGGAATAGATGTATACATTTCCCTAGCACCTGACAAATTTTATTTCATTCATGCATGTTAAGCCAGCTGGAGGCAGTTTTATTCCTGCTATTGGCATTATATAGAAAAATAATCTATAATTATTACACAGGTCAGCTAGAGGCGATCCGTAGCGGGTCTTCGATGGCCCGAATTCTTTGCGACAACGCCGATGGCATCCACATCATGCAGCCCAGAGCCTTTGAGCAGATCCATAGCAGGTATGTATTCATCTTTAACGCTACGGCTTAGGGACCTTTAAGAGACGAGCATACTCTTTTTTCCTGCGATTCTTCCAGTGGTGTTGCAGGTGTACATGGAGGGCGGTGATTATCCTCCTACTTCGCTTACTTACCGCTTATCCGATCCGATTATCCGCTTACTTACCATCAAGTAACTCGCTGGCTCATTTTCCTCCTCTAGCATCAAAATGAAATAAATGGTCATACCAACCAAGTAGCACAAAAGCTGTATAAGAGCTTGTGCAGCCATTATATCTCTAGATTCAATATTTTAAGAGCTGTATAAGCTCTCATTCAGCTTGTGTGCTGCTTGGGCAGTATTTAAACTTGTGAGCATAAGCAAACAAAAGAGCAAGCCGGTTACATGATGGTGATCGTTCTTAGGCACCCGCAACTTCAGAACAACAGCAGAAATTTGTCCAGATTTTAGAGATGATTAGAAAATGAAGGATGAAAAAAAGCATAAAGATAAAAAAATGGTTTTGCGACGCCTGTACCAATTGAATGAAGTTTAGTAATCGTTATACGTAATTCAACGTCAATCTCAATGTGTGTGTGGCGTCAGTCAATTTGGAAATAAATATCTCTTGTTGTAACTGACTTATTGCACTGCTACATCCATTTTGTTATATAAAACTGGAGATTATAGCGATAATTGGTATTTTTTAAACATAAATCTCCGGGTATAAGCTTTGAAAACATTAACAAATTGTTTTGTTAATATCAACATCAAGCAACATTGATTTGTTGGCTTGTTAAATAAATTAAAAATGTTTTCTAACACTGTGGGTACTTAACTAAATAGTTATTCTACTTACATAAGCTTACTTACATTTTGAAAGTTTTACTAGAATTTGGACTATGACCCAAAAGGATAGAGATATGTTAGAGGCCTTTGAGACGTGGTGTTGGAGGCGGATGGAGAGGATCAGCTGGACCGAGAGAGTAACAAACGGAGGTACTGGACAGAGTGGAAGAGAAGAGACAATTAATGGACAATATAGAGAATAGAAGAGGGAAGATGATAGGTCACCATGCGACATGACAACTTTCTAAGAAATATAACTGAAGGAAAGATAGAAGGGAGGCGTGGAAGAGGAAGACCAAGAATAAACTTAATCGAACAAATTAAAAAGAATGTAAAGGTCATGTCGTATCAAAACATCAAAGAGGCGGCCTGGGATCGAACAAAATGGAGGGCTTGCTTTGAGCTACACCGACAAGAGCATAAATAGGGAGAGAAACTAAAATTTGAAGATAACGGAGAAATTACCGGTTTTATAACTTATAATTCTTTATTCAGTAAGGATTATGAGTATATACAGGGTGTCCCATAAACCAACGTCAAGCCGTTAAGGACTGATAGAGCAGCTAAAAAGCTATCGAGTTAACCCATAAGTATGTTCAGCGATTTTTACTAGTTTCGGAGATATTGATCATTTTAATCTGATTTTTTTAAATTTTCCCTTACGTCCAAGTGACGAAAAATCCTTAATTTTATGTTTTATTTTAGAAGTTTTTCAGTGGCATCTTATATTATTTTATAAGAATCATTACAAATCAGCAAAGTTTTTAAAATCATTTGCCCATTTTTTTTAAATCAAATTTCTTAGTAATCACATAAAGTTGTTTTTTCCATACTAGGTGTACCCAGGGTTTGTTTTTCACTTCAAAACTGCCACTGAAAAACTTCTGAAATAAAACATGAAATGAAGGATTTATCCTGACATGAAAATTACAAAAATTCAAATTAAAATGATCAATATCTCCGAAACTAGCTAAAATAGCTGAACATACTTATGGGTTAAATCGATAGCTTTTTAGCTGCTCTATTAGCCCTTAACGGCTTGACGTTGGTTTATGGGACACCCTGTACATATTTTTTTATTATTTGGTGTGTATTTTTTATGAGCACTAATGTGTAAAAGTATAAGAGATCAGTTTTACTCGCAATTCCGAGACCTATTAACTATGATGGCGCAATAATCGCTTTAGGCGATGAATTCGAGCAGTCGAAATTAAAAATATGCCGCTCTGCCCGCAGAAAACTATGCTAAATGTCGTATTAAGTTCCCTATAAGTTCCATTGGTTTTTCTAATTACACTGATTTTTGTAGATTACGATATTATATTTAAACTTTAAATATTTGTTACTATCTATATTTTTGTTTAGGTACTTTAATTACCTACTTTTAAATCACTATCAGAAAAACCACGAATTATTGGGTTGATAAAAAGTTTTGTCGCAATAATTTTAATAGAGTTCATTTATTCATAATAATCAAAAAATACAATTCTAATCTAAAATATAGTCACCATCTAATTCTATAAACTTTCGACCAATTAGCAGGCAAACCGAAGAATTCGGACACGTCTTTCTTGATATCGTACGCAGTTTTTGAAAGTTTTATTCTTTAAATATGACTTCAAATATCTAAATAAATGGTAGCTAGACAGTGCAATGTCTGGAGAGTATGGTGGATGAGGAACGGTGTTCCAATGAAGCTCAGTGATTTTCTTATGGGTTGTCTTTGCGACATGCGGTTTCGCGTTGTCATGGAGAAAGTGGACTGTTGCGCGTCTTGGCTGTTTGTGTTTTAAACCTGCCAATTCCTGAAGGTATTCGATGTATGGATGTGTGTGTGTATATTCGATGGTGTGTGAGATCGTCTGGCCTGCAGGGAAAAATATAAAATAGCATTTTTGCGTCCCAGAAACAGCTCAACAAAATCTTTCCTGAGTAAGGGATCAGATTTTGGTTGTTGTGGCGGCTCTTCTCCGAGAGGAAGCCAGTAAGCTCGACGCGTGCTATTATCATCATAAAGGAGCATCCAGCTTTCATCCCTTGTCACAAGATCCTCTAAAACCTCCTGCAATGATGACGAAGTAGGAGAGACCGACAGATGGTCACGCGACAGTTCTTATTGTAGTCACTGAGACGATGTGGTATCCATCTAGTTAAAAATTTCCTGTAGTGTGCAGCCGAGTATCTTTGCTAGTTCATGCGTACTTGCTTCCGGATTCTCTTTGATGCAGTGGAGTAAGACGTCATCATCGGTGGTCGAGGGTCGTCCAGAACGTTCTTTATCTTCAAGATTTACATCAGGTTCAAAACGTTTGAATCAGCGCTGGACTATTGCTATATAGCGTCAAAGTGTACTAAATATATTTTCTAAAATTTTGCGAAAAAAGAGGGTCCCCATACAAGAAACGTTTATTTCGACATATTTTTATTTTTGTTCAAAGTCAAATTTGGTATGATTGTAGAACAAACCCTATAGAATAACAACAAATGCTAAAAACCAGCCAAATGTGTACGGAACCCTCAGTGCGGGAGTCTGACTCGCACTTGCCCGGTTTTTCTGATTCACTGAGGCACGAAACTTTTTTGCTACGCATTTCTAACGGTGACAAATTTTGTGTTAAAAACATCCAAACGCGCTTCTTTTGTTTAATAACATAATAATATTATTCCATAGTTTTTAATACTTGGGATGCCAAAGCGTCTGGCTTAACGTCAGATTAAAATAAATTTATAGCCCACTAACATCGTACAATGTTTTAAAATGAATCCGCCAATTTAAAGCGAATTGAGTCTACAATACAGTTTTATGGGGAAAGTCTGGATTTTATCGTAGGTATATTAAGAATACTACAGCGCGGGTAGCGCCAGGAATTACAGTATGATCACTGTATACGACTGTATTTTGCTCGATACATAACATGTTTGTTTTGAGAAGTATTAGCTGCAAATAAATAAAAATGCTTGCATATTGAGTTTTTATTAACATTAAAAAGACTGTTTACGGACGACCGCACTGAATTCCACGTTTCGGATGTAAATTCAGTTTGCCGGTAAAACTTGATCGTATAAATAACTTATACTATTTTTTTAATTATTTGAGTCCATGGTTAGAAAATAATTAAGGTTACAATTTACATATAAACAAAATTATGCTTATTGACTCCACAACCTTTATTATTCCTTTTGAAATAGATACAATAGGCATTTATCACGCCAAACTTTCAATACGAGTAGAGTTTGATATGTTTATGTATTGTATGTATGTTCAATTTAGTAAAATTAAGACAATTTATACATGTTTTTAAAGTATTACTGTAGATAACGTTGACACCGTTTTATTACATTTTACCCGAAATAATAGACAGAGCCTATTAAATTGATCCCCGAATTTACCATAATATGCCGCGATCCCAATCTAACTTAAATTGAGTTGAGTTGTGCGAGTTAAAATTATTCGTTTCGGTTTTAGGTGTGGGATTAGTTAAGGACTGTATTAGCGTTCACTCATTGTTCGTTTATTAACCGATTTACCGGCGCGTCGAGCGTTCTGAGTTTCCCCTTCACAATGCTTTTAGGTATTCCAGCTCACCTTTCAACCTCACTATGGGTTCATAAAGGTGGAAGTCCCTAAGTAAACTTGAGATGAAATTGAAATTCAATGGTATTCTGCCCTGGACCCGCTCAACTGTTAATTGTGGAGGAAATTGCAGTCTGAAAACAATACTTACCTTAACCTAACTTCAACCTTTTCTAAGTCCATATCGTTTAAAATAATAGTTTTAGTAATTGCGTAATAAGCGAAAGGGCTCCCAAAATGTTTGCTATGCGTAAGTCTTCATCTATTTTGTCCTCCTAATTAGATAAAGGGCAATGCTGTTAGGGCCTTTTTATATCTAGCAGTGCGTGTTCCACAGCTGGGGTCCCGTTTTTCTGCTCGTTACTATCTCAAGCGATCTCGAGAATTTATTAAGGTCGTGCGGCCATTTTCCCGCTTTCCTTCGATGTCGATAGTGTTCGTGCTTACTTCGCAGAAGTAGGCTTCAGTGAAGATTTTTTTAAAAATTGATTCAAGCTCTACGTCGGTGTCATGTTTTTTATACTTTAGCAGAAATATAAAAGACGTTTATCTACACCCATATCGTAAAATCTCTACGACGCGTTCAGAAACTGTAGGTTAAGTATAACTAGCTTTACGTCAGTCAGTGGTGTTGCTGTCGCGGTTTCATCTTATGAGTTTGTAATGTAAAGTTCACTTTACGTGTTCACTGCCGATACTGTTATGGTCTTCGAATTTTGAATTTATTCGAATCACGATACAATTTGATTCGGCGACAATTTCTCATGTCACTCGAGATGAAGCATCAATCAAGATGAAATGACAACAACATAATTACCGATACATGTATATATTTATTTTTCTTATCATAGAGGATTTACAATATGAGAGTAGATAAAGTATTTTACACAACTCTGCGTAATTGGCATTACGCAGCCGTCACGTTAACTACTATTGCGTAGTAAACAACCATTTACTTGTACTTTATACTTATAACCGTTTTTTATATCTTTACTTGGCTGCAGAAAAGTTCAAAATTAGGAGGACATTTATGTTTAAGATCTGCATGTGTATATATGCTTGTCAGTTTCCTTGAAAAAACACCACGAAAAACCGATTTAGGGAAAGGATGTCGCGTCTTTTGTCCTGTACGAGTATGTAGACATATCTGGCTTTTTGATAAGGTGTATCATTTTGAAACCTACTTCATATCAACTTGATATCAACAAAAACAAATATTTTTAATGTCAAATATTAGAGACGAATGCCATCCTAGTGGGAAACGAACGGGGTTCAACGTCCAATATAGCGAACGTTGATATATCTAGGAAACCTTGTGACCGTACGAATTTAGAACAGTTTAACGTTCTGTAAATTGACGTTTAAGCGCGCAGTTTTATAGTGTTGTTTGAGCTATGTAACGCATAAAACGTATGTTTGGTCAAATATAAACGGAACGGTATCCTATCATTTTACCAAACAACGTTTCACAAACTGTTTCATTTCACAAACAAATCGTTTGTTAAACCGCTTTTTTTTCCGATAAAAAAAAAAACAGAAATATTTACAGTTTTGGAAAAAAAACGGTTTACCAAATGGACGTAGCTTAGGGAAAAGGATCCAACCCACAAAGTAAATGTATTTAAATTTGAATTCTATTGCTGTCAATATTATGTCAAATTCTACAAGTGTGAAATGGTTGAATTGGATCCTTTTCCCTAAGCTACGTTCAAATGATATTTGTGAAATGAATTAGTTTGTAAAACGTTTTTTGAACCAAACGGAACCCCTTGTATTTACATTATTACCAATTCAAATTACAACAATTGAACTTATTAATTAGTAAACAGAAATGTACGCTGCTTTTCATCTGTTGGTTTCAATTTTGTTCTACAAATGCTTTAATTAAAGAGAAAATAGCTCCTCTTAAAAGGTTTGTTTTTTAGGTAAAAGTCTTGTTTACCGGATAAGGCAAGCAAGGTTGAATATATTATAGACTAAATTGGAACCAGATCCACTTGTATTTTCTTTTAAGAGTTTGTTTGTTTGTGTATCTTTGTCAGTGGGTTCTTCATCAATTTTATTAATTAACTTCTTAACTTTTTTCTCCACAGCAACCACCTGGTCCCCTGCGATCACTTGCCAGCCGTCGATCTCTCGCTTTGGAAGGACGTCGGAACTTTTAAATAAGAATTCCCGGCCGAAACTATGGTGACAGAAATGTAAAACCAGCTGATTATATTGGCTATTTTAGATCACATATTGAACAACAATAACAATTTATTGTTGTTCAATATGTGATGTTTCTTATAAAAACTCGCCCAGTTAAGGGAGAATATTTGTCTGTAACCCTTTTTTGCATTTAATCGATCATTTTTCAAACACAAGATATTCAAATAAATATTTCGGTAACATCATTATGAACGAAAATTGTTATGCGAAGAAATAGGCTTACAGTGAAATACCTAATCAGCTAATTTTATATTTCCCAAACTATACGAGTAACTACCTACCTACCTGTAACTTTATCAAAATACTTTGTTTAATTCCATTAATTTTAACGATGAGTTACCAAATGGTTGTGAGTATTAATATTATTATAATGTAATTGATTCGTTCTTGTTCTTGCTGCTTTAATTTTAAAAAGAGGATGCGTTCTTTCGCTTACTGTATTGTCATTACCAAATCAGGATCTCTATTCCACTTTGTCATAAACCATAATGCGGCACCGGCAGGTA
Source organism: Tortrix viridana (assembly GCA_963241965.1). Taxonomy (NCBI): domain Eukaryota; kingdom Metazoa; phylum Arthropoda; class Insecta; order Lepidoptera; family Tortricidae; genus Tortrix; species Tortrix viridana. The sequence continues at coordinate 5,846,526 of OY725181.1, forward strand.
TAGTAAAAAGCATTATGGTTTCTTAAACAAAATAGATAAGAACAAAGTGGAATAAAGACACTGGTTCCGAATATTTTTACAAGCAACTAGATATAGAAGTAAGAGTTTTGCATTTAAGCAATACCGGTCGCCTCCTCCTATAAAACATTACTTATTTCATACTGAAGAAACAAATGTGTTAATTTTGCAATATTAAATGTGAGTATTTAATTTTGAAACATTTTATTTATTTGCGTAAATGTTTTCTGTGTACTTGCATTGTGTGAATTTTGTCTATATGCTTGAATCAGTGGCAGATGAATCAAGAGATATTTGGGGAATATCTGGGGATTTGCTCTTTGAGTTCAGTATAAAGCTAATTAAAGTTTCAAGTTATTATTATTATAGAGCTGAAGAGCGATGACGTGGTGAACTTGTGTTTTGTAAATACTAATTGACATTTCGTTATATATAATTCTAATTATTCTTCACTCTTAGTGCTATTTTGTGCAAATGGTTAACTACGATTGAATATATTTTATTAAAATGCGTTTTTTTAAAGTGAGTTTTATTTAATATACATACATATTTACTAGGTACTTCTAAAAGAAGATACACTGTATTTTGCTGAATGAGCTAGGAAATGACGCTATCCGCCCTACTTCGTACTCATCAAGATAAGTAGGTACCGTACTTATTCGTAGTCCGTAAATTCATTTGAACATAAGTACGGTCTCTATAAAACGCTGACGAAAACAATTGGGCTATCAGATTTTGCCTTGCGGTGAAATTTTAACTATACAAATGTAAAAGAGACTGTTTTCTAAAAAAAGGAATCTGCTTCTCGTTTAATATAAGAATAAGTAAAGTTATGCGTAAATATTTTTTCTCCAGCTACACTTAGAGATAGTGTTCAGTTGGAAACTTTAGGTTGAATAATTTGTCAACGTCAAATTAATTCATCAAAGTTTTTCGAAGAAGTTGATAATGCTCTCTTTTTACTGGAGTCAATTAACAATCAATAATTATAAGTATGCCGAGCCAGAGACCAACACGCATGCTTCTTCAGTGGCGGAATTACCAGGAAGCTGAGTAGGTTTGAGCCTAGGGTGGTAGATTTTAGGGGCGGCAAATTTGGGGACAGTTATTTTAGCCCCTTACAGAAATAACGATTTCAATATGTCTAGCAGAAAGAAGTCTGATTGTAAAAATAATGTAGGAACCGACAATTGTAGAGGTAAGGGCGGCAAACTTGGGAAATGTGTAAATCCGTCAGTGTGCATCTTTCTATTGGTAAGTAAAATACTAAAACATTACCAGCAGCATGCAGCGTTTAACCGATAGCACAAGTATCTTTTTAGTTGCATATGCAGATACAAGGGAAATTCGTGGCAGGAAGGTCATTCCACAATATAATTTATATCTGAAGCTGAATAATGTGCAGTCGTCTTTGTTTGATTTACCACAGCCTTGAATCAGAAATTTATTCCGGCACGGGAAAACTGTCTACGATAAATTTGATTTTTGCAAGCTTTTATTTAACTTGTCGAATGTTTCGTTTCGAACTTGTAATTTCGAAATTTAATCTTGCTTATATTTAAGTGTAAGTCGAATGATAATGGAATATCGTGGTGTTTATGCGTTTTTTACGTTTCGCAGATTTGACTATGGAGTCGACAGGTAATCAAAAGATCTCCGCTATATTTTAAATAAAATCTAATCTTTAATATTTAGTTTGAATTAGATATATTGGTTTACTTATTAAACTTAAATATGAATATACTGACGGTGGGTTATTTGTGAACTTTTTAGCTCAAAATAGCTAAAGTCACTATTATTGTTAATTTATTTTACATGAAATTCTAAGAAATTTATAATAATGGTTTTGCGAGAACTATATATACATATACATATGTCGGAGATCGACATTAGTATAGGGGCTCAACAATTATGCCACCGGAAGGTGATACCAGCGCCCTCTACACCTTTTGGCGCGCTCGACAGAGTCTTGGTGGTCACTCCGGCCAGTGCGACGGCAACAATTCTACTTGAGAAACCGTCTAATAAACACTTCGGCTTGAAGATCGCGTCTAGTGAACAACTCTGGATGGAACTGCTTTTCGTTTAAAGTTACATTTGTAGGGAGTGAAGAAAGTGCGCGTGAGAAAGAGACTTGCACGCATCTCCCGAGAATCGGTCTGTTATGGCGCGAGGCAGGAAGAACCATGGGTTGGTGGTGGGACTGGTAGGGCTATACTGTTATTACGTTAAGCTTGACATGTAACTCTTAATTAAAGTCAATGAAGATTAAATAAATGTATCGAGTTTAATGTCCATCAAGGAAATAAACCTACCTTCTTCCATTTTGTGTACTCTTTGCTTCGACCCTCAACCAATTAGAGCCCAAGATGTCTGGCCATTACCTAAAGATTGTAGACACATCCAGCCGCAGCTGCCCCGTGCCTTCCCTATATATATTAAAAATATCAAACGGTGCGAATTTACGCTTTTATATAAATTGTAATTAAGTTGTAAATAAGGTTTCAATAAAGTTAATTCGTTCAATAGATAGAATTTGAAAAATATACGAGTACACGTACACGGGTCTATTATCAATTAAACTGAAAAGAGAGAGTTTGAGGTAAGTCGGTATATAAATTCTAAACTATTTTGTTTTGATCATAGTATAGAAAACTATTTATCTAAACTGTTTATTGATGCGATTTCGATTACAGTACAATAATATGGTACCATCGAGCTGGTAATATATACTTTCATCTTGTATGGCAAACGATATTTATCTTAAAATAATAGTAGTTTATGTGACTGCTGCATAATGCCTAATTATGTACAGTTACATACAATATTTTATCTACATACATATTATAAGCTCTCTATTATGTGTTCAGGAACCGGCATGTTACGACCGGCATAGCCGGCATTGATCAATTCTTAGAACGTCAAAAATGACGGAAACCGTAGTTTCTTTTTAATTCAGAGACAATCTAGAGTCGGCCTCTACTATCAAATCGTTCGATATCAAACTATCAAGTAACATACGAGATTTGTCAAAATTGTATGCAATTGACATTTCATTTCGAATTAAATGTCATCTCGAGTGATATTAGAATTGAGGTCAAATAAAATTGTTTTGTTTTTCAAAGATGTTCGAAATTTGAAACTCATAACTTTATCAAATCTTATATCGTTATAAGAACATTATGTTACTGCTACAGATAAGAAAATTATCATAGTAAAATTGATTGTTGTAATGCTGGTCATTGCCAACGGATTCCGAACGCATTATAGAGGACTTATGATATGTGTGTAGATAAAATATTATTATAGTATCTTCGCCGAGTTTTACGGCCAATAATGATAAAGACGGAAGCTGATTACCAAAGCAACTCCTTGTGGGTAATAAATAATAATACTAATAGAAGATCTGTCGATTTTGGACTTATTTGACTTCACTTTTAATACCGATCTTATCTAATAAATCTAATAATATTGTTTTGGTTACCTACACATACTTTCTCATTTTATTTCCAGTATCTGGGGGATCAAGCGTCGCTCGGGTCGAAACCCAATTTTCATTGATTTCTATTCAAAAGTTCGCTATATCCTTGATACGGCCGTAATTTTTAGTTTCATTGGAAGAACAATACACATGAAAGCAAAAAAGGTCTCATACTTACCGACTTAGTTCTCGTATGCTTCAACAGATGGAGCTGGCGCTTAGTTCTTCCATAACGGCCAAGATAGATCTCATACTTACCGACTATTTACATTATGCGCATCGGCCATCTATCGAGATGGCGCGCATACCCGTGCGCACGTAGTTTTCCACCGATATTTCGAAATATCTCCCAAAATTTAATGTAATATAATTTTTAAACACCTAAATGTAATGTTGATAATACAATCAATGATTTTACTTGGTTACTTTTTCATACAAAATACACAAATGTTCTGCATCGCGCTATCGAAGTTTTTATAACAGTATACATACCCTGGTGCTTCATTATTCCAGCAGAGGTGTGTTTCATAGTGTGATGCCCGTTAAGGCCGCTAGCATTAGATCTGCGAAACAGATGGCGCTGGCGGCACATATAAGTGGTCACGAAATTGACCCCCCTAATTTAAAAAGAAAACATAGGGACCCACGTCAAAAAAATAAAACAAAAACAAAAGATTTATCCAAAAAATAAAAAAATAAAACAAAGAAAACTGGTCCATAGCTGGGGTTCGATCCCGCGGTCTTGGCGTAGTAGTCCAACGCTTTAACCATTGCGCTAGTCAGACGGCGGCCGTAGCCGCAGCGAAATTACGAACCATATAGCGCTAGAAATCTTTTTGCGTGAAAATACGGGGAAAACGAATTTCCCAGATATGAGACTTAGCTAGATCGAATTCTCGCCCTCGTAAACCTCGTTGGTTCTATCTAGTCTGGCACTGGGACTTTCGTGCCCTAAATCTGTCCGCGTCTCATCGTGATTTATCCGTATGAGTAAAAGCAGACACTGACGGGTGTGTCTCAGTATGAATAGGCTCTAGACAGGCTAAAGCGCTACGCGTATTTTGAATCTGCTAAATTAAGTCCAAAATATCAATGAAATATTCTTCAATTTTATTGTAAAATACGTTGGCTTCAGTTCCATTCATAAAGTAAGGAGTAGACAACATGTTATTAGACAACCTTTAATTTCCTTTATAACTTCCTTTGTAAACGTCAGATGCCGTCGCAATAGACGCAAAACAAAACGTCTGGCTGAATATAGACTTCGAGTACCAGTACCCGTTTACGATATAGAACACGTAATTTCAGGCAAACCAATACCCAATATACCCTCGCCATTGTTCGAATAGTGGATAATGGAAGGAAGGGTAGGATCCGCAAATCAAAATATTGAGCTAGTATTTATTAGATATAATATTTTCTGTTTTAAAATGGCAAAAGCAAAGTAAAATATAGATTTGTATCAATTTTAGTGAGAAATGTCAAATTCACATTACAAGAACCGAGGCTATGAACATTGTTTTATTTTAAACAACCGTAACAAAACAAAAGAAATGTAGAATAATACTTGTTTGAGTCGCCGTCACAACGGATATCAAATAATGCTCGTTCACTTAGGTGCGCGCTATGTCGTCTGACCAGGGATCCAGCAAAAGCACTTATACGTTTCTGAAATAGTATAGTCACCGCCAAAAGATCGAATGCGGACAGTGTTTATGAATAGGTACATATGTAACGCTTTGAATTCTTATCATCAATTGTTCAATATGTAACTAGGTATACCCATAATAAAAGTTATCTGTTACATACCTACTTAAACCATTATTATACAATAAATAAATGAAAAATATATTGTCATCCCTAACTAAACAGTAAATTCCTTATTTGTGAATAGGTACTACCGACCCCTTGGCTCTGTTTTCCTAGTCATACCGATCCGTGTAAGCTACAACTTACACGGATCAGTTTGACCAGGAAAACAATATTCTTACTTATTGCTGTATCGCAATCAATAAGCTCCGTAAACTTCTCTCGTTTATGTTTCTCGTGGACCGAAGCACTCGCCACTTCTGCCAAACACAAATATGCTATATTATTGTTCCTAAAATTTACTTTGGGGTCTTTAAGAATAGAATAGAGTATAATTAACATAGGAATTCTTACAGAGATAGTTATATATTTTTTTGCGTGACTGGTTTCAACATTCAATCTGGTTTATACAGACAGATTTCCAGGATGGCTTTTGATTTAACATCTCGTATTTTTATCAACTAATCTAATGTATTAGTCGACGAAGAAATACCTTTACCACTTTTGGACCTACGTTCTACAGATAGAGTTGAAAAATGGTAAAGGAGTTTCTTGGTCAACTAGTTATACCTAAACTAAACAATTGCGAAATATAATAACGTCGTAAATGTTTCAACAATAAAATTTAGCACCGCTCCAACGTGAATACTATTTGAAAGTTATATGTACCCAGCGCTGTTCACGAATTCGTATTCAAGAGTTATATATTATACATAACGGTAATACGGAAAATTATATTAAGAAAACTTGAACAAAAAACCCTAGAATCATGCCTGTGCAGTATTTACATAAGGTGTTTTTAATAGGTTAAATTAAACCTGACAACGCCAATGAAGATGTTTTATTGGAATTCAAATGGATGTTTTATAAGTAAGTTCACATTCTGTTGCGATTTTTTGTACGAGTTGAGTACCTATGCATACACATCAAATACCCATAGGTACCAAATGAGATAAATACCACAGTACAAAACCTTGTATCCTAACATCTTGTGTCCGTCTATTTTGTTAGCAATCAAACGGGCATTGTTTATTTCACTTTGTTTTATATTATATTTTATATATTAGAACGAAATGATAATATCATACCTACTAGATTTATCATACGACATACCTATGTCGTATCGTCATAACGACACTTATTCTCTTAATAAAAGCAATAGGTTTTGAAAGCCGGTTTTGCGTTAAATGTATGTGGAATGAATGCATCTGTTTTCTATGCCTTCGCTTCTGAATCGCTGAACCAATTTTGATGAAATTGCGCCTTGGGCACCTTACGATACTTTTTATACCGAAAGTTTTGATATATTACCAAGGGAAAACAATAAAAGAGTACTATACGGACGCGGAAGTCTTGGGAAAGAGCTTGTTTAAATTATTATAATAAAAATTTTATACGAACATTTTCTCGCAATCTCTCTCTGCTTAAACCGAACTCGTATGTATCCTGTTAATAGGCCGCTAGAGTGGTCACTATTAACAATCGAGATAACAGAAAGTACTATTACTTTAATTGCATTTTCGTGCCATGCGTTATCTCAGTAATTGTACGGTATAGCATAACCTTTTACGGCGTTATATAGAGACTAATTTAGGTGAAAGTGCAAATATAAAGAAAGTTTTTGTACACTTACTACAATGAAAAGGGCGGTGCAACTAAGTAAGGATTTATCTTTTAAATAAGAAATTGATTTGGATTTGTTTAGTTTATGTACGAGTATAAGTACAGACAACTAATTTGATTCCTGAGCCTCTATGAAACTATGTTAAAGTGACGTAATAAAGCAAATTGCAAGAAACGATTTGTTTGTTTGTAAGGAAATGTAAGAGTTTCACGTTTTTACACGATTATTTCCTTGACCATTAAGATTTGATGAATTACTAATTGGTACCCGGCGCGTTGCTGCTTCTTATGTCACATAAAAAAACAAAAAAAAAACTTGATCTGATCGCTACCAAATTTCACAGGATCACTCGCTGGGCTAATCTGAAGATTGCTCGAAAATGTCATCAAAATCAGTCCAGCAGTTTTGGAGTCGCTAGGGAACACACACATACCCACATACGCACATCGATTTTTATATATATCTATACAAGATAGATAAGTAACTAATTTTTTATTCACTAGCATTATAATCCCTACTGATCGTCGCGCCCCGCTATACTTAGCTTGTTTAGGTATTTTACAAGAAACCACGTGATAATAGTTCATCAGCCAATAGGAGTCAAACACTGATACGTCAAAGCTCGACAAAACAGTTTTGATAGGCTGTTAACCAGAGCCATATGGTTTGGTTTGGTTACATTTAGTTAAGTCCCTAAACAAACAGTATAGTTATAATTTTTCATCCTTCATCATCAACCGTGCAGCGAGCTTAACATACTTGGACGAGATAATATTTGACAGGTGCTAGGGAAATGAATACTATTCCATATTATAACGTAAGACTTTAACGCTTAAGGTTTAAAATAAAACTGTCTCGCCCTGACTTTTATTATCTTTTATTACTAAGTGACTATAGCGATTTTCACTTTTTTATAGCGATTTTATCAAGACGGGCCACTTTTATTTTATACCTTAAGCGTTAAGTTTTACGTTAGAATATGGAATAGATGTATTAATTTCCCTAGTACCTGTAAAATGTTATCTCGTGTATGCATGCTAAGCCCGCAGCATCGCTTTAGGAGGCGGCGGACCTCGTAATAATATTCAACGTTAGGTAATAATAATTTTTTACTTTGTTTTTGCAGTATTTGTGTGTTTCATCCAATTAGTAAATTGTAAGACTATTCAAATAAAGATTGATACCGCCGACGCTATAAAACTATTAAGAGAATTTTTTGCTTTAACTGCAAATATTAGCGGGATTAGAAATGTCCATAAAATGACAGGTGATACAAAATACCAAAATCCTTATCACCCTGAAGATGAAATTATACAAAACGATAAGAATCCAGTTAAAGAAAAAGACAATAATACTTTTAGTAACGAAAAAGGAGTAAATATTGAAATAGAAAACGAAGAGTTCGTTTTGCGAGATGACAAAATAAGCGATGATGAATTAACCGACGAAATGGACATGAAAAACCTAGTTATGACGCCTAGGACATTAATGGTTAAAACAACGACCTTTAAAATCGATTTCGTACCTATTGATGCCAAAAAAGATAAACTATACAAAGAAAATGGGATTACTAACAGATATCCTAGAAGATATGCTTTAGTAAACGGACCTCCTTAGCAGTGTTTGTTTGTTGGATCTTACAGAATATAATATTCACTTACTTATTGTTACAACAAAATAAAATTCATCAAAGGAAATGTAATGCAGAGTGCTTTAATAAAAATAATAATAAAATGTATCAAATTATCCTACATTTTAGGGTTCCGTACCGTCCGGAAAAAGGGATCCCTAATAGGATCACTTCGTTGTCCGTCTGTCTGTCTGTAAAGACCCATTTTCTTAGGAACGCGTGGAAGTATGAAATTGTAATTAATATTGAATACCTACTTAAGTTTACGGTCTCTTGAAGCTTTAAAAAAAAATGACCCTTCTAAGTCAACGCAATCAAAAAATACAGCTATTCATGCCGCATATTTTGACACTCTCAAATAAATAAAAACCTATACGGTACTTTCCGTTGACCTAGAAACATGGAATTTGGCAAGCAAGACGCAAGGTAGCACAAGTAAAGGAAAAAATCCAAAAATTGTTCATTTGTTCTTATATCACAAGTTTTTTTTAACTGCGTAATTTATTATTTATAATAAGTACTTTTACTAACCTAGTTTATTTTTTCAAAAGCATGTCCTGAAGTTGCGTTAAAAAAGTCTGTAAGATTTGCATAGACTAAACATTAAGTAAGGAACGATATCGAAATAAGATTGGCTTAACCAACGTTATAAAGGCCCAATAGGTAGCGTAGCTTAAATTCCATACATATTTCTTTATGTAAGCCATAAAATGTGTATGTCCCCCAAAATTTACTCTAGTAACTCAGTCTTAATACTTACTCGTAAATTCCACTAAGCCGGTCTCTGAGGTCCAACACTGCACCTTTACCTGATATTCCATTAACACCGTTAAATCGATTGCGGGTTCGGATGAGCAGTCCAGAGTCCGCAGGGACTCGGCTTGATAAAGGCAATACGGTGTACAATTTCTATTATGTTTCTAAAGGATTAACTTACTTCCATAAGCAACCATATCACAATGGAAAAAATAATGAAAAGGTCACGCGTCCCTGTTAAGTATTTTTCCGCAGTCCTGTGTCATCCGACCATGAAGGTTTGAGTTATGAGAAAAAAATCAAAGGGACAGGGAGTCGATTTCTGAATCTCAATGATGATCTTGAAATCACTAGTGACTATATTCTCACCGATGATTTGACACTGATTTGACGACTATTTGACAATAGTTTTTAACCCCCGACGCATAAAGAGGGGGTGTTATAAGTTTGACGTGTGTATCTGTGTATCTGTCTGTGGCATCGTAGCGTTTAAATGGATGGACTGATTTTGAATTAGCTTTTTTTGGTAGAAATGGGACTTAATCGAGAGTATTCTTAGCTTGGTTTGATGAAAGTCTGATAAACTGTTTAAAAGTTAGTCTTTGTCTAATTATGAAAAAAAAATGCAATTCCATGCCTATTAGGTACTTAAAAAAGTTAGGGCCTGTTTCACAATCGACAAGTAAATTCATTTGTCAAATAAAGATAGCCCTTTCCTTGTCTATTTTCATGTGTAAGAATGGGTAAGGGCTTAATTTATTTGACAGGTATGCTTTACTTGACGATTGTGAAACAGGCGGTTAATGTTTTAATTATTTTGGTAAATAAGGCTTTCTGAATCTTATACTGTTCCTGATATTGATTCTCTTATTGTTACCACCAAATAAAGAAGTTTGATTTTACAACGTCTTAATTTTATTTGGGTTCGTATGCCTTACAATTTGTAGAAATAAACAAAATAACGAGCAAACAAAGAATTTCCGTAGTATAAAAAAAAAGTCAGCCAACCTCCATATTTCAGTTTACCTTACCTTACCTTACCTTAAAACTTAACCAAGTAATTAAATCAGGCTAGATATATTTTGGTGTTACTTGCAGTAAAAGCCTTAAGTTTCCACTTTAATGGCATCGTACTCGCGATGCATGCCAAGTAGAATGGTCATTCGCCAGTTTTTTGACATTCTTTCACGACGCCAGCGAAAATAAATGGAGACGGAGATGGAGATGGAGATTTTGCTCTATTCAAGTTTCTGTGGAATTACTGGACTTTCCTGAGGCGTTAACTGTAAGGAGAAACTCGTATTGAAGAGATAAGGTGAATCGTTAATTCATCTGTCCTCGAAGCGGCGCTCCGAAGGCAATATCTTCGAAGCTACAGCGTCGGGATTAAACCAAATCCACAACCTTTATTGAATGCTTTGTAACACTAGATTTCTTCTCCGATTTTGTCTGATTCAGTGTTTTCGTTACTTAACCCAAATTACACTTCTAATGTTGAAAGTGATTAAAACTTGGACACTTTTGGAGCTTCCCATTTATCCAAATGTCACAAAAGGTGAAATTTAAAACTCTCTTGACTGTTAAAAAGTTTTGCTCGCTGCGTTGTTAAACCGTGCCAAAATGAGGCGATGTACAAAAGCCAATGGGCTCAGAATGGTGTTAACGATATTATGTTTATTGAAACTCAAAACTTATGTTAGTGTAAAAGTATAACAAATTAGAAGATTTGAAAATATAAAATTGTACCTATTATTTACATTGCGGGAAGACGATGGATGCAAGTGGTGTAGGCGTAGGACCGGTCCTTGTGGCAAACGAAAAAATGTCTGCATACTGCGGGGCCCAGGATATACAATAGGATACCGTTGGATATCAAAAACGCCACCAGTGACAGAGCATTTACTAATAAACTTAAAGCCAAACTGGCAGCTGATGCCTTTTACACTGTAGACGCCTTTTTCGAGAGCCAAACAATAAGATAAGACTTTCACACGAACTGGTTCGCTGACCCATGCCAAACTGAATGTAAAAATGTATTTATAAAAAATAATAATAATAATCTAATGTACTTATATAATAATAACCATTATAACAATGTAAAATGCCTAGCTGTAAGTAATTAATGACATGTAAAATTTTTATATTTTATCAATAAACGAAAAAAAAAAAAAAAAAAACCTTGGGGGAAGCCTATGTCCAGCAGTGGACGTCTTTCGGCTGAAAGATCTGATGATGATGATGATGATGATGATGATGATGATGATATTATTTACATTACTCGTACTTATATGTATAAAACGTTCAAATTATTATTAAATATAATTGAGTGTCATCACCGGGAACGGAATCTGAAGGTTTTGGTCAGGGTTTTATAAAAGGTTGTTTTTTAAGTAATGTATGTATCCGAGCTTCCGAAGAGGTAAAAAGCAACACAAAATGATGATATTTATCTACTCGTAAGTTAACTGGTTAATCGTTAGTTCTTAAGAGTCAATAAACACGCGATGTTTGGATTTGGTGGCAATGTCTCCTCTATTATTCTATATGACCTAACAGTCCTCCTAATCTCCAATTTTTGCAGATTTAAAGGGGTCAAAAGTGGTTTCTACTTAATATGTGTAGCTAAAAAACTTTCTTAATTGGACGTAGTTTAGGGAAAAGGATCAAACCCAGAAAGCAAAATGTATTTAAATTTGAACTTTATTGCTTTCAATATTATGTCAAATTCTACAAGTGTGAAATGGTTGAATTGGATCCTGTTCGTTAAACTACGTCCAATTATAATAAAAGTTATTTGGTTTTGAATATACTTGCTAATATTTACTCTCTGTAGCTTGTAATCTTCACGGATATTCTTACAAGGCATACGTGTGTTTTATTTATATCGTAATTATAATTAAACCTTTGATCATAATCATAATCATCATCCTATTCCTTTGTTCTACACTAGGTAGGGTCGGCACAACATGTTATTTTCTTCCACTCTCCTCAACTCAGTACCTACTTACACCTTTCATCAAACGTTTGATCATAATATGATATATTATTATTATTATAACGGCGATTTGCTACAAGGCTCTCGAGACCTTAATTGACAAATTACTCGATGTTGGGTCTATTCCGTTCGAAATCAGTCTGGCATTGAACGTGTGATTAGATGTTTACATAAACCGGGAGACATTTGTCAGAAATACAAACACCGTATAACTTGGAGCTCTGGGGTATATCAAATTAGATCTGTTATTTTGTTGCAGCCTCTGGGATGTTGGGTCCGACACAACGTATCAAGTTTGCTCCGGAAAGTTGGTAATTGATGGTTATTACCGGTTTGGTAACTGTAAGGAATATTAATAGGTCGGTTGCGTGTTTATGACAAACGCATGGCTTGGGTTGGGTTTAGGTTTAGTTGTAACTGGCTTTTGCCCGTGACTCCGTCCGCGTAGAAGTTGTTTATCATGTACCCTTCTACCCTATGCTATGTCCTTCCCCGGGATTCAAACTATCTCCATACCAAATTTCATCTAAATCGGTTCAGCGGTTTAATCGTGAATAGGTAACAGATACAGAGTTACTTTGATAGGGATTGGGCGATGCTGGAGGTAAAACTAACTTTACGTCACAAATATGCACTTAAAAAAAGTATTTTTATAACTTATCGGTTGACATATATATAACGTAATTTTTAGGGTTCCGTAATTAATTTATTTTAGGCTCTTTTTCAATTAGCAAGTTGGTTAACTATGAATGAACTTGATGATGGTGATGTGGAAATTAGTGGTACGTGGGGACGTGATTTTTATAATCCGTAATCGATCGCATTTGAGAACTATAAACTAAGGACCTATGACTACACGCTGGGTTCTTATTAGGATGACATTATTCCTAAAAACAGATACTTAGTATCATTTTACTGATGAATATTCGTATATTCGTACTTAGTTTTATTTATGACTTCTAGGAAATCATCCGTCTTTCAGTCAGTTTGTGAGAGCAAAAACAACATCAAAGGGAATAACGATTTATTGATAAAATTATGTTACGTAGTTATATATTAACTTACAGGCTATCTTAACTGAGCTATATACCATGAATACTTTTACAAAATAGTTTATTAAAATTGTATTGTCTTTGGCTGCGATTGGTAAACAATTGAATGAATATATTCATTTTTACATGTTGGCTGTCTGGGTATGGTACACATTTTTTTACAAGTACACTGTTTATGCCAGAAGAGGCAAATGAGCCAGCGGATCACCTGATGGTAAGCGATCACCGCGGCCCACGAACACCTGCCACACCAGGAGAGGAATCACGTTTTTATTTTAAGGATTTAATAAATTGCAGTTGAATTTTGACGCATACAAAATCTACTGGTAATGTAGTGAATTGCTCCGTCTACCCTCATTTATGCTCATCGACTGCACGCTCTGTCGTTACCACTGGTCACATTCTCACAGATTCTCACAACTCACTCGATCCAAACGCACTAAACTCACTGTCACTTCGCGTAGCGGCGTAACCCAAACTAATTGTGAGCCAGTTTTACATAAACAGATTACCGGACTCCAGGCAATTTAAATTCATCCTCACGAAGGAATCGAGGTGTGTATCCCGTTGATGTGAGTATTATGTCGAATCTACCTAATCAACCGTCAATCATTAAAAATTGTTATATTTCCTTTTTTAACCCTTAATTTGGCAAGAATGAAAAAAGTCGGGTGTTCAAACCTCTTTAGAATAAAAAAAAGCATAAAAAATTAGTCACAAAAAATACAAAAAGTGAATGTTATGTTATGCACGTTGCCAATTTAAGGGTTAAAATTGGTAAAGTGACACCACGAGGCATTAAGTAATCAAATTAAAGTACGTTTGTTTGCGGACCCAAGCTCTTAAATCGTACAAAAATAATAAATCAACAATCATATTGGTCACACTCCCAATCACAACGATTTCTTTAATTAAAGATATCCATTTGAACAATGAGATTGTAAGAAGCACCCACACTATGTAAGTTTGTAAGTTTATCACGTCACATTAAACTAGACTTACTGAGCAGATTACGGACAAGTTCAATGATACGCTAAACACTAAAGAGGTTTCAGTTAAAATTATGGCGAAATATTGAAAATATGAACAAACGTATCAAAGATTTGTCACTTTACTGCTGAGGTTTACTGATGTATTTTCTGCTGAAGTATGCGATTTCAGGCTATTACCTCAAAACATTCTAAAGGTAACTTTACACTGGTATCTTCTTACCACAAAAATATATTTAATAACACAGTACAAGTTGCATTTTCTCGCTTGTCGCTCAGTGCGTCTCTTTCATTGCAGACTAGAGAGAGAGGGATTTCCGAGCGACAAACCGACTTGTGCTAGCCGCCCTGCGGTAGAAACTGCATGTCTATGCTATGAAACGTTTGTCGATATTATAAGACATCATGACATTTTAAACATGACCTTACTCTTAAAATCACTGAATTCTTCAATGAAGGTACACAGTTTTTACCATTTTATACAGTGCTTGGGAGGTTAGAATAATGATGAGTACCTACCTCCATTCTTAGTTTACAAACCACAACCGTTAGTTTTTCAATCCACGACGGTACGGTAATATTGAGTTTGCATGGTTGCGTCACTTGCGTCAATTAGCTATGTAAGGGGTAATAGAAATGGCCAAAGATGTCAACAAATTATTACACATAACCTCAAAATTTTATAATGTGTGTTTTTATTTAATAATACTTATAATTAATAGTTATTTAATCTAAAAATTAATATGAAGCGTATAAATCATTGTAATAACCTTTTTCGGTCTTGAAAAGTACATGATTATGGAGTAATATTGGTAAATTGGTTAGTTTCGTTTTGCCATTGGCCATCTTTGGCCATTTCAATTTTTTTTTTCTATTACTTAGTGGGGCGGGACTTCATGGATTGAAAACACTATAGGTAAGAACGCTTACTTACTGCGCTTACAAAATTCTACTCTATGGTAATTGTTACAGTATTACCTGCAAGCATCCCTTTTACTGTACAGTCGAGGACTGAAAGATGTTTACACTTTTTCACCTTATTCCATTGTAATAAGGTCCAAAAGTGTAAACATCTTTCTGTCCTCGACTGTACACTAATTATAAAAATATGAATGTTCGTTGAATTTCGATACACAATCTTTTTCAGATTAATCATACTTTTTTATGTTTTTAAAATGTTCTTGAGGTTATTATTCAAAACTGTAATTACTATTTCTGAAATAAATTGTAGTTCTATGCGTATAAAACTAACTTCTCCTCCAATTTACAACTATTTTCATTTTGAAAACAAAATACATAAATAAGATAGCGTGATCAGCAGTTAACTATCAAACAATTACGAGGTAACACTAGGTTAAAAGCTGGTATTGATTGGATAATAAGCATACTTTATTTACACTGCTTGTAGCGTTAGGATTGTCTTCTAATTATTTCACAGTAAAAACAATCTAACTTGTCCACTGGGATTACAGCCTGTCGTCACAGACGCGGGTGCGGTCACGCTCTCCGTTGGGGTTTGTCCTCACTGCGTTCCCGTTAGTCAGTTCTGTTGCGTTTGAATGCCCTGATAACAGAAAATATTTGAAAAAAAAAATCACTTTCTCTCGCAAGGGACTAAATCTATCAGCGGCCATACACGTTGCGACTGTAGATGGATTGGTCGTAAAGCAAACAGTCTTTACGATCGACCCGTTCACGATAGAACTTGTCGCATACGACCGAAGTTCCGGTCATTGCCACCGTCGCAACGTGTATGACCCCTATAATGGACTGGATAAGAATTTGCGCGTGACGACTGCGGCAGCGGAAAGCAGTGGGCGCGTGGGCGGCAGAAACAAATGCACAGCAATACATACAAAGAGGGTAGGCGGCGAATGTGTTAAGTGTGTTCAAGTTTTTTTTACGTAATTGAAAAATATCTTCATTGTATCTCAATTTATTGCTCTGCGGCTAAAACCAAGAAAATAAACAGGGAAAAGGCTTTCACGGAACAAGGCCTACAATGCCTAATTTAAATGCAAAAACATACAATACCATCACGATATTGTGCAGGCTCAAATACATGACATAATGCTCGGTAGGTACAACTGAATTTGTTCTATTTATATCGAAATGTCTGTGAATATTAAATATGTTAACAACAACAGCTAAGTTGTCAAATTTTAATCAGTAGGTATTATGTTAAAATGGTACTGTTAATTTGTCTCCCAACCCAAGTAAATATACTTAAAGGACTCAACCGAATTGTAAAGTAATTTATATGATCAAAACAAAGCCTAGGTAATATCTAAACTGTAGTTAGGTTTGATCTGAACTTAAAATGTCAAATTAGTATTGGCAACATATCATTGAATTATAAATAAATACATAAATAAATATTAGGGGACAATTTGTCACCCGAATTGATCGTTCCACGTAATAATCTAATCATAGGTTATTGAGTGAAACCCTCTAAAGGTGCTCGCAAAAGACTTCATATTTTTTCTATTAATATTTATTAGCCGCACGCGCGTCGTTCATTAATGAGTCATCGAGACGTTTTGTCGTTATTTCCCGTTAAAATATAATTAATTAGCCCTTTATGGGTGCTACAGTTAGTCAATTTACCTAGCAGGTAACTTTGCGTGAGAGGGGGTTCGAATACTATCTAACCTGGCTTGATTAATGAAAAATGCAAAAAAGATACTATGACAAAATAATATGATAAGCTTTGAGCTTCGTATTTCATGATAACCAACCATTTATTATTTAATTACAAGTCGCAAATTCCTATATCGATGGCCTTACTTTTTGAGGACTTCCTATGGCCACCCTCTCACCAACATCATACTAGTTTGGTGGTGCCATTCTGTTCTTTTACCATCGAAATTGCATAAGCATACAGCATTTTAAGCCAAACTGACGAAAAGATCTGAGTGAAATTGCATAAGTTAGTGAAAACTGAATTAGAAGTCTCCATAAGATTCAGACACACATAATTTATAATTCTTTATTCAGTAAGGATTTTACATGGTCATAGTTGTCACGTGTTGAGAATTTAATAAATAATAAATATTAATAATAATAAAACATAGTAGCAATGTCAATAATTACAGGTTAAGTACAATATTACAATAATTACAGCTGATAATATAATTTCAAATAAGTAGTCGCACACAGGTCAAGCTAAAGGTAATTTTTTCTTGACGTCGATAAATAGACTAACGTTTATAGTTTGTTCCGACATTATATCTTTGTGTACACGTAAAATATGATACAGACATAAAGACGCCTCACGCCTAGCAGACGAATCGGTTTGGGCTGCTCCTAACTCTTGTGCCTTTAAAAATGAAGATTTATTCGAAATAAAATGCCAAC
Organism: Tortrix viridana; assembly: GCA_963241965.1. NCBI lineage: Eukaryota > Metazoa > Arthropoda > Insecta > Lepidoptera > Tortricidae > Tortrix > Tortrix viridana. The sequence goes on from OY725181.1 coordinate 5,864,237, forward strand.
TGCAAGCGTTCTTTTGACATCTCTTATCACTTCATGTGACTTCAACTCGATTAGCACGAGAAACGGGGGACAGGATTTATCCATTATCTAATGCTAAATATTGCAACTGCAACTGCATACCATTTTTTTTTACTTATTTGAGGACGGTCGGGGAAAGAATATTGTGGCAAATTTATTATTTATTCCCGCCCTCGTTTCACTTCAATTAATATAAGTTAAAATATAGCCTATGTCCACCCTGGAAGTCCATCCTAAATACTGGTGAAAGAATTTTTGAAATCGGATGAGTAGTTCCGGAGATTACCCCCCTACATCCAAACAAACAAATAAACAAATTTACAAACTTTACCTATAACATTAGTGTAGATAAAAGCAGTTGATATTTGCGTGTGTTCCTAAAACACGTACAAGTTTAAATTTCCTGAATGCAAGAATAATTATTTTGATAATTGTTGCAAGACTGCACCCCTGAGGTACTCCGTAAAGTTCGAGAGTAATTTCAGCAAGAGATATGACGTACGTACCGTGTGGAGTAACCGAACGCGACAGGTTGCTCCTCCGGGGCGAATGTCATACGCGGCTGAGGAAAGAGGCGTTGCGAAAGTGCCTTTGGCTGACTGAAACAAAGTATTCAAGTAAGGGACAGGAACATTACAGAAAGTAGAATAAAACGCTTTTTAAGATGTTATATAAATGTGCTCCAGATTTAAAAATAAATCTTCATCGACTGCGATAAAGATTTTTTTAATGTGGAGCGCTTTTGACTACTTCCTCGTGTTAAAAATGTTTTACCCCAAAAACGCGTCGAAGCATAAAATAAGGGTTTATTCTACATTAAAGAAGAAATGGAGATACTTAATTCAGCGTAAAAGAAGGAGTGAATTTGTTTAAACTTTAACGGAAACAAGAGAACCTAGTCGGGTTAATGGACTTGAAACGTAATTTATTTACCTATTCGTTTATAAAAAATGCGACGACGGATATTATTCACTGTCAAGTTCGTTTTACCAAGCACTGCATTGTCAGAGGTTGACGGATTACTATAACATCTCGGACTGATTTCGAATGAAAGAACTTTGACAACTTACTTATTCATGTACATATGTATAAACTTTATGAAAAACGTCGCAGTAGAAAGTTAAGAATGTTGATTAATACATGATCATGGTCAGTAATCTAATATTAATCTAATAGTAATCAATATTTTTCTATCCCAAAATCAATAGAAGTTAAAAAGCAGTCATGTAATGTAAGCCATATAATCCATATATTCAACATAATAATATATAGTGAGTATAATTAAACTTAATACCCCCATTTCACGGGCTGTTTTAAGCCACTATGGCCTTAAATTCGAAACTACAATTATTTGTTTTATTAATATTTGTATCATCCATCAATAAATATAAATATATAAACCGCGTCACATGAATAGGACCAGAATATTGTCCTTTGTTATTTAAGATATGTGACAAAATAAATATGTAATAGTAGTACGTATAAACATGTTTAAGCACGTGAAGTTTAACTATAAACAATTTGAACTTCTTAAACACCAAGCGAGTCTTTGTGACAATGCTGGTAAGTAATTTAATTATGACGCGTCACTTGAATACGACCATTAAATAAAACACAAAAAAATGTTATTGAATAATATTTATAAAAAAAAGTATTGATTAATAATTAAGGCTTTTTCCCGTCTTTTGAATTAAATCAAAAATCCGAGATGGCATTTAATCTTAAAGACTTTTTATATATTTAATCGGCAGCACTATTTGCAACTCAAGAACGGCTGGAGCGATTTTTATGAAATTTGGCACATAGATAGTTTATTATCTGGATTAACATAAAAAATACTTTTTATCTCGGATGTTTTTTAGTTTCCGAGGGATAAGCGATTAATAACTACTACGCGGACGGAGTCACGGGGAAAAGCTAGTTAAAAAATAAAATGATTATATATCTAAAGTGTCAACTAAAAACATACCTATAGGTACCTACATGTCTGGTGGGTATCGTTTATTTTACATAAGTCTTAGTACTTTAACGGTTGCTACCTTAGAAAAAAAGGGGTACTACATCAACATACGATAATTTTAACTGAACAACGCCCTAATATCCAAGAGCTCTTTTTCCAATTCACAAGACTCTTCAGGCGATCGTGACCCTGTCCCTTGCAATTTACTCATTTCACGCCTCCGCAGCTACAAAATGAAATAAAACCCTCGCTGTTAAAGAAAAGCGCTTATTTTGGCGTTACGATCTTTAGCGATTCAGCGTGTTGTTCTTTACAAATTAATTTTATGTATTTTTTAAGTTTCTCAAAACTGGCATATAATTCTCATCTTGTATTAATCAGTGGAGCGGAGAACGTTGAGCCCAATATGATATACCAATATCAAATTAATCCTGTTAAATGTTTCACAGTTGTACGATTTCCTCAATAGCTTAGCTTTAAATAGAATCCATTTAGAGAACAAATTATAAGAGGATTTTGAGTATTCCAGATTAATAGTTATGGGGTAACGAAAGCAAAATAAATTGTGTTGTAAGCTTTTTTATTATTACCTGTTCGGTATACCTAGTTAGCTTTAAATTCACAAAGAGAATTTTAGAGATTAAATGTGTGTAACACTTGTAAAGTAACGCGAACTTCGGAAATTTCCAAAGCTTTTGAGCAATTTAAGATACCTACTTGAATTTATGTGAAGCCAAAGCCATTGAGTGAATATATTTTTGCCAGGGGCTATACAAACGAAAAAGTAAATAAAAAATACACGGTTATGGCATACTTCTTGCCGTCTGCAGAACATATTTCACAGGCAAGCGGTCTGTTTGAGCGGATGTTCGCTGCAAAGTGTAGAAATGTTGGCAATATGTTACATTTAAAACGCGAAGGAGAGCTTGACAACGAAACTGTTAGTAAAGTTTTTGATGTTTTTATAAAAGAAAGCTACAAAGAGCCAGAGTAAAGTACGTAAAGGTAAGTAAGCAATCGTCGCTGCCTTTAAACACTCCCAACTTTTTATTTATTATCGTAGTCGCGTTTTAAAAGGACGAAATATAAAAAGTCCCTTTATAGTAAGGATAATAAGGACCTATGATAGAAATATGAAATGACAACGAGTATGAGGATGACGCGGAGTACAGAGCCAGACTTTCACTGTTTAGTGTATACTGTTAAATTATTTTAAATTAAAATCGCCAAAAGCAAATTAAATTTGAGAACAGAAAAAAGTATTTTAATTACCACGTTGAAATGGTAGAAAAAATGTCATTATTGCAGGATTCAAGTGTTTACTTTACTTAAAATGTAGATTCAACCATTCAACTGAACAGTAAATGTTATACTTGGAAACAAGATTTAAAAAGCAGTTTTTTAGAACCGAGGTCCTTATTATATTGCATGTTACACTCCAGACCGAAAAAACTTCCGAAAAAAAAATGTTGGTGTAGCGAACGCGATGTGTCCTAAGGATAGCAAAAGGAACTTTGTTCCTGCCGGAAGTCCAACGACGTCTCGTAATTTTTTTGAAACTACTCTCTCGCGACGCCACGTGTCTTTAAAAACATTACTTTTTTTTAATATCTGACAGATAAATTTCGCCCTTTCCCATTCTTACACTTGCAAATAGACAAGGAGAGACTTTATGTGGCAAATAAATTTACTTGTCGATTGTGAAACCGGCCCTTAGTCTTTACAAGATTGATCATTTCACTATTTCTAGAGCTTTTATAATTTAGTAAATTACAATATTTTTTTTAGATCGTATAAAAGTTACCCACCATGCTTCAGCTCAAATAAATGTTCCAAAACAGCTGATCATTTTTATATAAACCCCTTTCTCTTTGTATGTATTGTATAAACAATTTTACATTAGTTTTGTCGAGTACCTAAGTACATCAAGAACCCATTAACTGTTTGAAGGTTATTGAAGTTGCTACAAGTTCTAATAACAAACTTGCGGACCTAAGTGAGACAAGTTGGGTACACCTCGCCTTATTGGACGAAATAATTTTCTACCCAGCTATTATTGCCTTACTTGAAAATCTTGAAATATATGCCCACCAAGGGTAGTCGTGCAATTTACAGAGAAGGCTGAGATATCTTTGGGATCTCTCAAGGGATTTAAAAAAATAAAACCCAGCAGCGAAAAGATAGCATGTTTTTTCGACTAATGATACATCATTATAATAATTTTGTCAATGCAACAATTTATTAAATAATACTACATATTTTTTATTTTTGTACAATCCACTCATTTCATGCATACCAATACCATAACGGGTAATTTCACTCAGTCAGTCTTACCATAAACTATCGTAAAAAACCCTTTTTCTCTATCTCAATGTTTCAATGTAAAAAATGTGGTAACATTAAATCATAGTCTACTCAACAAATGACGTGTCATTAAAATTGAAATCGATTTTACGGAAAGGTTAATCAAAATTATTATAGCCTGCAGCACAAAATTCGGATCGGATGGCAAAGAACAATAGTTGGGGAATTTAACACAATTTGTTTACGTACCAAACATGCAGCGTTAATTTCTCTTTTGTTATATTTTGATTAGTTTAAGAGAGTATAGATTTATCAAATCGGTACTAACTTCGTGTCTACTCACCAAAAGGTGTATGTCGAAATACGAATATTAATTTAGATTGAAGAGACACGATCATGGTTCTTACACTATCAATTTGAAATACCCACTTGTACGTTGATATACTAATAGCAAAGAAAATGAAGCCATAGTTTTCCGGTACGATATCTAAAAAAGCCAGATCTTATCTTGTTAATTTAACGTAAAGAGCAATCGTAGAATTGATGCCGTAAAGTAGCTGTCTTACGGTCAGTATTCTCTGGGGAAAAGGGATTTTTATTAAAACCCTCGGCTTTATCTAAAAAAACAAAGTATTGTTTTTCCCCAGGTTCGTTACAAAGTTAACAATCAGTAAAAACCGAGGTAAGATTTAAAGTTCATGGAAGAAAAGGATATGCTTTGAATATTAAATGGCTTTGGCAATTGGTCTTTTCTGGTATATGGTAAAGTAACAGTTTTGACAGTTGATATTTTGTTGTAATTTGACTTCGGATAAGTGACCATTTACTAGTTAAGTTTATTATATTAATTTTGTTTTAATTATTTAATTTTAAAATTCATGACATTTATACATTATTTTATTTTATTTGTGTTGACGATCTCAATGTAATTTCGTATATTATGACATGCAATGCGTTATATAATGTAATATTACATTGATGAATAAATAAACTAAACTAAACTGACGTTTTATTTTAGCAGACGGTGGATGTTAGTACGATTGTAAGACATTCTTACCTGAGAACGATTTATTCATTTCAAGCTGCTTGCTTAGTTCGGGCGTCTTCGTCTTCGGCTTTCGGCACCAACACAGCACCACTCTGAAGTATATCCGGAATCTAAGCAAAGAGAATAACTGTCAGAACATTGCAAATAAAGTTTCAATAATCGAGGTTTAATTTTTAAGTAAAATTTTCACGATAATCAAAAAGTATTCTAGCCGGCTCGATCATTAATTTCCTTTGATTTCTGAACCATGCGCGTAGTTTTCAAGCACTTTTAAGTCACTCAATTTCCATTTGTAAATTAAATAGACTCTTCAACTGCTTTTCTGCCCTGTTCGTTGATAAATCATATTTTCTTATTATTTTTAACAAAATTAGGGATTTTGTTACGCTTTAGGTACGCTTTTTAACTAACATAAACTTAAAACCATTGACTGAATAAAATAGATACATAACCTACCAAACCAGTTTTATTTAATTAATTAATATTGATTGATATCATCTATAATTTGATGATTATCTGTAAAATCCGATTTTAGTTGATGATAATCGTAGGTATACTTGCAAATATCACGTTAGGTGTTCTTAAGCATACTTTTTTTATTTATCACGTAAAATCAAATTGGACGTAAGTTTATAATACATCAATTATTATTCAAACGCGTCAAGGTGAACTAATTATTTAATTTAATTTACTTTACTTATCCTTGGGGCAGGAAAACATAAGTTTGGAATAGTTATGTTTAATATCTCACAAATCTCGGTGATCTCAACTTTTACCCGTTGTGGCTTGTTCACGTACACTTGGCAAGTCAAGTCGGTTGAAAATTAATATGTGCGGTGAGGAGACAAATATACAAGTAACTATACTATAGATACAAGTTTTGGCACCATCCGGTACTGTTGTGCTCCGACGTAAGTACGACAGAGTATGATTTGTGCTTGCAACAAGCTTTTGGGGTGTCTGCATTTTTTTTGGCAGCTTGTAGTCTTTTAGATACTTAAATTTAACTATTTTGTTGATATGAGTAAGGGCTAAATATTTAAGTTTTTAGTACAAAATACGAGTATTATTGCATTGCTTACATTCATAAAGAATGTATAGTAAAGTTATAGTAAATAATTATTGGTTTTCAGCAAAAATATAGCTAAGACACTAAGAGTAGAGAAGAAGATTTTTTTGTAATGGAAACTATTGGACCTATTATTTCCGAGAAACATAATAAATTCCACGTGGACAAAACCGCGAACACAAATCCAATAACAATACGGTAGGGCCCGCTAGAATGTTAATTTCAATGCTACACAGAACGTATTCAATACTCATACTCATCAATAGAATTTGATTGTAGCTTTTAATTATTTTTAGATAGAATAACTAAATATCGTGTGCAGTCAATTGAATTTACTAAAGGTAAGCTTTTCATTAATGACTGGAAGTTAATAATGTACGTAGGTGTATACGAGAAATAATGTCCCCCTTTGCCAACTTTGCCATAAGTCTACCAAATCCCTATTTCATAGGCATCTACGGTTCTCGCGCGCCGAGGCAAATAGGTATCGACTTTGCTAAAAAGTTGCTCGTTAAGCCGAAAACTCAATATATTTGATATTCGAGCGGGAAAATTGCGTAATATTAACATGAAATTCAGTTTAACGCCTCACTGCGTAGTAGATTTATTTTTAAGAACGGATTTACTCTCACTTTTCCACTCACTTGGCAAAGGATTCCAATTTTTTTGCGTGATTTTAGCATACAAGATATGCTTAGTGTTATGAAACCTGAACATACACTGTCAATAAATACAATCTTTTTTGAAAATTATTAGGCTTACTTTTGTGATTAAAATACCTATTTATTTGAATAATAATAATAATAATTATTACATATAAAGAAAACCTAACACATAAATATTATAAAGATAAGAACTTAACCGTTTTATTAAAAAAATCGGCATAAACTAAATCATAAATAGTTAGGTAGTCGTAACTATTTATGTAACTTAATGTAATGTAATGTTTTTGTATTTCTGTGTTTCAATAAAAGTATTATAAAGTAAGTACATCACAAAAACAAAACAAATTTTCACGAAAATGCATAACAAACAAAGTAAACTCCTTGAAGGGACTCCGGTAATATTTGGGCGATAAAGAAAAAAACGTGTTAAAAATAACATAAGTGTAGCAACAATTAGACGTGAAAACAAATTTTATGCACAGAAAACTTGAAACTATATTAACAAAAGGGAAATTATAAAATAAATTAGTATATACCTTCACATATAAAGATAAATGTCCATTATCGTGGAATAGCCTCTTGAAATCCAAATTACCTAACCCTCCGCCATATTTCTTGGTAAGCTGATGGTTTTAGAAACAACGTCAATAACATCATAAAACCAATTTGTATTTGTTGAAACTCAATGAAAATCGGAACTCGACTTCGCGCCAACTTCTATTCAGATATGCCAAAAACTCCAAACTTGTCAAGAAAACAAACACCATGTGGTAAATCACTTTTTGGCACAAACTTCCGCCTTTTAGCAGCCTCGAATATGAGAGTAAACTCCGAGAAGAGAGATGATTAAGTTCAAACCTGACGAACGTTAAATGCGAAAGTTTTAACTTTTTTTAAATATTTATTTTCCAGTTTTAACTTTTTTCTTTTACTTCAAAATGGAGCTACAAGTTGACGTGATGTTAGCACAGACACACATAGTCGGATAGGTCAAGAAAGACAAATCGTTGGAGACAGTGTAATACCTAGGTACCACGCCATACCACGTCAGCAGCAAATAAGGTGCAAAAATTACAAAAAAAAGCTTTTTTGATTTAGTAATTTCCTTTAATGACATTCAGCCGATTAAGGTAAATAGTATCTACAATACCCTTTAGAAACAATAATCCAAATAACATAATAAAAATGATATTGCTGCCTTTGTCAAATAACAACAGGAATCTTAAAAGCTACAGCTGCGAGAGCGGATGGCTTGAATGAAAGAAGAGTCATTTAAAAAAAATACTGTTCGCCTTAAATGAGATTGCATGGATCATAAATTTTAAGTGGAAAAAAGTTTACAAATTTTCTTATTTATATTTTATAGAGCCATCAAAACCTTGTAATTTTATGATGATATCATACACGCTAAAGCATAATTAGAACCATAATATAATAGTTTAGTTTTTACTTGATAACCGTTTCAAGAACACGAAGTTTACGACGCCACTCTGTCGGTCTGACGGGTTCACGGGTCGGGCTAGCTGTCTATTTTATTCTAGTCTACACTTATGTAGGAAAACATTTAAATTTTTCTGTCCATTATGCAATGGCGTTCGCCTACACTCATTATACGTGGTAGGTACCTACGAGAAACAGAAACGTAAACGTGCTTTGGTGGCGTACTTGTGTTTGCCAACTATCTAGTCTGAGTCCAAGTAGGTATATGCCATGATTAATGACATTCTAAATATGTCATATTATTAAGTGCTTCTATAGTAGAGATGGAAACAACCTTGAAGAATATTCAGGACTGGATATATAAAACAATTATACACAAGACATTCTACAGGGTCGCAGAACATCCAAAAGATCAAGCAGGCCTATTATGGTCGTATTTATCGCAGTGGATAAATGTGAATAAAACATCCGTCACCTTTGGACAAGTATTTAAGTGCGAGTCGTATTTACATTTTATCCCCAGAAATACGCACTCATAATATACTCGCGGCTATAAAACAATAAATATTTACTTGTTACTCATCCAGTAGTAGATGAGGGGGTTGAACATAGAGTTAGCCATGGCCAGCCAGTAGAACAGGAGGTAGACGTGCTGCGCGACCGGAGCCGAGGCCAGGCGCTGGTGGTGGTAGACCAGCACAAAGTAGGCGTGGTATGGCAGCCAGCAGAGCGCAAATACCACTACCACAAGCACGAACATTCGGACCACCTAGTGAGAATAAAATCATTATTTTAGTAACAGATAAATGATGCAAAACGGCCACTTTAGATTGATCTCCAGCTTTGAACAACTGGCAATCTGTATGATCAACATATGGTGGCCGTGGTGCACTTACTGCGTTTTAAATTCTGCAGGTCAGCACAGGCTACCTGATGGTTAGCGGACATTGAATTCCATAGATATTTGCAATCTGACTGCAAATGTATTGCGAACCCTGCGGTCGAAATGCATCAGCGGCAATGTGAACATTCTTGCCTGGCGGCAGGTTAGAGGGTAAGATGGTGGTAGCCAAAACATTCGGCTCACAAGATAAATAAAAAGTGTATTTAATTCAATTATTTATTGTTCCTATTCAACAAAAATACTAACTCTACGAGTTGCGGTTGCGGATAAAATATTAATTTATAATTTCCTAAAGTGCTTAGTTAATTTAGATTTTTGATTTTTACAATTGATAAATACAAGAATACTGTAAGACTGTGGCCAGCACTAGCGGAGTTTGCTAGTAAGTAAAAACAATAATCCCTTGCCATCCATATACCAAAATAGGCAGCACTCATTATGTACAGTCCGCATCAAATTTATAAGAGCAGCGAAAGTGGCCAAATACTTATATCGCAACACATCTTTATTACTATAGGAATAAGAATGTGTTGCGATATATTTGGCCATTTTGACTACTCCTATCTATTTGCTGCTGATTGTACATACATTTGTTTAACTTGCTGACGAACTTCGCACTAATCCCACCTATACTTAAAACAGGCTAACCAAAGCAAATCCTTTTCATTTCCTCTAACTGAATCCAAGCACCATTTTTTAGATTTAGCGTCAACTGCAGCAGTGTCAAAGCATAAATATATTATTTTATCTCTTCAGTTTCAGGACGAAGTAGTATTGTACACAGCTGAAGCTTTTAGTTATGATAATACTTTGAAAGGTTGCAGACAAGCAAGGAAATTAGAGCCTTGAAATGGCGTCAGCGTTATTGTTTTGCAGTTAACTTAAGTTACACTCTTAATACGGAGCCCAAATATTTATTAATGTTTGTAAATAATGGTGAAATAATAAAAGTGTTTTAAAGTCAAATCTGTGTCAACTGATTGTCGCCTTTCGAAGGATAAGGCCGTTTGTTCACCGCACGCCGTCAATGACACGATAACGACAACGAGATTTTTCTGGCCGAGATCAAGATGTAGTGACGGCTATCGTTTGTCCAAAGCGACGATCAGTCTCAACTAAAAATTATCGAAATCGGTTCAGTAGTTAACATTTAAAAATATACAATCGAATTGATTCCTCCTGAATTGAACCTCCTTTTTTGAAGTCAGCGGCCGGGATGTCACCGCTCAGGTGACGGGCGTGCGGTGGACACGTGGCCATAGTCAATGTAAGTTTGTGTCGCTACTTCGGCGCCGTCATCTCACTTCTGGTTAATTTCTTAGATGGAAATTTGATAATAATGTAATAAATTAATTTTGAATAGGAAAATGTTTTAAAATAACACAGTCTAATCGAATCCAATAAACTTCTAACAAGAAAAGCGGACAAGGTAAAAATCTCAATTTGGAAAACTGCTGCAAACTGTTACCCACACCGCACTGCCGACTTTCTATAGGGCGAATACGGTTGTCCTTGGTTATCCATTTTGACAAAGTTTGTGGAGACAAAACACAATCGGCCGACTAAATGCTGCGGGGAGGATTACCTTGAATAAATATCCCATATTTCATCGTAATGGTTCTGCCGCCTTCGTTGTTCAAAATTTTCGGGAACCTCGTGTGAAAGTTATTGGGTCAATTGGGACAGATGAATCATTTTGACAAATTACCGTCGATCATGTGTTTTGAGTTCGTGTTGTGTTATCGGAATTAAATTTAACGAAGCAACATATTACACGATGTTGTACCGATCGGGTTTTGTTCCTATTTATCTTAGGTAGGAAAGGGGATGACCATCGGGTCAAATTATAGCGTTGTAAACTATGTTGAATATAGGATCAGAAGATCCCAAAAGTGATTTAAACTACAATTTTTCTGTAATTCTAAATCTAACATTATTTTGAAAAATGCGCTTTCAAAGCAATTGTTTGTTTGTTGATGTAACTTCTATTTCACACATCTATCTATGCTTTCTATATTTAGATATTCAGAACCAACATTACGGGAGAAAAATAAGGTTTTAAGTGGTTGAAGCCCGTCTGATTGGGAGTCCTGCTTTCAATGCTGTTTTTTTTAACTGAAAGTTCGTATTGCTTTAGTCCATACTTTTGGAACAATTGTTTTTGGGATAAGATATCACATCTGAGTTTTTAAATTGTTTAATTAATGTACTCTTACATGAGAAGCGGATCAACAGGCAAGTGGGTCAAAGGAGAACAAGCAATCGCCAAAGCCCATGAATAGCTGAGGCCGGACTAAACACAAGCACAAGGCCGACAATCAAAACAGTACAGCACATTGTCGTTCTCTGTATTGCTGTTTTGTCTCCATCTTGGTTTTGGTTGAAATCTGTTTTAAAAACCCAAATTAAATAAGCATTGAGGGCCTACAAAACTATCATATCTGATGTATTTTTTAACAGGCTTTTGATTCAAGATCGCTCGATTATACAAGATCGACCATTAAGGCTCAGAAGTTGACGAAGCATTATTAGTAGACAGCTAGCTACGTACTTTCCCTTTCACGACTACCGCGTGGCATATGTAGCAAATACACCATTTATGTAACGTAATGTATAGAACCAAGAACAGATGTACCAATATACCTAGATAACTACTTCGTTTCACAAAAAAAATAACAGGATCTTTGAGGTTTCATATTTGAATTATATCAAGACAGTCTGATAATAAATACTGAGCTGAGTTATTCTAAAAACATTAAAATAGTACTATAGGCTTTGTACTATATAAACGCTACGATAAGGGTATGCTTCTCTTAACAAAATGTATGCTTGACTAAACTGCCCTGCTAAGGTAAAAGACAGTATGTTACACAAAACTACTGTAGCAATTGCAACCTTATTACCCAGTAATGAGGTTGCAATTATTTCAGTAGTTTTGTGTAACATACTGCCCTTTACCTTAGCAGGGCAGTAAATACGAATACTTACATTTCATATTCAATTTACATTACACCACGCCAGACTTCCTGCCAGGGCAGCCAAAGGGTTGGCTAAACTTGCCTTCCCTTTATTCTTCTACGTTTAGGTAGGTACTTGGGACGGATATAGCAAAGTTGAGTTTCATTTACCCTTTTGTCGTTTATTTATTGTGTGATACAGGAAGGACACTTGAGAAAGTTCGGAACAAATATTGGGCACAATAGAAAATAAATTACCAGAAATAATGGAATTTTCCATATATATATATAACAAGCAGTGGTCGGAATAGGTAGCGCTTATTTACATAAACATGATGCATGTTCATTCAATAATTTATTCCCATCTCACTCAGACATAAATTAAAATGCGTCAGATTTAGGCAAATTAGCACCACCTTTTCCAATCTCGATAATGGTTCTATATGAAACTAGTTTATTTCATGACTGCTCGTCAGTCAAGTTGTTTTACTTCTATTTTCAATAAGAAAATTTAGAGAATCATGCACAATATGAACCTAACGCATTCACGTGAAACCTAAAAAACCTAGAAATCTCCAGGGAAGCCAGCGCAACATGCCTGCGGCTAATTTGAAGCCTAGAGTTTAACCGATTATTTTATCTCATCGTGCAATATAAAACAAAATACGCCTAGTTAGTTTATATAATAGGAATACTCGTTCTATACGACGAATGATACTGTAGCGCAAAAAGAAAAGTTTATTCAAATATTTATTGTATGCACAAGAAACGTCCTCGACGACCGCTGCTTCGTTGAAACGACGACGGAAACGAACTTCTTACCGTTGATGAGACATAATTTTAAATAGTTACTGACCTTTCGTTTGGATCTCACGACTTGCAGCTGATGATGGGTGCACTCGCCGATGGCTCGGCCACGCAGGGCGGAGCTCATGCGAGCGTAGGCCCACACCATCACAGACATAGGCGCGATGTAGGTAACCGCCAGAAACACCAGGTTGTAGCTGCAGAAAAGTTTGGATTAATGTTTACAGTACGGCTAGCACAAATTGTTCACATTTGTCGCATAAGTTACGGGCAAAAAGTGCTAGCCATCCAGACGTCTAACAATTGCATATTATTTATTTATTAACGAAGACACACACTAACAAACAAACACATTTTCGCGTCTATAATATTTATTTGTAAGGGCTAAATAACTAATTTGTCTTAAGGTCTGACCACGGCTTTCGGATAAGTGCTTCATGCATTGAAATCATCTCCTGCCGAGAGTGGCTCCGCGAGGCAAGTTTGGTTTGTATTGTCAATGGATCCGTTTATGCCGCTCATCGCCCACCACCAAGCTGTAAACTTATTCAGATACCAGCTGCCGCTGATAGCGTCCAAATAAGTGGCCGGTTAATTTTGACTTGCCAAAAAATAGTTTTAAAATCACTTAGGAACTGTAAAGTGTTTTTGTTACAAGCGGGTAAATAACAAAGCGGGTCATGTGGTGGTAAGTGACTACTGTCCATGAACATCCACTATAACAGAGATGGAACGGAAGAGGATAGAGGTTCGGAGACAAATGTTTCCATTATCATAAATTAGGCAAAATAAATAGTATGTTTTTATTGCCCGTAGAGGTACTACGAACCTCTTAATAGTCCCTAAATGATGCTAAAATGGCTGTCGTTGACCACTAACTGATTTAAGGAAGCTATTTACGAGGATTGATTATGTACATCTTGCCGCTTTGTCATCGGTTTGACTGAATAGTATGTTCAACTTCGCTTTAATAAGCTTAATCAAAATTCTCTGCTAGCATTTTTGCTAGCAGAGAATTAACCATACTTAACCGGATGACTTACAAATACATATAATTGGTTTGTAACATGTAATTTGATTTAAAAATGTTTTGTTAATATTTCAGTTTCTCCTTGTAATTAACCATAAGATCCCATTTCTTAATAAAACAAACGATGACGTCAGAACAAAGCTAAAAAGTAGGTACCTACTCAGATATGCAAGTGACCTTATTCGTGGCACGAGTCTTCTCTCTTCACAAGGTTTGCCTTTGTTGGATACGCGGACGGGGCAGATAATAATAATAACAGAGTAATTAACACTGCATTAGTACCTACTCAGTACTCAGCATTAGTATCGTTTTTTAGAAATAATTATATCTTCTAAGTATACATACCTATAAGCAAAGAACAAAAACATCAATAACATGGATTTAGCTTACCAATAATCCGTCCTAGACGTAGGGTAGCTGCCATCTGGCCACTTAATGAAGCATATTTCTCTCTCGCCGTTAATGTACCTTGGAAAAAATACATCAATGTAACAACAACTCATTTCGGCAGTAATAACAAAATAAATCACGAATCCAAATTGTCATTTAACGTTATCCCATTTTTGCGACCAAATTGTGTGTAAAATTGACTGGGAATTGTATTAAACAAAGAAGTACCCGTCGGGGTTTTAAAAATTTGTAAACAATACGGCGGAGGTGCTAAAGTATTTTAAGTTGCTTGCAGGTGCTGTCATTAATTACATTAACTACCGTCATATTTCCATCCCAATCAAAATCAGCTAATAGTTATTATTACCTAACTAAGGATTCTCAAGTGATAGCCCTTAAAACCCAATAAAGAAAGAGGTTTCCATTAAGTTTTGACAGAAGTTATGTCGAGGTTTATTTAAATCTCGCTAGTAACAGACAAGAAAAGCAATTTTAAGTTAATTTCGACTGAGGTGAAGTTTATCTGGATTGACAATGATTCAGATTAAGGCAATATTATGTAAAAGATAATATGAGGAAACTGCTGATTGAATTTAAAGCTTCAGATAGTATTTCTGTTTTTAGTTGACCGCATCCTTGGGGAGAACAGTGGGGAATATATTTACTATCTCGTATAAACGCATTTTTTCGTAAACTTTCTCGTTATACATCTTTAAATACTTAATATATCTGAAGAAAACGGACAGACACTGCAATTAAAGTGTCGGAGCGCATGTTTTTTTCAGTCCATAATGATCCTTGCCTTTTTGAATCCTCCGTCGCTGTAAAAGAAGAAGAAGAAAAGGAAGAAAACCATTTATACGTGACATATAAAAATACAAAAAAGAAGACATGAAACAAAAAGTAGTAAAGGTCTTATGTCACGAAATGGTTCCAGTTCAGCATATAAAAAGCATTGGTCTGTTTTTTTTTTGCAAGATTTTGAACAAAATATCCTTAATGAGTTCTGTTGTATTTGCGAGTGGACTTAAGAGGTCATTTAAAGTAACTTTTAACGAGCACTTTTCTCAAGTTCAAAGTGAAATACTTAGACTTCCTAACATAAAAAAACACTTGGTTTTTACAAAGCATTTTTGCGGTCGTATATTCTCCCCGGTCCAGAAATATCTAGTATAATGAAGACTGTTATGTAACTGCTTCATATTTAATTAAAATAACTTTCTAAATCGTTTCGAGTTTTCAATTAACAAGTAAATAAAACAGTTATATTTTTATTCTGTCGGCCCAAGGAATTTGATGCCCAAAGCAATAAATCGCGTAGTGTGTAAACAAACTTTTCCCCCTTCATTTTTGAAACGACGTAACAAAATGCGTTTTAAATTTTCAGGCGAGGTTTGGAACAGAAATTCTTCTTCACTACGAATGTTTTTGATGGGTCAACAAGATCAAACAGTTTTTTTTTCAATTTAATTTAAAGCATTATATCCTTGAGAATTTTTAACACAAAGCTTGAAATGTCTGAAGTACTTATTAAAAGCCAACAGGGCGGAAAGTATTTTTTTTATTATTTAAAGAGCTCTAGTAAAAACTCTGAACTGAGTGTCTTTAGGGGCTAGTCTACTCATTTAGTATGATACTAGAAAGCGTTACAAAAGTTGTTTTATTAGGTAGCCGGCTGCTTCAAAATGATTTAGTGAGGCAATGCGGTTTTGGAAATTCAAAAAATATTGGACCCTTACTACAGTCACAAAATGAGTAAAGAGATTTAGAATAAATACTCGTACAAACTAACGGCTTAAGACAAATTACTCTTTTGATCCAACCAGCAAAAAGTAATTAAATAAATATCAGAAGAGCATCTCACATAAATTGACCTGGTCCCAAACGAAGTACTAGACAACGATAAATATATGTATTTATAAATATAAATACATACCTAAAATACACAAAACAACCACGACTCAGAAACAAATACTCTCACTTATCACACTAATATTTACCCTTACTGGGAATCCAACTCGAGACTGCTAGCTTCGCAAGCAGGGTCATTGCCAACAAGGCTAACCTTTGTCAAATCTATCACGGCTATCGTCGATTTCAATAGCCTTCGTCAAAATGTAAAGGAAATTAGCTATAAAAAAGTCTTGACAAAATTAAAGCTATTTTTTTTAAATAATCGTCTTCCATTCCTTAAATAACCTATATAAATAAAAGGTACCTTACATAATCAGAACTGTGAGCAATGCAAACTTTTTATTGGAATAATTAGAAGTGCACCATTTTTAATATTCTGGAATTCTATTGTACAAATAAATTCTATAGCTAGAGCAATATGATGCGGACATCATATTGCTCTGAGAATTCTGAAGTTGGGGTAAAATACAACCCAAGACTCGTACTAATGAGTTTGCCAAACTAACATACAGGGTGTCCAAGGATAAAGTGTACAAACGAATAAGGATGGAACTACATGTGATTTTATCACGGTAAAAAGTGAAAAATAAATTAAATTACCTTCCTGTATTTTTTGTGTTTCTTTTTATTTTTTTTCTAATTATTTTAAATTCTATGCAAAATTAATTCATTTTTTTTCCCGTGACAAAATCACATGTCATGTAGTTTCACCCTTATTCGTTTGTGCACTTTATCCCTGGACACTCTGTATACATGAGCAAACAAATTACCGGTTGTTTTTCCGCGACGGAGTTATAAATATTAGACGCATGCACACTAACAAATTTCGCCGAAAATGAGAAAACGCCAGCAAAGGCTGGCGTCAAATTAACTTACATCATGCCTTGCTGTATCACCGCCTCGTGCACCATTTTAATTTTACTGGCTAGTCAACTTTGTTGCTCGGACGCACAAGGGTATCTTCTCCAATATAAATTCTTCTAGCCAATACAACACACCCGTATTAGTGAATGGCATTGAGTCGGTAGGTACGTAGACATACAAGTAGAACTACAAATATAAGTTACATGGAAAATAATTTTTGGCATAACCACAAACATAACGTAATAACTTATATTTGTAGATCTACTACACTAGCGCACATATACGCGGGCGTAAATAGTACCTACCAATGAGTTATTTTTCGAACAAACACAAGAACTGTTACCAGCATAACGTAAAGATACTGTTTTCATGACTGAACAACCTGTTACTGAATACATAAGTAACGTGCATGATGCAGAATGCTTCAAAATACGTGTTTTATAGCAACATTCATAAAGGACGTTTATTGCTCGAGCGTTCCTACGAGGATCTTTTGAATAAGTTAACGACCAAATTGCAAAATGAGATTGTGAATATCTTTCTTAGGAGTAAAAGGTAAATAAACCCTTAAATTACGCTATGTTTTCCAAGCATGTATGATGATTTAAACAGATATTTATAATACTTAAGTACTAGAAGCCTGAATATACAAAACAGAAGAGTAAATATTTATTTATTTATTTACTTAACCTATGTGAGTTCCCACTGCTGGGCAAAGTCTGAAATCCACGAATCCCTATTTGGTGCTTTTTCCGCGGGCTGTTACTGATAAATACCTACGTCTATGTCGTCTCATCATCTCCGTCTTGGTCTGCCCCGGTGGGTAGTTAAAGTAATTACAACTAGTTGAAGTTGTGTAACTGCTGCGGGCTTAACATGCAAGCACGAGATAAAATTTGACAGGTGCTAGGGAAATTAATACATCTATTCCATATTCTCACGTAAGAATTTTTTGAACGCTTAAAGTTAAAAATAAAAGTGTCTCCTCCTGACTTTTATTAACTTTTATTATTAAGCGACTATTGCGATTTTCACATTTTTATAGCGATTGTATTGTATCAAGACGGGCCACTTTCATTTTCAACCTTAAGCGTTAAGTCTTATGTTAGAATATGGATGTATTCATTTTCTTAGCACCTGTCAAATTTTATCTCTTGCATACATGCTAGGGCGCCTGGTATTAGTAAACTTACTTCTTTTTGTAGGTGTCGGAGTAGAGTAGGCTAGGCAGCGCGAGCAGTGCGCTGGCGCACCACACGGTCAGCAGCGCTGCCCGCGCCACGCGCCGGCTGAGCCGGTGTTGCAGCGGCTTTACTATGGCCACGTATCTACACAAATAAATATTAAGTTATCATTATTTACTTACATAACTGTAAGTAGGTCGCACGGGCGCTTTTACAAATGGTGTATCTACCAACGCTTCCTAAGAGGGAGACCGCTGTCGAGAAGAAGCACTACAAGAAACTCAACAGTCAGTTCTTTTATTCAGTCAGTTCTTAGGTTCATTAATGTTTTACAAATAAAAGTTTCACAAACTGATTCATTTCACAAACATATCATTTGGCAAACCGCTATTTTTTCCGAAACTGTAGTACTTATTTCAGGATTTTTATAAAACTAACCTAACCTAACCTATAGGGTTCTACATGATGTTCCTGAAATAAATCCTGAAATATTTACAGTTTTGAAAAAAAGCGGTTTGAAATTATGTTTGTAAAATTAATCAATGAAACGGTTTTTTGGTAAAATGACAAGATAGCTTTTCAAAATGATAATAGGTACTTAACATGAAACTCTTATTATAAAAGCGTAGTTGGGCTGAATACATGCCAAAATAATTAAAAAAAAATACACATAAATCTTACAATAAAAATCTTACACATATCCATAAACTCACTTTAATATTGAAAAACCCAACGTAATAACGGCCCCTGCTTTAAGGGATAATAACTTTTGAACGGCCGAGTCGATTTACATAAACATTGGGTTAGAACAACCTCAACGAAAGTAGTAATCAAATAAAAAAGTCAGATTGGAATCCTTTATTTTGTTGGCTGCTGTTCTTTTTCCTGGTCGGAGGTTAAAAAAATATGAATGAGTCAATCACTTAGGTATACACAATAAACAAAAGTCGAAATTGGACAATTGACAAATTCTAAGGTTAAGCAGATGGTTTAATTTACGTTGAATTTTTTTTACGTTTTCCATTTACATAGGAGGTAGTTAGGCAAACGAGATTACTTATTTCCTCAAGGTCAATTGAATACAAACACAGAAAGATATCGGGTTAAAGTCGTTAACTATCGTCAATTCAGAATTATTATGAAGCAATTTGTCTGAGAGTGCTGGATTTCAGTGCCTACGGTAAGGCTTGCGTGCGCCCTCTGGATTTATTTCGGAATATTGAATAAAAGAAACGAACAGAATATCTGCGCAAACATCTCATTAGCATATTTTTTGCAAAGTAGAGTCTAGACTTTAATGTTTTTGTTTTTTATTGCACACGATCGATTTTTTATTAAAATGAAATACAGGTTTTCCTCGTTCCAACCTCTGACAGGTTTCATAAATTATCTATGTGCCGAATTCTTATGTTCGATAAAATATAATTATTACATTCTATTCTATTCCATTCATCCAATATTCGAAAAATTTAATTCATTTAAGTAGGTAATGTTTCGAGCGCTACAGTTTTTGTCATTACTGATGTGATTTATCGAAAAATCGATAACCAGCCCTAAATATTATCATTCACCGTCGCTGAGCTTTTCTTATATAAACGATATGACCCATTTCTGAATTGATTCTGACGTTTCACAAGTTATTGATGAACATAGATTTTATCAGGAGATAATTTCACGCATATTACCCGGTCCCAAATTAAGCTCTAGGTTTTTATTATGAGTATTAGAAAACGATAAACGTGCCTAGTTATATTATAAAGAAATACATACTTGAATACATTGAAAATAACCAAGATACGCGGGTAAGCTAGGGTAGCGATCGCAAACGGATCATAAATCCGGCCATATTAATAAGCTGATCTTGGCTGAGCAACCGTCTCAAGATACGTTTCTTCATGTCATATAAAACTGTCATTTTTGACATGTCTTGAGACGGGACTCTCACCCGAGATTTATTTATCATTTACAATCTCGAGCTTGCGTATGTCAATGGATCCCAGAGTCCACGTACCATAAAGTAACTTGTAAACTCGTTTGCGTTTTCTGTGTTATAAAAAAACACGCATGATATGGACGGGCGTGGGATATGAGTAATGGTATCGCAAATTTTGAATTCAAAGATTCTTGCACACATAGTGCAAGCGTGCGAGAACAAATTGGACATAAGTTGAAAGGAATCAAATAAATGTAAAACTTCGTTTTATCGGAGTTCCAAATCAAAGAAACCTTTTAGATCGATTAGTATAGTAGAGCGACATTTTCCCGAGAAGATTAAATTGTGGCCAAAGCATGATAAAACCAATAGAAGACGGCTAAAAAGAATCCCCACTAGAACGTGTTCCGATTGAAAGGAAACTAAATTGGATTTCTGTGATATTTCCTTAATAATAAGAAGATTAGAGATTTGAAGCTTTAAAATACAAACAGCCCTTTAACAAGGGCGTTCATAATAGCTAGCTTTACCCTTATAATGAGCGAAGAACCGGACCCAATTAGGACCATCGGAAATTCCCTTCTGTTTATACCTGCCTACCCATAGTTATGATGGGACAAAAATAGTCAACCTAGCGTTTGCATAATTACGCATATTCTATAGGCTTCATACTTTCGATTGGGTAATTTGTTTATTAAACAAACAAGCAGCGCAAGGCAAAAAAAATTATTAAGTAATCATATCCTGGACTGAAATTTTTCAGTCAAGCTATTCGCGATATATTACTTAACATATTAAATTTGATGTAAAATACTTTTCATCCATTAAACAGGCGAGTGAAGGTCGTTCCCTATTCGGGTTTTGAACTTTTACATACAAACAATTTTACATTTTATTGCAGTCAAGCAATGAAGGGCCAGGAAGATGACAGTAGGTAACTAGAAATAGTAGGTATGTATATGACGTTCTCAATATAAAGGGACCTAATGGAGGAAGGCAGTTACGCTCTTCTTATTCTTGTAACTATACGAATACTATGGTAACAGTTCTAAAAACGGCGTAACCGCCTGTCTCCATAAGGTCCCTTTATATTGAGAACGTCACATATTATTAACTATGGGATGAAAGTGATCAATTCTGTATACACCCCAGAATTGCGAAATTTTTCAAGCTGACCGGACGCTAGCGAGTGAGCATATAGTTCATGGGTGCTATTGATACTTTCAATCGAGTAAAGCACTCCAATTTCTATTTCGACTAAGAGGAATGAAAACCAAAATGTTGTATGAATGTTATGTTACCAATATTGTTGCAAATTCCAACTCTAACTAATAGTAAACTGATAGTCATCTGAAAAAACTTTCGCCTTCGCATTGGCTGACTACTTTTTATTTAAAAACTCAACTATGGGTTTGATCTATATATTTTATATTATTTAGCTATACGGTCCGTATTGAAAATTCAAGTTTATGAAAAATTAAAAATAAATGTAGGTATTATTTATCCCATAATTACAAACTCAAAAAAAAAAACCTGCTAAAATCCACTAAAAACATACAATGTCCAAATTGGCCGAACTTCTTGAATTGTCTATATATATATATATATATATATATATATATATATATATATATATATATATATATATATATATATATATATATATATATATACGATATCAGCATCTAATATTTTATTTATATTTATATTTCTAATAGAACGCAAAGCGCCTTAACTACGCGAAATAAGAGCTCCGCACAGCGGATTTTGTCGTACATTTCTTATAGGAATTTATTTAGCGCTGGAGCAGACCGGTAGGTATTTCAGGAGTAGGTTATATTAATCTTAGGGATTATTATAGTCTTCGGGATTATAGTCTTCGGGATTAAAGGCTTTTGGTCAAACGTGATTTCGGGGTTTTTAAATATCGGTATCGGTATCGGGTTTTAATCATTCGAAATTTTAATTTTAATCATTGTGTCTACTTTTATTATGTGTGTTACGTGTATAAAAAGGGCATATATTTTATGAATGTGTATTCATCGACTTTTATTATTACAATATAATATAATATATTTGTTATTTTAGTTTTTTAATATAACTTTCATCAGTTTTGCATGATTAGTACCTAATACATATATCCAATACAAGACCCCTTGTCTTAGATGCAAAAACGCAAAATTACAGGCACGTTTATATCGAAACAACAAGCAATTAAATAATTTGCTAAATTTTAATCTACTCATAGGCAAATATGTTTGACTACTGTTAGTAATTTTTATGGTCAAATAAAGTGTTGTGCATTTGCATGCAACTACCTTAATAGGTAATTCTTACGTTTTTTCTGATACGCAAGTTCTGTGTCTGGTCCACAAAAGATTGATGCGACCCAACAATACAAATTCAACTAAAATGTCTTATTTGGCGTTCATTTTTTTTTCAGGCCGCAAACTAGTGTAAAAGTGCATTATATCAACATTACGGGCAAAATCCACAGTACAGACAAAACGCCCTCAAACTTATTTAATTTAACGACCCATTCACAATACATATAGGTACTCAATCTCGGCATTCTAACATTCCAATTGTATCAATTCCAATTATTGGTTTTCACCGCATCCCCAAATCGCTCACCTGTCTACAGTAATGGCGACAAGGGTGAAGACGCCAGCTGACACCGTGAGGTTAGCCGTGAAGTTGCTCGCGGTGCACGTTATCGCTCCAAATGGCCAATGAGCCGTCACTAGGAACACGAAGTTAGGCGCCCCGTTCAGGGTAGCCATGAGGAGATCAGCGATAGCCAGGTTGACGAGGAAGCAGTTCGTCACTGTCCGCATCCGACGGTGAGCTGCAGGAAAAGAAGATTAACTGTAGACTAGAAGCGTAAAGCGATCAGATTTCTTATTAAGGTAAGGATACATGGAACAACTTGGTGTCGACACCGAGTGTCGTAGAGGGTGAACATCTTCGACATAAGAAGTTACTGCCGAAGTTATTATTTTTGAGACAAGCTTTTTTGCCTACTTTAGTCAGTCAAATGAAGACCAATCAAGCCCTAATTTGGTTGGTTTATGTAAAGTATAGCGAATTCTGAAGAAGATCTAGTTCATACATCATCATCAGATCACAGGTAATACGTGATTGAAATTTCATTCATCGTGTTTACATAACATCACTTATGTTTTCATACTTGCATGATTTTAAGTAAACTCACAAACAAACGATCATGTGAAGTAAAATAATCTCTTATATAATTGCAAATGATTCAAACGGCAATGATTATGATAGTCGGTCGAGATTTGGCCCTAATGTATGTGTCACCGTGCGTCCTTACATTTATTTTCGAATGCAAAATCGTTAAATGCAAAGTCAAGTTGTTCTAAAAAACCAAAACAGAATCTCAGAATGCTATTCGTTCTTAAATTATACTACTTTGGTTTTCACTTTAAACTGTTTTTAGGAATTCAGGCCCAATAGTATGGTTTTTCTGTACATTCGGCATTTAACTAAACAAATGTTGGCGAATAACTCCTCCGTTAGGAATCGCTTTCGCGAAACCAATTTAACGCTGAACCCACGCGTGTGTCGCGGTAGCTATACAATTTTACATATAAAGCACTCATTGACAATGTCAGCGCGTTAGTGTTTTAATTAAATTGATGTTGTAAGTACCACCTACTCACACTACAATATTAAAGTTGCACTAGCTTTCCTGTCGTTTGTCTTTGAGTTATGCTTGTTTTACGTTAGTGGCAACTAAACCAAAAATTAGTTATGCAATTAACAGAATAACCAGGAAGAGTATTTAATTGTCTGATTACTATGTTCTGGCAATAAATGTCTTTGTCTTTGTCTTTGAAAGGCAAGTGAACAATAATTATTTTCTTAGAAACCTTGAATTATTTATCTAGGGCACTAAATGTTTTATAAAAGAAATAAAAACGCGGGCGGCGGTTTCTAAAGTCGCCTCTAATCATGTTCAAAAGCCTGTATTGTAGTAATCAACATAAAAGCTGGAGATAAATATTTAATGATGACAAAACTCGAGTTTTTAGGCTTCGTGTCTTGTCTCAGTGACAAAGAAAGGCAGGTGGTGATAAAAGACACCGATCTCTTTATAATAATTTCAAAGCAAAACAGATAACATTATTTACATATAATGATTTTAGTATAACTGACAATGATTGAGGTGTGTTCTGAGAGTTTTGTTTTAAAATACAGGTCAAGTAAAGGTTCTTATACTGGGTGTTTTTTTATTCGTCTAAAAATTTTGGGGGTTAAATCAGTAAGTAATACTGACCAACTTTCACTATGGGACCAACAACGAAATCGCGAAAAAAAAATTTGACCCTCCCATACAAAACATCGTCAGCTGACTAGCCAAAATGTATGGGATGGTCAATTTTTTTTTCGCTATTTCGGGGTTGGTCCCATAGTGAAAGTTGGTCAGTATAACTTACTGATTTAAACCCCAATTTTTTTTAGACGAATAAAAAAACACCCTGTATATGGCAGAGGCACAGGGCAAAGGCAACTGCAGCCCTCGCCACAGGTCAGCAGCATGTCAGCATCAAAGAACTGCGGCAACTGCAAGCGTCGTTAAGGACGATGGCTGCCGCCAACGGATGGCGACGGCTACAGTTGTCTCTGCCGCTGGCGCGTGCCATTCGTGTATAAGAACCCTAAGCCGTGTTTTATCACACAGATAAAGTCGTCGATATCTATGCCTTTTCTTCTACCATGTTACTGCACCCTATGAGATTGTATTATAGAAAAGTAAATCAATAAAGTATATTGAAGCCTATTTAGATCATGACCGTTTATATACAGCCATTCATCTTCTGCCTATTTGTTAGGGAACATTCTGTTTATGTCGCAACCGTGCGTTTAATCAACAACCTCGTTTTTATTTAACGGGTGTACGTGAATTTTCACGCAAAATCCTACTAGGAAAAAATAAAAACACTATTTTGAAAGCGTAGCGCATTCACGTTAATTGGAGTTTTTGTGCGTTCGCTACCTTTGTCAATCGTACTCACCTAGAACTATCCATATGACTAGGGTGTTTCCGAGGACAGCTAGCAGAAGCATTATGGCGAAAACTATGAACCAAGCCAGCTGGCCCCACCAGGGGGGGCTGTAGGGCCTCTCTCCGAGTCCCATGCAGTTGCCGAGTTTCTCCCTGTTGAGAAACAAAACACGTTAGTTCTTTTATTTATGACAATAGTTATCCCGTGGTCCGCCTAGAAGTCATTTACTGCTATTGCCTTAGGTACTGTCAAATTTTCCGACTGTAAACTATCTCTGTACCAAACACGTTGACCGGTCGAAATGTTGAGCGGTATAAAATGTATAGTCATGTTATACTGCTCCAACTAACCGACAAACAAACAAAAATACTTAATAAATTGATTTAAAATTGAAAAATGAATTTGGCACAGATATTTCGAAATTGCGAATATTTTAAGTATTTTTACATTAAGTACAATCCTCGAGCTTAGGTTGGAACTAAGTATTTAGGTCAATTTGTTTGAGATGGTCCTCTCATACCTACAGTGGTGGCCATATAATTAGGGACGCTCGTGTTTTTCCCATGCCAATATGACATACCGAAATTTACCACCAATCAAAAAGTTATTGACCAATTATATTGTGAGTTACCCTTATCGTTAAGGTAAGGTTAAACGTTATGTATAATTATCGTTATATTTAATTTGGAAGGATTTGAAAAAGAAATCTTCAGCGTTCATAGTTAAAGCAATGGCACATCAAATTTCACCGGAGAGGCAACCGGATGGCGAGTGGTAATCTGGGTCTTGAAGTGATACCGAGCCCCCCCGTGCCGGCCGAATGGACCCCAAATGGACGGGGCGGAGACATGGGGAGGGGGGGTAAAATATACAATTTTTTGACGAGGCAGCCGGATAAAAATGCGGTTGCTTTGAAGTTTAAAACCTTATTTATATATTTTTTTTGTTTTCGCAATTAGCGAGTTTAAAAAGAGTTATAAGGCAACCGCTCCAAAATTGGCGAGTTTATTTATTAGTACCACCATATGTTGTAGTAAAAAAACGCCATCCGATCCTGCTGGGCAGTTTCTGAGAAACAACCGATCTTAGACACCGATATTATGAAAAATTATTTATTTTATTAATTTATAGATTTTAAGACTAAGAATTAAGTCGCTGATTGTGATGGCTGACTGGTCTATCACTCGGCTTTTATTTTCACTCTCAATGCTCGCTTATTTACGCCGATTCATGGTGCCAATTTAACCGAAAAATAAAATAAAGCATCTCTTAAACAGTGTTACGTAAGGTGTCCGTCAACATGACACAAGCGTCTTAGCACGCGTTCTGTCAACATATTCGGGAAACTGGTGGAACTTATTTGCCGGCATATTCTATTCAACTAATAAAAAAAACCGGTCAACGGTAATATTTTTGAAAATTTTTGGTTATAAATCAAAAAGTACGTCACGGAAAATAATAAAAAATAGTTTTGAAATGTGCAGATACCCTTTCAAATGACACCCCACATGCTATAATCAAATCACTTTCATTTTTCAACCCTCCGTTCTAGACACATTTTAAATTATTTATAAAATTAATTCAAGTAAGTTATACAACTATGCCAAATTTCAAGTTGATAGCCGGTGTAGTTGCTGAGAGAAACTATATACAAACAGGCAGACAGACAACGAAGTTTCACCATACTTCTCTCTCACTCATCATCTCATCCTTTTTTACCATTTCGGTACAGAACCCTAAAAATCAACCCTCTATGTATTACGGTACAAAAGATAAAGCTCTTTACAGTTAGGATAGATGGACAGAGTAGGCTTAGTACTAGGGTCCCGTTTGACACCCTTTGTGTACGGAGCCCTAAAAATATCATTGTGGTTACAATTTAAAAGAGAAAAAATATAAAGGTGTCGTATGAATCGTATAATTTAAACTATTTAATTTTTCGTACTATTAAACGAGAAACATTTTGTTATTTTTTTTGGTTAATCTTTTGTTATTGTTTTTTTTTTGTTTTTGTATAGAAATCGATGAAAATTCTGTTTCGACCCGAGCGACGACTCTAATGAATTGAGTAAAACTGTAATGTTTACTTGTCCTCTAAATTGTTTTCTACTATGTTTTAAGGTAGTTAAGGTCACAAATATATCATTTTTGTTTCATGACTCACTTTATTACTTTCATTTCTTTGACAAATGTTCTCTTAATTCGGTAATAAAATAAATAAATAGCTTGAGCGGCCGTTTTTGCCACAAAATGAAACTTGATATTACTAATACTGTACCTAAAGAATTTTCCTTTGTGATAAAGGATATCAAGCTACTATGGGGATCCGCGTATGGCATCTTCCCTCTGCATGACAATGAGGAGTTAATAAAAACTTCTCCTTGACGCGCGTGGGAACTTCAGGATTTTGTCAAGGACTCGGGTTTATTAATATTTTATGGACTCATTATGAATCAGCGTTATTTTTAATACCATTTTAATAACATATTTTTTTCGTTTTTTGATTTTGATTACTTAGCTAACTAACTAAATAACTACGTATTTACTCGTACCAATTAAAAAAAAGCTAGGAATCTTTAAACGTTTTTAGTCATCATCATCACTTCAGGCGAAAGACGTCCACTGCTGGACATAGGCCTCCCCCAAGGTTTGCCACAAGGACCGGTCCTGCGCCGCTTGCATCCATCGGCTTCCCGCACTCCTAACCACGTCATCGGTCCACCTTGTTGGAGGTCTGCCCACGCTTCGTCTTCCGGTAAGCTGACGTTTTAAGTTAACAAAGTTCATGTTTCCTGTTTTGCACTACGAATATAATTTAATAGATGGATTTCATTAAAAAAGTTAAACAACTTTAATTCCGAAAATTCTTGAATCTATATTGTTGCGGAGACAATAAAATTCTCCAAATTATTTAAACGTGAAAAAAATAAGATTTAGAGATTTAAAGATCGATATTATTAAAATACTTACAAAAAGTATATACCTACCTATGTGAGTAAACAAAACAAGTATAAAACCAATAATAATATGAATATAGGGTAACCCTTACCTATTTGGTTGTAATAAACAGATTAGTAAGGAATTAAACTAGTTTAAATCAAAATGATAAAACAACTAAGCAGTCAACCACTCACCTCAGGTACGCAAGTTCATCAAACAAGTTTCACCAAAAGAATTGCAATTAAACTCGTAATTTGTTTACCTCCCGATGGAGTTTGTCGAAATTTAATTTAATACCGATTCAAGGTGGCGAAGTATTATTTACACTGTAAAGTAGCAACTTTAGGCTGGGTAGGAGATAAATTAGCATGGCGTAGTTTTTAGTAAATAATGTGTGAACTACTAATCAAGAAGACATCAACACTAATATTATAAAGAGGTAATGTTTGTAAAAAGTTTGTAAGTTTGGATGTAGGAGGTAATCTCTCAAACCACTCACCCGGTTTAAAAAATTCTTTCATGAATATTTAGAATGGACTTTCAGGGCGGACATATGCTATATTCTAACTTATATTATCCGAGAAGCGAGGGCGGGCGTCGCTATAAAAAAAAAAATTTTTTTTTTGTTATTGTTACAATAATTACAGTTATATTTTAACAGCGGGCGAAAACTACACAAAGGTTATCTGCCGCTGATATCACTCAGTTATATTGCAAGTTATATTATATAGCTAACAGGTGTTATGTACCGATTTCGTGGTCAAATTATGTTTTTTCATAGCAAAGCTCGGTCCTAAATGCGAAGCTATAAAACATTCAAAACGCTCCGAGGTATAACGCGTATTATCCCCTGGTCAACAAGTTGACAACTCCATTATGACCAAACTTTTGATATTATTTATTTGATTTCAGTTTTAGATTACCGTCGTCTAAATGTTTGTAAACTCACGAAATATTCAACCGCTAGTATAGTTTAAATTTATTTGTACTGTTAATATACAATGGTTTTTGTTGAATTAAGTGTTAGAAATGAAAGTTTAACTTCAGCTTCGTTAATATGATGGGCAAATATTTTTTTTGCTATTTTATTATGTCAACTAATATGAACCTTATCACAAAGTAGTTAATCGAGGTTTAAACCATTTCTATCTAATAACGCTTTGAAAATACCCCCTTATTCATAAACGCACAACAAACCTATTTTAATAAAAGTAGGTATGCTTTGTCACTTTCTGACAGATTCAAATGTCACAATGAAAGATAAGGACAAATCATACTACAAGCATTAGGTATTTATTATTTATATAGTTGTTGTGCGATTATGAATAAGAGGGAATATTTACTTTGAGTTATTTTATTTAAATATGCCAATACATATTGGCAGTTTATTTGTTTAGGCTTCACGATTTAAATATACTTCAATGTCCGGGACGGTAAACAAACAATGATATATACTCGTAGAAGATACTGTGCCAAAATATAAACCAATTCTCGAAGATATTTCAAAATTGCCTGTTTAAAGGTTTATAAGTAATAACTTATCTCCTACTCAGATTTTCTCATAAACTTTTTATTTCGAAGCCGATTCTTATTAAAATACTTATTCTTAACACGTTCATGGCTTAATTTTGTAAGTTCATTTTGCATCTGCCTCTACATTAATAGTATTTAGCACTGAAACAAGTTTTGCAAATAGTGCAAATACGTAAGAACTCTGACCACGCGAAAATCAAATTACAACGCAAGCCGACATACGAACGTCGGCTTTTTTATTTTACCGTACGGAGTGAAATAATTTTTCACGCCTCCGTGTCCTATCCCCACATAGTAAAAAGGTGACCTTACCCTTTCATGTAAAAGTTGCCACGTCATGGGTCGCGTATGGACGTGATTCGGAATTTCGGAGGACGGGCAGTAATGGTGGCGGGTGATCCCTACTCTAAAAATAAAGTGCGAATACTCCATCATATTACCATTATCTAAATAATTTCCGTAACAATAAATAAATATCAGGGACAATCTCACACAAATTGACCTAGTCCCAAACTAAGCTCTAGGCTTGTACTATGGGTACCAGGCAACGATATACGTACATATTTATAAAGAGAAATACATATATAGAAAACATCCATGACTCAGGAACAAATACCCGCGCTCATCACACAATGAAGCATTAACTTCTTCAGAATCATGTTGCTCGTTGAAAACAATTGTTAGAGAAAGTGAAATGGAGGCTCCAGTTGTGTGACAATGTTAAAGGGACCGCAGCTATTTCCTACGATGTTCAAGTGATTTTAAGACGCACGTCACACCACGGAAACATATTCTGTTGATTACTTCGTCGCCTGTATATTACGAGGATCTTTGAATTCGAGACTTGATTACATCTTGATTGAAGTATGTTTGATGTTTTACCGTGAATTTGGTAAGTGTTTTGACACGTTCGAGTTTATGTTGGCGGTTTGAAACAATACATTTTTTAAAGTGAACTCGTACTTCCTGCATAATTAATGATCTTAAAAAAAACCCTTCTTGGCAGTCGGGTAAAAAGGATGATGAGGATGATCTTTTGAAACAAAATGCGGGTCCAAATTTAAAAAAAAGTGTTATATAGCGAGTATCCTAACAAATAAATAAACACACGAGTACACCTTTAAAGTAAATAAACACGATAAATGTAAACTAAGTACTACTAAAATAACTAATGCCAATGTTAGATTTCTTTGCAATGCTTCTTTACTGGTGACAAATGACATTAGAACCGTTGCAATCAGGATATAGGTATTATTATGTCCTCAAAGTCAATGAAACAGCTGAAATTATCATATGATAATGTTAATCAATCGTCTTGGAAAGTAATATTCAAATAATTTCCTATTGAACATGTGGCAAGGAGCGGGCTGTCCTTCGATTGACCTCTAAGGGCGCTTCGTTCTTCGTATTGTATCGACATTCTGCTTTTTAAAAGAAAAAGGTAGTAAGATTTGTTAGGTCTCATACACTGGTACTACCTTTTTATTTTCGTGTATTTTGAACAAAGCGTCGCTTCGTCGGAAAAGCCAGTAAAGGAGCTACCAATTTTCTTAAAGGCAACTTGTAGTCCACCTGTTTGATTAGGTTAAAAGCCGATTCTTCCATTGCACGATAGGTACTTTTCATTGTTCGATTTTGTTCACGTTAGATTATTCTCTTGCATTGTGAGCGAAATTAAACAATAAAGAATTACATCTATTTAATTATTGGTTATTTCGACATTAAAAGCTCTAATTACAATTGCAATTTAACTTTCAAAAGAGCTTTAAAAGTAACAACTTAACACTTAGTAAAGTCGACTTTATCAGTTTTTTTTATCTTACTGAGAAATTTAAAAGATTAGGAAATAAATAAACTGGTGCAAAGATTTGTCGTCATCTCATAATGACCAAGATTACAGACAACACAATAACGTTCAGAACAAAATTCACGCACAAAAGTTTAATATTTGCAATAAGTACGGATGTAATAATAGTTATGTATGAAATCTTTAACGAAGTGTCAGTTTCAACTATATTACTTTATCTGAGTTAATATCTCCCGCACAGTCACGAATATGGCTCCATTAGCAACTGATTTCTAAATAGTCTAGTCCTTAATCTAACGGTAAGAATTTTCTCAAGAGGTTATTATGCTACTTACTTGAGATGAACGTCTTCTAGCAGCTGACTTGGAAGCAAGTCCAGTAGCTGCGTCACATTGAGTCCGTCCCAGTCCCGGTTCCGCCGCAGAATCTCCTGCGTGCAGTTAATAAATGTCTGGATGTCCGTATCGGAGTCCATCTCTAATCCGCCACTGAACACCAACACTTACACACTAGTTTTAACCCTACATGTAACACCCATTCACTTAAGTCACTTGCTTCATGTGATGCGACATTGTTCTCACTGTTTAAAGTATTCAGGATCACCTTAAACTAAATTCTGTTTAGGAATGTCGGGTCTTTTGAGCCCATTTTTACCTTTATTTGCATTCCTATGCAAATTATTTTGGTACCCCAACACTGGTGAAACTTGCTTTTATAATTTCGCTGTGATCATGAACAATGAACAAGACAATAATTTGAAGATTGTTTCAAGTAGGTAAATAAGTTAGGTGACAGGACTTGACGAACTTTAGTAGGGTAAGGCGAGTTATGAGTAAATTAAAGAGTTTCTTTTATTTTCAGATTGTGTTACCTATTAAAATGCAAATTTATTGGTTTGTTGAGCCTTCCGTAGATTCGATAATGGAATTCTCTTTAAAGTTGCTCCAGTGTAGTACAATTTTTTTTAATTTTTTATCCTTATTTCAATGAAAATAGTTCCAAAACGTTGTATAAGTTGTATACGTAGTCGACTGTAACTTCTTCAAAAATAACAGGACGTTTTTTTGTTAGATGTATGTACCTACTCTTATTTTTTAATGTACCTACTTAGTGTTTCAGGACAGTGTGTATGTCAATAACGCCGTCACAACAAGATCCTTAACGAATAAAAATTCATGTTTTTACTTACACGCAAAATTGTAGCAATATTTTGCCTTCATTTGTCGTTATCGTCGTTTCGGTCGGCAAACACCAACACTACGCTAATCGGAGTTTCTTCTCATAGTCTATGAGGACATGGTAAGTTATCCGTCATCGAGTACACGAAATATGCCACTTTGTAGCGAGAGAGTGGCCTATTAGACCCACAAAACTTTGGCCTGCCAATGCGCAACCTGGCAGGTTCGGTACAGTCGAAGAGAAAAGTTGTTATTTTTTCGGCGTAATCTACGTCATAGAGTACACGAATGAAATGTTTTCGTAGCAATAGAGGTCACTTATAAAAGTAAAAAAAAAACGGGTCTGGCTTACATCCATAATGCGCAATTGGCAGACCAAAGTTTTGTGGGTCTAATAGGCCACTCCTCTCGCTACAAAGTGTCATATTTCGTGTACTCGATGACGTAAGATAACTTACCATGTCCTCATAGTCTATCAAGCTTTCACGAAAAATCTGTATTAAATACAACGATGAGATAGATATCCGGTCGAATATTTGGCTTATTAAATAGGTACATGAGTACATAACATACCATAACATTATGATGACATAACATTTTATTCGTTATTAGACGTTTAATAACATTATTAAATTACTGAATGTTGCTTAGATTACAAGCGTCCAACAGCCCAGAACAGTGTGTTGTTGGACAACCCTCTGTACGCAGCAGACGCGTACTCGTACATGAATTAAACCTATTGGTAGGTATGTGTAATATGTGTATATTGTTGCCATTGAACACTTATTGACCTTTTTCTGAGACTAACTATTATTATTGTTTATTTTAACTGTTATTATTTTTATTTTTTATTTACTTATTATTAAATTCTGATGACGATCCTTACTGGTTGAAATGATTTGAATTATTAATTTTGAATTTTATTTCTTTGTTTTTGACAATCATGATTAGAATACTTTTAATTTTAGCATGATGTAATGCAAACTTTGTAATTTTTGTCATGAAATAAATAAACTAAACTAAACTATCCCTTTAAAAACATCTCTGGTGATTAAATTTTGGGGTTTTAAATAAATTTACTCCTGAACGCAAATTAAAAGTTTTTTATGGCGTCCTGGCCACGTGCAAAAGTTTCTCTTTGAAATAGGCTCTGAAAAGGCTTGGCTCGATTATTGTATAATTCCACTTCATCGAACCAAGTAAGTTTTCATAAGTTACCCGTTCTGTTAATCTATTGAATGGATAAAAATAATGAGACATTAAAAAAGGTATTTACGAGTTGTACGATAAATGCTCCTCTAACTCTGTAATGTAAGTATATTTTTTCTGTCCCGCCCCACGTCTTAAGCAAGAACGTTTGAGATGTATCTCTCCGCTTCTTGACAAAGGTCTTGAGTCTACATGTAAATTTATTACTGACTGGAGTCGTACGTCTGAGCCCGAGTCACGCGACGTGCCGACATAATAAAGTACAAGGAATATTCGCTTAATTAAAACGCACAGGTGTGTTGCGATATTGTATATGACGTTACCTTATAAGAACTGAGACTGTCTTTTTTTAACCCCCGACCCCGACGCAAAAAAGAGGGGTGTTATAAGTTTGTCGTGTGTGTGTATCTGTGTATCTGTCTGTGGCATCATAACTCCTCAACGGATGGATCGATTTTGATTTAGTTTTTTTTAGATAGGTGACCTTAATCGAGTTTTCTTAGCTTGGTTTAATGAAAATCCGTTAACGTGCTTAAAAGTTATGAGGTCTGAAAGCGAGTTTGTCGAGACTTGAAATCTTGTAGTGTACATACGTACTCGGAACCCGTTGAAGTTTTTGCTCAGAGGTTTTTTTAGACGCTGAACAAAAAATTCTATAGGGTTATTCTATAGGGTTTGTTCTATAATCATACCAAATCTGACGCTTATATGTTTTACCGTTTTTACGATACAACAAAAATAAAAATACGTTGAAAAAAAAACTTTTCCTTTATTATTTCACTTTTTTTAATTTGTTAGTAAATCTGAAAAAAATCAACCCACTATCTATTACAGTTCAAAAGATACACGGCTCTTTATAGTTAGGACAGACAGACAGACAGACGGACGGACAACGTAGGCATATTAATAGCGTCCCGTTGGGCGCCCTTCGGGAACGGAACCCTAAAAACGACCAAAATATTTTGCAATTAATTTAGCCGTTGGAAACTTTTAAACAAAATGAAGACTGAATAAGTTTGAGAATGCTTATTGCAACGTAGTAGCTTTCATTTGCGATATATTCACCATTGCACCAAACTTTCTTTTCATATTGGTATAAAAGAAGAAAGTTCCAATAGCGTGCTGAGCTTGAATCCCAATTTAGCTGAGTTTGCTCTCGGTCATATGAGAATATTCCCATATGACCAAGAGTAAACTCAGCTAAATTGGAATACTGTCATGACTAAAACGTTCCTCTTTCACTAGATTTTCGATGCATTTCTGCAACGTCTTTGTCAGTAAAAACCTGGAGAAATTTTAAACACCGCCTGGCTTTTAGTAAACCTTTCCAGCTGTAGCATATAGCAAAAAATGGAACCCTTATAATATGACTTTGTTGTCCGTCAGTCTGTCAGTCCGTCTGCCCGTCGATCTGTCAAGACCCTTTTTCTCGGGAATGGTCGAAGCAATCTCGCTGAAATTCGGAATAGATGTAGTATTTAGTGGTCCCCACAAGGCCTCATTGTTGGAATTTATAAAAAAGTTTTATAGTAATTAGAAATGGGTTCTAAAAGGGGGGTTTAAAAATAAAAGTGAAGCAATTATATCAAATTGGGTATCTTTGGAAAGTACTTTAAAAATATTTAATTTTTAGTCAATTATTTTTGGATTTATGACCAATCATTTACAAAAAAATGACCTGTGCTCCCCCCCCGTATCTCTAAAGTTTACGGGCCTAAAAATCTGAAATAATTCAGACTTATAGACGTTTATCAATATATTATAAAAACAATAAAACGAAGTAAAAAATTCAACAGTTATTAGCAAAAGTAACCTTAAATGGAACGTAACACGTAGTAAATATAAAACTTATTTTTACTAATTTTACCGGTTTATTTTACCGGTTTTTTTACGTTAGGATCTCTAGGGCCTAGAACATATTTCTTTTTAATATCCCTGAAAAGCCAAAACCAGCCGAATACTCGTACTGTACTTTATTTTTTTGTTATTTGAGTGGCATATTTTGGTCTTGTTGGATAATCTACTATTAATTTTATGGTAATTGCCTTTGATACGATCTTAGTAAATATAGTGAAACTTTGAACACTTACAAACACAAACTTATTATTGCCTGGCCAGAGCAACTGGCTTGGATAAACAAACAGCAACTTTGGACCAAAATTTGTTTCATACAATTACCAAAGTAATAACTGGAGCTTAAACAAATATCGAAGGGCACATCGCGGGACGTTTCAAATATGTTGACAAACGACAATAGAGTACTATCAAATCTCACCCTCGTTAAAAAGAGACAGTTAAAATGTATACCTACGCCATGTTTTGGGCAGAATCGTAAAATCAGTCCCGATTCCAAGCGCTCTTTAATTATCCGCCAGGGGTTTCGATATGATACTTTGAAAATACTACTTTTTCATTGGTAGGCTAATGTCGGATTTCACCAACCACTTAACAGACGATTAGAGTGCTAACAGCTGTCAAAATGTATAAACTAACAGTCGATTAACATTTAACATCGTATGGTGCAATTGGTACTTAGTCGATGTTGTTAGTAATTTGAAATTACTTGAAATGGTGATTCTACGAGCGTTTCAATTGCCGTCAGTCCCTTGATCGCATTAAAGTCGAAATTTGATGATGCCTTTTTCGGTTATTTTGTAGAAGTTAGAGCACTCTATACCCTTACTCTCCTGTCATAGAAAGTTGTACATCGACGAATTTTCATTTCATTGACAGGCACGCCACGCCACGCGCAGCGGTTATAATTTTTTGGTGGTCACAAGTCTAACATAACCTAACCTAAATGACTCATGCTTAACCCGATAACAATAAGGTTACAGCAGAAATTAGCTTTCGATGAAATTAAATTCGGTGAAACGACACATTCGATGGAATTAGTGTCTGCAAAACAAGGGTACGTGGATCAATTTATTTAATACCAGCGAAATCAAGCCTTACGCCTTACTAAACCAACTCACTCTTACGTCACCAATAATTTCCCCATCAAAAAAAAACTATTTCGTCAACTATCAAAGTTAACAAAAGTTTATTATAAACAATAAATTATTAACTCCTATACTTTTTATTATTTAAACAATCACTTTTAAAATAAATTAATGTTAATAAATAGCTATCCCATTAGAACTTTTAGTAAGTTTTATCTAGGACGGGGCGGACATGGTACGTGACGTCGCGACCGCGCGCGGCTAGTGACTGAACCCAGTGATGGCAGTGATACATTCTCATCTATGGACTGAACTGTGCTGTCTTCTCGAGCGTTTTCTCAGCGGTGCTGATAAACCGCCAACTGCTCAAAACACAAATGACCCGGAAATTCTCAATTTAAGGTCAAGTATAGCCTAAGTACATGTCGTTTAATAAAATACCTAGACTTTTGGTAAAATATAGAGAAAAATTAGTTAATAGAGGCGGAATTATATTCCAACTACAATGTAACCTTGTTACATACGGTTATAATAAGATATAAATGAACGGTTGCATTATGATGTCGGTATAAAATATCACGAGGTTTTTTGTAACTTTATTTATGAGCTTACATGCGATTTACTTTCTCAACTAAATAAAAAATAAAAATAAGAAGTAAAAAAGCCTTTAATTCCTACTCATTTTTTTAAATTACAGTAACACTTATACTAGTTATAGATAGTTACATGCGAAACTATAAACTTATCTAAAAATATTTGAAATTAAGAATCACTGAATATTTAATGAGTGGACCTTTCCTGGAGTAAAGGCCTCTCCCAGTTTACGCCAATTTGAGCGATCTTGGGCCACTTCGTGCCAGTTAATTGGTATTTTTTTGTTGATGTCGTCTCGACTAAATTAGGCAAGATTTTTGGTGAAAAATCGTGGTAAAGTTTTCAAGCCTCTTTCCGCCTAAAAAGAACAAATTAATTTAAGTTTATATAATAAAATCTTTAAGTAACTTTAGATCGTAAAAATCTGTATATTTTTATTTCTCCATGCGGAATAGACCAACAATTCAGAAAATTTTAACATTTTACTTACATAAAATACTGAAAAGAAGATCATAAAGAAGGAAGTGTACTTTATAATTCAGTTCGAACTGCTAGTAAGTAAAACTAG
This sequence comes from Tortrix viridana, assembly GCA_963241965.1. NCBI lineage: Eukaryota > Metazoa > Arthropoda > Insecta > Lepidoptera > Tortricidae > Tortrix > Tortrix viridana. Next base: position 5,902,525 of record OY725181.1, read on the forward strand.
AACTACTTGCCTACTTCAAGAAAGATTGTAAAACCAAAAAATTGCGTAGGTTATTTTTCGCCCACTAAATGTTTAATAGGTTTAGTTTTAATACTTATCTATCTATACTGATATCATAAAGGGGTAAAGTTTGCAAATTTGTTTTTTTGTTTGTTTGTATGTACGGGATAATCTCCGGAACTACATATCCGATTTCAAAAATGATTTTACCAACATTTAGAATGGACTTTCAGGGTGGACATAGGCTATATTTTAACTTACGAAAGTAGGTACTCACTCTCCGCAGACGAAGTCGCGGGCGGAAAGCTAGTAAGTAATATAAGTAGGTAGCTACGGGGGGGCGTAAAAGACTCTTTACAATAAACTGAAGTTATTTCCTGGCGCTGATGTAAGCCTTTATGCTGATGTTAGCATTTCATAAATTGGTCTCATTTCAAGGTAATTTATTTTCATCTGTTATTTATTGTATGCATGCTATTTCTGCTCGTGATGTTTTATGTTTTAGAGATTGTTAACCGTATGAAGTCTAGTCTATCCTATTTATATTGTCGCCAACAACGACTTAATATCGGATGCTTTGTGTTAAGAAGATTGAAACTAATAAGATTATCAATCTTTTATTGGTGTCGTTTCAAAGAAGCAATTACCATTATAGCTGCTAGGTTGCTTGTTAATTAACACTTTAATTTTTAAGTTTATTCTCAATGGAAAGTTTTAAATTTAAAAACAATGTGGAATAGAGCGAGGCCCGAGACCATAGAAATATTCTTACAAATTCGTTCCTCTATTTCGGTACGGCTACTACAAGTTGTATTTTCTCGCTTGTCGCTCAGTGCGTCTCTTTCGTTGCAGACTAGGTAGAGAGGGACTACCAAGCGACATACGAGTCGCAAGCGAGTCGAAATATAAATGATACTCGAGATCTGTTTATTTTCCTTTTTATTGTTTTTCGCTATACACAGTTAATACTTGCGCCTCGGGTCAGCGGTTACTTGCATTGCTGTACCTTACACGAGATCCTTCCACCTAAAATTGGACCCCTAACCTCATTTTAATTGTTTTTGTCAAAGATCAAAGTACAAACATCAACACTACAACGTTCACCAAAATTAGACGACCATAAAATACCCTCCTTCATAGTTTAAATCTAATTCTGTTAATTGCGTGTGTCGTTTTAGATTAATTTCGGCTGTATATGTCCATTTCTATGAATTGTTTTACAATTGGCATTGTGCATATTTTTGGAATGTACCCTTATTCAAAAACCTTTTGAAGATTATGCGTGTGCTACACGGTTTGAAACCACGGTTTTAAACCAAGTGGCCTTGGTAGAAGCGAGCTGCTACACGGTTTCAAACAAGCGCATTTGTTTGACATCTGTCAGGGGCGTTTAAGGTCATGCGAAATTTGGCTTAAAACTACTGTCTACACGGTTTTAAACCGTTATTTGAAACCGTGTAGTCCACGCGTTAGGGTTTATTAAACCACGCTTCGGAAATACTCGACATTAATTATGAATACTTCGAGGAAAGTAAGTTTATCTCTTTTAACTATTTTGCAAGCCTTGAAACCTCGTAGCTGTTTATTTTTATTTCATGGTGAAAACTTATATCACTCCGTGTTAAATTAATTATAACGATTCTTCAGTTATTTTATTACCAAACAAAATATAAAATGCTTGTCAAACAAATAAATGTACTTATTTAATAAAACTACTCGATGAGTTATAAAATTATTATCTTCAAATACAAATATCTTTATTTCATTACTCAGTAATACAAAATAATTATTAGCAAATTGCCTTCATTTTCAAATAATATGGTAAAAAAATAATATTGTTACCTATCCCAATATGAACTCTTTTTAGAATTTAGTTTCCGATAACACCACTTTTAGTAAATAATTACCTAATTGCTCCTGAAATCATTTCAACGAGCCGCACGATATCTAACCGTGCACGATGCGCAATCACCGCATTATGAGCACGGGCGGACGCGACGTATTTGGTGTCAATTTTAGTAATTGAATAATTCGATCTCGTAAATCCAAATAAACGGGACCGGTGCCTTTTGTTAATGCTTCTTTGCGAATTCTGCTTCTTAGTAAGTAGGTACATGAGCATTAACTGCAAGTCAAAGTCCAATAATGATTTTTTGGCTGCAACGAGGCAAAGGGAAAGGTTCGTTATTTTATTGTGCACTTAGAACTTTTTATTATAGCTTGACTAAAAAAAAATTGGAAAATATGAGGGTGCTATTTGGAATAAAATAAGCAACATGGCCGCAGAGCAGTTTAGGGAAATGTGGTGGCTCCATCCGACACGGTGACACCACGTGTATTGTAAGTTAAAAAGTGTGTTCGTTAGTATATCCTTCCTTTAAGTGCGTCGCAGGAAGCGACGAAACTACATGTTTTTTTTACACACAAGTAGTGAATAGGAAAATTATTAGTCATACTTAAACCAATTCTTGCGGAAAAAGCGCATGCAAAAGGTTCCAATTACGAACATAAAATGACTCATTGGACATTGTAAGCATTGTTTTCGCTTTCAGTTTAATACCTTGCAATAAAAATTTACGGATTACGGGGCTACGGACATGGAAGTTTCTTTAATGGCGCGGCAAAGGATTTTACCTTCAATTACGCAACAGCGGCTGTGTCTATTCCAAATTAAATTATACGTGTACTAGCGACAACGACGACACTTCCGTGAAACATGTTCTAACTGATGGTGAAAACCGCATCAAAATCCGTTGCGTGGTTTAGGAAGAGTTAGCAGATAAACAGACAGACGCGGAAGCAACTTTATTTTATATAATACTAGGAAAAATAAAAATGCTCTGTCTAACGCAGGCCGACGCAAGGCTTGTAAATATTTCTAGACCAGACTCGAATAAGAAAGCGTGATAATGAATCAGTTTTGGTAATAAATAAGGCAAGGACTTTGGCCGAAATTGGCTAGAACGTTATTTCGATTGCTGGTATTACTTATAAATCAATTTTTTTTTTTACGTCAATTAAACGTGATTTTTTCATTTTATTACCTATATGTAAACCTACGAGTTGTAAAACACAAAAATACCAATGTAAAATTGGTGAAGTAATACGGATGTGTTATATCCTGTCTTTTTATTATTTATACATATTTATTTGTACATTTAAACTTAATTGCACTATTAAAGATAAAGTACAAATAGCGGACTTAATGCCCAATGACATTTTTCCATATAAGTAAAGTATCATATGTGTTTTGATTTTCGAAAGAAGAAACTTATTAAGCAAACAAATTGGCATGGCGTTTACCTTGCAAATAACTCCCTAACACGTGAACACGTGACGTAGCAAGTGAGATAAGGCTTTACGTGTTTGTACTGTGCCTAGCACTAGCAACAGAAGACAAACACGGAGTAAACTCAACACAAAATTGTAGGAACAATTCGACAAGAACTCGGGTTCAAAAACATTACATCTAGAATGAAAATTACCAATAACATCAATAAAACTTTAATAACAATAGTAAATGTTATGATTGTTACAGTTCCCGTGATCTTGGGGTATAAAGTAATATAGAAATCGACAGGGTTAACAAAATTTCAGACTCCGTTATTTATATAAGAAATTGTCATGGAATCCCGTCGTTGGTACTGAGTACGATTACCTGTAGGTATAACACGTATTGTATGGAGCCCGAATAAATACTTTCATTGTATAAATCATTTACAAAACGATAAATTTGGCGCTACTGCTCATGAATATATGCTTATTACATAGACTCCCTCGATGTTGAACCCTTACTTAGTAAAATGAGACGAGATTGTTTTCGTTTTTGTTACACCAAGAAAAGCCGATTTTGGTCTAGGTTTAATCATACCTAAGACCAAATTGAAGTGGGTAGATGTAGAGCGGTTTATACCAAAATGAACTTACTTTGGCTTTGAGAAGTTGTGTAGAAATTGCCAATTCTGCGTTAATCATGCTGGGGCTTATTGAACACTTCTTTTTTTTTTTTCAAAATGGTACAATAAATAATTACCAGTTTCTCTGATCCACATATTTTTTTAATTAGTCGTGTGTAATACAGCTGGGTTTAGGTAAAGTGAGTTTTCCTGCAGGATTAAAAACTAGGCGCGGCCCAAACACAAATATGATATTAAGTGTATGTCGGTACATATTATATTCCTTAAGCATATTTTTATTCTTATACATTTGTATAAAACTATAGAAGGAAAACATACATCTACATAATATTATGTAGAGGCACTTAATCCACTGCAATTTACGGCTTATAGCGCGGTATATTAATTCAAACTCCACGCTTAAACGCTAGCCTAGTGTGTCTAAGTGCTTTATGCTACAGAGGAGATCGAACACGTCCCTCCAATAGTATACATTATTAAGTAGTGAGGAAATTACGTCATCCATATAAGTAATTTCAGTCCTGTTACGTGATCCCGTTATTTGACACCGGTATCATTACTAGGGGTCGGAGTTTTCATAGCACGGTAAGACGAAAGCGAGATGGAGTCGACATTAACATTAAAATTCATCCTGATTAACGCTCCTTAGTAATGAAAGATTTAAGTTATAAATAAAAAAATCTATTATATTACATACTCATCGCTTTATTTATTACAAGCTTTTATTTGACTTGCAATGTTTGTACGTTAGTTTGTTTAGGTCAAATCGTGTAAGCTGAATTAGAACTATGTTCTTCCCGGAGCCCGATTGAGCTAAAGTTTTATTTCATTTTGTTTGTTTAAAGTTATATGTTGACTCCATAGCTCGCTTTCGTCTTACCGTGCTATGAAAACTACGAACCGTAATCATTACCACCAATAGGGTCGTACATCTCAATTTGGGCTGTTGCTATACTGACTATAAACGGTTAATTAACTAAGTCCCGTGTGTGATAATAGACAATGTAATGTGGTGTATGTGTACGTAGTTTCGGGATAAAAAAACTTCAACTCTTTTTTAGCCAATTGACATAAATTACAACTCTTGTCTTTTGAAAAAAAAAAGTCTGTAGCATTGTCGGTGTAAACCGTATGTATTGTTACAGATTTTAAGTAATAATATAGACCTCGTAGCATATGTAACTGCGTTGAAATATCGAGAGCTTTTTCAATCAAAAAACGTAATTGCGGCCTGTGTCCCTTTAATATAATATCAATGTCATGTCAAATGTAATCAATCGTGAATTATTAAAAACTGTTATAGGTATAAATACCTATAATTACAACAAGTAATAAGGACAAGATCGAAGCGTCGCAGCCAGGCGAGAAATGTGGCTCCGTTGTCTAAGAAACAATCGTCTCTCATTTCGTCATCGCAAAGAAAAAGGACGTCAAGAAACTTAGCCACCGGTCAATTGACTTTACAGCCGCCAATAATATCAGGCATTAAATATAATTATTTCCTTCATTTTGTTGCCCACTATTCTAGTATTATTCTTTAAGAAGATTAATTGTATATTAAATATTGGATTGACTGAAGAAAAACAATAACGTGCCTTTATGGGACAGGCACAAGCGGTTTCAACTGATTGAAAACAATGACGTGGACTAATGTAAAGCATAGAAAAACAAATGTACTCGTAGTGTTCCATCGACACATAAATGCAAACGATAAAGGCGAGTGATAAATTCGTGGCGTGGTTTTTAGAAAATTCAATTTCATGTGGATCCCTTCCGGCTTCTGACAGCCCGGTAACGTGAAGTTGGCGGTTGTGAGATTAGGGACCCGACTTCTATTGGTCTAGGGCCTGCGCAAACCGGCGGAGCGCAGCGCAGATCACTTTAAATTTATCAATGTATATTATTTCCTATTTTAATTACAATAAGGTATAAATTTGAATGCACTGAGACCGACCTCGGAGCATCACGGGGGATTTCTACTCTGCGGCTGCGGCTCTAAATTTATACCTTATTGTAATTAAAATAGAAAAGAATATACATTGATAAATTTAAAGTGATCTGCGCTGCGCTCCGCCGGTTTGCGCAGGCCCTAACACCGAGTGGTCAAACTATGAGAGAAAATTATCAAACTCATTTTTCTAATCTTTTTTAGCAAAATTAGGTCATGTAAGTGTGTCATTTTCTTGAAGGTATTTTGTTGGCATATTATTATTGTATAGACGAGCTTTTGCTCTATCTAAAAAGCCTCATGTGAGTATAGTATAATCGCAACAGAAAACCATTTAAAATTTTTCGCGTCTTGCTTCAATATTTTTTATGCCATTTAAGAGCTCGCAGAAATCGGCAAGAAATTCACGCATGAAAACATAATCTGGTGAATACTGAATCAAAATGGCATTTACGTTTTTTTGAATAAATAAATAAATAAATCAAGTGAGGAAAGACACATCAAAATCCAGTCCTGTATAATCAAGTGATATTGGATTTGCATATCGTATGTAGACAAATGTACGGCAAAACACGCAACGAAACAAATGGGGATCACGCGACACGTGGCATTGATTATGAATAATGACTAATGGGGCATTGTATTTTTATTCATTTGTATTATTGCTATGCATTAAGGCTGACTTGCATTACCAATACATAACTTGAAATTATTAACTTCACAAATATCTTTCAGACGAAAACCATTCGTCATGCAACATTTTGCTTTTGACCAAAATACACCTAGTTATAGAAAAAGGCCCTTTTTGGGGGTAAATTGGGTGAGAGGAAACTTAACTTGTACATTTGTAGGAGTTTTTTTACAGTTGAGATCCGATACTGAACTTAATTACTTTTCAAGACGCTAAAACTAACCCTATATGGTATGAATAGCCGTAGTCAATAAAGAAAAGCTTTACAGCTTGCACTAGCCTGACAAATTTTTGGGCTTATATTAACTATAACGGGGGGGTGTTGCACGGAGCGGCGAGGAAAAATAAGCAAATAAATCGCCAAATCGACAAACGTGTTAATACATATCTCTATGCAATAATTATTTTTGCCGCTCGCCTCGCCTCGCTCGCCTAGCATGCATGCACTAGATAAAATTTGACAGGTGCTAGGGAAATGAATACATCTATTCGATATTCTAACGTCAGACTAAACGCATAAGGTTTAAAATAAAAGTGTCCCGTCTTGATAATATCGCTATAAAAATGTGAAAATCGCAATAGTCGCTTAGTAAGAAAAGGTAATGAAAGTCAGGACGAGACACTTGTATTTTAAACCTTAAACGTTAAGTCTTACGTGAGAATATGGAATAGATGTATTAATTTCCCTAGCACCTGTCAAATTTTATCTCGTGCTTGCATGTTAAGCGTGCTGCACTGCCACAACCGCTACCGCCCGTGGCCAGGCCGTAACTCAAAGATGAGCCTACTAAAAAGTAAATATATTATGCTATTTACTATCTAGACACATTTTCGGGTACATACGAAACTAACGACGTGGGAGTTATAAATTGGTTTCATCATGCAAACCGCAGGATTAATCATGCTGCTTTAAATATAATAAAGGGTTTATGCTGTAGAACTACTATTGAATATAATACCTTATTAAATACATCGTAAGGTTGAATTTTATCAGTTATTCATTTTCCAATGCGATCTTTTAACTTCGGATGGCGCATGATTCCCGCATAGATCAAGAAGTCCTTAATTTCTGCGAACTTGGGCTGTACTCTAATCACAATAAAAGCCCTAAGGACCTAACTTGGGACCCTTGATATTCTTCAAACAAAATATTTATGATATTTTTTGGCAAATACCAGAAAAGCAAAATGTATCTACTGCACGGTTCACATTTACCAAACAGCTTCGTGGCGTCAATTAAATTAATTGTAATATGCTAGACGGGTGTTTGCTGCGGCTTTCTAGAAAACTTAAATTTTGGAGAGACTGGACAATAATCGATCAATAGGTAATATTTGTCATTAGGTTGTGACGTTGGAACAACATTATTTATTGGTAGCGAAAGAAAAACGATGAAAAAAAATATTAATTTAAAAAATCCCGACTGCTTTAAAAAATATCAACGGAAAAGCTAAAAACAAGCCTATAATGGTCTAAAGAATATAACTTAAATGTTGGAAAAGGTAATAGACAGCAAATAGTCCAAGTGGTGCTCGTAAAGTGAACATATTTAAATTTGTAATTATTCTATAGGGTTTGTTCTACATATAATCATACCAAAGACGCTTGTATGTTTTACCGTTGTTATGATACAAAAAGAATAAAAATACGTTGAAAAAAAAACGTTTCTTATATGGGGACCCTTTATTTTTTCACTTTTTTCATTTTTATTTGTTAGTAAATCCGCCGTAATAACACATATTCTGAAAAAAAAAATCAACCCGCTATCTATTGCAGTTCAAAAGATACAGCTCTTATAGATAGGACAGACAGACAGACAGACGGACGGACGGACAGCGTAGGCATATTAATAGGGTCCCTAAGAAGGGTAATGATTTAATCAGTCTGTATGTATGTATGTGACCAAAAATAGAATTTTCCATTCAACCTCCTAAACTATTGGACTGATTTAAATAAATGGATTGTCATATGATTCGTCGATTTAAAAACGTGCGAGGGCCATAGACTATATACAATTCAAAGATACTTTTCGCCAGTCAGGTTTTAGTATGCAAGTTTTTTTAATGATGAGATGACAAAAACGAATTCAAACAAAGTAAAAGTAGGTACTTAACTTACATAAGTTTCAATTATCCGGTTGTGGCAATTTTTCCACATGTGAATTCTAGCTCAGTCTAATTATGGATGAAGCCGAAAATGAAATACTTGTAAAAAGGGTGTCCCAAAATGGACACGTAACTCTGACACCGAAGATAGCCTATACTTAGACCTTCCAAACCAGTCTAACATGGCCTCAGTAAAAGTCGCATGGTTTACGAGATATGCCAGTTTAAAGTTTGTACCTACTGGAAAAGAACTTTAAACTGGCAAATCTTGAAAACCATGCGATTTTTACAAAGGTCATGTTAGGCTGGTTCGGTGTGGGGACAATGCGTTACGCGTCAAAAAAAGGGTCTGGTTCGGTCCGTCTTAGGCTGGTCTACCTCCAGTGTCAGGGTTACGTGCGACTTATGGGACACCCTGTATTTCGTTGTAAACTTATCGCACTCACCAATTTTCTAGCATATAATATATTGTTCTACATTACTTGCGCATAATTACGAACAATTTGACACCTTTTCAAGTCCACCCATCCATTTAGTTTCAGGGGAAACTTTGGGGGAAAACAAACATAAATAGGTATTTAAACCACGGACTTTGTACAAGTCAAATTTGTCTGGATTTTACATTCGAGTCCTGCACACGAGTTTGAGTTTTCAAATAAACACCTGGGAACTATTATGTATTATTTATTTATTTTCAACACAACACAACTATTTCCAAAATAGCACTCTAGAAATTCTTTAGACAAATTTTGTATTCCAAGTCAATCCCGAAGCGCGAAGCGAAAACATTTCCTCCTCTAACTAATTCAACACTTAATTTAATTAAGTGTACGATTCATTTGGGCAATCCTGCACTCCCGGAAAACTGGACGGGAAACAAGTTTCTTGGAGCCAGATTCATTTTGTTTACTAACACATCCAAGGCCAAGTGTCGATATGGAGCCATTTTCCATTTTCATATTGAAATCGCGGAGCCTGGCATTGCGATAATGTTTTGTTGATTGCAATGGCCAAAAGAAGAATGTTATGTCATAGGTGTTTTCAAACTTATTCGCCGATATAAAATAATTAATTCCGTTCCTAGCTTTAGAAAACAATGGTTTTACGGCTGCGCCTGAGGACTAAGAAGATAAACGAGAAATGTAGGTGTCAATTAGATCTTTTATCTGTAATATAATACCTAAATATTACATAAGTAAACTTATAAAAAACAAAGCAAAGTTAACGTTTACTACTTAGTACTTGTGTCGATTTGGCAAGGTCAGTTGATGATGCATTACATTAGGTAATCTTTAATTGGTTACGTGTTTTCTAATAATGCAAATATATGTATAGAACAATACCAGATGGGTTTTTAATTTCTACCTATTTCAATCTTGTCTTGTCAATGGGAAATAATGTAACTAAACTAAAATTACAGCTCATCCCTTTGACTTTAAGCTAAAAGGAGACAGTTCAGTTCAAATTTGTTGATCACGTGCAAAAACCTGACATGCAGAAGCACGTGCAAGAGTTTAGTATAGAAATTATAACAAGATTATCTAAACCCAAACCTTTGTTACACGCTTCAGGACAAAGACTTGATTTAACAATGAATGATGAGACATAAACAAAACACAACCGAAATTGGGTCCATTCAACCATTTTCGAGTGGAAACCTTTTTAATACGTCCTACAACTAAATTTCGTAACAACTTAGTTAACATTAAAAGGGTTCGTACTTTACTCATGTAAGTAACTAATTATTAGTACTACACCCGTCCAAAAAGCCTTCAGAGCAGTACCGGGAGCGTGTTAAGTAATCTAACTAGGTAGTCCTAATAATTATTTCTCATGAATAAATAGTCATAGCGATGTGATGTTCCTATAGCGGGTCCGAATAAAATTGGCATTTCCTAGAGGTTTTAACAGAGTATAAGATTGTTTAAAGCTTTTAATTATATAAAAGAAGGTACTTATATTCGGTTAGGTAAGGTAAAGCTTGTTTGATTCAAACGGAAATTGCTTTAAGATAAGCGTTTATTCGGACTAACGATGCGTTAGGACCAATAAAGCTTAGGATTTCCAATATAGACCCGCATATAGGTACGTACATTATATGCGATGCTGTTTTATGTATAGTTATTATTATAGTAGGTACGACCCTCGTTCTCTGTTAAGATGGTCTATCCTAAATACTGTAGAATCATTCAATATAGCCGATGTGTAGTATACCTAATGGGATTGCATAAACTATACATTCGATGGCTTATGTTTTCATACATGCTTTTCGTTCGTTACCTCACAGTTACCTAACTGTGCTCTGCTGATATACTAATTCTGTATTTTTGCGTAGCCGTATTCCTCATTGTTCTCCATAAGAACCCTACCCGAAGAAAGAAATGCTGTTCTTGATCAGGCAGGGTATATTACCGACGCTGTCCTTTGGGTCTATATTAAAAAGCAAGCACAGAGCGATTTTACTAAAGAAGCTTCCATGTACGACCCTCAAATGAACCGAGCTGACAAAATCAGTACCGAAAACTCGTCGTATTTGCTTTAAATAAAAAATATTGGCGCTGAATGGAGAATAAGGTCTGTGTTGTAGTGCTGATACTGGTAAGAGCTTTCGGTCGATGACCTTCTGCTAGCAACGTGAAAACCACTCCCCAGCGGAGATTGATGACCCACTTATAGATACATGGAGACGGCTCGAAGATCTATTAATCTATTAATATTGCGATTTCTACAAGTAGGTAGGTACTTATACGCCCGTGACTAAATCTACGTAAAATCATTTAATTTGTCCCCTAATTTCTTTAGTCTTCCTCATTTATTAGGTAGGTGGCAGGTCAAGGGCCGATTTTTGAATCTCATCCGGTGACTACATAAAACTCACCAAAAAGTTGATTTTTACTGACTTCTAGAAGTTCGTACTTTCAAACTCGCCGGTGACTGGAGGTCTCACGACTGTGATTTGAAAGCGAGATCACCGCGTGATTAAATTTTCATTATTCTCACTTATCATCAGTGAGATTCAAAAATCGAGCCCCTGTAAGCACTGAACAGCAGCGAAACCAACAACAAAGCACGGGTAGATATAATTATTTACTTGTATGTCGAACAATAAAGGGCGAGTATTTGTTAACATTATTTTAAGACCATTGGTTGCGATTTTTAACTTTAAATCTGACCAGTGTCATGTAGGTAGGTACAGTCTGCTGACTGAATGGCACACAATCATAGAACATAAAAATCCTAAATACTGAAATACATTTACGCAAACAAAACACAACACCAATAAGCTCTTAATGTTCCTACATTTGTCATCCTTTCCGATAAAATACGTGTCAATCACTTGTCAAGAGAAATTGAGTATTACTCGCGCAACCTATTTTTGGACTAGCTTTTATCTGTAGGTACTAGTAGGTACAGTCAGCATCAAATAGATAAGAGCAGCGAAAGTGGCCAAATACATCGCAACACATCTTTATTACTATAGCAATAAGTGTTGCGATATATTTGGCCATTTTGGCTGCACCTATCTATTTGATGCTGACTGTACCTACTAGTACCTACAGATAAAAGCTAGTCCAAAAATAGGTTGCGCGAGTAATACTCAATTTCTCTTGACAAGTGATTGACACGTATTTTATCGGAAAGGATGACAAATGTAGGAACATTAAGAGCTTATTGGTGTTGTGTTTTGTTTGCGTAAATGTATTTCAGTATTTAGGATTTTTATGTTCTATGATTGTGTGCCATTATAGCCTGGCAAAAAAGTCCAGACAAAAAAGAGGGCGCGGTTTGGAATGAAATTGGCAACATGATCCAAGGTTAACTCTAACCTGGTGCTGGTTGCCATTTGAAAATATTGTAGTTTCAGTTGTACTACGGTCTACGCACTACAGTCTAGACTTTCTTGCCAGGCTATACGTATACGTATCACTTAAATAAGTAAAGAAAACAACGATAGGTGTGCTTATTGAAAAATCCATCTGTTATTTTATGAAAGACGGAGTAAAAAGTAAGCAGGTTCTTATTTAGAAGATCTTTATGGCAATCGGGATGTAGGTAATTTTTAAAGAATTACAGAACTTCTTTTTTGACCGTTTGCGGTCAAGCTCAAATCTCACTGTCGCTATCCCACCAAATAAGACACACATGTGTATGCTAAATTTTTCATGGTACACTCTGTCAAACTATGGAATGGACTACCGCTAAGCTTAATCGTAATGAGACTAATGAGGCGCAGTCAACAAAAATATTATTTTTTATTTAAATTTATCTATTACTAACTAAAATAACAGATCGTTATTTACTTTAATCTGTACGCATCCAAGCACGTTTTGTTAAAACTTTTGGTTTCAAAGAAGATTTGAACTTGGATGGTTCTTAAAGTACTCGTAATTCAATAAAGAAAAAATATATTTAATGAGAATTCTATTTTATTAATTAGGCACAGACACTCGTTAACTCATTTATAACGGCACGAAGAGTTTATTCTTTTAATTTAATTAAAGTTGCCTGCGCCACTGATTACATCGTTTGATTTATAAAATGAATAATACCTAATAAAGGCCCAGGTCATGAACTCCCATTCCCGCAAGTGTCAAAATCAAGAAATATAATTATTATGTTCGACTGTATAAACTATAGGTAGGTACAGACCTACCTTCGTATCAAGAAAGTTTATGTCTCAGACCCGATGCTCAGACCATTTGGAAATTCCTGATATGTCCCCAAAAAGATGTATGGAATTGTCCGTTTTGTTACCAAGAAATGTATTGAATTTAGGTAACAAAATTGACAATTCCATTCCTTTTTTTGGGGACATATCAGGAATTCTATTTTTCCTGTTCAGAATGCTGCACAGGTGTGCTATTTTTTTGAAATTCCCTATTAAGGGCGACAGAGCCATCTACCGTCGTTGTTACAATTTACAGGCTCCACTCGTAAACTTGATATCGGTTTTAGGGATGCCTTCGGGAGTCTGTAAGTAGCTCTACTTTACAGCAAACACAAATAACAATAAGCCGATCAAAAAGGTGGCGCTGCTGTACAAGGCAAATGTAACTTGAGCTTGTTCTTAATTAATATCTACGTAGAGTACCTACTTAAAAAAATCGGTTTACTTGGAGTTAAAATCTTATATTTACCACATATAAAATAGTAAATGTAAAATAAAAAAGCGCTACGGCAAAGATACCGAATTTGTTTGTGCTATAGGTAATGTCATCACCTACACTTTATTTATTTATTTAAACTTCTTTGCCCAATACAATCAACCTTTTTGACGCCTTACGTCAAATACAGATGCGTCACTCCCACGCCAAACATGTTTCAAAAGCTATGCAAAATTTCAAATTATTCATACGATATAGTTTCTTTAAAGCTGTACCTATGACAACTATAAGCGTCGGTGGCGTGGTAGGCACGACAGCACACGACACCTTTAGGCGTTTTTGGCGTTCAAAGGGTTAAATGTACCTAAATCGTACAAATGGCGGACTAAATGCCTAAAGACATTCTCTACCAGTCAATTATTTAGTACCTACCCTATCGGTCCCAGTTGTCGCTTTCGAGTCATGCGCCGGCCCACCCGTTTCACACGTCACTCAAAACAGGAGGGAAGGACCTGACGAAACTTCAATTGGGGCTTTTGCCACAGAATTGTCAGAGATAAAAGCCATGGGCATTAGCTGAACCACTATGGGACGCTACAATAAAAATAAGATGAAAAAGCTGAAGTGTTTACAGCCCGTAAGCACTTAGAATAGGATTCGGATTCGCACTTCTCTCTCACTCTTTCTCATACGCTCAACCGAGTCTAGTCGACTTTATCCGAAACCGAATCCTATTCTAAGATTTCTAAGTGCTCAAACTGCACATTTTTGAATAATAAAACAATATTTTTTAGTATTTAATTTTATTTCCGGTCAACATGTTGACATTTACTTACATATTTAAGTCGACTTGTACGCAAGTTAACAATAGGAAAGTTTCTTAATATCACAACTTAAGAATACATTCAGTCAACAAAGTATCGGGAATGGATGATTTGTTTATGGTTCCAAATTCAAATTTTTGTTTTTTTTGTTGTTGTTAGATTGGCACAACTGTTTTCTATTTTGGCGCGGAGTTTGAGTTGCATCTGTTATTTATATTAAATACAGTGCTGTTTTTAGTTATATCATATCTAGTGTGTATTGCGAATTTCATAATGGACAAAAACATTGAACAAAGAGTTTGTCTTAAATTTTGCATCGCCAATGGAATTTCGTGTTCGGAGTCACTGAAAATGTTACAGAAGGCTTACGGTGATTCGACTTTATCAAAAACACGTGTTTATGAGTGGTACAAAGCGTTCAAAAGCGGTCGAGATGTGATGGAAGATTTGCCTCGCTCTGGTAGGCCATCAACGTCTGCAACTGAAGTTAACATCGCAAAAGTGAAGGAAATAGTGACTGAAAATCCTCATTCAACTTTGAGAGAGATAGCCGCCGAACTTTCTGTATCTCACGAGTCGATCCGTACTATTTTAACTAATCATTTGGGTATGAAACATGTTACCGCTCGGCTAGTCCCAAAAGACCTGAATTTTCTCCAAAAACTCAATCGCATGAGAGTCGCTGAGGACATGCTAGAACGAGTCAATTCCGACCCAACATTCATGAAACGCATTGTTACTGGTGACGAGACGTGGGTTTACGAGTTTGACATGCAAACTAGTCAACAAGCTTCGGAGTGGCGCCTTCCAACTGAACCGAAACCGAAGAAACCACGCCAAAGTCGATCAAAAGTCAAAGTCATGTTGACTGTTTTCTTTGACTATCGCGGTGTTGTGCACTCGGAATTCTTGCCGGAAGGTCAAACGGTAAATAAAGAATATTATTTGAGCGTTATGCGGCATTTAAGAGAGCAAATTCGACGAAAAAGGCCAGATTTGTGGAATGAAAATTCTTGGATTTTGCACCACGATAATGCGCCTTCGCACAAGGCCATCATTGTGAAAGAATTTTTGACCAAACACTCAACAAATACCATCGAGCAACCACCATATTCACCAGATATGGCTCCTGCCGACTTCTTTCTTTTTCCTAAACTCAAATTACCACTTCGTGGCACCCGTTTTCAATCGGTAGAAGACATAAAGGAGAATTCGCGCCGAGAACTGAATTCAATTCCGGAAACAGCGTTTAAAAAATGTTTTGATGATTGGATTATTCGTTGGCGTAAGTGTATCGTTTCTGAAGGAGCATACTTTGAAGGTGATAAAATAAATTTGGATGATTAACAAACAGTTTGTGTATTATTGATCTTTTCCCGGTACTTTCTTGACAGAGTAGTACATATATTATAAATCAACATGTGACTAAAATTAGAAAAGTTGATACTCAAATAAATACGTACTAATTCACACGCCGTCACAGGGCTGAAAACTAAACCTACCTACATGTCATTAGAACAAAGATAAATTCGAATGCGTATTGTAATGTGCTTAATACTATATTGCTGCTATCACAACCAAAGCAAAAGAGTGCATTGAAGTAGATATATATATTGTAACAATAACTACAACAATTGCTGTTTGTGCAAACAAAGAAAAATTAAAACTTGAAATTGGTTTAATTTTGCAAGCTAAAGTTTTGCCAACACTGTCACTTGTTGTGGCACGGTATATCGGGATGACAAAAAATCTGCAGTCCACATTCAAATAATCCGCGTGAAACATCTTTAACTTCAAGTTGTACCATAACGGAATTTTATTGTTACATAATGTAGTAACGCCAAGTCACTATACATTTTTGTAACTGACTTTCCGAGATAGGGATCACGAACGAAGCTGGGTAGAGCTAACGTAACATCGAATTTAGATTTTAATAGTAGGGTACCTGGACTCAATACTAGGCGTGTACTGACTGGGCGAGCAGCCTCGCGAGGCTGCTGCGCGAGGCACTTGGTCGGCAAATGCTCGGTCAGTCAAAACGTGCCTCACCCGAGGTAAACGCAGCGAGGCACGCTCTTACTGACCGAGCATTTGCCTCGCGAGGCTGCTCGCCGTCCCAGTGCGAGCCCAAAAATTGCGACTGCGCGGTTGACGCAACGGTCATTCGATGTTAATAACAACACACGAGAACTTATCAAAGAACGTCTCTTTTTTTCGAAATAACTTTAATAGTGAGCATACACGTTTTGATCTCATCGTCTTACCTTCAAATTAGATAATGTTTACCTTTTTTTATTCAAGCCGACCAAGATGTCTCACGCCGGCTATCATTTGCGATAGCATTACTAAAACCACGACAAGTAATTAACGGGTAAAACACTAACTCTTTGCTTGGTATAAAACAAATGTTTGTGTCATGGTGCATCCACATTAAAGTTATATTTTGTTATAACATTTTGTAACATGATAAGAAATAAAATAAAAACAAAATGTCCTCTAAGAAGAAAAATATGCCTTAAAATGGCTCGGCATATTGTCCTTGTCGTAGGACATTTTATTTTTATTTTATTTTATTTATTATCATGTTACAAAATGTTATATAACTTTAGTGTGGACGCACCATAAGAGTTGAACGTGTTTTATGATAGACATAGAACAGTCAACTATGACAATCGGATATTGGACAGCTCACAAGACAGTAGTTGAAGCGGCATAATTATTTTATACAATACAATCAATAATGTTCTAACTATTTCACACAATTTATCTCTAAGCCCATATTTTGTTCTTTAAAATGACATGTTACGATTAATTACCTTGAATCGTCAAATAAATTATAAGTACTATCTACATGACGAGTACGTACTCACTAAAATATTATAATTTATAAGAAAAAGAAGAATTATTGAAAACATTTCAAAGCTGAAATGAAGCCCGAAATAATCCAAAATTTTAATGTAAATTTAGTTTGATAAATAATTGTAACACCTCTTCGTACAAATCTCTAGAAAACTACCAAATCACAGTTTTAAAAACAAATAAATTTCAATATTAAGTTATTTCTACAGACTAAATATTGTACTTGCTGCAAAATTGCACGTTAACAGTTGCGTGCCAGCAGCAGTAAGGTTTCAGCAAAACATTGTTTTAACAACAGGTGAAAAAGACCCTTATTATCTATATCAAATCAAAATTATTAATATACTCTCGTACATACAATGGTGTTAACGTTCTCGCCAATACCTAAAACGATATACAGAAGGCTACTTGAATGAAACAAATATCCGACAGATAATTATGAATAACTATAATCATAATTCTTTAACTACAATTTTGTTTAAGTACTTTAAGGGTGAATTTAAAAAAAGTGTACATAGTTAAGGAACGTTTAGGGACTGAGACGCTAAGAAACGGTAACTTTATCAGTTTCGTAACGAAAATTAGTCATCTATTTGTACCGATAATTTTCGTTACGAAACTGAGAATATTACCGTTTATCAACTTAAGTCCTTAACTTAATTTTTTGAACCTCACCCTTAAGTATACTAACGATTACCAAGAAAACTGGAAAAGTAGAAGTTTCCGTATTAATTTCACACTCGGAGCAATTATGCGGAATAGGAGGTACATTCATTAATTAATAGTAAATTATATGGACACGGAACTAAGAATGTACGAGAAAAAACTGCATCAGGCTAGTTTATTTCTTCTAACAACATTATCTTTACATTAGAAAAGACCTCAGTTAAATATAAAACTTTATAATACATTTCATTATTTTAGCAATTGTGCAAGGGAAATAATAATGTTCATAAATGCATTATTTCCCTGCAACCAATTTAATACTCGATATATTGGAGCAATTTATGTGGATACTATTATGTGGAATATTATAGTTTTCAATCCAAGAAGTAACGCCCCAGTACGTAATTGTACCTAAATCTCCACAAACATGAACCGGAAAAGTGATCAGGCGTGTCATCGTAGATTGAAACACTAGATTACTTATATTATAATAATTTATAATCAAACTCAACTCAAGAAACAAAAGTAAAGTTAATACATCTGCCGGAACATTTTATACTCGGTTTAATTAAACGCTGCAGAAATGTAGGTATGTAATTTCATAAACAAACATGCGATAAGCATACGAACGCAAGAAATTCATCCGTGACTGTAGAACATTGTCGATTTCGCAGCACACAGCTGTAATTAATTTGGTAGAAGACTGGCGCATATCAATTATTCCGGCTGATTATCATCTTCCACCGTGCCCACCCAAGACTTCCATGGCAATATAGGGTGGACAGGATGGAAGATCGCAATCACCCGTTATTACGAACCACACGAGCTTCACTTATCTGCTCTTGCATTGAACTAATTCGCACTTAATTGTGTAGAGAACAGTATATTTCGTGCATGAATGTGTATACTTAATCTGTAAGCATGAAAGGGGTGTTCCATGTGCGAGCCGGCACGATAATGATATTACTGGTTGGTTCGCGTACTTTCGTTGGTGATCAATTGTGCCCTCCTTAAACAATATCTATTCTTGACTCTATTTTCAAGCGCGTAATATTTACACAATGATGTCTAACGTGTGTCTAACGCGTGATGTCTAACGGGTGGCTTATTCTTCGTAGACTACCAGCTCCGATCTGATTGGCCCAAAAAAAAAACAAATGCCAATATTATCAGTGGTTTTATTTTCTTTCTGGCCACTGCTGAATGTACCGTCTATGTACTGTGCTTAGTTGTCTGCTTCATCCTAGTCATATAGATGAAGGCTATAAGGTCGATATTCGATTAACTTATCATTATAATTAATACATATCAGGAAACAATGGCTGACAAAAATAAATAAAAAAACATTCTGTTGCTCACACATTGCCCCTCATAAGAAAAAAACGTCTCATTAAAAATAGTGTAAACTAATAACTTAAGAGCTGAGGACCCGCCACATATTCACGGCGAGCATAGACTCGGTTATGCGCTAGATGTCACAAGTACAACGTTCATAGTTTAGGCGTCGTTCCTATATCCAAACCGCGGATAGATAGGGATACCTCAAGTTAAAAATTTGACATGTGCCACATACATGTGTCAAATTTGAATTTGAAGTAACCTTATCTAACCGCGGTTTGAATATCTATAGGAACCAGGCGTTAAAGTATGACCGCTTCCCTCACGGTCATCCGCGAATATGTAGTGCGTGAATTAACTTTTCGTTGTTGAAAATGTTGTATCGGCATTTCAGTTCAAAGAAAACTAAACTTTACTTTTTACATTTTATTTTTCAATGGTCACCCAGTAGACCTGATCATCCCGCGATTTTGTATGAAAATAGTGGTTTAATATTTTCTGGGTCACCAGTATTTTTCGCAAAAATGACTTCGATAATTTTTTTGAACTCTTAGTTCTTTTATTTTATTTTTTCTAGTTTTAAAATAATTGTTTTCAATTGTACAGCGACTTAAAAATAAAACGTTCTTGCGATAAAAAAAGATGATTCACCCAGTAAACTATTACGAGGTGGGCTCCTTACTTGACAGTAGAAAATAGACTAGTTTAGTAGATGATTTTGCTGGGCGGCGCAGGAGTGTTGGCGCTCATGGCCTGCTCGAGCGTGTCGAGGCGGCGGTAGGAGTGCCCGCGGCTGTTGCGGCGCCGGCCCGACTGCCGCCCCTCCACTATCAGACCGAAGAACTGGAAAGATAACATTTTATTATTTAACGATAAGTAATCATTGAAATTAGATATAGTTAATAACATAATAATTTGATGAAATCCCAAAACCAAAGGAAAAACACGCTATTTACATAGTAAAACAGACGCGACGGTTGGTTAGTAAGGAATGCAAGACAAGGCAAATTCGTTCAAGGTTATACATATTTCGCTGTGTTTCGAGCTATCAGTAGTGACTAGTGATAACATTAATCTGGTTAATATGGCGTTACAAAAAAATACCATCAACATCACTTCATACAGACCTAGTACATTTAATGCCATTAGTTTT
Source organism: Tortrix viridana (assembly GCA_963241965.1). Taxonomy (NCBI): domain Eukaryota; kingdom Metazoa; phylum Arthropoda; class Insecta; order Lepidoptera; family Tortricidae; genus Tortrix; species Tortrix viridana. Next base: position 5,923,131 of record OY725181.1, read on the forward strand.
TTTGCATAGTAGATTTGTCTCGATGCCGGAGCCAATTATGTTTAATAAATAATACATATTTAACAATGTAAACGAGCGCGAATTATATCTGATGAAGTGGGCTCTTTGGCCCATGTAATTTTGCGATGTCATGATTGCCAATTCTAAAGACCAAGAAAGATTGCCCGATGCTAGTCATTTTCCACGCTGTCTTTACCCTCACCAGAAGATCACAAAGCGCACTGCTACTTTGCGTTTATGCTTGGAACAGTAATCACCATGTACAGTCGAGTTCATAAATATGTAAACACTTTTGCGCCACATATTTTTGAACTCGACTGTACCTTGTTGTTTAAACGTCAGGTTTGAATCTAAACGAGCATTTCTAAATAGTTTGTACATTTTATTCAACTCTCCGATTAAAAAAAAATTGGAAGGTACCTAGGTTAGGTGAATGAAACTAAGAAATTTTTAAATTATTTCCTAAAAATGTCCCACAAAAATGCATGAGTTTTTCCTATTTTCTTAGCAAAGCTCATACATTGTTGGTAGGTAACAAAATAGGAAGTTTATTTTCTATACATTTGTTTAGAACTTTTTTGGGAATTTATGTTAAAATTGCATAGTTTCATGCACCCAATCTATCTACCATTTTTTTTTTCATCGGAGCTTGTTTTTCTTAATCCATAAAATTGTACAAACTTTTTTAGAAATGCTCAAATATAAGTGGTCGTCCTAATAAAAAGGGACCATATCACAGCAGGCGGTTACGCCTTTTTTCACACGGCTGTTATACTAATGACAAGGCAATGAAAACCATAACAGCGTAAGCGCCCGCCGCCATAACGACCCTTTTGAATTGGACAAATAATACAAGACTGAAAAAAAAACTGTTAAGTAGTATTGAATAAAGTCTACTCACCATTTTGCCTACTTTACTCTTGTTGTGGTACAATATGTAAATAATGATCACTATTATCACTGCAGTCAAGAAGAACGGGAAGAAGTGATCGTCATCCTCCGTGAAACCATCTGGCATATTTGGCAGGAATTCTGCTAAAAAAAATAGTACATTGTTACAGAGGCTACAGTGCTTCCACAACTAGTTACTGCGAGAAAATAAAACAAAAGTTATAAAATATAATATTAAAATACTGGCATTTTTATCCGACTGGGCGAAGCAGGGTGCGGATACTAGTCGCCCGTGGGTTTTAGTTTTTGAGAAGGTCAGGTCATTCATTTAATTATATTTGTTTTATTATTTAAGGCTATCCATAATTACGGCTTCTAAAATAATGCAACTGACATAAAAACGGACCCAAAATCAATCAATGTAAGATCAAAGTTAAAACAAATTGAGTGTAAATCGTAATCGATTAATTCACGCTTGATGCTCCTAAATTATTTGTCAGAGTTCATGAAATATTACTGTAAATATGCTTTAATTATTTTGATATTACAATTGTTCAGAACAAGGTGTTATTACGTAGAACATATTTTTATTAAAACAACTGAATAAATACTAGCAAGGTCGCTGTCGCAAATTATTGTGTGGCTGAATGTTGGGAGTGTGAATTGTTAATACTTCACGTTCATTTAAAACAGTGCACGATCATCACCTTGTCCCATATATGGGTTTGTGGTACGGTACATCATGCGCACTGACGGCCGGTCCCTAAATTCAAACCGCGGATAGATAAGGTTACTCCAAATTTAAATTTGACACATGTTGTAGGTACGTGGATAATTCTTCAAGTGTTTCAACCGCCCTTATTCCCCTGGTCGCATTAATGTCGAATTTCTTGTAGATTAGGATAGCCTTTTCAGTTACTTTGTAAGAGTCAGGGCACTCTACAAGATAACCGGAAATAGCATCCAAAGCTACAGGAACTTCGACATTAATGCGACCAGGGGAATGAGGGCGGTAGAAACGCTCGAAGAACTAATTACCCACGTGGCAAATGTAAAATTTTAACTCGAGTTATCATTAATCTATCCGCGGTTTGAATATACGGACCGGGCATGAATGGGCTTGTTCCGTTTTCACGGTCCAATGCCGTACAGGGATGGTTTATAGCCCGAAAATGGCTATAGGATACTTTTGTACCGAAAAACTGGACAGTTCAGGAGGAATAACCATAAACGACGCGACAAAATCGGCTCTGAACATGACTCAAATAAGCCAATTAAGACAATGATTGATTGCTGAAGCCAAAGGCTTGATGTGTTTAAATTTAATTTTTGCAGAGTTCGTATTATTTAATGTCTTTATGTAATCATAAAGACATTAACCTTTTGACCGCCGTAGTTTGATATATAATATAAGACACCACACCATAGCCAAAACACACTTACGTCTATTTCACGCTGTCAACCATGACGGCTATAGCCGTCAATGACGTTCGAAAGGTTAAAAAAATAATATGAACTTCTTAGAACTCACTTAGAATAGAATCTATTAATACAGATTATATTCTAAAACTCGGGTTATTAAATCTAAATAGCTACACTTCAAGGATATCAAAGAAGGTACTGCTATGTTATTTAATGATCTGCTTACCTCTCTGAGAGCTTTCTCTATTTAGGTTTAACTGGATGTTGGGTGCTTGTTGACTGTTCCTGACATCAAGGTCTTCACCATCAATGTCTTCACCATCATCATCACCTTCACCATCATTGCCATCTTCTCTTTCACCATCACCTGTATTTTGATACATAGCAATTCATCAGGACTTTTTTTTTTAATGATACCCAGGCAAAATCGTTGAAAATCAACCAAAAGCATAAAAGTTAAAGTTAGACAAAGGCTGTTTGTGCACTGCCCGCGTTTTTCCGATTTGGAAGCTCGATTTTTTCTGATCCGATCTAGCGACCCAAGTAATTGTATGGCCGTTTGTGCACTACACGAACCATATTTAATACGGAACCATCGGTGCGCGAGTCCGACTCGCATTTGACCGGTTTTTTTTACCGTCAAGTTGTTTTTTTACTGAGGGATGGAGTGGGGATTTTACGATCGGTAAAAACGCGTGCAGAAAATCATAAATTAACCACTAGCATGTTATATCATAGATCTGCGTTTATAGTGAGGTTTTAAAAATGATTGCCATATCTAAAAAAAATAGTTAGTAAATAGGTACTATTAAATATGTATAAAAAATTACATATTATTTACACAGGCTGACATATCAGTATTTTCTTTATTTTATATTACATTTTTCGATAATTTTATTTTATTTTTATTTTATTTTATATTCTTGGAGATTTTTTTTTTTTGTGACATGCTATGGATTTCAGTAAATAAGTACCTACTTATTATTCTACGCCAAACTCAGGCTGACTGTGATGTTCTGACCGGGAGTCCATTGACACACATAAAATTGTTTGCCCTAATGTATTGTTTCGTAGAAAATCTTATTGCCTAAAACCCTTTCAGGCTGCAATTTTAGGATTCAATAAATATCTGTTGTGAAAAAAAAACCTTTTCAAATGAAACAAGAAATATACTATACATTTTGCTTGAACCATGATATTCAAAAGTAAATTTGAGAAATAATAAAAATCAAAATCGCACCAATCTATGAAATGAAACAGCATTATGGATATTTTAATAATAATAATAATGTTTAACATTATTACTATCACTAACTAATGAAGCGAGTGACATCACATGTTAAGCACCCAGCAGCTTAATGACCCGGGTGTATCAAGACAGTGATACAGTGCAATAAATAAATTATGCATATGAAGACATTATTCTCCCTTTAATATAACAAAGACTTATATCAAAACAAAGTCTGCCATCAACAATTTAAATTATTTTATCTTGATTATAACAAACTGTTAATTTATAGAAAGTTAATTTCATATAAATGTGCAAAGTATATAAATATCTTGAATGCTTCAAATGTTTTTCGTTAATGGCAACAACTTTGTTTACTTTTTACCATGGGAATAAAAATTGGACCATAAGTAACTCATGTTGATAGGCATTTTTCCATGCATGCCAACTGGCAATTTGTGACATTCTCAATATAAAGGGACCTTATGGAGGAAGGCAGTTACAATCTTTTTATTCTTGTAACTATATGAATACTATGGTAACAGTTCTAAAAATGGCATAACTGCCTGCCTCCATAAGGTCCCTTTATATTGAGAATGTCACTGTCAATTTCATATTATTTCAACACAAAAGACTTACCCACTATGCTAAATTCATATGTTAACTTACCAATATCACCTGCACCAGCAACCGGGTGGTCAATGACATTCTCCTTATTATCCCCTTTAGCATTGTTGGCATTCACTGCTATTTCCTGGTTCAACGCAGTCTCTGCATTGCCTTCACCTTCCACATTGTCCTTATCATGTCCTGTTTGTTTCTCCGGTCCCTCAGATTTGTCATTCACTTCCAGCTGGCTTAGTTCTACCAGATTATTAGTCTGGTTGGTAGTTGGTTGGTTAAGAACACTAGTCGACTGCCCTTTGGAAGAAGATTCCAGATCTGACTGCAATTGGTCATTTTGAACTTTTATTGATGATGATAATATTGTTTCATTAAGTTCTGGTTCCTTGACTTGAACTCCTGAAGTAATATTAGTGTTGGTAATAACTGTTTCTCTGGTTTTACCATCTCCAGTTTCAGCTCCCACAGAGGGGCCATTATTAGCTGTACTACTACTTTGAATGGTATGCAGTGGAGTTTGAAGGATACCCAGTGCCCATTTGTAAAACTTGCAAACAAAATGAGTGTCGCCAGATAAAACATCTTTATCCATGCAAACTTTTTTGCATGCAGCGTCTCTTTGGAACACTTGGGAAATCAGTGTTTGAAAGGTCGTAGTAGGTAACAGATTAAAATGAGCAGCATCAGCACAAAATTCATCCGCAGTTAGTTTGCTGCTCGTCTTGGCTTCGAAATCGGCGGCAATTTTCGGAAAGCTTGCTGTGGAAATGTTGCACAGGAGACTGCTAGCGTCGTGGAACACCAAGCATTGCATTTCAACCTCGTAAAACGGCGGCGCGGTAACATTGCATTCTTTAATTCTGTTGGCAATTTGGCCGGAAACAAACTCGTTTTTGCATTGTCTAGTTAGATCAGTCAGCAGGTTACTTATCAGTATTTTACCGTTAGTGCTGCGATCAAAAACAGGTGTTCCTAAACTCCGCCCGTAAGTATTTATCAGCAATAGTATAAGCAAATAACGCAACATTGCTGCGAACGACAGTTTATCCAAGATTTCGTTATATATCACAAAGCACTGTTTATATTACTCTCACGTCAGAAATGAACACGCAATAGCCAAAAATACCAAAATACCACATCACATACAGAAATTGACTTGCTTTGCTTGGTTGCTTGACAATTCAATTTTGACAGCAGAAAATTTCCTTTCCACAGATTTGACGTTATGAAAATGTTACCATACTGAAAATTTAAAATAAAAACTAATGTTGCGTTCCAAATTACGCCCAAGGTAATATGATTTTTATAAAAGCAATGATTTTATTTTGATCTAGGGTAGGTAGTTAGTTTTGCAAGGTGGTCGGATTGTTTTACAAACGTCTTGACCACCAACTATTATTAGTTTACAATGTCTGACACAAGATGGCGTTACGAGTATTACTCTGGGCTAGAATATTATCAAGTCTAAAAGCCGGGAAAGAGCATGTCAGGACATGCTCAGTGTACGGTTCCGTCGCTATTACTACAAATAATACAAATAAAGTGCACCAGCAAAAGAGTGTATCTTCATGGCACTTACGTCCTTTTGTTGAGAAGCGCAGTTTTTCGGCAGTAACTCAAAAACGGTATATGTTGAAAATAATTTTGTGAAAGTATTTATTAAGCTTTACCTTTGTAATTTTTTCATATTTTTTAACATGCAGTTAGAAAAGTAAATGGGTGGGACACCATTTATGCAACTTTCGGAGCGATTCTTTCCGAAAATATACACTTAATCAAAAAAATTGCTTAGAAGCATAATGTTACGCCATGTTTCTTTGAATTTGATGCGTTTTGATTTTTGTTGCACGCTAACACAGCACAGCAAGATATTTTCTTGGAGCTTCTTACTCTCCGAAGACAATTTTGTTAATGTCAAATAATCGACTCTAGGTAGTTTTTATAAACGTGCAAGATCATTTGATCTTATACCTCGGCAGAGGGGAAAGTCTGTGTAGGTACGGCAGGTCGTAGTATAAATGGTCTAAGCTACCTACCCAGCGACACTGACGAGTCTTACAACACCTCCTGCCTGGAAAACCAGCAACGGCAGCAACTAAGTTCCTTTAGTTCAATTAGCTCAAAATGTGGATTGGAAAACTGTAAAGTTAAATATTCTCTACGGCAGCCCCTAGGAAACATCCATTTTACAGTCCGAGATTGAATAGCTGATACGCTCAGTAAACCTCGCAACTGGATATTTACGGCCGCACTCAGAAACGTCAATTAACTTTTAAGTTTGATTAAAGTTGCTGCTGTCACATTTTTTGCTATAGCAATAGAATAAGACGCAGCAACTTTAATGAAACTTGAAAATTAATTGACGTCTCTGAGTGCGGCCGCGGCGTTAGCCTTCTAATTTCTGACAGTTGCTACATTTGCCTGTAGGGTCAGAAGATAATTACATAGGTCAAGCTGTTCTCCTATTGTAAAACATCCTTCGATTCATAGCATATTTATATTTACGTACGTACGTACAAAACATCGACCTTCTTTTTACCGCACCGCAGTCGGATAAAAGGGATTATTGTTTGCAATGTCTTTGGAGGCGTTTGGTGTTGCCATTCTTATCGTTGCTTGAATTTTACAGGTAATGGGCCGCGTTCGCAGGCGTACGTGCCCCGACATTCATTACGACGACTAATTAAACCAACCGTCGAGATTCCGACGAATCCTCGTTTCGGGACAAAGTGCCTTCTACATATTTTCTTTCATAAAATTTTAAGTGGTGCCGCGTTGGCATTCGTTGTTATTAGCTGCGATTAAAGGAGCGAGGGTTCCTTTTTGTGAACGAGAGAAACTACATCAGCATTTTTATAATGTTAGTGAAAAATGCTGACGTGGATTTTGTAACAGTTTTTTAAACTTTTCAGTTGTTACCTACTCACTTTCAGTCGCGAACCTGGGAACCCGAGCGTGAAGCGTTTTGAAAACGAATGTCTAACCACTCTTTTACAGTAAATTTTAAATCGAGATCGTGATGAAAAACAAAGAAATTGTGTATCTCGTTTAGTGTATAAAACTGCACTTACACGAGCAACTTTTCTCGGCAATTTTAAACTGGCAGTCTATGGGCGTCTCGTTCTATCACACGAAATTAGAGTATACATAATTATACGATGGTATTAGTGTTATTAGAAAAAACTTAGATAAGTCTAAAATGACAGTTTTCTATGGATTGACACTTACTAAACAAGTCTTCAACGGTTGTTTAAGTTTTTGCAATCACACTGATATAGTTTGATTTTTTAATAGCGTTCCGAATATAAATGCAACAAAAATCATTTTAATTTGTGACGCTTTTGTATTCAAGCAGCGAGCTATTGTTGACGGGCAAAAAAATTGCAGCCCGTGTAAGGGTACCTTAAGGGTGAAATCACATCTATCAGCATCGAATCGCATTTAGCTGGATAATTTTGGACACACTATACGCATCGCAAGCTGCTAAAGGGTGCTATCGCATGCTTCTGTCTTTATCATGAATGAGCATTCTTCAGTATGTAAAATGGATAGCTACACTTATACGCATTTAATGCTGACGCTGAATCGATGCGGAAGGGTGAATTGATGCGGACGCATCTTCCTACAAAATTACGTTTTTGTATTACAAAATGCGATTCGATGCTGATTGATGTGACTTCACCCTTAGGCACAAACTAGAAAAAGCCGGCCCATGTGAGAGTGCGCACACGGAGGGTTCCGTACCGTCGTACGAGATTACACTGTGTTTGTTGTAATTTTTATTTTTATTATTTTGTTGTCATAGCATAGCGGCAATAGAAATAATACACACTCTGTGAAAATTTCAACTGTTTACCTAATGAGGGCTAGGCTATCGTTTTTCTTGTATGGACCCCCTTTCATTTTTTTATTATTTTATTATTTTGTTGTTCTAGCGGCAATATAGCGTTCTAGGTGAAAATTTCAACTGTCTACCTATTACGTTTCATGAGATACAGCCCGCTAACAGACGGACGGACGGAGAGCGGAGGCTTAGTAATAGGGTTCCGTTGATACCCCTTGGGCACGGAACCCTAAAAAGAGTGTATTATTTCGAATTTCCTGTAAAAATGTTGTCTGATTCTCAATATCAATATCGTCGCTACATACGTAATTATTATTATAAGAACCTACTACTAATACTATATATTTTACGTTGGAACAAAACGTGAAAAACTCAATGTAAAACATAGTTACAAAAGAGTAAAACATAGTTACAAAAGAGTAAAACTCACTAGTAAAATACTTACCTATTGTAGATTGACGGTGTCCGTAGGTAGGTACTAGGATCACAGGAGTGCTCAGGAAACTGATATGTTTACATTGCAATTTCGGTAAAGCCGGGCGCTAGGCTCCCAATAATTAACAGCGCTTCCACTGGGCTCAGATGTTAAGCACATCCGAAACCGAAGCAATGCCTTTCATTTTGCGGTCTTTCATTTGCTCACGTTAATTCTCATTGTAGTAAGTACTGCCAGCCGCACATTCTATCGATTCTGGCTCGTGTTAAGGGTAATACCTAAATACATTTGCTGCTGGATGTATATTGGTAGGTAAGTAATTTGTGATGGGTTAATTACTAGTTGGCTTGGTCGAGTAACAGTCATTTGTGTGAGGTTGTCCCCTAATATTTATATATTTACTTACAATTAGTATTTCCTATTGAGAACCGTACCTTTTACAAAACAATACCAACGACGTAAATTTTTTTTTTAATCTTTATTGATTATTGAACTTAGATGAAAGCAAAAAGGGGAAGATATGGTACCAGGCGGGCGCGCTTGAGCACCTCAATATAGGTTCCGAGGACCTAACCTAACCCAAGTCAGTTGTCCGGCTGTCACCCATCAAGCGCGTGCTACACGGTTTTAAACAAAGATTTAAATCATGCGGTTTAAAACCGTGTAGACAGTGGTTTTAACCAAATTTCGTATAACCTTTAAACGCCCTTCGCTTTAAACAAATGGGCTTGTTTGAAACCGTGTATAGCAGCTCGCTTCTATCAAGGTCACCTTGGTAGAAACTTTGGTTTATAACCGTGTAGTACATGCTTCAGTCAACCTCGTCATCATACAATCTAATCGAATACAGCTAAAAACATGCCGTGTTGCGCGTTTTTTAAAATGCTTTAATAGTACAAAACATAAAAATGAAATTTGACAACGCGGTTAGGTTAGTCTAGTTGGTAGGGACCCTGCCTATGAAACTACCGGTCCCGGGTTCGAATCCCGGTATCGGCAAATATTTGTGTGATGAGCGCGGGTATCTGTACCTGAGTCATTGACGTTTTCTATATATTTAAGTATGTACTACTCTGTCAAGAAAGTACCGGGAAAAGATCAATAATACACAAACTGTTTGTTAATCATCCAAATTTATTTTATCACCTTCAAAGTATGCTCCTTCAGAAACGATACACTTACGCCAATGAATAATCCAATCATCAAAACATTTTTTAAACGCTGTTTCCGGAATTGAATTCAGTTCTCGGCGCGAATTCTCCTTTATGTCTTCTACCGATTGAAAACGGGTGCCACGAAGTGGTAATTTGAGTTTAGGAAAAAGAAAGAAGTCGGCAGGAGCCATATCTGGTGAATATGGTGGTTGCTCGATGGTATTTGTTGAGTGTTTGGTCAAAAATTCTTTCACAATGATGGCCTTGTGCGAAGGCGCATTATCGTGGTGCAAAATCCAAGAATTTTCATTCCACAAATCTGGCCTTTTTCGTCGAATTTGCTCTCTTAAATGCCGCATAACGCTCAAATAATATTCTTTATTTACCGTTTGACCTTCCGGCAAGAATTCCGAGTGCACAACACCGCGATAGTCAAAGAAAACAGTCAACATGACTTTGACTTTTGATCGACTTTGGCGTGGTTTCTTCGGTTTCGGTTCAGTTGGAAGGCGCCACTCCGAAGCTTGTTGACTAGTTTGCATGTCAAACTCGTAAACCCACGTCTCGTCACCAGTAACAATGCGTTTCATGAATGTTGGGTCGGAATTGACTCGTTCTAGCATGTCCTCAGCGACTCTCATGCGATTGAGTTTTTGGAGAAAATTCAGGTCTTTTGGGACTAGCCGAGCGGTAACATGTTTCATACCCAAATGATTAGTTAAAATAGTACGGATCGACTCGTGAGATACAGAAAGTTCGGCGGCTATCTCTCTCAAAGTTGAATGAGGATTTTCAGTCACTATTTCCTTCACTTTTGCGATGTTAACTTCAGTTGCAGACGTTGATGGCCTACCAGAGCGAGGCAAATCTTCCATCACATCTCGACCGCTTTTGAACGCTTTGTACCACTCATAAACACGAGTTTTTGATAAAGTCGAATCACCGTAAGCCTTCTGTAACATTTTCAGTGACTCCGAACACGAAATTCCATTGGCGATGCAAAATTTAAGACAAACTCTTTGTTCAATGTTTTTGTCCATTATGAAATTCGCAATACACACTAGATATGATATAACTAAAAACAGCACTGTATTTAATATAAATAACAGATGCAACTCAAACTCCGCGCCAAAATAGAAAACAGTTGTGCCAATCTAACAACAACAAAAAAAACAAAAATTTGAATTTGGAACCATAAACAAATCATCCATTCCCGATACTTTGTTGACTGAATGTATATACAAAAACTATATCCGTACTCTAGTTTTTGTTCCAACTGACCAAATATCAAAAATTGGTCGAAATCGGTTAACATTTAGGGGGTGGAAAACGTTATCGCCGTTTGTATGGAAAGCCGTCAACGCACAATCCTCTCAAGTTATTGAAGCGTAATTCAGTACAATTCTAAATGTAGTCTTTTGACCCTGCAATGCAAATTATGTCGTGATTTGAGGTCGTTACGAATAATTTAAAAAACTATTTGCACATGTATATATAGATGGATTAGACAAGATTCAAAATTATAATTTAATGCTATCATCGAGAAAAAGAAAGAAATGTGAAGATGCCATCTCAGCTGGCGACATAAATGACTTTAATTCCAAAACAAAACTCTATCTACGTGTATGTACGTGCAATTAATAACGTCAGGTTCCGTAAGCGATTCGCAACAATAAATCGGCAGTAAACGTCTTGTTGTACATCGCGTGTTGCCAGGAATGCACAACTGGCGCATTATGCACTTCACTCTACGGTTCAAATTTGGAATTCCTCACAGCTACGGAGTACATTAGGAATGCCCGGAAGGCATGGTATGCCGAATGACATCCACTCGAATAGGTACTGTTCTTTTCTTATTGCGTTCTTACTACGTGAGACTATTCGAGTGTTACTTCGAGGCAAGTTATTTTTTTTGTGTACTAAACAATGGTACCTACCCACTTTACATATACGAGTAAGTAGGAGAATCCATACTCCTAGAGTTTTAAATCTAAACATTTATTAGAGATGATTTAACAAATTCAAGCTTAAAAAGAAACAAATTTCAAAATATTTACTTACTAAGAAATTTTAAAGAAAAGTCTTAAACCAAGATTCTAAAACATGTTATCAAAACATTCAAAACAGCCTACAAACCGTTCGTTCCGTGTTTACTTCTTCCAAAGGTTAATACCAGACCTTTACTCGTAACTTTGAAGTGAACTTTACTCGGCATTATAATACTTATAATGAATCAGAAACTAAATACCTACTGAAATTGACTAAGACAAATTAGACATTTATTTAATCAAGGAAGATTTTTTTTATTCCGCCATGATAGGCACCCTCTTTAGGTAGGTATGTACGTGTTTAGCAGTAACTGATTCTTTTTTTTATTTCTAGGATACAGATTAAAAAAGTGAGTTCTTTACGTCCAGCAATTTACACAAAAAAGTTGCTAAAAGGATTTTACTTATTAAATCCACCAACAGCTGTTTTGCAACTGGACGAAAAGGCGAGCACGTCACAAATGTTAATGGTTTAACATTTCGCATGTTTAATGGAAAAAGGAAACAAGTGTCATTTGAAGTTAAATTTATTTCCAACTTTGATTATGCATTTAACTTTAGGTTTCAATGTTGAATGGTCTGATAATTTAAGTTGAAATTGTGACGCGATGTTGGACGTGAATATATCAATGGGAAAGTTTAAGAATAAGAATAAATGTATTTAAACAAATCATAATTACGATTTGCAATGATATTTGGTTTTTTGAGACAACTCCAAAATAATGATGATAAACGACAAAGTAGGTAGAACGGAGGTAAAAGCTAGTTGTTCATAAATAGCCTTCATTATTCTCCTTACGAACTGCGTTTACCTAAATATACTTTAAAACAATACTCCTTTAGGCTCGCCGCAGAAACTTGCTCAGCAAACAAAGAGTTCCAACTGGAGGCTATAACTATTAATTTTAATGTTACAAACCGAATATTAAGCCCTGACAAATAAGCGTGTATTTCACAAAGTCAAGTTGCGCATTAATAAACATAATGACTGTGGTCCCGGCAATGGGGCGAGTTTTTGAGCCTTGCCCAAGTTTGAATCGCACTTATGAAATGAAATAGCAAATGTAAGTTATCCTAAGAGTCATTAGCTTTGGGCCTCGGCAGTTTTCATACATATGAAGTCTACGATTGTTCGGCACGGTGTAGAAAAACAATTCATGGACCTAAATAAACAGACAGCTATATCCCGGAGGCAAATTTGCCTCGAACTATAGTTCGCCTGCAAAAGTTACCCCTGAGCAGTTTCCTTTTTTTACGGAGCGATTTTACGAACGTTGATACAAGGGAAAAAAAACAGGTATTAATTGCTTTATTGTTCTTTATTCGTGATCAATATATAAATAGAGAGCCTTAATAAATGCTTGTTAATTAATTAATTACCAGTGACGGAATTCTAATTTTGCATAATTAAGTTACCAATATTAATTTGAATAAGTAGTGCAAATTAAAACAACAACAAAAATACAGAATCAGTTTATAAAGTCTCATTATGTTACTTCCTTCCCGTGTTGTTGTTCAAAAATGTAAAGAATGTGTACGAAGTTTTGACAATCTGAAATAAAAAAGGAACTGCTTAGTAAAACAATTGCGTATGTAACTATAAATATGTATGTATTTGGTTGTATGCGTACAGGTGCTCATACACGATCTACATAAACTTAAGATATTTGACTAAGTCATTCGCCAAACACACATACTCGTACATTTACGTGTACGTTTTCAAGTTACTCGTGATTTAATTGTTTATTAACTGAAAGTTGGAGTCCAGTTTCAAGAAGTATGTTTCAACCGCGAAACCAGTTTGGTTTGAAATGCCACCGGTAACAATCGTACATTGAAATTGGGTCGAGAGTTAACTGGTTGGGGAAAGGTAGCTGTTGCCCTGACAGGCATGGGAAGCGGTGGCTTGTGGAGGCGTGATACATCCTACTAATATTATAAATGTGAAACTTTAGAGGGACGGATGTTTGTTACTCAATCACGGCTGAACGATCTGGATGAAATTTGACACAGAGATAGATTACAGTCTAGAATAGCACATAAGCTTTTTATCCCGAAAAAAAACAGTTATAAACTATAGTCTAAAATAGCACAGAGGCTACTTTTTATCCCGGAAAAATTGACATGTTCTGAGGGAGCGGCGATAAACGACTTCTAAGCGGACGAAGTCGCGGGCAAAAACTAGTAATTAATAAAATATTCAGAACAGCCAACAACAGTAAATTGGTAGGTTCAGGGTATAGGTAAGTGGTTAGAAACAGCCGATATTATAATACCTACACTTTTTAATACAGTTGCTCAAAAAGTGGTACTTTTTGTAGCTGTATATCGTGCGGTAAGTGGATATTTTTAAACTAGTGCTTTTTACTTTTTGTAGCTGCACATCGTGCGGAAAGTTGGTTATTTCACACTAGTGCTTTTTAATTTTCCATTTTTTTTTAATTTACTGTTGCTCCTAGCTATACATCCAACCAAAGAGTTTGTATGTTCAACCACTTTATTTATTTGTGTCGTTTTCAAGCAAAAGGTTACCACTTAGTCGGTTGCCAAATAAGAGCCTGATACCTGACTTCTGGTATAGAGATACAAATTAAAATCAACTTGATTGACAACCGACAAAACTTGAAAACGACACATTTTTTGATTACGACACATTTAGCATTGAAATTATACATATAATAAAATATATTTAAAATATTAAAATTGCATACTTGACTAATATGGCTAAACAAGTGTCGGTAGGCCTTCCACAAGGTGGACCGACGATCTGATAAAGATCGCGGGAAACCGCTGGATGACAGCAGCAGAGGACCGATCGTTGTGGAAAACCTTGGGGAAGGCCTTTGTCCAGCAGTGGACGTCTTGCGGCTGATAATGATGATGATGATGATGATGGCTAAACAAAGATGGCTGAATGAGTATTACGAATAATCGGTTAAATGAGTAGGTATAAAGGTGTATTCACGTTACACTATGCTGGAGCCGGGCCCAGCAACGTGATCCACCTTTATGCGTGACCGCTGGCTAAAAGAGTATTATGATGAGTGACTGCCTGGCTGATTGAGTATTATGAATGACCGTTGGCTTTTGTACACCAAATTAAAATTTATTTGCTCCTAAATCAAATATAAGTATTTATTGCTTTTTGATGTTTAAATGTAATTAAAATACTGTCACATTAAACATCTTTGCAAAATAGTTTCTCTTGATTTGGCTGAATGGCCACAACCGTTGCCATTTTGTAAAAAGTCTGGCAATTAAAAGTTGAACAAAAACCCACCTATTTTATTCACGAATTAATTTTGTAATTGACTTTTTTTGCAAATGTATTAAAAAACGTCGTTATACGTCGTCGTGATACACGTGCGGAACTGTCTTTTTCACTCGTCCCGAGTCTTGTCCCTCGCTACTCGGGACTCGTGTAAAATTACATACTTTCCACACTTGCATAAAAATGTACTATTTTCAGCTTATAACCTTTTAGTAAGGCGCAAAAGTGTAATCAAATTTTTGTACCTACTAGGTTGTACCTACACGGTATTTATAATTAAGTAACTATTTAACCCTTTTCGCAAAACCACACAGAATTCGATTTTCCCCGATTTAGGGATATTTTTTATATTTTTAAACTGTTAAATTTTCCTAAATCTCTGCATAAAAATTAACTTAATATCTAGGTCGAGAGTAAATAAAGAAAGCTCGTGGCATGTTTGACAAAGTTTTTTTCAGACCTGACGTATTGTTTGGTCGAAAATCTTTTTGCCTAACACCCTTTTAGGCTGAAATTTCAGGATTTAATAAATTTTTGTTGTCTAGATTAGTTAGGTTAGGTTAGTTTTATAATAATTCTGGAAAAAAACCCTTTTAATGGAAAAAATCGTTTTCGACCATTTACATTAGGTAGGTCAAATAATGATTATGCCACCCGATATGGACCCTTTTTTATTAAAGTACTATGCTACAATCGTGACGGGAATACGAATCTAACACCTTAATTGTCGAAATCTGTCCATTGAGCCTCTACGAGGAAACAAACAAATAGGTAGGTACTGTAAAGCAACATGTAGTTTTGTATGTAGAATTGTAGAACTTGTTGCTTTATGTATGTCAGTTTTATTCTTAATTCTTTTGAAATCAAATAGAGAAATTAAGAATAGAACAATAAAAAAATAACAGTAGTTATGTCTAGAGTCGCCTCACGGCATTCATGGTGCAAACACCTATTGTTGTATAATTATTTCAAATAAAGTAAACTCACAGCAAAACAGTCTATTAATATAATCGACACCACCCTTATCGTACCTACATATATAAAAGTCAAAAACATTACCCTTTCTTGGACAATTGGGTAAATAAATGCAAAAAATTGTTATAGCTTACTTGCACAAAACTGTTGATTGACAACGGCACGATTTTTCCTGCTTTCGGCATTATCGGAGCTTTGATTCTCTCCATAAAGATGATCAAAAAGCGGCGGTACTTGACAGGCATCTCGATCCAGTCGGTGCAGTAAGCTGATTCCATGATTCTTCCACTCTGTAAGAACAGACCAATCTCGATTACGAAGTAGCTTTCGCCCGCGGTTTCACACGCGTGGAAAACGAGATCCCGTGGGAATTTCTAAATTCCCGTCTTATTCCTTGTCTACATCATAAAGGCTTCACTTTTTATATAGGTATGTAGATTATAAATAATCGTTTTAGGTAAATGATGCAGAAAACGGCAGCGTCATCGAAAACGTCATCAATTTATCAGCAAAGTTTATAAGAAAATTGATAAATACATATAGCTACGTATATTTAGTTTACGATTGTAAAACATACACAAGTATTTTACATACGATTTATACAAAACTCGCAGTTTAGTGAAACATATCTCGCATAAAATATTTCAATGTTGTCGATGCAAAAACAAAATGTACATATTTCAGAGTTAGTCTCCTAAATTAAAAAGAAAAAAAATAACCCATGACGCCGCGTCATTTTTTTTAACTCAATGCCGTGGATGTTGATCGGCATCACATTTCCAATAACGATTTGATGGATTATTCTTTGCAAATAAATCTCCTGTTTTCACGTTAATCTTTATTTCGCCTTTAAAACGCATTCGCTTGTAGTCGGTTGTTACAAAAATAACTAAAATTCCTTCTTGAATACCGTTGACGTTTATCGGCGTCCAATTTACCTTTTAGCTATTTAGTTCCCCCTTTTTTAGCTGTAACCGATTTTAGTAATTACGCATTTTTTAATTATTGAGATTCTTTCTCGGATACTGCTGCTGCTGATCAGCGTCACATATAGTTTTAAGCTGGATACCGCAGATTCGTCAGAACTATTGGCGGTACGTCAGCATAACGGAATATTACGTGTGACGCTCGGCACTGAACGGGTTAAATAATATAATACGGTACTAGAAACCAATTAACTATTGACTTGAACTATTCACTTTACCATAAAACATCGAGAGTTGGATTCTAGCTAAAAATTGAAAATACTCGTAAAGCAAAAATATTAACAAGGTATCTAGAATGTGCAGAATTTTGAATGGAGGCCATTGCACGAGATGATTGCTCCCGTGCAGTGGGCGGCTGGTCAGTTTCTAAAGAAATATCCCCGCGTATGCCATCGGAATGAAACCACTAAAGGGCGATATTGTACAGCAGAAAAATTTGCCGTGATTCGAATGTCACATACAACTACTGGTTCCTGTTAAAAGGTACTCGTATTTGAAAGTTCTATTTAGGTTCGCTTTACCTACAATCCGAACCAGTCTTTATTTCTGTATTTTTTCTGGAGGATACTGAAGAACGATTGGATTTTTTTATTACACAAAAATATACTGGTAACAATTACGTTCGTATGTAACCGGAAACGCAATCTGGACGCAATAATCAAGATAATCCGGGCACTTTTAATCAATTTTATGCAACAAAGACTAATCGACTAACCTCATGAGCAACTTCATTGCCATAAAAGCAAAACAAGAACAATTCTGAAAGTATGCAGATCATGTACAAAATCATCGATAGGAACTCGCCAGAGGCCGGACTCATCTGAAACATCAGAAACAGGGTTAATTAAATATCAATAAGCGTATATATAACTTTTTTGTTTGTATAATAAAGTGTTTCACATACATACATGCATAAATAACAATTTCATAAGATAAAATATACTGAAATATTATTTTTCTCTCTCTTATTACTCTGAAGTGACAAGACTAACCAAGTTTCAATTTTTGAAAGATAAGATGCTACGCGTGGT
Source organism: Tortrix viridana (assembly GCA_963241965.1). Taxonomy (NCBI): domain Eukaryota; kingdom Metazoa; phylum Arthropoda; class Insecta; order Lepidoptera; family Tortricidae; genus Tortrix; species Tortrix viridana. Next base: position 5,941,041 of record OY725181.1, read on the forward strand.
TTCGTAGCGACAAAGGCGTAGCAAGCGTAGCCGTAGCATTGCATCGTAGCGAATAATAACTGCATTTGACTTATACAGGGTGTTAGGGACACCGACTGTAATTTAGTTGAAACCATTGCGCTTAACTAAAATTCGGTGTATTTTTTCCCGAAAACGTTGGTCGAAGGTTTTTTAAAAGTCATTTTCGCCGCACAATGTATAACGTATACCGCCGCACGGGGGAGCAGCGCGCATGGTTTTACGCCCGCTATGCAAATATCGTTTTCAGTAAAACACTACTTTTACAGTTTTTCTTAACTATTTTAAAATGTGCTTCAGTGCGTTCCATTACGCTCTTTTAAGATTGAAACGTATCTATTGATGAACATTAAAAAATAGTATAATTAAATGTTTAAAAAACAATGAACCAACTTTTATTTTTCATGAATTCCATGACCAGATTTGAGAAAATTTGAATAGCACTACCCTTGAAATATCACTTATCCAACAAGAAAAAACAATCATTAAAATCGGTCTACATTTGTCGGAGTTATTGTGTAACATAATGAAAAATAGGGTCCAATTAAGAACCTCCTCCTTATTTTAAGTCGGTTAAAAGTTAAAAGTATCTCAGGTAAAAACGCCACCTTTTTATACAAAATTATTGTGTGAAAAGGCTGTCTTTGATAATGATATGATTGAACCAAAGTCATTGTTATAGTACAAAAGCCTATCACTTCATATGTACGATACATAAAATTTAATGTTTGAGCTACAATCAAAAGATACATTGTATAATTACTTAAGTGCCAAGACCAAGGTTATAGATGCATTTTAAATATTAAATAATAAAACTTGAAGCGGTAATTAACATAGGCTTCATTAGCTCAGCTATTATACGGAACCTAAAAAGATAATTTGTGAATGTAATGACCAGTGATCGGAATAGGTAGAGTATACGTATATTTACCTAAACTTGATGCATGTTCATTCAATAATGTGTTCCCATCTCACTCACGCATGAATGAACAAGCGTCAAGTTTAGGTAAATATACTCTACCTATTCCGATCACTGGTAATGACATTCTGCTATAATTTCGTTTTATATATTCCCCACTCAAAGCCCACTTGAACGGCAAGTAGGTATATCACAGAGGTTACGTGAGCTAATCCACCATATTCATAAAGCGGTACCAAGTAAATCAAGACCCTCAAAAAGGATAATCTCGGCGTGTATACCCGACAAAACACTTACATTAACCGTCCGGTAAGTGGTCGTGCAAATAATCCAGCCGCTCACCAAAAACTGGAACAGAATGGGCGCGTTGAATATGCCATCGTTTATCTTTGTAAATCTGAAACGAATACAGCTTATGGGAAACCACACGTGAAAGGAACGTGTAAATATGAATTTAAAAAAACAACACAAGCAAGTCGTGTTTCGCAAGGAGTGAATATGGTTTTAGTATACAGAGTCGAAGGCAATGATGTACAAGTAGCGCTATATTAGCGGCAGTTTAATAATAAACTAGTTTTTTCTAATGTAAACAGTTCCTGGAATAGTTAAAAAATATATTGATTATTTATAACGTTATTTAGCCGCCAAAGCAAAGCAAACTCGGCTTCAAAAAGGTCTAGAAAAGCATTACCGGCAAAAGTTTGAAAAGGGAGGTAAGTAATAGTTTTATAAACTATTTTTTTTGCTGTTTCTTGCTTGCTTAAAATTACAGGGAGATATTAGGATCTTAAGGTACCTATCGCCTATTTTTGACTGATATTACATAAATGTCTATATTCCCTTATTCATGCAAAAAATCTATTAATTATTATTGGCCTTTAGATAGAAATTTAAACTAAGTCATAGCAATTAGCGAAAATATATGGAATATTCATAAATGGTAATAAAAGTGTAAATGTTTACTAACCGAATGTTACCACAAACCTACTTTAATCAAGTGAATAATATTTATTGTGTTAAATTGCCGTCGAGCCCCGCAGCGCTTTTATTACTGCGAAGATTTCAATAAAAATAAACACGTTATGATTTTATTGCTCGAGGGGAGGTCGTATTATGAAGTTATATATTTCGAATTCATACTATTTTTTATGTGTGCCTACAATATAAATCGTAAATATTTCAGATTGCGTATTTTCATTTAAAACTATTTGCAGACTTGAGTCGTAGCACTAAATATTGGTTGTTTATTTCCTTCAAGAATCAGGCATAATAATAACAATCGAATTAAAAAAGAGAACGTCAAAAATTGAGAATAAATTAGCCTTTTTCAGTTCTGGCAAAACGTTTAAGTTCGTTTCTCTTATCTTATAAGTCTATAATAAAAGAGACGTAGTAAGCGAGAGGTGAGAAAAAAAAATTGTGTTAGCCATTCAAGCTGACATAGAGCGTCTGTGCAAGCGACTGTAACAGTATAGGCTGCGATAACCGCTTACTGTCCTGGCACGGTAACCTTTTACGTGTAAAAAATGTTATAGCTCTCAACGCATTTTGTTTAATCCTAACTTGTATTACATCATCTTCATAAAATCATCCTGTAGACGACCACTACTAAGCATAGGCTTTCCCAAGGATCGTAATAATAAAAGGCGCCGTGCTCGCGCCGTCAGCATCTTGCGGATTCCTTACGTCTATAGTAATATCTATAAAGCGGTAAGATTTGGTGTTTATTTGTCTGTTTGGATGTTGCGGGAAGTTTTGGGAGCTACTGAATCGATTTTAAAAGTTCTTTTTCGTTTCTTATTTATTCAGGACTGACCAGCGAATGAACTCGATCTCTTTCTTTTAGGGTAAGCTACATTATCCCCGACTAATACGTATATAGGGTGTTCAATAAAAAAGTTTGATAAAAATATATCTTAAAATTTCAATCTCTTATTAATCGAAGTGTAGTGAGAGCGGGTAATTATTAGGTATTTTTATAAAATGTCCAGGGTGAAATTAAATTCAGTGCCCAAATTGGGGGAGTTAAATCAGTAAGTCATACTGACCAACTTTCACTATGGGACCAACCCCGAAATCGCGTAAAAAATGTATAATTTTGTTTCGCGATTTTGGGGTTGGTCTTATAGTGAATGTTGGTCAGTATGACTAACTGATGTAACCCCCATAATATGGGCACTGAATTTAATTTCATCCTGTATCGTAAAGTTTAAATATGATAGAGGAACCTAAGTAAGTGGGTGATTCTTCGGCGTTTTAACCGCCGTCATTGTCGTCTTCGCATATATTGACGAAAAAAACGATTACTATCAACAATTTCCGATGTAAATAGAAGAAGCACAGGGAGTAGTTCTCATTGCATTCAAAATTAAAATAAACTTGTTAGTTTTATTTGTAATAATATTCGAAGACGACAATGACGGCGGTTAAAACGCCGAAGATTCGCCCAAGTACGTGTGGTAGTTATCCTTACCTGATAATTTCATTATAGTGAAGAATTACTCCTTTTAAGCGGCGTTCGAGCACATCATTAAATGCAGCCGAAGTTTTTAAGCATTCCTCTTTGCATCTAGGCACCAAGTTTTCTAGATCAACTCTAAAATAATATAATTATAATACAATTAAATGATAGTATAATTGATAATTTACATTAGGTCCTTGTGCTTATGTACGACTATAAGCACCTGGACGTAGTATAAATTATTAAAGACATACATAAATTACTAGATACTGCAGTATCTACTGGAGATGGAGAGTATACTCTAACAGATTTATTTGAGTGATTTGAAAACATTTAATTAAAATATTTATTGTTTCACTTAATTAAAGTGTTATTTTGTCATTAAGCAACAACAAAAGTTTTTTTTTTTTTTTTTTAACTAAAACAATTACAATAATGAATATTGTCAAATTTTCCGCGGTCGTGAGAAAACATGACTGATTTATTTTTTAAAACAACTTGTACGTTCTGTACATTTTGTAATTGTTTTCACAAAAGAGTAATCGACAAAAAACCAAGCCCTTTCTTCAAAAGATACCTTAGAAATTCCATTCGGTCGTTTTACCTCAGAATTGAAAGTTGAGTTTTGGTTTGAGCAAACAGATACACGATAAAAATGTCCATTGTTGAATTATTGTAGCCGAGCCACGACGTCTGAAGCCACACGTAGCAGATGGCGATGTAAAAGCTAAACAAATATAACAACACCTTTAACAACCAAATGGACGAGTTTATTTTATACGGCTGCGTAACATAATTTGAAGCGTTACTTTTATTTCAATTTGTGTGTAATTCAATTCAATTTTTTGTTAAAATGGCGTCTGTCCATGAGGACAATTCTGCCAATGTCAAAGTTTGAGGATACATGTGATCGGTTCTTGAAAATGTTATTAAAACATTTAGAGTGTTATATTCTCCGAGATCAGAGGCAAGAGTGTCGGGCGTCGCTCGCGCTGACCACTCCACCGAGCTCTTCAACACCACTGAGGCACTAAACAACGCGACAAAATAATCGACACGTGCAGCAACTAACACTCTTGTCACAGAACTCCCTTGTGTGTAATTAAAGTCACAAACGTTATGGGACCCATTTCAAAAAAATATTGCTTGAAGTTGTCAATTTCATTAGAGATGCGAAGTCATTTGTAACTTACAAGAAACTCGACCTTATTGCTGTAGAATGTCAGATTGACTTTGGATCTAAAGTGGGTCCCAATTAAAGTTCTTTACTGTACAGTGCAAGAGGTCTTAAAAAGTCTTTATAATTCCGTTTAACTCGGTTAAACAAGCATAATAAATTGTAGGAGCGAGTGAAAAGTACAACCCGAAGGGACGCTTTTAAAGCTATTGCACCATATTAATGTTAACACTTTATTCAATACAAAAACACTATGCAATGAAAATAAAAGGATACACAAAAATGATTGAGCGATTGAAAAAAGAGAAAAGTTTTTACAAAACAAATAATTAACCAATTTATCTATAAGAAGAAAATATTCGATTTTACATTACGACACTCGTGACAAAGTTTAGAATCAACTAGGTATATAGTTAGTAAGCATGGAATTGGCAGGTTATATACATTAGGTGTGGGTACTTACTGAGGGTCCTTGTTAGCATCAAAAGGCAGCCATATTGTAAAAAGGACTGGTTCTTGCATGCAGTGTGTGATGATTGGAAAAAGGACCCAGAGAAAGCAAGTCACTATACAAATTCTGTTAAAAACTTGCAATAGAAAACGAGCTTCTTTGACTGTCTTCAAAAGAAACGGCCGATGTTCCTCAACTTTCTGATTAAAATTTGGCCCTAATAACCAATAAAACGTTATGTTTTTATTTTTAAAAAACCAAAACAATTATGATTGTTGAAACTAAATCAAAATTACCTTTCATTATTTCAATCAGTTCCTGGATCTGATGGGATTTATTTAAGAAGACTACTTGCTTGCAAATACAGTCAAAATAGGTTAAAAGCAAAAACATTGAATCCATGACCTCATCGACATCAGCACGGACCTAAGTGAAAAAAACCACTTACACTATGTTTTTTCTAATAAACAAGCAATATTAGGCAAAGCGCCAATGTTGACTTTTAATATAACAGTGTTTTATAAAAAAAAAACTACTTAGCGATGAAAATAATAAAAAAAATTACTTGATACACGTGGATAATTTGCTGCGCAGTGTATACCAAAATAAAGGAAAAGCACCACCCCATATAAGCAGTGTGAAGATTTTTTTTTAATTTTGAACAATCAGAATCCAAAGGGTAAATCCCGCAAGCTCGTAAGACTTTTATATGCGGAGTTAAACTCATATAGGACAATAATTCATTTGTTTCAGACATTTTAAATAGATTATTTTAGATATTATATCGAAGTTTTACAAAGTCTGTACTGTTGTAAGGTTGAATTGGAATGGGTTACAAACGGTGTTTCTTCCATTTCAAAGTGACATCAGCCAATTAGGTAACGTACAGCCCCTAAGCAAACACCTCGGCTTTATAAACTTATCTAGATGAACACATTGATAAATTAAATATCGCTAAAAAATCTGAAATATAAGATGTGCGTGGATATAATCGTATTTAAAAGCTACGTGATAAAAAATAATAATGTCCAGTCCAAAAATTATGTGTTACTTATATACTTACCTACTTATTTACTTTTTTTTTAATTTAGAATTGTAATTTAAAAAAATGTATTTCCTTCTATTTTTGTGAAATGTCCCTGTTATTCAGTACACCTTAAAATATTTTTTCAGAGTAAAACACATCCATAGGCTCTATGTAAGTGGCGCATTGTGAATAATACAACATGTATATGCCGGCGACTCCGCCTCCTGTTGGCGAGAGGCGTTTAAGACCATCATTATAACACCACAGGATTTCTGTTGTACCTAATCATGTCATACTTAATTCAAGCACAGTATACCTAATGTCACGTAGTATGTTACGACAATGGTAAAACTGCTAAAATAGTTCTAAATAGGTAAAATAATTCTTACTAATATTATAAATGCGATAGTGTGTTTGTTTCACGGATTAAAACTCCTCAACCTTACTTACTTTTATCCCGGAACTGTTGCATAACTATTGCTCTATCGGGCCATTCAAAAATATCTGTCACTTTTCAAAGATAGTTTCAATACACTCAGTTTGTCGGTGGTTTCAAAATGGCACGAGATCTGACATTTGACACACACACTTTAAAGATATGAATTCAGCTTAAATAAGACATCCGTAGCCTTATAACAAAGAATTGAACTTGAAATAAGACGTACCTGAAAAAACTTATTAGTTTTCAGGATCGGAGAAATCTTCAGACGGAGTCATCCTTGACGTGAATGACTTCGGTGGCGACGTGACAATCGAGTGCCGAGCATCGTTCTCTAGAAACGCTGCGCTTTATTTGTATTGTCAATTTTTAATTGTAAATATATCATGGGAAATATATAATTTATTTTAATAAGTAAAACATTCTTAAACGCAAAATATTTACAAATACTTACTCATTGCCTCTTCACTTGGGTACAGTTTGACCTTCAATTTTATTGAATAATAACGTACAGTGTGTGTATCAAACAACATTGGTTAGTACACAGATCATATAAAGAAGGAGATACGCCATGAGCGCAAATTCAATCGAGAACCGGTGTCGCCACTTTTAGAAATGTGTGCGTCTTTACGCTTACGCTCTATGAACTACTACAAAAACAACTTTCTCATAATTGGTTACAGCTTACGAACTAAAAACGCCATAACATAATTTTGTTAGTAACACAAAATTAAGCTTTATGTTCATTTAGCAAGGTCGAAAAATGCTGAAAGGTCGTTTTTTGTCCATCGCAGTTCAGTTACTCGACGTTAGATAGCGTTTACCAGTTCGCAGCTGCCATCTAGCGACGAGTAATAGCCTTGCTAGTCAGCGCTAGATGGCGCTAAGATAGTAGTTCTTATGTATAGCGCTTTAAGGACTACGAAATAATAGCTGCTTGCCGGCTGCACCGACACGAACCGGTGAAGTGTCATCCGGGCAATAAAGACTTAGGGCCGTATTAATAGACTCGTCTTGGGTGATACACCCTTTACAAGATGGGTCACAAGACTGAGCTTTGATTAATAAACCAATCTCAACCCCATAATCCTGATCCTCGTTTCACTTGATACGAGAATCTCATCTCCATTGATTATGGTTATTTGGTGACTTGAGTCCGACTCACCTTTTAAAAAATGGCGGATGCACTGCCATAAATCGATCATCTGGGTGCGTTTTCACAAATAAATCGGTAAAAAAAATAAGAATATCCTAATTTGCAACGTGTATTAGGATAAAAATAATATCTCAATCGTATTTAAATAAGAACATTACCTAAATTGCACTTTTGCCGCTGAATACAAGTGCCTAAAAATGGTGTGCTTTGTGTCGTGTTTATGTGAAATTATAATGAGTGCTAGATAATTTCCTATTAATAGTAAAAATACGAGGTATCGACCAAGCGATGGCAAAATAATAGCTCATGCCCATGTGTACCTATAACGGCTATATATACCAAACCAATGCTTCTGTGCGCGATGACCCTAAAGGCGCGAAAAATTTAACTTCACACAGGCAAATTTCAAGTAAGTACCTACCTACAATTTATATTATATACTTATTCCTGATTCGTAATATAAATAGCATTATATCATAATAACAGCCAGATACTAGGCCAATGTATATATATAATAGTTATTTTAAATATTTACTTAAGTAAAAATCTACCAACATTTTATTTTGGTAGGTTACTCATCCAACCCGATATGCATCGATACCACAATAAGTTGGTACCTATGTTTTATGAAAGCTTATTAGCTATTTTGTTAATTAATTGTGTACCTACCTACCTATTATAAAGTAAAGTAATAATTTATTATTATTTTATAAAACTAAGCGTAAACGTAAAACGGGTCGCTATATAAAGTAGAGAAGAGAGGGATTTGACAATTTTGACATAAGCATGGACGCATTGTCGTTGCATAGGTAGTGTTTTATTATTGTTTGATAAATAAAAAGTGCCTGATTTGTTTGAAAACTTGTACTAACTTTTACAACACTCAACTAGTAATAACAGTCAGATGTATAAAGTTTCGTGTCCTGACAAATGTGGTGTAAAAAGTGTATGTGTGAATAGTAATTTCAAACCAAAGAACCTGCTGCATCTTCTGTCATTTATAGTGTTTAGATATTGTGTTTAACTTAAATTCGTTTTGTAGGTTGTCGTCAGTCCAATAATGGAAAACTTGGATAACAGGCACGGTTCGCCGGAAACAATCAGGACTCCAAAAAAGGTACATAAGATATGTATTTGGAGATGTCAGTGTTCAGGAATTTCAACACCGACAGCAAGCAGTTGACGACAATGACTAATCGTTTGTCAATTGACAAATAAACATGAATTTTGCTTATGTCTAAATAAAAGGGCTTTTCTTTACAATGATCATCAATTTCAAGGCCATGTAAATTCAGTTTGTAATGTACCTATTAAGTGACCTTTCAAGATGAAACAATTAATTTATATTGTTTTTAAATAAAATACCTAACTTTAGATATAACTCAGGCGATAGGGTACCCAATTTTTGTCAACTGCATTAACTATTTAAATATAATAATATCATGTAAGATTATAGGTTAGACATATGTTTACAATTTGATAGGCCTGCTAAAGATGTCTTGTCTATTTCTAATTTCTTAAAAGCGGTAAGTATAGAGTTGTAAAGATAAGTGTGTTAATTAGTTATATGGTACTACACATAAAATATAAAAAAAACATTTGACTTGTTTTAGTATTACCTAGTTTTTCAGAGAGCGCTGATGCAGTTAGTTTTTCAATTACATCTGTTCAATATTTAATTAAAAGGTTGTTTGTATTTTGTATTGTATCATCAAGTGATATATAATTCATAGAGTAGATAAAACAAGATAAAGATAGCTTGTAATTTAAGAATACATACCTACATACCTACATATCACGGACAATCTCACACAAATTGACCTAGTCCCAAACTAAGCTCTAGGCTTGTACTAAGGGTACCAGGCAACAGTATACATACTTATATAGAGAACTACATACTTAAATATATAGAAAACATCCATTACTCAGGAACAAATACTTACACTTATCACACAAATATTTGCCTATACCAGGATTCAAACCCAAGACCGCTAGCTTCGTAGGCAGAGTCACTACCAACTAGGCTAACTGCATCGTCATACAATATTAGTTAAATGTTTAAAATACTGCTTGTAAGAAATATAATATAGGTAAGTATTAAGTTCAAGTTACCAAATAACAGGTTTATAAAGTCTGGAGTTATTAGAAAATTAGTGTTATAGAAACTAAGCATGATATTTTCATTATAATGTTACCTACTTACTTATACTATCACTGCCTTTATTACCATGAGACAGGTTAAAAATATAATTAGGTATTTCATAGAAATAGAATAGTTGGGAAAAAATTGATGACCTTAGTAAAAGACTGGGCAAGGTGGGGTGAAAATGAAGAGGCTTTTAACCTGCAGCCTGCAGTGCATCGAGGTGGACTGATATTATGATATTTATTTCACTTATTTTATATAAATTTATTTATATAATTATACCTTTTACATCTTTGAAACAGGTCAGTATTTGGGTCAGGTTGGTTAATAGTTAGATACCTAGGCTAGCTATAAATCAGTTAAAAATAATCTCAAGTAGGTATGTTTTGATTTTAAAACTTGTGAATGTAATATATAAATTTAGTGTTTTTCTTTTAAAAAATAAACTGACCACATTCTAATAGTAGTTTTATTTATTGGTGAAGAGATATTCAGGGTCTGTTATAAAGTTATATTTTATTGTTTTGATAAATATAATATTTAACTTAGGTCCTGTTCCAGTATTGACATGTAAGTTTAAAGTTAAAGTTAGCCCTCTCCTTGTTTATTTTCAATTGTATGAAAGGGAAAGGGCTAAATCTATCTGTTGGATATCTATATTCACTTGACTATTGTGAAACAGGTGGTTAGTGTGATGAATGTAATTAATTAGGTTGGTCCTAATGATTCAGAATTTCAGAGCCACATTAAGATGCACTCTGAACTCCATTGAAAAATAAAAGTTACTAATCTCTTGACTTTAGAGAGCCTTCACTGAATGTCTTAGTAGGTACAATAAAACAATGTAGTGTGGTTCTCATAGTTATGAATTAAATAGACACAAAACCATCAAGCTACTGTTGAAGTTGTATTGGCTCTTGGTGATTCAGTGCTTATAATGTATACATATAATAATGATAACTTTTAAACGTTAATACTTTGACATGAAGTTTTCGTTAGGTTTTCCCCTTATAGACCCAGCTACTAATTGTTTTTTTTGGAATGGATTGATTATGGAACTCATATGCCTTTCTTTTTTAGGGTTCCGTACCCGAAGGGTGCCCAACGGGACCCTATTAATATGCCTACGCTGTCCGTCCGTCCGTCCATCTGTCTGTCCGTCTGTCCTAACTATAAAGAGCTGTATCTTTTGAACCGTAATAGATTTTTTTCAGAATATGTGTTATTACGGCGGATTTACTAACAACTAAAAAAAAGTGAAATTATAAACGTTTACCCCATATAAGAAACGTTTTTTTTTCAACGTATTTTTATTTTTGTTGTATCATAAAAACGGTACAAGATACAAGCGTCAAATTTGTTATGATTATAAAACAAAACCTATAGAATAACAACAAATACTAAAAACCAGCCAAATTTGTACGGAACCCTCAGTGCACGGGTCCGACTCGCACTTGCCCGGTTTTTCGTAGATACTTTCATTTTTATTCTATCTATACACCTGAATGCAGTTATATAACGAGTTTGCGTGAAGATCTAGCCTCATTTGTTCTGCTCCCACTAAATATGCATTAAGATTAAAGGAACTTGCTCCATCCGAGTTGGAAAGCCCCTGCCGTGTTCCTGGGTACCTACCAATGGGCTAGCAGAGGCCTCCATTTGAGAGCGAGCCCACAGTGCAGCTAAGTATTTGGGGGCTATCTGCCGCACTCGGAGACGTTCATTAATTTTTAGCAAAGAAAGAGACAGACACAACTTTAAATGAAACAACAACAACATTGTTGTCTTATAACAGCAGTAATAGGTAAGTAGGTAATATGACCCGAAACCTCGTTAAACCTATCATCTTCCCATTGCCTTTATATAATCTAGGGTCGGCGCAGCATGTTTTCTTCTTCCACACATCCACTTATCAGCCGTCACTATAGTATGTATTCCGTTTTACCTCATACCTATTTATTATAAGTATGTACAGTCGAACTCATAAGTAGCTTACATTTTAGTACCATGTCACAGTTACGTATTATAAGTGTCAATAGTTTGAATTTAGTATGTCAATACTGCGACAAGGTACTAAAATGTACAGCTACTTATGAGTTCGACTGTACTTCACAGAGTTTATATATGTATTTATCTAACTCTTTTTAGGTCTTATAGCCAGTGGCGTAGCTATATAGGTCACTAAAGGCCCTGGTGCAAAAAAAAATAATGGGGCCCTATTATCTAGATCACTTTCGAGGTTGAGGTTTGCTGGTCAGGGTCCGAGCCTCGGACCCTCGGGGGGCCCTGCTTATAGCCCTCCGCATTTAGTCTTATTATTTAGTTTCTTTATCACCGCCGCTAATTTCAATCCTCTCCTTAGAAATTCAAATAATTTATTCAGTAATCAGGCTCTTTTACAGGCGCTTCGGACAAGACCAACATTTGATTGCTGAGAAGAAGCGTCGCAAGAAACTCGAGCATAAGGTTTTATACACTCATCATCATCATCATTTCAGCCGAAAGACGTCCACTGCTGGACATAGGCCTCCCTCAAGGTTTGCCAAAAGGACCGGTCCTGCGCCGTTTGCATCCATCGGTTTCCTGCAATTTTAAGCACGTCGACTGTCCACCTTGTTGGAAGTCTGCCCACGCTGCGTCTTCCTGTACGCGGACGCCACTCGAGAACTCTTCGACCCCAACGGCCATCTGTTCTGCGAGCGATGTGCCCCCGCCCACTGCCACTTAAATCTAGCAATTCTTAGGGCTATGTTGGTGACTTTGGTTCTCGTGCGGATCTCCTCATTCCTGATTCGATCACGCAGAGATACCTATTCCGAGAGCCCTCTCCATTGCCCTTTGAGTGACCTTGAGCTTTCTTATGACGCCCATCGCCAGCGCCCACGTTTCAGTACCGTAAGTCATCACTGGCAACACACACTGGTCGAAGACTTTCGACTTGAGACATTGCGGTAGGTATATTAGACGAGAAGATATCGCGTTGCTTCCCGAAAGTTGCCCAACCGAGTCGGATTCGACCATTAACCTCTTTCTCGAAGTTGGACCTACCTAACTGGACAGTATGTTCCAGGTAAACATAATCGTCAACAACTTCGAGTGCCGAGCATCAGATTACCACGGGAGTTGGTATTACATGGGTGTTCGACATGATCTTTGTCTTGTCCATGTTCATCCTCAGACCAACTTGTTCAAAGGCTCTGCTGAGGTCATCGAGCATTGCGTTTAGGTTTAGGTTAGGTTATCAGGACGAGTCGTGTGCCATACTTTCTTCATTTCTACGTATGTAGGTAGTTTTTATTGTCGCTCGCCACTCGACATTTGAGAAAATCTATTATTGGAGGTCTTTATTAACGCAATAAAACCCAAAACAATGATTTGTGTGAGTTTGTGCGCGCAAATCTCAGAAACGACTTAACCGATTTGGATTAAATTTGGCCCACAGATTGTTTATCACCTGGATTTTAACACATGGGATACTTTTATCCCGGACTTTTACGCGGACGGAGTCATGCGGAGTCGTGGGCATGCTATACATATTATGAAATAAATAAAAATCTTAATGGAAACAATAAAGGCATTAAGTCTGCCATTCGTACCTACATTGTGTAATAAATATGCAAGTTCAATAAAACATTAGATTTGTAGGTGAAACTTTATTAAACTATCTTTATTAGATTGCTAAACAAACACCTGGCCTGGCTCGGGACCTTGAATGTGGATCTATAGTTATCTTTTTAGTAATGTATATTTGAAATGTTTATGTAAATGCACCATATGATTAAATAATTAGGTTGCTTGTTTAATTACATATAGGTATATGCCAATAAACCATGCCATGTCGCATAAACATTCATTAAATTTAGTGTTACCTCAAGTTCCTTGTTGTCACTTTATAGTGTACCTTAGCAAATTAAAAAGTGACAGTTGTTCTTATGGGATATTAGTGGAACATTGATGAAATGCTGTTGATAGTGTGCATAGTAGGTGCAATGACAGAAATATGGTTAAATTTGCAGGATCAATAGCACAAGTTGCCCATGACTTGTTTGTCGCTTGGTAGCTCCTCTTTACCTAAGTTTAAAATCAAGAGATAAATACCTATCAGAGGGACAGGGATCCACTGAGTGACAAGTAAGAAAATACAACTTGTGTTAACCATACTGTTATAATAAAACATTAAGGTAAATTACACCTGAATTTTAATAGAAAAATAATTATTTAACATGGATATCCTACTATCCTATCTTCCAGGGTGGCAGGACAAGATGATCATCTGAAAATAAAAAAACAACAAGTATATTATAATATACACCAACCTGTTTAATACAGTTTGGTTTCATAATTGTGTTAGGTAGTTTAATCTTTTAATGAACATTCACTAAACATGCATAAATCTATAATAATAATATTACTCCTCATGTAAATTGCCTGGCTGTGTTAAAAGTATCTCTGATAACATTATTTAAATAACGATTGGCCCATTACAACCCTAATAGCCTTATAGATTCTGTTTAACCAAGACTGTCTGAGACAGGAGGACTGATTTATATTATACTAGTATTACCTTAAACTCATACAACTATATTCCTAGCTTGTAACATTAGTCCAAGTTTCTTCATACATTTATTGAAAAAAATATTCAGTTATGAACATTAGTTTTTACTTTTCTATTACATTATATCAAACTATTAATAAAATTACATGTATTGATAATGTGTTAGTAGGAAAATTGGACTACCTACTTTTGCAAGCAAGGCGCATAGTTCTACGAGTTTACCTGGTGTGATTATCCTAGCTAACTAGGTACCTTCTTGTTAGTGAATTAATAAATAAATTAACACTACATTTTACCTTCTTTAACCCGTAGTGTCCTGTCTACAGGACCTCTATATGGAAATTTTCCGTAGAAACTGCTGCAGACTACGTCAGTCTATTTTGTTATTTTTCATCTCAAGCAGAAGGAACTCCAGCTCCCTGGTAGAAGTCCGTCTTTCTTCAGGACTCGTTTCATTGATTTAATCAAATCCGGTTACGTCAGCGCTGTTGAGGATTCGAGACGCTGCACTTTTTCACCTTTAGATAAAAACCTCATGTATTTCACTTTATCAACAAAGACGGCGAGAAGAACTTATAACCTGTACTGTACCTATAGGAATTCCATTCCCGGCCGGCTCCCAGTATGCGCGTTTTGTTTTTACGATTTCACAGGGTTTTTGAAAATGTGTTATATTTACATAATGACCTTATAATAAAAGCTAGTAAAACAATTTTAAATAAATGATCTAAAAATAATGACTTGCATTTCCACTTTACATCGAAATATTCATTTTTGATGGTTCATAATCTGTGTCAAGTCTAAACGCAAAAACATTTTCTTGCAGAATCAAAACGTTACACCGTTTTGTTCATAATCATCTGTTGCCCATTCGTAAAAAATGTCATCTGCTTAAGCTAATGGCCTAGAGGCCAAAGCTCAAAAAAATAATTAAAAAAAATCAAGGATCAAGGTTGGGATGCGTTTCTCGAGTCCGACTCAGGTGATATTAGTTTATTAATAAGCGGCAATCCTAATCCTAGGATCACGTATTGAGTCGGTCTCGTAAAAGAGCGTATCAACGATGGGGTTGAGATGAGTCTATTAATACGGCCCTTAGTGCGTAACGAGCGTGACTTTAGCCGCGCAATACATTACGCAATACGCGCGTTGTTCCAAGAACGTCAGCAATGGTTAGCTAGCAATGTAAGCAGTTACTGTCGTACTAACGCATTATAAGTAAATACCATAATAGATTACTGGATTTTCTCGAAATATTAATAAATACAGTAAATTAGTGCTTACAGGTAAAATGAAATCACTCCTGGGGTACCTTTAAGACCTTAGCCCCTTATTTGACACGATAAATCTGCACAACACGGCATTTTACTATTTTTAAAGTCACTTAATTCGTCGACCACGTCTGTACTACAACTGAGCTGCGTTTGACAATAACATGAGCGTCTGATCATAAGCGAGGTAACACGCGCCACGCCCCTTACCGCGTCTATAGTATTTCCTTGGTCTGTGGGTTAGTATCACACATTTGAAAATCAAAGGCCAATTTTTTACACTGCTGAACAAGCAAAAAGTAAGCAAATTTGATAGAAATATTTTTGTTAGTTATTTTGACTGGTACTCATTCATATTGGTAGCTTTTAGGCTTGATTTTCACAATTCACCCTATGAAGCTCAATTTCGGATTGATCCGCAGAAACTCTCACTGCAACAGTCATTGCATATTTTTATTTTCCTTTTGCAAAAATATACAGAAATATTTTTATGTCATTTATTAAAGTCGTGGCTGCCTTTGCAATATGTTGCCGCAAAATTATATTTCCTGAAAGTCAGAATAAAAAAATACATAAAACCTCCTTTGGTTTGTGCAATAATAATCCAATATTTCAGTCAAATGCACACAGGGGTCCATTTCTCCCCGGAGTACCTAGAGCGGTGTTCAAATGAATAGACCATTCACCATTCAACATTAAGTAGTCTCTTTTTAATCAAATATCTCACAACCCGAGAGCAGTGAGATTTCTAAAGCAGTTACGATGTTCGATTTGTTGAGTAACCCCAAAGGAACTTTAAAGTCAATGCAACTAACATTTGAAAGCTGAAACGCAAACATTTTTATAATAAATAAAAACCGAAGTTGCCTAACGACTTTTAAAAACAAAAATGTACAGTTAGTATTCACTGTTTTTCATCTCTAATGTTGAGAGAGGAGTAAAGTTTTATGTAAATTATGGTGAGATTTGTGTCAGTTCGTAATTTAACAGAGACAGTTCGAACAAGAATAATCCTTTACCGACGAATTAATCCCGATCGTTTTCGGGTATTTTGCAATGCCGAAAAAGTACAATCCTTAATTTTTAATTTCTCTTTAACGGCCTCAAATTAAACCCTGCCCGTCGAATTGATTAACAGTTGCAATTAACCCTTATAACAAATCGAAGCAGTATTCAAGGTAACATCAATTAGTGCTAAAGGGTCCTAAAAAAGATTTTGGGATTGGGGATTTAAGGGTGACATTCATTAGTGGCAATCAGTCAGGCGAACTAAGCAGGGCCCTTCCGTCGGCTGCCAACTACTTATCTAAATAAGATCGCTGTGCGTGATGGATTTAAGGACCCTTGTCACCCTATAAACTTTATAATTCTATTTCGTATTTTGGAGGATTCTCAAATGTGATTAATATCGAGGGCAATAAGTACGCTTGCGCAAAAAAACCATCTTTGGAGTCGTAAATCGTATCTGCATCATTTACAATAAACATGTGGATAGTCACATCGCTACCTCACAAAAAACGCTCTTATACTTACTATAGTTTTGGGTTGTAAAGCTAAAATTACTGACCAATTTGACTAGCTACTAAAAAAATTGTTGGAACTAACATGTATAGTGGACGTAATAAGTCTCGTGTCGAAACTGAAACAGTGTCAAAACGCCATCGTGCAATAGTGAAGTGCACGAGACTCGGATTAAATGCAACTGCAATTTCGCTTTCCTTATCTATTTCTACTATTCTTGCTGAGTGACATTAGTCATGTCATGTCATGTCTACGAAAGCTTTTGTCGTTCTTGTTGCATTTCACTTTGCGACAATAGAAGCTCTACATGGCATCGTAAATTATAAGCTTGATTTATAAAGCTTTGTACTGATAACCTTTGTTTTCAGGAGCTGAATCAAAAGGTCAAAAAACCCTTGAATTTATTTAAGATACGTAGTAATAAATTTAATAAACTTATAATATAAGTATTTTTCAAACTGAATTATCTTTGTAATGTATAATTTTGTATTTTACTTTTCTGGCTATGATGTTACTCTAATTTAAACTGCTTACAATTTGTCTGTTTTAAAACTGGCAATTAAGTACATTCCAAACTGATTAAAAAGGTACCGTATTCAGATTCCTAAACTCAATAACTAGGGATTATTCCGGGACGATCCATCAAACGGATTCCTCTTCAATTATCAAAATATTTTAATTATAATACACGAGATACTAGGTATACACACATTTTCTGTTCCGATCGGATCTCGCAACATTATTGCACTTAATTACAAAACGATCCTTCAGATTATGAATTAATTACGTCTATTAAATGAATATCAATTTCAAAAGAGTCCAACCCAAGTAGCAGTGTAAGCAGTAGAGCTTATACAGCCATTATAAGTCTAGTTTCAGCATTTTAAGGGCTGTATAAGCTCGTATACAGCTCGTGTGCTGCTTGGGCAACCTGGGTTAACGCTGCTATTATAACGCAGTCATTTTCTTATAGTACGATGTCTGCAGGTTTTGTTTGTATCTTATATTACTAGCAGACGTAAAAAACATAATTTTACTCCACATTTCCCTTTTAGCATATACTAATAGTAATGTTGTGCAAGCTCGCCGCATTCCTCCCTTCTATTTACCCTCCCAGCAGCGCTCACGTTTGTATTAACAATTTACGTTCGATTAATGCACAGCGTTGTTCACATAACCAAAGTTTAATTTAGGCCGCGACCTTATACTATTTGCACAATTTTGTTCGCACAAGGAAATTTCGTATTAAATGTGACTCCAAGCGTCCCGAGCAAGTCTTACGGCAATTCGCAATAACACCACGCTAATGACCCGGCATTCACAAGGGAGAATTCGTGGCTAACTGCGACATTAAGACCTTATTTGGCTATTTCACTTCGTTAAGCGACCTTTGTGGTGAACGTGGAAAATATCCTGTTAATATTGACTACTTTTCTAATAGAGATTGAGGTTTATTTGTATAGGGCGGGGGAAGTTTTTAAGAAAGGGTAAGAAATTTAAGTAACTTAAATATCCGGTTACCTGAAATTGATTAGTTTACAGAACAACATTTTAGACTACAAATGAGTCAAGATAAACGTCACACGTATTATCGCTGACCAAGGCTTTGCAATGACATATCGTTACGTGACTCAGTAAAAGCTTCTGTTATTGACGTGTTTCGTTTTAATAACTGAATAAAATGTATTAAACACGGTTACGTCAATGCCATGTTTTCTACAATTACTACATTATAAGAACAGGTAGGTACCTAGTCTCGCTGGAACGTGAATAGGTAGTTTTTCAGTGGCAAATAAATTTCCACTACTCTTACTATTTTTTTTTTATTAAACGATAAATCATTAAAAAACGTAACATAACGTAGTAAATGACATAAATTGAATACATACATAATGTATTCATAAATATCTAATTTATCCGCCTTTTGATTATTGGGAACGGATCGATTAGGTAAAGACTCATGAATGTACCTAAACATTACACTGTTTCCTCTTTTTTCTTGTAAGAACAATCTACATATCTGTACCTCCAGTGTAAAGGGGTTAAACTCTAAAATGTCAAGACCCTTTTTCTCAGGAATACTTACGTGGAGGTATCAAGTTGAAATTCATATGAAATACTCAAGTCTGCAATCCCTTGGAGCTGTGAAAAAATCTTACTTCCATGTCAACTGTCCAAATCAAACTTATAGGGTACTTCCCGTTGACTTAGAATCATGAAATTTGGCAAGAAGCAAAGTATTATAGCACAAGTACCTAAAGGCACCAAACACACCAGACACACTACGTTATTTGCTGTCCCGTTACACCGTACAAAGTACGGCTCCAATTGTTTAACGAGCCGGATTTTGCGTACTTACAATAAACAATTTTCAACTGTTGATGTTTTCCATCTTGGCAGAGACATGTTTCGGAGAGGCGTAATGAGGACGCTGGCGGAGGATTGAGATGTCCAAGTTACTTTATACAACAGCATGCGTACATACATGCACACACACACGCGCACACACACACACACACACACACACACACACACACACACACACACACACACACACACACACACACACACACACACACACACACACACACACACACACGCACGCATGCACGCACGAACGCACGCACGCACGCACGCACGCGCGCACGCGCGCACACACACACAAACACACACACACGCACACGCATGCACGCACACACACACACACACACACGCACGCACACAA
Source organism: Tortrix viridana (assembly GCA_963241965.1). Taxonomy (NCBI): domain Eukaryota; kingdom Metazoa; phylum Arthropoda; class Insecta; order Lepidoptera; family Tortricidae; genus Tortrix; species Tortrix viridana. The sequence goes on from OY725181.1 coordinate 5,960,907, forward strand.
ACACACGCACACGTACACGCACACGCGCACGCACAGGCACACGCACACGCACACGCACACGCACACGCACACGCACACGCACACACACACACACACACACAGATTCCAAGCAAGCCCCACTTGTGTTTAACTGACTTGTCGTTTAATTTATTGATTTTCCGTTTATAAACATTTTGTTACTGTGTTAGCGTAATACGTTGGTTTTGTAAAAGTCTGGTTAGCAAAATCAAAATCCGTAATTGGCCAATGTTTTGTATATTTTAAAGTACTCATACTATACTGTAATTTGTGCTGTGGATTTATTGTGTAATAAAAAAAAAAGGCAAAAATCCGAAAACCGTTAATTTATAATTACATCACAATGATGGATCTATCCATAAGATGACGATGTGAGAATAAAAAGTACTTGTGTCGTTGATTTTCTTTGACTTTATTATCTTCTGGATGTATTCGTGTATTAAGAAAATTTTCCGTTCTGTTCTATACAATTTAATTCGATAAATCTAGCCATGTAGTCTATCCGCTCCGGAAATGAAAAAGCAGCGCAGTTCTCAAATTGAATATTGAAGCGAATGTAATCTGTATTGAGTTGGGGTTGATAGTATTTTTCATGAATTCTAGACTATATTAATAACGTTAGGAAACGTTGCCTAAAATAGAACTGCCTTTAATATTTTTCTATAGACATCTAAACATTTCTAAGGTTTCAATAGCCTTGAATGAAGTAACTGAAGTTTGTTGGTATTATTTATTATATTATTTATGGCCACTTTTTAATACTGTGCTGATTGTATGATTTAAACGTCAATCGCATTCTCGTCAATACTCCAAATGCGGCAGTGTATTTGTTTAGAACGGTCGTAAATTCTATAAAGAGACGAAAACAAGTAGCAGCGTATGTAGGGATGCACAAGCTTAAGCATAAACTAAAATTACCCAAACCACAACACTCCACTGTTAGTGTTGTAGTCGGCGTAGTTCAATTAGCGTGGGCGCACGAGTAGCCACGCCATCCTCACATGTCGCAACCAACACGAGCCGAGCTGTGACTTGCACTTATTATCACATTCACAGCAACAAGCGCTAAGTTATATGAGACTCAATGATCCCGCAGTCAAACTGCGCAAACAGTTTTGTGGGACAATGTTTTATGTAACCATTTGTTCTTTAATAAATAATAATAATAATAATTTAATTAACTCATTAATGGCAATTTTACAACAAGACAGCAGGTTTGTTTCTTATCTCCCTATTAAAATAGTGAAAACACAACAGAGTTTACCCCTGAGCCTGTAATACTGCGAAATCTATTAGCCAAACCTCAACACTCCACTGTAGGTATTGTAGTCGACGTGGATTCAATTAGCGTGGGCGTACGAGTAGTCACGCCATCCTCTCAAGTCACAACCAACACGTTACGTGCCGAGCTGTGGCCTGCACTTATCACATTTACTGCTAAATAACGCTAAGAGGGTTATATCATTGCTCTTGGGATTCTCTTGTAAAACCGCGGAAACTATTACCCAAGCATCAACACAACACTTCACTGCAGGCATTGTAGTCGACGTGGATTCAATTAGCATGGGCGTAGTCACGCCATCGTCGCACCCCGTGCCGAGCTGTGGCCTGCACTTAAAACATTATCTGCTAAGTAACACTACGAGCGCTACCCCGTAGCATGTTGCAGCATTTTTCTGATTAGTAGCAAATAATTGCTATTAGATAGTCTTAAAAAACGTCCATAAATAGTAGAAAGTGTAAAAGCAGCAAAGAGGAAATTATTCGATCAAACGCACTGTGTTTCTTTTTTTAAGATACCATCAATATTATATCCGGGCTAGTGAAAGCTAGTAGCAGTTTACAAAGAGATGTACAAGCTAAGGTAAGCTGTAACACTGGAATAGCACACACGCCTCCACACTTTACTGTTGTTATTGTAGTCGACGTGGATTCAATTAGCATGGCGTACACGCCGTCGTTGCAACACGTGCCGCACTGAGTCTTCACTAGGCGCCTTCTGTGCCAAAAACTAGATATCAAGCTCAGATTATAAGGACGTATCTAAAGAATATCGAGGCTAAACTAGTTATTACGTAGCTTGGCTCTGACTGAACAGCGGTAAAAAAGACACCGAGTGTAAGTCTTCTGAAGAGTGTAAAGTTCGGTAGTCGAATTTTGATAAAATGTATTAGCAAACTTTGATAAACTAAATGTATATATATAAAGAAATAATTATCAGGGACAATCTCACACAAATTGACCTACTCCCAAACTAAGCTCTAGGCTTGTACTATGAGCACCAGGCAACGATATACATACTTACATATATAGAGAATTACATACTTTAATATATAAAAAACATCAATAACTCAGGAACAAATACTCGCGCTCATCACATAAATATTTGCCCATACCGGGATACGAACCCGGGACCGCTAGCTTCGTAGGCGGGTCACTACCAACTAGGCTAACCGCGTCGTCATACGAGTACATATAACAAAAATCAATGGTGTTTTGATTTTAAGTTAAAACGTTTTAGTAAAATATAATATTAGCATTAACAAAACCAGGTATAATGGCTAAAAAAATCGTTTTAATTCCATCACATATAAGAAATCTGTATTCGATTGACGTAAGCTGAACTGACATACAATTCAACACTAACCGAAAACCGAGTCATATGAAATGACTTAGCGTTCGCAAAATTCAACTTTTTTTAGACCCACTGATTTCTAAATTAAAATTAAATAAAAAATTAAATAAAACCCCGCCACAAACATAAAACTATAAAGAAAATAGTAATATGGCCCTTAAAGCTTAATGTTAGTAGTAATTATTTTGATCCAAGCGTCATCACTCATCACGGCGGGCACCGCTAATAGCTAGCATTGTTTTTATTTTATTTACTTAGCGGTCCCCCGCCGTGACGACGCTTGAATCAAAATATTTACTACTGGCGTACCTAAACGGCGAATTTTGGCATTTTTATAAATTAAAGTAACTTAGTGACACTCGCGACGCTAAGACGACGAATCTAACGACCAAACGCTCATCTGAATCAGGCCAAGAGGGAACAAAGAACCATACATACATACAGGTCATAAACATTACCCTCCTTCTTCGGCAGTCGGGTAAATAGACTCCGCAACGTGTGTGTGTATACATTAAACTTTTAATTATCGATGTGTTATTTTACCTCAACAGTCAAATACCTTAAATTCCAGCTAATTATACGTAGCACTGAAGTTATTAACACATTTAACAGGCTCCTAATAAACTGCGCTGGGATCGTTCCAAAAGTTCGGATATCAAAACGTCTGCGTAAACACGAGGATTTCATTAAGTGACGATTTGCGCTCCGCGGATCTAATAAGCCGCTCGTTCGTGATTTGAGCCGCGGCCGCCTTCAAAATTACCTGGGCTGTTATTCTTTATCACACAGATCGTCTAAAAATATAATGTTACAACTGACTTATTTAACAAATGGACTATATCAAACTACATCACGTAGAAATTCGTTGCTTAAAATAGGTTATCGCAGCTTTTAAACCAAGAACAATAGACAATGGAAGACTACAGGTGAAACAAAAGGAGGGTTATGATTTGAGCAGTAAGTATGTGTATGGTTTTTCCTTGTTTTCCAGTTTATTCATCTGTTCCTTCGTCGCAGCCGTAGGTCCTAGACAACCCACGACATTTAGACAAAAGAAGTGTCGATGGCGTCTTAGGGCCGTATTAATAAACTCATCTCAACTGTGATCCCGTCTCAAGATACGTCAAAGTAAACGTCAAACCATAGAGAACTGTCATTTTTGACGCATCTTGTGACGGGGATCAGAGTTGAGATTAGTTTATTAATACGGCCCTAGTGTTCCATGTCAATGGGTCAGAGGCTAATTGAGGCTAATAAGTAGTGTGGCATATGAAATTTAACATGACAAACATCGAGTTTGATATAAAATTAATACTTATAATTCGAATGAAAATTAAATGACACATGTCATTTGTATATGAAAAAATGCAAAATGGTCGTAAAGGCAATATGACCACAATTTATTATGAAGTCAGATGTATGTAGGTTTAACTTTATTTTAGTGTGAGTCTGATTTGATATGATTCAATGGCTTATTTAAACCTAGTTCTCCTCACCTTGCCGACAGTGTTATTATTTTCTTGAAAATTTGTTTTACTGACTGTCGCATTTAATAATAACCCCTCTGACACGTACCAGCCCCATTATATTACCTGTTAGCTACTTGCCACTAACGTTATCATATTGGACTTAATTCCGCTTTTGACGTCTAATTTTAGTTTAAATTCCCAGTGTACGTACTTTGGTGCATTCACTTTGATTAGGATTGAGTGATTCAACATTAGTTCATCTTCCATCTTGCTAAAGTGTTTATTTTAAAGTTACAACATGATTTGATGTGCGAATCGCATTATTTGAATGTTTATTTTTTGACATTAACATTAACTAAATGTCTTAAAGATTTTACCAGTTTACCACTGGAGTCAAAAAGTAAATAGCAAAATGGATAAAATAGTTTTTAATAATGTTATAATAACTTTAAAACGGAGTTAGCCTTAAATTCATTAATATATGTACATGTACCATACTACCCAACTGACTTAGTTTACTGACTGGTCGAGAAACTTTTAAAAGTGTTGCAAATCGAAAAGAAGCTTCCTGGCTAACACTTAAGTTTGACTCGATCCGCTAGCTGTTTGTCCACGACTTATCGTCAAAGTAGAATACGTTTGAACTGTTCTCTCGTAAATAAAAGGTCTTATTTCTCTGGTAAAAAAGTGGCCTACTTTACTTGACATTTTTCTATCTATCTGTGAACAAAAAATGACGTCATTCGGTAGTACGACCAAGATCGAAACACGGGAAGTGTTGACGCGCCGACGACGGGACAACCAAAATACTTATGTTCGTTGACAATCTCGCTAGTGTATTATAAAAATGAATGTAACGACTGATTAAATTGATTAATTAGATCTGTTTTACACAAAAGAAAAAAAAAAAAAAAAAGATGATTAACAAATAAACAAAACTACTTGATTAAGTAAGTGAGCTGATTTTTATAGAAAAAGTTTCAGCGTGAAATAATTTGTTGCTCTCTTGAATTTTTTCGCTTGTTATATAGAAAATTATTGCATGCATTATTTTTAAGTTCTGGTGCTAAAGATTGTTCGACTCACATTTGGCCGATTTTTACCTTTGATTTCAGCGATAGTAATGGGTAGATTTTCATGAAAGTAAGTTTATTTACATCGTTTCTTTACGTCATTGGTTAAAGCTGTGCGTTGCTTGTAAATCACCTAGACATTCAGTAACGGAAGAATTTTATATTGTAAATCCTTAGAAATAACAATTGTTTTTAGCAACTCAATCGAATGTTCACAGAAACTATCGAAATAAACAGAAACTCTTCCGAAAATGGCACTACATTGCCGGGAATCATTTAATTGCACGAATTTGAGTTTGTAAACAACTCGAACTAAAGTGTGTTGCGTGTTTCTTCACAACACCAATCGCAGCTAACTCGAGTCCAGAACTCTGTTTTCCCAGGTTAAAAGAAGTTATGTGCATTTTCATATCCAAGGCATATTCAACGCTCCCTCGTAGACAATAAGTTTGCATTTGCAATAAGAGTTTAATAACATATACGCTGTTTCTTCAACGAGGAGAAGAACTAGTTACTTACGTGTTTTGAGGTTCCGTACAAACGTAAATGCGATTAACTCATGTTAGCCTAATTGAATATCCCGCCGTCTTTCAAACGTCGTATTGCTAAGTTACGGTATACGCGGACGAAACCTCACACCTTCCCTTGGCTTTTTACTCTTGGGAGGTGTTTAGACTGTAGATTGATAATGAAACAACATGCAAGTATGCAACAACATATTACGTATTAAATATTGGCAACAAATATAATGACCACCAAAATTATCTTTGAGAGTCAAATTCAGTAAACAACCACCAAAAATTGTACCTGTAGATCAGATTTAGTAAATGATCACCAAATTTAATAAATGATCACCAGATCTTAGCGAATTCGGTCGGTTAGGTTTAGGTTATTTTTTTTTTTTTGGTGGTCATTTACTATTTTTGGTGATCAAAGGTATTATTTTGTACGTTATTTATGACTAAATCTAGTGATCCATTAAACATATTTCGCCTTAAATATTTCGATCTCTGGTGAAAATATGTAGAGTACAGAATGTTCATAGTGGAGTGTCAGGCATGTACAGACGATATCGATGACAGCAAAGTTGAGACGTAAAATAATCAATGAACCATGCGGGATTAATATAAGCAAGGAAAAGAGAGAACATCTAAGTAAAAATATAATAAAAGGTTTTTTGACTTTGCAGCAATACTAGCAAATTGAGAGCTCATTCCTGTTCCCATTATCTAAGGCGATAAGCGTTTTTGCGCGACAACTTTAATTGTCAGGCCAATATAGAACCCCATCGCAAAAATCCAATAAAAAAATTACGTAATTTCTTTCACATGACTTGACGTTGACATTATGTCAGGGTTCTTGCTCAACAATTCAATTAAAGTTGTTGACCGTACTAATTGTTCTATACATCCCCAATTCCTTGCAAGACTCGCGAGATAAAATTGTAAGAGAACTCGTCCGAGATACCTTTTATGACACAAGTCGCAACATTGTTGTGTTTAAATATGCAAATAAAAGTTCCATCTTTTTTTTACATACCTTATACATGTTAAATATATCTTTGCTTACAATATAGTTTGAGTCTAAATAGTGTAATGTAATAAACCGATAATAAATACAATTACCGGCTGATCACATTATTTGGCATTTTTCCGATACGAAATGCATACGTACGAATTTTGCAAAGATTAAAAGGGGTTTTAAAGGGTAAGACTTATAATACACAATACACAATACACAATATGATAGTAAATGCATAGAAATATAAAAAAGGTATCATTTTCCCGATCACACAGTCAAAACGCTATAAATTTAGTGGTCTTAAAATCAAAACATTAACCGATTAGAATAGACCAAAACTTGGTTAACCGTCCACTAAAGAGAATTCTAACCTGGGATTATGAAAATATTGTATTTAAAATTTTAGTATAGTTTAGGTCCCTATGAATGAAAGTACTTTCGCTCACGTAAAAACCTGACAAAACAAATACCACTAATATCGTACTACAGGCTTTAAGATACGGTTGAATTCATTTTAGTTGGTATGAAGCGATTAAAAGAAATTAATTTTAAAAAAGGTTAACTTAAAGAATCCTGGAAGGGCGTAGTGCAGAATTTCCACTCGTGGACCGCGTATGGCACCGCTGACGACGACGCGCTTCTAGCGCCTTGATGTTAATCGCAGATAGATCTCATTCCGCGCTCGTACAATCAATTTTTCATGAGGTAGAATAAATCGTTAGCTGGAACGGCTCGCCGATTTAGCTGGACAATCGGCGGAATAAAACGACAATAGTTTTATAAACACTTACTGACAACAGTAATATTAAATTATCGTTCATATTTAAGACGACAGACGAGATTTTTGAACTTTTGTATTGATAACGCACCACATTCGATTGCGATCAGGAAAATAATGACACAACTTCAATATTCTCGCGAACCTATCAAGAAATTTGAAATTCAAATTAAAAGATAATAATTAACCTGTCATGTATCAAACAGGCAAAACGGTCAAGGAAAGGTTGCAACCATAAAAAGGAGGTTGTCAATGGCAAAGAATTAACATAAGCATAGAAGTGACGCTTCATGTAGCTTTAATGCTACAATAGGCAGTAATTTATTTAAACAGTTTGATGCACGTAAAAGCATATAAATATTATTTTTATTTATTGGTCTCCAATCGATTACAAACACATCTGGTTTTAATAAAATATCCAAAAGCTAAAGAGAAGATTGCGAAGTACGGCACCCTTATATTAAAGCTGACGCCCTCATATACGTTTATGGTCAATGGCAGCAATCGGCACCGGCCCTAATACTAGTCAAGCACGTAATCAGGGTTAGTTGTAACAAGTTTGACACCAACAGCCCTAAACACTGCCCTCGTAAACACCAGAAGCTTTTAGTTTGAGAACCTTTGTGTTTTGTAACAATTGTAAGATAAAGGCAGGCCTAGGTTTAGTTAGAGCGCGCTTTGTTCGCTAATGCAACGTCAAACGTACTCTCCGGCTTAAACATTAAACATTCTATGTGGGTGCGCCTCCAAAAAGCCCCATTGTTTATTTTGACAACTATGGGCCGGCTTTATTGTATTGACCGGTGCTGCATTCTAAACTTGATTATGAGAACACAGGGAGACAGCGGATTATTTGAAAATAATAAAGTATTAATTTATTTATTTAATACAATGGCAGATCAACTTTCTTATTTAAAGCTACCTACACAACTGTACCATTAATTACAGGTCCCAAGTTGCACACAAGCTGTATTTTTTTTTAAGCTCTTAAAAGACCTTATACAGGCATTATAGCTCTAGTTTCAGCTTTTTAAGGGCTGTATAAGCTCTTATACAGCTTGTTTGTTCCTTGGGGTGAACCCAGTATGCGTTTGTATTAAGTTACAGGCAATTAAGCAATAATACATTAACATTAAATTATTTTTTTCATTTATAATTACAAAAATCACAACTAAAGATATTAAGGCAGTAAGAAAAATATTAGACAACAGTAGAAAGTGTTGCAAGTAGTTGTGATAACGATAACACTATTTCGAAGTGCCAATTCGCGCAAAATTGGTCAATTTAGGGCGTGCAAGCTGCTACAGCCATTTACAAATTCAAAGCACTAAAATCGCAGTTTACCGATACTGCAAACTTTTTAAGCGCCAGCTATAAAGAATAGTCGCGCATGTGACGCCAGATTTATCCCGTTGATCGGGATAGGCGGTGTGCACAGGTGTGTTTAATTGTTTTCTGTGTCGGCCAGCAATTAACGAGGCTGGCTCAAGCAGGTCGATCGAGCCAAGTCTCACCACGGCCCAGAAACCGACGGCAATTTCCGCTGCACCGCTGCCTGTTAGCGCCACCTGCTCGCTGTTCTACGAACAAACTTGTATAAAAACCCTATTCTTATTTAAAATCTTGCCCTAAATACCGCGCGTTAAAGTTTGGCGCGGCTTGCGGCAGGTGTAAGTACGACGAATGGGGATGTGGATTTAAAGGAATTACTGTAAGCTGTCTGCGACGACGGATTTATTGCTGCTTAGTTAAGACTTCTAATCAAATTTATAGTCAGCAGCGACCATTGCCGAGACTTGCCTTTAGTCTCGTATCATTTTGTGTCTCAGTTTATTCAACTGTCGCAGCAGGAATAAATTGATTTTGTACGTTATAATATTGATATTATGTAACTAAACCTAGGTATTGTTAATATTGTAAACAGTAATTAAACCCAAAATTACAGATTTACGTGTAAACACGAGCAACGGGTGTCGCGTCAACACCGCGTTTATGCCGAGACAAATGTACGCAGCAGCTTGCGAGGCAACTCGGGAGCGACGCCGAGCGCGGCTTAACTGAATTCAGTAAGCAGACGCAGAATATAAATGTCAAAACTTAGCTCCGTTGTTCTTAAACTGGGATAAAACAAAACTGTAACTAAGCCCGGAATAAAATTAGGACTTTAAACAGCTTTATATGAACAGAAATTGCGTTTATTTTACACATTCCAGAAATACGATCGCTTGGTGTGGTTTGTTTAGGCTTTGCAATTTGTTTTATAATTAGTACTTAAATGATAATGAAAGAAGAAAATAAAGTTCTTTTACGTTTATTGTTGCAGCAGACAAGACATTTTAATAGGAGCTTCCCGGGGAGGATAAAATTTTAAAATTATTCTGGCTAGCGCTACCTATCTAGGTAATAAGAAACGTATAAAATGAGAGGGAAAACTTGGCAAAAGTTCTGAAGATAAAATATCTCGAGAATTAGTGCCAAGTGACACCAGTGGTAGCGTTCTTTTTATGAGCTTTTATTTGAGTACTTTGTTTGTTTGATAAGAATATAAGTAGCTATGTAAATAGATGCATTGCTTTATTCATATATGTTATTATTTATCGTATGGCTTACAAAACAAATTACACTTCTATCACAGCTGAAATTTACACTTCCTAAGGTATTCTGCTGCTTCATATATATAATATATGTCATTTGAATTTGAATTGATTTTGCACCTTAAATTGATTGTAACCATCAACAACAAAAAGTCAGTGTGTATAGTCTAAGGTCGGTGTTCACCAACATTTAAACAGGCGATTAGAGGTCTGACGGCTGTCAAAATGTATTGACTAACAGCCGATTAGGATTTAACAGTCCGTTAAATTGGTTGGTGAACTCCGACCTTAGACAAGGTTTTTTAACTCTAGATAAATAGATGAGGTTAAAGTTGCATCCGGCCCTATTATTTTCTACAAAGTCATGCGTACTTACTGACTTCTTTTATTGGTTTAATGTACTGGTAAAGCGTATTGCAATCGGGATGACTAAGCGACATTTGATTTCTTCTTACATTAAGAACTCTGACCAGTTGTCGGTTCAAAAACGAACTTTACCGTCAAAGTTTTAGGTTTTATAAGGATACGCCGAGATGACCCAAACAAGTATGGAATCTTGGGATAGTGGTCGACGTCTTTGCTTTCATCGCAGACTCACTGCACTCGAATCGTTGAACCGTTTAATGGTAGCTCTCAAAGGAGATGCCAGCGTTCGACGGACTGCCATTATAAAAACAATGTTTTACTAAAAATCCCGATCTTGAAATACCATTTTGCGAATCACTTTTGTCCAATTATATTTTATATATTACGTTCTTTAAACAGGGTTTTGTTATTTATCATTTCTCAATCTTAAAATAAAATAAACAAATAGAAAATCAATACATTTATTAAAATAGGTAATGTCAATCGATGTATCTGGCTTTTTTCTGGAAGTCCTTTAATTTTTTACGGATTTTACCGTTTTTGAAGGGATATCAGTCACGACACACACACGACAATTAAAGCTGGTATTGATTGCGACGAAAAAACAATAATTAAGAAATTGCCTGCAACAAGCTACTACTCGTAACAAAACAATGTGCAGTAGAAACGCACACCACCTCTAAGTAGAGAGAAAGCTCTGGTGTTCTCACTATATAGCGGGGCAGTTAGCTACACCTGTGTCGCAGACACTGGGCCCGCTTTATGCGATCATAACAATAACATCGCACCGCATTAGCCCCACCCGACCCTCCCGTATAATAGGCTTCTCTAGTCACACAACAATAAGATTAACCATTGTATTAAACGCCCTTTACAGCCTTAAACATAGCTTGTTGACGCTCCGGCTCAAAGCTCCACGTTACATATTTACCCTCTAGTCAGAGCGAAACGCAATAAATCGAGTCAATACATTTTTAAACACCGTAACGGCCTGAGTTTTTCCAATACACTGAACCGGTATCCACAAAGTAAATGGCAAAAGTACATCAGAAGGGAAATTTATTCAATAATCCAGAAGACAGGATTAACTGGGCTCGCTAACGCTTCGCTTAAGCCGAACCCGAACTTCATCTGCGGAGCTATTGCTTTTTTGAGCCTCGACATTTTATATAGCTATACGCCAGCCGGCATACGAGCTCCAAAATAGCTTTCGAAACAGCAAAGGTTTGATGAATATGTATAAATCGTTTCAGTAACGTGTTCGTTCGATCAACGAGGCTAAATAGTAGTTAAGGCAGGGAACCTCCAGATCTTGATATTGGAGGACAATTGTACGAGTTAAAGCGTAGTAAATCGAGTTTGTTGCTGCAGCCGACGTAAGCCCAGCGGAGGCTTGTTTGTTCTTTAAATTACATAGGGCTGTACGCCGGTAGACCGTTGTGTGTACATTCCGTTGTGGTCCCGCTAGATTGATTCCCGTCCAAGTTACAATCTTGTTTAGGTTTCGGTGGTGTGGACTGCATACGATTTATTTAGTTTACCTGATTAAAGGAAAGTTAATTATGTTATTTACCTGCATAACTTAACAAAGACAATTTTCAATTAATTTTGTCTAGTATAGTTTTATTAGCCTACTAACATTCAGTTTGCAACATTGGATATTACGCGCTCTATTGAAGAGATATACATTATTCAATGCCGCCATCGCGCACTGGATCTGCTAAATAAACAATGCGACGGCGTGCCAGCGTATAACTGAGCGACGTAAAGTAAAGAAATACAGCGCACAAGCGTTGATGGCGTTGAAAGTATAAAATGCAGATAGCCGCTTCACTGAGCGATAGCTGTTGCTTCCAACAGAATTTTATTGGCCTCTTTCTTTCCTTTCACAGCAGAAATAGAGAATCGCTTTCGAACTATATTCCGGTATTTACTGAACAGGAAAATAAATATGGTGATTGTTCGCTGGAACCTGGCATCTGACGGCAGCAGCGCGATTAAAAAATAATCTAAGACGGACTTTTTAACAAAATAGAAATTTAATTAAACGTAAAGCGAGGAATTGCCTGTTAAAGGTAAAAGGAAATAACCACAAAGAGGGGTTCCTAAGAAATGGATGCAGATGGCATTTAGCAGTTCGTACACAAAATTGAATAGCACTTGCATTGGAACAAAGAACGCTGACCCGCGAATCAGGCTCGGAACCATTTCCATAATAACACGCTGCGCCCGCCGGCCGGGACGGCGTGCAATTATATTTCAATATTTCACCTTTGAACGTTTTAAATAGCAAGTTTCAAACCAAACTTTGTTCAAAGTCCGGTTTTTCATTTAAAACACACGATAGGCAATGGCTATTTTTGCTTTTAATATAACGAAACTGCATTAGATCAAACCTATAATTTATGATAGCAAAACACGTCCCCATCCTTTTTATCGGGCAAAGCTTCAAATTTACGACCTTTTCATTGTAGCAAAAAAAAAAAACGAAATATTGATCAACAGTGGCTCTATTGACTGTAAGGCCCACAAAATAACACGAACAAATGGACAGTCTGCTTTTTCGAACAGATAGCGAGAATCCAACGAAATCTATTAAACACTCAGAGGGCAACATTGTTTCTAAATGAAATTGCATACAGTAAGGTATTTTTCATCCTAAATTATTTACAGATTTAGTTATATAACTAGGCGACTAAGGTGACAAAAATATATGTATATTATTTGTTTCGCTTAGTTTATGTATTTAAAGTGCTGAGAATTTTATGTGACTGTGACATACAGACATAGATGGCGAAATTATAAGATTTCTAGTTGAACTACAGAACCCTAAAAAAAGCCTAGTAGATTAAAAGAGCTCAGGGTGTTGACCTATGATCGTAAAGTATCAACTTCTAACCCTCTAGCTTGTGGTCGCCTGTTTTTTTTTTTACTAGATACCACTACTTTTGGGTTATGAGGACAACACCGTTAAGAATCCTGCACATTCAAGCATCTGAGTCTTCTGAGTTTATTGTAATAGGGGTTATTAAATAAAATATTTTGTACTTTGAGTAATAAAATCGGTATCTGAATCTGAATCTGAATCTTTGACTTCGACGTAATTGCATAAAACACTTCTGCATAAAAAGGCCAGAATAAGGCTAAGTTAAAAAATAAGCAAAAGATCATCATCAATAAATAATTATTTTGTCACGTTCCTATAATTTTATATCGTGGAGTTATTATTATTATCTGTGGAGGAATCTTATTTACGGAATATTGTTTTACTCTGCCATAGAATGTAAATAAGAGAAGCGTTTTGTTTGTCCGTGTTGAGCTGTTTATGGCGCAGGGCACATAAATAACAGCTGCGGACAGGACGTGAGTCCAACCTGCCCAAAACGTTGTAAGCGACATTATAACACCCACCCTTATTTTGCGACCGAGTACAACTATACCAGCTCTCTTTACAAATAAATACAGGTTATTTGGGGTCTGAATTGGCGCTTACGCCTTGTTTGTGCATCCTGTGGTATACAGTGCACGCGTCTGTTCCCACAATATTTGCCGAGTATTACAGCCAAACAATAAGTGCTAAAGCTTTCTGGAAAATACACATTCTTATCCACTTACATCATTTTATCTGTACTTTTACTACCACACAATTTTGCTAACGAACAATTTGATGAAAAATATTTTCCTTAATCTCAATAAAAATTAGATCAACAAGGTGAAAAACATACAAAAATATCAAGGAATATTAGAACAAAGGGCAGGTATTTTTAATTTTAGTAAGTACCTTATCAGTACAAGTAGGTATAAAATAGGTAGGTAGTAGGTTATATATAAGGTATTTATCTATGAGCCTAGTAGCCTAAAAAAAAAAAAAAAAAGCGATTCATAATAGTACGAAAATTGCTTTTTTTTCTAAAAGTGTTTATATCATATGTATGTTTTATTTTTTACAGGTGCTTACAACATCTGAAATAAATGCATTTTTGCTTTTTAATCCGATCCGATTGAAAATGCGTTTTATTAACTTGTGAAAATGCTTGTGAAGCGCTTTTCGGTCTTGCTTTCAACTACAAACGTGCCATTGGGGTATCGTATTTCAATTTTGCCTTTTATTTCTTATTTTAAATGCTTTAGTTTTTGATAGCATAAAATATTATATTTGCGATTTATTAAGTAAACATTGTTTAATTTTATTTTAAAATATAATAATGGGAAACGTTAAAATAATGTAAATGCATACATACATGATAGCATAGAACTTGCATTTTAGATGCAAAACCATAAAGCACAAGCGCTCTTAAAAAATATCATCAAATAAAAAAGCTAAAACAATTTGTCCAGTTTTTTATTCAACATAACAGAATGTCAAATAAAATAGTTAAAAGGGCAAAATTATTAAGGTCCTCGTAAAAATATAGCTTAAAGGGCGTTACGGTTGACCCGCCGTCCTCTTTCTATTTGGTTAATGGATCCAGTGAGATTGGTTTTCCGCAGACGTAGACATGACTAGTCGGACATATCATCTGCATTTAAATATGAAACATTATTGTAATAAGATAAAAATACATGCTTTTACAGATATTGGAGAGACTGTCAGCTCTGATATCCATTTAGCTTGATCATAAAGAGAGCCTGGGATAGGTCGAGTTTTGGCCAGTCATTTAAGGGTGTTATCGTACTGCATCCAATAATATAGGTTTTGAGAAATGTTGAAGCCGTATCCGGAGAGACCATCGTACTATTTGTCTTTATTAACTACTATTATTACATCCTTGATTTCGGTCTGTTCATCATACAGAATTATTGGATCCCATTTGCTTCAAAAATGGTGTAAAAAAGGTCTTAAAAGCCCAGGGAGTCGATTTTTGTACCTCACTGATGATAAGTGAGAATAATGAGAATTAGGTCACGCGCGGTAATCTCGTTAACGATATATATAAAATACGAACTTATAGAAAAGCGACGTTGCCGTTACGCTGTTGCACATTGGCTAATTTTTGTACATACAAAATAAACTAAATGTTAAAATCATCAAATATTAAATCAAATATCAAATATATTTATTTCGTCATCACAAGTATTAAGGGGTGACAATGTTGTAATATTACAACATGATGTTCCATTTTGGCGTACGAATATTTTAGTTAAAGTTATTAAATTCAAATCAGTTATAAAATTTGTAATTGTTTAGTATAATATAAAATAATAATTTTAAATAGTATTCTACTCTCAAAGTCTAAGTTCGAAATGATGTCATCAAGTCACGCTTGGAAGAGGGATAAGAGTGCGAAATTTTTAACGTAAGAGAATCCTTCCCAGAGGGAAAGACATTTAGGGTGTTTAGGGGTTACCTGGTGTCGCTTTTTATTTGAACCCTCCAATCTAGGTGTATATGTGAGACGTGATCGTTCCAACTCCTTTCCTGTGTATATCATTTTAAGACATATGTAAACAAACGCAGTAAATACGTCCAATGCGTGGTAAATAAATTAATATTTTTTCTACTACCTTTTAACACTAAGAAATGCATGATTGCATGATGCTTAAAAATATAAGCTAACGTAAGTTCATTATTAACTTTAGATATGTGTAACTTTTGACAAAAGAATCGATAGTTAACTTTTAACATGTAACACCTACTAAACGTGACTAATTAACGTGACTAGTAATAAACAACTTTTTAGACTTGTATGCGTGAATGCTAACTCTTTATTGTACGATAAACAAGGGCACGGAACACAGGTATTTAAAAAACCAAGGCGAAGTTGTCCCACCTATTTAATAATTATTGAACATTTTCCGCACGAATTTGATGTCAGCTTTAACGATAGGTACAACTCGTCGGCAATATAAAATAAGTACTCCAAGCCATTGTCTACCAACCCTTGCAAACACTTGGTTCGGTTCTGTATGAAATAATTGGCCTGGATCAATACTTCAAACACTATAATGGGTCTGCTTTATCGCGTAGTCCACAGCCATCATTATAGACACAAACGATGCAAATGGGAACGGGCGTACGGGCACGGCTGTCTGTTATTTTCAACTAAGTAATACAATGTAGTAATAATGTGAAAATAAAATACTAACAGGCAATAAGTATTCAAGTATTTTTTATCGCTTAAATAAGAAAAATGCAATGTAAATAAATCATAAAATGTTGGTAAAAAATCATTTCAGTACCAAATTAAATATACCATAAGTAAGTAAGTATAATTATATGTAGTAAGTATTCAGTAAGTACATAATATCAAAAAAAAATTACACAGACAGTTTAAGACTCCTGTCATTTTCGCGGACATAGTATGGCGTCATATCATACGACTCTGCGGTGGATATTTTCTGTTTCTGGCGTACTGTCAATGTTCAAACAAATTATCTTCTGATTCGCAATATTTATGTTATGATTCGCGAAAGTTTAAGTAATTTTTCACAAAAATTTCAAAAATCAACTAAATGCGTTACGCGTTGCGTTGCGTTATGCGTTTGCGTTACGTTTTAGTAAAAAATCGTAACTGAAATAATTATAGTATCAGAACATACACAATATTTAGCTTTAATCCCAATCTTTTTGAATATTTCCTATTTTAAACAGAGTTTTATTGGGAACATAGCACTAATATGCGTTATACGATTCATAATGTTAACGAAAAAATTGTCAGCCAGTTGTTTCATTTATTTACCCAATTTTCCTCAACAAGAACGATTGATTTTCCTGGTGTTTTAGGTCACGTTTTGGGAATGTTAATCTTTATAAGCTTTTCAATTAACTCATGTACATTTTAAGAATCTTCTACAACCTTAGGATGCACAAAGGAATTGAATATACACAGGAATAAAATTAAATAATAGGTTTTCGCGTATATGAATCAGACATAGGGGCTAAAGTGCGAAAGGCGAAGTGAACGAGTGGACGTGACGTTTTCAGCCGAGAACGCACGTAGACAATTAACTCGGGGCTGACGTCTGCAGTGATACATGAAGAGAGCAGCCCCCAGAGAATGCGGGAAATAAAGAGGACCCAAATAAACACGACCTTTACACCATTTTTACCTCCCCTTTTCCCGCGCAACTTAAAACGCGCCTATTAACGGCCGCTCGCCTAGTCTTCCAAATCTATATCGCATCACGCCCACCTCAGCATTTCAGAACGCACGGAAAAGAAAATATTTTTAATAAGTTGAGATCAAAGAAACACGTGTCGCTGCCAAAAAATACGAAGAATTTGGAAAATTTCGTTACATAAATCTTCGCCGCGTCTAATTACAGGGATCCAAGCTCTCTCCGCTCTCCTACCGGGCGGAGACGGCAATGCGTCATGATGATTTTTATGAAAAAAGGACGCCTTAAAATTCCTTCGCTTTTATTATTATTAAAAGTGATTTTTAACTGGTGAATAATTTTGGCATGTTGGCTCGTTTGAAGCAGTTACTGTTATAAAAGAATTCTATTATATGGTAATGGGCCACGGATGAATAAGAAGCGGGTAAGGATTCCGTCACGTAGTTTTTTATTAGTTCTGCTTTGGTTAGAGAGGCAAGGCGGCTCGCGGCTCACTTGAACGCAGAATGCGCTGTGTGTTCAGCTAGAGGGCTCTCATACTCCGGGGAAAATAAACTGAGCAAATAGTAGTTGAGCGTAGCGTTCCGTCCGGGAAAAATTATTTCGAGTGCAAAGTTTCAAATATCACTCCGCCCGTAGACGGAGGAGGCTCTAACGGTGATTGAAGCGAAACGAGATCAAAGTACCTAAATGTTACTTACTCGAATGCGACTACCCGATTGGTTGCATTTTCTTTCGTATTTTAAGAAGCTAAGAAAGTAAAAACACGGTATTTTGCAGATCACAAGTTTAATAGTCTACATACAACATTACTCTTCCTGGAATTGCTATATCTTAAAGCTAGGCTAGTCTCTTCATAGGCTCGCAGTACTTAATAAACGATTAACTGCAATGTGCAATGTTAGATGTTACCTAAATACATTTCCTTTGAAAATTTCATGAACTTATTTCACAGTATAATGAGTTAATGAAAAATTACATAGTTTACGTGCAGAGCCTACAAATATAAAAAAGCTAAATCAATTTGATTTGCGAGTAAAACTCCTTTAGTCTTAATAAATATTTTATTTTTATATCAACAAAGAGGTTAATTTTGCTTGGATATTATAAGTCTAAAAATAGGCCTGGATTCAATTTCCTGTCGAGAATGTTACTATCTATACGTATTCGTAAACACATGACGTCGGGTCATTGCCTGTAATGATATGGTATGTCCCTCGAAAGCGGCAGCCATTTGTCGCCTGGCATTACATCCGTATTGCGAATTGTTGGTATCACAATGATATTATAAGTAAAAAGATGTAGATAGGTAATATTTGGAGTCTACAAATGGCACAGTTAACAGATGACAAGTAGAGTAATATAGTATATTTATCACCGAGACCTGTAAAGAAAAGAGATATATTCACATTGGCTATTTAGCAGTGTCAAAGTTTTTACACTAAAAATATCCCAGAGAACTAATCAAAGCTCTTGGTTTGATTCTCTGCAATTTTTTTACCCTAAAAAATCTAAAGATACAAACCGCAGCTCTCGCGGGTTGTCTTCGTTCGTGTTTTCTCGGGAATGGTCACCGATATAAAAACGCTGAGTTTCACGTTTCACCCACACTGCGCTGCGTTCTACGCGTCCGGCGTTTTACCAGCGTGGTCTGCAGTGACAAACGCAGTTGTGCAGTACTATACACATTAGGAAATCTACCACTGTTGGCAAACGCGGGCCGGAGGCGAGCATGCAACGACGCACGCCTTTGAACGAGCGCCCGCTCTTTTGTGAGCACAACGTGTGAGGAATTACGGACTACGCTGCGAAATTTTCAATTTAAAACAGATTTCGCGTTAGAACATTCTATTGTGTCCGTTTCCAAAGTAAACTTTAGCAGCGTGATAGATTTTGTCAAAAAAATTCAAATTTGTAACTACAATATTTTACTCGAGAGCATGAATTTGTTTGTCTGTTTAGCTTTTATCGTTGCACTTTTTGTGTAATTTTGAAAAACACCAAATGGAATTATTTTTTGCTTTGACGCTGAAATACAAACGGATACTTTTTATCAAGAAAGACAGACATTACAAAAAAAATACTCAACTCAATGAACATCAAGTGTTGACGTATTATTAGCACCCAACAAAATGGAAACGATCGCCTTGAAAATCATACATTATCACCATATTAACTGACATACATTAACTATTTACAAAGTGCAAAGATTATGATGCCGCGCTAAAACTAGGTTAGAGCGAATGCAGGATGCGGAGAGTTGGTAAGAATAACAGGTTACCGAGTTTCGGCTCTTGACCCGCCGACGCGCGCCGGTAATTGGCGCTGTTAGCGACGCCGGCAAGCGCCGCGCTTTGACGACGGAATGCGCGCCTTTGTCGCGACAAAACCCTCTTTACACCTCCACCAAAACAGCCCTAACCATTTACCCCCTAGAGAATGCTCGATATATCACAGCCGTAATCCCCAGATTCATTCTCACAAAAGAAAGTCATGAAGATAGAGAATATCACATTCGGAACGCTTGTTCCGAGCTTTCATAAAGCACATTTTGTTGAGGAAAAAAAATGATAAACCCAAAGGCGGCTAAAGTGTCGGTAACAATCACTATTGTCACATTCAATCAAACCATTCGAACCGAGAGTGCGCCCCGACTAAATAAAACGAGGACATTGTAGTAACAACCCGGGGGATCCATACAGTAAAAACAGTGGGATCTCATCCAATTTTGCATTCAATCTACGACCACGAGAATTGCTTCCTCCGAGATGACCCGCCACTTCCACTCGCCATAAAGCGATGACCTAATCCAGTTTATTTGATTTGGGTTCCTGACTTCAGCCTTCTTTAACAACGGCAAGATAGCCTTGGACGTGAACTCCGGCTTACATAAATATTTAGTTTTATCATGTAATTGTGGTCCTTTGTTTGAGTAAAACAGGATTGTTAGTATGTACCTAAATATTTATGAACCCTAAGAGCCCTATTCACCCATTTTACTAATTCTTTATTTAAATTTTATTTTAAATGTTAAGAATTGCATTTGTAATTTAACCAAAAATATCGTGAGGAAAACTACACAAGTCTGTATATAGCAAATGAATAACGTCCCCCACGTGTTTAACCCACGTAAAAGCTAAAGCCTTTATTCTTATAATTTATTTATTATCGAGATTATTTTAATTTATGTTTCCTTATATTTGCTGTACATAAGTCTACTTTACAATCCCTGTTGTTCAACTCCTCAAAGACTCCTTTTCATAACTTTCAAAGGTTAAACAAATATAATAATGCCTTCCAAGAACCGCCCGCGGCAGGGTGCGAGTGAGAGATCATCTCTCTTAGCAGCGCCAACTTGCCACTACGGCCAGCGTTGCTGCGAAGTTAAATGCCTCGGCCATCAGATACACGTCGATCCGTTAAAAATACTTTTTGTGACCGACACTAAC
Organism: Tortrix viridana; assembly: GCA_963241965.1. Taxonomy (NCBI): domain Eukaryota; kingdom Metazoa; phylum Arthropoda; class Insecta; order Lepidoptera; family Tortricidae; genus Tortrix; species Tortrix viridana. Next base: position 5,981,869 of record OY725181.1, read on the forward strand.
TAAGCTGGTTTAAAGAACAATTTCGGTACACTAAGCACAAACAATACGGTAAGCAGTGTTTTTATAATGAATTCTTAAGTTCCGTGGTTGGCGTAATTAAAATATTTTTACGGCTTATATCGCGTGAAATTAGTTTAAATTTAACTTCCGACGTTTCAAGCCATTCAGGTTTCATGGTCATGAAAAACTGTAGACTTTTCATGTCCCATTTAAAATAGTTTTAAACCAACGATCTGAAAATCAAATAAAACCGAAATACACACCACTAAGCGTTTGTATTGATTTTTCTTCATGCATGGACGAGATAAAATTTGACAGGTGCTAGGGAAATGAATAATCTATTCCATATTTCTAACATAAGACTTAACGCTTAAGGTTTAAAATAAAAGTGTTCCGTTTTGATAAAATCGCTATAAACATGTGAAAATCGCAATAATCGCTTAATAATAAAAGGTAGTAAAAGTCAGGATGAGACACTTTCATTTTAAACCTTAACTCTTTTATCTCGTGTATGCATGCTAAGCCCGCAGGGTTGAACACACAAAAACAAAGGAAGCTAATAGAAACTTGAATCGAATTATTTACTCAAACCATACAGTCTCCTCGAATAGCTCATTCTTATTTTACGCTTCGTACCTATATTGGAGATAGCAATAAAAAATTGCTTTAATTTTTACGACTCTATTGCATATTTTATACATCGAGGATCCTAATTATGAATTGATACGAAACTCAGAGATCTGCGTAAACGTATAATAAAAGTAAACAAATCTTCTTTACAGTAATATTAACATGTAGTCTACATTTTTTAAATTTATACCGGTTATAAAGTGTTCATGTTTGCAATCATTTACGTAGGACGCTTACCAACGTAAACTTAACTTTATTTATTGCGCAGCACGCTCACTGAAGCGTCTACTATTTCATTCTAGACCTGGCAAAAATTAATTGCTCGATTTTCTTTGATGCAAAACCCACTGTACACACAGACAAAAGTTTAGTCGCTTGCAAGCCAGTTCCACTTCTCAACAAGCCGAGCTCCATGCGCTTGCAGCGAACTATGATTCACCTAATTTAACGCCTCGCTGCGTTCACTATGTTTAAAACAGAACTAGCTTTTAATTCACAGTTATTTTGAATAATTTAATTAAAGGGTAGTTGTTTTGTTTTCGTCTATTTTCGAAGTTTAATAAACTACTAAGCCCGCTCTTTGTGAAAAAATTAAACAAGTACAGATCTTTGCTAATCCAATATACACAGGCAGGCAAACTTGTATAGTCTAGACTTGACACTGAAACAACTCTGGAGAAACTTCTTTTTAAACTTAAAAATGCTTAGTTTTTAAATGTGTTCCGTTTTGGAAGATCGTTTCTGCCCAGCAAATAAGATTATAATTATACTAATTAATTAATTACAAGTTTAATTTATTACATAGTAGTATTACTCATACGCGATTAAACATCAAACTGCGCTCACCGTATTATGTACATAGAGAAAAGCCGTTATTTGTGAACGAAATAAAGACGCGATCCTCTTGATCGTGCGCGCCGAGTAAACAAAGCCCGTGGCCGCCATGTGATTAATACCAACGAACACTTTCCTGCCACAAATGGCTTGTCAGAAAGTTTATTGCAATAAAAAGCCTGAGTTTGTACCGGGAGAATGACGCGGGGCTTACACTAATGGCCGTTGGAGTTTCACCCATTAAAACCAAGTTTTTCGCCCATAATTTTGGGCATTAAATTTAGTATCTACCGAGTATCATGTTTTATGAATGTGTTCGCTACGGGCGCATTTAAATGTGTTTATCTGGTTTATGCCCCAGAGCCATTACATATATGTATATTTTACCAGTGCTTAGCCAAATAGCTGTTCTTTAGGTAATTTTTTAATTTATTTACATGCGTACGCTTGACCTTTTGCTCAATAAACTATAGTGAATGAGTGAACGAACGAATGAGTGAGTGAGTGAACGTGTCAGTGAATTATATCTCTCTGAACTTCGACAAACTTAATAATTCAAATTTCACAAAATCCTAGGTTAGTGTTTCAGAGTTACTCAATGATGGACACTATCACTTTTTACTTATTTTTACTATGATAGATGAGCAAGAAAATACATAGCCGTGATTTTTTTTAAATCTACTGCAAAAAGCTGCTAAATACAACTAAGTACTTATGTAAAAATCTAACGTAAAAATTAAATCTAAAGAATGGACGCCATCAATTTGAGGGCCATACATAACGTTATAGCAGACAAGACGTGTTTGCGCGCCCGTTTTAACTGCAACAGTGACTGCTGAGCTAATAAAGATTCCCTGAGACTGTCGGCGGGCTCAATGAGAAATTATTTTCAGGTCACTTTATAGACGCAACTAATTTGCATATTATCAGGGTGTGGACAGAAGGTCGCGTGACAGAGAGGTCAAATTACCATAAGAATAGGCCAACGACGTAAACGTTTTGTTTAGATTCCGACCAATATCCCATTGTTATTTTCCCTTTTTTTCCTTCTAGTTCTTATTCTTAGATTGCTATCTATTGACTTTGTTTACGGACAATGACTTCAATAAAGTGATGTACCGAAGGCGTTATGGCTTTCTATGTCAGTATAGAGATAGAAATCTTCATTACGCAACAGGCTATTACGAGCAGTACCGGAATATCTCCATTTTCCGTTATGTCATATCTTATAAGTTTCAATAATGTGATTCAGAAACTTGCGCTTGTTTTCACTAGGGCTTGTAACTGATTGGTTGATTGCTTCCATTGATTGTATTATAATTTTAGTTTTATGTTACATTTAATTATCGTTATTAAATACTGATGTTTGAAAGGCTTACAAATTTAAAACTATACGAGGCTGTGTTCACATTAGGCGAACATTGAGCGGCTGACTGTTTGCCTCCCTGTATAAAAATCTCAGGGTGAAGTACGTGCTGTGTGAACACTCCACTTAAAACTTATAGGGAGGCGAACCGGGGGCAAACAGTCAGCCGCTCACTGTACGCCTAATGTGAACACAGCCCAATAGTCAACCAATTTGACTCTAGCGGCACTACGACACTATCAACGTGACGTAATAAATCAAGATCTAAGAGACTTTTGAGATTTACTGCGTTACTTTGACATGTTAATATAGGGACCCAGGAATCAAAGTATTTGAATGTATTTAATTAATCCGTCCTGAATTATAAATAAATAATAAATAAATATCGGAGAACAATCTCACACAAATTGAGCTAGTCCCAAACTAAGCTCGAGGCTTGTACTATGGGTACTAGGCAACGATATACATACTTATATAGAGAAATACATACTTAAATATATAGAAAACATCCATGACTCAGGAACAAATACTCGCGCTCATCACACAAATATTTGCCCATACCGGGATTCGAACCCGGGACCGCTAGCTTCGTAGGCAGGGTCACTACCAACTAGGCTAACCGCGTCGTCTTATTATGAATCTTAATGAGTATGTTCTAATATTGGTTAAAATCAATATACTATTTTAAGCGCAGTAAATATAGAAGCAGTACCAAGTTGCAAAGTTACTATTATCCTCATGTGAGTCGGGAATAAAAGCATCAAGCAAGACAAATATGAGTAGGAAAATTACAAAAAAAACGTAGAAACCTCATAACAGTGATATCGCACTTAATATCCGCTAGATATTGGGATATCACCTAAATATCCCACCGCGCAGCAACAATATCCGCTCGCCGCAGAAACACGACGGCCTCGGAACGTTAACCACGAGCCAGTATCGCCGACGTATAATACTGTTTAATTCCTGTAATATCAATTCGGTGTCGCCCTGTATACGCCTATAGAGCATTGTGCCCATTGTCACGGTGTCACCAGCCAGCTAACTTTATAGTCGCATGATCCGGGGCAGTTTCCTGCCTACTGGAATTTAGGGTCTATAAAATTGATGAACAGTTTCTTAATAGCTTCTTTTCGCCAACTTTATTTGTGGAATTTTTCTCGTTCGAGCAATTGGAAGTTAGAGAATACTCAAATTGGATAATAGGACTGTCTTTTTTTAGGTCGCGTCGATAAAACCCGGGTTGATGATTTGTTGCTTTAATATAACGTGACTCGGGTAAAGGGTTTGGTGGAGGGTCCTTCGCTTTGGCACAAAATATTTTAACCTGATTTTGTGATAGTGGATGTTTTAATATTCGGCGTCAGGAACTGTTTGAGACGAATAAGTAGAATGGAACGAGCAGCTATATTAGAACGGTTCTTTCGGGCGAGCTCTGGGATATAGTGAAACCTAAGTTTCAATTTCGGGGGTACCCTGCGGCTTTATTAAGCTAGCGAGGCAACCTAGAGGCGTCGAAACTGCACTACAACGGTTCCGCGAAGGCAATAACTGCGGAGCGCATACGCGTTACTATATATGTGCCAATAGCCCGTTTTTAGTAGTTACGTAATCAGAAATAGCACGGAGTTGTTAGTGACAATCGCTGTATATCTCCGCTTATTTGTTATTGTAGGAAAGACCGAGTGGAATGACACTAAGGCAACCGAGTCACGCAATCGCTTAAATTTATATGTACTCATTGTCGCTTATCTGAGATTCGCTCGGCGCTCGTTCGATGTTTAGCCTTCAAATTCGAACGCAGATGAGCAGAAAGCCGCACTATTTACACCGAGGTGCGGCGGGCGCGAGAACAGGGAAAACATTTTAGTGCGGAGACGTAAGCCAACGGGAACTTTTCACTGCCGATAACGTTCGATTGAAACAAAAGACTGCCCGCTCTCCCGGGAAATAGAACGGTTTTAATTACTCCCTGTTGCGCCAATTAGCCGGCAGCTTTATCTATATTTACTTATTCCACCCCCAATACCCGATTAACCGAGTTTCTTTTTAACTAGTAGATACCTTCAAACGGAGAAAGCTTTGAAGATAGCAATCTCGAGAATGAAAAAAGTACTCGAGGATTCAATGGCGCGAAATAGCCGCGGTTGGCGCAGTAAGCATTATTAAAATTTGCTTACAGTCGCAAAACCAGTCCCGCAGGGGATAGGGAAGAAAGGCGAAATTAGCTTGTTTTATAATGATTGCGTTGTCGTCAAGTTTTTAACGCTTTGTAAAGTAAACAGAAAAAACTTAAGTCGTATTTAATTAAATCAATCTAATAACTCTGCGGTAATTAAAGCGTGAACATTAATTCAATCAAGATTGCGTTTTGTTTATGTTACATTTTATTCTCGTGGCGTTTATTATGCTAGGTTTGCACCGGTTAAAGTCGGCGGAATCTCGTGGGGCAGGGAAGGGTTAACGCGTGTCCTGGACGCTGTTAGCCTGTACGACCGCTATTCCGCCAACGTGAACCCCAAAGGAGTAAAAAGGTTATCGAAATATTTTTTGAAGTCTGACAATAACGATAGCTTATCTTAAACATCTCATAAAATGCAATGACTGTACAAAGTGCCCTGTTTCAGCCTTGATTTAAATATAGGCTAAAATAAAGTTAATTGAAGGAAAAATATTTTTGGGTAATTCTTCGAGCGTTTCAACCGCGCTCATTCCCCTGGTCGCATTAATGTCGAATTTCCTGTAGCATTTTCTGTTATTTTGTAAAAGTCAGGGCACTCTACAAGACAACCGAAAATAGCATCCAAAGCTACAGGAATTAAGTATGACATTAGATTATGCGACCAGGGACATAAGAACGGTTGAAACGCTCGAAGAATTACCCTTTTACATTTTGTTGCTCCTGCCTTTTTTATTTATTTCGTGTTAATAACGGTAATTTTGTTTTCCATTACTCGGTGATTAGGATTAAATGAAAAACTTTGGTGATTCCGAACGACCGATACCGACGTGTTACTTACTCCGATCATTATCCGTGGTGCAAATGGAATTTATTGATCCGTATCAAATTAAATCGTACATTTAATATTTTTTCGATTCTGGTCTTTATTTGAAATAATTTTTGAGGTTAAAATAATTATTAACTTTTTTATTAACGTATCCTACTATAACGTAGTCAACGGCCTTATCTCTAGGTACATAGTATATATAAAACAAAGTTGCTTCTCGACGTCTGTCCCTTGTAGGTATGTATGTACGCTCAGATCTTTCAAACTACGCAAGGGATTTTAATGTGGTTTTCGAGATCAGTTACATCATTTTTCACGAAAGGTTTATGTATATAATAGTACCCGGAGCGAAGCGAGAGCGGGTCTATACTATATAAAATAATTGTGTTGAGTGTGATACAAATACAAATGGGACACGTTGGTACTGTAGAAATTAACTGTTTTGTTGGCTGTTTAGGTTGAATTAAATACTCTTCTGGCAGTCCGCGTGGCCGGCCCTGCTGTTGCGTACCACCAAAAAATACTTTATCTAAGTTTTAAATTAAAAAAATTAACGTAGAATAAAAAATATAGAAAAAAAAAAAAACTACTCTAAAAAAAAAAACACAAAAAAAAAAAAAAATACTCGATAATTCCATACGGGTTTCTTCTTTTACCGTAACGTCGTTTGCCCTAAAGTCATTTGCCATAAAACTATTATCATAACTGATGTTAACCATAATGCTTAATTCCCATAATGTATCGATTGGCAAGCAAGGCAAGCACTTCGTTTGCGGGGAACTGTGTACGTTTCTACAATAAGATACCATCTGATATCGTCAATATGCCGTTCAATAAATTTAAGTCTCACATCAAGCGCTGCTTGATGGGTAGGGCATACTATACTGTAAATGACTTCATTGGTGACCAAGATGTATTTAAGTAGTGTCTAGGCTATTACTTATTTAAGGTATTTTCTTAAGTCTAGGATATTTTTGACGTTACTATCTTGAAACGTAAAATGCCTTTAAGCAAACTGTATTCAAACACGAAATTGTATGTATGTACTTTTGTACTCTATTAGTTCTTGTGTATACAAGACGCTTTTAAATGAGAGCACACTGTGATGTTTCTCGCCGGACAGCTATTTCACACAATATTACTTTTATGTTGTCCAGCAGCTTGAGCACGTCATGCTCGCTCAAAGGTCTTTGCTTACGGCGGCGTCGTTGATCGGGTCGCCACCTTCCCGAACATATGGTTGAGGGAGGCGATGGCTGAGATACGCGTCATACTCGTGAACGGGTGCTGTTTGTGGGGTCCGGTCTGTTCACGTCTGCAAGGACTTGTTCAGTTAATTATTCTAGTTATGGCTTTTGACGAAGAGACCTCGTCGTGTTGTTCTCCTAGTCATTACATTTAGTGTAACGTATTTGACCTTACATTTGTAATGTTTTCATTTGTGCTAGTTCTAATAATTAATATTTGTTACTTTATTACCTTGTAATGTAACTTACTTTTAAGTATTATTGTATTTTATATTGGAAAAAATGACCTTCTGCTGGAGTTTCTTGCGGCGCTTCTTCTCCGCAATGATGGTCTTGTCCGAAGCGCTGGTAGATTCACTCTATATTACTGACGTGTAAAAGAGCCCGTATGTGGCCAATTTACTGAATAAATATTTGAATTTGAATTTGAATTTGAATTGTTCTAACACATTTTAGAAATAATTTCGGTTGTCACAATTATTAAGATTCTAAAAGTTTGGTAGAACGACGACCGATTTGCTAGCATTGTAACAGGATTCTGGCAGCGACTCAGCTTTATGGCAGAACTGCGAGCATTATATCAAGTTATCATTAGGACAAATTATTATTAGGTACAAAAACTTTATGCAAAGGCCGGAATTAGGGAGGGCAACTGGGGCTACAGCACCGGGGCCTCCACAAGTGAGGGGGCACCTAAATGAGAGTTCCACTCCTTTGTTTTCCCAGTGCTTCCAGACCTCTGAATCCGGCGCCCTGGCTTTATGTCAAGGAAAAATAGGTTGATTCACATTGTTTCAAGTAATAACTAGGACAAACGATTATTACAAACATGGGAAAAAATAAAGAGCAGATTCCATGTTATGTGCAAAGTTCGTAGAGCCCGCGTAGCATGGACTCACAACGGAAGACCTGCTGGTCTTACTGCTTTACGCTGAGCTGGGACCGTTTCATGACAAAGTACTTTCATTTGTATCTTTCCTTCCTTATTGTTTGTCCTTCAAATGTTTTCTTTCATTTCTTTCTTTCTTTCTTATCACCAGATGAGGTTAAAAGTTCACTGCTTATTGTAATGTTACGTTTTGCAATTGAGTACTTGTAGGTATTTCTGTTAATTACTGCTGTAGGATAATCTGTTAAGCCGAATACTCGGAAACGTCTGAATCAGCCGGCGGCTTCAAGCAACAATCTCAAATCCCTACATTCACGTATGAGTTACGTACGGCGCGGCTTGCCGTCCTCAAGTGATTTGTAAGTACACTGCTTCCTATTTATTCATGCAGACGATTACCGACTCCCACAGCTCATGAATAAATTTAAATAATTCCCCGCTGAGGTGTAAATGATGCAAGTTTTTGCATTTAAAACCGTTATTAATCACTTAACTTTTCTGTTGACAAATTACGGTTTTTGTGTTTGCTAGGACGCTTTTTTAAATCATTTGTACATGTGCGGTCTGTTTTTAATGAGTTGAGAACTTCTGGGATGAGAGTGGAGTTATGTAAGTTGTCACTGAAATCAAGTAAAATTGAATTCGACTAGAGCAAATTCTTAAAAACATAATGTACTTACTTATAAATATTTTGATGGGAAGGATGCAGAGGTTTGTCGGAGTTGAGTGAAAGACATGGATAAAATGATGACAATCCACATCTATATGTAACATAAGTTTATACTTCTTGAACAAGTGGTAACAAAAAAAACTTATTATAATGAATCTGACTATTAAAATTGATGAAAGAAAACGACAGAGCTAAAATTTTACTGACAGATAGTGTTTTAGCTGGAGATTAAAAAATCAGCCCTAAATTTATTTTCTTGCCATCTAAATAGTCCTATTTGGTTGATAATTCATTCATATCAATAAAAGATAATTCTAGTAAAATTGTTCTATCAACATAGAACCAAATCCCCCTTATTACGTCCAATTTAGATACTGCAATGAAGGCCCATTTGCTTTCTAAAGATGATTTGAGTAAAACCTGATAAAACCAGAGAACTCAGACACAAAACAACATATAGTTACTAATACATACCTAATATCCTTTAAATCAAAAAACTAAATTATAACGAAAGTTTGACTTTATAAGCCTTTGACGCTTTTGTGTTTAGATTTTAAGTTTTAATTAACCATTTCAAGTTAGCCTTTGTTTTCACTAAGTCTGATGTCAGATTAAGAGGTTTTTAAGAAGCTATGAAAACCTATAGATAACGATTTACACTTTAAGACAGAATCAATGGAATCAGATCAACTGTATAATCCGGTATTGTATATAATTAAAGAATACCTAAAACGTTAAAGCAATGTATAAAATATAATTATTTAATATTTTACCCAGGCAGTCTGTACAACAGTACCTACCTAATGTTCAGCTGGTAGACCACTACCGACCAATAAGCGGTCAGCGGGATTAGATTTCTTATTAAAGTTGATTTAAGTAAACAGAAGATTTCAAATGTTACTATGAACCAAAGATGTTTTATTTATTTATTTATTAAAGGGAAACAAACAGCACAAAATAATACATGTGATATAATACATTATAGAAATTACATAGACCAAAGAAGTTTAGTTTAGTGTTTTATTTGTTTATAATTTTAAACTTTACTTGGGCCCTTAGCCATGATGCATTACGCTATGTAGCGTTTCTATTCGTTTCGTTTTTAAATCAATCGCGTCACTGATAGATCACGTGACTCTTCATATCACGTGATCTACCGGTGACGCGATTGGTTTAAAAACGAAACGAATAGAAACGCTAGTTAGCGTAATGCATCTTGGCTAAGGGTCCTGACCTCCTCATGGCTTTCTACACAATACCTAGGTTCTAGGTACCCAGGTAAGGTACGAGTATGTAATGGTAAACGTAACAATAGATAAAATATTTAACAGGTATATTCTAAGAACAGCTAAGTATTCTATACAATGACTAAATTTTATGCTTTTCCGGTAACATATCAAAACATGTATTTCATAAATATTTCACAGCTACGGTTACTTCTCCTGTCGTCGTTTCGTAATCGCTGAAGGGAAATAATTATAAAAATACAAAGAGACTAAAGTCAGATGCTGCGTGGTTTCTTAATGGCCATTAGCGTTTTAATGATCACTGTTAAAAAATATGGATCTCGTAATAATGCTTTAATTTGTAATTTGAGAGAGCTGTGTTCGTTGCTTCCGCGAATATCAACAGCATACTCATATTGTTTTCTATCCTGTAGCAATCCGATTAATAGTTATGTAAACAAACCAATGACTCACTAAATGAAATAAGAAACATGTTCATCTGTATTTCGAAGGTTTCAACTTGTTTTCTCATTGCTTTTTCCGACGAGATTTAAGTAGGTAACAAATTCCATTTAAAGCACAGCTTTAAATGTTTGTATTATGACAGGCATAATTCAATTAGTTGAACTGTATAAATCTATAAATCTTTTGACTTTTAGTGGCTTTAGGGGGTAGCTATCACTTTATCGAAACTCGTTTCATCCAATGTATCATTTCATCGAATTTCATTTCGTCAAATAATCGTTTAACTAAAATAAAAAATAGATTAGCTTTTATACAGACTTCATATTTATTATATTTGATTATTTTTTGATATAATAATTGACATACAACATAGAGTTACAAACCTACAGTATACCTCATCCCAGTGCTTTTTGTCTTTATTTTTTCTTTTGGCTTCCTGGATGCAACTCTGCAAGGCCTGAAGGGCTAACCTACTTATTATTACACTTGGTTTAAATAGGCGTGTGCATGGTTTGCATTGCAGTCGTGGGGCAGGGAGTCCGTGCGTCGACCTGTTCTGCCGACCGAAGCAAAAAGGCAATATGCGCGTATGGACTTCATACTCCCATACTGCCTTCTTCTTCTATATGGCAGTGTTAAGATCGATGGCACAACCGCTTCACCTGGGCACGCCACGCTGACACGAACCAATGGGACTGCTTTATCAGCTTTTTTTAATGGCTTTCACATTTTGAATTTGAATTGCTGTCTTGCCAGCAACAATTCGTAATTGGAAGACCCTTTGTAGATACGTATTTTTATTATAGTTCCTATCTGTCTGTCTGTCTTTCTGTTTGATCGTTTTTTTATTAGTATATTCGGTACATATTTTGCAATTAATTTCAAACTTAATTTCTGATGAGCCGCTAGCTCAAACTTCAAACTTTAACATACCTCAGAACTGACATAAAACTGAACATAAAACATAATTTAATATTTAATAAATTCGATGTCACTCTTTCAAAAAGGAATTAACATTTTTTCGCGTCAAATAAGTTTCTTGATTTTCCCACGAGAACCATAGTTTAATAAGCGGAGAATGATAGCTTGGCACTCGATAAATCAATCAAACAAGCTAACTTTGTACCTTCATTATTACTTTTTGTCTCCCCGCAGGCTGCAGATTATTTAGTCGGCTGATTGTGTTTGTCTCCACAAACTTTGGAAAACCGTATAATTGCCCGATACAAAGTCAGGGAAGGTTCATGTAAAACTTTATTTTATGGATCCTCGTTGCATTCACTCATTCCAACCAATTTTCGATCCGTAAATTAATGATTCTTGAATTATTTTTTTATTATTTCATTCGAAACTCTGCGATGGAAAAGATTGAAACAATTAAACAAACACTCGTAAAAATGTAAATTGTGTTGGTTTCATTTATTGTCGTGCCGTTGATATAAATGTTTTCGACTGTAGAAATAAAAAGTAAAATGGAAGTCAGTGTGATGGTGTAAATAAATAAAAAAAATTAGGACAACCCATAGAAATATAGAGAAGTTAGTACAAGAAGTAAAGGTCTATGGGACAACCTGATCCAAATTCTACTTAGTGCTTAGCTAAGCTCCAGACTTGTATTCTAGGTACACAGATACCGATTTTTCTTTTATGTATATTTTAGAGAGTATGTATATATCTACTTGCACTCTTGCAGTTCCTCTTAATCTTTAAAACGCCAATAACGAATATAACCCCACTGCCCCTGTATTATGGTCGCCTTTATCGCGGTGAATAACTTTGGATAAAGTATCCGTCACTCTCGTACTTACATATTGGTCAGAAAGTGTCAGATATTTCATATCGAGAAACATGAATACCTGTTCAGTGCAAACGACGGATGTATGACTCATCACAATTTCAAAATCTTAATTATAATAGTAATATTGTTTACCTGTGAAATTGATTATTTAATATTAATCTTCCTATAAACTTATATACATTTGTTATAAACCTATTTAATAAAAGTATGATGTCCCACTTTTTGTCACTTTACATTTGTAGCGATTACTTTAAGAATATGACCCGTTAGCATAAAAAAGTCACTACGAGTGTCACAGCTTATTTTAAATACAATTATGATTTAGTGCGTTTATTAATAAAATGATTAATACCCAGTTGTTCAAAAATATTGGTCTGCTCATTGATGATGGCCATAAATCATTCTGCTGATAACGCTCAGGGAGGGAATGAGCAACCGATCGACGGGCGCCTCTCGACGCATGACCACATGACGTCACACGGTTGAATAACATATTCCATATATATTTATAGTTTATAACGTAGTGCTTATTTGGTTCAAAATATCTAGCCATCCATAATGTACGTGGATGGAAAAAAAAGAGATAAATATTTGTTTATTACATAAACCAAAGTCGAATAATAACATTAAGTTAGAAATTAGTAATAGATAATAATAAAGAGTAAATTTTTTGTTACTTCCAGCTCTAATTTTCATAGAGTAACAAAACCACACACAAAAATAATAACAAAAAGACTTAAACTGTTGACTAAATATTACTAATAACTTCAATGAATTAACTTAATGTAGACTGCACTTATGCAAAACAAAAATCAACGTACCACATTTTCATCCCAAAACTTGATTGTTTGTAAAATAAACATTAAAAAAACCATTATAGGTAGCATCAGTGCATAGTAACAACAGCAACTAATAACTACAATATCGACTAATTTATATTGCCTTACGGCATTAAGTTCGCCTCTTATATACCAATTGTAATCTTTTGTGCAATAAATATTAAATAAAAAAATGATCAATACCACATTATTCAACTTTAATCCATTTCACTTAAAGCTCAAAGCTAAAAACATCCTTCCATCCTTCAGCAACACATCGACGTGTGAAAGACACGCTAGAAACCAAAGCTCTTTAACGGAGGCTCTTAAGATAGATGCAATTTGCTGCCAGCTAGACCACTTAGCTAATGCTCGGCCTAATCTGAATATAGGACACGTAATCCAATTTCGTGTTAAAGGCCGCCCTTTGAATATTTACTTAAAATTAACCTGACATCTTGAAGCATTTAAACCTAAGCTTATTAACGTCAAGGTCGAATAAGACATGTAGAGTCGTGTTCGAAAACGTTTATACAGCAAATACGTGTCATAATACCTTACTGGCTTTAATAAGACCTTTTAATTATCATGCTCACTATAGGACTATACTTACCTTGTCTGACCGACAACTTTACTAATGGGTTGTACCGCGGTCGCATCTTAATCTCGATAGCTATTGTAACCGACTGATTACCATATCGCTTAAATAATGTCAATTATAGGCCCCGCTACTTGAAAAGGTTGGCTTTAGGAGGTATAGGTGTATAGTAAAAGTGCCGACGCGGCACAAAAAATGACTACCACACGATTGACACATCCCTTAAGTGCGTGGCTTAGGTATCTAGCCCTAACATACGCTTGTGGACTATGTAACTTGTCTGTAGGCATTTTATATGAAGCTTTCTGACAGAATATTCAGCGTGGATTTCGGCCGCGACTCCATCCGCGCAGAAGTGATTTATCGCAATTCCTTGAAAAACCTACTTTTTTCTGTGATTTAAAATACCCTGTGTCTGTCTCCGGGCTAAAACCCCGCGATTTGTAACGTTTAACCGGAAAAACTGAACAAATATACAAACAAACTTTCACATTTTTTTATTTTTGTTATTTTGTACTGACCGACGATTGACCTCGATCTCACCTGATGGTAAATTATGGTTTAGGATGGAGCTCGCAGGTTCAGTAGAAACTTATTATCTCTCGTTTTGAAGATACCCATGTTACATATATCCCCCAGGAAATATAGACGAAGGAAGCGAATTCTTTTCTTTAGCATAATATTATTAAAAATGTAAAACCAGTATTTTAACATGAGTCTATGTCGGATGATTCATTTACATTGCGTTAATTTTTTTTTACTAGTAACCAGTTCATTAAAAATATAACAGCTCAAAAGCAGCTCGTGACTTTGATACGCAGAATTACTGTTTTACACTCGTCAGCTATTTTGATAAATACATTACACATTTTGCTACATTATTATAACTCGGATCGGAAGATTTTCCTTAATTGCCTTCATGTACCTACATATTATCTTGTGTGTACAACTTTTAGAAATAACCGCCGAGATCAAAGTGGATCAACTGAGAAACACTAATCATCACAGCACTGATTCCCTGAATCCCTACGCTAGAATGTTGAGATTAAAATCAGGGGAATTCATTGTTTATTCGTTTAATTTACTGCCAACTTTAATCTTTAAAGTTAAATGAGTAAAGTACCTACTTTTATTACTTATATTATTTAATAATTTGGTGAGATAATACCTACAAGCGAAAATAGAGTGTTTGTTTTGATCTTTGTTTATTTTAACGTTAGTTGTAACCACAAATTGATGTTTGCCTACTTATATTTTCGAAACATGATAACCTATTAATTTGTGTATCACGTCATGATCACGTATTGAATTAATAAATTGATGATTCGCCATTGCGAGTGACAGAACACGGAGCCGACGCGACAGAGCGACGCGTGGATGGATTTATAGCTACCATTTAGCTCACGTCACGGGATCTGACTGACTACTGAGTGATTTTTAGCTTTTTAAATGAATTTGTAAATGGATTTTGAAGCAATGGGTTGAATAACTAAAAAGTTCAAGATGGCGGGTACTTTTTCTCATTCTATCAACGGATTCGTTGTCGGAGACCACACAAATCCCCACATATATATTTTGGAAGCAATCGGTCCAATAACTAAAAAGTTCAAGATGGCTGCTACTTTTTCTCATTCTACCAACGGATTTGCTGTCGGAGACCACACAAATCCCCAGATATCGATTTTGGAAGCAATGGGTCGATTAACTAAAAAGTTCAAAATAGCGGCTAGGTACTCTAAGCTCCGGTTTTGAAGGAGCCGAGTTCAAACACCCAGCGTATACCTACCAAGCAAAACACTCATGGCATCTTTTTAAAGAAGGAATAAAATACAAAGCGAAACCATACGTCTCGACGCGACACCCGCCACTGACAGCACTGCCTTGTCCGCTTAGGGGTCTCGTTGAGACGTGCATCTGTGTGAGTTTGACGTTTCGAACATTTGTTTGTAGTTTCTTTACTGCTTATTTACCCATATAATGTGAGCTGACCACGGGATGTTAATTTCAAAGAAAGCAACCCACGATGCTTAATGGAAGAGTTAAATGTTAATATTAACTCTCCGATTATCCATTGGCACTGGTGAACCACCAACGTTTTACCACAATTTGTGGCCGGCAACTTATGCTGTCTGATTCTTACTTCCTACGAGGGTCTGTTTCACAATCGACAAGTAAATTCATCTGTCAAACAAATATAGCCCTCTCCTTGTCTATTTTCAAGTGTAAGAAAGGGAAAGGGCTTCATTTATTTGACAGATATGCTTTACTTGACGATTGTGAAACAGGCGGTAAGTATATTAGAGCTACATGACATGTGTCTTATCTATCAACATTTTCATGGCCAAATGTACAAGTATATTGTACCTTAATTTTGCCGTGATAATATTGATAGTTTAACCCTTTAACAATACTCTAGAATGAAGTACGGACAATTAAACTATCTTTATTCCAAATTTCAACTTAATGTAGAGTTTTTAGTAGGAAGTATTAGGTATAAGTACTTTACCTCCATTATGCAAACGATCTTATAGGTTACGTAATTAACAATATAGGAACTACCCTAAAGTTGTAACGGTTGGAATACGGTGAATTTCAAGTCCTTTGTGGTAAAAGTTCTGGAGATCTGTCAGTCTTCATGATGTAGGAACTCTGGGCGAAGGGCGTCCTGTTTCGGCGGTTGTTTGTACTCGTTGCTGACTGTCACTGTGTGGGTCTTACGTAGCTTACGTAGTGTTAGTTATTAACAAAGAATTCAACTAACACGAGTCTGTCATTCATTATAAACCAGAAACAACTTAATATGAAACCAAGGAAAAGAAAACAAAAAAATGGAAAAAAGAGAAAAGAGTAAATAGAAAGATTTTTTATTTCAGACAGCAAGATAACTAAAAATAACTTACAGACCTAACATACATGACAAAATAAAATTTATAACTAACACCGAGATGACAAAACAGCGTAGTCCTGATTTTCCAAAGTAGACGTCGTGATCGCTGCTGGTAGGTTGACCCGAAACCGCCGGAACACGGCATCATTCGGCCATAAGCCTGGAGACTCGACGATACCCAGTAGATTATAATCCATTATGAAATATGCATAGAGTATTAAGTATCTCTATGAACCCAACGTATAAAGCATTAGCTTAAATCGACCAAATAAGGGTGGAAATATAAAACCTAACTTTCTTCCACGCCCCAGTCTACTACTCTATACTCTAAAGTCTATAATTACTCTTTAGTTATTTAATTATTTAATTTTTTTATTTCATTCTTTCATTTAATTATTTCTTTTCTTTTTATTTCTATTCTTTTATTTTTATTTCATTTAATTATTTCAGCGTTACAAACGTTTATGTGTATGTTCAAATATAAACTCAAACTCGCAACATTTATTTGATAAACACACTGCAACACAATACGTAGATGATAATCACAATCTTAGCCAAGCACCGCATCCTAATGCGTATATTTCGTACGGAATCATTGATGCTAAGCTTTACAAGTGCACTTTAAAACCGCAAAATTCAAGTGAATTACCTAAGCGGATAATCGCTCCAACAATGGACAACTGCGCTTTGGCGTAAGTCAACAAACACATCATCGGATTTCACCAACCAATTGAACATGTTTTAGTCAATACACGTTGGAAGACGTCAAACGTGTAATAGTAGTCTATGAAGTCTTAATTGTTGAACTCTGCACATCATTTTGATCTCCAACTTATTGCTCAGCTTTGTTCTAATAAAGTATTATTTGGAAAAACTAACTAGATAAGGTATTTAGCGGCTAAGTCGGTCCTCTCCGAAATGTATTAGAAATAAGCAGACTTATTATCATTTCCATTAATATTATGATTTATTGTCTAGACTTCTTACTCACAGCTTCAGTTTTATACTGTCCCAAACAGCTAAATATAACTTCGCTACTTGATACAGCAAACTAATAAACTCATCTTCCCGGTTTGTTATTTAACGGTCTCAAGCATTTAATCAGGGGGTAATAAAAACAACTCTGCTAGCGAAAACTTTCAGGATTTGATTTAGAGAAGATAAATACATAAGGATAAGGATACTCGGTCCTTTATTAAAGAAAAGCTAAAAGCGGAGCGTGGCACGCAGTCACTGCGCAAGATTATAACTACTTTATGCTACTTACTCGTAAGTGCAAAAATATCTTTTGAAAGAAGAAATGCTGAGATTTTATAGACAGTTGAATTGTATGTTCTAAACTTGACTTATACTGTACTTTAATACCATATTGGAACTTAATTTGATGCATAGTTGTAGAATTTCATCGCAAAAGTAAAATTTTAACGCTTCGTATCACTATGATGATTGAGATGTGTCCATAAAATCTGATATTTTACATTGTGGCGGAACCATTTTGTTTGGTTCGTACAAAAGCAATTAAATGTATGATTGTTATTGTAATATAGCACCGATCTCGAGTCTAATTGATGACAACTGACAATCAAAACAGTTCACGGCTGTATTATTTATTGTTTGGATTGCAGTTGCTATGAACCTTCTCGTTTTTGCAACGAGCTTTTAACTATTTTTGTGAATAAACCAATTCTCAGACGAAAGTACGTCTATAATAGTCATAGGCTCTTCCCCAAGGCTTATATAAAATGTCTGACAGATTTACTCACTCAATAAGTGGTCATATTGTTGTGAACGTATTTAAAATATTTTGAATACAGTTTAAAAATGGTTTAAAGTACCTGATGTTTTTAAATGTATTCCACCTATTAAAAAACATACTTTATTTCCGCATCCTTATCTGCATTTCTCATTATCTCGATATCAATGGATGGCAGAGATTGGAGGCGGGTTAATTCGAAATTTAAAGGGCCGCGGCGGGAACGAGACGGCAATTCTGTTATCGCGCGAGATCACAAAGCAAGCCTTTTTGACCGAGTGGTTACCCTTGGCTTACCCCGGATTTCGGCTACACAAAAAACTCTATCGGATGAAATATTTGGAGAGATAAGTTTCCATCGCTCTATTTATTAGATAGGCCGATCTAAACTAAAGCAAAATAGAAATAATATGTAATTGAAGAGACGATTGTTGAATGATATTCGTCTCAATACATGGCAAGTAAATAAGTTTCTTTATACTTTTCCTTTAATGTTTGACGTGAAAACGTCTATAAATTCGGTAGGTAACCAGGTCAAAAAGTTTTTAAAGCTTTAAGCCTCTTGTTGCGCACACTGAGAAAAATCAACACCGAATCATAACACAAGAATACACAACAGAGTTCAGCAACAAAATGTTGTTCAAATGGCTCCGTTAGTGATCATATGAGCCACGATTGGCAGGGAGCAGATGTTAACTCGGTTCGCTCGGCACTATTAGTGCATGGCTTGTTAAGTTTGCGTTAGTTTCGTCAGTTAAATCTAATAACAGTGCGGTTGGCGGCAAGTGGTGACAATGTGCCGGTTTCTGCGCTGGGCCAAATACTCATTTAATTAAGCGACGGACACCCGCCGTAACGCAAACAATATCCAACTTTGAGACAATAATAGACTTGCGTTTAATCGGGATGGCCGTTAGTTTGTATTACTCAGCCACATCTTTCTATAACAACAGTCAATAACGTGAATCAACTGAAACTACTGTCACGAAATCCTAAATTATATTACAGCGATAAAATGCGTCCGTGTTGTTTATCTGTAAAATAACGTTAGCATTGATAACCTTAATCTGAATCGAAGCGGATCTATTTATGACGACCAACTTAACACTTCAACGCCTAGTCTTGATACTTAAGACCTTCCGAATAAAAAACGGGTATTGAAAAGTGAATTTCATGCGATTTAAATCATGGCAGACTAGTGCAGTCATAATGAATTATTTTGTAAATCTGTATTCATTTCAATAATATAATTAATAACTGTAAAATGAAAACTGTATTGAAGATGTCGATTTTTAATACCTACTCGAGCGTATCACTCGAAATAAAATTGAATGTAGTTTTATATGAAAATTATTAAAAATAAATTCAACTTTTATTTCGATCGCCCGCGGACGTGGCAGTTTGTTTGCTTTTAATTATTCCACGTGATGGAAACTCGAACGAACCTACGTACATACATACCTGCTAATACAAGCATCTATAGGTACTAAACCAATGTTCATAAAAAGCGCACAACGTTGTCGATTTCATGTAGGTACATATCATACTTCAAATGAATTCATTTAAAATCCTACTAATATCATAAATGTGAAAATTTGTATGGATGTTTGGATGTTTGTGTTTCAATCACGCCTGAACGGCTGAACGGATTTGGATGAACTTTGGCACATGGATAGTCCTTATCTTGGATTAACATTTAGGATTTTGTACATAGTTCACATCTTGGAATAACATATAGGAACACATAGGCGGACTTTTTATCCCCGAAAATTTGATAGTTCCCGCGGGAAACGCGATAAACAACTTCTACGCGGACAGAGTCGCAGGCAAAAGCTAGTTAAATATAAGGCCTTTAGACACCATCCCGGTGACCGTTTGTAGTCGGTTTCTATGTTAGTTGTGTCCCTTTTTTTATTTAACCTCTCACGGTAACGAAATCAAGAAAATAGCAATTACATTTGGAATCAAGCCCTTCACGAGAAGGACTGGATAAGGGTACACACAAACAATTACGATATGCATGGAGACTAGCAGACTCAGGTCGGACAGTGTCATCATTAGACAGTTCTGACTTAAAGCCCTTTTAAGTTTCCCTTATCAGCACTTACGCATTCATACTCGATCCTCAAGCTACTCGCATGAGTCATATTTTACTTTAATCTCTGACCCTTGCGTATCCAAGCGATACCAGGAACCTATAAAAAGAAAGCGTTATGAAAAGTATTTGTTTCTCCAACACAAGTGGAAAAGGTAAATTCTATCTTATTTTCATTGCTGCAGGATTTAGGGCGCGGGTGAATTTCCACTGAAACACCCACAGCTAACCCTTCATACTTTTCAAATGCAAATAAGCGTAGTATTTTTAAAAGGGTACGTGGGACCCGCCTGTCCTATTCCGCTCATTACAGGAAATTTAAAATAAATCACTAGATGTGTTTACATTCGGTTTTGTTACACATTTTCACTTTTGTGAAAATGTTACGGTCAAATCAGCAGATTACTTATTTTCATTAAAGAATTAAAATTGAAATATACTTTAGTGTGCTTTGATAGTTCCTGCAAATATAAATCTAACTCATGCCGCGCGTATCGATGGTCGCGTCAGCATTATATAAAATGTGAAGTCAATTAACATGTAATAATTAATATCCTGGCGTTATATATCGTATCTGTACAATTATTTTTTGCCTTTTGTGCAATGTGAAGTTTATTGACACAGTAACTTTTCCCGTTTTTATAAACGAATGCAGGCTACTTATGTTTAAGTTTTTTGATACAGTTAAGTTTTACTACAGTATGTATGTTACATTATTTTACATTAATCATCCATACATTATCCAAAAAATGGAAATCAATTTTAATTCACAGGCACCACCCAGTGCTCTATAAGTTTGGATTTCATGAAATAAAAGAGCATTTTATATTAAGGACGGGATGCTCCACTACCAACATTCGGTTGTAGCATTAATTAGGCCCCTAATGCGGTGGCTGCCGACGACCAGTGGTTTTTGCAAGCGCTGGCTGTACAGTTTATTTAAAACATGCAGATTTTCTCGTTATTTCATCGTCATAGCGTCATTCATCTTTCCAACTCCAACTTACTTGAACAACCGTGCCATTTTTTTCACTGACAACTACTAAATTTTACTCCAATCAAATAGTACGAAACATTTTCACCAGTTAAATAAAAACTCTACAAGTACCTACTTTTATTTCTGTAACAGATACTCATCACAATATTGAAGGGACGACCCTTCTCCGGTCATTAGTGTCCCGAGAAAGCAGAAAAGAGAAGGTATCTTTTCAAGGGAAGTGTTGTGTTACACACTACATTTCCAACCGTGAAGACAGTCGGGGCCCGCACTATCTCCGGATGCGACGAAAATGACCGACTGTTCTATTTTTGAATTATAATTTTTTATGCGGTCAGCGCATTATGAAAATGGCTAAGCATTAATTTCAAAAAAACAGGTTCTCTTAAAGCATATACAGAATCTAACCGAGTTCATAAGCTACGCTTTGAATTTTAAATTGGAAACTACATTGAATGTGAGCAGAAAGGCGAGCGTCGTGTAAACAGGGCACGCCGCTGTTTCCGCGAGTAATATTCGAAAAAAGTGCCTTTGAATGGATGAAAGTATAAATGGGCTTGTAGGTCTGTATTACAGTGATGATAACCCTACTTTCTGCACATTTGATTCATTTTATTAATCTACTAGATTTTACACGCAGCTCCGCGGATTTAGTAAAATGTGTCAGGAAGCTTATTTCAATACAACTCTGCGTAAAATCAGATCGATTTTCTTTAGCATTTTATAATATTAATCAAGGATTGTAGTGGTATCAAAACCCCACATAGCATCTAATTATATGGCAAACCAGAATAATTCTGTAAATAATAAATAAAGATAGTTCAAAATGAAAGTGGGTATTACAATAATACGCGTATAACATTCAAAGATATTTAAATGAATTCAGAATTAAAATAACAAAAGTTGAAAAGTAACATTTCTTAGGTCGCTGTTTTTGCCGCTATACAAGTATACAATAGGTACGTAGATATCTAAAGGGACGGCTGCTGATAAGAAAATTGCCGTAGGCCCCATCGGACCACCACCGACAAAGGGCTTACCTTGTTGTTTGTCGGCAAAACCAGACACAACTGTAAGCAAAACAAATACAAGTAAAGGTAAAAAAACACAAATTACATCAAAGAGGCATTTCTAGTATGACCCCAAATTATCCCCCAAAAGGTCAGGTTACATATTAGGAATCGTGTTTATTTTGTTCTAATAAACAGCGTTAAGATAACGCAAACGGTTAGGTACACAACTGTATATTACTTGTGGCTATGTATTCGGTGCAATTTGTCTTGTCCCTTATCCACAAGATACAATTCAATACAAAAACGTTTATAAATTATAATTTGCAATCGAATGATTAATGTGTTTTAGATCTCATTGTTTACTCTTTTGTCCTCTTCTAATTGTAAACATGTCCTACGTCCGTTATCGAAAAAAACGAGCAAAAAAAAGAAGTTACAAACGATTTGATTTTACTGATTTAAACAAATACTATTTTATCCAGCCGGTTTCCGAAAAGGCTTTAGCACCATAGACCACATCCACACGCTGCGGCAGGTTATACAGAAGACCGAGGAGTATAACCAGCCACTATGCTTAGCGTTCGTGGACTATGAGAAAGCCTTCGATTCGATTGAAACATGGGCTGTACTGCAGTCTCTTCAGCGGTGCCAAATCGACTATCGATACATCGAGGTGTTAAAGTGTTTGTATAGAAGCGCCACTATGTCAGTTCGCCTTCAAGACCGGAACTCGAAGCCTATCCAATTGCAGCGAGGAGTGAGACAGGGAGATGTAATATCTCCAAAACTGTTTACTGCTGCATTGGAAGACGCTTTCAAGCTTCTGGACTGGGAGGGTTTTGGCATCAGCATAAATGGCGAATACATCACTCACCTTCGATTCGCCGACGATATTGTCATCATGGCTGAGACCCTGGAGGACCTCGGTACAATGCTCGATGACCTCAGTAGAGTCTCTCAACAAGTGGGTCTTAAAATGAACATGGACAAGACGAAAATCATGTCAAATGTCCATGTCGTACCCACTCCTGTCAAAGTTGGAGACTCTACTCTCGAAGTTGTTGACGACTATGTATACCTAGGACAAAAAATCCAGTTAGGTAAGTCCAACTTCGAGAAAGAGGTCAATCGTCGAATCCAACTCGGCTGGGCAGCGTTCGGTAAGCTACGCACTATCTTCTCGTCTCAAATACCACAGTGCCTCAAAACAAAAGTCTTTGATCAGTGTGTGTTGCCAGTGATGACATACGGATCTGAGACATGGTCGCTTACAATGGGCCTCATAAGAAGGCTCAAGGTCACTCAAAGGGCGATGGAAAGAGCTATGCTAGGTGTCTCCTTGCGAGATCGAATCAGGAATGAGGAGATCCGCAGGAGAACTAAAGTAACTGATATAGCTCACCGAATAGCAAACCTTAAGTGGCAGTGGGCGGGGCACATCGCTCGCAGAACCGATGGCCGTTGGAGCGGAAAGGTTCTAGAGTGGCGACCGCGAACCGGGAGACGGAGTGTCGGCAGGCCTTCCACAAGGTGGACCGATGATCTGATAAAGATCGCGGGAAACCGCTGGATGACAGCAGCAGAGGACCGATCGTTGTGGAAAACCTTGGGGAAGGCCTTTGTCCAGCAGTGGACGTCTTGCGGCTGTTGATGATGATGATGATGATTTTATCCAGGCCCTTGGTTTTTAGGTAAACTTGTGATTCATTATATTGATGATTTCCGATAGATTGACCCATCCGAAGTTTTAGGAGTGAATAAATTACAAGTACTTAGGTACTTATAACCCTATTAGCTTAGTTGGCAGTGACTCTACTTACGAAGCTGGCGTTCCCGGGTTCGATTCCCGGTATGGGCAAATATTTGTGTGATCGAGTATTTGTTTTTGGGTCTTTTATGGTATTTTATAAATAAGTAAGTTTATCATTGCCTGGGATCCACAGTACAGGCTTAGTTTGAGACTAAGTCAGTTTGTGTGAGACTGTCCCCTAATATATATTTATTTATATATTGTATTACTAATTAACATCATTGATTATATGGTATTTGAAAATGAGTTAGAAAATACCATATCTGAACTGGTTTATTGGTAAGTAGATGTAATTCATCAAACAGTCAAGTTATTGAGGATCACGTGTATTAAGGTTTAATATCTAAAATGATGCGATTTTTAGTTAAAACCACTAAAATTGTAGCGCAACTAGCGCAAGGAGTGATTTAGAATTAAAATGTTACTAACTCCTGAACTATGAGACATTTTTTAAAGGGCCTTTGTTCTAAGACAATGAATTTGGGTTTTACTCTAACTAATCCTTATTGCATCTGGGACCCTAGTATTAAAACATGGGTTGTAATGGACTGATTAATGTATTTAACATAAAAAATCATCAAAAGTGACTTCTCGTGGAAACAAAGAGTTTGTCAGTAGAAATAATGTCCACATTACTTAGTACTAGCCACTCCGGCTATCGTCGTTTTATTTCCGAGGGTTTTCCTCAATTTCTTCCAAACGCGGAAAAGGTTGCATCTCTATTCCTTCAGTGATGGGATCACAAAGTTTTGTTATCGCCGAATTATCTGTGGTGCGTACGGAATATGTGTGCCATCTGTTTCAGTGTTTACGTATTAAATTGTATTTTATGAGCTGCATTCGTAATACTTATTTCAGATAACTTTTGCCGAAGCGTTGCAATAACCTGTGCCGTATAACAGGCAATCTTGGAAGACTTTTACTTATATAATATTATTATAATGGTTACTTATTTATTTTTCCGATAATTATTCTTCCAGAAATGTTCAGTCTGGTAAACACAGTATAAACAAGCGTGGCATCAGAACGCTTTGCAAACGGCTCGTCATTATTATTAATGCCAGAGTAATTTTACCTCAGACATAATTACGTGTTTTAATAGCCGTAATCCAACGGAGATTGTTACAGCCATTCCGGGCGTTTTAAGAAATGGAGATTGTTAATTTTCGTTCTCATGATTTTTGTAATGTGTTTTTCTGTAATTATTAAAAGTATTTATACAAACAAAATGTGTTTAATTATGATGATTTGAATATACTTGTTGCTTAAGATATGAGAGGAAAATCTGTCCCCAACGGCAGACACAATAAGTATAAACAATGACAATAGCCACCTGTTTATTTTTATTTGTCAAGTAAAGGATATCTGACAGATAAATGTAAAAAAGTAGTATTGGAAACAAAAAAAAAGTGGGATAGAGGCCCAGTAAGATTTCACTCGAAATAGTTTTTGAATGGCTACATGTTACGATGTAGTCTAACAAAAAGCAAACTCTAAAACCGACAGTGCTTTAATATTGATTGATTGATTCATTCTTTTTTGGTAAAGTAAAATTTTTAATTTTTTTTTTCATCTATCTTTTCATGTTAACACCATATACAATTTCGAAATCTCACTTGACAGGGACTTTTAAAGTAGGTACTTTGCTTCCCAAAATCAGTTCGGCTTCTACGAGGGAACAAAGAACCATACATGAATACTGCTGTATGTTGACAGCTCGAAAACATTACCTACTCTCTTTCTTGGGCAGCCATCCGACTGCGAATTGTGGTGTACCTATTCCAGTTATGGCAAACTAAAAATTAGTGGTTTAGTAAGTGACGGATTGTCTGAAAACCATCCTTTTTTAAAGGCAAAAAATACACTATAACATAAGTAGACGCAGCAATCACTACATACCTATTATAAATTAAAGACTCCTAAGGGTTGGTCCGACTTAATCTCAAAAAGTACTGTACGGATTTTCATACAGTTTTCACTAATAGAAAGAGCATCTAGAAAAATTATAGGCTGTAATTTTATGAACATTAACCCGTGCGAAACCGGGGCAGGGCGCTTGTTATGTATACGTAAGAATAACACGTAGATACGAGTATTTTCTGTGGATGCATATTGCTAGAAAAATCAAGGTTTTCTGTATACAATAATTTGAATTATAATATTTTAGTAAAACCACCCTTAAGTTAACAAGGAACAGAACAAAGAAATGATCAAATAACAGGAACTTATATTATTGCTGAACGGTTTCCCGTAAATAAGTGGAGATTACGAACAACAAAGAAACCGCGCAGTTCTCTACTCGGATATCGGGAACTTGTCTTATCCATTGATATTACGTTTCACTACTGTAGAGAAATGGATGATACCCACAGGCCAGTATCATTTTTGCGAAATAAATTGTTTACAAATTAGCACCTTTATTGTAGCTTCTATGTGGAATAAGGTAGCCGTTCGGTTTCCATATGGTTCGATTGCCCTAGTCCACCTTTGCCAGGAATAAAAGGGCAACCGCAATATAGAAAATGAGCAGTATTTTACAGCACGTAGATGAACTAGTAGAAGCTAGCTGGCATGTGAGACTCATGGAAACATGTCACAAGAAAAGGCATTTTACGTATCAAATATGTTGCGAACACTGATCTACTCTCTGTGCTTATAATTTTACCGCCACACCGGAACACAACATCGTGAACACTGCTACTTGGCTTCAGTTAGCGGTAAAATGATGGTAGCGATCCGGATATTTTATGCACAAGTTCCTTACTACTACTACTACATTATTATAGGACTAATAAGCATTAAGCACAAGCGCTTTTTTATTTCAAGTCTAAGCTGCTATACAATTTTCCGATGACGCACAAAAATTGAATAAATTTTTTAAATCTCATCCAGTGACTATTAATAGCTGATTTTTACTGATTTCAAAAAGTACGTATTTTTTAATAATACCCTTGTCTAAAATTCTTAGACTAACGATAGATCACCGCGTAAGTTAAATTATTACTCACTATCATCAGTGAGATTCAAAAATCGACTTCCAGGATCTACCTTTGTCATGGTCTTAGTGATACCTTTTGTAAACAGTCGGTTAATATCGCTTTACGCTGTTATTTCGCGGTAGGTAAATTAACGCAAAATCACTTAGGCATCATCGAAAACAGACTCAGTTTGGTATCAAGCTTTATCGTCCTTGCAAATCCAACTTTGGAATACTCTTACCTCTCTTTGTTAGACATGCTCAATGCCTATGCAGGTTTTTATTTTGGTAAGAACATTATTGCAAAGTTTGGTCCTTTGTTCCAAACTGTACCTAACTATATGTCCAATATATGGTCTGATTATTGATCCGTTTTTGATAGTTTTCACAGTTGGATCTTGGAGTATATTTTTTAAGCTAGGTTTCATTTTAGAAGAACTGGAAACATTGTTTATCCAAATGAGACCCAAGTTATATTCTCTCTTGGCTTGGGCAATGTTTAAGATCACTCTAAACTATTGTATTTCCATGCCGGTTGCTTGTGAAATTTTATATTGGGCTTTCATTAATAGTTAGCGTAGATTCAAAGACTCTAATGATTTTTTTGTTACAACATCTAGTAATACCGCTACGTTTGGTCGCTGCATATAAATACATCAGAGCCCTTAGCCAAGATCACGGCAGCGCATGCACAAAATATATAATTAAAGTTACAAATGCGTGTTTATAAGGACATACATTGTCTAATTTTTTATTTGTAGGAAATACAGCAAAACACAAATATTCAAAGAAATTTCAAACAGGCTAATAGACGTGACGGGAACCTGAGGGGCCGGCAGTTCCCTCGCTTAACGTATTAGTTTAACAATTCAGCGCGGAAATGCTGCCAGCGTCTTCTGAACAGTTCCGCAGGGTGCATTTTTAAGATTGAGCTTGTTTTTATGTCCTAGATTTGATTCAATTTTTAGTTTTAATTTGTTATTATTATAGTTGTAACACGACTTTCTTAATTATTAAGTAACATAATGCTCTCTGTTATAACTCAGACACATATTTTCTATTCACGTTATTTATATTGGAAAAACGGTTAAGAATCTAGAAAATAAACGCTTCCATATTTTGTGTGAGTCACGCAATAGATTTCTGTTACAATAGGGCACAGTTGTAATAACCTTTTAAATAGACAACACGTTTTGTTCATTTCTATACACCCCCTAGACAACTATGTATACTCTACAACAGAACTACATGGCGAATTCAATTTTAAAACTGTATGTACTAGCAGCCCCATCGTAACCTTTTCTAAGGTGTTAAGTTTGGATATTAATTATCGTAGTGGCAGAGCATCCTCTAACCGTTATCAGTTATGCAACGATAACGATAATAAGCGAACTGGCCGAGCCGGGGTTGTGAGACCGGACTGATGAGGTTCTATTAGAGCGTTTGCGCACTGCGTCCGATCTGAATCCGAATCCGAGAAATGTTCGTAGTAATAGTACCATTTGTATGAGAAATCCGATGCCGGAATTCGGATCTAGTGCGCAATCTCTCATACAAACAGTACAACGCTACCTCGGACGGACATTTCTCGGATTCGGATTCGGGATGAGTGCACAAACCTTATAGCCCTCGCCCCTCCTGTTCTTTTACACTCCTTGGGCGAATCCCAATTCAACGGCACCCCACTCTTTAAAATCCGTCAGAGCTTTTGTTTCGATAAATACATACACCCGACCGGAAAAACATTTCTCTCGTTTTTCGGTAGCTGGATACATAAAGAATGGTAATATTAAAAAAAAAAAACACTTGAACAGCATCCGTTGTTTGTGACTGACCCCAGCAGATGGTGCAACACACCCCCGGCCGTGTCAACAGACAATTAAAATGTAATAAAGTGAAATGAAAGTGATATCACGCGCTTTAATAGAATATTTGCGAATCGCAAGTTACTAAAACTTTTATATTGCTTTTAAACAACTGGTAAATATTTTAGCGAATTTCATATTTAATATCATACAATAAACGAATACGTCGAATTGACAAAGTCAAATTGAACAAAACACGTTAAACAGGGTGATTTAATCTTTTTCATCATATGTTTTTTAAAAAGGCTTTACAGACAAAGTTATTCTTTTTTTATATCGTTAGCTGTATTTGTAATCGTATGTTATACATATTATATATAACATTTCCCTTCCCCTTTAGTTATGAAGACTATTAGTAAAAAAACCTCTCTTAAAAAGTCTCCTAACATCATAGCTCATGCAACACGACTACATAGAGATCTAAAAACTATTGTCAATTGTTATGTGACGTTAAACGTATTTTTTATTTTATCGCGCCCGACGTAGTAAAAGTTATTTTAAAATGTATGTAAAAATAATTTAAAATTAAATCAGCTAAGGACGGTTGGAATGGATTTATTTTTGATTGTTTTCCTATTGTTTTGTTATTCAACTGGGGCCTGTAATACAACCCTAACCCTAACTCAAACCCCAGAGCCGCTGTCGTTTTGTAATTTGTATGATTTAAATATTTGTTTATTTTCATAACTATTTTTGAGTGCAAGTTTCAAAAAGATACAAAGAACATTTTTGCGGCGCATGTGCACGACCCAAACTAAACCCAAAGTCCGCTTTCCGCCAAATCAGTGGCCGCCTCAGTCGTTCCTCGGAAGCGCGGGCGCCCGCACGTAGCACCGCTACGCCTCCCGGCTACGAACTTCGTAACCGTTACGAGCGCTACTCTGTACTATGCTACACTAAAAGTGAAGTTTCTCCTCCTACTTTGCGATGTGACTTGAATGATGCTGTTAGGAAAACTTTTGTTCTGTATACCCTTCGGACTTGTCTTCCATGTTGTGATTTGTTTCAAGGATACCGCTGGTGAGTCGCGAGATAACTGTTCTTTGTTTACGACCAATCGCTAACCGAAATTGAGTAATAAATTTCCATTTGCAAAGTAAAGAATAAAACGAACGTTATTCTCTGAGAGAATTCTATGTAATCAGGCTGAGTACCTAATATTTTAAAGTTTTAAAAATAATTTATTGCTTGGTTAAAATGTACTTTTCATTTTATTGGCTAGCAATTGAAGGAATGACCGGTTTTGAATAATGAAGGAGCGAACGTTACCTTTTCCTTTAAAAATATTATACTTGAACGTTTCTTTGATCTTTATTTTATCAACTATTAAGTTATTTTTGGCTCTCTTCTTAGCTGGTTGAAAATGATCGTAACTCAAACGAAAATCTTACGCACGGTTGCGTATAAGATTTATACGGGTTTATTGAGTTTACATTTACTTGGTCATACTTTACTTGATCGTCATTTTTAACCGACTTACACAAACGCGTTATTAAACCGGTACCTATTTAAGCTGGATTAATAAACCAATTAATTATAATCGCGTGTAATTACCTTTTTTTTAAACGCTCTGTTTATAATTCAAACCACTTATTTGACATACTAGCCTAGCCGAAAGTTCCTACAAGTAGAATTAATTTCTCTCTGATTCTTTGGGAATAGTCCGATTCATTTGAAAGAAGTAATTAAACATGTCATGTTAATTTGGTTTTACTTCTTTCCAGTTACATGTGGAACTTTTCAAAGTTATTATTTTTAATTAAGACCCAATTTTTTTATATCCAAAACACCGATTTTTTTACTGTAAATATGCAACACTCAAACGTGCGTTCATTCAATTATACCCAATTATAGCATAGTTAAAAGTTTTTCAAGATTTTTAACAACTTGTCATAAACGTACTTTTGTTGGAAGTTGTTTCCGGCAGAGCATGCAAATTGCTAAAAATTTGCATGCCAAGATTTACCTTCAATATGTAAATTAATCCATGAGACGGCGGTTTCTCATGTTCCTCCTAATGTTGTTTTGGACAAGATCTTACTTAATTATATTTAAGGCTGATTTTTCAATCTTCAGATCTGTCAGATTAATTTTAGCTCTGTGCTTTTCTCTCACTTGTCAAAAAAAAATGCATATAGTAATGAGCAACCAAAAAAATTAACTCAGAATGGTCATTAAAAATTAAAATAATTAAAAGTGCCGGCTACGAAATTTCAAGTGTTACATCACATTTATTTGTCAAGGAAAGGGAAAAACAAAATGTATAGTATATAACGACCGTTCGCTATACTTTTCGTTTCGCTTTCAATTCAATCAATCAAAATATTTGAACAATGTGGAATATAAGCACTGTTATTTTACATTAATAATAAATAAATATATTTCATTTCATTTAATAATAAATAAATAAAAGGTCGTATTTGTTATTCAATATTACATTCAGAAGCCAACAATATTTTTGGAAAAAAAATAACAATCATGCATGACCCCTGTAGGCTGTCGAATGTCTAACGAATAAATTTATTTTGAATTACGAGTATCTATGCCCTACGTAAAATGAATTTCTATTTTGAGTTAGTGAATGGAAGCAATTCACAATGGATTAACTGAATAACAGAAACTCCTGTCTAATATCACACAATAGGAATTCACGTAACAATAAAACAAATGAGAGAAACATTTCTAAAACTCTTCGAGAAACAACTTCATTTTCTCATTTGTAATTACTTCGATAACTTTCAAACTAATTCAAATGGAAACTCAATAAAATGCAAGATTAAACCTTTTTTGTTTTATTTACTTACAATGCTAAAACGATTTGCCAATAGTTTTACAAATTGTTGCGAATTGCTTTTTCACTACTTTTTATAGTTTATGCGAGTTCAATTAGTAACTATGATGCTTGCTATCGATGAAATAATTAAATTTCAAAAACAGTTAAATAGATTAAAATAACAAAAACAGCAGCTTTAATCAATACCCGACATATTTTACGACAAATCTCGTTTAATCCCTTGAGAGATAAAGTATCTATCTTGGTGACAAATAACCAGCCTGTATATAAATACCTTGCGGCTGGGAGTAAAATGGGTAAGAAATATTTACCCTCCTTGGGCGCCGAAGATGTCCGATAAAAAACGGACAAGTCGTCCAGCTACTTGTATCATTATTAATGAAGGGGAATCAAAGGTTTCTTGTTATATTTTGGTGGTACAAATATTTACAAGGTTTCGTTGCTTGTGTAATGTATGTATGTTACAAGTATTTATTCTGGGGCAAAAAATATTATTTCCGGCATGTTTTTGGCCGTTTTTTATATTGCTTCATCTTGCCACACTCTTGCTTTGCATAAAAAGGCAAAGGAAGAAAGGGACAAAATACATACAGAAAACGTCAGAAATCAATTCGATTCACATTGTATTGATGTTACAAATTTTCATTATATTATTTTCTGGTTTTATTTAAATCTCCATTGACGATTGGGCCACCGCAAATTTCAAAGAAAAAAATTGGATAAATAGTTTTTGAGTGGTTTTAATTATGCTATCCCGGGTTATATAGATCGGCTGCAGTTCATAGCTGAACTGAGGAGATAAATGAGGAAGTGCTTAAAATAGTAAAAACAAACCGGTCAAGTGCGAGTCGGACTCGCGCCCCTCCGTATTTAAGTCCGTACTTCAAAAATATGTATACCTTTTTATGTACTTTAATTGTATGCAATAAGGTACATTTTGACTTGCCTAAATTTTAGTACAGGTCTTTAAAGTTTTTTGTCAATTTCTCGAAAACTGTAAATTTTGAACACTTTGTTTTATTTTTCCCGTAAAATATAGGTAAGTAATTATCTATAAGTTAGGAATTTTTCAGATTTTTCGGTTCATAAACTTCGGAGACAAGGGGGTGGGGGAACGGTCATTTTTTGAATATTTGTGGTTATAAATCAAAAAGTACGTCACGGAAAATTATAAAAAAAATAGTTTTGAAATGTGCAGATTGAGCCCTTTCATATGATCAAATCACTTTAATTTTTCAACCCCCCATTCTCGACCCCTTTTCAATTATTTATAAAATTAATTACATATTTTTTTACTAAAAACAGATGCGGGCAAGCAAGTTATACAACTATGCCAAACAAGTTGATAGCTGAGAAAACTGCTGTGACATACAGACAGACAAACAACGAAGTCTCACCATAAGGGTTCCTTTTTGGTACAGAACCCTAAAAAGAATAGATGTTTGGTCACCTCACCTACATCGGCACGAACAAAGAAAAAGAGAGAGAAGTAAATTACTCAGGAGAACATACATAGATCAAGTAGTTAAAGAGAGAGTGTCGTGCCAATCGCAATGTCAAACACGCAGGTTAAAAAAAATACTGTACCGATAAATTCGTAGCTCTTACTGAAGTGAAAGGTGACGATGATTGTCCGTTTACGGAATATTAGGCTTGACTGGGACTTTCCGCGTAAGACACAACAAATCGTCACTGTACTTGATAATAAACAGGCTGATCATTGAAATTAAAAGTTATCCAAAAAGATTGAGAATTGAGAACCACCTCCTTTTTAGAATTTGGTTAAAAATAATTTACATGTCTATAGCTAATATGGTAAAGTTACAAGAAAACTCGTTACAACCCCGAAGGAGCTAGTAATTAACCAGCTACAGCTCAACCACG
Source organism: Tortrix viridana (assembly GCA_963241965.1). NCBI lineage: Eukaryota > Metazoa > Arthropoda > Insecta > Lepidoptera > Tortricidae > Tortrix > Tortrix viridana. Next base: position 6,015,493 of record OY725181.1, read on the forward strand.
TCGATTATGGTCGTAATTTGCAAAACAATGTTGAATCACCGCAAGAGTAACTTTGTAATAATATGTGTTGCAAACTTTTTTTTTTACTCTTTCATAACCCTATGGACAAATCCATATCACTACCACAATAACTCTAAAATTTGAAATATAAAAAAAAATCCAAATAGTTTTTATATCTTTCGTGCCTTGCATCGTTATATCACGGCGTAGCCTTGAGTGGCGCCATGGCGAAGCAAGTCGTAATCAAATCGTCGCCCAGAACACAAAGAGACTTAGACATTCTAACATCTAGGTAAGTACCTAGATAATGCAAAGAAAATGTCTGTGTTTTTTAGGTCGAATGGACACAATATGCGCATAATTTTCATTTTCAAAAAGATATTTGTCTTAAATCACGAAACCGGACCACGGTTTCGGGATATCTAAATGCTTTGTAACATTAGTAAGTTGATGTTAGGCTTGTGATTACAACAAAATGTGAACTGCTGCGCCGAATAAATACCACTTCAGAAATTGACATTTACGAAAGAATGGATTTGATAATATTTTAGCGTTCTGTATAAAGAGTTTTAAATAAGACTAGATAACTTTAATGTTCGTATTCAATTTTCGCCACGAAATGGAAAAACGTTACGCTACAACGGACTACACTGCTAACGCGTAGCAAACGAAATTTAAAAAACGAAGCTTCAAACTTTTTTCCATGCCATCTCTCTCGAGCCACAATCGAGTGAATGAATGAGAGAGGTAGAGAGTTTCAAATATCAAGTTTAGGCGATTAACTAGTCATAATCCCCCCACGAAATAATCCCCCGCCTAATACCCAATGTCATGTCGTTCACCTACGTAAATTAACATTGAAAACCTTGTATCGTTTTATTACGAAAGTACTATCATTTTATTAGGAAAGTACGTTTTACTGCTTTTTACTTAACACCTTGGTGAAATTTTCTTAAAACTAAAGGCTATGAAACTACGAAAAAATGCGAACGAAACGCGAAGCGAATCAAATAGGAAAACATTATCCAATTCGACGTCTAATAAAATAGACGTTTTCTAAAATAGATGACTACTAAATTACTTTTAAATTAATTCCGTCTTTTTCATTTACATTTGTTCCAGAATACTCTAGGTACACATTCCCGGGAACCCTGCGGCATTGTCCCGACGCAGGGTCCCGGGGACAGGTTTATTTTACCAACGATAAAAGCATTTGTTTTCGCACCATTCTCAGCGACGCGGTTTAAGAAAGAAACAACGGGTAAATGTTTTCTTAATTTTTGTCGCGGGTAATTCACTTAAATGACAAGTAAAAATAATGCTATGTATTTTTCTTAATAAGATCTATCTTTGACCTCCGAAATAGCCTCACCATTTATGCAACTGGCGTTAAATATACGGTTTTATAAATGTGTGAAAAGTTAGTTCAAAATTTGAACAGCAATTTCATAACACTGCTATATTAATTCGAATGTTACGCACGACATAATTTGAACCTACTTTATTAAGAGAATAACTTTTCAATATAAAGCGTTTAGCTATCAAAATTGAACTCGACGGAATACGCTGCTCAATATTTATCGTTCGTACCGGCCACTCGGTAACTTTAGCTTTTACACTCCATCCAGACATCCATTGTGTTCTAAATACACGTTCCATCCTAGCCCCGGGTTTTGGCAGCCTTGTCCAAAAACACCTCTTTATAAAGCCTGTCTTTTCATATGAATATGGTTTGTCGTCGTTTTTGTAATAAGATAAAACAAAAGCAGTTTCTCTGAATTACCATAATCGCCCTTAAAGTCTAAAGCGCTCATATTTGATCACGCAAAGTGCGGCCCGGGCGGAGGGGAGAAAATTTACCCATATTTGTCTGAGAACATTTAAATGGTATGATATTTCTGAAGCCTATCTGACCATAAAGTACTTTACACAAAGCACCCGTGAATTCTGTTATAAGGTATCTACTTAGATGACAAAGTCGTGTCGTGACATTTATATTCCTACGCCGTCCTTGAAGTCACCTATAAAACGTTTTAGTATTAAATAAAGGATGAAATGTTCACAAGTATAGTAAGACCTTACAAATACCTGCAAATTGTTTTTTTTACTTGTTACCGAACTTCCATTTATGACAATACGACAATACAAGACTTTAATAATGGGCAACAATTTTAACTTTAACGGCCGCAAAATTGTGATATTGTTAACAGTATCACGATGCCACACGTGTCGTTTGTAGTGTAATCGAAACGTTGTCATGGTAATACAAGTTTTGTAATGAGAGTTTCCGTGATAATAGCAGACATAGAACATTAACCATTATACCATTGTCACGACCATGGCTACGGATATCAGTAATGAAAGTAAATTTTATATTATTTGTCAGAGCTGTTTTAAAAACAATTTTGATAAAACTTACCGGCTTTATTCGGCATGTTGTAATTAACCATGGTTACGCTCATTATTAAATCAGTCAATAGCGTTTGATGAACAATTGACACACCAATTGAATGTGTGAAAATACTTTATAATGTGTGAATTTAGCGATTAAATGGTCAAACTATTAACATCATTAAAATAATGGTAAAAGCTTTAGAGGCGAGGAAAGTGTTTTAATCTCCATTATTAGGTTTTAGAAAAGTTATGTATTTACATAATATAATTTATCCTCTTGTGATCCGAAAGGCGTAGTTAGATTACGAGGCGTGTCAACGAGTACGTTCGTTTCACAAAAATCTAACGATGCGTTGAAATACAAACGAAGGAAAATGGATGAGGCTAACTTCTAATAGCGAAGTTGCATAGAATACTATAAGCGCTGATATCAATAGTTTATAGACCTTATAAAGTCAGTAAGAGCCTCATTTAATTTTGACTAAACTTGGTTGAAGTACCTGACGGAGGAAAATCCGTTGGTTCGGATAAAATCTTCACATAGGCAAGCCGGCAAGAAACACAGCGAGGTATTCAATTAATCAGTACTTAAATGGAATAACAATAGAATTTGATACAATACAATAAACAATGCTGCGTACTCTCGAACAAGAAAGCATTTCTGATTTAAATTTCGAGGTCATATTTGAGCATTGTACAATGCGGCATTTGAAAACATTGACCGATTAGACTTAATTGGTTGTATAAAAAGCTATATTTGTATAAAAGGTGAACTACTGACTTTTTTACCAGTCAATCTCGTAAAGGTCTTTATTGAGTGCCATAATTATATTTAGTCATAATTTATTTTAAGACATAATAATCGCCAGTCATAAAGTATATTTTTGATGAAACTTATTTTTTTAGTATTTTTATAAAATAAACCTAATCTAACCTTGCATTTTAGATTAAAAAATCTGAGAAGTATATGGTTACAGAGATATTTAAAAATTATGACTTTCGATAATTATATGAGAATATAATTATCAAAGTTATTATGAGTTATTAATGTTATCAATGTTATCATAATATTATGAGTATTTGAGTAAATACGTTACGATCTGACAAAATTATGGGAAACAAGAAAAAATCTGCAAAAATATCTTGAGCGATGAAACACTTCAATGAATTTAATAAGATTCCCGTGGGTAGCTCGTGGGGCGCCTATAATGGCACCAATATTCTAGCGGATGGAGGTGCAGTTCAAATTCCTTCGGGGGCTCTTTTACTTTTTGTACTGGCGGGCTATCATTTTTACTTAAAAATTTATATTAGTAATTTTATATACACTGGCGAGCAAAAATAATGATTCAATATTTAATTAATGTCAGTGCATCGCGATTATTTTTACACGGCTACGGCGAAGCAGAAAGGTTATGGGCAGTGAGTTTCTAAAAGTAAAATTTGTTTTGAAAACATAGCTAAATGAGCAGATACTAAATAAACGAAAATCTTAGAAGAAAAATTCATGACTTTAGCTACCCTGAACACTCTTTGTAAGATATTTGCGATATAAGCGATATCTGATTTCGTCAAAATGTTAGAATTAAAGTCTTGCCGTATCAAATGTAAATATTTAGTTGTAGCATTTTTTTTATTTAAAACATACGTACCTACAGTCACATATACCTAAATAATAATGTATACTATTGATTGATGGCTGACTACATTTTTAATTATCGAACATAAATAATTGAACGTTAACACGCAGTCCACGGATTAATGCGGCTAAAAACAAGAAAGATGAATTAGCGCTCACTTTAAAATTATCGACTCGGCTAAGCCAGTTCTTAACAACTTGGTCGGGCTAACTTGTTTCTTGGTAACTAGCAGCATGAACTTTGTTAATGAGGAGCTGCCAATAATACTCTTTATCGAGAACTTGTAACACCAGTGACCCAAGACCGGGGGCTCATCAAAGATTTATTCCGCTAAGTAATTTTCTTGACCGAATGCTTCGTAACCATTCGCTGGAGCAAGACGTCTCACGTAGACCGCGTAGGCTAGACCTATCATTGCACACGTCTAAGGACTGTATTTATAAACCGATATTGGCTGAGATGCCCGTCTCAAGAAACATCATAGTAAACGTCAAGTCTTGGGACACGAAGGAACTGTACAAATTAACTTTTTTGTTGGCTTTGTTTAGGTTGGATTAAATACTCTTCTGGCAGTCAACATGACCGGCCCTGCAAGGATCGAGTAGGTACAGCTGTTTCGTACCACCGAAAAATACTTTATCTAAGTTTTAAATTTAAAACGTAGAATAAAAAATATAGGTTGTAACTGTATAACTCCGTAGGGGTTCCTTCTTTTACCGTAACGTCGTTTGCCCTAAAGTCATTTGCCATAAAACTTTTATCATAACTGATGTTAGCCATAATGTTTAGTACCCATAATGTTCAATTCCCATAATGTATCGTTTGGCCTAGCACATTTAAGAAATAATTTCGGTTGTCACAATTATTAAGGGCCGTATTAATAAACTGATCTTGGCTGAGATGCCCGTCACAAGATGCGTCGAAAATGACAGTTTCCTATGGATTGACGTTTACTGACGTGTCTTGAGACTAGCTTCACAGTCGAGGTGAGTTTATTAATACGGCCCATAGAAAACTGTCATTTCTGACGTGTCCTGAGACAGGCATCTCAGTCAAAACCAGATTATTAATACGGACCTAAGTCTTTGATGCTATTTTTAAGGCATTTACTGTTATTTCATTTATCTATATGTGTATCATATACATTTACTGCTACATTTGTATTTTTAATAGTATTAATATGCTGTAAATAGATATTTTATTTTATTTTCTGTCGGTTTTTTGCACCAACTGCAATTACCGATTGATTTTGGTCTGTCTGGTAGAGAAATGTTCGCCATTTATTATTTAAAAAGATAAAATGTATAATTACCTATAACCTATTGCATCTGTTTGTTTTAAACTTTCGCGTTGTTCACGGGTTTATATCAATTATTGAAGTTATTTAAATTGAACTGTCGGCTCCCGTGCATCTTCTATCACACGTCGTCTATGACGTCCCGAAATTAAAGTAAATAATTGTATAAAAGCTACAGCGCGATGTCATGTCAATTATGCAAGCGTATTAACAGTGAGATATTTCTATACTCCAGTGTTATAGATTAGAGGAAATTAACTTGAAGTATATATGTATCTGTTACGACGACACTAGTGCTAGTTGCTAGTGCGAGACTATCTATGAAACTAGCGGTCCCGGGTTTGATTCCCGGTAAGGGCAGATATTTGTGTGATAACTTGATAAGTATGTGTTTCTGAGTCTAGGATGTTTGCTATGTATTTAATTATTTATTTCTTTATATATATGTTTATCGATGTCTAACACCCTTGAGCTTAGTTTGCGACCCCCCTCCCCCACCTCTTAATCAAGTGCTGTCACTTTCTGTCAAATACATTGTTTTTTTTTTATGTTTTTTTAATGCGCACAACCAAGATATGGAACACCCTTGCTCTACCATCGACCTTGTCCTGGCTCTTTGGTCTCGAGGGTCATGAGCAAACCCATATAATATTTAAAAAAACTTGTTAAAAACTAAAAGTCGACTGGCGTCTAATACGATGACGCACCACCCTCACAATTATGGAGTGGAGCATGTTTAATTGTTAACAATTTAAACAAAGTCTATTAACAGTCTAATTACTTTCGATCAATAAACGCATTTTAACTATACAACAATAACGAATTTGAATACGTGTCTGAGTTTAAGGTAATGCTAATGCTTAAATAAATCCTAAAACCAATGTTTCATAATAAAGCCTAGAAATAATGGTGTCGTCAATCGCTTACTTTACGAGAACGAATTAAAATAAGCGATTATTTTTAAAGAATATAAAATATCTATACATTTACATGTGTGTTATCTAAACTTATTTCTTGTTGATATATTAATTGAAATTTTGTTCTTAGATTACAACTTTCTAATGACAGCAGAATAACATCAAGACATTAAAACTTATGACTGATCATAATCCATATTATTAGAAATCAGGTTGAGTTTGAATTCGTTTTCCTAAGACTACCTAAGACATTAAAGTCTACCTACCTTTGACTGAACACGAGTTGCGGGCTCAACATGTATGCACGGGATAAAATTTGACAGGTGCTAGGGAAATTAATACATTTATTGCATATTCTAACTTGAGACTGTGTCCCGTCTTGATAGAATCGCTATAAAAATGTGAAAATCGCTATAGTCGCTTAGTAATAGATTCAGATTCATATTCAGATTTTATTACTCAATATAAATTACAGTATAAATTGCAATTCATGTCAAATTACAAGTTATTACATTGAGATCGTCAGAAATAGAAATTACACATTAGTGAAATTACAACAATATAAAATTTGAATTATTTAAATTACGTGTTACTGTCATCTTATAAGTATATCTCCATTAAGGATCGTCATAACAAAATGATAAAAGGTAAAAAAAGTCATGACGAGACACTTTTATTTTAAACCTTAAGCGTTATATGTTACGTTAGAATATGGAATATATGTATTTATTTCCCTAGCACCTGTCAAATTTTATCTTGTCCATGCGTGTTAAACCCGCAGGTGGCATAAAGTTTGTTTTAATGAAAATATTTTATTTCTACATACTTATATTTAATTAAAAACTTTAATACACAATTAATATTTATATTTGGGTATACAAAAACTCGGTTTTTTATAGCCAAGTTGTCCATCACTACACGGGGTGATGAGTAATTCCATATTATTATTCCAAGCCCTCTCGCCTAAGCCAGCTTAGCAGGCCTCCGCGCACATGTCTCTCCTACCCGTACAGCGATTTAGACGCACATAACTCTGAGTGAAAACAACAGTTCAATGCTCAAACAAAGGGAACCCGAGCTACTCTTTTAATATTAATGACTATTTGTGGTTTCGCTTTTCTGATATGCGTTCGAGTAAACAAATGAGACACGGTAAAATTGTGAAAGGATCTATGAAAGTTTAATGGTGTTTGTACTGGCGTTTTATCCGTAAGACGGCATCAGTAATTACCTTGTATAATATCGTTTTACACGTGTTGTCGTGGTTGTTACATAAGATCAGTTCCTATCCTGATTTAAATTTAAACACAAACTCGAACCGACCAGCCTCCAGAAATAGGTATCAAGCGGTTGGAGTAAGTGAGTGGGTTAACAATAGTAACTCTTGACATGTGCTCCAGAAGTTGGCAAGTTTCCCACATGGATGGATCTTATTAATAATTGGATAATAATTGTACGGAAGGGGCCGCCCCTCCCTTCCGGTCACGTCCCCAAAACTTCCGGCCAACCATTAAATTAAGAGCAACTAAACTTCATTTATCTCGGCTTGTTACTTCTACAGGCGATAAGGTTCGGAAACACGGCTGAAAAGTTGCCGCTACTTGCGGCTAACTTGCGCGAAAAGTTTCGAATCATGCCGATCGCTCGCAAATTTGTTACTTACTCAATATTTAAAATACTCTGCTGTAAGACAGGTCTTATCAGAAAAACTTTGTCACTGTTTCACTTACTCACGATAATAATGTTGATGCCAGTAGTTTACGTAATGGAGCTTTCAGCATGAATTATAAAAGCCTTTACCGAGTAGGTACTTATGACAGAACGATGGTTCCATTAACTATTTTTGCTCGGTTAGTGCTACACTGATAGCGCTCCAGTAATCTCCCGCCATTTGGCCCATTCTATCACTATTTCACATGAAGCCGGTTTAAAATTACAGAGTAGATTGTATCGGGGCGTGGTGTGTGCCCGTAATTTGCAGAAAAAGCATCGATCGTGTACAGGAGGGTATTTAAAGTAGAATAAACTTCTTACAGTGAGCCGAGTCGCGTGCCGGTCGAGGGTCGGTGGGAGCGCGGCGTGCGATACGCAAATATTTATTTCACCCCCGGCACAAGTCATTGCCTGAAAGCGTTGCCTTGTTGTACTGTCATTGTAAAGAGAAAATATTGCCGGCTCATATAATCCCCAGCGGAGTCACGGAAATTGTTGGCGATGCAGCCCTTTGAAGGGTATTGCCTTAATAAATATAAATTGAGATTAATCGTGGCGGAATCGGTACGATCACGATATCTGGATGTACACCAAGCTTAAGCACTTTCATTAATCATACAAGTCTTAACATGGAAGCTGGCTATCAATTCCAATAGCTGTCTAATTTTAGTTTTATTTCGCGCATGACCACACTATAAAATCTGTGCAAGAGCACTTTATAACACTCTAAGGACCACAAGTCAGCAGTTGTTTTTGTGATAAAATTTTCATAGAGTGCCTAGTCATATCAAACTTAATGGATAAATCCACTTAAAATGTACAGCGATATCGAAGTACTGTGGCATAAAACAAAGTAACCTTAAAATAAAAGTAATATTTTACTTACAGAAGTAGTAAGTCGCATGCCACAGTGAAAAAAACATTGAATGCCATTTCTCACTAACCTTTTATTTTCACGTTTGGATAATAAATGGGTCGATCAACTTTTTCTTGTTTGTTATTCTGTCCCGTTGTCCAAGAGACAACAGTGACCGAGTTTCTCAAAGAAAACTGTTATAATATATGCTACTAATGTGCTTAGGAAATAGTCCATAAAATAATGGGCTTATAACTACGACAAAAATGTACGTTTGATGAACTATAACCATAGAAAACGTATAGAGAATCATGGTGTTAAAGAGTTGTCCAGCGGACGTAACCATGACAACGAGGTACAAGAAAAAGTTGATCAACCCAAATAATAATATATGTATCAACAGTTATGTGTGTATCGTGTATATAGGGAGTAGAGAAATCTTCAGAGACGCTCACACGCCGGCGCGACAGCTTGACAGGCCAGCCGTGTTCTGAAAGCTTAACATTACTAAGTACATTATATTACACAAAATAAAGTTTGGTAGGAAACTGGTAATTATTATTGGAACTAGCATTATCGCTAATGCCACGTGGCTAAGTTGTTGTAAGTAAGGTCTTAGAGCCCTTAGCCCCCATCCCCCTTTGACACGTGCAATCTCAAAAGATTGCAAATGAAAGAGAAACAATAAAATATACGAAAGTATCCCAAAAATTCTACGTAGTCTAACTCACGGGTAAAAACTAGTAATGAGTAGGTACTTTTAAAAAGCTTGACCGAAGATCATGAGATTTCTTTGCAAAAAATTCATCTTGGGTTGTGCTATTCGACGTCCCATAAGTACCTAATCGCTTTCTCTCGTGCACATTTTCTAAATACATCTTCCACGTCGCCGGAGGTTCTCAAAGTTAGGATGAATCTGATATTTTTACGGAGAATTTTCAACGAGCAACGTAATTTATTATAGATCATCCCAAATTCCTTAGGATTCGTTACCACTTAAATATTAATAAGAGACGATGTCAAAAGATTTTAAACCAACAAAAGTTTGTAATATTTTAACGCAATCCCGTTAGTTGCTTATCGCATTCTTCAGTTTATCTCCAGATCAGTGCCCACCGAGCCTTAAGTATTAACTACCTCCTCTGATTCAATAATTTACTCTGTTATTGTCCTAATGTCAAGGATTTTCCACCAGAACTGTCAACAATCTCCAAACTACGTTGAATATTTACAAAGAAAATACCTATTTATTTACTTACTTCTCAAACAAACGAATTGTTTGGCAAACGCTCGGCAGTTCATATAAAGCTCACGTAACCAATATAAAACTCATGGATGCTCATATTTGGATATCCCGAGTTAAGAAAACTGAATCTTCGCCAAATCGCAGACCTTGCGAATACACAACTAGATCGCACCCGTATTAAGATCGCTTCCCCACTTGGAGTATCCAATAAGGGACAAAAGATGTATATCAGAAATATAAATAAGGCGGAAATATTTTATAGGCGTTTTTTTTAGTAAATCTTCACACCATAGTATCACATTACTAACGGACCACTTTTATGAAGAATAATGAATGTCTAAGTAGTAAAAATGTTATGTTACGGCACTTACGGCTGACCGGACATGGTTTAAGGACCGGCATAAAGCATTTTAAACTTTCTTTTAGAGACGCTCCTTAGGTAATATTCCGACATAAATTGTCCCAAGAGGTTCCGACATAAAACGATAAAAATCATCTTTTGTAGCTCTGTCTGTGTTATAAATCATTCACTTGTGCATTATGTGGGTTTAAAAGTTGTTATGAAATTTATTAGCGTCTCCGGCTATCTTAAATCTTATGCCGCTTTTATACGCGCGCGGTAACTTTATATCCTCCGAAAGCATTGTTCCGACCATAAAACAAACGACTATCAAAACAGTTTATTCCGCCTAATGGGTAGAATTATTGGCATCGATATCGATTCCCCGTAAACCTTAGGATTATGTCGTAAAGACTTGTTTAGCTCAACAACGCCCCACACATGCACAATTTGATTACATTATGCGACAGTAAAACGTTAGTGCTAAGAGGAGCATCGCAGCAGAGGCTACTAAAACGTTAGCCTTTATTACACCTTTAGTAAATTGACTTCTCGGGATACAAAGAAAAACGTTCATTACAGCACCCCTGGGTCCGTTCACTTGGATATTGCGACCCGCAAGCAAATTTGCTTTAGGCACAATAAATGCTTAGGACTGTACGTGCGTGAACACGGCGCTGTGTCAGCAATAACGCGGCTCTGCACTCCGAGGAGCGACTTCGATTATTCTCGCCCGACTAGACTGAATACACAATTTGGTAACTATTTTTAGCTATGACCTAACCGATCTGGTTTAGTTACGGTGAATAATAAATTAAGTATCTATAAAAATACTACATACATGTTTAACGAAGTTTTGTCCGCCCATAAAATGAAAAAGGCTTTAAAAACACGCAGTCGATGCACGTTTTTGACGTTTTGCGTGTGAATCTGTGCAATCGTGTGTCAACGGTATTACTATAATCAATGATAATGTAATGGGGGACATAAATTGTCTTTGTCAATGTATCAGCAAATTTGTAAGTATATAGTGTAGGACACAACTTACATCCTACGAAAGGTAAACGGTGAAATCTGTCGAATTGTATGGAATGGCATACGGCGACACGATGTTTACATCAATCGTATACCTACATAACAATTAAATTCTGCAGAATGCAACTTGTTTAGCCTAACTGATTAAAAGTTTCCCGAATAGTTGCTAATTCTAAAGCAAAAATAGAATGGTGCGTTTTTTTCTTTTTAATTTATTTTAAAAAAATTGTAAATAACCCTTTGCATTAAGTTTTTTCCTCGCCAAACTGACACAGCAGCAGTTTGGTGAGTCCATAGGTCCAACGCATTAGTGTGTAACAGCACGTTTTGTTAACGCGTGCACAGGGACTCATCGCGTCTGCGTAGCGGTAGAAACGCGTTTTAGTAAGTAGTAGTAAATGTGCCGGCTTAGCATTTTTTAAATCCTCTATGAATATGTCTGTCACTAACGCTAACGTCATTGAAATAGAGTTGAAAAGTGACAAACTTTTTCATTCCGCGACTACAAATTATGTTATTTAAACTCTTAACTACCTACGTCCTATTTGTATCACACAACTACCTACTTGCGGTCATGGAGACCGCTACATGTTATGGGACCTGAATTATTTACTTTAACGTAGCTGACGGGTGTTTTAATGTAGTAAATACTCTTTACACAGTTTAAGGCATGTATTAGTCAACACTTATACAAAAATAATCAACATTATTATCTTTTAAACTTAACATATTTAGGAACTTCTTACATTTCTAATCAAAAAACTAGGTATCCTTCAGGACATGAGATCTCAATATTAAGGAATGTTATATAAAGCTTTTCATTATAAAATATTAAAATTGAGCAATTAACAGTGCTATTAAACTATCTATTTTGGTTAAAAATGGGCTATTTTTATAAAATTACAGGCCTTCAAAATAACCATTTTTGTCGGCAGTCAATACACAACTTATTGAAACATTCAAAGCAAATCGGTTTTATGCATTCGATTCAGATGTAGGTATTATAGTACATTATGTTGCAAGGTTCTTGATCGCAGCGATGGCGGTTCAGATGACCAACGAAATCGATTTTTCCCAAAATCATTTTTCTTTCTAGGTCTTGATCGCCGCTGTAACCCTTAATTTGGCAACGTCCATCATACTGGACATAACATAACATTCACTTTTTGTATTTTTTGTGACAATTTTTTTATCCAACAGGTCATCTTCATCAAACGATACTTCTTCTAGCCACCTTTCAATTATTGCATCACTAGGAAGCATATTTCATTAGAAAAAACGAGAAACATGTCAACTATAGAGTAAAGATTATATGAAAAATATGTACTTATAAAAAAAATAACACAACCACCTACGTGCGGTCTCGGAGACTATGCAAAAATATAATAACCACCTAGGTACATGCGGTCTCACAGACCGCCGATGCTATTTTTTTACTCACCAAATCAAAACGAGCACACGTCTGAACACGTCGATGGCATGGCCGGCACTGAGGGGGGGCTGGGCGTTCAGTTATTGACAACTTTGAATAATCTATTGTCTGTGAAACCGCACCTAGGTGGTTAAGGGTATAATATTTCTTTTAGGGCCACTTGCAGAAAAAAGTTAAATCGAGATTTAGTCTTAAGTACAGTTTAGTTCTGACAAAATGTATGGCATTGTCAGTCTTAAATAAATATTTTAGACTTAATTTAGATTAAACTAATTCCTGCAAGTGGCCCTTGATCGTTAATAAGATATGAATTAAACTAACCTTAGCTCGTATAATGCTATGTTATCTGTAGGGTCAAACAGGAGCATTTTTATTTAAAAAAAAAAACATATTCGAGGCGGGCTAGAGCGAAATGAATGTCGAGTCGTAAACTTGCCGGGCCCTCAGAATAAACAAATAGTCCATAAACATGTAATACACCCGTGGTAATAACATAACATTGTTAATCACAAGGTTTTTGCTGTACTGTTGTCATGGACGTTGTGTCTAGTAACGTTGAGTCTAGATTATCATAATAATAGTATATTGGATAATGAACAACGGAAACACCTGGCACTCGCCAAACCCCATTAAAAAACAATTATTAAGCATTCCGTGATGGTAATACTTTGGAAATTTTCATTAAAAAAATCATTTGTTATCGTATCAGGTTTTGTTATCCCAGCACTGTTACTGATTTCACTGTTAAATTGAATGTAAATATTTCTCCTCTTTGTAATTAGCGGGCAAACAGGATCGGGCCGTTTGCAATTTGTTGTCCTAATTTTATTACTCTAATAAGCCTTATTTAAACTGTGTTTTTATACTTTAATCCAACCCTCGTTTAATTTGATTCTGAATATATTTATGTTTTAAAAAAAGCTTTACGCACCGATATTTATTTAAATGCATTTATTACTTATATGTATAAAGAAGGCTAGATTGACAATGCCGATTGTGATTCTCTCGCTGGAATAACAATAAATTTCCGTGGAATTAATGTCCATAACTAATTAATATAAGAATAATCAAGACAAGCTATTGCGTTCGATTATCCACTTCAGTGGATGTAGCCTTGGCTTAAGTGGTAAAAAGAGGGGTAAGAGCTTCATTTTTATAAGATAAAATAAGATAAAATTAAATATTATGGTAGTACTTATTTTAGTATGTTAATACTTTATCAATACCCCTAGTAGTTCTAGTACCTATAATTACTTATACTCCATAGCAAAATGCCGAGAGCCCAACTCTTAAATGTATTATGTACGTTGTAAAAACTGATTGTACTGATCTACCGTAGACTGACATTTAAATTTGGCAGCAGCTTAATTTGTGAACAAGCCGACAGCGGTAATATTTACACCCACAATAAAAACGGAATGCGGCATAAAATAAATCTATCAGTTAATATCCCTGCTACTGTATTATTGTTTAAAGTGTAAATTTTGTTATTGTTACAGAAATCCCGCGCTTTGAAGACAGCCTCAACAACTTGACGGTGTCTTTGGGCAGAGAGGCGGTCTTTACTTGCGTCGTCAATGATCTCAGCTCTTACAGGGTTAGTACTTATGCTTAAGGAGATTTTTGATCGATAAAGTATACAACCCCCAACCCCTCATTAGCCTCCAAGTACCCCTCACGTGCCCCTCTTTTTGCATCGGAGGTTAAAAAGAGGTGTACCTATATATTATTGCTATTAATCGGTGTGTTCGCGACGTAACCGATTTAAAAAATGCTGTCTATATGATGTAAGGGGTGAGAGGGGTGCGGGGCGCGCTGTGCGCGAACGGAGCCCTAGACATTACCGAAGGTTCCCGATCAGTGCCGAACTTAATCAGCAACGCCGCCGCACGTCTCTTGCGCTTAGCTTTTAGCTGTATACCGTGTTTTATTAAATATATTAATTTTATTATATTCTGCTTTGGAAGTTGAGCTTTTTCTGCTAACCAGCACCCACCCTGTACAAAAGTGGTCTTCGAACCGGATCCGTTAATGTTTTTCACTCCACCGCAGAACAAAATGGTTAACACGCGTAGCACTTTGAAGAAGGAACAGCTTAAAAAGAAAGCTACAGAGGCCGATCAAGCTCTACCGTCTACAAGCGGATTAAAGAAACAAGACGAGGTACTAATGGAAGCTAACAAGACAATACTGCTGGAAGCTGGTAGTGTGAAATCAGAGATGCCACGAACTGATATGCCACGGATCGAAATGCCAGCTACTCGTAACTGTGTAACTTTGTCAAAAAGATCTTTGTCATCTTCCGTCGAGGCGCGTAGAAAAAAGCTTGAACTTGAAGCAGCTGAGGCAAAAGCTCGGATTCAAATGGATTTAATTGACAAGAAGCTACAGGCAGACCTTGCCGAACTTGATGATGAATACAGTCCACCAAGTGTCAGTGAATCCATAAAAAGTGATGTCGCGAGGTGGGTCGAGCGCAGTCAGCAGGAGTTGTCGCAGCTTGCCCCCGAGACTGGGAATAACCAGGGCTCGCTGTGTCCGCCGGCAGCAGTAGCCGCCGGCACCGATGGTTCAATTCTGCAACTAGCAAACGCACTAAAGGACATGGTCACCACCTCGATATCCACAACTAAAAATACCAACCTTCTCAGCCGACTAAGCACTCCAAGAGAACTGCCTCTTTTCTCCGGCGAACCCATGGAGTGGCTGCAATTCAAAGCGGCATACGAGGAATCTACTCGCGTGTGTCAATTCAGCGACATGGAGAACCTGTGGCGGCTAAGAAAATGTCTCCGTGGACCTGCCAAAGAAGCTGTCACTGCGCTGCTCATCACGGCGACCTCACCTGAAACACTAATGGCTACACTTGAACTGCAGTTCGGCAACCCGGATGAAATTCTGTCCCGGATTATGCTAGATATTAAAAAAATGCACACAATGTCCGCGGAGTATCATAAAGACATTGTAGTGTTTTCTAATAAAATAAAAAACTACGTGGCCGCTGTACGTGCACTAAGTCGTGAAGAATATTTGCAAGGCACGAGTTTAGTCACCGTCGTGTTGTCTAAGTTACCGACTATATTGTTATCCAAATGGGCCGACTACAGATTTACACATGACACTACGGGATCGTTGTCTAGATTCGACCTACTGTCTCAATTTCTTCACGAAGAAGCGGTCAAGATATCTCAGTGCAGTCTTACATTGCTAAATACTCCAAAAGATAATTATAAGCGTAAATATACAGACACTCGTGCTAATAACTCGCAAACGTTATTACTACAAAGTGGACAAAGTAACTACAAGTGTCGATTTTGTTATGTGTCTAGTCATAATTTAACAGACTGTAAAAAGTTCAAAAAGTCGCTTAGAAAAGATCGCTGGCGTCATGTGAAACGTTTTGGTTTGTGCTACAAGTGCTTAGTATCTCATCACAATAAGCAAGACTGTCCCGCGCCGGTGTGTGACGTTAATAATTGTGCGCAGGCGCATCACCGCTTGTTACATTTCGTACCCAGTGAAAGACAATGTGATAATGACAATAGCATAGTGCAAGTGACGGAGATAGAAACTGAATCCAACCCAGAAGTGGTCGCACACATCGGTAACGATGCTGTAAGCGCAGTGTTGTTAAAAGTTGTTCCTATAAACATTCACGGTCCTCAAGGAATAATTAGCACGTCCGGCCTCCTCGACGATGGTTCGACTGTGACACTGATAAGCGAGGGGCTGGCCGCGCGGGCCGGGGTACGCGGGCGGCGCGAGTGCATGCGTGTGCGTGGAGCATGGGATCACACCGAGTTAGTGTGCGAAACACAGCTGGTCGATGTGACTTTGTCAAACCAAGCTGGATCGATGTTTACGTTGCGAGCGCGCAGCGTTAAGGAACTTGATTTACCTAGACAAGATACTAACATAGTTAACTGCGATAACTTTGCGCATCTTAAAAGACTTAAAAGTGATTTGTGTTATGGACAGTCTAAACCTGAAATACTGATAGGACAAGATAATTATCACCTAATCTTACCTTTGGAAGTGGTAGTTGGCGGTCATAACGAGCCCTGCGCCACCCGCACGCCGTTAGGCTGGTGTGTGCACGGACGGACGCCTGCTGGCATGACGTCACCGCGCGCTCTGCATTCCGCTTTGTTTATCACAAACCCTGGCGGCCTCAATGACACCGTCGAGAACCAACGATTGCTTAACGACTTACACGAGGAAGTTCGCCGTAACTTTGCCGTAGAATCTATGGGGATTGCGAGTAAACCACGGCTGAACTCTGAAGATGAACGTGCTCGTGAACTGCTGGAGCAAACTTCGTGTCTCGTCGACGGAAAGTGGTACGTCGGCTTACCTTGGAAAGACGAACAGTGCAGCATGCCCGACTCATTCCCTCACGCCATGTCACGCCTGAGAAATGTTGAGCAAAAAATGAAGAGAGATGACGGATATAAGCAAAGATACGAAGAACGCGTGCATCATTTATTTGACAATGACTACGCTCGAGAACTAGTGGACACGCGGGTGACACCAAAAACCTGGTACTTACCCCATTTCGGCGTAGACAACCCGAATAAAACGAAGCTTCGCCTAGTATTCGATGCAGCGGCTAAAACGAACGATTTATCTTTAAACCATTATTTACTAAAAGGACCCGACCTACTTATGTCCTTATTTGGAATAATGTTACGCTTCCGTGAGAATAAAATCGCCGTGACGGCCGATATTAAGGATATGTTTTTGCGCGTGAAAATCAAACCCGCTGATCAAGATGCACTAAGATTCCTTTATCGAAGCAAACCCGAAGAACCTGTAAAAACTTTTGCTATGACGTCATTGATTTTTGGAGCAAACTGTTCGCCCTTTGTTGCGCAATTTATTAAAAACAAAAACGCGCGGCGTTTTGAATCATCGTTACCGTCCGCTACACGAGCTATCTACGACCAACATTACATGGACGACTGGATCGACAGCTTGCCAGACGAAGAAACAGCTATCAAGTTAATTCACGATGTAAAAATGATTCATCAACAAGGAAACTTCGAAATACGTAATTTCACAAGCAATAGTAAAACTGTCCTTGACACTCTTCCAAAAGAGACTCTCGGTGATACTGCCGTAAGATTCAAATTAGGCGAGCAGTACCATGGCGAGCGAACGCTCGGCCTTATATGGCGTCCCGATGAAGATACCTTAGGCTTTGATGTGTCGTTCAAGAAGATACCTAATGATATTATAAGTGGAAAACAAAGGCCTACAAAACGCGATATGCTTCGAGTCGTAATGTCAATATTCGACGTTTATGGATTTTTATCACCATTTACTATAATTGGAAAAATTATAATACAAGAAACTTGGCGATTGAATTTGACATGGGATGAACCGGTACCTGACGACATATACAGCGAGTGGTGCAGATGGACGAGCCTGCTAAAAACATTACGTAATGTGAGGCTACCGAGGTATTATAATGACGCGGCCGGAACGTCGAGCCGCGCTAGCGCAACGCATGACAAACCGGCTGAAGATCAGCTGACGCAGCAAGACGATGCGCTCGCGCTGTTATCTATACCTGCTCAGCCTCGAATGAATACTGGTTATACAAACCTACATTTACATGTGTTTTGCGATTCTTCGTCAAAGGCGATGTGCGCTGTGGCTTATTGGCGGTGGGAACATAATGGGCTTATGAACGTTGCATTTATAGCAAGCAAATGCCGTGTGACGCCGAATAAAAATTTATCTATACCCAGATCTGAGCTACAGTCGGCCGTTTTAGCAGCCCGGCTGGCAAACACAATAACTCAGGAACATAAAATAAAGGCCGAGCGAAGGACATTTTGGAGCGATTCTAGTACTACACTGCACTGGATAAGGAACGAGGCGCGTACTTATAAACCTTACGTAGCGCATCGTTTGGGTGAAATCGATGAGTTGACGCTTATTAGAGAATGGAGATACGTACCTACGAAATTAAATATTGCTGATCTAGGTACGAGGAAAAGCTATGATTGCAGTGTCCTGGAAAATGAATGGCTTAAGGGACCTACCTTCCTCCGCCGCGAAGAAAGCGACTGGCCCACTGATGTACTGTGTGCTGAAATAAATATAAATGATTCGGAGTGCGTATCTATACTACAAAAAAAGGATATCGACTTACCTGTTCCGGAACCAACCAGGTTCTCCTCCTGGCTTCGCCTACTCAGAACTACACATATGGTACTTACCTTTATTAACCGATGTAGAAAACTTACCGATGACGTCACTGGCACTACTATGGAGAAAGCTGAAAACCTATTACTAAAATATTCGCAAACTCAAACCTTTGGGCAAGAAGTGAGTGACCTGAAACAAGGAAAATGTGTACAAAAAACCAGTAAAATACTCACCTTGTCACCATTCCTCGACGAGCACGGAGTCCTGCGCGCGGGAGGCCGCATCGACGCCGCGGCCGGCGTGTCACCCCAAACGAAGAGACCTGCAATCCTAGACGGTCGACATTACATAGCGCGATTGATTGTAAAGTTCCACCACACTAGCGCTGCACATGGGCACCAGGAGATGATAGTTAATAACTTAAGATTAAAATACTGGATTACTAAGATAAGACCTACAGTAAAAAATGTAATATCAAAATGTATGATCTGCCGAATTAAAAAATGTAAACCGGAGATTCCCAGAATGGGCGACTTACCTTATGCTAGAATAGCTCATCATCATCGTGCATTCACCTTCTGTGGGGTTGATTTGTTTGGGCCCATGGAAGTTTCTATTGGAAGACGTAGAGAGAAGAGGTATGGAGTTTTATTTACATGCTTAACCGTGAGAGCCATACACTTGGAAACCGTTGCATCACTCACGTCTGATTCGCTCATCATGGCGCTCCGCCGAATGGCTGCGAGACGAGGCTGGCCTCAGCAATTATATTCCGATAATGGCACGAATCTTAGAGGAGCAGATACGGAGCTAAGAAAATCGATTTTAGAACTCAATGAGAACACCCTTAAAGATGAGGTCATGAACCACGGAACTAAGTGGACGTTCATTCCCCCTGTTAGCCCACACTGGGGTGGGGCATGGGAAAGGTTGATCCGGAGTGTTAAGAATGCTTTAAAAATTATCTTAAAAGAGCGAGCCCCAAAAGAGGAAACTCTTAACACTCTGCTCGCTGAAGTCGAAAATATTGTGAATAGCCGACCGCTGACCCACGTTTCGGTTGAACCGAATAGCAACGAGACATTAACCCCAAACCATTTCCTTCTGGGCTCGCCATCCGCTTTACCTCAAATTGGCGTCTTCGACGGCTCTGAGTTTTACTTAAAGAGACAGTGGAGAATAACTCAAGTGCTCGCTGACCACTACTGGAAGCGTTGGGTGAAAGAAGTCCTCCCCGACTTGGTACCGCGGAAAAAGTGGAACGAAGAGCAAAGACCCTTAAAAGTGGGAGACCTAGTTTTGACTGTAGAGCCCGATGGACCTCGCAACACCTGGCCCCGGGGCATCGTGCAAGAAGTTGTGCCTGGACGTGATGGCCGCGTCAGAGTGGTAAAAATAAAAACAAAGACTGGAATACTTACGCGCTCGGCCACACGCGTCGCTCGCCTACCGATTGGGGATGAGTGCTGCTAGTGCACCACTGGGGTGGGGCATGTTCGCGACGTAACCGATTTAAAAAATGCTGTCTATATGATGTAAGGGGTGAGAGGGGTGCGGGGCGCGCTGTGCGCGAACGGAGCCCTAGACATTACCGAAGGTTCCCGATCAGTGCCGAACTTAATCAGCAACGCCGCCGCACGTCTCTTGCGCTTAGCTTTTAGCTGTATACCGTGTTTTATTAAATATATTAATTTTATTATATTCTGCTTTGGAAGTTGAGCTTTTTCTGCTAACCAGCACCCACCCTGTACACGGTGGTTGTTTTAAAAGTAATCATCCTCATCATGTTTCATGTTTAAACCGATTTACTTTATAAACTTATTTAAATCTATTTACTCAAGTAGGGTATTTTAGAAATTGTAGAAAAATCGAAATTTGCTCAGTACCAGATGAACAACCGGAGAGGAATTGATACGTCACGCATTATTTATCAGAAGTAAAAACGAAACTCGAATGCATAACGGGCCAAGTCGCCGGTAAAAATTAGTCACGCATCATTCCTTGTAGGTACAAGAAATGATATAATAATATAGGTATATTATATCTGTGAAGTATTGGCCAACCATTTCGGTCTTCGTCTAACTAAAATGCTTTTTAGTACCTATCTACAACATGACCTTACTCTTTTCCTTTATTTGCTGAAACCAATATCTTCTTAGTCAGACATTAACTAGTTAGAGTATTAAACAAAGTAATAGTCAACGTTAAACGATGAAATGGCTCTCTTGACTAAATATAATCAAAGTGCGACGTAAACTATTTACAAAACAAAACTAAATCATGGCTGCTTACGGTATCTTTTGATCGCAACCTTGACGTTAAATAAGGCAATGACGTGCCTAAATAGGGCACTGGTTGAAGAGTATCGAAGGGTTTTGCTTTAGGTAGCATGTTTTAATACACCTACGTGATCATCGTTCAACTATTAAAGTGTATTTATATATGGTGCTCACGTGATGCATCGGTATCACTTCGGAACGGCACGAGATTTGGTGCATATCACGGCATGAGAGACCGCGCTATGTTGGCTACAACACCATCAGCGTGGTTTCAGCTGCGATCGTTACATGTGGTTTTGGTTTGGTTCAATCTTGGGGACTATCAAGTGATTTCTCGTCGTATACTTGTATCGTATTCCAGCAGTTTCGGAGCAGCCTACTAACAGCAAGCACAACGTCTGTTACGTAAAACCAAACCGTTATTTTGTCATTCCGTTAGTCTTTAAACCATCTTTAAACACATTTAAGTATTTTATTACTAATCATTTATTAACAACAAACAAAATGCATGTAAACAATGTCTTTAAACTACTTAAACTAAAAATCAAAAATTTAAATTAAAACTAAATCTGAGACAAGTAACTAAAAGTTAAAACTTAAAAAGTATGTTATTTTTTAATATGCAAAAGTGGATTTGTTTAACCTTCATGGCTAAATCGATTTTAGTAAAATTTGGTGTAGAGATTGATTAAGCCCCGATTTCATATCATAGGTACCTAGTGTACTTTATATACTTACCGGAATAATTTATAGTGCTCGAAAGACAAACCACAAATTAATTCAACGCGAACAAAATCACCTAAAAGTTAGTATTAAATATAGCTTTCATTGCCTGAAATAAAGGTTCCTTGTTCTTATTAAAGGCTTCTGCTTCAGGTGGCGTGGCTACGCGTGGACACGCAGACGATCCTGACGATAGCCAGCCACGTGATCACCAAGAACCACCGGATCGCGGTGAACCACAGCGACCGGCGCGTGTGGTTCCTCCACATACACGACGTGCGCCAGGCCGACCGGGGCTGGTACATGTGCCAGCTCAACACCGACCCTATGAAGAGCCAAACTGCATATCTAGATGTCGTTGGTGCGTAGTTGACTTATCGACGATTTATAAATTGATCTTGAGTGATGACAGTTCCAAGATCCGACAGAGATGACACTTCTATGACCTTTATACTTTGACGTATATTAATTCATAATTATTTATTTAGTAATTAGATATAGTAATGTCAACAATTACAAAATAAATACAATCATTAAAGCTGATATTTTTGAATATATATCTTATAACGGACATGTTACGAGTATCGGTCTCGATTTATTTAACAGTATCCATACAATAGTATTGCCTATTATGGTCATTAGTTATTCGCTTGTATGTCAAAGTGTGCGTTGTCGTTCCATTTGAATGTCGCTCTATTATTGATTTACCGGGGAGTGACCGATGATAGGTGCCGAGTGTCGGGATCAGTGATGACGCATCAACGTGATATTCGAATGTCACACATGCACTACCGTTAAGGTTTCACATTACTCCACATCATCTAACGCATTAAGCGCCGACGACACGCTTTGCATATTCAAATTGTATACAATCTCTAGTTCATGGCAGTAAATGTTTTAATGGATTACGTGTCGAGCGTCATAGATGTTAAAGCAAAATCAGGTTGACATTGATCAATGCCATCGCTAAATTTCACCCATGCGAGCAACGACGCCGCAACTTCGTGCAAGACGCAACCCACTAATTAACACGTGGTAAAACTTTAATTTACGCTTTAAAGCGGCGTTCTCACGAAGCGATTTTTGTCGTTCAACATAAAAGTTGAGAGGGAATCAACTTTTTGTTGTTTAATAAAAGTCTCATGATGGATTGTCATTCAATTCGTAAACCGGTTTAAGTTAATCAACTAAAATCGCCTCGTGAGAACGCCGCTTAAGTGAATTTGTAGAAAAGTTTGTCGTAATTTATGGTGGGGTTGCTTTAAAATTGCGGCCAAGTGGCTCGGTCGGTCCGTGTTAGGTAGGTAGTATAAAAATTACAGTAATGTTTGGAGATATAATTTGAAGAAAGCAAATGTCGACAGATAAAAACCAGCATCTTATGCCGCGAGTTAGTTTCAGCATCTTATCCCGCGAGTTAGTTTCAGTGTTTCACTTTAGTTGGTAGTGACTCTGCCTACGAAACTAGCGGTTGGATGCCCAGTTACGGCAAATATCAGTGTGATGAGCACGAAAGTTCCTGAATATTGGATGTGTTCTAGGTATTTAAATATGTTCCTCCATTGAGTAGGTTATGCGGTCTCGTGCCCTTATTTCGTACAAGCCTCTTAGTTTTATGATATATTTATGTAGTGCCGCCGGATATCTTGGACCACCCGACGAGCAGCGACCAGGTGGCGCGGGAGGGGGCCAACGTGACGCTCCGGTGCGCGGCCCACGGGGTGCCGACGCCTCACGTGGTCTGGCGGCGCGAGGCCGGGGATTTGCTGCCAGCCTCCAACATCACCGATACCCAGAGTGAGCTGAGCAATAATTTCTGCCCTACAAAAAAACAAAAGCACGCAATCCCTTTAGAAAAATATAATAAGGTCGAATATGCAGTATAATTTCAAATAGAACATGTGACTTTTTAGGGTTCCGTGCCAAAATGGTAAAAAAGGAACCCTTATAGTAAGACTTGACTGTGTGTCTATCTGTCTGTGTTATAAAATTGTATATACCCACTTTGCATAAAGGGGAGATAGATTATTTCCAAAATGTCAACGAAGAAGAAGAAAGAAAGAGAAAAGAAGCGTTCATGTTTTTATTTTATTTTATATTACATGGGTTTGCTCTTCTCCCTATTGAAACCAAAGAGTCAGGACAAGGTCGACGATGGAGCGAACTTACCCAGAAGCACCTATTAATTCTACTTTTGATGGACACCTTATCACTTTAACTCCATTTTTTCATACTGACATAGTGAAACTAAATGAGCTCCTTTTTTACGTTAGACTACTTACCAGGGGGCCGATTTTTGACTTTTGAGCGCTCGAAAGTTTCACTCGAAAGTGAGCAAAAACGGTGAAACCGTATTTTTGAAATACGAGCGATAGAAAATCTAAAAAGGCGTGGTCCGGACACCATTCGTTTTCATTTCTATTTTTCTGTAATTTTGTCTGTCAAATCAATCAAAACGTCTTTGTTATATTCTCTTTGGACAGAAGTTAAAGGAACAACCCTCAAATATTATAGACAAAGAACCTATAACGTTTCATTTATTAGTTTTCATGGTAAAAGTTTTTAATAAACAGTATTAAAAATGATGAAAGTACATATAAATAATAATATTCTCGCCACAATTACAACTTCTAATTATGTCGTATGTTTATTTATATTTATAATATGATTAAAAAAAACCGGTAATCATCGACTTTCTGCATACAACGAAACACGTTAATATATTAAGTCAGTCACTTATCGAGTGAAGGCTTTGAAAAATACGTATGATGGGTTCATGCGAAAATAATCGTGACATATTTTGGTATGCTATTACATATTTTCTATAACTCGACGTTGATTTCGAGCGCTCGAAAGTCAAAAATCGCCCCCCAGAACCCTTATAAAAAATGGCGCGGTATTACAAAGTTTCAATTCAGTTGCGACAATATTAATTAATCTTAGGTTGTCCAGTCGGGCATCGTTCTGGTTGAAATCTATTAAAGTATAGACTCACTGAATAGTCAAAGACACTAGTTTAATGGTAGAGCCTGTAATTGTACTATAATTTCAACTAAATTTGAAATTACAAATTTCTTCGTATTTATTAAAACAATATCAATAATGCGTTACCTAATCCATTTTTGTTACAAACTTATTGGTATGAGAAAAGTTACCGCCACAACTTTGTTACGTTGTTGGAGCAAAAATAAACGTCTTCTTTTGCAATAAAACAATAAATCAAGAGTTCGCATAAATATAAACATATTTTATTAACAGAAACAGGTCAATTTTGCAGCTCAAATTTAAAAACTTCACTTGATTCTTGTCTAACGTACCTAAGTCCTAATACTCGTAGTAGAATTTAATGACCATGTTTTAGAAGTTGGAACATGAAATTCAAACTGCGGCTAACTTTATACAATTTGGTTCAAAATATATGGAGATTTTATGTATTTGAATCGCAAACTAAATGCTCATTTCTTGGGGAAGTAAAGTAGATTTTTGCTTCCTTCTTTCTTTGCAGTAATTATAAATAACAAAGTGAGTTTCTTTGCCCCACTTTCTGTGTCTGATTTTCATTATTCAATTATTTAAATTATCTAGAATGAAACAACAACATTTCTTTTATTTGCAAGCAAATGTTAAAGCGTATTTAGGTACTTAATTTTTGATAACTCATTTTTAATATAATTCTGGACTAAATAGTAGTTTTAGTATACAGAATCAAAATCTATCTACGAGTGCAAGTGAGCGGTTAAAAGCAATATGAAACGTTGTATTTAATACAAAATGCAATGTTATTTAATATAGGAAGCACATACTAAGTCAGCTCCCGTCAACAAAAATGGTTGAAACAGTATAAGAGTTGCATTCAATCCATTGTTAGGTTTCAGGACAAGACTGCTCGGAGTTTTATTTCCTTAACCTCTGTTTTAATTCTTCTTCTAAGATCGAATCAAGCTTAAGCTTTGTTTAAAAAAATTTAAGGGTCTTATTAATAAGCTGACCTTGAGTAAACAGCCCGTTTCAAGACGCATCAAAGATGACAGTTTCCTATGACTTGGCATTTTTCACGTGTCTTGAAACAGTCCCCTACTCAAGGTTAGTTTATTAAATGCAGACGTAGGAGTGTAAATAGATACGCCATACAACCATTATGACGTTTAAATGTAAATTTTATTCTGGCTCGTTGATATATCAGCTAACTCTCACAGATACATGAGATACACGTAAGTATGGCATACGTTTTTGTGCCAATTTTTAACATGTTACACGTATATGTGTTTTTTTTAAATCGTAAACCTCGCAATCGTGACCAAGCTCTTGTCGGTGGAGTAATCGCCATTCGTTAATATTGTTTGACAATTTTGAGCATAATGTAGGTACATGAGGTTATTCCGAGTAGTCCGAGTACATATACTTTATAGAATATCTTAATTTTTATAACTAATATAGCAAAATTAATATTAATTAAGATATTCTATAAAGTGTATGTACTCGAACCACTCGGAATAGCCTCATGTACTACATTATGCTCAAAATTGTCAAACAATATTAAGGGTCAGATGAAAACAAATAAAATGATTTTCTCCTTTGTCCAAATGTCAACTCATAGAATGCTTCAGGGCAGGTCGTCTTATAATGTATAGCTTCCTACGGAATGTTACAAAGTGTTTGGAATGTTTGTATATGCGCATACTCATATAAAATTGTGATCTAACCTACAACATATTCTAAGCGACAGCTTTACCAAAAAATAATAGGCCGGCGGTCCTTTAAGCTACAGGAAACGTAACATTATATTTGCACAATTAAAATGTATTATTATCCTTAATAAACCTTTAATTAAGGAGAATCTTTTTCCAAAACCTGTCTCGTTATAGAAGAGCCTTGGCGCGTGAATATTGGGTTCAGCGTCGTTTTACAACGCTGCATAGTTTAACATTTGCAGTGCCCGCCTTTCTGATTCCAATGCAAAATGGACTCTCCGGGGAGTTCTAGGCAGCAAATGCGTCAAAACTTCTCTCCGACTCTCGTCTGTAGTTTGCGGATTCAGATTAACTTGTTGTTTGATGACGTTCCCGTTTCAAATTAAGTCCGAACATTTCTGTTTTAGAGAACGTCTTTGCGGTTTCTGCCAGCCATAAGTTCGATTCAACTTCAATTTAACGCTACAGGCATTGAAATACCGTAATCTATTGTTATTCACTTAGTTACGTTTCATTAAAAAGGAATGATCTTTCATTTCCCGAAAAGGCCGGCAACGGACTGACAACTCTTCTTGAGTTGCCAGTGTTCATGGGCGGTGATGATTATTTCTCATCAGGTAACCCGCATACTCGTTTGCCTCCCTCTCTTATAAAAAAAACATATTGATGGTGTCTATTTATTAAGTTACATTATTAAGGATTCATAATATCTATATAATCTTACGTAAGGTCAAGGATCTTCGTTCAAGTATTGAGCGATAGGCTGCCTTTCCATAGAAGCGGATATATCCGCTTCTATGGAAAGGCAGCCTATCGCTCAATACTAATAATACAATACGAGCGGTGCGGATAGGAGCTGTGTAGGAATCGACCAATCACATTGGTACTCCACATCTCGTCTCCGCTTGACTGTTTCCATTGAAGCGGAGCGGAGACGGAGATGTGGATTACAATCAATGTGATTGGTCGATTCCTACACAGCTCCTCTCCGCACCGCTCGTCTCCGCTTCTATGGAAAGGCAGCCATATTGATGGTGGTAGCGATTCTGACGGACCCTTCGCAAGGTCCTACCGCCACTGCGTACACGTGATTCGGTTACTGTTGTTATTTTGACACGTAGCTAAACCAAAGAACCCACGTGGCTCACGCAGGTAAGGTGTGCCTGCAAACGTAAGCAGTAGGCTTCCGGCTTAAAAACGTATCGGACATAATTAACCAAACAATACTAACACAGAGATCATGCACCAATAAATTCTACATGACAATATTTCGCTCAATTTACAAGTCAAACAGTATGTTTTATATGGGCTATTTAAATATTCAATTGAATCAAATGTACACCATCATTTACCTTCCATTACCAATTCCTGAATTGAATAAAAAATGAGTATTGACATACACAAGGACAATTTTAGGTAAATTTAAAATGGTTACAGGGACTACATACAGTGTTTAAATACACATTTAACATTTATATTCACCACTGTACATTTAACAACACTGTTTCTTATTAGGGATTAATGTATCCTATATTTTAATTTAAATTATTGACCGCCCGTGTGCCAGCTAAATTTTATTTAATTATGTTAAGCCGTTCATGTGTGACTGAAACATCCTCACCAACTTTCACATTTTTAATAAGTAGTACAGACTCTACGTAAAACGCTGAAGTATCGCGAAAACTGCTTCTTGCGTGACCATTACGGGGCTGAAATATTTATACCTAATTACTCTGCACAGATTCGTCAGTGAGCGGCGCGGTGCTTCATCTGGTGAAGGTGTCGCGACTGCATATGGGTGCATACCTATGCATCGCAAGCAATGGCGTGCCGCCCTCGGTCAGCAAACGCGTCATGCTCGTCGTACATTGTAAGTTTGCAACTACGTTTCTACTCGTAGACATTACGTCTGCTTGTTAAAATCTCAGGCGTATGCTCTCGTCTGTCCACTCACCGATTCGTTCAACTGTCATGTTTTAAGAAAATAAACCCCCCTACGATACCAACACAATGTAGGCCTCCGACAATCAAGCGGAACGTAGAGGAGCGGATTCAGCGAATCAAACCATTTGCTTGTGTGATAATGTGTGTGTGTATGTTGTACGAACAATATGATTGGTCGTTTTCACTCTTCACCACTTAAATGTAGATGCTACCTTAGCACGTTATAACGAACAGCCCATTTGAAGTAGAAGAAGAAGTGGTGTTTCTTGTCTAGTAGTTGAACAATTTATGATCAAGTTCAAGTAATTTTTGCCATAGACAACAATATTAATGTTGTGAAATATGTTCGACCCCCATTGTTTAAGATCTTTATTGAATTCCGGATAATGTTCTGTTCTTTCTACAGTAAAATCGAAAGGACAAATACATATTTGATATGCGTCATAACATAGCTGTATTAACAAGTTGAAGATGACATAGCTGTTGGTCCCATACTGTTCCATAGTCCTAAGCACGTAACTTTGAACATTAGACCATTCAATTGAAAATCTTTCGACACGAACATTTTGTGTCACGAGAACTGTACTAACCCTGCAGCTCTATTTCTTCTGTTAACTTATAAATTGACATAAAAAACGAAATGTTATACTTTTAAATTTAGAACATAGTATTAAATTTTAATAGGAAACAAAAGAAGAATCAAACTGTATATCCGCCATGCATAATATTTATTTTAAAACTAGTATTTTATTGTGTTACGTAAGCTTTTCAACTGAAAACATTGTGCCTCAATAAGTACCATGCATTTTTCAACTGCGAGATAAAGTATTCGATACAAATAAAACACTTAAAAGAAATGGAGCGAGGCGTATCATGTTTACTATTTTTAGCAGCTGGCGGCGATACTTCCCGTTCCCGCGTTCTTTGCGTGACCACACTATACGACCAACTTTTACTACATGCGATTTGCTGTTAGTGATAAGTCGATGTGTTTTATCAATGGAAATTCAAGGCGCAATAAAGTATTTTTGAGAGCTGCTAAAATATTATTCCTTGTTCAGTTCTTGATAGGCAGTCTATATAATAAACTAATTATATACGGTTCATCTTTATCGTTATTAACCCGACTAATCTAGCTTCATAACTCTAATAATGACTACAGTTGGTTATGGTTGTTTATTTAGCCGTAAGTTACTGTTTGTTTAACAGCTAAAACGTTTAACTTGGTTACTGTACAAGTATTACGAAATTGGAAGACGCACTAGCCTGTCTGGAGTTTCGGTTAAACGTTAAAACTTGCGTTACGTTAGAGAATTCTCAGAACCCAAGACGAGTAAACAATGTTGGGCCTTATGTCCCTTTTTATGATTTATTTACCTACTATTCGTTCAGTTAAGAAATTTTATTTCAGAATTATTTTTTGTAAGATTTGTTTTAGTACGCCAAAGGGCAATATTTCGAGCGTTTCAACCGCTGTCATTACCGTGGCCGCATTAATGTCGAAATTCCTGTAGCTTTGGAAGCATTTTCAGTTACAATTTGTAGAAGTTAGGGCACTCTACAAGATAACCGAAAATAGCATCCAAAGCTACAGAAATTTCGACATTAATGCGGTCACGGGAATGACGGCGGTTGAAACGTTCGAAGAATTACCCCAAAGTGGCATACTAAAACAAATCTTAAGTAATACATAACTTTTACATAGTTCTATATTAGCCCAGGAATCAAATTGGTTCATGCGAAGAGCAGTGAACAACGCCCTATGTAAGTTAGGATTGGTGATGATTTGCTTCTCTCTGCTCCGCTCTTCTTAACTGGAAGTGCGCCTTATATGACGACCATTTAGATCGCTCCCTTACTTATCGGTACAGCGGCGGTGCGATACCAAAACCCAGTATATTTTTCCCGACTACGTGAAGCCAAAGGAAGGGTTAACAGTCTATGTATGTGATCAAAAATTCTATGCTCCACTCGAGCTCCTAAACTACTGGACCGATTTTAATAAACGGGGTGTCATATGATTCTTAAAAAACGTGCGAGTGTCATATAAAAGTGTGCGTCATTTTTAGTTAAATTTTTTATTTTGTGTTGTACTAAGATGTAATTGTGGCAATAAATGATTTTTTAAATTTGAAATTTGATTTGATTCTAGTCTCGAGTTGGGTTTATGTTTATAACTTTTAATTTATTCATTAAATATAGGCACCTTATAAAGTATCTGCACGTGCCCAACGTAATGACGTCACACCACTGCTATACCGCCGAGTCAGGGAGGCCTTAGTAGGTACCTAAAATACTATTTTTATTTTTTTTTACATTTATTATTTGTTATTGTTACAGTTCCACCAATTATGACAATACAGAACCAGCTGGTGGGAGCTAAGGAGGGGGACACCGTGCACCTGGACTGCCACTCCGAAGCCTTCCCGCGGTCCATCAACTATTGGACGATAAACGACCAAATCATATCACAGTGTAAGATAATACTCCGTTTTTTTACAGCCGTTTTTATTGACCGTAAACTATATTCAAATAATAAAATTCAAGCTTTAAAAGCCTGTATTTGTTATATTTTGTTTATCCAGTCATGTTAATATTTTTGGAATTATCATTTAAGCCCTTTATTTTGATACACATTAATAGGTTTGAAATCCATTATTTTATTTTGCCTTTTTTAACCCTTTTTCTGCCTTTTGTTTGTCCAGTGACAAATGCAACTCGACTAATACCTAACGTAACAATCTGATCAGCCACTACGAGATGACATAGAACCAGAACCAGAACAAGAACCAGATCATAAACATTACCCTCCTTGGGCAGTTGAGTAAATTAATCTTGAGAGATGCGCGTCTTAAGGCGAGTCAGAAATTGACAGTTTTCTATGAATTGATATTTACTTTGACGTGTCTTTAAACAGGCGTCTCACTGACAATCTAAGGCCGTATTATGAACTGACAAAACCGGCTGATTCAGACAGTGAAAACAGAGCTTTAGCAGTCATATAGCTTTCTCTGGGTATAGGTTTGACAAATAACAATACGGCTCAAAAGCCGTTTTTTATACTCGTACGTTATTAAATATCTTAAGACCGGCATCTCACTCAAAATTCGCTTATTAAAACAGCCCTAAGTACCTAAGCTCCAAACTGTAAGCCTAATATGAACGCGACTTACGTGTCTGTTGAAACAATGTGATGCTAATTTCTACACAATAACTTTACATGATAATATTTTGAACAGGGAGTTAAGATTTATTTGTATTATGGCTTAGTATAACATTTTATATTGAATGTCCCGATTTGAGACACAATAGAGCTATTTCTAAATCAGGAATGAACCATTGTTGTTTCCTAAAAGCTTGTTTCCCCTCGCATTTCATTGTGATTATAAGAATTCTAACCACAAATTGTTACGACATTTGCCAATTCGGCGTTATTCACACACACCGAGTAGATGTGACGTGTTATTTATGATGACGACACGCGGTTAGCTTAGCCGGTAGTGGCCCTGTCTTACGGCTTGGTCACGACTTTGTGCAAGCGACAGCGGCGCGGAAAGCGTTCTCCTAATACGACTAAAGGGGCTTCAAAACGGGCAACATTTTTGTGCAATATATATAGCCGACATCGACAATATAAGGGCATCTTGTTCTGGCATACACAGTTAGATAAAGAGAGCTATTGCTGCCGGCTACAAATTACAGTTTATCTATTACAAACAAACACATTTTTCTCTTTATAATACGAGTATTACACGAGTCTTTATACGAGTATTGTTATAGATTCCATTTTAGAGTGATGTTGACAAAGTGACCTTGGTTGAAATCTTGTTACTTATTATGCAAATCGAGATGCACTCTCAACTTTAAAGTCTTTACAGTCAAATAAAATAAATACATTTGGTAAACTTACGAATTAGTGATAGTGGTAACTGCATACTTGTATAATCGTGTGTACAATGTTATAGAATATTATATTAGAAAGAGATCGTAGCCTGTTTTGTTATCATTATAGCGTAGACTAGTTTTTGCCCTTCGTCCGCGTAGTTTCATTTATCGTTTTTTCTTCGGCAACTATGAGTTTTCCAAGATACACAAATATTGTCCTTTCCCGAGCTATTACCAGCGGCTTACCCGTGAGAACGTAACACCACAGCCAAACTCACTTTAGCATTTACAATGCTATAGTGTTTACAATCCACGCCCATCAAACTTCGCTTTTGGTGCAGGTACATTTACCGCTGCTTGCACCATCTGCGTGAAATATCTACCTATGTTTAACTGCCGCACTCAGAGACGTCAATTAAGTTTTAAGTTTCATTAAAGTAGCTGCTGTCACTTTCTTTGCTATAGCAATAGAATAAGACGCAGCAACTTTAATGAAACTTAAAACTTAATTGACGTCTCTGAGTGCGGCAGTAAGTCTTAAATCAGTTTAAATTGTGTCAAAATGTATGGAGATGTCATGTCGTCGTTAAATATGGTTAAGTAGGTTTTTTGCGCACTTAAATATATAACTCAAAATTACGTAGTACGGTGGAAATTCATGGATTGAAGACACTGTAGGAATACTTTTTTCAAGCCTTATCTTCAAATTACTATAGCATGATATTTTTTATACAGCCGACAAGAGATTCGAGATCACGGCGATAGAGAGAGGCTATGAAGTAGACATGCGTCTCAAGATCAAGAAAGTGATGCGGTCCACGTTCGGTACCTACAGTTGCATATCGAAGAACTCTCTCGGAGACACTGACGGGACAATCAAATTGTACTGTAAGTATCTAAACAATGTAGGAAACTGTATTTTCAATGCTAGAGGAGACAAACGAGCCCGCGTGTCCCGTGAACACCTGCACTACAATAAGGCCATAGAGGCCTTTGCCCAGCTGTGGTACAGGACAGGCCAATAATATATGATCGCAAAAATTAAAAGATAATGCTTGGATCAACTTTTTAGTGGAGGTCCTTGAGGAGGACTTTGTGCAGGGTTGGGTCAGATCGCCATCACCTTTAACATACCGCCAAACTGCAGTGCTCACATTGTTGTGTTCCGGTGGGAGGACAAGACAACCGGTAAAATTGTCAGCATAGAAGCATGGCATTCCACCTTGGTCCTCAGGGATGGCAAAGCATTTGCAGTTTTGAGATTGTAGTCTTGACTTACTATCAGGTGGCTTGCCGTCTGTCTTCTCCATAACATAAAAAAACATAGAATATTTTACGCTAAGATATACTCGTAACTTAGCTTAATATTTAAAAGAGCGATGTACATACCAACCGATGAGAATTTATTTAGCACACTCATAGCCAAGTAATGCTACGCGTCCGTAACAGCTTTTTTTCACTGTAATAAAGCGAACTTCTGCTACGAGCTGACCGCCCGCCTGGAATGTCCACGCCTTGCCAATAGATGTGTTTACAATGTCTACTATACGGGCCATTTACAGGAAAAGTGTACATAGTTAAGGTCTGAAGTTAAGGTCTGAAGTTAAGTTACGGTAACTTTTTAGTACCGTATAGTCGACATTGTAAACACATCTATTGGCAAGGCGAGGACACACTAGGCGGGCGCTCTGCTCGTAGCAGATGTTCGCTTCATTACAGCGGAAAAAAGCTGTTACGAACGCGTAGCATTACTTAGCAATGAGTGTGCTATATAAATTCTCATAGGTTGGTATGTACAGTTGAGTTCAGAAATATGTGTACACGGTTACTACCTTGTCACTTTAATCGCTGTGACAATTCATATATGGCAGTTTAAACATGACATTAAAGAGATAAGGTACTGAAATTAATACATATTTATGAACTTGTTAGAATATATTAAAAAGACATGATTTGACCACGTGATTGATGACAACCTAAAAGTGCACTTCTTGTAGTTTAACTATCTTAATAAGATTTAAATATGAAACATGTAACGTAATTCATAAATAACTTAAATATTTTTACATTGTGATGATTTAGAATTATTTACATAATACAATAGTTATTGAATAAAAGTATTGATTTGATCACGTGGCGTCAACACGGGCAATTTGTTATTCTTGCTTGTGATTGGTCAAGGAATTCTATTGGTGTTTAACGTCAGTCTTAATCCTGATTGGTTGACAAGCCTGTTGGCGCTTTATGCGGATCCACGTGGTGTTGTTGGCTATAAAAGGCTCCTTCAGAGCACAGCACGATACATTTTTACTGGAGTCAGCCGAGCAGGAAGGTGCTAATCATAAGTTAAGTACTTTTATTATTTGTATATTAAAACTATTTTCTTATTGATTATGATTTACTTAGAATTACTGGAAAATTATATGTGTGTTTCCCGTAATAAATACTTGTATGACAGAATCTTCATATATTGACATAAACTAATTACGCTTTAGAATATATTTATGTAGGTAAATATTAGATCAAGGAACTAACCTGACGATATTATAATTATGAATTATTCTTTTTATAAGACACGATAACCATAATAGTGATTAAATATTCACAGTGCTGATCTAAGCTTGTACGATCTGTGTTTGAATTGTTTTCAAAACAGTATTTAATTAAGGCAATGTAAATTAATATTATCATTACATTTAGTGTAAAGTATTTGACCTTACATTTGTAATGTTTTCATTTGTGCTAGTTCTAATAATATTTTTGTTACTTTATTACCTTGTAATGTAACTTACTTTTAAGTATTATTGTATTTTATATTTGAAAAAATGACCTTCTGCTGGAGTTTCTTGCGGCGCTTCTTCTCCGCAGTGATGGTCTTGTCCGAAGCGCTGGTAGATTCACTCTATATTACTGCCATTTGAATATTAAATATATTGTACCGTCGTCATAAGTATTGAAGGTTTTTATTTACTTTTCTGTCACTTTCTAACTGCTATCAAATATAGTTCCATGTTGCTCAAACTTGATAATTGCTTTATGTGACTTATTTCATATTTAGTACATTTAGCAAAAAATTATATTATTCAAAATATTAAATTATTTTTTATATACATTTTTCTAACAAACTCGACTGTACATCGCTGTTTTAAATATTTCTTCCATTGTATTTTATGTCAAAATTGTCAAATCAATATTATGGTAAAACATAGCCATACCGAAACCCATCGGTTACAACGATCCTTAAACAAAGTCATACACACACCGGGAGCACTTTTCTAGCAGGTTTTCGATGCAACTTAATTAGAGAAAAACACTGCTACGAGTGAACCTCGTAGCTCGTAGCAAATCTTGGCAACGAAAGTGCTAGGCGCGCGAATGCAGGTATTAATAAAGCTATGGCAACGTTTAATATAATACAAATATAAAATAATAATGTGGAGAAAATCTAGTCCAAAATACACTTTTCCAGCTCTTACAGTCAACATCAAAAGTAGATACACACTTTTGTACCTTGTCGCTATACAGCCACGTTAGCAATGTCAAACAAGATTGTCAAATATGTTAATGCGATAAAGTACAAAAGTGAGTATCTACTTTTGACGTTGACTATACTATGTCTACATGTCACGAGTACAGATAACTAAAAACAAGTGAAATGGTTGCTTTGGCTATCAATAGATATAGTAAAGATTAGGAGTATAATAATCCAGCCTATATACGTGCCACTGCTCTGCACAGGCCTCCACTCACAATGAGAGGGTTACAAATAGTTATAGATAGATCTATTTCTATAAGTTGACAAAGTATGACAAAGTTCTTGCGAAAATAATATCATAAAAATGTAACCAGTTTAACTTTAGGTTACACATCGACTACATTAATATCGAATTTATCGATAAAATAACAATAAGATTACGTTACGGCCAATCGATTCAGGTTAATATCAAACTTTGGTTAATTGGGTATCGGACATCTCATTGAAATAGCTTTCTTTGGGACTAAAACAATTGGCCGAACAAACAATTGAATTAAACAACCACAAAAGACGAGTTGGTGAAGGATAAATATTCAGTGCCAGGTTCTTTGGTTATATATAAAATGGACCCAAAATGGTGTCGATAGTACGAGTACACGTACTGTACAGTAGTACGGTATACCACGGTCCCTGAAGCTAGACAAGTTAGACTTGTGTGAAGGTTAACGATTACAGAAAGAAAAATATGCAGTAGAATTAAAAGAAATAAATAAAGAAAATGTATTATTGTGACTGGACACAACCACTACAATACTTATGATTATAACCTACAAACAATTAACTGCAGTAAAAATCTTGTTGGATTAACGTTAGGTGTCGTGCGTTAGCTTATGTGAATTTCACTATGGGTCTCGTTGCCTGAATTGAAGGTTTTATATTTGTAATTATATACACAACAATACAATACAAAAACTTTTATTGACCACCATACAAAAAAAAATACAGAAAAAGAAAAAGTTTGACCCTAACTACTAAGTTAGGGTCAAACTAATGCTAAACAAGACGCCCATTAGGTAGTTGCCCGCTAGAAATTGTCTTAAAATATTAATGGTTTCAGTGGCTTTATTAAACTTAAATAGAATATGATAGTACATATTATAGTGTTATGACATAGTATTATTTCATAGTACCTGGGAGACCGAGCGTCGTCGGTCGGGTCGAAACCGAATTTTCGTCGATTTTCTATACAAAAAGATAACAAAAAAAACGATCCATATAGCTGGGGTTCGAACCCACAGTCTTTGCGTAGGTAGGCCAACGCTCTAACCATCAGTCCGACCCTGTCTAACATGCACACAGCTCTATTTCCGATATTATACAATAAATAAATGGACAGATAAAAGCGTGATTAATATAATAATATATAATAATCCAGCCTATGTACGTCCCACTGCTGGGCACAGGCCTCCACTCACAATGAGAGGGTTTGGGCCATGGTTCCCACGCGGGCCCAGTGCGGATTGGGAACTTCGCACACACCGTCAAATTGCTTTGCAGGTGTGTGCAGGTTTCCTCGCAATGTTTTCCTTCACCAAAAAGCTCATGGTAAATTTACAAATTGTATTTCGCACATAAATTCCAAAAAACTTAGAGGTGTGAGCCCGGGTTCGAAACCACGACCCTCTGCTTAAAAGTCGGCAGGTCAAACCATTAGGCTACCACGGCTTTATTCCGTGATTATTTTAACAAAAAAGCATCTGCAAGAGGTACTATTAAAATTTAATTTCCCTGCTAAGTACTTATCTCTTCGTTATCTGAAAGTTTTTATTTAAGCGCCTGGGAAGTTGGTCACCTTTTGCCTCGGCGCCACCTCGACTTTAATGTTAATAAGCGTGATATCAAAACTTGTGTATAATGTACTTTGGGATTTAGACTCCTTAATAAAAAGTAAATCTCCTGTTTTAGGGTGAAGTAGTGAGGGATGAACTTTAATTGAAAGAATTAAGGCAAAGTTTACTTAAGCCACTTAAAGAGAAAAATCGTGACGGAGTCCGCGTCTGCAGTATCTCAATACACGTGTATGAATATAATCTATGTATTATCATCTATGTATCTACATAATTTATGCAATTTTCATTGACAATGTGGGCGCTTCCTACCACATTTCCCCTGACTCTACCAACTCCGTTATATAGGACCTTTCTGCACTGCAACGATTAGTTTTTGGTTTCAGTAAAAATTAAAGTTGATTAAAGTTTAGATTTCGCCCGATAGATTAGGATCGAGTGATAACAACGCGATCTCTCTCGCTCTCTCAATCTCTCTCACTCTCTCTCTCCTTTGCACTTATTGGTCCCATCTAATGGTGGGTCTGGCTACCTTATTTTCTCTCACCACGCCCTAAGTACTCGACGTGTCAGAATTGAATGGAATATTATATTATTAATTTAGTATGTGGTCTATTATTAATTTAGTATATTATTTTAGTATATTATTAATTTAGTATCTTTTTAAGGAGAACAATACGGTATATTTTTATATCACTTCTGTGTCTAACTTAATATTTTGTTTCACAGCGCTGTCGGGGAAGTTCGAAGAAGCGCAATACAACGAGGTGGAAGACGACCCGGCTGATGTGAGCGAGCTGGAGGCGCTCAAGCGCAGCGCCGCCCGCGCAGCTTCGCTCGCGCCGCCGCTGCTGCTGCTGCTCGCGCTCTAACTTTGTATATACCTAATATATTGTTACTGTAATATTTTATGCGCTGTTTTATTGTTCTAAAGACCCATGTTATCTAGAAACATATATATCCATTCGACCATATTTACAAATTACTTAAACCTACGACCTTAAAGCCCAGTACAAAAATCAAGGTTCTATCTATAGTCACCCTGTAAAAAACTTTGTCGGTTACCAATAAGAGCCATATGGCTGGCTACTGGTATAGAGATTCAAATAAAAATCAACTTTATTGACAAATTGGTGCCTTTGACTTGAAAACGACCGAATTATTAATTTCCAAAAACTGATGCTGCTGCATTTTGTTACCGACTGACTTATTGAAATTTGGCGTCGTAGCAGGTCTAATAGGTAGCACAAGAAAAGGAAAAAATCCGAAAACTGCAAATATTTCAATTCTTGATCGGAGAATAGTAAAATTATTATCTCCATACTAAATGTATGGAACATGGATACTTCAAATCTCACTAGTTAGTATTACTATGTAAATTATGTAGCAGAAATATGTATATTTATTAGGTTCATATACGACTACCTGCCAAAAAGTGATATCCATTTTGAGCGCAAACTTGGCAGTTTTT
Organism: Tortrix viridana; assembly: GCA_963241965.1. Lineage (NCBI taxonomy): Eukaryota > Metazoa > Arthropoda > Insecta > Lepidoptera > Tortricidae > Tortrix > Tortrix viridana. The sequence continues at coordinate 6,054,834 of OY725181.1, forward strand.
TGAACACCCAACAAACAGATTACATGATATTTTATCAGATTCTATAGAAAACTGTCAAGTTAGGGCTCAAAATACATTAGTCGCAATAAATTGATAATGACTGTCAAGTATCTATTGTCAAACTCGCCACATTTTTATATGTCACTTTTGATATACACACACACACACACACACACACACACACACACACACACACACACACACACACACACACACACACACACACACACACACACACACACACACACACACACACACACACACACACACACTTTTGATAGCACGTGGCATGAGAACATGGTTTTTCTACGTTCATGTTTTTGGTGGGATTGCTTTTATGAGCCCAATTACCACCACAGCCTGGCCTTCCTCCGCCATTCCTCTTAGTTTTAGCCCATATTTATTTTATATTTAATACACAATATATTTATTTCACACAAATCCATACTTTGTTAGTAAAATTCTTAACACTAGTAAAGATAGTAAAGCTTAACTAGGAAAAAATATTATCACATTGTTGACGCTATGGTAATTCGTATTCGGCCAAATGGCCGTTAGAGCTACTAATAACGTCAACAAAATATTTAAGATATAGGAGCAAGATGAGCTTACACAAATCGGAATAGAACCCCTGATAGGTATCCGGAGTTTAATAGGATAGACGTGTAAATAGGCAAATTTTGCCTAGTTAGACAATATTATCGATCCTATTTTGACACTGCCTTATCAAATGGCATAATCTTACATTAGAATCTGGGTAAGTTAGAAGCAGCAGTGTTCGCATTGTAGTGGTAAGCCTGTGGCTAAAATGACTAGCATTGACTGCGGGGGGAAAAAGGGCTTCCAATCCCGGTATTCCGAGATCCCACGCTATTTTACAGTCCCGCTTGTTGCGGGATTGCGAGCGCGGGGTCCTATGGGATTAGCGGGACTGATTTAATTAGGTTTGTCAACATTCAGTTGAAAATGTTCTTGGTTTTTGTTTCAATTGTATTTTATGATTTTGTTATTTTTTTTGTATTTTTGATTTCTATAAAAGTGCAATTTGATTGATCTCGAGTATTAGTAAAACCTTAATAAAAGTGAAGTTATGTTGATTATTTCGTTGTTTTATTTACCTTATATAAATAGTATTAATTTCTATGCCGGATCCCGCAGATACCGGAATAGGCTACGGGATTGGAAGCCCTAGGTGAAATGACTAGCATATAGATAGATGTAGTGACAAGTTATTTTACATAACAAATATTATCTTAACTATCAAGCTATTTCTGTCCCAAAAGCCTACTCTACTCCCTCAAGAACCCTTCACAATTCCTATTCACTCCTGAAACCTGTCAAAACAAAAAAAAACCTTTAAAATGCCAATGAAACAAGAGAGAATGTCTGAAATAAGGCTGACGGTAATGAATAACGGCCTGAAACTCTAATCAAACACATCACGTTAAGACATTTAAGGTCTCTACACACGCGACATTCGGAGTCACGGCAGCATCGATACTGCGTAAAGAAATCGCGTGTGACGAGGCTCTTAAAATGAAGTCGGGTTTTCATTCAGTTTTGTCTTATAATGTGACGTAAACAGATTTCTGGGGGCAGAGACGGGTGGCGGCGCGGGTTGTCACTATTGTCATATATCACAGTCTCGCTGGTTCTATATTTCATGTGTGTCGTCCTCGACACCTGCGACCGACTACATTGTGGTGTTATTCGCTCTCACAATATAGAGAAGAGTGCTTTGAGTCAAACTGGCGCGGAGATTCGTGTCGGAAGAAACGCGCTTTAATTGTTGAATTGGCTCAAAAATAAAAGTCAAGTATATGTATGGCCATTTTGCTAACAATATTAAGTCATGGCTAAATCTGGAAGGTTCTAAATTAAAAATCTACCACAGGCAGTGAAAGGGACAGTGAAATACGACTCCTATAGATAGATCTATCCTTGTTACTCACTGGAAGTTATCACATGATTTCATATGACGTTTCGATCGAGCGAACTTGCATGGTGTGTATGAGAATAACCACCGCTCCCGAGGTTTCGCGACTTGAATGTAAATTTGTCACACGCCATCCAGCGGTGTCACGTGACGACTGTTATCTCACTTATAGTGTTGTTATGGAGCCATTTCCTGGCGTGACTGGCGAAATTTAATATCTAGCGCTGACTGGATAAATTACGCGGTAGCTTCATTATAGCTTTTAACTATGTTATGCAATGAGTCTTTCATTAAGATCTTTATTAGATACGAATGAATTTCTGTCAAAAAAATCATTTTTAAAACGAGCTTTTGACGCCGTCTGTACTGTTTTGCTCCATCATCGCCAGCTTATCGAGTCCAAACTAATAAGTCTCAATTCGGTGGGTCTGCATTTTAAGTTCAGCAGAGAGCCTGTTGTCACCTTCCGACTTTAAGAGAAATTGTTGGTTACGATAAGAATTATATTAGACTAGCTTTTGCCCGCGACTTCGTCCGTGTATAAGTCGTTTATCGCTGCTCCCTCGGGAACTGTCCAATTTTCCGGGATAAACGTATTATATGTCCTTTCCCGAGACTCAAACTATCTCCATACCAAATTCCATCAAAATCGGTTCAGCGGTTAACCGTGAAAGCGTATATAACAAACAAACAAACTCACTTCTGTATTTACCCATATAATATTAGTAAGGATTGACCGTACGTCATGAAAATTGATTCGCGCTCCACCGTAAAACAAATTCGCAAAGACTATAATTAAGATAAACACCATAACACACCATATCACTCTCGTTGACCAGTGTACTTTCACCTCACTACGACAGAGTTCTACGGCGGCAAAAGGTAATGTTAACATGAAACCATTCAATATTACACTAATTCTTATTACGTTCCAAACCAAAAATCCCTTAAGATGCTTCAAAATTTAGCACGCGTGCAATTACGTCATAATTGCTGTTAACGGGAAGTTATTTATATACAGGGTGTATATTTTCATAAATCAAACATCTCGCAACATTCCATCCCGGGGCGTAACGCGTTGATGAACACTTGACTCGCAAGAGGCAAACACTCGACTCGAGAATAATGTAATGAACTATAGGCCCAATAACCTCGCTGCATTCGCTATATTTAGGTATAGATTTTATACAGGTAGTCAAATGAAATATACTAAGATATTATAATAATTGTGCTCTTTTACCTTGTTAATGTAATTTCCTGCTTAGTTTATACTAAGGCCGAATTTAACCGTACCTATTTAAGTAAAAATAATAGCTATAGCTAATAGAATAAGTTATATTGCTATAGCAAAAAAAAGTGACAGCAGCAACTTTAATCAAACTAAAGTTAATTGACGTCTCTGGAGTGCGGCAATTAATCATAAAAATTATTCAAATAAAACCTAGTCTCTTAAGAAAGGGCTCGGTAAAACACTTTTTAGCGAATAGGTATTTACTGCTCAACGACCCGTGTTGGGTCTTTATTTACGCTAAGCCAAATCTCGCTATTTATAGATCGATATCTAAGGTGGCCAAAATGAGCAGCTATCGTTCGGCCAGGACGTAAAACATACATGGGATGATAAGCGGTAAGCCATTTAAAAGTTACATTACCAATATATATCAAATTATCCTTAGTATTCGTATTAATCGGTCTGTATTTCAAAAACAAGCACACTGAATAAAATGTATTCGGGGAGTTAGCTCTCGATGTTTCCATAGGTATAGGTTGTTTTTAAATCGCGTTTTCTATTGAATAATCTTTTTAATTTTACAATAGTTTTTATTATACAAAGTACTACAAAAACTATTACTACATCCCCATGTTTCGCTAGAAACAAATCAGATACTCTAACAAAATCAAAAAAGGTCTCAATTCCTTAAATAAATAGTCACCTTGTTACCTTGTTAGTTACCTTGTTTTAGGTTTCTCAATTCCTAGACATTTAAGTACTTATTTGCAGAAGCTAAAATCCCAAATGTGTTCCCGAAAGAAACCGCCTATTTTCCGGCTGTTGTTTTACGTGGAATAAACAACGGGAATGAGAGCTCTTTAATTAACTTTACCGATATTACTTAGGTATAAATATACAAGTGAGTTTATACAGAGCGAAAGGAACCGTCTACAAAAAACTGAAATTGTAATTTCAGACTATCCTACTTAACTGAATTCAAGTCGATTAGTTTCCGGGAAACATAAGTTAGTATGTTTTTAAAAATATTTTCGCCGCGCAATGCATAAGTTATAAGCCCCCTTTATAATCCAGTAATTTTACGGTTTTTAAAACATTAATTTATAATTGCCTGATTTTTTTACTCCATTTTTATAAGATATTCTAATACACTATATTCATGAATCCTACAAACTTTCCACCCGGAAGTAGGTATATAAATATACCTTAAATAAATATATGCCTTTTTTTACATTAAAAATCGTAATTGTAATTTTCGTGTCTAAGCATAATAATATTTTTGTTTATAATGAGTAGAAGGTGAAATCTAACAAAATATTCACACGGAAAGCCACTATATAAATCAGCAAAATACATAGCTCCGATTATATATACCCTTAAATTATAGAAAAAGTTAGTAAAAAGTAGTGCTTTGATAAAAATGACATAAAACTTTGATAAAAATGACATAAGTGTTAAAATACACTTATCAATTTGTATTTTTTTATAAGGAATTATTATTTACCACCATAAAATCCACCTTCCGGTATAATTTTGTGTATGATTTGCTTGCAACGTTTATATTTATTGTAATCAAGAAAACTATAGCCAATTACGATTTTTAAATACGGAAATATGCAAAATGAAAACAATATTCTAGCTAATTGAATATAAATGAAACATTTGACGACGCGTTTAGCCTTTTGGCGCGTTTGCCCGTATGGGCAAATATTTGTGTGATGAGCGCGAGTATTTGTTCCTGAGTCATGGATGTTTTCTATGTATTTAAGTATGTATTTCTCTATATAAGTATGTTTATCGTCGTCTAGTACCCATAGTACAAGCCCAGAGCTTAGTTTGGGACTAGGTCAATTTGTGTGAGATTGTCCCTGATACTAATTTATTTATTTATTATTTATTCTTAATTATTTTTTGTGCGATTCATCTTGAGTATTATAGATAAAATATTAAGTAGCAATATGAACAAGAAAATGTTTATAATAAATGTAATTATTTTTAACAAAATTTTCAGGACTTTTTTTAATTTATTTATTATTTTTAAATAACTTATTGACTCATATTTAGTTGGATTATGTTTTTACCTAATTACTAGAATTATAATATATGTATATCCGATACACAAAAAAAATCCGCTATTCCGCTACGCAGCGCCAATTTCAGATACATTACTTGTCATCAGTTAAGCGCTATTTTCGCAGCATTTTTTGTATGATACTTTTTAGTACGTAATACGTCCTTTTAGACCTGAAAAAAGCATAGGTATTCATTTTTTTAGAGGTTCCCACACAAGCCCAGTTTAGATTGGAGATTTTACTCAAGTCATTCAATTTCTTCGTGGATGTGTGCACTGTGAATATTAATATGTGTACATTAGTGTATGTAAGGTTAGTATAGGTTAATAATAAAAAAATAAAAAATAAAAACAAAAAATATACCTAAGAAAAAAAAATTTAAAGTGGGGTTGCCAGTAAAAGTTAAATATGAGCTTACATAAACGTCAGAATCAGTGGATGAATAAATCAACTTTCATTTAAGAAAAGCTCCCAGTATTTACTGTAATCACGAAGAACTAACTCTACGTAGGTAGATGTAGTCCCGAGAAAAATTTAGTGTAATAAAATTTTAATTTATTAAATTACGTACTTAAGTAGGTCGCTTCTGAAATAAATAATGATATATATTTCGTAAAATTTTTGCAGACATTAAGATAAATAGGTACATTAGGTCGGCAGTCGTTTGGTTCGCGTAGGAGTTGAATGATTACTTTCCAAGTGACTAGACTTATTCCCAGCGGGCAGTCTCATCGAAACCGCTCAACTTTAAATGCACACCTGGCACCGATTTATTCGATAATTGTTTTATCTCTTCAATTACCAAAATTAAACTTTTAATACGATGTCGATTATAGCAATATTATAATAAAGGGGTAAATTGCCCGCTTATGCACAGCAAATACCATATTGTTAGATCTAGCATTCAATTCGATTGCCAAAATTTTGAACAATTTCACACAAATTGACCTAGTCTAACTAAGATCTAGACTTGTACTTTGGGTAGAAGACGACATTAAACATACTTATAACTACATAGAGAATACAGAATACATACGTAGAAAACATCAAAGACTCAGGAGCAAATACTTTCTCTTACCGAGGATCGAACCCGGAACCGCTAGCGTCTGGGTCAGCAACAACTAGGCTAACTGCGTTGACATTTGCCAGATATGTTTAGCAAAGTTTGGCAACGTTGTATCACTTCGTCTGACGTCGCTCCCGACATCGAGTTATTTTTTTCAGTAAGGCTAACATATCAACAACATCGATGTAGGAAATTACCCCCGAAAATTGTCAGTTCAGGACAGGTAAGGCGAAGGGCCGCGTCACGAGCTAAGGGTCCGGATGCAGGCAGCGGAGCACAAGCGGGCATTCACTTTGAATCCGACACGGGCCGGGCGGGCTGGCCCCTTCGTGATCGGAATAAATACCAGCCAATGTCATGTTTAGAGAAAAACTCACGAGCGCTAAAGTAATTGGGACTAAATGAAAATCAACTCGCTTGTTAGCCGAGACAGTAACTTTAGGTTGGACGGGGAAAGTTTTTATTTGGTTTAGAAACAATCGACCTACGAGATCTTTGGGGTTGAGGTCTTACTGAGGGGACGAGTTAAATCTGATTACATCTGTGTAATAGCCATATCTATTCGACGACTCGTTTCTGTTTCGTCTGGTTTATGTTACGTTCTATCAATTAGCTGGCTATTGATTACAAATTGAGGTACATGTGTATTTTCATATACCTACTTATTTGATAATACTATATTAATATTGTTTGTAGGTTCAAAGTCAACAATACGTTATTACATAAACTTAGTTGAAGGGAAACAGCCGTAGTTTTCAAAGAACAAATTATTACTTGTAACAGTTCATTTGTAATAATGTGGACGGTCTAAATGTGTCCTCACGTCCCTATGCGCCTTTTCATTAGTAATACAATACCGTTGTACCGTGGCCTGGCACTGCGGAGTCATTTGCACTAACAGCATCTGACTTTGTTACGAAGATTTTATAATCGCGTTTCTTCCACATTGCAGAAGACTAGGTTAGTTGAATTAAAAACCCTTTTAGTTCCGCTACTTACGGCTTTACATGACTGTGTATTTCTGTAGGTATTTATTAACACCTTTTCTCAATGGAGAGCGGGGCTGGAAGTTCCGGGGGTATGTTGTTCCGATAGAAATAACTTTGTAAAGACTTTTATTTACAAAGTTATTTCTATCTCTTTAGACAGCGATACGTGTGAAGTGCGTCGGTAATGCTTGAGGTATTGCGCCGTGCCGGCAGCCAATGCAGTGCTCCGGGGACGATGGTCAAGTGTCTTTGCACATGGGCTGCCAAAATATCACGTAAGTAAATTTTTTGATGTTTAAACTTTTTGGGCTATCTCTGTTAATTTTGGAAATTACCATATGAATCGGTCATATGGTAATTTCTGAAATTGTAGTGACATTAGTTACAAATATTATTATTAGATATTTTTTTAATTTATTCTATGATTTTTCCGGTATGTAAGTCTTCATATAAAAACGCAAAATGGGGCTATAAGTTCCTCTTCCGAGGGGCTGGTTGTTCCCCGGAACAACTTACCCTACTTGACGCTTAAACATCAATATATCCATTTTATTAACTTTTAAGGATGCGAAACTACAAACGGAAAGTGAAAAACAACAAAAGTGGTAAGGGGACGGGTAAACCCCAAGAAAAGACTAAGTAAACACGAAAAACGAGGATGAAAGCGACAACGATCTGTAATATTGCAACATTGCTTATTGCATCATTTGCTGTAATCATATTCTAATTATCGACTAAAGAAAACAGTGGACAGAAAATAAAATTTAGATATGGGTGACAAAGTTATTTATGTATGTAAGTATGTCCTAACTGTGAGTCAGATGACGAATTAAGTGATAGATATTTATTGCTAAAGTTAATTATGTATGACTATATTAAAAGTATGTTAAGACTGAAATAAAAAGGTTTTAAAGTTTTGATTGATCTCAATTATATTTTAGTTTAAAGATTAACAGTATAATTAGAGGTTACCAGCTATGTTTTGTTGTTTATTATACTTAAAAGAGGCATCAGCACATCTATTGTTATGTAATTTAAGTTACTGAATAAATCATTTTTGTATTTTTTCATTTATTTAACAAAGTTTAGTTGTGCTTAGCCCAAACATTACATGCATAATATTAAAAAATGGTTGTTTTATTTAAAAAAACCTGAATAATTCTGACCTTATATTGTTAAAATCTAATCGGAACAATTTACCTCAGAGATGGAACAACTCGCCCCAAAGCGGGGCTGAAAGTTCTTCGTCGATTTCTTGTCAAAAAAATGCTTCTGTAAGGAAAACTATTCAGACGATACCTAGTATAAGTGACAATAATATTATGAAAAACGATCAATATGCTTTTATTATTTCGAGATATAGTCGAGAAACTAACCCTTAAATTTCTTAATAGAATTTCATGTTAGTTATAACTTCCAGCCCCGATCTCCCCTACTAAAATAAAAACTAAAAGGTTCCAAGTTGCAAGAAACACCCATAAATATAAACTCTAAATTTAGAAGTATTTTATAAATGACTTTGAAATCTTATGATAACTTTAAACAATATTTTAGACTTAAAACTATTCTCCAGGGATTCAAACATAATCCAACGTTTCAATTGAATATTTGAACTCGCTTCACTTTAAAATATATTAGTTCGTTTCCCTCGCGGCAAGTAAAATCCCTTAATAAGATTATGGGGTGCGATACGATATTTTGTAACTCGTTAACATCACGATTTCAATTTTATATGGCACCGACGCGTGGAAATTAACGGCAACCGTTGGTTATTTGACTAAATCGTTACAATTTGGCGACGCCGTTAACCTCCGACACTTAATGAAATTATATTGGACACGCACACGCCGCACAGGTGACCGGCTTCTCGCACGAACTAAACCTAATCTGAAAGTTAACAAATATTAACTTGGACTTTTTGTAGTAGTTTATATTAGCTACTTATTCATGCGTTTATTATGTGTCTTATCTTTGCCTTGTATGTATAGAAAACTAGCGACAATTACGAAAACAACAAAAAAATCAGCCAAATCGATCCAGATTTTCTAGTGATGGTCTGTCATGCGGCAATTGATTTATATCTATAATAGATAGATATTTTATCACGGGTATTTGGTAATTGACCTTTATTTGGTAGTGGTTTCCTCATTGCTTGATGACCCTAAGAATTGAGTACATAGGTATGGTTACGTGATAATATCGTTATGATATGACGGCTTCATATCGACGATTACAAAGCTAGTAGTTTTGTATTCGATTCCTGTATAAGGTTAATCAAAAATATGTTTGTCCTGAAGTTTGGTCATATTTATCTTTGTGCGCGTTCAGAATAGACCCAAGATACGGCTAGCCTAGCTTGGGCTGGTGAGTGTAAAGTTATAAGGTATAACCAACTCAACTATCTGCTGTATTAGTTAATCTTGGTAAAGAAAACTTACCAAACTTCTTTCAACAGGTAATTCGCTAACTCATGAAATTATAATGGAGTGAAATATTTAAATAATGGTTCTTAAACGTATTAAGAAGTTTGTATTCAGCTGGTTAACCCAACACAATAAGTTTGAGCTCAATGCTGGGCGGAGTCGATAAAGCACCGAGTTTCCAACTTTCGTTCAACTAATTGATGAGCAAATAAGTGCGGTCTTCAAAGTCACTATTCTTTATTCAAAGTATGTTAGTTAACGCTGTAAAATGTAAGTCTAGCAAGCTTTGGAGTGAACTACAAAATATTCTAAGACTTGCAGAGGCGACGTTAAACATTTGATGTGCAGCCGGAGAGCAAGATGAAACCAGAATATTTTGTGTACTGGGTGTGAAAATTTCGCAGATAGGTAGTATTTATTTACATCCAAGTGATACTTGCTCTAATTTCTTACAAGAGAATAGCGAAGGTTTTGTACAAATAAATAGAGAGCCGAGAAGACGCGCTCTACTAATCGGTCTTTATGAAAGTTCCTTAAAAACGATTAAAGATAGCCGCGCGAAGTACCTGCTATGGATTGTTCGGACGCAATCTTTATTGGAAATAAATTAAACCTAGTGGAACAGAATTTGATTCTTTTGTTTTAATTTAATGAACTAAAAGTTGTCAAGGAAAGGGATCGGATTTATTTAAAAAAGGTCGGCAAAATTATGATGTTGACAGCTTTCAAGTTTAATTTTCTTTAAAGGTCGCAAGGAAAAACACGTTTTTAACAAGTACCTTCTCCTGGAGGGAAAATAATTATTTCAGTCCCAAATAATATTGCGTTCGTTTGTAAGTTTTACAATAAGTACCTACTAGGTCGAGTGTTTCATCTGGCTTAATCGTCACTTAATATCAGGTGAAATTGTGGTCAAATGGTTTTCTACATCTCTTAAAAATAATACTACTATACTACTTTTTATAGGCTATTTTACTCCCGGAAAATTTCGCCTCTCCTGAAATAACAACTACTTATTTAAGAACTCTACACGAATAAAGCCCAGAGTGAAAACTGATTATTCATAAAATAGATAATAAATTAAATAGGTACTCAGATTCCCTAAAGGTTATTCTGTTTTATACAGCCCACTAAGTATTTCAACATCTTATAATATTAATTAAGCTGCTCTGACACGACCTTGGGTGGGACTATTCAGTTCCTATCGTGAAACAAGGCTCACTCCCGTCGCTTCACTGTCAGCTGTCTAACTCGAGCGTTACTCCAACACATCTTGGGTCGTGTGTGAGACTACAAGGATATTTTCAACTCAGACTAACGATAAAGTAGGAGAATGTCTCAGTAATTAAAACTTATTTTCACATTTCGTTCGCGTGCAGTATTCCATTAGGAAGAAATGCGAATACGCTACTACATTATTAACGGTTGCACCTACATAGATACGTATACGGATATGTTAAGTTTGCAGTTGCTAATTCGGAATTTAGGGCAAAGCGCTGGATGATAACTTCTTGTAGCCACATTACATGTGCAGTCCTTTGAGGAATAAATGCAGGGTATTAGCATAATGTTTTGGATGAGCAAATACACAGAGACTAGGAAAGCTCCGTAATAAGTGGAAACGTTCAGAGAGCGACTCTCAAACCGAGGGCGTCTCACCGATACGAGTTCGCTAAGCCACCTGTACGTAGTTTACGTACGGCTAGCACTTCATGTATTTTCTTGTTTGTCGGTGCGTCTCTCGTCATCGACTGGGTAAATGGGGATTGCCGAGTGACAATAAAGTCGCAGGCAAAATGTGCTAGCCGCCCTGATGGCAATACCCAAACATTTAGGTAGGTACTTATTAGTATTTTACTGTTACTTCTAATGTAGTTCATAAAACATTACACTCCTCTTTTTGGGCAGTCGCGTTATAACTGCGTTATATTGGGACACTAATCAAGAAGCGTTGATTTTATTAAGCAGCCCTTCGTCTTGATGAATAATGTAGCTACCTATTATAATTGGCTCAATGAGTACAAATTACAACGTCTTCGTAACTTATTCTAATAAATCCCTCCTGAAATTGATCCTAGCCTGTGCAGCTAAAATCGTGGCAACCTTTCAGAGGTTCAGATGTCAGATATTTACTCCGTTATGTTCTGTCCAATTAAGACTACCTTTATATTTCGTTTCACAATTTATTTGTATCAAATATTTGTAACTGAAAACCTGAAGCTAATAGGTTATTATAAACCAGATATTCTGCATAAATTTAATAAATTTCTCCTTTTATTTATTAGGTGGAAACATTAACCATTTAACATGTTTTTACACATTATTTGAACTCACTAATTACTGTTTTGTTATATTTTAAGGATTCTAAAAAATGTTTAATGGTTTAAAATTGCATTTTTATATACTTATTAATTTAAAAAAAACACTTCTTGGCCACTCTTAGATAGGTAGTATAGGTACCATAATATTTACCACTACATTATATAACAGCAATTCGAAACACTTTTCCAATTCAAGCAATGAAGCGCACTCTTCACACATCTGCCCAAAACACAAATACTCGTAGGTCGCACACATAATTAAACGTGTGTGTCGTGACCTATCTCCTGTTTATTTTCCACCAGCGCCGTTCAGCGTCGGCTGTTATCCCACTTGTAAAATGGTCCATTTGCGTCCTATTCGCTGAATAAATGATTAGGCTCGGCAAACTGCCTTTGTAATAACTCTCTATAATGCCCATTAATTCCTAGTAACTAGTAGGCACCATTAATTTAATACTCAACTTGATTTCAATTCCATAGGTAGTAAGTCGTTCTTGTTTTATATTTGTATTACGTGCTTTTTTTGCTACCACTGTGTCTGAAATAAGGAATGTTTATTTTATATTCATGTGATTTTCTTAGAAACAAACAAAAGAGCCGTTACCGTCAGAGATCTGCTAAAAGCGGATTTTAGCAATTAAAACGACTGGAAGATGACAAGAACAGAAAAATCGAGAAAACGTTTTTAGTTAAAACCGAGAATGTAACATTTGGGAAAAGGCTTATTTCTTTTCATCTCATTGTAACATATTCTGTTTTATTTCGTTGCATTAAATTGGCACACAATTGGAACAAGAGCAGAAACGCTGCGTAGTTCAAACGTTCTTTCGTCTTCAATCAGTCTGGCGGGCGGTAACTGCGCGACGGTCGAACGTGATTGGTTTGCGGATCGGATGAGGCCCTGCCATTGCCGCCATTTCACTACTTTAATTTTAGCTCTCAACAAGCGTACATATACGGGTATGTATATTAATAGTCATAAGTAACTGAATATGATGAATAAATAAACGAAATTAGATTATCTTTGGCTGTTTTTTAGCTATAACGAACTATAACGAGTCTTCTCGTGACCCGATCGTCGCAACACGATCGAAACGTCGAGTTAATTATTATAGTAAGAAGCTTTTATCCCAATCAGTCCCGTTTTAGATTTACAACATAGTGTGTAAACATCGCGAAGGTTTAAACAATAAATTATATTTGGCTAAGTTATGCAAAACTAGTTGCCGTCTCTGGTCATCCTCGACTATGCGGCTATCTTAGAAAATACCTACACCTAGACTGTTACTCCTTTGTACATAACATGAAATATGTATAAAAACATTAATGTATTTATCATACTTGGGATGCACGGGATGGCAGTTCCTAAATTAATAATTAAATAGCGCAATGTTCGTTATTGCAATATTTGCAGAATTTGAGCTCATTACTTCTATTTTATGCAGATGAATAATGTTGTATGAAACACCTCATTATTCCACGATGCACGCTAATCGCTACTCGAATCGTTTATTAATAACAGCCGCTACACATGTACTTACACTGTTCATTGTTATACAATTTACATTATCATTTGAGTCTACAACGAATTGATTTCCGATTTTACATCGAACCGTTCGTCTAATAAATTTTAAGCTGACGTTGTCGATTTTGTATAATTTTCGTGAGCATTTAGATTTAGCTACTTTAATGTGCAAAAAGCTTGAACAGCTCCGTAGAAAAGACTATTATGTGTAATTATTTAAATACGAGGGAAAACATTAAACTCCATCCAAAACATTCCGACAAAATAAAACGATTTTCCAAGCTTTCTTAATTAAATTCATTTTGTTCAATTTTTTTCTTTTGAAACAACGCAAGGATTAGAATTTTCAATCATCATCATCTAAGAACAGTCACTACTAAGCCACCACAGAACCCTGTAGTAATGACAGCATCAAGTCATTATCAAGAACTTATGTGTTAATTCATCATTGCCTTTCAGCGACAGGGTTCTATATTAAAGTGGTTGACCGTACCCAAATACATATACATCTAATGAAACGTTTCTTAGTACCTAAAGTACTTAATAGTTTATACCCACTTATAAATGGCTTTTAAGTGCCTTAGCATTTGCCCGACTCCGACGCGTAGAAGACATTTATTTATACTTACACATGTTGGGAAGGTATACGGGCTCTAGTTACACTTTTGACTCACGTTAATATTACCACAGAAAACAGACACGTTATCGAGTACTCGGCACCGAAAATGCTATCGTTCTTTGCTTTCTACAAAGGCATGTTTTTATTCTAAATGATTTAATTCTGATCTGTATGTTTACAATATTGTATTCAACCGTTATATTGGACCCTAATCTTGCTTGCTACGACAGTAAAAGAAAGAAAGAGACAAAACGATATTATATAAAACGAAACCTTAAAAGTATTTTTATGAAATGATGCAAATTCAGGTTTAGGAATGAGGAAATATTAGAGGTAATTGGAATAAGAACCAATTTAGGTGTACTTCTAGTTAATCAAATACGTTAAGCTTTTGTATATACTGAAAGTAACATGATGAAAAGGAATGAATAATGCCACATAGTATGAAAGGAGGGCTATATGGTACCTGTGTTCTTTTGGTAGGTACTCGATCAGGTAGGTGATTCTCTTAAACGATTTATATTTCAATTCGTGGATGTTTTAACAGGCGAGCCTAAGTTGTCCAATCAGAGTTTATTTACAAGTTAGTGCGCGCATTTTTCATCTGGGGCGCAAGTCATGACGACGCAGCGCCCTGACTGCCTTACGTGACTACGAGTGAGCGAGGCAACATATTCGCCAGTTTGCCGATTTGCCGATTCGTTGTCGAATTAAAAAGTGAGCTGTTTCAGAGAATAACACCCCAAATATTAGGGTAACAGAGGATGCCATCTAACTCTACTGAGCCTAAATTGCCTATTTGGTGCCTGCATTTATTTATATCTACATATGTATATATATGCTCGTATAGTTAAATATACCGGGAGACCGAGCGTTGTCGCTCCGAATTTTCATCGATTTTCTATACGAAAAGAAAAAGACAAAAAAAAACCGATCCATAGCCGGGGTTCGAAGCCACAGTTTTGGCGTAGTAGGCCAACGCTCTAATCATCAGTATATTCAGACGGCGGCAGTCGCCCCGAAATTACGAACCATATTGAGCGGGAAATATTTTTGCGTGAAAATACAGGGAAAACGAATTTTCCCAGATATGAGACCTAGCTAGATCGAATTTTCGCCCTCGTAAACCGCCATGGCGCAATTTTCATTGAAATCGTTAGAGCCGTTTTCGAGAACGTGAATAAAATATTATATACAAATGTTTCTCGTTTTAATGAACAGATAATATTTATTTCTCGGAAACGAATTTACCAAAGGAGCAATTTATTTTTGTATCGGGAGTAAGTAGGCCCCCACACCGTATTGAAACGTATATTAATGAAACTTGTCGATTTGTTCATTTTAACCGCTAGATTACAGCGGCTATATTAGATTAAGGTCGGAGTTCACCAACAGTTAAACATGCGATTAGAGGTCTGACGGCTGTCAAAACGTATTGACTAACAGCCGATTAGGATTTAACAGTCCGTTAAATTGGTTGGTGAACTCCGACCTAACCGTGTCTAACCGGAATGCTGAAAAAAATGGCAGTTAAAATATTAATCTCAAGACAAATATATGAATCAATAAACGTAACCGTTTCTGAGCCCTTAGCCAAGATGCCCATCGATAACTAGCGTTTCTATTCGTTTCGTTTTTAAACCAATCGCGTCACTGGTAGATCACGTGACTCTCCGTATGACGTGATCTACCAATGCTCCCATATAGGTACTATTTTGTCAAGTTTACTGAATCATATACAAGAGATATAAAATAAAAGTATATAATCAATGGCAATATAACTTCTTACCATCGCCTCCAATATATTTCATATTTTAATCTAAACGATATATCCAATAGATTTCTCAAAGTATAACTATATAATATAGTTTATATGCCAATTGCGAACCAATAAAGCTCGAAATCGCATTCATAATGATACCCGACTCGATAGCGAGTGCTCAAATGAATTTATCGGTAGGTACGAGTATGTCTCTGTGTGTTTTTGATTTGAGATTTCCAATTAAAATGGAATGTTGAGTGCAATGATGTGCTGCAGAGCCAATAAAGTAGGCGGCACAGGATGCGCTCGGGGTAAGAATACCATTGTACTCATATTAAACGTATATTTTTTTATTATTCAGGCAAATGAATATAAATTGTTTTTATACTGGGAATTCGTAATAGACTGACTCAATGTTTAAAAAAATATTACAATGTATAATTAGGTGTTCTGGCTAGCACGTTTAATATTTAAATATGATTTTCCTTCGTAGTATATTAACATTTCATAAAATCGGGCGACATTAAGTTGTACAAAATATAACCAGTTTAGATAAAAACTGTGAGTTGTCGCGGTTATACGCGGTGAAATGCAGGATTTTAAAGCACTTTGACCTCGGTTAGGGATTTGGTGTAATGGCAACCCTGCGCGATAAGAAGACTTGTACGTGCCAACTCTTTATTATTTGTGCACGGCGCCAAGCAACGGGCAGAATTAAACAAAAAAGAATACGAATAATGCATTTTATATTTCTCTGGTGAGCTATATAAAAATTGTATTAAGTTAAACGCTGAGGCAATAAACTTTAAAGTTCTAGTTCTATTTGAATAAATTATTGTTTTAAGTTTGTAGTAGAACATAAAGTTTGAGCAGTTTTAATACGGTTATATGGATTTAACAACTATTTGATGGACAAAGACGTCATTCGGAGACTTAGTATTGAAAAGGGCTCAGTTTAGTTTCTTACGTTTACCTACATTTGACTGTCATATCATGTCATGATGTCACGTCGCTATTATGAATATCACACCACTTGGCAGTCCAGCTTTCAAAGATGTGCAAAAGTGTGCTTAACTGTTAATTGTTGTTTTTAGGGTTCCGTACCAAAATGGTAAAAAAGGAACCCTTATGGTGAGACTTCATTGTCTGTCTGTCTGTCTGTAGTTTTTCTCAGCAACTACACAAGCTATCAATTTAAAATTTGGCATAGTTGTATAACTTGCTTGCCCGTATCTAAAAAAGTATGAAGTTATCTTTATAAATAACTGAAAAGGGGTCTAGAATGTTCAAAAAATGACCATAGAAAAATCTGACAAATTCCTATACATAATTACTTATATTTTACGGGAAAAATAAAACAAAGTGTTCAAAATTTATAGTTTTCGAGAAATTTACAAAAAACTTTAAAGATCTGTACTAAAATTTAGGCAAGTCAAAATGGACCTTATTGCATACGAATACGAAAAGTACATAAAAGGTACATTTTTGAAGTATGGATTAAATATGGAACCCTCAGTGCGCGAGTCCAACTTGCACTTAACCGATTTTTTTAACCTTAACGCAACAACAATTGCAGCTTGAGATGTGTGCCGCAACGGAGTGCGTTTACCGCTGAGCGTCTTCCGCAGCGTTTATCGCATAAAATAACCGCGCAGTTTTAGTCTCGCCACGGGCCAAGGCGGCCAACTAACTGCCAAGGCAGCCAATCCACAGCCTGGGCAGCCAATCGACACGCCAGATGGTCAATAAACGGGACATCACGTCTGCGCGCGTGTCCTCAAACACGGACGGTATTAAGCCGCGCAATTAAATGAGAATATTGAGTTTCTTGTTTATTTAGGAATGTTGATATAATACTGTAAAAAAAATTAAGATAACCCAAGAGAGATTTTCACTTAGCATAAATAGAATAAAAGAGCCATTAGTTGTACCAACTAAAGCTGATAGTAACAACAGCAAGTAAGTTTGTGTTGGAAGTTACCACTTCTTTTTTTGGTCTCATTAGGTTCGTGAGGAATCAAGACACTTATTAACAACAATTTTAATCTAATTTAATAAGAATTAGGCCGGCCCCACACCTACCGATTCTGTTCTGTTCTAGAACAACAGAAAAGAATTGAACCCGGAAGGCTAGAATGCAATAAAAAATGTATGTGACGAGTGGTACATACAGCTCGCGCGATAAGAGTTTGGCTTTGACCTTCGGGTGGAGGGGATTACTGCGCATGGGAACTGTTACCCCGCACCCCGCTAATTGCCCGTTGATACCCAATTTCTGATTTCTGCGCAATAACGGTCAAAGCCAAACTCTTATCGCGCGAGCTGTACCTACAGAACAGAATCGGTAGGTGTGGGGCCGGCCTGAAACTAATTCAGTGCCGGTACGCCGGTATTCCGGACGTGTATTTGTCTCCTTCGCTTGCAATAATTTCTAATTGCCTGGCCCCTGTAAAAAAATTATGTCACAGTACAAAAAGAAAAACCTAGCTCTCTCGATATAAACACGTACCGATAATACAATATAATCTCAAGGAGTAAGTAATCGAATTTAATTAGATATATCTATTCGACTACACTTCTATAGTACCCGTAACAGACGATAGGATTTGGTCCGCGCCGGACAACGGATTTGGCATATCGGCCGATATGGTCCGAAGACGCTCTACAGACGGCCGGATCTGGTTCGGAGCGAACCAAATCCGTTGACCGGCCCGGACCAAGTTCGAGCATCTGTTACGGGTGTAAACTATTACAGTTATTATTCATGACGCCTTTTATCTTCGGGTACCCCATGGTCGGGCAGTGTCGTCGCAATATCGAAATTCAAAGAACCCGTTTTATTATAATTAAACTAATTTATCAACTCTTAAATTACAGTCGAATAGCTGAAGGTACATATACCAATATGTAGAATGGATAATAGTTATATCTCCCGCCAGTAAACACCCAATAAGCACCACTAATTACCGATTATCCGTCTTTATTTATACAATCAATCCATTCAATCATGATCGCATTACGCCTATTTGAATTTGATACAGTTGTTGACACTACAAAACACTTCAAGGTAGCCAAATTATGAACAACATGATCAAAATCTATCTTTTCAGTACATCATTTCATTTACTTACGTTCATAAGCAAAAATACCTTATCAAGGACAATGATTGAGTGGCGAAGAATAAAACTGTTGCTAAACATAACTTTGCTGGTGGTTATATATAAAATAAAGTGTGTGATTAAATTACATTAATTTACAGATCATAAGCTTTTAGTTTTTAGCCGCAAAAATCTAATCTATGTAGATTAGATTTTTGTAGATAAATCGTCTATGTAGACGATATGCTTCATTTTAATTAGAAAAATAATAAAAAGACAATTATCTACAATTTTAGTTAACAAGTTAGGGTTACTAACCATTAATACATCAATGAATGATTTACGTAAATCCACTATTTGGAATTATTATTCACAAGTTAATCCTTTACAAACAAAAACCTCTTTAACCGGTGTCACTTTGAAATCGTTAATGTAACACACACACACACTTAGAAGTCTTAGAACGAAGGCACAAGTGGCGGCAAGCCTCCTTCCCGAAGTTTGTCGGAATCCGTTAAAGAATTATTCAAATTGTTTCAGATCGCAGTGTAGTGATTCTGACGCCCAAACATTTCAAAGTTAAACTTAACGTGTGACTAGCATGGCTAAGTAAGCTTATGTTCGGCGGGCTAATTTGCAAGTGTGTAGGGTATGTACGGTGTACACACCGAAGGTGTAGGCGGGTGTTTAATTAGGGGTTTATTATCAAAAGACCCTTTACTGGACTTCTAAATTAGTAAACAACATGTATTCTACTTTTCAGCGTCTATATTTAGTTTGCCGTCATCAGCGAATTGTCTGTTAGGAACGGAAGACTTTCAGATGCCAGGTCTTAAATACAAACACTAAACAAAGCAAACACTTTTCTCTCTTCGCTTTTCAGCTCTGAAAATATTCAGTGTTATTATTAAACACATTAGATAATTAATGAACTTTGTTGGATAACACGAAAACATTTCTTTAAAAACACCTAGCTTCCACACTTGTTTTAATATTTTATGTGAAAAAAGACGTACCTTAATACGAAGCAACAAATATCAATATCTCGCATATCGTACTTGGAAAACATAAATACATAAATGGATAACTTCTAAAATTCGTTAGAGCGTGCTTTAAATAAATAACCTCTACACATTCTACCGCAGGTTTCAATCTAGGAACCAAGTCTCGTTTTACACAGCCTCAATTTGCTTTTCGTAACAATAGAACTAGCAGTTTCCCGATGTTTGGGGTTGATTCCCAGCTAGATTTTCATGATAATTACGTTTTGGTTTAACGTGTGTTGCTGAGGCAGCGTCTGCTGGGTGCTGCTACTTTTGCACTAATTCTACGTGGATACCGAAACGAGCTTTGTAAACGCAAACAACTATCTATGTATAAGTAAACGGCAGTATTGCTCAAGCTTTGCCGGACTAACACAAGAGGAAAGCTTTCATATTTAAGTATATATTTCTCTATAAATAAGAATGTTTATCGTAGCCTAATACCCATAGTACAAGGCTAGACCTAAGTTTGGGACTAGGTAAATTTGTGTGAAATTGTCCCCTGATATAATTCAAAAAGTACTCATTAAACGTATAGTTAATTTTACTCAACCTGCAACCCCACCGTCGTTAAAAGGTACAGAATGACTAATGGAGTGATCCCAGATTTTTTATGCTGCACTGAAGTGAACATTAAAGATGCGAGTGCGCTAGTAACTACATCAAAATAACACCTTGTTAAATGTAATACATTTTATTAACAAGGTATTACATTTTATTAAGAAGGGTGTTCTTAAAAATGAAATTATAAATTTATATTTCTTGATTAAAATATTTCATCAATCGTAAAGTTGACATTTTTAACTGCTGCCAAGTGCTCTCTATAAATTTCATACTCATCTTATTAAAAGGCACCCTTTCCACGATCGAAACTTAAACCCAATACCTGTCTGCATCCAGACTGGGAACCATTTCTTACATGCGACGACTGCAGCAAATCGTCTTTTTATTTCGCTGTGTAAGTAAGTACTGCACTCTCTGCTCAGCTCACTGGATCTAGCTCAAGAGGACAGTACTTGAATACAATATTAACATTCAGTTTTAACCGCCCCTAATTTTGCCGGAATTTAAACTTTGATGAAAATAGTGTGATATGATAATTCAATTCTGTTTAGAAGAAGCACCAGAAGAAGTTTTTAGTTCATGAAAAAATAAGCAACTTGTTGACGTTAACTAGAATAATACGCGAATTCGATAATGATGGCGGTTAAAACGCCACATAATCACCTCATGTTGGGCAGGTCTCCGCGACACATTTATTGCAAGACGTGAGTTATTTTAAAACAAGTTTTATTCATTAAAGTCATAATAAATAGATGGTGGCAGGAGCAAAATAACTATAAAGATATAAAAATAAGTAATAGGTAGATATTGTTTACACCCTTGCTTGGGGTGGTGCTTCTCATAAAATGTTACAACATTTTATATAATTTCATATTATAAACGTTCATAAGATATAATAGACGTTAGATATAACAACAAAAACTATAATTTCAAAAGATATTTAATGCTTTATTAGTATAACATTTATTTTATATAATATCATATGGTATAACATTCATAAGGAATAATAACTTTTAATATAACATACACAAGATAAACGAGAGTCATGCAAAAAGAAATTAGATTCTCAATAATTGCAAAATTTATTATTTATTACAGGTATCGGTTTTTTTACATATTCACCACAGGTACACTTTTCCATGGGTAGCTATCACTTTATCGAAACACCTTTCATCGAACGTATCATTTCATCGAATTTCATGTCCTCGGAAGCTAATTTCCACGTGCAATAGTTATAATTTTTGGTGGTGACAGGTCTAACCTAACCTAACTTACGTAACCCATGTTTAAGATAACCTGAAAACAATAAGGTTTCAGCAGAAAGTAGCTTTCGATGTAATGAAATTCAATTAAATGATACGTTCGATGAAAGGTGTTTTGTTTCGATAAAGTGATTAAATACCCTTTTCCATCCGTCTAAACCACTTGGAAAATACCAAGACTTAAAATGCTTAAACCACAATTGTGCTACTCTTATTGATACCGCATTAGGTAAATAAACCGCACAAATTTTATTCGCGGCATTAGTCGCATTTTTGCCTTTTTTTGTAATAAAACTTAAAAATGTACCGAATTTCTTCGTCACACACGTCCATTTTGATAGCTCAAAAACAATTTAAAAATGCCGGGGAACCATTTTTTTTTTTTAATTTTATTATATTTCAGAATGTTGACTTTTAATGGTATTAAAACCAGCCAGGTACATTTAGTATAGACGAAGAGGTTTGATTACAACTTATACGGTCCAAATACGAAAATACTTTTGCCCCGACCTATTATACCAACTAAGTGTCATACCAAATGAAATTCTACAAAGTGGCTTTATATCTTTTAAGTAATAGATATTTTGTTGTTATACGTTCTATCACTTACTTCTTAAGGTGACTGCAGTGAACCACGCAGTGCACTCTAGTGTAGGTCATTAAATTATACAGCCACGTGAAGTCTAAACCCAGAACACGGCAAATTGCTTGGAGAACCGACGTGACGACGGCTATAAAAATATCATGCTTGGTCAAGCCCACAGGCTATTTTAATCCTGACCAGTATCGAGGTTCACCGTAAAAGAATACACTTAATTCCAAGTTTATTTTATCTGTTTAATTATGTGTACATTAAATCTGACTTAATTAACGATACCTACACGTTGCGGTAACGGTAATTTTGCACTATTAAAAACCGTTAGTGCGACTCCATCGCCAAACTGCAGATAACACAGAACATACAACAACAACCTACTCGTACACTACATTATCATCATGTCAATTTAAACACGTCCATTGTTAGACATATTACAATATGTTACAATGATCGCCACCATCTGCGAAACACATTTAACTATTATTTCGTATATCTGACGCACTGACGAGCAGTAATGCACAGACTATAAACCCTAAAGGAAGGATATAAGGGGGATTAAACTTATACAAATTCTACGCGTATGAATTCGCGGGCAACCTCAAGTCTACTGTAATTACAGAACTAGATTGCTTTTGAAGAATGGTAAATTTCCCCAAGGTTTACAAAATTATTACGGCTTAAGAAGCACGCGAAAACTTAAACTTACGACTACAAACGGGCTAGGTACAAATGAACTCATTGACCTTTTCGTTACTTTTGCAGCAGTTGAATAAATCTTACTAAGTAACATGCTGTGTTTAAAAGACAAGACAGTATTAGTAAAATAGATAAAGTAGTTGATAGCAACGTGCGGGTCGGACACTCGCCTCCGTGATTAGTCCAAACCGTGATTTAAACACCTTACCGACTTCAAATTAAGTGAATACTTATACAGTTTAAGTAAGACATGTAGTGTAGAGTAATGGCAACACTGGAGCGGAAGCGGAAAAACGAAACGGACTAGTATTTACGAGCAGAACATCCGCCCACTGGGCTTCTGCGACCGCCCCACGCGCCCTGGACAAAATCGTACCTTTTATAATTTGCGCTCATTCAACCAGACACGTTTATTGCGATGCCAAATTGTATTTACACCCAGTTTTGGCGCTAGAGGAAGTACCTATTGAGAAATTATATTATTCTTTTTTTGGTGTTCGGCAGCCAAATTGGCAATAAATAGTCACGGTATCTGCTGGCATTTTTGAGACACTGATTCAGTTAAACATACTGAAATTACAAACAATACTTTGACTTTTGGGAACAAATGCCATCGTATAAATCAAACGAATAAACTAACA
The DNA here is from genome assembly GCA_963241965.1 of Tortrix viridana. NCBI lineage: Eukaryota > Metazoa > Arthropoda > Insecta > Lepidoptera > Tortricidae > Tortrix > Tortrix viridana. Next base: position 6,078,680 of record OY725181.1, read on the forward strand.
ATCAAATTAGGATAATTGTAAAACAATTATAAGTAAGTAGGTAAGTTTGTAAAAGAAATCGTTTCGCAGAAAGTAGGTAAGCAATGTTGAATCTTCTTCTCTAATGATTCGAAACGTTTTCCATATTCAAACCATATACATTATTTTATAACATATTCGTTTTTTTCTATTATAAAGCCTTGGTGGTAGAATTTAAAATATTTTTGGCCCCATTGTGTGCTAAATGAGCCAGCGTGCGTCCGCAGTCAGTGCCGTACGCTAGCTAATTAGCCAGCCGCAAGATAAATGTCAGCAATCACGAACGCCGCCTTCGCGCCCGCTACCCTTCCGCCGGCCGCGGGCGCCCGCGGCCCCCGCGCCCGCGCACCCTGTACACGGCCTACGAACAATGCCTGACACACCAGACACACTGCTTCTTGCAATTATACACACCGAAATGCAAACAAGAGCGAGCTATTATATGCTGACCTTTTGTCAAATACTATTTGTACTCCCAAGCAGCACACAAGCTGTATAAGAGCTTATACAGCCCTTAAAATGCTAAAACTAGAGTTATAATGGCTGTATAAGCTCTTATACAGCTTTTGTGCTACTTGGGGTATAAAAAAAATGTGATGCTCGTGCGTTTAATTCATATCAAACATCGTATTCAACGCATACCTATTTGTACTAGTTACTTAATGTAGGTCCCACAGTTAGTTAGGTTAGGTTTATTATATTAAATGGAAAGTCTTTATGACTCGGTTTTCTAAGACTTATAACTTCCATAGCCTTCCTTTAGCATTATTGGCAAGAACGCAGAAGAATAATTTGACTCATAAAATTAAAACAACCAGGGGCGGATTTGGAACGCAAATATTTACCGACGACCGTCTGTTATGATCATCAAAATGATGAGTAATAATAATAATGCTTTGTAATGTTCCCTTAATGGTGTCGTCGCAAATGTCAATTGTTGAACTTTAAGAGGGCCGCAGTGTAATGACAGGGGTCGGCGCCGTTCAACCGTAACGTTGTAAATCAATGCCTTACATAAATATTTAAAGGGAAATTACCTCGTTGAAAGTTCACAATGTGCCTTATAAAAAAAATATACCAACACAACTTCCGCGGGTCCTTGTAATTTCATCTTTCTTAACAAGTACGCCTATCAGGAATGCAAATTAATGTAGCCCCAGCATAATGCTGCTTGTGTTTAAAAAGTTTGCAGTGTGTGTAACGTTGACGAACTGTTTCCAGCTACTTGTTAAAATATTGAATACCTAGGTAATGATTAGCGATGTACATTTATTTGATAAGAGTCTACTCGCCTCAACTGTAAGCTATCTTTAGATTCTTTTCATTTAACGAAATGCGGTAACATTCAGATATAACGTTGTCAAGTGGTTTCCTGGTAAACTACTTAAACTAAAGTCAAAATTATGATAAAACGTTTCTTTGAAATAATTACTTTAATTAATTCCAGAAAGGAATTCGGATTTAATGATCAAAGGAAAGCCTACACAAGCGTTACATTGACCACACAAAAGAGTATTAAGGTTAACCGTTACACGAAAGATTCCTTTAAACATTTCGCGAAAAGGAAATATTATTATCGGTTAAGTACCTACCTACTCCAAAAAATATGAATACAACTAGACCAATATCAAAACTATAATACCGATTTAACGCTACAATAGGAAAAGGTATAACCCGGGCGGTATAGAAGTAAGTACTTATTTTATTAATTTGATTAATTCTCAGGGTTGGCATTTTAAGCTTTAGGATCGCGGTGTTGAGATCGCAAATTTCTATAGATCTTAGATTCCACTGATCTCGTAGCCTGTGCGCTCGTTTGCCTTCCCGTACCCGTAAAATGAGTCTAAAGAAAAAAAACCAACGTTTTTAAACTTTTTCAATTAACCTAAAAATACCCTATGGTTGACTAGTCGAGACAGCACACTAACTTAGTTCAGGAGTTCTCGTCTGTGAAACACATTGTTATCTTTTATATGAGTAAGTAGATTATACATACAAGGAGTCAAGTTGAAAGTCTGGGCTTTGAAGCAATGAGTTTGCAAAGTGTCCGATTTAGTTTTCAGAAACTTTGCGAAGAAGTCGGTATAAACTCGTTCATTCTAATGCGTCTATGCGACGAACGCATTCTGTAGGTTATTCGCTTGAACAACTCGCCACCCAATTCGTTGACGAATTACTATATAACTAACGCCTCTGCAAAGTTTCTGAAAATTAAATCCAACCCTTTCGGTGTATTGTTTAGTGTTCGGGTAAGATATTAACCACGGAATAAGGGCGCGTTTCTAATATCAAGTGGAATGGAGAGGAATGGAATTGACAAATCAGATTGTTCGAATGTTAGGTACTTATACAATATGATTGGTCATTTTCACTCCTCTAAACTTCGCTCTGTTTGAATAGAAACACATTTTAATAGTCCAAGAGCTGATGACTTTGTAAGAGGTATTTTGAACATGAGGTATTTAGTTTAAAGCGGCGAAATTAAATGTAGGCTCGGTAATTTAGACCATTTTCGTATAGACTTTTTATACATATTTTTAATGTTAATTCACAAAATATACCGTAAGAATTTGCGAGTGTCTAAAGTAAAATTAAAACCCTATGCAGTAGCGAAATAAACTAGTAACGCTCTGCCAGATTAACGATTCCAGATTTACTATTTAGGTACCGTACTTCTTTAGTATTTTAAAGTTCCTAAAATACCTTGTTAAGATGGGATTATAGTATTACGACTATAATACATAGTTACATATATATTAGTCAGTTTTACTAGTCAGTTGACGGGTAAACCTGGCATTCCCTAGCCTGGCCTTGCATGTGTACCTACGGTAAGCCAGCGAAAATGTTGAACACTTTAGTGCTTTGTCATAATAAACTCAAACTGAATATAGAATTACAAGCATGACAATTACCTAACTTAATTGCATATACCTAGTACTTAGTATTTAAAGGGATTGAATTTAAATAACATATTTCTGCAAATAATAGCAACAAAGCATTTAGAAGGGATACCGTCCTTCCTAATAATAGTGAAGCTTAATTTTTTTAAATAGAACTTAGAAATAACATCCGCGACCTAGATTCTAAATACAGCGCATCCAAAACACAAACCGAAACAACACACACTAAAATGAATAGGCATAGAACATCAGTCATAATTAGAGGTGAACAGGATTCCAGTGGATGTGCAAGTTCCAGATGTCTTAATTACTAGCACAAGTTTGCCTTGTCCCGTGAGTTCCGCTTTGTGGAGTTTGAATATAAAACGTGGTTTCAGCTGTACACCACGTCACTCAAACTGGCTCCAACTAGGATAATGTGCCACTGAAAACCCGTTAATTGTTAATGCTTTCATTAGGAGAACGTGTGATGGTGCTTTGAACTTTTGCTTTTGGTGTCCCATAGAAAAATAAGTAAGAAGACATTTTTGTTCTTCCCAGGATCCCAATTTACACAGTAAATAGGTAAACCAGTTTGTAGCTAGCATAAGAATAAGCTGACAACACTTGCGCTCCTCAACAAGACATGAGAATTTAAAGAAAAAAACTTTCCACAGAGGTAAGAGTTATTTGCTAAACGAAACACTTATCTACCTCATGAGTAAAAATAGAAATTTCATAACAATCTTAAACCAGTGTATTAAACCTTCTTTGATTATAATCAAAGAAGGTTTAATAGTATACTACTATGTACAAATAAACAACAAAGTAAATTAAAATTATCCCAATTTGCACAAGTACATAATATTCCACTGTTATTATGCAGTTATGTAGTTAATTCGGTCCGACCGACGGCCGACTCCATCCGATTCCAAAGGAAACAACACGTGGAGACAAAGTGGCGGCTGCTCCGAAACTTTCCTTTTAGTTACAGCGGTAACTGACAACGGCATTGTTAAACTTTAAGCCTCTAATTCGGGACATTTTATATTGAATTGCCTATCAGATTGTGTGAATGGTCCGATAACAAATGAATATAGACAATAATGAATGTCAATTAGGGCTGACTAGCTTGAAAACTACGATTGAATTGAGCTCGGCCTTCGTCCTCTGCATGTTTGTGACGTGAAAGTAATGTCTTTTTAAATGTACTAAAAACTTATTTTCGTCCGTCGTGCAAAGATAAAAGTTATGGTATTTTATTTAGGTTTCATCTTTGATTCGAAACCCCCATTTTAAATTCATGTTGTAGTTTATAGCTTCGTAGAAACACCCAGTATAAATAGTCAAACTTATGAAGATTACATATAATAAAATAATAAAATAATAAAGCAGCTGACATACAAACTATATTTGTGTTACAAAAAAGGGCCATTCGCTCTATATATAACTTAAATTCCCGTGATTCATTAAGAGAACTTTTTAAACAAATTAATGTTTTAACAGTAGCATCCCAATATATTTATGAAAATATTATGTATGTTATTAAGAACCTAGACTGTTTCGTTAAAAATTCTGATATCCATAATATAAATACTAGGAATAAAAATAAAATTGCCATAAAAAAGTTTCGTGTCCGTAAAGTATATAAATCATTTGTAGGTCAATGCATTCATTTTTATAATAAATTACCCGACGTAGTTTTAGAGTTACCCCTTCCAGCGCTTAAAAATTACTTGAAAAAGTCGTTGATGTCAAAGGCGTACTATAGGGTCGAGGACTATCTAACGGACAAAAATGCTTGGCCTAAACCAGAAAATTAACTAATGTTTAATGTTCAATAGCTTACCTACTACTCGTACATACCTCATAAAAATCATGTAAACGCTGTATCTTGTCTAGGGGACACGGTTTATGTAGGAAGACATGTCAAAACTGTTTTGTGTGATATATAATATATAAATTTTCTCGTAGTCATTCTGACATGTTTTCCTGCAAAACTACGCAGATATTTAATATTATTTTTACAGTTTTATATAATGCTAGAATAAGTAGTGACATTGTTATATTTTTATTTAAAAAAAGACTAACTGTTGAGTTTCTTACGGCGCTTCTTCTCAGCAGTGGTCTCCTCTTGGGAAGCGCTGGTAGATTTTGACGTGTAAAAGTGCCCGTGCGGCCTACTTACTGAATAAATATCTTTTATCTTTTTTTATCTTTTTATCTCTCTAAATTTAAACTACTTACACATTAAAATTCCGTACCTACCCTAAGGTTTCATACAGGATCCTATACTAAGCCTACACCGTCCGTCCGGCTACCTGTTTATCCTCCCGTCTGTCTATTACTTATTATCTTTGAAAATCTAAAAACAAAAAATACCTGATAACAACCCTTCCCTAAGAAACAACCTTAAAATAAACATAAACATTTTCTTTATAAGGCAAAAGTCACGACGTTATTGCGATAAAGCATTAGCGCTTTGATTCCGGGTGCTCTACAGAGTTAAAAGATCCTGACGCCTGCACGTCGACAGAGAACTCGAAAACTCCGTCTTTCACTTAAGGAAAAACTATTTGAATTAGCTTCTCATGCTGTATTATTATCAGAGTGTATTAATATATCCACAAGTTCGCCTTCACTTTATACGATTTCATCGCTCCGTTTAGACCTGGAAAGTGTATTAAAGTGAGCTTGCATATGCGAAGCATTATAATTTAATTAACCAATCAGGTCGCTCTAGATTCTAAATTAACTAGTACCACATACCTAGTGCATTATTAAGGTGTATTTTGCACTAGTAGGAAACAGTTTTTAGGAATTTTTCTAATGCTCCGTAAATACTTCATGGATGTGTTGAATATTTGGCGAAGCGTTAATTATTATTTTTTAACAGGAAATGGAAGTTATTTTTACAAATTAATGAGACTGTTTTTAGTTTTTAATTTGGAAAACGACTTTAAATAAGGTCAGGACTTCTAGAAGAGTTATTTTGCTTAGTGAGTACTAAATTAAGCTCTATAAAGGTGTTTACTAAAATCTTATGACCTTTATTTACTATTTAATTTCATACCCTAATAAGCACTATCACCCATAGTAGCAAAACGTTAAAAACTTTATTTTTTGTATAAATTGGTCACTGAATTTTAAAATGTAATGAAATGTAGTGAGTTTAACTTTGAGTTTTACTTGTAATATCGTCCGATTCACACGTTTCAAAATGCTAATTCTATATTATTGTTTTATTATGTATTATTGTGATGCTCAGGGCAATTTTATTATATTACGGTGCAGGTGCATATTATAGTGTTCACACAAAGCCGGCCATATCGAAGTACACACATAAGGCGAACTTTAAATGAACTCACTTTTATACCCTCTGCAAAATCCATAAAACTAAAATTGTTTGATGAATCATCCTCTAGAGTAAAATTTACTTTTTACTGTAGAAGTTTCACTAGAAATGAAACTGAAACGTGAATGATTTATAAGATAATTTCACTAAAGATTCACTCACTATATTGTTACAATCTATCTTTTGTTAGAGGTGTATTTATATGTGTTATTTATTTATTTAATCTTTAATGCACAAAAAAAGTACAAATGGCGGACTTAATGCCTAATGGCATTCTCTACCAGACAACCACGTGTCCAATTGGAAATGTACATAGTAGGTGCACAGTATAACAAAACGAAAACTTACAACATAACATATGTACCTTATAACATATTATAAATAAATATATTATGTATTGTATATTGTGTATTGGGCGTAAAACAGTTGAAATCTCTCAAAAGCATTTAACTTATTACAATAACACAAAACAAAAAACAGTTTTGTATTTTAAAGCTCTTCACATACTTAGACGATATTTGCATCCCATTTCAATAAATAAATAAATATCAGGGGACAATCTCACACAAATTAACCTAGTGCCAAACTAAACTAGGCTTGTATAGTACTAGACAATGATAAACATACTTATATAGAGAAATACATACTTAAATACATAGAAAACATCTATGACTCAGGAACAAATACGTGAGTGATGACTCTTCACACAAATATTTTCCCGTACCGAGATTCGAACCCGGGACCGATACCTTGGTAAGCAGGGTCACTACCGACTAGGCTAACCGCGTCGTCAAATAGATTTTTAAATATTTACCCAGAATAAGTAATAATCATTTGTGGGATTGTCTTTTGATATTTATTTATTTATTATTCATTCATATGAATATTCCGGGAATATTTCCAGGCATACATATATCTAACTCGCATAACGTATATTTTCTGAAAAGAGCGTTAGTATTTATCATTTCTGAGAATATGAATAGTTGCGGCGGGGTGTCTAAATAAAAGCCAATTTTAGCGATGACTTTGTCATGCCTTTCAGGTTGTAAGTTTTAGTTTGACGAAAGGCGGTACGCACAATCAGCGTTGTACCATTTTGGTCGAAAATAAAATCATGCTAACGATAATAATATGACAAGGCGATTGTTTATACAACAACTTTGTGGAAGTGTCTGCCGAGAGAGCCGCGGCTTAGCTGGGTGCATAATGGCAAAGATAATGATGTCAAGAGGCGGAAGAAGCAATTACGACCCGCCTCGTCTGCAATCACGACGAGATATTTCTGAGAAAACAGTTCCATGCCAATGGCCGGATTTAATACATTATTCGAGGACATTATTGTGGAAGGTTTTTGTCTTCTATTCGAAGGACTGTTTGCGGAGTACACACACCCCTAACTTGCATGGTCAGCTTAGCGCCACAATTGACTTCGTGGGTACTTTTGAAGGGGCTGTTAGATGGAGAAATAATATAAAACGTTTCTGTACCTGGAAACCGTAATGTAGTTTAATAACTGATTTTAATAATGAATATAGAATTGATCGAAAAATATTAATTTCTAAACAAAACAAATCTTCGCACGATTGAGATTGCAATGAGCGGCGAGCGGTCATCATCATTGCGTATGGCAATCTTCCTGCATGGATCATACGTCAATTTCCAGGTGTTTCAGCCAGTTTACTGCGGCGGGCGTAATGCAGCTCCTCCATGCCTCTAGGAAAACTTTACCACGTGAGAGAGGGTCTGATCAGGTGCTCCGCAGTCGCATTGTGGTGACTCCCTCAATCCTCACTTGTGCATGTGGTGATTTGTTTTCCCCGTGGTTAGACCGAAACCGATTTAAGCGAGTCCAGGGTTTTCGGTCGGCACAGAAGCCAGGCAGTTTGTTCGTGGTGTCCGTTACGAGGGCGGCGTTTGCTCCAGCAAAAAGGCCCCACTCGTCTCGCCACGCCTTATTCAGGTGGAACTGGTGTTTAAGCGGCGAGCTGTGGAAACATGTGACGTGCTTGAACACCTGTATGCTGTCCATCGCCATCGCAGTTGCCGTCGGGCAAAGCCAAGCTGTAAAAATGCCAGGAAGAAAAAAACAAAGCATGCAATGATGTTGCACGTAAAACATTGAAAGTTAAGCCCGCATGTTAAAGTTCCTAGTTTACACAATAGAGTGCAAACAAATGGTTGTTCCGTACTACTTTCACCGGTAGACACAATAAGCATTACGGTATGAAAGGGCGGCTTTCTCCAACAATCTGTAAGACAGCTGACTTAACTTTGAACTCTATAGCTGAAACGTTCAGGACTTCCTCACTCTGTCTACCTTAGCCACTTTGTTCAAGCAGCTACTTTATTATTATAAGAAACGAATTAAGACCTTTCGAAGTGGCCTGTTCTCTTTAAAATTAATTGTCAATTTTCTTGCCTTGACTGCTTACCACGTGACTGTGATCTACATTGCGTTACTAGATAAAACACGATTTCGACCTGGTAACAGACTAGTTACTCACAAATTATTAACGTTGCAATAAACATAGTTATAAAAAAAAACAGGCATATCTGTACTTTCCAGGAAGCCGCAAAGTAGTTAGCGATAGGTATAATTGTGATGTTCAGTTTACAACTTTTAATGTCATCAGTGATTACCTTGGAACTTGGTCGTCAATAACGCGTAAAGTAATTATTTATCTATTAGGATATATATTAACATTTATCTGTGAACAACGGGTTGTTATAAGCACCTGCGTAACGTTACTGCCTCCCGTTTCATCGCAAAAAAAAATTTATAGCATTTTTTTTGGACCGGTACTAAATATCCAACCGATTGCGATAATCCTTTCTGAACCGACAAAATGCTCGCCAACTAAATAACAGATATATCGCTCCGCATACAGTTAGCGAGAGATATATCAAGCGATTTACCCAAAATAATGCGTCCTGTAAAATAAAGTCGAGTCGAGTCGCAAAGTAATTTGTATTATTTCGCTCCATGTTCTGCTTTAATTATTCGCTACATCAAGACAGGCAGGTGCGACGAATCTGTATTTATTTGCATTAAAAATAAATTTGCTTGGAGACTTGCGTAATTCAGGATTATGATGCGACAGCTGCGCCAGATAAACTGGAATTTGCGGATTAAATTTCAATTACGTTATCAAGTTGATTAATAACCCATGTGCTGCGGCGCCAAGTTTGGCCACGCCGCTGTTGTGCATTTACTTGCGAGCCGCTTTGATTTACTTCAAGGTGGCTTCAGCTGGCCGTTTCTCCATCCTTACGAACATTAAGAGGTACCTATGTAGGTAACGCGTAAAATGAAATATTTACAAGTTTTGTATCATTTGCTTTCTAGTACAATATCAACAATATGTCTATAATCATAGACATTTTCGTTTACCAGGTTCCGATGAACATCATCCGTACAAATGATATTTGTTTTTGTGTGTGAAGCCTGACAGACTATGTACAGTCAAGGGCATTAATATCTATACAGCCATCGCATCAAATATATGTATACGTGGACCTTATTGCCAGTGGCATAAAGGTGTATAGATATTTTTGAGATCTTGGGAACGTATATATATTTAAGCCCTTGACTGTACAAAGAAACAACTACACCAACACAAATTGTACAGTCGAGAACAGAAAGATGTATACACTTTTGGACCTTATTACAATGGAGCAAGGTGAAAAAATGTATACATATTTCTGTCCTCGACTGTACGAGTACCTAACCTGAGTAACGAGTGGTGTAAAAATACCTAAGTAGTATCTATGATATTAACGTAGACGTTACATTAGACTGTGGCTCATTTACCTTGACTCTGATTACTTATGAGCGAGTGTACACGAAGGTATCACGAGGCACATCGCCGCTCCCGGTCGTCGCGAACAAAGGCCTGCCACACACAAACAAAACCGTGATTTAGGAGAGTACGAAATTAAGGTATTTGCCATACAAGAATTCCCACAATATTATGATATGACGAAACCGAGTTACGTTATGCGACAATAATGCTAATTGCAGGAGAGATTTGAATTATTAAAGCACGCGGCACGCTGATAGCAGCAGAGTTAAATGTTATGTAACAAAATATTTATCACGTTTATTGATGTCACTGAACAAAGGAAGAGACGACATACACAGCATACATGCTCTACAAAACTGTAGTAAAAGTGATGCGTCGATTCCACCGCTTACGGACGACCATTTTTCTAGGAAAAGAATGTAAATGAATGAAGATACGAATAATGCAAATAACTTTTTTGAATTTGGACAAAGTACTACCTGGAATAATAACAGGTGATAGTCCAGAGCTGGGGCACGCGCTTTGAAAGCCGACACCCTGTTATCAACACGTCACACATGGCATCGTGTGTCCGTTGTGCAAGAGATATTAAAAACGAATAAAGCTCCACGGTTGTAGTTGGAAAACCGTTTATGTATTAAGAATAACGTCATATTTAACGGCCTGAACAAGAATTACCTGGACCCACTTTAGACTTATTATATTTTTATTCGAAAGAATACGCCATTTTAAAGCCTAATTCTTAAACGACTCCAAGCTAACCTGTAAGAAACTCCTACGACGGCTTCAACCTGAAAACAAAAATTCAACAAAGGTACCTTTGTCTAAGTATCCGTAATAATTAAGTATTTACAAAGCGCAATTAGATAAAACAGTTTTTCAAACCGTAATCCTCAAAATAGTTTTTGAATTATGCAATGCAACGAAAAGGTATGGTCAAACCCAATTCATGTTAAATTTGCCTGTTTCCGACGTTGAGAGAAAACTTATGTTTTAAAGTTCTTTCGCAGCCCTCTAAACTTGGAAACTATAACTACGTAAGAGGAGCGCGAGTGCTACATTTCAGCATTCAAGTAGTTAGTTAAGTCTTTCTGCATCCTTAACCTTTCGGTTTTAAAACGAACACGCCGTCGGCGTTGCTTCCGCGTCATTAGTCTACGGCAGCAGGATAAACAACAGAATTAACGCTCGGATCACACGGGCTTAACGACAAGAACATACTTTTCATAATATTCTTATGCAGCTAAATCGCTCCGAGCTTGCGTCTGAATAAGTGTGTGTAAGACAATCGCAAATGACATTTCTCACCCAAGCGGCACCGTAAAGTTAAATCATAGAATATGTAGGTACAAAGTATAGAAACCGGAAGGGAGTTTTTTCATAAAAAGTGTACATAGTCAAAGACAAGAATTAAGAAACGTTAACTTTACCGTGGCGTCACGAAAATTAACGATAAGTACTAATGAAATGAACTTTGCACCAACTATCTTTCTCTACTTTTTAGATTACTTATTTCTTTAAACGAAAGAGACAAATTATTGTAAGTAGCAACTTTAATTAAAATGAATTGAAATCTATTTATCAATCCTTGTCCAAAATCCATTCAAATCATATACATCATAAAAACCGCTCGGGTGATTTATTATTTCGACGCTACAATTATTATCTCCATGAATTCAATATAATGTAGCAATATTCCTTTTCTTAACACAATTTACCTGAAAAGGATTCAAGAAAACCATTTTACGCTTCTCCGGCCATACAAGTGCAAAGTAAAACTGTGAGAAAAACAAGGTGTCGTCTGTAGCCGCGAAGAGTTCCCTCTAATGAGCTGAGATCTTTAACTGCTCCTGTTTCGGCCCTTCATATCTAGGCTATCAGCAGTTATGTCACCACCCGTGTGCAATTCCCTTGCGGTAAGTGTGTTCGTTTACACAAAACTAGCTTTTACTTACCGTTGTTTTCTCAGGAATTGTCAGATTTTCCGGGATAATAACCTCCAACTATCACCCTCTTGACTGTTTAACCTAATTTAATCTGCTACTTTGTATGGATGTCAAGGAAATACCAACTAATAAGCTAGCAAATAAAAAACGAACACACTTTCGAACTTATAGTATAAGTTAGGATTAACCTTGTTAGACGGGCTAACTTGTTTTAGTTAGCGGAATTGAATAAATTCATGTTTAATGTCTGGGCGCCCGAACTCCAAAAGGCGAAGTGACCCCGGCAAATAGATCGCGGTTCGGTTCGTTACATGAATTGACAATTAAGGCCCTGCGGTCTTTATCTAACAAGGACCTTGAGTTTTTTCGCCACCGTTTTATTTCGCGCTTAGCTTTGTATACAATTTCGTCGACCCATCGCTTTGAATTAATTTCACGGCAGGGCGGTCATTTGTATTTCTTTTGTTTTAAAGGTGGGGAGGCCTTTGGTCCCGGTTAAAGATATATTTGGCCCGTTAGCACATTGCGACAACTTTGAAGCCGGCTATTTATTTACTTGTCTCAATGGGTGGCGCGGCAGCCCGTATTTTAGATTTAATCAAGTCTGGCAGCAAGATTAACGTCACCTTTCGTATTCGAGGGCCTATCAATGAGCGCCGAGCTGATTCCCAGCTCTATTAATATGTTGCTTACAGCCGCTTTATTGTTCGGCGTGGAGGCTGCTTATCACCCGCCATTGATTTATCTGTTGCGATTAGAGTTGTAAATTAATACCGCCAACGTCAGTAGCGAGTTAATGAGCTTACTCGTATATTGGTGCGAATATGATGCTTAGATTAATGCAAAATATATATTTTAATTTAAGAGTTTAATCGGCTTCCGGGCCATATATTTGACGATATCTTAGAAATATCAAGCTGTTTCTACATTTCAAAAGACAATCTAAGCTACGAGTATATCGTGACAAATTATAATTTATAGCAATTTGATTAATTAACAATTTATAGCAACTTTTGACACAATTGTGCTACGCTGTAACAGCTAAAATAATAACTGTGTCAGCATGGAACACAATGGAGCGGACGGGTGACAATGTTGAACACCGACTAAGTGTCCAAGCGTAGGTGTTACATATTTGCAGACGTAAAGCCTTTGACAACTGTTATTTAAAAACGTATCGGTACTTTTATAATACTGACCAAAAAACATATAAATATCTACTAATAAGTATAAATACCTGCACAGTTGGCTTTACATTTATTAAATCATTCTGAGTCAAATTTTAAGTGAGCTATACCTACTGACGACGTCAAAAATTATGGGTACACAACGAATCCTCGTTTCCAGAATTTGGAACAAATATCAATTTTGATAAAGGAGTGTGCCTTCAATATTAAGAACTCCTTGACTGTTCATATTGAGAATAAAAACAATTTTAATGTTTTTTTTATTATTATGGCCGATAATGCAAAAGTAAATAAATCCCAAAATTACAAAAACTAATCAACAACCTTGGACAATTAGCGAAGTGTACGTAAGTAGTTAAGTCAATAGCCAAGTCAATTGAAGTTGATAGTGCGTGCGCAAAAAGTAAATACCAAACTCAGAAGAGTCTTTGTCTCTTATTTTGTGGACCTGATTAAGAGTTAGTCAATAGAGAGATACCTTCCTAATGCCTTTAAAAGGAAAACCTACCTTTTAAATTTACAAATTAGGTTTTAACACCCTTACCAGTAAATATACAAAAGTCCTATCTTTCTAAATTACTTAATAGTTAATATAATTAGCAGGATATTAGGAAAACATGTACCTCCCTCGTATATAGCGTTTGTTGTTTCCTCTCTACTGTGTCTATAGGTATATAATATTAAATTTCCAATTTATTTTAGTAGTACATATCATGGTAGGTAAAATAATTACGCTTAACTTTACTTTCGCGACTAACTCCTAAAAAGTTAAACTTGACTAAATTATTACACAAAAACCAGAATTATTACCAAGGTTAAGTTTGAACCTTGACGCAGTTTCTAAAAAATACTAATTGAATGCAAAAATCTTCTTGAAAATATATCTGTGACACGCGATACGTTAGGTCGAGCAACCGAGCAAGAACATAAGGATGCTCCCAGAGACGCCCGTCTCGGCGACTGACTTATGGAGTAAAGTTGTTCACGCGCGGTTTTGCCTCCGACACCTGGCGGTAATTAGCTTTTAATTTATGGCATTTTACTTACCTCCATCGTCACTCCAACTAAATCATGGTTAGTTACACTTGCTCCATAATTACTACTCACGCTCGCTAAAATGTAGGTAATTAACTCGTATGAAGTCACTAAGGAGTTTCAATAGAGTGCCACATAAGGCAAGGCAACCAATTGTAAATTCAATATGCAGGTCGTACCCCTTTTTTCAGTTCTTTTGTGTGTATTGTGTAAAGGCGTGTAAACCGAAAAGTGATTTCATGAGAGCGCCGGCATGGTTTTCGCGTTTCCTGAAAAGCCACATAGCAACGCTGCCTAAAATTTAGTCTCTAAAATGTTACCGAATAGTAACTCCATTACGGTAATGGAAAACAGTGGCTCTCGCGTCGGTAGATTTTTTGCTTCCACAGCGTGCCGATGCCGCAGTGCAGTTACAGAAATACATGTATCAAAGCTCTCTTTCATTTGGGTACAGGCTGCAAGCAGCATCCAGGAAATATGGCTTTCACATAACACGTAACCGCAAATTATGATTCGAGCTTAACCCTACTTTACGGCAGTAAAATTGATTTATTTGTTCACTTTCATTTAGAGTACGTACTTAGACCCTGAGAAATACTCATTTAAAGTATGTACTTGTCTTTAAATATAATCCAATTAAATGAGAAAGTAGAGTAAAGAGTATAAAGCTTTTACGAGTACCTATATAGTTGAAAACAAGTAGACAGAAAAAAGTTACAAATTAAAACTCGAGTGGCGACAAGTATAACGCACCCTTACGATTTTTATATATCCCAAGCACTCACAAATAGCAATCACAAGCAATGACACTCGCACGTTTATTATTATTTGTTCCTGAGTCACAAATGTTTTCTATATATTTAAGTATGTGTTTCTCTATATAAGTATGTATATCGTTGCCTGGTACCCATTAGTACAAGCCTAGAGCTTAATTTCGGACTAGGTCAATATTTGACGCCACATTTATTAAAATGTTAGAGTGGAACATCCGATTTCGGTCACATACGTACCTACATACATAAGACTGTTAAAATCATTACCCTTCTTTTGGCTTCGCTCAGTCGGGTAACAGAGTCAAATTAACATAATTTTAAAAGTAAGAAACGTGTCGTGGTATAATTACAACTGTAGAGGTTAGCTTTTTACCTATTGTTCTGTTAATTTTCATCTCTAACGTCCGCTAATTGATTCTAGGAGTAGAAGCGACTTGAATTATGATAATAAATGCTTCAGTAATAATTATTAAGGTTCACGTGCCTCACGACGCGGCTCTTAAGGGAATTCGTAACAAATTCCTCTTAACATTTTCTTTGTTCGCTGGAAACGATAATCATCTTATTTATCGATACTTGACAGGCTCTCCCCTTTGTTGGAGGGTAAAATCGATTGATTTAATTAATATTCACTGGGCTGGTATTTGCCGGTTATGATATACCTAACAAATAATCTTTTAAATATTAAGTTGTTGTCGTTTAAATTTTCGCCAAATTTTACCTTTATCAACGCTTGTTTTACCGTACTTTACATTATATCTTTGCACACATAGTACTCGTTTATAACATAACATACACAAACATGTAGTTAAAGGAGTGCGTACCCAAAATCGGGCGCTAATAGTGTAGTTGTCTCCGCACCGCGGTTTCCCGTAGATTTACGAGAACATTCTACGCGTAATTTGCATAGTAGTAAATAACAGGTCTGTCGGTCCTGCGCCGCTTATTTAGACGTTATAAACTGATTACGCACTCGATAACGCCCGCCACAACATGTAAATGTCTACCGGCCGACAACGATAAAACAAATAATGCCGGAACCACTGTGCAATTTGCGGAACATCGATATATCACAACAATTGTACCTTTTATGCCGCCGCGATCTGAAGGATTCGTTGTTATGCGTGTAGGGTTCCTCGTCCACATATTCGATTAATACCTATAGATAAGGGAACGCGAAAGATAAAGTTGTGCGTTGGAGTGAGATAGGTATATGTATGACCATCATTGCTGTTGTTGTACGTTGGCGTACAACCTGTTGGCGGCAGGATCTTATGGTTGTCCTGTTTTCAGTCCATTTTATAAACAGCCAACCTTTTCGATAGGCACTGTAGAGAGCACACCGAGCTGCATGGTTCAGCTCCCCATTTTTGAAAAGTCCTCGAAGCATCGCTGCTTGCTTAAAATGGCAAGAAGTTGAGTGTATCTTTCTTGTTTTGTTTTTTTTTTGGTATGCCTGTGAGACTTGCCGTGACCAAATAGTCCCAGCGGAAGACCGGCACGGCGCTTGCCATTTCACATCGTCTATAAGTCAATCGGATATTTTGTTTTGTTTGTTTCTTGTCCTTTTCTTAGATGTATGTAGTAAATGTTTTGTTTGTTCATTATCATTACTTGATAAATATCTCCGAATGTGTGAGAGGCTAGATAACAAAACTGTCAATATGACAACTTCTGGCAATTAACTTTAAAAGTTATCCTTGGATTATCTTTTCTGACAATAACAATTTAAAAAATAATATAAATGCGATAACAAATCTTGGTAAGCAGTATTTGGGCTGTAAAATTAAATTACTTAACCAATTTAATCAAATCACCTTCTAAGCGTTAAGCGCTCCCGCAAAAGAACCTTCGTAAAAGTAAAATTTTCTAACCGAAAAGCATAGCGTTTCCGTTTAATTTTAAATTATCTTTATTGTAAGTAGATAATTTCAACAAAAAAAATTATCATCTTAATCTAAATCCTTTTTTTCTTTAAGTATATATAAAGCGTCTCGCGAGACGTATCTACATTTCACGCTCGAATAGTTTCCACGCGGAAAGTTTTAATAATGTTAGGTGGGTACTTAACATGAAAGCGTTGATTTGCATTTTCTGTTTCGTTCATTTTAATAATGCAGTTAAAAAGCTGCCAGTATTTTTAAATAAATTGGTAAACAAAACGACCGCTTTTTTGGCATTTCCAAATTGTACATGGAAGCAGGTCGGGTGTTCCGCGATCTGTGCGCCTCGAATCAAAAAGCAATAAAGCCTATTGACTTCCTGCACTTTATATCCTTTTGGTTTTGAGGGTAGTGTAGATATGTAAACCGCCCGAAACCCAATGAACGTGCAATTATCAGTGATTGAGAATTTAAACTTGTTACGGCTGAAAAATTGGTTTCACTTTAATGACTCCACGGACTTGTGCGGAATTTAAATGTTGACTGAAAAACTATGACCAATAATGATGATTGATGATTTGATTGGTGAAAAATACAAGTGTATTCAACTTTTCAGCTTTTTAAACGTGCAAGTTTTTTGAAACTTAATTGTCTTAACAATATTTTGGAATTTTGTTCGGTGCTACGCGAAATTCCATTTTAGCTAAGTATAATTATGAAAGCGATGGTCTACGAAAACAGAATTTCCTAGGATATCATTAATTTATAATGTAAATGAGTTATGTCAATTAGGTCGATATTAAAACCATAATTGTATAATAGGTTAGTTAACTATACACTGAGCGTAAATTTACCCATTTGTGTGATGTCGATTGCTTGCAGTAACAATATTGATAAACACTAACAGGCAAACCTAGATGATGAACTAAACAATCATCGGCTACGTAGGTGTCATCGACACCACACTTGTCAACAAATTAATTCAACTAGTGAGTAAACGCTCATAATGGGATTACCTACTTAACGTCACCATTGAGAACAGTGTTATGAGCCTACAATGGGTTGATTCAACGCCTCGCGATGGAAATTAGCCGCGTGTAATCAAACCCGATAATTGAGTTTATTTAGGTATTGATTCTGTTTTACTAATTCCTAGTAAATTGGAGGCTTAAGTGAATACCTAGGTAACATGCATCGGTTAGTAATCAAATGAAGTATCTTGAACCTTTTTTCCGTCATTAATTTTAACAATTCTGCCACACTTAAAAACATCTGATAAATTTTACAAACACTCCCCACCTCTTTTATCGTCCTTTAATCTGCTATTTAAAGAACGGTAAAACAAAAAAGTATCGCAAGGATACGTTCCGTAGAATTCGGTTTAATTTCAAAACTCAACTTGTTACTTAAGCGCTTCGTATAATTTAGAGCCCCGCTCGCAGCAGATAACCGGCTTAAATCATGCATAACGGATTGAAATATAAAGTTAAGTGATAACTATTGGGGGCGGAATGAGCCGGGAAGTTTGCTTGACGGCGGCGGGCGAGCAATAAATCACATCCTGGAGACTCAAACGGGGGACTGCATTTTATCTGTCACTTGTCTCCGCGACAAATTGATGATAACGGCTCCGCTGGAATCTAGTTTGGCCCGCTGTTTTCAGAGATTGTGTTTTGTAGTTTCCCATACTGTTCGAGACGTTTCAGCTGAACAAAGAAGCTTTTGTACTTGTCCGCTTTATTTTGAGTGGTGATTTAAAATGGTATTTGTAGACAATTGTCGCCCACTTTATTATGAATACAAATTATCTTTAAAGTGGCCGTAGGATAGAAATATACCACATGAATATTTTTTTCCCTACGACATAAATTTGAGTTAGAAATGCTGGCACAAATGTCAGTAGAAGCAACTTACTTTCTTCAATCGCGTGATAACTACCTACCTACATGAATACCTAGTAAACTATCAGAAATTCAAGTTTTGCTACTTTTTTGTTACGACAGAACCTACGAGTACTCGTATAAGCTGGTAAGTAATCTTGATTATTCCACTTTTCTTTGAATATTCCTTTACTAGTAAGTCATTAAGGTTTTATCCCCACTGCATCTCACAAACTTGACATCAATCTTAAGATGGATTACTCATTACCATCTCATTGATATCTAGCGAACAGAGCGCAAAACATCAATAGAACATTAAAGTGTTAATGTGTTTGCTAATTATCTCTCATTAAGGAACGAAACCACATGAAATAGGGTGATTATATTCTGCGGCAGCCCGCACATTGTAAACTGTAACGCGATGCGATTGATCTGTGGCGAATAATTAACTGACACGCTACCATTGTTTATAACAGTTAATTTATTCCATAACATTCAAATTGACAATTTTAAACCCCCCCGCCTCTTTTAAACTTCACAAGAGCTTGTTTCAGAGCTGAAAACTCTTGATGGACCGAACCGATTTTCAAATACCGCATTGAAAACGGTATAGCCGTCCCGTGGATACAAAGTCACACAGGCAGACAAAGACTTCAAACACAGCACCATATTTTTTAAGTCGCTCGGGATCTGTTTTGAAGTGAGTTAAAAAAAATTAAAATATTGGTATTTTTACCAAATCCTTAGTAGTAATTAAATTGTACCTCCGCGCCGACTTCTTCCGATTTCGCATTTGAAATTGTCACTCTTAATTAAGTCGAGGGAACCATTTTATAAATTAAGACGGCAAACCTCTTAAACCGGTCTTCTGCACGTATTCTGTTGGAGAACTTCGTCCTTTACTTCATATCTGATTTCGGTCGCGAGCCTTACTTATAAACTGCATGCTCGGGCGTGTTTCGACCTTGATCATACTTCGATGCAGTCGCAGCTTGACCCAGACTGCAGGCAGGTGCCTATCTCGACACTAATAGGTATGTACGCTTGGGTCAAGTTATGATTGTCAGGTGAAAATAGAGACGAAATTACTAACGAGGTTTCTAAAAGAATAACAGCCACTTTTCTTAATAAAAACATTATTTGCTAGCATATTAGTATTTTATAAACAACCTTACGTTAAACCAAAGAGGATTCAACATGCTTCGGCTATTCAACTGTAAATGTGCCAAATGTGCCCCTTTTAGTTAGTAAGGTAGCCTTATCACCCAAGAATTCCTGCGGGGCCGTCGATGTCCTCGCCTTCCGCCCCACTTTAAGTTAAACTCAACAAACAGAAAACTCGCACCCAATTACGTCACTTGTCCTGTATTCAAATACAATGCCTTAAAACTCAATAGTTGGAGGACAAATAAGGGTATTTTTAGTTTTGTTTACATTCGAAGAGTTATTGTTAGAAACGGAAACGACTGTTAATTCTTTAAAGCTTTATTTTTGAGGATGAAACGAATTTTTTAATTACCTTCATTTACAATAATCATCAAACGAAATCGTATTTAACCTTCGAGCGACGGAGAAAACTCTGTATCAAAAGCGAATAATATAATAATAAAAAGCCGAGGTTTCTGGAGCAGTAGAAAAAGCTGGTCAAGTTGAGGTAGAGTCGCGCATCTAAGGTTCCTTTCTTATTAAGTTACTCTAGTCAGAATAGTACCTTTATTTAAAAAGATCAAAATAAAAAAGTTTTTGTTTTTTCATAATCACTATGAATCGATTTTTTCTGCATTTATGCTTAAATGCATACGACGTAAATTATTGCAATAGGAGCTGAATTACAAATTTATAAGTAAAATTTTCAATCAATTTCATAATACGAGCTGCAGTTTTGTAAATTACACGAAAAAGTTTTTCACAGAATATTGCTCTAGCAAGAAGTTGCCAGTAGAAAATTATTTACTTCAATTCCACGTTCAACTTTTTTAACAAAATTTCACTGACTCTGCAAATTCTTAGAAGCAGTCCAATTTTACGGATAGGTAAATATAGCTGAAATCATGTTCTGATCCTTTCTCTGCACAAAATAACAGGTAACACTTAACATTTATGTAAACTTTTCACTCTAAAAAATAAAAAATATTAGTTGATATTACAATTATGCCGATTTTCCTAAAATCTCATATTTATTTAAGTCCAAAGCATTATTATAAATCTTGAAGGCGAATGGGATAGTTGTTTGCAATTTGTTTTAAGTAAAATGTCTTGAACATAAATGTTTTAGGGTTATTCGTGGCCTTGCTGACTCCAGCACGAAATTCGGCGATCAATCTCTGCGGTCCGGACCAAGTTTCGGTGTGACCGCCGCCGCGGGAAACTTTTGCGTACCACCGACATACTACTAGGTCGAATTATAATTCTGACTTGTTCAGAAACATTCATGAATTCAATAAACCTTTTTCTAAAAATACTAATGATGCTTATTGGCGCGTTAAAAATCTTGATCGTTTAAAAACTTTAAAAGTTCCACAATGTGACGAATAGAAGCCACAGTTAACAAATTATCAAAGTAACAAACTCCGCACAAACATATTTCTCTCGCGTGCTCGGAGATAAAGTTTCTGAATTAATTTGCCAAATAACGTCGAAACACGAGATTTTAACTTGCCACCCAACTTTGCTTGTTAAATGTTAATTGTTATCAAACGGAATTTACAATCCATTTACCCGGGACGAGAATATTGATGATTGTCTTCAAATTAAGAGACATTATCTTAAGCTATCTAACTTTCAGTTAGTATTTCGTAACATATTCATATATTCTCTTTATATATGAAAAACTTTTAAAACTTTTTGACATAAATTTGTGAAAGTAATTTTCGACTTATATTTTTACACATGATTTTTTCTGCAATATTTATTACGATGTTAAAGAGCCTTTTACTGACTGTTTTCTTGTATGAAACAGGGATCAATTTATCATGTAATTAAAAAAGTTCTGTGGGAACACTTTATAATAATACCTACTCTTCCCACTCCCGACCTTCCTCTAATGAAGACTTTGATAAACTAGATAAAGCGAATTCAATTTTTAAAACGGATTCATGAGGGCGCGTTTTCAGCAGGAAATGGAATGTCGTCGATTTATTTTAACCACCCTGGATTGTTCCAAACCATTAGCTTTCCCAATCCGAGGAGGGTATAAAGTGGTAATGATATCACCAGAGTGTGATTGCCTTCGGAATTTTCATTGTGATCTTCGGTCGCTCAAGAACCATGACAGCCACATTAATTAAATGGTACCCAAATCCTAATTAGTCGAAATCCAGCCTAGTATAATAATACTAGGCTGACTAGCCTGTCTGTCATGTGGCTGTCATGATTCTTGAGCGACCGAAGATCAGAAGCCAGGCATAAATATAAAAAGGTAAGCATTAGCTAATAAAGTACCTAACCTAAGTATATAGTCACGCAAAAGGGCAAGACTCGATAGATTCAATGTATTGAGGAGGGATGTGAAAACAGTTTAAGTAGAAAGGATAAGTGTGTTTTCGTAGCATGTGTAGAGAAATTCGACACCCGCTCTGCTATTTACGGGCGATGGCGCGATAAGCATTTCCTCTTTCAATACCATCAAAGCAACTGGCCGCCTATTCAGGGCTCACCCGACAAAATGTAACTCATATAGACTACTCGAAGATTGCAGAGCTGTTTAGACTGGCCGAGGCACATTTGCAGAGCAGAATCTAAATTCGATTCTTATAGTCCCGAAAGTAGCCGTTTCGCAGTCACATTCAACTTTTTCATTGCGAGCACAACACGAAACATTATCCGACCCTCGGGGCTCTGATGAAGCCCATCAAAACATTTGTCGGCATAGCGATGCGAAACTTCAGCTATTATTCCGGTCGGTTTACTAAAGCAAAAGTGTTCTTAATTCTTGATCTGGGATTTCATGCCATCGTTACTCTGCACGCTTCGTTTCGCGGTCCGACCTCATAGCGCGGCTTCTTGACGGAAATTTAATTTTAGCAAGTTGCAACACTGTATGTTATGGGGGATAAACCTTAACCTGGCAGCTACTCGTGGTTAACGCGTTATTTTAACATTGAATTTGCAAATTAGCTTAAGTCTATACGTATATGGATAGCATATAATTCACCTTTTGTACTCAAATTTGTATTTTTGTGCAATAAAGATTAAATAAATAAATAAATAAATAAATAATTGATAAAATCTCTAATCTCTAAATAGTTTTAGTTTTTCCGTCGTTCTTTTAAACTACGTAATAGATTTTTATGAGGTAAATACCACAATTTATTTTAAAGAATATCTTAAGGAATGTTTGTGGGTAATAATAAATAGATCCCACCCAACCAAAGCCAGAACGGGCCGCTAGTTTAATCTAAGTAAACAATGTGCGAGACAACAATGTAAATTATTTTGTCATTCAAGTGTGACACCAACCCGTGGGGTAATGGAGCTAATTACCATACGTCCTCGTCCGTAGTTCCTACGATTGTATAATAAGTTATTCATCAAGTGAAGCCCGATGGAATTACACTGAAACATAAGTATAAACAGCTTGACACGAAAATACTATCAAACTATGGTTTAATGGAAAGATTTATGAGCCTCTCGCCATGAGTTGAGCGGGGTGAATGTGTGTACATTTACATGCCGACATAATTATTATACACAACTTGTATTGTGTGCACTGGCATACGTTCATGTAAAGAATGTTTGCTATTATTTTAAGAACATAGTATTTTGTTTACAATACCAGCAAGTTTTTGTATAATACAATTAAATAGAAAAAGTTAATTAAAACCATAGCAGTTAAGTGTGAACGCTAATAGAGAAAAATAGACCACCTTTAAAAAGCAACCAATTTTGGCTTTCAAAACTGTACTTAACTCCAGGTATTATAATTATGAACAACCCTACCTACTTTATTATGTTCTAGGGCAGGTACCTTACAATGCAACTCGGTATGTTTACATCAGGTAACGTAATATTAATCCAATTGCCGCGAGACGCAAGAAGTACATTCTGTTACTCTACTTTTATGCGGTCTACCATTACCAGATCATTTCGATGTTACTTATAATCGGTGGACTGTTTTGTTTGTCAACTATGTACAGTTTGTGATTTTTCTGACATGCACTAGTAGTTGTTATACGAATTTACATACAGACGTCGTCGGACCGGAATCGCAATAAATGATTCAATGTACTTTTATCAATTCAACACGTAACGAGTAATACAAAAAATCGCAACGGCAACGTGAAAAGCGGCGGAAGCGATTTCGCTCGTAAATCCACGGAGTGCGCTCTTCCGCTGTGTCGTGATTAAATTCGCCGGCATTAGCGTTCATGGTAACAGATATATTCAATCAACTTCAGTCTTTATTCAATTCATTGATTTATTACCGTTATGGAATTCTGGGGCCGATTTTAAACGGCTGATAAGTGGACGCGCTAACGCGATTTGGAGCGACATCTTGGTTTTAAATATGGACGCGTGAATTACTTATGCGTAGAGGGATTTAAAAGGGATTATTTTTGTCAAGCGACATGGATTAATTGGCGACGGGAATTTTCTTATCGTTCAATGGGGCTTTAAAATTAGTAAGGAGTGTGTGGTGCGATGTGATGGTGTATAAACATTATAAACTTAGGGCCGGTATTAATAAACTCATATCATCTGTGATCCCCGTCTCAAGATAAGTCAAAGTAAACGTCAATCCATAGAAAACTGTCATTTTTGACGCATCTTGTGACGGGGATCAGAGTTGAGATGAGTTTATTAATACGGCCCTTAGTTTCCATAAACATTATATCGTTGACGTTGTAGTAGCTCGTACGTACTAATTTTATAAATGCGACTATATGTTTGTTTGTTTCCTCCTCCGGCTTCTCTTATCGATGGCCACTCGGGGCAAGTGCACTGCAGTTCACTGCACGGGGCCCCCGCGTTCGATGAGGCCCCAGGTTCTTAGTAACTAGTTAGTTAAAAAAAGTGTTCTTTCATAGTTATAGGGGCCCCATTAGGCTGCATATCCACCAGAGCTATGCGAGACAGCTAAGCGGGGTGTGAAGAAAAGTCCAGCAATAGGATTAATTTACGTACACATAGTTGATAACCTAGTTTCAGATAAGCGAGACTAAATAATTTTGCGCCGACATATTCTTTGCTTACGCTTGAAGTTGTTGATATGATGATGTGACATCACAACCGAAGTTTGGTCGTAATCTGACCTCCCAAGAAAGGGACGGTAAGAAAACAAAGCGATTTTGTATAAATAACACACAACAAAAAATAATACTTTCCGTATTTATAACAACAACTGCGTTAAATAAGATAGATCACTATCAGTAATATATTAGTCTAAAGCCGTTCAATGGTAAGCTCACAAAAACAGTACCATCGGTTGCATTTTCGCACAGCTAACAAGCAAGTAGTTGAAATTGAAAGCAGGTCAGCAAGAGCAAACAGCTCCGTGCGGGTGTGACAAACTAGACCCCGGCCTTTGTTCGGGGCAATTTCTTCTCAGGCTACTACTAGTCGGGCGGAATACTTCGTGCAAAATTAAATGCAGTGCCTCACCTGTAATAAACTAGCAAATATTCAAGAGTTCTTCAAAAATATCTCGCAAACAAAAAATACAAACATCGCGATGCCATTTTTGGATACTGACGATGCCGTACATAACAATAACTGACGTCTCACGATACCTGGCACACTCTAAAAAATTCAAAATGGCTGCTATAATAAGACATCGTAATGGAGATTAGACGCTTGTTTCCATTTCTATCACATATATGCATCGAAGTAGAAGCGCACGGGAAACGATTTTTCCTTAAATAACCAGGCAACGGTAGCGATATTAATTGCCTTAATTACTAGCTCTTTTTAATTAGGTCATTGGTTTAGGAATATATGCTGAATATATATTTTTAAGGTATCAAACAAAGATCATTTTGACTGAGCATCTTTACTTACCAAGGTTTTTTGCATGGCTTACAGAAGTTTTTGATAATATTTAACTCTAAATTTCACAATTAAGGCGATTATTCTTACTCACACGTTTGTATACATAAATAATGTTTAAAAAAATGTCTTTAATTTAAAAAAAAAACACTGTCATGCTAATCACTCATCAGCGCGACATATAGAAAACCTTCAGAAAAGCATTTGGTAATTTTTCTATTAGGCCCAAACCAAGCCGATAAAGTTTCCGAATTCGATCACAACCTTTTCCGTACTAGAACGTCGTTCTTTATTATAGGTTTCGTATGATACCAACCAATACACTTTTATAAAGATCATACAATCCTATTCATAGGTCATATTGAGCACTCGGACGGACGCCTCGCTTTAGTTTGAACAAGGCTATGTACCGAGAGAAACTGAAACATAGCGTATAAGCCTGGGCCACACCGGATGCGTTGCGTAGACGTGCACGTGCACGTTCGCGTTCCACTGCGTTGTATAGCTGCGTCCTCAAGTGAGGATTCATACTATACAACGCAGTGGAACGCGAACGCGCACGTGCACGTCTACGCAACGCATCCGGTGTGGCCCAGACATTAGGGCGCGCGTGCCGCGGCGTCGACCACCGCAAATCAGCGGTAAATCAGATTTGGGCTTCCATTGCTGCGTTTGTGATCGCAATCAAAATCGCTGCAGACTGACAGCTTCGGCATTTAAGTAGGCTTTCATATCCACGCCTCACTTTGTTATTGTGAAATCAATTGGATTTTGAACGTTCGTTATAACAGACTAATGAGTGTGTATAAAATTACTATAAAATTCTGGTTTGAATCGGAATTTTGTTTTTTTTTACTGATACTAAATCGTCTATAAGCAGTCCCTAAAATGATCGTGGGCATTTATTATTATGGTGTTTATTCCTGAATACTGCATGTTATTTATGTATATATGTGAGTATATATGTACATATTAATATCGTGGTTTAGTACGTACTCGTAGTACAGAGCTTAAGCTTTGTTGAGGACTAGGTCTTAATTTATGTCTAGTTGTCCCCTGGCCCTCTAGCATGCGAGCACGAGATAAAATTTGACAGGTGCTAGGGAAATAAATCCATGTATTCCATAATTTAAAGTAAGACTTAACGCTTAATGTTTAAAATAAAAGTGTCCCGTCTTGATAAAATCACTATAAAAATGTGAAAATCGCAATAGTCGCTTAGTAATAAAAGGTAATAAAAGTCAGGACGAGACACTTTTATTTTAAACCTTTAGCTTTTTAAACGTCTTACGTTAGAATATGGAATAGATGTATTAATTTCCCTATCACCTGTCAAATTTTATCTCGTGCGCTGTATGTTAAGCCCGCTAATGTGGCATAATTTTAACAAAACATGAAGATTTTAGAAAAAAGCAAGAACCATATAGTATTTGTCAGAATCAGGCAAATATTAACACACCGTCTATGAGTCAGTGAGTTTATTAGTAAAAAAAATTACCCTAATACGTGAATGTACACAAACGTTTGACCAAACGATCAATTATATCAAAACTATTGATGCTGCAATATGTGCAGAGCATTAAAATCACGAGCTTTCATTATTACGGCAAGTTATAGAGCTGCGCTAATTTTCAAAACACATATCTGTGTTACAAAGTCTATTATATAAATACAATAAAGGCTATATAATAGTAGTCATTTGAATATCCAGTCGATTAGGCAATAAACGCCTTCTGGGGGCCTAGCCAAAATGCAATACGCTAGCTCAACGTTTTTCGAAAATTGACAAAATGTATGGAATTGACATATAAGCGGCCTTTGCAACTGATCGTTTGCTCACGTCAATCCTATAAGTATATTTTCTTTCATTTTGAAAATCGTTAAGTTAGCGTAATGCATCTTTGCAGGGCAATGTTAACAATACGAGTACGATAATGATATAATTCAAGCGGAATGAGCCCCTGCTAAGATTTAATTAATCTATTTAATTCTAATCATCATTACAATATTATACCGAATAACTTAAACTTGCCCTTTTGAATTTATACATAACAAACAATTACTCATACACCTGTCTCGCAAATTCCCAAACTCGCAAGAAACCAAACACAGTAGGTATCCTCAGTGTTACCTCCAGTTTGACCGAAAAACTTTGTGCTGAGTCCTAAACTTGGGAAATAAGATTGGGTCTCGCATCAGGACATAATGGCTTTGTTGTGTACGGCAGTTTGACGAGCGACTCGAGTTCTAGGATATTCTCGCGGAAGTTCGCAATGCACTCGTGTATTGACAACCAGTTTAAAACAGCTTCGGCCGTCGGTATGATCGTGCATTGCACTTACCCGCTAAGTGAACTTAATATTCCGTTACACTTTAGAAATATAAAGACACCGTACGTGTTTTACGGCGAAGATTTCTATTATCTACGAGTTTTCATAAAACATTCAATGCCTTATTTTAAATAGATAAATTTCAAGTAAATGAAGTTTAGTTTAACAATAGTCTTATTTCAGTAACCGGTAAGACAAATTCGCCTTAGTTACAAACTTTTGAAAGAAAGAAAAAAGTATTGATTTACAAAATCATACATACCTAATGTATAAAAAACACTACGCGGGCAAACAAGGTTATATCTATAAAGCCGTAACAATTAAAATCTGTCGTTTATACTTTGTTTTCATGAATAGGTACATAATTAAGAAGTAAAAGTAACCCAAATATAGAGGTAAACTATAACAAACAAATTAACAGAAGTATTTTTACGAGTTTGTGTTGTATATTAGGCAGCAAACAGCGCTAACTAAACAGTGGGTTTACGATGTACTAGTGGCAGGTAATGTCAGGAAACCGACATACTTACAAGGCTGCTCGAATATTTCTCTGGTGGATTGATGTATTACTTCGGTGACTAAAAACAGTTCGTCACCAGAAAGCAGTGAACATTATATTCTAAAAATGTAATAGCCTAAATCAATCATAAATAATTGAGATGGAATGCACTTTATAATGATTTAACAAACATGTTAAGCAAATGTGTACTCTTTGAAAGTTAAAAAATACTTAAAAAAATTAGTTGCAAGTTCTCTCTCAATATTTCACGTTTGCTATAAGTATTTCAAGTTCTCAACGCTGATTAATTTAGTTTATTTGATATTATATGAATTATATGATATTATCTCAGGCCTTATTAAGATCGTTGAATTGTTCAAGATTTCTTGTCATTTAATAAATAATTGAGTCGTTCTGTGGAAATGTCTTCTTAAAATAAGTCTGTAATTGTTATTTTTTACAATGTAGTCTGCATAGAAAAAATATAAATACTCAATTGTGGTGTTCAACGCAAAGGCTTCATTTCAGTTGGTATCTATGTCTTGAACTAACCTACCGTTAGCATATTATTAAAGGTAAGAAGATCACGGTAGCTTTTATTTACTTAACAGTAAAAAAATTAGAATGGTATCGAAAACAAGATAGCGTTAAACAAAGTGAAGGCATTCGAAAACTTTTTATAACACATTTATTTTTCGTAGTGCTATTTGTTCTGTAATAATTAGTACCTACAGGTACGAGTACTCTGGATAAACCAAAATTGATAACTTACAATTTTCCAACACATTTATATTTATATATCATATGTGGTAAATCCCGGTCTTATTTATATCGAAACTGATAGAGATATAACGTACACAACATCGGAATCTGTAGAAACTAGAGGAAACCCGAGCTCCAAGTTTAGGCCGTGATTCGTCTGCCGGTGGCACAACTGACGCAGGAAGTGGGCGAAACTTCTCGACTAAGCGGCGAATTAGTTCAATCCAATCCGTCGAATTTATAACAGTAAATAGTCGCTATATAAATGACCGACAAGCGGAGCTAATGTGTCATAGAACTCTGTAATATTATAATCACCTATCTTTATGGAGGGGTTTAGGTATGTGTGCGTATAAAATAGAGTTTTGTGTTAGAAGTAACGGTTACGGATTATAACACTGATGATTTGATGGCCCGGTTTTGTTTTTAAAAACTTGTATTCTGGCGATGGTTCTTAGCTAAATTCCAATCAAAAATTAGTTTAGTAAGAGTTATCAGCTCTGAAACGAGTTCGTGTGTTCGTGACGGCTTTTTTTTTTTTTTTAATATTATTGAAAGTGAGACCGACCTTCCCATTTATTTAATCATCTCAAAAACAAAAACGACAATTATTTCACTTCGTATTTTAAAATTCAAGTTATAATAAAATCAAAATACATATGAGTTATGCTTGCTGGATTATCAAATTAAAGGAGGAAAAATAATATTTTTTAAATGTATTGTTTTAAAGGGCGCGGGTGGCGCTAAAAGCTTGTGCAATATATTAGTCAACGTTTGTTATTACTTCGCTTTCCATTCACAATTACAAAACCACGGCTAACTAACGGCATTCCGTTATTGAATAACCATGTCCCTTTAGTGGCACGGTATTTTGAATTTAAAATAAAAACCGCTAGCCGTGGTGCGGGACGCATGAGCATGACGTTGTTTCAGAACGTGTAGGTCAGGATAAAGGTGGGTTTGCAATGTAGGTTCGTTGAGGAAACCAATATCCTTTTTTGACTAATCAAAAGTAGCCAGTTTCTCTACTTTTGACTGGTTCAAACCAAGTCAGAGGCGATTTAACATAGCACAATGAAATCCATCATAACTAAGTAGCACACACTACGCTCTCTAGTGGTTGAAAGTACGTGAGATTAAACGTTATAAATTCCAGCAGGGACCGTCTATTACTGACTATTGGATAAGCAAACACGAGTCGGGCTGGTCGGAGGCACGCGGCACAAACAGCCAGCAGCGGCCCCGCGCTTGTCAAGCAGTATGCACCGCGCCGCACATGCACCTGCCCACAAATCAGCGGTAAATCAGATTTCGAACGTCCATCTCCGTGATTGCCGAAACGAATTTGTGTTGCGTTTTGTGACCGTTCCGCGCTGGTGCCGGTCCACTAATAACGTAAACGCGCACGCTGTTTTGCATCTTTATTTAGTTGGAGTAACCATTAAACCATGGGTGATTTATTAATTTAAGAATTAGAATTGACCATAATTGTACCTACATCATTTCGAGGACTAGGATTAGACATAGAACAACCTGCAGCAAAAATAGAATTCTAGATTTAGTATTAAATGTAGGTACAGTTTAGTTGTATCAAAATGTATGGAATTTAAGATTTAACACTAAGTCTATCTTTTTCCTGCAAGTGGCCCGAACGAAAGTAAATTTCACTTTTGAATTTTGTTTCCGACTTGAACTTGAAGAATAATGGCCTGCTTATAATCACTCCCTTGTTATGAATAGGTTTATAATGTATAATACATATACGGATAACGAAATGGGTGGTGTAGCAAATTACATATTCTACGCAAAAAAAGTCGCGGGCAAGAGCTACCTACTTACGAGTAATTATTAAAAAAATGTAAAAATAAAATTAGAGGTTTTTCGGTCTCTCCCAAGGTGCAAATTACAAAGCCGAAGAAATATTAATAAACTTAGGTAGGTACTCTATTTTGCTACTTTACAGAATTCAAATCTACTTCTGTAGCATTTGTAGGTACAGTGTTAAAGGGTTTAACGACTTATAAGCACCGAAAAGTGAATAATTACAGAAAATAAATAATCTTCGTCCATATATTTTACAGAGAGGCATGACGTGGAATAATTTTATTGAAACTGCATTATCCGAACTGTCGCCGCCTGAAGAAAATACGTCCAAAACAACTGGGGCCGACGAGACCTACCTACAAGATACTTGCAGCTTTGCATCGCGGAATCAACTCTCGGATTGTTTGCATTTCATTAACTCCAGTCAACAAGAGATCTAATTTATCTGCTCGTACTTGCGACTTTTGTATTATTCTATTTAAAATTTCATTCCACGCTTACATTTACAACGTCGTTTAACGTCCAGTCGAACAGACTCAAATACTTCATACCTACTTATTTGCTGTACAATTCGTTAGCATACCTACCCTTAACGGTAGTCAAAACTCGATGTGAGAAAATCTGATCTGTAAACCTATTATTTTGCGATCTCAAGCTATATTTGGGAAATCTTTCGTAAAAAATTGCGAATAAGATTTTTGAAGGTTTTGTAAAGGTATTTTATCGCAGAGGTATTCAGAGTATTAGGAACGAATATTTTGTTGTAAACACTTTTTGAGCTCAGTTTAGTGCGAATATATTAAATTTTAGGCAACAGCCGGTTGAGGGTGGTTGAGGTAGGAGCCACAACGATTTTGTGCACCAATTAGTTTACCTTGGTGTAGTGCGAGTCCTTGTAGCTTAAAGTACTTAATTTTAATGCTTTGCGGAGCGTGAAAGTGAGCGTAGCAGTAAAATGTAGTAACAAATACATATTCGCAAATTGCGTTTGATTTACTCGTGTGCCTGGCATACATTAATAATGCTAGTGGGTAATTGCTAGCAGCTAGTTACGCCAGATGATATATCTAAAGTTAGGCAATTAACTGAAGCTAATATTTTCTAAATGAGCAACGATCTGTCTCCCAAGTGCCGTAACGTTACCGCGACACAAGTTATATAATTAGATGCCTTAAGCCTCCTAATTATGGTTGCTACTGTTGCTAGGCTTGGATAATGATTGCTCCAATTCATGAGCAGATAAGTATTTCGTCTGCGGCTTAACACTTAACATTAAACAATGTCATACAAGGGGAAAAGGTCTGTAAAATTATTTAAGCAGGTAGATGAAAAACAGGTGTGCCGGCCTATTGGCTTGCTTGCGCGTCGGCCTCAGCCACATCGGAATTACCTACTTACTTAGGGCCTGCGCAAACCGGCGGAGCGCAGCGCAGATCACTTTAAATTTATCAATGTATATTCTTCCCTATTTTAATTACAATAAGGTATAAATTTGACTGCAATGAGACCGACCTCGGAGCATCACGGGGGATTTCCACTCTGCGGATGCGGCTCTAAATTTATACCTTATTGTAATTAAAATAGAAAAGAATATACATTGATAAATTTAAAGTGATCTGCGCTGCGCTCCGCCGGTTTGCGCAGGCCCTAAAGCACTCAATTTGTCAATATGGAGACTCGATCACTTTGCACTCGTCATTCGAGACTATAAGTTTTTTTAACAATATATACATACAGTCGATGAAATAAGTATTTTATTATTGAATAAGTACCAATTTCACCATATACTATGTAAAATGTTAATAGAGTGTTCGTTCATACATTTTGACAGCTGCTAACAGTCTAATCGTCTGTTAAGTGGTTGGCGAAATCCGACATAAACATTTAGAAGAAAAAAAATCACTTTTGAATATTTTAGGGCCCCTGTTTTTCTTAATAATTTCGTTTAATATCATTGTTTACACTGAACTTATATGCATAGGTATCACATATTTTAAAAAATAATTTATGAACAGTTAAAAAGGTCGATAGTGCCGAATATGTAATAGTAAAAGTACCGGGTTTATACGTAATTTAAATAATTATCCTTATTCAGTAACAATTTATAAAAAAATCTTCTTAGAAACAAAAACAGGGGTGCAACAAAAGGTTTGTTACACTGAACGTAATTAAAATGATTGTCCAATAGATTTTACGGCAATTTAGCTCAGGACAACCATTCAGACCCGGTTTAAATCCCTGGGGAATAAAGACTATTCAACCGTCCTGTTTAAACTTTACCAAGAACTATTTATTTGCTTGAACTAAATGCTAATGGAGTTGAACAATTAACTGCTTTTGTCCGCTAAGTGGTGGTCTTTGCCAAATAAGAGCCCAAATATAAGGTTTCACGTTACTGTTTGTGAGACCATGACCACGACGTTTCATGTCATGGACCCCCGATCAAAAAAAGGGAAGGGTACCCTTTTGTTTGTATTTCTGTGACGTGACATATGAATGGGTTCTAATGCGGTATTTTCGTTTAGTAGCTAATTTTGACTAAGTGTTTTTTAGCCAAGGTTCATAAAAATCGGTTATATTATAAGCGCTTAAATTCTAAAGATATAAGTAAATAAGTCGTATACGCGCGTGCCTTTAACCCTATAACCTCTTTTGGACACAGGCCTTCATGATAATTAAGGGCCGAGCAAATAGTTTCGAGTGTGGTGGAAAACCGATATTCATCCGAATCATATCACCATTCATTACTCAATCAACGAAAGAAGACGTAACTAACGTTACTTCTGATTTTGAATTTTAAATTATTAACATTTGTAGAAAACAATTAGTAAGTAATAGACGAAAACTAGGGATACTTCGTAGTACCGAGCAATTTTCCCAACGACGATTCCGTTTAACAATACAAACGTAATGCACAATTCACTTTGAACACAACTTTAAATGTACGTGTTTGTAGTTAACGTCAGCGTGATATTGTATCTCAAAGTGCCTGTCAATGAGTTAGAAGAGCAACCGGAAAGTTCGGCCGCGGGGAGAACCGGCCGGATAATACCCTGACGTATTCCCTTGGGAAACATACATTCCCTCAACTTTATTACGCACTCGTCAGATATCCGACACGTCCACTTCAACCCTACCATCAAAGTAACCTTTTAACATCGGACACCATTGGCTTTTTAATTTTTGCTACTCGCCTACTAAGTATATTTTTTATATCCGAATATCGTTCATGGTGTAACCAAAGCATTGTCATGGTGACACCAGCTCTGTACAGAGTGTTGCCTTAGTATTGACAGATCTATTATAATAGTAACCATTATAGAACCATTTTTTATTACCATGAATAGTATTCTCGTAATAACGTTGCCGAGTGTCCGATTAACCAGGCACGAGTATCACAGCTTTGATTATGTGACCGTTGCAAAAATCATTTTGACCGACTATTTAATTTAATAAATTTCGGAAATTCATCGCGTGTTAATAAAAATAAAAAATCACCCGAAACTTTCGGCAGAAAATAGCCTATTATACTAAACCTAGAAACCTAAATACGTAGTTAGGTCGTAACACCGTACACGGTGGTATTATTCTATAGCAAGAGAACCTGTGGCAAGAGCGTTGATTTTGATGTTGAATTCAGTAGCGAAAAATGATCTAACTTTCTACTCGCTACAACTGTTTCGCATTCTCTTAATAAATATATAGTCAACGAATTGGCTACTTTGAAATAAGCGTCGAGTGAATAAGCTTACGGGAAGACGGTTCAAATTATCATTGCCGGTCGTTGAGCGTCGAAAAAGGGATTAAAAGAGAGTAACATCCCATTTGTTCTCCTCTTACGGTTCCAATATTTTCTTTTTCTTTTTAAATCTATTTTTTATCTACAGTTGAAGATTATACAGCCATCCTCGTCGGCCCGGAGACAAAAATAAAACAAAGGCGTTATGTTAAACAAAACTCTGCTTTTAACCTTTTGAACGCCATTGACGGCTGTAGCCGTCATGGTTGACAGCGTAAAGTAGACCTAAGTGTATTTGAGGAAGGTTAACATTAGCTACGTATATGGTGTGGTGTCTTATATATCAGACTACGGTGGTCAAAAGGTTAAGGTTGCTGTCTTGGGTTTGCAGTTGACTTACCATTAGGTGGCCCGTGTGTTCATTTGCCTTCTACATGCAATACAAAATGTGCGCGTTTAACTAACTGAGGGGTCAAGTAACGCTTGCCAGTGACGGTTAGCCGACACGCCGGCGAGTTGTTGAAGAGAATAGCACGGCTGGTGTTGATAGCAAGTTCCTCGTTGGCGGCGCCCGCAAGCTTCAGATAACTGCCAGTTTAGCGCAAATTCGCCGTCTTCACGCCAATTTTATTATCATAACCGCTTTAAAACTAGTTTTGGATGCATTCTGCACAAAAAGTTACTTTTTTTACAGTAAATTTATTGTTAAAATATTAAGAATCAAAAATAAACTAAGAATACTTTATAATTTTTACATTTCTGTATATTTCGCAGAAGTTATAAAATTGTTACTTAACCAAAACTGAACCTATATATATTCCATTTCTATGGATTAATAAAAGTGGAAACCTACTTTTGTTCGTTCGTTCCTTTACAACCTCCATTCCATCATTATTAAGTCCTGTAAAATCACTGAAATTATTTGAGGCGATTATTTCTGACGTAATGATCTTTTTTGTTTCATTATACTCGTAACATTAATGTCGGATTTCAACAACCACTTAACAGACGATTAGTGTTAACAGCTGTCGAAATGTATGAACTAACACTCGATTAATATTTAACATCATATGGTGAAATTGGTACTTAATATGTTTGTGTTAAACATAATCAGGACTAGCAGTACTTTTAGAGACGAAATCTATTGTAACGTCTCGCGCTTGTTTAATACTTTTTCAACATTAAGTATTCAAATCTTGCTATCAAGTCTATTTTGCTGATAAATAGAGAGCCCAGCACTGAACGTGTTAAAACCAATCAGAGAGCGTAAAGAAACTGTTTTCGAGCTGAAAATCAACAAATAAACAAGACTAAGTCATTTGCGATGTAGGTACTCTAGTGGCAAACAACCCGCAGCACGTACCTATTCAGAAGACCTCACAATATTTTGCAGAAAAACGTGCTATTGTTGACGTTGTGATATTTTCGGGGTTAAAATTTAACGTTGAATAACTTTCCCGCGGTTCCTTGCTGAATATTATCAGTGTTTTTCTTCACAGAGCGCATTGGAGCGATAAAAGATAAAAATTACGAAGTGAGAGGTGCCGCGCGGCGTTTTTATCAGAGGAAACAAAGGGTTGTTTAATGACGGTATTAGTGGAAAGTTCGCGATAAATTTGGGGTCGTTAGGGGCTTCTTTGTCACCGTTGTATTGTGTCGGGAGTCAAGTGCTAACAAATCGTTTCATTGGAATACCTACCGGTCTACGTGGAGGCTTGGAGTCCATTAGGTAACACCGTCTACGTAATGGTTTCAGTAACGGCGAGTTAAAGTTAAAGGAAAGTTATTAGTTTTAGTTAAGGTTCAGTCAGAGTTCAGTCTCTAACTTATAAATATTTTCAATGTCGAATAGCTAACATTAATTGAGAACTCCCTCCTTTTTTAAATTGGTTCAAAAAGACTTATGAGACATGGGAAGTTTGAAAAAAAAATTAAGGTTCTACAAACCTCCAAATAAGGCGACACTCTTCGAATTCGGGTTTTTGTATACGAGTAGGTACTGTTTCCTTGTTATTTAACACTGCGCCCTGAATAAATTCAACGAATAAAGCGTAAAACCACCAGTTTTTTAACGTTTACCTGCGAATTTATAAGAGCAATAATAATTTTTTCCCTGATTCCCTCGGGAACTGTCCTATTTCCTGGATTATAAATTATCTCTGTTCACAATTAAACATCGATTGGTTGAGGCACTGAACCGTGAAGACAGAACGAACAAACAAGTCTTATGGCAAGAACCAGATCCTTACTTTTGCAACATTAGACTAAGTTACAAGATCTAAATTTGCTTCAAGTGAGCATAGATAGGTATACTTTAGTAGCAACATAGCTATGTATGTACCATGTTCACTAGCAAGGCCTTTATTCCAGAAACTTATATTTTAGATAGGTTTCCCTCGATCCCACATCTCGAGCGCACTTCTCAGATTACATTACATACAGCTTCCACAAGCTGTTTATCGGAAAGTTCTTAAAATTCATTTTCAACGGATTCCAGGACGCTACTAAAATAGAGTTTAAGAAATTTGAAACGAACGTACGATTTCAATTATATTTTGCAAAAGGACTTTTGCTGTCTAAATAAGCTTCTAAAATTATCTGTGTATTTATGTTTGCTCGTACATATAATGTTAAAATTATTTGTTTTGCATGCTTTTGCTTTGTAGTTATACCGCTCAAATTTCTTCAAGTCTAATTCTAATTATTTTCAGACAGCTCGAATCGACCAAAAAAACTAATGTACCAGGGAGTATACGAATATAATAAAAGTATTTATTTTTAACTCGCCTTGCTGGAACAATTCATGCAACTAAATTAACCTGTTTTTAGGGCGCACTGTACATTAGTATAATTAAAGTAAAAACGAAAAGAGTTAAAAGATCCTTTAAGAACTCAGGCAATTTAACAGGATTATACGGAATTGTATGCCTGAGAGATTTGTGAGGACCCTTCTGTTTGCATACGAGCCGGTGCTGCTGGGGCAAAAAATCAACCTCTGCTATCATTAGCTAAGTTATTACAATAGCTCGTATTTATAAACTCATTATGGCTTTCAATTGTTTTGTATGGTATGAGCGTCATTTCTCATTTTCGTTCAACTAGAAGCCAACCAAACAGTAAAATTGATTTAAGATAAGATAATAGATACATATTAAGAATATTAACGCATCCGAACTTTGTAAAATAATTACTTGGAAAGGAATATAACGCGGAATTTAAACTACAAGTCGATGATTCTTATTCGGAAGCGAGTCTAGTCGCATACATATTGTTGGCATAATGTAAATGTTAGTCATAATTTTTTTTAGTCATAACTTCAGTCTAAAATCTACAGGATTTCATAAACATCCATCGTGTAGATTAGTTAGGTTAGGTTACTTTAATAAAATACTGGAAAAATAACGATGTCGTGAAGAAAATGCATTATGACTTGCGAAAATTATGACTTAAACCACATTTGTATGCAACACAATATGGAGCCTTCTTATTCATTAATGATAATAATAATGAATGAATTCAATGTTGTTAAATAAAAACTGTGGTTATTTTTTTACCTAACTCTACTTTAATTTGCCAATAAAGCTTTACTCGCTGAAGCAATTAACTTTCAGGATGTAAGAAATGTTTATAACAGAGAGGGTAAAATTGATACCAGCTGATTCAGGAATACTTATCGGCTGAATAAGTAAATCCCGCCAATATAAATCTTAAAGCTTAGGCTAAGCTATTCCAACGACGGAACTCTTATAATAATTAATATTCCGATTGATGCTTAAATTACAAATACTATTCTTATTTTGCGAATGTTAAACAATAGATCCGAGATATTACTGATACAAACAAAGTTACAAAAAATACCGTTAAGAGCACATAATATAATTATTGCACAAATTCACGTTGCATTTCATTTAACTGTAGTTACCTATGTTGGTTACCTTTTCATAAACATAAGTCCCCCAATTTAAACTAGAGAGGGAGTTGTCGCGAGCTTCCTAGGGACACTTAATTATTTTGCACACTACTTCAAGCGCAGCAGCCAATTCAAAGCTACTAAAATTCAGCAAAGTTGAACGCTTTTCTAAAGTGATGAAGTATTTCTAAAGGTTTTATACAAAAAGTTTTAATCAAGCAATTAACGATAGTATCAATGGAACCCGTACCAATATTCCCCCGTCTATTTATCCGCGTAGAACTCGATGCAAAAAGTCTTTGAGCTGTTTAATCAATGGCTAAGTGTATGAAGAGCTAAAGAGCATTCGCTCGAAACATAAAGCCGTCTAACCAGCACGTCGGAGCATCCATTAGCACGGGTCGTTATTAGGTGCTTTGCCGACCGACACGGGACTGACATCTGCACCACCTCGGCGACCCCGGCAAAAAGCCACGCTGTCGACCTGCCTTTTTACACCTAGCCACGGAATTACACTAAACTGCAAAAACTTTGATGCCGGCCTTTGTGCTAACTGATTGAATTTGTGCATTTGTTTTGGGAAATGTTTATTTAAAATCTTGTCAATTTCGCACAAGTTCCATTTCATGGAATGGGGTGATACATATTTGAAATTAATACGTAAAACCGATAACAATGTAATATTATGGTATTTGAGAGCCGTTCTGATGATGGAGTCGGAAGGTGGCAACAGGATCTGTGCTATACTTAACGCCGAGTTTGGACTCGTTGGTTTGGTCTCGTGAAGCAAATGATGACTGCGCCAAATAATGGACAAGCGGCAACTAAGGCTATTTTTTAAACTGGTCCGGCTAGTAACTGCAACTGTCAAAAGGCAATCACGGCATTTGATTGCAAAAAAGTAGTGAACGTCCACTACTGGACATAGGCCTTCTCCATGGATCTCCTCGAAGTTCGGTTTAAGCTACTCGCATCCATCAGTATGTAGGCGTACATACTCGTGACTACTGCAGAGAGGAAAACGCAGTTTTGTCATTTTTTACAGACCGAATTTTTAGCAAATGGGCAGACGGCCCACCTTTAAGGAAGTATAAGTTAAATTTAAGAATAACGTCGATTGCATATGTTTCGATACTTGCAATATTACAAGCTGTATACAGCCAAGGCAGACTGCAGGCGGTTAGTGTAATGATAGGCGTGGGAGACTGATATTTCCGACCCCGCCACACTGGCTGCCTAGATGTTCACTGCTCCACTTGCCATCGAGTGCCGAGTTTGCCACGACCTACTTCGCGGGAAATAATAATAAACACTTTCATACCCGTTTTAGCCGATCTTCCATTAAGATTAATTAATTTTCAGAACACTAAGTAAAATGGTAATTATTTACTTCGATGTTTCGGGTTCAGCAGGTTTTACAATATAGGTTTCTTATAATAGAGCCGAAAGCTAAGCTAAAGGTCAAATTGAAATACCTACCTTATTTATGGTACAGTTACCGTGGGTAAGGTTAACTCAAATATAGGTAAAGGTATAATTTTTAGACAGGGATTTCAATCCATTATTTGAAGTAAAATTAAAATAACCTAAAAAATAAAATATAATATTAATTGTCAGACATATTAATCTCATTGAGATACAAAGCGAAAATACTACAAAAAAATACACCAAAAATTGTTTCTAAACAGTTTTCGTAAAATGCGATGTTTCACTGAAATCATATAATTTAACACCCAGCCACGTTTTAAGAGTTTAAATATTGCAAAGGCGGGTGAAGAACCCCTAATGAATTTTCAATTACCTACCTATTCATAACTCGAAACAAAGTTTTTAAACGAATAGAAACAAAAGGCTGTTTCGCTGTTAATGAAACAACGGCAACGGCTAGTGGTTGCCGTTGCAAATCAAATTACAACTTTCACATTACGCCGGTTCCTAGATTCATTCAACACATAAACTTGTGAGGCCTTTTGCACTTAAAACTTGCTCCGGGGAAAACTGCGGCCACATTATATCGCTGAACGAATTGTTATTGTTTCTGAAGGGAACTTTATCCGGGCCTGGATTACATTCAGCCGAAGTGGCCGCTTTTTGTGCCCACTATTGTACCTCAAGCCTCTGTCTCGTGGCTTTGTGGGTTCTTGACAGGTATCTCAGTTGTTCTGTTAAATTCCGGGTACAGACAATAAGTTTTGAGTGTTTGCTAAAACTGGGCCTTTACTCTGTTTGGTATAGCCCATATCGCTTCGGTATCGTAATCATATTTTTGACATAATGACAGCTCTCACTCTCAATTTAACACAGCGAAGGCTGACGTTTTAAATAAGCAATAGATATAGTTTCGAAAACAATATAGTTTAAAACAAAGTGAAATAGAGGTCTCTGCCCAATATAATACTAACACCAATGTACATACCTACAATGTTTATTGTTTACGTAACGTAACACGCTTATTGAATTAAATGCTTTCTGTATCAAAATGCAACTCGATTCATTTATTTAGGCATCCCTTTTATATTCCTTTGTGGGGATCATGAGTGGCGAGCGTGTGTCCAAGCAGCTCTTTGTTCCACGGAAATCTATTTTGCCGCCGCAGCCTTTTTCGCCACGGTTTCTCTTACAATTTTTCAATTGAATTACTTAACCGTCGAATTAAAGTAGTTATTTAATTTTATACATTAAGTGCCGGATACCCACCGGACCCTTTCAAATTATAAACAATTTTTAGCAATGCTTGAAGCCTAGTTAGGCTGCTAACTATTTACTCCGAGACTAATCTAAACAAGAGAAGTAAAGTGATTAGGTACCTAAATGATACAGAAAAGTATTTTCTTAATAATTTTATTCTTGATTTCCGCATTTCTTAGTGTTCATTTTAATTGTAGGTATTGATTTTATCTTCATCATAACAGAAGCACAATTAAATAAATATCATGATGGAAATCCTCAAGTTGTCTTCGATCCAATATCAAAGGAATCCTCTTTTAATTATAAACGCGTTATGATTGTCGATTGTCCGACCCAACTCGGCTGCTTCATTTTTACTGCTATACTTTTGATTGTATAATAATTTAACAATATTTATATAGTATTTGGCTGCAGTCACTTGTGATGTGACTTGTAATATTCTTCCAAAATTATAACAGCGCAACTCCCCGACCAATGTGAGTATTTATAAATCAATTTCGAGTAAAACCCGTGTAAAACATGCTCCGCGTAATACCTACAATGTATCTTTTTTCACGAGGGAATTCAAAACAACCATTAATGTTACTCGGGCTGTATGAA
Source organism: Tortrix viridana (assembly GCA_963241965.1). Taxonomy (NCBI): domain Eukaryota; kingdom Metazoa; phylum Arthropoda; class Insecta; order Lepidoptera; family Tortricidae; genus Tortrix; species Tortrix viridana. Next base: position 6,120,775 of record OY725181.1, read on the forward strand.
TATTCCATTCGAAAACCTTTTAAGAGATAACGTGAATGTTTTTAAATGTATTTATTAATAATTAATACTTAAACGCATTGTTTACCTATTACGCATATTATTATATATGCACAATAGTTCAGACAGATGTTAAGTGCCTTTTAAGTTTGAAATATACGTAAAGTTCGACAGTTTGTTCTCACGTTTGAATAACATTTATTATACCTCCCTGCATCTCTTCTTACAAAACACAAAGAAAGCCAAAAGTGGAAAATAAAATGTAAGGCTTTATAGAAGTCGGGGAAACGGAAAGTTTTCCAATTGATAATAATTTCCATTGTGATGCAACACAAAGGGGAACAGGAAAGTATAAAGTTCTGAAATAAATTCTTAATTTAAGAACTGACTGAACGCTATCTGAAAGGAAAGTCGGGATTAGAAGAACAAAGACCGACCGCGCGCTATGTGGAGTTAATTTTTTTGTTTACTTACTTAGATATGTTTCGCTCTTAGTTGGTGGCATAAGTAATATTGTGCCGCGAAATGTAATTGACGGCAAAGCGGTACGTTACTGTCATATTTTCAAAAACACTCAGGTACATTTACTTTTAGGTACACGAAAAGTTACTCCCATTATTCCATTAAAATACAAAAGTAAGTATACGCAACATCAAATTCAAAGCTTTCCCAGGGACAGAATAAAAATCAGAAAAAAGTAGAGTTTCCAGACAATATTAATTATGCAAAATTAATAACCAGATTAAATATTCAGGCAAAAGAAAGTGCCTTCCAAACTCCTGGGAGTTGCAGGCCCACGCGGGATTGAGTTTAGGCCAAAGCAGGTTAAAGCCAAGAAAAAAATATATTGATTAAATACAATTTCATTTTTATGAGCAGGGCTGTCGCAGGTGTCTACTCATATCTAAATGGTTCGATCATGCAAGTTTATTTGCTTGAATGTCGAAGTTGTCGAACTCAGCTTGCCAACTTAGAGAATATAACGCCACAGGTGTGTTGTGGTGGACGGGATATCCGTTTCCGGTTCGCTCCGTCAAAGGTTCTGCCATGCAGTGATTTACTGCTAAACTAGGATGCAAATTGGCATCCGTTCAGAACGGGAAACACACATCCGTTACTTTACCTAACCAACAATAATGTACCCAACAAAATTCCATCTGAATTAGCATTATGAAATCCATTAAATATTTAGAGTATGTACTTACTAATGTTATCACGAGAGACCTCAGATACACGAATTATAAACCCTTTCAACAAATCACCTTTGCACCGAAAGCGTAAATAAAACAGAAACAGAAATGGACAAGCGGTGAAAGGGTTGTATTCTGCGGTTGCTGTAATTAACATAACGCTGATGAAAACCTTTTTCTCTTCGATTTACATGCGCGTGTGTTGTACAGATTAAAGTCGTTTCTGAAGCGCCTACAAGTTAGTTGTTTTATATTACTACCTATTTAAAATGTTAATGATATTGTTTAAGACAAAGTGCAATAAGTGTAATGGTCTAATACAACATCCTAGTTGGAACCTGCTAGTTCAGTTTAGGTGCATATCACAAAAAAAAAACAATATTGTCAGACCCTGAAACAACATATTCAAAAGTAAGCCGTGCATGCACTGCATACATTTAAATAAAATACTACCGCCAAATAGACTTGCCAATCTGACACTAGAAGCCCCAATCGATCAGCTTTTCACGGAAACCCAATTTTTCCCGCCAGTCGAATAGCCGTTCGAAACGGACACCGACACCAGTCCTAGGTCCATCCATTCAGCCACAAAGCAAATGCACGCGTTTCTCTCGCAGTTAAAATAAAAATTTCATTCGGTCACGAGTGAAAAATAGCGTAACGGTATCACAGGCGATAGCTGTAGCCTGTAGTGTCATTCATCAAGCTATCTGTAAATTCATTTGAATTTTATCTTTCCGTACGGACAGCGGGCAGTCGCGACGGATCGCTGGAAAATAACCATTTGTAATCACCTTCCCGTCATTCTTGTTTAATGGAGCACTGGCTTATATTAATTCCTTATTCGTTTTTTTTTATAGCCATTAAAGGCAATACAGAGCAGACAGGCCACGTGATGGAAGGCCAGTCACCGTCGCTCATAGGTAGACCTGAAAATGTCGAATTGCATACGTGTAAATTAAGATACCATTATTGTTTGCAGGAACTGACCGTTCACAGTATGGTTTGCGCAATATCCAGTAGGTAGGTATACGCCAGAGTATAAAAAAAAGCTAAATAAATCTGATAAAGAATTTTTTGCAAAAAAAAAAATTACCTTATTAAAAAAAACTAAACCATCGAGCTTACTTTACCACAGATGTGTCCGTTAGGTTGTTATAGGAAAACAGCATACCCTTGCTCAAACAGCGCTTAAATTATAATCCTGTAAGTACATATTTACCTTCCAAAAGTTACTTTGCGTCGTACCTACGTAGGTATATATAATAGCTGTTGGTGTCCGTAGCAAGCGGCTATCAGATTTTGCCGATGGACAAGGTAAACTCTCAACTGTTTGCTTTTAATTAACCTATGGTCAACAGCAAGCTTTAGGTGCTGCATACACTTTTCATGAAACAATTCCACCTGCACTAAATATTTCTTCTTGTTAACGTCCAGATTTATTTAATCGCAGCTCGTTGTGTTGTGAGGCACCTACGACGTAATAAATAAGCTCGATTTCTTTTTGAATCGTAATTCTGTAATTTACGAATTAAATGATGATGCGGCAGAAAGTTTTTGCTTAATGCGTGCCTAACCAATCATTTCGGCGGACGTTCGAATGATAAATCAGGTTTGTGAATATCAGGCTTTCAACGGCTATAAAGCGAAATAATTGACGTTGAGTAAATGAGGCGGGGGATAATTATAAAGTTGTCTGTTTCGTTGACCTTTTCGCATTGTTGCAAAGCGAAAGATTTCCATTAAGTGGTGCGGCTATTAAGTATCTCCCGTTTAATATGGAACGTAAATCCCGGTGGACCCGCCGACCACGGCCGCTCCGCCGCTTACCAAGATTTAACTTTCCACTCAAAAAGTTAAATGGTCCGGAATAAAGCATCGGTAATAGAAAATTGATGACACTACTCATTTCCTTGCATTCCCTTGTTCAGTTCAGACTTCAGACTACACGAGATAGCAATTGTGACTTTACGATAGTAGGTAGTTTAGTTGAATTAAAACTTTTTCTCCACTCCTCGTCCTAAAAAGGATGAACAAAGTTAGTGAGAAGTAAGGTTATAAGTAACCTATCTAATCATTAAACCAATCTAATTGTGAATGGAAATACATTTCAAGATAAAACAAACTGGAATAAATAAACTGTATTCAAACACTATAGTTAAATAAATGAAACAACCTGATTATTGCTGAATATTAGGTATAACATAGGGTTTCTGCTCGAGACTTCTCGAACTCGAGACAACTCGAGAGTTTCGCCTCCCTTCGAGACGAGAAACAAATAGCCGACTCTCGAGACTCTTGAGTTCCGGCGAATACGAATTAAGGGCTAAAGTCAGACTCGCCATTTTGCCGCTTTTAACAATGATAACGCCGCCCGCGCTCTATAAACATGTGCAGCGGACTTTTCACTCGCACGGTTTGTAACTCGCCGCTGCCGCATCAAACCAGGGACCGGCCCGCTATCCCTTTCAATGGGTTTTGTATGGGTTTTTCGTAAGGATTAACTTACCAAACCCTCTGCCCGTCAAAACCCTTTAAATGTGCTTTTAAAGTGCTATTTCTAACGATAGCCCTAACCGATTAAGCGCTAACCGACACCCTTACTAAAACCTTTAAAAAAGGTTACTAGTATACATATACGCAATTTTAGACTTTTTGTAGACTTCATAAAACACACGTTACCTTGCGTCCCGTTCGAAGCAAGTAAACGACAGCCCATTCAACTAAGCGCTAACCCAATACCCTTATAAAACCCTTATTAGTATACACGTATTACACGTTACCGACGGCTACCCTTATCGTTGGGTTCTTCATTCGATAAGGGAAAGTCAATCGTATGGGTTGCCAATTGGAATGGGTGAGCAAATCCACTGGGCTAGCTATTTCAAAGGGAAGCCCATTGAAAGGCTTTTCCGGATGAAAGGGTTGTCCGGTCCCTGCATCAAACCAGTTAGTCAGTCTCCCGCTCAGATTGGTCGGTGAAACCCATGCCGTGCGTGCCTGTGTGTATGGCGCCGTGCGCGCACGACGACTGTTGGTTCCGTTCCGGGGTCCATATTGACTCATACAAAATTCTTATTCCGATTTTTGGTTTTACTACCAATTTGTATTCCTAATAATCACTCTTCATAATTTTTTTCCTCATACTTTTTTTGTTCATAACTTATTATTACTACCATCCGAACTCATAACAGACAGTTATCATATTTTTTTTATTAATACTCATTTGTATTCATAATAATCACTCTTCATAAAAAAATTTCTTATACTTTTTTTGTTCATACATTTTTATTACTACCAACGGAGCAGGGACTTAGAAATAGAAGGGTGATTCTTCGCTCATCGTCTACTATATGTAAGTATTAGTTATAAATATGTTCATTTCTGGCGCTTCGCCGGCCGCTACCGCGGCACGCTCGCTTCGCTCGCTCGGCTCGCGCGCTGTAGGGTCGCAATTCTACTTAACACTCCTCCTCGCTTCGCTCGTCGTCGTACCTAATGGAGACCTTCGTTATGAATTAGAATGATTAGGAGTTTCGATCGTTAGTATCAGAAAATATATGAAAACAAATATTAGTATAAACAAGGTGTATAATTAGTGATATTATGAAATCTGATGATTATGAGTTTCGATCGTTAGTAATAAAAAAAATATGTACAATGATCATTAGATTGTAAAATTGTATGAGATACATTTTCGGAGTTCCAATAATCTAATTTGCAATTTTATATGAACTTTGGCGCACCCTTTGTGGTTAGTTTATGAATAAATAAGATTATTTTATGATTTATAGATGTCCTAAAAATGTTAAGGTTACTTGACTTTTACTTAGTTTTTTTTCCTGTATGCTTTTAGTTTTTGTATGTTTGTAAGAAGAGTTTTAATTTTGTTTTGTATTTCTAACTTATAGTGCAAAGTGCAATAAAAAACATCTGATTTTTATTTGTTTTTCATTTTATTTACAGCAATAATTTACAATTTCTTACCAAAGACCCGAGAGTCGAGACAACTCGAGAAATTGGAGTCGAGAGTTCTCGAAACTCGAGAAAAAAAATGAGGCGAGAAACCAGAAACCCTAGTGTAACATCATATTGAGGTATGATAATCACGAACGCACATTAAATAGGGATTAATTAAAGGCTGAAACTACCCTAAAAATTAAACGAATAAAGAAATCGTGAGCCAATAATCATTTAAGGATTTAGTGCAATGTTTGAGTTGCCAAAACGGAATATTTTTTAAAGTATGCAACCATGACTTCGGAGCTTTCGGAACCCTACATTGCGCGCGCGTAAATATGATCCAACATACACTAACTAAGCCGAATAATCAAAATCAAAATATTTATTCCGTAAATTGGCCACATACGGGCTCTTTTACACGTCGGTAATATAAGTGAATCTACCAGCGCTTCGGACAAGACCATCATTCCGGAGAAGAAGCGCCGCAAGAAACTCAATATAGGTAAAGACCTAACCACGCGTGTCTTAATTATTTTTTTACCGAAAGAACGAGATTAAACTGAACAATTATTTGTTATAAACCATTTCAGAGGAAAAGAAATCTACATTCCACGGCTACTTGTAGCTCTTAGAGATTTCGTAACTAGCAAGTAAATCACGTAGTAATCTAAGTGTGGAATGCTCGGATGCCTAGCGTAGTTGCCGCTTGACTAACTCCAAGAACCTACGAGTACTTACTGGTACAAAGACTACGTACATACATGCTACGGACGCCCTCCGGAAATTAACATTTTCTAAAGCGCTTGCAAATGAAGGCGCATACACATTGAAATGACTTTTCAAAGCCTTTGTTACATACACATTTCTCGTGAATTCCATTTTGAGCCCAAGAAATTGAAATGATATAATTTTTTTTACAGTATTTACTTCTTGCTTAGATAGGTAAACACTGCTTAACTAACTCTTAAAACTAACTTCAACTCTTTCAAGTTCAGATTTATAGGTAAGTACTAAATTGATTAGCTAGTAGGTGTGTACACTTTGAGGCCTGTTGTTGTATTGCATGTGGCCATTATCAGAAAAGGTACCTATTCTTTTGGTCGATGTAGAAACCTTTCAATATTAGGCAATCTTTTGGTTTTGAGGCTATTCATGCATTCTATTCCCTCGCGGATAAAGTTGCGTGATAAAGCCATCACAAAGGAAAGGGAGCCAACCTCTCGACAAGAAAAAGATAATTCATGGTTCGCGTTTTCTGTTTGCTTAACACTCGATCCGTTCAATAAAGCGATCTCGCTGAAATACGGTTATTCGCTGATACCTATTCATAATGCAAAAGAAGCACATTCAGATTTTCATTGAATCCAAGACGGTCGCCGGCAAGGGGAATGAATACTTATTGCGAAAATGAAGCGGGCGATTAATGAAGGATTCTGCCACCGGGTCGGGGAATTAATTCCTTTGGAAAAATATTCAATAAACGCCGTTGAGTTTGAATCATAGACAAGCGAGAGTCAAATTTCGAGATTTCCGCGCTTGATTCATAAAACCGTTATGGGAGTTAGGATTTGCCTACCTATTCACTTACGTATATTGCGACACAAGGAAACAATTCACTTATTCACTTACGTATCTTTTGATAGAACATAATACTTAAGTAGGTACCTATTTATTATTTTATTTAGAAATGAGAAAGTTTTCACGGTTAAAACACCTAAGAGCGATTTGAAACGACAGTTTTGAATGGAGTTTGGTTTGGTATATGAACTATAGACGATAGTAAGTCCTGAACTATGTAATTACTCTGAAAATTCGAATTGTTACCGATGGAATTACGTGAAGTAGGGGAAAGCCGGGTAATGGGAGTCAGCCTATTTACTTATACGAGGAAGAAGTTAAATCGTCTTTCTTCCAGTCTGGTAACTTACTGCCGCACTCAGATAGTACGTCATTTTTTTTTAAGTTTCATTAAAGTTGCTGCGTTTTATTCTATTGCTATAGCAAAGAAAGTGACAACAGCAACTTTAATGAAATTTAAAAGTTTATTGACGTCTCTGAGTGCGGCCGTTAGACCTTTAAGCTGGCCATACACACTAGGGTATGCTTGCGTAGTTTTGCCTGTACAGTTGAACTGCACAGGTAAACCGGAGCGTGTATGTGATACAAGTTGCTTGTACAGGCGTGGAAACCTGCACAGTTGTGTCACATACACGCTCCGGTTTACCTGTGCAGTTCAACTGTACAGGCAAAACTGCGCAGGCATACCCTAGTGTGTATGGCCAGCTTTACATCGCACCCTTCTAAAAACCTTAGCACGCAGTTTGTTTAACACACAAAGCGCGGGCGCGTGCGCGTATCGCCGTTACATTTTGCGCTCTGTGAGAAGGTAAGAAGGGCTATCGGAGAATGCGTGTATTACGTGGAATGTAACTGCAATACGCCCGCGCTCTGTGTGTTTTAGGTACGCTTTAAAGGGTCTGGCCGGAATGCCATAGTAAAATCGCCCCTGGCTGAATATGAAATATTCTTATGCACGTTTATTTGTCTTATTATAAGATATAATTTTACCGAATATTAACCCTTAACTGCTTGTGGTTTGCGAAAAAATTGAAAAAATATTAATTCAGTTTTTTTTTTTTTACCTAAACTACTAAACCGATTCACTTGTTATTTAGGTCTTTTATAAATATATTTAAAATACATTTAATTAAAAAAAAATTGATTCCTAACGTTTTTTTAACTAGACAAATTTGGCTATTTAAGTTTTTTTTACTACTTGCGAGTTAGCGACACCTACCATATTTTGATATATTAAGCATAATTTTATATTCTATTACATATATTTTTTTCAAAAATATTCGTTTGGATCAACATCATGTTTATTGCTAATATACATACGTTGGGAACGCGGCTGGAGACGCAGCCGCGCGCCCGCAACGCAACTCGCTTCATGGGACCTCGTCGCGTTCAGACTTTTTTATTTTAGTATAAATATTTTTACTATTAGACTGTTCACGGCGAATATACCAGCCCTATTTTATACAGTTCGCTACTTTTTTAACGTCCCAGGACCAATAATTAAGGTCCTGGGACGTTAAATACTATTTTGCTATTAAACCGGGTTATTGTTAACGGCGAATATACCATATTCATACAGTCCGCTATTTTATACACTCCGCTATTTTATTTAACGTCCTAGGACCAATTAAGGTCCTAGGACGTTAAATACTATTTTAAAAATTTAATTTGTTTTAATTTTCAAATATATTTATATTAAAAAACCTTTGAGCAAAAACTTCAGGCTCCGACAAAGACTTCAACGGGCTCCGAGCACGTATTTACGCCTGGACGGACTTCGTCACTACAAGATTTCAAGTATTAATAACTCCCGACAAAATCGCTTTCAGTTCAGAGCTCTTAACTTTTAAACGGTTTAACGGATTTTCATGAAACAAAGCTAAGAATACTCTCGATTAAGTCACCTTTCTAACAAAAAGCCGGTCAAGTGCAAGTCGGATTCGCGCACCGAGGGTTCCGCACAAACTTGTAGGTATGCAAATAGTTCGTAATTCACGGGAATCGAGTCTCGATGATATTTCCCTCTTTTTCCAAGTTTTTCCTTGGAGCTGCGAAAAAGTCAAAAACTTCTAAGCTAACGCAATCAAAAAGGCAATAAAGATTACTTACTTACTTAAAAATACGGCCGTTTATGCCGCATATTCAAGGGAATCTCAAGGGAATCAAAACCTATACGGTACGTTAGAATCATGAAATTTAGCAAGAAGCAAGAAGAAAAAATCCGAAAACCGTTAATTTGTAGTTACATCACATAAAAAATCATGCCAATCAAGTATTAGCTGACACTCACTAAGTATGAGGTACAGAACCCAAAAAAAACTACATAAATCAAAATCGGTCCATCCGTTTAGGAGCTACGATGCCACCAGACAGATACACAGATACACACGCCAAACTTATAACACCCCTCTTTTTTGCGTCGGGGGTTAAAATAAAAGTCTGAACGCGACGAGGTCCCATGAAGCGAGTTGCGTTGCGGGCGCGCGGCTGCGTCTCCAGCCGCGTTCCCAACGTATGTATATTAGTAATAAACATGATGTTGATCCAAACGAATATTTTTGAAAAAAATATATGTAGTAGAATATAAAATTATGCATAATATATCAAAATATGGTAGGTGTCGCTAACTCGCAAGTAGTAAAAAAAATATAAAAAAAACTTAAATAGCCAAATTGGTCTAGTTAAAAAAACGTTAGGAATCTATTTTTTTTTTATTAAATGTATTTTAAATAAATTTATAAAATATCTAAATAACAAGTGAATCGGTTTAGTAGTTTAGGTAAAAAAAAAACTGAATTAATATTTTTTCAATTTTTTCGCAAACCACAAGCAGTTAAGGGTTAATATTCATTCGGTAAAATTATATCTTATAATAAGACAAATAAACGTGCATAAGAATATTTCATATTCAGCCAGGGGCGATTTTACTATGGCATTCCGGCCAGACCCTTTTTATTTTAATCTGTCAAATGGACACCATTTAATGCGATTTACATTGTAATGTATTGTAAAAAGCGGTGGTAGCCTAATGGTTTGACCTGCCGACTCTTAAGCAGAGGGTCGTGGGTTCGAACCCGGGCTCACACTTCTAATAAGTTTTTCGGAATTTAAGTGCGAAATATAAATTGTAAAACCATGAGCTTTTCGGTGAAGGAAAACATCGTGAGGAAACCTGCACACACCTGCAAAGCAATTTGACGGTGTGTGCGAAGTTCCCAATCCGCACTGGGCCCGCGTTGGAACTATAGCCCAAACCCTCTCATTGTGAGTGGAGGCCTGTGCCCAGCAGTGGGACGCATATAGGCTGGATTATTATTATTTATAATACATTGTATTGAATGGTGTCCATTAACAGTGCCGTTATATTCGCACCTTCAGAATGAAAGTGACCTAATCCAAATGCTTACTTTGAACTAGGTCTCTATAACAATAATTTTATGACTCGAAGTAGAAAACTTAACATTTTGTATTAGGTCACTTTCATTCTAAAGGTGCGAATATAAACAGCCCAAATTAGAATTCCCAAGGTGCCCCTGGTTGGAATAGACAAATGCAGATGCAGTACTCGTAATTATCTACAGGTACATTTAATAAAAATGTAACTGATCGCTGTTTGTACATGAAAGATAGGTATTTGAGAAAAACTATTATTTGGAGGTCTTTATTAACGCAATAGAACTCAAAACAGTGATTGTTTTTATTTTTGTTTGTTTGTCTGTGTGTTTGTGCAAACTAATCTCAAAAAGGACTTAACCGAATTTGATCTTGTCCAATCCCGGAGGTGAAAAAAATTCGACGATCTAGTCTCTTCAGATTATTATATAGTACAAAAAAATAAACAAAAAAAAAATACTAAAAAGTTGTCAAAATTTTTGACCTACATGTGCGTCAGCGAGAGATGAGAGGTACAACTTTCTTTGTCATGTTTCTCGCACGCGCAATATACTCAAGGGTCGCTTTTTTTTTGCCTAAAATAATTTGTTCTGATCTCGCATTAAATTACCTATTAATAATTTAATTTCATATGTAATAAAATTACATGCTATGCTACGTATAATCAATCATATCATAAATCATCATAATCATATTTATAGATTTATGATATAAAATCACATGCTATAGGTAAACAATTTTTGCTATAAATTTAACTTCATTCAGTACCGACCTTCTGATTGATTCTTTTCAAATATAGCAAAAGAAATTAGAGATTATTAAATTATAGTATATGATTGTAGTTCAAACGAGGATATACCTAATTAATGTTATATTATATAGGAATGAAAGGTTAATCGGCTATTTGACTAACGTCAGAATAAATTATTTTTACACTACCACTAAATCAAGCTTTCGAAAATAACACGGAAAACCTAGCTATCGTTTATTTTTGGATTTTAAACGATTTTTAATTCAACAAAAACTTTATAAAGGAACACTGAAAATTGTGACGTCACATTTTACTATTTTCATACTAACTTCATACTACCGGATCGTTTTGACGTTTTAATAAATATTGCTGATTTGACCAGTCACTCAAATAACCATGTGTTAGACAAAATAAAACATGGATATTTGTAACAAATTTATTACATATCTTTTAACGCTTTTACTACACAAATATTGTACAGCAAACTACTCTGTAACCTAGTCCACGCTTCAGTTGCGGCTTCCTCTACTGAATGCAACGCCTCTCTCAGTTCTTCGTGGGACGAGACAACTTTAGTGTGCGACTTCAGAAACAGACTCAAGTAAGACTGGGCTAGTTCAAAGTCCCTGTTACTTTTCAACATAATATGGACCATTAGGAGGAACTGTTTGAGAACCTCAACGGCGCCGCCGGCGTCCGGCGACATACTTGAAACTTCCGAATCGATTGCAGCAGGCGAAAGTGTCTTCAACTTTTCAATGCACTTCTCAAAGTTTTCTTCACTTTTACACTCCACTAACTTCTTAGCAAACGCGGTCAACGTCGACAACGATTCTGGTATTAGTAGTTTTGTTTCTTTATTGCCGTCCTTTTCGGCTTCCAAGTCGAATTCGAGGTCGAGACTCGAAACAGTAGGCAGAAAGAAAGGTGCTGACTTGGGGACTGTTATAGGCGCCTTCGGCTTATTGCGTTTCTTGACTATGTCCAAGTGCAGCAGGTTCAGCCACTTGGATGTGGGTTGGTTAGAGAGTGTTATTAGCTCTTGACTGATCTGTAATGGCGACATGTATTCTGGTTCGTCCCCAATATCTATTGTACCAATATCTTCTATGCTTGGTTTTTCAGGAGCTGATGTTGGCAGTTCTGTAAATACAATTAATTTTAAAGAAAAGTTTTAGGATACAAACAAAATTCAAGATAATCTTACTGTAATTATACTTACTGATTTTAGGTACTTCAATATTATTTATGTCGATGGGTTTCAGGTAAACCTTCTCGAATAACAATCGGTTGGCCCAGAGGAACACACCTAGCTCGCCGATGTGTGTGGTGGCCAGGTAGTCTCCAGTTGGAGACATACTCAGGGACGTGCACGGCTGTTCTAGCTGAAATATCATCGTGTTGACATATACGCTGCCACCAAATAACATGACATGACATGTTAGGCGTATCATAGGCACTTAGTGTGTTAGGAGGTTAGTAGCAGACTGATTGCAAGATTAACTGTTGTATGGCAATAAAAATACAGTAATTATGGCTATCTTCACAGGACATCACTTAATCGGAAGTAAAATAACTGACGAGGTTATGAGTTCAAGTGATAATGAGTCCAGTTTTCTAACTTTAAATACTTTTACGCAGCAACATTTTACAACAAGTGAAACGTGTCACATTATTGTGTGATCAACTGATCACTAACAGACTAGCTTTTATTTAATGCTAATAAAGTTTTGACTATCAAAGATACTTATTTACACTTACCGAAAATATGTCGACTAGTTGGCCACTTGGTATATCCCACGTGCATAGAGTACAGTCCATTGAAGTGCTAAACAGCCATCTGAAAAAAATACAAAGAATATTTTTTACAAATGATAAATAGAACCAATTTGAATAGCCTTGCAGCCACCACGCCATGAAACCATATTTCTTCGGATAAGTTCGTATTTATCTTCCTTTTTTTAATTGGCTTTTAAATGGGTGCTGAAGCTAACTGAGATAGCAAGACATGTACAAACTTAACCGACCAAATACGATTTTGTTTTATTATTAACTACATCTAGATCTGTACCTGCTCTGAGAATCAAATCCAATGTCGTTGATCTTCCCCTGGTGACCTTCAAATCGCCTCACGACGTTCATAGTGTCAATGTCAATGAGGGTGATGGAGAAGTCTTCGTTCGCGAGAGCCAGCAGGCCGCTCTCTCTGTGGCACTTAGTGCTGTTCACTGAATCTTCTAGCTGCATCACATGGTAAGGTGTTGCGGCTAAAAGTATTATTATAATCAATTCAGTTTGGGAGTTATAGTGTGACTATCAAACACACATTATGAAAGACGGACAAACTATATCCATTACTAATATGCATTTATCCAAAATTACTCACTACATTTATTAGCTTTTGTCCGCAGCTCCATTAGAGTAGAAGTTATTTATCACTATTTACTTGGGAAACTGTCTGATTTTTTAACAATACAAGTCCCCTATGAAAGTTTGGCACGATGTTTTTTGGTTGTTTACTTGTCTTTCACTTGTGCATGAACAACTGAACAAATCAAGACTGAATTTGGCACACTGGGTGGAAGCATTCAAGGAAAATTAGGTAGTAGTCATGTAAATAACCTTAAACAGGTTCTACACAGACAAATTAGCTGGACTAGTATTGTAAAAGACATATCACTCACTTGACTTAAAATACCAGAACTTGAGTTTGTCATCAGCCCCTGCTGTGATCACTCTCTGGTTGCACTGATCTGTCTCTACACCCCTGATAGCCCCATCATGTGCTACTTTCTTGTCCAAAACCACACCATATTGACCTCTGTGTATACCAGATTGCATGTTAAACTTGTGCACTTGACCATTACTGTATCCTGAAATTGCAACAAATATATATATTTTATCGTACTTACTATAAAACAAGTATTCAATCAACAAGATCAATAAAATAACAAACCACTAGTTTGTCACAGTCTAGTTTGGGTAAGAGCAGAGCAGGTTTAATGGTCCTAAATGATAGGTCTGATTAATAGTAGAGTTTTGTGTGTGTTCATCTTTGTCTTCTATTAAGAGGGCTGGCTTTCATACTTGTGTGTGTAATTGTGTTTCTGGTATCTCTGTATTTAGATGGCCCATCTTCTTAAGGAGAGCAATGGGGGTTGCCATCAAAAAACAAAAATACTATACATACAGACCAAATGCAATAAAATACCAATAATTAAGATAAATAATTCACAAGTAAAACTTAAAGCAGATATTTGATATTACATTTATACACTGGAAATAAAATTAATTAATTATTATTATTATGAATTAGATATTAATTACCAATAATAACAAAGTTTCCACACTGTGTTACAGTGAGACTAGTTGCCGACACTCCCTTTGTCTTTTCCGGAAGCTGCAACTTGTGTTCTCCCATCTTTATCTTATTGTAGGACCAAGTGGTGGCCATGCTTTTCCCTCTGTGGAGAGTTGCTATACTGTCCCATTCTTTATCTCTCTGCATACATGAACTAAGCTTGGCTATTGGTGGTAAAATGTGCTTATCCTGTTCAAGCCTTTCTGGAAGTAAAAGAAAATGGTATATTTGATATTAAAATTTTAGTACCCGGCTCTAAATTCATTTTGTTTATAATAGAAAATGTATAATAAAGAAAAACCTTTATTTTATTTAATAAGTTTTGTGAGTGTGGGCATATCACCTCAAATAATATATTGTTTATTTATTGACCCAATTTATTTAAACTATAACAAAAACATCCTATCAAACTCATTACCTTTATTTTTACATGAACTGCTAAAAAAACCAATTTACAATTGTATTTGAATGTTATATACCTATGTTGTAAGTAAAAGATATAGAATCAACTTACTCTTCCTCTTAGAAGCCTTCTTGTTAAAAGAGGCTTTGCCCATGTTTTTGTTGAATGTCTCGGTGACAGTGTTCATGATGTGCAGTGTGCTGTCATTGCCGGCTGCCAGCAGGTTCTCCCCAGATGGCTCACAGTGCCAAACTAGGTTGGGCGGCTGTGAATGACCAGCTCTGAAATAACATATAAATGCTAGTTCTAACTACTGGATAAAACAAATTTTGGTCATCTTTTGTCTTTTAGAGCTACCTTATTATCTAAATAATAATGTCTTTTATTTATCAAAAAAAAAATTACATTTATATGCAAGATAATTATTCTATGCTTCAATTGTTGGCAAGCATGCCATAGTTTTATGTATTTTTGTGTAGACAGACAGAAATGTACAATGAAAAATTCTTGGCAGTTTAAAGGTCAATTTGAGATTCATCTTACATCACACTTCATGAATAAGTATTTGTTTTCAGTCTTTTCAGAAGAAGTTTATTTAGTTTTAACAGTAGTACTGGGCAACTCATGATTTTTAAACTACCTACCGAAATTATAAATTACCTTATCCTGAGTAACCGAGCTCCACCATCAGGCATGTCAAATATCCACAGCTTTAATGAGTTATCAGCAGAATTGGTGACCATTAATGGTTCAGACATCAAGCACTGCATTCCAGCTATTCTCTTCGAGTGAGCAGACGTAATCTGGGACATAACCTTCCTTTCCTCCAGATCCCACATCACAATGTGACCCTTTGTACTTCCAGTCACCATTATTGGAACACCATCCATTCTGAATGAAACAGTCGCAGGCATTCCCCAATCATGAACAAACTCCACAACTGTCTGATCAAGGCGTAAATTATGTAAGATTATTTTCCTATTTCCAAGCGCTATGGCCACTACGTCGATCGCGGGCGCCGGTTCCAGAACTAACACACTTGACTTCCACCCTTTAAATGTGTAAATGAGTTTTGAAGTTCGAAGATTCCATAATTGCAGCGGCCCCTGTCTGCTCCCTAGTAAGATCTTGTTCAAATACGTTGGGGGATGGCATAACGTCGATATTCTAAAGCTATCATCAAAGCTCAACTCTAAGAATGTATTTTCTTCCTTTATATCAAACACTTTTAGTTCATTGTTTTTGTCAATGGTTATTAAATGAATGCCAAACGGCAGCATCAAGTGCACGGAAGCGTTGTGTCCTTTGTATATGTGTTTCAGTTCACAGCCTCGTCTCCACGCGTAAACATTGTTTTCGCTGGCTGAATACACGTGAAAATTGTCACCGCTCATACAAGTTATAGGGCCCGGATGTTGACCACTTATACTTAACAAACGGAAAGTGTTGCATCCATAGGTATGGAACCACTTTCCCACGCTCGTGCACAGCAGAGTTTCACCACGGTTCTTGATAAATCTGGCCACGAACGGCACATGTGTACTAACATAACCTAGCACTTTCGAACCGGTAAATATACGACTACTAGATTTTTCTCCCATTTTCGACTAGAATAGTATTCAATATTTAATTCAATTATCTCCATTTAAGGCACTGTCATTCAGATTAATTAATATTTCTGTACGAAATAAAATAAGCACACACAGGGAATATACACACTCTTTGACACTGACGTGACTGACTGGAAGTGACTGACATTACTATTTTTTTTTAATGATTACGGCCTGGATACTTAGGGCCACTTGCACGGAAAATAACTAATAGGTAATTACTATAGGTAATAAAATATCTCCGAGCTTAATAACCCGGGGTTAGTAAATTATTATATATGTTGGCAATTCATTCCTTCTGCTTCCACCCGGCGAAATACAAGAGAACGAATAACGAGTGACATAAGTATTCTTCTCTCTCTCACATAACAGTAGTCTTTAGCTATGTCCACACCAGTGCGCTTTCATGTTCATCTTGCGCTTTCAACTTTCAATTCGTCAAGCGCCTGCATGACGAGGGTGACACTGAATCTTCAATAAAATCCAATGTTTTGACTTTATCTTCCGCCGTTTTATTTGCAAAATGTTGCGCGTCAACCCAACGGTGACGGATCAACGTGCGCTACGGGCATGCGCTGCTGTGAATCCAGTTTGAGCGCATGGGTTATTGCATTCGCTGTGGTTGCAGAAGCATGCGTCATAGGCAAACGCAAGATGAACGTGAAAGCGCACGTGTGTAAACATAGCTTATAGCTGTTCAATCGGTACCTACCTAATTATTATTTTTTTGCTTTATCTTTATATGTGAGGTACCACAATTTGACATTTGAAAACCCGTTAGAATGTTAACCCTTCAATTTTGGCGGGTTAAATAATTAAATATTTAACCCATTGTTAGGGCCTGGCCACATGTCCACGGCACGACGCCGTACGCCGTATAACGGCGCGGTGCCGCCACCGTGTGACGGTACGGCTCACGGTGCCGTGTACGGTGCGACGGCACGGCTTCACGGTGCCGTTTACGGTCCGCCGGCACGGCGTTGTGCCGCGGCACGGTGCCGTGACGCCGTACCGTCGCACGGTGGCGGCACCGCGCCGTTATACGGCGTACGGCGCCGTGCCGTGGACATTTGGCCAGGCCCTTAAATGTCAACTCCAGGCAATGCGAGAAAATTAATTAATTAACCCTGCGTTAAATTTATATTTTCAGCATGAGGAGATACATTGTTGGCAGGTATACATTGTATGTCAATACCTTAACAAAAGATTGGGTAAAAAAAAACGGTGGATTGGACAAACAGATTGGGCCAGTGGAGTGGCCAAAGACCGTCCGACTTTGCGCCAATCAATGGTTTTTTATGGACCCCTGTAAAAGTAAAGACATCATCCCTAGTTAGAACAGCTAAATATATATTGCTTGCATTTGCTTAAAAAATATACAAATCTTTATTTGCTTCTGCTTTTAGGTAATTTCTTCTCTAGGGAGTTTGACATGAAAATAATAATACTAACTGTTGCATTATATTTTATGAATTTTATGATACCTAGCTCATTGCTAAAATGAACTAAAGTTCTAGTAAAGTTAACTCTCTTATGTAAAATATGTTACGGGCCGATTTTTCAATTTCCAGATAATCTATCTGACAGATAAATTTTAGCCCTGACCTTTTCTATTATATGACCAAGAAAAGGAAGGTGATAACTTTAACTGTCAGATAATTTTATCTGTGGAATGGAAAAATCGGCCATACGTGATACTTAATAGATTTTTATTGCATTTAATCTTTTTTATCCTTGATAAGCTTCATTTAATGCTTCGCAAGCAAACTCATTGGCTTGAAGTAATTTTGCGAACGTCGTGAATGTTGCAATCTGCATTTTGTTTTTGGCGCAAACTAAACAGAAAAGACAAACTCAAGACGGGAATTAATCGGAAAGGTCTAATTTATTCTATAGGTAAAAATACACATTTTGTACTGAGATTTATATGCTCTAATCGAGAGGGATGAGCGCTCCTTCTGCCTGTTGAAGTTTTTTGTATGAAAATAGATTGACGAGACGCGAAAAGTAATTAATTGTCTTCGCCATCGTTTTTTTCTTTATGGCTTGTGCCAGATTTTAACTTACATAGTTATAACTAAGTATACTTTCTTCTTAACAAATCGCCTGTAAGCATCCTGTAAGGCACATGGTCGGATTTAGAGGTCTGGAGGCAACAAAGGAGTGGAGGTCCTAATTATTTTCCATATATATTTTAAAAAAATTGTTTTTTTCTCTTTTGTTTAATTCTCTGTGGGGGCCGCTCACTTGTGGAGGCCCGGGGCTGTAGCCCCGGTTGCCCTCCCCTCGGCCCTGGTTAGGTATAATTAGATATAATTTTATTGAAATAAACAACTTGTCTCGTTTTATTTATTTACTTATAAATCCATTTTAAAATTGTACTTTATAGCAAGCCTTGCCTCTTCAAATCCTCATATGTTTTGCGATTGACGACATTACCAAGAGAATCTTCAAACTCTTCGTCATTCTCTGCTACGAATCTCTCGTCCTCTTTTTGGTGCTTGATTTTTTCCCACACTGAAACAAAAATCAATAACATAAAACGAATGAGTAACATAATAAAGAAATGTATACTTTTTTCTTTCAACTGTTCTACGCAATAATTTCACCATGACTGCACTAAATACTGAGCACAAACTGCCGCACTCAGAGAAGTCAATTATTTTTTAAGTTTCATTCATTATAGTTGCTGCGTCTTATTCTATTGCTATAGCAAAGAATGTGACAGCAGCAACTTTAATGAAACTTAAAAGTTAATTGAAGTCTCTGAGTGCAGTCGAAAGCGGCACTTTTCTGCTCCAGAGCAATAATGTTTTATTCGAAATACTGCACTGTTTTTTTCTTCTTAAATCGCGGGACAAACGGATATGACTTGGGACTTTTTATCATGCTGGCATGAAAAAAATCTAGGAAATGAGTTCTGATTTCCTAGATTTTTGGCATGCTGATTTCGAAAATGACGTTGATTTTGGAATGCAACATGGCGGACATTACTTTTTCTGGAAGTCTTCATGGGACTCATTTTCTAAGTTTTAGGGGATGCCGATTTCTAAAATGAGGTCAATTTTGGATTCTGATTTGATTCAAATTTCTTGAGAATATAACCGTTCAAGATTTGATTTAATTATTTTGACACCTACTTTTCTCGCAGTACTTTAAAGAAAATCAGATAATGAATCTGACATTAAGTAATTTATTTGGGGTTGGCGCAGTAATTTCTGAAAACTTTTGAGTCTTTATTTAGTGGTAGCTGGAGTACCTAATCGTAGACCACCTTCTGATCCCATCATCAGATATAAATATCACTTGTCATTGGGTTTATGTGTGCCAAATTTCAGGTCATTTGTATAACTGATTCAGGATTGACTTTCAACTACCCAAATTTACTACAAACAGGTGAAATTAAATAAAAGCTAGATGTTCAGCGACGTTGACTTGCCTCGCCTTCCCAACATTACAATAAAATTTGTACTTACATGCAAGTGCGTCTTCAATCTGAGTGACGTTGGCGAAATGCGCGGTGTTCGGTATCCCGAGACAGCGCATGCCGTGCGCGTGCCGCCACTCCGCGAAGTGTCTCTGGAACGCTTTGGGCCCTTTGTACGTGAAGTTTCCGCAAATCTCGCACGTGTAGCTGATATTGAGGCCGTGCAGCTTGTACAACCAGTAAGGGATAGGCTAGAAATAATGGGATAAAACAATCTGATTAAGAAATCAGTAGTGAAGGAAAACTGGCGTAGTACGAGTCGAACTCGCGAACCAGGGTTTCCTATTTCATAGACTAATTTAGGACGGCTAGCACAAGTGGACCGCGACTTGTTTGTCGCTCGGATCTCCCTTTCTAACTTGTCTACAACGATAGGGACGGACTGAGCGACCAGCGAGAAAAAACAAGATGTACTAAGCGATTTGGTCAAACCTTACTTCGAATTTAATAACCAGTAATATACTTGACCAGTTTACCCACTTTATTACAGTTTTCTTTAGTAATTGTGCAAACGTAGGGCTTTTGTTTGTTTTAAGCCATCTTGCTTCGATATCGTAATCATTAGACAAGTGCAAATGGCATCCGAATCAAAATAAATCTCCAGATGAGAATGGTATTTTGGAAGCCAATAATTGGGTGTTATTGTTTTACCCTAGATGGAGTGTTACCTTGCCGTCCCAGCCTAGAGGAAGGTTCTTGGGGTTGTACGGGACTTCGTCGTCGTCGGAGTCGGCGTCGGGCGCGGCGGAGGCGTCGCTCTCGCCGCCGCTGTCGTCGCGGCGCTCGCCGGCCGCGCGCGCCGCGCGCCGCGTCACGTTCTCGATGGTGGCCGCGCGGGTGCCGCTCACTATACTCGCGAACCTAAACCATTACTATAGCTTACATCTACATTACAGTACACAGCGTGCTTAGTATGTTAAACTTAATGTGGTGGGTCACTTCACGTAAGCGCGCTCGTGACGGTACATGTATGTCAAAGCGCGCGAATGACGCCCGCGCAACGCGCGTTTTGACGAATATCTGTAATCTGTTTGAGTATGTACGCCTAATCTAATTGGACATCTTGATTCTTAAAACGCGCGTTATATAAGCGGGGGTTTCAAAACGTTTTGTGGGTACTGTGTATACTAAAAATGAGAGCCAAACAAGAGTTTTTTTTTACATTAAATAAAATAGCTATGATAATTATTATATCAACCTTCTTTTGTCATTCAACTAACGTCTTAGTCGAGTCTCATGGAATCATTGGAATCAAGGTGTTAATTCACAATTATTCAGTGCAAGAGCCAGAACGTCACTCACTTATAAACCTGCGCCTCAATCGCCCCGATATCTTTGTGCCTCTGTTGGGTCGAAGCCTTTGCCTTGTTCCCTCCTTTCTTTGCGACTAGAGACTTGTCCAATGCAGTTTGACCTTTGGTTCTAAACAGCCTGAAACAAAATATCAACATAATATAGATAAACGTAAGATTACTAGAAATACGTCATTGTTTCAAATAGGATTGATACGCGGTCTTAAGATCTTGATCCTTACCTTTGTGCTCTCTCTTCCAAAGTGCCGCCACACTTAAGTCCAAGGGCCATCAGAGCAGACTTAAGTCTATCCAAACCTAATGACGCCAGCTCCTCCCAGGATGAGAATGCAGACAAATCTAAGTGGGCACCCACATTTGTCAGTGCTCCACCAGTTTCTTTCTGAAAAACAAAATTATTCAACAGTCCAAGTTATAGTGCAATAAAACAGTCGATTTGTGTAGATATGTTTGATATTATGTGTAAAAAATATTTAAGAAATCATTTATTTGCCATATTAAATTACACATGAAACTAAATATTTGCCAAACAGATTACATTAGTACCTACCAGAATTCGGTGTAAAAAATTGCGAAACAAGGCGCTTTTATAGGATCCCGGAATATGTTTTAAAACCTTTTACCTTGTGTATTAATCTAGAACTTATTAACGACACCTAAACTAATAGACAGTAAAAATTTAAATGTATTCTGTAGCAATACAATACAATGGGTGTTTTATAATGCTGTAATATTTTTACTGACTTCTGGGACACTCTGAATGTGTTTAAAGAAGTTTTAGCAGAGTCTATGGACTAAAACTTACAGGCCATCCAGGGAAAGTGCCAGCCTCCCATTGCTTAAGAAACTCCTGGTGGGCTAGAGCCATCTCTTGGGCCTGGTCTTGGAGAGGCTTTATTCTGCTCACAAAGTCCTTCAGATATGTCAGCAGGGCTCGGATGTAGATCCTGTATTCACTGTTCTTGCGCTCGCGCGGTATATCGAATAAGTGATCGACTAAGCTCAAGTATGTGATGTAATCCACTTTCTGCAGGAAAATAAATAAATATAAATCACTAACATCTTCAAGAGTTTATGCAACTAAAATGATTGTACAATCAAAACATTTAATTTAAAGAGGTACAAATCAATGTTGTAGTAGACATTAACATTAAGATTAGGTAAATCTTACTAAACGATCATTCTCTGAGCGTTTCAACCGCCCATCCTCCTAATTAAATCATATTTAAAACTTGATAAAGAACCAAATGCTATAGGGTATTGTATAGGATGTCCCATTTCGTACGTCACATTGACACCAGAGGAGAACCAGCCTAAGACGGACTTAACCAGCCATTTTTCGTTTCATTTTTTTTGGGGGGTGGAAATGCGTATAGTCATCGTCCCCACACCGAACCAGCCTAACATGACCTCAGTCAAAGTCGCATGGTTTTCAAGATATTTCCAGTTTAAAGTTAAAATTGGCAAAAAACTTAATCTGGCTTATCTTGAAAAACATGCGACTATTAGGAGGTCATGTTAGGCTGGTTCGGTGCGTCTTAGGCTGGTCTACCTCCGGTGTCAATGTGGCGTGCGACATTATGGGACATCCTGTACATCCTGAGCTGTTGGACTCTGTTGTCTGTGGACTGGTTGTCTAATACACATAAAAACATTATTGAGCATGTCTCACCTCAATACCCTTCAAATTGATGTATTTTTCATAACATTCATGAAGATCCAAGTACTTTCCATAACCTTCTTCATCAGTAAACTCCACTGGAGCTGCAAATGAAACGTGCACCATTGGATAAATATCTGGAGGAGACATGGGTACCTCTATATGTATCTTGATTGTATGTTAAGGTTTTATTAATGATGATGGATGGATTGTATAGGTCGGCAAACCGCGGCTCGCGAGCCGCATGCGGCTCTTTCAAGGGTCACAAGACGTCGCGTTGCGCAAACCAGCCTTCAGCCAATCCTTAACTAAAAATTAAAAACTTACTTGAAAAATCTTCTGACGGGTTTTCTCTCATCTTAGCTATTTCTTCAAACTCCACGGACATGGGCACACAAATCTGAAATAGTTTGAAATTTAATAAAATATTAAAAAAGACTTAACGTTATTGTTAAACAATTAAATGCTCTTTGTAAACCTAAATAAAAACAATCAATTGTTGTAATAACACCGTAATTACCTCATTTGGGTGTTTTCTATGAAATTCCTTTATCTGCTTCAGTCTTGCATAAAATTCTTGGAATTCATTTGGTCCAGATAAAGCCGAGATCTCTTCTTTACGAAGACCATCTTTATCCTCATACAGCTCTTTTAATCTTATTGTGGCCTCTATGTATCTCTGGAATGCATATAAAGCAAATCAAATTATTGTTCATTCAAACAAGTCCTCCGGGGGTCTTCTGTTAGATAAAAATATATATATGTAAATTTCAATGAAAATAACAAAAAATGTGACATAGCCAAGACAGCTTTTGAAAGATGGCACTTAACACTATAGACCCAGCCAAAAATCTAGACTTTTAGTAGTTAGTACAATTAAAAATCTTGCCATAAAAAAGAAGAATCTTGCCATAATTTATCAATGACATCCAAAAGACCATCAAGAACAAAATTGGGCAAAAAAAATTGGTAGGTTAGGATAAAGAATGGTCTGTTAAATGGGCTTAGATTCATACTCACATCATGTAAGTTCTTCAAGCGATGGTCACCATTAATTGTTTCTCGGTGCTGAAATGTGAAATACAAATCAATTTGCATTGGAGTAGAAGCTGCAATGTTTGTTTAAATATTGGTTAAGAAATACTTTTGAACACAATAATATATTATATAAATAAATATCAGGGAACAATCTCACACTCGTACTGTGGGTACTAGGCAATGACATACATATTTATATAAAGAAAAACATACTTAAATACACTCAGCGGCAAAAATAACCGCCCACCTGTTTTTTGCTCATACAATTGCTAACAAAAGTTATTTCTTAAATCATACTGTAACATCTAGAATAATTAACCGATTCGAATTCGGCTTGTTTTGTGTTTCAGTTAAATAACCCAGGTAAAAAATGGTGTACAAATAATAATCCTAAAAGTTGCAGTATTTGCCAAAATGGCACCTAAAAGTCACTTGAAAGACATATCGA
The DNA here is from genome assembly GCA_963241965.1 of Tortrix viridana. Taxonomy (NCBI): domain Eukaryota; kingdom Metazoa; phylum Arthropoda; class Insecta; order Lepidoptera; family Tortricidae; genus Tortrix; species Tortrix viridana. The sequence continues at coordinate 6,144,967 of OY725181.1, forward strand.
ACAAAACGCAATAATTTCCCATGGACTGATGGTTTTTGGATCTTTTTTATTCCTTTGGGAAGAGTCACAACGTTTTAAGAAAAATATTTGTATGCCATTTGTTACCTGGGTTATTTAACTGAAAAACAAAACAAGCCAAATTCAAATTGGTTAATTATTCTTGACGTTACGTTCTGATATTAGAAATATCTTTTGTTAGCTTAATTGTATAAACAATAAACGGGTGGGAGGTTATTTTTGCTGGTGAGTGTATATAGAAAACATCCATGACTAAGGAACAAAATAAATACTCGCGCTCATCACATAAATATTTGCCGGGCATTCGAACCCGGGACCGCTAGCTTCGTAGGCACTGTCACTACCAACTAGGCTAACTGCGTCATTAAATATGAGACAGAGTTAAGATAAAGATACCATTTGGAGGCGTTTAGTTTAGACTTGATTATTTTTTCTTAAGATAGCTCATGTTATATTATAGTTTTAGAAAGTATGAATATCTCCAAACCCCTAATTTTGTAGTTGATTTATAATAGTTAAATATTTACTTGACACCTTAAACTAAATTTTTCACTGAAAATCAAGGAAATATATACTTAATTTATAAGAATAACAATCATACCCCAGCTTTCTTGTGCAGGAGCTCTTTAACCATAGCATCCATTGCCCGTTCTCTTTCCTCATGGTAACTTCGTTGTTGCTCCAACAAAGTTTCCATTTTAAGTAGTAAATAAACACGGGTAATACACACGCTGTATATTTTCTTACTTATTAGAGAACTTAAATAGTTTAACCTCTCCAAAAGCAATATAAAATGATTTTAAAGCTACTACAGGACAAGCAACCAACAAGAAAAGCTGCGATTTTTTTTATTTTACACCACAACTCACAAGTGTCAAAAACGCTGTTCGAGACATAGAAACATCATCCCAAATATTTTTACGTCTTTGGACGCTTAAAGCCTGGCGTGTGGTGACAGCTGGAACTACAATATTTTTAAATTAAATTAAATTAAATTAAATTAAATTAAATAATGATTTATTGTCACATAGAAAAAATATACACGGCATTATAACACATATTGTTAACTAATACATATATAAAATTTGTGACAACAGGCTCAGGTCTCAGCATAAGCTGCGAGCTGGGTCAGCTGCACAGCGCTGGTTTTCAGCCTGCACCTAACTCTCGGTTACATTTCAGCGAGTTACAAGGGAACATTACACTGTACTAAGCTGTATCTACCTATTTACAGCTACTAAATAACTTACAATTGCTGATTTGCCATGAGGAAAGTACCGTATTACTATAGGTCTAAACAAGCGAGTAATATTATTAGACGTGACTGCACCTATGTCTATTAACAATTTGGTATACAATTCGGTCAAGCCGTGCAACAGAGCATTCTGCGGATGAGGGTTTCTATTTATCATTCTATTTTAAATGGCAACTAGCACATTTTAGAGTAAACCTTGGATCAAGTTGCCAATTTCATTCTGAACAGCGCCCTCATTTTTTTGCCAGGCTATATTCGTAAATAAATAAATATTTTATTATTTGATCCTCTTGTTGTTCGACTATAAGCTCTATTAATTAAAGTACTATACTACTATAGATACTAATCTCCTAACATATACACACATGATTACATTAACAACTAATAATGTACAAGTTGAAGCACCCTTGTACCAACCATGTGCGAGTAGACATGAATGAATGCTCAGCTGCATAGCATTGAATGTCAAGTGCATTATTTGTCTCGTTTCGATTAGCACAAGAATCGAGAACTGTTAATTGTTGTTTTAGTTATGAGTCAGGTAACAATTGCAAAATAGTGTTGCCAAATTATGACAGTTCCCCTATTTGGTTAGTTATAGGGAAAAATTAAAGGGTCAATTTCCGGGCGTTTCAACCGCCTTCATTAGTCTTTAATATATTGACGAAATCAATGACAGTTCTGCTGTAAACAAAAGCAGAACCGGGAGTGCAGTTACTAAAATTACTTACCGTTTTTCAGCGAAAACAAAGTTTTGAAGCTTTCAACACACCAAACGCTACTAGTCATTGTATTTTTTACAAACGCGTGGGGGCGCGCTGCGCAGCATGTCACACCTAACGCAGCTTCGAGGCGTGCGCAACGCTGGCACGCGTTCGAAACGCGTTGAAGCTGCCGCGTGCCTGCGGTGTGTCGGGTGCTGCGTCGCTCACGCCACGCAACGCGGCTGACACGCGTATGGTGTGCCGAAAGCTTTATACCCCTTCTAGACTGTCGGGTGGTTGGGCCAACCGAGAGGGATGCAGCTATTTGTAGGAACGAGATGTAAATATTACTATCTCATTCTGACAGATAGCTGCGTCCTTCTCGGTTGGCTCAACCACCCGACCGTCTAGAAGGGGTTTTAGTCTAATGAATCATCATCGCGGCGAAAATAGAAAAATCAAGATAGAAATATTAATAGTAAGAAGTGCAATGGAATTGATATACATTACTTGAATTTTGTTATTCTTATTTTAATATTTCTGCGGTTTAATGGAAAATAAAGAAATATTTCTGGCAGCACATACAATACAAACGTCAGCCTTGTCATCCAGATACACGTTACCGTTCGCGATTTTGTGAGTGACCGGTGTTTAGAAAAATAAATTAAGTTTATTAATCATGATAAAATCATCATATGCGAGGCTGTCGCACTCGCTTATATTTATTATTTGTTCGTTTGTATTATGTGCCCAGTCAGACGTGCCGAGGCCGCGCGGAGTTTCCTTGTCGAAAGCGTCCCTATATTCGCCGACGAAGGATTTCACCTGTTTCGACGGTACGGTAACAATTCCGTTTAGCTATGTCAACGACGATTATTGCGACTGCTTTGATGGCAGTGATGAGCCGGGGACCTCGGCGTGTTTAAATGGGGTATTCCACTGCACGAACGCAGGGCACCGTGCCCAAAACATCCCGTCCTCTCGAGTGAATGATAGAGTGTGCGACTGCTGCGATGGGACCGACGAGTACGCGGCGCCTGACGCTTGCCCGAACACCTGCGAGGAGCTCGGCCGGGAGGCGCGCGCCGAGGCGCACAGGCTAGCCGAGCTACACAAAGCAGGTAGCCAGGTCAGATTAGAACTAATAGAAAAAGGAAATAACAAGAGAAGCGAAATGGCGGATCAGCTTACCCAGTTGGAAAAAGACAAATCTGAAGCTGAAACTATTAAAGCTGAAAAGGAAGCAATAAAGAATGAAATAGAATTAAAGGAGAATGAAGCCCTCAAAGTATATAGGGAGGCGGAGGAGTTGGAGAAACAAAAGAAGGCTGAAGAGGAAAAACAAGAAACCATTAAAGATGCCACGGAGCATTTTAACAAATATGATTCAAATAATGATGGACACCTAACTGTAGATGAAATCAATGTAGTTAATGTTTTTGATAAAAATAAAGATGGTGAGGTGGATCAAGAGGAATACCAGTATTTCTTTGGAGATAATGAGAATGTAGATCTGGAATCATTTATATCAGCTGCCTGGCCTATGCTCAAGCCGCTGTTGATGATGGAGCAAGGTATGTTCCGGCCAGCTGAAGATGTACATGAGCCTGCTCAAGAAACTGATGCTGATGACCTCTCTAAGGAGTTGGAGACAGAAGATCTAGGAGCTGATGAAGAGAACTTTGATTCAGACTCTCCTCATGAAGAGCTTGATGATCAAGATTTTGAAACAGATCATAAGGGTTATGATGAGGAAACACAAAGACTAGTGAATGAGGCTACTGAAGCAAGACTGCAATTCACTGAAGCGGAAAGAGCAGTCCGTGAGATTGAATCAAGCATACAAAATATCAAGCAAAATTTAGAAAAGGATTATGGTTTACAACAGGAATTTGCTACCCTTGATGGTCAATGTTTTGAATATGAGGATAAAGAGTACATTTACAAGCTTTGCATGTTCCATAAAATGACCCAGAAATCTAAAAATGGTGGGTCTGAAGTTGGTTTGGGTAACTGGGGTGAATGGGGAGAGGAGGGGGCCAACAAGTACTCTGTGATGAAGTATACTAATGGGGTTACCTGCTGGAATGGGCCAAATAGGATGACCACTGTACATATTCACTGTGGATTGGAAACAAAGATTTTGTCTGTCTCCGAGCCATATCGCTGTGAGTACAAGGCTCAGCTAAGCACCCCTGCTGCGTGTGACAATAACACCTCACAGCAGCATACATCACATGATGAACTGTAAAGTGTCTGGCTCACTTTTCACTCCGTGTTAATGTTAGTGATCTGTAAGCTAGATGTCGTTTTTCAGTCAATAACAATTTCAGTAAGAAAAAAATGTCACAACACAACTGATGTATACATGTTTTTCTTAATAATAAAATATTCTTAATAAATGAGGTAGCAGTAGTAGTAAGTACTAGTAGTGAAAATGTTTTTTTAGGGTGTAAAAAAATAATTTTTCTTTTCAATCATTTTTTCGTAGTTGGTTTATGAGATTGATTTTTGATGTTTCATGCTTACCAGAAAATTTTCTATGTTAAACCAGACTGAATTTTAATAATGTATCATACAGTTTCCATATACATTCCTCAAATGTAAAGGCTGTTTAGTTGAAGGTTAAAGAAGGTGTGTTGAAATGTGGTGAACAAACAAAGAATGTGATGATATGAATAAAAATTTGTTTAAATATTGCATTCTGTTCATTTTTGTAATTTTATTTTTTAATTTATTTGCACTTGTCCTATGACGATGAGCGAGAAGTGAGTAGAGCTAGAAACTAGAAAGGATTTGGCGATTTACGATAAGCGAGTGTGTAGTACCGATAGTTTTGTCACTGGGCTATAAGCGAGTGAGTGTAAGTGAGTGAGTGAGTGCGACGGGCTATTATTACTCGCACCACTAACCCGGGGCGGCCGAGACATACATTAGTAAAATGACCGCTGGTTGGCCTCTCGGCATGAGTTCTGTATCGCGAGCCAAGCGAGCATCGCTGAGCGAGTTTTATCTTTGATTGCTCTTGTCGTTGCGACCAACTAGTGACGAAAGAGTTCTCTCTGGCAGTGTGAACAGCAACAATTATACGTGTCTCTTTTATTGACACGGGATCTATATCTTTTCCTCGTTTCTTGAGCGAGAAAATTGTCGATAGCTAATCGCTTCCTCGCCGGCGGTGGGACAAGTGCCTTACACTGTTCTAGAACACATAACATTACATATGACGCGGTTAGCCTAGTTGGTAGTGAACCTGCCTACGAAGCTAGCGGTCCCGGGTTCGAATCCCGGTATGGACAAATATTTGTGTGATGAGCGCGAGTATTTGTTCCTGAGTCATGGATGTTTTCTATGTATTTAAGTATGTATTTCTCTATATAAGTATGTTTATCGTTGTCTAGTACCCATAGTACAAGCCTAGAGCTTAGTTTGGGACTAGGTCAATTTGTGTGAGATTGTCCCCTGATATTTATTTATTTATATTATTTAAATCTACACTACACCGTCTAATTAACTACACTACCTATATATGGGTAAGGTTCAAAAAGTTGGACCCAATTATAAAATAGTTAAGAGTCACAAACAAACAACGAAGTCGAAAAAAGTTCCATTGTGCGACGAAAAGTATCCTTACAATTGTACCCATAAGGTAGCTTAGTTAATTTCTAAACCTATTGAACTCTCCTGTAAACTAAAACAGTCTTCAGAGGAGTAACCATAAACTCTATCATATCATGAACAGTGCCGGATTAAGACTACTTGATGCCCTAAACAATTCACGACTGTCCCCCCCTAGTAATATTATAAATGCCAAAGTATCTCTGTTTGTTTGTGTGTTGTTACCTTTTCTCAACGAATGGATCTTATTGAAATTTGGCAGAGATAGATTATATCCTGGGGAAGAACACAGCACAGGGTACTTTTATCTGGGAAAATTTGTCAGTTCCCGAGGGATTGACAATAAACGACATCTACGCGGATGACGCTAGTTATAATGAGTAACTACCGCACTCAGAGACGTCAATTATTTTTTAAGCTTGATTAAAGTTTCAGAGTCTTATTCTATTGCTATAGCAAAGAAAGTGACAGCAGCATAGTCTGTAGTCTAAGTTAATTCCAAGTTCTTATAGTACGCGATTTCAATGAGTACGCGCTAGAAACGTTCTAGAGAACCGGCGCGTGGTTGAGTTGAGGGCAGTGGCTCAAGAAAATGGGAATGAGCGTCACGCCGATGACGAGAAGTGCGATGGTAGACCGAAGCCGTTGGCACCAGTCTACACAGCTCCTCGGAACACTCCTCATTGTACAGTCACCACACGGGATTGTTGAGCCACCATAGAACCCTGTCATAATGACAACGTCAAGTAACTCAAAAGAAATTACGTCAAAATTTTCCGTCGACTTTCTGTGAGAGGGTTCTATAGTGGCTCAACAATCCCGTGTGGTGACTGTACAGACGATAGAAGACGCAGAGTGATGAAAAGTCTCTCCGGGGGCTAAGCGTTCGTTAAGCATAAATACACTTTAAAATTCACGTAACCAAATCAAAACAATAATATGTGTGCACGCCGTCAATCGGCCCAACTCAACTAGCGAACGTCCAATAACAGGCGAGCTCTCGTCTTTCCTCCCGCACAGCGGTCGCCTTCTCTAGCCGCGGGCCTTGCAATTTTGGTTTTACGTAACACTTTATCTTAGATTGACAAGAAAATGTTAAGACACAGATTTAAAATTACAGTGTTTTGCCATTTTAGAACGTAAACATTTTTAAAAACGGTGTTTTTTTTACTTACTCATATCTTAGTACCTAATTAGGTACTAAGATATAGTTAACTATAACGATAGTTAAGTAAACCGAGGAGTCCTTAGAACGTTGTTAAATTAAAACACTGTATCTCAAGTTACAGTGTATTTGGATTTACATTTTTTGTCCATTGCTCTATAACATGCAAACGTTCATCTGAGAAAAAAAACACAAACAACGATTCCCAATAAAAAAACAAAAATGTTAGCAAATTTTCTAGTTAAAAGTTATTTTACTTAAGTAGCTGATATAAACTTTTGCTAGGTATATAGGTACTCAAGAACCAATAAAGTCTACATAGTCGTGATAGTTTTCCTTTTAAATTCGTTATATGAGCTTTAATTTAAAATATTTTTCAGATTTTTAGTATTTGAGTTTTGGCTGTAGGGGGAGGCTTGACTCTAACAAAACTTTCTCTGACTCTGACTTATATTCTTGCCGGATAACAGCCTAGCTTTCTAGTATTAAGAGTCTCTGAGCTAAGCTGCGGACGGACATACGGACGGACATGGCGAAACTATAAGGGTTCGTAGTTTGACTACGGAACCCTAACAAGCCCCCCCGAGTTCTCTGCTAGGATGACGTGAAGCCAATTATTTTAATTGGGATTAAAGCTTTCGGCACAACAAACGCGTGTCAGGCGCGTCGCGCTTTGAACGCGGGCCCGCGCATGTTGTAAAACAACAAATCATATTGAACCCGGCACACCAAAAAGTACCGCGTACCTGCGGCGGGCACGCCTTCGAGCTGCTTCGCACACGCGACGCGCCGCAGTCAATGCCTTTCCATTGAACTTCTCCAGTAGTTGTCAAGTCCAGTAAAATGTACAAGACTACGAGTTCGTAAATTATTCGTCAACTCAACAGCTATGTCCACACCTGTGCGCTTCCATGTTCATCTTGCGTCTTCATCTTTCAATTCGTATTGCGTCAAGCGTATGCAATATTAATTGCCATAGCATATTTAGTGTTAACTGCAAGTTAAAAACGCAAAAAAGGAGAATCTGGATCGTTTTTACTTTACATCATAGATATGTTTTTGGCTTAGAAAAATCAACGCGTTGTTTCATTTTATCTATGTAATCTTTGTACTTCATCATCATCATCATCATCATCAGCCGCAAGACGTCCACTGCTGGACAAAGGCCTTCCCCAAGGTTTTCCACAACGATCGGTCCTCTGCTGCTGTCATCCAGCGGTTTCCCGCGATCTTTATCAGATCGTCGGTCCATCTTGTGGAATGCCTGCCGACACTCCGTCTCTCGGTTCGCGGTCGCCACTCTAGAACCTTTCCGCTCCAACGGCCATCGGTTCTACGAGCGATGTGCCCCGCCCACTGCCACTTAAGGTTTGCTATTCGGTGAGCTATATCAGTTACTTTAGTTCTCCTGCGGATCTCCTCATTCCTGATTCGATCTCGCAAGGAGACACCTAGCATAGCTCTTTCCATCGCCCTTTGAGTGACCTTGAGCTTTCTTATGAGGCCCATTGTAAGCGACATTGTCTCAGATCCGTATGTCATCACTGGCAACACACACTGATCAAAGGCTTTTGTTTTGAGGCAATGTGGTATTTGAGACGAGAAGATAGTGCGTAGCTTACCGAACGCTGCCCAGCCGAGTTGGATTCGACGATTGACCTCTTTCTCGAAGTTGGACTTACCTAACTGGATTTTTTGTCCTATGTATACATAGTCGTCAACAACTTCGAGAGTAGAGTCTCCAACTTTGAAAGGAGTGGGTACGACATGGACATTTGACATGATTTTAATAATAAATAATAATAATAATAATATTTTCGTCTTGTCCATGTTCATTTTAAGACCCACTTGTTGAGAGACTCTTCTGAGGCCATCGAGCATTGTACCGAGGTCCTCCAGGATCTCAGCCATGATGACAATATCGTCGGCGAATCGAAGGTGAGTGATGTATTCGCCATTTATGCTGATGCCAAAACCCTCCCAGTCCAGAAGCTTGAAAGCGTCTTCCAATGCAGCAGTAAACAGTTTTGGAGATATTACATCTCCCTGTCTCACTCCTCGCTGCAATTGTATAGGCTTCGAGTTCCGGTCCTAAAGGCGAACTGACATAGTGGCGTTTCTATACAAACACTTTAACACCCCGATGTATCGATAGTCGATTTGGCACCGCTGAAGAGACTGCAGTACAGCCCATGTTTCAATCGAATCGAAGGCTTTCTCATAGTCCACGAACGCTAAGCATAGTGGCTTTGTACTTGTGGTCCCACAATTAAATACTTGATATGTTCGATAATTTTCCATAAAATCCAATGTTTTAACTTTATCTTCCGCCATTTTATTTGCTAAAAGGCACAAAATGTTGCACGCCAACCCAACGGTGATGGATGGTGCGCTACGGGCATGCGCTGGTGTCAAACGAGTTTGAGCGCATGCGTTATTGCTTGCGCTATGATTGCAGAGGCATGTCACAGAGGAAGACGTAATATAAATATGAAAGCGCACTGGTGTGGACATAGTAAACGTCAAACCGCACTTACGAGGCGCGGCGCGCAGAGGCGTGGCGCGGAGAGGCGCCGCGGAGAGGCGCGGCCGAATAATATTTCTACTAATTACCATGATTCCAACCGCACTACAGCGGCGCGGCAGAGTTGGGCCAGAGATAATAATATGCCGCGCTGCGCTGCGCCGCTGCCGCTGGTGCGGTTTAGCCAGTGACGCGGCGCGGCGGAATATTCCGGTCAGTTTAAGTTCAACCAGCGAGCGAGCAAGACGATGCACGATGGATGAAAATAAGTACATTATTGGGCATATATTGTAAGTAAAACATATATTTTTTATTAATGAATTGTGCGAATGTTTTGCGTGTTTTGTTACACATTTCGCAGTGAAAAAAAGCAGCTTTCGTCCATCTCTAACGAAATCTTGCCACGCACTGGCCGAAAGAGCCGCGCCGCGCCGCTACAGTGCGTTTAGAGGTGGGTCCACATTTGTGACATTTTATCGTGACATAGTTCCGTGACCGTGTCAGTAACGCGTGTTTGCTCGATAGTGTGGACGGTTATTGTGACACGAACAAATGTCACAGCGTACCTGTTACGATGCGATCCAACCCGAATAAGGATTTTACGCCGACCGTGCACATTTAGCGTGACATGTTCTAGCAATGTCACGCAGTGTGGTCCGATTTCATGTCACATCACAAGTGGGGCCACGGCTTAAGAGAGGCCGTGCAGCTTCGGTGTAGCGCCCGAGCGCCGCGCCGCGCCTCGCAAGTGCGGTTCGACCTTAATACTGCAATCCCGCGTAACTAAAAAATTCAAGAAAGAGCAAAATGAACCTTACAAATTAAGTTAATAAAGTGCAATTTACAACCTAATGAATTTGTTGGTTACGCATTATTGCAGTATAGCTATGTCTACACCAGAGCGCTCTCACGTTCATCTTGCGTTTTCCTCTGACTCATGCCTCTTCAACCACAGCGCTAGCAAAAACGCATGGGCTCAAACTGGTTTCACAGTAGCACATGCCCGTAGCGCACGCTGATCCGTCACCGTTGGGTTGACGTGCAACATTTTGCAAATAAAATGGCGGATGATAAACATTGGATTTTATTGAAGATTCAGTGTCACCCTCGATTGCATGCGCTTGACGCAAGTCGAATTGAAAGTTGACAACGCAAGATGAACATGAAAGCGCACTTGTGTGGACATAGCTTATCACCGACGAAATGTCAAAACCATGCTCGCGATGGTAATATGTACATACATATTACTATGATAGTAGTGAGTGATGATTGTAGTGATTGTATTTTGGTGTATTCGTAGTTACATTTTTTCTTTTTAATATCCAAAGGACAGAGTTAAATAATGGAAATCGAAGACATAATTAAAGACTCCAGTTTCTCGATGTTACAAGGCAAAATCGACTGTCGTATATTGAATAATTTGAAGTTAATTGGGTTCGAGAAACCAACTCGAATTCAAGCAGAATCACTTCCATACATATTATTGGAGAAGGATGTTATCGGTGCAGCCAAGACCGGTAGCGGCAAGACCCTGGCGTTCCTTATACCAGTGATTGAAAGACTTATCAGGCTTGGATTTTCCCGTAAACATGGTTAGAGTTTAAACATGCTCATATAGTTCAGAAGCAAATGTAATGGTTGTTTCTATAACAAACTTGATATAGTTAAATCTTATTTTTTTAATTATAGGCACTGGTTGCATTGTACTCTCTCCCACAAGAGAATTGGCTTTGCAGACATTCCAGGTATTAAAAAAGATGCTTATTAATATTGAGTTGACACACAGCTTGGTTGTTGGTGGAGAGAAAAAAGCAAAAGATTTGTTAACATTGAAGAAAGGTAAGAAATGTATCTAATGAAATAATAATTATATCTCCTAGATCTCGGTTTACATAACACGTCTTATTTATTTATTAAAAGATACAGTAATAGTATTTTCATTTTTTTATAAGCCTGCTTTTGTGTCCTACATTTACACAATTAAGATATAAAAGTATTCATATAATATTATGTAGCAACCAAGATGTTAACCTAATAATTGCCCTTTTTTCCAATAAAGTAATGGCAAACAAAATTTACAGTAGATGTCAGGTTACTTTATTTATGCTAAAAATCATCAATCAACTGTTTTTCTTGTCACTATCATAAAAATATTGTATAAAATGTTTGTGATGATGACCTTAGTCAGCTTCTCATGATTTCTACAAAAAAAGTAGTGTTTTTTGTATAAAAATCAGTCAGCAGACCAATGGTTGTTGTCTTCGATTGGCTTGTATCTTATGTGGGGTGTCCCACAATCTAAATCTCGCCAATCTAAATAATAATCAATTTAAAGATTTTCAACTTGAAATTTTCAAATGATTATATCTCATGCCAAGTAAATAAAATATAGTTTTTTTTATGACTTTTCATTGATAAATTAAATGTGATTTGTGTGATAGTTCACACAATTCCTGGATATCATTTGAAGAATATAATAATTTATATATTCATTCAAACTAAATAATTATATTTTAATTATTTAGTAGTCTGAATAATTATATTTTAGGCTCTTAGCTTTAACTGTGTCCCAAGTAAAAGTGTGTTGACAGATTCACAGATTATATGGACAAATGGAGAGACAGACAAAAAAGTGGTTTTTTAAAGGTTTTTAAAGTTAACTTGAAAGTTAATCCGATACTCAAAATGTTAACTTTGTTAATTTACAATTAACAGATTAAAAATCTTATGCCCAGCTATTTTTATGATGTAATTTGACTATGTCAAATTACCTATAATAAATGTAAAAAAATAAAATAATGTATTGGTAGTAATAATAATTTGTAAAGTAATGTTTTCGTAGTTGGTTAATAACTTCAGACAAAGTATAAGATTGTTTATGGCTCAATTAGAGTAGTTTTAAATGAATCCACCCTCATGTTTACCCTGGCACATCAGTTAACAGGAATACTGAAGAGTAGCGCAAGTTATTAAAACATCTACAGGTATGGTTAAATAACATTTAACCTGTGTCCTATCAATTACTGGCTGCTTACTAATGTTACAATGATATATAGACATCTTTTTGCATTGTAAGATATTGTCCTAGAGTCGTATTAATAAACTGATCTTAAATGAGATGCCTGTCTCAAGGGGCGACAGAAATTCCAGTTTCTATGCCTTGACATTTACATTAAATTCACAAGATCAAATCAGTTTATTAATGCTGCCTTTAGACTATCTGACTTGAACTCGGGAAGTATGGCATAAGTAAGGTCAACCGGGGTAAAATGCAGGTAAATGCGTCTGTTAAGAATTTATAAGAAGCACAATGTTTTGAAACTACTTTTGCCTCCTTTTTATAAAAGTTTTGGTACTTATGTAACTACATTTAAAAGGAAGCAGTCTGAAAACATTGTTTCCTTCTTAAAATGTTTGACTGAAACATTTACCCCTAGAGGTTTACTTAACGTAAATAATTAATAATTAATTTTAGGTGTCAACATTGTAGTAAGTACTCCAGGTCGTTTGCTAGACCATTTGCAGAATACAGAGGATTTCAATGTGAAGAATTTAAAATGTTTAATTGTGGATGAGGCTGACAAACTTCTTGAAGCTGGCTTTCAGAAACACATCACAGGAATAATAAATCAGCTTCCAAGTATGTTACGTGCAATGTGCAAAAGTTTTCCCTGTATTATTATTGCATGCAGATTGCAGATAAATACATTTTTTTCTTCACATTCAAATTACATCCGAAGAGATCTCTTATAAATAATAAATTCACCTTTGTACCAACTTCTTATATTATTGACATATATTACTACATATTTTTCTGCTGAACTATGCATGCCTTTTTATCTTATATTTCATATTTATAGTTTTATATGAAGCTAAATTATAATAATTGTAATAAAAAATATGTTTGAAGAATGACTTACTGTTGAGGCACTTCTTTTGAGCTGTGGTTTCCTCTTGGGAAGCGCTGGTAGATTTTTGACGTGTAGAACATATTTATTTTTATCTTTTAATTGAGACAATTAGTGCGAGACTTTAACCCTTCTCCAGGCCGCACCAATCTAGTAGATATCCAAATTATTTACATATTGGGAATTAATTTCAGAGCAAGTAACTTTTCGCGTATATTCAATCAGATTTGAAACTTAAACTAAGGTACTAAGGTTGAAATTGTAACTAAACCTATGTGGTCAATACAAAGCCTCTGCTTGGAAAAGGGTTAAGTAGCCAAAGGTTTTCTTTTCAGAAAATAGACAAACGGTATTGTTCAGTGCTACAATAGACAGCAATATTAAGAACTTAGCAAGGCTTGCTTTGAGAGAAGATCCTGTAGTGATATCAACTGATGACCAAACCCATTCCACGGTTACCGGACTTCAGCAAGGGTTAGTTTATTTTAGCCTTTTTGAACGCCAGTCGGCAACGGGCTAAAGCCCGTCTTGCTTCCATATCGTATTCAGACTGTTGACGTTATCATCACAGCTCTAAATTAAGTGAATAAGGGCCGTATTAATAAACTTATCTTGACTGAGATGCCCATCTCAAGACAGTTTTCTATGGGTTGACATTTACTTTGAAGTGTTTTGAGACTACGACGGGCATCTCAGTCATAAGTGTCATAACTCATAACATAACGTCCGCAATATGAGTACGATATCAAGACAAGGTCGGCTTAACCAAAATATAATAAACGCCCGGAAGTTAACTTTAATTTCTGTCATAAGTTGGCTTTCACTTATACTAGGATTATTTGTTTCTAGGTATTACATATGTCCAGTAGAACAAAAGGTGGCATGGCTGTACAAAATGCTGAAGAAAAGCAAAAATCTCAAAGTGATGGTGTTTTTCTCATCGTGCAAATCTGTTGACTTTCATTACGAATTTTTTAGAAATCATTGCAAAGCAAATATCTTAAGTATACATGTAAGCGGACTCTTTATCAACTCTTCGTATTGCGTTGTCATTTTACTTGACCTACCTACCTAGTACTTAAGAGAACTTTAAGATAAGCACTTGTGATTGATTATGATGGTGTGGAAATCGAGTGGTGTTTAATAAAGAGTATTATTTTGTATTAAAAGCGGGCCTGCCTATTCTGGGAATATAGTTAAAATATAGAAATACAAGAAAACGCAATTACATTATACTACCAAAAGGTGAAAGCCCGCGACTTTGTCCGTGTAGAACTCGTTTATTGCTATTCCTTCGGGAACTATATTTTTTTTAGATTGAAAAGTATTTTATGCTCTTTCCCGGGATTCAAAGTATCTCCATTAAAACATTACTAAAATCGGTTTAGCGGTGAAAGCGTAAAAAACAAACAGACTTACTTTCGCATTTATAATGTTATAATATGTATATGTGTATGGATGAATGATTTCACAAGAAATCGACATTTTTTTATTAGTCATTGGTTCTTTTAGGGTCGCCATAGTCAGGCAAAAAGGAAAGAAGCATACCAGAAGTTTGTTGAAGCTGAAAATGGCGCCTTATTTTGCACCGACGTGGCGGCAAGAGGGTTGGATATACCGAGCGTGGATTGGATAGTGCAGTACGACCCACCCACCGACCCTAAGGTATTGCTATAATAGCTTTATTGCGGTTAGCCTAGTTGGTAGTGACCCTACCTACGAAGCTAGCGGTCCTGGGTTCGATTCCCGGCATGGGCAAATATTTGTGATGAGCGCGAGTATGTTTCTAAGTCTTGGATGTTTTCTACGTATTTAGGTAGGTACCTAAATACGTAGAAAGTAGATAGATAAGTAGGTACTTATTTCTCTATATGTATAAGTATGTTTATCGTTGTCTAGTAAACATAGATAAGAACAGCCAAACTGGCCTTATAATCGCAACACATCCTTATTCCTATAGTAATAAAGATGCGTTGCGATATATTTGGCCACTTTCGCTGCTCCTATCTATTTGATGCTGACTGTACAAGCCTAGAACTTAGTTTGGAACTAGTCAATTTGTGTGAGATTTTCGCTTAATATTTATTTAACAAGACTGACGTTGTTTAGATTCATTCAGAGAGAAATATCGTGGATAAAATCCGAGACGTATTGGCAGACTTTGAGGAAACGGTGGCGGCCGGCGGCGCTTCTCAACAGTGGTCTCCTCTTGGGAAGCGCTGGTAGACTTTAATGTGCCCGTGCGGCCTACTTACTGAATCTTTTATCTCTTTAATATTTTTTAAATCATTAAAGATTACCCACCAAAACCTATGAATTGTTTTTATCTTCTTTATAAGCACAGGCAAACAAAGGGACACATATGCGAGTTAACGGTAGGTAGGTACTACCTATAGTAAGGATTATTCTCGGCTTTGCATCATTCTGTAATGTTTTTCAGGAGTACATTCACAGAGTTGGTCGTACAGCAAGAGGGTTAAATAACGAGGGCAATGCAGTTTTACTCCTAAGATCAGAGGAAGAAGATTTTCTCAAGTTTTTAAAGAAACAAAAAGTGTATTTAGATAAATATAGTTTTGATGCACCTTCAAATGTAATTCAAATGACGGTAACGTACTCATATTTGTACTATTTGTAAGTAATTACTTGAAATTGATCCAGTCCACATTTGTTATTCCACGTTTGTTAAAAAATTATGTCTTTTTGTGTTCCAGTTAGAAGATTTAATACTCAATAACGGTGTAATGAAACTTCTAGCAAGAAAAGCATTTCTATCCTTCTTGAGGTGTTATAAGGCGCATCCTTTGAAGAAAATATTCAATATTGACTCTTTGGATGTCAATTTAGCAGCTAAAGCTTTTGGGTTCACGGAAACGCCCCATATTGATTTCTGTATCCTTTTCACTACCATTATTAAGTAACTAAAAATTAAGAAATGTTATTTTTTTTATGCATTAGTACATCATCAATATCATCATTTCCCAAATATTCTCTAAGTAGATTGTCCTTAACTGCACAAAATACAGTAAGCGGGAAAAAGAAGAAAAAGAAAAGCAGTGAAAAGAAACAGTAATCCTAAGGGAAGAACGTCAACAGTGATGAACGACATATTTACTGACTCGGGCCTAGGTTTTGTGATTGTATAGTTAACACTACTATCTCAGCATTTGTTATGTTATGTATGTACCTGTGATAAGAATGTATGTGTATTAACATAAATAATAATAACATTAATGTATAATAAAGTTTATTATAACTTAGTTTACATTAACTCAGCTTATTGACCTCTTATTGCCGCCTTTTTGCCGATATATCTTGGTTTTCTCTGCTTTTTTCTTCTGACTTGTCGGAGCATTGAGAGACTTGAAGTATCCGTAACCCCCTCCGCCCTTCCTCTTTGAAGGAGGCCCTTTGTTCTCCACCTTGAGCTCAACAGCCGGAGGGACCGTGAATCCGAACGACTTCGACACCTTCGCCAGGTCAATAGTGTCAATATCAAAGATGGTTTTCAAGTGATGCGAATCGTAAGCTCTCAGGTAACTCTTGAATGCTTCTTTAGCAGATTGATTCAGGAAGTAGTTCCTTGATATAAGTTTCTCCAACTGAAACAAAGAATGATTGCATAACTTGAATAATTAAAAAACTTCAAAAATGTTTGCAACTCCTACTTTCAAGACTTTAAGAACAATTTTGACAAAGATTGCTTTAAAACAACAAAAAACTCATTAGGATTTGTCCATTTGTTCCGGCCAATTCCAAAGCCACAGACACAGAGCCGACAAAGGGATTAACTTGGAACCCTTGGACTCTTGCTTCTGGTCAGTGGTTAATAATATGTATCAAAACAAAAAGCTGATAACAACAAAAGGGTAATTCTTCGAGCATTTCAACCGCCGTCATTCCCGTGACCGCATTAATGTCGAAATACCTGTAGCTTTGCATTTTATTTTCGGTTATCTTGTAGTGCCCTGACTTCTACAAATTTAACTGAAAATGCTTCCAAAGCTACAAGAATTTCGACATCAATGCGGCCACGGGAATGACAGCGGTTGAAACGCTCAAAGAATTGCCCAAAACATTTTTTTTATTATACTAACCTGCAATTGGATATCAGCAACTTTATTCCATGAGAACTCAAACTCATTGAGCGTGACCTTGGATTGTTTCAAAAATCTGAGGAAGCCAAGTTCCTCGGGCCGGAGGAAAAGCAGAGCGTGCCCGCTCGTGCCGAGGCCTCTGGCAGTTCTGCCTACACGATGGATGTATTCCTGAAAGAAGAGGTTCATCCATCATCATCATCATATCAGCCGAATGATGTTCACTGCTGGATACGAATGTTTCCAATAGGACCGTCACAGTGATCGGTCCTGTGCTGTCTGCCTCCAGCACATTCCTACTACCATAGTACAACTTGAATCTTCTCTTTTGTCAAACAGTGCATCTCTATCTTAATAGGGCTAGTTAGAATGAGAGATTCGAGCGACAAATAAGTTGTAGACAAGTTGTGCTGGCCTCCCATGGCCTCTATTCGACTTTGTTGTCAGCCCATCTTACTTCTTTATCGTAATTATTTAATGAATAAAGAATAAGAAAGCGAACCTGAAGAAGCAAGACGGCTGAAAACAAATTGGGATACCTATAGTACGCTACTACCGAAAATGTATATTTTAATACAAAGTTGAAAGTACAGTTAGTGTAAAATTGTGTACCTTAGGATCATCTGGTGGATCATACTGTACAATCCAGTCCACAGCGGGAATATCGAGTCCTCTCGCTGCCACATCCGTACAGAGAAGAATGCCACTCTCTGCATTACAGAATTGGAAGAATGTCGTGGTTCGCTTCGACTGTTGTTGTTTTCCCTGTAACATTACAATAGTAATTAGAATCCCTCTTAAGAATCTGGCCACGACTGCGCGACGGTAGCGGTGAGCAAACAAATGCATAGAGATGTATAAAGCATACCACGAGGAGCTAAGGCGGCGATGATGTGATTTCTATGTGTTTGTTTTAACAAATTTTCTATACAATGTTAGATTCAGGGTATGCCACAAGTACTATATATCTATCTATGGTTATTGGTTGAGGTTGTTAAATCTTACATGTATAGACATCACCGGCAGATCGATGTAGTTGAACAGCTCATGATGGTACTTCACTGACATGCAGGTTGAAAGGAACACCATAACTTTTTTCTTCCTGTTCTTTTTGAGGAATGTGAATAGAACCATCATTCGTTTCTCTGAAGGGCATACAATGTACCTGGAAGAATAAGAAATCGTGATAAATGATTGGCTGGCTAAATAATGTCATTAAACTATGTAATAAGTAAAGAAATGGTTCCTGAAGAACATAGCTTAGGTGTTAATGTATTTTATTTACTGAGTTTTACTCTAAGAAATTTTGATTTGAAACTAACCCCTGTTCTAAAGAATCCACAGTTGCTTGCTCCCTGTGATCATCAACTCCTACATATATAGGTTCATGTTTCACGGCAAGAGCAGTTAATGCTTCAATCTTCTTGGTTTGTGTAGCACTGAACAACATTGTTTGTCGTCGCTCTGAAAAATATGAGGATTTGCAATGTATAACCATTTTATAAATTTATAAATAGATGAATGAATAGATTGTAACTTTGTAGAAACCTTTGCTTTTAAGAAAAAATAATCTGCAGGTCAACAGTTATATTATAAACTCTTTTATGACTATCTGAGAAGTGGAAAATAAAGAAGGTTAAATTTATAACTCACTGGGCAATAACCTGATGATCTGTTTCACTTCTTCCTCAAATCCAACCTCCAATATCCTGTCAGCTTCATCAATAACTAGGCATTGAAGATTTTTGTACAGAAAATCAGGAGTATTCTGCAAGTGATCCAGCAATCTGCCTGGGGTTGCCACCAAAATGTTGATACCTATAAGAAAACATATTAATTAAAAAACAGGGTCATTAAAAAATACAGGTATTAGTTTAAAAAAAATTACAACCTTTAGAAAGTTTCTGAGCCTCTGTACTTCTGTTGGCTCCCCCCATGACCAACCCATATGTATGATGATGATACTTCATGAGCTCCATTAACACTCCAAATGTTTGCATCGACAATTCCCTTGTTGGCGACAGAATAATAACACCAGTACCTACAATACAAAAGACAGTGAACATAAACTTCAAAAATAAATACCTATCTTTTTTGCTAAATGGAATGATCAGATATCCATTCTGTGTTCATGAAACAACTCTGAACATACTCCTCCTATGATTGTGTTGAAGTAAGAGCTAAGTGCCTCGACAGTTATTGCTGGAGACTCATTATACCCATACTTCTCCACAATAATGGATTTTGGAAGTATGGAGTCAATTTTCACATTCGCCTTTTTGTCATCATTTAAAAGTATTACTTACTTGTAATTTTGTAAAGTAGGAAATTAAATTGGTTACATAGTGCATTCAGTTAACAAAGTCCCCCACTTAAATTGACATTATATGGTTGAGTCAATTGTATGTCAAATTAAGTAGTGAGATGCAACTTTGTGGATTGAAGACACTATTTATAGTTGTTGATCAAATTAATAAGATTTAAAGGCAATTTTATATCTTTCACTCTCACAAAAAATGATAAAGTACTTACCATTTCTGGGCTTGAATTTCAACTTGTAAATAAGGTCAATAGCCGGTATCAGGAAGGCCAAAGTCTTCCCAGACCCAGTCCTGGCTGCTCCTACAAGGTCTCTGCCTTCCAACAGGGGAGGTATAGCCTTTGCCTGGATTTCAGTCATGGTTGTGAAACCCATATCTTTGACACCCATAAGTGTAGCCTCGCACACTTTGCCTTCCAGGGCAGAGAAATTTTGTGTTGACAAAATGCCTAGGCATAAGCTCGATCCTGGTACTAAAAACAAAATGACTAATTAATAATTTTTTAAAAGGATAATATTTCTTAAATAATGTTTTGCTAAGACATGTGCAGTTTAAGTATTTTTGTATGATATGATACCCTATTTGTTGTATTAAGTATAAGATTGTCAACCTCCTATTTTAACACCTCATATAAAAAAAAATTAACAAACTAGGCCATGTGAGAAGTTAGTACGAATTTTTGGAATTAAGATATTATTCAATTATTGCATAGTTTCAAATTACTCTAAACTCTGGCACAATTTTTTTTTAATTTGGATATGTCACTTTGTCGTGGCCAAAATTTTGAGAAATGCTCAGTTATGGTTAGTTAAGTATAAGTCAGTCAACCACTTGTTTACTTACATTGATTGTCAGTGTCTGGTTTCCTTTCAATCTCCTCTGCATCACTCTGTGTTCCATCTTCATTATCTGAGTTATCATCCACTGTTTCTTCTTTTACTTCAACTGGCTCCTCTTTCACCTTTTTCTTTTTATTTTTCTCTATAAATATGAATGCATTGTTTATACAACTATAATAAAGCCATAGTTTTGTAATATAAGCAAATATAATGCACCCGTAAAAAAATTATAAAGCGTATGACACTCATATGTTTATGTCCATTCATATGATAACACATTTACTAAAATTGGTACAGTTTAGGAGCTAGAGTGAAACATCCGATCTTTGGTCACATAAATATGATAACACATTTACATACATAAAGAAAGAAAGAAAGAAAAACATTTATTCGTGACCAATATCAGCAAAGGACAGAAAAATACACACAGTAAGAATGTAGTCACGAAATGGTCCCAAATCAGCGTAATGCCGGCATTAAAGTCGGCGCTGGTCTTCCGTTGGAACCATCAGGTGAATCCACAGAAACAACAACCCTTCTTTTGTCTTCACTCAGTCAAGTAAAAAATGAAAGTAATTCCCACCACACTTACTTTTGGGAACTTTCTCGGCTGCATCATTGTCGTTAGGTCTTTTCTTTGCATTGTTCAATTGCACCTCTATAGTATCTGTAAAGTTATTTGTGATTTAGAAATGTCTCACAAAAAAAACATCCATGTAATTGATTTTCTGCATATGTTTGCTAAACTATATACCCATGATTGCCTTTGGATAATTTCTAAGGTTAAAATTAGTAAAAGCATATCAAAATATTCAAGTCAGTAGAGAAAACACTACACCTTGACAAAAACATAACCTAGGAAAAGAACATTTCATTCAAAAATTACTATAAAACTTTAAAGTTATTATTGACTAGGAAACTGAATTGAGGGAAATATACCACACTAAATACTTTGAAGATTTCCTAAAAACCAATTCATCATAAATCTTACCTGAAGTACTTTCGGATACGGTAGCTTTCTTCTCAGCCAATTTAATTTTATTTTTCTCCCTTTTCTTTATTTTCCTTAAAAGGATTTTATCTGGTGTAGGCATTTTAAGCGTTAAATAAACCAAAAGATTAATGATCTGTACATTAACCACGGTTTAGAAACGCACGCGGACCACGCTATAGGCAGGCATGCATGCTATCGTGACAGTTGACAACTGATGTGCGATCTGTCAAAATTGACAGCTATTAGCTATGTCCACACACATGCGCTTTCATGTTCAACTTGCGCTTTCAACTTGGAATTCGTGTTGCATCAAGCGCATGCAATACGAGGGTGACACTGAATCTTCAATAAAATCCAATGTTTTGACTTTATCTTCCGCCATTTTATTTGCAAAATGTTGCACGTCAACCCAACGGTGACGGATCAGCGTGCGCTACGGGTATGCGCTTATATCAAACCAGTTTGAGCGCATGCGCTGTGGTTGCAGAGGCATGCGTCACAGGAAAGCGCAAGTTGTACATGAAAGCGCACAGGTGTAGACATAGCTATTGCGATTGTCTATGGCTGCGTTCCAAATCAAACTTGTGGTGCAGTAGAAATCAATAAGCCTACATCGCACTGACGTTTTTTCAAGGCGCAAGCAAGCGATTTTGTACCGCCTTGAAATAGTTACAGCCCATGATGAGATATTACCGACTAGCGAGGAGGGACCCAATATTCCCTTTTACTTTCGTTTTCTAGTATAACAATCGGCAATGGCGGATTTTTTACGCTCGTGCGGGTGTGTCACCTCGAGGTCCTAGGCGTTGGCATTGTGATATATTTTGCTATACTTATCTCTCAATTTAATTATTATTGCACGTGAATAATGTTCGTTTCATTTCCTATTTTTCGGCCCCTACAACATAGTTTTATTATAAATAGGGTTCCTTAGTATTGTAAGGTTCAAACCATTTGACATTTAGACCGCGTTTTTTTAACCCCCGACGCAAAAAGTGAGGGGTGTTATAAGTTTAACGTGTCTGTCTGTGGTATTGTAGCTCCCAAACGGATGAACCGATTTTCGTTTAGTTTTTTTTGGGTCATAGATAATTTTATCCTTAGTGTTCTTAGCCCTGTTTCATGAAAATCTGTTCAGCCGTTTGAAGATCACCAGCTCTTTTCCAGTTGATGAGGGGATCTAATTTTTCAATTCTTGAAATCTTCTAGTGACGAAGTCCCTCCAGTGAAAATGTACGTGCTTGGAGCCCGTTAAAGGTTTTGCTCATTGCTCAGAGGGTTTTTAGGCGCTGATATCGGGGGTTTTTAACTCTATTAGGTTATTTATACTCGGGTACCTACCATTAAAAATGACATTTACCTCATTTCGAAACAAAATTTTCATCATTTCTATACAAAAACTAAAAAAAACCGGTCCATAGCTGGGGTTCGAACCCGCACAAAAAGCTATGGATAAGACTGGTTCTTACCGCGGTTAAGGTACATACTTGCCGATTTGCCCGTTTATTATAATTTTAAAGGCTTGTATGTTACCCGAGTATTCAAAGTTACCTAGTTTGACTGTTTTTGTTTCGGGGAAGTAAAAAAAAAATAGACAACATCTTTTGGCTAGTAAAATTGGTTATTCTTATTATATTAGTTGGGGTAAACTGCAGAAGCTGCTTCCGAGCTGTTATTCCTGTTATAGATCTAGCGGAATCTCATGACAAATTTAAAAGTAAAAGAAACCGATTTCCATATGGCAATGTTGCCCTACGCTTATTAATTTAAATTTAACAGCTGTCAATAATTTTTTATTGCTTATTTTTACTCAAATACACATAATGTTAATCAAATTATCAGGGAAATCTCCAAAAATCCCTTTAATCTCATGCGAAAAATATCGTTAGTCATGTGCAACGAAAACATTGTGATGTGAGGAACAAGATGTAAATTTTTGATTTTGTATTGTCTTTCAATTGACTGAAAAGGAAAGCCAAATAATATTCATAGTTTAAGTTCTGTTTCACAATCGGCAAAATGGCCCACCATAGAACTGTATACTTGGTTGTCACTTCTAACAACTTGATTTACAACGTCACTGTGACGCGGTTCTATGGCGTCAGACGTGGACATTTACATTGTATCCCGCAAAATGAAATAGTCCCCAAACCAATAAAAGACTTCTACACGGGCAGAATCGCTGTCGTAAACTACTACATCGTTCATATATTGAATTGCTGAAAAATCAAATACCAAGAACTTTTAATCCTTTTACCCGGGAGTTAGATATGAATTTTAATTTTCCTTTTTGTCATGAGATTCTGGTAGACCTATAGCTGGGGCGCATGCATGCGGACTCTCTCCTTGGAGAGCAGGTGACCGACACTGGCTCGATGAAGAGACGTCACTTTTTCTTAGAACGGTCTATCACTTTGTTCTGAAAGAGGGTAAGATATATTTTTAAATTAAATCAGTTGTAGCTCCAGAGCGGCTAGCACATCTTGTATTCCCTCGCATGTCACTTAGTGCATCTCTATCGTTACAGTCTAGTTAGAAAGGAATATCCATGCGACAAACATGTCGCGGACAACTTGTGCTAGCCGTCCATGTAGTAACAGTAAATAATAAAATATCGATGATTGTGGCAGTCAGAGTAACTAATCGACTACTAACAACAGCATACTGCAATAGAGTCACGGTATAGATATAGCTAAAGTAGTAAAGAAACTACGAACAAACGTTCGAAACGTCGCACTCATACAGACGCACGTCTCAACGAGACCCCTAAGCGGACATGGCAGTGCTGTCAGTGGTGGGTGTCGCGTGAAGACGAATGGTTGAGACGTGCGTCTGGGTGAGTGCGACGTTTCGAACGTTTGTTCGTAGTTTCATTACTGCTTTAGTTTGTGGTAGAGTGGTCATCTTAAGCTATGTTAACAATAATTTGCGTTCTCATTTAATTCTCCTCAACGTCGGGGATATTGCAACATCGCGTCGCTAATAAAGCAAATAAGGTGCAATACCGCGTAATTTAGCATAAAATATTTGTTTTTAGCCGCTTATTTAATTTGTTAGCTATGCGCATTATCCCTGACGCTATGTACGGTATTTAATCTAGAGCAAGCGAAGATACCAAAATTGAATCTTGAGCGTAGCGGGAGATTTAAAGGCACGGCACGCAAGCAACTTTGCAGCCATGCGAAACACCCAACTTTCATCTCACCTCAGCAAGGAATATTTTAAAATAGATAAAAGAAAAAAACTGAACATTAGAAATTAATACATGAAAAATACTACTGTTTTAAGCAAAGCTACGATTTTGCAAAAAAGTATAAGCGGATATATATAAAAAAAAAAACAAAAGGGAAGTATAGGATTTCTCTTTGGTTCTGAAAATTAAAAACATTATAAAAAAAAGCCTAAAAATACTAAAATAATCTTACATTCACCATACTAGCGGGTAAAGCAGACCGTTCCGAGCTGATGATGTGAAAATGTGAAAATACTTGGTTACGGCTACAGTTATAAAATAAAGTGTACAATATCTACCTTAGTGAAAGTGATCCCAACCTCACTGAGCCGCTTGTGCTGGTAGGTGAGCGGGTGGTGCAGCTTGGCGTCGCCGCGCTTGTAGAAGTCGCTGTAGTCGAGGCGGAACGCCAGCGTCTGCAGCGACACCTCGCCGTGTAAGGCGAGCTTCAGGATCAGTGACGTTACATGAACCCTACAACAAAAGGTCGTTTCGTAGAACCTATATTCTAGACGCATGTACCTAGGTAGGTAAATAAATACACATACATGCTACATGGAAAGCATTTAAGACAAAATATTCAAGCTCATTACACCATGATGTTTTTCAGATAAAAATGCCGACGACAAAATAAATGTTGTATATGTTTTAAGGCCTTTGATAATACTGAATAGAAGGTTTGCCTATTCATCTTATATCGGAAATATGTTTTTCCACAAAGTTTATAAATTGATCTTTCAAATATGTGCCAGATTTGATTTGATACCAGTTCATTTGTTATAAGGGTTATACATACAGAATTTTTGGACAGTTTTGAAGCTTCAGTAGCGGCCGAACGTACCTGTAAGTGCGAGCCCAGACATTTAGATCAGCCTTCCTACTCGCTAGAAACTGTAGGAACACTTTCCTCTCTTCCTTGTCTTTGGCTTCTTCCGCGGCCGTGATGGCGAATTCACCTGATTGGATAAGAAACCACATGCATTACACATTTTTTTAACTAATACTAACTAACGGTCACACAGGAGCCTGATAACATACAAAAAGTATTTAAAAAAAAATGAAAATGAGGAGTGGTTCCGTTCCTCAATCTAAGCGCCACTTGCTCCAAAAAAAGTAAAAATTATTGGAACTGTCAGACTTAAAGGTTATACTGTAAGCCGTCCCAAGTAAACACTTTTAACAACCTCTGTTAAATGGAGTATGACTCATAATGCGAGGGTTGCGTGGAAAAATCCGATAAGTTGAGATAGTGAACCATGCAAAATTGAAGCTTCTTAAAACACCTTCGAAATTCGATATTCTAAAACAAATTATGTTTACTTATCGGGTTAACCTCGCAACCCTCGAATGTTATCTTATGGGTAACAAAAGTTGGGATCCCGGTATCCCGGGATCCCGGGATACCGCCAAATATTAGATGTGTTTTTAATACCGGTATTGAATGAAGAATACCGGGATCCCGCGGTATTATAATTGTTAGTAAAAAACGAAATATTTCGATTATTTTCGATAAATTATGCTTGTTAGAGTTGTTTTTCTTTTTTAATTTTGTTATTCATTATATGTCTTTCTTCATATTATGTCTTTCGTTTTGTTCGCAGCATCGTTCTATCATATAGCCGGATATTCACTCTGTCTGCGTTTACACACGCCACGCGCTTTTTTTGTCTTGCTCTACGCTTTTGCATTACATTTTCTATTGCAGTGCCAGTTGACTGGCAATGGTTGTCGCGTCAAACTACACGCGACTTAGTATTTGTATGTCTAGACACGAGTATTTGTGTGTCTTGAAATTTGAGTGATTATACAAGTAAGTATAATTTAAGTAACATTTAAACTAACGTGATCAAATTATGTCGATTTAATGTAATGGTTTTTATTTTTCTTTAATTGTATTATTTTCTGCTTAAATATTTACTTATTTATAATGCCTAAATAAAAGTGTCAGTCAACTATGGATCTATGTTTCTTGGTTTAGTGGCCTACCTTAGTCTTTCATGAAACGCTTTTATTGTTCATAGATATCAAATTTGTTAAAATACAATTTTATATTTGGAAAGGTTTTTTTAAGTTTCTTTTCAAGTAATGACTTTAATTGAGCTATAGATACTGTTCTTGATAAAAATAGTTTAGACATGACATGTGTTTCCATGTGCAGGTCAACTCCAAAGAAACTTCTTAGGTATCTAGAGAGAGTTTAAAAGTAAACAACTCATCTCAAGCATATGGGATAACTTTACTGCTGGTGTCGGTGAGAATACTGCTAAATGCAAACTTCGAGTTTAAAAAACCAGCAGTTAAACTAAGTATTTTATTTTACGATTTTTTTAAACAAAAATTCCCACCCTTTTCCCAATTTTAGTACATTTTTGTTTAATTTCTTAATACCGGGCGGGATCCCGGGATCCCGGTATTAAAAATCGAATACCGGCACTAATACCGGTTTTAGGAAAGGTCCGGTATTTGGAAGCCCTAGTAACAATTATGCGCGTATTACTACCCTAACCCTAATGAGGGACGCCGCAAAACGTTGGAAAGAGATGGAGATATCTCCATCGCGCATTAATAACATCAGTGACTTACCCCTAGCCACTCTCTCAGCCTTTATCTGCTCAATGCTCTCCCGTCGGTCCAGTTCCGCATTGATTCCCGCGTGCAATTTTGCTTCGAATCGTCGCAACGCTAGAGTTTCAGTCAATACATTCCCTAGGTACGATTGCAGCTCCTATAAAATACAAAAAGTATAAATAGTTTTGTGCTTCGAATGGACTTTTTTGTACTTTAAAAAATTCGTTGGCCGTTTTTTTTCATTCGTAAACAACCAACAGTTGATAGTGCTGATCTGAATCATCCGACAAGTTTGACAACAGAAATATTGACTTTTCCTTCGTCACTATTGAATTCCATAATATATATCTGGCAACACTATCTGTCAAACTAGTCGTGTCGAAAAATTGATTATATTATAGGAACTACTGGTGAGAATATAGGTCCTGGAATACCTTTATTCATTTGCTCTAAGTGTCTTTGTTTTTAAGGCGCCCAGCAGCGTGTCCCACGCCGGCTCCACGGACACCCACCTCGCTGCTAGTAGCGCGGCGCACGAGCCCGTCTGCTGCGGCGGTACCTGCGTGGTGTGGTGTATCATGGCGTGCACGGCGTGGCGCTCGAGCGCGGCGCGGTGCAGGCGCAGCAGCGCGTCGAGCGGCCGGCGCGCCGCCGCGCGTCCCACGCCGGCTCCACGGACACCCACCTCACTGCTAGTAGCGCGGCGCACGAGCCCGTCTGCTGCGGCGGTACCTGCGTGGTGTGGTGTATCATGGCGTGCACGGCGTGGCGCTCGAGCGCGGCGCGGTGCAGGCGCAGCAGCGCGTCGAGCGGCCGGCGCGCCGCCGCGCGTCCCACGCCGGCTCCACGGACACCCACCTCACTGCTAGTAGCGCGGCGCACGAGCCCGTCTGCTGCGGCGGTACCTGCGTGGTGTGGTGTATCATGGCGTGCACGGCGTGGCGCTCGAGCGCGGCGCGGTGCAGGCGCAGCAGCGCGTCGAGCGGCCGGCGCGCCGCCGCGCGTCCCACGCCGGCTCCACGGACACCCACCTCGCTGCTAGTAGCGCGGCGCACGAGCCCGTCTGCTGCGGCGGTACCTGCGTGGTGTGGTGTATCATGGCGTGCACGGCGTGGCGCTCGAGCGCGGCGCGGTGCAGGCGCAGCAGCGCGTCGAGCGGCCGGCGCGCCGCCGCGCGTCCCACGCCGGCTCCACGGACACCCACCTCGCTGCTAGTAGCGCGGCGCACGAGCCCGTCTGCTGCGGCGGTACCTGCGTGGTGTGGTGTATCATGGCGTGCACGGCGTGGCGCTCGAGCGCGGCGCGGTGCAGGCGCAGCAGCGCGTCGAGCGGCCGGCGCGCCGCCGCGCGTCCCACGCCGGCTCCACGGACACCCACCTCGCTGCTAGTAGCGCGGCGCACGAGCCCGTCTGCTGCGGCGGTACCTGCGTGGTGTGGTGTATCATGGCGTGCACGGCGTGGCGCTCGAGCGCGGCGCGGTGCAGGCGCAGCAGCGCGTCGAGCGGCCGGCGCGCCGCCGCAGCGCCCAGCAGCGCGTCCCATGCCGGCTCCACGGACACCCCGCTGGCCTCTTGTAGCGCGCCACATAGACGAAGCGCTTCGGCGCGAAGGCATGAAGCTCGTCGCATCAGGCCTGACACCTCTGTGGATTGTGTTTTGAAGTGAAGCAAATTTTAAAATTTATGATATGGAGAAAGAAATGGGCACACAGGTCATCTGACCCGCTATAGGATGAATATTTGAGAATGATTTATTTTGTTAGAAACATTTGTCTTTGTGATAAATATCGTGTTACCGCAATTCAAGTAATCATATTATCTAGACTAGAGACTAAAATAACGAACTGTAAAAGAGGCACGTGTCGCTAAAACTTATTTTGCCCAAAATCGGAAAAAATATAAACAGAGGTGTTGAGGATAATGACAAAGTGTGAGGAGAATGACAATTGTTGAGATTTCTATGATGCTTTGATGAGAAGAATGACACCGTCAATTTTTTTTGCATAAATTAAAGGAACAGACGTAGCAAAATGATTTTGTTTATTGATAACTGTAGTTACATTATTTAGAGGCTTAGTGTAGGCTAAGCTTGGCAAAATTATCTTAATATTAATCAAATCGATCATGCAAAAAAGGGAACTATTTTTTACGTGTTAATTGAAGTCTGACTAAGTACATAGTATACCTGCGAAAATATAATTATTTTGTTACATTATAATAATAACATTTATTTATTAATTGAATTGCACATAATATAGAAAATCATTGCCCTTTCTCCACACTAACAAATTAAACATGAACTAATTCTTCGCATAATAATATAGAAAATGTACTCAAAATTCTTTTTTATTTAACTTAACTAAATCTCACTTTCAACTTTTACAAATTAAACCGTTTTAATAAACCTATAAAACGTACATGTTAGTTAAGGAGACAATCAACATTAAATATTTATTTTTGGTATTTTTTATTACAACAATATGTAATATCTATATCAAGAGCGACTTTTTTGATTTAGGTACGTAAACTAAGTGGGTATATTGTGAATATCTTTCTTAACAATATCACAGTCATTATTCTCTACAAGAGTCATTATGCTGAGCAGCGTTATTGAGGAGAATGACGTTGAGAAGAATGATTTTTGGGACAAAAGTTGTCGTAACCTGAAAGTTTACGTTCAAATAAAATCTCGCCTCAAATATAAGTAAATCGTAACAAATTTGTCACAATATGAAATAATTGTATTACAATTGAAGTGTATACTTTTGAAGTAAAGATAAAAAAAGGATAATAACGAAAACAATGACACGTTCGAGCAGCGAGGAACAAACGTTAAAATATTTTCAAAACGAACACGTTTTGTTTGGTTGAGCGTTCACGGGCGAATGAGGAGCAGTGTCCGGGGGAGGATAGGAACGACATTGGTTCCGTTACAAGTATTTTTGTTAACAAAATATGCCAAATAAGCATCGCTGAGAAGAATGACGAATTATTCGTGACAATTTTTTTGCTTCATGCGTTGAATGAAATAGTGATTAAGTATTGTTTTTTACTAGGATTTTGAAAACTAAGTATTAAACTATAAATATAAACAGCATTTTTTTTAAGTTCATAAATTAGCGTATAATCCTTTTCATTTAAATTTATGTCGTGTTGTGACACGAGAAATATTGCAATTATGGATAGTTTTTAATTTTTGTATTTTTTAAATATACGAAATGAAACTTTTAAGTAAGTGCACCCACAAGAATACTTAATGTAGAATCAAATCACATTCATTAATTGATACTTTCTGTTATTATTGGAGCACAAAGTAAATAGACACTCTTTTTCGCCGTTTCAAATATTCACCCTATAATCAGTTGGAACCCGGACGCATACGCGCGCATTCGCCGGCACCCTCTCACGACATTAGTTTAGAGAGACCTGAACACGGTCAGCCTGTTTTTAATTTTACCGTGCCAACGTAGTGCCCCACTAAGATCAAGCGGGCGAATACTGCCGGACTGTCCTTTACAGGAAATATTTCAATGCCCTCTTTGTACCAAATGAGGACATAAGATTGTAACACCCGTTTTTTGTTAAGCTTTTTCATATAGCAACACTACAGCTGGCGGGCCTCTGCACCAAAAACGAGGATCGAATAAAAACCAACTCTGTCCTTTTCACTCCCTACAGTTGCCCATTGAGAGTGAGCGGGATGGAGCAGATACCGCTTCCGATTGGGCGTTACTTTTCACTACTCTTGCGTTTTGACATATAGACGAGACTCGGATCATTTGTTACTATTCGGCATGTAAAATTATATTGTTTCAGGATTTATAGAGTGTCTGTAGGAAAATAATTGGGA
Source organism: Tortrix viridana (assembly GCA_963241965.1). NCBI lineage: Eukaryota > Metazoa > Arthropoda > Insecta > Lepidoptera > Tortricidae > Tortrix > Tortrix viridana. Next base: position 6,176,059 of record OY725181.1, read on the forward strand.
AAGATTTATATTTTTTTTATTTATTCAGCAAGTAGGCCGCACGGGCACTTTTACACGTCAAAATCTACCAGCGCTTCCCAAGAGGAGACCACTGCTGAGAAGAAGCGCCGCAAGAAACTCAACAGTTAGTCATTTTTTAATAAAAAATATAACAATGTCACTACTTATTCTAGCATTATATAAAACTGTAAAAATAATATTAAATATCTGCGTAGTTTTGCAGGAAAACATGTCAGAATGACTACGAGAAAATTTATATACCTTCAGTCAACAAAGTATCGGGAATGGATGATTTGTTTATGGTTCCAAATTCAAATTTTTGTTTTTTTTGTTGTTGTTAGATTGGCACAACTGTTTTCTATTTTGGCGCGGAGTTTGAGTTGCATCTGTTATTTATATTAAATACAGTGCTGTTTTTAGTTATATCATATCTAGTGTGTATTGCGAATTTCATAATGGACAAAAACATTGAACAAAGAGTTTGTCTTAAATTTTGCATCGCCAATGGAATTTCGTGTTCGGAGTCACTGAAAATGTTACAGAAGGCTTACGGTGATTCGACTTTATCAAAAACACGTGTTTATGAGTGGTACAAAGCGTTCAAAAGCGGTCGAGATGTGATGGAAGATTTGCCTCGCTTGGATTCTTTCTTGGATTTTGCACCACGATAATGCGCCTTCGCACAAGGCCATCATTGTGAAAGAATTTTTGACCAAACACTCAACAAATACCATCGAGCAACCACCATATTCACCAGATATGGCTCCTGCCGACTTCTTTCTTTTTCCTAAACTCAAATTACCACTTCGTGGCACCCGTTTTCAATCGGTAGAAGACATAAAGGAGAATTCGCGCCGAGAACTGAATTCAATTCCGGAAACAGCGTTTAAAAAATGTTTTGATGATTGGATTATTCGTTGGCGTAAGTGTATCGTTTCTGAAGGAGCATACTTTGAAGGTGATAAAATAAATTTGGATGATTAACAAACAGTTTGTGTATTATTGATCTTTTCCCGGTACTTTCTTGACAGAGTAGTATATATATATATATATATATATATATATATATATATATATATATATATATATCACACAAAACAGTTTTGACATGTCTTCCTACATAAACCGTGTCCCCTAGACAAGATACAGCGTTTACATGATTTTTATGAGGTATGTACGAGTAGTAGGTAAGCTATTGAACATTAAACATTAGTTAATTTTCTGGTTTAGGCCAAGCATTTTTGTCCGTTAGATAGTCCTCGACCCTATAGTACGCCTTTGACATCAACGACTTTTTCAAGTAATTTTTAAGTGCTGGAAGGGGTAACTCTAAAACTACGTCGGGTAATTTATTATAAAAATGAATACATTGACCTACAAATGATTTATATACTTTACGGACACGAAACTTTTTTATGGCAATTTTATTTTTATTCCTAGTATTTATATTATGTATATCAGAATTTTTAACGAAAGAGTCTAGGTTCTTGATAACATACATAATATTTTCATAAATATATTGGGATGCTACTGTTAAAATATTAATTTGTTTAAAAAGTTATCTTAATGAATCACGGGAATTTAAGTTATATATAGAGCGAATGGCCCTTTTTTGTAACACAAATATAGTTTGTATGTCAGCTGCTTTTCCCCAAACCAGAATACCGTATGACATAACACTATGAAAATAACTATGATAAACTAAGCGAGCTGTCTCAACATTGGTAAGTTGTCTAATTTTCCTAACGGCGTAAGCGGCCTTACTTAATTTGCCTGCTAGAACTGCTATATGGGGACTCCATTGCAAATTATTGTCTATAGTTATGCCTAAGAAAAGTGCCTTATCTACCATTTCTAAACACTCGCCATTAAGAAAAATACTAGAATTTACCGGTTTAACATTAGGCAAAACGAACCTAACACATTTAGTTTTCTTAGCATTGAGTAGTAAGTTGTTACTCGTAAACCAATTAAGTACTTTAACAAGCGCGGCGTTTATCCTACTGTAGTCGACGGATTTTCGGTCTACCTTGAAAATGAGTGATGTATCATCAGCAAATAGTACAATATCACAAAGTGTATCTACTATGGGTGGTAAGTCATTTATATAAACCAAAAATAAGAAAGGATCTAATATAGAGCCCTGGGGCACACCTAATTTAACTGCAGCGCCAGCAGACTGCGTATTGTTTACAACAACCGTTTGTGTTCTATCACTGAGGTAAGAAGACATAAGTCTTAGAGCATTATTTGATAGACCATAATGTTCCAATTTTAAAATAAGGGTCGCATGATCAACGCAATCAAACGCTTTCGAAAGGTCACAAAATATTCCTACTGCATCACAAGATGTCTCCCAGATATTATATATATATTTAATAAGAACAGATGCCGCATTAGTAGTGGATCGTCCCTTGGTGAAGCCGAACTGATTACTGTTAAGCAGTTTATTTCTATTGAAGTGACCTAACATATCATTCAACATTAACTTCTCAAAGACTTTACTTAGAACTGGTAGTATAGAAATGGGGCGGAAATTCGATAAATCACTCTTCTCGCCCGACTTAAAAAGGGGTATGACTTTACTATATTTCATTAGATTTGGAAAGACCCCCTCAGATATGCAATTATTGTAAATTAATGCTAAGTGGGGTGCAATTACCTCTATGATATGATGGATAACTTTAACTGACGTTCCCCATAAATCATCGGTTTTTTTTAAACTGAGAGATTTATATGCCTTTACAATAGCAACAGAATCTACTTGACTAAATTCAAAGTTTACATTACATTTACTGACATTATTACAAAGTAAAGATTAAGCGTCAATCGCGGATGATTGAAGACATTTAGTTGTATTAATTGCTATGTTAGAAAAAATATCTTCGAAAGCTAAGGCTACGTCTGTATTTGACGTGATTTGTTTGTCTCCCGTGTTTAGTATGATTTGATTATCACGAGTTTTAGATTTACCCGTTTCCCGATTTATGATATTCCATACAGTTTTTACCTTATCGTCAGAAGCTTTGAGTTTTAAACTAAGGAAATTTGCCTTAGCAGTTATGCAAACTTGCTTGAAGGTCCTCGAATATTTCTTAACGTAATCTAGGAAATCAGCGTTCTTGTTCTCCTCCCTCTCTCTCTATTTGTTTTGAAGTCTAAATTGTTAAATATAGTGCACGAGTGTTGTCGGCGTTGAAGAGTGAAACGAGTCGTGCGCCCGGAATGACGTAAGAACTTCGCCACATCATCGTTGATTCGGTTCTTGCTCTCGGACATGGCGGCTTTCCATCGTACCCAAGTGGAATTTTTTATTATGACAATTGTCATGTTGTTTCAAGCGAATTACTCGAAGACAAGTTAGCGCATCAGAGCAGGGTATAAGTCTGTGTCGCCGTCTTAATATGAGTTAGAGGCCACTACAAATAACCACCAGTGTAAGTAACTCCTGCGTCCCACCCTATTAAAGGTGTTGTGTGATTGATTTGTCGACTTATGTAACCTCTTTTGTTATAGCTGAGGCAGTTCCGAATCCCAAGCGATGACTCCTGCCTTGTAAAACAGGGTCACTAGGTGGCACACGTGCCTGATTCAAGTGAGTTTCGTGAAAGCCCACGTTGCTGTCGGCAAGTTCCGCTATTTTAACTTTGTTCTAACAAGCTATGTTTGCTTACAGTCAGTGCCACGTCACAGGGAGACACCGTGCTTTTAGCCGGTCTCAACTAGCCTCACGTTATAAAGTTATATGAAAACCCACACTGTGGTAAGTGCACATCTTTACCTTATGGCTAGGGCTGATAGGTTAGCTTTCAATTTATATTTCTTTTGTTTACAACTGCAATTCTTGTTGCAGGGTTTTTATGTCTAGTTTCAACTACCGGATTTGACCGTGAGACGGCTGCAGACTCGAACCGCATGGGCGCGGCCTGCTTGCCACGTGTTGCGACTAGACGCGTACGCCGCGCCGGCGCGCCGCCGCCGCCGACCAATCACACGCCGCCGCCGCCGCCGCCATCCTGAAACGGCGTGGGCTGACCGCGTTCGCGTCGCGTGCCGCGCAGTCGGGTCTGGCTGAGCTACGATTTCAGTCAGTCGAAGTGAACGTTGTTTGTTGTGTACGTTTTTCGTATACTTCTGCTCCACAAAATGGCGGCGGCGGGTGAAGTTTTGGATAAAAGTTATATTCAAAAAGTTCGAATCGGAAACTTTACTGTGCGTGTACTGGCCAAGGTAGAGGTACGAATACGAATAAGACGACTGTAAAAAGGTGTGATGTCTTATATGGCGTTACCAAGTTAGAGTTTAGTTTATTTACTATAAAGGTTGTGGCGTCTCCGCTACAAATAGACTGATGTTGTTAATGTCTGCATTATGATAGGATGGAACACAATAACTCAAATTATGTAGTGGAAAAGCCAGAAGACATTTTAACAAAGAAAAATTTACTTACTCCCCATTGAGAAAAGTTCAAGTTGCCCTTACTTTGTAGTACTTTGTACCCTATATGTACACAAGTCTCAAAATATCAAGCCCATATGGTCAATCCTCTTCTGCAGTATACCGTGGTCATGCGAGCCACGCAGCCTGAACCGTGCCCTATATCTCACCGCACGTTGGAGGAGACAGCGATTATTACTTACCAGGCATGCGCTTGAGCTTCTTCTGCAGTATAGCGTGGTCAAGCCAGGCGTCGTAGAGGCTCTGCTCGATCCTCTTAACCCGCCACAGCTGGCTGAATAGCGCCCTATATCTCGCCGCACAAGCTGGTGGGAATAGAGTGCCGAGCGGGCCTGACACGTGGTATTGGAGTGCGAACACGTCCCAGCCGCATTCGTCACGCCCGTCGCCTGTGAAAAAAGTTTTTGCTCTGAAAAGGTTCAGCGGTTTAAGTTAGCTTAGGTAGGTAAAAATAGCCGGTATGATCTCGGCTCCTATACCAGTCGTCATTATACTGGTATTACAAATATTTTGATTATTGAACACCGCATACAATGCCAAGCGTCTTAACCTCCTTCAAAGCGAAACTTAAACATAAACTCGAGAATGGCTTGACCAATTTGTTTTTTTTTTTGTTTTGCTTGCCTCAATACTTGGTTTAGAAAGAGAAAATTAGGAAAAACCCAAAAGAACAGCCGAAAAATCGAAAAAAGTGGTACAAAGTTCACCGGGACGTTTAGTAATCAATATTTATCAATGAGAAACAGTTACCATTGTGGTACAAGTTGACGTGAAGGCTCTCCAACACGTGGGGCGGCTCGTATTGCGCGGAGGTGGCCCGCACGGCCGCCTCCAGCGTACAGGTTAGGTTGTGGACGAACAGCGACGTCGCAGGCTTGTTCAACTCGTCCCTAGATAAAATGTTATCAGATTTGGGAGATTTTGATTTTAAACTCCTCTTTTGTCATTTTTCAAGTTGGTCCATCGTTTATTTTTGACAGATTTTCGGACGTTTATGGCTTCGAATTTCTTATTCCTGATTCGATCTCGCAAAGATCATTCGAGCATAGCTCTTTGCTATGAAGTGCTAAATTTTAAGAAAGGAGTACCTACAATAAATTATTTATTACGATTTTGAGAATAGTTTAAGGATTAGGTGTATTCTGTAGGCTCTCTTCAGGGCCCGTAGTGGATTGTAGATATGCTGTATAGTGTATATGTATAAGGCATTGTTTGACAAGAGCTAGTACAGGCCTCAAGGCTTTGGAAACACTTTTTTACAAGCTATCCTGCCACCCCCTTTGAATATTGCTCAAATACTGCCTGTAAAATTATCATTATTACTTACTTCAGCAGCGTCATCAGATGGTGCACGAAATCTCCCTGAGAGAACAGCAGGTACCGTCGATGAGCCACCAAATGGTCCACGATGTGGTGATGCGTGGTGAGAGCATCCAAAAGTCTCCTGGACACAACCGTGTGGGCACTGTCTACGCTTTCACGAAAACCTTCCGCCTCCCACCATGGGATGTTGGAGTCTGATTCTGTTAGGATATATAAATATATATTTTTTTAGTTGAAGTTGCTGAAATTGGTTTTGGTTTTGTCTAAAGTTAGGAAGAACGGAACTGAACTGACATCGAATGAACAATCCAGTCGTCTAATGACGGAGTGATCATTAATTTTTAGTTAATTTTCTTAATTTATGTACAACTTCCCACATATAGGCATCGCGCATTGGTTCAGTTTTTATAGCCATAAATGTGCTTAAGGTACATATTGGAACGCTTTTAGTGGCAGGATTAGGGTGACGAGATCTGATTTCCGGGTTTCCGGGGCAACTGCATTGAAAATACGGGACTCGAGGTTAAATACGGGACAGGCCGTTTTTTTTATTAAAAATCAACACTTTTTTACACTATCACAGTCACTCACTCACACACTCGTCATTCGATCGAATATGCCGCATTCGCGTTCGCGCGGATCACGCGGTGTTATCATTAAATGCCATTCAATCATAAAATTACGGGACAATATACTGTCCCGTATTGGTTTCGCCAAATTACGGGACAAGGAAAAATGCATACCAGTAAAATACGGGACATCTGGTCACCCTAGGCACGATGCCGAAATTTCGTGTACGGTAACCGCTAATCTATATATTAGTTGCCATCAAAAACTAAAGAAAGATTAATATAACCAAATAAAAAATACAATAAAGCAAATGAGTTAGACCAATATACAATACAACAAAAGCTAAGTACATAAATAATTTTGTCACCAACCCGTAGTATGTTTAACCAGGGCCTCCAAGCAGTCTGCATGGTTACTGAGGTCCGTGGAGCCCTTGGGGCAGGCCTCCCTCATGAACACCACACTCTTGCCCGTGGCCAGGATCTGAGCGGCTTGCTCCTTTGAGATGAACGACGGCATCATCCATTCCCTTTAATGAAATACAGGGTAAATGCTCAATAAGCTTACACTTACAATACCTTAGAAGATGATTTAGAAGAAGCACATTTATAACCTCACTAGTAAAAACAATTATTATTGTTATATGTTACATAGGCTGATTCCCATCTTGTACCATATCAACCCTATATAAATATTATATTACTATAGAAATCTTGGGTGAGCAGGGTGGAAGATGGGAATCACCCGTTACATATACTATATACAAAATAAACATAGTAAAAAACACAAACTGGCTGTGCCAAAAATAGTAATTTAAGAAGTAAATTCTCTCACCTCACTCTGTATTTATCGTGCCACATTCTTTCTATCTCTATGCCACTTCTGCTCTCAATAAAGAATTCGTTAAAGGGATCGTCAATTTCACCTAAACAAAAAATCAAGTTGAAATCATTTTATAAATGTTATAAACTTACAAAAAAATAAGGATGACAAGCAAGACCTTAATATTTGAAATTATTAATATGGCCTGAAAAAATATCTTAGACGTACCGTGTAGAAGCCATCGCGTAAGCATCAAAAGGAGTGGATAGGTCAGCGAAGTCAGCAGTCTCCGCGCTAATACTACTACCCTCTCGTCCCCATGTCTTACGAAACGATGTACGCACGAAGCCAATTCTCCACCTGCAGAGAACATAGGGGATTATTATTATTTAATAGGTTTTGCCCGCGACTCCGTTCGCGTAGAAGTCGTTTATCGCATTTCCTTCCTAGGATAGGTGTCAATTTAGGATAATGCCCGCCTGCCAAATTTCTGCCAAATCCGTTCAGCCGTTTAGGTATGATTGAAACACAATCATCCATACAAACTTTCACATCCTTACTTAATATTATAAATTCGAAAGTGAGTTTGTTTGTTTGTTACGCTTTCACGGTAAACCGCTGAACAGATTTCGATGGAAATTGGTATGGATAGTTTGAGTCCCATAGAAGGACATATTAACCCGGAAATTGGACAGTTCTCGAGCAGCGATAAACGACTTCTACGACTTCGTCGCGGGCAAAAGAAAATTTATAATATTATTTGACGACGCGGTTAGCCTAGTTGGTAGTGAACCTGCCTACGAAGCTAGCGGTCCCGGGTTCGAATCCCGGTATGGACAAATATTTGTGTGATGAGCGCGAGTATTTGTTCCTGAGTCATGGATGTTTTCTATGTATTTAAGTATGTATTTCTCTATATAAGTATGTTTATCGTTGTCTAGTACCCATAGTACAAGCCTAGAGCTTAGTTTGGGACTAGGTCAATTTGTGTGAGATTGTCCCCTGATATTTATTTATTTATTTATTAGGATTAGATTTCGGTATATGGCGCTCAACGCAAAAACCACAAAAATAACATAGAAATAGCTAAATTCAGAGCCTGTTCCTATAAACTTTAGCTGTGACCACTGCCGTTTCCTTAATGATTAGCTGATGTTAATTAAATAAATAAATATCAGGGGACAATCTCACACAAATTGACCTAGTCCCAAACTAACCTCTAGGCTTGTACTATGTATTATATTAATAAAACCTGATTTATATTGTTCTGATTACACAAAGTTCAACAAAGGCAACAAACCTTTTTTATGATACGCAGTATGCGCGATATTAGCAAGCCATGTGAGCCGATGCAAAGGTTCTTGAGCCCACACGCAAATCCTCCTTAAGGTCGCACCCCCGCCGTCTCCTTCGCACGCCTAAAAAAGAAGTATAGATGAAGCGAGATAGCTTTGGAAAATTTGTATTTTTCATTATCTGTTGTACTAACTTGTGATTGCAGGAGAGCAACACTGCGGTAATATTCAGTAAGTTCATCTCTTATGGCTGATACTAATCCTTCGCCCATAAGACCTGCGGAAGGGCAACAAATAACAATCACTAAACAAAACTGCTCACCGTTCAAACTCCGTAACCTAGATGCAGTAATATCTCATTAAGAGACATTCAGTCGCTTTCTAACTGCCGCACTCAGAGACGTCAATTATTTTTTAAGTTTGATTAAAGTTGCTGCGTCTTATTCTATTGCTATAGAAAAGAAAGTGACAGCAGCAGCTTTAATCAAACAAAAGTTAATTGACGTTTCTAAGTGCGGCCGTAAATTGCCGCCGCGACTTAATGCGACATTAAATCTAATGAACCTTAGCACTAGGCATGTACAGAATTGAACTCGGAGTACAAAATTGCAAAGGTTCAATTTATAAAAAAATAACTAAGGTTTTGGCCGACTATTTCACATTTAAATACACATTTAACAATTTGGTTTCTCGGCAGGTTACCTTTCCCTACGGTTCGCGTCACGTAAAAAGGCCGATCTGAAGTTGCTGCATTCGCTGCGCATTAGCAAAATATCGGTATCACCGGAAAGGCGGGCGATCTGAGCCCTTAGCCAAGATGCCCATCGCTAACTAGCGTTTCTATTCGTTTAGTTTTTAAACCAATCGCGTCACTGGTAGATCACGTGACTCTCCGTATGACGTGATCTACCAATGACGCGATTGGTTTAAAAACTAAACGAATAGAAACGATAGTTAGCGATGGGCATCTAGGCTAAGGGCTCTGTGCAGTCAACTTCAGATCGGCCTTTTTACGTGGCACCATTTTTACCCTGTTTCTAACGTAAGAAACGCACTGAGCAACTAGTTCGTCATAAATATACCTATGCAAAATCAATAGTAACAATATAATATTAACAAATGACAGTTGTTTGTCCGCCGCAAGAAAATTAATCAAGGTAACTTACTGACAGTCGCATGCAAAAGGTAAATAAGGAGGATAACCAAACTAAGGGTATAACAAACCTTGTGGCATCAGTCCCGAGCTGTCATCGATGAACTCCTTGAGCCTGTCGTGGAGGAAGCCTAGATGCGCTATGCGGGCATAAAGCATCTGCACGGGCCGCGGGCGGTGGCTGACACCACGAGACTTTATACCCGTAGCGGCTAATACTACGTCGCGCACGCAACTGCGCTCGTTTGGGCCATCTAGGGAAGCAAATAAAGAGGTTCAATCAATCAACTTCATATTAATTAATATGTGAAATTGGCGAGTCTAAAAAATAGAACAGAATCTTTAAATACTTCGCAAATTTATGTTGAAAAAGAATCCAATTTATAATCATAAAATATATATGACACCATCCTGTTACGAGGGGTCATCAATAAGTTTTGAGAATCGGTATTAAATATGGGAGATATGTAAATCGTTATATTTTAATTGGAATATGCACACATTCTATATTTGCGAACTTTTATTAACGTCATTCAATTGTTTTATTTTACCCCAATAAAAATTTGGAACATTAGTGTATGAGAAGTACCTAGTAGTCGAAAGTTAGGGCTAAATAACATCGGGAACAACCCAACCTAATAATAAGCCTTGACAAGTAGGGCCTGCCGACACTCATGCGCAGTTTAGGCGCTTAAAGTGTGTAGCGCGCTGCACCTGGCTTAAGTCATGAACTTTAAGATTATTCCTGTTGAACTTAATAATAATGCCAAATGAATCTCACCCATAGCTTGTAAAGCCAAGGCAGCATTGCTTTGACTTGAAGGAAGACTCTGATTAGAGCCCTGTTGTTTTGAATTATTGTTTTCCCAACCAGCTGACCCTAAGGCACTTTTACTACTGGTGGCTGAAGATGAAATCCCAGATATTGATTTCTGAAAAAAAAAGCCTTTTAAAATAACGGTATTTTAGAATGTACTCTCCATTCTCTCTCTAAAATCACGTGATCTCACCCTGATGAAAAAATCGCCGAGTAAACTACCATGTAAAAATCATGTTATAAATAATATTAGCATTTCACCACAACTGTGTCATGTCAAATATTTGGATTCTCAGGGATAAAAAGCACCTTGTGTCCAGAACATTTTTTCTACTTATTGAATCTTATCAAAATCCATTAAGCCATTCATGCTTGATTTAAAGACAAAGATCCAAAAATCTAAAAATCTCTTCACAAACTTTTACATAACTCCTTATTGCACTTAAATAAATTGACAAATAATAAGTACACAGGAACTTAATTACTATAATGTGCAAAGGGAAACTTATATTTATTGTATTAGTAGAATACTTTTCTACAATAACACAAATACAGTTCTTATCCTGCTGCCTTCATTGTTGCTTGTGGACAATGATGTGCTCATCAGTTTTTAACTGCTTTCTTTATAATATACAAATAAATAAATAAATCCTGTTTACACCATAAGTTTTGCTGTGCAAAGCTTACAAGAACTTACACAACATTCTCTTTTACACATACTCACAGGTGTTGGAAGATTTGGTAAAGGGAAAAGCTGATGTGCGGATTCCTTTTGCTGTGCTGTTTCAGAAAGTGCCAGCAGTAGAGTTAACACTGAAGCACGCTGCTTAAATACCATCTGAAAAGGAATTCTATTTAAAAACCTTTTAAAAGCAGCAGATTTTTGACCATTTGGAAAATAGAATAAAATTATTATTAAACTATCAAGTCTTGCTAGTAACACATGTAACAACACACCATCACTACCATTATACTAAGTAGTTTTATAAGATTTTTCAAAACTTACAAACTGTTTTAATTTGGAATAGCATTCATCAAACTTCTCTGCATCTTTGGTGGACACACTTGCGAGCCGTGAGTGTATTTTAGCACACAGCTGCCTCTCATCTCGTACTGAGCGTATCTGCTTACCAGTTGGAGATAAATATGTGACTGCCAATTCATGTGCTGCATCTTTAAATAGAAAAACAATAAATTTGCTAAATCATTGTTAATACTACAATAATATGAAGAATTTATAAAACACCAGGTTCTTCTCTTCATTATATTAAAATCCAAAACAGATGTTAAACAATGTTACAAATTATATAAAACATTGCACATGGATGTGTCTAGAGCATGCAATGGGAATAAGCTTACCTACTTGTTTAAGAAACTTATTTAAATTGACACCAGAACCAACATCATGATGCAGGAGTACTATAGTAATACTATGCAATTAAGACCACAAATCATATTAAAATTATTCAGCTTCAATGATGCTGTGGCCTTGCCACGCTGAGTTTGTGATGTTTTTGTATCTCTAATTACTTAGCAAATAAATTATATTATTACTATAGTAATAATATAACTAAAGGACTCAAGCACCTTTAGTATCAATTTCATCATATGATGTTAAATGTTAACCTATTTTGACTGCTATTAACACTCTAATTGTATGTTAAGTGGTTGGTGAAATCTGACATAATGTACTTGTATGTGATTGGTACTTAGCATTACAAACACAAATCAATTTAATTTAAATATTTTTTTCCAACCTGACCCAGCTGAGTTAAATGCTGTAAGGGAAAAGACCTCTAAAGAATAAAACATGGCCAGTAACAGTTTGTGGAGAAATTGCCGTAGCATATTTCTCAAAGCAACAAGAAGAGGCTGTAAAATATTACTGGCAATTAGAAATACAGAAATTGTATTAATTCCCTTAAACTTTTGCGATAATTCATACATACCTATTTGTAGTTAAACGGAATGTCCCGTTTTACTACAAATATGTATAGATTCCATTTACCATTGTCCCCGTTTTTAAATAATGATATTAGACCTCTGAAGTATTCCTGGATACTATTCATAGGGGATTTATTATAATTATTACCTAAAGAATAGAAATCGTACTACAAAACAAACAATTACTCAAAAGTTTTTAGATCTTGTTGACAGTTATAAGATAATTTTGAAAATGGAATCTTACCTGGGTCTGACGATAAACCCACGCACAATTTTCGCAATTGTTCAGTAATACTATTGGGTAGATTCATTTTTAACCATAAGAATTTTCGAAGCCGATTCAGTCATACAGAAGAACAACTGAGTTTATCACAATTCACTTGTTATTTGAAACATGTTGATAAAATCATTGCCGTTACCACAGAGTAACTATTATAATTTTATTTTATTGTTCGGTTGTCAAATGTTAATAATCTGTTAACCAACTTAACAATATTAATTACTAGCTTTTGCCCGCGACTCCATCCGCGTAGAAGTCGTTTATCGTGTATCTATTAAACGTCGAGTAACTATTAAATTTTCCGGGATAAAAACTATCCGATGTCCTTACCAGGGACTAAAACTATCTCCATACCAAATTTCATCTAAATCGGTTCAGCGGTTTAAGCGTGAAGAGGTAACAGACAGAGACAGAATTTCATGCAATGTACCACTTTCGTGACTCAGAGACGTCAATTAATTATTTAGTTTGCTTACTGCCGCACTTAGAGACGTCACTTAATTTTATGTTTTATTAAAGTTGCTGCTGTCACTTTCTTTGCTATAGCAATTTTAATTGACGTCTCTGAGTGCGGCCGTTAATCTTCGTTGTATAAAAGTCGCAATTGGATTTTGCACCAACTGTCAAGCCTAAACATCAACTGCCATAAACACAGGTCATAAACAACTAAAAAAAGAAACTGTCAATTATGTGTCAAATGTCAATGTCAAAGGCACGTTTTCTACATGTATACGTTCCATAATATCATAACATTACTCTTTGATACTTACTACATACATATTATATTACATACCAGTAATTTATGCGTAATAAAATCAAACAAAAACACATAATTTGATAATAGTTTATTGCTATTTCTCACTAAAACCCTGCTTGAACTTGTTATCCACTGTGGCTGAAAACAGGCTCCTATTTAACATGGAAGAAGAAAATAAGAGTCCTAAATTTAAGAGTTTGAAGGATAAACTTTCAAAACCAACTTTGAAAGCTATCAAAAGCATGGGGTTCCAGCATATGACCGCAATACAAGCTGAGGTTCTGCCTAAAGCCCTCGATGGAAGTGATGTAGTGGCTACGGCAAAGACTGGGTCTGGAAAAACATTGGCGTTCTTAATCCCCCTAGTAGAAGCTGTTAGAAAACTAAAAGTTAATAACAAAGCAAAAGGTAAGCAAAATGCTTCGGAGTTATCTAGTAACCAGAATTTATGCAAGTAATCATGTGATGTCATTAAATTCGTGTAATATAATATTTGTAGGTACGGCATGCATTGTTATATCACCTACAAGAGAACTAGCAATGCAGACATATACGGTCCTACAAGATTTATTATCATTTCACAATACCATCACATCCACTTTAATAATAGGAGGAGAGAGCAGACAAAAACAGAGTGCAGAGTTATCTACAGGCAAGTGTTTTCATATTTGTAATGTTTAATTTGTGTAAGAGTATTGATTTCTAATTTTGAATTGTTTTCATAGGAGTTCTCATAGTAGTAGCCACACCAGGCAGGTTATTTGACCACATGCGCACAAAAGAGTTTGATTATTCACATGTCAACTGCTTAGTTCTGGATGAAGCTGATAAAATATTTCAATATGGGTTTGAAGAAGATTTGAAACAAATTATTGGCAGGCTTCCAAGTGAGTATTAAAATATCTTGTGGTCAAAAGTGTATTTGGTATCATTTAGCACATTAAGATTTTTTTTTAGAAAATAGGCAAACAATGTTGTTTAGTGCAACAGAAGCAGAAACTACACAAGCTTTGATCAAATCAGCTATGAAAGATGATGTCCTTTCTATAAATACCAGTGAAGATAATCTAAGAGCTACTGTGGAGGGCTTAAAGCAAGGGTAAAAAACAGTTAATTTTATAATTTATAATAATTGCAATTCTTATTAAGTATGCTTTGGGACTCTTGAAAACCCTATCACAGTTTTTTACACTGTATAGAATAGTGTTTGACCGCAATGTCTTTTTTACCTGATGGGTATTTCTTACAGTTATGCAATATGTGAGACAGAATACAGATTATGGTGGCTCCATAAATTGTTGAAAAAAACAGCAAACTTCAAAGTAATGGTGTTTTTCTCTAGTTGTAAATCAGTTGTTTTTCACCATGAGTTCTTCAGTAAATATTGCCAGGCTGCAGTATTGTGTATTCATGTAGGTATATTTTTCATAGGTTTATTTACTTTAATTAGGGCCCATTTAATATAAGTTAACCTTAAACATTTTCAGGGAAAAATGAACCAAGTGGATAGAACTGCAACTATAACAAATTTCTACAATGCAGAGAGAGTAGTATTGTTTTGCACAGACTTAGCAGCAAGAGGTTTGGATATTCCAGCTGTTGATTGGATAGTGCAGTTTGACCCCCCATCAGACGCCAATGTAACTTTTTTAGGGTTTTTGATAGTTTAGTATAGGGATTTTGTACATTTTTGATCACATTTACTGTAGAGCAAAGTTTTTTCAGATATTGATGAGCAAACATAGTTTATATGTTGTAAAGTTTTTTTTAAATGTTCTGGCTCTCAGATCATGAACAATAATAATAAAAATACCTGACAATTTAAATTAAATACCTATACCTATACAGAACGACATAGACATAGAATCACGATGTTTTGAACTAGTATCTGTGGGGGTGTGTAGTAATGTAAATTCCAAACTTTTGTTTGTCTGTTGTGTTGTTTATATCCCGCCCGGTAGTAGCGAGAATGAGTACTTGATTCTTTTTAATTTTATAGAACAATTATGTAGCAAGTATCGGAACATTATTGTAATAGGAGACTTCAATTTGCACTCTTGCTCGGTAAATGTTTTAAATTATTTTGAATATTTCGTGTCATTTTGTGAATTCACACAGAGTAATGAAGTACCTAATTGTTTAGGCCGCCAATTGGATCTGGTATTGAGTACGGGCGTGAGCGAGGGGGTGCGGGTATGGGCTGCCGACGAGGCCCTGGTACCCGTGGACTCCCACCATCCGCCACTGTGCGTACGCGTGCCGCTGAGCGCTTGGCCTCCGCCGCCACTTGTATCTCTTGACCAAACTACCGCAGCGGGCACTAGTGATTATAAAACTACCCACAATAATCGGCCTAAGTGGAACTTTCACAAAGCTAATTTTAATTTATTATATTATATATTAACGACGGTAGATTGGAGTCCAATGTATGGTATAGAGGAGCCAGATGAAGTTTTAAGTTGTTTTTATGAGATTTTTTATAGTATTTTGGATCAATGTATTCCTAGAAAAAAATGTAGGAGTAAACATTCAATGTACAGTTACCCCGAGTGGTATACTTCGGAAATTATTAGAGACATTAAATTAAAGGCTAGGCTTCACAAGAAATACAAACAAACAAAATCTAAGTATGACTATGATGCATTTTCGGTATGTAGGGCAAATATTAAGTCGGCTCTTATACAAGTACATGAGCAGCACCGGGACCGGCTACAGGCGAGATTCCTGGAGGACCCAAAGTCTTTTTGGCAATATATTGGTTCCCAAAGAGGTTCTAGAAATAAACAAAAAATTGCAAAAGACGGCGTAATATTATCTGACGCAGATAGTGTTGCCGAATTTGCTGCTTATTTCCAGTCGGTGTACAGTAAGTGTGAGGCGCGACTCGACGTGCGGGCCGCGGCCGCGGCAGGTGACTCGGGCAGTCAACGCGTGCATATACACAGTTTAACAATGTCTGACGTACAGACTGCACTCGCGAGTCTAAAGCCCAAACGCTCAGCTGGTCCGGACGGTATTCCTGCTTTCTTATTTAAAGACTTTTGAGGGTAGGTGCATAAAAAGTAAAGTAGTCATTTAAATTACTCCTTTAATTTAAATAAATATTTACACTCTAATTTAAAAATTATTGCTTGCAAACACACTCTTACAACAAGGGAGAGTACATACTGTGTGGGCAAAACTTTTCATGTGGAACTAGAAAGTTAACTTAAAGCACCTGCCGGCAACTTCACAACATTCACAATAGCACTGTCACCAAGCATTAAGAAGCGGAAATGGCAAATCTGGACTCTATAGTGGAAACCCAGCAATCCTTGGAAGCCAGTGTGTTCCAGCGCCTCGCTGAATTTGATGCTGCACTCCAATCAGCCTCAGTATCAGAGTGTCGGACTGACTCCATTGCTGCCCTAAGTGATGAATTCCGCAAGTTCAAAGAGTTTGTTATGAGCATGATGGGACTTCTCAAGCAGCAGATTGTAGCAGTTAGCAATTCTGTGGACACATTGGAGATGCGTCATCGGCGCAAGTATCTGCTTTTTGGTGGTGTGCCGGAGTCTAGTGAGGGTGAAATGGCAGAGTCAGTGGCTGTCATCTGCCGCGATCATTTAAAACTGGCTGACACAACTTCGGCTAGTTTCTCAGTCTGTCATAGACTTGGAGGTGCTACTGAGAGCCGAACCAGGCCAATTTTGGTGAGGTGTGTTGACCCAGCGCTTAAAGCAGCAATTTGGAAAAAGAAGACCTCTCTCAAGGGCTCCTCCATAGTGTTATCAGAGTTCTTGACCCGCCAGCGACAAGCCATCTTTCTAAGCGCCCGCAAGCACTTCGGCATGCGCTCTGTATGGACATTTGAGGGCAACATTTATGTCAGACTGTCCAACGGTAGGAACCGCCGCATCACTACATCGGAGCAGCTCAAAAATTTGGTAGCCGATCATCCTGCCGCTGCCGCGGCTGTTCCTGCTGCGGCGCCGGCGCAGAGTGTAAAGCATGCCGTGCCGCGGGCAACAACGACGCAGTCGACGGCACAGGCGACGGACGTACCGGCGCGGGCCGTAAGAAAGACCAGGAACGTGCAGGACACCGTTAAACAAAAGGCTACTCGTTAGTAGCAGTTAGACAATAATTTTCCATAGTGAATATTTTATGTAGTGTTAGAACGGCGAGCGACGGTATACTCAAATCTTGGTTTTTCTTCACGTACACACAGGTACTCTGCACTTTTAGTACTACCGCGCTATTGTTATTTTATTATGCATAATTAAAGTGGATTGTAACTGGTAAGGTGACATTTTGTCGTGTTTGTCGAACGTCAAACGTCATCATGACGTTTTCACGTTCGGAAACCGTCGCCTGTCCGTTTTGTAGATATTACGTTTTTCGAATCTGATGTGTTTGTATCGTTTTAGTTTGCATATACGAGTAGCTTGGCAAAAAGGAGCTTAACAGATGGAACTAAATCTTGTCCTACCATTGGACAATATTTGGCACCACTGCATATGTTTATATTTTTCTCTCATGAATTTATATTTCTAATGGCTCTTTTTGGCCAACCTAGGCGTGGTTTTTAGCTTTATTTTATGTTGATTGCATTGGTTGTTTGTGATCAGTTGACCGGCGGGTTTACAAAGCCTGCTATTTTATTTGTTTTTAATAATTGTTTTGTTTTTATTAATTTTATTCATATTTATTTATATTTGTTCAATTATTTCTCTTCTTTCTTATGTGTGATGGAGAATCCGATGATTCTTTTTATTCTGTTAGTGACTCGTCTACATCATTTCACTCTCTTGATGAATCAATCGAGACACTTGCCACGTCATTAGGGCGCGCATTTCAGAAAACCTCTCAATTCCTTAACGTATGCCACATAAATGCCCAGAGCCTACCAAGTCATTACATTGACTTGTTAGACACATTTTCTTCATGCAACGTGCATGTTATTCTCATTTCTGAGAGCTGGCTGAAACCTAATCTCTGTTCTTCTTCTTATAACCTCCCCGGTTTTGTTTTATTGCGCAATGATCGCACAGAAAAACGCGGTGGAGGCGTTGCCATGTATCTTCGGGCTGATATTTCTTTCAAAATAATTGATTCTTCGTCTCCTGCGAGTAGTTATTCCGGTTCGATGGAACACCTGGTTGTTGAGGCGAAGGTGAGGGGGACTAAGGTGGTCCTTGGGGTAATTTACTGTCCCCCCACTAGTGATTACTTTACTGCCTTTGATGCCCTCCTCTCCACCGTTAGCACAGAGTGCACACATCACATAATCATGGGTGACTTTAACACCGACTTACTGAGGGATAATCTAAGATCGAGAAAGCTGAAATCGGTAACAGAGTCCAACAAATTTTCAATCGTTCCTCTTGACGCTACTCACCGCAACTCCGACTCATCTGATTCGTGGTTGGATTTGATCCTCACGTCCTCCACGGATAACGTCATCCAATCTGGTCAATTCTTAGCACCTGGCTTTTCGAGGCACGACATGATCTTTGTGACCTACAAAATAAAGGCACCTAAACATAAACCGACTGTAGTGCACCTCCGTAGATTTGCGGGACTGGATGAAGAAAAGCTGAAGCAAGATGCTTCCTCGGCCGACTGGGGGCCCACGCTTGGTGCGTCAACAATTGATGAAAAAGTTTCTCAATTTAATTCTACAATTTTAAAATTGTTTGACGTCCATGCACCGGTGCGCGCGGTCAGGCTGAAGCGCCCGCCAGCTCCGTGGATTACGAGAGGTGTTCGTATGGCAATGACAAAGCGTGACAGGGCGTTCCGGGTTTACAAGCGGGATCGGTGTGACGAGAACTGGCGTCTCTTTAAAGTTGCTAGAAATCGGTGCAACCAGATGGTTAGAGCTGCCAAACGACGCTATATTCATACGAATGTTTTGTCTTCTTCCCTAGCGGACACATGGAAATTTCTTAAGTCTCTCGGCCTAGTTCCTAAGCCGAAAACGGAACCTGATTTTTCAGCCTTTTCACCAGACACCCTAAACATTCATTTTTCTAGATCCTCCTCTTTAAATCCTGCGATTAAATCAGACACCCTATCTTTTATTGCTTCACTACCTTCTCCTAACGCCTTACCTTTCAATCTCTCCACGGTCGCTGATGAGGAAGTCCGAAAGATCATTCTTTCCATTAAATCAAAAGCCGTTGGCCATGACGATGTGGGTCGTGTTATGATAATGCTAATACTTGATTGTATTCTGCCCATCATTACTCACATTATCAACTTCTCTCTGTTAACTGGGGTATTCCCTTCTTCTTGGCGCAAAGCTTTTGTAATTCCGCTTCTCAAGGTCTCTAACCCCAGCTCTCTTAATCACTTTAGGCCCATCTCCATTCTTCCATTTTTTTCTAAAGTTTTAGAAGCTGTTGTTCATAGACAATTTTCCTCATTCATTTTTCGAAACTCGCTTCTATCTTCATATCAGTCAGGTTTTCGCCCAGGACACAGCACGACTACTGCCCTACTCAACGTTGTCGAAGATATAAGACAGGGTATGGAGTCGATGCAGGTAACTGTCATGGTGCTCGTAGACTTCTCAAATGCCTTTAACGCCGTAGATCACGACCTTCTTCTTGCAACGCTCATTCATCTGGGGGTTTCCTCGGAAGCGATCAAGTGGTTCTCCTCTTACCTTTCTGGTCGTGTTCAAGCAGTGCGAGCCGGCCGTACGATTTCGGAGTGGTGTGACCTTAGTACAGGAGTACCACAAGGTGGAATCCTCTCCCCTCTTTTATTTTCTGTATTTATAAATCATATTACCGCCAAGCTTGGCAGCTCTTACCATCTGTATGCAGACGACCTACAAGTATACGCCCAGGCTGACACTTCTAACCTCTCTACGGCAATCTCGCTTATTAATGATGACCTGGAACAAATTGCAGACTGGTCTCGTAGATTCGGTATTTCCGTCAATCCTGCTAAGTGTCAGGCCATCATCGTGGGAAGTCCGCGTCAGCTTGTGAAGTTGGATAGTGACGCTATTGCACCGATCTCCTTTGATGGTGCTGTAATCTCACTGTCTAAGCAGGTTAAGAATCTCGGCCTTATCGTTGACTCCTGTCTCTCGTGGGATGGACAGCTCTCCGAGGTGAGTCGCAAGGTGACTGGTACTCTCCGCGCTCTATTTCGGTATAAGAACTTTCTCCCAGTAAGTACCAAGAAATTACTTGTTCAGGCGCTTGTGCTGCCTCTTATCGATTATGCTGATGTGTGCACCACTAACCTCAGCCAGGAGTCCCTTAACAGGTTAGATCGTCTCCTCAACAGTGGCATACGTTTTATTTTTGGTCTTCGTAAATATGACCACATTTCTTCTTTTCGGCGTCAGCTTAACTGGCTTCCCATTCGTCATCGTAGGTCTCTTAGAATTCTGTCCACTCTCTTCTCGATCCTTTTTGAGCCCTCAACCCCCCTTTATTATTATTATTCAGGGAGCGGCTATTCAAGGCTTAAATATATCCTAGTATCACTGCGACCAGAGTTGATCTATTGTGATCGCCACAACCTACAGTTCTCCGCTAAGCCCTGTTAATTCTAGGAATTGCAGGACTTTTTTGGCGCCGAGATACTTGATCTCTTCTGGGCACATTATGTGCTTTCCCAATGAAGAGCTACGATGACGCATTATGGTCGGGCAGACGGTGAGAATGTGCAGGGGTGTTTCCTCCGCCAGATGGCAGAGTCTGCACAACCCTGTGTCACATTTCCCAATCGTCTGCATGTGCTTGTTTAGGCAACAGTGCCCTGTAAGCACTCTAACCAGGTTGCGAAGTTTGTTCCTACTTAGCGCTAAGGCCTCCGTAGCTGCCTTTTTGCTAAATGCTCTTATCAGGGCCTTGGAATGGTTTAAGCCTGGAGTTACCCTCCAATGTTGAATGGTTGCATTATAGCAATATGTCCGCAGGGTGAGTTTTGTTAGGCTTTTGGGGATGCCACAGAATGGCTCCGGTCCAAACTGTGTTCCCTTAGCTCCTACTCGTGCAAGTTCGTCTGCTTTCTCGTTGCCGACGATGCCCGCATGCCCTGGGACCCATCGTAGGATTACCCTGTTTTTTGCACCCAGGGTGTTTAAAAGTTGCCTGCAGTTCTCGACCAGCCTTGAGTTTATCACATCAGAGGTTAGAGCCAAGAGAGCTGCCTGGCTATCCGAGTGGATATAGATAGTACTGTTGAGATAGTTGCTTTGCAGATTGGCTGCCGCACACTCAATTATGGCGTACACCTCCGCCTGGAATATGGATGAGTACTTGCCTAAATTCAGGCTTAACGCCTTTTTAGGCGCCTCTCCGTATACTCCGCAGCCTACCTCAGAACCGGATTTGGAGCCATCAGTGTACCACTTTAGGCTGCCTGGTTTCCATGTTATGCGATTGTTTTGCCAATCATCCCGAGATGGGAGCTCCACAGAATACATTTTCTGTGGACAGTGTTTGGGGGTCATGGTGTCAGATGGCATCCCCATCACAGGAATATCGCTTATAGAGTTCTCGAGGGATCTCATATTTTGGGAAAGCCAGTTCCCTTTATTCAAGCTCGATATTCTGTGCATACTAGCCCTCGCCTCCTTTTCCAAGTACAGGTGCAGGGGCGGCAGGTTTAGCAATGCTTCCAGAGCTAATGTTGGAGAGGTAGACATGGCTCCCGTAGCGATAATACAGGCAGTTCTTTGAAGACTGCTAAGTTTTGAGATTACAGTTTTTTGTGTCGCTTTTCTGCACCATACCACTGAGGCGTAAGACACCATTGGCCTCACTATGGATGTGTAGAGCCAGAGTGCAATTTTGGGTTTTAGTCCCCATCTGCTTCCTGCTAGCCGACAACAAATCGCCAGAGCTGATTTAGCCTTTTGTAAAGTACCGTTCACATGTAAGTTCCAGGTCAGTTTCTGGTCCAGTGTAACTCCCAGATATTTGGCCTCGGAAGAGAACGGTATTATTTTCCCATTCATGATAGGCGGTCTAAGCCTGTCTAGTTTCCGCTTCTTCGTGAATGGGACAATAATGGTTTTATCCGCATTTATGGATAATTCATTATCTTTACACCACGAGTTTATCTTGTTTAGAGCCTTTTGCATTAGGTACGATAATGTACTTTGGCAGTTGCCCCGCACCGTAATCACAAGGTCGTCAGCGTACCCCTGCGTATCAATGCGAAGTTCTGCCATCTTATGCAAAAGTCCATCCACAGCAAGAGTCCAGAGCAGTGGAGATAATACACCTCCCTGCGGGCAACCTCTTACAGTGGTCACCTCTAGTGTAGTGTTGAGTAGTTCTAGCTGAACCACTCTATTCGAAAGCATCCCTTGTACCCAACGAATGGTGGTAGTGTCTACGCCTTTTACAGCCAGCCCACTAACCAACGTTCCTATGGGAGTGTTATCAAAGGCGCCCTCTATGTCAAGAAATGCCGTGAGAGCAATTTCCTTATCTTCCAGCGCCTTTTCGATCCTATCAACTAGGTTCAGCAGGGCAGTCTCCGTTGATCTGCCACTGCGATAGGCATGCTGACTGTCATGGATAGGCTTGTCTTTAAGACAGGTTTCCCGAATATATTTATCTATTACCTTTTCCATGGTTTTAAGTAAAAACGATGATAGGCTTATTGGTCTGAAGGACTTTGCTAAAGCATAGTCCCTTTTCCCAGCCTTAGGTATGAATAAAACCTTAACTTTGTTCCACTGTTCCGGTATGTATCCCCAGGCATAGCTGGCTCTGAAGATTTTAACCAGATAAGGGATTAGGACGTCCGCACCACGTTGTATTAGAACTGGGCTTACGCCATCTAAACCACCCGTTTTGTAGGGTTTAAATGAATTTATGGCCCATCTCACTATTCCCGGTCTTACGACTAGGGCTGCTTGTCTCCAGTCCTCCGGATGGGGTCTATACGAAACTCCCACAGCGTTAACTTCGCTTGGGTTCGCAGCTCCCGGGAAATGAGTGTTTGCCAGTAATTCTAATGTTTCCATTTCATTGTTGGTGAAGGAACCATCTGGTCTTTTTAGTAGACCAATTTGGTTAGGTTTAGCTTTGGCAAGTATTCTATGAAGTCTTGCTCCCTGAGGTGTGTTGTTTAAGTCCTCACAGAACTTCCTCCATGACTCCCTTTTAGCCTTCCTAATCTGTTTGCTATATTCATTTAGGGCTTTCCGATAGACCTCCCACTCTTTTGTCTTCTTAGCCTTATTGAATAGTTTCCGTGTTTTATCCCTGAGCCTTTTCAGCTTAGAGTTCCACCACGGCACCGTACGCCTGGTTGTTTTTACCTTGGGAGGACAGTTTTCTTCATAGGCCTGTAATATGCCTTTTGAGACAACCTCTACCGCAAGTTCCAGGCCCTCCCGCGTTTTTATACTTTTAGCGACTGAATCCAGGTTCCGATCTAGAGAGTTGCGATAGCCCTCCCAGTCGGTGCGTCTAGGATCCCTAAAAGTAACAGTTTGATTACTCAGATTACTAGTCAGGTTAAAACAAATATGCTTATGGTCCGACAAAGATTCCACATCGCTTACCTTCCAGTTTTGGATGTGCCTGGCAAGTTTTGCAGTGGCAAACGTTATGTCTAAAACTTCACTCCTCGCTCTGGTATTAAAGGTCGGTACACAGCCTAGATTTAAGATTTGGAGGAAATTGGTTAGTAGGAATTCATGCAGTAACTCACCCCTACTATTGATATCGGTGCTCCCCCAGTTGGTATGGTGGGCGTTGGCATCGCATCCCACCAGTAGTTCTGCGTTATGTTTCCGGGCGTAGTCGACCACAGGAATGAGTTCCGCAGAGGGGTCTGCTTTGTCTCCAGGGAGGTAGGCCGAGCACAGAATTACTCTTGACCCATTCCATCCCTTCGGAGTCACATACGCTGCTACAAGGTCATCAGTACATAACTCTGGAACAGGTAGAAAGTTAATGTTTTTGTTGAAAACAATACATGCTCTTGGCTTTATTCCATTGCTGTTGTATAGAACCTTACCAACAGAATTTAGTCCGAGAATGGTTGAGTTTCGAACCCACGGTTCTTGTATAAGGGCGAGGTCGGTGTTTCCTGCTAGGCGGCACTCAATCACTGCTGACGCAGCAGCTGCGTGGTGCAAGTTCGCCTGCAGGATCCTCGCCGGTGTGGAGGGGGCCATTACTTCCCCCGTTTTGTACCCGGTCGGGTCCCCCCGCCCCTCGCTGCTAGAGGCGTTTGTCGACCTCTACCTGTCGAGGTTGAGGGCCTGGCCCGATCGGTGACCGTTCCGCTTACTCCATCCCCAGTGTGGACCTTGCCACCACGGCTTTTAGAGCCTTGGGACTTGGGGGCACTCTGAGTTGGAGCAGCAGATTGAACCGCAGGGGTGATCCGGGGAGCATTTGGCCCGCCCTTGATTTTAAAATACACCCTTTTGAACCCAAGGGCCGCCTCATTCTCTGTGCCCTTCAGGGTTTCAACGGAGGGTTCGTCCAGGGAGAAGGTAACTATCCTTCCTCCCTGTTCCACCCTGTCGCTGAGGACCCTCCAGAGCCCGGTGTTTAGGCCCTTGTTTTGTGCCCTGAGTAGGGCTAGAGCCTCCTCCGTAGAGGCCGCCTCCGACTCCGGGATGAAAGTGATGGCCGTGGCTGGTTTGGGCAGTTCTCCCTCCGGAATGACGGAGAGTTTCGCCTCCGGCCACGGCTTCAACTTAGGGATTTCACCCACAAGCCAGTCTTGGCTACGCTGGTTGACGCATGTCACCAGGATCCACCCCGTCTTGTGGGTGAAACCCAAAAATTGTGGTCCGTCACCATCCGAGCACTGCCCTGCAATGGCTAAGTTCAGATGGCGATGGACCACTTTCATTTGGTCCTCGCTCATAGGTTCCGAATTACGGATCCCTACGCGCGAGGACCCTACCACGTCCTTAAAGCTGGGGGGCTTTTGGCCGCCAGTAGCCTCAAGGGACAATTTCGGGGTTTTCTTAGCATGCTCCTGTGGAGACTCTTCTTCGGATCTTCCCCTCTTGACAGGGGCTTTCTCCGAAGACGTCATCTTCACAGGGATGTCTTTCCACGGCTTTCGGCACATTTCCAGGGCCTGCTCCACGGCTACCCCTGCACTGCCTACCAGCCTGCGGAAGCGCTTTCGCGCAGCTCCCGAAAGTCTCTTACGTTGCCCTTCGGTATGGAGAGGTACATCGGGCGTTCCAGAGACGTTTGAATCGTCTCTGTCGACCACAATCGCCATCTCCACAACCTCCAGGCTTTGATCGGGCGTAGTGGAGTCTTTTGCAGAGCTCCTCGCCTCATTACTGTTAATTCCGTCCTGGATAGAATCCAGAACGGAAGAAATGGTTGTTAAACTAAGTTTTTTATTTTCTTCAGCCATACAAATCCCACGAGTAGCTAGGGAAATAAAGGTCACAGAACGGCAGAGCCCCGCTTACCGTCTGAAGGGCTTCATACTCTACGATTCGCCCCGGTTTCGTAGAGGCACCGTTCGAGACTGGGCTCGCCCCCAGCCACGCATCCCTCGGCACGGTAGCACCTTGGATTGGCTTTTGTTGTCACCCTCTTCAGCGGCTAGTAATAGCCCGAAATTCATTCGTGAGATTACTAGCCGTTGCTCAGGGTGACATTAGTCTGCAGCCTCCACTCCAGAGGAAAGGACTCCCATCTGGATTTGAGACTGCTGACTAAAGGAAGAGGAGTGGGATGGAGATGGGAGGATCGCTAGGAGGGGATAAGGGGAGGAAGAGATGGGAGTGGGACAATTCAGGATCATAGACGGGATATAGGGTAAGGGATCCCCTGGAAGGTGGGAGCGCCGTTCCAGGTTGGTGTCCTCCATTCTTAGCTGCTAACGGTCCGGGGTAGATGGTAAATGTGCGGCGCCCGTTCCGACCATTAGCATTTCCAGGGTGCACGACGAGGACGTGATGATAGGACAGAGAGGAGTGTGCCTGTAGCCCTGCGCCGCAAACCAGGGCGTGCCTACCCCCCTCGCACCCCCAACCCCCCTTTACCTTAAACGTAAATTTACTTTCGACACTCCCCGTCCAGGGTGTGAACTGCGCTCCTCCCGCTCTCTTAAACTCACTATTCCTTTTCACCGTACTGGTTTCATGTCAAATTCTTTCGCCCTTCAGGCAATCCGTCTCTGGAATGCGCTCCCACTCGATATTAGACGAGCCCCTAGCAGGCTTTCTTTCAAGCGAATACTTCGTAAGTATTTGCACGAACAAGACCTTAAGTAAAAGGTATATATAGGTCCCATCATATTTTATCAGTATCTCTGTTGTTCTATAGTTATGTTATTTATATATATATATATATATATATATATATATATATATATATATATATATATATATATATATATATATATATATGTGTGTGTGTATGTATTTGTTTATGTATATTTATATTTACTTATAATATGTTATAAGGTAATTATGTTATGTTGTAAGTTTAGTTCTGTTGTACTGTGCACCTACTACCTATATACATTTTCGATTGGACACGTGGTTGACTGGTAGAGAATGCCATTAGGCATTAAGTCCGCCATTTGTACTTGTTTTTGTGCAATAAAGATTAAATAAATAAAATAAATAAATAAAGACTGTCGCACTGTACTTGCAGAACCCCTATTATATATATTCAATGCTTGTTTAAAGGCTGCATACTTCCCGAGTTATTGGAAATTGACCAGAGTTACACCGGTACCAAAAGGGAAGGCAAGCTCAGACGTGAGTGGATATCGACCAGTGGCGGTGTTATCGACACCAGCGAAGGTTTTCGAGGTGGCTATTCAACGGGGTGTATACGACCAAGTAAAAAGTTTTCTCGCGGACCAACAGCATGGTTTTCGACCAGGCAAAAGTACCACCACTAATCTGCTTAATTTTATGTCATATGTCATTCCAAACGTAGATTCAGGTACCCAGGTTGATGCGGTGTACTTCGATTTTAAGAAAGCATTTGACTCTGTGGATAATGATATCTTGCTGACCAAATTTGCGAACATGGGATTCACTCCGCATTTACTCCAGTTTTTTGCTAGCTACATGCGGGATCGACAACAATTCGTGGATTATGGGGGATGTGAATCTGAGCCATATTTTACTCGATCAGGCGTAAGTCAGGGCAGTAATTTGGGTCCTCTAGAGTTTATAATTATGATCAACGATTTACCGAACGTTATTAAACATGCGACTTGTTTGCTATTTGCAGACGACTTGAAATTATTTTATGTAATTAAGGATAGGAATGACTGTGAGCGCTTGCAGAGTGATATCAATAGTGTTATTGAGTGGAGTCGGGTGAACAAGCTGCATTTCAACGATTCCAAGTGCTCCTTGATCACGTTTAGTCGTGCACGCACGCCTGTCATGTATGACTACGGTATTCATGCAGTACCAATGCAACGCATCTCCAAGGTGCGTGATCTGGGAGTACTTCTTAGTGATGACCTGACTTTCCGAGAGCATATAGTCAATGTTTGCAAAAAATCATTCAGAAATTTAGGATTTATGCTTAGACAAACGCGGACGTTCACGAAAATTAGTGCTGTTAAGGCATTATACGATGCTCTGGTAAGAAGCCACTTGGAGTGTAATGCGGTCATATGGGCTCCACATGAGGCCAAGTACAGCACAATGTTGGAGCGCATACAAAATAAATTCACGCGTTACTTGTACTGGAAACTATATGGCGTATACCCGTTTTACCCATTGATGTACCCTACGCTATTTGTACTTGGTATGGTTGGCTACAACAAGCTAGAGGTAAGAAGGGACTTTCAATTGGCTCAAATAATATTCAAATTGATTAGAGGTAAGGCTCATAATCCAGGTATTCTTGAAATGGTAAGTCTATCTGTACCTGATAGATATATAATGCGGCGGCGGCGACCTAAGTTGTTCAGTGTACCGCGCGGCCGGACCAATCTCCTAAATAAGGCCCCTCTCACCCGAGCCTTATTTATTTTAAATGAAGTGTCTGAGAAGACCGATTTGTTCTCGTGTTCTCTGTGTGAATTCACTAAAGTGACTTTTTATGTTATAATGTATTGTATGATATTATAAGTAGGCAGTAGGTAAAGTAGTAGGTGAGTTTTAAGTATTTGTACATAATTAAGTTGGTACACTATCGCATTGGGTTCCCTGTAATGGTAGTGTGTATCTTTGATAAATAAATAAATAAATAAATAAATAAAAATTTAGGAATTTACAGAATAAGGCCCTCCATACATTTTTCCGACATAAGTATCTATCTCTAAAACTTTGATACTAATTACATAATAGTATGTTTATATTATGACCCTACATATATTTATTAGAATCCCTACACTCAATTACTAAACATGTTGTATTTATTTTTTTAAATCCCAAGTAATTTATATGAAAATTTATGCACAGGAATATATTCATAGAGTTGGAAGAACTGCTAGAGGAATAGGAGCGGCTGGGAATGCAGTCTTACTGCTGAGACCAGAAGAAAAGGAATTTGTGGACTATTTGCAGGAAGCCAAAATCTTTTTGGATAAATTTGAGGCATGGAATCGCTATTATAACCTACAACCAAAGGTAAGAAGACGCTCCGCCAATAAAACTTCTAGTTAGGGTAAGCTGGTGTTGTTTATAATTTGTCAGTCAAAAATAGAAATTGGTAACAAAATATGTGCCATTGACACGGGCTGTCTTTAGTCAGTTGCATACATTTTATCTGTCTATTTTGATGATTTATCACATCAAACTGTTATGCTGTGTAATCTGTGCTCAATAATTTTTTGCGATTGATAACTATTTAGAAACTTCAAGTATTTATGACTTTTTATTAACTGTTTACTAAAACTATTTTTATTAATTTTATGTTTAGCTAGATGAAGCATTTAAAAGTCCAGATTTCCACAAGTTAGCAGTGGATGCTCTTGAAGGGTACATCCGAGCATTTGAAGTGAGAAAACTGAAACACGTTTTTAACCTGTTAACTTTGGATCTACATGCTGCTGCAAGGTCTTTTGGGTTAAAAGAGAAACCTGACGTAGATATTCGTAAGTATTACAGAAACATTTAAATTTAAGCAAGACATAATTTTCATTCGAAGTGAATGACCAAAACTTACGATTAGTTATAATTTGGGAACAGGCGCGCCATTGTGAATGCACATAATTATAATCTGATGAAGGACTCGCAAAATCTGAAACATGTCGAACTGTTCTCGACTATAAAGGTGTCATTTGGTAGCAGGCTGCACGCAGTAGCAGCAGACGACGTGTCGTCGCGACACTACTGGTTTCTGTGTATTTCTATGAAATTCCCTCCGTAGCTAGCAACACGTCGCTTTCATAGAAACACATAGAAACCAGTAGTGTCGCGGCGACACGTCGTCTGCTGCTGCTGCGTGCAGTCGGCTACCAACTGACACCTTAATCGGGATTTTAAGCCGTTAATTGAAATTATTATTGAACATGAATGATTTATTTATGTATATTAGGTAAAAAAAAACAATAATTGGTGTCCCAAAATACCCTTCTTTAAATAAATTTCATAGTGCCAATAATGGTAGCGTGCTATCAATAGGGCAGTTTCCCTGAGTCCTGACTACTTTATATTTTAAATTCAGCTAAGATTTCCTGTGACTTTGCTAACATACCGATAATTTCGAAACCTGTAAGGCTAGCACAACTTGTTATCATAGACTAGGTAGAGAGAGATTATAAAGCAACAAAAATGTCGCAGATTAGTTGTACTATTAGCTCTGGCCGATTTTTTATAGGTAGTTGCATATGGCACGCGTGTAGCGGCTGGCCTTTGAACATAATCTGTCAGCGACTCGGTTATTTACTTTTGCAAATAAATAACCTAACTTTATTTAGAAATATTAACAGTGTAATACATTTTGCTATTCATAGATTTACCATTTTCATAATTATTTACAGGTGTAGGATTTAGCAAAAAGCACAGACCAAGGAAAAGAAAAGCGGCACTTTTAGCAGCTGAAACTTCACTGAATTCGAAACATCTTAAATCATGATTACAGCCATCACATTGCCCACCAAGCCAATCCCATACTTTAGTTAAGTAAGTTAATTGCTATGTCTATGTGGACATTTAATAGTGAAATAAATGACAAAATAGGCAAAAAAAGCGAGTTTTGAAAGAATTAAAAGAAGGTTTTAAGAGCTTCTCGTTAAACTCAATTATTCTCAAAATGAAGGAATGTAAATTGTCAGAAATTTATTTTATTTTAACTTTTTCAACGCCATGTATTCATTTTGTTTGACGAAACAGCAAGCAGATACGCTTAGTCACGGGCGCTTGCTGTGGTTAGTGCCTTATAGTTAGCATTGATGGGAATGGATCCGGAGTACTTATAGTTATGGGTATAATCCCCGGCACGTAAGTAAAAACCTGCGCACCTCGGTTTTGCCTCGGTTGACACCGATAAATAGACTTCTGCGCAGGTTCTACCTGCTCGGAGACGGCTACGTTGGTTTTTACTTACGTGTCGGGGATAATATTTACCTTTTTGCGAAACTTAATTTTAAGTATGATGTAAATATTTAAACACAAATTTTAATAAATGTATATTATTTATTGTTTAGATTTCTTCCTTATTTAAAGTTATGTTAGAGTTAAATAATTTATCCTGACTAGATATTCTATATTGGAGATTACGTACAAATCTATGATGCTGAGTTGAGAAAATAACTCTTACATCAAATCGAGAGTGATAAACAAATTAAAGTAATTTAGGAACTTCGCATATTTATCAAATACCTACTTTTAAAGTGGGCATGTGAGGTATACCTATTCAGGTACGAGGATACTGGCGACGCATTTTTTTGTTGTTTATTGAGGTGTCCATTACTTCCCGTTTCTCATGCGGTTTATACTTTAACTGAGTACAAAACCATTTCAATACAAAAAGCTGCAAACCAATTCCAAAAAAAGTTTGAATGTAGCATAATATCGCAATACAATATTCCGAAAATTTTGATCCAGAATGTTTCGAGATTAGCTTGAGTTGGCAGTACTTATATCCCTTCCCTTACTTTTCTGATCTCCCTTTTTTCTTTGGTATCCCCTTACTTCTTGTAATAAGATTGGACACTCGTTTTATTTGACGTCACAGTCTTTCCCTGATTGGTAATGCTCAGCCCCGTCCTCATAACTTCCTACCATACTCCACACTTGTACTTGGAACCAATTCCCACCACTTGTCGCCTTGAAGACGAGCTATAATATCATTCATATCATTCTCACTTATTTATGAACGGATTAGCATCTTGCAATACATAGCGGTTCATCTTGCAATACATAACACTAAGTTATGAGTTATAATTGTAATGCTGTGACACAGCAATCTGATCATTACGGTTGTGCCCCGATACATAAGGTTGTTTGTTTCCTAGTACCAATATTTTTTATTTTGGTAAAACGTTCATTTCATAAATGCTATTCTTGGATAGTTTCTCATAACAGTCCTCGTGGTTATGTTGGTGGTTGACAGCGTATATCATAGTGTCTATCGTTTCGACAGTCGCTGGACATCTATTGAGAGAGAAGTATTGCACACATCTCCACGAAGTTTTTCCATGAGTCGTCGAATGTTTCGTATACACAAAGTTCATATGCACTAATTGTTTATGCCCTTTTCTGCTATAAATGTACTTGTACCGCACCGGTAACTGATGGTTTTCGCACGATTCGTTGACGACTAAGGAGAGGGCACCTGTAACGGAAATACAAATACACTGTAGAATAGATTCATCGTTTATGGAATACATATTATTGAACGAAGGATATATACGCAGACTGCTTTCAACATCATAAAATCATAAAAATTTTTCATTCATATTTTTATTTAAAAATGGGTAAAAAAATACATTTGCATATCAAAACCACACAAAATACAAAACCACACAAAAATATTCTCTTATATTACGCAAACTGAGCCAGCTCCACTAGATCTAAAAATGTCAAGTGATATATGTACGTAAAGTTTTGCAAACTTTTTTACTGGTCAAGCCAAAGCCATCAAAATATTAGGAATGTGAATCTAAATTCAGTCACAAAAGCAAACATTAATCATTGCTCTACAAGAGATCATAAAACCGGGTGTTCACTTGTTCTATCACTCTACACCTACTGTAAACGAATTTTATTTGAAGATGTTATTCTATAGAACAGAATAATATTTGAATTTAGATATGGGGTTTCTAATTCTTGTGGGAATCCTATAGACTTCCTGTCTATAAAAACCCTCTTGAACACACTGAACTAGTTGATAGGTCATAACATAATAAGATAGAACAAATGATAACCCAACTTAAGAATATAAACCACCATAATAGCAACAAAATTTTGTCAATAATGATTAGTTGCATCTATATGTTATTAAATAATAGACTAGAATATGAGCAAAGTCTTTCACATGTTCTTGAAATGGCAGAAACATCATGGCACAGTAAAGAAATGTCTAAAAATGCTATGATTCGACTTTATTTAACATTTTGATATACAGAAAAGGTATAAAACTTTATATATTCTTAATGTAATTGGCACTTCAGAGCAGAAAGAGCTCACTATCACAGTTAATTTATATTAATTTTATTGTGCTTCATGATTTGTTTGGTAGAAAACACTGTTTCCTTAAATAAATTACATTTAAATACTTCAAATGCTAACATATTCTATAATAGTAAAATGTGGAACATGTTATCAAAATACTTATTTCTGTTTTTTTTTCCACATTGGAAGCCAATTTATAATTTGGTCCCAAGTGCCAAAAATGCTTTTTGAATCTATGATTCAATATTATATTTTTCAAAAGTATCACTAAAAATCACTACAAATATATATATTTAAATCTACATAATTGAGATGCCTCTATAGAGGTTTAGTATAGTAATGATTAGAAAAAATATAAATTATATGCCTAAGGTGCATAATAATCCCCCTGCAACTGAGATACTTTGAGTATGTCATTAAAGTGTATTTCAAAGCATGGGGATTTGCAGAATGGCAGTTCACAGGCACTGCACATAAATCTAGTATCACGTCTTTTTCCAATTTTCCAGCAAAGTCTGCATGACCTCTGTGGATACTTCTTTTTGCCGTCTTCTTTCTGGGGTATGGTGACAAGTCGGTGTTCCATTCTGTGGCTGGAGTAATCCTCTTGAGTGTTAGTTTTCAACAAGTGTTTTAAATCGATGAACAGTGAGTTCAGACTGGGACAATCTGAAAGCACGATGGGCATTTTCATTACACCATTTGTAAAATAAAAATTATTTTAGCTGAAACACTTTAATGTTGAAAATGCCATCGTGTTTTCTTAGTATGAAGGCATTGCAACAGAAAATAGGATCAATGAAAAAAAAAAATGATTGCATTTTCAACACAATCCTAATGTCAGAACTGTATGTTTACACCACTGACAGTAAAAAAGCATTAGTAAGCACCAAGTAAAAGTAGGAACCTAATAAAATTGTTAACAATACAGGATGAAGTAAAGATGCCAACAAATTAAATATCTAATAGGTAAATTTAGACAGTATGAAATACTTACTATCTTGTGGTGACTGGGATTCTAATGTCATTGATAAGTCTTTCTGTCCTTCTATGGGACTACCATAACTTTTCATGTCACTACAGACAGCAGGATCTGTGACTATGATGTCACTATCATCACATTCAGTTTTAAGTTCTATTGAGTTGTCAGATAGGTCTTTGCCTTTATCATTTACATCTTTCGCTGTTCTGTGTATGTGAGTGTTGAAAGTGGATGTTATATCTATTGGGTTCTCAGTATATATATTTCTTATATTATCATAATTATTAGTCTGCATATGTTGTTTTTCTTTTGTCTTGGGTCTTTTCTCTGTATTGAGTAAACCAGTATAGTAATTTTTCTGAAGGAATTCTTCAGATTTCCTCTTTAAATTGCTTAGCCTCTGGAGTTTATCTATGAATTGTCTTTGCTTAAAAATATCCTGTGAATCATTTTGTTGAATCTCACTGTTTCTTGTATTTTCAAATGGTTCCGAAGCACTTGATTCTGGTTCTGGTGTGGAATCCTGTATTTCTACATCTTGCTTGGGTGAGTTTTGATGTTTTTCATTGTCTTCTTCATCAGTCTAAAAATGTAATGTTTTGTTATTGTACAATTCTTGTGGTGGAGCAGTTGCTATCATATAATTATATTGTAGCGTTCAAGATGCTCAAAAATATCTTAGTGCTTTAACAATAAAGTAGAGTTCTGATATGTTTGAGCACTTTATACCTACCTATATTTACTTATTTAAACTTTACTGCACAGTCAACCAACTGACCAAATAGAAACAAGACAGTGGTAAAATTAAATATATTTAACAATTGCATTGTAGACCAACACTTTAGCAAACTATTAAACAACCAAATAATACCAAGTTCTAGACTCTTCAGATATCAATTTAACAAAAAAAGGGATTAAAATAATAAAAGATCAAACTGATAATCCATAAATTTGTACCAGATCTGTCAATAGGCATAAGAGGAGTTAATAAGACCCTCAGAACATAAAACCTTAATTTTTTATTTAATAACAGTAATAATTATCCAAGGCTACACAAACCTCTTTATTAGTTAATCCTTTGATTTGCAACACCTCGGCTGTACCTAAAAAGCTAGTGAGATCCTCCCGCTTGACACTGACTTCTCCATTGTACATAAATTGTAGTAAATCTCTCATGGCCTTGTATGTAACATCTCTCAAAACAACTGCAATAACAATGAAATAATGAATTCACTAGTTTAATTACACATTATAATCTGATCAATGTAGGATGATGCCTTTGATAGACATATTTCATAATAAACACTTATTACACTCACAAGGAAGGCATATAAAAAGAGGTAATTAATCATTTAAATTACTGAACTTCACCACAAAGCTTGTATCAATGTAGTATTTGTGAAAAGTCAAGGAATTAAGTGTAATACGTGTTTATATGAGTTGTCACAGCATTCAGCCTAGATTGACCCAACTATAGTTGTTAATTAATGTAAATATTATTTTTTAGTGAATAGTTCTAGTTATAACTCACTTCTAACTGATATAAAGAACGTCAAACTTCAATTATATATGTAACAGTTCTTCGGATTGACTAATTCTATAAATAAAAGTGTACGTACTAATTGGATGTTGACATGGATTTACTTGAAACATCTTCTTGAAGTAAGGTGAGCATATTGATAGGATAACTTTGTGCGCCTGAAGTAAATGGCCGTCCACTGCAATAGTCACATCCACAAATTCACCTTTGCCCAATAAACCGGCAAACCCTTTTGTTAAGTTTCCATGAAAATTATTCCAAGACAATGAGAATTGTTGATCCATTTCTAACCACTTTCAAGTTGCATCTGAAACGAGAACAACTAAGTAACGAATTCAATTACACATAACTTTGACTTTAGAAACTATAAAAGCGGTATTTACTCTTTCGCGGCAGTATTTGCAAGTAAATTTTGCAATTTAATTCGCGAATTTCGCGATTTGTAAGAAAGTGACAGCTTGAAGCGCGTCGCCTCGGTTTTACTCGGTTATCATAGTTTCTTTATCTGTGGAGTCTAGTTTGGTTGTGTCTATGGCCGGCCTTACACAGTCTGAATTAAGAATCTGAATTCATAATTTGAATTCATATTATTAATTCAGAAAGCACGGAATTGCATACAATGTAACTATTAGGCCGGCCTTACACAGTATGAATTTTAAGAATCTGAATTCATATTATTAATTCAGAAAGTACGGAATTGCATACAATTTAACTATCATGTACACACAATCAGATTTTTTCAGATTATTAATTTCTTAGATTAATCTGACAGAACGCACTTCTTTCCATACATTATCTTTGGACGAGCACACACACTCTGGATTCAGATTATGAATTCAGATTCTTAAAATTCATACTGTGTAAGGCCGGCCTTATGCACACACAACCTGAATTTATCAGATTGATCTGACAGAACGCACCTCTTTCCATACATTATCTATGGACGAGCACACACACTCTGGATTCAGATTATGAATTAAAATTATGAATTCATAATCTGATTCAGACTGTGTAAGGCCGGCTATGGCTTATGTTATGTTTGATCATTGGAGGTTCGTAACGTTACATTATGGTGGTGTACATGATTTTTAGAGTAATTTTATCGAATAATAAATAAGTAGCATACTAACAGAAAAATAAAAAAACACCAATCTACTTTCTTTTATTTTGCCACGTTATGGCGAGGTATTTTTATATTCCTTGTACAGCTATAATTGGATTTTTCACTTCTCATGCTCTAAAATGACTATGTATAGGCGGACTAAAGTGATATATTTAATCCGTAAGGACTAAAGTACTTTTTCTTTTTAATTTCCATATAAAAGCCTTGAAAACCACAAAAAGTCAGATACATGTTGCCATTTGATGATGTTACCCTTGTCGGAGTACGCGGTGAAGAGCGGGATGGGCATACAACCTCCACCGCCTCAGTCTTCGTTTCGGAAAAATTGTCTATGGAGTATTTGAAGGGTAGGTACAGGGAAAGAAAATGATTGCTTAAGTACATTAGAATAACATGGACATGGAATATGTTATTTCCCTGTACCGTTCATTTGTTATTTTTTAACACCAAAATCAAACTTGCTGTCGTCTTTTCTGCATAACAGTGACGGGTTGAGAGTAAAAAATTTAGCGCTATTAAGTAATGATTTTTTACGTGTATGTCTTAAAATTATTAGGTATTTTAATTTAAGATTTATTTTCTCGCAATTCAAGTGAAAAGTAGAGTGCTTAACTCGACTCGAGACTAAAAAGCCATAATGACATTCGAACTTCATCTACCTTCGCTTTGCTCGGGTGGATAAATATCTCATGACATAATGGCTTATTTATTAGTCCTTAACTATGTAGGTAAGTAGGTACACTTTTTTTAAATGCCTACCTACCAATAATAATTGCACTGTCACCGCAATTATAAATAAATAAATAAAAATAAATAAATAAATATCAGGGACAATCTCACACGAATTGACCTAGTCCCAAACTAAGCTCTAGGCTTGTACTATGGGTACCAGGTAACGATATACTTACTTATATAGAGAAATACATACTTATATATAGAAAACATCCATGACTCAGGAACAAATACTCGCGCTCGTCACACAAATATTTGTCCATACCGGGATTCGAACCCAGGACCGCTAGCTTCGTAGGCAGGGTTAGTACCAACTAGGCTAACCGCGAAGGTAAAGTTACACGAGCAATTTTTCTCGGCAATTTTTAGCCGTCAATCTATGGGCGTCTCGTTCTATCTTACGAAATTAGAGTAAGAGAAGCTGTGGTTGACGGGCAATTATTGCTAAAAAATCGCCCGTGTATAAGCGCACTCTGACGCGCGTATTCTGACGAGGCTGTGTTGTGCATGTAATTTGTATTTTCCTTGTTTCATTTGAATAAATCTAATTTAATGTTTTAAAAAAAAAAAAAAAAACTAAGCAGGTATGCATCAAGTAGTCAGTATTAGTTATATTAGACTTCCAAGATTGTATTACATTGTTAGTGAGTTAGTTAACTAATAAATAGCTAATAAAAGTGAGAAAAAAAGCAAATTTAGAATAGTATGACAAAACCTTACTATTAAGTGCTACGAAATGGCTACGAAGCTACGCCGTAGCCCGTAGCTACTTCTACTCCGCCACCAATATACCTAATTTCGCCTTTAAACTAATTAGTCACGTAGAAAACAAGTCAAGTCTGTCAAGTATATGTATGTATAAAGTCTACCTATCCTTGCAACTTCACAAAATTTTTAAAGGAGTTTACTTGACATAGGCCAAATTAAAACCGTCCCACCGTGTAATGAAATAAAGCATAAGCAGGCTCAGATACCCCATCTGATTTTTACTATTTTAAATCGATCTATTTTTTTTTAATTTCATATCCGTTAATTATTGTAGAAGATATTCATATGCTTAGTTGACTAACCGCCTGTTTCACAATCGCCAAGTAAAGCATATCTGTCAAATAAATTAAGCCCTTTCTTACACTTGAAAAAAGACAAGGAGAGGGCTATCTTTTCTTACTTGACAGATTAATTTACTTGTCGATTGTGAAACAGGCCCTTAGTAATTTCACTCGCTTCGTAACTCTACACTCGTCGTTCCGTGCTACATTAAAACGTGCCTGTTGCATTCATAACTTTTAGACTGGGCAAGATTAAAAAGGGACATAAAAAAAACTTGCATAAAAAATTTTAATTGGTTCAATTCTCGATTCTGAACAAACTACTTTCAGGTTTTGCGTTCTATCATTTACCTGTTGTACAAGCTTGAATGTTTGTTTTTTACGCACGCGATTCGAAATTCATAGATAGTACATGTTATGTTTTTTTTTAATTGGGTAGTTTCTGAGTGTATAACGATAAGCGAGTTTTACGTAAACGAAGTCGCGGGCAGTGACGAGAAGCGACGTATCCTTATTGCGAAGTTAAGTTTATGTGTTTTATAATTATTGCTATTTGTTACAAACACTTGTTATTTAATAAAAACAATTGAAATAGTTACCAACACTATTTACCATTTCTTAACACAATTTATTGTATTATAGTTAATTCACAGACGGGTGTATGTTGCGAACTTCTTTAGAGAACTATATGTTCTTACTAATATTCAGTGTTGTCAAAACTATTTTTATATTCAATGTCAAAACTATTATATTTTCTATTCCTATTTCAATCCTGATTTGATTTTAATTGGTACCTATTGTTATTGTTTCAATGGCTGTCTCAGATATATTGATTAAAGGTCATTTTCACTCACACAACGTACTCTTTTCTAAATGAAAATGTGACGCAGTTATAATTACACTGTCCCAGCAAGATGTCAATGACAGATAAATTTATGAACGGAGAGTAAAGACGCCTTTTGTACCACTTACAACAAAAGGACATTTCTATCGAGCAACAAAGTTTGTTTTTACAATTTACTTTTCTATTGCTTAGTTAAAATGGTTTATTGGTAAAATGCGTGAACATAGAAAGGTCTCGCGGGCAGTTATCTATTATAATGGA
This sequence comes from Tortrix viridana, assembly GCA_963241965.1. Lineage (NCBI taxonomy): Eukaryota > Metazoa > Arthropoda > Insecta > Lepidoptera > Tortricidae > Tortrix > Tortrix viridana. The sequence continues at coordinate 6,215,561 of OY725181.1, forward strand.
GTTCCTTTCAGCCCTTAGGGTAAGGAAACCTTAAATTTGGTCGCGCGCACGCTGAATAGGTGACGGAACTTTTAGACGAATAAAGATTTTTAACTTTTACGAAGATTTAATCATGTAGCATGTACCTACATTGAATATCTTGCTATTTTCTTTAATTTTACATATAAAATAGGACTGGAATAGCCGCCAGAGGTTATGGATTTTAGAGTTTTAGATGTTTCTGCTATAATTATTTTAAATTGTCACACACGCATCTATCTATCAATATTACCTATATGAAATATAACGAAGTCGATGGCAAGAATCAGGTTACATTGCTAGTATCGTTTACCTACTTGATACCGGCTTGGATATTTCATGTATTATTTGACATTATTAGATGCAGGCACCAAATAGGCAATTCCAAATAGACCTGTGATTATTTTATGTTAGTGATTAGTTTAGTGGATTTTGAAGTAATTTTTTGTTATTTTAGGGTTCCGTACCTCAAATGAAAACAAAACGGAACCCTTACAGGATCACTTTGTTGTCCGTCTGTCTGTCTGTGTGTCTGTCAAGACCCTTTTTCTCAGGAACGCGTGAAGGTATCAAGTTAAAGTTCACATCAAATACTTAAATCTGCAATCCCTTGGATCAGTGAAAAAATCAAACATCTAAGTAAACGCAATCAAAAGATACGGCCGTTTATGCCGCATATTGAAGGGAATCTCGGGGGAATAAAAATCTATAGGATACTTCCCGTTGACTTTGAATAATGAAATTTAGCAAGAAGCAATGTACAAGTATCCGAAAACCGTTAATTTGTAGTTACATCACATAAAAAATGCGTCCAGTATAAACTGACACTCACTAAGTACGAAAGTGCATAATTATTGCGTGTCAGTTTATACTGGACTAGGTTTATATTGTATTCCCGTGATTTAGGAACTATTTCCATGCCTACAAGTTTGTGCAGAACCCTCGGTGCGCGAGTCCGACTCGCACTTGACCGGCTTTTTTTATATCGAGTGAACCTCGATCCCAAGTAGCAACCAACCAACATAAATACCAAAATAGCAAAATAGCATGTACCAACTTAAATTTTCATCAATAAATAATCATTAAGTCCGCCATTTGTACTTGTTTTTGTGCAATAAAGATTAAATAAATAAATAAATAAAATAAACAAGGGCACTTACCGCCTGTTTCACAATTGTCAAGTAATTTAAAGCATATCTGTCAAATAAATTTAGCCCTTTCCCCCTTTCTTACGCTTGAAAATAGACAAGGAGAGGGCTATTTTTAACTGACAGATGAATTTACTTGTCGATTGTGAAACAGGCCCTTAGTGTAGGTTTTCACTTTAATAAATCTTGATAATGGTACGTTGTAGAACCCTATCGCAATGAGGCCCATGAGATGCCCTACCTTGTTATAGTAATAAAGTTCTACGATAAGTGATACATTTTTCTGTACAGACGATCAATCGATCAATCAAGAAGCGATCTTTCAATTTTACCACAACCTATCAAATAAAGCATTAGCACTTTTAATTTTCGTCAGGTAGCCCACCTGACGAAAATGAATGTCTGCCTATTTGCCTGTCTGGTAACAAAAACACTTTTGTTTTTATGAGTGGAAACGAAATTCAAGTTTAATTTGGCAAACCTCTTATTGGACCGGCTGCTGATTACATACTCGTCTTATGCCTATAAATGGGGTCCATATTGGCTCATACAAAATTCTTATTCCGATTTTTTGTTTTACTACCGATTTGTATTCCTAATAATCACTCTTCATAATTTTTCTCCTCATACTTTTTTTGTTCATAACTTATTATTACTACCAACGGAACTCATAACAGACAGTTATCATAACTTTTTTATTAATACTCATTTGTATTCATAATAATCACTCTTCGTAATTTCTTTCCTTATACTTTTTTTTTTCATACATTTTTATTACTACCAACGGAGCAGGGACTTAGAAATAGAAGGGTGATTCTTCGCTCATCGTCTACTATATGTAAGTATTAGTTAAAAATATGTTCATTTCTGGCGCTTCGCCGGCCGCTACCGCGCCACGCTCGCTTTGCTCGCTCGGTTCGCGCGCTGTAGGGTCGCAATTCTACCTAACACTCCTCCTCGCTTCGCTCGTCGTCGTACCTAACGGAGACCTTCGTTATGAATTAGAATGATTAGGAGTTTCGATCGTTAGTATCAGAAAATATATGAAAACAAATATTAGTATAAACAAGGTGTATAATTAGTGATATTATGAAATCTGATGATTATGAGTTTCGATCGTTAGTAATAAAAAAAAATTATGTACAATGATCATTAGGTTGTAAAATTGTATGAGATACATTTTCGGAGTTCCAATAATCTAATTTGCAATTTTATATGAACTTTGGCGCACCCCTATAAATGTATTCTATGGACTTAAACATATTATTATTTAGCTATTTATGTTGTATTTTGAAATGAATTTTCCTAAAATATAGCCGTTTTCAAATATCGACCATCCCAGCCCAATTAAGTAAGCCCGCTCTGACGTAACTGCTGCCTCTTCACGTCCAATAAACTTTCAGCAAACAAGAAATTACCTCGGTCCTCCACCGAATCGCAAAAAAGTTAAACGGCAGTAAAGTTTCCACATCGATTGAGAGACGTGTCCTCCCGGCTCCGGCCACCAATTAATTAAGTTCAGTTTCAGTGCCCAGTCACCCTATTCCCTAAGATAGCCCAAGCATGACGCCGCACTTTTAATTTTCTGGTGCCACGACTTACAGCGATAAAGTCCCCTCCACGCGAAAAGTATGCGTTGAATGGCCCATTTAATAAAAGTGTAGAAGTTGCTAGCACAAGTTCTCTATTCTGATGGCGACATTGTAATTACCCGACCGCCAAAGGAGGGTTATATCTTTCTGGTGAATACATAGATACATGCGGGTATGGATATACATTCGCGGATTTTGACGTGCGGGGTCTTTGTTACATCAGTGAGCCTAACATGCATCACAAGAATAAAGTTACAGTACGAATAAAAACTTTCTAGATTAATTAAATATCATGCTTAGCCTGCGCACACTAGCGTTTGAAGCCCTTAGACCCCCCGGTCTAAAACGCTAGTGAGCACAGGCTCTTAATATATTTGAACGATTTTTTTCATTACTCTAATAATACCGGATAAAATCGCTTAGCATCGCGAGTGTTACGGGCTATAAGATTATCTTTCGCTATTAACGTGATGTTGCACTAAAATATCAAAAACCAGGCAGCATTTTAAACATTGCTTTTTCTTAGAATACTAGTCTATATAGGCTAGGTGCTTGTATTTCAGAAGTCACGGGACTGCGTTCATGTCAGCTTTGTTTTGTAAATAATTAAGCTGAAGCTTTGTTAAGCTACTAGCATTGTATTAATAACAAGAGATCAAGTCTTCAACTTGCACCCAGGTCAGGATAGGAAATATGGATTCGATCCTTTCATCATGAGTATGTTCACAGTAGTTGGCTGATTATACCTCTTGCATGTTGTGGTTTATTTTAGTTACTAGCCCTTGCTCGTAACTTCATCCACATATTATTGGTTTTTCCTGGATAAAAAATCCTAACATAGGCACCGATCACATGCAAACACCCTTACACAATTTTATATTTAAAATATTAATTGGATTTCAATTAGTTCAAAGTTCACTCATTCCAGTTTACTAAGGCAGCTCCATTCCCTGCATAGTAATTTCTGACTTTTGACTGAACAATTTTTTTAATTGTTCTGGTTATGGTTTACTTTGCCTCCTTTTTTGATACGTTCTTCCCTATGGTTTCCCAGCTATTTAAATTCCCAAAGATACATTGAGAACGGTTCTAGCATGGCCGTATCGGCAGGGCTGCGAGTCCGACGCGGTCACTCCAGGGCTGCCTCTGACAGGTAATCGATGCGGCTTGCTAGTTTATTTGGCTATCGGTTCCGCTCTCGTGTGTATCGAATAGATCTAATCGATATCAACCCCGGCTCGGTATGGTTATGAGTCGGGGGTTATTCGATTACGTCGATTCTGATACGGCCTCGTTTATTCGGTTAGCTCAGGCTTTAGGGCTCTTTTTCGTTAGAAGTAATAAATGAGATTTACGGGATGTTTTTATTTATACTAATATGCTATTCGACTTTCTTTTATTGATAAAAAGAAAATCGTTTACTCGTCGTTGTTGTATTAATAAAATTCGTAAGCGTGTATAAGCAACGAACTAAAGCTAAAGTTAGACTAAAGTAATTTTTGGCCGTAACGGGAAAGTTGACCGACAGGTCAAATTACCTACTTTTGTAGTATAGGATGTGTCAAAACGAGAGTTTTTATGGAAACTTATACGAAGTAGTCTCTAACAAGTTTCTATGACGTCTTTTATGGTTTGGATTATTTATAAATCATAAATAACACTTTAGCACAAGTCCAGTGTCAATATTTATCGTGTATTTGGGCTTTAAAATCCAGCTTAGTGTAAAAAAATAATCTACACCACTGCCAGCATCGCTATTGCGTTTACGTGACAACATAACAGTTTTACTAACGAAAATATACTTATGAAGCGAAAAGCCCTCTTTTAGCCCTGGGGACGTAAATTAATTTGATAGATTGGATAATAAAGGATAATACTATATTTAAATAGCGCGTATTGCCCTACTTTTCGAGTTCCGTCACGTCCCACGTCATTAATACATTATTATGGAGCTATCATGTCGGGAATGGATACCGTATTTTTGTGAGTAACCCGAAGTATCTTAACTCGGAAGTGCCAGGACGTGCCTTCTGAATGTTGAGGTCTCGGGATGCGCGTGATTGGGCCCATTGTGAACCTCAATAGTCCATCTCGAGACCGCTAACTCGGGCGTTTCATGCCTTCATTCGTCTTACCTTTGCCACAAGCGGCTGCGGTTGACTACCCATGAAGATAGGAACATTTATTTATACGCCAACTTGCGGAAACATCTTATAAGTTACGTGGAGTGGAACATTGAGAGTTGTCATCCTTATAACAGGATTATTGTGAGAGAGTTAGCAATCAATATTCGTGAAAGATAAAATATTTTCTGCAAATGAGATTTAATATCGAAGTAATTAGGAGATTGCGTGATCAAAGAGCTTTTTTCATCGTAAATTGGAAAGCAAATGAAAATGTGTTCATTAGTTTAGCAATAACTTGAGCGGAAAAAATGTAATTACATGCCTTCAGAAATGACAGAAAGTTGAATGCAGAGGCCGACGGCGGCGGCTAGTGACCGCTTACCAATAACTCAGTTGAATGGATCTCAATTAAGCGTCGGAGCCTAACCTCGAACAAATCTACCGCCCTTAGAATACGAAAGTAATGAAGAAGACGACAATTGAAATGTAGATTACATCTCCCGAGATGGATTTTGTGAATTATTTCTAAGAAAATCTATAATCCAATTCGCGACACTCGAGGTACGCCTGTGGATTGGATTCAAGTGGAAACTGATGGCATTTGTTATTTTAAGGCAGTATGGGGTCTTGAATTTAAAGTAAACGGTCACTAGCAAAACTACTAAGAGTTTTGATCACCTATATATATATATATATATATATATATATATATATATATATATATATATATATATATATATATATATATATATGGTAAATATATCACAAACCTAAAGTCATATACCAAATTAAGTATGCTCCTATTACGTATATTAAACGCGTTTGCCTTCGACATGTTCCGCGAAGGACTGGATTAACGTTATTTCCACGGGAACTACTTATATCAATTTTTCCGGGATGATAAATAGTCTATATTCCGATTCAGAGCACGGACAAATCCTACTAATATAATAAACTTTTATATTTTTGTAGGATTATATTTTAGGATTTATATTTGTAGGGTTAGAGGGGATTAGTGGGATAGTGTAGTTAATTTTAGTTCAGATTTATTATTGCGAGCGGACAAAAATCCCAGGGTACCTACTTAAGTAGGATAGATATACCTTCAAGTGTTTTTGTTTTCATACATTCTGTATTAGACACGTGCACTTAGACATATTGGACGGCAAAGAGTTGTCATCTTGGTAATGGTCCTTCTCAATACGCCACCATCAATATCTAGTAGCTTTGTCTTCATATTGGCCGTTCAAAGCGATATTTGGGAAGGCTCCAAAGAGACAATGGCCAGCTTTTAGGAAAATAATGGTGGCATTCTAGCGATACCAACTGTACGGTGTGTGCTTTTTAATATTAAATGCGAAGACATGCATACTTTTATGTCGAATTGAAGATTCAGACAATGATGACAAAAAATGTTCCACAAAATCTGCGTGCAAAAGTCTACTTTAACTGCTAGCGTGAAAAGTAGTGGTGCTGTGTGCGGAGGGTGCGCTGCGCGAACACGGCCACAACTCGCACGTTTGAAAGCAAAACGCAATAACTTCAATTATCAGACCATTCAACATTGAAACCAAATGCATAGTCAAAGTTCGAAATAAATTTAAGTACAAATGCCACTTGTTTCCTTTTTCCTTAAAAAGCCACAAGTGAAATGATGTGGCGCTCGTGCAATTGTTTTTTCCAATACCAAGTGCTTTTCTCGCTACGGTGAGGTGAAAAATTGTGTTTCGCACGGCAGCAAAGTTATTTGAGTCTCAAGGCCTTGAATCCTTCGTTACGCTCAGGATTCTATTTTAGAATCCTTCGCTGACTCGGGAATTAATAATACTGGCTCTGGCGCCAAATAACAACTTTGCAGCCTTGCACAACAAATAACTATTATGTTCCATACTGTTTACAACCAAAAGTTTAAATAATAGTTTGATTTTTCATAATTAAAAAACGTGGTATTATGTTGACGATGTCACATTTCCGTAATCAAAGTTGAAAATATCCGCATTCGAATAATCAAAACAATACAAAATAAAATGTAAATCGCATTCCAAATTAGGGTAAACGAAACATCTAAACGCAATATTTGTTTACTCGACAAATTCCACCGTGATTCCTGCTCAAATTTCCGAGTGCAAAGTGTCCTAAGATCTTGGCTGATTTCTGCATCAACACGTTGTCTGCTTTGGACATTTCTAAAGAGGTTTTTAGGTAAAAAGCTTTTGCGGCAAAGCTCCTACTAAAGGTTACCAGATGTAATAGCCGTGAAGGAGACGTCACCGACGCGCTACTTAAGGTATTTTCACAGAATCCTACGACAACATTTCTGTTTACTTATTTACTTTAGATATTTCACTGACGGGTCTTGGCCAGGAATTTATTTATTACAAGTAACTTTAAATATTTTACTGTAATAATTGTAATTCAAATTATGATCGAATTAGATATTGCTGAGTAAAACTTACAGTGTTTACGAGATATTTATACGCAAAACTGAAACCCAATCACATACCTACTCGATTCAATTGAATGTCTAATACCAATAATCTCTTTTATTTTCAATGATATCCATTCTCGAGGAAGTTTGATAAGGATTCTAATGAACATGACCTAAGCGCAAGAGCATTATATTAACGAATTTTTGACCGAGCGAGCGAAGCGTCTTCATTTCAGCTTAAGCAAAAATGCTTTCGTATGTCCGGCTGTTCTCCTCTACAGATCGTATTTCTCAACCGATTCTCGTGAAATTTTGTGAGCAGGTTCGATAATTAGGGGATTTTTTTTCGATTAAGTTTTTCAAATTTTTTCAAAATGGCGGAGAAATTGCGATTTTTGCGATTTACCAACTTATTTGCGGTGTTGGTGAACTGACCGCGACCTATGTCGATGTATGGGGATAACAGTTATCCAACGGCAAAGTTAAGTTTATCGCGAGATCTACACCTCACAGAGCTACTAGTTTAGAAATACTTCGGTAATATTAGGTCATTTAAACGGAGCTCAGGTGCCAAAGACTAATAGGAATTACTTGAGTTTAATTATATTATTTGATTTTTGTATATAATGTATATTGTATTATTAATTGATAAATGATTATTTCTTGAGAAAAATGTTAATTTGATTTGGAAAAAGATCAGTTCCTTGAGACTGGTATAATACCGATCCCATCCACGTTTATAAAATGCTTGACGTAGTTACAAAATCAATTAAGTAATCTAATCGTTTAACACCCCGTCATGTGAAAACATTTCGTCCTAAAATTCTCTCGTCATTTTCGGAACGCAAAATTCATATTATTAGACTTATCGTCCGCAGTAAAATGCCGAGCAGTAAACTAACCGGCGCGCTAAAACAGAGAAGGCAGGCGACGATAAGCAGAATCGTTCCGCGGCATAATCCTCTCTCTAAAGAGGCATTATCCTCCCGCAGACCACCGAGCCTGGCGCCTCAGGAGCACCTGCTTTGTAAGTGCCAGACCGACGCTCTACTGGCTTTTATTTTACTAGCGCTGGTTAAAAGTTAGAGGGTTAAAAGATAAATGGATGAAGCCACTATGTGTTAGTTTTTATCGCACTACGTGAGGGTGGGAGATGGATTTTACCAGTTTATTATGTTAGATTGTTAAATGTTTACCGACTAGTTTAGGAGTTTCGTTGCACCTAAAATACTCGTAATTTGGACAATGCGATGTTCTGAATAATATTGGTATATTCATGATGAACAAGACTAAGTACTTATAGTAAAAATACGTGAGGTAGGTAGGTATTTGAATACCCATATTTATTACATCGAGTTTGGAATTATATGGAAGTTATTCGGAATCCAAATTATCAACAGTTTAATATACAGTCTTTATAGTATAAAATATGCAACACTAGTTTTTGCCCATTACTTTGTCTACGTTGACAATGACACAAAAACATGTAAATCTATGTGTTAATAAATTATTACATCAATTCAAGATCATCTAAATCCGTCCAGCTGTTTCACCGTGATGGAGTAAGTAACATACTCGCACAAACTTTCGCATTTACAATATTAGTGTGATGATGCGATAATATCTTTGTATGATCTGCTCGTAGGTACTCCTGCTTTTACATGTTCACCTTCTTTTATATATGTATTTTATATGTTTCGGTTTACTTAGGTATTACGATGCAAACCAATCTCTTACACTTATCACCCATTCTCGATCAATGGGCAACACTGATAAATAGTTACTTATATAAAAACTCAGTGCTATTTTTATAATAAGAGCAAAGCAATGCATGGAAGAGGTTTGCGGGGAGGGAGGCGCACTAATGCCACTCAGAGCGCGGATTACTTCATGAAATGGTTCCGCTTAGCGCCTCTTTGCGTGAAAGCTGCCGGCGATCTGTTTGCCGCCAGGCACAATACCTACCTACAATCAAGTGTCAACAAGGAGGTCTTAAGCCTTAAGCATTTGCTCTAATCGTCTTAAATGCGGGTCTGTTACTATAAGGTTCCTAAAGCAATAGAACGAAGATTATACCGTATCACACATAGGAAATGCTTATGTCGGTAATATTATTGTTGGTTGGTTCATGTTGACAAACAATCTATAAGGTCTTAGGGTCTATTTAATGTATAAACCTATATATTACGTATATATTACGTATATATTTCCGATAATTTCTGTATTTTAATGTTTTGTTTCTTTCATCCCGTTCGTTTCTTTGCTAAACAAGATTAGGACACGTTGCGGTCTAGAAAGTGGTCGGAAAGTTTTATACTTGATATTATAAATCTGAAAGTGTGTTTGTGTTATATAGGTAATTAGGCGAATAATCGATTTTTTAAGGGTTCCGTACCAGAAGGATGCCTATTACTAAACCTACGCTGAAACCTACGGGACCCTATTACTAAACTTACGCTGTCCGTTCGTCCGGGATTGTCGGGATGATATAAGCCACTTTTCATTTTAGAATAAAACAAAGTAGAAAGCAAAAGTTTAAATCAATAATTTAAGGTTAACCGCGTGAAAATAAAAAACACAGTTGAAAGTTTCATACGAGCATGTTCGTAGACCTCGTACAGTCAGACCGAGTGTATTATGAGCCACGAACTTGTTACTAACTCGTCCGTGTTGGACGCATGACCGAAAGAGGAAGAATCTTAATTAAAAATTGACGTTGCGAAGGGTATTACACGACAAAATTAAGGTAATAAGCTAGTGACTCGACATTCCCTTGATTTGACTGTATTATGTAACTTTAGTTTTATCACTACTTATATGGCATATAATTAAAGTATATATATAATCTTAGAATATTATAATCTATCGAAAACCGATGTTGTTACATAGAGCTCATCTTTACTAAATTGTGTGCATTTTGCTGCAAACAATCTCGAGAATACGTGATCCTATAATATTGTAACGGAGAACAAGGAAATTGGCTGTACGTTGCGTACCCGAATAGGGAGGCAAAATAACTATTTCACATTACAAATTAAGGTACCTACGTACAACGTTTAAATTACTTCCTCCATTAATTATGTAGCTACGATGCTTCCCATTAACGTATGAACAAAACCACTAAATGAGCCACGTAGTGTGCAATGAAGCTACATTAACCGAGGCATTACAGTAAATAAATGAAAATAAGGTTCTCAGCGTTTGCACCGTTTATAATTAAGCGTGAGAGAGTGAAACATAATAGGATAATACAAAGTACTCGGAGTTCAAAATTTTATACCTATCCCTATAGGTATAAAAAAATGCCTTTGGTATATCCAAAAAGTCAATTAATTAATGGAACAAGGTGAAAAAGTGTAAACTTCTTTCTGTCCTCGACAAAATCGACTGTTCTGTGGGAAAATATTCATACGAAATTTTTTAATTAGGTACACCTAATTAAAATATTTTCCCACATAACGAACAACGCTGCCGCGTATTAAATAGATACAAAACAGTAAAACACTTTAAATTAAGTAACGTTATATTATATCACAATTTCCGTGTTACTTATTTTATAGCGGTAAAAACAATGCCGGTTGGCAGAATATTGATATTTTGGTCAGCAGAAAATGAATTTGGCTAGTAACTTATAGTCAGCTAAACAATACAATACAATAACTCTTTATTGTTCACCACATACAGCATGGACAAGGAATATTGGCATATTATAACCAAAATGTACCTCATTGAAGAATTTCGTATGAATATTTTAATGAATATTTACCCACGTACCAAACAACGCTGCCGCGTATTAAATAGATACAAAACAGTAACGGCCGCACTCAGAGACGTCACTTAACTTTTAAGTTTAATTATAATTGCTGCTATCAGTTTCTTTGCTATAGCAATAGAATAAGATGCAGCAACTTTAATGAAACTTAAAAAATAATTGACGTCTCTGAGTGCGGCAGTAAAACACTTAAAATTAAGTGACGTTATATCATAATTTCGGTGTCAAATATTTTATAAAGACACCAGAATGATGAGGTTTTAATTTTAAATAACGTTACTGTAATAGCGAGTTCCCAAACGCCGCGGAGTGTTCAGGTGGAGATAGAGCCGGCTGTGATTGGAAGCGTCGCCGCCCCGATTGCCTAACTTCGGCTGACACTCGGGACAAACTCGGGGGAACTTTTTTATTTCCACCGTCTATTGGCTTCCTCGAAGAAACTTCGTCACCACCTAATGGATACCAACTGTCATCGGTTTTTAAAGCTGAGTGACATGCCATTGTAATTTTATAACTGACCGCCCGTCGGAGCGGAAGCGAGTGCCTTTGACAACTCAATGGATTTTACTTTTGGACACCTTATTAGAGTTTTTCAATAAAGCTTGCTCACTCTAAAATAAAAATCATATTTTAGAAAGTGTTTTCTAAGTATTATTAATGTTTTGAACAAAGTTACAACTGTTTATTTGTGAGGGCAGCGCATTTTATTTGCTATGACCATGTTTATGGAGAGCTTACCGTTTCATATATACGCTGGAAGCGGGGTCACTGCAAAGCCAGGATTTGTTTTGCGCCGATGTTATTACCTTTTTGTTCCCGGTATCTACCAGGCGCAAGAAAATCTTATTAAATTACAGTGAATTTAGTTTTTCACTGTATAAAATTAAAATGACAATCTTATTTTTTTCAAGTAAGAGTAGGAATAGCTAAATCACAAGTGATAGGTACGCAATCTCACACAAATACTGTGTTGTCTATGCGTCAATTTTGTTTTAAATCATTTTTGTAGACTTAACTTAACCACAACTAAATACAAAGACCTTCTAGTGAGGACTCGATTTTTGTATAAAATTCAGGGAGCTGGCAAATGGCACAGAATATTTTAAATAAGAGTACAGTGCAAGAGCTGTCTTCAGTGGAGAAGTCTTTCAGGCTCGGGCAAAAGTTGATTAAACTAGCATAAGGGCAGGGCGTGGCAGGGCGAGTGAAAAAAGAAGTACAAACGAGCTATTTTACTAAATAATTAAACAAAACTCGGTTCAATTTTGAATTCTAAAATACGAAACGGTTCGGAGATGCGGGACGAGAGCAGTATCTTTCTTTAAGTAAAAATACCGATTACCTATACAAAATCAATGTTAATTCAAATTTTATAAATTCTCATCTGGATCAGCTTGAAGTAGATACTAGAATGATAAAAATATCTTGAAAACCAAAAACCCATTGATCTAAACTATAAACGGGATTTCTTGACTGCTGAACCACAGCCAAACTTTGTATAAAAAAAGCATGTAGAAAACTTTATAGAACAAAATTATTTTCTTTTTAAGGTTGTAAAAGATTGCTAGTATGCGATATAACCGCCTGTTGATTCATTTTTTAATATTTCTTTTGTATTTTCTTCCCGCGCTATAATTGTATGCGTGTTGTTGATTAAAAAGTATTTGTATTTTTTATTTTTCATTTTAAATGAATCAGCAACGGAGATACAGACCAAATTGGTCCATAATGTGAAGTCCGTTTGACTAGACGCAAAAACGAACAAGTCTCGGGCACAACTAACTCTTTCTGCTCAAACGTTCAACTTCGAGGGACGTTTAATAAATGTCTGCTAGTGTGACATACGCTTCCTTTCACGGGGGGGAATGTGAACGAAACTTCCACTTTGAACATGAATACACTAGAATGTAAGTACAGTTTCATCTACATACACAGTTTTAATAGCATTTTTACTCGCGCTCACATCAAATTCCAAATGTGCCTTTTAATTTCACTACGTTGCATTTAATTTTGGAGTTTGCTTAAAATGGTTTATTTTTCGTTTGAAACATTCTTACTTCCTTACTAGTATAAATATGAGAATGTCTGTTTGTTGCGTCTTTACTTCAATGCCTAAACCCGATTTGGCCCGAAAGCGGACATGGGTTGGTACTTTTTATCCCAGAAAACCACCAGCTAGGTTTCTAGGTACCTAATATACCCATATATCATAGACAAGGCGGTGATATTGGTGGCGGTGGTCATATCATTAGTTTATTTTTATGGCATGGATGGAGAAGGCAAACGATCATACAGGTCACCAGATGCTAAGCGGGCTCTGAGGCCCATAGACGTGCAATCTCAAGACTGTATTAATATTTGTTTTATTCATGGCATTATCCAGTACAAACAATCAATGCGGCCGAAATCGGTCAGGACGTACGACGTCACTATCATCATAAAAAAAACTGATTTTAGTTTAAATATCCGTTCTATTTCAACTAAAACACGTCAAAAATTACAGTTTTCTATGACTTGTCACTTACTTTAACGTGCATCTCAAATAAGATCAGCTTATTAATACCTGCCCCCAGGATTGAAAATGCGTTGCCAACCTTGGGATGCTAAGATGCAATGCCTCTGTACTAGTAATTTCACCGGATCGGATATTTCTGTAAAACAGTCAGGTTCCGTAAATAACAACACTATTTATAGTTATCTAGGGTTCACAGTAGCGAAAGCAGGGCGCTATCGCGGAGATGCCTCGTAACGATTCGTGATCTCCCGTAAGCCGAGATTACGCTGGAAGCCGCGCCACTAAATGTAACGCTGAAGACGTTTCTGATGTAGACTTAGAGGTGCCGTGATTTGTATTGTAACCCTTAATAAATCAAGTTTTGAAAGGAAATTAAACTAGGTGGCTAATTATGATTTAGGTACGTGCCACTTGAACCATTATTTACTTTTTACATTTGCAAATGTACGGCTACACAAAATTTATTTTATTTTATTTTATTAAGAAACAAACAGTCGTTTACAAATTTAAATAGATTCTTAAACGCTTTTAAAAATACTATTTAGACTACCAATGTTACTTATATTTTCCGTGTATTTGGCTAATGACGTATTTTTGTCTAGTTCGTTGTCACCATTTCTTTGCTTGAATTTATTTATTTATGTTATCTTTATAAATTTTGTTTCTGCCATTTTGATTTTTTTTTGACCACATGATGTCTACGTGTACACGCAATATGTAATAACAAATCTAACAACACTCGATTTATCAAATCTATCAAGTCGCTGTAATACTACGAGTAGATAAATAATCCTACGTGCTAAGAATCGCACTATTAAAATAACCCTGAAGCTTTGTTTGTGCAGTCAGATAAAAAAACCATCCTTTCCCAGAGTAATTTTGACAAGTGTTCTTATAATATTATGAATATTTGATATCACATACAGCATCTGGTTTGAAAGACAGTCAGCAGATCGCCCCCTGCAGCGACAAAGATTACCGCCACGCTTTTGAAATTAGAGGTTAGCTTTTAGGCTACTAATATTAGAGGCATACATTTATTTTAAAAGGCTTGCAGGGCGCGGGACGCCCGGGGCGGGTCGCTTGGCGGAATATAATAATAGTCGTCGGGGCACCACGGAATATCATCTCGGTACATTGTGAGAGGCAGGATGCTCATTAGATGAACGCCCCAGGCCTCCGCCCTGCCTCCCTCGCTCGCTGTAAGTACGCTTCTTTGCTTGGCGCTGCACTTTACAGCCAAATTAGTTATTCACCCTATTTAATAATTGACGAGCGTTGTATTTGCTTGCCAAAATGTAACAAGTTCAATAACTATGGCGGAGTAAACAGCGAGTGCTGAAGTGCCTCGGGTCTTGGTGTTCCAGACTTGTCTCTTGTAGTTTCTAGGGAGTCTGGAGTTCGTGACAATGTGTGCTGTTGTCTAAATATGTATAGTTTAATGATAGTACAGTATATATGTGTAGCTTAGAGCGCTCTCGCACTGCATCTAACCCGACCTCGAGAAAATACGATCCCAGAATATTTTCTTAATACAATAATTATTGTAGGGCAATGTCGATCCGAAATCTATTACAAAACCACTCAAAATGCTCTTACGGCACACTTAATATAATTTTTCTATGAAACCACGTGGCGGGGTCATTCATCTCGGATGCGTATTTGTTTTTTCGTCTTGCCACCTAGCGCTAAGCTCAAAGTTGTGGCCAGGCTATAAGCCCCATTCGCAGCAAGGCGACATTTTAAGTTCAAAAAATCTCGGAATATGCAGTGTCGGACTGGCCATATAGTTAGTCGAGGTGGCGTTTGCTAGCCGGGCCCTAGCCTGTGCGGGCCCTCTACCCTATGTAAAATAGTTAATTCATGCTTAGAAAGACAAAAAATATAATGCCACCCGGGCCCCTTAGGCCCAGTCCCACCCTGGGACTATGATTGGTTAAACGACACGTTCAATCGATCTTAAAATCAATGTGTCCTTTCTTGAACTGTTATAATATATTTGCGGATAAAATAACCTAGTGCTTTTCATGTTCATTGTTAGTACAATCGGGACACTTATTATTCTAAAGTATCAGAATATTTACAAGTAGCTACTAGTTTGTAAGTCAAGGGAATAACATAGCTCGGAGTTTCTGAAGCCGATGTAATATTTTAATCTTATCATCCGAGTCAAGTTTCATGTCTCGCGAGGAAAGTTTGAGATCCGCGGTTCAAGTTTCAAGACGAGCGACGAACTCGTAACTGTGACTGCAAATGCTTCTACTGTCTTGACATTTAAACAATAAAATCCTGTAAGTATATTATATTTTACAACAATAGTTAAACGGTTCAACTCTTGATCTATTATAATTTGTATATCAGTGCTTCCGATGGTTCCAGGGATCGCAAAGTCACTTAACAAAATAAAATGTCATGATTTATCATCAACTTAATTAATAAAAAAAATCGACTTTATTAGACGGCAATAAGAGTAGAAAAAGCGAAGAGCCTCTCGAAGCGCTTATTAAATAAAAGTAGTCCGTGTGTTCCAGAAATAATCTCTTTTGTTCCAAGTTGGGGCTGACTAAGTACTTTGTAAGTTAAGGCAGCGTTGTTTGGGCGCTTCCGATATTTGTTAAACCCGTGTCCGTTTTGCAAGATGCCAGCGCAAGATAATTAATGTGTGGTGCCTCTCTCAAACTCCGAGTAGATTAATAATTTGCTAATTGAATAAAACTTAGCTACCTTTGTTTGAGTAACTATTTTGTGGTGTTTGTTGAGGAATGTTAACGGGTGGAGTGCGTGTTAGCAGATTATACATTCAGTCAACAAAGTATCGGGAATGGATGATTTGTTTATGGTTCCAAATTCAAATTTTTGTTTTTTTTGTTGTTGTTAGATTGGCACAACTGTTTTCTATTTTGGCGCGGAGTTTGAGTTGCATCTGTTATTTATATTAAATACAGTGCTGTTTTTAGTTATATCATATCTAGTGTGTATTGCGAATTTCATAATGGACAAAAACATTGAACAAAGAGTTTGTCTTAAATTTTGCATCGCCAATGGAATTTCGTGTTCGGAGTCACTGAAAATGTTACAGAAGGCTTACGGTGATTCGACTTTATCAAAAACACGTGTTTATGAGTGGTACAAAGCGTTCAAAAGCGGTCGAGATGTGATGGAAGATTTGCCTCGCTCTGGTAGGCCATCAACGTCTGCAACTGAAGTTAACATCGCAAAAGTGAAGGAAATAGTGACTGAAAATCCTCATTCAACTTTGAGAGAGATAGCCGCCGAACTTTCTGTATCTCACGAGTCGATCCGTACTATTTTAACTAATCATTTGGGTATGAAACATGTTACCGCTCGGCTAGTCCCAAAAGACCTGAATTTTCTCCAAAAACTCAATCGCATGAGAGTCGCTGAGGACATGCTAGAACGAGTCAATTCCGACCCAACATTCATGAAACGCATTGTTACTGGTGACGAGACGTGGGTTTACGAGTTTGACATGCAAACTAGTCAACAAGCTTCGGAGTGGCGCCTTCCAACTGAACCGAAACCGAAGAAACCACGCCAAAGTCGATCAAAAGTCAAAGTCATGTTGACTGTTTTCTTTGACTATCGCGGTGTTTTGCACTCGGAATTCTTGCCGGAAGGTCAAACGGTAAATAAAGAATATTATTTGAGCGTTATGCGGCATTTAAGAGAGCAAATTCGACGAAAAAGGCCAGATTTGTGGAATGAAAATTCTTGGATTTTGCACCACGATAATGCGCCTTCGCACAAGGCCATCATTGTGAAAGAATTTTTGACCAAACACTCAACAAATACCATCGAGCAACCACCATATTCACCAGATATGGCTCCTGCCGACTTCTTTCTTTTTCCTAAACTCAAATTACCACTTCGTGGCACCCGTTTTCAATCGGTAGAAGACATAAAGGAGAATTCGCGCCGAGAACTGAATTCAATTCCGGAAACAGCGTTTAAAAAATGTTTTGATGATTGGATTATTCGTTGGCGTAAGTGTATCGTTTCTGAAGGAGCATACTTTGAAGGTGATAAAATAAATTTGGATGATTAACAAACAGTTTGTGTATTATTGATCTTTTCCCGGTACTTTCTTGACAGAGTAGTACAAATGGACTTTCAGTTTCAAGTTTATTTTTAGGGTATTTTGACAGTTACACTAAATCGATTTTTTACTTACATATTTTATTTTACTGATCATGTTTAGAAACTAGTAGAGAAGGTCTTGCCCCGGTAGTAGGGCGTGTATAGGCCGTACTATCTGTATGTATGCTTTCCATTTTTTATCAAAACTCTCATGCTTAAATATGAAATTTCGCCAAGAGTACACTATTAATAACAAACTGAGTTATTAAATAAACACATTGTTAACAGATTTCGTATGGAACGTTACTTAACCAATCAAGATGGCGTAATAGATGGAGGGTGGTGCAATTAATTGCATCTGAAGAATGCAGCCAGCTGCAGCGCTGCACTGATAACATACCTCGCAAGATAAATAGTCTCCCGCCGGATACTCTTATTGCTCACCTAATGGTGCACCCGGCGATAGAACGATACAAATAAAAGGCGGTCTATTTGAATACACAAACAGAAAAGAGTAGATTTTCTTGTTAGTAGAAGATACTTACAAAAAAAGACTTGATGTTTCGCATTACCTGCTTTTAAATGCGTTTTAACATTATTTTAAATAAGAGTTATTTTGGTTAATGCTGAACTAATGGGAAACTATAAAATGCGATATTTAGAATTAGAAAATAAGCTTCTCATTTAACATAGTTATTCGTATAAAGAAAAGAAACAATAAAAATCAACTAAAGTTCAACTTTAAGAAAAAGTATTTCAAAATCCTCTACATAAAAAATTGTAAATGAAATGATGCTCTTTGTTCTTAAGATTATTCTTTGTTAAAAAAATTTTAACAAAAAAATAAAACCGTCTTCAAAAACCTACTAAAAAGCGTTAAATAAAAACCAGCCTCCTAGGAGTCCTAGGAATAGCCTATTTAGTGCCTAATAGGTACATAGAATATATCCAAGCCGGTGTCAAGTAGGTATACACAGTAGCAATGACACCATGATTCTTGCCACCGACTTCGACTTCGAAATCTCATAATTGCTGGCGTCAATCACTTACGACTAAGCAGTTCCGGTGGTCACCTCTGGTCTTCATCATCAGTTCCTCTTCGCCAAGAAGTGCTTTTGTAATGCAATTTCTTAAGGTCTTGCAGGTAATACCAAAATCGCTGTAGGTGTGCCTATAACTTTTGAGGAGTTCCCTCGATTTCTCATGGATCCCATCATCAAATTCTGATTTGGTGACAATGGGACCACCTCGAAAGTATACCCTTTCAAACAAAAAAGAATTTTTAAAATTGGTCCACAATTGACGGAGTAATCGCGTAACAAACATACAAAAAAAAAAAAAGCAACATACAGTCGAATTGAGAACCTCCTTCTTTTTTGAAGTCGGTTAAAAAGAGCGTTTACTTATATAATTCGTATATACTTAGTACTAGTACCATGAGTTTTCCTTTTAGCACTTCTTCCTTTGACACTTAAAGTCGTTCATGGAAGTTAATATTGTCCTCGCACGTCAATCTTGGCGATTGACGTGCGACGCTTCATTTGTGTGTAATCTTAAAAGCCACTTCATTCAGAGTCGTTTGCGGTAACGAGACCATAACTCCGGTTTTGTCTGGATTCGGAATAATCCGCCGCTCACGAAACCGCTATAACAGAGAATAGAAATACGATTAGTGGGATTTGTTTAGTTTGATTGGAGCGCGGTTAAGCCTGTATTGCGGAGAGATAGCACGACTCCTCGGCGTACGGAGCTGATAACTCCACTTCGGTGTAACTGTGGGATCGGTTAATCTGTAACCCGGTTCCCGCGATAACGATCTAAGTCAGATGTTGTCTATCTTGCTTAGGGCGCTTGGAAGTGGCTTAATGACTCGGAAATCATTCGGGTTAAGTTGGTTCGGGTCGGATTGAAAGACAGATTTGTTGTCAGTGTGTCCTGAGAGGCCCTCGTGAGTGGATGTCGTAAAACGGTAATGAGAACTGTGGACGTAAGAGGAGACTAATTACGTTTGATCAACTCAAAGCCTCTACTGACGAGGACGTGTCTACTTTGTAGTTTTAACGACTTATTTAGTTCGGCAATTACGTATAATCCTCGTGTCAGAATGGGTTGGATTGTTTGGAATTGGGATCTTGTTGTAGTGAATGCAAATGCAGCTGGAGTTATGTTCCATTAACAAACAAACCAAATAGTTGGAATATTAAAGGCCATCGTCTAATTCACTGGTTAAAGCTGTCGCGGTTATTTTTCATGACACAAATGTTAAAAAAAACGGTTTCTGTACTACGACTATCCTTAGAGCAGTCAATCTACCCGCAGATTGTAGCTATATCCCGGGACGCGATAATGACCATAGTAATATCGTCAAAATATCGTAAGCTCGCAAACTATTTAAAACGCAGTAAAACCCCGTTTTTTTATCATTAGTGTTAATTCTAACAGTAGTTATTTTCTATTATGTACCTCTTTAAAAAGCACTTTTGTCTAACGTGTGATAGTCAAGTGAGCTTGCCGAAGCTATTTCCAGCCGGCGCGATTGCGGGGCATAATTAAAAGGGTATTATCCCAAACTAATTGCGCGGGTTATAAGAAGACCGAAGTCACTTCAAATTGTGTATTTTTGTAAATTAGTTATAAGTAGGCACAATGATTTATTTTCTAAATATATCATCACACTTACCTTTATTCTACTCTGTCACAGCAGTGCAAAGGTTTTATATGTGTATCAGAAATACAAACAACCAATATTTTGGCGACGCAACGCATCAGCAAGCTCTTGTTTTTATCCTGGGCGGCGGCTGGGATTATTTTCCATCACATGACTAAGTAGTAAGTTAAGTAGGCACGTTTAAAAAATTCTAAAGGTATGAATAAGGTATCTATTATTATTTTTCCATTGCTCACGTAGTCTGTAAATTAAATTAGCCCCTCGCACTAAAGGCTAATTCGGAATAGGTTAGTATTTTAGTCGAGTAGCGAATACATTGACGAGTTTTGTTTTCACGTTTGAGGCGTGAAAACTAAACTCGTCAATGTACTCGCTACTTGACTTTAGTCAAGTAGCGAGTACAGCGAGATTAGTACTTTAGTACTAATGTAGTCCGAACAAGGCGTTAGGTATGAATCAGGAAATTCAATTATCACACTTGCACAGAAGTGTGGAATTAGATAATGAAAATTTTCACTTTTAGTTCCATTAGTGTACCAAAAGTGTGTGATACGACCGGACCGACCGGATTAAGTACTTCTTAACTTTTATACTAATAACGGTTAAGAAATAATCCGATCATTAAAACAACACAAGACATCCAGCCACTAAATGCTGGAACAATCTCCCACCCCATATTAGGAATTCAAAATCATTATTCTCCTTCAAACGAGTTTTAAAAGCGCATTTACTATCGATTCAACTTTTAATGTAAACAGCTTCGTGTCGAGGCATAGATATAGGTATGGAAATGTCGACAGTTTCTGTTAAATTGTAAACCCATTATTATACTTCTATAAACAGAAAAATAAAAATAATACATTAAAAGCACTTATTGTAGGAATCAAGTACACCTATTGCAACCTAGTTTCATAATATATTTTTTCTTTTTGTTGTTTAACTAGAGGAAGAAGCGAATGTAATGTACGCTGTCTAGCTAGTCAGTCCATGGGTCCACAGAAAACCAGCGTCGTACTCCCAATAGGTGGTGCGGCACATAGCTGAGTGGACACCATTTTCGCAGCAATGTTATTGATATTAAACTCTTATGTTTCAACTCTCATCTTGTTAGATTTAAGTACATTTTGCATTGACACATCCGCTGCCGCCTGGCCTCCAAATGTACGTATGTGGTTTCGACACACCGGCGCCGAATGTGTTAAATAAAACATAACATGTATGTAAAAATTTATGCGAAATAAATATTTTCTATTTCTATTTCTATTTCAAAAGTATTCATAGTTTAGGAATATTGTTTATGTAACCAACTCCACAATCGGTGTAATAGGTACGAGTAGAACAGGTAGGTATGTACCATAGCCGGTGTGCCTAGTGTGTACCGTGCTGTATAATGGGGGCTAGTTCCGAAGCGCTCGCATAACTAGGTGGAGCGAGCATTTCCGGTCCATTTATCTGGGTGTCTCATCATAGTTTCGTTGCGACCGGAAGTGGCCGGTCAAAGGCTAATCGATTATCCGGTAGTTAACAGGGTAGAGCTTCAGCAAAGCTTAAAGCTTAAGTCAAACAGCGAGCGGGGCGGGATGGCGACGCAACGCTGACGGGACTTTGGCGCGGCGTGCAGGACACACTGCGGGCGTCCCCCGCCCCGGTTGTATGCCAGCCGGGCGCGACGGCGACCGGACGGCACTGTGTGACGTTTCTTATTATTACTATACATGTACAACTTATCACGATCACTTATCACGATCAGCGTCGCATCGCCGTAAGCTGTTTGACTTAAGCTTAAGTTACTAAATTAATAACTTGACACGTGGCTTTAAATAGCCTTGGTTTGGTGTACAGAAATCATACTGCTAATTCGAACCAAACCAACTGCCAAAGAAGGAGGGTACCTATTGTTTTTTAAGTCCCTTTAGCTCAAAATGGCGAGCTGAACTTGGATGCTCTGTGTAAAGGACATTTTAAATCATACTGATGGAACAATAATACTACGATTTTTACGCGTTAAGATTCTCCAGCAAAAACTTACCTACCAATATACTTACCAATATTACAATGTACGCAATCACAATTAATTTAAGATAAACCCAGACAACCAGACCGTAAGTCTCGAGTACTAATTCAGCAATATTATATTAACAGAAGTTGAAAATGTGGTGTTATCAAACGTCTTGACAGTCGGGCCTCGCGAGACTCTTGATAATTGACGCGCGGGAAATTACGCGTCGGCCCCTAGACAGTTGTTGATGACGTCAACACTTGATTATAAACGATTTATTTGAGAAATGACGCTTGCGGCGGGCTTGTTCCGACTCCGCGCGTATTGCCTACTTTACAGTCTACCTGCGCACCTTATCACGGTGCCATAAGGTTCGCAGTACAGTTAAGTATATCGTTGACTGTGTAGGTCAATTGAACGCGAATACAAGGGAAATGATGAAATGAATACCATATCTAATTAACAGAGAGAGCCTCAAGATCTAGGCCTGCGATAAGGGGATATGGAAATTGATTTCAGCCGAGCTCGTTGATTCGATGACCCTTATGAACCCGTTTATACATCGCGCGATTATGTTTACATAATCTAAGTATTCATGGAATTCTATAACCTGAGCCTAAGCTCCTTGGTTTAGTCAAATAGTATTTCTAAATTAAGAATCATTCATTAATAAAATAACGTAGCAGGCACGAAGATATGCAGGGTGAAATTAAATTCAGTGTCCAAATTTTGGGGGTTACATCAGTAACTCATACTGACCAATTTTCATCATCGGAATAAACTTGAAATCGCGAAAAATAATCGACCCATAATAAAAATAAATAGTCCCATACATTTTCGATAGTCAGCTGACGATGTTTTGTAGGGGAGGGTCGATTTATTTTTTCGCGATTTCGTGATTGGTCCCATAGTGAAAGTTGGTCAGTATAACTTAAAATTTGGACATATTTGGGTTCACTTTTGAATTAAATATTAATTCCCACCCACCCACTATGGAGAGGGACTTTCCCGTCTTCTGTAGTCTGTGTGCAGGGATGGCCAGCCCCGGTTTCCTCTTCGCAGAGTAGCTCCTACTGGGTGCATACTCATCGAGGTTATTCCTTACATATTTGTCAACCTATATAGAAGAGCTTATATCTAGATAATATAAGGTAAAAATTACGGTAGCATCACTATATCGTTTGTGCACAGTAAAATGATTGGAAAATTGAGAACATGATTTTACCGGTATACGGTGCCATAACGGGGCATGGTACCCGGGTAAGTGGCCGGGTAATTAATAGCTGAACGAGTGCCCGGTTATAGTAAAATAGCACACATGTACCGATGCACCGGATGCGCCGGGTTAATGGCAGAACGTCTGAATTACACGTTCAGCGGTTACTGTTTAAGAGAATTTGGAAACATTAGAGTATCCTCTTCGGAACAATAATTTTATATTTTGATAATTATTCATGAGTTATAGTTGAATGTACAATTAAAGCTGCATATTTATTATATTTTTCAACACACGACGACGCAGAAAATTCAGACAGACACAAATTGTCTAAGGAAACTTTCGACGCGCTTGACGTACCTACCTATGTATGAATATTTCGTTATCAGCTTCAGAAACGTAATATAATCTTAACGTATAGGTACAAGGGTGTCCTGGAACTTGTTGATGTATATAGAAAAACCCTGTATAAAGATCTATTTCCAACGTTAAATTATCGTTCGTCGTAAATGTTCATCCTAATATCCTATTATACTTTACTACATAAAGTACTTATAATATTATAAATGTGGAAGTTTGGAAGGGTGTTTGGATGTTTCAATGTTTGGATGTTTCCTTCACTCAAACAGTCATAAATGGATAAATTGATTTAGTTACATTTTTAAGTCTCGTGCGGTCGACGCCTTTTAAAAACGCTGTTTTTTTGTCTAGATAAAACCTTTTCCAAGAAATGAAAAGAAAAGCACGCGGCCACGGAATAAAAGTGTCTAAAACTCAACTGTTTATTTTAAGAAACAACAAACAACTCTAAATCTAAAGTGCAACTCCGAAATGGTTTGACTTTCAGAATTCTTGGAGTCCTCTAATGTGAGATTGCAACGGAAACTGTGCTAACATTGTATGGTGTCTCTAACATTTAAATTGTTGCCGGCGTTTTTATGACGAATCCAGTATCGTCAAACCCGTAAAATAGTTCTAGCAATGAGCATCAAACAGGTTAAGATGAAGAACTATTTGTAAAATTTAAGATCGAATTAATGTTTTGGCAGTTATTAAAACATGTAATTGTAAGTAAAAGCGCCTTTATTCCAGATAACTAATTATATAATAAGTGCCATAAACGTGAATGAATATATTAATTTTATAACAAACGCATTGGTGTAATTCGAACAACCCCTACATTTTACAAAGATCATTCATCAGTCGCCACGTGCCACAAAATTTTAGCGCTCTCAGAACAAGTTTTGTATTCGTCGATTGTGCGGACGTAGGCACAAACGTAAAATTGAATTTCTTTGATCTGTGTGCACAAAACCGGCCACTCGGCGTTCACCTACAATCATATTCGAATCGAAAAAATCGCGTTTATCAGTGTTTTAATATCTAAATCGCTTTGACGTTGCGTACGCAACTGTATTACTTAAAAGAAAAAAATAGATGACAATCGCAATTGCCGTAAATTTTATGTCACATAAGCGTCCCTGATGTCTGTGCATCAATTTATTTTTATCATTTTATGTGTTGGTTTTTAACCCCCTATATATTAAAAGCCGAAATTCGAATCACTGGAACTTTCTTTTGTATGACGTAAAGACTACTAACAAGGTATTTTTCGAAATTTTTAAAATTGATTAAGGGTAAAAGCGGTAAATAAAAGTTCTATACCGGCAAAGTCGCGGGCAAAAGCTATTTAGTTACACGGGTTCGCGTACACGTCTATGACACTTATAAAGTATACTTTAAAGTCAGTATTCAAGCCATTTCCACTTGTCGACACATCAAATATGACACAACGTGATCCCGCGAATGGATAAATAGGGCCAAGCGGATTGCTCCGCGGAGTTCAACCGCGGGCCGAGTACGTATTGCTCCGTAACGCATCCCTGCCGGGTGTTTGCGGACGGAGATTGCAATATTATGTACCAATCTCGAGCCTTTTCGAGTACCGCTGCACGTCTACGATCGGAAATAATACGCTATCGCAAGGCGAGGTTCTAGTCTATTGTAAACGTTACGAGGATATTGTGGAGCATATATTCAAGCTGGATTTGTTCGTTTTATGTTATTTCTAACGCACTTATAGTCTTTTAAAAGTCATAAACCTGACTGGAACTTGGCAAATTTTGATACGATTTGACCAGTATAGATAAGTCTCAATAAACGGCCCGAACCAGGATGTTCTTGGATGTCCCAGGTACCTTAGAAAAGAGACAAAAACAGACTCACATATTAACAAAAAAAATCTTAGCTATGTTTCGAATTTTATTCGTAACTATTGATAGTTTATGAACTTACAGTTGCTAGCTAGAGAAGCGATTGCTTCGATATTAGTTCGCGGATTAACTTTCCTGGCTAAGCCTGGTTTTTATCGTGTAGCTGTCGAAGTGAAGTAAAACCAGTACAGCTGTTACAAGCCAGGACTAGAATTTCTTTGTAAAAAAACTGCCATTACAGTACTGGATAGTGTAGTTACTTGTATAATAATATTAATAAGTATCCAATTGAACGGTCCAACAATTTGTTGGATCACTTGACTGCAAGAGATAAATCATGTCTTATAGCTACATTTTAAACCTGAGTATTTTAAGTATTATTTCTATGTTAAGTAGTTTTACAATACTTTTATAATTTCGTATAGCAATAAAGTTTGTTGAATAAGAATATTTTGTTTGCATGATTGTAATGGGTAAATACAGTCGGAAAATACAAATAAAATAGTGCGTACAGAAAACGTAAATAGAAACATGTGTGTTAAGACCTGCGCGGTAATTGTATAGGTTTGTGTTCTCGTAGCACGGTGCCGTAGCGGCGTAGCCGCGTAGCACTGTTGGAAATATTCATAGAATATGATAACAATTTATGGTTTACAACTTACAACAAAGTAGAATAGAGGCTCAGCGGCTGATTTGCTGCAAATGGTCAATTTGCTTATATAGTCTGCCGCTCACGTGATTAAACTCATAATGATTAGTCGCCGATTTGCGGCTCGAGAGTCGGCCGGCAACCATTCAGCCACAAACTGTGAGGCTAATGCGAACATTACAATACAATACAATATAATAACTCTTTATTGAACACCACTTAGAGCAAGAACAAGAAATACAACAAGAAAGAGAAGTGTTACATCACTATGTAACACTTGACTCACTAGTCAACAGGCGGTCTTATAGCTAAATAGCGATTTCTTCCAGACAACCTTACAAAGAAGACCTAAATATTTATGCAAAATACAGAAACGCATTAAACTATTATTATTATTATAACTATTATTATTATTATATTATATATTATTATTATTATTGTATGTTAGTAACCTAAAAATTCGTCTATCATTATAAACCTTAGCTCTGTGAACAAAGTACAATTTCAAAAATACTGTAAGGTGGCGTATGAATAAATGTTGTCTCATTTTATAGGTACTCGGTCTTATTTTTGTTCTATCGCTAGTCCCGTATAGCAAAACCGATTTGTAAATTCAAAAGTAACATCATATAGTCAGTGTACAGGGATATCGGGAACATTACAGCAAAATTCGATAGTCGCGTAAGTAATAAAACTGGCCTATCGACAGCTCAGTCGCACAGTTCAACTTCATTTCGGTTGGTAAATTTGTCGAGCGGTCGAAATTGCGGGCTTATTGCGTCCACGGTGTGTTTGCCGTCGGTCAAAGCTTTGTAAGTTGCAAGGTGCGCGAACAAATGTCACGAATTAATTATGACGTTTTGTTTGTATGTACTACGTGTCTGTGTTAACACTGTTAACCCATCGCCTTTTACGTATAACGAACTATCAATGGCTGTTTACTCGTAGGTATACAATAAGGATATGTCAAAACAAAATACCGACCAGTTTAACACTTCGTGCGAATACAGTTCTGGTTTTAAATGCAACCGCAATTCGTTTCGAGTTTTAACGCTTTTATATTAAATAAACGCAATATCAAAGCGTGAAATACAAACTGGTGAATATAATTGAAGGCAATATCTACATTAACCGTTGCAAATATGAGCACTTTGTGATTGTGATGTTACACCGAAAATATACGACCTATGCTATGCCTGAATTCGACGTAAACGTGAACGATATATCAAATTATTTTACCTACCTAATTTGACAGCAAAGGTTTGCTTAGGCTTGTGATACTCGTAGTCAAATAGCAATCCGCAGCATTACTTAGAAATGTCAAATAGAGACTCAACGGGTCTATTTTTGTTAATAAAGTGCTTGTAGTGGCTCAAATTCAAACTAACTCGAATAATTTATTCAGTAAATTAGCCACACCAGGGCTCTCTACCACGTCGGCAATATGGAGTGAACATGGAGTGACCGCTACGGGCGAGAGGTAAAAAATAAATCGTATTCGAAAGCACGTCACAACCCACTCCTACCTACCTACCTCAAAAATAACGATTTACCGTTTCATTTTCATTTTCGAATGAAACTTTCAAGATTTCGATTCTTAAAAATCGACAGCTCTTGACTATGCCGGCCTATGATATTGCCTACAAAGTTTCAGATCCCTGAAATGTGTATACATTTGCGAGAAACTTCTCCTGTCATATTTCCAAAAAGGTCAAAAGGTTATGTCTGTTTCTATCCGCTGTTCGCTCAAATATCCTTTGTTTCAGAAGAGTAGCTATAAAGCAAACGTACTCGAGAATTTGTTAATGTATTTCAATGCAATGTCTACTTGCATTTCGGCGTACGCGACGAACCCTGCGACTATGTAATATTTGTTCAAGTGCAGCGCTCTGATAAACTTGCCGCCAAGTCAGGCTCTATTCTCCCATCTTAAGTATAAATATGCATATCCGGAATAAGTCATTCTTCATTTTTTAATTAAGTATAATCTCGTAAAATGCAAGAAGAACCAAGGACGAGGAATGAAAACATCTTGTGTTAAATGTTTTCGTTACAAATGAAAATAAGTTTGTTGCCTGTACAAAAATCCGTGCAAATACTTTATTTGTAAACTTCTTACAGTGGCAGAGCTCTCCACAAGAAACGAATTGCAGAAATTCTTCTCAGACATTATTCACTCCAGCCTGCATTCGAGCCGTTGCTTAACCTAATTTCTGCAAATATCTGCTTTGTTGTGATCTTTATGACTTTTAAGTAATTGCAATAAAACATTTATGGGATCTTTTTTATACTGTGATAGCTGTTCTTTAAAAACCCCGTATTATTTTCGAAGTAGCAAAAACACTTCCCATATTATTCCAACATGCGTGTAGTATAAAGTCAAATAGAGATCAAGAATAATAAAAACTGTTCATTATTATTATCTTTTTATATTCTTGTCTTGTCTATAATCTAGACGTTTTTGATTATTATTTTATCGATGCGACGTGTACGTCGGAAAAACAAGAGAGCCCTGATGCGGTTAATTTACTAAATAAATTATTTAAATTTGGTAAGTACGAAAAAGAAGTATTGGCATGCCATGTACCAGAGTAACGAAATACTTACCCAAACTGAAAGAAGCTGTACCAATACGCAAAATCTGTATCTACATACATAACAGTAGGGTTATAAAATACTAGCTTTTCGCCCACGACTTCGTCTGCGGAGAGTCAGTACTTTCGTAAGTTAAAATATAACCTATGTCCACCCTGAAAGTCCATTCTTAATGTTGACGAAAACATTTTTGAAATCATATGTGTAGTTCCGAGATTACCCTTTAACTGTTTTTATTTTTAAAACAGCCTATTACTATTTTTTCGACACCCCACTGCTGGGCAAAGGCCTCCTCTCTGGATTTCCATAACTTCCGTCTATTGTTACCTCTACAAAAAAAAACAAATTTACAAACTTTACCTCTAATATTACATAGAAATGTTGCAAACTAAGAAAACAAAAGACTGAGGTACATTTCATATAAACCAAACTTCATCAACTGCTAACTTCGACCCCGATCGTTAGCAAAGACCAAAGACCATACTCCGGCGAAACTTATAGGGCTTAATATGAAGAATTCCCAAGCCCCGATCGGGCGCTTGGCACAAGTTAAATGTAGTGTAAACAGCTAGTTATCGCGACACTGCGCGCCACTAAACCTCCGCCGGCGCTGTTTGTCATGTCAACTACCGTCACTGCACTATGCCGTGTCACGGTTTCTTTAACTTTAATTGATAGTGCTTGGTGCCGAGGATAAAATATAAAAAGAAGAATCTATTTATTCAGCTATTAACATACTAACATTACTAAAATGTTAAGCAATGTCAACTACTGTCACGGTACTATGACCACGAGTTTTTTAATCAGCTTGTAGTTGCCGAAATTAAATACAGAGAATTATTATAATAATCGGTTATTAGGCTATTAGGAACTAATACACATGAAAAATAAAAACATAAATAATACTGAATTTTTATGATAAAAATGTTAACTGCCGTCACAACACTATGCCGTGCCACGGACTACGATTACTTTAACTTTAATAAATAGGGCTTGTAGTTGCCAAGTTTAAAAAAAAAATAGTACAATTACTTGAATGTCAACTACCGTCTCATAGTGACGGAACACGTTTTAGTTACCTTTAAAATAGCCTTAACGGTATAGCTCAGCGATTCGTTAAAGCTAAGCAGCGAAAATATCCTCACTAAATAGATCGAATGAGATCTCTAAAAGAATACTTTGTAATGAGACACCCTTTGTTTTATTTATACGAGTACTAATACGATTTTCACGCAAAATAAAGTAATTGAAAGGGACTTAATTGCGCTATAAAGTGTTTTATTTACGATATTCGACGTTTTTCGGTATAGCAACAGGGTCAGGCGGAGACTCGGAGATGCGTATCTGATATAGGAAACCGAGGCAAATACGTAAACATAGGTAGCCTTTATGTTGTTACAAAAGAAGTTTCAATACTTGTAACCGTGGGACGATATTTTATTTTTCTTGGTCTTGCAATATGAATCGACTTAACAATTTCAATCGTTATTATTGTAGTTGGGTAGGTACTTAACGCGCGTTAGTTATATTCCTACATAGAAATATGATGTATGTTTTATCATTTAAACACAAGCCACGAATTACCAAACGGGAAACGCGAGAATTAAAGCAAAGTTTAGGAGGGTGCCTTTTATGATGTGTGGTTATCTCATGAAGCGGCGCGAACGGTGCTTGCATATAGCAAAACTTGACAACGGTAACTTTGCGCGTGGAAAACTTAACACTTGGAATTCTAGAATTTCATGATATACAAAAATAGATCGTAGTGCTTAATAATAACGGTTGTGTTAGTAGTAAATGTAAGTTGGTGGTTGTA
Source organism: Tortrix viridana (assembly GCA_963241965.1). Lineage (NCBI taxonomy): Eukaryota > Metazoa > Arthropoda > Insecta > Lepidoptera > Tortricidae > Tortrix > Tortrix viridana. Next base: position 6,246,414 of record OY725181.1, read on the forward strand.
TGCAAGCGTCCCCGTAGGCAGGTATTGTGGCAGTGCGCTTTGTTTGCGAATGTCGCCGATATATCTGGAAAGTTCTGCGTTGCAGCGACGCATCTCTGCGGCCCTGTTTATATCAACTTTGGATCGCGTGTGCTGTCAAAAAGTTCTTGTGGTCGTAATTGCGTTTTGTGTGAAGATAAATAACATTCATTCGCCTAACATGTTGCCATGCGCTTGAAGGCTATCAGGAAACAGGATGAAAACTTTTCCTATAAACCGTTGAAGCAATAAACATAAAATTTGATAAATTAACTTTCTTTACTGTCGTAAAAAAGGACGAATACATAATACCTACAAATGGTGTAAGTGATGACGAGGTCAACAGCGAAGGAAGCTTATCTCAAACATTAAGAAAAGAGTATTTTGCATAACCTTTATTGATCACAATATTAAATGCTAGAGAAGTTAAGAGTACCTAGTCTGCAGTCGGGACCAGAGGAAACGAAGACAAACTGCTTGATCTGACACGCGGGGAATTTAATAGAAACTTGATGATGATGCCAGAAAATGGACTAATTTGTTTCAAAATACCAACGAGCTAGACTGAAGGCAAGTGAAATTAAACGCATTTATGTAATGTTTGTGCCAAAAAAGTTGTGTGCCAAAAGCCTTAAAAAATTAATCTCGTTTCACTAGCATTTATATAGACTGCTGCTTTGCAATTATTACATTACTTTGCTGATTGTGGAGAATGATGCATGTTAAAAGTAAAACGCAGTTAGCGAGGCGTTGTCTTACTTTGTATTATTATATTATATGTGTAGGATCGATTTGGTAATCAAGTTTAAAATTTAGCTTTTAATAATGTTACATTCCTTCAAACAAACGGAACCCAATCTCCGAAATTTCTCATCAGATTTCAAAATTCTTTCAGGGCTATATTTCAACTTATATTAACCGAAGCGAAGTGAGGTGAGTCGCTTGATGAATATGAAATACTTATAAAATCGCGCACCATTGCGTTCCATTCGAATAATAGATAGAGGTCTAAAACTAAGCACTTTTAAATATTTTTGTATTTGGTTCATACTCTAGTTCCGATACGCTAACATTTTTTTATTACAAAAATCAGTTGAATTCCTTGATCAAAAATTCATGGGTTGTTGCTAACAATCTATGAATTTTAGAACCAAGTTTCAAAATATGAAATCTGTATTACTCGCGTAGGACAATAATGGCGGGAGATTGCAATGTTTGTTTCAATTTCCTAAAGGCAAACCTTTATTCCAGCCTTAACCGGTTAGTAGCATGTTTCTGCTATTGGATACAATATAAATGGAAATTAGCACAGCGGCGTTACAATCACATCAAATTAATTAGAAAAAAATGGTTTGATCTTGTAACTAGATAATTTTATTGTATTAAAATTGAAGCCCTTTAGTTCCTTAAATGAGAGGATTCAGGAATAAGTTTGACTATACTTGGAAAATCTGCAAAAGACCATAATATTTTGCCATTTCTGGTATAGATTGTATTGCTTTTAAGTAATAATCAGGGATCCTTTATAAAGTACACTGAAACAAAATAAATAGATGAAGCGGTGTTAAAACAAAACTGTAACTTTTGCTGTGAGTTGTGGTCCCAACTACGAGTAGAACAGCGCTGTAATGGACGCTAGGGCTTAGTTTCTAATTTTCACCGATCATAAAATTTTGCTTTATTCTGAAAACTAACGGCATAGTTTCTAATTGAGGCTCACGGTTTTAAAATATAAGTTATTAAGGATTAAAATGTGAGACACCTATTGCATTTAACAAAACTACTTGAATTAATACTTATCCAATCGTCAACGAGAACAGACGTATAGGCTTGATTGGTAGTTTCCTGTAATCTTTATCATCGTGAGCATCTTTGCTTTCAGTTTTGACTTTTAAAACTTAGGGGAGTCTCGTCTCTTCTTCTTGATTGATTATATCTCGTAGTCTTACTATTATGACGCCGCCCATAAAATTTTCCGGCTGTTTATAAAAAAAGGAAATGCAAGTGCAGATAAATAAAATTAAAATCGGTGAATTGACTTAAGCAAAAGTAAAATAAGGCTGTTTGCGATACATTTTTTATTCGTCGGCGGGCGCTAAACGTTGAGCTCCATTTGTTTCGAGGGATCGCTAATGCTCTATCGGCTGTATGTATGTAGAACGGTTTCCTTACCGGCGTTTATCCTCAATCTGTTCTGAATCCTCTGATATACTATTGATACGAGTCGATTCAATAGGGTCTGTAGTGATTAAATAGTCTGATTGTTTTTTTGACCAAGCTACAGGAGTTATTTGTGCGGTATAAAGTATATCGTTACAAAATCACTAGTACTGTACGTTGTATTTAAGTATATGCAGTCATATAGTTCTGCAATAAAATAATAGACTTACCTTACAGTTGAAGTTATGAAAAGTGTGTAAACATCAAGCATGCATGTTTTTGTTGTCATACATGCCAAAGTGAAAAGTTTCTGTTTTGAACTAATTAAATATTTTGCGATGCGGCTTGTTCACACTGAGCAGTGGACGTCGGTCGAGCAACTATTTTCATTACGATGCTCTTACTCGGGGAATAAACTTGTTTTGTGTTTTATGCGACGATTTGTAGTTTTTTTACCGTATGGGATAATTGTGGCTCGCTTTGAACGTAGAAAATTTAACGCAATTCAGTTAAAATTATAACTGGTTTTGTTAATTTATTTTATGCGAGATATTAAATATTAAACTATTAAAAAAAATAAGCTGATTCAGACAATGACTAAGTATTAAAATCTCTGAGATATAGCTAGGGAATAAGATTATTTATGTAGATGAAGTAGTATTGGACTATGATTCTAAGAAGAATGAATGAATAATTATGTACGCAAAAATTAGCTTGATACGCAGATAAATTATAATGGAGTGTAATTATTTCCTTTTGGTAATAATTATTTGAATCATCATCATTATCATCATCAGCCTATAGTAGTCCACTGCTGGACATAGGCCTCATTTTAAGGTTATTAATCAATCTTTATTATTACTGGAAAATTGAGAAGGCACTTAAAAAAATTAAATAGAAGCTTTCTAGTTTTCAACTTTTCACTAAGCTTCAAAGTGAAAGGTGCCCATGCATTTTTTTTAATAATTTACTAAGTGGGAAAATACCGTGACCTCGTTTTTCATTTAATATGATATTTCATAAACTTTACTATTTACCACCCACTCACTTTTGCCTCAACGTTTTAATCTGTTCATGCATTAATTGTTAATCCCTCTGGTAACGCAGAAACGTATCATCCCCGATAAAAATAATTACTTAACTTCAAAAACTGTAATACGGGAACACTGCCTGGTAAATAAATAAACTCCGTCATTTTATGTTGAAAACTGACAATGTTATTTAAAAGAAAAAGGACAATCTACAAAAGGAAGCAAACAATTAAAAAAGCGTTTCCAATCCCGACTTTTCAGCTACATTTCCACGCACTGCTCGCGGCTCGCTCCGTCCACTGCCCGCTCTTAATAGAATTCTACATTCTATCTGAGAACCACGTTAATGAAACTGTGTTCTTAAATTAAATAAATATAACGTTGTTTACAGATTAGACCACTTCCTGGAACAGTATTTTGAATAGTAATGAATGACACTTATTTTAACAACCTTTTATTTGATTTCACTATTGTGTAAATTATGGACAAATCTTGCTAGTCATTTTTGAACCGTGACACTATGCAAGAACATTATGGCTTGGCCACGACATTGCACGTCGGCGACTGCGGCGGTCGGTGGTGAGCGCCAGGTGGCGGAATCGCAAAGAAATCGCCTCGTGCCTTGTTTCATTGATGTCTATGCGTTTGTTGGTTGCCGCTCGCCGTTGCCGCGTCACCACGCAAATTCGCGCAAATGTATATTTGAACGTTTTTGTATGGGTTAGTGTGACCCATGGGCTAGTTAATGTGCTTCAAAATTTACATATGGTTGAGGAATATACGGATGCTACCAAAAAGTACACTATTGCTTACATAAAACGTTTAATTTTTGGTAAACCTAAGGGACCTTATGCATTTATTTAAGCAATCTTTACTGCACAAATATAAAAGTTTGAGAACAAAAGGTGAACTTAATGCCTGTGGCATTGTATACCAGTTGACCTTTTTATTCACCAACTGTACCTATATATTATGTAGGTAGTGAAACCTCGATTATTCCTAGAAAAATAAGGTTACATTTTCTTTATTTTCTGTACCAAAAAGCGTAATGAAACCAAATAGTAACGATTTATTTCCTAAAACAAACTTTTGCAATGGCAGAACAATCATTTCAAATAAGTCCAGCCAACTTCAGTACAAGCTGGTTACATGTCGCGAAGATCAAATTCCTTATTCATCAAATACCCATTCTAGTCCCCAATATACGCGCAGTAAACTTGGTATCGCCTCGGGGTTCATCTTAGTTTGCGAGATGGGGTGGAACTTGCGAACTTGTGCTGGCGAACTTTACAACCGCATGTACCAAACAAGCAAGGTCAGATATTGAAATACTAAATTCACAACAGAAAAAGTTCCACTGTCATTTGGTATCCGCTCATTTGATCGGTTGTACGTTTGGTTAATTTTCAACTCAATGTCATTTTTCTTGTGTGTTGTAACAAAATAAAAAGAACTCATACGCTTATTCAATGGGTAAGGTTAGATAAGATTCATATAGTACCTTTTTGCCAAATGAATCTTTGTACAATGACACCTATACGTGTGCTAAATCATGTATTGGTTAAACATTAGTGAACCCCGAAATTCAAATGGCCGCTTTAATTCACAGGCAAATGTTACATAAAGTAAAACAGGTCGCGCAAAGGTTTATTTTCCTTATTTGTAGGTTCACCTTATACTGTAATTTGCACAGTCAATAAAACTTCACGAATCCCTTTCGTGGTCGTTTTGGTGACAAGGGTAAAAAAGGCAACACTTGCAAATAATCAAATAATTCCAAATCACCTAAATGTTTTTTCGGTTGAAAATGAAATAAGGTATAACCCGGTGGGTCGTTCTTTTAGGCTTCTACTACTTTCGCTTGATAATCGATACTTTATTTTTAGCCGGCGTAATTATTGCGAAATAAAAATTCTTCGAACCTACATTTTCTCAAGCGCGATCAAATCGACGTGCCACAGAGTCACACGTGTTGAGTAAATTTTCTTCAATATTATTTTCATAGTATTAAAAATTATACCTAATATACATACATACGCATATATTAAATTATGTCACACAGCGTAACGTGCTGTCATTTGAAATTAGTATACCGAACTATGAACTATGTGAAATATGTTTATTACGTCAACTCGTAAGTTTGAATGACGAATCGAAATGAAAATAGTTACTGTCATCTGTCATGTCTCATACTTACAATGTATGAGTATATAGATTAGAAGCTTAAGTTTGCAACAGTAAACTGGTAATTCTGAGTAAGCAGTTATCTCTTTAAGGTGTAAGTGATAATAATGAATAATATGAGCCATTTTATTTTCGGGCGAGCTGGGGCGGGCCGCTTTCTCGCAATTCCCGGAGTTTTTTATGAGACCGCAGGTGTCCTTTATTGAGCATTGTGTTCCTTTTAATACTCCCTAACACCATTGGTATTGTATATTTTTGATCCGTATGTGAATTACTAGAGCAGATTTACGTTTTCTTTTTTACAGTTTTGCTAGAAAAAGGTGATTATGTGCATTTCCGACGGAAACATACGCGTGATCGCCGGTATGGATGGTCCATTATTTCCGAGATATAAAAGAGCGGACCATACAATTTTTGCAAGTAATTCGGCCCCGAGCCATTCGAAGCATTTCGCTTGCTGCTCAGGCTGGAATAAAACATTTAATCCTGGAAATAAAGTATGTGGAAGCCTCTGGGGTATTCGAATACTCGCGATTATGTTTCAAGGCTCAAGGAACAAAATGTAAGATTTTATCATAAATAGGTGGGTGAAATTAAAAAAAAGCGTACATAGTTAAGGACTGTTAAGGACTTAAGTGAAGAAACGGTAACTTTCTCAGTTTCGTAACGAAAATTTACGATACAAATTAAGGAATGTTAGGGACTGACGCTAAGAAGCAGTAACTTTTTCAGTTTCGTAACGAAAATTAGTCGTACATTTGTATCGTTTATTTTCGTTATGAAACTGAGAAAGTTACAGTTTCTTCACTTAAATCCTTAACAGTCCTTAACTATGTTCGTTTTTTTTTTAATTTCACCCACCTATATATGATAAAATCTTACATTTTGTTACTGCACTGCAAGTGCACAAGCACTTTTTTTTAATTTCACCCATCAGGTGCGATACATGTAAATGAAAATGGTGCAATGTTTTCCACTCCACCACATACCAGCATTTCTACGATCTTACCATTTGATGAAGCAAGAGTAAGGTACGAAATCTCTGTTCATTCAATAATATTCAAAATACTGGTCAAGATATTTCTACCAGTAACTACAACTTGATAGCATGCGCAGATTTATTATAATTAAAATGTAAAATACCCAAGGATTTGACAATACGAATGTTACAGGGTAAGTCACTTGAGGAATGCAGTGTTTGCGTGCAACATCAAAAACAAACAACAACACGACACAGATTCAGAACAAAAAAAATACCGCTTACATGGCCTGTGGCTATCGTCAAATGTTCGTATCGTCATGTACATCGTTATTGCCTTTGTAGAAATAAAGTATCCGTGAATTTCTGACAAATATGTAAGTAAGTGCGGGAGTAACTGATGTTATATCCACATTAATCCATAGCGATAAACGCGACCATAATAGGTGTCGAAAGATCCCAAACGATGAGCTAGGCGGCTAGCGGCAGGTAATATAATTAGCGCCGACAAAACAGTACACGCAGGCTCAATGCATTGGCTGTACAAGAATGTAAAAAAAACATTAATTCATGTCAAACAACAAGAAACAAAAGAAGATACAACGATCATTACACACACGTATCCAAACGCAGCTCTCAACTTTGAAAGAAACTATTAAGTGAACAACTTATGCGGTCCGAAGGTCTCTTCTAGCGCTCCAAGTCTTGGTCGGCACAATGGTTCCCGTCGGGCTCGCTCGGTCACGTCCCGAAGTGCGGAGCGATGTACCGCGCAACCGCCACTCCGCAAAAAGAACCCGCCACGTTGGATTTGAATAATACAATATGTTAAAAAACCCCTGCACTTGTAACGGAGATGGACGTCGAGTTAATTTGCGAATGTGGCTGTGTGGTTTTTGAAACTTTAACGTTTAATTATGAGAAGATTCTGAACAATATGTACCCAGAATATGAACAGAGTAGTCAGAATGGGCAGAACTAATTTGTCTTAACTTACGCAAAAGTTAATAGCGCACAGGAGTCAGTGAAATAGAAAGAGTTAAAATGCAAGAATAATGTATTTCTATCTCACACACTCATGGTTGATGTTTGATACCCGCACCGAAGTTATCAAATCACGCAGTGTATGTTTTTGTCAGTTTATGTAAATGCGATCTCTCGTTATTAACAAAGTTGGTTCACTAACGAAGAACTAAGTATTATTTTATCCGGAGGCAATAAATATATAGAAAGTAAGTGTGATTCGAACGGAGTGCTCTTGAAAACTAAGTAGGTATAAGCTAAGTAATCCTAAGAGGATGATGGAGAGGCGTCGAGGTATTTACGAGTATAATGTTTTTAAGCGATTAACTGTAATTAAGTAACCCTAGTAAAAAATAAATATACAACGGTCTACTTTTACCGAAGATAACTACAGCTGTTTTCACAAAACCAATGTACTCGTATGTATACGTAAATTGCTCATAGTGGTAAGATAATTTGTTTATTCTAGACGTTCTCTAGGAAAATGAAGGTAGGACTTACGTACTCAGTATATTATAAGGATTCTGGTTTGTGACCCTGAGTACGGAACCTTGAAAATGGCGTCGTAAACGTGCTTTTCACGTATAATTTATATTGCCAATATAAGAGCCTGTGTTTGTAATAGAAAAAAATATTACAATATCCCCGCATCTACTTACACAATATTTTATCCTTAAGCCTGTAAAATTAAAACATCTATGTATGTTTCATTATTTCATTGCTTTTTAGATTTATTTACCATATCCACACGAATTGGGATAGTGAATTCATTGGGAGACGCAAAAAATCAGAGTGAAGTGGATTCAATTGATGCCTTCACTTTAGTTTCTATGTTTACTGACAATAAAAAAGCACAGTACCTACTTATTTTGGTACTCCAATGTTTTTTACACCACAGCTCAAACACGTGCTTATAAAGAATTCAATATCACCACGTTTCTTATAATCGGGCAATAAAACGAAGCGTAAGATGTGAAAGGGCACCATAAATAAAGGGCTTGAGTAAAAGTGTTCTTTATGAAGTGTCGCCGCAGCGCCGGCCGGCGTTGATACCTACTTGATAGTCCTGCAATATTGGACCCGGCTGTCCGACTGTGACGCCATATCGATATTACGTCACTACTTACGGAAGCCAGTGGGCTTAAACAGGTTGCATTCCGCGAACGTTAACTGTGGAATCAAATAATAAGTATGGGATTTTAACTTTCATAGAAGGCTAGCCGTACTGGTTAACGTACTATACAATACTAGTACACTTCATTGTACATCACACAAATAATAATTATGCAAACTCTAAACTGTAAAAGGGAGACAACAGGCGGTTTTGTAGCTTTAAAGATATCTGTTTTAAACAACATTAAGAAAATATAAGTATATGTATACGTTAATTATGACGAGTACATAGACGATTAGTCAGTGAACGTGACGGAATGAAAAAAAAAGTTGTGTTTGCCAGTTAGGTACTTAATGGCTTTTTATTAATCATTAACTATATTCTTATTATAATATAACCAAAATTATGTTTTTTATACATAAATACGAGTTTCAAATGTTTTTTTACCTTTTTTTTACTTATTTTCTTGTTTTTTGCAGAATTTTATTCAAAATCCCGCTGTTGGGTATGTAATTCTTCTTATAATTGTAGATTTTTATCATTCTAATGACTAAAATGGTCATAAAGATAAGAAAAACATTTCATGCACAAACAAATTAAAGTCCTAATCGACATTAATTTTGTCGATATGGCAACAGCTCAAATCCTGAGCATCCCTAGAAAAAACGGTCACGAACGCCAGAGGGTCGAAGTTGGCCGGCGAGGGAGAGACTAATAAAATATGTAGATTTGATGACTTGTCACATTTTTTGCTACAAATCTGAGATTCAATGTTTTAGCCACTTTACTGAGCGTTCTTTTATGGAGTGTTTAATGGGGAAGAATTTAAACTAAATCCAAGTTTTAGTCTTGTTGCGGCACGGCTTGTGATTTACCTTGTTCAAAACTGTCGCATCTTTGTAAGTTTATTTGAAACTACTAAACCTTTTCTACAATTAAATTATTCTTTGTACCTATATAGTTGCCTGAACGTGCAGGTCTGATAAGATACTTTTTCTTTACCGTAAGAGTATATTGGCAACCTCACTACTCACTAATACCCTGTTACACCATCATATGGGGTGGCATCTTTGAAATTCTGCTGTTTGCAGCTTAATTTAAGTTAAATTTAAGTTAAATGAACGGACTATTATTAATTTCAATCACTCGAATTTATCTCTTAGCACAATCATCATTATTTCAGACCAAAGACGTCTACTGCTAGACATAGGCCTCCACCAGGTTTACCACGGCTCGGTCCTGTGCTTAACATAAGCAACAACAACTACCTAGGTAGAATAGAAATATTGTAATCCAAGTCACTGACGTTCACATGTTTTTCGGGTGTCTAAACGTTCTTCGCTTCACTTATATCCCCACCATCTTACTCTGTAACATTATTGCCACACTGTTGGTCGTAGTTTAGTTTAGTTACTAGCCGTATATTTGAGTTCAGCTGTAAATCAGCGCCGTGGATGTACGCTGCAGCATTTATGCTGAGCTGATCGGCTTTTTTGTGTCTGTAGACAGTTATATGAGAGTAGGTTCGTATTTTTATTAAAAGGCATTAAATAAATGTTTTTCTTTTTTGTCTAGCTTCTGATAGAAGGTACGCAAAGTTAAGCATTGCTGTACTTTCAAATTTGAAGTAACGTTAGCCCGTTCTGAGTGATGTCTTGTGTCTTGTCTGAAGAAGAATACTCTTCTCTATCTTTTGAAGTAGCTCACCAGGAATATAGTAAATGCCGTGTATATCTATTTGTTGTTCTTGTTTAACTAATGAATGATGTATGCATAATTTGATTTATGTACTAATTAGCTATTTTTCTGATAATCAAGCCTAAATCATAAGCTTTTGTTTACACATGCTGCTGTGAATATATCTGTATCATCATTTGCCTTTTCGCAAAGCATTGTTCCCTAATAGTGCCACTTAATATTGTTGAACGTTGGTAAAATATTTCGAGACACGCAAGCGCAGTCTTTAAAGGCATTTGCGTGTGTTCATATCATCAATTTGCTGAATTGCTGGAATATTCACTAAAATCAATATTCATAGCATGATAACGATTACTACTAATAAATAGTATAGTATTGTTTACCGGACCTTCTAAGATAAACTTCTAAGATTTCAGTCCATTCTAGACACCAAAGATCATTCAAAGGCTTTTCAAATCAAATAAAAGCAGCCTACATCCGTTGGGAGAAAGCCCTTGCATAAAATGCTTTGACCCGGCCTAGGTATTTTTCATTCGCTGTATTTTGACCAAACTGACAAACGTCAACGAGTAAGTTAAAATTTTGGTTAAAATGGTACCTACTTTTTATTTCCTACCTTGTTTTACGAGATAAAAATGTTTTAATTCTGATGAAAATTGATTATGAGATTCGTTTATTTAGTTTTCAATCTAGTAGTTCTATTTTAAATGATTTAGTTATTTATTTGTTCATGGTGTATTTTATTGCAAACTTCAATATTTCGTTTTGGATAAGCTCAGTATATAACTGTTTAATTAAGACATAACGAATGAATGACGAAATGTAGTAGTTATTGAAGAGACCTACTATACTACTATATAGTAAGAGCTGTAGGTAAAACATTGGGCTACCATCGTCATCATCACCTCTTTGTCCTCATTCAATATCTTTGGATTTGGCGCTACAGATTTTCTTCATTTTAGGATTCACTTCTTTTTTCTCATATCATTCTTCAGATATACACATGTATCCATTATAAAAACTAGTAAGTAGAAACCAGTAGAAACTCAAACACGTAGACCGAATGCTGCGTAGGCAACAGGCTTTTAAATTTCACCGGTTCGGCGTAGTAAAAATTCTCAACTCACTGAATTTAGTTTCATTGATTCGGAATTGAAATCTCGTTTGACTTTTGTGCAGTCCACAAGTGCGTCCGTATATATTGTGTAGTTTGTATGTTTAAGTAGGTAGCTGCAGGCTCTCAAACATGCCCATGTGCAGTGAAAGCCACTTGCAGTCGTCATAAATTGGCTGGAGACGGCAGGCGCCGTTCGGTCCATCAGCGATTACTCAGCAGCAGGCTTGCCTTTGATGATTGAAGGGTATTTCTCAGCTCTTTTAACTCCGGAAAGTAATCATTTAAGATTTTCAGCATTAGCTTAATGAGCAAATAATTTGTAACTATTTTATTATTATCATGCAATATTGTGTTATTTTTATGATTATTTTGTGATAGTGATCTAAGAAGCTACGGGTCTCGGGTTCAATCCCTGGCAAGAGCAAATATTTGTGTGTTGGATAAGTACAGTCACCACACTGGATTGTTGAGCCACCATAGAACCCTGTCATAATGACAACGTCAAGTCACTCAAAAGAAATTACGTCAAAACTTTCCGTCGACTTTCTGTGAGAGGGTTCTATAGTGGCTCAACAATCGCGTGTGGTGACTGTACCTATATAATTATAAAATATTGGGATCGTAATACCCATAGTACAAGCCTAGAGTTTAATTTCTAACTAGGTCACTGGTTTAAGATTGTCTCTTGGTCTTCATTTATTATGCACATATATTCAGTGCAACTAACGGCCGCACTCAGAGACGTCAATTAACTTTTAAGTTTCATTAAAGTTGCTGCGTCTTATTCTATTGCTATAGCAAAGAAAGTGACAGCAGCTACTTTAATGAAACTTAAAAACTAATTTACGTCTCTGAGTGCGGCAGTAAACCTCAGTAACTATCGGGTCGGCTAATGATATGGTGAAATAATTTTGTGAAATACTCTCTCCATTCAAATCACTTCACAACAGTAATGTGATTGGTGATAAAAACGGTTTATAGGAATGATACATCGAATGATTTGTCTAAAAACACTCGACGTTATCAAAATTATCTTGATACCTACTATATCTAATCAATTACAATATTTACATTCTTTTCAACAACACTCACTACGTGATATAAACACGTCATTATCTTTAATAATGAACGTAGGTAGTTATTAAATATACTTCTTCACTGGAAACACCTCATCCTTTCAAACCGACTTTAATTACGTTAAAATAAACCAAACTCTATCACTCAATCACAACATCAAAGCCACCGTTAAGATTGTAGCGTCTATTTATACATTGTAGGTAAGGCCTAGGAGGAATCAATAGTTCAATCGCTGGCAAGCGCGTACCACTCTATCAGCGATTAGTATGGTCTGCTGGACGCGCCCTGGGTATAGCAAGCTGTAGAGATCGTGATTACTACTTATACGTGTAATGGGAAATGGCAGGAAGTTATACTGACTTGTTTTTGTTATTGAATTAGACGAGTTGTGGAATTAAATACAAGTTACGAAATAGGTTTAAATATTTCTTAGCGGTTATTTTCCAGTCACAATTTTACTGCCGTATCTCTACGTATCGTGTCTATTATTATTAATAATAAAATAGTTTATTAGTTAGGTACCAAAAAGATTTCAAAAGACAAGACAATTTATCGGTGATTCCCTCACTAGGCTGGGCCTGTATCGTGGGAGTCAGAACATACGAGAATATTCTTTTATCGTATAATGCGGTTTAAGAGAAATCGAAAATTACAATTTAAAATTAAATAACAAGTTTTACATTTGGTTACGAGTTAAAATACATTTTAAGTGACCATTTAATATTAGAAGCGTAGTCTGTATCAGAAGCATAAAAGTGTTAAATCAAAATTTTAAGTGACGTGTAGGTACCACTGGTGGCATAATATTCTATTGTGTGTAAGGTTATGAGGGTGTGTAAGATATGGCGTAGTGTGTTTGTGTACGGCCAGGAAACAGGTGAGCATCAGCATGAATGTGAGTGTGAGTAGCCCTACGGGTGTCACATCTCTTGGGATCTGTGGGAAATGTTCACTTTAACCATCTACAACTAAATAGTTGTAGTTTTATTTGCAACTGTAAATAAATCGAGACTCGGACAGTATTTTTTTGTGTTTAAATACAAATGTGAATGTATACGAATGTACGAACTTTCATTAATCCATTAACGTAACGTTACTTGACTATCGAGCTCCAGCTAAAACTTCCCGCGTTCATACGAAGTAGCAAATTGAAACTAGCTTAGCACAAGCGCGAACGACGAACCGGTTAAATCCGGAAAAAATCTATTCCTAGTAAAACGTCAGCCGGGATCCATTCTCGGCTCACCAACAAAGAATCAGCCGAGGTCCATTATGCTAATGAAAGTGACTCCCGTTTGTCTTAAAGTCGTAGCTCAATTTGCAAGGCGAGAGATAAACGCTGTTAAACTGTCGAAGTTCGTGACAAAGCCTGAATAATGCAGATTACACCGAGAAAAATACGGCCGCAGTCAAATCTGCATATTTTATTGGTCCCTTTTCAATGTCCTTTTTCCTCTTTGCGTTTCGACTAGCCTTGCCGGTAGTTCGAGGCGGGATCTAATCTAGTTTAATGAAATAACGCGCTGCTTGCACGTAGCTCCGGCTCAGTTATTGTTGCAAATATTCCTAAATTGAATAATGGTCGTTTATCTGATTCCGGGATATATTCGTGTCGGTGAACTTAAACCAACTCTAGTGAATAATACGAGTATTGTGTAATGATTCAATTGGGTGAGATTGTATGCTAAAGTTGCGATAGAATGATAAGCACTTAAGTTTGCAGTACAGCTTAACAAAGAATAGTTCCGTATGTTTGGTTATAGTAAATTACTCCTATAACATTCGTAGTAAAACACAATGAACGACGACCAAACGTGAAAAAAACAAATTTTTAATAAAAGTAATATTTATAAAATAAATAATAATCTTAATATTTAATAAAAAGTTATCGCTTACAGCTAACTTTGAAACAATTTAAAAGTTGCTTATTTCTAATCGTTTTGCATGCACGAGCTTCAAGCAGAATCCCAGCATTCAGGTGCCATTCCAATCTCAAAGTGGTCCTTCGTCTGAACTCCATTCAATATTTCCAAGTGCAAAAATACTCTGCAAAGTTCGAGTGCATCTGTGAAATGGTTTTTATTTCTATCCAGTTGGAATGTTAGAGCGGACTGCTCTAAATATGCGTTAGCCTACAGATGCTCAGTCTAAGGCATTCAGGCGCTTAGGAGTGAATTTACGGTTACGAGTTCCGGTCTCGTATCCCTAAATTGTATCGGGAAGGGCGTGATTTGTTAAAGAATATCTCCCTTAAGTAAACGAATCGGTAACGTAAAGCAGTTTATTTTAAAAAGTGAAAAAGCGTTGCTGTTATTACATAATGGCGTAAGGCTCACTTACGCGATATATTTAGCAGTGGTATAACCATGATGCCAATGTCACTCCTTTACACTAAAGACTCATTACGCGTACAAAGTGTACTAGCGCCTTAATGTCAACATCTGTTGATAAATGCTGAGTATAGAGGATTAAGCAAATGGGTTTCGACCCGATACTTATTTAGGTGTGTACATTTGATTTTACACACCTGCGCTTATGGCCGACCCCTTTTAATGTCTTTAGTTCGGTTTGTTCTCTCAAGACTTGGTTTTAGAGTTTAGCAATATATGGGAATTAAACTAAACTAAGACGTTACTTCGGTTTTATTAATTGCCGTATATATAACTGCTACTAGTTACTTGTAAAGGGTGTGTTTTAACTAGTGAAAGCGTAGGTACATTGACCTACAAGAAAATTAAAGCCATGGGAAAGGAAGACCATAAAATGTATAATTCTCTCTTCGTTTGCTGGTCGGGTGCTCCTTTATAATATTATCTACGCTCCCTAAGTTTAACGGCATTATTTATCGTTTTACGCCTTCTCAAACTTGTGACCGTTTTCATTGTATTATTTCTATAACTACAACTAAATCAGAAATTATTAAAGACAAAAAATGGTTATTTAATTACTTACATTTAATTTATTAAAAATAAATCTTTACAAAACCTACTTACTGAGTGGAAGAATAATAAGGTTGATACGAGTACATCATTTTAAGTAAGTAATAAGTAGTCGATGTTTTGTTAGTGAACGGGCCACCCACACAAACGATTTGTGATAAAAATTAGAACCAAGAAAAAACGTACTCTTATAAAGTAATCTTGATCAAAATAAAATTGGAATAAAAGATACAACAATCGAACGCATTATTATAATCGTCACAGTTGCTCGCCTCCAGTAACTACAAAAGACGAAGCGTTCTATTTACTCCTTTATATATCCATCCACGATTTATACTTACAGTGTCCTACGTGTGATATTCTTACTTTTCAGGAATATCGGGATTTGACGTTTAAAAGAGGGTGGATTTAGGCAAAGCCGCCGGATTTGGGGTCGTGGATTATTCGCGTAGACGTGGAATCTGACTCCTGCCAGCTCTGTATATTTTATTGTTGCCATTTAGAATACGTGTGCTAAGGTCTGAGTATATTTTATTTTATTTACATATAGCAACTTATAATTAACACTAACATTACTTAAATCAAACATGCAAAGTGAGGTATCACTTCAAATGACCTTTTTATATTTGACGTAACGCCTCGCTCTACTTGGATTTTCTTAAATATATACCTATGTCAAATATAGATCCTATTAAAATGATAACGTTAACCTGTTAAATATTTGTGAGCACTTGTGGCGCACGCTTCATCACTGTGTGCCGAGTATCTACACGAATCGTACGGCACTGTGAGCATTCGTGGCGTACAAACAATCCAATGGATCGAATTATTCGTGGCGTATGCATACTAACCGTGAGCACCGCCCGCGTCCACAAGCTTGTGAGGCACTTCGAGCGTTTGTGGCGCACGCTTTGTATTAATTATGGTAATAATATGAAAATTATAATAATCATCATCATCAGCCCACTTCCGTCCACTGTTGGACGGACATAGGCCTCTCCCACGGCACGCCACTGAGCTATAAGGTCAACACTCGCTTGAAATTAGTATAATAGTTATAACGAAACCAAACTTAGCTTAACAATTGTGTAAAAAATTTACTAGGGCAAACCTTGGCTATTCTGCTATACTTGGTAATCCTGTGATAGTTGATTTAGCCTTGATAGTGAAGTTTTATTATATAAATACAGTTCTGACATAATATTTGTCTTAGAGAGTGCTTTTCTCAAATCTTATAATAACAAAAATAATGTATCCGAGCACTCTGTCAGAAATTAAAAACGTTTTCGTCAATAAAAAACTAAGCGGTTTGGCTCTAATATCAACTTGTTAATTGACTGAGCGGAATAAACATTGAAATTCGATGTAAAATGGGAAATCAGACAAAGGTTAAGATAAGTTAAGAGTTCATAAGCATATTTTTATATATGTGATCCAAAGAAATGTCATTCTTATTATTTAAAGTCCTATATCACACAATAACCCTATTATCACTGAATTACCTGATTTTATGTTATGTATAATCAAATGTATTTTGTATGGACAGTTTAATATTTGCAATATTTTGAGATATTGGCGATCGAAGGCAATGTTACGGACTCTTACATAGTGAATTTGCCAAAATTATCTGCTCGAGGGATAAAATTCTGTGACTAATTAATAAAACTATCACCGATTAGCCAAGGTTTGCCCTACGTAACAGATACGAGTAAGTGATTCAAATACACAATGTAGTGCACCTAATTTAAACCTGAAAAATATAATTTTAGGGATAACTGTAAACATCAGCGTCCACAAGTTTGTGCTACAGGAGGTTGATTCTCGACCATACATATTTTTATGCTCCGTTGAATTCATCCAGCTTCAAAAATATGAATAAGTACTGAGGCCATGAATCCACAAGAATATTTTTTTACATTTTTACAGAATGATTTTGACTTACCGAAACCATAATAAGGTTTTAGTATTTTGTAAATGCCTCTCCGAGAATGTTTCCTTTTCGGTTTTACTTCTAACCTTCGGACACAATTATCTTTATCTACGAAATGTTTTCTTAAAGGATGAGTCTGGGCATCTCAAGGGAATTTATCTGATTATTTTCTAACAAAAAGGACAGAGATGAGCTTATCATTCGGAAAAGAACTAAGAATTTCGCGAAAGGGATTAATAAAGTGATGCTGTGTTTTCCTGAAAATAGATTTAAATATTGTTGTTTAAAGCGAGTGGTCTTCGGCTTAACTCGTGCTTATAGCCCTACCATAAATATCAGGCGACCACCGTATTTAAGGGATTGAGATTAAGCTCTGATGGAGGTTCAGCGGGTTATTCCAATTTATTTAGGTTAAAGACTAGCGCTGCTAGCATCTAAAGGATTAAAATTTGTTACTCTTTAGTGAGACAACAATGGACCTAATTACATTTAGGTAGCGTTATCAAAGGTAATCTTTTAGCTAAATTGTACCGATCCTTATCGCCAACCAGCAGTGTTCGCGCTATTGTGTTTCGAAGTGGAGGGGAAGGCATTATCTGAAAACTGGCATCGAGGCTCGTAGTTTTTAACGTTGGCAAAAAACGGAAATATTTATATTTTGGTCAGAACGTTATGTAGTGCGTGTGGTTCAAATAAGTACGCCGCAAGTTTTATCATGCGGCCTGATTCAGCGATGATGGAGCGTTTTCGCAGCGTTAGCGTTGCGATGTCGCGCGTCGCGTCAGATGCAACAGGGCCGCGATTGGCGCGGGGCGCGCAGGCGCGACGCGGGGCGCGCGGGGCGGGCGCAGCCTCCACGCGCGCTCTTAATGAATCGCCGCGACCCGCGGCTCGCGCTGCGCTCGTGCTTCCGTGCGCTCTCCTTAAAAAGTTGCTAAGCAGCGCTTCTCGCCGTCTCCCTCACGCGCTGCCGGTGCACTAAATAATAACCAACAGCGGCTGCAGTGGCCGCTGACGGATGCTCCGGAGGTAAGCAAACTTACTGAAGCCTTTTGATACCCTCGATATGTTTTGAGAATAGTTTGTTTTATTAGTGTTAGAAGTTATTTGTTATTTAAAAGTTTAGGGAAACTTTATTGTTGTTAATTAAATTAATGCAAATATGTTCCAGCGATAATAATGTGGGCATTATTTTGTTATGATTTTCTTTGTATAAAATAATAAAGAAACGGTATGTTTATTTCGGTGTTGTTGAAATTTTGTTACTCGGGATAAGGAAAACGTAGTTATTGCATTTATGTTTTCATACTATTTATACTCAGTATTTACTGTGTTTTTTCTATTCCGTGGTCATCGTGCTTTGTTGTGATTTGTGATTTTCTGCCCAACATGGACAACAATATCTTCGATGCCGATTCGATATCAAATCGGTCATCGCAGAATATCGGTGCTTTTATTCGGCATCTGGGATCCCGTGGACAGCCGCAGTGATGTATTGGATCCCCGCGAGGTCCGGTATCATTTCATTAGCGGTTGAACCTTTTTGATCGCCAGGGAGCTTCTCCCGAAAATGTAGCAACAATTTAAAAATAGAATATGAAGTTAAAAGAATTTTAGCATCACTTATTTCAATCCCGTGGCGTTGGGGCATTGTTCAAGATAACAATGGATCTGTCAATGTTTCAGCCGCAATGAATAAGCTGTCGATGGGGAAAAATTGTCGCCGCAAACAAAAGGGAACACCTTTTTGTGTTTAATAAATTTTGTAAATTCTAATCTAGTTGAATCATAACAAGAATGCACCCTTGCTCAAGCGTGCCGTACATATATCCAAGCCCCTATGCGAGTAGGTACGTATTGGAACCGCAAACCGCAGTTTACTGTATATTAACTTCCCGCAAATTAAGTTTGGTAGATACCAACCAATTTTGATTGCATCAAACAATTTACTAACGAACGTTGGTTAGTGTTTGTGATCTAAAGTAAACTTACTTAATGGTACTTAATGGTTGCGTTCGTCGAATTGCATAATCAGATCTCGTAATAAGTAGGTACAAAGGAGACTAGCAATTTCCGATTGGTGCAACTTAATACGAGCTGTGTTTTTATCAAACCCAATAAATACAAAGCAAATACAATAGGTATCTATGTTTTATGTTTTAGTGATTGACGCAAAGTATAATAATAAAGCTAGACAACGACAAGCTCAGCTACTTGTCTTGCCTCACGAGGTGATCGCAGATTCGGCGAACGAACTCTTAGCACAGAAACTCAACCAATACTTCAAAAGAGTTTCTGGCTAGATGGTTGAATCAAAGGTCAAATATATAATTCAGTACTCCTCGACACGACAAGTATTGTTAGGAGGCTCTTCTCTCTCCAACGCAGCTTGAACCTTGTTCTGCTGCCGGCGGCAGCCGTAGGTTCGTTTTTTTTTAAGTATTTTTTTGTATGAGTATTGTTATTTTACTTTTTTAAATATTATTGTCAGAAGCTTAACCAATCGGAAATAAAATAATTATAACAAACATTAGAAGTTCAAGTTGTAGATTCGTTTGGTTATCGTTTATCGAAAAAAGCCGTGGTAGCCTAATGGTTTGACCTGCCGACACTTAGGCAGAGGGTCGTGGGTTCGAACCCGGGCTCGCATCTCTAAGTTTTTCGGAATTTATATGCGAAATATAATTTGCAAATTTACCAAGAGCTTTTCGGTGAAGGAAAACATCGTGAGGAACCCTGCAGACACCTGCAAAGCAATTTGACGGTGTGTGCGAAGTTCCCAATCCGCACTGGGCTCGCGTGGGAACTATAGCCCAAACCCTCTCATTGTGAGTGGAGGCCTGTGCCCAGCAGTGGGACGTATATAGGCTGGATTATTATTATTATTGTTTATCGTTTATTTATATTTTGACACCTTAGTGTCGGATTTCACCAACCACTTAACAGACGATTAGAGCGTTAACAGCTGTCAAAACGTATGAATTAACAGTCGGTTAACATATAACATCGTATGGTGAAATTGGTACTAAATGTACCTGTAACAGGGCTTTTTTCAAAAAAAGTATTCATAGTTAAAGACAGAAATTAACAAACGCGTTAACTTTTCCGTTGCTTCACAAAAATCAACGATAAAAATTAACGTAAAAGTTAAAATTTCTTAATATTTTGTCCTTAACGATGTACATTTTCTTTGAAAACCGCCCACCAAAAGTTAGCCCAACGTTTTGGGTTGCAGAGATATAAATTTATTTGTTTCAATTTGAGAGTGTTAAAGCTTTAAAGCCATTTACAGCGTGTGTAATGAACTCTGACCCTTAATATATATTATCTAGAGTCTAGACCACATGGACGGACCCATTTATCATGTGTTCTCAAACGATGTCGCTGCGATATACCAAGCTAAAAGAATTGAATGTCCTTCCCTGCTGCGGCATTTTGGAAATATTTTAAAGTACTGATAAAATATAGTAATTATCACTGATTTATTTTGGTGATTGTTAAGTAATTGAAATGGAAAGTTCGACTACAATTAAGATAAATTTATCGAAAAATTATCTTGTATATACCAAAATTAAGAGATAGCCTCTTTTACACGCGTTACATGTCTGTATAAGTATGTTTATAATTACTTAGTACCCAAAGAACAAGCCTACAGCTTAGTTTGGGTCTAGGCCAATGTGTATGAGATTGGCCCCTAATAATAATAATATTAAAAAATAATAAAAATCGAATAGAAATACAGGGCAACAGCTGTTCGGGTAAAGTTCGTTTGTCCAGCATATGAGCGTATAAGAGTGAAAGAGAAGTATAATACACCCGAAGGTCCTCTTACGAGTAAGAGTAAGACAACAAAGCGTGACGTCACAGCTTGGTTCCCGCGTTCAAACGTAATGATGAGGTTTTAAGCCGGATAGGATACAGTCATCGCGAAGCACGCTATTTATTGGCGAAAACCGTACAAAAATCCGTACAGCAGTTTCTGAGACTAGCCCGAGCAAACACAAACTCAGCGCGGCCCTTAATAACTAATTGGACTTTAATTTAAAATATGTAGTAAAGACTCCCTGAACTGTTTAGTCATATTGAGATCTGGAACCTAGCATTAAGCGTATTGTGCTAACGGATCACGATTCGAGTTACACTATCGTTCGCGTAGTATTAATCTTAAATCTTAATCCGGTCTATAATATTATTTATATAAGTAAGTGTATTGTTATAATTTCAATGTCACCCTTTTATATAATCTATGTCATTATTTCTCAAAGTTAGTAGATAATTTGGGTTTTTTGTCTATTAATCATTGGCAAAAAATAGGCTGATGTAATTGTATGATGACAAAATTAGTGTTTATTATGTAATAAGAACAACTACGATGTATTTTATGTTTTGCTGTAATACAAAAAAAATAACAAAAAATCTCGCCATATTGCGGGAACGATATTTTTATAAAGTACCTAAACTTTTCCATTGCAATTGACTTAGCACAGATTAAAAGAGTACTATTGGCACCATATTTGGGTTTCTGAACTGTTCTGGTCAGGCTAAATCAGTTTGGAAACTCAAGGCCAGCCACCAGGTAAGCTTTTCCCAGGCAATAAAAAACATTTTGTAACCTCCACCTATTACACCCTTAACCCATTACGCTACTGAATGTAATAGACGTGAATAACGCAACTTCAAACTTTATGGAGTATATAAAATGAATTAAACGCTCTAAATATAAATAAATCAGGATATATAAAAATATATACTGGTGACGTCATAGTAGTAATCCCTTTAGATAAGTATTTATGCGATCGCGTTTTAGCTAGCCGTAGCTCCAAATCTCAGTATTTGTAAACAGTGTCTGTTCGTAGGTAAGCTTTATGGCATGCATTAAGTACGTTCAGTCGTAAGCAGAGTTGCGGCGAAGCGCAGATGCAAATATTGGCAGCGTCGCGGTGCGTCGGAAGCAGTTTGATACAACGCAACACAATTTCCTGCCTCTACGAAGCACATTCTGCTTCGCAAACTGATCGTAACGAAGCTGATAATACAGTATGATTCCAAACCGATGAAATGATTAACAATGAGAACTGGTGATTAAAGTTTTGAAGATAAGCGATGAGTTCTTAAACATTCTGTAATATAGGGTTTATAGCAGTTTTAAAAGTCGAATTGCTTGTAAGTGCGTTATTGAATATTTTATTCTTGTAATACAATGAGTAAAGTTTAAAAAGATAATAAAAATTGCTTGGAAACCTACAGTAAAATGAACGTTCTGCTAATTAAATAAGTTTTAATACCTGATGAAGCGGGGAAGAATCAACACCGCCGGCTAGGATTCCAATAGCGGGCAGCAGAATTCTTTAATTCAATCCCGAAGCCAAACATTGAAAACGAGGTATTTTAATGAGATTTTTCATGCAGAACAAAAAATAGACGAGACATATTACGAATAAGTCAAATTCCTTCACGAGCGACACTGCGTGTAGGGGGCGGTATTTTCCAATAAAAAGTTCAATAAATGTACAATGCGACGGGTATTAGCGCCGCAAAATTCCTCGTCGCGTAATAATAACATAAAGATTTTCCAATACGTGTCCCATAACAGTCCCGGGTGAAGATGCGCCTTTGCCGCTTGCTTCCTGCTTGCGTTTGTAACCAGCTCTGACGTACTCCTGAGCGCTCAATGCGTATCGTCCATTTATTCTTCAGCACATGGAAACGGTTCCCAAATAACTGAAAATTGAAGCTTTATTAATATAGATCAGGGGCGGAGCGTCCATTTTTCTTTGATGATGCCCGCGATAAGAATCCTGGAGTGAATGAAATTTGTCTTAAGGCAGACGCCAATGCTTTTAATAATATCGCCTGCCAGCGGTCCGTGAGCATTGCCCTTTTTATAAAACAATAACAGTTTAATATGATACAATATTTTCTACGAATGAGGACCTTTTTGTACCTTACATTTATATTAATTATAGTGACAAAGTTCATAACCTTCAATTCCAATTTTTTTATGTAATTTTATATTGGAAACTTCTAATTTAGGTAAACTTAAAAGTACGTATTCCCATGCTGTAGCTATTTTAGTACTAAAGAACGGTTAAAATGAAATTTGAAAAATAAATTTGTATTTTACTTACAAATCGGCTGGACGTGGACCTGCCAAATTAGATTGATTGACATAGCTCCCTCACAACCTGGGCTAGGGGCTAGCATTTCGAATTTTCATATTTTTCGAATACTTCGCCAGTTTACTCTTCACGCTTTTACAACCCTTGACGTACATGGTGCGATTGAAGTCCATAGAAAAGCCGGCAACAGGCGCTGAATGTAGGTATTATTGTGTACTGATATTCTTGGGGACAACACGAACTATACGTATCAGCTCACCTTATCTTTGAAAAAACTTAGCTTAACTTATTTTAGTTTTACTTTTAAGGGGTATTGAAACACAGTTCTAATGTGTTTGAATACCCATTAAAAGTTACACTTTGTTGCAGAGCAGTCAACTGTTTAGACCTATCTTAATGTTGTTCCATTTTCCTGTACGTCACTTCATTTAAGATGACATTAAGATGTGACGCTTCGAAAGTCGTTTCCTGTAAATATTTCGAGCAACGAACTCTCGGTGAGACAGTACGTCGAAACATCGGTGAAAGGTCCATTAGGGAGCTTCTTTTTGTAGATACAAAGTTTAAAATCGATTACAAGAAAGTAAGGATTGCCCTCATTTCCAATTACGCTAGTTGTGTAACGATATCTTAAATGTTTTCCTAAATTATTGTACATCGATACTTTTATTAATAAACATTACAGATACCTATTTAGTACCTACTTACATACCTACCTACCTACCTACTTACCTAGTGTTTCTCATACTGGTTTGTCTGGTAAATTTTTTTATACTATAGGCACTGGAATTTGTCTTAGCTACTGACCACTCACAGTTCGGTATTTCAATCCCTTTGCCGAAGGCCCGACATGCCGCTGTGACCCCACTCAAATTAACCCGTTATTTTCGCACATAGTTTCGAGTATTCATTAACAATATTGAAATATCTGCGGTAACTATTTCGTGTCGAGGGGAATTAGGACAGAAGTTTTAATACGTTTGTCTAATCTAGGTAATTGATATTAATAAATAATAACAATAAATATCGTGATTCACGAGTCGACACCTCAAACCTCTTCAGGTAACCGTCACCTAAAAAAAGTGATACGGATTGGGGATTAAGAATATCCAAATCTTAATTTTGACTGTTGAAAACACTAAAGACCAAATAGCTCATAATTGGAAACAACAAAGAACTCATAAATGGATGTTATCAAAACATTCTAAAATAAATTAAGTATCTTTAGCTTATCAGATTAAAGTATTCTGTTCGAATGTCAAGCAAGTACCTAAGAAGTAAACTATTAAAAATCTTGTCGTGAAAATAAAGGCTTTTTAGCAATTACGGTCTGATAGGCATTCTCTGAATAAAATGAAGTATTAAGTGCGAGTTGGTCTCGCGCTCTGAGGATTCCGGTTTAATGATTAGGATCCTTCTACTTTGACTATAACAATGATCCAAACACCTTATCCAGATTTTTAGGTTTTGTATTTAGAATATGCATCTACAGGATGTTTTATCAAAGCGCGCGATCGCATTTGCCGGATCAAGCGGCGGCCCAATATTTGGGAAGCACTCCAGTGAATGATGGGTTAGACTCCACGGCACTTATAAATCTGTAAAAGTGAACACGCTTGTATAGATTTTCGGTAAAAAACGGATAGAAAGTGTAATGACCAAAAATAAATAAGAAAAGTATAAGAAACGCACTTGTATAGTTTTAATAGGATTTTTATGCTCATCAAAATATCTACGTATGACGTCCTTTAAATTCAGCTAGTTTTATGTTTCAATGACCATCTTATATATTTTTTTCTGTAATTATATGCAATCACAGATGTTGATGTGTAGCCACACCGTTTTATCTTGTTTTATAATTTCTTCAGAATTACCATGAGCTTTCTGTAGATAAAAAATTGCTGTCGCTCCGCTCTTCCCGTTATTTATAAAAGCGCCCACCGACTTCGCAAAGCTCTTGTTCACCTTTTTAATTTTTCCTTGCCAGTGACAGATCAATCTTTCTTTTCAAAAGTTGACAAAGGGATTTAGTAATTAAATCCAAATCTAAAGGATTCCGTAACGAGCAAAGTTCCCTACCTCAATGAATGTAATTTTGCACGACAAGTTCTTTTAACTTTTTCAATTTATAGTGCGCTGCGTTAACCGCCCGCGGTTTTTGGTCGTTTTGTTTTCTTTATTTTCTTAAATGGCGTTGCAATGTACAGCTTAATTTTAATATGCGCTTCAGATAACGTTTAATGTTAATATTTTACGAGATTCACTAACAAAGTAAACATTTTGTTTGTTTTTTAAAGCTCATTTTTGTGTTTGAAATTGAGGCTAATAATATTAAAAAACATCTATTCTTAATCTCCCTACCAAACGCAGATAGCTTTACCATGTACATGTATATGTGTATACTGGCTGCCAAACCAGTGATGGGTTAGTCGAGGCCGCACAAACTCAAATCTCGAGGAGGAAGTAAACCGCGATTTCGGCTAGTGTAATTTATTTAATCCAAGTTGTTCAGTTCGTTTATTAAACAGAGGCGAGATTAACACCGGAGGCTTAACGTAAGACGTGACTTCCCTCCCCCTCAGGGGTTCAAGGGGGCACGGGTTCGCGTGACGCAGACAGATAAGCTAATTACTTATTGTGATTTACCAACTGGTTCTTAGCAAATTTTATACCAAAATTTCAGAGGGCAATTGTGAATAATGAGTAGACGTCGTCCACCACAATGGCGCCAATTAACCGGACAATTTAACTTTTTAATTGCGAGTTAAGAAGCGAGAGTACAAAGGTTGAACTCTCTGTGTAATTAGTTGTGATGAGACATTTTTATTAGGTTCTGTAAAGAGCGAGAGCGGGCTCATTTTTTTAAAGAATATAAAGTACCTGTTTTACTTTTTACAAGAGTACTTATACAAAACATAAATAAGATAAAACCTTACAGCAAATATGAAAATGGGCGGTATCACACTAAGTAAATAATCTATTTGGCTATCATAAATAACCAGAGAGGTGATTTAGGTAGATTCAATTGTCGTAGCCAGCCCCTACGGCGTAGCGCTAGACTTTGTAGACTACTTCGTTTAAGTCTACAAATAAAATTTATATTGCTATCTTTCATTTAAAACCGATGGTAATAAACTTCCCGTTTTACTCACAGACGTCAAATGTCAAAAGGAAAGGGAGCTTATGAAGACAGGTGTCAGTTACTAATCCGCTTGTTTTAAATTGGTTTTAATCTGTTAAACAGCAGGTGGTCGGGGGAAAAAGTTAGTCAATCACTACATAGTATAAAACAAAGTCGCTTCCCGCTGTCTGTCCCTTTGTATGTATATACGCTTAGATCTTTCAAACTACGCAACGGATTTTAATGCGGTTTCCACCATCAGTTACATAATTTTTCACGGCAGGTTTATGTATATAATAGTACCCGGGGAGAAGCGAGGGCGAGTCTCTAGTAAAATATAAAATATTCATGTAGCAAAATCTAACTACATACAATTTTGTTGAATAGAGGACAATAATAACTTATAAGTTCGTAGTAAATACGGTTGCAAATTCTGGGGTCCTATTGAATACGTCAACTAAGCTCAGAAATAGGTTAAAAAGGTATAAAATTTAATTGCATACATAGTATACAAGACTAATAACCTTTTTTACTTGAATCTCAGTAGACATACCCTTTTTCACCAGGACCCCATAAGTAATTAAAATAGCATTATGTTACACAAAATGACAAGTAAAGCCAGAACAAGGAACAGAATCTTTACTTACGCAACAAGCAGACGCGTGAGAGCGTTCTAAATAAGATTAATAAATAGGCCATAAATATTCGGAAAGTCGAGCGATACTTGTGAAATAAATCGAGCGCAGTAGGCGCATTTAATCTCGGCTCATTTCTTTCGGTGTCCGTCGAAAGTTACCTGGAAGAAACTTCTCCCTCCTTGAATCCGTACAAACTTGAAACTCCCAACAAACATAAACAGAGGCCGCCATTCAGTCATGCGGTCAAATACATAGTTCACTTACTTGAGTAATTTTCATTTAGGAGATGAAGTACCGCAGATAAATTGGTTTTAGGGTATCGGTGTGTCCTAAATATTTTAATATTGCAATAGTTTAATATTGGTAAAATGATTCCCGGAAATAATATTCTATAAAAAATATTGGTACAAGCTTTTGTAGGGAACACCCAAATATTCCGAAATATTTTTTTTCCGAATATTCATTTGTCCGAATTACCATTTTTCCGAAATCTATGTTATGCTGGAGCTACTTAAAATTACAAACATTTGAATTGCTATACGTAGGTTAGGTTAGGTTTAATTTAAGTGTGATATAAAAAAAAATCCTCAATAAAAAAAATTGCCTTCGGTATTATGAAAATTCGTGATTTCATTCAATTCGGAATTATGACTCTTCGGAGTTATGTAAGCGAACTTTGTATACAAAAGATGTGGCAACTGGCAAAAGGGCATTGAATGCGTTAATCGCAAATTTGATTGTTATACCATCTTCATTGGCGTTTACGTACAATGTAAAGTCACATTTCACAATGCTATAATTTTAGCTTTGCACTAAACGGAATTAGGGAATGAGCACAGACAATGTTAATATGACAATGAGAGGGCCTCGTATCGGCGGAGTGCCACCGGGGCGATAGCGGCGTCTTTGTGAACGGGTGTAAAATTAAGCAACGGGATGCTCGGCGACATCGAAGACGAGCTCAACCCAAACAGACGCAGATCGCACGCAATGTTATAAAATGGTTTGCAACCAAGCGACGTGCTTACACTTAAGTTTTATGTATTTATTGCCATGTGTGGTTATTTATTAGAAAGATACATTATTATTTTTCAGACTCTACTCAGAAAATCGACATACAATTATTTACAAAGCACGCATATTTATAGAAGTACGTAGACATATTGTGTTTACATATAAATAAGATAATATGCCATATGATTGGGAATGATAATCCGAGGATTTTTCGTAGCAACAAATTGTATTTAGATACGAAGGTGTTCAATGACTAGCAGTCTCTCATCATATTAGTTTTGTTGTTAATGTGACTTCGTCTCGATAGATGGCGTCACCTGTATTTTAATTACCGCAATCGTTTGCTTGTCTTAAAATTTATGTGGTCATAATAGAATGCCATGTTTTTCTAATACGCCTATAGATGGAGCTAGATGTATATTAGCTCGCGCAAGTGTTTGTCTCTCTTAGATTGTATAAGTAATTTGTATTTTTTTAACGAATATAGACCTTAGCGACCTACTAGTTGTTTCATTAAGAATACAGAGGAAGCCCATTGGACAGCAGTACTGAGGTGTACAGAAGGAAAGAAGTATTTTTTTTTAA
This sequence comes from Tortrix viridana, assembly GCA_963241965.1. Classification (NCBI taxonomy): domain Eukaryota; kingdom Metazoa; phylum Arthropoda; class Insecta; order Lepidoptera; family Tortricidae; genus Tortrix; species Tortrix viridana. The sequence continues at coordinate 6,275,161 of OY725181.1, forward strand.
TATTTGTTTGCATAATTTAATTTTAGCAGGTATATTTCAATATGTTCATTCTTTGTTTGTATTCGTAGATTATGGTTTGATTGCACGACCCTTTACATTTAAAAAATATTGAACACAGCAATAAGAATATCACAGCAGCCACAAAGTAAACACTATTCAATTATATTACGTCGAACAGATTCCGTTTGGAAATCCCCCGCTGGCAATCCAGTAAATCTCTATTTGTCGCAACTAAAACAGGTCACGGCGGAAGGCTATTACGCTCCCTAAATGCTGCCGAACTCCCTGTAGAGCGCTCAAATCCACTCCGAACGGCTGGTGTCAAACGCAGGCCAGGGTTGTTTGTATTGTTTATTGTCGCGACGGTCGTTCGTACGGCAAAGACGCCGTCGCCCGCACGAGGCATGTTTCAATGGAATCGAACAGTCCCACCGCTCAACTATTATATTCTTGCCCACGAGCGATACTTATCCTCACTTAACGCCGCCTTTACCTTCCGCCGGCTTTCCAGAGCTCCACAGACGTCGCATTCACACGTACTTATTCGCATAATTGACTTGATTACTTGTTTTATGACGCGGACATTGTCAACGGCTCATCAATATATTTTCAGTCGCTATTTTGCCCGTGTCTGATTACGATGCTATATTTTTTTGGTAAATAGGGCGGTGAAAGTTTTGAATATTAAGGATTTGGACTAAAGGTTGTGCAAAAATGCTCTTAATAATCATAATACTATATTACTTACTATTTTATATATTGTAGGTTTGACTTAACGAACTTGACGACCCTATCGAATATGGAATAAGCTGACTTTTCCCATTGAACATGCAGGACCAGCTTGCAAGCCGATTTTAGTTCGGTAGAGTTTTCTTATTTCTGGATGCAATGGTTTGTTTGAACAGCGGTGCATAAATAAAGGTTTTTGAATTGTTGGATTGCAACCAGCCGAAGCAAAGCGCCGAAGAGTTGGCGAAACGCGGCAAACTCTTGAAACAATATCACGACAGGGCGGCAATCATTCGTGTTTTATCTCAGTTTGCCCACGCTTTGCCGCGGAAACTGCTGCAATAAAAACTACGTGCAATGTGTCTGCATATGTAGGTACTCGTACCTACATATAACGTACGGCGTGCACCTGCAATGTAGTTACTTTTTATTTTGTAACCTTAACAAATATATCTCAGCTTCATAAATTTTTACTCATTCTTAGCTTCATAAATTTTCAATTTTCTTTCATTGTTAAATGACCCTGAGTTAAGAATTGCCAAAATATAAAGGAGAGTTATTTAACTTGATAATGAAGGGTACAGGGAAAGAACAGGTTTATGTACAGTCGGCTGCAGAGAAAAGTAACCCCCCTGCTAAATAAATTGTATGCAGAGGTGGTTACTTTTCTCTGCGGCTTACTGTACATTACAATAACATGGACATGGACATGTTTTTTCCCTGTACCCTTCCTTTATAGTACAAAACCAATCAATGTATTCAGTATCGCCTTGGGCATTAGGCGATAAAACTTGTGTCCAGGGCCCTTAGCCAAGATGCCCATCGCTAACTAGCGTTTCTATCCGTTTCGTTTTTAAACCAATCGCGTCACTGGTAGATCACGTCATACGAAGAGTCACGTGATCTACCAGTGACGCGATTGGTTTAAAAATGAAACTGATAGAAACGCTAGTTAGCGATGGGCATCTTGGCTAAGGGCTCTGATCGTAAAAGTTAAAAGGCCGCCGGGTTCTAATTTTTCACAATAATAGAAAAGTTAAGGTAATTTATTTAACTCGATAACTTTTATCAACTAGTTTACTTGTTATATACTCGTAATTTTCATTTCAAAATGTATCAGTTTTAGATTCAGAAAAGCGATAAGTTTACCTATCTGTTACTGTTGCGATAAAAAATCAATTGCCAATAACATTTAAAAAATTTCTATTGAGTGTTAAAAAAAACCTTGTTGAATTGAGCTGGATACGCTGAAAACTGACACTGCAATTATGAGGCAGCCGCAGTTTTCCACAATTCCATGGAAAAAAGATAGAGCGTGCATTGGTTATATTCGGCTGCGACGCGAAATTCGCTGGAGCCGTAATTGGTTTTTAAAATTGTATACCGTGTTTTAAAGTTTGACACGTCTTTATATTATTAACCAGTTTAATTAAAATAAAATTTATACTAATACTAAAGTTATAAGCTAACATAGACTTAAGACAATATAACTAACGCTATTTATGGACTTTTGTCTGAAATAAAATTATTTGTTTTTTGTATTTGTATAATTATATATTGCACGCACGTGGTAAGCAAAAAATGCACTATGAATGAGCTGTGACTACGGTTCAGATAGTTTATTTGAAAATATTAAATATCAAAGTCATAAGAAACCGAGATATAGCTAAGACAATGTCTAAGCCTACGGGACTTGTAAGTTTGTTTAAAGTTGCTTCAGTCTTTGTTAAGATATAGCGCCCAAGCTCCTTTTTTTAGAGCGTTTTTATACCTTGAAAGTGAGATAGTTGCAACCAATGCTATTTTAAAGCCAATTTCAAGAATGTGAGCTCTTTAAGTATCTAGTTTCGAATTGGGGCTTTTACCTTGTTTTTATGTACGGTAATAGTAGTAGGTAGGTACACCCGAAAAAAGAAACAAAATCTCAAAGTTTTGGAGAGTATATGTAATATAGTATTGGTAGTTAAACGGGACTTACTCGCGTAAAATAAACATTTTTTATTATTACCTCGACGTTCGACGTACCATTGGATCGAGCTTCATAGTCCTAAAATCCTGTCCACAGATCGTCAGAAATGTAGGCCTTGGGATATATCATCGGACAAGTCGTCGGATGTTGTGAGTGTTGTGTGTCGTGTTATTGATTCGAGTCAACAAAAACAAGACCAGGTGCGGGTAGTTCGGAAAACTCGCACCACCCGCAGACATTGATGCCCGTCTCTTCAGTCTCCTCGTGACCACGATAGCTGCAACGCTATCGAAACGTCGAGGTAATAATAAAAAAAAAAAATATTTTACGCGAGTAAGTCCCGTTTAACTACCAGTATGTGTGAATATCGCGAAAGTTCAAGACAATATGTAATATAGTGTATGCAAATCTCCACAACTAATGAGAAGAAGCTACCTGCAGCTATGCAACTATACAGCAATGCAGTCACACGACAGCGATTTATTATGACTATTAACTATGCAGAAGCATACACGTAATCGGGCGTTCCGTTATCTGAATGGAAAAGCTACGATATTTTGTGCAAACATTACAAAAAAACTTTTAGTTTTATAATTTACTAGCTATGCTCGCGACTTCGTTCGCGTAGAACGCGTTATTATTAAATCCGGGCTGAAAAGTATCTTTTGTCTTTTCCCGATATTCATCCTGTCTTCATACCAAATTAAGTCGTTTAGTCGTATAAGCATGTCAAACATACACATTTTGGCATTAATACTATTAGTAAGAATAATTTACATAAAAGAATGTACCTATAGGTACGTACAGGTATGCAGCTTATTTTGAATTAAATGTTCTTTTAAGATGTTTTTCCAGCTGTTTATTTATTATCGATGTATTAAACCAATAAACTGTTAAATATATACGATCATACGATGAACATAATGAAATGACAATGTGTTTGTTTTGTTTCAGACAAACAAACGGGGAGCGGCGAAAAACAAATGACAATAATAAACCAATGATATAAATTAGAAACAATATATCATGTTCATGTTTGAGATACGTTAGAGATAATATAATATTGTTAAGCAGACTGGGATTGTTGTGACAATAACGAGATGTGAGATAAAATCCGAGTAGGTTTTATATGAAATGTCCTTCGAGGATTATTGATATGGCGGGACACTCGCGATCGAGATCCGTCGCCATGGAGACGGGGGGCCTGCCGCTGGTCTCCACATTCGCCTTGCTGACCATCGTCGCAGGTAAGTGCCTAAACAAGACCCTTAAACAGTTGAAGTAGGCAATTACGAAATGATTGAGAATGTTTCCAATTTAAATGTTCTCTCTGGAAACTTCTAATTGTATATGCAGTCGAGTTAAATCACTACATAGTATAAAACAAAGTCGCTTCCCGCCGTCTGTCCCTTTGTATGTATGTATGCTTAGATCTTTCAAACTACGCAACGGATTTGAATGCGGTTTTCGCCATTAGTTAGATAATTTTTCACGGAAGGTTTACGTATATTATTATACAATATTCGTATTAATTGTATAGCTACCTTAAATCTAAGAATTGTTGAATATGACATGTATCGTCTCTTAAAAAACGTCGTGGTGATAACATTATGAAAAACGATTTTACATGATGTGCTTGTTGCACATACCGATCACAATTTTATAATAACTATTAAATAGATAAAAACACTCGACATAATTGGGACCCCTGCTTTCAGAGCTCAAAACTCTTAAATAGCCTCACGGATTTTAATTAAACCCAGCTAAGGACACTTGATTAAGTCACCTTTCAAACTAAAAACTAAATCAAAATCAGTAGATCCGTTTAGGATCTACAACCCCACTGACAGATACACAGATTATATGCTAAACTTATAACACCCGTCTTTTTGCGTCAAGGTTAAAAAATAATGAAGTTACAGCATGAACGTTTTCCAGTGACGAACTCAGAAAGAAAGAAAAAGTTTATTCAGCCACGTCATAAATACATAAAACAACAAATAATTACACAGGAACGGTGAGGAAAAGGCTTCTGGCTTAGCAACATGTCACGAATAACTTAGCGACGCTGATATTCTGTCCGAACTTACAGCTTATTACCCAAGGGAATACCTAATCACTGGTCCTTATGTACAATAGAAAGTTTTGTCGGAAAGTCCCAACGGAGAGCTTTTGACGTGCATATTCTGAACTAAATACGTCTCGGCTTACTAACTGCAGGTCTGTTGAAAAGCTTAATATCCGCGTCGGCAACTCCCTTTGAGGACATTCATTCTCTCTTCCTGCTTCTAGGTAAACTAATACGATTAATAGTTTAGTCGATATAGTCAAATACAATTAAATGATTTAAATTGGGACTTTTAGCTTTCACGTTATGATTTCATTCCCCTCTTTAGATGTAGTTCTGTAGGCAGAGACTGGGGCTCCCTTCACCCGTGCTCATAAACCATGAAATGAACTCGAGTCATCGTCTGGGATGAAAACGCAGATAGTTATAACTTATTACAAGCTACCTTATCCGAAAACACTCTTAGTTTTATTACAAAAGATTACACAGCAAACCTTAGAACTCACAACATTCATTACGCTTTTTGTTTTTAGATTTAAACAAACATTATTGCACCTATTTGTTACCTATTTAAAATGTTTTAAAACCAAATGCAATGCTAATATGGCAAAAATGGCAACATTTTTAACTTTGTTTGCAAGTTTTTGTTTACCTCAAAAAGCGAAAAAATAATCATAATTAAATTTATATTATGAATTTCCTATTTTTAAACAATGTGTAGATGGAAGTAAATAAAATAAAATCATTGCAATTAATATCAATATGCAACTCAAAGCATTAATTCCGATGTAAACGGTTTCCTTCGTAAGAAGTAAACTTTTTTTATGAATAACGAAATATTTGGTGTAGAGGGTATTCTTTCTTCTTCTAGATATAAGGAGATCATTCAGGTAAACCTGGATTTCATTGAAATCAAAAATTGTTTAAATTTTTATTTTATTTTTTTCCGTGATAAAATCACACGTATTTTCACCCTTATTAAGTTTGTGCACTTTATCGCGGGACACAGATTTTTAATTACAGTTTCCTAAGTAAGGTTCGAACTTCACATATTTATTTTCTCATTTTCATATATTTTTACTTACTTCTACTTCGAAACTTGAACAAAAGTTTTTAAATAAAGTCGTAATAAACGATCGGAAATTGAAAGCCACATTTACAACCCAAGTTCATTAATTAAACGGTTATTAATAATACGTTCCATTTGCATATTGAGCACATAAATATCGGCAGTTCGATGGTTTTGATACATGCACTACATTTGCAGCAATACGCGTTGAATCCGCATTGGATTATATTCAGCTAATCAAAGGATTAATTTGGAGGTGTCATCGATTGCGTACCAAATTTAATGCGATTGTATCAGAATGTAATTATAGACAGCAATGGATGTGAAACACGAGTTATTGACGAATTTCCGAAAAGGCTTAATTGCTTTATGAATTGGAATTCATAATCGGATAGATAACAATTATACATTCTGATAAATAGCAAATCTTATAGTTATAAGGTTGAGTATCGTGAGATGTTAGATTACTTAAATCCCTCTTCTTTTATCAAAAAAGGTATCTACTCGTAATATAACAGGGGAACATGCGTCGCGTTATTGGCAGCTATACAGTGTGTCCCAAAATCGGTAGACCACATTGTCACCGAAGGTAGGTCAGCTTAAGAGGTACCGAACCAGCCTAACATGACCTCAGTATAATTCGCATGGTTTTCGAGATATGCCAGTTTAAAGTTTGTACTGGAAAATAACTTTAAACTGGCAAATCTTGAAAACCTTGCGATTTTTACTACGGTCATGTTAACCTGGTTCGGAGTGGGGACAATGCGTAACGCATTTCCACTCCGTATAAAAAAAGTGTTTGGTTCGGTCCGTCTTAGGCTGGTCTACCTCCAGTGTCAATGTGGCCTACCGATATTAAGACATCCTGTACATAGCTTTGGAACTTTCGTCTTATGTATACGTACGTCACTACTGCCAAAGTTGAAGTCAATTAATAGTCATGATTATAATTAAATTATCTTGGTAGATAACAGTTTGTGCGGATCTAATTTTAATTAAATTACAACTTGTGGCAATTGCGTCACTTCAGGTGACAGGTATCAAGATTTCGGATGAGAGGGTCGATTTCGCAGCGAAGTTACTGGCTTGGTTATCAATATTCACTCGAGGCTTATCGTCCCTTAATTTTAACTATAAAGTTAAAGTTATAGACGGTATTGTTGTTTTTACCCGTCTGCCCGAAGGAGGGTTATACATAAGACAACTTCATACACGCACATGTGATTAGTGTAAGAGGTAGTAATTGTTATTTGTTAAGAATATATAAATGTGACCAACCACGTTATGTGCTCATTATAATATTATACAGAATTATACAAGACGTATGTGTATCAGGCTGTACACTTTGTCACTGCATAACAAATACATTTTTCATTATGTAAACATTCATGTACATTGTTTCGTTTACGGCGAAAAAATAAAAAAAATACACGAATATGACTTTTCAAAGCCCACAAATATTTTACCTATACGAAAAAACATGAGAACAGCGATAAAGCTGCAAACAGACAGCCGATATTGTAATCACATCGCTCCGGCAGAGGCGTGTTTAATAGCCGTGCGTTCAAAGAGGGCGATATGATAAAAATTGATAATATATTATTGTGGTAATATCTCACCGCGACGGTTTTACGTTTGACTGATTCAAACCTTTACTGGCTGTTTGGGTAATTTTTCAATGAAATCAAGCCGGCCGACCGGCTGGGCGCCCCCAAATGGGAATTAATAAATGCGGGCAGGATAATGACGCTCTGTCCACCGCAGCTCAATGATATTGATGCGACGCGGAAAGCAAAACGTGATTAAATTGACGAGGCTTTATTTCATAATTAAGACAAATCCGACAGAACATTTTATTTAATGCGGACATTTTACCTCTAAATGCAAATGCAATAATAAAACACGGATCGATCAATTGAATAAAATCGCCTGAGGTTTGCTCTGTTAAAGTTTGGTGAACTTCCAAAAATCGCCATTTCACAGAGCGGTCTGGCTCCAGAGCGAAACGTTAATTTCCAACTGACCTTTGCATTAGCCAAATTGAACGAAAATATTCCGTGTTCTAAAATCCCCCAGATTCCCACACGGTGCCATTAATCGTTTTGATGTGGCAGTATGGGACATTTAGTGTGACCCTTTTTATGCGCCGACCTCCTCGATTTCCAGTACGTTTCTAATCGCCGAACGGTGAAAACATAGAGGTCTTTTCGACCATAACGGTATCAAAGAGCTTTTTGCTACGTTACGCAATAAGATTATATTAATTTTGCCTTATCCAGTAAGTATTATAGTGCCGGTATTATCGACTATTTGGGTCGATCAACTTTTTCTTGTACCACGTTGTCATATGGTTACGTCTGCTGGACAACTCTTTAAAACCATGATTTTCTATACGTTTTCTATGGTTAAAATTCATCAAACGTACATTTTTGTCGTAGTTATAAGCCCATTATTTTATGGACTATTTCCTAAGCACATTAGTACCATATATTATAACAGTTTTTTTGAGAAACGCCGTCACTTTTGTCTCTTGGACAACGGGACAGAATAACAAACAAGAAAAAGTTGATCGACCCATTTACTCATCTTAACAATAACAATAAAAATTAGTCATTATTTGTATCAATTATTGGCAAATTAAACAGCTAATGAATAAAAAATAATGTTTTGATCGTGTGCAAAACACAAAATGCTGCGGAGAGCCCATGTGGGTAACATCTACACCTTCGAGGGTGTACTAAATCTTTACAAAGGCGCATCGTTGTGCAAGGGGCGACGCGCATCTTCTATTCGGAGTTCTTCTTAAACTTATGGAGACGAAACCACAGTTTAAATATAGCTAAAGCAGTAAAGAGACTACGAACAAACGTACGAAACGTTGCACTCACACAGACGCACGTCTCAACCATTCGTCTACACGCGTCACCCGCCATTGACAGCACTGCCATGTTCGCTTAGGGGTCTCGTTGAGACGTGCGTCTATGTGAGTGCGACGTTTCGAACGTTTGTTCGTAGTTTCTTTACTGCTTAGGCTATATTTATACTGTGAAGAAACTGTGTTAGATCAGAGTCGCTGAGAGATTGATGCCAAGCGCGATTTAGTTAAACCGTAGCGTTCACTGGTGTCTATGTAAACGAATACTTGATCGCAACTGGGAAGACTGGTAGGTAATGTAAGGCACATGAAAATACATTAACGCCAAAATCAGCAGCCGCATTTATTTACGTCGTTAATAGTCAGATAAATTACCGTTGACACTATAATTTACTGTTTTACTATTTTGGTTCTACTAATAAAACTCTTCAAAATTATAAACGGCAGTTTGATTTATCATTAGACTGAGAACTTGTTGATCTTATAACTGTTCCAAATATGTCATTTTTGTTCTACTGGACACCACAGTGTTTAAATCGCAATTTTGTATAAGTCGGCTTATTGGTTTGTTCGACACATTTATTGCAACGTATTTACATACAGGGTCCACCCACATCTCTGACAATGGTAGATCGATTGATATCAAATCCTGTACCGTCAGCAACATCCCGACTTTGTTTGTGCTAGTCTGACCCAATTTAAACCAATTTGAAAGGCCAATCCGACCTGCGCTTCTTGTTTGTATTTGCTTTACACTGAAAATAAAGCTGATTTCACTGTTTGCCATTTTATATTGAAATGACTCAAATCAAATGTGCGAGTGGATGACTTCCGGGTTACTGTTTCAAATTAAAATCAGTAAATTACATTTTATTTAACATTTGTATTTGCTCAATTAACGGTTATGCGGACTGGGCATATTTTTGTCGGTTGAAAATTTAAATTTGATTTTTGTCTTACATAAGATACTTTACAATGTATAATTTCATATTATGGTGTACCCTTCATACCAAAGTTATATAAGAATGTTAAAAAATGATAAAAGAAGCCTTAACTGCTTGTAATGACACTTGTATAATATATTGCACGTGTATTTTAGTTTTAAATTAAGACAAAAATAATGGTAGGCTGTTTAGGAATTGGCATTTATATATAATATCTTATCTTTGTTTGTACCTATAATCATGCAATAAAGAAAAAATATTATCAGAAAAATAGTCATCTGCCAACCTAAGCTTGAGTTTCGTTTGCTCGTCGATATGACGCGTACTTACTTCAATTTGAAGTGTTTAAAAAACGTTTTCATTGGATAGGAAGCTGTGTCCAAATTTGAAGACCAAGTACTTCTTTTCGACAGTATGTGGAAGGTTCTTTACTAATTATAATATTTTTTTACAGGGCAGTTACAAATGTCAGGATACAAGGAGAATCCTGAGTTCCTGTCACCTCTTGAGAACATTACTGTAGCCCAGGGCAGAGAGGTGTACTTCACATGCACTGTCAACAGGCTTGGAGATTACAGGGTACGTTTGGAACCACCTGTTCCTTGACTAGGTTATGTTGTTAAGTGTTGGTACGGTCCTGAACTTGAGGTACTATGGAACTTTGTCTAGAAGGCTAGTGATAAATTGTTGATTTAATTTGTTTCTTTGTCTTGATGTTATTTTATTATGGCATGCTTCTATGATGACCCACAAATCTGTATGACTAAAATGGGACAAGGCGAAAATAGTTCCTATGAGATTATGTTTGACATGTCTTGCTATCCTATTTGGTTTTATGACTAAGAAATGTAAGGAAAAAATGGAATGGGATGGGATTATTAACTATTTATGATATTCCTAAAGGAAACTTAGGTACCTAATAAACTTATCAAATGTCAAACAAATTTAATTCTGGTTACTCGTACCAACGCCCTTTAAACTCTTTTGACTCTTATTAATGATAACTTCTTAATGGTCCTTAGTAACATTACTTATGATCAGCACGTTGTTTAATATTTGTACCAAAATTTAACAAATTTATATTCAGCATCGCACTCTTCATAAGAGTATGTTTACAAACTTGAAAACAAACTTGCCTTGAAGTTCCTATCACGTCTGTTATGCGAGAAAGCTGCACACGTCGACTTTTATGTCAAACTAAAGTAACTTTCCGTTGTGTTCGCAACGTGTTTGAAAGGTTCTGTAAATATTCCACTTTGTTAGTATTTTTATTATCGCTATCAGTATACATCCTTAGGTTCAGAAACAATTTAATTTCAAAGGCCTCAACTTTTTTCGTTTCATTTAGCTAGATTTCCGGGTCTAGCAATTTACATTAGTTTTATCACTCAGTGCCTTTTTATCTGTCTGAATACTTATGTTTTGTTTTTAGTCGTAAAACATAAATTTAAATTTATAATACTTAGTAGGTAATCAATTTGAGAGATAATAACGAATCAACAGATCATAGACATTAGTCTCTCTCTCTTTTGGAAAAATCGGAGGCAGTGTGAGCCAGCCTGTTGAGCCATTATTTCTAGGGCCAGCTAGTGGCCGTATTATCTCTTAATACCTGCCAATTTCCAGTAAATCACAGTCATATAATATATAAGGGACAAAGATATTATCTTTGTCCCTTTAATTACCTGGAACTTATCAGATTTAGACAGCTCATTATACGGCATCAGTTCATGTAACTAAGTTTGGTTTTAAATCTGTCATTACTTTCTAGGTGGCTTGGATAAAATCGGACACCAAGACAATCCTCGCAATCCACACACACATGGTGACGCTGAACCCTCGTCTGTCCGTCACCCACAACGGCCACAACACGTGGAAACTGTACATCAGCAGCGTCGAGCCGCGGGACTCCGGCACCTACATGTGCCAGGTCAATACGGACCCAATGATGAGCCAGGTAAGCAATTTGGAATTACTCCCAGGATTCTTAAAAGGAAAAGTGATAGGGTTCATAAATATTGAGCTTGAGTAATATTGAAAGCAGAAAAATAGGAAGGAATAAGTGAAACTCTCATATGAATTTTGCCGATGCAGCAATCCATTGAAACTATATTGAACATAGAACAAACCCTATAGAAAAACGACAAATACTAAAAGCCGGTCAAATATGTACGGAACCCTCAGTGCGCGATTCCGACTCGCACTTGACCGGTTTTTTACAGTGTTTTTGACGAGATTGTTCAAGCTCCAACTATGTGTTTTACTATGTCGACGGCGTAATAAAAATACATATCTGATAATTCTGCGCGGATTCTAAATCTTTGACATAATTTCCTAGCTAGCTAACTACTATAGTGTCATTGTTAGGAAGATTGGAAATAGAAAAGATGAAACTTTATATTTGTTTGTGATACGCTCAGTAATGGATACAATTTACAAAATGTGATCTCTAAATAACGATATTAAAAAAATTCCCACTAGAATAATGTGAGTTGCACACCAAATAGATTAACATATTATATTATGACGTCACGATAATTCGACAACAACGCTATTATAGCCCATGATAACCCACTTGTAAAATAATTTATCATATACTCATGCATTATGCAGTATTAGCTCATAGGTAGGTATTGCTCCTGTTCCATTTCATTAGAGCGTCAATAGCTTATCAATAATTAACAGTAATTTCAATCAGCTTCCATTCGAATGCGCCTGCCGGATGCTGCACGCCCTGTAATATTAAAATTTATGCAATCGATTCGGTCGCCAGCTTGCATTCAAGTCCAGCCTCGTCACGTACTAGTACCGGGTCCGCAGATAAAAGCCGCTTCCAGTAAAACCTATATTTCATTTCACCCCCGTTGATTTCTTCATTACTGCCTTTCTTAATATATTCCGTAAGGTGAAATCAGCTAGAATATTTATGAGGGAAGCCTTCTTTAAGTTAGCAAGCGGCACTTTTACACGTAATTACATCGGATAGTCGTGTGTGATGAATTCATTGACTTTAAATAACTTGTTTTGCATGTGTATACTCAGTCTATTACGAGTATATAGCGCTTGACTATGGACAATTAGGGAGCCTTTGTTAGATCCATGATGAACCTATACAATACAATATTGGGTTGATTGTTTTTATTTTACTGTAACAGATATCCTTGAGAAGCAAAGTTATCACCAACAGCGTGACCACGTCTACAGAAACGTGTGACTTGTGAAATAGCGGTATTACATTTGCGGCGGTCAGCGGGGCCTGCCCGCGACTCACCGCAGACGTTACGTCGGCAAACCTGGCGCACAAACGTTAGCCTTGCGGGAGAAAATATTTAGAAGTTGACAGAGGACACACAGGGCTTTCACAAATTCATTTTCCTTTTTACAATCCGGTTTTATGTCGTCAAACAGGATTTATCTGCATGTTGAACCAATACTGTGTTTTGTCTGTATGTGTTTCCGAATCGCTGATTGATGACACAACCTGACGTGTTCAGAATTAATGGATGAATAATTATGATGGTCTTTAGAATTCTTGATTGAATAGCTTTTGCTAAGTTTCGGTCTACGTGGAGTTCGTTCTGAGCTATTACTTAGAGATATTTTATTGAGATGACGTTAATTGAAAAACTTCTATTATCTCTGTGAAAACGTCGCGTCGATCCGTTCCATCGTTGTTGCTAATATAGAACAGAGATAACAAATTTAGGTAAACATTTTTACACCAGATTTAGTATAATTTTTAGATTCAACTTAACTGATGGATGTCCTTGTTATGTGAGGCTAGAAGCGGAATCACGTTCTATCAATATTCCCTCGAACATTGTCAAATTTTTGAGATAAAAAATGGGTACCTCTATTTTTGTGTCCGAGCTATACTATACTATACCTACATAAGTAATGATGATGTTATTTCTATTTTTTATGTAACGAATACAGCAAAAAATCGGGCAAAGTAAGCACTGTCCGGAAGTTTCTGGCAAATAAAACGCGTTGTGCAAAATAGGAGAGGCAGAGGCCCAAATTGTTTTTAATTTCTTTTTTAAGTTGCCACCGTTGCTATCCTGTTTTAACTGGGCGAAGTAATTATGTGATATAAAATTGCGAAGGCGTTGCGTGTGAAATTGGAAAGTGTTTTTTCTGTTAAAACTCTTAAGCTTCTCTGGATCTTGGCAAGTTTCAGTTTTTCAAGGCGTACCCAGTATTGGGTACATCTTCTCCAATAATCCTGTTTAACCTTAATATTATGGATGCGAAAGTGTTTGTTGGTTATACTTCTTTCACACTGCATCGGAGCGACAAATGATTTTGTACGGAGATAGCTAAAGGACAGAGAGTGACATAATAGGCTGCATTGTATCCTTAGAAATTATCTATACTAAAACACTTAACATATCTTGTTCACGAAGGAAAGCGTGTAATCTGGGCGCGCACGAAAAAGTCGAGTGACAGTTGGTATGAGGCACGTTCCACTCAACGTAACAAACGTTTTCAAGTTAAGCTTTAAATATATGCGTGATTGATGGCGACACGATGCGTCTACTACAAGTCAAGCAATATAAGAACGTCTTGGACCCTCACACAATTAACATCGAACTTCAATTGGTAAGTTCGTTTGACTTCTAATTATTTATGAGTATATATCAGAAAAAAAGGAAACCGTTTTTGCTTATCGTTGTCCTTGCACTTAGACTTAAAATAAATTTCAACAATTTCAAATTTTAAGCATTTTAACACTCACATCCACAAGTTCCACAACAATCACGCTTTCTATATTTGATTGGTTGAAATGCATTATCAGGAACCTACTCGTACTTAGGTAAAGTTTTATTTAACGAGTGCCTCTCATGCTGCAGTCAAAAATACAACTTTGCTGCAGCTATTCACAATGAAATTCAAGTTGAACTTTTCGCGGCCAAGCTTGGATAAATATTATGTCTAAAGAATAAAAATGTACATGAATTTGGTACCTCGCGATTTCCATTCAAGCATACAATAGTTTTCGGTTCTTCGGCTATTATAAAAAAGCTAATTTCCAATGTAACTTGCTAATGCAATGAGCTATGTCGATTACTTAAGTTCACTGTTGAATGTCATCATATTGTCTCAACCCCAAACGTACAGACTTATCCATAAATTCTTTAAACCACTTTAAACTACACAAATTACCGAGTCATAACAGACGAACACACATCAAACGATCTACTGGCGGGGCACGTGGCATAGTTGCCCCGTTTATCCCGGTGGTCACGGAATGTGGTAAAGTCAAGCTATGCACGCGCTTGCCAAAGAGGGTCGTCCGGAATGTCGCATGCCGCCGCGACATCTTCATGCGACAGCGACAACTTTCCCAATGCCCTGCGACAAGTGTAACGGGCCCAAATGCTCGCTATCTCTGCCGGTATTTACTATTGTTGGCATTCCAACCGTAATATTGGTGTGATTACCCGTGCAGTCATTGTTTAAAGGTACAATTAGTGGGTTTAATAGAGGCAATTTTCAAAGAATGCACTTATGAAAATTCGTAAATAAACCATAGTTTAGTTTGTGCCAAGCCGTTTATGTTGATTGAAATATTGGTCGTCTTTAACGTTTATGGTGTTTTTAAAAATCTCAACATGTCCAAAAAGTTTGCCAGATTTCTATAGAGTACATAGGAGCACTCATTTTTCGTAAAATTATTTTTTGTGGGGAAAATAATTCTATATAAAAATAAAATTAACCTACAAGGAACGTACGACGTAATATAAATTCTGTTGTAACTGTGTGATCGTAGATACAGAAAAATAAATAAGGATATACCAGACTGCTCACCTTGCCTTGTCGCGATTTGTGTTGACTTAGGGTCGATATTGCGAGGAGTAAAAGCCTTTTTCTATTTGCTTTCCGAATGTTACACTTCTGAAGTGTAAGGGCAAATCTGAGGGATATACCGCAGAGTGTGTACGTTACGGTGTAAATACGTGTCATGTTAGTGTTGGCAATGCAAGGTTGTTAGCAAACTCCAAATGGTGATGCGATATTTATAAAAAGTTTAGTTTTATAAACCTAGAAATCTGAAAAAAAAGACGTTAAATCATCCATTTTCATGGGTTAATCTCGGAATGTTTTGTATGTATTTTTTATCACATGTGGTACAAGACAGGTTTTATTTGGTTTTCAAGAAAAATTAAAGACATGTTGCTTTCGACTGTCGAAAATGGATGCGTTTGAACTAAGTTCTCACCAGATAATTACATGCTTATGTCACTTGGATACATTTTTATGAGTTATATTTAGGACGACGACGACTCTTAAGTAACATCTTGATGACGACGACGACGCAGTTAGCCTAGTTGGTAGTGACCCTGCCTACGAAGCTAGCGGTCCTGGGTTCGAATCCCGGTATGGACAAATATTTGTGTGATGAGCGCGAGTATTTGTTCCTGAATCATGGATGTTTTCTATATATTTAAGTATGTATTTCTCTATATAAGTATGTTTACCGTTGTCTAGTACCCATAGTACAAGCCTAGAGCTTAGTTTGGGACTAGGTCAATTTGTGTGAGATTGTCCCCTGATATTTATTTATTATTTATTTATCTCTAGCCCTACTGGTCCACTCAGCTTTATTTAAGCATATCACGTTCTCTTAAGGCTGCAATTCCCAAATAAATGTCCAAATATAGTTTGTAGTTGGTTTTTAAAATAAATTAAATAAAGTAAACCCTTCTTGTAGAGGTGGCATCTGTACGGATATCGGGGTAATCTTTAATGGCGGCCAGTTGGGGCGATTAAATAAATATTGACCTACTAATTGTTTTTGCGGCATTGATGGCTAGCCCAGTTGACAGAGGCGGTGATGGACGAGCCATTTTTTCATTCTAACCCTTTCCCCCATCCCGGGTGACGCGCCAACACGTCGAAATTTTGCATAACCCGAAAACGTTACGTGTAAGTTTTAGACGTTTTGGTAATCAATGATGAATTTCGCAACTTTTATATGTATGATATTGATTGGAGTAACAAACGTTTAAAAATCCACCTGTAAATTGTCCCAGTGCTAATAATGAGGTAATATATTTATCGAACCTTCTGTCACGTTTAAATGGACTTGCAGATACAAATATTATGTATAATCATATAATAAATACAAAGGTATGCCTTATAAATGTGTTGGTTAAATAGAATGACAAGACTATTTCTATCCCGGAAAATCAAACCGTGATAGAAAACGGCTATAAAACTAAGTCTACTTATGCGAATTTAGTCGCGATTATAAGCTAGTTTTAATATAAATAGAGCTTATGAAACTGTAAAATTCACAGTGAAGTTTTGAATTATTCAAATGAAGTAATTCAATTATTGCTAATCAATACGGCGAACAGTTCTTAAGTCCATCAGCTTGTATTGAACAGAATTATTTAGAGGTTCGAAAAGGCTCCCAAAATTTAACGCTTTATTTATAAGTACCTACGCTTGAATCTGGCGCCAGAGGGTATTTTCAATATGGGTAATTTTGCCGGGAACACAAATAATTTAAGAGCTTTATTGCATGCTCGTGGATTAACTCCGTATGCGGCGAATGAAAAGCGAGTAAGCGCCGCATCGCTTCCGGCGGTTACAATCAAAAACTCTTGATATTTTATCTTAATTACTTCAGGATCTTTGTGCGAGTAAATCCCTACCCTTATGTCGTCCATCGTCGCGTAGCTTTATGGGCGGATTACTTTTATGACCAGGATTAAAGTCCCGTTTGCGAAATGTTTACACCGCCCAGCGGAGCCGGAGTGTGATAGATGCTCCACTTATTATCTATATTATGACCCCCGCTTTTCTCTCAAACTTGTAAACAACGGTAAAATTTAAATCGCTAACATTCTTTGAACGACCTCTTTGAAAACAAAACTGTTTAGGAGCCAAGTTCTTTATTCTTTGAGCATTCTTTGCTAAAAGTATTGAAGTAATAATTTATAGCGCTGTTGATTATTTTGTCTTTGAATAATAATCTAAAGTACTTTTGCCAATGATGGAATACTTGATAAAACGTTTGATAGCTTTTTGTAATACTTAGTTGACTGAGATTTACGACTCTATTAAAACTAAACCTGCAACATTTTTGTTTATTTCCCTCGAGCATATTTTCCTCTTTATAGGAAACTCATAAAGCACCAGCATTTTTGCAAGCATTCAAATCGATGGTATACGAGTAGTAAGAGAATTTTCACGTCTTCGATTTAATATATAATGCTGGTGCTTTATGAGTTTCCTACAAATAAACATATTTATAGCTTTATAAGTAAACATACCTGCCTTTTATTTTTTTATTCTGTAGTCACGTGACAAGTAGCGGGGTATGTTTTCATACAAATTAATATCTAAATGTCACCCTATATTTTACACGTGCCATCCAAAGAATATGAAGCTATTACTCGCTAAGTAGCTGAGGCAACCTCTTCAATGAATCCTCGACGCTAAGGAGCTCCATTCTTGGCACCATAAACACATTCTTCGACACATAGTTGCCTCCTGATGTTGCAACTAACGCCGTAACAAACACTTTGCTCGAGCGCTCGAGGAATTTGTCAGACTGCTGGAAGGAATCCACCTCCAGGCAGTAAAATGTGAACCCGCTACGCCCACCGCGCCTCTAACATAAATATCTGGCCTTTACTTTAATAACATAAAGCCGAACCATGGCTTTAAAGCGCCTGCCTAAAATCCAGTAGCTTCCTAAATATTGTGGCCAGGATTAGCCCCGTACGGGATTTACGATGCTCAAAGGATTATGCATAAGCTTGTATTATGTTATCTTCTGGATAAAATCTCACTATTTGCTCTATACTTCATACATATATATATATTTATATATATATATTTAGGGTAGATAACTAGAGCTTAGTGCTTATAATTAATGACTATTGTATTTAACATTAAATTAAGTTAGTTGGTAACAAACAAATTTATAAGTATAGACGTCTCTATGAGTATCTACTATCAACTAAAGCGATAAGTCACAGGCATTTATAAACTCACGCGGAATCAGATAAATAAAACTTACTTATACGGAGAGGGATCAACAAGTGAATTGTTTCTTACCCGAACAATCGACTGACTCAAAGTAATTCGTGAGGGGTTCACGGTAGTGCTTTTTTGTAAGGTTTTCTATTTCAGGTCTCTTTGTGGCAAGTTATGCGCGAGACTGTATCATGTTGCCTTTTCAATAATACCTACTATCGCCATCATGATTTTAAGAGCGAGTTGGGTGGATGGACATCGTTTTGAACAAAGTCGGCATTCTGGTAATTGGGAAGAGTGATGGCTCAATCGTCCATCATCCCGTCGGCCGCGACGAGCCTGCAGGCCTGAAAATAATTAGACGCACCACGTTACCGTGAACGAATCGTCATTACCCAGGAAAAACGGTTCACGCCGCTCCGTTGAGTTATGCGGCGTCATACCTACGTACACGTTAACACATCGGAATAAGCGTCAAGCGACAAGCAACAGCGGTTGGAAAATAATTTGAGAAATGTGAAATCTGCGAGGACTATCTTTGAATCGATCATCACTGTCATTTGAGCAGGACGTCCTTGTTTAAATAAGTATAGTATACATAGCTATAAGCTTAATTTTTTGCGTGTTAGTCAATACTAACCTTTCTTTTCACAAACGAGTAATTTAAATTAAAAAAAATTCGACTCGTATCAAGCAGTTCAAGTACTTACGAAATAACGGTTTTTACCGTAATTTTGTACCGTTCGTTTGCGCCACGGATCCGCTTCCGCTCTGCAATGAAACAAAGCGGCTGGCATAGTCACAGGCGTTTAGAGCCCCTGCCAGATCGATGTGTATGGATGGCTCGCTGTTTTTAAAAGATACAAGCAATCAATTTTAGCGCTACGCTTACATGTACATGGATGTGTCGGAGTGTAAGCGCTTACCTTTACTTTTTCATTTGAGGCCATTCATCTTTTTCAAACAGGCCTGAATATAATTTTTCATGCCTACATATTTTCGTTTGTTTCACATGTAGTGAAAAAAGAAAAAATATACACCGAAAACGTTAATTAAAGTAAGAGAAACATCGCACTGCAGACAAATTGCCTCAAGCTCGTCGAATCATGAATGCAACGCCGCCATAAAGAAAGCTGACCTCGGATGAACAGGAAAAATGGACAAACGTTTTTGCACGTCCGAGTTGTTTTCCATCTTGTTACGTCTCCCGTCGCGACCTAACTCAGAAGATAAATATTTCAGCAGAATAACAAATGACTCACTTACCTGTTGATGCCCTCACGGCACGCGGCGTGGACGAGGAAAAGGAAACGTGACTTGCAAACTTGCCTTGTGATTGCTTATTTTAATCAAATTCTGTACTGCCGTCGTGGGCAGAATATTATTACGATACCGACGTTTGCCTATTGGACCTCGGGTGCTTATCAAATAATCAGGTGCGAGCGCGGATCTAGAATGTGCCGCCGCTGCGCTGCTGTCGGCTGCAACCGAGGCAAGAGCGCAATGTTCAGAGCACCGTTCCACGTAGGTATACCTGCAAGCTTAATTGAATCCTCATGTAGCTCTTTATCGTCTGATTGAAACACATTTGCGTTTACTACAATGTAAACGTTAAAACCTAGCAGTTTTATATACTTTTATTATATCTACACACAGCGCTCTTTGGATGTAAATCTCGGATCCACTCGGTTCGCAGCTTGCAAAAGGAATTTGCAAAATTCATGTGACATCAAGCAGTCCGTATAAGAATTTACACAGCAGGAAAATGTGGAAATAGGAAATGGTGCAGCTTATCACATCTTTTTGAATAAGATACACTTTTGTAAAAGTAAAGCGTGAATATTGGATGTGAAGTAAACATAAACATTAAGTCATTGTTGCTAAGTCTAATAAAAACGTAGTAAGTAGAAATAAATCGCGGCTGAGATTCGATGCAGCTCGATTGAATTAGCCCAATAAAATGTGGACACTGATAATGTCCTACGTATATATTTATTCAGTGGTCCGCCTGAAAATATTTCGATTTCTCAATCTGATGGATTTACGAAATATGCAGAAGCAATATTTTTCTCATAAATATGCTACAGTAACTTTGTATCATGAGCCCGATGGAAAGTATTTAAGCTACCCAGGCGTATGCGCTCGGATGGAACTTCATCAAAGCAGCTTAACTCATGCGTAAGCATCAAATTTTTTCGGAGGTCACTCGGTATGTAATGATAAAATGTATACGGATTTCGAAGTTACCAAGAATAGCCAGTATGAAATTGGCCAGAGAAGCATTGCCATACTTTAAGCGTCTTGCAATCGTGTTTCAATTTATTATATTAATTTCTTAATTTATTAGCTTATAGCAAACAATGAGGTTGTTGAACTTGTTGGCTTCACGGGATCGTTATTTTTGCCTAGTTTAAAGATCGGATGGTGATTTCTACCTGCACCTGACTGATACCCGGGCCGCTGTCACTCCGCTCGCTCCAGGAATTTTGTCAAAGTCGCTCGCTGCGCACCCCGGAATGCGAACAATATGTCTTCATGCAACATTCACGGACCCTTACCCGTACATTATTAGCCTGAGGGACAACCGTCTTATAAACTAAGATTCCTACCACGTACCCAAAAGGTTGTTTTTGTTGCGTGGGCAGCCTAAGAATTTTACAGTGATACCTAAGTAAATGCGTGAATGCTGCTGTCTTAAGTCTTGAATACTCGCTAATAATAAAATTATAGGTAGTAACTGTCAAACTTCATCAGGCTCAAAAAAGAACAGCCTGGAGAGCTCTGTCTAATAGAGCTACTTACGGTGGTCACGACCCTCAGCCATGAGGAAACGACGAAGAAGAATTTATTTTAAAATATATACTAAGTAGTTAGCATTGTAACAGCGCGCAAAATAAGACTCGCTTTATTCCACCATATGTACACAGTCCTGTTATGTAGCGACATTACCCCCGGGAAACAGGTTTTAGCGGCGATTCTGGTTCAGTTCACCCGGGCCACATTAAACGTTAAGTTAGTTGTTTCCCGCGGGAGTGTAACGATGTTTTCCTTTGTCCGCATTGCCGCGCAACTATCTCGTTAATGCCCTCAATTAATATCGTATTCGAGTCGCGTTCGACTTCTAATACGCCTGGTTACATGCCTTTATGGTATTTTGCAGCCGGTATCTAATTGAGTGGAAGGCAAGTTATGGTTACAATTTGTAACAGTCTGCCCCGGTGCGGAGTGCTGAGCGCTTTTGTTCCCCGTTGCATTTCTACGAAGATATTGTTTAATATCGCATTCAAATGCTTTCAAGTTGTGTTATTTCTGGTATTTGAAATGAATACTGAGTTTAATGCTTCAATCTGTATCATTATGTAACTGACACAATACATCTGCTCCCTTTTTAATATGCATATAAGTAGGATGAGATAAATCACTCTCATTCTGACTTACTGTATGCTCCGTTGGGCATATTATGTGCAAAATTAACACCTCCACTTTTTTGTGAATACCATGATCATACAGTCAATCTTATCTTTTCATATCTTAAATTTGCTAAACGTTCGTTTAAAAAGGTCAAACATTACATATAACACATAAACTTTTATCTAAGAAAAACCTGAATCAAAATAAAATATCCAGCCCGTAGTAAACCGTTACCCTACCACCCCTAATAATGTGGGAAGGAGCAGAAAACAACGTGCGGCTATACAGTCCCGTAAACAGGGTCGGGTCAGTCAGGTGAGGCCCGCGGCCCACCTCAGTATTACGTTACATTATCAACGTTATATTGGGTATTATGAAGGTACCGGGAGATCACGATTTCGCAACTCTACTGATTTATGTTTTGATAAAAATGCTGTAGGTATTGCGTGTGGATTTGCGGTAAATTTGAGTATTCGTGGTAAATTACTATCTTATTAGGATTCGTTTATTAAACGTTACTTACTCCAGGGCATATTTTTCTTATTCGATTTATTTCTTTAAGTTTGATAATATTTCGGCGTTATTCGTGTGCTTTTGTAGCATTTGAGTATCTGTGGTAAAAGTCTTACTATTTTATTAGGATTACGTAATGCAGAAATCTAAAACACATTTTTTTGCATTTGAATGGAGGATATTTTTATTTGCTTCTACATAATGCGACTCAACAAAACATTAATTCAAAATCACAATTTTTTACAATGTACACACCAGCGTATTCTTACGAGAAGACACATTGAAAGGATCATAGCATTCAGTAATAGTTTAGTTTTGATAATTTTATCTTTGGTGATTTTTTTACGTAAATATATCACCTTTTGCTGGCGACGACGGCCGAGTATAATTTATTTATCACCGTTTCTTCGAGAATGAACCAATTACTTGGGTTATTAGTAATCTTTCCAGGGGGAAAGATAGTTAGAGAACTGTCAGACTATGTTATTATTTTTGCTTCATTTTGACGTTGCACTAGCTAACCAAACATACAAAAGTTTATATTTATAAGTAGTATTATTAAAGATTGAAATAAATATCAAGAGGGGTTAATCTCACACAAATTAATCAAGTTAGGACTAAGTCACTGTAACTAAGATCTAGGATTGTTCTATTGTCACTAGACATAGATATTCATACTTATTATGGGGAACTTAATACTTAAATATATAGAAAACATTCAATGCACACATTGAAATACCTACACTCATCCCACAAATGTTTGACCTTACCGAGGATTGAACTCTAAGCTGCTATCAGCGCTACTAAACTACGCTAACCACGTAGTTGTTACTGAATCTCATGCTCTTTGTTTTTGTAGATGGGTCACTTGTCAGTGGTGATTCCGCCGGACATCACAGACGACGACGGGTCGGAGGCGAGCGCGCCCGAGGGCGGGGCGGTGGAGCTGCGGTGCTCAGCCACCGGAGTCCCCGAACCCACCATCGCCTGGAAGAGGACCGGCGGACGCAACATCGTGTTCAGGGACGACGAGGGGAAACCGGTCAAAGGTTAGTTTCTTTATATAATTGAGAATGCAAACACACACAGGCCACTGATGGTGCGGGCTCTGATGCACATATGCAATCTCAAGACAGCAAACCTAGGTCTGTCCGTCCGTCCGCAGCTTAGCTCAAAGACTCTTAATACTAGAAAGGTGTTATTTGGCATGAATATACATATTAGTCATGCCGACAAAGTGGTAAAATAAAATCTTGTTTTATGGTACATACCCCTACACGTAAAGTTGGGATGGTTTTTTTTTCTCGTCTCTCCACGGGGTTTCGTTGGATAGGTCTTTAAAAATATTGCGAGTTTGTGAAAACAATTTTTGCTTGATGTTTGTTAGAGTCAAGTGTGTGCGTACAGACAAAACTTCAAATACTAAAAATCTGAAAAATACCTTAAATGAAAGCTTATAACGAATTTAACTATCACGACTGAGTAGACTTTATTGGTTCTTGAGTTAAAGATGATTAAAATGTTTATAACTACCGAAAATCAGCTACCCCCCCCCATTCATTAAATCGATGCAATAGTTTAAGAGCTGGAGTGGACTATTAAATTCAATACCCTTCTTTTGGCTTCGCTCAGTCGGGTGAAAACCAAGATGGCATGCCTCTGTGCTCGTCGTTTCTCAGGTTGTCTCATCTCCGCGCCGGAACACATTGCTTAGCGGCAGGTGAAAGGGTAAACTGTGGTGGCGAACCGCCCTGTACATAACGAGCAGTTTTTTGAAACATTAGGTAAAACTGAAACTTGTACGGTTGTATTCATATCACTAATTTGGTTATATTCTTGTCTTGTGGGTTCATTGAGATTTTCAAATCACAACAAATCTTAAAACTTACAATGAACGAAATCTGTATATTGCTGTAGAGGCACGAATACTGCTACAATATAGAACATTTTTGGATCTATATTGTAGCAACATAACAATCAGATAAATATGTGTGATATATATCGTCGATTAAAGAACTGAAATATTTCGCCACCGTTTCACGTATTTCTGTAAAATGTGCTGGAATAAGCAACCTCTCGCTGTGCCACATAAATTTGCTATTTGAAAGAAACGAAATTGTTCTAGAATGTTCACGTACACTCAAAACGTTCACTTTGACTTCGTTTAGCATTTATATTGATATTGAGGCATTTGCAGATAAAATGTGACCTGATTAAAAATAATTAAGTAGGTAATTTATGGCTTTACCTACGTACTTAAAGCAATCATCTACGCTCTACGGGCTTCGTGGTTGTATTATCTATCACACGTCTTAAATGGTTTTGCGTGTAGTTTCCTACTCGTAGGAGAAAATTCACAAATAAATCTTAAAAGCAACAATATAAATCCTTCATCTTAAGCTGTAGTATGGCGCAGAACAAAGCGTGCTGTGATTAATGCGATGCGCTCACAGCTGACAGTCACCTGCTGCAAATTAATGGCAATAACAATAATCGACGTCCGCCTCAAAGCATATAAAAAGATTGACATAAAATGACAATTTTCCTTTGAATTTTATTCGCATCGCCGAGATCCATCTAAGTGGTAAAAAAGAAACAAGACTTATTTTGCATTCAAAGCCCGCTCCGAGCGGGCGCAGGTGCCGCCATGGTTAAAACATTGGAGTTTTATGGGATTTATTAAGATATCACCCTCGACTATTGGAAAGAAAATTCAAATAAACGTTCCAGGTGACAAAAAAATAGCCATTACGCCGCTACAACTTAATGAATTACGAGCAACTCGGCCCTAAAATAATCTGCCGAGAAACAGTCTGGATTTTTTTAAGGTTATAATTTTTTAAAACATTATTAGAGAATGAAGGTACAATGAATTCGTTTTACTTTTGTTAGCAACAATTTCCACAGGTCGTCCACCTTTCAACATCACAAAAGTGGCTCCGGGGTCGCGATCCAGCTAAAATTCATTTCCGTGGAAAAACCGTGTTCAAAGAACTCAATTACTACTTAAACAAAATAATGTTGCAATTCGGGTGCCAGCCAGGAAATTAAATGAACGGATTAGTTGGAGTCGGCTTGACAAAAGGTTGTTATCTCTTATAGTTATAATGACATACCCTTTACGATCCAGCCATCGCAGTAGGTGAAAAGACAGGAGTTTAAAGCAATTATAGGATTCCTCATTCCAACACATACACACGCCGTTGTCCTTTTAATCGTAAATGATCCTGCAGCGTAATTTATGCTTTAAATAAGTGGCTTTGGGTAGAGAGTTGCGGGTTTTCGGAGGGGTATTTAAACCGTTTTGAAGGCGTTGTTTCGTGAATTTGACCCGTTTTATTTAAGCCATTAAGCGTAAACAAAAGACTGGCAGCCCTCGGCAAACAGAGGGCGGTTGTAATAGTTAACAGAGTGGTGGAGCCGGCTCTGCCTCCGTATTAATTGGACATGTTATACACGCTCTGCTAAGTAAATATTGCCGATTTGGTTAAACCAGGCCTTTTATTGTTTTTCTTCCTTTGTTTTCGTGATTCTCTTGTCTGTGTAAAATTGTACTTTGCATCTGTTACTCGTATTAGAGTTTTTAGCTTATTTATACTTATCTTAGTTCAGCCGCTAACGGCCGCACTCAGAGACGTTAATTAACGTTTAAGTTTCATTAAAATTGCTGCTGTCACTTTTTTTGCTTTAGCAATAAAATAAGACGCAGCAACTTTAATGAAGCTTAAAAATTAATTGACTTCTCTGAGTGCGGCAGTAAGTGTCTATCACATGTGGCATATTTAACGCATTTGGTTTCGCGAGGATCAGGTAGCAGAATTACTAGTTACAATTAACATGATTGTTGATGATTTAGTTTCCCTAGCGTTAATAATTAATAGTAATAAGAAGTGGTCCAGAAAAAAAGTAGCACGTCATATTAGTGTGTATATTAATGAAAGTACAACAGCTAATTTTTGTTTTTCTGGGGTTCTGTCTGATACTTTTTGAACCTTGTATGACTTCAGTCCAGCACTATCTTTAATCCGATGGACCGTAGACTTGCTACAACCCATACTTATCGGCGAGCTTTCGTTCGGACAAGTTAGGGTTGGTCCTGTATGCAGCTTTGATCTTATTTGCTAGTTTTTTGTCCTGTAACACTTTTCCCCGACCGGAGCCTACTTTTTTATCAACAGTTGACCTCTGTCTGTAAGTCCGCAAAATCTTACCTACCGTGGATCTGGGTATAGTTAAATGTTTGGCGACCTGAACTTGACTCCAGCCGGCGTTTTCTAGGTAGGTGTATATAATTAACTTACGACGAGTAACTTCAGATAGCGTAATTTTTTTATTTTTAAATAAATCGAATAATTGCTACCATAAAATAACTTCTCGGTATGTTACGTGATAGATGTGAAACAAACAGTTTTTAAATTTTTCGTGAATTGATCAAAATTCAAAAAAGGTTCTTGCTACTTTTTTTCTGGACCTTTTTTTTTTGGCAAGCCCTACCCCTCCCTACTACTGGTAATAAAACTCACATGTAGGCTGCGTTTCCACCACAGTTGTGTGAGGCTGCTAAACGGTGTGCGAGGAAAAATCCACCAATGGAGAACTGCGCCGTCTGAGCTAGTTAACTAAAGTCCTATCCTATTGGTGGATTTTTACCTCGCACACCGCTTAGCTACCTCGCACAGCTCTGATGGAAACGCAGCCTTAGACTTGAATAAAGTATATGTACATAGCAATAAAAAAAACCTTTGATACAAAAGGGGGGATGATCAGATCGCTAGCTTCACATGCAGAGTTTCTATTTGGTTACTATCAACTAGGCTAAACGCGTCATCAACATATTAAATTGTTATGTTACGATTGTTACGTTTTAGCTTTCCATATTGAACTGTTAGTCTAATCTCTCTAACTCTAATTACAAGTAATACTTACCTACACGGCAACGCACATTAAAGATTGACCGTTTCACGTGGCCATTTCGTTTGATTTTCCGCCAACTAATTAATTCACACCATTACCAAAAACTAATGTATTTTCTAAACAACATCTGTTCGTGATTAGCGTGTAAGTTGTGTGAGTACTTAATTACGTGTCTCCGAGGAGCCCACGTGCTGAAGGCTGAAACTTAATTAAGCCGTGGAATTATAAAACAACACCGGATTATTAAACCCGTTACTCAAACCTCGAGACAGCCAGTTGCTGTCGGTTATTTGCTCTACCGGGAACTACTTTGCAAGCATTTCGTATTTGGGAATAAAAAAGGTTAATAGGATACCTTTTTGAAATATTGTGAAGAATAAATGTGTTTTTAGAGAAAAATCTCTTTTTTCAACTTCTATCTATACCTGCTTATGCTTATATAATATTTTTAAACCGAATAAAAAATGTGTTAAATATTTTTTAGATGTATTCCGACTATTATGATTATCAGACGCAATAAAAGTTAGTTGTCATAATGTGCCAATAATAATATAACCTTAACAGGTTATAAGCCTTCCAAGTTCCAGTTAGTGAAAGGGGTATAGGAGTCATAATTATTTAGCTATCAACCAGGTATAGGAAGGGTTCTATGGCTGGAAGTTGTCAGGCTTTGACAGCTCATAATACTGCCTCAGTACTTATATGCAACAGGCCCGTGGACTCAGAAACAGCTTGCAAATCTCTGTTGCAAAGATGTCTGTTAAACGTCATTTAAATTATTCATTAAACTTAGTTCTATTTACGACACACATGTATAAATGTTTATAATTCTAAAACCGAATAACTGGCAATCTAAGTCGTCTCTTGCCACCCATATTATTGGACACGATCCTCGCATTCATTCGCCCCATTCAAAGCCGCAGTTCATTAAGGCAGCTTGTACGAACGATTGCCTTTGTTAAGAGAGTCGAAGCCAACTTAAAATGTGTTCCAGCGTAGAAAACTCAGCGCTGGATACAATTGGAAAACAATTAGTCGCGAGCAATAACCCGTAATTCGCCGAATCGCAGCCGACTCGAGTAACAAGTTGCCGACGACATGTCGCAGCCCGACTTTATAACCCCTTAATAAAACACAATTTCATACAATGCCCGCTTTTGGTCCCGCACGCGTTACTATAGTCGCAATATTTTATGTTTACGCTTGAGATTTAGGGCGGGGGTCGTAAGCCATAAGCAATAAAGTTATAAATTATTTCCATTTAAACTTAATTTGACAGCTGATATTAAATGGTGAACTGCTGAGCGTTTTGTTGGCGTGCAGTTACGATTAGCTTTACGCGGAGTTAATTAAGATTTGACGCAGAATCTGATACGAGCAGATTGAACGTGTCTAGTTTACGCTTAACAGAACTGGCTAATATGGAGTATTGTAGAGTAGAGTTGGCGTAAACAGTCATGGGGCTGAACGTATAAATAGATTATAATAAACTGGAACCATTTTAATCTGCTCTCCGACTGTTCTCAGAATTTTAGGGCGTAGAAGCCACGATAAAGAATACGAGTATAACCATCCACGAATTGGCGATATCTGAAGAATTTACTAGTTACGGTCACCGTCAAAGATACACATATTTACATGTTTTCACCTTACTCCATTGAAATAAGGCTCAAATATGTAAACATATCTTTGACGTCGATTGTACAGTGTTGTTTTTACATGTATCCAAAAAGTAGATAGATAATGACATTCGCTGCTTACTTTTTTAAGTTGTTTCGAATGTTACAGTAATCAATATCTTGGTTGTGTGGGTGACAAATACAAAAGTAAGTCGAGCTTTAGTACCGAGAGTTACGGCTACGAGTGTAAGTTATGGTAAACAATATTACGAGTGTGAAATCGTAGTTTAGTAAAACGAGAAACGAGATAGGTGACCGATCAATAACGGTTTCTAAGATCAGCTTATGTTTTAAATTGTTCCTACCCTCTTTATCATAAATCATTTCATTTTTGGGA
Source organism: Tortrix viridana (assembly GCA_963241965.1). Lineage (NCBI taxonomy): Eukaryota > Metazoa > Arthropoda > Insecta > Lepidoptera > Tortricidae > Tortrix > Tortrix viridana. Next base: position 6,304,663 of record OY725181.1, read on the forward strand.
AATGTCCACCAACACTTTAGATACGCAACTCATAACTCATAAACTAAGAAAAGAGAGATTACACAACGGGCTAACAGACAACAGCCAGGTTTTAAAACACTTCTAGATAATAAGTTTAATAAACAATAAACTAGTTTGCACTTACAGTAGCAGCAACATTGTACAATCGAGACTAAGAATCGTTGATTAACCCGCAACTTGAATCTGGGAGCCGTGGTTGAGGAACAAGTATCTATAAACTTTTACATTAAATGGGTCAGGATTATGTAGATTTTCGATAGACTGGTGACAAATCAATGATGGACTAAAACAGTCCACTTAGAATGTGTAAAGTTGATTATAAAAAACAGAGTTAATTGGGTTCAACCATTTTTTTCCAACGTATGGTGAATCAAAATTCATTTGGAGGAATAAGTCTTCCTTAATGACTTAAACACATCACATTTTATATTTAAGTTTTAATAGTTGTTAGACGCTACGTATACAAATTTGATTTCTCAATTGTATAATAATAAGAGTCGAGATACGACGGGTATATGAAACCATTCGGAGGAAATATACCTTAATATTATAGTCAAATTGACTCCCTTTTCATAATTTTTTTTAAATTTTGTTGGTCATTCATGAAATATACAAAGTTTATCAAAGCTTACTAAGGCATCAAATCATCATCATCATCATAATCATCAATTCCTGTTAATCCTTGTTGGGATGGGCTTGTACTACCTATAACTCTTCATCTGGCACGACCTTTCAAAACATGCCAAGAGACTTCAGTCCTTAATGCACTGAGCGACGCCATGAAGTTTAAAAACGTCGACATTTTCGCTTACTCCATGTCAGGGCTCCCTTTTATAGATGATTTTACGCTTTAAGACAAATATCTATGCAATAAAATTAATATATAGTATTTTAAAACTGCCTATTAATAAAATTGGTGGTGTTTTTTAAGATACCACTTAAATAAAACAAACAGAGCCCTTAGCCAAGATGCCCATCGCTAACTAGCGTTTCTATCCGTTTAGTTTTTAAACCAATCGCGTCACTGGTAGATCACGTGACTCTCCGTATGACGTGATCTACCAATGACGCGATTGGTTTAAAAACTAAACGGATAGAAACGATAGTTGGCGATGGGCATCTTGGCTAAGGGCTCTGGGCCGTGTCTAAAGCAGTGTATGTTGTGCAGTGACGGACTACTTCAAGGGCTCCACGCTGGGCCTGAGGGGGCTGCAGAGGACTGACATGGGGTCCTACCTCTGCATCGCGGCCAACTCCATCCCGCCTACGAAGAGCCGCCGCTACGAGGTCACGGTGCATTGTGAGTTGCAGTTCTGTATCACAGTACCATAAGCCGAAACCATAATGCGAGATACAACTTTGACAACTCATTCCTCACTTCACGTTAGTAAATTATTAGTGATTTTCTGTGAAGTTAGCCCTATGGTAGGTAACCCTTTGTCTTATCTGACAAAGTTGTCTGTCGAATTGTGGTTTCGACTTTAGTATACTTGTATCTTAGTTCGTGTGAAATTCTATACAATAAAATATATTGAAGTAGTAGAGTTTTCAATCCACGAATGCAAGTGCGCCTCATAATTAATGTATGAAAAATTTATGTTAAGTAAGTAGTTGGACGATTCGTGGATTTAAATTATATGTATAGTTGGTAATTTTAAAAACAAGCTGTTTAGTGTAATATTAATTTTTATTTTCTACCGGTTTATCCGTTTTTATGCCATTTGGTCATTTAATCAATCATATTTTATTTTTAGCTATTCAGTTCGTCTTATTCAACATTCAAATTATAGTTTGACCTGTTAGTAGTTCTTAGTCATGATTGGTCGATGATTATGTTTTCGTTACGGCAGCCGTAACCGTGTTTATTACGCCGAAAACCGCACAATGGATGAACCACTTATTTTTTTTGTACAGTCAAGCCGAAAGTGGAAGTTGAGGATACGGTGGTGATGCGAGCTGCTGACAAGCAAGTCACGCTGACCTGCCTGGTAGAAGCTTCGCCGAAGTCGCTCAACACCTGGCAGAGGGGAAAGTCGCCACTCAGTAAGTATAGACTGGGCGTTAAAGATAAACTCTCGTATTCATAAACGCACAATAGTCAATAACTAAAGTATCCTGCGGCCTTATCTTTCAATGTGAGATTTGAATTTGACAGAAAGTGACAATCCTACTTTTTTACTAAAACAGGTTAATTCTGCGTTTATAAATAAGGGGGAAAGATGTTTATTGATGACAGCACGAACACTTTTACACGTCAAAATCTACCAGCGCTTCCTAAGAGAAGACCACTGCTAAGAAGAAGCATCGCAAGAAACTCAATAGACAGTAATTTTTAAACATATTTTTTCAATGAAACTATAAATATAAGATATCATGAGTAGTTCTACAGGAAAACGTGTCAGAATTATTACAAGATAAAATAAAAAAGAAATAAAAAATTACTGTGCTTTGATTCTTAACAATAGCAAATATGCATGAATTTTTTTATCGCATTTCTTGAAAAAATATGAAAATGCCGTATAAGAGATGGTAAAAAGTTAAATTTAAATTAAAATAGGCCCAAAAACACGCATAATAATAAGTATTTAAAACCTACTAATCAGACAGAGAGATCCGACATGAAATGTGACGTCAGCGTGCACTACGGCCATATAAACTCCATGTTTAATGTTGATTATTTTTATGGTTAAAAATTATTTTACAAATAATAATTTTTCTCTACTGTTTGTTACATGAATGACTTTTTATTAAAGCAAAAAAGGATAACTCATGCATATTCCCTATTATGTACCTACTTGTCTTCTCAACGAATGTCTATTGACCGAAAGGCTTAAGTTGTCTCGAGTGCTCGCAGGCCTGAGGTAGAGTCAGCTAGCTACCGACTTCGGCCGAGCTGTTTTTACGACAAAATATGCAATTATAGCAGTTTATATTGGTAATTAATGACTGACAACGCAGGAAAATTTCAACTCGCCAGTTAATTATTCACACCAATATCGATCATCATCAAGATATGTATCTAGGATTTGCAAGGAAGTTTGAATAAGTTTCAGGAGCGAGACTACTATTTGTATACAGGGTTAAATTAAATTCAGTAATAAAACTTTGGGGGATAAATGGGGTATACTGACCAACTATCACTATGGGGCCAACCCCGAATTCGCGGAAAAATATCGACCCTCCCATACATTTTGGCTAGTCAGTTGACGATGTTTTGTATGGCAGGGTCGATTTTTTTCCGCGATTTCGGGGTTGGCCCCATAGTGAATTTTGTTATTTTTTTATAGTGAATTTTGTTATTATTGTTATTTTGAATTTAACTCTAATACAGTTTTAATACAACAATATTTACAACCTCGTGGATTAATTCCAAATAATATTGTAAATCAGAAAGTGATTTTGTATGTCTGTCTGCTTTTGACGCTTTTGCAGTTAAAGCGCTGACCCGATTTATATGAGTTATAAAGATTTTAATTTTTAGTTTACCTGGAAAACAAATATCCGATCATTAATATTTAAATAGTATAATGTAATATTATATAAAACTATATATTTTTGCTTCTAGGTGGCAAGTTATTGAATAGTTCGAAGTACGTAATATCGGAGGAGACAATAAGCGAGTATGCGCTGCGGATGAACCTGACCATTACGCGGCTGAAGAAGGTGGACTTCGGCGAGTACTCGTGCGCAGCCGTCAATGGATACGGGCGCGCAGATAGTTCCGTCTTGCTTAAAGGTGAGCCATTTCGTCAATGTGAATTTTATATTTAAATAATGCTTGCAAAATTATGTTTTATCCCTTTACGAATAAAGCTCAAAAATCGATTATATTTATAGTTAGTATGTTTTTCGACTTTCTCTTAAAGTCAACAACAAAAGATTTGTCTGAAGGATAAATAAAATAAAATTAAGAATGCAAAATTGAAATAAAAATTAAAAATCTCAATTTAAATATTAATAAAGACTGAAATCTCTGAATACACTAATCCGCATATTTAGAAGAACACTAAAATTAGTCGCTTTCATCAATTCAATTAATCAATTATTAGGACATTCGTGCCTGTTCTTTGAGTAAGTCAGTTATTTTAAAGCGATAGTATTATGATTTATTAGATTTTTTTTTACTTGGTCCTTTTCCGTATTTTTGTTGAATTTGCAATGTAATATTACAACTCAACAAAGCCTATCATAAAAGTAAGCAGGTTGTAAACATTTGACAAACGTGTGCATCTCCATAGGAGAGGCAACTGAATGTACAGTACTTCCAGTTTCTTAATAGCTATCGGCAATCTTCGCTCTTCTATAATACACCAGTGACAAAATATACTGTCACTTACGAGTGCAAATGTGATAGCGATAGCTAGCCGTACGCTATCAAGAAGCTGGAAGTACTGTAGTCATATATATAATCTAGCGCCCTCTGTTGTTAAAGATTATTTTCTGGAAGTTGTTACAATGGAAATATTTAATTTAACTCGAAATAATTGTAATATACAATCTAGAATTCAAAACGCGAACTTAAAAATACTCTTCTCTTTTTTCACCAGAAACTCCTCAACGGACAACCACAACCACAACAACGACGACGACGACCACAACGACGCCGGCGCCGACGACTACAACGCTGGCCACGACGCGCGCGCCCAAGCGCCACCACAAGAACCAAAACGTGATCTTGGATGACTTCCGACAAGCGGAGCTCAACAACGCTCTGACAGTCCACAACGGCATCGCTCACTCGACTACTAACAGCACCTTCAATGAATACGCCCAGCGGACGGAGAGGAAAAAGGTTCGCCCCTCAGGGCCGCCAACGCACTACGTCGTGTACAGCGGAGCCACACGCTTGAGCCCGCTAGCGCTGGCACCGCTATTCAAACTTTTTGTATAAATATTTAATTTTAACTTAGCAGCATAGTGATAAAACATGGCTGTTGAATTTTGTATTTACATATTTTGAGGTTGTTAGAATGTTTGCCCATCATCGGTATTTAATAAGCATTATCGGTCATAGTGTCGATAGCCTTAAGAATGTAAATCGAGACAATAAATTATGCGAGGTCGAATTTTTGTTCCACCTTTTGCGATTTGCTTTGTAATAGATCTTTAGTGAACAATGTTACACGAGTATATCATTTGACGTCATATCAATCGCCATAGCGAAAGATTTTGTACACGATTAAAAAAAAAATGTACGTAGTTTTAAAAGTCTCAAACCCAAAGAGATGATTTACTACATTGACAATATAAATTAGCCTAAACGTGATCACTAATTGTTGATTCATAATATGGAAATGATTCAATAATTAAAAAAGTGCTGAATGTTACTCATTTTTTAAGAAGTCGTCTTTAAAACATACATATTAGTACTATTTTCGTAATATGACAATACCTACTTATTATTACTTAGTATAAGGATGTATAGAGACCAACACCTATGCTTAGACCGCCGTGTAACTTGCATGTATAGATATAACATAGAATGTAGTCGGATTTAAATTCATTTATTTTTGAACGACTGAACGGACTGACAGTTCGATCGAACCACGTAATATTTTTTGTAATATTGGGTAGATTGTAATATACAACTTAACTAGGTATACGTATAAAAACGACGACAATATAATGTACCATTTTTTACTTTGACTAAAACGACTTTATATTATATAGTAACATTTATTAGTTTCAAAGATTATGTTGTTTGAAAAATAATTGTTTATTAAACTTTACGGATAATTAACTTAATTTTAAGCTATTTCGTTACTATATAAAATTAAAAAGATTTGAACTAAGAATCTGAAATTAATGTAATAATAAATTTACGTCTTCCGAATAGTGTATTAAAATAAAGTATTCGGCTCATTCAAATTTGTATGATTAAGTTAACAAAATTTAGAAAGAGAAGTTCCTTTTGGACTTGGTAAAAATTTGTAGATATAAGTAATGAGGATGAATTTATTGTAGAAATAGAGGGCGTGTACATGCATTTTGATAAGAGGTTAGGCGTTAAATTATTACTCCAGGCAACACAATATTCTAAATTTAAACAATATTGGTAGTTATTTCGGTTGAACCAAACAAACCCATTTGGCATTGTAATGTTAGTCGAAGATGCGTTGTTAATTTCCATTCGGTGCAATAACAATAAAAAAATGTCCGCGTAATCGAACGATGACACTTTTCTTCACTGTATCCTTAAGTTTAGATGACATTTAGTTAAATAACTATCTATGATTATAAAATGTAACATGATCTTCGCTAGCAATATTACAATTATTTAATTGTGCATGGATTAATGCATTACATAACCTACTTCATAGTTTTTTTAAAAGTTGGTGGCAATAAAATATCTATAGTGTATCTATGACAATATATTTGTAATATTAATCGGTAAAATATGTTTTGCTTGTAAACTTATATAATAACTATTACTTTTATTATAATGACAATAAACTTTGACAATCATTATTGTATTTGTACGTAATATACGAATATCATGTTAAACCAATGACATTATGAATGCAACTCTATTTATCAGTGTTAACTTTAAGATGTTGATATCATTTTATGACATTTTAAAATAAAATATACCTAATCGAGTGTCGTTAATTTATTAACTTCGATCATAACGAAGAGTAACTGTGTGTTAATAATAAACAAATAATAATCCAGCCTATATACGTCCCACTGCTGGGCACACAGGCTTCCACTCGCAATGAGAGGCTTTGGGCTATAGTTCCCACGCGGGCCCAGTGCAGATTGGAAATTTCGCACACACCGTCTAATTGCTTTGCAGGTTGAGTGCAGGTTTCCTCACGATGTTTTCCTTCACCGAAAAGCTCATGGTAAATTTAAAAATTATATTTCGCACATAAATTCCGAAAAACTTAGAGGTGCGAGCCTGGGTTCGAACCCACGACCCGCTGCTTCAGAGTCGGCAGGTCCGACCATTAGGCTACCACAGCTTAATGTGTTTATCCTGAATATATTTTTTATAGTTGAACTTTGTACCTAAATAACAAGCCTTAGCTAATCCTGCGCCAGGCTTTTAGGGCCGTATTAATAGACTCGTCTTGGGTGATACACCCTTTACAAGATGGGTCACAAGACTGAGCTTTGATTAATAAACCAATCTCAACCCCATAATCCTGATCCTCGTTTCACTTGATACGAGAATCTCATCTCCATTGATTATGGTTATTTGGTGACTTGAGTCCGACTCACCTTTTAAAAAATGGCGGATGCACTGCCATAAATCGATCATCTGGGTGCGTTTTCACAAATAAATCGGTTCAGAAAATAAGAAAATCCTATTTTGCATCGTGTATTAAGCAAAAAATAATATCTCAATCGTATTTAAATAAGAACATTACCTAAATTGTACTTTTGCCGCTGCATACAACTGCCTAAAAATGGTGTGCTTTGTGTCGTGTTTATGTGAAATTATAATGAGAGCTAGATACTTTTCTATTAATAGTAAAAGTACGAGGTATCGACCAAGCGACGGCCAAATAATAGCTCATACCCATGTGTACCTATAACAAACCAATGCTTCCGTGCGGGATGGCCCTAAAGGCGCGAAACATTTAACTTCACACAGGCTAATTTCAAGTAAGTACCTACATACAATTTACTTTTTATACTTATTACTGATCCGTAATATAAATAGCATTATATCATAATAACAGCCAAATACTAGGCCAATGCATACATTTATTAGTTATGTTAAATATTTACTTTTAAAGTAAAAATTATGCGACGTTTTATTGGTAGGTTACTCATCCAACCCGATATGCATCGATACCTCAATAGGTACCTATGTTTTATTATACTGGTGTTTAGAAAACCAACAAAATCTTATTAGCTATTTTGTTAATCAATTGTGTCGGTTCCCTACCTATTATAAAGTTTCTAAACGTAAACGTAGAACGGGTCGCTATAAGTAGAGAGGAGAGGGATTTGACAATACGTATTGACATAAACATGAACGCAAGCTGTTGCGTACCTCTACTTTATTATTGTTTGATAAATAAAAAGTGCCTGATTTGTTTGAAAACTTGTTCTAACTTTTGCAACAATCAACTAGTAATAACTGTGAGATATATACAGTTTCGTGTCCTAACATAAATGTGGTGTAAAAAGCGTAGGTACCTATGTGTGCAAAGTAATTTCATGAACGTAACCAAAGAATCTGCATCTTCTATCATTTATAGTGCTTAGATATTGTGTTTAACTTAAATTCGTTTTGTAGGTTGTCGTCAGTCCAATAATGGAAAACTTGGATAACAGGCAAGGTTTGCCGGAAACAATCAAGAATCCAAAAAAGGTACATCAGATATTTGGAGGAGTCAGTGTTCACAAACTTCAACGGCGACAGCAAGCAGTTGACGACTGGCTAATCGTTTGCCAATTGACAAATAAACATGAATTTTACTTGTCTAAATAAAAATAAAAGGGCTTTTCTTTACAATGATGATCAAGTTCCAGGCCAGGTAAATTCAGTTTATAATGTACCTATTACATGACCTTTCAAGATAAAACAATTAATTTATATTGTTTTTAAATAAAATACCTAACTTTAGATGTAACTCAGGCGCTAGGGTAACCCAATGTTTGTCAACTGCATTATTATTATTATCATTAAAAGATAATATCTTGTAAGATTATTATAGGTTAGAAATATCTATTTCTAATTAAAAGAGGTAAGTATAGGAGTTGTAAAGATCAGTGTTAATTAGTTCTATGGTACTGCACATAAAATATAAAAAACATTTGACTTATTTTAGTATTAGCTTTTCAGAGAGCGCTGATGCAGGAAGTTTTACAGTTTCATCCGTTCAATATTTAATTAAAATTTTGTTTGTATTGTATCATCAAGTGATACATAATTCATAGAGTAGATAAAACAAGATAAAGACAGATTTAAAGAATACATACATACATACCTACATATCATGGACAATCTCACACAAATTGACCTAGTCCCAAACTAAGCTCTAGGCTTGTACTAAGGGTACCAGGCAACAATATACATACTTATATAGAGAAATACATACTAAAATATATAGAAAACATCCATTACTCAGGAACAAATATGCTTATCACACAAATATTTTGAGATATGTTGGTGATAGGTGGAGATAAGGGTGGTTCGGTTAAGTGAAACCAGACATGGTTAGTCGAAGATCTGTATTCGGAAGATCCAATATAAAGAACATCTTAAAAACTAGCGCACAGTATTTATAATCTATTATTGCTTACTATTGCTTACTTGTTCTATTTCATACAATTACGCTCGTCACATGTCGCAGGGCGTAACGTTAAGTTACGGTAAATGTGTTAATTCGGTGTATAGTACAATTTGCCTATACCGGGATTCAAACCCAGGAGCGCTAGCTTCTTAGGCAGGGTCACTACCAACTAGGCTAACTGTGTCGTCATAGAATATTAGTTAAATGTTTAAAATACTGCTTGTAGGAAATATAATATAGGTAAGTATTTATTTCAAGTTACCAATGTTACCTACTTACTTATACTCTCACTGCCTGTATTTATTACCAAGTGACAGGTTAAAAAAATAATTAGGTATTTTATAGAAATAGAATAGTTGGGAAAAAATGGATGACCTTAGTACAAGACTGGGCAAGGTAGGGTGAAAATGAGGAGGCCTTTAACCTGCAGCCTGCAGTGCATCGATGTGGGCCGAAATTATGATATTTATTTCACTTACCGCCTGTTTCACAATCGTCAAATACAGCATATCTGTCACATAAATTAAGCCCTTTCCCTTTCTTACACTTGAAAATGGACAAGGAGAGTGCAATCTTTATTTGACAGATTAATTTACTTGTAGATTGTGAAACAGGCCCTTATTTTATCTAAATTTATTTATATAATTATACCTTTTACATCTTTGAAACAGGTGAGTATTCCGGTCAGGTTGGTTAATAGTTAAGATACCTAGGCTAGCTGTGAATCAGTTGAAAATAATCTGAAGTATATTTTGATTTTAAAACATATGAATGTGTAAAAATTAAGTATTTTTCTTTTATATAATAAACTGACCGCATTCTTAATAGTACTTTTATTTATTGGTGAAGACATATTCAGGGTCTGTTATAAAGTTTTATTTTATTTATTGTTTTGAAGTTTTAAATATAATATTTAACTTAGTTCCTGTTCCACTATTGACAAGTAAATTTACCTGCCAGTTAAAGTTAGCCCTCTCCTTGTTTATTTTCAAGTGTATGAAGGGGAAAGGGCTAAATCTACCTGATGGATATCTTGATTTTCTTGACAATTGTGAAACAGGTGGTTAGTGTGATGAAAGTAATTAATTAGGTTGGTCCTAATCATTCAGAATTTGAGAGGCATATTAAGAGAGGAGGAAATGAAATAAAAGTCTACTAATCTCTTGACTTTAGAGAGCCTTCACTGAATGTCTTAGTAGGTACAATAAAACAATGTAGTGTGGTTCTCATAGTAATGAATTAAATAGACACAAAACCATCAAGCTACTGTTGAAGTTGTATTGGCTCTTGGTGATTCAGTGCTTATATTGTATACATATAATAATGATAACTTTTAAACGTTAATACTTTGACATGAAGTTTCCGTTAGGTTTTCCCCTTATAGACCTAGATACTAATTGTTTTTTATTGAATGGATTGATTATGGAACTCGTATGCCTTTCTTTTTTAGGGTTCCGTTCCCGAAGGGTGCCCAACGGGACCCTATTAATATGCCTACGCTGTCCGTCCGTCCGTCCATCTGTCTGTCTGTCTGTCTGCCTGTCGGTCTGTCTGACCTAACTATAAAGAGCTGCAACTTTTGAACCGTAATAGATAGCGGGTTGATTTTTTTATTCTGAATATGTGTTATTACGGCGGATTTACTGAAAAATAAAAAAATAATAATAAATTGAAATAATCAACGTTTACCCCATACAAGAAACGTTTCTTTTTCAATGTATTTTTATTTTTGTTGTATCGTAAAAACGGTTCAACATACAAGCGTTAAGTTTTCGTTTTTTTCATACAAATGAAAATAGTTTATTTCAAATAAATATGTGTCTTTACACAAATCGGCGCAAAACATTGTAACGGCGGCGTGGTTCAACATCTACTGTGTTTTTTTATAGTAATCAGCCAGAAACGAAAGGATTGATGTAAATTAAACACGATGTATTAGCCAGCAGTATTAGCGAAAAAGTGAAATTAAATGCCAAAAAAGTTCATACATAAAAAGGGAAAGGGCCAATGAACAATGAGCCATTCAGCGAACAGTACAGTCAAGGTCATAAATATGTATACACTTTAGTGCCTTGTCTCTTTAATGTCATGTTTAGGTCGGAGTTCAATAACCAATTTAACGGGCTTTTAAATCCTAATCGGCTGTTAGTCAATACATTTTGACAGCCGTCAGACCTCTAATCGCTTGTTTAACTGTTGGTGAACTCCGACCTTAAACTGCCATATATGGATGTCACAGCGATTAAAGTGACAAGGTACTGAAGTGTATACATATTTATGACCTTGACTGTACCTACGACACTCAGTACACGATATCACGTCATTTATACGCATTCTTATTGGATGACAGTTTCGGTTGGTAGTTATTAGTTCAGGATCTATCCGTAGAGACTAGAGGGTGGCTCCTTCGGTGATGCTTTAATAGGCTATGATCCCAAACACATTATTGAATTAATTAAATGACAACTCAGTGATCACACACTTAAATATTAAAGCGTTGTGGGCAAAGTCGTTAATGGTGCCGCGTTTGTATCCGCCTAAGCCGCCTAAGGTTACCGCGTGATACGCGGCATACGAACGAACAGCAATGACTGATAACCGTTGGTGATATAAGTAGGTGTTCCTATTCTTAGGAACACGTCCTAATAGAACGCGAATGCGCGAACTTGCGATGATCGCACATTCGCGTTCTGACGACGCCTTAAGGTGTCGGTTGGTAGCCGACTGCAAGCAGCAGCAGCAGACAGCACGTGCCGCCGCGGCACTACTGATCTGCAGTCGGGCGTAAAGATCAGTAGTGCCGCGGCGGCACGTGCTGTCTGCTGCTGCTGCGTGCAGTCGGCTATCAACCGACAACTTCGCCCGACTGCAGACCAGTAGTGCCGCGGCGGCACGTGCTGTCTACTACCAACCGACACCTTTATGCAGTTATAACGAGTTCGCGTGAAGATCTAGCCTCATTTGTTCTGCTCCCACTAAATACGCATTAAGATTAGAGGAACTTGCTCCATCCGAGTTGGAAAGCCCGTGCCGTGTTCCAGGGTAGGTACCTAGTAATGGGCTAGCAGAGGCCTCCGTTTGAAAGCGAGCCCGCAGTGCAGCAAAGTATTTGGGGGCTATCTGCCGCACTCAGAGAAGTTAATTAATTTTTAAGTTTGATTAAAGTTGCTGCGTCTTATTCTATTGCCATAGCAAAGAAAGTGACAGACACAACTTTAAATGAAACATAAAGTTAATTGACGCGTCTCTGAGTGCCGCCGAAAGTCTCGACATTGCCTGAACAACATTGTTTCAGATTGTCTTATAGCAACAGTAATAAATAATTATGATCGGAAACCTTGTTAAACCATCATATCTTCCCATTGCCTTTATATAATTTAGGGTCGGCGCAGCATGGTTTTATTCTTCTACACATCTACTTATCAGCCATCACTATAGAGGCATGCTGGTCCGGGTCGGGGGCCCTCGGTCTCCGAGGGCCCCCTGTGTTTTGAGGGCCCCGGTGCACGGCACCGCCTACCTAGCCCTCCGATAGCTACGCCGCCACTGCTTATAGCCCTCCGCATTTAGCCTTATTATTTTGTTTCTTTATCACCGCCGCTAATTTCAATGCTCTCCTTACAAATTCAAATAATTTATTCAGTAATTTGGTCACATCAGGCTGTTTTACTGTCGGTTTTACAGGCGCTTCGGACAAGACCAACATTTGATTGCTGAGAAGAAGCGTCGCAAGAAACTCGAGCATAAGGTTTTATACACTCATCATCATCATCATTTCAGCCGAAAGACGTCCACTGCTGGACATAGACCTCCCTCAAGGTTTGCCAAAAGGACCGGTCTTGCGCCGTTTGCATCCATCGGTTTCCTGCAATTTTAAGCACGTCGACTGTCCACCTTGTTGGAAGTCTGCCCACGCTGCGTCTTCCTGTACGCGGACGCCACTCGAGAACTCTTCGGCCCCAACGGCCATCTGTTCTGCGAGCGATGTGCCCCGCCCACTGCCACTTAAATCTAGCAATTCTTAGGGCTATGTTGGTGACTTTGGTTCTCGTGCGGATCTCCTCATTCCTGATTCGATCACGCAGAGATACCTATTCCGAGAGCCCTCTCCATTGCCCTTTGAGTGACCTTGAGCTTTCTTATGACGCCCATCACCAGCGCCCACGTCTCAGTACCGTAAGTCATCACTGGCAACACACACTGGTCGAAGACTTTCGACTTGAGACATTGCGGTAGGTATATTAGACGAGAAGATATCGCGTTGCTTCCCGAAAGCTGCCCAACCGAGTCGGATTCGACCATTAACCTCTTTCTCGAAGTTGGACCTACCTAACTGGACAGTATGTCCCAGGTAAACATAATCGTCAACAACTTCGAGTGCCGAGCCTCAGATTACCACGGGAGTTGGTATTACATGGGTGTTCGACATGATCTTTGTCTTGTCCATGTTCATCCTCAGACCAACTTGATCAGAGGCTCTGCTGAGGTCATCGAGCATTGCGTTTAGGTCTGCCATGGTCTCACCCATGACTACTATGTCATCGGCAAACCGAAGGTGGGTGATGTACTCGCCGTTTGTACACGTCCTTCCCAGTCCAGAATCTTGATCACATCTTCCAGCGCAGCGGTGAACAGCTTCAGAGAGATTACATCTCCTTGTCTGACTCCCCGCTGCAGCGGAATACGCTCCGAGTCCCGGTCCTGAAGTCGGACTGACATGGTGGCATTTTCGTACAAACACTTTAACACCTCGATGTAGGTGTAGTCGATTTGGCACCGTTGTAGAGACTGCAGCACAGCCCATGTCTCGATCGAATTGAAAGCTTTCTCGTAGTCCACAAATGCTAGTCTATACACTAACCTATACGAAACTATATTTCCTATCAGGACGAGTCGTGTGCCATACTTTCTTCATTTCTACCTATGTAGGTAGTTTTTATTGTCGCTCGCCACTCGATATTTGAGAAAATCTATTATTGGAGGTCCTTATTAACGCAATAAAACCCAAAACAATGATTTGTGTGAGTTTGTGCGCGCAAATCTCAGAAACGACTTAACCGATTTGGATTAAATTTGGCCCACAGATTGTTTATCACCTGGATTTTAACACATGGGATACTTTTATCCCGGACTTTTACGCGGACGGAGTCATGCGGAGTCGTGGGCATGCTATATTATGAAATAAATAAAAATCTTAATGGGAACAATAAAGGCATTAAGTCTGCCTTTTGTACCTACATTGTGTAATAAATATGCAAGTTCAATAAAACATTAGATTTGTAGGTGAAACTTTATTAAACTATCTTTATTAGATTGCTAAACAAACACCTGGCCTGGCTCGGGACCTTGAATGTGGATCTATAGTTATCTTTTTAGTAATGTATATTTGAAATGTTTATGTAAATGCACCATACGATTAAATAATTAGGTTGCTTGTTTAATTACATATAGGTATATGCCAATAAACCATGCCATGTCGCATAAACATTCATTAAATTTAGTGTTACCTCAAGTTGCTTGTTGTCACTTTATAGTGTACCTTGGCAAATTAAAAAGTGACAGTTGTTCTTATGGGATATTAGTGGAACATTGATGAAATGCTGTTGATAGTGTGCATAGTAGGTGCAATGACAGAAATATGGTTAAATTTGCAGGATCAATAGCACAAGTTGCCCATGACTTGTTTGTCGCTTGGTAGCTCCTCTTTACCTAAGTTTAAAATCAAGAGATAAATACCTATCAGAGGGACAGGGATCCACTGAGTGACAAGTAAGAAAATACAACTTGTGTTAACCATACTGTTATAATAAAACATTAAGGTAAATTACAGCTGAATTTTAATAGAAAAATAATTATTTAACATGGATATCCTACTATCCTATCTTCCAGGGTGGCAGGACAAGATGATCATCTGAAAATAAAAAAACAACAAGTATATTATAATATACACCAACCTGTTTAATACAGTTTGGTTTCATAATTGTGTTAGGTAGTTTAATCTTTTAATGAACATTCACTAAACATGCATAAATCTATAATAATAATAATATTACTCCTCATGTAAATTACCTGGCTGTGTTAAAAGTATCTCTGATAACATTATTTAAATAAGGATTGGCCCATTACAACCCTAATAGCCTTATAGATTCTGTTTAACCAAGACTGTCTGAGACAAGAGGACTGATTTATATTATACTAGTATTACCTTAAACTCATACAACTATATTCCTAGCTTGCAACATTAGTCCAAGTTTCTTCATACATTTATTGAAAAAAATATTCAGTTATGAACATTAGTTTTTACTTTTCTATTACATTATATCAAACTATTAATAAAATTACATGTATTGATAATGTGTTAGTAGGAAAATTGGACTACCTACTCTTGCAAGCAAGGCGCATAGTTCTACGAGTTTACCTGGTGTGATTATCCTAGCTAACTAGGTACCATCTTGTTTGTGAATTAATAAATAAATTAACACTACATTTTACCTTCTTTAACCCGTAGTGTCCTGTCTACAGGACCTCTATATAGAAATTTTCCGTAGAAACTGCTGCAGACTACGTCAGTCTATTTTGTTATTTTTCATCTTAAGCAGAAGGAACTCCAGCTCCCTGGTAGAAGTCCGTCTTTCTTCAGGACTCGTTTCATTGATTTAATCAAATCCGGTTAGGACAGCGCTGTTGTGGATTCGAGTCGCTGCACTTTTTCACCTTTATTAATAGATAAAAACCTCATGTATTTCACTTTATCAACAAAGACGGCGAGAAGAACTTATAACCTGTACTGTACCTATAGGAATTCCATTCCCGGCCGACTCCCAGTATGCGCGTTTTGTTTTTACGATTTCACAGGGTTTTTGAAAATGTGTTATATTTACATAATGACCTTATAATAAAAGCTAGTAAAACAATTTTAAATAAATGATCTAAAAATAATTACTTGCATTTCCACTTTACATCGAAATATTCATTTTTGATGATTCATAATCTGTGTCAAGTCTAAACGCAAAAACATTTTCTTGCAGAATCAAAACGTTACACCGTTTCGTTCATAATCATCTGTTGCCCATTCGTAAAAAATGTCATCTGCTTAAGCTAATGGCCTAGAAGCCAAAGCTCAAAATAATAATAAAAAAAAATCAAGGATCAAGGTTGGGATGCGTTTCTCGAGTCCGACTCAGGTGATATTAGTTTATTAATAAGCGGCAATCCTAATCCTAGGATCACGTATTGAGTCGGTCTCGTAAAAGAGCGTATCAACGATGGGGTTGAGATGAGTCTATTAATACGGCCCTTAGAGATGCTTATAAAATAATCCCCGGTAGGGAGTTTTGTTGACATCATGAACGAATGTTTTTATTGACAAGTAGAGTTAGGTGAGCAACAAGTTCGCGATTCGCGAATAGGGAATATGCATGAACATTTTCTTTTGCTTTAATAAAAAGGCATTCATGTAACAAACATTAGAGAAAAAATATTTTCAAATAACTATAAAAATAACCAAGATATAACCTATTAAAGATTTGTTTCTATCTCTTTCTAGCAAAACAGAATGGAGTTTATATGGCCGTAGTGTACGCTGACGTCACAGTTCATGTCGGATCTCGTCTAATTAGTAGTTTTTAAATGCTTATATTTTCCGTATTTTTCGGCCGATTTTAATTTTTATTTCACTTTTTGCCATCTCTTTTACGGTAATTTCATATTTTGTTAAGAAATGCGATAAAAAATTCATGCATGTTCTCTATTGACTAAACAGCGAATCAGCGGTATAACTAAAAAGTCAATCCTGACATCTGTCATCACAGTAGGTACAAGTTATAAGCTATTCATGGGTTTGAGGTTATAATTTGTATTGAAATTACATGTAGGATTGACTTCTTATCTGTCTTTTATTATAATATGTTTTTGTTTTTATTAACTTTAAAAATATTTATATGTCTATTTAATTACGAAAAGTTATCAATGACTGTGCTAGACAAGCCAATTGTAGGATTTTCGTAGGGTTATGTTTTTAAATATTTAAAAACTTCTGTTGCGAAGTCCTAAATTACGGTATATTACCGCGGAGAATCAGTGTGTCGTTCGCCCATGTCAATTTTATACCTAATATTTTGAGTTACTAACCTAACTTTAGCAGAATGTACAGTCTCACTAATCTCACGACTTTTGGGGTACGTCCCATTTGTTCTATATAACTAAGAATTTTGTATTTAACATTACGTCATGGCTCAATACATTCTAATAATACGTTCTAAAGAACAAATGGGACATACCCGACTTTTGTCACGGCGGCATGCTAGTTGTTCCTATGGCAACTCCAATAACAAAGCATATTAGAGAGAGTCAGGAGTTTATTGGTGGTAGGATCTTGTGCAAGATTCGTCCCAAGCGCTACCACTATATTAACCTGCCGCCAAGCAGTAGTGTTCGTATTGTTTTGCTCCGGTCAGGGCTGGGTCGACCATAAGGCCAACGGAGCGGTCGCTCTGTGGTAAATAAAAATAACTATTATATATTAAGGGAAATCAAGGGGGCGCCATGACTGGTTCTCGACATATCCTAAAATTGGGCTCAGCCGGCACTAGCTCCGGCGTTAGGGTGAGGCAACTGGTAAAATGACTAGCATCGTTCGTGACCTGCTGCTACGTTTTTTGATGGAATATGAACGCTTGTGCCACACAATAAGTAGCAATTTCACGTGCAAGCAGGTGACAGTCGCAGGAATAGGCAATTTTTATGCCTAAACTCGTCTTTTGTTAGAGAGTGATCCTTCTGGTAGGTACGCTAGTACTAATTAGTTACTCTGTGCTTCGGTGCAGATCAATCATTATCGATGTGATGAGAGTAGTGGAAACGTTTCATAATATAATATCAGAACAATCAATCGTCTTCGATAATTGAAATGGTTGCCTGATACTTCAACGCTTTGTAGTCCAGTTCCAGCTGAATTTTTGAATGAAAATATTCGTTCGTGAAGAACACTATAAAATGAAACGAATTTAAAATTATTTCAAGTGGCGAAAGCGTTTGGTTGTTTTCTCGAATGAGTTTATCGATTTGGTGTAACGAATTGGAATGAAAGAAACATTTTCATACTTTAACTAGCGACCCGCCCACTTTGAATTTAACGCGAGAAATCAATAAAAATATAATTAAGTACTAACAAAGGTTCTTATCCTTTGGAGCGGCCAAAATCTCAAAATAAAAATAAGTTTCTAATTTAGATTATTATATACATAAAATAAGTATTAGTGATTAGTAACTATGTGGGATGTTACAACTAATTTTATTGTGAATCTGAACAATGCAACCTAACACAACTCATTTGTATAAAATATGTCCACATTTAATCGCGCTTTGTTCTCGATGAGTAACGGTTATAAGTCAGAAGATTGTGTCACGGTGATAAATCATACGACCGCCGAGATAGTTAATCACTTACAGCGGATTCCGTGTCAATTATCATCAAGTTCAGCCGGTGCAGCCGCATAGCCGCCGTTAGTGCGACGGACACTTTTGGCTTCAAGTTCGGGACCTAGTTTCGGAGTATTCAATGGACGAGTTTGGTAAGTTCCCCGTTTAACTAACACCCAAAATAAAAAGTATGTATAATTGGATTGGAACCGCTGGATGACAGCAGCAGAGGACCGATCGTTGTGGAAAACCTTGGGGAAGGCCTTTGTTCAGCAGTGGACGTCTTGCGGCTGTTGATGATGATGATGATGATAATTGGATTGAGTTTTAAAATTTCTTTGAAATCCGCAGGCGGCGATAAACTCTGGGCCCTAGTGAAAAGAGGTCAACTTAACTCGTAATAAAAAAGGCTATAAGTCATATACGTATATGACTTATAGCCTTTTTCACTAGGACCCTAGAACTATCCATAGTCTGTATGTTTGCCTTTGGTAATAAAAAAAGAAATAGTGCAAACACAATTTGTGTTCACTGCGATTATAACGGTCCTATATTTTTGCCTCCGTAGTTTTGACTTAAAATATCATAAAAATAATTAAAGTATTTAAGTAAAAAAGCTTAAAACTATTAAGAGCATCACTGTTACGAGAGAAAAGATCAAAGTTACAAGAAGCTTATTTGAAAGCGCATTGTCCGAGAAAACAAACATAAAAGCCCTTGCTACCAGACTGTTCTTAAACTTGGCTTCTTTCTCTAAAGGCACCTAGACCCTAGACCGTTGGACATTGCTGAAGTATTTAAGTTAAGAAATATACTTGTAGGAATATAAAATTCATGATCGTTGGATCGTAGATGTTCCGTAGCTCCCAATCAAAGTTTAAGTGTCCCATTCCCGCGGCTGTAAAATCGGCAACGGTGCGTTTTTATAATACTGCTCTTGTAAATAACTCCGGGATTGAGTGAGAGACTGACATATTTCACAGTTCTTGGAGGCAACTTCCGGAATATTGATCAGCTGAATCTCTCATACCGCAGCGCCAGATGCGCACTGAAAATTACTTTCAGATAAATCTGCTCAACTTGTTACAGATGTGTACTCGCTGATAAAGACTCGTAGATGGAGATCATATTATAGGAAATATATCTTTAATTTTGTTCCTAGTTGTGTTTTTGCTTTTGCACTTGTGTGGTATATTTATAGTGTTTTTAATATGTGACGTCACTCCACCCGTCAGTCATATTAACTTCTCACGGTGTGTCAATCTATGAAAAATGAAGTGGTAGGGCGGAATGCCGTGGATTGAAAACACTAACGCACAATAACTGAAGTATGCTTGAAGTATGCTGTGGCCTTATCTTTCTTTGATACATTTGAATCTGGCAGAAAGTGATAAAGCATGCTTTTAATAAAATAGGTTTGTTGTGCATTTATGAATAAGGGGGTAACTCTTGGTTTATTTTATACATGCTGTACATAAGTTGTGCTTGCTTAACTAGTATAAGAGTAATAATGATGACTAGTGATATTTATGGCATCGAAACTGACAAAATGTATGGAATCGAAAATCGTTAAGTTAGCGTAATGCACCTTGGTTAGGACCCCGTGCAGACAACGTTCAGTCAACTCCAGTTTCCTTTTCTTCAGCGCCACTCACGACACGTTGTCGTTCTCTGTTCGTAGAGAGTTTTCGCTACATACGAGGATTACACGGCTACGCGCTACGAGCGTAGCGGCGTAGCACTGCTGGCGCTGAATGGGTTAATCAGTGTTGGTCATCGTAAAGAACAACAAAGAAGTGATGTTTTGTCTCTCAATTAACACAACCCGTAGGTCTAGTTGTGTTCTATCGATTTAAATATAAAAAAAAATCAGTTTTGTAAAACAACATGAAACATGTTTAAACGCTTTTGATACTCGTCGTGAGTAGTTGCGTTACATAATAATGTCACAGTTACGCAATGTTATGGTATGCGGAAGTTAGTAAACACTCAAAGTTGTTTTGTGTCCTATTTTAATGAATAATTAACCAAAATAAGCAAAATATTCTTGAAACGATTCGGTTTTAATAGGTCCTTGTTGGAAACGTTTCTAAAGTAGCTGAATGAGAGAGAATGAGTAAAAATATAAAGAAGGTGGTTTCAGCGTATCAATCACAAGATACGAGTAACAATGTTCTATATTTCTGTGGATTTCATTTCTTGTTATTTTCCTCATTTAAACAGAATGATAGTTAGGCATTTCCTTATCATACTTTGTACGTGCCAATGTACAAAATGTTTAAATAGGTAACTAATTTAGTTTTATAATTATTTAGCCAATTTGGCTAAATAAAATACAAACATCCAAAGTTATATACAAACTTTCACATTTATAATATTAGCCAACTAATATTCCAACTCCAAAGTTGGATTGGAAAAGGAGTTGGATGCTTAACTTAGCAGCTACGAGTATCTAACACTTCCTAAATTAAATACAATCACGATACCACAGATTACAAACATTCGCGCTCGGTAAACTTCAGCAAACAATTAAGAGGGCGGCTGTAAATATCGGTCGCGTTAACTTCATATTTAATGTTTTGATTTAAAGTTACAACCGCGAAGAAATTCAACAAAAGCATTCCGGCCGAACTTAATAACGATTTTAAGGTTCATTACAATATCAAAAATGTAGCCTAGATTGTTGATAAGAACTGAGAAGTATAATCATGCACTAAGTAGCGAGTATTTTTTTTACTTTGTGTGTGTAGTGTTTACAATATTAAATCTGCCACGTTCCAGGCAGCAAAAGGGACATAACTATATGTATGTCTTATATTTATAACTCTGTCCCTTTCAATGCCTGTTACTTGGCAGATATTTATAGCTCATAACACAGGTTCGGGTCTTTCTACAATGCTCTACGATGTACTGGCCGAACTTGATCCGTAGAAGCGCGTAGTGCTCCTATAAGTCTGGTTGGCCCTAGTATACGTGTAGACGCTACGCGGCGCTACGTGCTACGCGACTGTAGAGCTCCTTGGGATGACTCGACTACGTCCTAAAACTCGTTGGCTATGCCTTTGTCGCGTTGTACTAAAAAGCCAATGTAATAATGAAACCACTCTGTTGACGTTGTTCATACAGTGAAGGATGCATTTTCAGTATTGATTTCATCCAAACCCCGCTCAAGGTCCCGTTTCGAAATCGACTCCTCTGAGTTGCTCTTCGGCTTCCACACCGAGCCTCGTTTCCATTATGGTTTTTGCTTCATCTTCAGCTCTGGCTCTGACTTTATCGTCACCTCTGGCGTGCGCTTTGGCTTCCATACTGAGCTTCATGTTTCTGGTTTCATCATTAACTGGCTACATCACTAACCTTACCCAACCATCTTTGGCTTCCACATTGGGCCTTGTTTCCACTGTGGTTCTTGTGTCATCATCAGCTCTGGGACTCTCTTTGGCTTCCACTTAGGACCTAGTTTCTACTGTGGTTTTGGCTTCGTTCTCAGCTCTGGCTTTGGTTTAGGCGTTGGGTATGTGTGGCCAGTATCCCAGCCCAGGTCCGACTCCTCCGCTTCCGGACATACACATGAGTTCATCATTGTGAGGTTTGGGCAACTTTAGAAAAACAATTTTGACCGTTTGTTCTGAATTGAAGTAATATAAATACCGAATGTTGCCAAAGTAAAAGTTTAAAAAGTATTTTAACTAAAAAAGTGTAAAGTGTGTTACGTAAAAGAAATCAAGCAGTCACTTTTATCGTAAGGAGGTAAAAAGTTAATAAAGCCTACCTATGAATGATCACGTTGGTCTGAAGAGAATATCTCAGTAGATACGCGGAATAACTGTATTATCAAGTAGGCAGGCCGTGGCCGCAGACGTGAAATATGACACACTTACTGTACCTCGTAATATTGCGTTCTCTTGCAATATGAAAATTTATCGCTGTGTGTATAGGTCGTAGAAAAATGATTCTAGGCAAATTCTAAATTCTGCTTGCGTGCCTCCGAGCATCGGCGTAAATTTTCCAGAGTTTTGCCCCGCTTTAAAAGCTTACCAGGTCGTGATTCCGGATATATTGCTTTCATGTACCTTGTCTATATTAATACGAGGAGGAAATGCGGTACTTCCTTTGAATGATTTGAAGACTTTAATACATACATTGGCATTATGTTACCCGGTCATCAAATAAAATAAACATACATGATGTAACAAAAACCGTGTTCAATAAAATAAATGGAATGAGCATTCCTAAAAGTCTGACACCATACAAAAAAAAATCGAATATCGAAGGTCTCTTTTTTACTTTTTGGATCAGTGACCCTACAAACGGTTTTTAACATGTGTAAAACATTAAAAAATGAAACTGGAGACATTTTAATGACAATCAACTAAACAGGTTTACTTTATTTTTTTTTACAACGATAACTAACGACAGCTAATTAAAAAAAATAAGTTCAGTTTCCAATCAGGCCTTGCGAATTCGAATTTTTGATTGACGATCACAAGCTTTTCCATTATCATAACACTTAATTAATTAAACATTTTAATGTGTGTGAATTAAGCAGCGTCTGTCGCGGCGTGATGGATGGGGCGGGTAATGACAATTGATCACGGCCAAAGTACTGTCGGCCTAAAAAAGGCAGTATAAGAGTATGAAACCTCATACTCTTATAAAAATCTTATGATGATATGATGACGTGAGAAATATATACATAGTTCTTCATTAGGTGACCCGCCGCTGTACCTGCTGTGTCAGATGTACCGTTTACTACATTTCTGATAAATATATTTGTATTATTTTGTTTTACTTTGAGGATATCGAAATTGCTATTTAATTTGGTTAGGTTTGGTTGGACTTGTTACTAATATAAAATGCAAACTGCTGCAGTAAGAAAAGAACCTTTTTAACACAGTTGCTCAAAAAGTGGTACTTTTCGTAGCTGTATATCGTGCGGAAAGTTGGTTTTCGCGAACTAGTGCTTTTTACTTTTCCAATTTTTTAAAATTTATACGTATTCCAATTCATGACTACTTATTGATGAGTGTTAATATTGGTTTCCTTTAAACATCGTAATCAACATGAAAGCCTACTGTTAATGTAAGAATATGAAAAATATACATATTTCATATTTTATTACTTACCTCTTCATCATTATAACACGTTTATTTTTTAATATTGAATATTGAAAAACCTTTCTTAATAAGTTGTCTGAATGGAACGGAATAGCTGCCGAAACGCCTGTCAAATTTTTGACATTATGAAGAGGCGTTTTTTCTTACTGCAAAAATGTTTTAAGTTTCGATATTCGATATTGTTTTTATACATAAACGATACACAAATAATCGTAAATAACAATACTTAGGTAATAAAAGTACAATGTTTTATATTTACAATTGTTTATGTTTATGTATAGAAAATGCATTTGAAGAAAAACTTTCATTGAAGTGGGTTCAATAATAATAACAAAATCCATTCTAGTCGAATAAAAGCTAAAAAAAACACCTCTTCATAATGTCAAAAATTTTCACTGCGAAAGATCGAACTTACAACAAATTTGTTTAACAATCTTAAGTTTTCAAAAAGTTGCTTTTAAAATGAGTGAATCAGAGTTTGAAATTGATTTATTTTTTCGCAACTGTGTTAAAAACGTCGTTCGATACACGTGCGGAAATGTCATTCTTCACTCGTCCCGAGTCTTGCCACTTGCCTACGGCTCGTGGCGAGATATCTCGGTACTCGTGAAGTAATGACATACTTTCCGCACTAGCATCGAAATGTACTATTATAATACTCGTAAATGAAAATTTGGGAAATAATACAATTGACCAAAAATATTTCTCCTGCAAGAGACCCACTTAAAGGCCGTATAAACGCTCAAAACAACCAATTGTTTATAGGAAAATATCGTATATTTTATGCGCTTTTCTAAGATTTATTTAAACATCAGGTCACGTTTTGCATTGGTTTTGTAATAGTGAGGACCAGCTCACTTAGTTTAATGCAGGCACGCCTGATCAGAAGTACTTTCTCATGTAAGATGCTAATTTAAAAACTAACTGCTAACGGTTTTTATTACGTGAAAGCTTTATAAGTTGAACCCAGTTGAAATTTACTTACTACTAGGTGATGTCTTATATTATTAATGGCTAATCATATTCAAATTAATTTATTTTCAGGCTCCTAGGCCCATAGATAAATATCTTATTCTAAAACACATATGTTTATAAACTATTTCTATGTATCAGTGTATTTTTCTTTCGTAATTCTTAGAAACATAAAACAACCCCATTACTGTTAATTAGTTTAGACATACTGTACAATATTCCAATATAATTGACTTGCTTTTCCTGCGACTCCGACTACGCAAAAATCGTTTATCACTATTTTTACAGAACTGTAATTTTTTTCGGTCGTAAAAGGAGGTATTCGTTGTGTGTATCCTGGCTATAAATGTTTATTTTGTCTTCACGTTAGAATGCCTAAACCGGTCAATGAAACGGATATTAGGGTGCTCTTTATCCTGGAAAATAAGACAGTTACCAAGGAAATAGCGATAAATAACTCCCGCGCGGACAAAATCGGGGAAAAAAGCTAATAAACCTATGTGTCAGAAGTCATTGTTATCTTCATGGCGTCATACCAAACGCAATAAACTCAATTTCCAGTCGATATTAAACTATGTGAAGCATGCAATGAAACATTGCCAGAGGATTTTATTTATTTCCGTGTATACCTACAGTTCGAATTCAATGTGTACCCATAACGTCGAAGGACGTTGAAACAGCTCTGCGGGATCTTTCCCCAGACTTGCATCCGTCGACATCTCGGCTAAATTGTTTCCCAGTTCACATCGCCTCGTGATCGACAATGCTAACGTTAACGCCGAGATTGCACGATCTCCGGTTCTTTATTTAACGGACTTTTCGTGTATTTCTGTAGATGTTTGAAAGGGACCTTAAAGCGAAGCGGTTGTATTTAAAAATACAAGAATAGTTAAATGATGGCATGAGGAATTTGGAAAGAAATGAAGAGAACATTACAAATTGCGCGTTTTTGATTGTTATTTTGTGTGTAATTATTTTTGTAACAAAAATATTTGTGTTGCATTGTTTTGTTGTATTGTAACATTTATATTATTAGCAGTAAAAATCCAAAACAACAAATTTAATTACGGCGTTAAAAAGGGCCCCCGGACAGTAATGCGCCATACATAATTAGCGACATAAAAATGGTACGAAAAGTACAAACAAAAATAAAACCAGACAATCTCAAATTTTCTGAATTGTTTTGTAATGAATTAAAAAAAACCTATCGTTTTAACGTTATTCTATTTAATGCAACTTAGCTATTTGGAATAAAATTATTGCTTAACTGGTAGCCACGGCTACCACCAAAGATGAATTCTCAAAGTGATAAGTTTGCTCAAAGATAAATTTATATCATAATATCACCAAGGTATACTTAAAACCAATTAAAATTAATGATTTAATACGGCACAATCCTGATTATATTATCTGTATATCTATATAAACCTCTTTGAAAACGTATATTTAGACAAAAGGTAACTCAATAACGTGTAGGGAATACTGTAATAAGATGTGAGGGGAATCAGATGGTAGAGAACAGTGTCTGATAATGTTTCCTCGGGGAGAGCCGGGAAGGTGTTGCGACCCGGGATTTGTCGCCGGCGTTCGTCCCTGGGGGTCTAGTACAACCTTCCCGCGACTTGTTTGTCGCTCAGATGTCCCTTTCTAACTAGTCTGTTACGTAAGAGACGCACTGAGAAAATACAAGGTGTGCTAGCCATACTGTTGATGTTATGACTCTTAACCCTTTGTCCCGGCGTTTGTTTTGGACTATTTAAATGTTAGTTCAGGTTCTATGAGCGGGATTAGGTGATTATAGCTATAAATGATTTTTGTGGGTATTGCTGACTGGTGCAATTTCCACGTTGATAATTGTATGGTTTAATTATGACAACTAGTTGTAACGGAACCAACTTCAGCTAAGCTGTTTCGTCACTTCACAAAATAAATTACAGACGAAAAGAGCTAATAATAAATAATACTAAAAATATTATAACTTAAAAGCAAATAAGTCAATACTATAAAAGGGCATTGTAATTCTTATAATCAAACTTAAATCAATTTATAATGTATGTAAAATAAGTTAGAACGCAAGATTGGGTAACAATTACTTAAAAATAAAAGTGAATAAAACGTTGTTTAAAATCAGTACAAAATGTTAGCAGAGTGCTCAAAAATTCCTGGAAATGAAGGACGCTTTGAATAAATTATTGTCGCTAAGCGGAATTGAATTGAAATTAACAAAAACAAAATGAGCCTTATTTTTTGGGTGTTGCGATATATTTGACAATAAACATAGAAAAATAGAGTAGCCATCTTTGCACATCTATGTCGGGGAAAGAGATATCAAAATGAGCCTTAATTGTTAGTCATTACAATATAATTGACAATGTAGTTAGGAAACGGTGGCCATCTTGGACACCTGCATTCGAAGTGGATTAGATACCTAGATAGAATATGAACCTTATACGGAAGTTTATAGTATAGGATTTAAAGCGATAAAAAAGGGTGGTAATTGTTACTGTTTTTGCAAAACGTGGCGGTTTCGAAAAAGGATAAATAGGAGTGAATAAGGGCGCTCGGGATCTTTTGATGGCGGTCTTCAGAGGAGTAAGTGGTAGCCGATACTAGGATAATAATCTTTTTATGGCGGGCTTCAGAGGAGTAAGTGGTAGCCGATACTAGGATAATAATCTTTTTTCTGACGGTCTTCGGTTGGGTGAGTTGTTGCTGCTAGGTACTGGAGAATGGAAATTATATCTGTATATCTGTTCGCGTGTGTTTAGTATGGTTATCATTTAAGTTATTGGGTTAATTTAGGATATAAATATTTGGGATTTTTCTGATGGGCGTTTCGGTAGAGTACGATGAAGTCGCAGCACGGGACTTGGGGTTTATTATTTAATTGTGTTAACCTAAGGTTTAATAACTGTGTTCTAGGTATTTAACTTATAGTGAGTGTTTTGCTTGGTGTTAATTTTGTTTTTAATTCCAGGTCTCCGCTTTGTTCGACTTACTTGGTAGTCGTTGGGCTGAGATCCAGGCAGACGTTGATAACAATTATAAAACTTCACTTACATTTTGGTTAAGGGATATTTGAATATCAGATCTTATCTTTTAACCAAGTAAGTTAAGGGTTTTCGCGTACGGCTCTGACGGCTGTTAACTCGCGTTTCGTCAGATATCACTAGCAATATTCTGTAAATTTGCTCTTCAGGTACCGTAACTGGAACCGATGCTTTGGCAGTGGGGTCGGTATGCAGAATATGTATTAGTGATAGTCCCTTATTTATATATTTATATATCGACCACCTTAGGTATTTATCCGACTCGGATGCCAACTTAAGGCTTTCATTAGCCGGCGGAACAGTCTTAGGATTACACACAGGAATTCTAGTTCCGAAGACTTTGTCATGATAGGTTTAGCTGGTCTAGCAGGGTATCTTTACACCGAGATATTCTGACACTACACATCTACACGATTAATTGTAAATGTAAGAGTTACGTGACTCTTTAGTTTGGTTCAAAACAGTAGAATTTTAGGGTTTGTTAGGTAGTTAGAAGTTTCCTCATTACACCGTGAGGAGCTTTAATACACATAATTGTGCTTTAGCTAGGCAAGAAAACGTCGGATCACGTTAAACGACAAAATAACGATAAAAGTTGAAGTATCTACATAACTAAATAAATTATAACGATTATAGTAAAATGAACTATATTTCAAATAATAAGAATTTAAATATTATGCGAATAAATTCAATAAGTTAAAAGCCAAGGCAAATATTGTGTGAAGTCAATTCATAAGATGAATGACACTTCACGACTAACTAGACTGTGGTAGAGAGGGCGCTTAAAACGTCAAACTGATGTATTGGTAGAAAGCGTTGAGAATGATTTCGAGCCGGTTTTGGATGATTTAAAGCAGAAAAATGACTGTTTTCAAGTTAAATTAAGCTGCAGTCTTACTTCGAGAAACATAAAAGTGATATAACGTCGGCCAAGTCAAATCAGTGATTGAAAAGTGATCAAATAGATCAAATAGTTAATCAATAATACTCCAGCTAGATTGATTCATAGCTAGCATTATGAAACTGGAGGATTCTAAGTATGAACCTCATAAAACCAGTCTTGGCTTATTACGGGCAGAAGTCCTGGAAGCGTTGCTTTTTTTTCCGTAGAATGGAATACAAGTGCACTTCATACAAAGTAGGGCGAGATTTGTTTAGAATGAAAGCAAATTTCCAGACAGAATCAATACCAGTTATATTACCTTTTATACTGAATCGATCAAGCTATGAGTTTTAAATATAAAACAAGTAGTGGGTAAAGAGCCCAAATTACCAATCTTATTATGTTTCTTGAGGTTAAGATTAACCTAGGGATATTGGTTTCATTTGTCAGGAGAGCAAACCTAAGTAGAAACCTAGATAACACACTAATTCTGCATCTCTAAGTAAGAAGCACTACTTATATATATTGAAATGGTCAAATTTACCGTTAAAGTAAAATTCAAATAAAAGGCTAGAAAGTCTTACATAAATTATTTTGATTGTTGATAACAAATAGATAGGTTGTGGAGCACTGGACAGTAGGGACGCCGCCGTGCACAGTCTTCTGCGGCGAAGGGGCAGAAAGACCCTCCCCTCAGTAGGGGGGGCTAACCTAAGACCATTTCATTATATATATTTAGCGTCACCGAGAACCATAAAACTCATTTTAATCGACATTAGATTTTATTACTTGAAAGCGATGAAGTAAAATCACCTTCTAATTCTGCTACTCAGTTGCCTTAACATGTCAGGGTTAGGTATGGTTATTCTAGGCTTGTATCTGATACTAGGAATCTAGGTCCCCTGATAAAACTATAAATTTTGGGCCGGAGATACAATATTAACTCCCTATGTTGGTTGATTGTATCTGTATACCATATTCAAATCCATTAAGTACCTAATAATTGAATAAACAGGGTATGGAAATAAATGCTATAATTATTATAGAAGAATTAGAATTACAATTCTTCAGATATAAAATTTCTAATACAAATAATAATGAAAATTAGGTCTAGTTTCAATCTAAGCTCTGGTTGTACTATGAGAGCTAAACAATGACATGCATACTTGTAAGGGGAAAGACATGCTTAAATGTATAGTAAACATTCATGACTCAGGGACAAGGTGGTTGCTTATTACACAAATATTTGCCTGCGTCAGGTTTCGAACCTGGGACTGCTAGCTTTGTGGGCAGGGTCGTTACCAACTGGCTAACATTCATTAATATGTCAATATAAAAGTTATATGAGTTAATATACTATAATAGTAGAGCAAATATAAATTTAATTAATATTTTAGGTTGTACTACAAATCAAATAAAGTCATTAAAGTATGAGAATCTGATAACATTTATTATTACTGAAAATATTGCTGGATTTTCAAATAATGGGGTAAAACAAGTTGTTAGGGTATTTCTGTTTCAATGCATAAAATAAATCATAAGTATATCTCCATTTTATAAGTTGACTATTAAGTATTAATTAGGTTCATTAGGTAAGTTAGGAAAGTAAACTATAAGTCTTAATTAGTTTGAAAAGAACTTGGTTGCTACTGTCATAACTAGGAGTAAAACCACTATGATGATCACATTCTATAACAAAGGCCAAAATATAAATAAAACTAGCTTCATAAATTTAGGGTTCTTTATCACATCATTTCTGATATGAACACTCAACAATTCCAAATTAACAACTAAATATTTTACCAATGGGTTTAACTCCTTAATTCTTATTATTACAATTATTAGGAGGTTAACGGGTTTTTTACAGTTTGGAGACCGTGACCAAGGATGTATGACTTATTTACAATATGGTACACCAAAACCAGAATATTTAAATAAATATGGGATTGAGTGCTATAATATTAGTTGGTGACTAAATTAGTAGGCACTTTTACTATTAACATCAATGAAATATTGTAATCACTTTGCAATACTGTAGTGAATTGTTGGTTGTTCATATGAACACATATCTGAAGTGATTTTTAATTGTATTTAGCTAAGTTAGTAGTGATCGCTTGTAGCGATCACAATTTGTTGACGTGGTGGATTAGAACAATTAAGACTTATAGTTGACTGTAAATGGGTGATCATTAATTTAAAGCTCCATAGGGGTTCGCAATAACATTAACAGAAACATAACATTGAACTAACTTACAAAGTAACCTACAAGGCATCTATATTATATGAGAAATAAAACACAGATAGTATAAACATTATCGGTTGTAATCTTAACTTTACATGAAGTTTATGTTATCATAATTCTTCATTTCCTCTTAAATTTTCTGCATTTCCATGTAATGTCGGCGTAGTGAAGTGGCATTGTCTTTTACGTTCCGTGGGTGTCGTAAGGAGCGATTATTTTAGAGCAGATTATTAGGTTGGACTGTCAAGCTTTCGCAGCAACGTTACTCGACGTTGCTTCTTGAATTCACAAATTTGTTGAAGTAGCATTGAGGCTTCATGTACTCTGCCTAAGTTGAAATGCGGGCGAGAAGTTGAGCTTCATGTTAATAAACTCTTGACGGTATTCAATTCATTATTTCAAGCAACAAGTCGGGTCTCTTCCTTTTATCGGGAGCACTAAAGATTAGTTCACTTTTCTATTAGTAAACAATTGAAAATCCGGATATAGGTGATCGAATTTCCTAGCTATATAAGCGCAATATTTTCTCACTAATTGCTTGTGGATGTGCTATTGTCTATCCCAATACGATTGTAATATTTGTAATAATTAATGGGTCATCGCGGTCGATACCTTGATCGATATTATTCTGTAATAGTCACAGATAGTAATAATATGATGGAAATTATTTGGCAACGTTTGACGTTAGCCTACGCAGTTGTTAAGGGTGTTTGAGACACGTAAATAAACGCGCGTGGGGTATTTAAAGGATAAGAAAAGAGGATGTTTAATAATAACACAATATAATATTACATAAAAGTTGGCGGGTTACTTTACTAAAGGTCAACTTGTTTAATTATATATCTGGTTAAATTGGTAATCGTTGAAGTAGTCTGTTATCTCCACTATGATGCAATAATAAAACGATTTGTTATGCGGTGAGCTGATTCTTGAGGGAATAGCGTAGTCGGCTGGAATCGCCATTAATAACAATTTCAGAGGCTACTAGATGAAGTACCTAGTCATGAACATTTATTCATTAATAAGTGTATCGATTTATACATGTTGGGTTGCACTGAGATAAGCAATATGCGTTTATGTAGCAGTAAACTATTACGTTCCTGTTAGACACTTAAAGGGCTAATCATCATACTTTAAAGGCATTATTGATTAAATTAAATTCAGCAATTTGATAGTTATCTATTTACTTTAGCATAAAGGTAATTGCGGGTTCCATTGTAAAAACTTCTTTATAGTTTGTTCTTGAAAAAGTTATTAAAAAAAAACCACATAGTAACAATACAACTATTTTATTTTATAAAGCTTTTATACCATACAAAGGGTTAAGTAAGTTACCTTGACTACAGTGAAGTGACCTATTAACAAAAATAGTTTATTAAATAGAACTATGTATTACAAATTTAATATTTTTAAATAAAAATTTTATTTACATGTTTGTTCTTTTTAGTCAAATTATTGGCTAGATAGAATAAACAAGTGAATTTTGTTTAGTGGAAGTTAGTGAGTGTTAGTGCGCATAAAAGATAATATAAAAGGGAAAGATAATTAAAACTCAGAACAATTAGGGGGCGTCAATCTGACTTTAAAGATGATAATGAGAACGGTGAACACCTTATCTATTAAATTAAACAAAATAAGCGAAGAAATTCAAAATTCAAAACAAAAAAAATGAGATAGGAACATAGCAAGTATATTATTATTATTAAACAATTATAAAATTATCAAAATATGGAGAAAACATAATTATTGAAATTCACTAAAGGAAATCAAAATAATTTACAACTATTGTGGGGTCGGTATTGGATACCTTAGATTTTTTAAAGTTGGGCTTTGGTTTATAATACAAAGAAAATACTTGTAGAAGCGAATTAATAAATCCAAAATGATAAACAGTAAATACAAAAATAGCTACTTGTTATTTTCTTCTTCTAAAACGCGCTTGAAAGCAAGTGGTTGCCCGTCTTAATTTACTGTCAGAGATGGGGATGCTAGACAAGTTATTATACTTCGTTAACAGGGTTTGAAAACAATTATACTAAGGAAGGTGTAAATAACACAGAAGTACAGGTTAAATTGTTATTCATAGAAACATTTAAGTTAAATCACCCAGATTCTAAAGAATCATAGTTTACATCAGCTGTATAAAAAAAAGGAGAAGTTAAATTGTTAGGGTTTCATAGGAAAAATTAAGAAGGGGGCGCAATTAAATTGGACAATCGTGATATGGAGAATAATGTTGGTTTTCGCACCGGGTTCTTACTGAGTACTCATTCTAGCAATATTGAAGGATTAAATTATTGAACAGTTTTATTTGTAATGGGACGCCAGGGGGCGTTTAAAGTGATTAAACATATAAGAGATAGATTCCATTACATAGATCACAAAACAATTAAAATAATTGCCTTTGTCATGTCGTATTTGTCAAAATTAAATTATATGAGCATAGTTATAGTCCGCGGCTACTTTCAAGATCAAGGACTTATTCAACGAGTTCAAAACACTTGTGCTGGTCCTGTCTCTGCGTTTCGGTGCAGGTTCATGTAATACTTCACTTTAATAAACGCAACTTTCTTAAAATTCCACATTGACGCAAGCTTCATCTGGCATGTCTCCTCTTCAAGGTAGCTAAGCGCCAGGCCTCAACATATCTCTTCGGAAAAATTGTCGTTCGTAATCCACGGGGTTCACCATTGCTGTCCATCAACATACGTTAACTGCTTTTCGTGAGTTTCAAATATGTAGCGACAAAGGGTTGAAAAAAAAAATCCGTCCCACCGCTCAGGAATCTGAAATGTAAACATAATTTAAAGTTCAAGGCTCAAAAGGTCGAGAAAATTTCAGAAATGACACTAATTGCGTCTATCTGGTTCGTTACATACCTGCGTTTGCGCCTCATAGGAGCATGATGTTACTTGCTGTTTGTACATCTCATTGACTTTGCAAAATGTAATTTGGGGTTTCAATCGGGTTTTCTCGGTCTTTGATTTACTTTTGTTGCGAATAGTGTAATGTAAATAATGTATTTGTTGACTTATCATAGATAAGACATTGTTTATATTCTTTTTCTTTAAAGTCACAGACTATATAAAACTGCGTAAAGAGAAGTTTGCACGACGGCATTATTAAGTTGCATTACATGTTTCAAGCCGGCCTTACACGGTCTAAGTCAGATTGTGGGTTCGTGTTCATGTTATTAATTAAGGAAGCACGAATTTGCATATAATTTAACTATCACATAATAATATAACAATAATCTGAACTTTTTCTGATTATGAATTTCTCATATTGATCTGACAGATTAATCTGACATACGTTATAAATTCTGAACGCACCCATTTTCATACATTATTTATGGTCGAACACACATCCTCGAATTTCAGATTATGAATTTAGTTGACATTGCAATAATAAGTATAGATACCTACTGACGTTCATGACATAACTGATTAATCGGAAAACTTAAGACAGAATGAGGCAAGTCACCGGAATTAGGATTATGAAGTCGGAGTCTTGAATCGGATTATGTATGACCGGCCTTATCTAGTTATTTTTGGTTTTACTAGTGAGTAAGGAAATGTAGTGTGTATTGGTTTAAAGATTTAACAAATAAAGATAGTTTGGTTTATATAGCTTCTGAGTGGAAAGGGAGAGGCCTATCTATGATTACTAACTAAGGGAGTATTAAATACTAGAAGGTGGTAGTCGAAATGGTTTAGTGAATTTGAATGTAATCCTAGGGAGTTATTAATCATAGATAGAGGGGTGAGTCGGCGGCCTCTCGTTAGGTAGGTTAAGGATTCATACTAACAGCTAATTATTTATTTAATAACAAATTCAAAAGAAAAAAATTAGAGCGGAAGTAGCTAGAGGCGACTAGGGTGGCTATCAGAATACGATCTCTGGAAAACATAAATAAAGTGGATTATATATATGTAAACTTCAAAAAAAAAAAAAAAAAAAAAAAAACAATAGATCACCACAAAGAAAAAAAAAGGGGGTGTAAGAATTTTGCAATCAAAATAAATAAAAGTAGAAATTTTTTCGAGATTAAATTAAATTAAGAAATGTTTTAATTTAAAGTGAAATCGAATCGTGGGAAGTAAATTTTGGGATTCCGTAAATAACATCTAAGAAAAAAAATGGAATAGTTTCTCTCTGGATTTATGTCAATGGAGTTAAGTGACAGATGTCTTGTCAAACTTGTTGTTTTTACGAATTGGATTTGCCGTTACTTAGAAAAGTTAACATTATAAATGGGAAGAAAATAGATATAATGATCGCAAGTAAATAAAACTAAATTAATTTAGTGTCACGTTCGAACAGTACAGTGGAATGTCTAGTGGAGTGAATCAGAGATTGAGGAAGGAAGACGACTATATATTTTTCAGTTAGTGACGGACAAGACATTTATTTGCAACAGACGATAAATATTGGAATTGGACTTACCTAGGTAAGAGGCTATGCATTTCAATGTTCTGCGAATAGTGATACGGGTTTTACTGTTATTTAACCGGAGACATAAAACTTATACAACAGATCTCTTTGTGAGGGAGTGGTAGGTAAGTCGATATGTTCGACAATTCCAAAGTTAATTTTGGCCACAGGGAGATTTAATACTAAACAGTGCCCGGGAGGCGTTTGATATTCATTCTACTCATACCCCATTGAGTTTATGAGAATAGTTATGGATAATTATTCTTGATAGAGTTGTGGTAAATGTTAAAATATGATTGGTAGAAACTATAAGTAATGGAGTTTGTATAGAGGGATATATAAAGGCTTTTTAACATGAATAGCCAGACGTGCAACATTTCGTGATAAAATGTCAATATCTTTATATATTGCTATTAGAGCTGAAACTGCCTGAGAAACAGTTTTCTTTCATACGAACTAAATGCGCTTGGTTCCAGAGATATTATTAGACATAACCACAGTTCGAAGTTAAGAATAAGAGTTATTTCTATGAACATAAGCTAAATGGTATAAAAACACATATACATCATAATTCAGGATGGTTTTAATAAATGACAGTAAAATTTTTCGAGATTATTTTGTGAATTAGTGGTTAGAATATTTTCTTCCTGTTTGAGTAGAGACGAGTAGTAAGTGGAAAATTAAAAGGGTGATTAGAGACAGAAAGAAACATATTCTAAAGGGGGCGGATGTAACGGAACCAACTTCAGCTAAGCTGTTTCGTCACTTCACAAAATAAATTACAGACGAAAAGAGCTAATAATAAATAATACTAAAAATATTATAACTTAAAAGCAAATAAGTCAATACTATAAAAGGGCATTGTAATTCTTATAATCAAACTTAAATCAATTTATAATGTATGTAAAATAAGTTAGAACGCAAGATTGGGTAACAATTACTTAAAAATAAAAGTGAATAAAACGTTGTTTAAAATCAGTACAAAATGTTAGCAGAGTGCTCAAAAATTCCTGGAAATGAAGGACGCTTTGAATAAATTATTGTCGCTAAGCGGAATTGAATTGAAATTAACAAAAACAAAATGAGCCTTATTTTTTGGGTGTTGCGATATATTTGACAATAAACATAGAAAAATAGAGTAGCCATCTTTGCACATCTATGTCGGGGAAAGAGATATCAAAATGAGCCTTAATTGTTAGTCATTACAATATAATTGACAATGTAGTTAGGAAACGGTGGCCATCTTGGACACCTGCATTCGAAGTGGATTAGATACCTAGATAGAATATGAACCTTATACGGAAGTTTATAGTATAGGATTTAAAGCGATAAAAAAGGGTGGTAATTGTTACTGTTTTTGCAAAACGTGGCGGTTTCGAAAAAGGATAAATAGGAGTGAATAAGGGCGCTCGGGATCTTTTGATGGCGGTCTTCAGAGGAGTAAGTGGTAGCCGATACTAGGATAATAATCTTTTTATGGCGGGCTTCAGAGGAGTAAGTGGTAGCCGATACTAGGATAATAATCTTTTTTCTGACGGTCTTCGGTTGGGTGAGTTGTTGCTGCTAGGTACTGGAGAATGGAAATTATATCTGTATATCTGTTCGCGTGTGTTTAGTATGGTTATCATTTAAGTTATTGGGTTAATTTAGGATATAAATATTTGGGATTTTTCTGATGGGCGTTTCGGTAGAGTACGATGAAGTCGCAGCACGGGACTTGGGGTTTATTATTTAATTGTGTTAACCTAAGGTTTAATAACTGTGTTCTAGGTATTTAACTTATAGTGAGTGTTTTGCTTGGTGTTAATTTTGTTTTTAATTCCAGGTCTCCGCTTTGTTCGACTTACTTGGTAGTCGTTGGGCTGAGATCCAGGCAGACGTTGATAACAATTATAAAACTTCACTTACATTTTGGTTAAGGGATATTTGAATATCAGATCTTATCTTTTAACCAAGTAAGTTAAGGGTTTTCGCGTACGGCTCTGACGGCTGTTAACTCGCGTTTCGTCAGATATCACTAGCAATATTCTGTAAATTTGCTCTTCAGGTACCGTAACTGGAACCGATGCTTTGGCAGTGGGGTCGGTATGCAGAATATGTATTAGTGATAGTCCCTTATTTATATATTTATATATCGACCACCTTAGGTATTTATCCGACTCGGATGCCAACTTAAGGCTTTCATTAGCCGGCGGAACAGTCTTAGGATTACACACAGGAATTCTAGTTCCGAAGACTTTGTCATGATAGGTTTAGCTGGTCTAGCAGGGTATCTTTACACCGAGATATTCTGACACTACACATCTACACGATTAATTGTAAATGTAAGAGTTACGTGACTCTTTAGTTTGGTTCAAAACAGTAGAATTTTAGGGTTTGTTAGGTAGTTAGAAGTTTCCTCATTACACCGTGAGGAGCTTTAATACACATAATTGTGCTTTAGCTAGGCAAGAAAACGTCGGATCACGTTAAACGACAAAATAACGATAAAAGTTGAAGTATCTACATAACTAAATAAATTATAACGATTATAGTAAAATGAACTATATTTCAAATAATAAGAATTTAAATATTATGCGAATAAATTCAATAAGTTAAAAGCCAAGGCAAATATTGTGTGAAGTCAATTCATAAGATGAATGACACTTCACGACTAACTAGACTGTGGTAGAGAGGGCGCTTAAAACGTCAAACTGATGTATTGGTAGAAAGCGTTGAGAATGATTTCGAGCCGGTTTTGGATGATTTAAAGCAGAAAAATGACTGTTTTCAAGTTAAATTAAGCTGCAGTCTTACTTCGAGAAACATAAAAGTGATATAACGTCGGCCAAGTCAAATCAGTGATTGAAAAGTGATCAAATAGATCAAATAGTTAATCAATAATACTCCAGCTAGATTGATTCATAGCTAGCATTATGAAACTGGAGGATTCTAAGTATGAACCTCATAAAACCAGTCTTGGCTTATTACGGGCAGAAGTCCTGGAAGCGTTGCTTTTTTTTCCGTAGAATGGAATACAAGTGCACTTCATACAAAGTAGGGCGAGATTTGTTTAGAATGAAAGCAAATTTCCAGACAGAATCAATACCAGTTATATTACCTTTTATACTGAATCGATCAAGCTATGAGTTTTAAATATAAAACAAGTAGTGGGTAAAGAGCCCAAATTACCAATCTTATTATGTTTCTTGAGGTTAAGATTAACCTAGGGATATTGGTTTCATTTGTCAGGAGAGCAAACCTAAGTAGAAACCTAGATAACACACTAATTCTGCATCTCTAAGTAAGAAGCACTACTTATATATATTGAAATGGTCAAATTTACCGTTAAAGTAAAATTCAAATAAAAGGCTAGAAAGTCTTACATAAATTATTTTGATTGTTGATAACAAATAGATAGGTTGTGGAGCACTGGACAGTAGGGACGCCGCCGTGCACAGTCTTCTGCGGCGAAGGGGCAGAAAGACCCTCCCCTCAGTAGGGGGGGCTAACCTAAGACCATTTCATTATATATATTTAGCGTCACCGAGAACCATAAAACTCATTTTAATCGACATTAGATTTTATTACTTGAAAGCGATGAAGTAAAATCACCTTCTAATTCTGCTACTCAGTTGCCTTAACATGTCAGGGTTAGGTATGGTTATTCTAGGCTTGTATCTGATACTAGGAATCTAGGTCCCCTGATAAAACTATAAATTTTGGGCCGGAGATACAATATTAACTCCCTATGTTGGTTGATTGTATCTGTATACCATATTCAAATCCATTAAGTACCTAATAATTGAATAAACAGGGTATGGAAATAAATGCTATAATTATTATAGAAGAATTAGAATTACAATTCTTCAGATATAAAATTTCTAATACAAATAATAATGAAAATTAGGTCTAGTTTCAATCTAAGCTCTGGTTGTACTATGAGAGCTAAACAATGACATGCATACTTGTAAGGGGAAAGACATGCTTAAATGTATAGTAAACATTCATGACTCAGGGACAAGGTGGTTGCTTATTACACAAATATTTGCCTGCGTCAGGTTTCGAACCTGGGACTGCTAGCTTTGTGGGCAGGGTCGTTACCAACTGGCTAACATTCATTAATATGTCAATATAAAAGTTATATGAGTTAATATACTATAATAGTAGAGCAAATATAAATTTAATTAATATTTTAGGTTGTACTACAAATCAAATAAAGTCATTAAAGTATGAGAATCTGATAACATTTATTATTACTGAAAATATTGCTGGATTTTCAAATAATGGGGTAAAACAAGTTGTTAGGGTATTTCTGTTTCAATGCATAAAATAAATCATAAGTATATCTCCATTTTATAAGTTGACTATTAAGTATTAATTAGGTTCATTAGGTAAGTTAGGAAAGTAAACTATAAGTCTTAATTAGTTTGAAAAGAACTTGGTTGCTACTGTCATAACTAGGAGTAAAACCACTATGATGATCACATTCTATAACAAAGGCCAAAATATAAATAAAACTAGCTTCATAAATTTAGGGTTCTTTATCACATCATTTCTGATATGAACACTCAACAATTCCAAATTAACAACTAAATATTTTACCAATGGGTTTAACTCCTTAATTCTTATTATTACAATTATTAGGAGGTTAACGGGTTTTTTACATAGTTTAATGAAACTGCACGTCTGCACGTGCAATGGCGTATTTCTGGATTTTTTTAACTAGCTAACTTAGCAGAAGAAAAGTAGAAAACAGATAGAACGACAAGCGCTCCGACTAATATCTTGAGGTATCCGGTTTAAAAGCGTAAGTTTATTTCACTTAGTCAATTAAATTTGTTTACCGAAATGTATGGTTACATAAAGCAAAGATTCAGATGCTTTATAGCTTTGCCGCATTTTCGTAATCATTTAGGTAGTTTTTTGAACATTATAACTTTACTGTAATCCAAGAGAATTAAAGTAATTGATCAACTACTAGAGTATTCGATGGTGAACGTGGTTCGATCGATGTTTATTGCGTAGCTTGAATTGATTAGTTGTGTACCCGCTCATTCCCAGCGGGCCAGTGTGAAGAATATTCGCAGGCTGTTATTCTCTTACACGGAAAAGCGAGTTCATTCGATCAGACTGATAGAGAAAAGGAGTCGTGTATCTTTGCCCCTGTCACTCTCTGGAACTTTTCTGGTTTTAACAGCTTTTAATACGGCCGCAGGATCTAAGTTAACCTCGTGCGTGATAAGATGAAGAAATTATTATTTCCCAACGTTGGCTTCAGATAAATATACACTTCTTAGCTTTAATACACTAGCTGGGTGGAAGTACGCTAAATAACTCAATGTCTTGTTAATTATTCATGTGAATAAAACACGTCAAGGTTTCTTACACTGGCCTTTTGAGGCCCATTTTGAATAGGTACCTACTTAAGAGAATTTAGTTTACTTATCATTATATTTATAATGTAATAAAACCAAAAGACTAGGACAGTTATCGATGCATATCCAGTCCATCACAAAAAATAACAGATGACATTAGTGGCTGAACATTGACTCAGTTCAGTGTACTCGTATTGAAGAAAGTCGTTAAGTCGAGTTTCCGTGTCGCATTCTCTCAATACAGAATTACGGTATGATAATAGAGTGAGTCGGTCACATGAATCACTGGGCTCTTCCCGGCCGTCTTTGTATTCCGTTTGGCGGATGACGATAACCTTAATGTAAGCGCCGTCACGGCTGGTGGTCCGAATTCCGAAGAAGGATCGCCTTTGTCGTGGCCCCTTCCACGCGCGCCATTCTTTTCTCTTTATACCGTTTCTCACTCGAGTAATTCGATGACAATAAACATTTATTGTGCTCGTCTATTTGACAGCCGATGGAGAAATATCGAGTCAGTGAGTTCGTTATATTAAACCGCGCTGTCACCGGTGTTGACGTAACGAGCGCCACTTGCCTGTGGCCGCTTGCCGACTTCACGACGCGTATTTCAAATGTCGCTTAAGAAAATGATCCCTGCGAAACCAAACGCGAACGGCAAAAACGGCTAAAAAGCCGGCGGACGAAGTTAATAATGTAATTCCTGAAGGAGCACTGGCAACGAGAGACATTCGCATTCGTTTTTGTGCGTTTCGTTTTGCTACAGTGAAAGGATTACGACTTCCTCTTTTAATAATTAACTTTAAGCTATGCTTTGCCTCTTTTAATTCAAAGTTCAGACTAATATCTTATTAAGAAAAATGTTTTGCAAATTTTGCATTAAATAATGCAGTTTATTTAAACGTGAAATTACATTTTAATGGGGCTTTATGGACAAAGACTAATTTTTGGACACGGACAAAAGTTATTTTAAT
Source organism: Tortrix viridana (assembly GCA_963241965.1). Taxonomy (NCBI): domain Eukaryota; kingdom Metazoa; phylum Arthropoda; class Insecta; order Lepidoptera; family Tortricidae; genus Tortrix; species Tortrix viridana. The sequence continues at coordinate 6,346,381 of OY725181.1, forward strand.
TATATATAACAGAAATTAATTAAAAAATACAATTTTGCTCCACAGCAAGTTTCTTCTAAACACATATATGTATTATTTTGTTACGTGGGATTTAGAACAATCAATATAGGTACCTATATTTGTGACGAAAATCTCCACCCACTTGACACTTGAGCTCTGCTAACCTCAAGTTTCGTGAAAAAACATAGTAGAAGACTTCTTGCAACCTGCAACAAAACTAAAGTTAAAACAATATATTTCGAAGAGTAAAACATTTGAAATTTAAATATGACGGTGAATTTCATTAAATACTGAGTGTGCCAACGCTATATTGGTTTTATGCTTAACTTTGTTAAGCAATAATCGCACAAATCCGGAAACGAACTACTGGAGTACTTCCAAAGGCAGCCAATCAACATAACGAGGCGCGGGCGCCAGCCGTCAAAGAGTTCGCACCGCCAGCACGGGCGCCCACATTTGTATTCAGTTTGGCAGACTACGATAACTTTAATCCGGGTAAAGTGTCACCTTGAGTGGCTTACAGAAAAAGAGCCTTTGTCTGGAGTGGCTCTGAACTTCTTATTTTTTCCGTCAGGTTTTTCTCCATTGTCGTGGGATAATGTAAAATCACTTAAAGGGCGAGCTTTTCGTCGGATTGCGCTGAACCTAGGCTGCAGCGGTGAACGGAGACTCGACTTGATGGATTGAGATCGAATGCCTCGTTGATCATATTATATTTACTTAGGTCATTTTATCTTCCTTTACAGCGGTTTGGACACAAGATTGAAAAACGAGGTTAGTATTACATCAGTTATGTGAAATTTTCTTAGAGAACTCCTAAATATGAAATATGCCTGTTTTAAACTTGATAAAATGATACAAAGTTTCAGTTGAAGGTAAATGATAGCTTCTGTTCCTTTGTAAAAGTAGCAATGTACGTGACAAATCTTCTAGTTTTGAGTTCGGATTGAAAACTACGATAGACTCCGGCTAGACGTGCCTGGAATGGGTTATTACATTCCTATTTAGAAATAGGTGCACCGATTTTATACGTATTATATTGAGAACGTTGCCGAAGTAACTCGAGCCCGGTCCCGCTAGATTGTAGTCACGTCTGAATACACTCTATCCAGCGCACTGTCGTCACATTTACAATTCGACCAACCTCATACATTTCAGAGTGGGCGAAATCACCGAATCAGGCCGAGACTACTATTGAAAATACAATACTCGTTTATTCGAAAGCATTTTTTTAACTTAAACCGTATTGCGAAGTTTACGTTCGGAGCCAGATGCCGTTACCGCATCGAAGTTATTTTTCAAGCCACTAGCTGTCATTTATCTACTTATCAGGCATTAGTGAGCAAGTTAGCGTACAAATGAAAAGGTTTTTTACGAAGTGTGTTCCACTGATGCGAGATCCGCCAAACACAGAAAACCTTTGAAAAAATGTAAGCTGATTTACCGTGGCCGGCCAGGGCCTCTCGTGGCCGCTCGACCGGCAAATAAAGGCGACCAGACAAATGCTCGCAAATTGACTCGACGTTTTTCACCGTATTCCATATTTTTTACATAAGGACAGGCCTATTTAACGAGTTGGCTTTCCATCCTCTCAGTGCTTTTACTTGCTCCTAATTAATTATCTACCTTCTTTAATATGCGGCTTCAATGTAAGCCGCTTTTATTCTTTATTATGTTCCTAATTAAAGTCACCAAGATCTGAGCCACATTTTAACTAATAAAGATACTTTTCAAGATCGTTTAAAATTGATACGAAGAAGCAACGTAAAAAAGTAATCTAATAAGGAAGGGTTTTAATAAAAACGGCTTTATTTCGAAGATTGAGGGCATTAAGTTGCTACTACGACCAAATAAAGCTAAGATTACAAGTTAACCTCATGTTAGTCCGAAACCCCAATGATAAAGCATCTTAGGAAAATCGAGCCCGAGGAGGGTACACTAATCCCTCTTTAGCAAAAACGCTTCGTTCCAAAAAGTGATGGGTGGCTCACGAGGGATGGATCTTCATTACCCGCCGTGTTGTCAGTTAAGCCAAAGGGTCTGAGGATTACTTACAGCTTAGTTAAACTTAAAAATTGTCTCCCTACGGATATATTTCACCACCATACTGGCGCAATCCAACTGGAGCGGATTATGAGAAATATTAACTTCTAAATAAATTACGACGGTCATGAATATTTTGCGTGTGCCGCAGTAAGTTACATTTCCCACCCTCTTCAATATCGGAGACGAGTTTCTTAAACTTTACGATATTATTTTTCTCTACAATAGCGTCATAAAAAGATTCATGGCAATACATTTACGTATTTACCTTTGAAAATTTATATTCCCTGTGGGTTCAAGCCCGAAGCCGACCGCAATAATACACAATAGGCAATCGAATTATCATATCATTACAGGGTACATAGATAAACGAAACTTCAGGATAGGTGTTTGTTACTCTCACCCCTGCTTGTGGGCTTAGTAACGTAGTACCTATTCCCATTAATTTACACTACAATTTCATAGTTTTAATTAAATCACAACATATTAATATAACATTATACACAATACGCACATAAATACTCGTATGTTTGACTTACAGAGACCAAATGGGTCATATGAGTCATATCGTAATAAGACAGTCAAATACAGGATTATGTCTTTGACTGTCTTATTACCATACGACGGCACGTGCCTCAAGGCGTGGGTGGTGTAATAATTGTGTTAGATTTAACATAATTATTACACCACCCACGCCCTGAGGTCGGCTCATCCGGCGACTAAAACTCAACAAATAGCCGTACTTTACTGATTTCTAGAAGTTCGTGTTTATTAATCTCGCCGGTGAAGTTCTCCGCTTGGTGGTATCAAAGATTATCGCGTGATTTAATTTTAATTATTCTGACTAATCATGAATGATATGAATGCTATTCGTTTCTCTTAAAGCGAGCAATTATAAATTAAAAAAAATCATTTTTGTTCGCCTTTACGCCTAATCAAGATCCCACAAACATCAATCCTTTTTTTCGAATTCGATCGAACCCTTATAATGTAAACTAATACAATCGTTTTGTTTAATTCTCTGATCGGGTCTCGGGTCCACAGATATGTTACATTGTGATTGAAGATAACTTGATATATGGGCCGCCACCAGTATTATGCGGCCTGAGGTCCCCACTGTCCAATAAATACTATATTCATGCCCATGATTGATGATTGGCGCTATAATGTTTATAGGTTCTACGTTAAATAAATGGTTTATTATATGATACGTATATTGTATGTGGTATCTTTTCATGCCTAGGTTTGGAATTTAACATGTTGTAATGAATGATCCAGCAGGCATGTACGTGCAATGAATTACTACTGACGCTACTATTTTTAAAATTGATAAGCGCCTATTCGTATATATTTTTATCAATTTTCAAAGGTGACGCGGCCGTCCAAAGGTGTTGAATTAGATTTTAGACACGTCTTGTACTTGTAAATGTCTCAGGTGCTACTGGATCTTATCTTTTTCATCAAGGACTAGTTAAAAACCTTGAGATGTTACATTTTTATTTTTATAAATTTTGAAGAGTCATTGATATATAACGGTAATAATGTATAATTTTGTAATGAATTATCTAAATCTTAGCTAGCGGGCGAATAATGAAGAGAGGCTTCTGTTATCATAATGTTATTTCGCGGGATCGTTGCGTAGAGCAAATTGAATATTTCACAATCAACTCGTTATGTTTTAATTATACAACCGTATAACATAAAACATTCCAAAATATTTTTTTCCTTATAATTTCAAACATAAGCACCTACACATCTTAGAAAATTACGCACCTAAACGAAATAAGCATCACATTTCAATAGCGACGCTTCCTGCTTATTGTCAGCCATTCTTATGCCTTCGTTGGCGTGTAATTGAATAAGACGATCGCTATCACCAGCCTTGACGAAAAGAATTTAATAAATGCGAAATAACAGCCTTTCGAGTTCATCGCAGCCATACAAACGACACATCGCAGCCATCGGGTAGGATTCAACGACCGTTCCCGACCGTGCCAATAGTTTTTTATTTAAATAAAATTCCAATATTTTAAACGCTTACTGCTCAATGCGTCGACAGGGATATTATTTCGCGCTACGCGAACAAGCAGTCAAACTATTCCGAGCGGCCAGCGAACTTTTTACGTAATTCGAAATAAAAATACACTGTAGTTTTGAATACAACGCTGTGATTGAACGAGGATTTGTTTGAAAAAAAAAACAAAAAGCGGAATGTTCCGGATTCATGCGCTAATAAGATCGTTGTCCGGGCCTTTTTGCTGCTGTGTTTTGTGACAAACTCATTTCTTAAGCGCTTTTAGTCACGAGGTACAACAGTTTTCCACCCGCTTAAGTATGCAATAAATCGTTTCTTATTACAGCATCAGTGTCGCAAGTACAAATGGCCTAATATTATTTTTATACTGAGAGGCTCTTCTTACATCGTCTTTTCACAAAATATCTTACAATAAAATAAACAACAAACATAATATGAAATAAATATGATCCAATTTCTAGTCTAATGAAAAAACAGGTCAAGTGCGAGTCGGACTCGGGCACCGAGGGTTCCGTATTTAAGCCCGTACTTCAAAAATATACCTACCTTTTTATGTACTTTAATTGTATGCAATAAGGTCCATTTTGACTTGCCTAAATTTTAGTACAGATCTTTAATAGTTTCTTCAATTTCCCGAAAACCATAAATTTTGAACACTTTGTTTTATTTTTTCCGTAAAATATAAGTAAGTAATCTAAATATATAAAACAAAGTCGTGTTAGTTACACCATTTGTAACTCAAGAACGGCTCGACCGATTTTTATGAAATTTGGCACACAGATAGTTTATTATATTATAAATGCTGTAACTAACACGACTTTGTTTTATATTATATGATTGGATTGACACATATACTTTATACTTTTTATCCCGGAAAATTTGATAGTTCCCGAGGGATACGCGAAAAATGACTACTACGCGGACGGAGTCGCGGGAAAAGCTTTCTTTCTTTCTTTCTTTAAATCAAAAAGTGCGTCACGAAAAATTATAAAAAAATAGTATCGAAATGTGGAGATTGAGCTCTTTCATATGATTCCTCATCCCCCCACTCATTCACTTTCATTTTTCAACCCCCCATTCCAGATCCCTTTTCAATTATTTATAAAATTAAATTCATTTTTTTATTAAAAACAGATGCGGGCAAGCAAGTTATACAACTATTTATGCCAAATTTCAAGTTGATAGTTTGTGTAGTTGCTGAGAAAAACTGCTGTGACAAACAGACAGAAAGACAGACAGACAACGAAGTCTCACCATAAGGGTTTCTTTTTTACCATTTTGGTACGGAACCCTTAAAAAACTGGCACTAAGAACCATGCCAAAGGCATTAAAGCTGAATAAGCATATTAAAAATAAGTCACGTCAAAGCGCGACGTTAAATTCAAGTGTTGTTTAAAAATCATTAAATGTTATGAGATTTAGTTGGTAGTATTTTCATTAACTCTTTACATTCGAGAACTATCTAGTGTTCCTATGAAGTTTCCGTTCACAGTACACTTCGGAAGCAAGCATGCTTAAATCTTAGCTTATACTCGTAGTAAATTGATTATCTAAATATAAAATGAAACGTGTCAAGCCATTCAAAGTTTATTTACGACAACGACTGTTCTTATTTGTAAATTGGATAATGACAGACTCGCATTATATTACTCACAATACATCAATTTTGTTCAAATAAAATTAGTCTTACATTAAGGGAAATCCAATGTTGTGGTTGTGTTTGCAGGATAGTCAAATATTGTATTATATGACAAGGAATCGTCCTAATTAGAAGTAAGTACGGCAAATAAGGTACAGAACCCAAGAGTGGGGGAAAAAATACGAGAAGTTTAATTCGATCTCAGTACTGTTAAATCAACTCAAATGTGAAGAAAAATATCCGGAGAAGTCGAGACTAAAGTGCTTCGGCTTCTGCTCCACAATTTACTGTCACCGGGAGCTTCATGATAGTATAACAAATGTGTAATTTACTAAAGTAAATTACTGAAGTTGCCTCCGAGCATTTTATTAACAATTTATTAACACTTATGTTTTCTACAAATAAAGTCTTAGAGCGTTTTTGCTTAGAGTAATAACAGTGCAAGAGACATTCATATCCGAGTCCTTAATAAAACATTTTTGTGAGTTGATAAATAATATTGCTGCACGCGAGATTTTGAACCGTCACGTCATCGTCATATTTTTTACGGATGCGAATGGATGCAATCGCCCTAATTAAAAAATGCTAAATAATGGACAAATATAACTACCACTTCTGAGCTAAGTAAATATGAATAAAATACGAATAACAGACTCCAAGATCCAAACCCAAAACAGGGTATTGAACGCTACCGTAAAGCTGCCTGCTTATCGGTTTTCTATAGGATAAGTTTCGTAGAGTGTGCGACGGAATCGCACAACTTAATTCCGTCGTCGTCTCCATTCTATCACCGTGAGACTAGACGCAGACTGAGGTTATATCTTTGTGTTGTCACGTAATTCTTAATGAAACTGGTAAAGAGTAAAAGTAGCTTCTTATGTAAACTTATTCCCCAAATTAAATTATGATTTGGATACTTTCAAAACAGTAAACGAATACTAACTACCTAGCTAAGCACTCTTCAAATTTGAGAAAAACAAAGCTTTATCATCTTTAAATTGGACCCCATAGAGGTTTATAACTAAATCGAATATCCACGTGATTTATTATAACAAATTATTATACTTACTTTAAAAAACTATCTATCTATGACGACACAGTGCAATGTTAAATCACACCACACGCCATTTACAGTCCGACCATCGGGGTAAAACAAAACGAGCAATAAATCCACGAAAGTGATAATAGAACCGATGACAAGAGCGGCCGTTTGTTTGTTTTATAATAGCACCGACGCAGGTGCCCGCGCCGCCCGCGCCGTGTCAATAAACCACGGGGTGCCATCGAAAACGGTCTGTCGGCATTTTTTTTATTTACTCCGAAATATAATCTCACATGAACGAACACGTTCACATAGTGAAAGTGGTGGGATATAGGTTGTAAAGGAGTAACTCCTTTGTTTCCTTTTGAGGTACCTACGGAACCCTAAAAACAGCCGGCTTCGCAGTTTTAAAAAGATTAGTGCATTAAATAAAAAAAAATGTTGTAAAATATGTTTAAGACTTAAACATATTTAACGCAGATGGTGCAATTTAAGTGGCTCTTAAACTTTACTTATTTATTAAGTAAAAAAACGCTAATTTAAATTAAACGTTAAATTTAGTGTTTTACTAATTAAACAATTGTGTATTGTTGTAACCCGTGATTGTAACGCATTTCTCGGAATGGCAAATTATGGGATCCTAGATGGATTTTTTAGATAGTTACTTATAGAGAAACAGTTGAAAGTAAAAAAAGAGCAAACAATTTCAGTTTCGCATTTAATTAACATCGTGAAGTTTGTAAAGTTTTCCAAGAAGTCATGACCGAAGCGAAGATTTACATCTTACTTTAATAGAATTAAAGAAAACCTAACATAACGTTAACAAAATTATACAGTTTCTCTATTTGCCTTTAATTACGACATTTTAAACGTATAGTTCAAATTAATATTTATTACGGCGGCAGTTTTCAAAATTGAACAAAATATAAAGATAGGTAACTAGGTACTTAATAATTTTTTGAACGAACGTAATCGATTTTCTGTGTTCTGTGATTGAGTGACTGGCCACAAAGTGAGCGCTGTGATCGACTATGCTTATTGGAATATCGTCGCGTCGTGACACTATAAAAGCCTAGCGATTTTTCAGGAACGATCGTACAAAACAGTCACGTATCCCTTAGTGTCAGTGGCTTTTCGAAGGCTGGCTTCTTAACAATATCATAACCCCGTTGCTGAGACCATCAAAAAAGGTCGTCACAGCTACTTATTGAATTCTGCCTTGAAAAGGGTTCATGCGTGTAAAATTCTACTTCCCTCATTATATGATGTTTGAGTTATATGGAGTTGAGTTACGGAGGGGAGTGGGGCAATTTGCCTTTCATCACTTTTCCTCCTATAGAAATGTCTCATTGCTAAAGTGCATAGATGAAGTTGTGTAAAAACGTATTGTAAATACGAGCTTGTTGCTGCTTAAGTACTGTTAATTCTTTGAAAGGTAGCAAAGGGCCTTTCCTAGAATAAAACCTTTAAAAACCGGGCAAGAGCATGTCGGACCATGCTTAGTGTAGGGTTCCGTCGCCATTACAACAAACACAAACAACTATCTCCAAAAAAAACATAAATCTTAGCTAATTTTCTATTCAAACTTATCTTATCTGATTTTCGGTAGGTATAAACATTTTAACTGAATCTGTAACTCAAGAACCAATAAAGTACCGTAACAAAAATTAGCACTTTAAAGCGTAATATTTCAAAAACCGACACCTTAATCAAAAAGTTGTTTTCACAAATCCACTTCATATATTGAAAGACCTATTCAACGAAACCCCGCACTATGGGGTAGACGAGAGAAAAAAAAAACATCCCCACTTTACGCGTAGGGGAGGTACCCTAAAAAATTTTTTTTCAAGATTTTATTTTACCACTTTGTCGGCGTAACTAATATGTATATTCATACCAAATTACAACTTTTTACTACTAAGAGTCTCTGAGCTAAGCCGCGGACGAACAGACAGACAGACTGACAGACAGATGGCGAAACTGTAAGGGTTTGTAGTTTGACTACGGAACCCTGAAAACGAATGGTGACTTAACCAATAATAACCACAAGGCGGCAAACACATAACGCTCTCTAGCTCCACTTAGGTACCTTTAGTAAAAGTTTTTAAAATTGCATCCATAAAACAAAACGGGGAAAAATTCCAACTAACATTCTTTCAGTTTATTTTGTTATGTAATAACGGCAGTAATTGATTTTAATTACGGCAGCACTACTCTGAAACTCAACCGAGCGTTAATGAAAAATAATTTTCCCGTTCCGAAGTCCAGAGGTGTGTTATTCTTTTGCAAAATACATCATCAGCGCATACGACCGGCAATAATAACCTGATCCGTCTCCTGGTAAGCATTATGAAGCGGTATTGACAGAGCTGCGTCAAAAGACAAAGCTTTATAGGTATTTGAATTTCTCAAACCATATTGATTCCGATCGTTTTCTATATCTATGTTTCATATCACTCTTGCTTTGTCAAGTAATGAAACAGAAAAAGTTCGAATAGAAACAATATTTTTAAGAAATGTTGAGTTTTGGGCAAAGTTCTAGTTATGGTTGCCGGTGGAAATGAGCGATGAACGAGCGAGTGAGAGAATAACGCTCCAGGGCGCACCGACGCGGTAACGCTTGCAGATAATGTGTTTAAAAATTCTTTTTAACTATTATGTAGCGGAAAGGTAGCGAATTAAATGTCTTTTGCTTTGATGACTCCGCTGCGATGAGATATGGATATTCCCAGAATTATTATTCAGTACTCTAAAATATTATGATGGTTTCGATTCTCGAGTAGTATTTTGAAGGCATCTCTTAATAATTAAGAGATGCGTTTGATTGCGCTTTTAATTATTAAAAGACCATATATGTTATCTTCGCTTTTATATTTAAACGAGAATTTAGTCTTACGAGGATATTGCTGTTTCGGCGAAACGATTTTAGACAATTTTTTCGCCAAACAGCAGCATGATTAATTATGTTCAAGAATTTTGAGACAGTCAAGTGCGCGTTAATTGTGATGTAAAACGCTGGTGCACAATAAGAATAACAATCAAGCCTACAATCATACAATCGATCCAACAGAGACCCTATTCAAAAGATACAAAATGAGTAAAAAATCTGAAATTTGTGTTGTGCCTCGCGGTTGAATAGACTAACGAGCGCAGCTTTGTACTCAGATTGCATTACGTTTCAGTTTATATCTCACATTTCTAACAACCAGCTTTTCATGGTTCTCTAGTGTAGCTGTAAAACCCAGTATACAGTTTTCAAAATCAACATCTAAATCTAAACTTTTCAGACTTAATCGTTTTCTGACTCAGCAGCTACTAATGATTGTATCCTATAATCCTTTTCCTTGCTTATATTAGAAATGTGAAAGTATGTTTGTTTCTTTATTTTCTCTATCTTCACCGTTCATCGTTCTTTCTTTCTTCTTTCGTTCTTTCGTTCTTCATCGTTCTAAATAAATTTTGATTAAATATCCGTCACTTCTTACACGGATATTTTATCCACATCTATCAACTGTCAACTATCAACAGCGATATATTATGCGTCCATTATAAGATCACTGGATATCAAATCCTCCTCCCACTTACACTCTACACTCTTTCCTGAAATACCGGCAATCAGGAGCGTTAGCAGAGCCCTCTGGTTTGGGCTTCTATTCTACATTGTATAAACCCATATTGCTTTGATATCGTAATTAAATTGTTAACGTTATGACAGCTTTCATTCACTTGACAGTAAGAGTTGTCATAACTACAACAGTGTGATTGCGATATTGAAGCAAGATGGCCTAAACCAATGCGTAATAAAGATCCTGGTCTGATCCCTTTCCGGTTGAGCTCGTGATGACACGTGTATCGATTTGAATTAAATTAATTATCTTTATAAAGTTGAAGATTGTTTGCAAATATTTGCACAACCGTATAGGTTCGGCTGAGAGGGGGGATGGGGGGAGTGGTGTTTATGGGCAAAAAGCTTACTATCATCTGTAGAGTTATTCTTCTTAATAATTTGCTGATGTTGCATCGTAGTCGACCAAGGTTGAGACGCGTTCGAACGGGTAAAGTGAACCAGTGTATCTTCGTGAAGAAGTGAAGAAATAAAAGTAAATTATACTTATTGTCTATGAATTAAATTCCCGTATTGTATTGTATTGTATTGTATTGTATTGTATTGTATTGTATTGTATTGTATTGTATTGTGGAATTTATCACGAAAGTTATTCAAATGTAAAAACTAAATTGTTTAAATATTGTCACAAACAATTAACTTTACACTGGCTGTATAAAGTACCTCAGCTTCAGTTAGCTTTGTCAAGTTGAAACGAAAATTACTTTAATAAATGGCACATTTATTCAATTAGCGTATTTATTTAGAAATAAATTTAACGAAACTACCCGAGGTGTTCAGTTTAGGGCAGATTGATGAGTCCGCTTGACATCGTCATTAGGTCCGGGGCAGGCTGGCGTTTTTCCCCGACCGCCGGGATAATTGGAACGAATGTTTTCCTCCGCTCTTTAATGACTGGCAGTTCTGTTTACGAACGGGACACGCTGCCTTTTATTGAGTCTTTTGCCGGCGATCGGTTTTAAACGCTAAATAACGGTCATGAAGAATGCGCGACTGAAGATTTTTCGGTGGATGTACGAGTATTAGTTTAAATGTTAACTTTGAGAACAATGTAAAGGGAATGAATGCAATTGAATGTACTAGTCAACTTATACTTGTATAGACACTATAAAATAATAAGCTCATCATCATCATTATCATGAGAGTGGAAGCCCGTTACATCCTCTGTTGGGCACAAGCGTTCTCCTAAGAACCGGTCCTGCGATACTCGCATCCAGCAGTTCCTGAGAACCTTATCATCGTCATTCGACTCTAGAATTTTTTCGATACATCTGTCTTCGGTTCTACGATCAATGTCGCCCACTGCCACTTAGGGTTTGCAACTCACACAGCTATGCAATAGCTAGTTTTTCTGCGGATCGCCTCATTTCTGATTCTATCCCACAGAGAGACAACAACGGCTCTTTACATTTTACCTTTTGGGTGACCGCGTCTTAGTACCATTATAATTATGTCATCACTGGTGACACACACTGGTTGAAGACTTTCGTTTTGAGACACTGAAGTTGACGTATCTGGGACGAGAAGATGTTCTTCTAAGCGTAGCTTACCGAAAACGCTGCCCAGCCGAGTTGGAATGGACTATCAATTTATCTAGCTGAATTTTATTTTATAGCTCCTATTTAAGAAGAAGAAAGTTTTTTTAATGTAATAATTAGGTTGTGTAGAAAATACATAGTGATTATACTCAAACAGACATCATTAAAAGTTACGCCACTCACCACTAGGTACTACATAAATTTTCACTTATACTCACCTACCTTAATATGCTTTAAATTGCCTCGTAATGGGCTACTAATTGAGAAATCAGGCCTTGGACATCTCAAAAGCGGCTTTATTCGACCCGTATCCTAATTTATAAACCTTTTGTGTTTTGGACAAGTTTACCGTCGAGTCACGTAGAGGACGGATGCGCGTCGATATTTCCGTGTCCATCGCTGCGTCAGTTCGGCCGCGCCGGCAGATTGATCACTGCTCGATATCACTCCACATCAATACAACAAAACATTTTTTCTGTTGTATAGTCGCCATCAATATTAGAGCATACAAGGTGCTCTAAAATAACTGAACGCGTTCTAATGCCTGTTAGAGCCGAGTTCAGAAATACCTTATATGCTCTAAAATTGTTAACGGTGACTGAATGCGCCACATATTATTTCTTAGTAAGTAAAATTATTACATTCCAAAATAATTATGGTCGCCTCTAAATACCGTTAAAATGATGTACAAAATTCGAAGAAAAGGGTTTTTTGGTGACTTTGAAGGGTAGGTACTCAGAAACTGGTCAGCAGAATCGGATGGCATTATTTTTACAGCATTTTAAGTTTTTTTTTTGATTTGCTAGTGAAAAAACGGCCCACGTGTTTCGAATGGGAAAAATTTATAAATAAATAGGATGTATACTTCAAAGCAACCGCCTCCCATCCGGTTGCCTCGTCAAAAAATTTACGTTTTACAAAAACTCTGCCAGCACGGACTTGTAAGAGTTTAGGCCTCACATCCTTTCCCGAATAAAACGGGCTAAGGTAAATCGCATTTGGAAAATAGTCTTTATAAATTCTAACGTACAGTAGGCCGCGTTCTTTGCGTTACAATTGACTGAATTCTGCCGACCGCTGACGTTTGGTATGACACAGTAAATCCCATGGCAGCGCTACTTGCAGAGGCATGGCCGCCGGCAAAACTGCCAGGGACGTTTTCAAAGAGTTATTGTCGCATGACAGCATTGGCTCCATAGCACAATGGGCTAGTTTTTTTTTTACCAGTTGCTCCTCTATTTGTATGCGATTTATTGAATAGGTATTGGAAATATCCTTTATTCCGTTTGACATTTGCAGTTTTACATATATTTGAGAAAGTTCCAAATTTAACTGTGACATGTTTCAGGAATGGTCTTTAAAAAAGGTTAGTATAGACACGAGATACCACTAAACGATAGATCACGCAACCAAGTACTTCATAATATGCATAAATAGTTAAAACGAGCCGAACGAAAAGCGTATGAGTGACCCTTTCTTAGTGTCAACAAATAATTGACATAAATGCTACAGGTCGCTTTTTACTCCAGGAAAGATACGGTTTTTAAAACATTAATTTATAATAGCCTGATTTTTTTTACTCCATTTTTATAAGATATTCTAAGACACTATATTCATAAATCCAACAAACTTTCCACCCGGAAGTAGGTATATATACTGTCAAAAAAGCCTTTTTCTTTTAAATTAAAAATCGTAATTGTAATTTTTGTGTCTAAGTATAATAATATTTTTAACACATTTGCTCAAAAAGTGGTACTTTTCGTAGCTGTATATCGTGCGGAAAGTTGGTTTTCGCGAACTAGTGCTTTTTACTTTTCAAATTTTTTAAAATTTATACTTGTTCCAATTCATGACTACTTATTGATGAGTGTTAATATTAGTTTCCTTTAAACATCGTAATCAACATAAAAACCTACTGTTAATGTAAGAATACGAAAAATATACATATTTCATATTTTATTACTTACCTCTTCATCATTATAACACGTTTATTTTTTAATATTGAACATTGAAAAACCGTTCTTAATAAGTTGTCTGAATGGAATGGAATAGCTGCCGAAACGCCTGTCAAAAATTTGACATTAAGAAGAGGCTTTTTTTTTAATGATTATGGCCTGGATGCTAAGTCCTTTAAGCCATGCGTTTTTTCTTACTGCAAGCATTTTTTAAGTTTCCAAAGACAACATTCGATATTGTTTTTATAAATATACGATACACAAATAATCGTAAATAACAATATTTAGGTAATAATAGTACAATGTTTTATATTTACAATGGTTTATGTCTTAGAGAACATGCATTTGAAAAAAAAACTTTCATTGAAGTGGGTCCAATAATAATAACAAAATCCATTCTAGTCGAATAAAAGCTAAAAAACACCTCTTCATAATGTCAAAAGTGTTCACTGCGAATGATCGAACTTACAACGAATTTGTTTACCAATCTTAAGTTTTCAAAAAGTTGCTTATAAAATGAGTGACTCAGAGTTTGAAATTGATTTATTTTTTCGCAACTGTGTTAAAAAACGTCGTTCGATACACGTGCGGAAATGTCAATCTTCACTCGTCCCGAGTCTTGCCACTCGCCTGCGGCTCGTGGCAAGATATCTCGGTACTCGTGAAGTAATGACATACTTTCCGCACTAGCATCGAAATGTACTATTTTGTCTATAATGAGCAGAAGGTGAAATCTAACAAAATATTTACACGGAAAGCCACTAAATCAGCAAAATACATGGCTCCGGTTATATATACCCTTAAATGATAGAAAAAGTTAGTAATAAGTAGTGCTTTGATAAAAATGACATAAAACTATTTATAAGTGTTAAAATACACTGATCAATTTGTATTTTTTTATAAGGAATTATTATTTATTACCATAAAATCCACCTTCCGGTATAATTTTGTGTATTATTTGCTTGCAACGTTTATATTTATTGTAATCAACAAGGAATTAAGAAAACTGTAGCCAATTACGATTTTTAAATACGGAAATATGCAAAATGAGAACAATATTCTAGCTAATCGAATATAAATGAGACATCCTTAGTTATTTTTTGTGCGATTAATATTGAATATTATAAATTATTTCCGTTTCACCATACTGGCGATCGTAACTTTCCTGGAGTATTTCTGAACCGATTCTCATGAAGTTTTATGAGCAGGTTCAAGGGAATTTTTTCGATTACCAACTTATTTGCGGTGTTGGTGAACTGACCATGACCTATGTCGATGTATGGGGTTAACAGTTATCCAACGGCAAAATTAAGTTAGTCGCGAGGTCTACAGCTCACAGAGTCACTAGCATGTTAAGTGCCGCGTATAACCCCTTATCGCAATTCACACTCCCAAACGCCGTTCTGATCTATCCATAAAATATTCATCAAGTGGGCCCTGTTCGCAGGAAAGTTAAGCAGGCAGCAAGTCACGTTGTTGGCCCGATCCCCACTCGGCCGCACATAAGGCCGATGGCTGCCTATGACATTATTAAACTCAAGCGCATCTTTGCTCGACTGACGCTAAAAACTACGTGACTGCGGTGCGCAATTGAAGTTCCAATGAAAAATCGCTTGTCCCCAAATTCAGAGCAGATCCTGACCGAATAGAGGAAAAAATAACGGCGAATTTTGCGCGGGCCACTTTAGTGAGTGTCCCGAATATATTATCTTGATAGAAACTTTTAGTCGGAGTGTTATACGGCGCGCGGCGGCCGCTCGTTTTTATACGAATTCGATAAAAATTCAAAGCTTTTACCATTTGTCGGAAAGCTATCCTTGAGATATTCTTAATATGGAATCAAGTTATTTGTTTGTAGGTTTTCAGCTAATATATCGAATACAAATGAGGTCAATATAATGTTCACAAGTAGGTACTTTTGTGAATACGTTATTATAAATTTAACAAAATGAATGGGAACGCTCAAGAGAACATGATTAAGTTTTCTTCATCCTTCTCTTACGTTAAAATCCTTATGAATATCTAAATATATAAAAGAAGAAACTGACTGACTGACTGACATATCAACGCACAGCCCAAACCGCTGGGTCTAGAGATTCCAAATTTGGCACGTAGGTTCCTTATGAGGTCTAGGGGTGCACTAAGAAAGGATTTTTCAAAATTCATCCCCTAAGGGGGTAAAAATGGGGTTGGAAGTTTGTATGAAAGTCATCCATTTTTGAAGATAGAAACGTGGAAATTGGTATAAAGGCTACTATTTACAAATAAAAAATACTACCTTCAGCGATTTTGGCTAAACTACCCCTAAGGGGTTAAAATGGGGGGTTAAAGTTTGTATAGGGGTTTGGATATTTTTGAAGTTAGAAACGTGAAAATTGGTTTATGGGCTACTGTTTACAAATAAAAAAAGTACTACTGGCAATTTTGGAAAAACTACCCCTAAGGGAATGAAATGCGGGGGTGGTAGTTCCTTTTGGAGTGGTGGTTGGTCCTTTTTGAAGTACGAAACTTGAAAATTGCTATAAAGAATACTGTAAACAAATAAAAAATACTACTTTAGGCGATTTTGAAAAACTACCCCTATGGGGATGAAAAGGGGAGGTGAAAGTGTGTATAGGAGTTTGGTCAATTTT
This sequence comes from Tortrix viridana, assembly GCA_963241965.1. NCBI lineage: Eukaryota > Metazoa > Arthropoda > Insecta > Lepidoptera > Tortricidae > Tortrix > Tortrix viridana. The sequence continues at coordinate 6,362,891 of OY725181.1, forward strand.
GAAGTAAGAAACGTGAAAACTGTTAAAAAGACTACTTTTAACAGATTAAAACAAATCCGGTGATTTTGGATAACTACCCCTAAGGGAATGAAATAGGGGGTGGTAGTTTGCAAGGGAGTTTGGTAATTTTTGAAGTAAGAAACATGGAAATTTGTATACAGGATACTGTAAACAAATAAAAAAGTCAATTTTAGGCGATTTTGGAAAAACTACCCCTATGGGAATGAAACGGGGGGGGGGGGGAGATAATGTGTGTATGGAAGTGTGGTCAATTTTGAAGTTAGAAACGTGAAAATTGTTATAAAGAGTACTCTTAACAGATTAAAACAACTTCCAGTGATTTTGGATAACTACCCCTAAGGAAATGAAATGGGGGATGGTAGTTTGCATGGGAGTCTGTTCATTTTTGAAGTTAGAAACATGGAAATTTGTGTACAGGCTACTATTAACAAATAAAAAAGACTACTTTGGCGATTTTGGAAAAACTACTCCTATGGGGATGAAACGGGGGGGGGAGGTGAAATGTGTGTATGGGAGTTTGGTCAATTTTGAAGTTAGAAACGTGAAAATTGTTATAAATACTACTGTTAATAAAAAATAAACAACTTACGGTGATTTTGCATAACTACCCCTAAGGAAATGAAATTGGGGGTGGTAGTTTGTATGGGAGTTTAGTCATTTTTGAAGTTAAAAACATGGAAATTTGTGTACAGGCTACTGTTAACAAATAAAAAATACTACTTTAGGCGATTTTGAAAAAACTACCCGTATGGGGATGAAAAGGGGAGATGAAAGTGTGTATAGGAGTGTGTGTATAGGAGTTTGGTCAATTTTGAAGTTTTAAAACAACAAGGAAATTAAATGGGGGGTGGTAGTTTGCATGGCAGTTTGGTCATTTTTAAGTTAGAAACGTGGAAATATGTATATAGGCTACTGTTAATAAATAAAAATACTATTTTCGGTGATTTTGAATAACTACCCCTAAGAAGATGAAATGGGGGGGTTAAAGTTTGTATGGGAAGGAGGTGGGTCCTTTTTGAAGTTAGAAACATGGAAATTTGTGTATAGGCTAAATGAACAAATAAAAAATACCACTTTAGGTGATTTTGGAAAAACTACACCTAAGGGGGAGAAACGGGAAGGGTGAAAGTTTGTATGGGCGTTTGGTCATTTTTGAATTTAGAAACGTGGAAATAGGTATATAGGCTACTTACTGTTAATAAATAAAAAACACTATTTTCGTTTTGAAGTTAGAAACGTGGAAATAGGTATATAGGCTACTGTTAACAAATAAAGTAATACAATTTTCGGTGATTTTGGATAACTACCCCTAAGGGGATGAAATAGGGGTAATATTTGGTCAATTTTGAAGTTAGGAACGTGAAAATTTATTTTGGCTACTGCTTACAAACTAAAAGTATTGCGTTCGATGATGTTGGAAATACTACCGTAAGGGGGTAAAATTGAGGGAGTAGATTTCTTAGAGTTTGGTTATTTTGGAAATACGTTTCTAGACTACTTATTATATAAAATATGAGTTTTCGCGTTTTTGGAAATTCTGGCAGAGCATATACCTTTAATAACACCTGTGTATGTTCTCGCAAAATAAATAATTTCAATTTCAATTTATACCCCTAGGCAAGGTGAAAAGGGTTAAAAAAATTGTATGGTTTAAATTTGTTTCTATCCCATCATGCATGATACGTACGATAATGAAAACTTTATCTGTACTTTTTAACAAAGGTACTGGACTCTCCGCAGACAAAGTTGCGGGTGGAAGGATTGCGTATATATATATATATATATATTTGTACTCAGTTCACGTTCTCGAAAACGGCTCCAACGAGTTTGATAAGGATTGCGACATGAGGGTTTACGGGGGCGAAAATTCGATCTAGCTAGGTCTCATGTCTGGGAAAATTCGTTTTCCCCGTGTTTTCACGCAAAAAGAATTCTCGTGCAATGGTTCGTAATTACGGGGCGGCTGCTTCCGTCTGAATAGGCTAATGGTTAGAGCGTTGGCCTACTACGCAAAGACTGCGGGTTCGAACCCCAGCTATAGACCGTTTTTTTTGTTTTTGTATAGAAATTCGATGAAAAATCGGTTCCGACCCCAGCGACGACGCTAAATAAAGTTTGTATGGATGTTGGGATGTTTGTTCAGTTACGCCTAAATAGTTGAACGGATTCGGATGAAATTGTCACACAGGTAGTTGTTATCCTGGGTTGGCCCCTTTTTTTATCCCAGACAATTTGATAGTGTCCAGGGTAAAAACGATAAACGACTTACTTAAGAAGAGGAGAAAGAGGTACTTAATAAGTTTGGATGTAGGGGGTAATCTCCGAAACTACCCATCCGATTTCTAAAATTCTTTCAGTGATATTCAGAATGAGGTTTCAGGGTCGACATAGGCTATATTTTAACTTATAACTGAAGCTAAGCGAGGGCGGGTTGCTATACTTGATATTATATAAACACGAAAGTAGACATACTTTTGCGTCTGTCTGTCTGTAAAGCTTTCCCTGCTAATTCGCTGAACCGATTTCGATGAAATTTGGTATGGATATAGCCTGAGTTTTGAGGAAGGACATAGGCTACTTTTTATCTCAGAAAATTGAACAGTTCCCGAGAGAGCAGTGATAAACGACTTCTACGCGGACGAAGTCGCGGGCAAAAGCTAGTTAACTTATATTAATTTAAGTTGCATTTGCATATAAAAAAACCACTTATAGTTCAGTTCTGTCTAACTTTCAATAAAAATATTATACTCCATACCGGGATTTTATTACTCTTCGCCCGAAGAAAGGCTCTAACCACTCAGCTACCTAAGTACTTGAGACTTTGTAGTCTCAGCAACAGCAGGGTTAACACCATCTGTAGGAATACCAACTACCAACCAATATATCGACTATGAATCTATACTATGTATACACAAACTGTCTACCATCTACTTTGCAAGGTATTTATATCAGATTTCGTACTTCGATGATAGCTGCCCGTGCCACGCTTGCTCAGCTTGCTTGAAATGTGATCCCGAGATTACTTACACTGTTACTTCCTTCGCGCTGCGTTGCATGGGTTGCACCGGAGTTTTAGCTTTTAGCAAATTATAAAACTCGCGTTTTCCCTGACTTCATCTGTGTAAAACTAATTTGCCCTCATTTACACGGGAACTATATTTTTACGGAATAAAATGTTATCCTATGTTTTAATCCATTGCCACGTTTATGCGTTATTAAGTGACATACATCTGAATATTTAAACACAAACGTTTACATTTATAATTATAGTAGGAAAGGAATAAGAAATTTAGAGAAAAATAATACATTTAGCCGTTTAAAAAAGCGTTTAACAAATAAAACATATTCTTACATTAGTGGGGGTATAAAATAATTAACTTCTGTTATGTACACACACGTCCTAGGTCAAGTATATTTTTAAATGGGAAATAAAATATTATACTTTATAGTCGTAATATACTTTCGTGTAATAATTTGACGTAATAGCTCACAGTATTTGTTTATATATTTGATTAGCTGACAAAGCCGATTTATGTTAAAATTTTTTACGATGGATTTATCCTGTCGTGTTGATCCAAAAGAAAGTGCCTACTAAGCTTTATTTTCTTAGGTATATTCACGTTTGGAAACAATGTATTTTTTGGGAAAGTGTCAAGTAAAATTTATTTTATTCCATTTTTTTTGTATCTTGTGTTTTTTGTGTTTTGTCTCTTGCTTCTTTTTCTTTTTATGGCAAAGCAAGATTAAGGTGTAGCGACACAGTTACATAGCTATCGATATGGCGTCAGCTATATACGCCAGCTATGCCGGCGGCCTCGCCAATAGTCCCGAGCCCGTAGGTCCATGTACATAAATTATATAAATTAGTATTTCAACATTCCTTGTTCATATTTCCCATCTAAATTATCTTAACAATTATAGAATATTAGATGTTAGAAAGGTAAAAAAAAGGTAAATGAGATAATGACGGCAAACGTGGTCAATATTGAATAAAATCCCAGTTCCAATTTAGCCACAGCTAGAATTCATGGGCAATGTTCATTTCAGTTGCTCGATTCAAACCCATCCGTCAACAGAGTTGTCTGTTTGACAATTCTGATAAATCTGGCAAGTAAAATGATAAATCGGAATCCATTTCAGCATTTAAGGCGCATAGTTATCTGAAAATGTAAATTAAGACCTCTCTTTGAAGGCGTATATCGTTGCTACCCATAGTACAAGCCTAGAGCTTAGTTTGGGACTAGGTCAATTTGTGTGATATTTATTTATTATTTTATTTTATATAATATGTAGGTATACTGCATATATGAAAAAAAAATATAACGTGTAAATTTTAATAATACTCGTAATACTTATTGTTTATTTTTGTGCTTTTTTCCTACTTTAGACAGTTTATTTTTTAATGTTTTGTTAAATTTAGGCAAGAATTCTTTTACTCTTTCCATACGCCTCCGGGGCCAATAATGACGGTGAACAAATTATATGTTAAAAAAATATTGTTCTTATATAAAAAAAAAACATAAATGCAACAACAAAGCATAAACAGTGAAAAAAAATAAGCAAGTTAATGTCGGGCCATGCTCAGTGTAGTGTAGGGTTCCGTCACCATTACTACAAATACAAAAAACAAACAGAAAAAACCGTAATTATTAGCTGATTTTCTATTCAAAGTTATTCGAGCCGATTTTCGGCAGGTATAAACATTTTACAGACTAACTCAAGAACCCATAATGTCTACCTAGTCATGATAGTTTTCCTTTTAAATTCGTTATATGTGCTTTCACTTAAAATATTTTCCAGGTTGTTAGTAAGTAGGTACTTACAGTTTTGACTGTAGGGGCTGGGGACACGCAACCCTAGCGAAAATGACACTTTTCGAGTTCAATATTTCCTTAGCGGTCCCACTAATCTAAAAAGTATAATGACATTCATATTATAATGATTTTTATGAGGTAATTTTTTTTTACGTTTTCTTTGCATGTAAAATATATATTTTTTTCCAAATTTTATTATTGATCTTTGTGCGCGGTAAAAATATGTATAGGTACGTGTACAAAATTTCGACTTTGTAACACTTATAGTTTCTGAGAAAAAGTGAGTGTGACAGACAGACAGGCGGACGGACATGGCAAAACTATAAGGGTTCCTAGTTTGAATACGGAACCCTAAAAGGTCTTTTTTTACAAATATACAAAGCAAGGCCATAAAAATAATGCAAACGTTCCTTTGACCCCGTTTCAATTTCAATATAAAAAAGCTAACCAGGAAAAAGTGTGGTTAATTAGCAACTTTATTGCAACAAAAACGGAATAAAATAATGATTAATTGACTAGGAAACCTCGACTGTTTCGCCTGCGGGCTGCGGTATTGAAATCTCCGTGCAAACTTTGAAACTCTTTTCGTCACTTTACACAGTAGTAACAAAAAAATTTAATCGTCTGGAAAGAAAACCCACTGAGAAGGGTTAAATAAAGACCGGCCTAGGAATTGTCATTTTAGTGCCTCATGTTTCTGTTTTTCCTTTCTATGTGGGCTATAGACTACCTGAATGCAAAATTTGTGGTTTGTGTGTCTGCTAGGAGTACCTTAGAATTTTGATGATCGGTGAGTCAGTCAGTGACAAAATTAAGGAACTTTGACTTGCAATAATTCTTAAACTGCTGGTTCAAATTTAATGTAATTTGAAAATAAATCTAGCTATGTAATGCCCTCTTGGTCACTGAAAATTTAGGCTTCTGGTTTTTTTCACAACGAAGTTACATGGGGGTCGAAAATGGCCCGAATGGCTCCGGAAATAGGATGGCACGGCCGTACCTTTTTTTGACCGACCTAATATTATTACGTGATAAACTAAAGCACATTAAGAAACAATAGCCTAATACCAATTTCTCATCACCCTTAACGAAATGTCGTTGTCCAAGATGCAGGCCCGTTAATCATTGAGGAATTATCCCAGTTGCACTTCACCACAGGCATTATAATGAGTTTAAAAGTAGCTTCATATTCTTAATAAAGAAATCACATTGCTGGCGTCAATCACTTACGACTAAAGAGTTCCGGTGGTCATCTCTGGTCTTCATCATCAGTTCCTTTCCACCAAGAGGTGCTTTTGGAATGCAAATTGTCAAGGTTTTACAGGTAGGTAATACCAAAATCGCTGTATGTATGCCTATAGCTTTAATACTCAATACTCAAACGTTTATTACATTCCATAATGTTAGTTAAATAGCTTTTGAGGAGTTCCCTCGATTCCTCATGGATCCTATTGTCAGATTCTGACTTGGTGACAATGGGACCATCTCGAGAGTACCTATACCCTTCCAAATATAAAAATAATTTTCAAAATCGGTCCATAATCGACGGAGAAATTGGTAAACATACATAAAAAACATACATACAGCCGAACTAAGAACCTCCTTCTTTTCTAAAGTTGGTTAAAAAATTACAATCTACTAAGGCATGGGACTGGGTTCTGATCCATTTTTATTAGACTGCCTGTTTAATTTTTTACAAACATTTTTTTTATATTTTTCCATAACGTACTTTTGGATTTATAGCCAAAAATTTACAAATAATGACCGTTCTGACCAAATCTGAAAAAATCCCGACGTATACTTAATTATTTATATTTTACGGGAAAAATAAAATGAAGTGTTCAAAATGTATAGTTTTTGTGAAATAAATAAAAAACTTTGAAACTTTGTGTTATACATTTAGGAAACTTAAAATATACCTTATTGCATACGAATTAAAGTACATAAAAAGGTATATTTTTGAAGTACCACGGACTTAAATACGAACCACGGTGCGCGAGTCCGACTCGCACTTGACCGGTTTTTTTTATCCACGTACAGTTCGTTTAACACCTACCGTCAGAACGGACTAGTACCACGAAGCATTAACGTCTCGTTGAGTATTTGGTTTGGTATAGCGATTTAGGCAGTAGGTACATTTGTACACTTGTACAAAAACTTTACGTTTCCTTTTATTATTAGGTGTCATTAATGGTACCCGTTTAATTTTAACATAAAAAATTCAGTAGCATAATTATCAAACTTAAAATCATCCCACTTGCAGCATATAAACCGTAAACGAAGGGCGGGCGAATCGCACGATTGAGTGGGTATCGGAAAACACAGAATAGGGAGCGTGGTCATGGCACAAAAACTGGAAGCGCATTAATTCAATTGCAACACGAAAAATGCATTAGCGCCCCGAGGCGTCCATTCGTCATTGTCCTGCAATGTCCCTTTGTGGGAGCTCTTATACACTCGTGTAAAGTACGTGGCGAGTTTTCAGAAAAAATGAGCTATCGCGGGATTATTTTGTTATACATTTTTAAAAGTTATATTCCGGGAGCTTCAAGCTTCTAATTATAGAAAGGATTACTCCTTCATTTACTAACAGCCCAAAGAGCTTATAGAAGTTTGCGTAGGCAGTTAAAATAGCAGGTAGTTAGCGTATTAAACTCAAGATTTTTTCCACTGGATTTTGTAAAATGACAGCTTTATGTAAATTTCAAAGTATGTTACCTTTTATTCGCTTGTGGAACTCTATATCGATAGAGTTAAAACGTGCTACTTAAATCTTTCAACATTTTCTAAAATAACTAATACTAGTAACTGTTTATTATTCTTCTTTAAGCGCTTCTTTTTCTACATTATTAGGTTAATAAAGATTATTTGTATTGCATTGTTGTTAGTTGTAAACAAGCCAGCTTAGTTGAGATTTAAACAATATGAACGCGTTTAGTAGCAAATTGCACAAAGCTGTAATAAATATGTTTATTATATTAAACGAAAAATATTTTTTATTTTTTATTTGAGCTTAAACATAATTGACAGTCCTTTATTTATAAGTACCTAAAATGCCCTGTGAGCGGTCTATAGGTTTCAAAAACATTTTTGCTAAATAAATGGAGATAAGATTTCGTAAGGACATTTATTTCAAATATTCTTCGAAAATTACACATTTATTGTCAAAGTCAACGTAACTTTAGCATTAAATTCTGAGATAAAAATGTAAAACAATAGGGAATACAATGTGAAAGTTCAACTATAATATAAGTCATTTACAATAGGTATTCAGTGCGTACTTCAGGCCGAAAGGCGCGTATCTTGGGCTTATGATTATATTACAGCTTAGGAAATTAAGCGAACTAAATATTAAATAAGGTGTAAATTAATCAGCTCATACTAAACTTATAACTACACCAACTACTTTTATTCAGGTCTGATAAAGCCCTAAATTACCAAACGTTTTGTTCGTCCATCCTTCACGATATCAATCATTCGACATAGACGGTATACAAAAACTAAGGGATAAGGATCTCATTGTTTTTTCTGCTCTTACTTAATATGTAACTTACATCGAAAATAACAATAATAGTCTTACATACATACACTTGTCTTATTCTAGACTAGTGGCCCGCCCCGGCTTTGCACGGGTAGCACAGAATATACGCACCTAAACCTAATGAATTACACACCTAAACCTTCCTCATGAATCACTCCCTCCATTGGTGAAAACCGTTTGAAAATCCTTTTAGTAGTTTTAGTGGACAGACAGACGCGGCGGGGGATTTTGTTTTATAATATGTAGTGATACGCGCCCAAAAACAAATCAAAAGGCCAAATATTTAAAAGTGGAATGTAAAGGTTAACATTCCATTCAAACACCGTGGAATGGACTTTTATTTAGTAGGTAGTATGTTATTTATTGAAGAGTCAAGTTAAAAGTATTATGCATGCAACCTTAATTGTTACGCACTCCTCTTAACAACTTTTACGTACATAAATCACATTTGATATATATATATAAGTTTATTTATTAATATTATTATCTATAATAATTTACAGTTGAAGTAACTATGTAATGTAATAGCATTCTTGTATAATTTTATTTCACATGCCAGAAACCCACTACTTGATTCTAAAAACCTATTAAAAACGTTAAATTGAACCATTAATAAAACCTGGAGACTTTAGAAGGTAAATTTGATACATTTGAACTATGTGTACATAAAACCCGTTCAATACCTACTAATAAAATTGTAATAATGATATATTTTAATTTCATTAATGTTAATAAATTTTGTATGCAAGCGCTTATTTTTTTATTTAAAATATTTTTTTTTTTTATTGAATCTTGGTATTGGGTGGGGGTCAAATTAAATACCTACTTGAAATATTAATTAACAATTCGATAAAATATAAGGTGACTCACAATACTAAAAAAATAAAGATTAAATTCTCTCTCTCCATAATAATGGAGTTGATTTAACTGATTATATTGAACTTTTATTTACAATATGCGGCAGTTCAAAATAATTTTTCATTTATACGGGTTTTCTCAGCCGAATATAAATAAATATATTAAACTGCATCACTAACATATTTAAGGTTGATTAGCCTTACTAGCATATAAAATAGACAACAGTTTTTAACTGTCAAGCTTTTTGAAAGTTGACACAGAGTGGTAGGTAAACCTACAAAATACGATGTATCGAGATAAACAATTGAGGGCGATAGGGTGTTAATGACATGAACAATTTCTAACAACTTATTATGAAATAGACTATAAAAATATACACTTATAACACAATAATTTAATTTTAGTACATTTCGTAAATTAACATTCCCGCCCATTTTCATTAAATATATACCGTCACATTTTGCAGAAACATTTCACATTTCAAGATTTGATTACTTCATTTGTTAAACGTGGTTTTTAACATTTATGACATAGTTAATAAGTACATGAATTAAATATCAAATACCTATGCAAAGAAATTTGTTCTATGAATATTTCATCGTCGTAAATATATTTAGGTACTGTTTCCCTTCAAAATCTCAAAATTCAATAAGCGGGATTGTAATGGTGAAGCGTTTATTTTGGAGTTTTGGAAGTCCATCTTGTAACGTTTCAAATTACATTCCATTACTTTTCCACTTTATAACTTTTCGTTATCAACTTTTATACAATTCAAAACATTGCACGTCATTTAGTTTTTTTACAACATTTTTCATTAGGAAATTTTGATATCGAAAACACAGATTTTGCTTTATACTACTGACCTAAATCCCCAAACGTGATAGTTTAGTTTTCCCAAGTATTTCTGCGGTAAATAAGGTATTTTCCCAAGCTTATATCAGTAAGTATATCGCCGACCAAGGTAATTAAGCTACATCATTACTTACTTAGGTTACTTAATGAATACCACAGTACAATTCAGCGAATCGTTTTCATTTCTCTATTTAATTATCTAAATTTATAATATCTACAAAAATCTTCTGGAGAAAATTATTCACATGTCGAACAAGAATTATTTAGATATGATATACTTAGGTACAGATCAACAAAATGACGTGCAACATCATACTTAACCATTTAGAAGCTATTTACATATCTGAGAGCAGCGAGTAGTACAGCGTAGTAGTGTATAGCGTACAGTTGCGGAGGCAAGCGTTGCGCGAGCGAGTACTGCGCGTGCGAGGATGCGGGTTGCGCGCGGGCAGGCAGGTTGCGCGCCCCGGAAACTAAAGGCTCGTCCGGGTACCCGTTTAGTTCTAGCCCTGTGAACAAAATAGCCAAGTCTTATTGAGTTACTATCTCTAATATTTTTACCTTTTTTCGCCAACTTGATATACAGTGCCAATTTCTTGACGAAGCGTCATCCAGCGTGCGGGCGTGTGTTGCCATGCCCTTATGAAGTATGAAAAAATAGCTGTATATTTTCATTGTAAAAATGTGACCTGCAAGTTTTTCCAACATTTTTGATTGCGTATTGTATTCGTTGGGTTTTCACGTAAGTGGTTTAGTAGGTCATCATTGAAACATTTTAATCACGGATCATCTCAGGTTTGGTTTGCTACTTTCAAATAATTCAGTTTATTTAGATTGATTTCTCAAACAAACTGATCTGAACCAAAAATAGATCACATAAGTTGTGACATGGTGATCAGCACGATAACTCACTGCCAGTTATCTCATAAAAATATATAATATGTATGAATACATTCATTCTTTCATTCATTCAACTTCTGAGTTTTTGCGATATTGCGTATTTTATGACAGACATTGAGGCTATTAGGAATATAAGAAGGAAATTGCCATCAAATAATGACGAAGACTGCACTGAAAACTACAACGAATTTGCTTTGGAACGCAATCTAGTTATCAAAATATTTATTACCAATCACGCTGGAGCCTAGCCAGCAAATAGGTTTAAGATTTCATTCGAATTGAGAACCTTCTTCTTTTATTTTTATGGCGGTTGAATCGGAGCAGCTGACATCTAATGAAAATGGTTGGTTAGGGTCAGTCTACCGTCTTTAAACGTAAGATTTTAACAACCTCTACTGAAGTAATACGACTAATATGTGGTCACGCATTAAACGCTACCCAGAAAGTAAAAACTATTGTGATTTTGTCATGTATAACTTCAAACGTATATTTAAAATAGCTGCGACAAAGCGCAGACAAAGCCAGGGAATATAATGTCTTATACAAGTCAGCAGACAGCATATCTGAAGCTATTTTAATCTGACGCTTACATAATTTAAACATTCACAAGTTAAAGTGAAGCCTTTTGCTTTTATGAAACTGGAAGAACTTAGTGAAAGCGTTGCTAAAGAGTGATGACGTAGATCTGAGCTGAAAATACCCAATAAAAAGTTTTATTTTACGATTAAAAAAGGTTTAACGTCGCACTTACTATGTAAGCTGACTTGACTCTCCATCTTTCCCAGCGCATTGACAGACGCACACACATAAGTCCCAAAATCACTTGGCGCCAGTGATTTTATTGTTAAATTCATCCATAGAGAGTATTCCTTAACTGCGGTTTCAGTTACACGGAATTTTGGATTCTCGAGGAGTTTGTCGCTTACTAATGCTGAAAAAGAATATCTAATTACATTTTGCGTTACTTATATATGTATTGCGATCATAAAACATTTTGTAATGATTTAACGTTATGTAAAATTGTGATTAATGACACGTGTGATCGATTCTGATATGGAAACTTGGTTAGAAATTAGTACCTACATGGTTGTCAATTCTATGTTTCTCTTATTAAATAATAAGTTGCGGATATATATCTAACTCGAAGGATTTTATTTTTTAATGATAGTTAATTTAAAAAGTGTCTATAAGCAGCTACAATTAATCTTAAAATTGTGTTATCTCTTAAAATATTTTAAAGAATCTGGTTCGATCAATTACATGTACTTTTGTACTTATTAAGAGTTTTTGGGCTCATTAACATGCTTAAAATTTTCCAAAACTTCTCTATACAAAATAATTAATAGAGTTTCGACTTCGCAATTACCGCTAAATACTCTCTTTGATAAGAAGTAGAGATGTGCCGTTCTCGGAAACTTTTCTCATTTTGTATGGGAAAAATTCCCGGTCGAGAATGTTCTCCAAGCTGAATCAGAAAAGTTTCCGAAAGTTTCCGGGTACGGCACATCTCTAATAAGAAGATAAAACTCGTACAAATTTGTACGTATAGTAGCCCGTTTTTACATATTACTCTCGAATATAATAACACAGTCAAATGTAATGTTGATTATATAACGCATATTAATAAAGTTATATAGAGTGAGATGCACGTTTTAAAATACATCAAAATAAATATCAACGAACGAATATCATAGATAACTGACAAAACGCACGATGTGAGGCGGTGAAGAGATCCGACATGAACTGTGACGTCATCGTGCACTACGGCCATATAAACTTCATGTTAAATTCTGTTTTGCTAGAATCTTGATTATTTTTATAGTTATTCGAAAAATATTTTTGTCTACGTACTGTTTGTTAAAAAAAATCATGCATATTCCCTATTGAGGCCTATAATTTGCCCATTTAGAGTTTATAGTCACGTGTGATATCGTATGCTTGCATCAGTTAGGTTAGAAAGGTGATTTAGGATGCATGTAACTATCGCTACCAGTGCACAGTGTAATGACAGAGTTAATAATTGATGTGTACCATCTTCTCGATACCAGGAGTTCATAGCCTTAGGGGAGGCTTCAATGAAGCACTGCAAGGCCACGTCGCTGCCTAGGGGTGCTCCCACCAGCTGATTCGTCACTTTTACTTGCGGTACGACTGTTAAAAAATAACATAGGAGTAGGTAAATAACATGTTGATGGTTGAAATGTCTTTGGGCTTTTTTATATAGATATATAGATCGACTGCTCTTCGAGACCCATCTACCGCGAACAACTATTTGGGTCTACGATTATTACTACGGTAAGATCGTATGACCACTATTCATGTTATGTTTCAACCCACAACGATCACGTTAAATCGTTTAAAATTGATACTGTCATATTAGTGAAGTTAACATAAATTAACAAAAGTGTATAAAATAAAATTATGTGTCCAATTCTAAATCGATGACGCTCGACTGGTTACCATCAAATCTACCCCACATGATTGAAATCGACAGTTTGATATAATGAGCTAATTGTAGCAGAAAATGAGTTTCACAGCGAAGTTTCACAATAGATACCGATTTAGCGGCAAAGTCCGTTTCTACTCGAGCGGTGACGGTTAAATTACAAAAGATATTATATTTTTAATTTAAACGTCATCACGAGCGAAGAAACGTGTCTTGAAAAATGGCAGACGGGGGTAAATGAAAATGTTCGTCTGATGCCATGTTTATTAGTAATTTTTACCAAAACATAACTATCCGTAACTTGTGTAAGCAACTTAATTTATCAGTGGTTTAGAATCTTGTGAAAAGACATTAGTAGGTATTATTATTGCCTTTCCAAAAGGTTGCTGTTAAAGTTTATAACGATTTCGTATAACTTGGATGCTGTTTTAATAATAAAATGATAACCCATTGCGGGTTGTCATTTTATTGCGTAATCTTGTGAGTTAACACATCAATGTTTATCACCAGCCTTTTATTATATTACTTAGTAGTAGGTATACTTACAATGTACTTGCACGTGGTATCGCCGGCTCACAGTCGGGGGTATACCATTGCTCGCGATACAGTAATAGGCCCCCATATCGCTTCGCTGGACGTGCGACATGTCTAGACTCTCTCCCTTGTGGATCTCGACCGCTGCAACAAAAATACTCTACAGGATTCTCGACTGTTGGTTGATGTAAGTAAATGACACAGTGAAAGACATGCGAATATATTACCCCAATCGTAAATATACATTTTCAAACTGTACCATCTTCACTCTAGAGAAATAAAATGAATCTACAAATGTAGAGAAAGCTTGCTTTAAAAAAAATTGCCAGGCACCTAAAGTTTAGCCTCGCCTTTTTGGCTTAAGATGGCTAAGAGACTGCTTGTATTTTTCCAATGTTTTTTATCGTTTTAAAATGCATTGTAAGTAGACGGAAGATAGAGACAAATTGTAGCAATGTAGAAAACGAATCGAAATAATATTATTTAACAAATGTCAAATGTAGGGATCAAGATCTAAATAGTACAAAAACACCTATCTCAACCAACATTTCGCACTACGTTGCCATCAAATCTGTCCTGTCACCTCGTTTCAGTTTGGTTATTCTTTGTCACTTAATTAATGACGGACATGGTTTAGAATATTTCGAACATTTTAAGTAATCTAAAGGCGAAGCATCCGTGCGCTGACGTGCTAGAAATATTAATGTTTACATTTTTTTTATTAAATTAGGGGTTTAGTTTTAATAGTTTTATATATAGTTGCGCTAGTCAATTTAAAAACGATTGAATAGCTTAAGTTCAGGACTCCTCGTACGTTTGGCTGTAAAACGTTTTCTGTGTGGCAGAAAAAAATAGCACCTGTTTAGCGCCAGAATATTTAATGTGGTAAAAGGGTTACGAACATTCGCGGAACAGGTAAATCCACTTAAAATGTTTTATTTTTAAAACAACGTAAAGAGGGATGAATACACAATTTAAAGCATTTACTTTATTTTTCCGTATATTCATTCGCCGGCGGCTGATACCTACCATACTTGAGTTATTTATATTCCTCATTAATAAAACGAACAAACAAACAATGCTGGACCAATTTTTATTAAGTATCATACTGCCAATAGAAATAACTGAATCTCAATTAAAATTTGGGGCCAATTGGGTTGAAATGAAAGAGCTAGTTGAAATGAAATGCAAGAGCAGAAAGTTTATAGCTATTAACTCGGGCGCTATTTTGTGGGTTAAACGTCATGATAGTTGGAGAAACCTCACGGTTGTTTATGGGTGAGTGACTTTTTTTGTTATTTTTCAAAGAATCCGTGGCTGTTCGAGCGCGAAAAAATATTCCGACGCTGCCGGGAGTCGAGATGAGGCAACGTCGTGAAGAGCGGCATTTTCCCGTTCCGCGGAAATATCGTCCATTCTGAAATCGTTTTCGAGTATAAAATCTTTTATTATGCGAACACGGTTCATTTAACGCGGCATTAAGTGAATTTGTCGAACAACGTATTTTAAAAATGAACGGGTAAAAGAGCTGTGAAATACGCAAAGACAAGTGAAGGGGAGGTTGATACGGGGAGGGGGGCGTTTAAGTTCCGTTTAACCGAATTAACGACCGAAACTTAATAATAATTTAATGACAAATTGGATTCGGGACGACGTAACGACTTCTGGACTGCTTGTGCTTTTCCCGTTACAATACATATTTATGTATCGCCCTATTCGCATTTTAATCTTTTTAGGGTTCCGTATAAAGATGGTAAAAAAGGAACCCTTATGGTGAGACTTCGTTGTCTGCCTGTATGTCACAGCAGTTTTTCTCAGCAACTACACAAGCTATAAACTTGAAATTTGCCATGGTTGTATAACTTGCTTGCCCGCATCTGTTTTTAGTAAAAAATATATGAATTTAATTTTATAAATAATTAAAAAGGGGTCTAGAATGGGGGGCTGAAAAATGAAAGTGATTTGATTATAACAATGGGGTGTCATATGAAAGGGCTCGAAAAATTTCAAACTTATAGTAGATAATTGCTTATATTTTACGAGAAAAATTAAACGAAGTGTTCAAAATCTAGTTTTCGAGAAATTGACAGAAAAACTTTGAAAATTTGTGTTAAATTTAGACAACTCAAAATAGACCTTATTGCATACGAATTAAAGTACATATAAATAAAAAAAATTAAAATGTATAAAATAAAATTCTAAAAAAGTAAATAAATAATATGGCCCTTAAAGCTTAATGTCAGTACCTAGTAATATTTTGATTCAAGCGTCGTCACGTCCGACAAAGACATAAACGGGCTCCGAGCACAGTCACAGGGCGGACTTCGTCACTACAAGATTTCAAGTATTAAAAACTCCCGACAAAACCGCTTTCAGAGCTCATAAGTTTTAAATGACTTATCAGATTTTCATCAAACTAAGCTAAGAACACTCTCGATTAAGTCACCTTTCTAACAAACAAAACTAAATCAAAATCGGTCCATCCACATGCCACAGACAAATACACAGATACACATGTCAAATTTACAACACCCCTCTTTTTGGGTCGGGGTTAACCCCGGGGTTGAGCCAATATATTTTTGAAGTAAGGACTTAAATACGGACGGAGCCCTCGGTGCGCGAGTTCGACTCGCACTTGGCCGGTTTTTTCATTATTTATATAAGTTTTGTTTTCTATATTTTTTTTCTGAGCAAATATATGTTTATTTTTCACAGAAAGCCCTCACGTTAAGAATTCTATAAAAAGGAAAGTAAGTATATCCTGTTTTCTCATTAGTGATTTGTGCATTCGTAGCTAGAATAAATTTACAAGTTAGTAGCCAAGCTTCAGAATAACTTCTCATCCCGGAAAATTAAGTTCCCGAGGTACGACTAACTACCGATAGAAGAACTCCACGAGACTATAATCGAGAGCAGCAAATATAGGTAGAAATTCAAAATCTGCCTATGGTCGTAATCCAAAAAATGCAGTTTCAAAACTGAATGTTCTCCGTTATACGTCCGTCACTGTCAAGCTGCGAGGTCTCCTCCCTAGCGGGCGAACACACACGTTGCTTTACTGTCAAATTCATTTCAGACTATCATTTTCGTGTGGGACTAGGTATTGGTATAATTAAAGTATAGAGTTTGAGTCTAACCGTAGTCATTATTATCGAATGCTGAATAAGTAGGGGTAGTAAAATGTTGCTGTAAATTTGAATTTTAATTAAAAATAAGTTCTCAAAACACAGGGTAATATTGAAGACCTGTTACGAAAAAAAATCTCAGACTATACTTAGGTATGTAAAATAATTAATAAATAAATTATAAATAATGTTCATTTCCCAAAAAAAAACATTGTTTCATATTATTCTACGAATATATAGGTACATATTATTATATAGGTACGCGAATGACTTTTAACTTTATTTAAAACATTAGTTTATTCCATTAAATTAAGTACCAATTAGGCGCTCTATCATTTACCATTGCTAGGCCAAGGCATGATTTTACATCAAAATTGAACAAAAGCCTAAAACGAGATGATTTTTATTGCTGCAACTGGCTGTAAAGGAACCCTAAATTCATTATAAATACTTATATTAAAATTAATCTGAGGTTTGTGCGATTGTTGTAACTTGAATTGAACTAATTTTCGGATTGATATCCCCTTTGTTTAAATGAAAATCTCGAGACGTTAATACCTTTTCAGTTCATGGTCGAGTAAAAAACGACTTCCTGCCTTCTGTCTTCATTTAAAAATTATTATGTCTTTGTCTACTAAACCTTTCAATAATACAATTCCAATGAGAGGGATCAATAGCGTAATCAAAAGATTTAGCCAACAAAGCGGACCTAAACAGACTGCTTTGTTTAACGAGATAGCAATCGGGTTGCGTAAATTAGTCACGGTCGGAATAGGACGTGTCGCAACATCGTCGATACTAATGGAAACGGCACATTCATTGGCATTTATGTCGATGTTAACATTGTTAATAAGCTTGCTATGAATCAGGACAAGTCCTACAAAGGATAGTTGCTGATGAGTGACAGTACAGTCAACCAATGTCATTTCTAGTCACTATGTTATTTCAAAATGATGTGATATTTAATTGGCTTTCGTATCGTCCGTAAAAATCCAATAAATCGTATGCAATGTGTCAATCGAGGCTAAGGAATATCTGTGTACTAAATTTTATCCATATTTGTTCTGCAGTTGGCGTAATTAAAACGCAAACATCCAAACATCCACACAAACATTCACATATATAAAACCTATTAGTAAGATATACAAAGAAACAAACCGAAGGTACTCTGTAGTTATCTGAAAGGTCATACGGCGGCCTAGGTTATGAAGTTGATACGAGTATGACTAGTTGAAATAGCAAATATTTAGCAGTGTTATTTATTATCATAAACATTTATTAAATGTATTTCGCAAGAATTGCTATTCTCTTGAAATAAATTATGTCTAGTGGTGAGATGAGATGTTATCTAAACACCGCTCGCTCATGTCTATTAATAGTTGCAAAGGTGTTCTCCGAAATCATTATTATCTCCGTACATTAAGCGGATCGAATGATCAAGCTGTAATTGGGAAAGTTTATTCAAAATAATTACGTTCTTATCTTCGGGTTCGTGAAAATTTGCATATTCCAGTTCAGCGTCTCCCACTTTGGAGTTTAGTCTTACTTGATATTTTTCTGTTACTGACATTTTAATCCGAAAAAGGAGGCCGGCTTTGTCGACTATAAAGCCGTACGTGACTGAAATGAAAATATTGAATAAAAAAATTAACGGATTATAGCGTTCCATTTCGTTTTTCTTTAAACGCATGAAAAAACTTGTTTAAACTCCTAGTTAGATTACTACCAAGGATATTTTTAGAATTTTTAATGTATTTTCAAAATATTTTTTTATCCATTAGGATTTCAGACATGGTTTCTCATCTCATCATCAATTCTATAAAATAAACGGAGAGCACTCTCCCAATTTACTTTCTTGTCTCATTTTTAATAAGACCCTCGTACTTTCTTCTGAAGTTCAAACAAAAACGTAATCAAGGGTTCTTCCTGTTCCGTTAAATGAGCCGTAAAGGTTTAAAAGTCAAAATTTTTAGTTAAAATTTTGCGACGGCAGTTTACGGAAGTTAAGACATTGATACTTTTAAATATTGATTGACCTAATGAGTGGGCATCGTTTGTGGTTTTGTTCGACATAATACGAAAAAAATATAATACGCAACTTAAGATGACCGCCAAGATACGGAGATAAGGTTAGACGAGGGAGGAGGAGTAGGTACGAGATAACGTCAAAAATGACAACGATCGTACCTGGAACAGACGCGGGATCCGTGAATCACGCGACACGGCGGCCCGGGGGATTAGTCACCTGACATTATAATCCCGCGTGTATGAGAGACTTCCCCTTGTTTTTGCAACTGTTTTAGTCAGTGTTTTAGCAAAGTATGTTTAAGCTTACTAAATGGTTCTTTACTCGGCAGGTTTTCCTCTTATATCTGATTTGTTGAGTTTCTTGCGGTGCTTCTTGTGAACAGTGATCTGTTTCCAAAAAACGCTGGTACGAGAAGTAGTGTATGCTACAGTTAGGTATGCCGATTTTATTTGTTTCACGGTAATATTATTTTACTAAATGGGAAATGTGGTGCTCTTTCTAAAGAGTGGTCTATTTTTGGCAAACACTTTTAGAAGTGAACAGGCAAGGTAATCAATATGTGTACATTTTAGTACCCTGTCTATTTAATGTCATGTTTAAAGTGCCATATATGAATGTCACAGCGATTAAAGTGACAAAATACTAAACATGTAGGTACACATATTTTTGATCTTGACTATACTTACAACTTAACTGATTATGATTTTTATTTCCGTAACAGTCATAAATAAATCAGACTTAACAGTACTGATATTATTTGCTTCACAGATAAGTAAAATAAACAATCGTTTTAAATTTTATTCTATTTTTCGCGGTTAGGTACTTTCAACGTATTTATGTGGATGTACCGTTTGATAATTCAAAAGATTGGGGGCCTGTAGAAAGCCACCCTGCCTGGTCTCATCACAGCATCCGACGAATGAAATGCCAAGTTTAGGTGTGGTTACCTACGACATCCCCTTGGCTGGTAAAAAATCTGGACTAAGATTACAATCTTATTGAAGGTATAAAAATAAAGGTAAAATTTTCTTTTACTATATATATTTTTCCCAAATAATTAACTCGAACAATCTTTTAATCTAATAACTCTAAAAATAATCTGAAAACGAATTTTAATATTTATTGGCATTTCAAACGGTATTAATTTGTGTAATGCCTGCCAATACGGAAATGTTATTTTTATTCAAAGGCCAGCCTCTTCAGTGGGGTAGACCTCGGGTTTGAGCACTGTGAAACGCACGTCAGTAAAATTTTCATATTCATTCGAAGCTTCTGCATAAAACATCCTACGGTAACCGAAACCTTACGGATAAAATAAATTATTTTGGTAAATCCGAGCGCGATGTATCCACGATCTTATCGGACTGGCTGGTTATGACATGACTAAACTAGACCGTACGACTCCACTGACGGTAAAAAAGACGTGACCGCTTTACACAATTATTTTTCCGCGTTGAAAAACCGCCTGCCACAAATTTAGGGCCGGTACTGACAGGCGTGAATAAATTATGATAATGAACACTTTGGAAGCGCAATCGTTTATTCACCCGATCGCGTTTGAGCGGTTCTTCCGAAATTACCATAGGTAATAACTGAGTACAAAATTGCACTACCTTATACACAACTACAGGAGGAGCGCGATCTACGGCTCTGAGCTCGCTGAGAGCCTTAGACTATTATCATGAAAATTAAATAAGATGTAATGAACACGTTTCCGTGAAAGCTAGTACAGCAGCGACTAAGTATTATTAATTGTAATAGGTATTAAAGTTGCAACATGAAAAGAAACACGGCCGCAAATTTTACAAACCTCAAGCATAAACGACTTTTGTGACGGAACAAGTATGAAACGTTTTCCTTGCCACAAAAGACCGAACTGAAAACTTTGTTTAATTTAACGTGTCAAAGTTGAATTTAGAAACGTCAAATTCGATTTGAATTTGATAAACAAGAGAAGAGTTTGACATTTCTCAATTTAATTCGAGCTCGCAACATGATGGCCTCATTTTGAATTGGACGCGAAGTTTAAACTGCATTCGGAACTTTTATATTTGTGAAAACAAGCTGGATTTGGTGAATCCTGCATATTCGGCAATAATTCGAGTGCAGATCAGATTATTATTATGTCATTTGTTTCGTAACGTGACAGCTCGTTATTGTATTGTATCGAGCGTTGCACGCGGCACAAACAACGTATAGATGTCTTATTTGAAAAGAATGTAATAGTAGTAATATATCGTATGTGACGGGCGCGTTAGTCGCTGCTTACATATTAAATGTGCGGCCGTGATTGACGTGCATTACATGTTATTACATTCCTGTCACATCGAATATATGCTTCGCAAATAATACGAGTAATATACACTCGCTTGACGGCGGGATTCATTCAATTTGAGTTTGACAAGGCTTAGATACCTCAAGAATTTATTTACGGTGGTAAGTGTCTGTGTAAACGTAGGAATATTTGGCACGACCTGGGTGTATTTAAGGACAAAAAATATGACTATGCTAAATTTTGCGATGCTGATGGTTACATCATTGCCGTAGTTTATTATTACTGTATTTTTTTGTTTAAATAATATTAGGGACGAATGTCGGGAAAGAGGGGAGGTCTTTGCCCAGCAGTGGGACACGAACACAGGCTAAAAAATAATAATATTATATAAATAATAATATTAGGGACGAATGTCGGGAAAGAGGGGAGGTCTTTGCCCAGCAGTGGGACACGAACACAGGCTAAAAAATAATAATATTAAAAATATATTTATAACATAATAAACCCTGATGCGGCTTACTTACGTGTTAGTCAGGGAACGGCCCGACATGTTTCGGACTCGTTAGAACAGTCGAGTTCGAAAATATGTGTACACGGTTACTACCTTGTCACTTTAATCGCTGTGACATTAATATATGGCAGTTTAAACATGACATTAAAGAGATAAGGTACTGAAATGTACACATATTTATGAACTCGACTGTACACGGAGTACAGGAGTCCGCGCCCGCGATAACACTACCCTGAGTTCGAATCATGTCGGGCCGTTTCCTGAGTAACACGTGAGTAAGCCGTGTCAGTGTTTATTTTAATTTACATTGCAACATTTCTGTTAATTTTCGGGTGACAATTAATACCAGCGAGCCTATTATGGTTGAGTGTATCGATGTGGTGTTTATGGGTCACTTTCTGGCCAGTATATTTGCAGTCTCGTATATAGCATGCATCGCCTATTATTTATGTTTGCAAGAAAAGGGAAGTTTAATACGTTTTATTTTATTATTTTGTCCAAATAGATTCTTTTATCTGTTTTGGGCAGAAAAAGCACGAATAATTTTGAAAAACGAAAGTTTTTTTTATAATATCTCGAACAACATAAATTAGAAGTCAGGTTAGAGAAATAAACCTATTTGTAATTTAGGGCCAAACAACCCCACAAAGTTACACCTAAGTACCGTAAGTAACATCTAAGTACCGTAAAACGCCCGGCTATTTGGGACAGAGGGGCGCTACTTGGTATTACGTTTTTTTTTCGTTTTTTTAGCAATGTTTTAACAACATTAACAGGAACTGGGGTATATTGAAAGCACATTCAAAATTTAATTGATTCACATGATTTGATATAAACATTTTTAACAATAATTAGTCGGTGAAGGATCGAGTTACCAAACCAATTCCAAATTACCCCGTTTTGCTGTAACTTAGTCTAAATATCGAGTATAGTTACGGGTTTAAAAGCGCTTTAAACTAGGTCAGTGAAAGTAATCAAAAATCGGATTAAAATTATTATTACTTAAATCGGCAGTGTAGCGTTTGAGGCGGGTACTTTAGTTAATTCGTAAACTTCATAGTATTTCGCTCGCTGGCACCGAGTTAAGACGTTAATTAAAACACTTTGCCCAACTTTTAGTACTGAATTTCTAAAGTACGGCAATCAAGTTAATGGCTCAATCAAAGATCAAAATAACCCCATCACAATAAATATAAATTTGTAATAGGTTTTCAAGTTATGAATGGTTTTTGATGCATTATAAAGATCTTTCTAAATTCAACGTTTACACGTTAAATTTAGCAAAGTTTTGAAGTCGGTCATTTCTTGCAATCGTCGTTTATGTCCAACATTAATAAAATTTACAGTCTTGTTTCTTTTCTTGCTGCCACTTGGATACCTGTTACATTGCAATTAGAGCAAAAAGAGTGCGCCAGTTAAAACTTGGTAATAACAAATCCTACTAATATTATAAAAGTGAATGTTTGCATGGATGTTTGGATGTTTGTGTTTCAATCACGCTTAAACGGCTGAACAGATTTGAATGAAATTGGCACATAGATAGTCATTATCCTGGATTTACACAGAAAAAATTTATCCCAGCCAATTTGGTATTTCTGCGACTTCAACACGGATGTAGTCACAGGTAAAAGCTAGTAAAGAAGATAAAATTGTAATCCAACCAAGCATTATTTAAAACCTATCAGCATCCTTTAACATCTAGGCACATCACAATAGTGGAAAGTTTTCATTAAAAACCTAGCGATTAGAAAAACGCCGCTTTATAAACGTATAAAGTTGCAGCACCAGTAGCGTTAAGTAAGCGGCAAAGCATTCACGTTGTCTCTTTGTGGTCGTTTTTAATATAAATTTATCGCTCCGCTAGAGTGTAGCTACTCGCCAGCCATTATTACTGCAGCCACTACTCTCTATTTGTACTTGTTGAGGCTTACTGCCCCGGTCAAGCGTCGTAGTGAGGTGCACGCTGCTGTCGAACAAAAATGAACATATTACAATTAAATTATGCGTTACTAAAATTAAATAAAAAAATGTATATAAGCTGTCTATTTTGTAAAATTCGTTTTGCGTCGGTATTCCTGGCTACATGGCCTTTATTTAACATTGAATGATATCGCAAATGGTTTTGCTACGATATGATTCGTCTTGTTTCATTACATGTGTTTAAAATAAGCACTCCAGGGGGCCCGTTTCTCAAAAATTACTAGTGTAATAATATTTGTCAACGCAGTAATTTATTTTACAAGTCTACGATTGTTATGTACCGCAAGAACTAATATTTTTAGTGTAGTAAAGTAATATTCGAGAAACGGGGCCAGTACAGCTCATCGAGGATAAGCGCATTCGTGTACATACAGGGTGACCTCGAATTGGTAATACAAATTCAAAGTACTACAGAGAGCTTCCCTAAACCAATCGCTTCTACGAGGTCTCACGCTTAGTTTTAAAACATAAGTACTTTTTTTTAAGTTTTCTAATTATCCCATTTTTTTTTGCTTAAATTGGTTACCCTACCATTACCTTTAAAATGAAAGAGGTTTAAAGTATTTCAAATGAACACTTTCCTCTTTGGTTCGTTATCTGACACATCATTTATGATAATAGCGTATCTTGATTAGTAAATTGTCACTTGTCTTGTCAAAGAAAGTAAGAATTTTCGTATTTAATTAAGATAGTAATTAAACAAAATGCCCCGAGCTTATCCTTATACGAATATTCAGCGAATGGATATGTTATCTTTTTATTTTACGTCACGAAGTACCGTACG
The DNA here is from genome assembly GCA_963241965.1 of Tortrix viridana. Lineage (NCBI taxonomy): Eukaryota > Metazoa > Arthropoda > Insecta > Lepidoptera > Tortricidae > Tortrix > Tortrix viridana. The sequence continues at coordinate 6,387,561 of OY725181.1, forward strand.
AACTCAAGCATTGTTTCATGAACGACACCCTGACTGCCCAACTCCTACTCGTGTTCTAATAAACTCCATTGTCCAAAACTTAAGAGATTTTGGACAGTTTACTGTCCCAGTGCACGCTCAAGCTCCGGGCCGGCGGCCGCGGTACTCGGAGACGTTTCGGAGACGAGTTCTCGATTATTTTAGCCACCACCCAGAGGCGAGCTCAAGGGACGCTGCCGCAAGATTCGGAACGAGCCAATGGTTTATTTGGCGATTACTGAATGCTGAAGGAAAGTATCCGTTTAAATTCCAAAGGGTGCAGGATATCATATTAGCCGATTATCCTAGAAGAGTGCAATTTTGTCGTTGGCTGCTGCAAAATCTACACTTGAACATTTTATGGACCGACGAGGCAACATTTACAAGAGTAGGCATGTTCAACGTTCACAATGAACACTGGTGGTCTGATCGTGAAGCAAATCCTCACGTAACTCGCAGGGACTCCTACCAGACACGTTTCTCGGTAAATGTTTGGGCAGGAATACTGAACGACTGTTTGATTGGTCCTCATTTCATTGACGGAAATTTAAATGGACCGAAATATGAAGAATTCCTGAGAAATGTGTTACCGGTATTGCTACGAGAGGTGCCGCAGCAAAATTTGGAGGCTCTGTATTACCAGCAGGATGGGGCACCAGCTCATTTTTCCCTGCGTGTGCGAAGCTACTTGGACCAAGAGTTCCCTGGGAGATGGTTTGGACGCTGTGGCCCAGTCGCTTGGGCTCCTAGAAGCCCTGATCTCACACCTCTCGACTTCTTTTTGTGGGGCGAAATAAAAAGGAGAGTGTACGCACGGGAAACAGATACTGTGGGTGAACTTCGCCAAAAGATAGTTGAGGCATTTAATAATGTAAAAACCAATGAATTTGTTCTCCACAGATTGAAAGACAATCATAGGCGACGGGCAGAGTTATGTATCCAAGAAGGCGGGGGTCATTTTGAGCACATTTTAAAAGTTGTTTAAGTTTTACAATTTTGTATTTTGTACTGTACGTTATTCAACAATAAATTATTTTTAATAATCCACTCATTATTCAGTTATTCACTTTATCAGATAATTTATTAGGGTACCTACTTAAAACTAAAGGGTTGGATGGATATCAGCACCTAGTTTATTAATAACATCGAGTGATAGATACAGGAATGGAAATTGAGACACATTTTGTTCCTTGTCGCTTTGGGTGGCAGTGCGTCACGTTGAATGTCCACTGTCATTATCTCCGTCGTTGTTGTGACAGAGTACAAAATGGTGCGAGAATCAATTTCCTTGTCTGTACGACAGATATGCATGACGTCATGTAGGTTAACCACACTTGGGATTTTAAATTATTTTTATTATTTTGTTTTGTTAGAAAATTAACGATAATTAAGGAAAGCTAACTTTAACAACTGAGTTAATGCAATACACTATTAGTGATTAACTGAATCATAATCAAGTATTTTGTATTACCAATTCGAGGTCACCCTGTATGCTTCCAAAGAGCACTCACTTCCCCGCGGCTCGTCGAGGCTTGTAAGCTTTGGTGGCGAATGCCTGTTTGCAATAACTCAATACGTTATAGCATTTTCAAGGCTCGTCAGTGTTAGGTGTGCTTAGGACATAGAAGCATAAAATGCGACCACATCTACTCGGCTCATGGCAGTATCGTCGCGTGCGATCGCGACATACGCTACGCAAGCTCGCTCACAGCACCGATAGATTCAATGCTGGTTGCTCAAATTAGGAATCTTGAGATTATTTTTATTCCAGACAAAGTCAGACTTATATGTTGAATTTGTCTTACGTATATCCGTATTTTGTATTTTAAATTTGTTTCATATTTACTACGTATTCACATGTCTTTGTTTCAATTCTTCGAACTAATTTCGCTAAGAACTTCAAATAAAAACATCCTTTCCTTTGTCTATTGGCAGCTCATTTCAGCGATATTTATCTGTTGCTACTTAATATAATCTTCCGTCAGTTAGCTTACACCGTGTTCCCACAATTATTGCAATAACTCGCCCGTCTTTTTTCATTACGCGATATGACGAGACATGTGAGCCGTCTGGACTATATTGCTACCTATTATTATAGGCGACTTTTCCATATTTATACGTTATATTTTTTCTCCATTACGTGTGTTATTTTCTTTATTACATAACAAAAGGAACTACAATAGTAGGTAATTTCACGTGTAAAAAATATGAACACGATAAACGACACGAGGCTCCGTGCGCGAGTGATGAGTAGGTACAAGTATATACAGTGCTATAGCTCTTAAAAAGTCTTTAGGGTTCGGTTGAAGTCGGTTAGACTTGCATGAGAGTGTATTGGGAACGAGTGAGAGAGAAGTATGTACAATCCCGAAGTTTGTTTTAAGAGCAATCGCAGTGTACCTACTTTAGTATTTTCGTACATATTTCGAATATCTGTTCCGAAACCATTCCTACTGCACACAACACAGCAGAAATTTCATAGCAATGGCCATATATCAACATTAGAGTGTGGTTGAATGAAGACAGTGGGTATTTTCAGTGCAAATTGCAATTACCATTATTGGGGTAATTTGGGAACGGCGGCGGTCGCGGCGCAGCGGAACTACCTCGGGTAATGGATAGCGTTTTACGTTTTTAAAACTTTTACCGTGCACCAAGGTATTTATTTTAATAGTGTATGAACTTATTACAAAATTGTGAAATCTACGTAGGTATTCATTCTATGTAAGCATTGTTCGAAGCCTGCTAATATATTTTTCACTTCTCATGTTCAAAAAGTGTGTCATATTAGGCTTATCAAGCCGGACTAAAGTAGTACATTTAGTCCCTAGGAAAAATATGAATGGAACGTTGGGTTCTTTTTTTCGTACATATACTGTTTAACTAATTTAACTCTTTAAAACAAACATTGTATTTGGGGTCAACCAGCCATTAAAATCCACCAATCAGGAAACAGAATTTCTCAAAACAATAGGTGTTTCTAGTCCCTATTTCACAAAAGGCTATTTGACTGCTGGCTAAATCGGCAACTTTTATTGAAACGTCAAAACGATCCGGTAGTATGAAGTTAGTATGAAAATAGTAACTGTGACATCACAATTTTCAGTGTTCCTTTATAAAGTTTTTGTTAAATTAAAAATCGTTTAAATTCCAAAAATAAGCGATAGCTAGGTTTTTTCTGTGTTATTTTCGAAAGCTTGATTTAGTGGTAGTGTAAAAATAATTTATTTTGACATTAGTCAACAATAATTTTTTTTTAAATTTCCTTATAAAAGCCTTGGAAAATTACAAACAGCCAGATACATTTTGCCATTTATTGATGATGCCCTTGTTGTCGAAGAACGCGGTGGAGAGCGGGCTGGGCATACAACCTCCACCGCCTCAGTCTTCGATTGGACTATTTGTTATGTTTTAACCTAAAAATCAACCTTGTTATTGTCTCTTTCTGTATAACAGTGACGGGTTGAGAGTAAAAAAGATAGCGCTATTAAGTTGTAATTTTTTACGTGTCTGCCTTAAAATTATTCAATTCGAGATTTATTTTCTCGCAATCGAAGTGAAAAGTGTTTAACTCAAGACTAAAAAAACATAATAACACTCGAACTCCATCCACCCTCGCTTTGCTCGGGTTACTTTAGTCCCTTGTTGAACAATCTACTATTTCATCTTGTTATGTCTATCCGCTTTTCGTTTTTCGATTAGAACTTGAAAACGTGGATGTGCTTCTAATTAAAACAGGCGCTATATGGAAGGCGATTTGTGCAAGTATTTTGTAATAATTAAATCGTACAAACTCATGAAATTGTGTGTTTTACGACTCCAAAGTAATGGGTAAAGTTTCATTGCGAGCTTTTCTCTAATTTATTTTTATTGTTATACGAGCCAGTTTATGTCCCGTTTTACACTCCTCGTTCGCAGTAGTTACAATCACGGGATGTGACACGTCTCACAACAGATTAAACCTCGCCGGTACACCTGCACAAGTAGCATGCTGCTGCATTTTCTCGTTTGTCGCTCAGTGCGTCTCTTTCGTTACAGACTAGGTAGAGAGCGATTACCTAGTGACAAACGAGTCTCGGGCAACTTGCCGCCCTGCAGCGCGCCACTGAGCATAGGGAATATGCATGATTTTTTTTTTTGCTTTAAAAAAATTCATTCTTATAACAAACAATAAAGAAAAATATTTTTCGAATAACTATAAAAATAACCAAGATATAAGCTATCAAAGATTAGTTTTTATCTCTTTCTAGCAAAACAGAATTTAACATGGAGTTTATAAGGCCGTCGTGAACATTGACATAACATTCCATGTGGGTCTAATTAATAGTTTAAAATGCTTATATCATCCGTATTTTTTGGCCGATTTTAATTTTAATTTCACTTTCAGTCATATCTTTTACGGTATTTTCATATTTTATTAAGAAATGCGATAAAAAATATGCAATTCCCTATTACAGAGAGGTATCATTAAGTACTTTGTTTCTCATTTGTATATAACAGGGCTCGGAAACGTTATTTGAAATAACGTTTTTAAAACGTTTCAAACGGTTCTTTATACAACATTTTGTTGAGAACGAAAACGAAACGAGAACGTTTTCAAAAACCGGTTTAATCCACAGGACACGGCGGCGCCTCGCGTAGCCTTTTTTGCCATCCGAAACACGCGGGACGTTTTTTGACTAGTAAATTGAAAAAATAATAGTTATTTATGCAACTGGCACATAATGTCAGGCACAAGTATCTTTAGAGCCTATTGTACCGTTGCATACATAATTTTTCTACAAGCTAAAGAATGGCTAACTTTTTTTGTGTGGGTCAATTTCAACAGTGCAAGATTTTATGCCAATTTCGGTGGCGAGATGAAAAGTTTTTTTTGTAGGAAAAATGTTTTGCTGATAATTTGTTAAAAATATTTGTAATTGGAATTTATAATGCGATGTTATTATTCGTAAATTTTTAGAAGATATTGAGAATAATAATTTGAGCTGACCACCTGAATTTAATTGATGTGCCACCTCAATTTAAATGCCACCTAAATAAATTTTTATAACGTAATCTAATTTTGGATATTATTAACTACTAATCAATTTATTAATAAAATAATTCTCATAAATCGAAAAATAAATCAGTAGTTAGCTTTTGTTGGCAACCTCTCCAAAATTTCCGAAATTATTTATTGGTACCACCAGAATGTTGCAAAAAAATGCTAACTGATCCTGCTGGGCAGTTTTTGAAACAAGTAAAGAAAGCCGCGCGGCGTGGCCGAGAAATACTAAATAAATAACTGACTGAATGAAATTCTTAATATTCGTAGTTTCGTACCGAACAACCCAGTAAATGGAAAAATGGTTAAAAACGTTTTATTGAACAAAAACGATAAAAAACCTGATCCTGTTCAAAAACGTTTTCCATAACGTTCCGTTCGAACGAAACCGAAACTAATCGTTTCTTAGGTATTTAAGACGAAACCGTTTCGAAAAATATACCGTTATCCGAGCCCTGGTATATAATACGAAAGTACATATACTTAGCATTATTATTATGATTCCAATCGCTTGAAAGTAAACCAAATAAATAAACCGATTCAAAGTAGAAAGCAAATCGAGAATTATAGGAGAACCTTTAAAACAGCAGTAAACAACAATTGTTTAGAGCAATTTAATTTTTAAAATTGAAAATTCCAAGGCTTTCCTCTTTCTCCCGGTTTCTTGCCCGTGAAAAACTATATTGCGTTTTTTATTAAAAATACGGAGTGTTCCAACGAGGGGCAAACGGCCACTAAAACGTTATGGTTACTGCGGTGACATTCGCACGGATACCTAACTTATAAAATTGGTACCTAATCCTACCGATGCCGCCCTCCGCCGAACCCGATAAGGTATTACAACAGATTAAGGATTATTCTGCCACTTTTGAAAGGTTGTGTTTTATTTTGACTGTATAAATTTGAACTTTTAAACCTAATAAAAAGACGTAAATGAAAAAAAATATATATTGACGTCATGTTGATGTCTATTTATCGATTACAGTAAAATTTTATACATCGAGGAAAAGTAAACCCTTGGAGAAAGATAACTTGCTAATTGGTATTGTGTTATTTTTTTATGTGATTTTGTAATAATTGTGTTCTGTTGTGTTTTATGAGTTTTCTGTAAGTGTGTTTTATAAAAACATAATATAACGCAATTATTGTAAAATTGCATATGGGCAAGGTCATAAATAAAACAATTTCAATTGAAATCTACATGATTATACAGGGTGTTACAAAAAAAGCCGTAAAGGAAAAAGGGGGTAAATGGTCCCTTGTAAAGAGTCAATTGACAATATATGAAAACCTTAGCATTACTTTATGAGATGATTACAGCTTACTAGGGTTGTATTATATTTGGCTTTGATTTTTTAGGGGTTATTTTGTAACACGTATATTCGAATACAGCGTTAATAATAAACGTGGAGTAACCGTGTGGAGTAGTTAAGCCATGCTTTGTCCTTATCTGTCATTGTGACATTTGAATTCGACAGATAAGGACATAGCATGCCTTAACCTTAACCTTGGCAATAACATGTCAACATTATTTTAAGCAACAAACCTTACATATAAATAGCTTTCCAGTTTAACAGTTGTGAAAACTTTTGTAACCCCAAAATACCGATACTGTAAGTATACAAAGTATAAAGAATAATATGGAAATTCAGTTTCAGGATTTTTCATTAAATTATTTGAAATAACTAGCGTTTATTCTCCTTGCCCGTCAATTTATGAAACCTGTTGAAATTTCAGTAGCAGGGTAGATGCAAATATGTTTTATATGACTGGTATAGAGGGATTTGGTTGCATCTAAGTCGTTAAGGCTGGCAACACATTAACAATCTTGATATTGGATGCGGACCATTAGATGGCCTGTGTGCTCTTTTGCGTTCGAAAACGATAGAAGAATACAGTTTTAGGTACAGTCGAGATCATAAATATGACATGTGTACCTACACGTTTAGTACCTTGTCATTTTAATAATTTATGACCTTGACTGTACCTAAAATTGTATTCTTAAGTTTTTATAAACTACTACTGGCCACAAATCGCTAGTCACCTTGTTTACCATTATATTATTATTTTTAATAGGACAAATTATTTATCATATTTTACGTGCTGCTTTAGCGGCAGAACATGTGTTACCAATGTAATTTTATAAGACCCTTCTGTACACCATGGTCTATGTAAAATAAAGTACTTGATTGATTGATATAAAAGGGACATACTCGTACCTTCACAATTCCCACAGACACGCACCCCGCACACACACGTGCTAAAACATCACATTCACATTAAGAGAGCCAATAGCTTCGGAGTTAGTGCGACGTGAAATTTCCATTTAGCACGTGGCAGTTTGCTCGGCGAAATTAGTCGATGTTTGGTTAACGTGCTATTGTCTAAACACCGCGCCGTCTGCATCGGCGAGATAATATTGAAGAATACCTCGCTCCATTTTACAAGCCAAATCTAAAGAAGTGAAGTCTATGAAACGATGGATGATGTACCTACTTATTTTGCAATAGTTATAAAAAGTACCTTCAGCTACACGTCTACCAGCTCCGAATGATGGTCGCTTTCATCGCGGTGAATAAACTTGAATTATGTATCTGCCACTCTCACAATTACATACTGGTCAGAAAGTGACGGATGTTTTATTCAAGTTTATCTACATCGATTAACACGATCATAAATAGACCGGAGAGTCTCTTTTAGATAAGGAGTCACTTTAATCTTCATTTTATTACAGACTAGCTTTTGCCCGCGACTCCATCCGCGTAGAAGTCGTTTATCGTCTTTCTCGCGGGAACTATCTAATTTCCCGGGATAAAGACTATTTTATGTCCTTCCCCGGGACTCAAACTATTTCCATGCCAAATTTCATCTAAATCTGTTCAGCGGTTTAAGCGCGAAAAGGTAACAAACAGACAGACAGAGTTACTTTCGCATTTATAATATTAGTAGGGATTTATAAAGAACACAAATTTATTTACATAACAAAACAAGTACAAGTATGAACAAAACTTTGTTCATACTGAGAATTGAAAATACTCTCGCGAGCCAGAATTTTTAAACTCGAAACATTTCAATTATTAAGATGGCACAACTATGTCTTAAGCTCTTTGATGACAAGTCTCGTATGTTTGTGAACCGAGTCCCAAAATGGACGTGAAACCGGAGGGTGCGGTTTCTCGGGACGCTAGTTTTTGGGATTACATCATGACGTCATACCGTAAGACCTCCGGGCTTTAGTTAAAGGGTAAACGAAATTACGTCCTGGAGAAAACATAAACTACTTGCAGATGTGTTGGTTTGAATATCTATTTATTTACAGCAAGACGCACATTTCCCTGTCCAACAAAGTAGTTGACTGGTAAAAAAATGCTTTATAAAAGGTATTATATGACCGCCATTTGTACTTTGTGTGGTGTGCAATAAAGTAAAATAATATAAATGGAAAAACCTGATTACTAGTTATATAAGGTTTACGCATATCCCTATACATTTCTAGCGGGATAACTCATCACTGAGCCAAATAAAGAAGAAATAAGGAATAATTATGTCCAGCTAGCTAAGCTAAAGGATGTCTTTTGGCTGATATAATGAACACCGAGAATGAATAGGTGAATAACATTGTTGTTATTGACCATAGAAGACAGACCAGTGCAGTGGATTTAATTTCGCAAGGTAGCAAGAAGTTGATGACAAATCTTTCATAAAATATTTGAATATTTAACTCTTAAAACCTAACATTTAAGCTTGTTGAACACAGAAACCGTTATTTTAATAATAATATTTTAATAAAACAGTAATTTTTACCAAGAATGCAAATTTAAAAACGGGTACAGCCAGCGCTTCAGACAGTGCTTTACATTTCGTCTTAAAAAAGGCTAACAAAAAGTTCATAAAAATTCCGTGGAAAACGGCGGCTGTCTTTTTTTGGTCGTTGCCGACGGGGCGATGCAAGAGTCGGACAGAAAGTTGTTCGAAGAAGTCGATTTAAGTTACGAAAAGAGGATAAGTAAGTGCGTTGTTGAACCACAATCATGAAACAATTTTTTTGTAAAGTGTGTGACTACTCACTTATGTATCGGTCAGACCTTTTTGCGTTAACGATAAGAATGTTGAATGTCAGTGTTAATGAGGTGCTTACATACAAGTTGCATATGGTTAAGGATCTGTAAAGCACCGTTCTAAAAAGAAAAAAAACAATGTATAAAAAATAACTTTTAAATCAGATTCGCAATTAAGGACAAAATCGTTAAGGTCAATTACAAAATACTTCAAATGGGTGGTCTTTACAAACTACTTTATAAAACTTTAAGTATCACACCAAGTTCATGGTGACGTGTGTTTCTCGGTATCTTACTTTACATATTGGTTTACAACGAACGAAACGCGCAAAGCAACAAAAAAACGCTATTGATTTTAATCGTTCATGAAACTAACAAATTACTATTCCTCAAAACGAAAATGGCACCTAAATGTAAAGCTCTTTTAAAATAAAGATATTAATCTCTTTTTAATATCGAATAATCACAACTTAATCAAAAAAGTTTCATAATTGAACCAAGTTCTAAACAACACATAAAAATCCGCCTGTGAGAATAAAGTCCGCAAATTATTCGATTCATTTCAAAGGAATCCTACTAAAAGGAAGGCGAGACTAACTCAAAGCTTTTATATCTCGTAGCGAGGCGCCTTATTGTCTTCAGTGGTATATGTATTAAACCTTGCTTTCTCTTGCGTAAATAAAATCTATTGGAGAGGGAAGTGCTTGGAGCAAGTGCAGGGGCCCGCGGGGGCGATGGGTCTAGGTGTAATGCCTCATGCGAGTGCCGGGGACAATGCAAAGTAGATTGAATTGGAAAAAAGACTTGAGCGGAATAGCAGCTTTCGACACCCCGGGAGGGGGCGCTACTCATAAGGGTAACAATGAACACTGTCCATAGACGGGTTCGGATCGGCCGCATTGTAAAACGACTCCGTTTTGGTAGGACAAAGAAGTCTGTCTTTTAGAACGAAATTGTTTTCTATATTCAAATTATTGTTTGATTTGTTTATATTAGTTTAATCGCAACAATTGAAGTTTTTAGTTGTTTCGAATATTAGTCATGATTGTGATGTTTATCTAAATTATTCAACTGTAAGTCCAACACTGAAACTAACAAATGAGAGCTATCGCACTGGGATTCGGAAAACGAGTGATGTTGTCGGTTTTGACAGGGTAAATAAAATATGATTTCAGGTTACCTGGTACTGGTACCTAAATAAAATATTATTTTAATGGCTACCAAGCGCGAATCCATGAACCCCATGACCCCCCCCTAAGCCTTGTTACAAGCTTGATAATCTTCCTATCGATATTACCCCTTTGATATGTTCCATAACAATGTCATATTTGTGCTAATTCGGGAGCTTGTGACCCCCCTCCCCCTGAAATGACTCTTGTATCCACCCTTAATGGCTATTACGAGTATTCTTACTTTCTTATTGGACTACGTAGTGTATGAAATGAGCCTACAATGGCAATGGGGCCATTACAGCCTCAACAGCTGGCACGCAATTAATGGCTTTTTGCGACGCCTAAATTCTATCCCCAAGGATGTTGTAGTTTTGCGTGTTGAATTAAAATATATACGTAATTTTATCATTTTGAGCACCTAATTTTGTTTTGTGTTCTGAAATTAAACCAATAATTTGTTTGATAACGATCTCGAGCGGTATATTGTTCCCCAAAGAAGCACCCCACTACAAAATTTCGTGTATTTTCGTGTTTTTTTGTGTTTTGTGGATTGAAAACACTATAGTTTCTCTTACCCCATTTCCTATGCCGTTGTTGTTTACCTATACCAATGTAATCAATCACATCATTTCTGATATAGAAAATTATATCAGCAAAAAGCCGTCCACTGCTAGACATTACGATGAATTAACGTTTTAATTAAGGGAAAATCTGGAATTATTTCATTCCGAATTTGAAAATATCGAATTTCACAATCCCGAATTTTTACAATGCCGATATAACATGAGGTCGAATTTTCAAAATCTCTTATTTTATATAGATCACGAAAACGTATTTCCATATATTATATTTACGAATCTTGACATTTCCGAATTTTATTTTTTAGGAAAGTCATAATTCCGAATATTTTAAATCTGAATATTCATTATCTATGTAGTAGATCGGTAATGCAAAATTCGGAATTATGAAATTAACTTTCATTTGCACTAGTAGTAGCAGTAGTCTATTCATTTCAATTTAGAACTGACCGATACTTTTTAGAACCAACTCAGGGTACCCCATATCCCTCGTCGTCTTGTCTACCCTACCCCTAGAGTGTTTTTGCAAAACGCAGAGCCAGAAGCTCGCAAGGAGGGCCCGCGGAGCGAGCATGCGGAGGCTGAGCGTAGCGTAGCGTCTCCCATGCGGCGAGTGTAGGGTGTGTACATTTCTGATATCTGCCCTGTTGGGTCATTTTATAATTACATTATTTTGGAATAATACAATTTGGAATTCAGAATTCGGAATAGGAAAATTAGGTTTTTCATCTCGTCGGGTTTACGAAATTAGGGAAAATATTATTCGGAATTTAAATAATTCGGACGATGTTATTATTCGAAAATTATACAATCGGAATTGTGATACGCTTAGTGAAACTTATATTCGGAATGGCAATGATTCGAAGTTTTCAGTACCGGAATTTCTGACAATATTGGGTCTTGCCATCGCCAAATCAATATATCGTGTTACTTTATAAACACAACAATTAATTGTATAGTCATTTAAAATGTTGAATCCAAAAGCGAGCATATACCTTGCTGACAATATTGGGTCTTGCCATCGCCAAATCAATATATCGTGTTACTTTATAAACACAACAATTAATTGTATAGTCATTTAAAATGTTGAATCCAAAAGCGAGCATAAACGTGACTATCGATAAAACTTGCAGAAACAAGCTGCATGGTCCTCTCTGTATTTTCCGCGCCATTACCCCCCGCTAACAGGGCGACGCGCGGGTGCCTTGCAGAAAAGGCATCGGTAATGCACGTCACGCGACTATATTGAATTAAAATGGTACATTTTACATGGTTCCCGATAAAAGGCCTTTAATATATTCAGAGCGAGGCTTCCTGACTTGCATTAAATTTATACCAGAGAAAACGTAAACTTTTGTTACTAGTAATCTTAGACTGACATATATTTTGCAACAGCAATAGAGGTAAACCTACAGCCATCCTAAATTCATTTGATATAATTATGTGGAGTTAAGATTATATTTACAAAAAAAAATTCATTGAGCACCTCTTCTTTTTTTGAAGTCGGATGAAAAGAGACAGTCTTCTTGGAGTTCTATGGCGTACTGGTATGATTATTTTCACCAACAGCAAGCAACGCGTAGCGACTGATGAGTTCGTGTACCTACGGCTTGTTAATGAACTTCCAGCAGCTGTATAAACAGGTTACAGGTTCTAGTGGCCTAGTTTTCCGTCTTTTTTGCGTTAATTTACATATAAGTACATATTTCAATTTTTAGATCTCTTTATTGTTATTGTTATTTTTTATTATGTTTTTGCTTACCTCCAATATTACTTTGTAACGTAAATCTAAGACTACATAGCTATTAACTCCATTTGTTTTCCGGGGCGGAGGCCTGGAGATCTATATTACAGGATCACTCCTAGTTCAGACTCCAGTCCCTCACAAGGGTCTATTTACTTAAGTCTAGGCTTATTTATTTCTGTAATATCCTTTGTGAGGTGAAATACATGTTTTATTTATTTATTTATTTCTTGTGGTATTGTACCCATAGAGTACAATCCTGAAGATTCGTTTGGGACTAGTTCAATTTGTGTGTCAAAACATAACGCATCGTTTTTAAAACCCCACACGTAACTTTAAACTCTTAAAATATTTCTAACATACAATTTAGAAGTATCATCGTGGTGATTGTCCCCACCACATGCAAATCTACACGTCACAACGAGCAAAATTAAGGTAATTCATTTTCCACGTTAAACATCACGCACCCAAATGAAATTAATTAAGTTTAAAATATTTTATTGCAGCCATTATTACACCAATTTGGCATCCAACATCGAAAATCGGGGTTCACATTCTTTACGCACCATTATTATTTTGCCAATTTTACTACTCGTTAGCAATAAACATTAAAACCTGTAGGTATAAGAACCAAACATTTACATCCCGCAAAACTGGTATTTAGATATTCTAGCGTTTCTTGTTGATTTGATCAAAGCATCATAGTCAGTCATTTACAAGGTTAAATACGCAATTTATCTTACGCAAAAAGTATTTTTTGGTCTAAATATAAATAAATCACTATCAAATGAAGTTAATATTTTAACAAATGACGATTGTTTTTAAATTGCCCAACTTAGTCTGGAATTTGTAACGATTCTATTAAGTACCTAATAGGATTGTTGTCATTATCAAAACAATGGCTCTTAGGAATAAATCTACGGAGACGCTCTAACTTTCTTTTTTCTTTATAGCTTTTATTATAAGCCATTTGTCTTAAACTTCGTAAAGAAAAATTTGCATTGAAAGCAAGAGAAAAGTTTGGTATTGGCGGTTTGAGATGATTGCTTATTTATTTACGGAAGACAGACATAACGAAAGCTTATATACACGAAGTAAATAGTACTGTATCTTAAGTCCATAAACAGTTACGTCGAATCCAAAGTGTATAATTTTAAACGTCAAACATTTGAAAGGCAAAACTTTAAACAAATTATTGGCGCCATTTTTTTGCCCCAGCTAATAGTTAGTCTTTCCTTTCTTTTTGTATTAATCACCACAGTCCCTGATTGTAGCCCTTGGACACTGCCCTGTCCAATATCCTTCTCGCCTACGAGCTGGAACACGATGGGCCGGTTAGGTAGCGTCACGTTGGTCCCACACTACCAGCTACACTGAGCTCTTAGCCAAGAAGTCCATCGCTAACTAGCGTTTCTATTCGTTTCGTTTTTAAACCAATCGCGTCACTGGTAGATCACGTGACTCTCCGTATGACGTGATCTACCAGTGACGCGATTGGTTTAAAAACTAAACGAATAGAAACGCTAGTTAGCGATGGACATCTTGGTTGAGGGCTCTGAGCTGTTAGTTAACATCTACACGGCAAATTTAAATTACTTTTCCTCTCCCTCCCCCTTTGTGCCGGAAGACGTTGCGCCAACGATGACCGTGGACAGCGTCATATAGTTAGCATGTTACCAGTTATTCGCCACCGAGTTACTTTCAGGCAGAGCACATTTAAGTTACCTTTCCTCTCCCTCCCACCCTCGTGCCGGAACACGATGGGTCGGTTGTGGTCGCGGCGCCACATGACCGTGGGCGGCGGGACGCCCGTAGCGCTGCACGCTAGCCGCACGCTGCCGCCTTCCCGCGCCGAGCTGCCTTCAGACACCGTGTCCACGATGTCCGGCGGAATCATCACGGCTAAGTGACCCATCTAGAAACAAAACAGTTTGTAGAAAGTTATTAATTATTAATGTACAATGTGATTAAAAAGCAAGCTTTCGAAACCCGACTGCTTTTGTGGAATACGGATGTTCCTGTACCTACAGCATTAGGACTGGGAAATTGAAACTTGAGATGAAGTGGAAAAGTATTTGCTTGATATTCTTAGCACGAAATTCAAAATAACAAACCCCGTTGAACATCTAGGCAATACGTCTAGGCATTAGAATTTCAGGATCAAAAATAATGTCATAGCAATACCTCTACATAGTACATATACATCTAAAAACATTGCCGTTCTTGTTGGGCTGTCGGGAAAAACTTAATTTATCAAATTTAATTCAAATTATTTTAATGTGTATGATAAAGGTCTTTAAGATAGCTTAGCTTAGGTACACAAGTAACTGTAGTTATTACATAAAATTATTTCAAAACAGTACTGAGGGTCTAGTGTAAGTTTTGCAACGTTTTTTACGTCTCGATCGCGTTTGCGTAAAAGTGTCACTTTGTATGGAACTGTCAAATGTTTCGAATATGCGCTTCAAGGGGCGCTGTCACACTTCCATACTAATTGAGACTAAACGCAAACGCGATCGAGACGTAAAAAACGTTGCAAAACTTACACTAGGCCCTCTGTACACCTGATAGCTTAGGTACACAAGTAACAGGTGTACAGTACTGTTTTAAAATAATTTTATGTAATAAAAGTGGATCCATATTGGCTAACGTAAAATTCTTATTTTTAGTTTTACTACCTGAATACAAATTCATAATAATCACTCTTCATCCTTTTTTTCCTCGTACTTTTTTTGTTCATAAATTTTTATTACTACCAACGGAACTCATAACAGAAAGTTATCATATATTTTTTTATTAATACTGTCATTACTAAGAACATGATTGATCTCGTATTTTTTTTCAGAACTGTTTCCTTCATAACAGACATTAGTTAAAATATGTTCGGTTCTTGGCGGGCTGTAGGGTCGGTTTCTACCTAACACTCCTCGCTTCGCTCGTCGTCGTACCTAACGGAGACCTTCGTTATGAATTAGGGCTTGTTTACAGAGATGCGGGGCGTGCGGCGGGGCGTTCGTTGTTTGCGTGCACACTGGTCGCTGACTATGAAAGACTTCTATACTTCCAGTAGGTCAGCGATCAGTGTGCACGCAAACAACGACGCCCCGCCGCACGCCCCGCGTCTCCGTAAACAAGCCCTTAGAATGATAAGGATTTTCGATCTTTAGTATAAGTAAATATATATGAAAACAAATATTAGTATAAACAAGGTGTATGATTAGTGATGACGATTATGAGTTAGCTCGTTAGTATTAAATATTTTTATGAAGAGTGATCATTATGATGTAAAATGGTATGAAACATATTTTCAGACTTCGGATAATAGGACTTACAAAAGTTATGTGAAAAAATGCGCACCCTATAAATGTATTGACGTCATGTGTACTGTTAATTGGAATATATAAAATTAAACATACAGACAAATGTCTCTGTTATTACATCAAATCCTTATGTTTTTTAGGGTTCCGTACCTCAAATGAGAAAAAACGGAACCCTTATAGGATCACTTTGTTGTCCGTCTGTCTGTGTGTCTGTCAAGACCCTTTTTCTCAGGAACGCGTGAAGGTATCAAGTTGAAATTCATATCAAATACTTAGGTCTGCAATCCCTTGGATCAGTGAAAAAATCAGACATCAAAGTCAACGCAATCAAAAGATACGGCCATTTATGCCGCATATTCAAGGGAATCTCAAGGGAATCAAAACCTATAGGGTACTTCCCGTTGACTTAGAATCATGAAATTTGGCAAGAAGCAATGTCTTATAGCACAAATAAAGGAAAAAATCCGAAAACCGTTAATTTCTACTTATATCACGTAAAAAAAAAGACCAGTATAAACTGACACTCACTAAGTACGAAAGTGCATACTTATTGCGTATCAGTTTATACTGGACTTGTTTCTATTGTATTCCCGTGATTTACGAACTATTTACATGCCTACAAGTTTGTGCGGAACCCTCGGTGCGCGAGTCCGACTCGCACTTGCCGGCTTTTTTTTATTATAATTCACTAATGACATTTTTGATAAGCGTGACTGGATGTTCTTACCTGACTTTTCATAGGGTCTGTGTTGACTTGACACATGTAGGTGCCAGAGTCGTTGGCTTGCACGTTGCTAACGTGCAGTTTCCACGTGTTATGGTTGTTGTAGGTGACAGACAGACGTGGGTTTAACGCCACCATGCTTGTTTGAATCGCCAAGATCGCCTTTGAATCTGATTTTATCCAGGCAACCTATAACAAAAGACCAATTGTTATAATTATTGTTTTCGTCGCTACGGTCGTTGCGTTACATGTAAATATAGACATAGACATATAGGAAGAGTTACTTTTATTTATTTAAACTTTATTGCACCGTAAAAATAAAGTACAAAATGGCGGACTTAATGCCAATGTATTTGCACGATTAACTTAGAAACAATTCTAAATAAAATGTCAATAAGGAATACATTGATACCATATTATAATATGCAGTTTAAAGTTAAATCAAACCCTAACGCGTTTGAGGACAGACAAGTTCGTAATAAAATAAAGGACACTACAGTCATAATGACGTCATAAAAGTGCCTGGAAAGTGATACGATAAATAACAGAAGTTAAACAATACAATCAGAGTGTGTGCGAAACAAAACGCTTTCCTCCCCGGGCGGCATTGCATACGAGCGCGAAATTTCATTTTATATCTAGCTAGGATTAATGTCATAAATTCCTCCTTACTCCTCCAAGTTTTAAATCGTTTGTATTGTTCACCGCGGAGACGAAACTTAATGTGACTTAAACGCTGTAGCGAATGTAAAACCGAGGGAACGACACGTAAAATTGTACCGAGTTTCATCCGAGGAATGCAGGGTGTCTCGCGCGCGCCGCTCCGGCGCATTTTTCATGTGACATCTCGCTTTGTTGCGGTTGGGAAATAAATTAGCAACAATTCTACTGTTTTGCGAGAATTTATTTTCTACGAGTACGGTAACGCTTCTACTACGAACAATTGAGAGTACAATAAAGTAATTAGTATTGCTAATTCGTTTGCTTTGCCCTAAGTAAGATACGGTTGCGGGCTTGGGTACCTTTGGAAACGTAACGAAGTTTCGTAATTCTACACAAATAACCAAATGGCATAAAAAACGTAAAGAATGCTGAAAATTTGTCATTTTTAATGTGCCATTAATAATCTTAGAAAACACTATGTCGAATATTTGTTGAATATGATTTTATTTTTAATTAATACTATTTTATTTAGTAAGTTTAAATAGTAAGTTTTATATTGTATTCGAAAAACAATACTGAATAAGTCCTTAAACAATAAATAACTCAAATCTTGAGAAAAATAACACAATTAAAGGCTTACTAAATTGAACAGGTGTTTTTGTATTCTAATTATGTAAACTTGCGTCATGCCACTGTCGCCTTCTTATTTGATAAGCAAATATTCACATGTTTTGGTGCACTATTCAGGAGAAATGTTAAGTTCTAAGCAAGTGAGTGCCTTAATAATTTTGCGTGGATAATATTGACGCATTTATTAGTTCCGACCGTCCCAATTTTAATGACGGAGAAAAGATAACGCATGGAGCGTGGTATACGTGTAGTTTACTGATAGGTTAAAAATTATTTTAATAAATCGATGGCTACTTTTTTATGGTGCATCAAAGCCATAACAAATAATTTTGAAAGTTTTTTTAAAATTCAATAAGCATCTAGGCCCATCTGCCCCTTGAATTTTTGATATTTGACTAAATAAAAATAATTTAAAATATGAAATTACTTGGAAATTACCATAGTAACTGATGTATCACAGATTTACAGCATTTTCGCGCCATGATAAAACTTTAGAGTTCCTCGAGAAATCAGGTCAAACCCTAATTAGTGCAACCTATTAGGTACAGTCAAAGGCATTAATATCTATACAGCCATCGCGTCAAATATATGTATACATGGACCTTATTTCCAGTGGCATAAAGGTGTATATATATTTTTTGAGATCTTGGGAACGTATATATATTTATGCCCTTGACTGTACACTTTTGGAAATAAATTCTAATGGGCATGGGCTAAATGAGTTATCATTTCATCCTATCGGAAAAGTGTTTTGGTAGCGGATGTTTCACTGATTCAAGATTGCGCTTCCACTTTATTATTGTCAATTTTTTTTTACTAAATTGGATTTAATTAAACTCTAATCGTTTAATTTGATTTAATAATGTCTGCCGCAAAAAGGTATCAGTATTTATTAGACAGTACGAGGTATGTGAAAGATGATGTTGTTGAGCTGTTTCGCTAAATTCTATCATCTTCTACCAACATTGAAACCCATTGTGAACTCAGAAGAAACTCGCTCCCTATAGATCCACCTCATTAATTTCTCCAATACCGGTCCAATAGTTCAGAAGCTAGAGTGAAACATTCGAATTCTGAGTTTTTACATGGATAGACGGATAAGTACCCATAACCTTGCGCTTGGTTGCGCAATCGGGTAGAAATAAAAAACTTAAATGTGACAACATCTATTATTATTTCATTTTTTTTTTGTTTACATTTCAGTAGGTAATAAAAGTTTTTGAATATAATTCTTAACTAGAAATAGAATGATACGGAACCCTTGGTGCTCGAGCCCAACTCTCACTTGACAGGTTTTTACATAGAGAGTAATGGCCGCCTTTTTGTAAATTTACCCTTGTAAATCAACATTGCCATATCAAAATTATTTTCCGGTAATCATGAGATTCCGGTAGACGTATGGTAACCAAATAACACCCGCTATGTTATTCTGTTAAAACAACGTCATTCAGTTCTACTCATAGAATTTACATCGTCCGTCAAGGTGGGTAAATGACATTCAACTGCCTGCACTTTCATTTAGTCGCTAGTTTGACAGCTGGTCGTCTGTGAAACCAGCGACTAAATGAATGTGCAGGCAGTTGAATGTCATTTACCCACTTTGACGGACGATGTAAATTCGCCGGCTATTCATCGACTGAGTAGAACTGGTTGACGTTTGTGTTAACAGAATAACATAGCTGCACCACATGTGTTTTTTCTTTATAATGTATAAGTACACACATATTTTAGTACCAATATATCACAATCGTTCGTTAGTATACGTACATAGCTTCTGCAGCATTGAGCTAGCGCCTGTCATTTCTTTGTACAATTATTGAACAGTGTCTAGTTATTAAATATAATAAAAATGGATAGTTGTGTATATGAGGAAATAAGTACAGAAGATGGACGTGCAAGTAAATCTATGACGTCATCGTGGAAGCCTCTCTGTCGACAGGTAAATTATAAAACATTATTTACAAAACATAATAAAGAGAATAAGCATTGAAAAGTAAGAAAAAGATCAAATTATAGTCAACACTTCAATTTATAAAAAATAATTAAAGGTTAACTTATATTATTAGTATTATTACGTATCATCATACGTACAATCTATGTGATTGCACGAGTATTCATATTCATATTCATTTATTGCATCCATGTTATTTACAGAGGTCTTATAAGGATAATAAGGTACTAGACGTGGACCCTATTAGGGTATGGCAATGTTATAACTAATTAATTAAACATTAACCAAAGTATTACACCTACTACCGCACTCAGAGACGTCAATTATTTTTTAAGTTTCAGTAAAGTTGCTGCGTCTTATTCTATTGCTATAGTAAAGAAAATGACAGCAGCAACTTTAATCAAACTTAAAAGTTTATTGACGTCTCTGAGTGCGGCCGTTGGTATTATTAATATAAACAGTGGGAAGGTAATCTTAAATTATCTAATTATATAACAGAGTTTAAATATTTTCTACATTTAAGCATAGGTACTTAAATAATGAAATAATTTTCTAGGTATTCTTGCACTGTGTAAAAACATTTTTCAACAAGGATTTTTTTTTAGCTTTTTTATAAATATGGAGTATATTTGGTCTTCCTTCAGTTCTCTAGGCAGGTTGTTATACAATTTTATACACATAGCATGAGGACCACTCCTGTACATTTTTATCTTAGCAGGGACCGATGAGACTGACCGGTTTTTGTGTCGCAGATTTAATGTATTTATGTAGAAGTCTTTTGCCTGAGAAAATAAATTGTTTTGATTTCGAACAAATTTGCACAAGTCTAGTAAGTATGTAAAGGGAAGTTAGGGTCAATATATCCAGTTTTGTAAAATGCGGTTTACATGTTTCATAGTTTTTAATGTTAATCAATATTCTAATGCACCTCTTTTGCAGCACGAATACATAGGTCTATTGCGTTTGTTATCTAAACAACATGCCATTTTACTTGCTAAAAAGGTGGATAAAAAAAAAATTAACAAAAAAATAAATCCGTCTTCAAAAACCCACCAAAAATGGTTAAATAAAGACCGGCCTCCTAGGAGTCCTAGGAATTACCTATTTAGTGCCTAATAGGTACAGAAATATACCTATTGAAGTCGATGTCAGGTAGGTATACACAATAGCAATGACACCATGATTCTTGCCACCGACTTCGATATATTTCATGTACATATTAGGCTCTATATAGGCAATTCCTTGGACTCCTAGGAGGCCAGTCTTTATTTTACCCTTATTAGTGGGTTTTTTAAGAAGGTTTAATTTTTTGTTTAAAAACTTTTTTTCGCTTTTTAGTGTTGCACCTAATATTATTATGTGATAAACTAAAGCACATAAACATCACACTAAGAAACAATAGCCTAATACCAGTTTCTCATCACCCTTAACAAAATGTCGCTGTCCAAGATGCAGGACCGTTAATCATTGAGGAGCTCTCCCGGTACTTCACCATCAGTTGCACTTCACCACATGCATAATAATGAGTATAAAAGTAGTTTTATATTATTAATAAAGAAATCTCATAGCTGGCGTCAATCACTTACAACTAAGGAGTTCCGGTGGTCATCTCTGGTCTTCATCATCAGTTCCTCTTCACCAAGAGGTGCTTTTTGAATGCAATTTCTTTAGGTTTTGCACGTAATACCAAAATCGCTGTATGTGTGCCTATAACTTTTAAGGAGTTCCCTCGATTCC
Organism: Tortrix viridana; assembly: GCA_963241965.1. NCBI lineage: Eukaryota > Metazoa > Arthropoda > Insecta > Lepidoptera > Tortricidae > Tortrix > Tortrix viridana. The sequence continues at coordinate 6,409,200 of OY725181.1, forward strand.
TCATGGATCCCATCCTCAGATTCTGACTTGGTGACAATGGGACCACCTTAAAAGTATACCCGTTCAAACATTAAAAAAAATAAAAATTGGTCCACAATTGACGGAGTAATCGCGTAACAAACATTAAAAAAAAAACATACAGTCGAATTGAGAACCTCATACTTTTTTGAAGTCGGTTAAAAAAGGAACCTTATGGTGCAACAAACTATCTGTCTATCCGTTTGTCGCAATTGCACATATTTCAGAAAATAGAAATGTTCTCAGTTTGATGTTTGGAGTAGTTTAAGTATTGCTCACACAAGTCAAGTAGGATATAATGTAGACCCCGAGTTTTAAAATAATTTTTCTTCTCAAAAACCACCGTTAATTTTCAACCACAACCCGCATGCAACTGAAATTCCAACACAAACTTTCACCTGCATTTCATCCCTTTCACGTTACAACTTCAAGTCGCTTGAAAAGTAACATGAACTGCAGAGTGAATGCGCTGAATGTGCTGAGAAGACCTTTCAAAGAACACGAGAACATAATAACTATTTATCATTACTAGCAGGATAATTCTTAGTCGTCTAATTAATGTAATATTTTGATATTGAAAGTCATCGAAAAATTCAATTATGAATTATATTTACAGCTATTGGTTTGTTCTGGGGCATGGACTGTGTACTTTATGCCAGGGTTGTTCATCGGAGTGCCGCCAGTATTCGTCGCACAAACCAGAAGAGAAGCGAACTCTACTGAGGCTGTGAGCTCAGAAATGGCATCTTGGATATGTGAGTTGTACTGTGGTATTAGTAAATAATTTACTCGTGAAATAGTAACACATTTTTGAGGATGATAGGGCCTTTTACGCCCAGGGTCCTTTCAAATCGCTGCTTCCGATCGTGTTACTTGGCAGTATGTTACTTGGCAGTATTTAGGTCAGGATTCTCTTACCACCACAGTTCGTCCGTGAAATAACTTCAATCCGTTATCACGTGCCCCTTACTTCAAAAGAACAAACAAACAACTGCACATTATTTTTAATATAATAAGCTTCATTATTTTTTGCAGCATCAGCAATCAGCTATGGCGCAGTACCGTGGGTGATCGTCCTGCCAATACTTGCACATTTTTTTGGAAGAAAAGTGCCTTTTTTTCTATTAAGTATAAACGCTATTGCTAGTTACAGTTTTTTATATGCAAGCCAAACCACGATGCACGTCTTGATAAGTGAAATAATGTCAGGCATGAGTATTGCTGCTCACACTACTGTCGGCGTTATGATTATAGCAGAGTACACCTCGCCTAGATATCGGGGAGTATTTCTAACTTTAAAATCAGCAATAATGTATTGGGGGATCTGGGTTGCTAATACTTTAGGAACATTCTCTCATTGGAGAAATATAGGTATTTTAGGACTGGTTTCTTGCATTTTTTCAGCTACGGCGATATTTTGGCCAGAATCTCCTTACTGGTTGGCCTCAAAGGGGAAAAACGAGGAATGTGCCATATCACATCGTTGGTTAAAAGGTGTTGATAAAGATTCAGAAGAGGAATTGGAAATATTGATCAAGTCTCAGAACGGCATAAAAAATAAGCGTTCATTAGTGCCTTGTTCTGGTCGTAAGTTTATAGATACCATCCGAAAAAGAGAGGTTTACAGGCCTTTACTAATATCATTTCCGTTGGAGGCACTGTATGATTGTTCAGGAAAAATGGTTTGTACCATGTACGTTCTAGAAATTGTTAAAGAAGTAACACAGAGTGAATCGACAGCATACATAACCATGCTTGTCTTAGACGGTGTAACCGTGTTAGCGATGTACATTGGTTGCGTTACGTCAAAATGTTTGAAAAGAAGAACACTTTTCTTAGGCTGTGGATCAATTGGGATTGCTTTTTTGTATATAATTTCTCTGTATCTGTATTTAGTAAAACTTGCTGTCATCGATAAAAATAATACAGTGCTGTTATTGTTACTGACAGGATATTCTATATTTATAAGTGTTGGACCTATGCTGATGATAACAACAGTGTATGGTGAAATAATACCACTTAAGTTCGCTCATGAAGCGTCTACTCTGGTAGGGCTGTTCGAAGCTTGTTTTAGCGCCGTTATGGTAAAATGTGCTCCCTATCTGTTCACGGCGCTGGGTTTGCACGGTAGCTTCTTGTTTTACGGTATTATATCCACAGGTCTTGTGGTACTCCTGTATATATATCTGCCGGAAACAAAAGATAAAACTCTCCAAGAGATTTCAGACTGGTTTAAAGGAAACAGAAGTAATTTGCAAGTTTCTGAATCAAAATCTCTTAGAGTGATATATAGTCAAAATAGCAATACAAAATAAAATCATTTTTACCATTTATGCTCGTCATAACAAACATGAATAGAAACAAGTTAAAATAAGTAATATTATGTCAAAAGTTAAGAAACAATAAACACCAATATACTATTATAAGCAAACAGTTACAATTTAACAAATGCTTCATCAGATGGTTCACTTTTGAGTTCGGAAGGCAAATGCTTATAAAAGGTGCGCCCAATCTGACGCGGATGAACATAATAATCTGTGTTACTTGTGCTTACCCTATAACTGGAGAGGTGGTTGACGACGCACGTGAAGTGGACGTCCCTGCCCTGCGTGACCGTGTGGTTCTCAAGGGGGGCCAGGAACTCCGGCTCCACCTCCGCCTGGATTGGTATTTCACCTGTTTACAAGATATCATTGTTCATTGATGACGCAATTAACTTGGTGACTATGCCCATTAAGCAAATTTTGCCGACCCGAGTTTGATTCGCGATAGAGGTAACGATTTGTGTGATATTGCTCTTGAGCCGTTTAAGATATTTTCAACGTATTTAAGTATATATTTAATTTGTGTAAGATTCTCCTCTGATATTTATTTTAAATTTTATTATCAGCTATGTTATTGATGGATGTGATCGCAGTTAATCTAATCAGTGGGGAGAAAAATAGGCTTTGCCCTAGAAAAGGTGGAGTAGAAAATGTTTTTCACTTCTCCTATTCGAAAATAAGGCTTTTCTAGCCCGTTTAGAGGGAGCAAAACTCGTTTTTGCTCCCTCTTAATACAATTTTTAACTTTTAATTTCTGCCCTGCCGACAGAGAGCAAAATCGATTTTGCTCCCTAATGTCAAGTTTCTCATTTTTCTTCAGTGAGCGTAACGTTTAATAAAAATTATTGTCTCCTTGAACGCGTTACTGCATCATTAAATGTATGATTGATCTTTTATTTAATTATTTATTAGACTTATTTATTGTCTTTTACTGAAGTGAAAAGAAGAGTGTATTACAAGGTAGCAAAATTATTTCTATCTCGGACGTGGCGGTTTGAATCCATCGCTACGTTCGGGAATCAACACGCTAACCCTCGATGAAATATTACATTTTGCTCCCTTGTAATACAATCTACTATTAATTTATATTGCTTAAGTTTAGCTAGTCATGAAAAATGCGAGTACCAGAAACAAACTTAATACCTACTATGTTTTTCAACAAAAATATAAAAAGTAGTTACAAAAGGCAGCCGAATTTTTTTTTTCTGGAAAATACCGCATACCGCACTCAGCATTTTGTAGATTTAATCAAAATATTCGACTGTATTTAGTTTTATTCAGTTTAAAATGTTAACTTAAATATATATGATCACTTTAACGCCATGTTTGAATAGTCGTAGGTACAAAAATATCAAACGGTTAAAAGCAACGTAGGTACATAGTACAAAAATTATCTGCTTACACAATTGTCTATACTACGATTAGGTACCTACAATGATACGAATAATCATATCAAGTAATTGCCGTAACCGTCTGGTAGGAAACTATTAAAAACGCTAGCGAAAATTAAATGATAGAAATGAATCTGCAGTCCAGATTCCATCTTAACAGAATATCAGCGACAACAAAGCGCATGGATTTAATATTGCAGTTAGAGAAAAACCTAAAAGGAGAAGTCCGGGTTGCAATGCAGTTGCAGTGCTACATTAGTTTTGCAAATAGAATCAACCTCGAGGGTGACACCGGCCGGTACAGCTTTTCGTGCCTCGCGAACCCGACATAACTGTCAATTAATAATTTTAAAGCAAACTCCGCAACAACAAAATCCACTCGAAGCTATTGTCTAATGAATGGAATATAAATATTCAATCAACCTCAATGAAGTCCGTATTTGGATTATTTATAAATAGCTAGATGGCAGAGTATATACCTACGAGTATAACACGAGAAACTGAAATAGATTTGAAATTAATCGAGCAATGCCCAAAGTAATATCTTAATACGGCTAGAATAGGCACAATAAGGTTTATGATTATGATTTTTATTTTAGGCTTTTGTATAAAAGGCAACCTCTCATACAAATACTAAGTACTACTGCTACTTCGTACCAATATTTCCCGGATTTGGATCGGACGCAGTGCGGAACCGATATTAGATTATGTCTTTTTTTTATTTAATTTGAGGCATGAACTCATCATGAACTCCGTCAATTGTACCTATTTTTGTATATTGCGCAAAGCATTTCAAGAAAATAAATGAATAAGAATAACTTTGTAAGGTTCCACTATATTGTAAGATCCGACTACACACGTGAATAATCCTAGGTTGTATTGGGTAGCTTTACTAAACATTACTCCTCCTAGATTATAAAGGCTAAAGTTAGATTTGTTACTCCTCCTTATTATTAATATTCTAAGATTTGTGTCTACTTGTTACGCATTTACAGCTTTTTAACAAAATTTTATTTAAATTGAGTTAAATGAAATTTGCTGTCGAGGTAGCTTGAGCTTGGAAAGGACGTTGGATACTTTTTATACTGGAAACATTGATAAGTATTTCCCGAAGGATAAACAATAAACAAGTTCTAAGTGAATAAAGTCGAGAGCAAATGTTAAATGAAACGAAGGTAAGTGCCTTCTTCTTCCTTATACTTAGTATATCTATTATATTATCAGTTATCGGCTGTCTATAAAGTTTACTCTCATTATCAGTAACAGTAAATTTGTTATTCGTGTTTCTTAGTGACATCAAGAAAGACGATGACTTTAAGTTAAACATACTGTTTAACCCTTTTCTCAGTTGTTAGGTATAATGTTAAATGAAATTTTATTGTACCTATGACAAAAACACTGAGAAATGTTGCCAGCCACCAGGCCGCCTTTGTCGACGGTGAAAACATGTGGCTCTCCGTGGTAACTCTGAAACAAAGAAAACCAGGTGAAAATTTCCGAAATACACATTTCCAAAGTTAAGTCGAAAAGCTTAGGCCAACGGACAGAGTTTTAAGTAAGTTTACTTAAACTCTACGGATAGGTACAAAATGTATTCAGAAAGTTTTATAAACGCCTTGAACTAAATTTACAGTAAGTTAACGTTGCTTTCTTTGAATCAACTCAGATATACCTTACCTCAGATATACCTTTTCAGGGTTCCGTACCAAAATGGTAAAAAAGGAACCTTTATGGTGAGACTTCTACTACTATCTGTCTGTCTATATGTCACAGCAGTTTTTCTCAGCCACTACACAACTATACACTATAAACTTGAAATTTGGCATAGTTATACAACTTGCTTGCCCGCATCTGTTTTTAGTAAAAAAAAATGAAATTAATTTTATTTTATAAATAGCAAATGGAGTGTCATATGAAAGGGCTCAAACTGCACATTTCAAAACTATTTTTTTATAATTTTCTGTGACAAACTTTTTGATTTATAACCAAAAATGTTCAAAAAATGATCGTTCCGCCTCCTTATCTCCGAAGTTTATGAACCTAAAAATCTGAAAAATTCCTAACTTATAGATAAGTAATTGCTTATATATTACGGGAAAATTAAAACGAAGTGTTCAAAATTTATAGTTTTCAAAAAAATTGTCAAAAAAACTTTGAAAATTTGTGTTAAATTTAGACAACTCAAAATAGACCTTATTGCATATATAAAAAAATAATTGAAAATTTAACAAACCCCCTACACAAAAATAAAAATAAAAAAGTAAATAAATAATATGGTCCTTAAAGCTTAACGTCAGTACCTAGTGATATTTTGATTCAAGCGTCGCTCGTCACGTCCAACAATGACATAAACGGGTTCCGAGCACGTATGTACGTCATAGTAGCTACGGACTTCGTCACTACAAGATTTCAAGTATTAGAAACTCCCGACAAAATCGCTTTCAGGCTCGTAACTTTTAAACAGCTTATCAGATTTTCATCAAACTAAGCTAAAAACACTCTCAATTAAGTCACCTATCTAACAAAAAAAACTAAATCAAGTTCGGTCCATCCGTTTAGGAGCTACGATGCCACAAAAAGATACACATATACACACGTCAAACTTATAACACCCCTCTTTTTGCGTCAGGGGTTAAAAAGGTATATTTTTGAAGTACGGACTTAAATATGGAACCCTCGATGCGCGAGTCCGACTCGCACTTGACCGGTTTTTTATTTGTTGACATGCCATTATATGTATAAAGTATTTAAGTGATTAAAACCTACCAATTATTAATAATATCAAGTCAAGTAAGGTATTCATTTAAAAAATTAAAAAACCCGACTGCTTTAAAAAATATCAACTGAAAAGCTAAGAACAAGCCATAATCTAAAGAATATAACTTAAATGTTGGAAATGGTATTGCAGGCGGGGACAAATCCAAGTGGTGCTCTTTAAGTGAAAATATTTAAATTTGTACCTACAGCAAAATTTGCTTGTCCCCGCCTGCAATACCTTTTCCAACATTTAAGTTATTTTCTTTAGATTATGACTTGTTCTTAGCTTTTCAGTTGATATTTGTAAAGCAGTCGGGTTTTTTATTTTTTAAATTAATTTATTTAATTTCATACTTTTGTAGTTTTTATTAAAATGGTAGCATCAAAGTGTTATAATGTATATATATTTGGAATGGACTATTTATTAGCTTTCATTTGATACCCATATTGTTATAATAAAAAAACCTTTTTTTATTCCCCCTCCATTTTTTCCGCGGATGCCATATTGAATTATTATATACCTTATGTCTCTCCGACAGTTAAGACAAATCCAATGATACCTCATAATTATGTTAAAATCCGTCATGCCGTTTAGGCTGCAGAGCAACACAAAGAAATAGACATACATACATACATACATACATACATACGCTCGAAAAACATAACTCTCCTTCAGGCAGTCGGGTAAAAAGAAAACTATTTTTAAGTTATATAATTATAAAGCAGCCAATACAAAAAAAAAATATTATAAAAATGCGTAAATCAATAAAATGACTCGATAAAGTTTTCACAGAGTTAATAATAAAATGAACAAACCTCAAAGAAATCGAAACGAAGGCTCGTTATAAATTTTCCAAAACTCTTAACCGTCACCCATAATATTATCTCCTTCCTCAAAATAACAAGAAACAGATCGACAAAGGAGTTCCCTTGGAGGAAATGAGGCTTGATCGCGATGTTCATAATTTGAATTTTATTGGGACGGAACGGTCCAAATATTTTCTGTTTCAGAATACTTTTAAACAAACATTTAGCTTGAAATATAACAATCCCTTAAGCGACGTTAGTAAGTTAACATTTTATTGCGCAAACATATTCGCATATTATAATGTTAGTATTCGTGAATGTGAAAAATGTTCAAACGTTGTTTTGAATTAAAAGTTAGTAGCTTTGTAAAAATACAGTTCATGATGATGATAACAAAAAGACTGTGTCACCATAAAATGTGTACTTAAGTGATAAACGTTTTAAGTTGAACGTTTTCTCGGAAAATCACTTACATAAATAACTATTACTTACTCAAAAACATATTGCGGTATGCTCATTATTTCTGGCTTCCTATTGTAACTAACAGCTAACTGCCGCACTCAGAGACGTCAATTAACGTTTAAGGTTCATTAAAGTTGCTGCTGTCACTTTCTTTGCTATAACAATAGAATAGGACGCAGCAACATCAATGAAACTTAAAAATTAATTGACGTCTCTGAGTGCGGCAGTAAGTGTCATAGCATTAGAATCTTAATTTTAAATTGTTACTCCCTTATTCATAAACGCACAAAAAACCTATTATAGTAAAAGTATGCTTTGACATTTTCTGTCAGATTCAAATGTGACAATGAAAGATAAGGACAAACCATACTTCAAGCGTACTTAAGTTATTGTGCGATTATTAATAAGAGGGTTAATCTACATAGGTGTTGTAGGGCACCTACTCATCTTGACCGCAAAAAGTACTACCTAATACAAAGAAACCCGATACCTATTAAGGATATGGTAGTATTGTACCTACATAAAATACATGATGCAAAATTGAAATTTTATAGAACCAGAATCCAATCGTTGCTTGAATCGCTGTTGGTGATTGAACCCCAAGCGAGCAGTTCTCATAAGCAATCGCGGCGCGGACCGAGTGTCACACCCACAAGATTCAATTACGGGTGCGCTGACGCCGTCAGAACTTTACCGAGACTTGCGGGACTCGCAGGTTGCTAATATTACGGGTTATTTGAAGGATTTTCTCAAAAAGAAAGGCTTCTAGTCTATTAGTAAAGGTTTTAGGTTATTTTATGATGAGCATAGACACATAAACTAAGTTTCGAACTAAAAGGGACAGGTTTGCGTTTTTATTTGTGTTTTAAACATCATATCAGCCGAAAGGCGTTTACTGCTGGACAAAAGTTTTCCCCAATGATCTATACGACGGTCGGTTTTGTGCTACTCGCATCCATTTGATTCGCGCAATCCTTACCAGATAGTCGATCACCTTATGGGAGTCATACGAACACTTCACTTCCCGGTACCATTATCCCCAATCATTCGAATCGGTATCATTTCATCGAATTTCATTTCATCGGAAGCAAATTTTCACGTGCAGGAGTTATAATTTTTTGGTGGTGTTAGGTCTAACCTAACCTAACCTACGTAACTTATGCTTAAGATAACCTGAAAACAATAAGGTTTCAGCAGAAATTAGCTTTCGATGAAATGAAATTCGATTAAATGATACGTTCGATGAAAGGTGTTTCGATAAAGTGATGAAATACCATGTGTACCTACATTGGTCGTAGAAGTGTTCTGAACATTCCTATTTAATTCTGGAATATAATATTTCGGTTTAAAAATATGTGAACGTTTGTCTGAGAAAATTTAACGTCGCGATAAATTTATTTTATGCTAGCAAAACATTTCACGAGCTTACAGCTGGGAGAGCTTTGCCGTGTAATTATACAGAATACTAAGCTAACAAGTCTTAATATAATAATGTTTTGACGTCGCGTTGTCGTACCCCTAACCACATTTATACCGACGCTAAAAGGCCAGGAATGTTTTGAAAATTCAACTTTATTTCTATTTTGTGCACTTACTATACATCTGGCGATTGGCGTTAGAAGCCTTCCTCACCCGGTATTATGCTAATTGAACGAAGGTGATTAAATTGGCAATGGAGTCGAATATACCCGAAACCCGACGGTTCTCTAGATTTTCATTAGATAGCTAGTCTTGTTACATTAACGAGGATTTATAGCACATTTATTTAAATTCAAATCATAAAACTTCATAAATTGCGTAATTTATGCCACAGGGAAATAAACCAGTCAGAAATTATAGATTTCGTTTGTATTTAAGGATCAAAAAAGGGTTAATGAATTCATGACAATGAGTTTAATGTGTCTCTGAATAATATTTTGTAAGTGTATTACTTCTAGACTTTGTTTACTGATAAAGGTATAATATTTAGATCTTATATAGGTATAGTATTAACAGATACGTATGACAATACCGAAAGTTCATAATATCTACACTTTAAATATCGACGATTAACACATTGAAAATCAAAATACCAAAAGTACAAAATGCCGATATACCGAAGCTTGAAATATCAATTTTCAAATGACCGAATGTTTGAAATCCCGAAAGTACGTTTTACCGAAGATTAATATACCTACATCTGAAATACCTATAAGTTGCAGTACAATAAATACTGCTCTGTGTTACAGCCTGACGATGTACGACCAAGTCGACGGAGCTCCTATTCCGCGTAGTTAAGGCGCTTCGCGCCTTGACACAACTCGTACCTAACCTAAACTATCAAGTTGAAATTGACCTAATTTAGTTAACTAGTTTACCGATCTGCCATGCAGTGGCGTTCGTTTAATGTAAGGAAATCAGTGATTATTTGCTAAATTATGTCAATTTCAAATTATAGGTTAGGTTATGTTAGAGTGCTGTCAAGGCGCGAAACGCCTTAACTACGTGGAATAAGAGCTCCGCGCAACGGAGCTTCGTCGACTTGGTCGTACATTTCTTATATTTATTTAGCGCCGGAGCAGACCGGTAGGTATTTCAGGTGTAGGTATATTAATATTCGCCACTATAGTCTTGGGGATTATAGTTTTCGGAATTTTAGTATTCGAGATTTCAGACTTTCGGTCACACGTACTTTCGGGATTTTAAACTTTCGGTCAAACGTGCTTTCGGTATTTCAGTATTCGGCCTTCCGTTCATAGGCCTTATAAAATTCGGTCTTTTGAATTTTGGTATTGTCGTACGTACCCAGTACTAACTGCTTAATTTTGCATTTATGCAATCGTATCAACAGATAAGACTTGGTAGGTAGTGCTCGTCTTCGTGGATTAAAAACAAAGAAGTATCTAAATAACATTATCTTTAGGTATTATTTATTATTTGGTAAAATAATACTGATGTATAATAATGAGAATAAAATATTAATGCCCAATCGTGTAAATAAGATAATTAATGACTCCTTAATCTAATACTTTTATTTTATTTCATATTGTAAAATATTTTCGGTGTCAAATAGTACAACATTTCGGCCATTTTTATTGCATAAGACAACGGTCCATCCTTAATGCACTAGTCCACATTTATGCACTAGTCAATCATGCGTAAATTATTATTCAAAATTAAACTGCTATGTTATTCTGTTAACACAAACGTCAACAAGTTCTACTCAGTCGATGAATAGCCGGCGAATTTACATCGTCCGTCAAAGTGGGTAAATGACATTCAACTGCCTGCACATTCATTTAGTCGCTGGTTTCACAGACGACCAGCTGTCAAACTAGCGACTAAATGAAAGTGCAGGTAGTTGAATGTCATTTACCCACCTTGACGGACGATGTAAATTCGCCGGATATTCATCGACTGAGTAGAACTGAATGACGTTGTTTTAACAGAATAACATAGCAGAACTTATAAAACCTCCAACTATTCTATGCATTCTAAGGTTCTTCCTTCAATCCAACCAACTGTAATCTATACGAGTAAGACGCTTAATTTCACGCGGTTGGAATTTCCAATAAATTAATAGACCCTGTATTATCTCAAAGCCGATTATGGCGACCACAAAATGAGCCCATAGTTTTATTTGATTTGAACGGCAATCAGTAAACATGGGTCCGGAATAAATATCCCGTTGGAGGGCATCTCGGGAACTAATTGCTGCCCTGACTGTATTGATGGCACACTACCAACACCGGGATCAATGTAAATTATCCCATCCCAATCCACGGGATACGATTATCGTACATCACTTGCGTGTAATTTGATAGAATTTTGTGTTTATTTTATGAGATAGCTGAATTACACTTAGTATTACCATACTGAGGTTATTCGATGTTTTCAAATATTTCGCAATCGATCAAAGGTTAACTGAAAGATATCCCTTAAAGGGATAAGTTCACCTATGTACCTTTTGTTGTTTGTTATTTTCATGTTTGTAGGTACAATTAACTATTTACATTCATATATGTACGTATACATACGTATGTAGATATAGATATAAGTAAACATTTTATAAATTACGTTCCTTAGGTAATTTATAAATTTTTTGCTACTTTTCATGGCAACAAGTAATTCTACTTTAGTTTGGGCTAATTAGTTTATTGCAACAAGCATATCGGTTAACAAGGAAAATGTTTGCTAATTAGTTGCCTAACAAACTCAAGTGAGGTTTTGATTAAATGTAGTGTTGAGTGTTCAATTTTATAATCGTTTCGTATTAGTTATATTTCGATGGAGCTAATCTGCTTAATATATACTTATTTGAATATTTTCCGAATTATTTGCCATGCAACCCACCTTTTAATTTATAAAACTGAATTATTATTTGAGCAAGTAACAAATAAAGTTTCAAAACAACTATGAAGATTGTTTTGAAATATTTACAAAGTAACATTATGATCAGCTTCTGGTCTCGGATGGGAAGATCTTGAAGTTGCCGCATCGGGAACAATGGAAAACCCTTCTACGAGCCCTATGTCCCTGATCAGGGATAACAGGAACACATCATCATCATTATGATTTAATGTAAATTATATCCGATAGAAAAACCAGGCAAAATAGAACCATTAGCAAATTGTCGCATAATATCTTTAAAATTTAACGAGTACCAGACACCGGCTCTTTTCAGTAGCCGTTCAAAGCGCCCAATAAATTTTTGTGAAGTTGGTATGCCCTAATAAATCCGATTCGTCTCAAATTCGCGAGCCTCATAAATTGTAATATAAATCGGTTGAAAACATTCTAACTCTCATCGAGGAAGTCACTTGCGAGTCTTATTTTATAAACAATAATAATTCTACTAATTTGTTTCCTCAAACAGAGGCGGCGAAATGATGAAGTAGATAAATTATTTTTTACGTAACTTTGATTGCTATTTAATAAATGTATATACTTCTTAATAAGATTACTGTGATGGTCTTAACGTCTAATTAGGGTGTACATTTAAGTACTAATTTGCCGCTTATAAGGAATCTTATCGTTTTCAATGAAAAGCTGAGCCCTAATTTAGTATTCAGAGCGGTATATTACTCGGAATATTTCCTTCTTGCACATCGAGGAAAACCATTTATAGACGAAAATTCCTATTAAGTATAACATTCCTACATAATACAGTTAAACGTTAACGTGGACGGCTAATTGCATGGCACGCTCCTATATGTCGGATTTCACCAACCATTTAACAGACGATTAGGGTGTTAACTAACAACTGTCAAAATAAATGAACTAGTCGATTAACACTTAACATCGTATGGTGAAATTGGTACCTTTTTAATTTTGGCGGTAATGTCATAAGCTCTATGGAGGTCAGATTTGTCGTTTGAAACTCCGACAGCTAATTTGAGATTATAATTTTAAAAATACGTAGTAAAATAAGTAGTGCAAACATTATACGTCCGAGTCGGAAATATAGTCCAGTGGATTCCCCGCGGGCCGCGCGCTGACAGGCCGACACCAGCCACCATTATTCATGGCAATCTTCCACGTGTCGTAGGCAGTTCACTATAAATCATAAACAAATTTTGCGCTTGTAAATACAAACAGTTTTAGATATGGGTATTGCGAGTTAGAACTAAAACACTAAAGATTTTAAGTTTTTTTTTATTGTGAACTTAAGTGGCGACAAAAAATACGCTTATGCCTCCCTTAAAACATTTACTGCCGCACTCAGAGACGTCAATTAATTTTTAAGTGTCATTAAAGTTGCTGCTGTCACTTTCTTTGCTATAGCAATAGAATAGGACATAGTAACTTTAGTGAAACTTAAAAATTAAGTGACGTCTCTGAGTGCGGCAGTTAGACATAAAGGTATCTTATTAAAATATTACGCAATTAAGTCCGGTTCTAACCCAACTATGGCGAAGCAAAAATAAGGGTTATAATTTCAGCAGTCTTAGTTACGTATTGAAGTTTAAAATAGAATAAGTTCAGTATTATTATGATGACAACGGTCACTTCCTAGCGTTACCCCTACGAGTATAACGTCCCGCCCGCGCCCCTGTCACGCCCCACGGACGAGGTTTGCCGCGCGGGTCAGTTTGACTATTCTGTTAACAGATCATTTTTTACCTCGACATCGAAGTATTTACCGGCAAATTTAAGTTGCCTCGCGCACTCGTAGGCACGTGAGGCAGAGTTAGGTACCTACCGCTTAAGCCGAGCTGTGTCTGTCAGCTTTGTCAAATAAACTCGTGCAAAACTTATAAAAAGCATTCTGCACTTACTACTCGGGGGCCACGCACGTCACATCACAAAATATTTAAGCGACACACATGAACTTGCCGGTAGCCAAACATATTATCATGGCGGCATTTCACTGGAAAGTATTTACCAAATACAGGTTTAGATACATCTCTCTCATGATTATGACATTACTACTGACTGAATAAAGGGGATAACGGCCCAGTGAAGAGCATTACAAAATACTCGTGTGGGGATGTGAGCTTTGGGGGATATATTTGTATTCTACAAATTTAATTTTAGGTTCCTAGAAATTTTAGGGTGTAAGTCAAATCGACCTACCAAATGATAAAATCGACGTAATACTAGTTTTAATTTGAGCAACAGTTCAAATAAGTAGGAAGGAATGCGGTTTACACGTAATTAAGCGGAAAACAATTTATTGTCACATATGTGTTTAGGCCTTGTTTTGTTGATTAGAACGGAAATTTGGCTACTGTAACAATAACATGAGAATTTTCAGCATCTCGTATGGGAGGGGTGAAACCGTAGTAGCGTTCGAGTACTGTAAATACCTATATATTAAAATCAATTCCCTTTCTATCGACACGTCCCTTAATAAACATGGTTTTATTACTAAAGTTTTAGTATTGATCGATGTTAATTAAATCGGCAAATGCAAATATCGCTATAAAGGTCATAAATCGCACCCTTGCGTTGTAAGTCAACTATAACTGAGGGTGTGCAGCTGAGTTTGAATTTTAATGCGCAGTAAAACTAGAAATCAGTAGGTAAACATTCTAAATCAACCTCTGAAGAAAACATGCGAAGGTTACATTTAGCTTGTATTAATATTGCCACTTATAACAATTTTTCTATGCGCTGTTGGCATTGTGTTTGATGCGCATCCAAGGAAATACCTTTTAGGAGTTTAAATTAGCTATTAACTTGTGTAACTGATTGTGTGCTGAGATTGTTTACCCGAAGTTTTTATAATCTCCACGCGATTTCTCGTACCATTTTTTTTTGTTCTAATTTTAACCAGTGAGCCTAAACAAGTAGCATTCTGCAAACACTTCTGTCAAAACTGTCAAGATATACATATATGTCTATACATATATGTATATCTTTATTGACATAGGTGATCGACGAGACCACACGGCAGTTTATGTGTAAACAATAAGTAAGGAAAACCGAAAGAACGTAAGAACTTGATCATTCGTATTTTTGCGCACATGAAACGAGCAGCCAAATAACGAGTAGGTATAAAGTAAATACGCCGACGAAATAATGACGACGATTATCTAACTCTTTATCATAATTTTATAGTATGAAGCAAAAAAAAGAAACTTTTGTGTAATCAAGTTCATTTTGCTGAGAAATGAAATGATTATTCATTTTATTGTTCACCCCGCATCCAATTTGCCTCGAACGCTTTTGGAAGGCTTTACATAATTATATTTTTAATAAAAGTAATTCTGAACACTAATGATTGTTATTTGTTATACGAACGAATGATGCTGATGGTTTTAGAATTTCTGGTTTAAACAGTAACTGTGGTTACTACACAATGTATACTACTCGTATTAATTGTCCAAAGAAACCGAAGAGTATATGTGATTCTATGATAAAAATACTTACAATCATAGAAGACTTGCTCTAACAATTATATCAAAATTATTTTAGTAAATTTAGATTTTTAGTCGAAGAAAACCTTTACCGAAAAGACTATATAATTTCAGCGAGTTATTTTTTCTTGTATGTATGTTTAAGAGCGACTTGAAGCAAAAAGATAAATCTACTATTAGTCTTAAATCTATACATTTCATACATTTTGACACAACTATACTGTACTTAAGATCAAATCTCAATTTAACTTTTTCGTGTACTTGCCCTAAATTACTTGCTAGCTGTATTTTAAAATTAAAATACCTTACTTGACAGGGTGTAAAATTAAATATGATCATTAGCTCATAGTTGTGTTAATCAACAATCACCGATACTAATTATTACGAGGCAGACGTTTGAAGCGTTTTGCAATAACGAGCCTTGATTACATTGCGGGCGTGGAGACCGCAACTGGAACCTCACTGTCAATAATTATGGGATTGCGGTTTCATTACATAGCTGTATTTCAGACAATCATTACAAGAGTTAAAACAATTTCATAAATAGACAGGAGAATTGGAAAATTCCCGAAATAAACTCGGCCCAGTTTCATTGAATAACAAAAATTTTACCAAGTAAAGAAATTAAATTCTGTCTACGAATTTTTTCCTAGTAATTTTTTCTCAAGATTCGGGCTCGTTGACAGTTTTGTCAAGAAACCTTAAGGTCAAATAAATCAAAAAATCGAATAACCTGTAGTAAAAAATAATTAAAAACAACTGTCACGTGAATCGTGTAAGAAAATCACATACACTCTGTCGCTTTGTGCTCGATTGGACTTTATAGAGGCAGAAGCAAATAGAAGTCTGACTTGAGTGTGGGTATAGTCAACTTTGAGTTCTAGCTACACTCAAATGATATACAGAAATATCTATTTATCTGCGATTCCTCTCCTGGAGCTGCAAATAATAATAATAATAATGGCGGCGGTGATCACTTCCCATCAGGTGACTAGCTAGCTCGTTTACCTCCTCTAGCATAAAAATATATCTGAATAGCATCCTACCAACGCCCAATCTCTTTAATTCAAAACAGTATTGTTAACAATAAAAAAGTGAAGAAAAAACGAACTTTTATACTCAGGCCTGGACTTCTTTATAAAGTACCAAAAAAATTTGGGAGTAGGTAATCTCGAACCATATTGTAACTTTTACAAGAAAGTTAGCACACTTTACCATCTTTTATGTTTAAATATTGTACATCTTTTCAGTGATTAACACAAAGAAAGTGTATAAATGTGAGTAATATAATTTGTTACTTATTGTGTCTTGTACTGGATAGTAGTTGTATTTTTCTCAAGGACCATTCTTAGGTGTATTACATTTTATTTATATGCCAATACGACAACTGATCTCTAAATTATGTATATAAATTATTTTACGTTAATCACTGAGAGACTTAAAACAGTTGGTATTAAATAAACAAGAATCGTAAAATATTTCAGACGAGTGAATGTCTCCTGCTTTAATAGATACGTTCATTAACTACTTGCACACTAAAAAATTACACTCTTTATAAAACACTGATTTCAAATGCCGTGAGTATACTGCATAGCGTGGCGTAATTTCAATACCCAAACATTAAAACGAAGTTGACGCTGCTCTAGCGTTTGGTAAGCGAATCCACAATGTCGTTTAACGATGATCGATACGCCATTCGACATTAAGTTCGCTTTCCTATGTACTTTATACCTAATTTATATAAACTAGATGAAAGATAATGCAATGAGACTGTGCCTCTTGACCGCCATCTATCTGCTCGGGTTGCGAGTTGGTTCAATAAGATCTTATTAGACGGTGTTGGCGTTGCAAAATCGTAAAATACAAAAATAATCGTCTCTCCGCGTACCAGAATCAATAAGGTAATTTTTTTAATAGTAAGCTATACAGGGTGGCCGGAACATTGACGTCCAAAAAAAAATGTAGGTCCCTCGTGTCGTGGGGTAGATATCCGAATCACCACCATGTATTTTCCGCGATCAATGATAGTTTTCGAGTTATGCATTTTTTGATAGTTTTCGAGTTATAAAACTTAAGAAGACTTTTTCGAGATTTTTTTTACAATTGAATATTCATAAGTTGTATCAGATTCTTAACTCTAATGAAAGTTATGAAAATTTTGGTCTAAAGTGAAAAATTTACATCGGTGAATTAGAATTAATAAAAATATAATTAAGATTACCTAGCCCACGCAGCGATTTGCTCAAGGCCAGATTCGATCTCCGTCCGTTGGTAACTTCGCGCTTAAGCGCTTAGTAGCGCGCGTAAGCCAACGTTCCATGTGGTTCAATGGTCGAAATATCGATTGTAATACTAAGTAATAAGTTAGGAAGTTGCAGCAAACTAGTTCAGTTTGTTTTTTGTGAACTCCTGTAATCGCGTGAGCACTTGAGTTTAAACGAATACAAGCCTAAAGGTATCTATGTAATTTTGAGGAGTTCCTATGGCCCCCTCCATCTTCATAGTCATACTAGCTTGATGGTTAACATTAATATTAGTACCATCAAGCTAGTATGACGATGAAGATGGAGGAGGCCATAGGAACTCCTCAATGGCTAATAAAATAGTAGATCCGTCGAGTTTGGATTGGCTTGTCTCGTCAATGAAATTAAGAATAGTTTTTGTAGCGACTTTGTCTACGTAGTTTGCGATCTCAACTCAACTGTTAAGGTGCTCTGTACGATTGCGTAACAGACATTCTCACAAACTATCGCATTACATATTATTATTAATATAAATTATTTTGACGTGGAATCCTTGCTTTGGTAGTTAGTAAAGTTTCATTTGCATATCTAATTTGCATACCAACATGGCGAGACAATAACTTTGCTAACGAACCAAATATGCGCAAACCAATATTTAATAAAAAAATGTTTAATAACTAGGCTAACCGTGTTGACAAGTTGTCTTATCCAAACAATATCACATAAACAAATATACGAAGTATTCATATTCAGCATTTCAAATCTGATCACAAAGGGAATTGACACAACATTAAATTTAACTACCTGAACAAAACAAATACCATTTACTTCCCGTTTCCATATTAAATACCGCAATAAGTTTTCCCCATAACACTCCATCACAACCGCACGTTAACAACTCAGCGGGAATCAACAACTGCCATAAACTTGTCAGCGCCCCATATAAAATATTATCTAGGGGCAACATTAATCTAGCAGTAAACTATTTATTAATAAATCAAATCGCATTTGCATTCTCATTTCCTTTGTAATATCAAACAATTTTTGTTCGTGTTCTGCAGAACAAATCTAAATCCTTTCGCGATCCGAGTCTGTAGCGTTTATTTGAATTTCCTCCGGTTTCCATCTTCGCTTGTAACGGATCCCGTCCCGCATAGCCGTATCGCTTCTCGGAAAGCTGTTCTCTGTCTGTCGCCTGCTAAGGCCACTCGTACGCCTCACATTTGCGTTCGAGATATTTGGTTCCGTGCCGGGTTAAACGAAATCTGTCGCCTGAAATAAGTACGTAACGTATTCTTACGTCCTGAACTTGGTTTTTATGTACAACAATATTTTATACTTATATATTTCGATTGAACATTTATGTTTGAAAAACAATTAAAATTTGCATCCTTAGACACCTTGATGTGTGTGGTTTCGTACATAAAAAGCAAAAAAAGCACCGATAACGTGCGAGTTTGGTACCTACAGTCAAATTCATAAGTAGCTTTACATTTAAGTACCATGTGGCAGTTACGCATTGTAAGTTATAAGTGTCAATAGTTTGAATTTAGTATGTCAATACTGCGACAAGGTACTAAAATGTACAGCTACTTGTGAGTTCGACTGTACGCGCACTGAGGTTCCGTACTAAGTATCACACAATTATTAACGCTAATGAAATGAGAAATAATATAATAGACCAAATGACGTCTTAAAAAATTACCGACCAGCAAAAGCTTTGCACATAATTAAGCCGAAGAAATTACAGCCTGTACAAAACAAGGCAACATCTCCGAGGTTTCTTGTATTCTATTTTTAATTTTTGTAGCAAATCTGTTTTGCAACACATGCTTTGTGAAAATTTCAACCGGTTACCTAATACGGCTCAAAATGGATGGATGGAGGCGAGTAACACAAAGCCAACCGTTTCGTGGAGATCCTTGGGGAACGCCTAGCAGTGGACGTCTTTCGGTTAATATGATAATGATGATGACAAAGTTAAGGTTGTCTTTCAACCTGGCTAACCTTTTTGTTAGATATAAGATAAAATGTTGGGGTGTTAAAAAGACTCAAAAATCCAGACTCAATAATTCTGTATTACTAGAATGTATGAATCATCTATATGTATACATAATTAAGTTTGTACCAAACCCTTAGGTCGGGTTATTTTACCATTTTGAATAGTCTTGAACTTTTTGCTGCGCCTGTGTCTGTGTACGAGTATCTTAGCTTTCTGTCTTGTTTTAATGGTGAATGATGTTTTTTTCTACTTTCTGAAATGGGGCACAACGTGGTAGATCATGAACATAATATGGAGAAAATTATTATTTTTCTAAAAGAGAAGAACAATATGTCAGGCACTTTAATTTGTAACTATAGTGTTGTAAAATAAATTTGGGCAGAATCAAAACTATGTATAGACCACTTGACATAAACTTTAATCCCTCATTACGGATTTGGTTACCAAATACATAGGTATTGTGTATTTTATAGATAAAATCAGGTACTAACTAAATGGATTAATCATCATTTTAATCTGCATCCGTTAAACTGTCTTCTGAATATTATTAATTGGATTATGCACCCGCTTTTCAATGTTTAATTATAACGTTAATAAATCAATTAATTAGTTCTGAATTGATACCCGACCCTTGTAATACGATAATCATTTTGCAAATTACTACAGTATGATGCAATTTGTTGGGGATAGGACCGTGAAATAGACTTAAATAAAGCCAAAGAGCCCATAGTATGAGTCTAGAGCTTGGTTTGGAACTAAGTCAATTTGTGTGAGATTGCCCTCTGATATTTATTTATTATATATTTATTATCATTTATTTCACGTCCGTCACCATGCCAATTCAAGATGGTATACCTACTACAGTTTTGAAAATGAAATGAAAAAAAAAAGCAGCAATGGGATTGTATTGACATCAGAATATTGATTTATTTTATCTTATAAGTATTATAGGTCAATAATAAACTAAAAGCGTGACAGGTAAGTTTAATGCCTAATATTTTTTACCAGTTTATAGGAACAAAAAATATATAAAAATTACGTCAATGTGAAAAAAATACAATGAAACCTGAATTACGATTCTCCTTAAGTACTATAAAAGTAAATCTTGTAATTTGAAATGTAAACTCCAACATAAATGAACACGCAAAGTTATTCTGATGAATAAATCTTAAAATATTATAAATGTTAAAATCCTTCCTATATCCAAGAAACTAAATTTTATTTTAATAAAGAAAACAAGTCCTAATCAACAAACGCGGCAGCGCAAGGGCCGCTAATAAGATCCCGTGAACCGTAAACTGTTAAGTTTTTCCTGGGCCCGGGTAAATAAGGTTTATTTGAATTTCACTAGTCCGTCCGTCAACCATTCGCCCACAATTTGGCCTGACGAGAAGCAAATATTGAACCACTGTTCACTTTCCCGCCCTTTCATGCTCGCCTTTTATTCGTGATTTTGTCATTGAGGTAAAAATGTAAGTATAGGTACTCAATGTCAAGTGCAGACTTGTTGTGAGTCGTGTGTTGTAAATGCTACGTTAATAAAGGTGTAAGAAAGGTGTTTTTTGACGTTTTCAATATTAAGTATTTTCGAAAAATTGGGGCTCATTCTGATATTGGCTTTGTGATAATAAAAGACCGATGACGTAATAACCCTTATATTTTTCACTTGATGATCCGCTTTAGTTTTATAATCATGTAGATTAAAGCCGAATCAAGCCTCCGTCTAGTTTTGAAAGTTGAACAAATTAAAGATATTTAATCAACAATCCAACAATCCAAAAAACAATCAAACTGACGGTTCGTCGAGGTTTGACAAAGCTAACGGGTCAATCAGTGTATTTTTTTTATTGTTTAAGCAAAAAAAATGGTGAAATTAAAAATGCGTGAAATGACTCTTCTACGCCTAATGATCATTACATATTTACTTAGACAAAACAAGCAAGATGAAAATAAAATTAAAAGCTCACAGTAAAACAATTGAGAAACAAAAGTTTCACATCGTGATTTGTTTGAAGTGCTAAATGTTATTTTTACTTAGAGAACTCAGTGAATTCTCGGAACTTTTCTTTCGTTTGCTCATAAGCGAATAGCAATTTAATCGCAAGTTAGTCGTTGAAACATTTCCCGGGTCTCAGTCGCTTTGATATTCTATTCGCTGCAGTGCAAATATTGACCGTCTGCAACTGTCCTGGATAGGGCCATCGTTGCCTCTAACAAAAGTAGGTACGAACACTTGGGGAGGATATAAATATCTGAGATAGTGGCAACGTTTTAAAATAATGTCCCCGACTTAAGCTCCGTAGGTAATTAAAAACGAATTCTTTTAAAATTTTCCTTACATTAGCGTCAAAAAATGCACATAATCGGATAAGCATAAACAGAAGTGTCGCCCTCTGTCGCAAGTTGATGTGTCACGCAATATCCGGGTGATTGATGACCCTGCGTACACAGATGACCACAACTTTGTACTGCCGTGACGACGATGAATCTTTACTTAGTGTCCGATTAAAGCGTCATTACTCATTAACAAACTGTAAAATGGGAAGTATCATGGGGATGAAAGCTTAATCACAAACTAATACTTTGAAACTGGACTTAGTCGCGTTATTACGCGAATAATTGCGGGTAGGTTGAACATCCGCATGACAAGCAGACGAACATCCTCCACTTTAGTCTTCTCGTGACCACCGATGTTGTAACACGGTCGAAACGTCGATGTTAATTTTATAGGTCCCGTTGCACCACATTAGTATGCGAATGGAATTCGTGTTCATTTAAAACAATATATAAAAGCTTAATCACTCATCTTGTAATCGTAAATTGTGAGCCTATTTTAAATAGATGATGATTACTTTTTTTTATCAGAATTTTACTACTTAGTTTATTGCACAAAGAATTTAGAACTATTTATTCGGTTCACAAACATGACCTTATTTTTATAAGTCGCTTAAAATCGAAGTGCATGAAGTTCTATGAATGATTGAATCATAGATGACGTTACATAAAATTTCAATTGACATTTTAATCTCAAGCAAGTCACGTTAAGCCCTTTGTTTGTGTGTAGTTCAGAAAAAATAAATCAAATAATTTTTTTAAGCGGTCTCCCATCCTGTTTTGTTCACCTCTTCGATCGACCCTAACGAGTAACGTAATTATTAGGTTATCTTTTGTTTTCTTACCTACATAATTAACGTCCATATTGTGTGCCAACTGGAGCCCTCGGTGTGCGAATCGAACTTGCATGTTACCGGATTTTTTCTTATCTAACCTCGACAAAAAATGTACTTAAATAAATTAATCAATTTAAGGTTGTCAAGCACTAAACAAACTATATCTATAAGTAAATAAAGCAAGTGAAAGTTATTATTAAAAATGGTTTAGTTTCCAGGAGTTGGATTTCACATAAATCATTAAGATAAGGCAATGTTTCGCCTGTTTCTTATTTAAATTCAACTTAACGTCTCAAAGTAAAATAAACTCGAAGCCTTAGCGTAAAGGAAATAAACTTCACAGTTATTTGCATACAAAGCTTAGTTGAAGTAATATATTTTCAAGTGAAAATTCTCATGCAGATTTTTATGTTAGCCGTAAGAAAAATCAAGAACAAAAAAATAATCGATAAGTAAATATTAGTTACCCAGTCTACAAAAGGACTAAATTATGTTACAATATTAAATAAAACGCAAGTTTTAAAAACCCGACAGCATATTTCGATATTGTCGTCTATGTACGTTAAAAACAACCTATATTTTTTGTTTTCGCTATTTTGGTATTTTTTTTATTAAAGTACCGAGTGACACTCACCACGCTAAGACGAATCTAAAGAAACCTTGCTTCTCGAAATCGGATCATCCGTTCAGCCTATGAGGTAATTAATATATATTATATTATATGCTGAGTTTTCTTGAACTTATGAGAAAATTGCTAACCATATTTGATAACCATTTCATGAATGAGTTTGTATAATTTTTCAGTTACGGGCAGGTAAGCCAGTATTCTGTTTACAATAAATTTTTTTAAAACATGAGTAGTGTTTTTTTATTGTTTTACAAATGTGATAAAAAACATTGTGCATATCGTACGCAACATACTGGAATTACAAACATCAAATTTTCTTCCCTTCTTAAATTGTCTCGGGCTTTTTTTTACAAGCCTCCGTTTGTATTTCCTTCTAAATCGTCCTTTCTTATAACCTACTGTTTATTTTAAACACAGTGCACAAAAATGTTCCTCTTTAATGATTTAAGTAATGTTTAACAATGTAAAAACATTCAGTTAGGGATTCAAAATTATAAACCGGGTTAGGAAAAACACGTTCTGAAATTCTGATCACATCTCCGATTTACCCTGTATATTTTGCTCTAATTTCCCCCGTAATTTCTAACATGTGGCGGGTAAAAAGCAAATGGTGGATCTGATATGTCACGTAGTATCGCCATGATAGATGACCGCCTGCCACTGCCGAATGACAGGGAAAGAACATCAACATTTGAAACACATTCACGCTAAATGTAGGCGTCAAAAAATGGTCGGATATTATCTGGCTACAGTACAGGTCATATAGAAAGGGAAAATGACGTATTAGATAATAAATAACAAACCTATTTGCAAGACATTAAAAAAATATATATTAAAAATAAACATAAAAATGATTTGTAGATATTTAGATAGCAGGCAACAATACACATTTATCTCAAAATATAAAGCAACGCAACTCCACGACACTCCCGCAGCCTTCCACCAGAAGATCTAGCCCTACTAAACATTTATTCATGAACATTTGCAGTCATGTTACATAAAATATAACCACCCCTGACCCAATAAAACTATCGCCAACAAAAACGAAAGCATACTTGTTTACAAATAAAGTTATAAAAGAGAAAGCTGTCGTGCTAGTGTATGGTGGAGAATAAATGCAACTAGACAATGGCGCGCGGCACAATTGCAGTGGAAAGACGCGTTAGTGTGCAGCGCAGTCGTAGTCGCGAACAAGAGAAGCGGGCTATTCGCAGGTGCAACAATGTGCGTTCAAGGTGCACAATGTGGCTGCAGCTGATTGCAACATTACACGTGCCGTGATTGCACGTCGCTTCAACGGAGTTCAGGCCTCGCTTTTGTTGGTAAAAACATTTCGGGAGTCCACTGTCCAGAATAACAGCTTGTTTTATGCATAGCTCGAGAGATCATTGTTAGGATATTCTCAGCTTTTAGTTATCACTATATGATTTTTAAAGTATCCGCGGTTCGAATAATATATTTATAACGAATGTAAATTAACTTATTATTGACTTCAAATACGGATTAACTATTTTAACGATTTATTTATTCGTATGGCATGGACAATCACAAATTAAAATACCTAATCGAAATATACACATTATGTCACAAATTGATATCCAAGTTTCTTAGCCATTCAGCCGCGTCATCAGTAAGGGAGATCAGGTCTTTCGGGTTCCCAGGGTAGGCTCTTAGTGGGCAATCCTGTATAATATGCTGGACAGTTTGACACTCGGCGCCACAGTCACAACGGGGGGAGTCAGTCCAACCACAGAGGTGTTTAAAATGCGCGCTTCGTCCGAACCCTGTGCGCAGCCTGTTAAGTTTGCACCATTCGTGACGAGGGAGACTGAAGCCCTTCAGTTTAGTGCCCGGCGAAACAAGACTACTCACAGTTCCTTTCGTTTTTGACAGCCACTCAGAACTCCATTTTTCTTTGAGGTTATGTCCAAATTCAGTGAGTGACTTTGCCAGCTTATAGGGCGGACGTCGTGATTTGAGGCGGTGGATGGTAGGGCTAAGGAACTCACGGCGTCCAGGAAGTTCTACTTTATTCACGCATTTTTCAGTCTCTTTCATTAGCGCCTCCTCTCTACGAAGGTGTGGGGGTGCGATGTTACAGAGGACCGGAAGCCAGTGGGTTGGAGTAGGCGTTATGGTACCAGAAATGCATCTCATTGACTTGTTTAACTCCACGTCGATGCGGGCAGTGTGCGCGCTCTCCAGCCAGACCGGAGCGCAGTATTCCGCAGCAGAATAAACAAGGGCCAAGGCCGTCGCGCGCAGACAGTCCGCGTTTGCTCCCCAAGATGTGCCAGTGAGTTTCAAGAGGATGCTGTTTCTCGTTTGCAATTTTCTCGACAGCTTCGTTAGATGGTCCTTGAAGGTAAGAGAGCGGTCCAGGGAGACTCCCAAGTACTTAGGACTAAAGTTGTGTGTTAGCTTTTTATTGTTCCAGGTGACGTGTAACTCACGCTTCGCCAGTATATTATGGAGATGGAAACAACCAACTTCTGTTTTAGTGGGGCTGGGCGTGAGTCGCCAGGTTCTGAAAAAATAATCCAGCTTCTTTAAGTCTTCGGAGAGAGTCATCTCGAGGGTGCTGAAATCCTTGGATTGCGTGGCTAGGGCTATGTCATCCGCGTATACAAATTTTCTGGCATTTGTTGTTGGAAGATCGTGGATATACAGATTAAACAGCATCGGCGCCAGGACCGACCCTTGTGGAAGGCCGTTATTTAGCTTTCTCTGGCGGCTAGCTTTGCTGCCGAGGTGAACGGTGAAAAGTCGTTGAGACAGCATGTTAGAGATCAGGCTCATTATATTGAGGTTGGGGACGATAGATAGAAGTTTAAATAAGAGGCCTTCACGCCAGACAGTGTCATATGCAGCAGTAAGATCGACGAAGGCGGCACCCGTTTTAAGGCCCCCCTGGAAACCCGTTTCGATGTGGGTCGTGAGTGCTAGAACTTGGTCAGTGCAGTTCCTACCCGCTCTGAAACCAGCTTGCTCGGCGGGTACTATTTTTTCAATTAGTGGCCCGATACGTTTTAGGAGCAGTTTTTCCAGGAGCTTGTAGCAGCTGCTTAGAAGAGCGATAGGGCGATAGCTGGCAACATCGCTTGGTGATTTTCCCGGCTTGAGGAGAGCTATAATTTTAGTCGCTTTAAAGGCTTTCGGGAGGATGTTGGACAGCAAAATGTCTGAATAGAACGCCGCCAGCCATCGACACGAGTTAGGGCCCAGATTAAGTAAGAACTCGTTGTAAATCTCGTCTTTACCGGCAGCCTTACCCGGGTTCAATTTTTTAATTGCTTCCGTGACCTCCTCTACAGAGAAAGCCTCAGCAAGGGAAGGGTCCGATATAAGATCGTGTTTGAGCGCTCGAAACTTTGTTTGGATTTTCTTAGTTTCAACTTTCAGATTTTTTGCTCTAGAAATCTCCACTATTCTATTTGCAATCATGTTTGGATGGACGTCCGAGCTGGATGGCGGGCTTGATGTACCCTTACCTGTGAGTTTACTCAGCGTCTTCCAAGCCTTTCTGCTGGAGCGCTTAAAATCCATCCTAGACACGGTATCTTTCCACTTTTCCTGCCGATTGAAATCCAGGGATTGAAGTAGTTCGGCACCAATTTTAACGATTATTTAGTCCCATATAATCATCCTAGGTTCTTCAATAAAATACTAATGACAATGGGATTGTAAATTTTTTCCATTATTTAATCTATGACAAAATACTAGTTCGCTCTGAATATAGACCTTGCGATTTCCTAACGCAACGTTACTTCATTGGATACATATATAAATACTACTCCAATATAGTGCTTGTGATATTTAAAAAAAAAAATATTTTAATCTTTTTGAATAACTTTAAAGTAAGTATTTAACAAGTATAACTTCTAATTATTGAATAACTACCCTTCTACCAAATTAAATAAAGATTGCATCAACGCATAAGATTTATCTTTGTACAAAATATACGAATATACAAATAATTATACAAATGCCGTCTTAATTGACTCTTTGAGACGTCGTTTCGCTCCGTCGATAAATTAAAAAAAAACTTATTGTCAACTGCACCTGTACCTATGCAAGTAAAGTACTTGTGTTTTGTATTAGAATCATCACACATGTCAGCTTCACTTTGGTACGCGCAGCCACGGACTCGATCCAAAACTGAAACTAACTGAAAATTAATTAAACCAGTATTCCGCTGCAAACTTTATCTACTTTTTTGCATGTCACTCCATTTAGCACTGGCAGATATATCCAGTTATGTTGGAATGAAGGTTTTTTACATTTCTGTTATTTTAACTCCAACTATGCAACAGCGGGTCGTTCGTGAACTGTCTATCAAACTTGTACGCTTTAAACAAGTTTTGCTGTATCCCTTCTATTATTGGTAAATTCGCTGGAAAAGGATATTTTTTTAATAAAGACACTTAAGATAAGCTTAACAATTCACAAACATCAATTTACCAAAAAATTATCGCAATATTAAAATTATGTAAGGAAAGGGTAAACAAACAAACCAGGAACCGCCAAAATATACAAAAGTACCCTGCATCAGTCGCCAATATCCACTAACGCTTTGTAGCCATCGGCAATAACCACTAACACTATGCAGCAATCGCCAATATCCATAAGCACCCTGCAGCAATCGCCAATATACAAAAGTATCCTACAGCAACCGCCAATATCCACTAACACTATGCAGCAATCGCCAATATCCACTAATACTATGCAGCAATCGCCAATATCCACTAACACTATGCGTAAATTGCCAATATCGATAAGCACCCAACAGCAATCGCCAAAGTTGGCGCATGTTCTGTAAGAAGTGGTGCTACCCTCTAGCAAACTAATTTGTACTTATTGTAACTGAACGTGATAGTCCGCCGTCCCAGGCCTAAAAATGTGTATCATATAACTAGCCTTGGAGACATGTATAGTGCCGGAGACCTATACCTACAGAAGCCCAATATCCATTTCTTACGCGTCAACTAGGAAGCTCTTGGAAGTTATGGGGTCCGAAAAAACCAAAAATTTGCAAAAAAATGTATTATATTACTAAGTTACGAGAGTACTATCACGTGATACCCGGTACCACCAATAACCCAAAAAACCATTTCTTACGAAGTTTTCAGGAAGCCGAGTGCGAAATCAGAAGGGTCAAAGTTTTGATTTTTTGCAAAAAAATGTATCATATTACTAAGTCACGAGAGTTCTATCCGGAGTTAGAGGAGGATATAAATAAATAGAAAAACCATTTCTTACGGCGATGCTAGGAAGCTTTCTTGAAAATCAGAAGCTTTTTGTTCAGTATGAACACCCATCGCCCAAGTAATTATATTAAGTTATAGCCGTATAGATTCATGTTCGCGGGTTGTTTCAGACTTATTAGGAATATTTTGATAAGATTATTACTATTTGAGTCTATAAACAACGAAAATCGATTGAAAATTTAGAAAATTGAAATGTTTTTGGTCAGTAACAACCCTATGCTAAATAATGAGAAAGTACATGTATTAGACATACCCAATAAATGAAATGGAATAAAAGAGGTTAATAAACAACATATTTATTTATGTTTGATTAATAAAAAAGTAAACGAAATTTAATACCTGAAGGGAAGTTATATTCTAATTGTGTGAGCTACACTGCAGTCTCGAAGTCTTAAATATAAGAAACAAACAACGTAACGAAAACTGATAACTACCTAAAAGAAGAAATAATAAAATGTTAAAGTGACCCATTTTATAACGTATGAAATATATGTATTTCACCAGTGTTCCACTTTGTTATGAAATACACCTACTTTAAATTCTTATAATTCATTTTCTTATCATAATATGTGCCTTAAATTTTGGCTTACAAATTGTTCAATATAGGTATCACAATATTCACAATGCACAAAACGACAACAGTAACTAAACTGACGCTGAACGCTGTCTGCGTTATAATCAGTCTTATTACCAATCTAGTATCAATTTTTTACCACAAAACAATCATAAAAGAGGTGCTAATTCCCAACAGATACTGCATAATATTAAGTAAATCCTGTCCTATCAACCTAGAATTAACACGGTAATCAGTATTCTATTGTCATATGTAACTGTCAGAAATAGCTGTTACCGTTGAACGTTACATCACTATCAACATATTTTACTCTTAACATACCTATAAATACGAGCAAATAAGCCCTTAATAAATTACTTAATGCGAGGTTCATATCCTGCTTTTCTTTCAACTACTGCAAGACACTCGAGGCAAAACATGGCAGAGGTATGGTGATGTTTTTAAAAAAAAAGTGATAATACCCGTTTAAAGAACTACAGACCGATCCCTTCTAACCCATATCTATAAGCTGTTTTCATTTGTCATTTCGAACTGTTTGGCATGCAAGTTTGTTGACTTCCAGGTTTTAATACCATAGACCATATCCATACGACGCGGCAGGTTTTACAGAAGACGAAAGAATATAACCAGCCATTATGATTAGCGTTTGTGGACTATGTGAAAACCTTGATGCAATCGGGACATGGGGTATACTCGTACTGCAATCTCTCTAGCGGTATCAAATATGACGTTTCACTGGTAAAGGTACCTTATGGCGATGTCCACACCACGTACCTTCACCTGCGAAACGTCACAAATTTACTATTGGGACATTAAAGTGTTGAAGTGTTTGTAAGAAAATGCCACCATGCCAATTGCCAGTCCGTCTTCTTAACCTCTTCTTACAATGCAATGTGGCCAGCCCACTGTCAATTGAGATTTGAAATTAGCTGAGTTTTGTAGCCAACTTTGGTTGTTATGTGGATCTCCTCATTTCTTATTCGATCTTGCAGAGATACCCCAGCATAGCCCTTTCTATTACCATGAGCCTTCTTATGAGACCCATTGTAAAGGACCACGTCTTTGTTTCGAGTGTTTTGTAAGTCATCGCTGGCAATAGGTACACACTGGTCAAAGACTTTTGTCTTGAGAATCTACGGTAATTGGGACGAGAAGATGCTGCGTAGGAAGGTACCGAACGCTGCCCAGCCGAGTTGGATATGACGGTTGACCTCTTTCTAAAATAAATATTATCATCAACAACTTCGAGTGTAAAGTTCCGAACTTACGGAGGAATGGGTACAACACGGAAGTTAGACATGATTTTTATTTTCTCCGTATTTACTTGTAGAAGCGAGGCTAATAGAGAGATCTCTCTCCAGGCGGGTGTCGTGCCTGGGGACCGAAGTCCATTACCGCGTTGTAGAACATTAGTTAAGCTGTTTGTCGCTGGTAACGCTAGCCGTACATAGTCGCCTTAGTTGTCTTCTACTTGCTGCGTGCTGTAGCTAAGTGTCGCTTGTCGCTACACCAGCCCCCCTTTAAGACCGGTGGTTGATAGTGGTGACGTGCAGTCTAAGCGTAGAATGGCCGCTTGCAAGTGCCAGTTGATGTCTCCAGAAGTGCTCAGAGCCGCGTTGGCGAGCGTAGCAGGAGAAGAGGAGTGAAGTGGAGTATACATTCAGTCAACAAAGTATCGGGAATGGATGATTTGTTTATGGTTCCAAATTCAAATTTTTGTTTTTTTTGTTGTTGTTAGATTGGCACAACTGTTTTCTATTTTGGCGCGGAGTTAGAGTTGCATCTGTTATTTATATTAAATACAGTGCTGTTTTTAGTTATATCATATCTAGTGTGTATTGCGAATTTCATAATGGACAAAAACATTGGACAAAGAGTTTGTCTTAAATTTTGCATCGCCAATGGAATTTCGTGTTCGGAGTCACTGAAAATGTTACAGAAGGCTTACGGTGATTCGACTTTATCAAAAACACGTGTTTATGAGTGGTACAAAGCGTTCAAAAGCGGTCGAGATGTGATGGAAGATTTGCCTCGCTCTGGTAGGCCATCAACGTCTGCAACTGAAGTTAACATCGCAAAAGTGAAGGAAATAGTGACTGAAAATCCTCATTCAACTTTCAGAGAGATAGCCGCCGAACTTTCTGTATCTCACGAGTCGATCCGTACTATTTTAACTAATCATTTGGGTATGAAACATGTTACCGCTCGGCTAGTCCCAAAAGACCTGAATTTTCTCCAAAAACTCAATCGCATGAGAGTCGCTGAGGACATGCTAGAACGAGTCAATTCCGACCCAACATTCATGAAACGCATTGTTACTGGTGACGAGACGTGGGTTTACGAGTTTGACATGCAAACTAGTCAACAAGCTTCGGAGTGGCGCCTTCCAACTGAACCGAAACCGAAGAAACCACGCCAAAGTCGATCAAAAGTCAAAGTCATGTTGACTGTTTTCTTTGACTATCGCGGTGTTGTACACTCGGAATTCTTGCCGGAAGGTCAAACGGTAAATAAAGAATATTATTTGAGCGTTATGCGGCATTTAAGAGAGCAAATTCGACGAAAAAGGCCAGATTTGTGGAATGAAAATTCTTGGATTTTGCACCACGATAATGCGCCTTCGCACAAGGCCATCATTGTGAAAGAATTTTTGACCAAACACTCAACAAATACCATCGAGCAACCACCATATTCACCAGATATGGCTCCTGCCGACTTCTTTCTTTTTCCTAAACTCAAATTACCACTTCGTGGCACCCGTTTTCAATCGGTAGAAGACATAAAGGAGAATTCGCGCCGAGAACTGAATTCAATTCCGGAAACAGCGTTTAAAAAATGTTTTGATGATTGGATTATTCGTTGGCGTAAGTGTATCGTTTCTGAAGGAGCATACTTTGAAGGTGATAAAATAAATTTGGATGATTAACAAACAGTTTGTGTATTATTGATCTTTTCCCGGTACTTTCTTGACAGAGTAGTACAGTGAATCGTGTAGGGTAGACGCAGTGAGTCGCGCTGAGACGCAGTGAGTCGCGCTTAGACGCAGTGAGTCGCGTCGAGGTACGCAGTGAGTTGCGTTAAGACGCAGTGAGTCGCGTCGTGATACGCAGTGAGTCTCGTAGTGTAACGCAGTCGCGTTATCGAGTGAGAGTTGTATGCACACTGTAGACATCAGGCATAGATATAAGACAGTATGCTAGTGGTGCACAATGCGGGTTATCTGGCTTCCTTTAAAACTGCGTCATGGTCTTTGAAGGTCATCAAGGTTGCGTAATTTGTACATTGTCGGGGTCACCAATGTAGATGTAATCTATCTGTTTAGTTTTAAAGTATCTCCTAAGTGCCATACGATAAATAAATAATCACATCTGGGCCACCAATGTAGAAGAGAGGCTAATAGAGAAATCTCTCTCCAGGCGGGTTTCGTGCCTGGGGACCGAAGTCCATTACCGCGTTGTAGAACATTAGTTAAGCTGTTTGTCGCTGGTAACGCTGCCCGTACAATAGTCGCCTTAGTTGTCTTCTACTTGCTGCGTGCTGCGCTAAGTGTCGCTTGTCGCTACACCAGCCCCCCTTTGAGACCGGTGGTGATAGTGGTGACGTGCAGTCTGTGCATAGAATCGCCGCTTGCAAGTGCCAGTTGATGTCTCCAGAAGTGCTCAGAGCCGCGTTGGCGAGCGTAGCAGGATAAGAGGAGTGAAGTGGAGTATACAGTGAATCGTGTAGGGTAGACGCAGTGAGTCGCGCTGAGACGCAGTGAGTCGTGCTAAGACACAGTGAGTCGCGTCGAGGTACGCAGTGAGTTGCGGTAAGACGCAGTGAGTCGCGTCGTGATACGCAGTGAGTCTCGTAGTGTAACGCAGTCGCGTTGTCGAGTGAGAGTTGTATGCACACTGTAGACATCAGGCATAGATATAAGACAGTATGCTAGTGGTGCACAATGCGGGTTATCTGGCTTCCTTTAAAACTGCGTCATGGTCTTTGAAGGTCATCAAGGTTGCGTAATTTGTCCATTTTCGGGGTCACCAATGTAGATGTAATCTATCTGTTTAGTTTTAAAGTATCTCCTAAGTGCCATACGATAAATAAATAATCACATCTGGGCCACCAATGAGGCTAATAGAGAGATCTCTTTCTAGGCGGGTGTTTTGCCTGGGGACCGAAGCCCATTAGGATGAAGTTGAATGTATGTGTATATGTATGCAACTTGACTAGGACAACTTCGATACTGCGTTGTTGAAGATTAATTAAGCTGTTTGTCGCTGGTGGCGCTGCCCGAACTTAGTCGCCTTAGTTGTATTCTACTTGCTGCGTGCTGTAGCTAGATGTCGTATTTTGAGACCCACTTGTTGAGAAACTAATGAGGCCATCAAGCATTGTGTCCAGAACCAGATCCTCCAGGAGCTCAGCCATGGCTACAATATCGTCGGCAAATACGATATAACAAAAAAAAAATACGTTGAATAAAAATGTTCCTTGTATGGGGACCCCCTTTATTATTTCACTTTATTGTTCTATTTTTATTTGTTAGTAAATCCGCCATAATAACACATATTCTGAAAAGAAATCAACCGGCAATCTATTACGGTTCAAAAGATACAGCTCTTTATATAGACATACAGACAGACAGACGGTATAGACAGACAGACGGACAGACGGACAGCGTAGGCATATTAACAGGATCCCGTTGGGCGCCCTTCGAGTACGGAACCGTAAAAATTGATACGTAGGACTGATGTTCTTGGGTGCGTCTAATACATGTACCTCTCATTCCTCTGCATAGGGTTTTTCTGACCAAAAACATTGAAATTTTCTAAATTTTCAAGTGATTTTCAGTGTTTATAGACTCAAATAGTAATATTCTTATCAAAATATTCCTAATTAGTCTGAAACAATCCGCGAACATGAATTTATACGGCTATAACTTAATATTAATTACTTGGGCGATGGGTGTTCATACTGAACAAAAAGCTTCTGATTTTCAAGAAAGCTTCCTAGCATCGCCGTAAGAAATGGTTTTTCTATTTATTTAGATCCTCCTCTAACTCCGGATAGTACTCTCGTGACTTAGTAATATGATACATTTTTTTGCAAAAAATCAAAACTTTGACCCTTCTTCTTCTTCTTCTTCTCGTGTCGATGGTTCCATCTAGACAGTTCGCGCCCAGAAGGCAGCGGTGCTGATCGCCCTATCTGTTCCATCTCGGAGGTCTTCCTCAGTACAAGAATGTGGGCAGGCCGGG
Organism: Tortrix viridana; assembly: GCA_963241965.1. Classification (NCBI taxonomy): domain Eukaryota; kingdom Metazoa; phylum Arthropoda; class Insecta; order Lepidoptera; family Tortricidae; genus Tortrix; species Tortrix viridana. Next base: position 6,443,927 of record OY725181.1, read on the forward strand.
CAGGACAACAAGTGGGCCATTGTCTGGGGTGCCGTTCCACAGTTGCACATGGCATTGGACCCACCAGAAAAACCCCACCGCACTAGGTTTTCCTTACATCGCCCGACTTGCGTACGTAGCCTATTCAGCGCTTTCCAAGTGGACCATGGTTGTTTGTGCCCGTTGGGGAGAGTCTCAGTGGGCTGTACAAATCCCTCAGGGGGTGGGCGGGTGGTCTGCCAGGATGAAAGGCGAGCTTTCGGTGGTGTGTCCGTAACATGGGTGGTGGCTCTCAAAAAGCTCTTTCGGCTCTTTAGACGGGCTGGGGGTAGTTGGTAACCGTAGAGTGGGTGTTTGGTATCCCGTTCTTGCTTAAGCTTTTCTACACCACATGCAACATTTCTGCGTATGTCTGGAGGCGCGATACCAGCCAGGGGGTACAGCTTGCTGAGCGAGGTTGGCTTGAGGCATCCGGTGATAATTCGGCAAGTTTCGTTGAGGGCCGAAGAGACTTGCGCTGCGTGTGTGGAGCGGTGCCACACTGGGCAGGCGTATTCGCCCGCAGAAAAACAGAGCGCCAAACCAGTCGTTCGCAAGGTATGCGCGGTTGCGCCCCAGTGTGTTGAAGTAAGCCTTCGCAGAAGATGATTGCGAGAGTTCACCTTTTGCCGTGTGTTAATGCAGTGTCTTTTATATGTGAGCGTTCTGTCGAGAGATATTCCCAGGTATTTTGGATAGGGGCAGTGCTCAATGGGTACGCTTCTCCAAGATATATTTAGGGCCCTGTTCGCATTCCGGTTACAAAGGTGAAAAGCACATGACTGAGTTTTTGAAGGGTTCGGCTTCAGGCAGTTTTCCTCATAGTAATGGCTCAGGTGCTCAAGGGCTTCGGATAGCGCTTGCTCGACATCCTCGAATTTTTTTCCTTGCGCTGCCAGTGCCAGGTCATCCGCGTAAAGAAATCGTTGCGTCATTGGGGAGTCGGGCTGGTCGTTGGTGTATATATTAAAAAGTATCGGAGCCAGTACACTACCTTGCGGGAGACCATTCTTCTGTGTACGCCAACGGCTTTTATCCGAGTGTAAGTGGACCTGAAAACGGCGGTTGTGCAACAGTTCGCTCAGGACTTTAATGAACCCGGCATCTTTCGTTATGCCAGCAGTCTTTGCAAGTAGCCTCTGTATGTTTACTGTGTCGTAAGCAGCCGTTAAATCCACAAATACCACACCCGTTATTTTAGCAAGTTCATAGCCGTCTTCTATGTACTGCGTCAGCTTGAGTGTCTGGCTAGTACAGGACTTTCCTGGCCGAAATCCGGCTTGTGCTTGGATCAGGTGTGGTTCGACGACACAGACGAGGCGGTTCAGGAGCAGGCGCTCGAACAGTTTATATGTGTGGCACAACAGCGAGATAGGACGGTAACTTTTTGCATCCGAAGGGCATTTGCCAGGCTTGAGGAGTGCAATCACCTTGGTCTTGCGCCATACCTTAGGTATTTTAAGTGTTATTAGAACATCGTTAAAAAGTTGCAGGAGCCAGTTTTTCGCTACAGGGCCGAGATGTTTAATTTGCTCCACAGTCAGATCGTCGATGCCAGCTGCTTTGCCATTCTTCAAGGATTTAATTGCGCACTCGAACTCTGAGACGGTGAACGGTTTGCTTAGATCGATACTTTCTTTTTGAATTTGTATGCGGTTTCTTTTAGGCAAGCGGTTTGTGGATTTGCCGTTATGTAAAAGCTGGGTAGCGACTTGATTCGCTGTCACCTGCCCTGGGTTTGTAGCAGCAATTGGGTCGCTTGTGAGTTTGCGGAGGTTGGACCACGCCTTTTTACTATTGTGGGTCATATCCGTGTTAGCGACCAAATCCTCCCATTTCTCCCGGCGTCTCGCTGAGAGTTCCCGCATTAGGTCTTCTCCAGCCTGAGTGGTGTTGGTTGAGAATGGATCTTTGCAGTATAGCTCTTCGTATGTTTTAAGAAGCTCCGACGATTCTTGGCTAAGCCCAGGAATGTAGTGGGATCGGCACCCTCGAGGTATATGTTGGCGGGAAACGGTCCCAATAGTTCTAATAAATTCGTCGTATTCCGTTGCCACTGCTGGTAGGGAACCCAGACTCCCATCAACGTCCCTCGTATATGCAGCCCAGTTGGCTTTATCAAAATTGAAACGTCGACGGAACGGAACCTTAATAGGTTGTATAACGGCTTGGACACGGCACATGATCGGTCTGTGTTGTGTTCGAGGGATTGGTTTGCAAACAGATTTAGTGCACTGTGAGCATATATTTTCGCTAGCAAACATCAAGTCCGGGTTGTAACCTCGCTTCCATCGCCCGCTGTTAAAGGAGGCCGGTAGTTTAGGGTTATGAAGGAGTGCCAGTCCATTGGCCTCCGCCCACGTTTCAACTCTCTCGCCATCGGGGTTGGTGTCTCGATATCCCCAAGAAGTGCTGTGGCTATTAAAATCGCCTACAATGAGCCGTGGTCGCTGATCATCTGGAGGGGAGATCGCCCAGGGATGAAAAGGCTGAGGTGGTGGCTTGTAGACTGATGTAACGGCACACTGACCGATATCCAGAGTAATCAGCTCCATAGTTTCCCGAGAGACACAAGAAGAAGAGGACACCACGAGATCGGGTCTTGTGAAAATTGCGCTGCCATGTTTCGGGTGAGGTATTTCTGCGGTAAGTGTCATTCCGGGTATGTGCGGCCGTAAGTGGCCGTTGTCACGGTGGGTTTCTTGGACGCATAAGATGTCGCATTGCGTCTCGCGGCACAACTCCGCTAGGAGTGAAGCCTTGTCCTCCGAGAAGCCCTCTATATTAATAGAGATCACTGTCAGAGCTGGCTCTAAGAAGTGCCGTTTTCGATCGCATGTATTATTTGTTTGAGAAACCATCGTGGTGGAAGGATTTGCCGCTCACGTTTGTAGTGAGCGTTGCCCGGGGTGCGCCAGACGCTAGGATCTATAAATTGCGTCGTACGGGGAGGCTCCTTCCATGCACCCCTTGACCATTGACCCTTCTGATTTCGCACTTGGCTTCCTGAAAACTTCGTAAGAAATGGTTTTTTGGGTTATTGGTGGTACCGGGTATCACGTGATAGTACTGTCGTAACTTAGTAATATGATACATTTTTTTGCAAATTTTCGGTTTTTTCGGACCCTATAACTCCCAAGAGCTTCCAAGTTGACGCGTAAGAAATGGATATTGGGCTTCTGTAAGTATAGGTCTCCGGCACTATACATGTCTCCAAGGCTAGTTATATGATACACATTTTTAGGCCTGGGACGGCGGACTATGACTAGTCAACACTTTTACCTCGCGTAGACGTTTAGGGGTTTCTTCTTCTTATTGATCGCTTAAAACTAATTTGTTTCAAATAGAAAATTAAAAGACAAAGTCACGTAACCAAAACCACCGTAAAAAAGAAAAAATTCTTAAAATAAAACCTGGTCTTGACGCTAGGTACTTAATAATCATCTTTATTAATATTAAATGAATAACTATTTTATATCGGTACAAATTAGTGAAATGGCTTCTCGTCTATAGAAAATGCAATCATTTCCAGTTATAATGTATTCACTGAATCAGTATTTTTTTATGAATAGTTGCCGAGGGTAATATTGTTCGGCATGTAATTATTATTCATGGCCAGAGCCAATTAAAATAAGTCAATATTTCTGTGCAAACAGTGATAGCTTTGGCTTGGGCCCGCAATGGCGCCAACTATGACGCCAATTTATCAGCCAGCTGTGCAATGTAAACGTACGAATACTGACTTTTTAGGCATTACATTATTAAAATAAATGAGTCTCGATGGCTCAGTGGAACTTACTAACTTTACTTTGTCGGATTAGTGTTTGAACTCCGCTAGAGGTAAAGTTTTGTAACCAGCAAAAATTTTCGTAAATAGGTAGTACTTAGATAATTCTAGCTTGGGACTGAAGTAATAGGTACTGATATTTAAAGTTTTCTGTACTTATACAAAACGTTAATCAAAATAAATTGGTTAATTTGGTGCGTAGAATCTATAAATTCGATGGCCCCACCGAATAAACGTGCAAAGGTTAATACAGTAAATTTTTTTTTTGCCGATTTGGATTCCCCATGTTGTAATACACCCCCCCTATTTTTTTGAGGGGGCCATGCTAATTATTTTCTGATTTATTAAAGAAAATATTTTTATTCTACGGAAAATATAATCAGCGAGACCACACGAATATTGTTATTCTCACTTGTTACACAAATTACAATCCATCGCCTAAACACGAACAAACGTGCGTGAGTCTAAAACATTTTTGTTCAAAACTTTACTCAATTTTATATTTGTGTATTATTCTGATGCACGCTTTTTGGTGTTATGAACGATATGAATTTTGGGAGTATCGCTTCTTGCAGTATAAAGTCGCTATAAAAATTATAGTAACAACTGTTTGCTATTTAATAAAATAACACTCACATTGTGTAATAACGGTTGCAGCATAGAATTTCTCTATGTAATATTGTAATAATTCAAAATACGAATATTCACTGATAATATTCTACGCGTAAAATTTCGTTTGATGAGCTTAGACTTTCTTTGCACCTGTTATTAAAACAGCAATGGGTGCTTAGTTGAAGAAAGAGAGGGACAGGGAGTGGTGCGTGACATCATGACTAGCTAGTAAACGTTTGCAACGCGCAGTAGGTGCATTGTCGGCTTAATTCTAAACTATCGAGCGTGCTCGTACATGGTGGCAAATTTAAGAAAGTGAAAGAAAATTTAAGATTATTACGGTGAGGTTATCTTATCCAGACGTTTTGGATTACGCACAATCACCTCTTTGACGCTGTCGGAGACCCGCGGTTGAGAAAAGTAACGAAATGAAATGTTTTCATTGGATCCTTGTTCCGGAGCAACGCCTTCACCAGCCAGCGGTGTGCCGAAGTCTGCGCCAGATTTAGAAGGTATATTCCAATACAGATAGGTGGTGGTGGCGATCGTGCAAACCACGTGCGATGAATATGTAGTGATCCGTCTGATAGGATGACTTCTTCTTCTTGACTTCAATGTATTCTGTTGTCCTTTTACCGCCTCAATGCTGACCTTTATTCTGTCTAGAACTTTTCCATAGTCTTCAATTATAAAGCGGTAGTTTTTCTCCACAGTTATTTATTACGGATTGCTGTATATACATGTCGTTGATTGTGATGTCACTGCGGAAGTTGTTATGAGAATGGATAACACCATTGTCACTCTTTACCATAGGTGCTACATAGGTGCTCCCGTTTCTATCGTAATGATTCCTGTGCCCTGTAACAAGAGTGGCGTCACGCCTTTCCTTTTCGAGGTTGACTGCTAAGTATTCCGATGTTACGGCGACTCGCTGAGTGGTGTCCGAGACGATTTGCGGAATTGGAATACAGAATTGACGCAGGGTAGTGATAATTCCACCAAGTTGTCCAGCGATTTATTTAGTCGTTCCTCGAATTGTTCCGGCTTTAGAAGGTTGGCGTCATTTATCAAGTCCAGTAGTAGCCTTTGTTGTGGACGCCGCAGGTTGTCCATGTCCATCCCTGCGGCGAGTGCTGTGGCAGTCGTATACTGTTGTCTTGGCGGTCAATCTTGTCTGATCCTGCTAAGTGTTTGTTAATAGCCGTGAATTGTTGATTCACGACTTGCTCATATCTTTGTAGAAGACTATATTCACCTTCTATTATCGACGTATGATTTTTATACAACTGTAGTATGATTTTCGTTGTTGCGGGTAAGTTGGATATCTCTGTCATATTGATGGAGAAATTTCTTGTCCGGTACGCCAGAAAGTGAGTTTGCGACTTAACCCACGCCGTTAATAAGACCACGTCTTGTTCTTTTAGCGTGTGATCCATTTTCAGCCGATAATTAGGTCGTTTTAATGTTCCAATTTTCTCAGGTCATGTTGTAGTTGTGTTGTGTTGTGTAGTGCCCATTTAAACTTGAATAATTGCATGATGGGTGTCCGTAACTCTTCCTAGTAACCATTTCGCCGGAGGTATGTTATCCTCTTTCACTAAGACCATGTCTCCGACTTTCAAGTCTCTTTTGACGGTGGTCTATTACTCCGGGTCTGTAGCGTTTGCAGGTATTCAGCCAGTTTTACGGTTAGTTGCCACCATGTTCGAAAGTTACGTGGTTCTGTTTCTGGCGACAAAGGAGAAATGCCACGGAGTGAGGTAATCCAAGTCACCTATGCCCTCTGTTAGAGGTGTACTATTAAAGGTCTGGAGTTGAGACAGTTCTCTATTTATACCAGGAGGGTGGAGTAAATACTCTTTAAGTGTTCGTTTTTGTTCAGCAATCACTCGTCGTAGGTGGTCTTAACTGCAATCTCCCACTCTCCATTATCTGCGCGGTAAAGTTCCATTCAATGTTTGAGCTGGCCCAGTGTTTCCATGATCTCGGTGTTGATGTAACGTTTAAGAGCCTTTCCTTTTTCTTGTGCCAGCACCTTTGCCGCAATAATAAAATTGATACCGTTGTCACTGTAGATGTGTAGGGGTAGGTTTCGTCTAGCGCCTATTCTTTTAAGAGCTGCCAAAAAAAGCTTTCGGTGCTTAAATCTGACACCAGTTCTAAATTTTTTACAAGGTGAGTACCGTAAACACGGGTAACTAACTTTAGCCCCTATATTTCCAGCTTTTCTTCGTATATTTTGCAATTTTAAGTAACAAATACTTTCTTTAGAATACGTAGTGAAAGTCCGTATATTCTATTTTGATAAAAATAAAAAAGTAAAGTATTTTTACTGGGTGGGCAATGTTACCCCCCAGGGCTAAAGTAACCCGTGTTTACTGTATGTGTTTACTTTACAAATCGATTTTTAACCAAATTTCTATTAAATTCACAAAATAACAAAAGGTATATTAAGTTTAAATAGTAAAAAAGAAGACAGTTTTAGTTACAAAACATTAACAAGAACGCCTTAGTTATTGTTAAGAATATTTGCACAAAATTGTCTTACGCAATCTTGCACAAGTAAGCGTGTTACTGTTTAAAACTGATATTAACAATAGTGTATTTCTTCCTAAAAAAGCATGCGAGAGCTTAGTACCCATCACAGCAGTAGTCTGGATTCTACGCAAAAAATAACGCAACATTGCATTACAATTAAAATAGTCGGACCTTATAACACGAAAAAACGTGTAAACGATTAAAGCACGTACTATCTGCGCTTATCTACACTAGAATAAAAAAATAACATGCTTTTTCTCAATTTTCTTGAAAACTAGCATTTATACTTAATGTATTATAAAGTTAATAGAAAGATTATTTTAAAATCTATCTTTTTATGTACATGTTATATACCAATTCTGTCCCATTTGCTCGTAATCACAGTTCTAACGTTTTTATTTTTTCCTGTAAAATTAGCTTTTTTCACATGCACTTTTATTCGGTGGGACCATCGAATTAATTTTTAATTAGCTAATTTAGTCTCTGAAATATATTGATATCTTATCATTAGGTACTTACTTATTTTTGTTATTCACAGGCACTGAATTCATGTCAACGCCTTAAGTACCTAAATAATTTTGTGAATCTCAACTATTATTAATTACAGTACTGGTATTTATCGCAGTTATAAAAAGGAGCGTCACGGTATTTTAATATACAATTTTAGAAGTTTAAAGAAAAGTACAATTTTAATACGGAACGTTTTCATGAGTTTTGCAAAACTAATAAAACTAATATCTTCAGGATCCGAACAAAAACGCGTGCAATCTAACTCGTAATTTATTTTCATTCGGAACTCATCAGTATTGGTCTGTTAAATAAATAGGATTGCATCCAAATACACATGAATTCCAGTACAAGCTTCCTCCGGGACGCTCGTGGGGACGGACTCGGAACTAAGTTACCAACTTGACTTCAGCGTCGTGGCTCGCGCGAATTTCACGTCCCAAACCAATATGGACATAATTATTGACTGTTTCTGTCCGGCTTAATAATCGTATTGAAACATTTGATAAGTTAGTCGTATACGTGTATTGCAGTAAATGAACTCGGAGCATGTTTAACATTTGAAAAGTATTTTGTAATGTTTGGTTGGCTATGCTGTGTTTAATACAGTTACAGTACAATTGACTGTTTCTGCCCGACTTAATAGACTTGTTGAAATATTTGATAAGTATACGTGTAAAGAAGTAAATGAACTCAAGGCATGTTTTACATTTGAGAAGAATTTTATAATGTTAGTTGGTTATTCCGTGTTTAGATTTAACCAATATGGACATACCTACTTATTGACTGTTTCTGCCCGGCTTAATAGACTTATTGAAACATTTGATAAGTTAGTAGCATACGGTGTAAAGAAGGCATGTTTTACATTTGAGAAGTATTTCATAATGTCTGGGTTGTTAAGTACCAATTTCACCATTCGATGAAAAATTATCGACTGTTAATTCATACATTTTGACAGCTGTTAACTCTAATCGTCTGTTAAGTGGTTGGTGAAATCCGACATAAACTGAGTTTAAATTTAACTCCTATTTAAAGCAAGTTGAAAAAGCCACGTTTTCTGTTGATAGAGTAGTAAGAAAGTTATTGTATTCTTATTCTTATTCTTAAATTTGAAAATACGTAGATACGTATTTTCAACTTTAAGAAAGTTTACAAAATTTAAGCTGAACCTGGAGGACATTAAAATTTGATTGCAAAGTTACTTGTACAATCGACTACGACACACTAAAATTTAACACAGTAGCAAGTTGCATAGCAGTGAACGAAAGCTAAAAGTTAAAAATATACTCGCATATTAGTTGCTGTCTGAAATACAAATTTATACATTGCAGCATTTCAGTTTCCAGCTTCGATCATAAACTAAAATCGATACTTTAAAGATCTTCCTCGCCTCCAAGAAATGGCGTGGCAAAGTTGTTTCAGTAAAAGAGTTTTACGTTTACGACTGCGATCCGGCGCCATAATAAAGTAACTTGTTCGGCGTGTCAACGATCAAATCATGCTGAGGGCCCGCCGTGAGAACACTCCTAAAACAAATGAAGCGAGTTCAGGAACTCTCTCAATCCGGCTCAACTTTTAGCCACTAATAAAATGGGCCAGAGACAATGAGTTTTCAGATAAAATGCACTCTGGTAAATTCGCCTCTGTAAATGTGACCGGTTAAATTGATTACGATTAAAATTTCATCGTTTCCGTTTTCGTGGTTTTGCAAGTAGTCAAAGGTACAATGTCGCTTATTGAGTTTATACCACTTGCATTGTGTAACCATCATTTTGTAGAAATACGTATTTATAAAACATTAAATATCTAATTTAGATTGTACTTTCATATTTCTGATCACAGAAGTGTCTTTGTAGGTGTTAACCTAAGAGTCAAACTATCACTGACTAATGATCCTACTATGTTTAAAATTATACAGTCTAAGGTTTGATTAAAAAAAGGTGAAACAAAGCGTGTTTTCAATAAAACAGTGCACCTTTTTCCTCATGCAGGCTTCAGTTTCCAGAAATTCTACAATTTTAGATTGTGTGCTCCGTCGACTCGAACTTTATCCAACATTTGATTGCGATTCCTTCTTCAGAAAGTATATATCGTGAGATCTTTCTTTACCCTCTATTTCTGCAGCCAACTTATTCTAACATTATTGAAGCTCAATGAGATTTGTGGCTACTAAATAATCATCTAAATGTAAATGCGTTTTATTAATGATCTCATTATACCAGATTTGTATTGTGATAATTAATCAATTAAAACATAAACAACCGGGCAAGTGCGAGTCGGACTCGCGCACTGAGGGTTCCGTACACATTTGGTTGGTTTTTAGTATTTGTTGTTATTCTATCAGGTTTGTTCTATAATTATACCAAATTTGACCGCTTGTATGTTTTAGCGTTTTTACAATAGAACAAAAATAAAAATACGTTGAAAAAAAAGTTTCTTGTATGGGGGGGGTCTCCCCATTATTTAATTTTTTTTGTTTGTTAGTAAATCCGCCGTAATAACACATATTCTGAAAAAAAAATCAATCCGCTATCTATTACGGTTCAAAAGATACAGCTCTTTATAGTTAGGACAGACAGACAGATAGACAGACGAATGGACGGACGGACAGCGTAGGCATATTAGTAGGTTACCGTTGGGCGCCCTTCGGGTGCGGAACCCTATAAAAAGGTTCTCCTCCAAACGGTTTTTGGCTCTAATCTAAAAGGTACTAAGGCTCTAAGGTTAAGGTGCCTACGATGCCAATAACGGAAATTAAACAAAGGTTAAACTTTCTCTACTATTATTATTATATTATTATTCTCTATTATTTTTATTTAATTTTGTTGTTACTTCATTAAACACCAAAACCATTTCTTAATTTGACAATAGGAGCACTTTGCTCATAAAAGATAAATCTAGTTTAAGTCTTAAATCGAGATTTAAGACTGACAGTTCCAAGACTAAAACTAGATTTATGCTTTTGTTGCAAGCGGCCCAAAAACTAAGAGATAAATAAATTATACAAAGGATGTTAAAATTTCAACAGAACCCAGCAACGAACAACGGTTAAGATTGTTAAGCACCTCGCCAGCTACCAGCTAATTATTTCATACATAAAACAGCGCAAATGTATAATCAGTGGTAACAAATGTGTGTTATTTTCTTTGTTTCCCGCCCCGAGCGCAACAAAGGCCTTGTGACTGCAGTAATTCACTGAAATGCGTTTGGCATTTTAGTTACCAAAACCGTCTGCGACTGTTACTAAAGTACCTAGAAACGTTTCGGTGCAGCCTGCGATGCTATTATATGAGTGCATTGCAACCTAGGTAGTTTGTTTGACTTTTTTATATTTACGGTAAATAAAGCATGTATGCTGCCGTGTTTATTTACCGAGTGTGGATTAAGGAAAATGGTTACGTCATAGCCGGGGGTCGGAATATGCAGTTATTTACCTAAACTTGACGCATATTCATTCATGCGTGAGTGAGATAGGTATACATTGTTGAATTCATTTATCAAGTTTAGGTAAAAGCAATACCGTCAACTGTGGCAACTTTGCCTAATAGTGGTAATCCGTCAGAAAAACTTGCACATGCATTGAAATAATTAACTGATTCTTGTTGGATACTTTAAATAAAACCCATGCAAATTGTTTCCAATCCCAATAATATCATAGTTGCGATCCATTCGCGAGTTTAACGACGGGTAATTACCACCATTGGACATAATTGGTCTAACCTTTTCGACCATATAAAATGTATTCTGTTTAGTAATGTTTTTTTTGTTAAAAGTTTGTGATATGATAATATTCCATATTTAATATACCTATATGTTACCGTAAAATTCTGAACACCGTTAGATTAGGTTAGGTTAGTTTATAATATATCTCGTTAGTTTATAATCTCGCGGATTTTTTTTATAAACTAACGGTGTTTGCTATCTTACGGCAACATATTATATATCATTTCCAAAGTATTTTTTATAAAAAAATATTATTTGAAAATATTGTTTTCATTGTCATAATGAATCGTTTTCATTTATTTATGAACAATTTACTAGTTAAACTTTAATGACTAAGAATAAGTTTGAACCAGCCGAAGCAGGTATAATTCGGCAATGGTCCCATTGTTAAGTTACTATTTAGATCCATATATAACTTAACCCATTACTCTTAGAACGAACTTAGCATAAATTGCTACATAGATTGCACATTGTACCTAAGTGCTGGTACACTGCAGATCGCCATATATCGTGGACTATGTCAACACGGAACCGCAGCGAGCGTGTGTCATATAAATAACCTTTATCATTAATCTTAATAACTTCCGATTTCCAAGTCGGTTTACGAGATAATTGATGTCTCATATTATCGTACTAACGGGTACTTGTGTAGTGGTTTTAGTGTTGAATTTTAAGAAAAGAGTTTGCGAATTAAAATGAAATAAACAAATATCAGAAATAGAACTTAAACAAATTGACGTAGTCCTTAACAGAGCTATAGGCTTGTATTATACGTAATAGACAACTATAAACGTAATTGTATAGAATAATACATATTTGAATACATAGAAAATATCCAAGACTCAGGAACAAATACTCACGCTCATCACACAAATACTTTGCTCTTACCGGGAACCGAACCCGGGGCCGCTAGCTTCGTAGGCAGGGTCACTGCCAACTAGGCTAACCACGTCAGTAAAAAGTCATCGTCATCGTCAATTCGAAAGTGAACATTCTTTTTAACCAGCTCACTAACTTATGATATCAATGTAGAGATGTATGTGTAAGTATGTCTGCGCTTCATTTTTAGGTATAAATTTTAAAGGTTTTGCTTTACAATTTTATTTTTTTGACCCAAAAACCCTTAAAAGAAATGTTAACCAATCTAAGTACCTACATTATATTACTAGCAATTTAAAGTACAACTGCTATTTTTTAAATGTTTTTGCATTGAGTAATAATTTTCTTTTTTTACAACGCCTCTTTTGTGCTTTACACATATCGATCTGTCGTTCTGAAAAGGACAATTTAAAATCTATTTTAGTTACTTCAGTAATATGGCTTTTTTAGTCCCGCAGTAATGTTATTCGTAATGAGGATTTCCATTGAAATATTCATCGAGTGAGGAAATGAACTCGTTAATTGCTTTAATACGTGTCCGCTAAACTAAAACTTCGCAGTAGATAATTATCTTTATTAATACGTAAACGAAGTTAGCTGGAGTTCGTAAAGGAACAAAGGCGTTTGGTTAATCCCAATAAATGCATGAATAAATGGACCAATTCTAATTTTAAATCATACGCAATAGGATACGAAGAGACCAATGAAAATTTTCGGTGTAGGTAAATTGTTTTTTGTGAAAACGAACGATTTTTTTTATTCATAATTACGGCTCTGTTTGAACACTAGTTTTAATTGAACAACGTTTTAAGCTCCATAGAATGATGTATGTAAAGTTTTCTCATTAAAAATAGCATTCAGATTATTCGGTTGTTTCACAGAATCGTTGTGCTACGGCATTCGTAGCGTTTGCTACGGAAACTAGTAGACCCGGTCTGTTCTTCTACGGCTCTGTGGAAAACATTTTCAACACACTTTATTAAAAAAGTACCTCATAATTGAAGAAAAAATCTTCATGCCCCGCGTAAAACGCGATTGTAATTTTCTATATCACACTCCTTTTAAAACAAACATGCTCAAGGGCAAGTACTAAGATTTAAAAATAAGTAAATATTCTTTTTTTTCGACGACGCGGTAAGCCTAGTTGGTAGTGTGACCCTGTCTACGAAGCTAGCGGTCCCAGGTTCGAATCCCGGTATGGGCAAATTATATGTGTGATGAGCGCAAGTATTTGTTCCTGAGGCATGGATTTTTTCTATATATTTAAGTATGTGTTTCTTTATATAAGTATGTATATCGTTGCCTAGTACCCATAGTACAAGCCTAGAGCTTAGTTTGGGACTAGGTCAATTTGTGTGAGATTGTCCCCTTATATTTATTTAAGTATTTATTTATATGACTTTTTCTAAAAAAAATGTTACCAGCGTTTATTAGCTCGCAATCTTGTGTGTCTGTTTTTGCCCCGTTTACATTAGCTCGCTTTTTAGTATGTTCTCCGTCCAAACCTGCGACCAAACTCATAATATATCCAAAAATATGTTTGTGTCAAAATTAATTTTTGGGGCAATGTTTTCTTGCTGACTGTACTTTTTATTTCACAGTCATCATCTGCTTATCAAGACAAATTCAACGAGCCCAAACACGGCGGGGCTATGTTTCGTGGCGGAGTTTCTATTGCGTCATCAGACCGACTTCATGGTACTATATTACTGCATTTTCATCGAAGTTACTTAGGCATACCTTTCAGCTCAATCGAATACCGGATAGTGGTTCAAAATATAGTTGCAAGATTTGACCAAAACCAACAAACTAACAAACATTGTAAGTGAAATAGAAGCTTGTAACAAAATATTAATATTTTATTAACGTGATGCGTTAACGAATTTTTAATTATAAGAGAAGAATTGTTTTATAAAACAGTCTAACTGAATAATTTGGAGAAAACAAGATCAAAAAATCAAAATCAAAATATTTATTCAGTAAATTGGCCACATACGGGCTCTTTTACACGTCGGTAATATAGAGTGCAACTACCAGCGCTTCGGACAAGACCATCATTGCGGAGAAGTAGCACCGCAAGAAAGTGTGGATGGATGGATGGATGGATGTTACTCAATCACGCCAGAACGGCTGAACGGATCTGGATGAAATTTGGCACACAGATAAGAAAGAAACATTTAAACGTTTTACAAAAATAGAGTTTAGAATAGCATACAGGATACTTTTTCTGAAAAAATGGCCAGTTCCCGATGGAGCAGCAATAAATGACTTCTACGCGGACGAAATCGCGGGCAAAAACTAGTGAAGTTATATTACCGAAAATTGGTGTTTCAACCATAAACAAACTTAAAAGTTATTTGAAATTAACGAAAAAAATAATTAAATGAAAGTTCTAGTACAAAAAATTACCTAAAACGATATATTCAAATTATATATGATTATTTTCTTTGATTACTCATTAGCTGACCGAAAATAAGTGTTTTTTTATCCTTATCCTTGATTTTATTTAATTAATATAATAATATACAGATTTACCTATATTTTACAATATTAATTTTGCTTTAATTTCACTAAACAGGAAACTTTATCCGTGGCTAAAGCCATAAATAAACTATGAATCTATCCCGCTTCAAAATAACAAATCTAAAATGTATTTTGTATTAAAGATTTAAAATATTTAAAACTAAACATTATTAATGTTTGTAATGCGTACTTCGAGTTAAGGATTACCACTTTAGCCATAAATGCGGGGGAAGTTTCGTAACGGTACACAAACTCATTATGCATGTCTCATTAAAATTCTAAAGTACGTAGGATTATTTATTATCCCTTGTAATAACAAATTCGCCATCTATTTTAACAAAGTAATGTATTCCGCAAACAATGACACTATAACAGATTATTCTATTAATAACCAAACACAAAATATCTATTTACATTGTTAAAAAATCAACAACTTTTTTAAGTTTCTGATTTATATTTTAAAATGACTTTTAAATATTTACTTCTTTCTTACACAATTACTGATAAATATTTTAATCACCAGTTAAATGTAAAATTAACATTCTTATAAAGTTACTTCCAATTTTCTTGAACTAATGAACGTTCGTAAGAAGTGTCGAGTTATCGAGACCAAAGATCGGAAGGAGCTATCTTAAACGGGCAAGTGACTGCGAAATTCCGAACATTTCCAACTTGCTGACTTTCACCCAAATTCAATCTGATAAAATAATTCCGACTCAATTCCCTCGATGGCAGTTTAGAAGCGATCGTCCACATAAATTTACTAAACTAGTATGTACCTATCTACATACTTACTTTCCCATAAAACCGAAGACCAGTACACGACACAATCATTAGTTTTATGTAACTTTTTCCTTCATATTACACGCTTTTATTCTGCCACGAATGTCCAAATAGTTCAGAGTAATGTCCAATTACTAGTTTATGTCGTGTTCATTTGTACAAGTCACAGTTTATTTGTTTTCAAGCCGAGCCACGTGGAAGTTGCGAGCGCGAGACATCGGAGAATTTACCGCCAAAACCGGCCTCCCTCGAGACTACCATCCCTCCCCGTGTTCGGCGATATACTGACAACTGTCACCGAGCACCCGCCCGGCATTTTGCTCGCTTTTACTACCAACGCTTTTCCTCTTTTGCCCTATCTTGCTTTAACGAAAATTTATATACATAGGAAGCCGTACGAACACACATGAACGACACTTCGACTCGATGTAACTGTATTTATGTCTGTGTGTGATAAACAGTCGTTGTGTGAGTGCTGGAAAAACCAGACGCATCTTCATGGTAAGCGATGCTTCTGCTGCACGCTGCGGAGCCTGAGTAGGTCTAATACTATATTTATTGTAGTGAGTTAAGGTTGCTTTTGATTTGGATAAAGTGAAAACTTAAGTTCGTTCAGAGACAGCGCTACGGCCACATTGCGCATGTCCGTTATCAGTCTTGTAATTCTGGAACTACGAAAACTATTGCTATCCTTATTGTTCTTGAAGTTTTGTTGTTATATTCTATACTTCTCTGATAAAACAAAAAATGTGTTTTGTATTTTACTTTTTCTGTTTTTAAATGAATCCTTTTCATTTACTGATCAATGGGGATCTGTCACAGTACTGCAACGGTAAATTACCGTCTTTTTGAGGACTAATTTCAACTAAAAAGAGTTTAGTAAAACAGTCATGTAAATGCTTACGGGTAAACCCAGTTTTTAACGTTTATTATTGCGAACTACTGTTGTTGGATTGTTTTTCCTCATATTTAGTAACGCGGTTGATAAAAAATAACGTCGTTACTATATAACAATACGTTTGGGGCGCCAATGCATAGTAGGAATGCCGATTTTGACTCCATTTCGGACTTTTGTAGCTGCTCTAATTGCTGTTCATCTCATGTATACATTTGAATTTTAATCCTCACAAAGTACAGTCGATTGGCATCATTAAAACCATGTCAACATGCCTGTTCACGGCATTGCAAGCACTTCTAAGGCGATTAATTTTAACGACTCATACATGACGCATCAAAAAAACTTGTTGGAGCTTTTTGAAGTTTTAAATGTAAACAACGTCGAATCTACAAAACATTCACCAAGTCCTGCAGTCCAAAAACAGTTACACATGTATTCAAATTTCTTCATGGTATACGTGAATATCTCAAAAAGTATACAACATGTTAAAGTTTGTTATACATTTACATGAGAATAATGTTGTTAATATGTACTTCATATTGATTTTGTTAAATGCATAATTTAAAATAATTGCGTTTACCGTTTTAATTATGAAGTTCTTACTCAAATAACCATAAATTATTATTGTAAACAATCCGAAACAAATATCAATAAGAAGCGACAGCAAAAGCGAAACTTTGCAGCTTCAACTAGCTAAAGGCGAACAGGGGAAGAAAAATAATTCCATTACAACTAGAGATGATATTAAAAGCGAGATAAAGAGTATGAGTGAAGCACTCTTTCGGAGCGAGCGTCGTTTATACAAAGCTATGAATAACAATTTACCAAAGAGCCGGGAGCGCAAACACTTGAGCGTGGAAGTTTGTTTCGAAGTACCCAAACTCACGAACAATACACCCCGCACGCCGATGTGGGAAGAGGGACGGAGACGGTACAGCCGAGCGGCCGCCGCGACCACCGTGTACTTTTACGACGCCAACCGAACCAAACGTTTGCGTTTTTGTTTAAAAAATTGTAAATAGGAAGACAAGGTTTAAGCGTGGGAGCATTTTCTTAAAGCTTATTTTATCTGTACCCACGCTTAGGGTTAACTAAAATTACACACAAATCTGTTATACGATTTAATATTCTATAATTAATTAAAGACAAGGGCCTGCGTATCTCACGTGAGGGAGGCTCCCAGGCAGTTGAATGTGTTATATTTAATAATGGAATTTCAGTTTAATGACTTTCGTAGCTCCTCGCGGCCGACATCAAGTGTTTTGCCGCTTGAACCGCCTTTATAGATGTCACTTTGTCACACTCGCGAGTACAACCCCAGATAACGACTTCATACTCGGATCTTAATATAATTTTGTTTGTCGACTGTCACCGACAAGGTTTTACAATGTTAGACCTATTTTCCTTCCAGTATTCCTTTGAAATGTTTTCTTTCTTTACAGCGTTTTGGCTGTCATTGTCATAAACTTTTACCCAACGTCTGGATTTATAAAGAACCGAGAGTTGTCTTATTTTAGGTTTTTTGTGATTTTCTTCAGTATTTTTAAATCTTGCTGTCGTCTTTGAAAGCAAAGGTTTGTGTGCGACACCATTGAAAGTGTTTGTTTTACTGTTACTGTTGCCTTGTAATTTTTTTAAAACTTCACCACCGCCTAACGAAATTCACAATTTTTTAAAATTATTTTTTATACTTCATTTAGCTTCGAATGACATAATTGGGTAATTATTCGAGCCTTTCAATGGAGCTCATTCCCCTGGTCGCATTAATGTCGAATTTCCTGTAGATTAGAATAGCATTTTAGTTATTTTGTAGAAGTCAAGGCACTCCACAAGATAACCGAAAATATCATCCAAAACTACAGAAATTTCGACCTTAATGCGACCACGAAGATTAGACCGGTTGAAATGCTCGAAGAATTACCCAATTATAGATGTTAAGGGACAACTGTCACGGAACCTATAGATTTTTTAGTTGAATCGGTCAGTTGCTACACCGTGGCATTTCCACATTTTATGGATCTTAATAAATTATTCAGAGAGATATTGCTTTGTCTACAGACAGAAGTATACTCATTATTTCGCGAGTTAAGTACAAAAAATGTATACTTAAGCGTGTCTTGTTTGAAAAAAAAACATCCGAGCCAATTATTTGTTTACGCGTTAACTTCGAAACTCCGTACCTTGTCAGCTTTAGAATGTATTACAGAACAATACTTTAACCTATTTTGAATAAACAAGCCATTCGGCAAGTCAGGAAACGTAACTTTGTGCGCGCACATTTTAATATTAAACGACAAATATTATAAATCGTTTATACGAGAAAGGTTTATTTACGTCAGCGAGAAACTTGTAAAGTATCTTCGACGCAAAAAGAGTTAAGAAAACGCTAACTTAGGGGTTCACACAAAAAGTGGAGACAGTTACACAACTCCGGGCTTCACGGGGATTTTATAAATATTAAAATCTAAACGGGATACTCGGAGACCGGATAAAAGTATTTTTTGCCCGTTGCTCCGGGTACTCTCGTCGTAATAATTTACTTGAAAAAAGTAAAGTTTGATAACGAGTAGCACTTTTAAAGCTTAATTAGGCAACATTTATTAAAGTATAAAGTAGGTAAGAAAATAAATTGCTCAATACGTCGATAGTTTTAGGACTTTCCATTATTTGCTTTTTATTATTATAATAAAATTTAAAATGTCCAAAAAATCAAGAACGATACCAGACAGATGAACAAATTCAAAGCTAATTGACAAAAATAAAAATAATAAAAACCACAATTTGCTAAAAAATTATATGTAAATTTTAAATCTAGGTAAATGAACCATTTTATAATATTAGAAAAGGAACGCTTCGAACAGCGCTGTCGACATCTCAAATTGAAGATGGGTCGTTAGTTAATTACAATAAAACTGAACAAAGCGAAACCAAAGGAAGTCAATTAATGGAGTCACAATTAGTTCAGATCGAGGATCCAGTACAGTTATGCATAATAATTGCCAGCTCTTCAGTTTGATTTAAAGGCACTTAAACTCCCGCCGAAGACTGTACAGTTGACAACTAGTCCACAAGTCAGTATGCGGGACTTTTGGTCTGATTGAATTGAATTGAATTACAAGATGATTACCGAGATCATTGATGTTTTAAATGTAAGGTTTCCTAATAAAAATATTATTTAAATGATTTTTTTTTTAATTTGATTTGACATTTTCAAGGCACAGCTATAAGTTCGTTACATTCCAAACACAATTCGTTACATTCCACTTTTCCGACCCGTATGTGATTTTAAAGACGTTTCACGTCAAAAACCATTTAAATTCGGGATATGCCCCACTTCAGCCAATATTTAAACGATATTTGCAATTCACACAAAGTTAAAAAAATGAAATATTAATCTTTATAGTCGGCCAATTTGGTTCATCAATGTAACTGTTATTTAATCTGTTACTGTAGAACTATTTTAAAGTAACACAAAAATTCTGATCATTGAGTGTATGTTACGATAAATTTCCTTTATTGTGTCAACTTTGTTTGTCAATCTACGATAGATATTTTTTTATACCTTCTAGATACGTTCACATTGTCGTTTACCCTTAAGTTAGTAGTTAGTTCAACAAACCTTACCGGCGGCGCGCACGCGGTTAGCCTAGTTGGTAGTGACCCTGCCTACGAAGCTAGCGATCCCGGGTTCGAATCTCGGTATGGGCAAAATGTTTGTGATGAGCGCGAGTATTTGTTCCTAAGTCATGGATGTTCAAGTATATATTTAAGTGTGTATTTCTCTATGTATATTGCCTAAGTCCCAAACTAAGCTCTAGGCTTGTACTATGGGTATAGTACAAGCCTAGAGCTTAGGGACTAGATCAATTTGAGTGAGATTATCTCCTGATATTTATTTATACCATATCTGGTTTCGTACAGGATGTATTACATTTTTCATATTTAAATTTGGATATTTTACAGTGAAGTTAGTGTAAAGTTTCAGATTCTAAACCGACCACAAAGTTTATGTTATGAATGTCATAATTACCTTGATAACAGCGTAGCCCATTAACCAGCGTACATGAAAGTAGTTTTTAATCTAAGTAGCTTTATTAATAACAGAGGCGCGCTGGTGGCAAATATGCGCGGAAACCGCATGCTATGACAGCCAAGACCCGTTTACACTGTCTACTTACTGCCGTAATATATATCAAGCACACATTCGTAAGTCAAACGGGCTGGGAGAAAAATAGTATTATTTAACAAATTCCTTCGTTTAAGTTGCGTTAAAACATAAAAAACTCAAATATTTTAAAGGTTTCTTTTAGTTTTGAGTACCCAAACTTACGTTCGTTGTGATTGATTCATTATAGCAATGTCACGCGGAGTTACCTGCCCGAGAATCAAGCTATTGTTTGACGCCACGTTACGAGAACTTCCCACGAAATTTTAGGTGTTAAGGATAGTTTGTGACTGGGGGCGCTCGGTGGCAAATGTAGCGAGAGCAAACAAAAGTTAGCGAAGTAATGCTTCGTGTACAAAACGTGGAGAGTTTCGTCAATAGTTATCAATGCTTGCTGTGTGGCAGGATATATCGAGCCATGATTGTTTGTTTCAGTTGTTTTTTCCATAAGTGAGAACAAAAACGCGTAAAAATTGTATTTGTTAATGCTTAAAGTAAGCAAGATTCATTATCATCTACTAAGCCAGGTGGTCCCGCGGGCTTGTTGCCAGAGTACGGGAAATTTTTGTGTGATCAGCACGAGTATTTTAATCCATATTGGTTGTTTAAGGTATAAGAATAAAATAATAAAAGTTTATTCTTTATTTTAGCTCATCTTGCTTCAAAGTCCTAACCACCATAACCATATTATGTTTGTTGCCTTGTGTTCATCTTTGTATTTTTGTGTTGTGTTGTATAATGCAATTGTCACTAACCTACTTTAGGCACTCTGTAACTTACAAACAATATGGGCAATAGCCTGGAATAATTGATTCTATCATATTCTGGCAGTACTTCACTCAGTAGTTCGACTTGCGACAGCGCTACTCCTAATGTAAAGGGGCCTTTATAATATGGTCTACCTCCAGCCTCAGTGTATGAGGAGTTATTTGCTCGAAGCTCGTTAACAGGACGACGTTCTGTAGGTAATGCGACGCCTGGTTATTCATAAATCTTAAATTATTCCTTTTAACATTACATGTTTTAAAGTTGTTACTACAAATACATGGATTACCAAGGATGTCTGTGCCACTCTGGAACAACGTCAAAGGGACGTAGTGGAGTTAAGTTATGCTATTCACTTATTGACAAATTTAAATGTTACAATGAAAGATAAGGCCAAAGCGTATTAAAGATGCTGAAGAAAATCGTTTAAATCGTTTAATCGTTTGATTAAAAATAACTATACTGTTGTCAAGTTACCATTAACTAGCGTTGATATTTATATATCTTTAAGCGTTGTAAATACCCCCCCCCCCCTTATCTAAATACTTTAACCTCTAACCTCCTAATTATACTAGCTTATCCCCTTGGTTTACTTGAGTAAACTATGAATTAAGGAAATCAAACAAAAAGGGCTTAGCATGCAATTAACTTCCTGATAACAAATGAATTCTAACTTTGGCTGGTGATCGTCTAGATAATAGCAAAATGGACCGAATCGTTGTGAACCTGTAATAACTCAAAATTCTTTAAATCTTCGCTTTAATTAATTACTTACTTTGGATAACTTGACATGGATAACCATCTAATAAACTTTCATTTTACTACCTATTTAAATCTAGATTGATAATTAATTAACCTGTAATACTATAACGGAATTACACGTGGACAATAGTTTATCAATTTTGATTTAGCTTTTTGTTGGAGAAATTGTTGTTTGATTGTAAGCTATAGTTTATTATTTTCCATTATTATCTTAATACTAGAGACTACATAAGATTAAATTCCCGTCTTAATTTCCTAGAATATTATGTTATTATGGATTTGTTTTATTGAAGCTTTATTAACTTGAATTGGCCTTATTAGCTTATATTGGCCTTCCAAATTAGGAAGATTCGCTGGCCCCTCCACCGCCAACGAACAATAATCTCCGTCCTTAGACTTGGTCAGATTTCTTGCCAAAAAAAAAGTATTTACTAATTCTCGAATAAGTCATATGTAAGTCTGTTAGTATGTTTGTCTAATTTGGTAACAAAAGAGGACACAAAATAATATTAATATTCGATTCATAATTCCCTTTAGGATCTCTCATTAATATGCTATTATTCATATCTGTAATATTTTTATCATTACATAAGTGACTCCATTCTAACATTAATAGAGTTTTAATGCGTCGATCATGTTTTAGATCTAGCATTATATGTATCCATTATGAAATATTCAACTTTCTCTATGTTTCTTCATTGATTGTATGTTGTCAATGTGGTAAGAAACAAGACGTGGTTTCGTCTTATAGATAGATTGAAACCTCATGATAGTTTTCATGGTATGATGAATTAAGTATGTAATTCAATAAAGCCACTTTATGTTGGTTTTATATTGCTTATGGTATTTACAGCATCTCGTTTAATTCAAGATCCAGGAATATGATCAAATATAATATTTTCTATATATCTCTAGCTTTATTTTATTTAATGTTTAGCTAGAATATATATTTATAATAATATGATTAACTTCTATATTCCAATTTTGTTTTATTCTGTTGTTAACTAGAATATAGGTTTCTTGTTTCTTGTAGGCCATCTAGTCTTATGTTATAGTATATTTAACTAGATATTTTATATTTATATTTTCAAGTTATATTAGATAATTTGTATTAAATTCCGTCAATTCGATTGCTCACTTCAGAAATGAACTGACAAGTTTTCCGAAGTAGAAAGTTAAATAATAAAGGTAAAAGGTTAATGTCGAGAAAAGGATAATTATCCTGATAGTTAATGAAGATTTTCCCTAATTATTCCTTCAAGATGAAATACATCTTATTTATTATGAGTTTTTTTAACAAGTCTTGGAATTTATGAATTAGTGTTGTTTATTCCAAAACTATGTTTATTATGTGTACCTAACCCTATCAGCTTCTAAATAATTTCAATACTAGGACCGGTCCACATTTAACTTAATTGCGTTTTCTTAACTAGCTGTATCGTTTGGTCAGGTAAGCCTAAGGGTGACTATCTAAACCTGGTGTAATGTTCCTTCCTCGGACTAAAATAGCCAGATTGAGGTTGGAACGCCCTATTATGTACATAGGTTTTCCTCATTACATATAAATATAATATTTTATGGGGATCACAAAGCAATTTCAGAGGGCTTTGGAATTTGGTGTAGCCCGCTTACTAAGCTTAAACGCTTCGGAACCTTCCATCGCTTTAACCTCCGTTGGACATTGCAAAATGAGTTAGTATTTTCTCATGTCTTATGTTCGCCATGAAAAAACCTCGGCTACCCGAGAATTTAGCTTCAATTCAAATAAATTTACCACCGCAAGGCTTATTTGTATTGCCACGAACACGGTTCATAATTAAAAAACTCGTGTCATGGTGAAGAAGTCTTAACGGATTTGTCAGCTGACTGAATTATTAAATTCTCCCCTTAGAAATTCATTCCCGAACCATCGAGTGAACATTTTAAATGACTGAAATATCAACGCCACTGGCGTACAATACTTGCTAGTCACCCAAAACAGCTCTTTTAAACTCGTGATTTATCAAAGCCCCTTTTAAAATTTATTAGCAACATTAAGAACTTTATCACAGCTAAATCACCCTGTTGTATGAAGAAAAGTAAACTGATTAGCTTCCCTACTCCCTTCTAAATATTCAAATTAATATTAATTAACTTTAACTGACTTGAAACTTTAAGGCAAATCCCACAATACTAATTTTTATTCACTTCACATTATTAAATTAAAACCCAAAACTTATTCTTTAATATCAAAATATCAAGATAGCAAACGTTACTAATTTACTAAGATTCTAAACTTTAACTTTTATCTATATTAATTTAATCAACAAGAACATATTATAATTAACTTAAGAAACCCCAAATCTAATTAAGTTATTCAAAACAATTATCAAAATGTAAAAATAAAATTTTTATTTACGTAAATAAAGCCCTTTGACTCGAATGCAATACTATCTCCACCTTCCCCTTTGGAAGCTAATCAATCAATGCCACGAACACCCGCGAGCTCGCCAATTTAAACCCACCTCGGACTTTTCGGTCATCTCGGTCTGTCCGGTCTTGGCCGGCTTTGTGTTCTCCTTTCCCATTGGCTCGTTTTGAATTCCCTGATTTTCTGACATGCGTACAAATTCATCTCCCATCTCTCTTTTATTTCAGCCGTTTCTTCATATCACCCTTATCAACCTACATGACGTAGCTGATTAGACAGTATAGTGTTCTATTATTTTGCCCGCTTTCTTAACTACAGCTCGGCCAAGCGGCCCAACGCACCCCCCATCGATCAGCGCCTCACAGTTCAAATCTCCACTCATCTCAATGTCTTTTTGTATTTTTTTATTAAAATATTTTTAATGATTCCTTTTGTTTTACTAATGCTAATTAGAAAAAGTCCAATATAATATTTAATTATTTCTTAGTTAACCCTTTTATTTGTTATGAAATTTCTGTAACTAATAAAGTGTCAAAAGTTCATATTAGAATTGTCTAAGGTTTTTACTATTCCTTTATTTACTTAATGATACTCTATTTAAATAGACTGTAATATGTTTGTTTGTTCATTAATTACTCCAGTCTACCAAACCAATAAACTTCATTCTGATCTATAATCTTACGTTTTATATAAAAATAGATGTCGCTACTTGTTTATGATTATACAAATACTTTATTTGTAATTATATGTATGTTTTTAACAGACTAAATGGACGGATGTCTATGTGGCTTGTTACAGCGTGACTATTACTGGAAATGAACACAACGCTTAAAAGTATCTCTGTCACTCAGTCACAATCATTTCGCTTTAAATCAATGTTTAAAAAATAATGAATAAATTTACAATATAACATAGACATATTATGTCACAGAAGCTTAAAATACTATAAAATATAGAAAAAGTAACTATTTCTGAAAAAAGATTAGCCATTGTCTGTTTAAAAAAGACCGACTCATTTAAAGCATTTTTTAGTAATTGTACGGTTATCAATCTGGGGGATACACTTTTTTCGATTTGACTTACTACGTTAGGTACTGACAGTTCCTTGGTAGCCCAGAAATCCATTCGGTTGACTGTACTAAATAAAGTATGGAGTTGGAAGTAACATGAAATATCGCCTATATTTTTTTTATATGAATGTTGTTTATTTTAAACAATACCTACGGTGCAAAACCTGGGCACGAATCAATCTTTCCCTTCACAAAATTTCGACATTCATATTCATTACTTAAAATGGTAAGTATATAAATACAAAATGGCACAGCAACCTTCGCTTTGGTCCTTTAGTATTTTGCTAAGTTCGATTACGTTGATGTCTTTTGTACGAAAAAAAAAGTTCTCAATGTAAATAAAGGTACAGGAAATTTACCGAAAGAACAAACAAAATACAATTTAATGTGGACCAAGAATCCTATTCCTCGACCTTGCACTACTACGTACGGCAACCGATGAGATAGAATCATCATTTATATATGTCATTCTTTGGCGAAGCAAACTACTAATTTAATTTCCTCGCTCGCGATGTCAAGAGGCACGCTTACAATTTACGTAATAGAGGGCGTATGACATTTGAAATTCAATTTAACGACAAAACAGGATGTAGGATATGCTTCGGTTGAGATCCACCCTTTTGTTAATTGTATAATCTGTGTAGAACTAACGCCACTGCGTAGACATGTAAAGGCGTAGTACAGTCGCGGTATGAAAAGATTCGTCACGTCTCAACTCTATTTCAATGCAGTTAACATCCAAAAGTGATTTTTTTACCGCGATTATACTAACTGCCTGCGTTCGAGTTTTGATGTTGACGATTATAAAAAAAAAGTTTTTTAGACATTTTGTTGCTTTAAATATGTAAGGCAAATATTGTACACCATTTTATGGTAGGATGTAGTGGAACACACATAATATAATGTGTATCATATCTCATAATGTACCTGCAGTTAAACAATAAAATATTTTGATTTTGATTTTGAATTTTGATATTTCAAATTGTTTTAGCGCATCTTGCTTCCATGTTGTTGATAGTATTGTTAGCTCTAATATATAGCAAATATTAACTCGCAGATGCATCGCAACGTGTGTGCGTATTTTTTTGTTAATCATTAATACTTTATATTTAACACCACATTAAAAAAACTAATTTTTACCTTATTTTGACCCCGAGCTCGAGTCAAAGGTCAAATTGTCTATTACAATTTAACCGCTACGTCGCCAAGTCAACGTAACTCCAAAATTCAATTTAAAAATGGCGCAGAGCACAAACATGAGATCAGCAGAATCAAATGACGTGGGCCATTTGTCGGGAATTTCACGCACGTTGGCGCTGTGGCCCGGCCAAGCCTCAAATTAATTGCTTTCCAATAATATTTTTTTTATAATTTTCAACTTCCGTAAACGTAATTATACCAATCTGCATACAATATCGCTTGATCTCATTTTATCCACATTTTCAATAGTTCCGTTTAAAATCATACACGGCGTGTGGTTGCCCATTTTAAATAATTTTGTTTAAGTACTGACGTACTTTAATCTTAAATTAAATTAAACTTTGGGGTGGTTGTGGAACCTTTTAATTGTACACGTTACTTTACACGTTGGTCTAGGGTATTCAAGATTGATCTCAGCACAGCGTCACATTAAAAACCTTAATGTCTCTACGATTGAACACAGACACGTTTTACTATGTTTATGTTTAACCTTCTTTAGTAAAATACCTATTTAGCTAAAGTTAGAAATACCTAGACAAATATTTTTTTTTATATGTAAAGTGTTTATTACTTCTACTATATTGCTGTCATTTATTTGATCAAAAAATTTTAATGAGGAATTTTACTGTACAAAATTTCCACAAAAGCATACCCCCAACGTAGTTTCTCATGTCACGTTCTAAAAAAATGCACATATTTAGAAAACTCCACTTGTAATTTACCTTTGTGCTTCAATTTACAAAGACTGCAATTTAAGACCAGGATAAGATGAAACATGTCTCGCTTAAGTGGGGGAGAAGTTTATGGCCAGGTTATATCGGTTGGTATTACCCAAACAACATATATTGGGGAGGGTTTAAATCAGACGGGTGCAGTACTAACATTGATAAATACCCCTCTCACCGCGTCGGAAGACACACATAACTCTTTTTAACTACGGAAATCTTGGGTTATTGCGAGTTATCCTAATACATGTTATTATAATAATGTTAATGTTTATAACTATGTTATGAATGCTAGTGTTTATTTTTAAACCAACTTGACTATGTTGATATTAATTACATTATTTAATAATGCCATCAATCCTTTGGACCGACGATCTGGTGAGGATCGCGATAAACCAATGGATCCAGCACAAAACCGATGTTATAGAGATACGGGGGAGATCTATGTCAATCAGTGAACATCTTTTGGCTGAAATGATGATGATGATTGCCATCAGAAATATTTAGTTAAAACAATTTCTTTCCTTATCCTATAGTGTATCTGTGTAAATCATGTGTCTGCTTCTATTTTCAATCCTAAGATAAGGCGTGCCGTGGACAGTGGAGGCGGCGTCCAGACGGCGGCGCGCCGCTTCTACGTTTTCTGTGGCATTACATGGTAGTATGCTCACTGGAAAGTCGAGGCGTCGAGGAGGCGGCGCGGCGCTTTCGCCTCGACTCTTGTTCTTAGGTCATAGGTACTGAAAGTTTCTGGATTCTGATAAATAAGACTAGATAAGATGTTTATGATTAATTTATTGTTTTTCAAAGTATATTCCCTCACTATTTGTGAAGCAGTGGGTCCAATCTTCGGTAGAGACCTCTTCAACGGCTTCTTGGAATGCATTCACTGCTGCTTCTGGGGTTGAGAATCGTAAACCTCTAAGTTTATCTTTTATTCTTGGAAATAAAAAGAAGTCGCAAGGTGCGAGGTCCGGACTGTACGGCAGATGCGTGATCAGTTCCACATTTGAAGCCTTCAAATACGCATTCGTTCTCTTAGCGGAATGTGTGGACGCGTTATCGTGGTGAAGGATGACATGACGGTGAGGATGCTTTTCACGAACTTTTTCTAGTGCAGTGACTGTATTTTGATTTTCAAGCGCCACTGTTACATAATGTCCAGTTTTTTCGAAGAAAGACGCAACCATTATTATGCCAGTGCTCCAACTTTTCTTAACTTTTGTTGGCAACTCTTCAAAAGGAAAGACCCATTCTGCTGACTGGCTTTTCCTTTCCGGTTCGAAACAATACACCCAGGTTTCGTCATCTGTTACAATATTATAGACAGCCAATGACGACAGTCATTGGCTGTCTATAATAATGGAGGAGACTCCATTACACTTATGTATAATTTTTCGGCACCACTCTACACGCAGTCGTTTCTGGTCTTCCGTTAAATCATGCGGTATCCATCGAGTGCAAAGCTTCTGAACCTTCAGTTGCTCATGCAAAATGTTTTTCACTTGACTCATTCAGTACGAATTTGCTGACAGGTAATTTTTTTGTCTGTCTCAATTAGTTGTCGTACGGTATTGACATTAGTTTCAGTAACCGCAGTCACCGGCCGACCTTCACGTACATCGTCATGGAGGCGATCTCGTCCACGTCTAAATTCTTCGAACCACGAATACACAGCTATGTTATTCTGTTGATACATCGTCGTTCAGTTCTACTCAGTCGATGAATAGCCGGCGAATTTACGTCGTCCGTCAAGGTGGGTAAATGACATTCAACTGCCTGCACATTCATTTAGTCGCTGGTTTCACAGCTGGTCGCCTGTGATGGGGCTTCATCATTAAACGCCAGCCAGTGAAGTCTCTTGTTGACTTAAGCCGCAGCGAAAATGGTACAACATCATTGAGCGAAAATTTTCACGAGTTCGTTTCATTATAATAGCGTCACACAATTCTCTGAACCCCGCCAAATTGAAAAAACAAATGACAGTCTCGTAAATTGAAAAGTAATATGTTCATAGAGAGTTCAATTTTAAAATTCTGTTATAGCTTTTTTATTTATTTACAACTTTCAGTCAGTATGCCTCACGTATATGAGCGCACTTCCATGTAATGCCATATAAATGTAGAAGCGGCGCGCAGCTTAGCCGCTGCGCCGCCGCCTCGACACTGCCTCGACTTTCCAGTGAGCGACACGCCTAAAGCAAATTAAAAACATGGCCGAGTGGAATTGCCGCTATCACTGGTTTCTTGTTTTTCCTCTGATTAATTCCTGAATCCCAAAGTCCCACGGCATTTGTACTGGTCTCGGGATTGAAAGCTTAATTGTTTAGTGCAGTTGGTCTCGACCCGCAGCGTACATTATATACAGGGTGACCTCGAATTGGTAATACAAAATACTTGATTATGATTCAGTTAATCACTAATAGTGTATTGCATTAACTCAGTTGTTAAAGTTAGCTTTCCTTAATTATCGTTAATTTTCTAACAAAACAAAATAATAAAAATAATTTAAAATCCCAAGTGTGGTTAACCTACATGACGTCATGCATATCTGTCGTACAGACAAGGAAATTGATTCTCGCACCATTTTGTACTCTGTCACAACAACGACGGAGATAATGACAGTGGACATTCAACGTGACGCACTGCCACCCAAAGCGACAAGGAACAAAATGTGTCTCAATTTCCATTCCTGTATCTATCACTCGATGTTATTAATAAACTAGGTGCTGATATCCATCCAACCCTTTAGTTTTAAGTAGGTACCCTAATAAATTATCTGATAAAGTGAATAACTGAATAATGAGTGAATAAAAATAATTTATTGTTGAATAACGTACAGTACAAAATACAAAATTGTAAAACTTAAACAACTTTTAAAATGTGCTCAAAATGACCCCCGCCTTCTTGGATACATAAGGCCTCGTTTACGGAGACGCGGGGCGTCGCGCGTCGCGTGCGGCGTGGCTTCTCGCGGCGCATGGGACGTTTTTTCCGTTTATAGACAGGCGGTGCGTGCAGCGGCCCGCGTCATCGCACGCGCAAACACAAACATATGGCAATATATGATGTTGTTCATAGAGATGCGAGACGGGAAAACTGGCGGTGCCCGCCGCTGCGCCCGCGGCGGGCATCGGTGCGGCGCACGCGGGGCAGCACTTTAGTTTCAGGTTAGCGAGAGATGGGAGCGCACGTGTCGCAACTTGCAACATGGCTGACGAAAAATTGGAACTAGTTATTTCTGCAATATATAATCAAAAGTTGTAGTAGACATCCGTGTATAACCATGAAATACATCATAACCTCTTTCCCTTATTGACCTATAAAGAGTTGCATATTCTCCAAACTTCTCGTGTTCCGTTGCTGTAAACACTGGGCCACTTCTTATAATAAATAATTCACATTTTAACATACAATTTTCTTCTAAAAAAAAGTCGATTATATCGTACTTCATTGCGACAGTGACTACGTCTGCGTTGTGCGATTTCCAAATTAGACTGGCAGAAGGTTCCCGTCGCAGACATCGCTTCATCGAGAATTGCCGCTGCGTGCGCCGCAGCGATAAACGCCGCGTGCGACGCCTCGTTGCCATCCGCGGGCTCGGCCACAAAATACGCACTATTTCAAGCAAACGCGTGAAAACCCGCTTCTCCGTAAACGCACTTATACAACGCCATATGTTTGAATTAAGTGCGGGCCGCGCCGCCCATCGCAACGCGCGACGCCCCGCGTCTCCGTAAACGAGGCCTTACTCTGCCCGTCGCCTATGATTGTCTTTCAATCTGTGGAGAACAAATTCATTGGTTTTTACATTATTAAATGCCTCAACTATCTTTTGGCGAAGTTCACCCACAGTATCTGTTTCCCGTGCGTACACTCTCCTTTTTATTTCGCCCCACAAAAAGAAGTCGAGAGGTGTGAGATCAGGGCTTCTAGGAGCCCAAGCGACTGGGCCACAGCGTCCAATCCATCTCCCAGGGAACTCTTGGTCCAAGTAGCTTCGCACACGCAGGGAAAAATGAGCTGGTGCCCCATCCTGCTGGTAATACAGAGCCTCCAAATTTTGCTGCGGCACCTCTCGTAGCAATACCGGTAACACATTTCTCAGGAATTCTTCATATTTCGGTCCATTTAAATTTCCGTCAATGAAATGAGGACCAATCAAACAGTCGTTCAGTATTCCTGCCCAAACATTTACCGAGAAACGTGTCTGGTAGGAGTCCCTGCGAGTTACGTGAAGATTTGCTTCACGATCAGACCACCAGTGTTCATTGTGAACGTTGAACATGCCTACTCTTGTAAATGTTGCCTCGTCGGTCCATAAAATGTTCAAGTGTAGATTTTGCAGCAGCCAACGACAAAATTGCACTCTTCTAGGATAATCGGCTAATATGATATCCTGCACCCTTTGGAATTTAAACGGATACTTTCCTTCAGCATTCAGTAATCGCCAAATAAACCATTGGCTCGTTCCGAATCTTGCGGCAGCGTCCCTTGAGCTCGCCTCTGGGTGGTGGCTAAAATAATCGAGAACTCGTCTCCGAAACGTCTGCGAGTACCGCGGCCGCCGGCCCGGAGCTTGAGCGTGCACTGGGACAGTAAACTGTCCAAAATCTCTTAAGTTTTGGACAATGGAGTTTATTAGAACACGAGTAGGAGTTGGGCAGTCAGGGTGTCGTTCATGAAACAATGCTTGAGTTCGTACGGTACTTCGTGACGTAAAATAAAAAGATAACATATCCATTCGCTGAATATTCGTATAAGGATAAGCTCGGGGCATTTTGTTTAATTACTATCTTAATTAAATACGAAAATTCTTACTTTCTTTGACAAGACAAGTGACAATTTACTAATCAAGATACGCTATTATCATAAATGATGTGTCAGATAACGAACCAAAGAGGAAAGTGTTCATTTGAAATACTTTAAACCTCTTTCATTTTAAAGGTAATGGTAGGGTAACCAATTTAAGCAAAAAAAAATGGGATAATTAGAAAACTTAAAAAAAAGTACTTATGTTTTAAAATTAAGCGTGAGACCTCGTAGAAGCGATTGGTTTAGGGAAGCTCTCTGTAGTACTTTGAATTTGTATTACCAATTCGAGGTCACCCTGTATAGTACTTAGTACACACATTTTACAATTAAATCTGTCTTTTCTAGATTTTATCTCAATCTCTTAAAGACTTACGCTCTAAACAGTAACGCCTTTAGCTCAGAGTGGTCGTTTCTACCAATTATAAACGCTAAGTAATAAACTAAACTTTGTCCGTAATGTATGATTTTTTTTAAATCAATGGATACGGTAGATTACATGCGATACCACAATGAAAAGTAATTTGTTTCCAAGAAGTGGAGTTTAATATATTAATAACTTACAATTTTCATTTTGTAGAATTATCATGAAACTTGTATTGTTCTAAATGTTACACTATTTTGCAGGATCGTGTTATAATTGAATTCAAGAAAGGAAGAAAGTTCTTTGTAAGAAAATCCAATCTGCAGCGACGCTCTGCGAAGGCCTTTAGTACATGAAACTGAAACAATGAGTGAAGTTTAAAAGGATGGCGGAGCTCAGATTAAACACAGGCGATTTAGGTGCCACTAGATGGCGCTGCATTCAATTGGAGTATTCTTCAGTAGGCATTGTTTCCCGAAATAAGGGCCTTACACAGACTGGAGCAGTAACGAGCGCGGAAAGTTTTTTATGCAAGTCATTATAATGATTCGCTTGTTTATTTTTTTTACAAGTATTTAGGGATTAAGTAGAAAAGAAGGTATATGGAAATGGAGTACGAGAGGAGACGGAGTGAAAGTCTGGCTTTCCCTCTTAGCATAATACAGGCAATGGTGATGTAACCTTTGGTTCTTACTAAGTTCTACGGGTCACAAGGGTCTTACTTAGTTTAGCCTTATTCTGGCGCGCGTATTTCCTGCCCAAGCAAGCAACACGAATTAACACAATGTTACAAAAAACAAGAACAGAATTATTATACTATTATATCCTAAAAGAAACTAGAAAGAGTAACTCTGTGATTTTTCGGAGTTTATGAGAAAACCAATCATTGTTATGTTACAGTTTTACAACTAATGTAGCTTTTGAAATATTTAATTAAAATAGCCGTTATGGTTTAAATTTAACCCACTGAAAATAATTTATGTTGTAGGTACTTTAACAATCAACTATGCTGTTTACAGCTTTGTAAAAAAAATGTACAATTTAGTAAAAAATATACATAAAAATCATTGCCAAACCCCCAAACTGAATATTTTACTTTTAAGAACACGGATATGAAAAAGTTATAGTTAATAAGTTCCCCAGTCGATCCATTGTTTTCCCATGAAAATACGGTTGTCTGGTTGAAACTTCGAATGAGATTTATCTTTAGCGTTAAACAACTTAAGCGGGACCTATTCTCTCCGGGATTAAGTGTGACAAAGTGCTTTAAGAAACACGTTTCTCCGACATGTAAAACCTTCGTCGGGACACATTAGATTTAATTAGTTACAAACTAAGATCTCTTTACTCGTTATGTGTGGTACATTTTTGGTTCTTGTTAATCTTGATGTTTAATTTCAATTGTTTATCATGTTTATTTCGCTTTGATTGCTGATAAGTTAAAGTTGTTGGTTATTTAAATGTTCTGGGTTTCGCTCTAGTAAGCGATTTTAGTTTTAGGATTGTATTTGTTATTTGTGCGGTTTCTTGTTTTCTTTCTTTTCTTGCAGAATTTATAATAAGTTTATGTTGCCATCTTCTACGTAGTTGGACTTTAAAGGGTTTTTAATGAATTTATAAGCAAGTTTGCCTTGACGATCGATCTAATAAGTGAAATAAATTAGAAGCAAGTGCTTATTCAGTGTATTCCGTGTAAAGTAAATCATACATCTTCGGCTTCATCGTCACTTTCCACCGTGTGAAGTTGATCTATTTGCACATAGTATGTCGACTTTTAAAAATAAAGTTCGACAAGTTCTATTTTCTCTGTAGTAATTATATTATTTTATTTTGTTTCTCAGTAATGTTGAGCTGTACCCAGACCACACGTAGCTTAACATTTGTTTTGTATGTTGAACACTTATGTAGAACATAACTAAGTGAATGCTTAAGAATAGTTAGTAATATAGGAAACTTTAGGCCTTATTCAAGTAATTTTCTTTCTGAAATGTAATTTACATTAAATGGCTGTTTGTTTTCTGAATAAATTAAAAAAAAAAAAAAATTACAACGCATTACAATAAAGCTCATTTATAAATGTTGCATACAATATTTCGTGAACCTGAGCAAACTACTGGCTGAAACTCCATTTTAATTTTGTATTAGGTACATACTTACCGATAATAGGAACAAGAAACCTTTTAGCTAAGTGACTAGACGAAACTGTCATAAAATCGACGTTTACGGTCGTTCGCATGTTTCAAAACGATTTTCGTTTAAAATAAATGATGGCACAGAATATCGTTTAAACGAAATATAACGACAGAATCTGTAACGTTGATGAGACAGTAATTGTCAGTAAAACGTGATATGGTGCTCGAAAATCGCAGCCTAAATTAATTTGCTTTCATGTCTGGGCCAAAATACACGTTCTGTTAAATTCACACCATTGCACTTGTTAATGCTGCATAACGCAGTAATTATGCACGAACAAAATTATTCTGTTTATTTCACTAACAATATAATAGTTATCTTATCACGGATCTTTAGGCAGGTTTTTTTAAACGAGTGCGTAATATCATAAAAAATTATATACTTGTAGTTAATGCGGCATGGTAAAAAAGCAGCATCTTTGCAATTAAAAGTGTCCGCTTTCCATAAAGAAAGATAACTTTTCTCGAAAAACAAAGGTCCCAATAAAAAAAGTGGACACTTACCTAATAACAAGTTTCTCTTGTAAATTTTCTCTATTGTTAGTACGATTGTGGCTCATTGGCTTGATTCTAATCAAGCTTGATTAAGTAAAGTAGATAAAGCGCTTTGATGTCAAGGCAAGGTTACAGAATTACAGTGTAAATACTACGATTACAAATAATATATAATCGGGTATAATACCTATGGGTATTGCTCACAACTGTTTAATCTAAACCTAATTTTGTTCAAATCAATTTTTTACCTAGTTCGGTTCATAGCAATCCTCATTAATTCCAAAATTTAATTTCATTGATTCATAGCAATCCTCATTAATTCCAGAATTAAATTTCATTTCAACTGTTTAGGAACAATTTGGGTCTAAATTTAAATGTCTATCTGACAGGCGCTACGTAATTGTAGATACAGCTGCCGTCACATTTAGTTTACGCAGGGTTTTCGTTGGTCAAAATACAATGCATGCAGTTTAGTTGCATTTTTGATGACGCAGTATTTCATATTCATATATTAGTGACAGTGGGAATCGTGCCCGGGGGGCGTACCGTGTACCGCGTACCTGGACAATAACGCATAGTTCGCCATTGTGCACATGTGATTTACGAATACTTTCCGACGATTTCACGTTTTAAGCAAAAGATGCAAACAGAATTCCTTGGAACTGGGTATTTCTTTTGATATGCTGGGAAACGGGGTTGAAAAATGAGAACCTTTCTAAATTCTAAAAATTTGGCAAATGGTTATACATATTTCCGTCTAAGTTAAACCTGATATTTCCTAATAATCCTGGAAAAATTATGACTTTTTTTTGCTACAAGCAGCTTGACTTGTAGTAAGAGGAAATAGTATCAGTAAAGTATCTAGACACGCGGCAGCGTTTCAAGCCAGGTTCAAGCCAAGAAAAAGGAACTGGCGACGCTGCAGCCGTGTGTTATACTACTTATATTACATTTTTAATTTACGATGGCTTGCCATTCAAATTGACGTTCCGCGGTTGTGTCAATGTTGGCAAATTTAGTGGATTAAAAAGACGTACAGTCAGCATCAAATAGATAGGAGTAGCCAAAATGGCCAAATATATCGCAGCACATTCTTATTCCTATAGTAATAAAGATGTGTTGCGATATGTTTGGCCGCTTTCGCTGCTCATAGGAGCAGAATACATAGGTAAATGATGCTGACTGTACCTACTTAATACGTTCAATACGAGTATTGTTTTAGAGTAGAATTACTCGGATTTTTTGTTAGGATACTTGTGCTGGTTATAAACAAGTCGAAACTGATAGACAAGTTACTTATTATTATTTTAATTATTAGATTATTAAAGTGTCTCCAGTAATCTAGACATCTGGCAACACCACGACGAAGCATTAATTTAATCAAATGAACATAACAGAATCGTGCTCCGCATACGGCACTAATCAGATCAGGGGCGTTCGACTTGGTTTCATTAGTCTTAGTCTTAGTAAATTTTCAGGAAGTGTGGCAACATTATGTATGCCACGCGTGCGCTGTTACGAATGTCATTCGGGGGATTAACATGGGATTAGGATGTAGGTATGTCGGTTCACTAACGTTTGTGTGACGGAAAGGTTACGTTAATAAGTATGCGTTACTGCGAATATGGGGGTATTTGTTGATACTTGTAACTTCTGCAGTTATTAAATTCACATTGCCTTTACCTGTGTTCCAAATAAACATTTTTGTCTTTGTATGAGTAGCCAGGACGCCGGCGTTGCCAAACAAACGTTCTTTCGAAAATTGACGAATTTCGAATAGAAGAGAAATTAGTTTTGGTTAAGGAAAAAATAGTAGGTAGGAAAAAAGTTACCAGAAATTTTAATTAATGCTAAAATCGCTGCAAATTTTCAAATTATTTTATTTTATTTTGATGTATTTTTTTTCTGATTAACATTTCTTTGTTTCAATTTTCTTGGAAATGCGAAGCCTACGCGAGCTGGTGTTTCATAAAACACTGTAAAGACTTTTTCAGGTATAAGATTATATGGATTCCGATGAATGTAGCTTTTTTAAAGCTTTTTTAAGCACTTATTAATGTCAAAGTTGTCCGACCAAAAGTAAACCCTAGTTAATTTATGAATAGATTGAATACTGTAATCTGCCTTTTAAAACACTTCAAAGGCCACACGTGCAAAGAAAAAATCAAAGGCACGTAATTATATTTCCGACGCCAAAGTAAATTCAAAGCATTGATACTAAACTTCTTAAAGAAAATTCCACACCACAAAAGTAGGTACGCATGACATTAAAGGACGGAAATTTCTTAAGTAAGGAAGCCGCATATTTACTACACTTATTTCAAAGAAACGCTCTACATTTCTTTCGCTTTGGTGGAACCTCAAAAAAAATGTTCAAACAAACCCTTCGAACGACATTTTGGAGGTTCGTTTACGTTGAATATTCATATAAATAACGAATGCTTTGACGATCACATCAAATACGTGCACGCACGAAGTATGCGGACCATTAGTGAACATTTCGTACCTAATAAACCGCTCTGTTAGAACAAAACGGGGAGATTGTAAACGTTTGCCGTTCGACCACTCGAGTTGAATACGCTAATCCAATTAAGGGAAATTCATTATCTACCATCGGAACGTGTTTCTCTGGCAATAGTGATCCGTCGAAAGAACCCTCGGAATCTTCTAAAGTGGCACTCGGAGACGATTAGTGCTAGAGTACACTCAACCCCCTCGAACGGGTGCCGCCGGTTTAGTCCCTCTCTTTGTTCGCTTCAACCCTCGAGTTGCTGTGTATTATTGGCCGATACCGGGAGTTATTACACTGCCATTCATTCGCGACTTCCCTTTCCGATCACGTGACCCGTTCAATTTAGTTCTCCGCCATTCTAAAACAAGAAGTCAAACGATTAATTAAAGGGTTAATTTACCCAATCTGCACTTTTTATAATGTATGTTTCTTCTATTACACCTTCACTTTATATTTTTTCTATAGCATAAAAAAACCTTAGATTTTTCAGAGGGAAAAATAAACACGTTGATCCTTTCTCAGTTATTCTTAAATTGCGCGTAGGCGTAGACGCAAGCGCAACATAGAGGAGCTTCAAATACGAAGGTAATTAATGTTTTAGATACTCGTATTTTGGATGGAAATGGCCATGAAAAGGATAATGAAAGGAATAAAAAACGAAATGTAATAAGGCATTTGTTTATACTGGGTGTTTTTTTATTCGTCTTAAACATTTTGGGGGTTAAATCAGTAACCCCCAAAATGTTTAAGACGAATAAAAAAACACCCAGTATTGTATATTGCACAACCTCAATTTATATTAATTTCGTTACTATATATATACTATATATATATTACAAAAATGTATATTGTTTTTTACAATTTATTAATCGTTTCTTTAGGTGCACTATTCAGTACCTCTACCATGAGTTGCTATCGAAAACTCGTGTTACGTTCTACAGTCGATAGCGAGTAAACGTCCTTCGAATAGTTTTTGATTAAACTCGTACCATGAGTCACATAAACGTTTACTATTCTCGCTAACGTTAACTCGATAGTTCGTGTAGTTATCGTTACGTGTGCCTAATTTCACACCAAACGAAGTTGTCTCTTTCTAACTACAATAAAAAGACAGAGTAAGGATGATATTGGGCTAAAAGATAAGTATCCATGTCATCCATTTAAAAATATAGAAATAACCCTGCTAATTTAAAAAAGTGCCCTAGAGCAGTGTCACTATGTAAGTGTAAGTGATTCTTGAATTTGTTTTGATTTTTTTGTCAATGTGACAGTTCATTCATACGTCTGTGTATAGTCAAATTAGACAAAAACTTATTGCCTAAAGTTATAATATACTTACATATAAGTCATTAATTTCATATCTCATGGCATTCTTTTAAAAAAATGCTTTACAGGAAGAAGTTACTGAAGTGGCACTAGAAACAAATGACAGCCTATCAATTTTCCTGCTAAATGAATAACTTGCTCAACAAACTTGTTCCAGTAAGTTTCCCTATCATTGTTACTATTGAAATAAAATAAACAATTTATTATATATATTTAAGATAAAAATTCATTTAATTCATGTCCTAGGAAAGATTATTTCAATGTGTTTTTTTTCACTGCAGGCGTTGGAGACTGGAATCTACTTGTACCACTTGTACCAGGGACATCAGCTCAGCCCTCCTTTTTTCCACCATTGCTTGTGGCTAACAGCACTTGCAGTGAACAAGACTTGGTGGACAGAGAGTATCCCGAAACAGTTAACAGCCCAGGTATAGTGACTGCAATGACAGTCAATTTCCATCAGCTCTTCAAGAAATAGGTTCCAATAAATTTTGCTGTTATTATCACATTTTAGAGTAAAATGTACCTACCTATCTAGTTTCATTAGTTAATTAAGAATTCAAAATAGTACTGTAAACGTTTTTTTATCCATTACAGCCCTGCCCGAGGTGGACGGGAGTGAGACCGGAGTAACGCACGATGGTGAGCCTGCGGTCACAAGAACAGCATTAACAGCTGCTAATGCCAGGTGGCAGAGCCCCAAGCTCTTACCGCCCACACCGCGTCA
Organism: Tortrix viridana; assembly: GCA_963241965.1. NCBI lineage: Eukaryota > Metazoa > Arthropoda > Insecta > Lepidoptera > Tortricidae > Tortrix > Tortrix viridana. Next base: position 6,483,719 of record OY725181.1, read on the forward strand.
GTGGCGAAGACGTCAGGTGCAAAACCACTAATCTCCTGTCTACAGAAGGACTCGCACCCAGACAGTCAGATTTGGCAAGGCAAGCCTTTGTCAGAGCTGACAGTGAATGGCGAGCTTTTAAACAGGAAGTGGAGCGGGAGAGGAATAGGTTAAGGGAATCAGAGTTTAGAATGCAAGAACGGTGGTTAGATTTATTTGGTAAATTTTTAGCATTAGGAAATATAATTGTAGATACTTTAGCAAATAAATAAAGATTTTGTGTAATAAATAAAGATTTTGTGTAATAAATAAAGATTTTGTGTAATAAATAAAGATTATGTGTGATGTATGAGTACTTTTTATTTTTATATTAAACAAAAAACAGAAAACATGGTACAAGTATTTGGAAATAATGCATTGATGCAAGTCTTCTAACTAATTGATCCCGCGGTGCTCTCTCCATTAATAAATCACTGGTGCCTTCATTTTCCAACACTAACTCCTGGCCCTCAAATAGTTCTGATAATAATAGGTACCTACAACAAACATAATAAAGATAAGGACATATTTAGTATTAAAGTTAATATATAATCATTATCTTTCACTATAAATACCTTGACTTTCTTCAGACATATCCTTGTCATCAGGATCGGGAACATTATATTTGTGAGTGGATTTCAAATCCGTGTAGTACGTTAACGAATCGCACAAATTCTCAAAAGCTTCCTTACTGAGCCTATATCCTTTAATAAAATTTATTCTCAGTTAAATTTGAAGTGGATTTCTTAACGTAATATTTCTCATATCAGCTTGAAATCCTCCTTGTTTTCGTCGTTCGTCTTCATAAGCCTACATATTCCACGCTAAATAATGTCTTGCCGATATTATTTGGATAGATAAATAATTGGAGTAACGTATTAAACAATAATTCTAAGTTTTCACGCACCAATTTGCTAGTGAAATAGTTAACTACAGTCGATACGGTATTTTTCGATGACATCTGTCAAATTTACGACTCATGGTACCGATGTTCTACGGCAACGGTTACAAAACGTTAGTCGCTAACGAATAGATTTCGATAGGTAATTTACCGGTGTACTCATACTAGCGATCTTTAGTTCTTTAAGTGACCGCTAGAGGAGCTGTACAATTCTCCATACAAATCGTTTACGCCGTCGCTAGCGAGTGCGGTCACTGTAAACTCATGGTAATGGTACAGGTTCATACTTGTTTTACAGTTTACCGCTGGAAATCTGACCGGAGCCGAATATTCAGGTACCTATACCTTCCTGACTAAGTTTAAAAGACTGGTTAAATTATCTCAACTAGCTAGACATACAATGTTTTTATCTATATACGTTTGCTATATATGTTTACTACTTATTTTATTTTAAATAACACACGGAAATAAACAGAGACTTTACGAGCAAAATGTTTTAAAATTTTGGAGAGCTTTGGATAAATGCTGGATTATTTTGTTTACCTAATTGATAAATAAATAATGTATTTTTCAGTAAAGTTAGTCTTCATTTCGTTCTGATGTAGGTATTAGTTTTAGATAAATTATGGTAGTATTTTTGATATTTTATTATAATGTAAGTAAGTTTTTAAGTTTATTTTACTGTTATTATTTACTTACTGAATAAATAGAAAGTTTTCCTATTTATTACAATATCAAATTATTATTATTGCAGTCAATAGGGACGAGTGGCGAGAAAGAGTTTACCCTGCATTAAGATATTTACACAGGTTAATTAAAAAATATAATAATTTACAACGGGTAGTTATTGTAAATGTTACTTAGTTAACACCAATTCACAATCCAACATTATAGACTAATAAACTTCTGCGCGATAATCAGTCAACATTTTATCACTTAAACACAAGTAGATAAGGTTTTTTACGTCTGGTTTTATATAGTTCCTATAAGTGAATACACAATTATTAATGAATGAGGCATTAAGTCCGCGATTTGTACTTATTTTTGTACAATAAAGATTAAATAAATAAATAATATGGGCCCAAAAACCTAACAAACCAACATGAATGCATAATACCTAAAACCCATTAAGATTTTAAAGCGTTCCCTACATAGGGGGCTTTTAGCTTCGTAAGATTCATCAAACTAGCGTGGCCACGCTTTTACACTATCTGAGACGCTTTATGAGGCGGCAAAATTACAGGCAAAGAAGTAATTCGAATGCAGCGCACGATTTGCAAGCATAATGGGGCAATTTCCTAGTCATTTCCTGGTGGCTGCAATCCGGCATCTTGTGGCATACAGGGGGCTCCGTTTTTCGCCGGCGATATCGTCAAAGGACGCAAATATACGGGGCGTATCAATTTCGACCGTAACGCGACAGTTGCCCGCTCCGTAACTCGTTTTATTTACGTGTTTATTTTTCGTTTGAATGTAGACGTGGTTATTTCAATATTTGTGAGAATTTAGTTGCTTATCGGCTAGAGGCAGCCGAGGGGCAAGACACCTCGACCTGGCTTTAGCTGGCTTATTATTTAACAAGTTTTACTTATTTCGAGCCGAGAAATCTGTAGAGGTTCTTTTTCTGCTTTGTTTGTATGTAAACTCATAACGGTATAATTAAAACGAACTTTTATAAAACAGACGAGTATCGACTTCTATATCTTAATAGTATTGTTAACATTAAAAGAATTTTACTGTCATGTGAGTAAGAGCTACCTTAACGTCAACAATATGATTACGATATTTAATTAAAATAGGCTAAAATAAATTTGACTGCACATTGGCGAATACTTACGCTAGACACGGTATTAGCTAAACTTTAACTACATTAATAAAGTCAGACATGGGTTTCCAACTAATACCTAGTGCAAGCTTAGTGCATTGTAAATCTATATTGGATTCTGAATATCCCGAATACGCTCAATATTGCACGATGCAATAATCGTAATTTTGCGTGAACTTGTGCTTGCTTGTGCTGAGCCCTCGGCGGTTGTAGGTAATGTAAACTCGTAACCAAGGGATGAGAAAGACTAACTAAAAAGCTTATTGCATTCTAAATTTAGTCATCTTAATTCAGTCGTTACTAACGGCCGCACTCAGAGACGTCAATTAACTTTCAAGTTTCATTAAAGTTGCTGCTGTCACTTTCTTTGCTATAGCAATAGAATAAGACGCAGCAACTTTAATCAAACTAAAAATGAATTGACGTCTCTAAGTGCGGCAGTAAATGATTCAGTCAGATTCAAACCATCCTTGCTTGCTTGCATCCTTGCATCATAAATATGATGCTAGCTTACTGAATTTATACTTGATTAAACTCAGTCAGTAACGACCAAATTAAGAGGACGAAATTTAGAAAGAGGTGTAAAAAGCCTTTTAAGAGAAAATACATAAACTATGACTAGCGTAAAAGCATTCTATATTTGTCCTTAAGGTAGGCAACACACTTGAATGATTATTGTCTTGAAATCCGCATTAGGTAGGTATTCACACATAAAACGCCGTAAATAATATTAATAATAAAGGTAATAATTAATAATGATATTTTTCGCGATTAGGTTCTGTTTAACTATAAATAACACATTCGCAGTCTCTGGATTGCAGACTTGAGATTGCAAATGTCTATCTGTTTGAGATCCCATTAACAGGCAACCTATGAGCTCAGTTGCCTCCTCAATGCCATTAAAAAATTGACTAAGATTTTGACATGAAAAAATCCTTGTTATTCACTTATTTACTAATACTACTAATATTTTACAGGTGAAAGTTTAAGAGGATGATTGAATGTTAGGTAACTCTATTTCATATCATCAATTATAATTTAATGTGATCAGTTTACCAACCGCAAGAAAAAAATGCAAATACGAGATTGAGAAAGTAAGGCGACGATATTTTGGTAAGGTATACGTTTGATTTAATAATATTTATTAAAGAACTACCTACTTAGAATTTAGCTACTTATTTGATTAACATAACTGACATAACTTTAGAGTAGTTTTTCTACAAAACTTTTAGGAGTTGACGTACTCACGCCTTAAAAAACATTATACATACATTACTAATTTAGTTAAATAATAAATAAAATAAACATAAATAAAAAAAAATATATAAATATAAATATATTTTTGAAAAAAATCGTTTAGCTAAATATACCTAATGTCGAACCGAAATTCTATAAATACGACTCGTCGGTAATCAAATTAAATCATTCAAAACTAAAAAAAAAACAAAAGAATTACCATTAAAAATTGATAATATAAAAGCTTTCAATTTATCCCTTACAGCAATAATTCTCCAGAACATTGTTGCCTACGAATATGGCGAAGTTTTCTAGTTAAAAGTTCCTATTGCGGAATGAGAATAATTCTTGAAATCACTTTCTTATTAAGAAAGTCCCACTACTTCATCCTGCGATGCCAGATGGTGTCTGATTAACTACTGCGAACTGCTTAACGTTCCATCACGGAGTTTAAATGATGAGCCACTATATATAGTACCTAGCGGTAAGTAATGCGTGGGCTACACGGTTTCAAAGAGATGGTTTGAAACCGTGTAGACAGTGGTTTTAAACCAAATTTCACATAACCTTAAACGCCCTTGGCCGATGTCAAACAAATGGGTTTGTTTGAAACCATGTAGCTGCTCGCTTCTACCAAGGTCACTTGGTTTAAAACCATGGTTTCAAACCGTGTAGCACACGCATTATAAGTTCTAGTTGAAAGTGACCCTGCAAACGAAGTTAGGGGTTCCGGATTAGGGTAGGAAGCCTTTTCTTGTGAGTACACATACTTGTGGATGCATAGTAATGCATCCAATCTAAGCGTCATCCTGAATAACTTACATGCTACTATTATACATGTGCAAGTTTGGGTGTTTGTTTGGATGAAATTTGACACAGAGATAGATTATAGTCTGGAAGAGAACATAGGCTACTTTTTATCCCGAAAAATTGTCAGTTCCCGAGGGAGCAGCGATAAACTACTTCTACGCGGACGAAGTCGCGGGCAAAAGCTAGTTTATAATATTATAATATGGTTTATGCCAGTTGCACAATTGCGCATCAAACCAACCTACATAAATATTTAATTTAATATTTATAAAGGTTGGTTTGTTTGAGCAACTGTCCTAATAGTTTAAATCGCGTTAGGCTTAGTGCGTCAGTGGCTTAGTGGCGTTAGGGTATCAACTCGGGACTGCAAGGTACCGAGTTCGAATCTAGCGCTCGCCATGTATCAATATTTTTTTCTATCTTAAGGAGGTACATTACCTGAGTTCTGAGGTAACCGATGCCCCTACTGTACAAATAAAACCAGCACCTTCAGTCAACTGAGTATTTAACGGCTAAACCGCTAAACTGATTTCGATAAAATTTGGTATGGAGGAGGTCAAAATGTATCAGAAAGGGTGAATTCGCATCAGATTAAATAAAAGACCGTTAAGCAGATACCGATTTAGTATACTATTTTAAATAACTCAAGCGTACCAAATTATAGATTTGATTTCAATTATTACATTTATAACGCGAAGTTAAATTACGCGAAGCTAATGATTATGAAGAATGCTTGGAATATCATGGACTGAATTCCGAACTAGCGTGTCCATCCTTGAAGAGCTCGGCATCAAGCAGCGTCTATCTACACTAGTCCAGACTCGAATACTAAGATTCTTCGGCCATTTATCAAGGCGTAGCAATGACTCCGTTGAACGTCTCGTCGTCCAGGGCAGAGTAGAAGGAACAAGGCCGCGTGGGAGGTCAACCACGCGATGGACCGACCAAATCAAGTGTGCAGTGGGCGGACCCTTGCATGAGTGTACCAGAATGTCTGCGAACCAGGAGAAGTGGCGACATATCATACGGCGAGCGACATCTGTACCGGATAGTACTAGCAGTTGACCACGACCGCTCTATAAAGAATGCATCTACTGAGAAGAGAATTCGAAAAGGGAATAAAACTCTGTTACCGCATATTTGTGAGTGAATTTATTTCATCGAGAATACAACCACCGATTACAAAACACTTAATCATAGTCATTTAGAATTAATTGACTTACCATTTTAGTAATTAAGCCCCCAGTAAGAGCTGGACAGACGCAAGGAGACAGACTGTTCGTTTTGTCAGCTCCGTTTAGATTAAAAGTGTCGTTCCTACTTTAAGTTTCAAAATCAAATTATTGTGAAAACAATTGAAAACAATAATTATGTACATACAATTTTCAGGTTTTTATTGGACATCTAAATAAAATACTTAATAAAAGGGCCACTTTGATATTTCATTAGGTGAAACATTTTAATAGTTGCAACTACTTTTTTATTTTATGAAACATATATTATTTATTTTACAAAAACAGATATCTGCTGTATTTACACATTCAATATAAAATATAATAATTAAACATAACATTTAATGTTCTTAAGCACTATGAAAAACATAAAAATCCTGTGTCCGTTTAAGCGCTGAACATCGATGCTTCGAGACATCCCTCCAGCGCGACTTTTGAACCAGTGAAGACAAGCGGAAAATGAAAAAGTAAAAACTTCGCACTCGCTTGAGATTGAACTGAGAAATAAATATCAATCACATTATATCCCTTCACACTCGAGATTCTTTATAGGACTATAATTTATCAACAAAACCATGAGTATAAGGAATAGGGAGGTCTTTATTCAATTAAAGCAGATGTACCGCGAGCGTACCCAGGATACCCTTGAGGCTTAGGAGACAAATTTCGTTGGTAACAAATGCGATTCAAATTCAGACAAATAGTCCCTACGCGGAAGGAGCCGTTTACCAGGAAATTTGTCCATCACTCTTGCGCCCGGCAAAATTTGTTTCTCCTTTTCTACCGCTAGCCTGTTCCGGTGCACAACAGAAAACACGATAAATTAATGGGGCTATTAAATTATAACAGATATTATTTTTTAATGTGAATTTTCTTTTAACTTTGCATTTAAATAACTCATTGGACAAGCAACTGGAAAATTCACCTGGCCTAGATTTAAACAAGGCTGGCAAAATATACAGCAAATATACGTCAGTATTGGTGGTTAAAGAACACTAAGAAAAAGATTTAATGAAAAGTTTGTTTAATGAAATCGTATTTCGTCTACTTGTAGCTTAAAAAAAGTGATTACACAACTAAGGCAATACCTAAACAAATCAGTCGAGTTAAATAACATTAACTGCTTTATTCCTTACAGACAAACAGTTTGTTAAATCGACAAAACTTTAATAACGCCTTGGCAAGTTATGGTCATTTCTGAATTAACCGAAGTAGTTTGGTTAAATATTTTACTCAGTGCACCATGATTCTTTAACCACCAATACTACCAGCTTATTTTATGCCGATTCCGTTAATGTATAATTTCCAAGTAGCTTGTGTACAAAAATTCTGTAAATCGGCGAATTTGTGAAGCGTGCCGAAATTTCGATGACCACCCAAAAAGGCACCTGGCCTTCAACTGATATTTTCGTATTGCGTATAGCGACGCGCTAGATATGTGCCGTTCTCGGAAACTTTCCTCATTATATATGGAGAACATTCTCGAACGGGAATATTTCCCATACAAAATGAGGAAAGTTTCCGAGAACGGCACATTATCTCTAGGCGCGCTTGACTGATTATTTGCAGTAACTGAGAGCAGGTTACGTAGCGCCCGAAGAGCTATGCGTGTATGGCTTAACAGCGACACACAATAAAACTCTTCCTTCCTTCTCGGCTTCCTGCCTTCTTGGCTTGTTATTTTATTAACTATATTTTATTTAAGGAGAACAAGATGGTGGGATGACCTAGACGCGTTTGAATGGGATTGGTAGGAGCGTGCTCTAGACAGGGACGAGTGGAGAAAAGGAGGGGAGGCCGGAGGCCTTTGCCCAGCAGTGGGACACAAAAACAGGATAATAAAAAAAATATTTTAATTAAATTTTATCTCCTACAATAGATGCCTAGTCAAGGTCATAAATATGTGTACACGTTTAGTACCTTGTCACTTTAATCGCTGTGACATATATATATGGCAGTGTAAACAGGACAATAGACAAGGTATTAGAATGTACACATATTTATGACCTTGACTGTACAACAATACTTACATATAGAAATTAAAAACCAGCTATGTATGGGTCTTATTGGTTTGTGATTTAAAATTCGTAATTATCACTGAAAATTAAATATCTTGACGAGTGGAGATGATAATCTATTTCTGAATTCAATATCTGTCCACAGCGTGTCATACGAGTATTGGTAGGTACTCTGCTTTATTGTGATATTTTTGTTTTGGGAAAAACTGATAATTTTCTTTCGGCAATTCTTCTCAATAGTTAAGTGGTCTTTTAGAATGCGCTAGCAGACTCATTTTTATATGAAAATATAAATTAAAAAAAAAATAGTTCTTTTGCGTTTTCTTTTGATTATTTATCAATAAAAACTTAGGTTATTATTTTGTATCCCAATTTTCTATGCATCTTCCAGAAATAGTTGAATTTATTGAATTGAACAAAGTATTATAACTTGTACTTACCTTCGAGAAACAGCCACTTATGGTCTTGCCTGGCTTAATTTGAGAGTTCCTTTGATGCTCCAAAATGATGGAGCAGAAAATGATCCGCTTGAAGAAAACGAGCCTTTTACGACGTTAAATTGGTTTTAGTCGGGAACTTGTTCAACTAGTTAAAGGCCCGCTCAACAACGCTGTCAGACGCTGGACGGAAGTAAAACCTATTTGCAGCTTCGATTATTTAATATGGCTGCCGTCACTCACAACGGTAAAATTGCGTACCGGACGACTGGTAAGAGCTCACCGGGTGTCTGAAAGGATTCTCGTATTTAATCAATAACAGCAATCCACTAGGATTTGTAAATATTCATATTAGACATGTGCCTAATCCGTACTCGTAGTTTTAATTGAACTAAATTCGATATTTGATTCAGTTGAGTGCCGTAGGAGCCAGGTGCATACCAAGATTGCATCAATTTAGGGTTTCGTAGCCAAATGGCAAATAGCAAAAATGTGTTCCACCCTTATAATATCGTCACGTCCGGGAATCTGTCCGCATATCACAAAAGCATACATATATTTTCAGCAACTATAATGTAAATGAATGTTATGTTTTAAATATTGCCTACTCAGCCTTATTGCGAATGAAACCAAATAGAATTTGAGCACTGGTTGACGTGTTTTGTCTTCACAAATTTTGTAAAAAATTAAAAAGACAAATCAACGGCCGAATCTCCGATAGAAAATTTGTAGTCTGTGGGGACCCTTCAATGTAAGAAATCATGAATAATAAATAACTAATTTTCCGATGTTCCAATAAATGAAAACAAGACTAAGTGAGGTTTATTCGCACACCAGTGAATCCGATATTGCTTCTGCCCGCGATGCTTATCGAACAAGCAATCCCGGTGCATCTCGCAAAGGGCGGGCGAAAACTCATACAAATGCGCTGGCCGCATGCTCTATACGCGGTTCCAATTTTGTTTGATGGTGAACAAAAGAATTATTGGTTTACAGATTCCTTTGTGGATACTGTTGGTACGTATCGAAATTATTCAATGCTTGCATACTAACCATAACCAGATGAAGGTTCGATGGGCAAATTGAATTTACACGATATAAAAATGATTATTGGCAGAGAGAATACTTATTTTTACGTACTAAAAAACTGTCTTATATTTCCCACCTTAAAAATATACTACTAATATAGGTACCGTTTTAAATATATATACCATAATGACTCATTAAGACACTTTAAAATGTTCAGTCAAGGAAATGTATTTGCATTCCATTATAGAACCCTGTCGCGATTATACGCCTATTCCAAATGTGATGTGGCCTGTCACTAGCGATAGGGTCCTAAGATATAGCTGCAAGACATAATTAATATGGCACGCGGTTTAAGCAATAATAAACTTTGGTCAATGGCGTAAGCACTTTGACGCGCGTCAAATTTTGTGCATCTATATGTACGAGTATAATTATGTATTCTACATTTTGTTGACTGCACGTACTCAGATTTTCCTTGGGTACGTGAGCGTGGGAAGCGAACCCAGTGACGCGAGTCATCATCAGTCACACGTCTCGAGGTGCCGTGACTGAACAACATTTCTCGATTGCCTGCGTCTCGGGCAAAACAAATAGATCACCGTCACTTCCACTCCAACGCATGGGGTAACATCCTTTGATTGAATGAATAGCTAAAGAATTAGAAGTCACATTTTAAGTATGAGTGAGAGACCTTTCTTTTGCACAGTCAGTGAATAAATCGAATATTATCTCTAGCTAGTAATACTGATTAACGTAAAGGAAAAATCGATTTAAAGGTTTCAAACCATTAACTTGTATGTTTTGGTGTTGATAGCCAGCTGTGACAAAGTGACAGTAAACCAATATCAGAAAAAACCGGGCAAGTGCGAGTCGGACTCTCGCACTGAGGGTTCCGTACATATTTGGCTGGTTTTTAGTATTTGTTGTTATGCTATAGGGTTTGTTCTGTAATCATACCAAATTTGACGCTTTGTATGTTTTACAGTTTTTATGATACAACAAAAATAAAAATACGTTGAAAAAAAAACGTTTCTTGCATGGGGACCCTCTTTATTATTTCACTTTTTTTTATTCATTAGTAAATCTGCCGTAATAACCTCATATAGAATATATAATAAATACTATTTGTCTCTAAGATATTTACTATAATGCACCAACACAATCAGCAGCAAAAGTGCTCCTGGAAAATATTTTATATTATTTTCCATCAACTGATCCATTCGTTAATTACATTTAATGTATTAGGGATTCCTCTCCTAACCCCAGGGAGCCTAAACCAACCTCATTGCACCCTTTTAACTAAAAATTGAGAAACACCGGCAACAGATTTGGAACCATTGTACTAGCGTGATTTATTTATACCTTTAAATGAAAAATAATTCCATTAAAACATAAAACAATTGAAGAGGACTATCTGCTTCTAAAAAACGATAGAAAATATATAAAACATGTTAGAAAATAACTAAAAGCGGAAGATAGAAGAAAGAAGTTTTAAAACACAAGAATACTGAATGTACAAACTTATAACATGCAAACTAAAACGGAGATACTCTGTGCTCAACAAATTCAAATTAGTAATACAAACCCTAACGGATCATAAACACAGTTATATGCAAAGTGTCCGCTAGCGTTTAACACAAAACCAGCGTCAATAGCGTTGTGTCTTTTAATGCCGATTATCTGGTCCCCGACAGTGGGACGCGTCAGTGAACAGACGCCGAGGATTATCTCCAAGCAATACTCCCTTGTTTGGACACCCTATCGCTATCGGGCCCGCGCACTCGCTTATTTACTCTTCACGCATATTATTTGGAGCGTAAGCATTTGCACTAATGGTTATGCGGATCATTTTATACGTAGTTTCACCTACTTTGTTCGTTTGATGTTTGGTTGTATTAAGTTTCTTGAAGATATTCTTTATTCTACGAAAAGTATACAAGTTAGTTTCCGTCCTAAACAATAAATTTGCTAATATAAATTTTCGTCAGCTTGGATTTATCACTAGATAAACCATGCTGTCTTTAAATACCGATATTTTTTCTTTTTCATATTTTAGTTGGAATAAATTAAGCTTTTTGCTCCATACTTTGTTTTCGTGATATTTATTATTATCTTTCTACTTTCGTGATTTTTTTTATATTTCAGTGGGGTTTACCTTTAAGAGAACTCTACATGAGTCTTTCCTAACCAACTATGAGGAACCTGCCTCTTGGTTCTCTTATTCAAGGTTCTCCTTTTATTTTAAGCCTTACTTGATTTATTAACAAAAAAACATTACTTTATGTTATTCAAATATAAAGTCAAAGGTATCCACAAAAAGTATCAGATTATTTTAATAATGTAACGATTCACGGTAAAGGGAATATTTCATAACTATAATATTGTGAAGGCTGTAATGGAAGGCATTGTCTGTCTGTCCTCGCGATATTATTACCCAGCCATTATTACACTCGATATAAATATTATTCGAAGGCAGGTAATTATTTTCCTCTTTGTGTTTCGGTCTTTTGTCGAAAATGCCCGTGAACTATAGAGTTAAAAACGTCCAGTGTTTCGGCCATCAGTTGTGGTAACCTACCTACATTTCCGTTTTATTACCGTAAACCCGTCTTGTATGTTGTGATAATTATGTACCTATATATAAATTGGGCGAAACATAAGATCACCGACGTGTCAAAGAGCTATAGAGCGGAATATCATGAAAATAAAACTTAAAGATAGGATACGACATAGCGATATAAGATCGAAAACCAAAATAATCGATGCTTTGGAATATAGTCTCAAGTCAAAATGGAAGTGGGCGGGCCATGTAGCAAGGATGCACGCGGAGAAGTGGACAAAAATCGCCACGATCTGGACAGGCCCAAGCGGCAAAAGAAGAGTGGGCAGACCCAACGCAAGATGGTCAGATGACCTTCATAAAATAGCCACCGACTGGCCCAACGCGGCAGAAAACAGAGAAAGATGGCAAGAGCTGGAGGAGGCCTTTATCCGAGAGGGGTCCAAACCAATTTTTGTAAAAATGTATTTTTTTTATATTTTATTGTATTTCTTTTGGTTTTGGAATAAATGGGCTTTTTATTTGTGTTTATTTATTATTTAATTGGTAGGATTTTTTGGCATGACAAATGAAAAATCCAATTATTTTTATTCAATTAAATCTACTTGCTTTACTTTCGAAAAATCCTGGTAAATCTTGTAAATTATATAGAAACTTTTATCTGGTGAGTTCTATAAATGGAGATTAAAATTAAATATGTACTTTAAAGTATGCTGAATCCCTAAAGCCGTAAGTCAGCGGTGCAAGCGAAAGTCAATTGCACGTTTAAACCAAAATCAAGGTTATTTTAAAGCACTGTTTGTGGGTTTTTGACACGTCACGCCTTAGCCTGGTAATCAATATTGTCAAAACAATCTCAAAAACTAAACCTACTTCCTTCTACTATTCGCTATTTAATAACTTATGCCACTATGGCCATGTACTTATTTATCAAGGTCTCTACAAAAATGTTCCAGTACGAAAAATAATAACTTATTTTATACGACTTGATTTTATCGGAAACGTAATCGGACAAAAGAAGTTAAACTAAGCCAATTAAATTTTAAGAATATCAAGAGCTAAGATCTTTTAAATTCAATGAGAAGCAGAAAACGCATTACTGGGGAAGTGCGGACGTCAACTGCAATTTGGCAAGCAACCGTCCAGAAAAACCTCCATCTAAATACGGCGCCAATACCTTTGAATACAGCGAATACCCGAAGCGTAATGTGAAAATAACCCAGCGGGAGACATCAAACAACCATTATCAAACTAACGATACGACCTACGCGGACTGCCATAACAACTACCGTCGCAGGCCAGTCACAGACAAAAAATATACTTAATGCTTTTCATCCCAAAACCACCAGATAACACAATCAAGCTATAGTAACCTCACTAAAGCAAATACACGAAGGAGGAAGGAAATAAAGAATTAAATTCGTCCTACTAAAAACCGTGCACATTTTCTAATTGCTTACTGAGAACGGACCACTGGGTTTACGGTTGCCTAGACACAAATAAAAAGTGTATTGAGAGAAATAAATTTCAGTGGATGGTTTAACTACTACGAGTTAAATAAAACTTATTTACCTGTCTCTTTCCACGTCTGCAAAATTCATAGCACAGTATAGCACGGTAAAAGGTTTCTAGGTTTTAAAACAATACCAAGTACAAATATTTTGCACAAGCTGCGCCAGCGAAAATCATTATTGTGCAATTTATCGCACTCGTGCGTTAATGCATTCACTGATTAATTTATTAAAGGACCGCAGTGTTGCGAAATTGATGGGTGGGTCTCGATGCCAGAGGGAATTATTACTGGCAGTTTAACAAGTTTTAAAACCGCTCTGATATCGTTTAGTTTAGTCACCGGACTAATAATGGCGGTGAGAGCTTCTTGCTGGTCAATAAAATCCCATCAAAAAAGTTTAAATGTACACAAATGTCAAGTCTCGCTATGTAATGCTTCCACCATAAAAAGTTGTGAGATTTCATGTAAAGCCAAGTCAGTTATTTTAGTTTGTTGCCTACCTACGAGGTATTGAATGTATTAATATCTATAATAAGTATAGTGACTTGGCAATCACACAGCACAAATAAAGCGCTGCTGCGTAGAAATACTTTTTTAAATCGCTAATTTATTTATATTAGGTAGATAAGTTATTGCAGTAGTGGGTCATGAATGTGGCTAGAGAAAGAAAGAAAGATAATATTATTATGTCGCCGTTGTGCGATTGCCAAGTTAATATACTTATTATACAAATAAAGATGTCTAATATTAGCACATTGACTAAATAGGTAACATATTAAGAAACGATTTATGACAAAGTTGTTGAACAGGTGCTTCCATTATAGGTACTAACTAATATAACTGATTTGGCTTTACATGAGATCTCACAACTTTTTACGGCAGAAGCATTATATTGCGAGACTTGATATTTTGTACATTTTATTATATTTTTGATGGGATCTCATTCCTTTTTGTAGGTAGTCCGACTTTATGACAGATTGTGTACATTAATCCGTGGCAAACTGTACCTACTTACAATATAAGTAGGTACAGTTAAGACTAGTAAGACTAGACAGGTAAGCCTAGGTACCTAGTAGATATTATCTACTAGGTAAGTACCTAGTCTTACAAATACGAATACAAAGTTACTTGTGCAGTTCCTAAAATTATTTGTCAGAGACTTTATATAGATACGTGAATTTACTTCGTGACAACACTACGTGAATGCAAAATTTGAAGTTTGCGTGTCTGCTAGCAGTACCTTCAAATTTTGATGATCGGTGAGTGTCAGTGACAAAATTACAAAATTCAACTGGCAAAAGCTGTTAAACTAAAGGTAGAAATAGTAAGTAATTTGGGGGTATAGTAGGTACTTTTGTTCACTGAAAATTCAGGGTTCTAGCTTTATCTACAACAAAGTTACTGGGGGGTCAAAAGTGCCCTAAACGGCTTCGAGAATAGGATGGTACGGCTGTGCTTTGTTTGCTCGACTTGGCGGGGGCACTGCCGTGACGCTAATTCCAGCGAGAATTTTTAAAAACGTTCCATTATCTTTTAGTTTAACCATCCCACTGCTAGACGCAGAAAACTCTCTGGTTTGCGGAGAAACTTAAAAGATATTTTATTCGATCATCTTGCGTTTGTATTTCAGGATTCATATGACCTAGGAGCCTTGATTTCTTCATTAATGACTCAAAAAAGTTAGGGGTGGCCTTAGGCCTTTTTTTACATCTAGGCCAATTTGTGTTATGGTCTTTCCCAGTAAACACTAGAATTTCATTAATTCATGCATTTCGTTGTTAAAATCGATATAGACTTTCTGTATTTTGTTGTTTTTATTCTAATGGTTATTGAGACGTTTCCACACATTTTATATTTTTAATCACACAATTAATACAAACAAGTACGTAATAGGCCTACGGTTTAAGTTTAAAACTCTTAATGATATGTAAAATGGTTTGGGCGAACCTACATACAGTCGTGTGAAAGAAAATAGGACTCTACCTCTCAAAATGAATGTCCCAATTGCATCACTCTTAATGACGACCAACTAAATCTTCTCATTATGTATTTAGTAAGTATTTTTTGTCAAAGCTTAGTGTTTTGCATTAAGCAATAGGTTTATGAAACAGATGTTTATTACCTACTCCGTCACCGGATTGTCCTTAGACAATCCGGTGACGCTCATTTAGTGTATTTACTTTACGGGGTTCTAAATAAGTTTTGACAGGTCAATTTTATATTCTAGACTAAACAACAGATTACCTAGAAGTCTTAGTAAATACTAATTTAATTGTTGAAACAGAAAATACCAGTTGGTTTCTTAAGTTAACGACCTTAAGAACGTAGTTGAAGAAAGGACAACTGAAACTTTGACGCACAATGTTTTCTGTTATTTTATTGTTAGTGAAATTTGACATTTGACTCGTTCGGTGATTACGATGATAATTGTAAGCGGGCATTAGTAATTGTATTTTTATTATTAGTAACTTTTTGTATATTTTCGTATTATATAATTATATAAATCACTTTGTCTTATTTGACCTTAAAAACTGCTTGATAAAAAGACATCAACGCATTGAAGTTAGCAAAATATTAATTTTAAGAAAAAATACGGAATTAGAAAAGCAAAAAGGATAAAATTAGTTTACTAAAATGAAATAAAAAATAGAGGCAAGTGGCATCCTAAATTGTAAGAAATCGTGAGTTCCATTGAATAGAAGTATTTTGTTTTATGTTACAAATGTTCCAGAATAAACAAAAGCTATTTCACTTATAAAACTCACAGTCCTCTTATATCTGGCCTTGTTAACTTTACATCATGTAGAAAATTACAAGGGAATCTTTTTCCAAACTAAGTTTGCATAACGTTAGCTCGAGCCGCGTGAAATCCTGCCGCCTGCAAGGTATTCTCAGAAGACACGCAAAGTAAATTGAAGAAGAGTTAGAGTACCTGTGAGACCCGAAACAAAATTTGTTCTGTGGTTCTTCGAAATGTCATTTGCTATTGAAAGTTTCCAATGAAGAAATTAAATCAAGAAGTTTAAAAACCATAACATTTGACATAAATGACGTGCAATATGCATTTTAACGGAATAAACAATTAATAATTACTAAACCTAATTACGACGTAAGACAAAATAAAATTGCCTCGGTGAAATGGAATCACAATAAAATTAGTACCTTTTACCGACATTATTGTTTTAAAACCTTGTTTTATAATTAACCTCATCAACAAACATAAAGCTACGAGAGATCAAAATGTGTAAAACCACGTATTTCTAGTCTTTTTATTAGGCATTAAGTCTGAATCAAGTCCTTATATACACTGATTGAAAGTTAATTGTTAAAGTTAAATTGTGCATTGACAATCAATCAATCTAATATTCCTTCACGTTGAGAAGTCGTTACTATTTGCTGTCTTTATTGTATCATCTATATAAACTCGAACTTCTATCGGAGTATAACTAAACTGTGTTGAAAAGAGGGCATATTTAGAAATTTAACTTATGCATCATTGTTAAAATCAATCAGTGACATCAATAAAATAATTGAATTTTAAAGTCAGTAATTCAACCGCAAGCGTCGGAACGAATGTTGTTGTTCAGGGTCAGTTATAAAAAAGGACAAATATATGATTTTTTCTTGATACTTTCTTTCTTATAAACCCAGGACCTTATTAGCCATTAAACAAAGTAAGCAGATGCTTATGGCATCACGAGTCAGGGGGCACCTTAGGGAGGCGCCAAAACCACAGATCAAAATTGTACCTGTATTGAGTGTCTGTACATAGTGGCCTACAAGCTAAAATGCCTAGGGCACCGATAAGAGGTAAACCGGCACTGTATAAATCTAAGGTTTAACAATATCAGCTCCACTTTACAGCCCATAACGACGTTTCGGTTGATTGTATTTTAAGTGCAGCTAAACGTCAACTATATTTGCCTGCCGCAAAGGGCTAAAAACCCTGCCTATAAATAAAATACATAGGAGCGGGGCATAGTATACGTAAATCAATTTGCGGAGCCTCCGTCCCGGGCACTAATTGATTTACTTTGCTACCAGATACCTCAATTAAAAACCTCCTTTTATAGACAATAACTGGCAGAGAAGGGGCAATAAACAAACTACTGGACACGGATCCGTTTAATTAAATTGGGAAAATATACACGAATATTTTGAGCAGTTTGACTTTGTTGAAATATGACATTCTTTGCAGATAGCATGAAAGGTTCATTAAAACCGTTTTTAATTATAAAATAACTACCCTATTTTTCAATTTGGGTATAAGATAAATATTAATTGGGAACCGATAGGGTTTTTTTTACTACATTACGAAGAGAGAATTTTTAATTACCTACTTAGACAAAAGCGCATTCCATTTATGGTAATAAATTGCAAGTTATCAGTAGATTACGACGGCGGCGTATTTAAATACTATTATAACTTTAACGAACTTTTTAAGGAATTAAAGGTTTAAAAACAATAATGTTTCACATGTAGTATTTATGAGTATTATTTTACAGTTACCAGGCTTACGTTAAAAGCTGTTTGTGTTGTCTTACTAATCACGGCTCTATGATTTCTTGACTGAAGTAATTTCAAAATATATTTTGATAGATGAGATGCATTTGATTTGACGATCACTAAATTGTTAGGTACAATTGTCAATTTTGATTGGTTGATTTAGATTAGTATTGAATACTACATCGAATGAGCCGATCGCAAACCGCCGCCAATCTCAGTTGATAATGTTCCGCACTGTTGGATTAGGGTCTGTGCCACACAGCGCGGTGAGTTTCTACTAATTTGATTTAATCTTAATGATATTTGTGCAGTAGGTACTAAGATAATATTATTATTAATAATATTATTAGGAGGAAATTTTACTGTATTATTATAATTATAAATAATATTATAATACAGTCAAATTGTCTCCTTGACAGAGAAGGGTACCTTGCGTTAGATCTGGTAGTTCTGTATGTTAACTGAGTTAAATTTAAAAGACATTGAATCAGGAAAAACGAGAATATGTGACGTTGCTAGCAGCACAGGCTTAACTTTGTAACATGGCTCTCAAATCTAAGTATATGTATTCTGTTTGAGAGACTAGACACCATCTAAATATGTCACGAACATTACCTTTAGAAGAAATATTTTAACCACATTTTTCATCGCTTTCTACCTGTTTGTACCTCCAAAAATCTGATAGAAGAAAGAAATAGGTTTAACTCGGAACCGAACCAAATTCTATTTCACGGTTGCCGGTATAACGTGAAATGTCGGCAAAAAAATATTTCCCCTTGGTGTTTGGTTCACCCGGTTTAATTTTAGCTGGTTCCTTTGAAAGCTAGTGTGAAATTAGTCCCAGTGCATTGGACGGTAATGCAAGCAAAACAAACTCGGCCGAACACGAAACTAGTGTTCATACATATGAGGTTAAAAAAAGAACTATATTCTGTAGTAACTCGCTAACGGGAAAGTCCGTAGGAAATAAAAACTGTCTAGTTTATTACCTATTTTTGTTCTAGGTTTTTAAGTGTTGTTCTTTTTTATTGCGTTTCATAACTTAAACCCACTCTTAAGGTTGTTTACTTATTTAAAATACAATGAGAGATAAGATTTTTTTTATCAAAGGTACAATATGACTATAGGGAAAAATCCCAGTGAAAAATTGGGCACAACCTCGACCTTTTTTCAGAACTGATAACTCTTGATTAACCCTACCGATCATCATAAAAACATAAGAACCACCGCCAGAAAACATTGTTTTGAATAAAGAATATGCAATGAAGTCGGTAAGGACAGATACACAGACCAATGATATAAATCGAATCAGGTCATAGGATGTAGGTAATTCTTGCTTTTAATTTAGAAAAAAAACACAAATACCCTATCTATACCCGATCCTATATTATACCAATGTAATAATTAGCCAAAAATATCTGAGAATAATAATCCAATTTTTACTAGAGCAAATTTCAAATCCTTTTGAATTTAGTATAAGGCCGCGTACTCGACGCCAGCGGGCAGTGACGAGTACATTGCGTGTAATGTCAATTAACCGCTGCGTGGTGATCGTCTCCACCCTGCAATGAAGAGAATTCACTTGCCGCTGCCGCAGTCGCCCCGCTGCTTGCTGGCTTCGAGTACGTGGCCTAAGAGAGTTTTATTAAGGTAGCGTAATTATACTACTTCTATCTTCTATCCGTGACTCACTTCATGAAAATTACATTATAAACTTGTTCCCTCTTTCAATAGGGACGAATGGCGGAAAAGAGGGGAGGCCTTTGCCTAGCAGTGGGACATTAAAACAGGCTTAAAAAAAAACTTATTCCCACAAAAAATATCAAATAACACAACTCCTATAAGTATTTTTCTCCACTATCCAACTAACTCTAACTAATATAAACAAGTAAAGTACTTACCCCCAATTTAACTTAATGCACGATTTTTGCTTAAAATTGAAATAAACTTACCATTACTTAAGCATTTATTTTGCAACTACCTTCTGACTGCGGCATTGTCCGTGCTGAGTATCCTAAGGGAACCGTGATATTTTCCAAGATAAAAAAATCCTCATGCTATTCAGGACATAACTTATTTCCATTCCAAATTTCATTCAAATCCGTTCAGCGGTAACAGCATGAAGGAGTAAACAAATATTATACACACAAACTTTCGCATTTATAATAAATTTTAGTGTAAAGTTACAAAGAAATTACATGAAATATTATGCACTATAATATTCCAGAACACATTGCCATCAAAACAATCGTAGCTGGCCGTAAACATGGACGTTAACGACGCGTTTTAATCGAGCCACAAACAAAACCTAACCGGGAACTAGGAATTCCTCTCCAGTCGCCAAATTGGTATTTGTTGCGAGGCATTTTAAGTGAAATAAATTACCTGTTCCGGAGTTTGCGACCGAGCGGGGATCAGCCAAGAAGGGAAGAAAAGTGGGATTGCCTGATACTAAAAAGCTAAAACTTGTGCGCATATATAGAATTTGTAAAGACACATTTAAAGTTTCAAGTGGCTGTCACTTTTCGTGTTTCTACGGTTCTAAAGAGGTAAGTACGTTTGATAAGGATTAAGATAAATTAACTAGGTACTTTATCAGTTTAAACAAATAGGTATTACATTTTAAGACGATGGACGATGGAAACAAATGTATTAGTGACTTAGCCATTTTTTTGTGTGGCTTTAGTATGAGGTTAATGCTGGAATTTAAGAAGAAGTAGATATTCAACTACGACTTTAGTCGCTAAAGAGATCAATATTCAGTATACTCCTGACCTAAAAGTTTTAGACTCTTTGGATTTGGTGCGGGAAATCAAACATAGTCTTTACTTGTTCTATACACAAAAAAGTTGAAAAAAGGCAATCTTTTATTACAATTACCTACTACCACATTTATTTATTATCTACAGCGGGCTTAACATGCATACACGAGATAAATTTTGACAGTGACATTTGAACACATCTATTCCATACTCTAACGAAAGACTTAACGCTTAAGGTTTAAAATAAAAATGTCTCGTCCTGACTTTTACTACCTTTTATTACTAAGCGGCTATAGCGATTTTCACATTGTTATAGCGATTTTATCAAAACGGGACATTTTTATTTTAAACCTTAAGCGTTAAGTCTTACGTTAGAATATGGAATAGACGTATTAATTTCCCTAGCACCTGTCAAATTTTAAATCCTGCATGCATGCTAGGGGGCCTGGGGTGGCGAAAATTGTTTCACAACACTTAATATTTTTTTCATTATTATATTTCCTGTTTTAATACTTACATTGCAGGATTGTGTGTAGTGCTGAATGTTGGAAAAATCAGACTTTCAATCAATTAACATCTTTTTTTCTTAATAAAATGACTTTTGACTAATACCTAAGACATTTTAGTTTGCTGCAATTTACTGTCGACTTTACGATGATTAACATAGTAAAATCAATAAAAGATCTAATCAAAATAATTGCTCCCTCACACTCACAGTATTTAACCACAGCGATTGTATATTTACCCTCAATACCAACAGGCATTACGTACAGATCGTCCGGAATTGATGGTCGTGATGCGGCCCGCGCTGGCTCGATTTTTATTGAATTTGAGCTCGCTGGCATCAGCTCAAACACTACGTTAGCAGAATTAAATTATGGCAGCGCCAATTACAGCCGTTTTTGAACCGCGCGATGGCCGAACGCCAATTTATGCAGTTTCCAAGCACTCTGTATCAACATGCATATTAGTACATATAATGTGTTGAAACAATTGTTGTGCAAGCTTCTTGGATAATAGGATACATTTTTCATTGCAAAGCTGCGGATTTGCAGTGTTATGCGCTATCTGTTTCATAATCTTAGTTTATGTAGTAATAGGTTATTTATTATGTATCCGGTTCCGATTTAAAGTGGATTTGCTTTTTATTCTTGGACTTTGCATAGAAAAGCAAATGTTTGTTACATTAATATTACGATTTATGGGGTTTGTGAAGACCTAAATCTTCTGTATGTTTCTTAGATATCTACGTTTAAGCGCATATTGGAATAAATATTACATATTTAAAGACGATATGTTGAATTGAGTTGTTTTACAAAATACATACACCTGAAAATTAAGTAATAAATAAAATTGAAGCGAACAAATCTTTCTTTGCGAGCATAATCGCTAAAAAAATGTAACTTAAAAGTATCTTAAAAGATAACTAGCCAAATAACTATGAATAACACGAACGGATCAAAATAATTTTATAATAGATTAAGTAGGTATGTGTTTACCAATAACATTAAAAAGTGAAGCAAACAAGAATTGAAAAGTTTTATACAAGTTATAAGGTCACTTTTTCTCCGTTCATCGTCTGTTAAAACTTTTTAACGATATCGGAAGAAGCTGCATAACTTCGAAATTTATTGAGATTAAAGGTAGGTTAGATGTTTCCATTCATTTTAAAAGTCGTTTATTTCCATTCGTTCGAAGAACGAACGTAACGTATTCAGGAGCGGGTTGCATGCGGAAGCTGTAATACTGTGTCCGTTAAGAAACTACACATTGCGCTCGAAAGCTCCTTTTCATGTAAATAACCTCGGATTGGAGCTGAGCAACTGAAATCGAAGCAATCTCTCAAATACTAAAAGAAGTACTTCGGTTTCATGATCTCGACAAGACGTGTGAATTCAACTGGAACGTATTAAAAGTAAAATGCTCATTTCATTAAATTTTTATATCATAAACTTTTTCGGGAGTTTTTCACTAATAAAAGATAAAAAAGATAAAAGATATTTATTCAGTAAGTAGGCCGCACGGGCACTTTTACACGTCAAAATCTACCAGCGCTTCCCAATTGATCTGGAAAGCTGAGAGTCGATTTACAAAATTGCTCCGCAGAATGAAACTGGACAAAGTTATTATTTTAAGTATTAAATTTCATTTTATACAAGTATTTTACATTGCTTATGGAAGTGGTTTTCTCTATAATCTCTAATACTCCTTTTCTCCTTTACCCTCGCCAATACTTCGAATCAAGAAGTGTTGGCGAAGGTAAAGGAGCAAAGAAGGATATTGGAGATTATAGAGAACAGAAGAGGAGGGATGATTGGCCATTCATTGCGGCACGAGCAACTTATCAAAAACATTATAGAGGGAAAGATTGAAGGCAGGAGAGGGAGAGGAAGACAAAAAAGAAGCTACATGGACCAAATTAAGGAGAAGGTGCAGGTCGTGTCGTATAAAGAGGTTAAGGAGCTGGCAGAGAAGAGAGAGGAATGGAAATTGCTCCACCGACAAGAGCAGAGCTCTTAAATTAAAAGAGAGAGATGGAAGTGGTTACTAAAGAATTGATGCAAATAAAGAAGTCACTCTGGTAACACAACAAATATATTTAAATTCACGGTGTAGTAACGTTTTGTCTGTTTAGTCTTCCCCAGACCACATAGTCCTGCTACACCAAAAAAATTACCCCAGCTTTAATTTAATAATAATAAAAAAAAAATTTTAATCGGTGGACTTTTTTTAATATTTTGCAAATTTTCAATGTGTAGGTAGTCTAAAGTTTAAAACTGTCCTAGAGTCAAACATTTGGCCAAACAACTTTATGTAATTTATCTAAATTTATCTCAAGTAGGTTCGTGTCGGGCATGTCCGAATATTTCCTAAAATCGTTAATCAAATCTGGTGTTAAATGGCCCGACAAACAGTGGCAGAGAATAAACGATTTCGACTCTAAGATATTTCCGCCCATTGCGAACTTGCTGATTGTTTTCCTCCGCAACATTTTTTCTTGAAGAATCAATGGAGAGTGTAGCGGGAACAATTTGTCAAAAGTCTATTTTGTCTGTTTGGATTTGGGCTGTTCATGTTTGCGGATGAATCAAGTCTTGGGCGTTTGCCGACGGTATTTATTTTAGTTTTTCGTTTGAGGTAAAGGTCGCTGTTTATTTTTAATATCTAAACACACCGTTTTAGAATGTAGAAACATTCCATATGAATATTATAAATGCGAAAGTAATGCCTGTCTGTCTGTCTGTCTGTAATGCTTTCACGGCTAAACCGCTGAACCTATTTCGATGGAATGTGGTATGGAGACAGCCTGAGTTCCTGGGAAGGACGAAGGCTACTTACTATCCCGGAAAGTTGGACAGTTTCCGAAGGGGCAGCGATAAAGGACTTTTACGCGGACGGGAAAAGCTAGTACAATATCGATCTTAAAAAGTCTTCCGGTTTCGGGGAATGTAAAGTGATAGAAAATACAAAGCAAAAGTTGTTTTAAGAGCTATTGTACTGTAATTAATGTCGTATTACATTGTTTTGTGTTTAAGTTATTAATAACTATGAAGGCGACACTGTATTACAGTTATTGTGTTATTAAACAGTGCTGGAAGCTCGAGTGTTACAGTTATTATGATTCAAATGTTGGAAGTGTTCTCTTGTCACGAGGTAGGAGGGGTCCGCATAGTTGGCGGCATATTTAGCTTCGGTCGGGTTCTCCTCGTGACCGCAACCTAAGACGACAATATTAGCGCGATATTCCGACTATGTGAATTATCTTTAAGCCGCGGCAATGTAGGCGTGAATTATTGACGATGCCTTGTTTCGAAGGAATTCGATTAACGTTGGAATACGAACACTGTATCGGAATATGCCTCATGGCTTTTACATAGGTGTTATTATTAAAGTTTTCGAATTAAATTGACGATAATTTGAATTTAGTAATTGTGTTACCTTGATCCGATAAGATCCGACGCTACAAGAATAAGTTAATAAATCACAGCAAATTAATTTCCCCGCTCTACCAATTATGCCGGTAAGTTGGTTTTAATACAGCCTTTACAAACTTTTATTGAATACGCTCGATATGTTTTGGCATTGGCGCAAATACAATGGTTGTTGAATTAAATAATGGAAAAGTCGTTTTCCACAGGTTTTTAGTGTAATGGCAGAGCGCCAATGTTTGTCCTGGTCGACTCTTAAATATTTTTAGTCAGTACCAGATGGCCGGTGCGATTATCGTTATTATAGCTTGGGACAGTGCTAGATCTTTATCGGCATTGTTAAAGGTGTTTTACCGGAACGCCCGTTATATTTCTTTGTTGAATTGGTATGAAACTATTATTTAATTATAGATCAGTACAAATTAAAATAATGTATCTGTTTACTGTAAGAACCATTGCACCATAACTTTAAATACCACAATTTAAAGAAAAAAAAATAAGAAAAAAGCAACGTTTATTCACATAGGTTACACGTTTAATCAAATATAAACATACAATACAAAATAACTGATTATCCTGGAGTCAGCGCTAATAATACAGAATTATACAGATCCCTGTCTTGGAAAGTGCGACATGCCAATGTAAGTTACATAATTATGCTTTTCCTAATTCAATTTTCGCTTGAACATCAATCAGCTAACTCCGATGCGTTGACTTGTGCAAGCATCTCCATGTTGACACTGCCCTGACCCATTACTGTAAAGTACACAGACTTTATAAATCATCCTCCTTTATTTAAGACCAAGCCATTTATTTAAGACGTTCATATATTGCTTTTGTGGGTTTACTCAGTTTCAATTAACGGAGCAAACTATTGGGGTTATACAGACATTTGATACGGAAATGGTGCAATTGACCGAGCAAGTTGATAAATAGTTCAATACGTCACTCCAGTATATAGCTTAACCTTAAGTATCTGTTGACTTAATACATGTGCTATATGTAGTGTCAAAGTGCTTTGTGAAATTTCATTTATGAGTAATAATGGTATTATTTGTGAGGTATAGCTACGTATATACATTAGAGTATATATTGAGATTAGGTAAATACCTAATACTACCTAAATGTCAAATGACCGACCACGCTTTATTACTTCATTCCACGAATATCACTAGATCAAATACACTTTACAAGTTCCAGACAGTTTTTAACATCTAAAAATGCACACGAAATTCACAATTTCGGGCAGGAATGTGAAAGTTGAGATAGAACAATGCAGGGTCTCCTTTTCACTTTGTCGTGTAGAAGTTACGGTCTGTTTGACAAAATTTGGTAGGTACATAAAAATACCTAGATATTTTTTTACGTAAAAATGATATTTTCTTACGAATCCGTTTTGTATGCTTCTTTGTTGTAAAATCTATCTTTAAGCTTAGTAGTGAATGAAAAATAGTTAGCCGAGGAATTAATCGCTAATGTACGAAAATTATTTAATTTGTACTATTACCTACCAGAGTTTCTTTTTATAATCAATTAGATAGATGTCAGTTAAACAATACGATTAAAGCCATAAAGCAAATTATAAAATATTACCTAAATAGGTACACGAGTAACTACTATTCGGTGACACTTAAAACAATCTATTCTAAAGACAAACGCAATCTTACAACCCATCGTTAATCAATAACCGGTTTCCGCAGATTTTTTCTACAATGTCAAACAACAATGCTTAATAAATCAAACCAAAAAAAATAATCTGACGACTGAAACTACCAAACAATTTTATTTGAAAATCTCTCCTGTAATAAAAAAAGCAAATTCGATCTCGATACAAACTCGTTAGTCCAAATATGCCCAATCTGATGCGGGCTCCAGCAGTGTATAACGTATTGCTGCTCACGCCTCGGCCGAGCCATGACAAGACCTGTCAAACTGCGCGAAGAGTGATTGACTAACGGCAAGCGGGCGTAATAACTTGCACCAGATACACAAGTTCTGCTTGCGGAATAGCATGCAGGGAAACAGACTGGAACTGGGTTTCATTTTGAAGTTCTTTGTGGTTTTTGCTTAAAATACGTATACTTAATGATTTTACACTAACTATTGGTGTCTGTTTCTATAAAACAATAGACTTTTAATAATTAATAAACATTTGATAAAAAAAATACACAAAACTATCAGTAACATGGAAATGACTAATCTAGTACCGATTAAAACGGGGTCTAAAAAATTTGTTGTAGTAAAAGGAATTTCGGAGAACCTTACTTGGAGTCATGACCCTCATAAAATATTGGTTAACGAGCTTTTCTATTCGGTAATTCGCAGAAATAAATATGTGGACTGTTAACCTCTAGCATAGTAGTAGTGGAGTGAAACTTGAAGAAAATTTTACAAGATCGACCTTACCTAGATCAAAGTTTAATTTTATCTAAATAAGTATGCCTATATGTACCTATGTATGTTTAGAGAAAATTTGCAGTATTTTCTTGGATATCAAACACGGATCATTTTTTTCTTATATTTCATGTGTATTGAAAAGGTCCGATGCCGACCGACATCATTACAGATTCTGTTACTAGCGCAAAATATGTATTTGCTCGCCGAGAAAAAATTCCATCCTCGTATCTTCTCCCTTAGGGATATTAAAACAGAAACGAAGATTTCAAGTATTATTTTTGTTTTTTTAAACGTACATAGCTTTTAGGGTTCCGTACCAAACAGGCCAAAAGATACCCTTACGACCTGTTTCACAATCTACAAGTAAATTCATCTGTCAGTTAAAGATTGCCTTCTCCTTGTCTATTTTCAAGTGTAAGAAAGGGAAAGGGCTAAAGTTATTTGACAGATATGCTTTACTTGACGATTGTCTAACAGGCGGTTAATTTAGTCCAGATAATTACAATGTAATCCAATGTTTTTGAGAAATCACCAAAGTTTTGATGTAGTCAAAACTGCCTTTTTGTATTAAAAACAAGACCTATTATTTTGACTAGACTAAAATTCAGTAGGTACCTAAGGTCGGAGTTCACCAACATTTAAGGCGATTAGTGGTCTGACGGCTGTCAAAATGTATTGACTAACAGCCGATCAGGATTTAACAGTCCGTTAAATTGGTTGGTGAACTCCGACCTAAGTATTGTACTTGGTATGAAAGTCTGACTCTTATTTGGTCAGTTTTATTTATGGGTATCTTAGAATATTCCAGTCACGAGTTTAATATATTTTAGTTGTCAAAGTTGATAAAAGCCAACATACTCGAATCAGTGTGTGATCCACGCTGAACTGTGAAAACCCCCTTCAGTAGGTAGGTACCTATGTACTGTGTAAATTGACTCTGAAAATATTGATGCCCACTTCACATAAGTAGTTATAAATCCGATTAGGTACCTGCACATAATCTTTCTGTGATACGAGATTTAAGTACCTACACAAATAAAATGAACGAGATAGGTTTACAAAATACAATTTCATCGACCGCTTAAAAATTTGGATAAAAGTTCGTGTTTTTTAAATAAAAGTGTTATAACGTGGTAAAAATGTTGCGGAAACTTGCCGCAAACTGCTCGGGTGAAAGTAATTCAAACAAAGTAGATAAAAGTTGCGGCGCTAAGGAAGCGATTAAAAGAAAAATTAGCATTCTTTGGAATTAATTACTCTCGTAATAAAAGTTTTTACGAGGAAATATGGGAGTATAATCCCAATATTTTTACAAACACTTGAAAAACTTTGTTATACTTACTGTAAGTAATTAAAAATTGTATGTTTTGAATGGTTTGAAAAACCCCGTTGTCCGCATAATAATGCAGTAAAGCAGGCGGTTATTGTACGTCATGTACAACGAA
The DNA here is from genome assembly GCA_963241965.1 of Tortrix viridana. Taxonomy (NCBI): domain Eukaryota; kingdom Metazoa; phylum Arthropoda; class Insecta; order Lepidoptera; family Tortricidae; genus Tortrix; species Tortrix viridana. Next base: position 6,512,337 of record OY725181.1, read on the forward strand.
GTCAAAAGCGTGCAACCATATCCAGCTGTAGGTAGGTAGGTGATTGAAGAATAACGAGAATTGAATAATCCAATTAATTTAATGCATTGCCCAAATAATGAGAAAAAATATTAACTCATTCAGGCAAACGTAAAATTTTGTTTATAATTTTTAACACTTAGTTGATACGTTGTTACACTTTTATACCACAGCAAGACACGAGGGAATTTTTTGCATTTGTCGCATTCAACTTTCATACATCGTTTGTCAATGACGATAATTTTCCATCCATTAGAAGCAATGTTGATCGTCAAAATCAATACCCACAGGCTAGATTTCCGATATCAGCATCGCAAATCTAAGCGCGTAAAAACCTGTCTGTCGGGTAACGAGTTATCGATGATAGCAAAACCGAGCTTCAAAGCTAGCGTAGGTAGCCTGCATTTCTGCTCGGGATACACGATACACGTACTGTTTTATGCCTAACGACATTAGCTATTCTTATAGTTACTTATGCAACTATCACTATCCGTGTTGAGCGTATATAACCATGTTAATAACAATGCAGTGGTTATAAAAAATTGTTATTACTTACCATGGCATTGCTTATTAAAGAATTGTTTTCACACTTCATTAGGGGTGACATTCTGATACAGTCAACGATATTAATATTAGCGGTTTATAGTACGGGAGTAGAAAAAATATCCTAATACTTTAATTGAAACTTTTCGTTATTGAATGCGGTTATTACGTCAATCAATGTCGTTTAATGTTTAAAAAAATTCCCACCAGGTCTTAAAATTGTTTCACAAGCGATCAGCTTTTATAATTGTTGGTTTTTATATAACTACATACATAATTATCTTGTAACTATTATGGTTATATTTGTAGAGCGGAAAAGGTTTAATAGGTACAGATGACGCATTCGCCTTTAAGCTCACAGTAACGTTTCTCGTTTTTCTTATTGAGACTTGACAATTACCATCTTGAGTCAATATTATTCCAATAGGAATCATTTTAATAATGTATGTTCCGACGCTAAGCTAAACCTAGTCTAAGTTTCTCCACAAAGCAACGTACTAAGTCCAGTCCTTGATAGCCGGTTGGATTAGTTAATGGAGTAGTATTTAATCTTTAAAGCTCCGGAACGCTGGCTCACAGGGAATCTGTGTTAAACTGAAGACAGTATTTATTAATGGAACTGTGTCATGTTGGCCGCATCACTGTTGGTAGCTACGGTTAATTATCAAAATGAACCAAGTTTGATATTAGGTTTCGTTTGTGTAATCTATAAACTATGCATGAGAGTTTGCTTTAATCCCTTTGATTACTGCACCTAACATCACTAGACTACGCCTAGAATCTAGTATATTAGCTGCAGCAATCAAAGGGATAAAGCAAAATAGTCATGCAAAATTATTAGACGTAAACTCTCTCACATTAACTGGCTTTAAATGTATCAGACGTGCCTATCTTCTTCATGCCCCCCCTCCATAGGCATGCCGTGCATTTCAGGGGCTTTCAAATACTGTCATTTTACGCGTTTAACTGTGTCGTGAAATTGTGACTAGATCCCTTCTTTCATGTTAGTAGAAAAACACATTGGAGAGTGACAAAAACTACGTAGACAAAGCTGCGGGCAGAAACCTTCAAATAAACATGGTTAAACTGCTAATCAAACACCGTTGAAATGGTCCGGTAATTATGAAACAAACACCACCTCAAGTTATCCCTGGCCATGCTTCGTAGATGTTTGCTTGCAGTCGAGTTTTTCCTTTAATTTTGTTTGAGTTCTTAAGACGCTCGCTTAGTTTTCTCTACTTCGTGTTTTTGTTACGATTTTTCTAACCTTCCGTTAAATCCGTTCCATTGTTCAGTGGATTTAGACGATTTAGCTCCAGAACCAATGGCAACGGTTCGTATGTATTGTGCTGAGTACGATTCAATTTAGTCCAATTTAAGATAATCTGCAACTTTTATTAACAACAAACCAAAAACCAATATCTTTAAACTAGCTAAATACTAAAATTCTAACCTAAAAATTTAAATCAAGTTTTACCTTGGTTTTTATTTGTTTGGCATAGTTAAGTATATTTATTATTTTTAGTAGTTTATTTTAATGTAAGTTAGTTAAGTTTTATTTACTATAATTTGTAGCGTCGTTATTTATTAAAAAAAAATACATTTTCAACATTTGGTAAAACTAAAAGCAATAAAAATGTATGAAGACCGAAAATACAGCGTTTTTCAACAGAAGGAAATATCAATAAATAAAATTTTGTGCAGAAAATCAGCTAAACATGACAAATCATCCATGTAACGTCTTTGCGATCGAAAGACCTCCCTAAAAGCATATTTTAAGTGTTAATAAGCTCCTCCCACAGAAAGCAAAATACAAAGCGCGCAGTGCCTTTAAATAGAAATTCTGTTTCTCAGTACAGCTAACAAATATTTTATGAAAAATTTCAACTGTGTCGCGGCGCACGGGCCAAAGCAGCCGTGAAATTATTCTGTAGTCGACTCCAAATCCAGTGCGCAAACGTTTGAGAGAAAATTAAATCGTATGGAAACCGGAGTCACTTGATAAATAGCGCCTAGTAAACGGGCCTGAGCCTAGAAGGGATTTCGGTGATAAGGAAAGTGATGGAAAAGAACTGAACGGTTTAAGAATGGGCCAATGTAGTGAAGTTATTGCAGGATAACATGCTTTTGGCTTGTGATGTATTGTTTGGATGATTACTAGGTTGGAAGTATTTATATCTAGTAGTAGTATTGGTCTTTAACATATTTATTAGCATTATATACAGGGTGGATTTTTATTAGTATACAGGAATATTTTTTTTTTATACCTAGACAAAATAAAATTTAACGACGCTTGTGATGTAGTAATTACTTAATTACCGAATTATTTAAGTAATAACAAAAAGTTAATAAATAATACCAATGAACTTCATGGTCACCGTACTTTTCTTGAGGAGCATACCTCAGTTAAGACATAAAACATAGTTAGTCAGGCGTAGGGTGACAATCATTTTGGTAAAAAATTTAGTTCTAAATAAAAAAAAAAACTTTATAAATCTCGTTTGTTTCATGTAATTCTTATTTAAATGTACCTAATTGCCATCGATTACTGAGTAAGAAAAATTTGCTCCTGTATACCGCAATACAAATTCACCGTGCATATTATGGTACAAAATCCCCGTCCAGGACTAAGGAATTTAAATTGTGTTTTTAAATTAAAGTTGTCATTAATACTATATTATGGCAATAATTTCGCATAACATGTACTTAATTATAAATAATAGTCATTTAATTAGTATTCCATGAGTTCCAAAATATGTAAGCATTTTCAACGAAACGAAATTTTCATACATTCGAGGCCCTATTGAGTAACGCATTATTGAACATACGAGAACAAAGCTTCAAAAGCACTGGTTGTGTTGGAAAATAGTCGTTTAATGTCGAACTACAAAACTTTCAATGGAAAACACGCTTTCGTTCCTTAACTAGGTGTTTCGTTAAAACAGTAAGGTAATGTTCAAAGTTAAAGCACTTGCACTGTTAACGTTGAAAAAGTACCATTAACACTATAGCCCCTTTGGTCCAGATTTCCACAACTATTAACAGATCTTTTAAAAAGAACTACACCCATAAATACCAATTTAATAAAAAGTACCTAGGAGATCGTGTGTCGTCGCTCGGGTCGTCGATTTTCTAAAGAATATCATCAGAATAAATATTTATTATTCATATCATATATGCATGACGCCAAGTGCGTTGCTGGATGTAATTATATATTTATATTGAGTACTCATTACAAATGTTTCTCGTTTAATAAGTTGATAATGTCAAGTCCTCAATATAATTAAATTCAGATAGAGCAGAATTTGATATCTCTAAAACTTACTGTTTTTAGCGGCATTTCATTTAACGAGTTCTCTTTGAATTAAACCCAACGTCCAAGTAAAATATAACTGCAACTGATAAGCTATGTCTACACCTGTGCGCTTTCCTGTGACGCATGCCTCTGCAACCACAGCGCACGCAATAACGCATGCGCTCAAACTGGTTTGATATAAGCGCATACCCGTAGCGCACGCTGATCCGTCACCGTTGGGTTGACGTGCAACATTTTGCAAATAAAATGGCGGAAGATAAAGTCAAAACATTGGATTTTATTGAAGATTCAGTGTCACCCTCGTATTGCATGCGCTTGACGCAAGACGAATTCCAAGTTGACAGCACAAGTTGAACATGAGAGCGCATAGGTGTGGACATAGCTATATAAAGGCTAATTTTTAAAATTCTAGAAGAGCATGATTATAATAAAACGTCTCTCAACACCATACAAGTAAATAATAATAGTAGGTAGTTTAGCATTCGAAATATTAGTTTAAAACTGTTCGCTAAGTTTTGAATGTTGCCTAAACTTTTAATGGACTGCATTCAGTTTGCTTTGCTGACGGCCCCACGCCATTATTATATTAAATCTTGACGTAACATTCACGTTTATCCTGCTGGGAGTTGTGCGTGGAATTTCAGAGATGTTATATAATCTAGGAAGTTAGTTTTAATCACTTAATACAGTTGTTGAATGAAAACTTTCTCGGCTATGCGGGGTTTAGTTTTGATTTGACGCTGTATTTTATGAATGGAATTCATAATGTTTTTTTTACTCTTTTTCGTTACGTCTTAAGTGAGTTCGGCTCTACTCGTAGTTCCTAATTAGGTTGCGTCAGTATGTACCTACGACGGAAAGGGTTTCGGGTTTGGGCCTTCTCCATAACTTTGCCTTTGGTCATATTTAGGCTGGGTTCACACGGCATTGTCTTGCACGTTTTTTCCATAGTGAAATTATCGAACAACAACCGAATACGTTAAGATTTGTAAGAGAAAAACGTGCAGTGCAATGCCGTGTGAACCACGTCTATAAGGGTATGATACCGAACGCGTTTCGAATGCCGTTTTTCTGTTAGAGTATTTTATTCCACTGCAGCACGGTCTATGTTGGTAGAGTCAATAATCTATTGAACTTTCAAAGTGCTTGTAACCTCTTTATACTACGTGGTCTAAGTTTTGATTTGTGGTCAACCAATACAATTAATATTTAATAACAACAATATCGTTTTCAACTAAAATCAGAAATACTATAGGTACCTACCAATCCTAATACCAATTAAATCGATGGATCTATTCCTCTAATCATATCCAAAAATATAATTATACATTTGTAGCCTTGGTCATAAAGGACCTATTTAAGTAAAAAAATCCCTAAGCAATTAAGAATTTTGGACTAAACACTCAAAGCAATTTTCTTAGCCCATAATAGCCCAAGTCACTTTTATTACGGTCTTAAAACGTAAACAATTATCGTCTTAATCAAGCGCCAGCCGAGTTTCAGCTGCAGAAACTACATATCAAAGTACAAAGCGAAACCGTTTTCGAATTGCTTTTGTTAATCGGGTGAGGGTAAACCCTAGTTCACCCGATTTCAACGCCTGTTTTCAATACACCTTAAAATTGGTCCATTAGAACTTTGCAAGCTCCCTCCCACCCGAATCGTTAGCGCGCATCGAGTGCAGAATGCCGTACAATGACAGAAATCGCACGAAGTGCTCTATTATTTCCTACAGCTTGTTAGAAAATAATGGCCACTTAAACAGATAATGATGGCTCACGAGAAACCAGATGCATTCCCAGTAAATAGCTGTTGCAGGTTTCTTTACATACGAGACAATGTAGCTCCACTTAGCGAGATAATAGACAATGTTGGGGAAGATGACTGAACATTTTAATTTTATTCAATTAAAATCTCTTAATTACATTGTTTTATTTTAGTTATGGCTTCAACGGTTTCTATCTAACCGTATTTGATTACCTAAAATATTTTTTTAAAAAGAAAGGAAAATGTGTTCCTCATCTTTTCATATTTTATACGCACTAAAAACTATTTTTTCTTCATTTTTTTTTCTACAAAATGTTTATTACGTCTTTAAATACACCACACCATCTACTATCAATGATCTCACCACAACGCCGATGCCGCTACTCCTTTCGATAATTTTATAACATCGCTTTGTGTTAGGCCATCGTAATCTTTTTTCGTGTTAAGTATTTGCATCTAATTTTCTCATACGTGTATTTGTATTTTTTTTAAGTTTAAAAGTCATTAAAGAGGGAATTAAGACAATGTGCGCACAGTGGCAGAAGTGCGGGCAAATTGTAGGGTTTTCTTCCTAATCAGCCTAAATTGTCTCGAGAGCTTCCGATTTATTTGTGAGTGGTTAAACTTGGTGTAACTTGGTTGAGTACCCGAGTTATAAACTCAAAGGATTACAATCTTCTTCAACGTCGGCTTTAAAGTATTTAAACGGAACAAGAGTATCCGAAGGAATTACTTTGATTGTTTTTACGCAGTGGTAATGATTCATTTGTAATTTTGCTTAGGTATAACAAACGGACATTTTCGCCAGAAAAAGTTCATTGTCTTATCGTTTGTCCTATTTGTATATTCCATAATAACTTTGGTCATAATGATCTTTTGCCATAACGACGTTTGCCCTAATGTAAATGCCGTAATACTTTTTAACCAAATATTGATTATTCCTAATGATTATTTGCACTATTATAATTTGCCATAATTTTAAGTCATATTTTAAACCTAACCTAAATTAATATTTTTCGTAACGGGCAACGTAACAAAAACAGTGAGAAACACTAAGAATTCAAATAGGAAAGTAGGTATTAAAAATATTTTTGCCACATATCAATTCCCCTCGTCCTTTAAAGGGAACAAAATCAGAGCTTAACGATTTTATAAAAGGCAAATACAGGCATGAAACTTTTCCAAGGAACTGGTGTAATCATCCAAAGCGGCGAGCGGTAAACTTTAACAGCAGCTATTTGGCACACCTACAAACTTCAAAGCCCAAGCCTATGTCTATTTTCCTTTTCGTATTTCGATTAAAACATGCACTCGCTATTTCCGCTCGATTCGTGTATGCAATGCACTAGATTTCGGCGAATGATGCATAGCAAATATTTCACTTAATCTGTGGAAAAAATTGCGCCTACATTTGCATTGTGGACTGGGAACGGACATTGGATGGTATACCTTTACTTCCCAGAATTTCATATGCCCGAATTTCACCTGCCATAATTTACATATTATTGGAGTTTTATTAAATAACATGACATGTAGCATTATGTGATTAGGTTTTTGTCATTACATGAAATCGCTGACATTTTAGCTTTCAGAAAATACATTAAAGTGCATTAAAAAAAAGGCAAATTATTTTTTTATATCTTTTTTTCGAACATGTTCCGCAATTTCGAAAAGAAACTAAAATCTCAAAAATCTCAGAAACTAATAATTTTCGGCTAGGGTACAACATGACCTAATTTGCTCCAAATGAGCTCTACTATGTCTACTTAAAAGGAATGTATCGAATATCCTGTCACCCTGTATATATAGATATATGTATATTATATAAAGCCGGTCAAGTGCGAGTTAGACTCGCACCGAGGGTTCCGCATTTAAGTCCTTACTTCAAAAATATACCTTTTTATGTATTTAATTCGTATGCAATAAGGTATATTTTGAGTTGCCTAAATTTAACACTAATTTTCAAAGTTTATTGTCAATTTCTCGAAAACTATAAATTTTGAACTCTTTGTTTTATTTTTCCCGTAAAATATGAGTAATTTTCTATAAGTTGTGAATTTTTCAGAATTTTCGGTTCATAAACTTCGGAGATCGGAGAAGGGTGGGGGGAACGGTCATTTTTTAAACATTTTTGGTTATTAATTAAAAAGTACGTCACGGAAAATTATAAAGAAAATAGTTTTGAAATGTGCAGATTGAGCCCTTTCATATGACACCCACTTGCTATAATTAAATCACTTTCACTTTTCAACCCCCCATTATAGACCCCTTTTCAATTTTTTATAAAATTAATTTCATATTTTGTTTACTATATATACAAACAGATGCGGGCAAGCATGTTACTTATACAACTATGCCAAATTTCAAGTTGATAGCTAGTGTAGTTGCTGAGAAAAACTGATGTGACATACAGACAGACAGACAGACAGTGAAGTCTCACCTCACCATAAGGGTTCCTTTTTCACCATTTTGGTACGGAACCCTAAAAATGAATCCCTATTTGCCTTGGTCACGGCATCACGCGTGAACGGCTGGACCGATTTTGCTAATTATGTTTTCAAATATTCCTTGAAGTCCGAAGAAGGATCTTATGAAGAGAAAAGTTGGATATTTCGACTTTAAGGGAAGGAAATGGGAGGGGGAACTTTAACCGAAGCGAAGCGAGGGCAGGTCGCTAGTTTGAAATAAATATACAAGTTTTATCAAACCCACAAAAGAATAATCTCGAATAAACTTGATTTTCTATCATAAATAAATAAATAAATATCAGGGGACAATCTCACACAAATTGACCTAGTCCCAAACTAAGCTCTAGGCTTGTACTATGGGTACCTACTAGTCAACGATTAACATACTTATATAGAGAAATACATACTTAAATATATAGAAAACATCCATGACTCAGGAACAAATACTCGCGCTCATCACACAAATATTTGTCCATATCATAAACACATTGATGCTTACTAAATACTAAATAATTTATCATCAGAACCAATATCAAAAGTAGGTTTACCTATGCAACTCTCTAACTGTTTCTGACTGAGCTACTTAATCTGTTGTATAAGATCCTTCTCCTTTATTTCGGGCTGATCTGCAAAATAATGAAATTTCAAATATAAAAGCCTCACAATGATGTTTATAAATCGTACTTACACTCTCCTGTCTCGGCATACGTTCGGTGTTTTGAATGCGAGGCCAAATTGACTCCATTAAAAGTTTTGAAAGCGCTCGTAGGTAGTTGAGATAATTTACTGAGCGAGTTATGCCTTCAAATAAAGGTGAGGCTAATATAATGAAAACTAATGAATAATGTTTGTGTTATGTTCGTGGTCCTACTATTACAGAAAACAAAGTTTGAAGTGAGGTAAGAACTTCAGAAAACTGTTGGGTTTTACACAAGTGAGTTAAGGTTTTACACTTTCCAAATTAATAAACTTCCAGTCTGTTAACCTTCCTCTTCAATTTTTGGGTTAGGTATGTATGTACTTACAGTGGAAAAGCACCCTAAGGGCCTGGCCACGACCGGCTGAGCGGTGAGAGAATTTTCTAATACATTGCGTGTAACGTCAACTAACCGCTGCGCGGTGAGCGTCTCGGCCGAGCAATGAAGAGAGTATTCGCTCGCTGCTGCCGCTGCTCAAAGTCGTGGCCAGGCCGTAAGAGGTGGAGTTTTATCTAAGCTGAATTGTTTGTAAAAATGTTGTGTTAAGTATGTAGGTAAAATTAGGTATTATTATGAAAATATAACTATGCACTGTGTTGATGCTCGTTCTTAATATTCAGAACGCATCGGTTAGTTTTGGTTATTTCGTATGTGATAACCCATTTTGTGTGTCTTATTTTAACCTAAATTAACCAAATCTATCCGCAATCTGAATAAAGTAACCGAGCACATTAGTGTATGGGTACTGTGGTTTCTTTATACCTAAGTTCGTGCTGGGAACTAGCCGTGGCGTGGTCAGGCGGTGGCGCAGAGACATAATTGATAAGAGAGCTCGGAACAGGACGCGAGTAATTACGAAGGCGAAAAGCAATTAGGAGTTTAATAGGACGGCGATGCTCGCGGCCGGAATAGGTAGTTATCCGACGTTTACGGTCGCGCTCTTTTTATAGCTGCAGCTCGCTACGTGTTTGATTGGTAGTTTCATAGTTGGCTACTGCAATCATGTCACGTGATCAGCTGCGGGTAAAGGACATGTCGTCGGCGAAAGGAAGAAAGTAAGGGAGTGAGAAATAATGGGATAACTTTACCCTTCAAAGTTAAATATCCTTTCAATTGTATTTAGGTAGATATTAATTTAAACTTTGCGTCAGTCAAGGCTAGGACTCATACTATGGTAGTCTTAAGTTGGTATCCGAGCAGTATAAAATAAAACGAAAAGCAGTATAAAATAAATAATAAGTAGGTAATTACTATGTAGGTACAGTCGAGGACAGAAAGATGTTTACACTTTCGGGCCTTATTACAATGGAATAAGGTGAAAAAGTGTAAACATCTTTCTGTCCTCGACCGTACTTAATAAGTAGTGATATTCGTTAGATACTTAATATCAAATCAATTCAAAAGTAAGTAGGTAGGTACGTAGTACTTACCTAATTTTAATTACCTAAGCACGAATCCAAAGTTACTCCCCGTGTCCCTTGTTTTGCAGACACTAATTTCATCGAATGTGTCGTTTCACCGAATTTAATTTCATCGAAAGCTAATTTCTACTGAAATCTTATCGTTTTCAGGTTAACTTAAGCATGGGTTACGTAGGTTAGGTTAGACCTGTGGCCATCAAAAAATTATAACTCCTGCAAATGGAAATGCCTGTCGATGAAATGAAAATTCGGCGAAGTAATACATTCTACATTCAGTGTCGGTGATTCAAGGGTAAACCCGTGTAACTCAGGAACTGGGTAAGTTAAATCATTATTTGATTGTTTTAACGATTGATTGACATTTTTAACGCATTATTGAGTAGGGTATAACGCTCTAAATACCTATAGATTTGTAAAATCATTCGAAATATCCCCACGGAGAAAATTCGAATAAATGTGCTTTCGTATAATAACTCCAAAGTACTTTTTATAGTGTTTTATCAGCGGTTGCCAACCTACAAATATTCGTACATCTTACTTAGATTTACGTTAGGTAAGTACCTACTTATGTAATAATGTATTTTTTGAATATATTATGTTTTAAATTTTTCTATTTATTTGCAGGTTCTTTGCTTCCTTTGATTATAATTAGAGGTTTTCTTCAATTCCATGCGACGCTTGACAGCATTTGATAGCTTGAGATTTAAAGTGTAATAATTCGATTTATTAGTTTGAACTAAATACGCTATAAATAAATAAAAAATATCTTTCGATTTCCATCCCATCATTTTATTTCTTAAAAAAAACCAACTGCCATTAAAAACCCACCTAAATGCGCAAAACAAATACCTAACCTAATCTAAAAAAAATATTTTTGGGACACGCTTTTGTTGCCGATTGTACTTTTTTGCACATTCATTCATTTGCTTATCAAGACAAATCCAACGAGCCCAAGCACGACGGGTTTATCATGTGTAGTTTAGGAGTTCCTACGACCACCTTCCGTCTCCATCATCAGACCAGCTCAATGACATAATATTGCATAGTCATCGGGTTTACATACGAATTCCAAATTTCAGCCCATTCCATTAACGGGCACTGGTTCAAAATTGACTTGCAAGATTTGACCTAAACAAACACACATTGCAAGTTAAATAAAAGCTTGTAAAAACCAGTTTCCTTGAAATGATCTTTTGAGTACCAGCATCAAATGTGTCTCTAATTGAATCATACATGACATTATATATCGCAATCAGTGTCAAATAAACTATAGAAACCTTTTATTTCTTACTTGCTTTCTTGCTCCCAACTTCGATATAACTATTTATACTATTGTAGGCTTTAGGCCATTCATTCTAAGGAAACTGTTTTTTTATTAACACTTCTTGGAGGGTTTCTGATTATAATAGTATTTGAAGTTATTTGGGATCCAAATAGGTCGAGACATAATTTTACAAAAAAATGTTGAGGATCACTGATGGGGTGGAAAATGTCGGGAAACTCTAGTGGGGTAACTTCGAAAATAAATTGTTAAAAATACATTTAATGATGTTCTTTGACTTGGATTAACAATATTTTTAACAAAAAAGAAATGTACCTACCGTTACATATAGGTAATAATTTTTGACAATTATTCGGTTTTACCCCACGAGTTGTCGAAATTACTCGAGAATAGGAAAAAGATAATTAACATTCACACGTACTTTCTAAACATGTGTATTTTCTAAATGCAGTATTTTCAACAGTTGGTAAGTAATTTCACGAAGCATTGATCAATATACCTAACCAATTAACAAAAAATGCATCAGTTGTAAGTACTATTTTTGCTTCCAAGCAGGAACGTACTCTCCACCCACCCAAAAACGTGTCAAAATTACCCCAATGCACCTTAGGTACTACATGTAGGTACAGTCAGTATCAAATCAGTACATAGCGAAAGTGGCCATATTATTATATATGGCCACTTTCGCTGCTCTTATCTATTTGATGCTTTGATGCTGACTGTACATATATCAAAAGTATTTTTGTGCGCCATCTGTAATTTTATCGTTGGACTAAAGTGTGTACGGGTTTCCGTTTGCTATCTAAGTCGTAAACATTTTTTTTAAATAAGTTTCAATGTTATTATTCTAAGGTTTTTTGTTGTTATACATTTTTATCATATTATTATTATTATCATTATTATGAATTTCTACTTCTAAACTTTCAGCTGTTACTAAAAATATCAGAATCTATGGTTCTAAAATATTCATTTTTACATCTTTATGAACTGTCAAAAAAACACCTGTCAAATTGTACGTTTTGATCAGAAAGTGGAGTGTCGTTTGTTTTGGAGGTAAATAAATATTAATTAAAAGAGTAATTACATGCTAGATCGTATTTTTATTAGTGCTGCGTTTTTACAGGAAAATACACCATGACTTACGGCAGGGTGCACAGGTTTTTGCTTAGATCCATCGCTAGCCGTGGGGTGCTAACAATGGATGAAACTGAAGAAGTAGTGAAAAAGTTTACCGGTAATTTCATCTAATCTAATGATTAATATCTTAAGCTATTGCTGTCTCTATCTCTGGTCTATTAAATTATCTATGAACCGTCCACTACTCTAATTTCAGATAACAACAATGACACTTCGGTCGAGGACCTTGTTAAGGAGATAAATGAAGAGATCAGAGTCTTGCACCAACAAATAAAAATTACCAGCGACGAGCTGACTAATGATAAAGTGGTGGTTTTTCTCTCACTTGGCTATGATGAAGCAACAAAGTCACAGAATTTGTTCTCAGCAACTGAGTTAGAATACTTTAGGCTACTCATTGAGGAGATAATGAGCACAGAAACCCGGCAAATTACTGGAATTCATGCCATGAACATGGTTAATAAGCTAAAGGCATCATTCACTAAAACAGATGGGCAGGTAAATTTTATAAATTCAACTTACCAACCTAACCAAAATTTTAATGAGTAGGTCGTAAAAAGGTCTTGTTTTGCTTAAATATTATGTGTGTGTGAAAGTCTGTTTTAATCTTCTGTAAAAACTAAATCCTATTATTTATTAAGAGCTTGTTCTGTCTCACTGCTGGGCAATGGCCTCACTCACTTTTGCATTTTGTAAAACCAAAGTTGTTCAAAAATGTACCTACATTTTTGATCAGATGTGATAACTATATATTTCCAGAAACTACTTGATACTTGGTGTCGCATGCGCTACCTAGACAAGGATCAAAACAACTATGCCCTTGGTGTGCGAGCCATCCATGAGTTCGAGAGTTATCTACGACAGAACATGCCTGATACTATTGAAGAGTGTTTTCTCTGCAAACAAATTGTCTTCCGGGTATATAATTTCATATCTTAAGAGTATATAAATATAAGAAAGAAGCAAATTTCTTTCTGTCTTTTTGTGCAAAGTCCATTTAAAAAAATTCGATGTAGGTTTTAATATCATTTCATAACAACAGTTTATGCCTACTTTGCCATCTGATATATAAGCTTTACCTTTTTTAGTTGAATTTTATATTCTTGTGCAACTAAGATTAAGTAAGTAAATAAATAACTATCACTCTGGTAAAGCCAGGTTTTGGTACTTTTGGGTTTTCTATTTACCCCCTGGGTTTAGGATTCCGTAGTCAACAAGAAACACTTATAGTTTTGCCATATCCGTCTGTTCATCTGTCTGTCTGTCTGCCCGTCGCTTATCTCAGATACTCTTAGTACTATGTTGATAGCTTGTGTAGTTGCTGAGAAAAACTCCTATGACATACAGACAGACAGACAATCAACGAAGTCTCACCATAAGGGTTCCTTTTTTACCATTTTGGTATGGAACCCTAAAAACCAGACCATATTCACCAGATTTGGCCCTTGCGGAATTTTTCTTGTTTCCAAATCTGAAAAAGAAGCTCTGGCGTATGTGTATAGCATCAAAAAGGGGTTTATTTTGAAGGCGACAAAATAAGTAATATTGATTATACGAAAAATCCGCATTTTATTGGATAATTCCCGGTACTTTTTTGACAGAGCAGTATAAAGAATTTAAAAGGAAAACTATCACATATCAAGTAGCCTTTATTAATTCTTGATTTACAGACAGCTAAAATGTTTATACCTGCTGAAAATCAGCTAAGATAACTTTGAATAGAAAATTAGCTAATATTTATGGTTTATTTGTAGGCATCTAGTATTGTGATGGATCCCTACGGTGAGCATGGTCCGACATGCTCTTGCCCGGGTTTTACTTAACCAGGATGGGTATTACCCCGTGGTGTCATTTAGATATATTTTAAATAGAATATATATCACTGAGTGACTTTCAAATATGTTGTCTTCCTTCATTTTGTTTTTCTCTCATCTTATATACAGCTTTTTTTTAATCATATTGAGTTGTTTTCTTGTTTACATTATTTATAATACTGGACATAGGTATTCTTTCACATAGCTTGAGTATGTTTAGGAAATATTTCCTTACCTCTAATTGCAAAGGTTGAGATTGGCAAGACTTGTGACTTTAGAAAAATGTTAACTGCTACAGCTGACAGGAGTCTTGCACTAAAACAAAGTACCATCATCAAGTCATTTGTCAGCAGATCAGTGAAACAGTTGAGAATAATATTATACATACTCATACTCATGTTCATACTCATACAAAAGTCATTAGATAAGTAATAGTATAAAACATTGCTGGGTCACACTGACCTACAATGTAAACCTATACCACTAAACATAGGAATATCATCACCATCTTGCCCTTATCCCAATCATCTAAGGTTGGCGCAGCACGCCTTTCTCTTCCACAATTCGGTGTCAGTTGTCATTCAGCAACTACCTTTGTTATTAAACATAAACATTTTGTACACTTTTAGTGATGATAAGATGCCAAAAAAAAGGATTTTTCAGATATTGATTCCTAATGGGAAGAAATGGACGATTAACCAATTCTACGAGTACAAAATCTTTTAAAACGCCTTTCGGATTTGTACTCCTCTTTCTTAACAACCTAAAAGACTTTAAGAGCTATTGCACATATTAAATTTTCGTTCGTACCATGTTTCAGGGCTGCAATTGTCCAGCCTGTGGATTGGCAATACATACTAGATGCCTCAATCGTTACCTGGAAAAGGTGCAAAAGTGGCCTTGCTGCAAAGCAGACTTCAGCCAATCTCAGTTGGAAAGGCTGAGTGCAGAGAGGTTAGTATAGATTTTTTTGTTTTTCTTTGCGTGGACTGTGTTATTTGTGGTTCCAGTAAAATGTCACTAATGATAAGGAAACTTTATACCTCTCTTCAAGATTTACTATTTATATCTCTCATGGCTAACTTACAACTTCAATGTTGCGTTTGCATTGCAACGTTTGTAAAAGGGCAGTTTGAATAGCGCACAGCACTGAGCCCGTGCCGACTTGCATCTTAAACAAGGTCAACATGTAACATGCATTGAACATGTTTAAGATGCAAGTCGGCTCGGGTTCCCGTTCATAGAATGAGCTGAAAAATTTACTGGGGGTATATAAACACGTAATAAATATAATAAGAGGGTATGCGACACCCTAGGCTATATTATAACCTCTCTAGATACTCGGTTTTTCTATTGGTGCAAACCAAATGAAAATCCGTAAAGAACTTTCTGAGATTAGCTTGGACAAACATTTGAGGGACTTTAATTTGTAATATGTACTGATGGTGAAGATTTCCTTAGACGTAAATGCTGGTGATTTTTCAATATTTTGTTGTCAGTAGATTTTTCAGATCATTGGCTTAAGAAAGGTAAACACAAAACCTAGCGACAAGTCTATACATAGAGCTTATCTTTGTACTCAAATGTCCCTACGTACTCTTTTGGTCCTATGCTATGTTACCTTACTGTTTTCCGAATCGATCGTTAACACCATCTTGCCCGATGCCCTGCCGCCGAGCAGCAGTATTATGTTGTGTGGAAATAAAACAGCCGATGAAATGACTATCATTGAGGCATACTGTCTTAGTGCAACACATTTGCAATCTTGTTTGCTTATGTTTGCTTATATTTTCGCCTTTGGTGATTGTTTGCCTCGCTGATATCTTAAAAATAAATTGTGACTTTTTACAGTTCCAGGCTGATGCAAACCCAACTCTTGGATGACGCCAGTCAGCAGTCTACCGAGTACAATACAATTGTGGAACCCTCCCAAGATCTATCTCAAGATGTGGACATGGCACAGAGCCTGTTCCCAGAAATTTCTTCCGACCTTATGCCTGAGATATCCCAAGAAGTTTTGCAAGAAATCATACCTGAAATTTCACAGAGAGTAACAAGGAAGAGGAAGAGAGTCTGAGGAATCTGGTATTTTGTTTGCTTTCATTTGTCTTAGTGTAAGAGGAGATGATAATTTCAGTTAGTTGTTTTCCAGTACAAGTTATTGATTATTTTAAACTATTTTGTTACTTAATTTAAGTAAGCAAATAGTTACCTGCTTTATGACAAATAAAAACAAATTACAATGAAGAAACATTATTTATATTACTTTTAAACAATTATAATCCTACATATTCTTATTTCAAATTGCTAAGTATACGTTTTGAATCTTCTTTTGGACCATTTTTGCTGATTTTGGATAAAAATCAAGCAAATACTTCCATTGTTCCAATCTGAGGTATACGATATCAACGACAGTGTGAGCTCTAAAGGAAAAATGATGTGGTACTCCAACAAAAAGACCCTGAAAATATAACAAACATTTGAACACAAACAAAACATAAATAACTTAAATTTTAATAAAAACAAAATGTGTGGAAATGTTTATTAATGAGTCTTGTATGCATTTATAATGGGTTGGATGGTGGTTTACCTGAGCTAATCCAAAGCAATCTTCAGGACCCAAGATATCATAAATAGATTCCGTCAAGTTCGGGTGAACGGTCAGAACCTCAACCTGAAAAACAAATTTGTATTTTGAAGTTAAATTTATTATGATTTATTGGTCCCGATAATAATATGGTAAAATTATTAAAAATGAAACTTGTTCATACCGCGGTTTAAATAAAGCATGTTTCAGTGTTGTTATCATTACTGTTACAAGTAACCTCGACAATAGAAATACAATTATAAAATGATTGATATATTAAATAATGGACTTACTTCTCCTCTGTGTATGAAATAAATACACTGGTCAGCGTCACCACACTGTACTATGTAGTTGCCGGGGAAGAATACGCAGTGCTTCATCCACATAGCAAGCATTCTCCTGAAATCTGCGTCGGTTCTACTGAATACCACTGAGTCGCTAATGTGGGAACCGTATACAGCTTGCATGACTTGGCATCGTAGACGGAACGGTAACTCGTACACCAACTCAGGCATCTGATAACATAATATTGCTATAAGTAGAAGACAAACAAGGTTACATAACCTTGACACTTTTTACGAAACGTAATAATAATATATATTTGAAATATTTAGTCAGTTTTGACTTTTTTTTTAAAGTGTGGCTTTTATATCTGCCAAACCCTAAGTTTGACAATTCCTAGAGTATCTAGTTCTAGTTGTGATAATATCGTTAAAAAAGCCTGTTCTTGAATTCGAGTTAAAACGATTTTAAACGTTAAATCTGCGCACGAGGGATACTTTGGAGATCGAAGTCACGGTTAAATCAGGACGGTTACTACGAACTAAATACAAAATTCAAATCAACTTAGGATGCCCTATCTCTTTCACTCATCATTAGTCTCGAATGACGAGTACGCAGTACGTATTTAAAAGTTTTAATAATGCTGAATAAACTTCGGTTTCCCAGTTCATAGATCTTATATGCCATGGAATAACAACTGATCAGCGGGGTCAATATTAGATGCAAGTAATATAAAATTCAACCTGTCTTCCTTGCTGTCTGTTCCACAATCTTCGAACATAGTCCCACATTTTATTCATCTGGTGGTCGCTGAGGTCCATATCCCTCAGTCCGTCTCTTAGTTCGTTGATTCCGTAATCGTAGGCGATTCGGGAAGACGAGTGAGCTGTTATCATTGCTGACATTTCGGATATTAGAAGGCCTGTAAAATAAAAACTTGTACAAACTGTTAAATACTATCAATGTAATCTAGATGTTATGCAAAGGCTTTACTTAGATACATATTTGAATTGAGCACATACCTGTACAAAACTTTATAACGACTATAATAATGATAGTTTCAACCACTTCAAAGTCGTTTTGCGAAGATACGTCCCCCGTTCCAGTGATAGTAAGCAAATTTATCATGTACCAAAGAGCTGTTATGTATATTGAGAAATAGTCATGCTGAAAACGTTTTAGTATTAGTATAGGTAGGAACTTAAAACGTCGATTATCTCAAAAATTTCAAGTTGGATTTTAACCACAAATCGACATATATACATATCATATGATCATTAAAGCACCGAATATATTAACTCTTCCAGCGCCCTTTTAAAACCCCTCGGGCGTCGGTGGTTACGGCATCCTTGTCGCAAGTTTTCATACTAAATTCATACAAAAATCACAGAGGTTAAAGTTAAAGCCCTAATTCTTCTAATTATACTACACAATGCACTTATATTACCTGAGAGTACTTCGCTCGTAAGTTAAGTTCTTGTTTAGACATCCAGTTGAAAGAAACGCATTGCTCAGGAGTAAGGCACGATAGTTTAAAGAAGAAACACGCGTTAACGTGAGACAGAAGAGATGCCCAAAGGCAAATCGTCCTAAAAGTTTTGAAAATATGAAATAGGTTTTGAATTGTTTTGACTGACCTCTATGTGATTTTCAAACAATGCGGTACACTTACAGCAACTTAAAAAATAAATTTGCGGATCCCATATTAATTTTCCTGTGAGTTCTATAGGAAAATAAGTAAGTTATTCTAAAAAGCTGAGGCGTTCGCAAGTAGCAAAACATTATCAATTGCAGTCTCGGATTAACATAAACATGCGCAAACGCAAGGTAAGACAAAGGCAGGTTTGCCAAAAAATCACGTCTTCTTAGTAGAGTTTTTGAAAAGAATCTAGAATATAAATGAAAAATTAGTTATTTTAGTACGTCCTAGGTAAATTACGATAAGCCTTGCTTAAGAAACAGTATCTTTTAATGTAGGTACGTGACCTTCCCGAGGTTAACCTGTAAAGTAGACACTTACAACAATATTGTTTCTCTTAACATGTGATCTCATATTTTTATATACATACATAGTTGAATATTACTTACAGTTTTCTTACTTTCTTTGGGTTCAATACGTAATCTCCATATCGATTCATGTATCCGGTGTGGAGGTCCAAGAAAAATTTATAAATGAAAATAATGTCCGATGCGATGCAAGCATAAAAGAAATATGTAATTGACTGGAAAGCCATTTGGTAAACCAAAAGCACGAAGTCTATATACGCGAGAACGCTAATTGTGTATTCTGGAATTATAACCATGCATGTAAGTCCGTATATATTTTTACTAAAGAAGAAATGCGAGAGAAGACTGAAAAATAGGGTATTTGAAAACATATAGCTGTCGTTGCTCTGAAAGCCCGTCTTCCCTAATCAGTGCGATGAGGACAACGGCAGTCAGGTGAATTCTTTGTTTTATTGTAAAAAAATATTTCTCTAGAGTCATAACCCAAAGAGTAAACAGGTGAGAGTGTTTATATGAAGAAAAGGGGCCAGCCGCATTTTTTCTTTATATACAATGTACATGAAATACTAACTAATATTATTATGGTGTGAATGCAGAATAATATTTACCTTCTTTTATATTAAAGCGGAGGGACGATGTGCTGTGATTTTTTAAACAAAAACAATACGACACGACGCGATGTGCTATGTTTAGCGTGAAACGTCTTTGTTTGTTACAGTTGATCATTTTTGTGAAAATGAATTTCCGGTTGGTATAGCTAATATCTACGCGACTACAAATGCGAGGGACCACAACAGATATATTATGTTTATTATACTCATAACCATCGGGTCTATCGTTATTACACTCTCTTTCCCATCTGACGGTGTATTTGTCATTAATGTTTCATAGAAAATGTACGCGTTTAACAAGATGTAGTGTGCATGTGCGAGAACAGGTTGATCGCAAACGATATTTCCACGAAACATTTACGGCAGACCGAATCGCGGAAACTCAATTAAATGTCCGGAAAAATTAGTTATTTATAAAATAACAAGTAAAAACAACTAATACGGCTATTAAGTGCAGTGATAGTAAATAAATAAAATAAATACCCATAAATAACATCCACTTGCAGTCCGGTATCAAACTGCTGCGAAACCATCTAGAAAAATAAAAAAATATTCGCCCAAAATTGTAACGTTAATCCAAAATGATAACAGCAAACAGGAATCATAGCGTACCTGTGCGGCTTAAATATTATAGTTGCAGCTGAAGTGTACTCCGAATTTCCCGTTGAGGTGATAGAACGCGACCCGTGGGATTCGGCTATACTCTTCTCTGGACTCTAAATTGAGAAAGAAGATATACATACTATTAATTGATATTAATGTATTATTTACTTATACTTTTTGTGCAATAAAGAGTTTACATACATACATACATATTAATGGATATAAAGTGGACTGTTAAATACAGTGTGTTTGGCACATGGTTGGACAAACGAAAACAGCGAAGAGGTGGGGCCATACGCTACTTACTTAGCCCTATAAATCAGGCCTAGGCCCCAAGGTTTAAGACAAAAACATTTTTTCTTTAATTAAAAAAAAAGCCGAAATTCTTCACTTAAACTTAAATTACTTATCAAAATGCAGATATATACATCAAAATGTTTTATTATTCTTATCTTGAGTGTTGCTATCTTATGTTAAAATTGACATTTTGTGTAGATTATTGTAAAAAAAAACACTACGACCCTTTAACGTTTGTGAAAGAGGTACAAAAATACCGAATGTCCAACTTTGAATTGTATTAAAAAAAGTGAAAGAGATCGAGAAATTCTGATTCCAGGAAAACATACCCAGTTTGTGCCCTTTTCAACGATATTAAGTAGCGGGACACGCGTCCGTGGATTGAAAACACTATATCTTGGGTGTCTGGACGAACTGACACGTGCCAATTATAATTTGTAAACTAAATCAGAGTATATAGGAAGCATTTTAAAATGACGTGTGTAGCTCTTAAAAAGTCTTTCAGGTTCGACTTACTAATAACGTCGGTTAGCATAAGAGCGTATAAGAACGAGTGAAAGAAAAGTACAAATCCGAAGGACATTTTAAGCGCTATCGCACTGTAATGATACGTTAACCTCAACGGCCGTTTCTTCGCTTTATTAAAAATATGATTAAGGGAGGCATAACACGACATATTATGTAGGGGTTTAACGAAAAAATGGTCGTGATAATAATAGGGACTTACTTCCAAATGAGTAATAGAACCTATATCGTCATTTCCTTCTTCTTCGTCTTCAAATTCTGCTTGGTTCCCTTCCTCTTCTGCGTCTTCATCTTCCTCATGATCAGAGGAAGCTTGCAGCGAAGCTTGAATCTGTATAATTTATTGCTTTTTTACTCGACTACGTCAAAGCCAAAAGGAATGGTAATGATTTTAGCAGTCATGTAGATAGGACATGGTAGGATAGGACATAGCAGAAGATAGGACATGGTAGTAAATATTATAAAACATTAAAAAGATTCATACTTGTTTCATTTTTTTTTTTGCAGTCTGGTTTTAGTTTTTTAAATTTATATTTTTTTTACCTGTCCGCGTTGTGTCTGCGCGTTTATAATTTTATTTTCTCCTTTACCCTTAGGAGTTTAATTTCGAAATATCTGTTATTAGGGGTAGGTATTTACGTCATAAAGAAACCTATTTCTTATATTTAGTTATAGCAATTTAAGCTGTGCGTTGATATATCAGTCAGTTTGTCTAGACTTTGTCTGCATTGAACTAGTTTTTATTCCTTCCAGGAGTAATACATTTTCTGGGACGAATAGCACTTATCAAGCTACCTACCGATATCGTGATCATGGCAGAATCGCTGAAAGACCTAGGAAAATGCTCAGTGACCTTGACGGAGTTTCTCAACAAGTTGGCCTTAAAATGAACATCATCTCCAATGTCCATGTAACTCCAACTTTGTAGCCGTTGGGAACTCCATCCTCGAAGTGTTTGACGAATACATCTATCTAGGTCTAACGATCCAACTGGGTAGGTCCAACTTCAAGAAAGAGGTCCATCGTCGGATCCAACTTCGTAAAAAGCGTTCGGGAAACTTCGTAACGTCATCTCGTCATAATACCTCAGTGCCTAAGACGAAAGTCTACAACCAGTGTGTGTTAGTGATGACATATGGAACTGAGACGTGATCTCTTACTACGGACCTCATAAGGAAGCTAAAAGTCGCTTAGCGCGATACGGAGAGGACAATTCTCGGCGTTTCCCTGCATGATCGAATCAGGAATGAGGAAATCCACAGGACCAAATTCGTCGACAGCCCAGCGAACACGACTTAATAAAGGTTGCAGGGAGTCGTTGGATGCAGGCCTAAATGGATCGTTCCTGCTGGAAATCGATGAAGGAGGCCTATGTTCAGCAGTGGACTACTGAAGGCTGAGATAATGATGATGATGATGAAGCTACCTAAAATACATTTTATTAAAACGGTCCAGCTATTTAAGTTACGATTTATTTCCTAAATTCGGTATCTCTAAGTGGCTGTAAATGTCTATTCGCGTTTTTTTTTAGAATTAGAAAAATTGCAGTCGTGTTTTATTTCTGTCGCAATTTTTCTCACTCGGCCTCGCTTTCATGGAGCTTCTGTTTTTGAGCGCTTCGGCCAAAAATTACAAAACATAAACGTATTTCGACCTGAAAATCGGCTATTGAGAAAAATCCGGATGAGAAATTATGAAACTTGAAAAAAATTAAGATCGGTAAAAAAGGGGATAAAAATTTGAATCATAGAAAAAAAATTGGAAAATTATGTAACGAATTTAAGGTAGCCCAGTATGTTAAAGCATTTCAACTATGAAATCGGGGTCAGGTTTAAATCCCATCCACTGATTTTCTCTAATTTAATTATTCCATAATAAGTCACCATAATTGCCATTATTTTTCCAAATTTCATGATTGTACATTTTTAATAACTTGATGTTGTATTCTTAACTGTTATTTCTCTGGGTATATGTCAACCGACTCCGAGGATTCCAAGATTCAGGCTCAGCCTAGTTTGGTATACACCGGATAATGCATGTTTGTATCCATTGTGACTTGTTTAAATAAATTTATTCTTATTCTTATTCTTAAGTAATGTGAACACTTACAACCGACATCCGTTTTTGTGATAAAATCGTCGGTAGAACATAGTCCTTAGGTGCGCTATCAACGGAACACTTGACTTTCCTTAAAACTGATGGATAACTCTGTAAAAGTTCAAGAGTAATTCAAATCTTTTATATGGCCCAATTGTTTCTGCAGCTTAGTTTTTAAATGGATCTGGCCGGCTAACGTCGTGCATATGTTGTTTCGGCTACTCTAAATCCGAACGACTAACGTAATGATTTCAGTAGTACGATCGCTCATGGGAATCCGATCGCCTTATGCATTCTCTCATGCAGTCTCTGTATTAACTACACCGTCCTAATAAGACTATCGTGTATACATACATATAACGGTTCCGGCCGACTGACGTCGCCCTTAAACATTTCCATCGAGATCATACGATTTCCCTAGTCGCATACGAAGAATGAATTAATGTGATCGAGCTAATTAACGTAAATATTAACTTTATTGATCGTAATGAAAAGTTACTTTTAAAAGTGCATAAAACTCAGGTCCATCAATCTTTAGTAAATCTATATTTCGTGAAGAGACTATATTTGACATCGTCAGGTATCTAGTGGCACCTCGTATGTTGCCAAATATTCCCCCAGGGCCCATACATGCTTCGATTTCATTGCACTCCGATATAATATCCACCTGCAATATTGAAAGTTTACAATACAATACAAAAAATATTTATTGAACGCCACATACAGCAAGAACAGGATATACAACAAAAAAGAAGCGTTACATAGTGAGTCAATAGGCGGTCTTATCGCTAAATAACGATCTCTTCCAGACAACCTTATAAAGAAGAGACGATTAAAAATAAACATCAGAAGTTGACAGACGCGGTGCGCTAAAATAATTAATAAATGAAGTCAACAACCTACATAAACAAATAAATATTCTATTAAACTTTAGTAACGTAAATAATAAATATACATAAATAAATTCATAGAGGAACTAATATAAAGATAATACACAGGGAAAATGATAACAATGTCAGCCACAACAATAAATGGAAACAGAAATCGGGAAAACAAAAATAAAATGAGCAGGAAGACAGTAAAATTAAGGAAGTGATAAAAGGTGTAAATAAAAGTCGTAGGAAACCTTGAGAGCGAAAGTGTTGATAACATTTGTTTTACCTTTCCTCTATAAATAATATACATATGGCTAATGACTTCGTTGGCTCTGATAACCATATAACCCTTTTGGAAATACAATTCGCATAATTTCTTTGCAAATGCTCTAAAAAATGAATATTCCACATCCTCAAATAATGGTATCTCTTGCAATGTCTTCTCATACATGTATAGTACTGCGTCTTCATTCAAGTTTGCGTGTAGTTTTCCCAATATAGACTGATGCTGTTACCAATGTGAAAAGAATACAATTAAATTAACTTTTTACTAAAGCACAATGCTACACTGGGTTCAGTTAGGTATGATATATCTGACCCTACGCGGAAGAAATCGTGGGGAAAACTAGTATTACACCTATGTAATGCTAGTTTTTTGGTGCTTACACTGTGACATCTTTGCGTCAACTTTGTCTTAAGTATTTGTTGTATTTGTTTTGACTATGGCAAATACGATTTAACACGTAGGTATGCTAGCGTTACGGCGGCCGGTGCACAGTGAGAGGGCCTTTTAAAAGATTATAATTATGCTGCTGTATATTTCATACAGCAGCTGCAGCGATACACCCGCTACACTCAAAAAGCCTCAACTATATTTATTACCTTTAAGATAGGTACAGTCAATTACAAACTGATGTATCCACTTTTCCACCTTATTGCATTGTAATAAGGTCCAAAAGTGTAGTCGACTGTACTCACCGACCATCCACCAGTCCGTTTCCACTGGTATTTCCAGTAGTCTATGACGCTTTGTCTTAAAGACAGAGGTATTGCCTCTCTGGTTAAGAAAAGCTCCAAATGTTTTACGTTCTCTTGAAACTTTGTGATCATTTGATCGGCCATAGCTTTTAGCGATGCAATACGGGCATACACATATCTGAAACGCGAAGATTTTCTATATTGCTTTGGCAAATAAATTTCACTTAATTCTATCTACAATCTCATTAAAATTCGAGATCTTTTTCACCGTTAACTTTGTTATAAACGCTACTTACTGTACTTTTATAATTTAAATAAAAAAATGCGGCATAATTAACCCAAATCAGCTTTTACGAATGAGATATTTTGTTTTAACGTTACCTACGTTAATATTATTTTGAAGTGTTTAAGACTAAATAAATATTTCTCCTCATATTAGTAGAAAACACTTTTCTTCTGTTCTCAATGATTTCTTATTCGGTAATAATGAGAATGTATTGAATATATGAATTTCTTATTTCGTACCCAAAGAACAAAACGCCATGTATTGTAATGCAAATTGATAAAATCATGTGAGTAGTATCTTGTGCCGTGATGTCTCCAAAACCAGCTCCGCTGAAAGTCGATGCAGACCAATAGTAGCCAAGCAAAACTGCTTTTATCGGCGATATGTGAGTTTCTCGTATGATTCTGGCCTCGTCTATCCATGAGCCTGAACAACGAACAATAAGTTCACTTGACAAGTATTACAAATTATTGTGACATGGCAGAAAAGAAACGCAGGTGAATAAGTACCAAGTTGACAAATCATGTTTCCTCCTTCGTGATATGTAGATGGCATAAAAGGCCCTGGTAATGATAATCTTGATATTTTGATTTTGAGATCCGCAGCGCTTGAAGCTACCACGTATCGGCAAGACAAAGTGAGTAACAGCGAAGTATAAAGATTCAAAAAGAATAACATTAGCAGAGAGAATTGCACCACACTCATGAGATAAGCCTGTAAATAGTAAGAATAGAAGTTTTCATGGCATTTTATTACAAAATGAATTAATTTTAGAGCAACATAATATATGCACTAAATAATACCCGTTTCAAAGCTCCTATTGACTCAGTCCAGAAAGCGGCATAAAGTTTATAAATTTGCGAAATATTAATCATTCTTATAATACAGTGAAACATATGAGCGCTTATAAGGTGATCTTCAATGGAATGATCCTCATCGTGTTTTGGTATGAAACCCTGCCCGAGAACGTACCATGGCGCACACGTAATGAAGTCTATGATGAATGCGCGCTGAAACTCACAAAGGTAATTAAAATTTAGACGAGACAGCTGAAACTAATAATAATATAAAAATCAATTAAAACCTTTAAATAGTTTTTCGCTGTTAAATACGGGTGGCTGATCAACTGATTTTTAGAACCATAAAAAGCAACGTGTAACATCAAATATAGATCAACGTAGCAGATACATTCTAACACCATTACTGGTATGTTGAATATCTTGCACATCGGAGCCATGGAGATGTTGATCTAAAAAAAAAGTCCAAATGAACCCTGGTGCACAAAACACGCGGATAAAGATAGGGTCACTATATGGATAATCATGCTATAACTTACTGGTATTAATAAACATAACATAAAGGCTGTTGACACGCGTAAAATGGCCCATATTTTGAGAAATATGCCATCTGGTTTTATGACAATAGGCACAAGTAGATATGGGGCAATATGTTCAAGCATGTGATATTGTCTGTATGACCTGAAGTAGCTTTGTTTCTTGTTTTTGTACTCCATGTAAACATTAATGAAGGAACCTTAAATAGTGGACACGTTGTTATTATAGGTAATTCATATACACGGAAACAACTTAATAGTCCAATACCCACTGTTAAAAAAATCTTGAAAAATGTTTGTTATCCTGGTTTTCGTTTCGTCCTTTTTATGATGTTTCAGGTAGTCCTCTGCATTTTGGGATTTAGCTTCTATTTCAATCCGTCTTAGTTCTTCGGGTGTAAGTAGATCCTCGTGTTCTCTCATATCAGGAAAAAGACTGAGAGCCGATGTATAGGCTGCGTGACCAACTGTAATTAACTGCAATCATATTTAAATATGTTACGGTCTACCACCAGATCGAAAAAACATCGAAATTTTTATTTACATTACAAAGTTTTAGTAAGAGGTACCTTGCAATGCGTCAGAGTTACCACCGAACTTACAGCGGGTACTCCGTACAATAAAACTAGAAGGCCTAGATGATTTCCTGGACCGATAACTCGTTCTCTCTTCGATTCCCTCAGTTCTTTAGACGTAACCAAGCAGTAACCACTTTCCACAATGTACAGTTCCCTTGTGACAGTACCACCGTAAAACACTATTTCGCCTGGTGGTAATATTATATCTCTAGCATCTGGGAAAATATGTTACGCTTATTAAATCTTATTTTTGTTCGTTTATTTTACAATCACATTGTTACAGTTCTTACTTTCTGTGACTGTATGAATGAAGGCCTTGTTCTTGACTTGAAAGAATCTGATCGACGTTAGCGCTTTAAACCGCGCTTGGTGTAAAACTTTCTTCCGTAGTTCCGTAGGCACCACAGTCTTTTTTAGCCAGTTATCACCAGTTAATTCGACACCCTGAAACCTTGTTCAAAGTACTCACATGTAAATTGAATAATAAAAATTAAAGACAAATTAGTTATTACCGAATTGTATTGCCATTGTAGTTCATAAAATGCCATTATCCTTGCTTTGATTGCTGGGTGCATTTTATTTTCCACCATAAATCTATCAATGGTGAGAATCACTTCTAAAAACGCCGTTTTTGTCCTGTTATAGCAAAAGCTAATTAATTGGTTATTACATACCTAAGTATCCAAATCTTCGTGACAATAAAAAATGTTAAAATACCGAGATGAATGAGTGACGACTGCTGAAAATTCAGCAACACAATAGCCAATTAGTAATAAACCGTACAGGCTAAGAAATGCCACGAGACCCATGTCGTAGAAGTCTCCTGGCGTAATATCTCCATACCCGACCGACATAATCAGAATAGTTGAAAAATAAAGTGAAGTGATAAGAGGGAATGAAGTTCTGTAACAAATAAAAGAGTTATTTTATATCGCATTACAGTCTGAAAAAAACATGAAAGTATAATCCATACTTGCTGATAGAAATATCCGGTAGCTCATATTCCATCGTTATAACTTTGGTGAACCATGAGTTCTCTGAACATCGCTTTACAAAACATGATTCCATGTATAAAACAACGCCGCACCAGTAACACAATAAACAAATGAAGACGCAATATTTACAAACCTGAATTAGAAATACAACTTTTACTTCTCTTGGAATACGGGTCTCATGAGAGACGGATCTTTTGGCATACGGATGCTATGAGAACCGGGTGTTTTGACATTCTGATGTGATGAGAAACGGGTATTTTGGCCTACGTTAATTTTAAGGAACTTTTATTGTAGAACGGATGTTTTGGGAAACGGACAGAACGTTCCGAAAGGAGCGTCTCGAGTCTTGACCACTACATTTATTCTCGTGTTAAACAATTCATCTATTTTACCAGAACTATTTTCCTAAAACCGAATTGTGGAAAAATTAGGTAGCCAATTTGCTCACCTTTACGACGATGGTATTTAGCAATAATTTTTTCTCCAAATTCTCAAAAAAGTTAGAGAGTCTCCATACCAGTAACAATTTTATACCCTTGCACAAATAAAACAAATGATTTCTATGGTCGTCTCGATATATAGCATAAGTATGAATTGACACTAGGTACTCCAAAGGTATATTAGCTATCAAATCCATATAAAAGCCCATAGTATTTAATCTGTAGGATATTATCTTATTAAACTTTCTTATATATTTCTTTTTAGTTTTCACAGCAGTCAAACTTGTCATAAGGATGTTAAACAACAAAATTGCGCTAATAGCAATTTCAATGTAGTATAATATACCATTTGGTGGGAATGTTCTCATGAAACCGATGTAGTATGGGTATACTATGCAAATATAGAATACGACAAATATCATGATACATTCCCAAAATATCACAAGAGGGCAGTCAGCCTCTAATAACCACGGAAGAGTGGCGTCTATACAGGTGAACTTTTTTATTTTCTTCTTTATATGTTCAGATAAAATATAAAGGTCAAGGCAATGTGTATCTAAGTTTCCATCTTTACACGTTATATCGTATTGCCCTTTTTTTCCTGCAAACAGTCGATTTACATTCAGTACACATCACTGTAAATATTACTAACTTATTTAAATTGATGACATGTCCTTTAACCTACCTTGTATAGATCTTAACTTGTCTTTTAAAAGCTTAATGCTGCTCTTCTTCAGGTCTTTGGTAGCATACACGTTTAGGTCTAGCGGGGTCTGTTTGTTTCGAGTTTGTTTCCGTTTCTGACTCCTGTCGATCCGTGCTTCAATCTCCGTCCTTATTTGCTCAAATAGGTCCGGGTAAGTAATCATAAGTTTTATAAAATCCTTTTTGTTAAGGACTTGACATTCCACGTACGTAGCAGCTTTCACTGTGCATCTGGCTTTAAATGTGAAGAAAAACTTATAGTCTTTAGTATAACGGACTAATTTATCTATATTTTACTAGCTTGTGTGCGAAATAAACTAGATGGTTAAGACCTCTGCTTACAGACTGTATGAACAAAGGATTTGCAACCTCAGCTGAGGTTGCAAGTTGTAGCAGTGTGTTGTGTCATTAGCTTCAATATCTTAATTTTGTCGTGCTACAAATTTTCTCATGTTCCAAATTTAAACAGTCTTCCTGTCTCAAGTCTGATTGGATTAACCAAAAGTACCTAGAGTTAAATTCAAGGCTAGTCTATACTAGTTCCCGATTAGATCTCGGATTAAGTTCTCATTCCTCGTTGGTTGTCTGAATTAAAATTACAAACTAGTGGCTCAACATTCACTAGGGTGTGAATGTTCCTCCTACCAAAAAACCTCCAGTTTTACCAAAATTTTGTGAAAACCTGATAACTGCTGTTTTAAGGGAAGTTGAATATTTACGGAATTGGAGACAGACTCATGTCAATTTACGCCCTGACTGTCCTTAGTGGTTTAATATTTACATGGTATGTTGTAAACTAAGGATATTTCTCCTAGACATGTGCCCTTAGAAAATGATATCATTGGACTCTCGTCATCTTCGTCTGACAGCAGCTCTAATACTCCGTTTGAGATACAAATCTTGAAAAAAAGAGAAGTATGGGTAAATAACTATTTTTCTGTTTATTTATATATATATACAGGGTGTTTGGTAGCCGGTTCGACAAACGAAAATAGGAAATACTTGGGGCCAATTGGAACACATTTGCCATAGTGACCCTTATTCTAAAGTTGATAGTTTTTTTTTTTATATTTTATTTCCCTTTTTTTGAAAATTTCCCGAAATTTTACCTTTAAACCTTTTTAATTACCTACCTAAGCAACTTAAACCGCCCATTTTTTTAATGATGCTCTAATAATGGTTTTATTTTAAAACAAAACCGAAACCCACAGGCCGTGCAAAAAAATAATAATTATGGGCCCTTAAAGCTATGACAACCTGTGGAAAATAAAATGAAATTTAAGTTTCGACAAGCATTAAAAAAAAACGACAAGTGATAGACAATTTCAAGTTAATTAAAAAACTTCTCTGGCTAATACTCTTCACAATGATATGCCATTTTAAAGAAGAAAAAAATTACGCAGTACATTAAAATTTCTTCACGAAGGTTTATTAAAGAAATCACTGATACCACCGTTATGAACATTGGTGAATACGTTAGAGTTAATAATCGCTGGTAAATTACCATTAAAAAAATACATTTTAAGAGTTTTAAATAAAATTTATGTAGTGCCACACGTAAAATAAATTACCTACCTACCAAAATTGAAAATGCTAGGGTGAATTTAACTAAGTAACTAAAATTAAAATAAAAGGTAGGTACAATGGAAGAAGATAGATGATAAAATTAAGTACTTACCATCAAACGTAATAGTTTGGCGAGTATTTAGTTTGTTTAAGTACTGTGTAAAAAATTGAAAAAAAAAAAAAAAAAAAAAACTTCGTTTACAAATTTTGTTCAAATTGTGCGCCTCCCCCGCGGATGCACGCCCTACACGCCTTCATTGGTAAATGGTGTGCGTTCACCCATTGTAATTAAAGTTCCAAAAACCAATACAACTCAACAAGATTTTCTACAAAGTGTATTTTGCTTTCAAAACACTACGAGCTATTTCAGACACAGATTAAATAGCTAATTTAGCTTATTGTTTTTTTTTTCAATCAATGTGGCAAATGCGACAAAAATGTAAGGAATCCTGACCACAACATTTAAAAAAATATTTTGTCAATTTTTGGTAATAATGTGTCTACCGATGACTCTAATGATGATTTCTTTAATAAACCTTCGTGAAGAAATTTCAATGTACCTACTGTGTAATTTTTTTTCTGTTTTTTTTTTTCTTTAAAATGGCATATCATTGTGAAGAGTATTATCCAGAGAAGTTTTTTAATTAACTTGAAATTGTCTATCACTTGTGGTTTTTTTTAAATGCTTGTCGAAACTTAAATTTAATTTTATTTTCCACAGAATGTCATAGCTTTAAGGGCCCATAATTTTTTTTTTTGCACGGCCTGTGGGTTTCGGTTTTGTTTTAAAATAAAACCATTATTAGAGCATCATTAAAAAAAATGAGCGGTTTAAGTTGCTTAGGTAGGTAATTAAGAAGGTTTAAAGGTAAAATTTCGGGAAATTTTCAAAAAAAGGAAAAAAAAATTATAAAAAAAAACTATCAACTTTGGCATAGGGGTCACTATGGCAAATGTGTTCCAATTGGCCCCAAGTATTTCCTATTTTCGTTTGTCGAACCCGCTACCAAACACCCTGTATAAGGAAGCATATTAATTGCATTGCTTTCTCGTAAACGGCTCTATAAAATTTGATGTAAATAACGGAATAACTAGGTGATTTTTGGGACCAGAAATCGATATATCGAAACGTCATCGTTGGAGAAACTTGGCTTCATCACGTCACGAACGACGCACAGTCTACTAGGTAAGTACTTCATTATTATATGAGACGATATCAAACTATGATATATCGTTGGTCGATGACCGACCAGTGTGAAATAATGGCTCTTATATTTTATTTTTTTATCCTGGACTGACCAGCAAGTGACGATAAATGGAGTTAAAGTCTAGAATATCTCATATTTTCACAAAGTTTTGACATAAATATAACGTAATAGTAATTACCATAATTGTCTTGGTTTGAGTTTGGTTACAAACGACATCTCCGGGTAAATAAAATTGATGGGCCATAGCCAAGGACAATCTCCTGAGGAATGGTTCTGGAAGTTTTCGAAATATCAGCGAACTAAATAGCGGCACTGCATTCAAGTCGTAGCAGATTTCCATTCTCAAAGGAAAAGGCAAAAGTTCCATCAGTTTCGGTTTAAACACTCCTGATTTTTGATACCAAAGATCTTCATAGTATCTGAAATTAAGTGAGAGTTTAAGGCCTTTTAAATATTCTTCGCACGGTTCACTAGTGAATTGATGCTCTATGACTTAATGAATCGGGAAAATGTTTGTGATGTTTTTGATAGGGTTTCATGTAATAAGACTTTAAATGCGTTAGTTTTTAAAATAGCTCCTAGAGTTTTAACTTTGTTCACTTCACTATAATCAAATCTCACCTCCAAATCCCATTTTTATCACTAACACAAACTTGTTAATAAGTAAGTACCTACCGAAGGATTGGTTTAAAAACAGTGAAGGGAAATAAGTAGTCAGCGTAACGTAGTAGGTAAGCCAAATAACTTTTTTGTGAGAGTTGGCACTAACGTTTTTAACCTAAAGTGCTCGTCAATATTATAAGACAAAATAATTTTTACCTTATGATTCGTTTGGTGGTATCCGCATTCATATTTATCAGTTTTAAATGATTATTTATCTTCTTCAATTGACTAACGTATTCAGATCGTCTTGTCGAAATTGTTATGAACTGGGAAGTGAGGGATCCCACAAAAACAATTGTAGTCAACAGAAATCCCAATATTACTGCTACCGTGGCTGTAATTCGTTCAGCCGTCGTTATCGGATACAAGTCGCCTAAAGCGTTCGTCGTCATGAACATTATGGACCAATAAGCGCAGACGTAGTACCAGTCAAAAACAGACTCAGTAGATAAATTTACAGCCCCTGCCGACCATGATGACCGGATCTTCTTTATATCGAATTCTCTAAACGCAAAAAAAAACCACACACATGTCAGCGAATGAACAGCCAGCAAAAAAAGTATCAGATACTGAAATAAAAACGTAGTCCATTGATCGCGACCAGCTTGGGATGATTTATTATAAAAGTATTGTAAAATCCTGTAGACTCGTATAGCAGCCACCAGTGGAGCGATGACACATACTTGAAAGCTGAAAATCTGCCAATCAGTGAAATACAAAAATGAGTAAGGCATAGACAGAAAAATGTCCAAGCCAACACGAGCGGTATCAGGCTCAACTAAGTTCAGGGTTCTTCTCCATTTTTTAAAGAACTTTAATCCGACAATAACGGCGACGTCACACGCAAATATCGCGTTTAGACAAATAATTAGGATGATGACCCAAAATTCCCTATCACCGGGAAAGCAAAAAGTGTAAATCCACGTTTCTAATATATAAGCGAAAAACACAACGGAAAAGATGAGGAGATTCCATGCAGAGTTAGTGTATATTAACAAAACATATCTCAATTTGCTGTTCGTGAACTCTGTTCGTGATTCTTGCAGTATAGCATACGCCTTCGTTTTTTGCGGTTTTTCTTCAGATTGGACGCTAAAGAATTGAAGGCTGTCATCACCAGATTTTCTGATGTGAGAACTTAGCACTAACAGGCTATTTCTGTCTGGTAGTTTTCTGTATTTATATATATCCAAACTACCTTTCGATAGATCTTCGTCATCACTGTCTTCTAAAATAAGGAGTCAATTTGAATAATCTTTGCAGTGATAATACAAGGATGTAGGTATGTAGTAGGAAGTTGATTACGCCTTACCCATGGCAGCGGGACCTGTAATTTAACTCCACTAAATGATAAAATCAACATCAACCACCACTCAATTCAAGTAACTTAGGTGTAGGCACTCAGTCATAACTTATAAAGGATATTGATTAATCTTACTAATCTAGGTTGCTTCAACACTCGATCTAGTAGGCTTTTACGTTTTGTAGTTATTTAAAAAAATCGGTCAAGTACGATTCGGACTAGAGTACCTACTGGGGGTTCCGCACCTAGTAAGTACGTCTTATTTGTATAAAAATATGTATTTGTAAGGTAATAAGTATTATATAAAGCCCTTCTGGTGCTTGGTGTCATTAGGTATATCTTAGAAGCCACACCACAGTGTGGTGTGGCTTC
The DNA here is from genome assembly GCA_963241965.1 of Tortrix viridana. Classification (NCBI taxonomy): domain Eukaryota; kingdom Metazoa; phylum Arthropoda; class Insecta; order Lepidoptera; family Tortricidae; genus Tortrix; species Tortrix viridana. The sequence continues at coordinate 6,547,112 of OY725181.1, forward strand.
TAAGACGTGACCCGTGTGGTGACCACACGGGTCACGTCTACAGCTCTTTTAAGTAAACACACCGTAAATGCCACTCCTATATTTTTTTCTTTTATGCCGATAGACCATTTTACCAACCACAATAAAAAGTTTACCTTATTACTTTTTTCTCAAAAATCCCTAGGTAGCTTTCTCCCAATATTTCTTATAAGTATTTTTGAGGTAGTTCCTAACATAAAGAGACAGGAACGGCGAACGGGTGTCTTTCTTATTAATGTTATTTTTGCCTACGCTACCTATATCTTGTCACAATGTCAAACGAACCAACCGTGACTATAGCTCGAATAACCCGAAAATTGTAAAAAAAACAGGTCTTAATAAATAAATCTCCAGAATTGTGAAAAATCAGGTATATAAGAGCAGAATATCAGTATATTTTTTTTAAAATTGGGTAGTAGATCCACCTAATTTTGACAAATATTAAGATCTGGCAACACTGCATCCAGTGATCCTGAAAATCTCTTTGTTCATCGGAAGTGCACAACCATAATGAGGTACAATCAGCAAAAACAACTGGATGCGATTTGGTTCAAAACAGTCATAGCAAGAAGGGTGACGCAATGTATAAAGCGTAGATCGAAAGGCGGACATGCAGATCCGAGACGCAAGATGTGCGCACGGCACTCTTGCCTATAAACATGAACGTAAAAAATGCCGCGGACTTGGCGTATTTTGTTGGGTTAATCTAGTTTCAGTTTATAGCCCGATCAGAAAAAGAATAAAGTCCAAACAGGACGCCATACTTTTTTATTGTGTTACGTGAGTCTTTATTGATAAGATTGATCATAATATATTTTTCCGGTATACGGCGAAGTTTTATTATAATATTCCTAGTTTTTACGCTACCCTTGTAGAAGAAACTATTCAAGTAATCAATTAAAATTAAATTACAATCATTTTTCGATTATGTTTTAGGTACGATAAATTCTTAAAATCGAAATTCCATGAAATTTTTAATTATACATTCTGTGTACCTTCCTATAGGTAATTGAAAATACTTACGAGTATCATTATAATGGCCTTTTTCACAATCGACAAGTAAATTCATCTGTCAGTTGTCTCCTTGTCTATTTTCAAGTGTAAGAAAGGGAAAGGGCTAAATTTGTTTGACAGATATGCTTTACTTGACGATTGTGAAACTGGCGGTAAGTAACACTGTTACTTACAGACTACAATGATACTTAAAAGCATTGAAAATCCTTGAAGATTCGTGTAGCTACCTACTTAACTCGGAAAGTTTAAAAAGTTGAAAAATAAGAATACAATGCATTGTATTTTGAAAATTTAGTTGCAATGAAAACAATGACATCATATCGAGGACTTGTGTATAAGTATTAAGCGTGTTCATACTGAGAATCTTCTTCATAGATCCAAGTCCCAAAGCGCGCCTAGATAATTAGACCCCAAGCAAGCTACCATAGGTGGCTCGGCCGCATAATCTCGCGGCTTTTATGGGTTCCAGTCCGTGTATCGGTGAAAAATGTTGTCATAAAACGATTTTAAATACCTCAGGCATTTCGCAGTGCATTCAATTCATTTAAGTAGGTAGCCTCCTTGTTAGTTTGCCACAGAAGGCTTTTTGTGAAGACTTGGTCCATTAAGTATCCACGAGAGAGAGGTGGTCCAGCGAGATGCTTGGATCTACTAATGACTATGTTAACTCCTGACGCAAATTAATACCTTTTACATTTTCTTAAAGAAGAATTATGTCCTTGTTTTTGCAAGACATCTTTTATGGCTTTATTTTGTTATTGTTTTGATGTAACGGAAGCCGAGATTAAATTAGGTGTCTAAACATACCCCCCCATATTCTATGAATAATAGAACAATTTAAAGCGTAGTAAAAAAAGTTAAACTTTGTGACACTGCAATATTCTCAGTTGTAATCAGAATCACCTGAGCTGTTGTTGTTTTTAGGTAAAATTGGATCATGTTGCCAATTTTATTCCACTCCAAACAATGTCCTCATTATTTTTTGCTCTTTGCCAAACTGTAGGTAATACCTAGTCGTAAAATAAACTTTCTACATTAGAATTAAAAAGAAGAAAAACAAAATCAGCACTGCATTATTGTTGTATAAATAAAAAAAAATTACACTTAACCAGAAACATGTATAACTGCCTTAAAATCCAAAGAGTCATTCCATATGAAAACGTCACACAGAGGGAATTCGAAATGGAGTCCTTTTCTTACTTGTTTATACTGGTGTAAAACTTGGCTTGGGAGGTTCGTAGCAAAACGATTTTAATGTTGTACCTACACAGGGTGAGTCTTGGTAACGTGCACACTGTGTACATATTAAAATGAGGGACATTAAATTAAATTTTATCGACGAAAAAATGTTTTTTTTTTTTTTATGACAAGAAAAAAAAAAATGTTTTTGTGTACCACATGTAAACACAAAAAATAAAAATAACATCTTTTTCGTCGATAAAATTTAACTTAATGTCCCTCATTTTAATATGTGCACTTTACCAAGACTCACCCTGTATTACGGCACAGGGTCGTTATATTTAATAATAATCATCATCATCGTCATCATCATCATGGTCATCATTTTAACTGAAAGAAGTCTACTGCTGCCGACTACAACGTAGAGTTCAATATTGATCTCTACGTTGTAGTCTGCTTTGTGCTACTCCAAACTATCCATCTCGAAGCCAAATTGACTTCCTCTTGGAATCTTCGTGCTAAGTAAAGTGGGTCGGTACTTCACTGCTAATCGCTGCCTCGAACTCTATAATGCTCTGATCCGCCCGCATATGGAGTATAGAAAAGAAAGGGATAGAGCTATTTGAGTCATATATCTGCCTGAAACTTGTACGTTTTTGACAGTTCATAATACGACCTCTGTTCTCAGCTTTGGGCTGGGCCTCCCAATACATTCTTCTTCCACTTGACCGGATACAACGTAGACCGGCTCGAATTGGGAATATGTATTTAAAAAAATTATCGCATTTATTAACAAAATATGAAAATACCGTAAAAAAGATGGCAAAAAGTGAAATAAAAATTTTACTCGGTCAAAGAACACGGATAATATAAGCATTTAAAGCTACTAATTAGACAGAGAGATCCGACATGTACACCTACTGTGACGTCAGCGGGCACTACGGCCACATAAACTCCATATTAAATTCTGTTTTGCTATAAAGAGATAGAAACAAATCTTTAATGGCTATATCTTGGTTATTTTTATAGTTATTCGAAAAATAATTTTTCTCTATACTGTTTGTTACATAAATTACGTTTTAATAAAGCATAAAGAAAATCATGCATATTCCCTATTGTCAACACCCCTTTCATCTATGTCCGTTTGGATTCCCTCTCTTTCCGAAGGGACGACGTGTCGCCGCGACACTACTGGTTTCTATGTGTTTCTATGAAAGCGACGTGTCTAGAGCTACGGAGGGAATTTGATAGAAATACATAGAAACCAGGAGTGACGCGACGACACGTCGTCTGCTGCTGCTGCGTGCAGTCGGCTACCAATTGACACCCTTACACTCGCCGGAAACTGAACTGCAAAGCGATGTCATGGTAACCCCCCAGTTATGGCATGGGGGCCTTCAAGAAAAGAGCTTTCGTTCCCCAAAATATCAAAATTTCCTGGATACTAAGCGATAAGCGGACTTGAGTTGCCGGTGTTTATGGGCAGTAGTAATTACTTCCCACCGGTAAACAAAAAACAACACGCGTGTTAGTTTGCCTCCATCTCATATAAAAAAACCGGTCAAGTGCGAGTCAGACTCGCGCACCGAGGGTTCCGTATTTGAGTCCGTAATTCAAAAATATACCATTTATGTACTTTACTTCGTATGCAATAAGGTCAATTTTGACTGGCCTAAATTTTTAACTATAATATTTGAACACTGCTTTATTTTTCTCGTAAAATATAAGTAATTATCTATAAGATAAGAATTTTTCCGGTTCATAAACTTCGGAGATAAGGGGAACGGTAATTTTTTGAAAATTTTTGGTTATAAATCAAAAAGTACGTCACTGATTTTTTTTTTAATGTGCAGATTGAGCCCTTTCATATGACACCCCACTTGCTACAATTCTAGACCCCTTTTCAATTATTTATAAAGATAACATTCTTTTACTAAAAACAGATGCGGGCAAGCAAGGGCAAGCAAAGACATTCATTTTTTTTTACTTAAAACAGATGCGAGCAGGCAAGTTATAAAACTATGCCAAATTTCAAGTTGATAGCTTGTGTATCTAGTCTAGTTGCTGAGACATACGACGAAGTCTCACCATAAGGGTTCCTTTTTTACCATTTTGGTACGGAACACAAAAAACGGTATTTCGCGATCTTCGCCAGATCGTCGGTCCACCTTGTGGAAGGTCTACCAATTCTTCGCTTTTCGGTAAATGGTCGCGACTCGCCTCATAAATCCAATTTTTAAAATTAATAAACAAGCCAGGGTACCTATTTCAAACATTTCGATTTTGAAGAGTGATGCACTGAAAATTCGGTTCTTTTTGGTACGTTCGCGTAAGTACCCTTCATATTAAACCTATAGAACTGATTTTCCGGCATCTGGGTTTTGATAAAAAAAAAACTTGTAAATTTTAGGACTGAAATATCGAAACCACACGCCTCATAAAAAACACTTTTAAATGAAATGTCCACATAGCCAAAATGCATTCTGCGACAGTTATCGACTTCAAAAATTAAAAGAAATGTAGAATTACCTAACGTAGGTAAGCTGTTGCGGGTTCAATCGTAAGATTTTGTCAATTCCGTACATTTAAATGCATTGCCTTTGCCCAACCCTTGAGTGGTTTATGAGGTGTTTTTTGAATTGGAATCATAATATCTTTATTGTACAATAAAAATAAAAAAACTACAAAAAAATGGTGAAAATTAACAAAAAACGGTGCCAATAGTTAAGACTCACTAGACCTACATCATGTGTCACTTTCCATAAGACGTTTATCCAACTGACCACCCATTCTATAAAGCATAAGACAGCTGCAAGGATTGGACCAAAATATAGAACGTGGAACTATTTAATCCGCTTAATTCGATAGAATTACTCAGTACATCGGATAGGGGTCAATTATCCATTTATCCTTTTAACTAAATTGATAAAACGTAACCAACTGGGTGATTTTAATTGATCGAATGCACTGCTCTAGTTTAAGGAAGTTTGGTTGTTGTTGGTCTTAATTTTTATTGGAAATTAACGAAGTATAACCGGTGATATCTATACTCGGAAACAGTTCGTTTTAATGTCTTACTTTAGAAGCCGCCTCATTTTAAACCGATCCCAGCAAGGAGGTAGGTTGGTTTCGACACAGCTTGTTAAGATACTTGTATGCTTAGATTTTAAGCGTTCACAAGTGTCAATATTAAAAACCTGACTGATGGCTGAGTTTCTGGTATGTAATGCGCGTGCTTCACGGTTTGAAACCATGGTTTTAAACCAAGTGACCTTAGTAGAAGCGAACTGCTACACGGTTTCAAACAAGCCCATTTATTTGATAGGTATCTGCCATTTGTTTGATAGGTATCAGGTAGGGCGTTTAAGGTCATGCGAATTTTGGTTTAAAACCACTGTGTACACGCATTACCTACAGTTCTTTCGGAAATCATTAGTACTTAATATGGAGAGGGAGCATCATGGGTAGGGAACTACCTAGTCAGCAGGCCACATAGACCTGGGACCTAGTGGTAGCAGGGAAAATATGAACCTAATGCACTTGATACTTTTTTAATTTTTATCTTCAGTAGGTTCTACAATAAAGAGGGGGACAGGGTGTTTTTCTTTCAGATGTAAAGCTAGTATTTAGTTTGTAAATTACAAAACAAAAGATCTGAGTAGTAGAGCATATCTACTCAGATCGTTGCATTGAAAACGTTTCGATACTTTCCCAACAAAACTACACCATATGGCAGTAAACAAGGAACTAAAATTCTCGCAAATTATCATATTATTGTTTGAATATGCACAGGAAGTTATATTACACCAGGTGTTTGACTGCGCAATCTGAACCATAATGTTTTGCTTAACCTTATGGGAGTAGGTAGGTATATAATAATATTAAAAACAATTCGACGGTCGCCCACCACTTCCTTATATGTGACGGAGGCGTGGTGAAAAAACGTAGGCTCTATTCACTCTCTAATCTTGACAACTCTGGCAACTCCAAATATGTAGGCAGCGGCGTTGGCGGGATGGCGTAAGTGGTAGGTTGAGGTTGCGATTGCTCTGGCGAAAACAAGCCGATTCCAATAAAATATTCGAGTTACGTTTTATTTTTTAGCACTTACAGTCAGCGCCTAAAATTGGTGAACAATCTACCTCGTTTGATTAATATGCCCATAGGTACCTAGATCGGTTCATAAAGCTGCAAAGTTCGGTCGATATCAGAATGTAGTAGTATTAGAGCATGTGGCATGGAATAGTTATGTTCCATGCCACATGTACTTAAACTTCTTCGTCCACTAAACAGGCTAATTCATTATCAACTTCTTCTAGGTCGGACAGACTTGAAGGCAACTAACATGTGATGTGGCGCCTCGGAGGATAATTTTCAAGTTGATACTGAAGCGCGGCCAAAGCAGCATAATTTTTAACTACAAAAGAGTCGCATGTTTATCAGCAGAAGAGGAGGTGGATTAGCCAGTGGCTCACCCGCTATTTAATCCGCATTCTTTGTTAGGTTTGGTGGAAATCAGTCGATCCGTTCAAGAGGTTATCATCAACTCTGAAAGTAGGGTCGTTCGCAATCACACAGCATGAGATTAAATTGTATCAAGACGAGATATTTTTATTTTAAACCGTAAGCGTCTTAAGAATATGGAATAGAAGTATTCATTTCCCTAGCACCTGTCAAATTTTATCTCGTGCATGCACGTTAAGCCCGCTGGGGATTTTTAATCAATTTAAATCGTACTTCCTAGTCTTGTCTAAGTTTGTATGGCTGTTTGTGTATTAATCACGCCCAAACGGCTGAAAGTCTAGATGAAAATTGGCGCCCAGATAGTCCTTATCCTGGATTGACACAGGATAATATAGGCACCTACCTATTAGATACCTACTTTTTATCCAGGAAAATTTGATAGTTCAGAGTAGGTACTTAAGAGAAAAAAAACGATAAGCTACTTCTACGTGAACGGAGCCGTGGGCAAAAGCTAGTTAGTAATAAAATTAAATTAAATTGATTTGCCCGAATTCTAATGAATATGTACAAGGTCTAATGGATAGATTGTGGTCAAGCACTCGGCCGAAAACAATCGACATTCAAAATTTAATACAGTAAGTAGGTATCTTTAGATATTAATGTTGTAGGTATTATATTTTTCCAGCAGAAATTATTTAAGTTTCTTCTTTACCTCTTATGTTTCGTTTTACGTGGAAGACAATTAAACAATACTACCTATGCACATAATTTAAGCTATAAATGGCACTGCGACAAGTTTGCATCAGCAATAGGTTTTTATATTGTGCCCTCTGCCTACTGAGGTTTTGACTGAAACCTCAGTTCACATTTTAAAAAGATTTGAATGGGATTTCACAAAATGACATATTTTCTTATAAAAATAGGTACATGCTAGGAGTAATATGCCTGACATTTGGATATTTTACTTAAAAGATAGACCCAAAGGTTTCAAGCCCATACGTAAAAGAGCAGAAAAATATGCATGCATGCGGGTGGGCTCATTGAGTATGAGTAGGTAGGTACCTAGGTATAATAAAAAAAAATCTCGAAAAATATGAAAATGGTGAGCGTTTATGTTTAATTTTGTCAGTTTTAGACCGTTGATTATGTTAGGTAGGGGTTTGTCTCAAAAACATATTTATTAAGTTTGCTATTTTTATCCAAATGTACCGTACATATTGTATATTTAAACGACAAATACAATAAATGCCGATTTTAGATTTATAATGTAGTTTGGTAGTTTGTTTTTATAAGCTATGGCAGGTAGGTCGTTCGTAAACACAAGGTAACAAAAACCAGCACATTATGATCTCTGATATCAAACTTTACCTACATATTTACCTACTGGTCAGGAGGCCTAAATTAATTGAAACTTTTCTTATACCTACCTACTTTACATTTTTTCGTACATAGTTACCCCCTTACTAATAAACGTTGAGTAACGGCTGAGTAGTTATACAATGCTTTGTCCTTATCTGTCAATGTGACATTTGAATTCGACAGATAAGGACAAAGCATTGTATAACTACTCAGCCGTTACTCAACGTTTATTAGTAAGGGGGTTATTGTGCGCTAGTTTGACTCGCACTTCGCGGGTTAACTGTTGATTAGGTATTTTGCTGATTATTACCACACCTAAAAATAAACTGCGAAAGTGTATCATAACATAACAAACTGAATTATTACTCTAATAAATAACTGATACAACAGTGTATTTAGTTAAATTCTACGCTACCTACTTATGTTTTGTCCCTAATAATGGTATTTTAGTTGAAAGTAGGTTGACTAGATGGCGACTCTTGCGGTTGGTCTTAGCGCCAAGGCAAAACGAACAACGGGTAGCGCACGAGAGTGAGCGAGACCACTATACGTCGTTACTACGCCTACACTGTGAACTACAGCCGCACGCGCATAAAAAATCGTTCGACAAGAGCGCATGCGCAGCGCTATATTCGCCCACAACTTCACTTCGGTCAACTCCGTCATTTAGTGGTGTTCGAAACGTCGATGTGTGTGGAAGTGAAGTTAACTTTTCTAACATACTTATCTCAACAAAATAACAATAACCAAGTAACAAAAGTACAATTTCATATTTGAACGTGTTTGATTAGATATTTTACGTGACATAAGTTGTACAAGTAGTATTCATGATGTGTGATAATAACAATCCTTCGACGCAAAGTATAGCGGACTACTTAGCTCAGTTGCTCAAAGACAGGAAGCAACTGGCCGCGTTCCCGAATGTTTTCATGCACATGGAACGACTTCTGGATGAAGGTAGGTGGAAACTGTATAGTAATGCCTTAAATAGACTGTACGCTGTCGGAGTACACACATAATCATCGAATTTTGTCACCGAGGTCACTATAAATTGGATGCGTCGACAACTAGCCGACAAATGTTACAACGCACACGATATTAAGTTTATTTTTGTCTTCGCCCGCCGAGTTATGGTCCAGTGATGTTTGTAACGCGATCCTTTATAACGAAAAGCGATATAAATCGCCACATATATCCGACGGCGATTTGCGGTCAGCGGTCGTTAGATTGTCGCCGAGGAAAGAGACTGGTGAAATGTAAACGGGTTTAGCATAGCGTTTGACAAGGCAGCTGTTGTAAATAAATCTGTTAATGAGCGGTGTGGTCATTAGTGGGCTACTGTGAGGTTATGTAATATTGAGGGCATGCGGGTGGATGATGCTGGGGCCTGTAGGGCCGTGGTCCTGCATTCCGCGGGTGGCGGAATGCCGGCGCTGCGAGTAGGTAGGTACCGTACGGTCGGTTTTCATTTCTCACACGAGCTTTGTACGTCGCCGCGCACGCTCCTTGTCGATGTAGGTATCCCCGTTTTATTGCAACTCGTAACCAGTCTGCGGCGAGCCCTTATCTCTGCTACTGCCGCTGGACGGGCGTGTCACTGTTTAGATTTCAATTAAAGAACGTAGGTATTCATCTGTTTATTTGAATAGGTGCGCACAATGTCGCCTAAAATACGTAGGTATACTTAAAGTAAAATTAAGTAGTATTTAATACGTAAATAAAAGTTTCTAAGCTGCCTACCAATTGCTTTGATATAGTCCAATAGGAGTACTAATGTGCTGATTTTATTTTGTTCGAAAGAAGGGCAAAATATGTTATAAGTAATCTTTGTGGGATTGATTATGCCTTCTCACATTGTTACTAAGTATTATTATAAACGTGTCTCCTCAAATTTATAATCAAGTTCTAAAATGACAACATTAATTGAAAACCTGAACATATATCCTATGAATTTAATTAACTGCAAACAAAATCTGAGTGTTAGGCTTAAAGCATTGGCCTACGATGAGACAGAATCGCTCCTGATGCAATGGAGATAGTGTAACATACGCACAGCGTGTATACGCACACACTCACTCACTCTCTCTCTATATCTCTCACACACACACACGCACATACACACACGCACACACACTCACGCGATGCTGGCCTTGATTTAAAATATACTTCTATTTTTGTAAGAATACAATTTTTGTTTTTCTGTGATTTCTTAAAATTTTATTTAGCTATAACGTAGCCTTATAGCCTTATATATGCAATATAATTAATTATGCAACAAATATGAGCTAGAAGGAGTGGTACTCCTGACACAGGTAACTATTTACCTAATAGGAGAACCCAACCCCCGACATACAAAAATATGTAACGAAATATCGAAAAGAAATAGGTATTTTTCATTTTCATTTTTCGTTGAAAACGTGTTCTAACTATGTATACAATACCATCTAATATACTGTTACTGCCACACTCAGAGACTTCAATTATTTTTTAAGTTTCATTAAAGTTGCTGCGTCTTATTCTAATGCTATAGCAAAGAAAGTGACAGCAGCTACTTTAATGAAACTTAAAACTTAATTGACGTCTCTGAGTGCGGCCGTAACAGTCTACTGTTACATTTCGCCATTTTAAACAAAAGCCAAATTCAATGGTAAGATTTCAAAGCGTCGTACGTTTTTAAAATTCATTGTAAACCAAGTCACGTCCGGAGGCAAAGCAAGGTCTATTGGGACGACGTTCAACTGTCATATTGCCGTCAACTTAATGATTTACTTTTACAATTTTGCCAAGCATTAGGTTCTGTATGTGTGGACCAGAGCAGGAGATCAAGGCTGCTGGGACCACAAGTTTTTCGAAAAAAAGAGGCTTAGTAGACACAAAGTACAACACAATATTATTACAAATTTAGTAGCCGGCGTGATGTCCTATGGAAATATCAATTTTATTACTATACCTATGACGTGATCGAACTCCAAGAATCGAAACACCAAACAGGAATAAAAGCCTCAATTGATGTTCATCCTCATTAAACAAAAATATAAAACAAACGATTTTGCTCGTCTTCTACACGACGTTTAGATGTTGCCCTTCTTATAAAAAATCCAAAGTTGATCCAGGAATTGATGAATCTTAAAAGATCATGCATTCGATATCGATGCCGCATGCTTAGCACTCATTTGTGATAACTTCCAGTCTCTCTGGAATGAGCTGTCATTGAAGAGAACATTCAACAACTGTATCCTAATTTATTAAGATACTAGAAAAAAAACTACTTATACTTAATATGAAATATCACCGGTGGAATATCTGGTCGCAAGAGCATCGTCTCATGTTTACATGCATTTAAATAACTGGCTTACGAAATATCTTGGTGCCAAATGTATCTAGGTGACTAATTAAATTTGTCTCGCTTAGCTGTATGTAGATGAAGCGGTCGAATGACCATTTAACTTGAAATAAAAGAGGTATAATAGTTCTATATAATACCTACAGGTATTCCGTTCCGTGAACACCAGAGAACTGCTTTTGCAATAAGAAAGTCCCTTCATTTAAACGGTGCAAACCTTTCCTCATTGTGTGGTCTTCTTTTTCTGCCCCGCAATTTAGTTGCAACCCATCGTTTTAATAAGATGCCTTGCATAAGTAAAACCGAAAAAACTCAAGCCGCTGGTCGGCAATACTCTGATTGCTCAACTCTTAAAAAAACTGGTTGATTTAACATTTGCCTTAAAAAGCATGCTTTTTAAATCAACCTTGCAAGAGCTTTTGAAATAGCTAGCGACTCTTTATTTAATTCCGTTTTGATAACTGACGATATTTGACTCAGTACCTAGTCTGAGTCACTTAAATCATAATATTATTGTGAAATTGCCAAGGGCATTAAAATTTGTTGAAAATGATTAGCCGCTGTCACAGTAAAAATACGCGGATCGTTTTATGGTTTATTTGACGCGTCGCCAGTCGAGTCGCGAAGAGTTGACGAAAATATCGACGGCAAGCTGACAAGCAAGCCACTATCGAGGCGTAGGTATCGGGTTACACCCAGCTCCGGAACAGACGAGCTGGACTTTAAAACACCACTTGTGGGATATCAAAGAAATATTCAAAGCCGAAGATGTTAACTTCTAAAATGTTAGCTAGAAAGTTTATGCATAATTATTCAGATTGGTAACATCAATTATTTACCACACTGTTGTTCCCTGACATTTAATAACACAGCATCATCAAAGCAATTTCATCGATCATGTTTACATATCGAATTGAACAATTGGGCTGTTTACATTCCGAGAGCAACCGATGTGAACATAGGTAACGAGATAACAATGTATTTACGAATGTAAATATACCAATTTGCCAATCACAACAATGTATTGATAATTTTTGATAATTCTACTACAAGATAAGAGGGTGTCAATGAAAATCACTGCATAACACGATTATGGATAAGAATCATAAAAAGAAAGAAGTTAATATAAGTACGTACCAGATTTCGAGATAAGCTTTATCAGTCATTTTGTACATGCTCCACTTGCAGATTAAACGTTGATAAGAGATAAAGTTGAGTTTAATAGCCTTAAACATTACCAAGAAGGCGATAAAGAAGTGTAAAAAACTAATTATAATCAGAATCTTGTGAAATCCAATTTAAGGTCTCTTGCAAGGTTTGACTAATCTATTCGCAAGGAATATACTTATTCAGATCGCGTTATAAACTGTTAAGGCCAGCAAATAATATCGTAATTATTGAGTTTAGTTGCGTAGGCGCCAAGCACTTTGATGTTGACGATTCCGCAACCCTGCTGCAAAGCGAGCTTAGTTGGGTCATTCATTATGTGGTTGCTTAGTTTGTGATTAGGCGATTGCGCCCACACTGATGACCAAATGAGGGTAGCCGTGGGTAGCGTGGAGGTGTAGAAGCCAAGGTTCCTCCAGTCCCTCTCCAACAGGTTGAGACAAGCTGTGGGTTGCTTAATTAAAATGTCTCAAACGTCTGAAGTTTCGAATTATTACTTTGTTATTATGGGCTAAATTATTTATGGGTCAACCAGCTTGGCCGCTGTCGCCGTCCGCACCTTAAAAGGATGCCTTCTGATTCACAGTTTTTCTCGACGTTTTACTTCTTGTGATATTTTGAAATGATTTGGAGATTATTTATATGAAGCCGCTTATTTATTTATTTAATCTTTATTGCACAAAAATACAAATTTGAGTACAAAAGTTGAACTTAATGCATAATGGCCGCTTGAAGCTTCTTTATTTACATTTTCAAAGGATAAAGTGGTTTGGTTGCTTTTCTACTTTATTTTTAAACGATATTATGGCTGGCTTTATTTAAAGTGGTGCTAGTCAAGCAGTCTGATTAGGTCTAGCATATTAAATAGACACTTTCTAGTCTTCACCAGTTTCGATCTGAGAAATGCCCTAGAAACTAAATATTGACACGCGACTCGTTTATCGTCGAAGCGACCTCGATAAGGCTGCCTGTTGCATCTCTAGAAAACTGGATCACACCGAGAGGCCTATTCTTCGCCCGTTCCCACGACATTGCTGCTACACGTATCTCCGCTCGTTGAGGCGACGTGATCACTTTACTAATGAGAAATATTTTTCTAAGGTCGAGAAAACTAGATACTACGTGCAATTATAGGCGAGAAAATGTAATAATGCCAGACGATGTTAACTTGGAACAATACAAGTAATCATTTCGTTCCCGTGTCTCCTCTAATGCATGTATAAATTATATAGGTATAGATGAAACATTGCCTTTTGTTCCGCTAACCCACTATCAAGCAACATAGACACGGAATGTTAATGAAAGCGGGTGACCATCGTGCTTAGTGTACTTGAACGCACCAAGAATGCGTTCGGGAAGGGCGCGTAGGCAGCGTGCGCGTGAGCACTGTAATTTGAAATGAAAATCAATCGCTTCAGAATGCCGAGCGAACCTGTCCTGTGGGTGGGACTCGAGGCCTACGCTTACTGACAAACAAGCCTAATACACAAATCGCTTTTAGAATTTCGGTTCCGTAATATTACACTGTTTGGACTCCTACGCGGTAACATGATTAATTGAATTGTATGGGTTTTTTTTTTTTTTTCCGTGCTTTGTATTGAATGGTTTTCAATACAAAGCACCGGAAAAAGAAAGTAATCGGGGAAGCTATTATAGAAACGAAAGCCTCCTACTTGTTTGGAACTTGCACAATTTACCTATGATAAAGGAAGCACTGAAATTGTAAGAGAATGTTGATTGTATAATTAGCTGCAAACTTATCATAATTGCCGCAGGAAACAACAAGATTTAATTTTATCGCCTCCCTAGCAAACATTGCTTAGCATATGTGAATATTCAGCAACTGCGCAAACCAGGTGGGGACTGGAGTCGTTGTCGAGCTTGAGCAGTAAACAAAAAGGTCGATTTGAGGCGTGGGAGCCGGCAGCCTACAGCGGACGAAGGTGACTTGATGGGTGGACCTGGTTAGATTAATTGTGACCCTCACGACACCTACGGAATTGTTATCGCCTTCAAAACACCTATTACTTGATGGAAACAACCATTAAGAAAGAAAACTGGCACTGGCAGCCTCAATAATCTAAAATGTTATTAGCGAAGGCCATAAATTCAATGCAGTAAGTATACGAAGTTTTTTTCGGTTTAACTGCGTTAAACTAGGCAGTGTATGAATTATTACACAAGTTTAGGTGTCGCCGATCCCGATAAGTCATTTCCTTAATGATGAAGCTTAAGAAAATCCGGCGGAAGTCTATGCGTTATCTGGGCTAAATAAGGTATGGCGCGAGTGTGCTGTGTGAAACGGATGCCTTGGACTTGGACGGACGCCCCAGGCGTCGTCGGAGCCAAAGGATGCGTGAGGGCAAACAAAATAACGGTTAATGATGACCATTCCAAATTTAAAAATGTTAAACCGAAGAAACTTTAAGTTTACGATTTATACCTTTACTTATTTATTTATGGAAAACCAACACTTTTATAAGGCTAAAATTACAAGTCTTTCATCTCATCTACGAGTATCAAGCTTAGTTCTTCAGTATCAAGTATCAAGGGCATTTCAATTAAAACTGAACTTATGCAGACTTTATCCTTATGCTTCTTGCCAATTCAATTTCAGTAAGCAATGATCTTGATGAATTTACATTACTAATGCGTGGTAATGTACAAACATGTACTGGTTTTGTACATTAGCGGTCACAATGAACGTTTGTTAGCGGTCAGAGTAAACATGCTGCTCGTTGGTAGAAAACTGTTGACCCACATAGGACAATGGATGAATAAATCTCGTTTAGACAAAAAAGGTTTTTATTGATGCCAGTGTGTAGGTTGCAGGTCTATTCTATTGATATTTTATGCAACATCCCACTTGGTAGATTTATGTCGGCGGTTAAAAGATGCCGCAACACATCCCATCCCATCTGTAAGTCGTGGGACATTATTGGTCGTCAATTATGATGTCTCACTTACTTCTGCATAAAAAATATTTTTTAAACATTTAAGTGAGCGACTTTATACCTACTTCTGTGATTGCAAAACTATGTAGATGCTCTTTTTAGGGTTCCGTAGTCAAACTAGGAACCCTTATAGTTTCGCCATGTCCGTCCGTCTGTCTGTCTGTATGTGACACTAATTTTTCCTCAGAAACTACGTGTCACAAAGTTAAAATTTTGTATACGTGTACATATATTTACCGCGCACAAAGATCAATAATAAAATAAAAAAAAAGTCGTTTTAGGGTACCTCCCATACTTGTAAAGCAAAGGTAAAAAAAGGCATTTAAATATTGCCTCAGTGTACGCTTTTTATTTCAGTATTAATCCAATGCATGTGCGTCTAATTAGTTATTGATTATCCTGTATGTTATTATTTTGGTGATTGTTTCAAACTGAGAACTAGAGAGAGATACTGATTATAAGAATATGCTACACGCGTCATCAAATTAGATTAGCGTCTTTTCTAAAGTGAATGTCCACTTACCGTTATTTCTTATTGCTATAAAAATTCAAACTCAATAGAGCTTCGATGAAATAAAAAAAGTACCTGCCTGTATGTATGTATGTACCGTTTTTAAAGTCTCATTTAAACCCTAATCCTTTAAGTGGAAAACGTGCGTAGCCAATAGCCAAGTAGTTAGTGATTGACATTTACCGCATGAAGTTGACCACAGCAGGTAACAGGATTAACTTGTTTTTGAAATCAATGGAGCACTTTATCTAACGTTTAAGATAAAGTTAATAATAACAATAATATCTTAGGACAGGGTTAAGGAATATCGTAATAAATCATAATCAATCCGTATGCCTTAGCACGTATCTTTTCGATTAAATGATAACTATAAAATAACTTATTTAATTAAGTGTGAAGTCAACCAGTTACTATAATAAATTGTTGAGAACGATATTATTAAAAAAACTTCAAATAGGTGATAAAGAACCAGTAACAATATCACTTTATTATACCCGCCTGAACGAAAGAAGATGTTGTGTTTCCTCAATACCTAGTTCATATTAATTAATTACTTAATAAGGTCAACCGCTAGTTATTCTCGGTCTCGCCTATGCTTTCTCATGTTTTATGGCTCGGAGTTGTACACCAAAGGAAGTTTTGCACAAGGATTGTAGCTGATATCGGGAAACGTATAACGCACTTTCAGTTTAGAGAACCAAAGAGGTTAACGTTCTAGATACGGTGTAGTAATATCACATGATAATAAAAATAATTACTTTAGATTAGCCTGTGATAGATTTAAATTATTATAACATTATACAACCTTTCAATTTCGGCTTAGGTAACACTTAGTCTGAGGAACATAAGTTTTTAATAAGTTAGCCGATTGAAAATAAGTTGAAAGACAACTTGTGGTATTGCTTTATGCTTTAACCGGGGCGATGTGATCGACCGGCAACGAACCCCTTTTCAATTAATAAAAAAATACACACACTAAGTATAATACTAACTTAAGTATAATTTTTATGTGCTATCGCTATCGTTACAGTAAAACTTTTTATAAATTGACCGAAACCCACTCTAATTAGGTTACGAAGCAAACATCAAAAGTGAAAATCAATGATCAACAATGATTTAAACATAAAGTATGAAGATGAAGATAACACAGCTCGGTGCATTAAATTGTATTCTGTTCCTTATTTTCTATGAAAGCGAAATTCACCAAATTGCAACGTACATTTTATATTTAGCAAGAAAAACTATTAAAAAGACATTATAAAAGTTTTAAGGGGTAAGGGGTGATTTGTTTACAATTTTCAGCCCTATCCCTGTTTCTTATTTCCCTTTGAATATATTAATTGGAATGTTTTCTCCGTTTTATAATTTGTAAAAGATCTGATTTTATATTTACACGAAACACGATTCGACATGAGAATGTCGAAATCGTCGGTGCCCTTTTAATCAAGTGCGTTAATATCGTCGTCGTTATATTGATGACGGGCTATAAAATTAACAGCTATGAGCATACTCCACTGATCTCTATGCAAAGCAACCAATATTTAAATTGCTGCGAATTTCTGAATTGGGGGACACTTGCGCCTACGCGTTCACATTCGCTCGTATTTGCTTTTGCTGAGTGAAAATCAAAACAGTCCGCGTGAGTGTGAATCTGAGTCATTTCGTAATTTGTCCAAATAGGGCCGGTCTAGTTCTTCAACTTTCTACGAAGCATGTAGGTGGCGGCGGGCTGGCGCCATCTTGGGAATACTTGATCGCAGTGACAGTTTCTTTCTTACGAATAACGCGCTGTTTTGGCATTAGGTAGGCCGAACCGTTATATACTTATCCTAAATTTATTTTCCTTTAGTGAAAACTTGCTTTAAGGGTAATTTGTATAAACACAAAAAAATTACACCCAAAGAAATAAGCTTTCTGAATTATTATTTCTCAACTTTTTTAATCGTTTTAACGAAACAGGTAACTTTATTGAATCAGTGGATAATTAAGAGAACTAATAAAACATATTATATGTTTTATTAGTTCTCTTAGCTGTGTGTTATTCTAGTAAGTAATATTATAAATAAGTAAAACCAGCGTTAACTGCGATTAAAGTTCATGAGCAGTCGAACACCGTACAATTTCGTTGAATTCCTATGAACATTCTGTATCAATAGTGTTTAGTACCCACAGTTGCTATTACACACCAGCAGCGATTGAGCCTCTCGCCTACACAGTCTAACAACCCGTGTGAACGTAACCAGCGTTAATCAGTCGTATTTAGAAAGATCTAAGGTTACGTCAATATTAAGAACTAAATCCACGCTTTTTCACATAGACGTCTGAGATTCGCTTTCGGAGTATAATCGATAGGCAACGCTACACTAACTGGCAACATAAACAATGTCGAAAGTGCCTCCGTTACGCCACCACGTGTGGGATGCGCCGGCGCCGGCCTGCCGACGGCGCTGTGAGTACTCGGCTTAAGGGTCCCATTCATTTCGCGTTAAGCAATTTGTTAAGGCAGTACGTTTACCGATTCATTCATGCGATTGTGCAACTGTTCATGTCCGGTTAAACATTAATGCTAATGTCATTTTAAATGAATACGTTTTGTTTAGTAATTTAATTATGATGTTAACTTTCGCGCTGTCATTCTATTTGATTATTATTTTTGAATGAGTTAGAGCAAATGTTGCATAAAAAGCTGAAACATCTTTCGAAAATGAAACCACGGGACAGATGTAATGACTCATAGTTGTGTTTTTATTTCATTCCGACCCGTCTGTCAGGGCATGCGTCTTGACTAGGCGCGTGACTAGGTAGGTCAACACAACATAGTAAATTAAAATAAATTTGTGCATGAATGTACATAAATATTGATCAAAATATATTATAGTAACATACGAGTAACTATATAAATTAAAATAGACTGGAATTAAGGCATCATCATATAACCCTCAAAGAAACAATTATTATTTCATAACTTTTTTATATTCAGTGTTCTTACATCTCTTTTTGCGTTTCGTAGGTATGTCTAATAAAAAATATACAAAATCGAAAGAAGTCCTAAATCGCAAAATTAAGTTTGGAATTATGAAAATTCAGATGTTCGGTGAAGTTGGCATTAAATTATTATGATTCTTTAGAATTATGTAGTCCATTCGTATGTAAGCATGTACCTACTAACAAAATACAAATTGTAACTGACGTTTAATTTCCCACAAGCAGCATGACGTATACATGCGTCATTCTTATTCTGAATCATTGTTATATTGACTTTACCACTACATACACTGAAAGACTCGATATCGAGTCTATTTTGTATAAAAATCAGAGTGTCAGGCATTTAATGTGTTCCAGCCACAAAATAATGTCCTTATCTAACCTGTCCTAATGAGCATAATGCAAATAGCCCTGCTGAGGCCAGCGGGTTCCTCTCGTATCTTACGTTAAGTATTTTATTATTATGCTCCTTACATAATAGAACATTAATTGTGATAACGTTCCTGCTTACAATGTCAAACGTAAGATAATAACGCAATTTTATAGCGAATTTGAAATACCTCTTAAACAACGAAGGTTACTTATTTTATTACTATAAATTATAGGTGTTTTTAACAAAACAAAATTATAAAATAGGATAAATAATGAAGATTCTAGATATTAATAGGCCAACCAGAGTGAATCTTAAGTGGAATTTTCCGCGTACTAACAATTTAAACAGAGCAATTTCACGCGATCAAGAATGCCTAGATTATATTCTAGCTATCTGGATCTGGTCCAATTTTCATTATGCGACCGCTTACTTCTATGACACTTTCTGCTATATCGTTTTAATTAAATACTAGTTGTTTTGAGCCAATTACTACGTTTATACACTTGATTAACAGTAACAATGCAAATTTTATGATCTGCAGAACACGATATTATTTGGTGCAGCTAATATCACAAATACATATGTTGTACCTACTTGTAGTCAAAGTTGGCACATGGCAATAATGCGGTGTAACATATTTTATCTTTCTAATCTCTTTACCCTTGCTTGTACTCAAATAAAAATAATTTAGAGCCACAAGGCCCGGCCCGCATGCCCTGGGATATCGACCTCTCCTGCATTTCGTATAATATTTAACGGTAACACTATTATACCCCGATAAACCGTGCGATAATACTCCCCTGATAAGCTACCACTCGTTAGGTTTTTGTGTTTGACATTAACTTTAATCAAACAAACCGCCTAACAATAGCAACCACAGTCTCTGGCTAAATCGGGTGTCGTAACTCTCTGCAACGGCTTAAAGGTTGTTCCGAAACACGAGATTTAACAAATTTATTTCAAGAGAACAAGGAATAATAGTCGTGTCCAGAAATTACAAGGTGTCGAAATGTTTACGTAACGTTTTATTTTTATTAAAAATATATCAAACATTCACTGGAACCCAACAACGAGTAAGGGACCTTTCATATCTACAGACAACGAGCATATCAGATATGCCGTGCCAGACAAAAATAATTTTCTCCTATACAATGTGTATGAACGTAATCACATCTAGGGTCTGCGCGGTCGTATTGCGGACATCGCGGTAGATGTGAATACGTCATACACATTGTATAGGAGAATATTATTTTTGTCTGACACGGCACGTGTCTGACACGCTCGTTGTCTGTAGATATGAACGGACCCTTATACAGACGGTTTCATAATTTATCCGAAACACCAAAAGGCATTAGACTACGGCTGTAACTTTTCTCCAGAAATGAACCTTCATGTGTTGTATTAGAGTTTATTTTCGCTTGGTATTAATCCGTAAATAGGACTTAATACGAATTAATTGGATATTTTTAATGACATGCCGTTGGTTATTTATAAAGCATCTGGAGCGGGCCTCACGGATGTGATATTCGGGAATAGGTAGAGTAAGATACTATTTTAAAACGTCTTGAAATATACCTATCTTTAAAATGCATCTGAGATAAGTTGAAGTCTCTTTTGATTTATATACTCATGATATTTCTATTTTGTTGCAGGTATGTAGCTGGTTTGCTTAAAACATAGGTATAGAAGGGGTTAAATTAGGTATGTGTTTCATGAAACCGGTGAGATTGTGCGTCTTGCTTGTTCCTTTGTTTCTTGATACTGGGAAACGAACAATACATATATATCTAAGTTCTAACGTTAACCTGAGATCTGTGCTAGAACTCGCAGCCATTTCCTGTCTAGACTGTTAAACACACAAGACAATAAAATCGACGTTTATCTCGACGTTCACGGTTCCGCTCCGCGACGATTACAATCATTACAAATTACCTAATGCCAGAGTATTTGACAAAGTAGAGCTCTAAATAATGACTTGAGAAATGACTAAGTAGGCGCATTCGTAAATTGTAGCCATTGGAAAACAGACCTTATCACGGGTTTACGATTACAACGCCTTGCATTTATTGAGTGCGTTAAGAAAAAATAAATAGGCGTATCAGTCTGCCAATGGTGGCTCCCTTTATTTACCTATATTATTATTTTTTGCGACAATGTTAACGTTATTGGGATGTCCACCCTTTATTCTTTCAAACATTAATAAGGTCAGTAGGGGAGACCGGGGATGGTTGACTATAGGGGCAGGTTGACTAACTATCAAAAACTCGTCCGACGCAAAGGCCCAACCAATAAGGCACGAGAGTCCGCCACCTCCCCCCTATAGTCAACCATCCCCGGTCTCCCCTATGGGTAAGTGTAGCTAGGGGGCAAGTGTCACCGCATTTTATATTACGAAAAGTAATTGAGCTTTTGATATAAGATTCATCTGTTGTTGTAAGTTAAGCAAGATTTACACTATTAATTCTAGATGGCGCCACCTAACCATTTTCTAACCATCGCAGTTTTGAAATCTGACACATTTTTAAATACGAGTTCCAGTTTACACGTCCCACGTCAATCTATTGTCATATTGGAAATCTCGATGAAACCTTGTATTTTGTGTAGCTAAGTACTTTTTATACTTGTCAATTTAAATGTTACTCTAATTATTTCATTTCAATTATGGAAAATAAGAGTTTGTTTAAAAAAGATAACCTTAAAAATATATGCTCGGGGAAGTGTGTCTATTTTAATTGAGGTAAGTGTGTCCATATGTCACACTTCGCTCATGTCAGAGGTCGCAAACATTTTATTTTTACAGTTAATGTATTTTGTTTCATAACGCATAGTAACTCCTTAACTTAGTTTTTTTTTAAGTGATATGTTTTTGAGAGATGTATCCTTTTTAATGTTTTGTACTGAGCTCAAATAAAAGGTTTTTTTTTTAATTTCTATTAAGGATTTTACTTAAAAAACGTTTTCCTGTCCATGACTATATGACACAATTACCCCATTTTATTTAAAAAAGAAAATATTTTATATCGCTTAATATATAATCTAGGGTAAATAAAACTGATTGTCACGCTCAGGTAACATGGTTTTTATGTTTTTACATTAGAAATACATGTGTATGTAGTCAACTAGTCACACTTGCCTCGTGTTGGCGGGGAAGTGTGTCTACGGCAGTATACCTACCTTAATTTAGACCTTAAAAACATAGAATGTAAGGTATGAATTATTAGAAAACATATTGTCTACAGCCAATTATTCATAATTACATTTTACCTTGAAATATGACTTAGAATTCAACCATAATCCTCTTAAATTTTGAGTTCAAAGTAAACTTTGCAAAAAGCATGACATACTTACCCATACTGACCTTAATACAATTTTAATTAATATTAGAATGTTATAATGAGTAGATGGCAACGGAAAATTAAATAGATGAGCAGGATAAATTGAAAGTAATTTCCTTTTTAGTGTTTGTGTTTTAATCAATAATTTTCTTTAAACTTGACATTTAAAATTTCCATTTAATTGAAGTATTTGCATCCACCGGTTAGTTCTTGCGCGAGCGCTGGTTAAACCTAGTTTACATTAGTGTACGTAAACACGGACGCTGTTTTCGTGTGTAGTGGTGAAGACAATACTATAATGATTCAGATCAAAACTGACGCACATATAAAATATTATCACACTGCGCTTGAATGAGATCGAATGTTAATTGCGATAGTCGTCTTTTTGTACATACATACATATGCATACGCAAAAGAAAGGCCGAAGCTTGCAATTCAAGTGAACAGCCAAACAGGAATGGTTTGTCTTGCTTGTTTACTTAGCGCGCGAACGGGATAGAGCCTCGGCCGTCGTCTCGTTACCGCACCTACGATACGACTTTTACTTAATTTGAGCAGCCCTGTGACACTGTAGTTGCGATCGGATTTAATGCCTAAATATCCTGCCCTCTCGCAGGAGTCGCAGGCCGACTTTTGAATTTCATTCGGCGCTTTTTTGCATTAGTCTTCTCTAGGGTCGAGGGGCTATGTAAAATTCTTAAAATAAACAGCTATGAAAAATTATTAAAATAAATATAATGATATATTATTCGTAATGAAGATCTTAGGTATTAATAACGGAAGGGCGAAACTGCTTTTCGTATTTCTCCATGTGGCGAGGACAACTTTAAAGCGCGTCACACACGGAGATATAATGTATATTTTTTTTTGGTATATTAATATTATATATATCGTATATATATCGTAATATACCGACCTATAGGTAATATATATTATAGCTCCATGTGTGACGCGCTTAAAATGTTCGGTACTATGCAGTGTACCTACCCACGAGAGTAATGTAAAGTGCTTGCGCCAGTGTAGACCCAGCTTAAAAGAAGGCACGAGCACGCTCATTAAGTCCTAAAACAATGCAAGGCGGGGTTGTCAGAGTAATAAAAATTACAAGACGACCAGGATGGGAGCGCCTAATGGTTCCGTACTTACTTGTCGCTCGATGTATCACGATAAAAACCAGACGTGCGATTTCATGATAGCTAGGTAGTTATATCTGACGTGTCCACCTTCATCTTAATGAATTCCGTCACTGGTTTATAAACTTCATAAATTGTTGACAGGATTCAATCTTGTATTATAATTTTCCTTAAGTGCCTTCCTGCGTTAGTATGCGTTTAGTGTCCTATTTATGGTTACGTGAATATAAAATAGATAATTTTTAGTACCAAAGATAGACAGGAATACAGAAAGACAGCCAACTAGATATAATGTTGCTATCATCGTCTACGAATATTGGCACTACCAGGAACGCCCATTAAAAAAAAAAAACAATATATCTAAAGAAAAACCAAGGGCAGATGGACTTTTAATAATAAAAAAATAATGGATTGATATGAGTTAAAAAGGCTTCATGAATTTTTACATAATTTTTAAAATTAAAATAGGCACAACTCACTTCGCATTGCTAAGTATAACGGTGATATACTAATGAATGATGATAAATCTGAACGTGGTAAAGTTTAATTTTAAGATAGGTACCACCAGCCAGAAATATACAAGACTGGCCGTTATGATGACTTACGTCATACTCGTGAGTCAATAGAGTCATGGCGTTATATTTGCATCTCTTTCGGTTAGGCGCATGCCATGGTTTTTTTTTCAGGACGTGCATTTATTTAAATAAATAAATATCATGGGACAATGTCACTCAAATTGACCTAGTCCCAAACTAAGCTCTAGACTTACAATGGGTGCTAGGCAACGTTAAACATGCTTACTTATAAAGAGAAATACATACTTAAATACATAGAAAACATCCATGGCTCATGAGCAAATTATCGCGCTCGTAGCTTCGTAGGCAGGGCCACTACCAACTGGACTAACCGCGTCGTCAATTTGCCCACTCGTTTATGAGTAGGTAAGCCACGAGAAATATACACAAAAGATTAACAGGGTTGCCACCCTCTCTCTTCCGCTTAGGGTCCTTCCATATCTACAGACAACGAGCGTGTCAGACATGCCGTGTCAGACATAATAATATTCTCCTATACAATATGTATGAACGTATTCACATCTACCGTGATACAACCGCGTAGACGCGGTCAGACAAGGCCCGTGCACGGCCAGCATTCGCGGACAAAATGCTTTGTCTGGGCGGTTCGTGTCTAGTGGCTGAGAGTGTCTGCCGTGCAGTATAAATTCGGACGTCAGACATAATTACCTTTACATTACCTTTACGAAATGGATAACGAAAAACTTATAGAAATTGTGAGAGGGTATTAAGTATCTGAACATTTTCAACTAAAATATGACGTGTTTTTTCTACTAATTTATCAGGTGAAAGCGGCTGCGTCCGACGCCGACGGTGTCTGTCGATGTCTGACACGGCACCCTCTGGCACGCTAGATGTGAATAAACGGCGTCTTTCGGTGTCTGAAACGGCACGTGTCTGACACGCTCATGGTCTCACGGACCCTTATCCGTGACCTAACCAAGAGAAAGAGAACTAACATCTGGCTTAGTTCATCTAACACATCTGCCAAAGATTGTCTGCGATTTGGGCGGTTTTAAAAAAAAGTGTACATCTTTAAGGACAAAAATTAATAAATTTTAACTTTTTCAGCGCGTCACGAAAATCAGTCGTACATTTAGTATCGTTAATTTTCGTGACGCAACGGAAAAGTTACCGTTTCTTAATTTTTGTCTTTTAACTACGTACACTTTTTTTGAAAAACGCCCAATTACCTAAACGTACTTAATGACAATATTTTGGTGATGGTTCTCTGGGAGACGACGAATAGTAGTAGTACACACCAGTGCGCTTTCATGTTCATCTTGCGTCTTTCTCTGATGCATGCATCTGCAACCATAGCGCATGCAATAACGCATGCGCTCAAACTGGTTTGACAATGATGATGTAAAAACGGTCCACATTCTCCTTTTTTTTCGCGTTTTTTCCTTGCACTTAACACTAAATATGCCGCACTGATAGCTACTAGTTCCGCGTCCATCTTGACGGCTAACCGAGGCGCGTGAGTAGGTACGCTGCATGCGACAGGCGCACAGGTGTAGACGAAAAGCTGCTTCCGTCTTATGGCAATAAATATTGCTTACGCTTGACGCAATACGAATTGAAATTGAAGACGCAAGATGAAAATGAAAGCGCACTGGTGTGGACATAGCTTATGGGCATGAATGAAGCGTTGCAATGGCCAAGTTTCGGCGGTCTCGGGCCAATGACGCAGGGATCCTGCTTCCGGAGCCGCGCCTGCGCCGCTGCGCTCACGCGTAAACAATAACTCCAATTCAATCTAGGGGAAGGGGAAAGGTGATTCTGAATAGACGATGGGAATGAAAATGCATTTATAATGCATGGAAATCTAGGGACCGGTTGATCAGGATAGAAGGTCACACAAAAAAACCATTTGTTAACTGCCTTTTATTACCTACCTAGGTACTGTGTTGTTTTCCTCACTTCTCGCAAATAAAAATACTATTAAATAACGCGAACTGTGTCAAACATTTAACATGCTCATTTTATAGAAACTGAAGATCGCCCAGTTGCTAGTTGGCAGGCAGACGCAAATTTGTAAACCACAACAAATGAGCCGTCTCCTAGAAGAAAAGCATTCATTATATTAATGTCAGAGATGCTTTATAGCGTGGTGCGTGCATTTTTTTCTTTGACGGTCAACTGTTTTATAGGACGTGTATTACGAAATTCATAAATCTTCAAGATTGTCATTCCATTGAATGAAACACCATTGAGGGTACATTTTGATCTGTCAAATAGGTAACATCCTGAATGCAAAACATCTGACGCGACTAGAAAAAAATAAATGAGCACTGTTTGGAAACGGCTAGTGTTGATTTATTAGAGTGGCGGCGCACTCTGGGTTCTCTGTGTTATTCTGATTGCAGACATTCATAATTATTTCGACCTTAAACAGTTTTCTCTCGCAAAGATCGCATTTCAGATTACGCAACGAGAGTGCGTCGGCGCAGATTTCGTCACCGCGGAAAGCGCGCTGGCCCATTAAATTGTTTTATTATGAACCGACGCCATCTTGTGTATTTTTGGCTGGGGTTTAGGTGTTTATCTCCTGGGAATCTGTCCAAACAGTAATTAGTAGGTATGTTTAACTTGTTTTCGTTTTCTTTGCGTTTCGTGTAAAAATCAACCGCCATGCCTAGTGACTCCCTTGTCCTCAGAAAACAGTTGAGTCACGTATGTTTTATTGTTTATTTATTTTAAGAAACTGTAATTGGCTCATACAATACCAGAGATCGTTTCATTGCATCAGCTATTCATTTTACATTCTTATTACTTACGTTAATGCCGTAGGTGTCATGTCTTGGTGCCTTTCAATTCCCGCCTGATAAAGCAAAGGCGTGCCCTAAAGAGTTGAACGACCGATCTATTTGTCATCCCACTTCATCGCATCACCTGCCTCATTTTTCACTATCGTCGTAGTCGTAGACAGCCTCTATTTTTATTTCCGAGACTAACGTAATTATGAATGAACGACCACGGGTGACACCGGACTCAACACGACCTCGTTAGCCCACGGAAATAATTCTCTCTAATCAGTGTGAAAGCGCTTGGGCCACTAAATTGTCTAAGCAATACAATATTTTCAGTCTTGACAACCATACAGTTAATTTCATTAATTTTGAATTCTCTAAAAGACGTATTCTCGTTTTCGAAGTAAGTAGTTACTTAAAAAATTCATGAGTCACCATAATACGACAAAGGCACACGTAAAATACAGTACTTGCTTGCAGCTTGAGTACCAGAAAATAATATGGAGTGCAAAGCAATTGAGAGGTCACTTTTAAGCAGACATTTAAAAGCGATCATGCTGTTCGCCCTTGTGCGCAGGCGTCGTCTTGGTTAAGAGTTTATTAATTTTGCAGTTCCATATAGCATCAGTTATTATCCGTATGAGTCAGGCCGTTGCTCCCGCGTAGGTTTGAAAGCATGTGATGTAATCTACGTTTTGGTCCATTGAATGCTGGGGTCATAAAGTGCCGCCATACACCAATGCCCGTAATAGGCAATGCACGAATTGTCGTCGTTGCATTAACAAGCCTTTACTCGCTTACGGTTTACCAGTTTCGCACCACTAACATGGGTAACACGAGCTCCTATCAGATAAGACTATTCTTGAAATTCTTGCTCAAGAAAACCGCACAGTTTTATATGCGGAACGTGTTTTTGTTGCCTCTATTTATAATCATATTAATCATAAAATACCTATGTGGGGTTCTGTAAATACGGATATGTTATTGATTAATGTATAAAAACTTTTGTGGAAACTAGTTTTGCTGATGTCTTCACGATGATAGCGCATATTACGGTAACCAGAAATAAAATCAGTCACTGCGTTATAAACTGTGCCGAGCCGTTTGATCTCGTGCTTAGAAGAAGTAAAAATAGCGGCGTAAAAACCGGATTTGGCCGGTCGCAGGGTTGGTTAATTGGTCTAGCAGGCTGCAGTTTGTTTCACGAAACTTAATTCATAAAACATTCGTGTAACTGTTTTCTAGATCCCCTCGCGTCCCGGCGGCGTGGGAGACGAGCGAGGAACGTCGACCCCGCGGCGCCTATAAATACCCGCGTCGCTTATCCACGCGTCGAGATTGTCGGAAACTCCCTTGCGGCTACCAACGTATTTTTCAAAAGTAAATATAGAACAAAATTTGGGAGTGATGCTCCCGAGCTTCGCAAATTTTACCCTTTCTCGTGAGCATCTCAAGAATATTTAAGCGCGGGTGCTAATACACGCGCTCGTGAATAAATGCAAAGATAGCTAATTGACACAGAATTCTAAATGCGCTACTCTGTAATACGAAAGGTCTTGCTATTTGCTCGTTTGTTAAATTTATCGTTCACATTAAGGCCCATGACCAATAGTGGTCTATTGGCTGACACAGTGAGGATTATGATGGGGACGACCAGAACAACATTACTTAACATTCCATCTACATCTGAATACGATGCAACTTTAGTCTTTCTTACGATCAAGTAATATTTTGTTACAATGCGATTACACGGCACATGGAAGTAACATTATTAGTTATTAAAGTCATAATGGCATTGACTGTTATCGCCATGCCATAAAATGTTGTAGGTACTTAAAAGGATTATGAT
The DNA here is from genome assembly GCA_963241965.1 of Tortrix viridana. Lineage (NCBI taxonomy): Eukaryota > Metazoa > Arthropoda > Insecta > Lepidoptera > Tortricidae > Tortrix > Tortrix viridana. The sequence goes on from OY725181.1 coordinate 6,576,124, forward strand.
TATGAACTTTTAGACATGGTTTTCTGTAAGATACACCGATTTGTGAAACCCGATCTTTAATGATTGTTGCGGAAATTGCTCCCCAGTTATGTTGATGATCGTCTCGCTCTGTCTTGGAATAAATGGAAAGTTACATTACACCTTTAGCTAAGGTAGCTTTAATGCATATTCAATATTCATATGACAATGATAAATGTGTGCAGATTTAGCAATTTACTTAAAACTCATTTGACCGGAATGACCAAACATTCTGGTTTTTTTGTCCTAGAAAATAAGTAAGTATTAAATTTTATTTACATATTAAATATTACAAATTTAAAACTAAAAAAAACAACTAAAACTAAGAGTAAATTAGTATTATTAAAGTAAAAATTAACTAAAATAAAATTTCATCGAACGAGGTGATTCAATTTCGCCTAAAAAATATAATTTTTATTAAGTCTAGCAATCAAAATCAAAATCAAAATATTTTATTGTTTAACTGCAGGTACGAGTACATATTATGAGATGATACATATTATATTAGGTGTGTTAATTAATTCCACTACAGCCTACCATACAATGGTGTACAATATTTGCCTTACATGTTTAAATGTCTAAATTATATGAATCTAGTTAAAAGTAACGATGTGTAACAACTTTTTTAAATATTAATACTTAGTAAGTAGCACTCAACTTACTTACCAAATTAATGCTATTACATTTTCCCGGCATTTTCTAAAAAGTCCTGAACAGTGTAGAAAAGTTTACTTAATAGCCAGTTATGAATTTCAGTTTTAAATCTATCACAATTGTACAATTTGAATGCGTCTGGGATTCTATTATAAATTTGTACAGCCATCCAGAACATACTTTTTGCAAATGTTGTTGTGCGATGAGAAGTGACTAATAATTTATGTTACTAATAATCTGACTTAAACTACACGATTTCTTCTGATAAAGAACACGTCTGCGCGGGTCAATGCCATCTCTAGATTGGTGATAGCAATTGAATCAGTTCCACTTGCATTAAATTAATGTTCATTAAACGAGAACAACGTGACACGGCTGACCGCCTCTAGTTACTAACAACTGCTATCAGAACTAGTGTTGATCTTGTAAATAAAACGATCATTAGGCTATCCTGTTCTGTTAAGTTCTCTATTCTGCCGTATGACATCAGCCACGTGATTAACGGTGATTTTATCTTGATGAAATTTCCATTAGCATGTTTTCGTACAAAATATCGTTTTTTACGGTAATTATTTTCGTATTCTGTTCAAAACCTGATCGATCGTTGCATCGGGTCGTAAAACGGAACATTGCCGTCCGTGATATCGTCCCCGCACTAGGTCAGTTCAGCGCGACTCTTGTAACGGTACAATCAGGTTGTAGCCGTCCACTGCCACGTAACAGTATGATTGCAGTTTGAAAACGTTTATAGCAACAATTCGATTCAATTGTCACAAATGAATTTCAGCTTTATTGCCCCGTGATAGCAGAGATTTAGATTCAGCGCGCAAATTGATTTGCTTTTGTCCCGAATCTAAATTGCGACCTCCGGTAAGCTGGCCGGTGTGTCTATTTATTGTTTTTTTATGTTGACAATCGTATTCTAAGGGTGATCCCGATAATTTCATTCCCAACTCGATAAACACTCTTAAATGTACCTCCTTGATATCATCTACCTCTAAGTTGCCCATGCCTTTCCAGTTTCAGCGTTAACTCGATGGTCACGTTAAAGTTGCCACCGAAGGCCGTTAATTTCTTAAACGTCGGCTATCGACACTTTCACAATAATCTTAGAAACTACGGTTAACCTCTTCGATTTTGAGATAATATATTTAAAAATTCAATGATTTATAGCCTCTTATATTTCATCTCATTTAGATCTTTGGCATATAAATAATTTAAGTTAAGTATGACATCACTTTAGGACGCTAAAAGATTAGTAATTATGTAAACAGTCTTGTGTACATTTTATACGTTTCGTAGGTGGCGTCACGTCGTGTTTACTTTAGTGTAGTTAACGTAATGAACTGGCATTCTGTTTATAATTTGTTTTCAAATCAATACGAAATCCTTGGATTAGGAAATTATGTCCTTATATTTGCATACTTGAAGATGTTTCTCATTTCAATAATAACTCTGGCAATCGTTGCAGATTCCGTCCGTCAGTACCTACATACTTAGGTCAAATTTTAAAAGCAAGCTTGAAAAAACCATTCGTGATGGTAAAATAGTCGTACTCGACCCTCTGTTCTTGAACCCATAAAAACTGTGACCCTATATAGAGGTAAGTAAACGTATCTATGCCATATCCCCCAATAGTACCACAGGTACCTCAAACAGGTGTAACATTGTCCCGTTTCTACCTGCACCGGCAGGTTCACTTTTATATGCCAAAGGACCCCTATTATTCTCTGGTACCCAAGTGACGTCATATGGGGAGCGCCATCAGAATGAGGTAATCTCAAAATGATATAAAAAAGTGTTAAGGCCTTTTTTATCAAGTCCTAATAGATTACGGAATTGTATTAGTCACTGGTTTTGAATAATTGACTCGTAGTTTCATACCGATTTTGGCCATGTCGGAGTCGTGGTTTAAAAAATATATTTTCTATAATGTTTATAGGTAAATAGAAACACAGTTGGTTAACTTGTAATTTCCGATGGCCATATCATTCACGACACCCACGATACCTAATTGAATTGACTATAATGAATTCTGGACATGATTGTATAATAATCATAATTTTGTTAAGGGTTTTGTAGCTATTGTTTCTTTGGTTTTATTCTACGAGTATTGGTTTTTTTTTGTGAGGCAAATATACTTACATGATTTCCAATGAGAAACTGGCATAAAATTACTTTATATGTAGTAAAATAAACTACTCGATCTCTGGGACAAAGTTCAGAAACAATATAATTATTATAAAGTGTAATGGTTTTTGAAATTAGTTTCAGAATTCGAGATAGACTCACTAATAATTATTATCTCATTATTTATACTGAAAAAGTAATAGTATTGAAAGCCATTTATTAAATGTATTGAAGTCAATGGTACAAACTTAAATGACCACAAAAAGACCCAAGTCCAGTTCCAATTTAAAATACTACTTTTCCTAATATCACTTAGAAAGTAATTATTATACTGGTATGTCCCCGACCGGAACCGAACTCAAGATCTCAGCTTCGTTGTCAAACACTATGAATGACATTGAATTACCGTAAGTTAACCGGACATTATTGTTTAATAATGTATCACGAAATTGACTTGATTTAAGTCGCATTTTTAACCTAAATAAAATGTATCTTTAACATCCGTTTATCAGGCTTCACGAATAATAATTATAGGACTTTATTATCAATTCCAATTAATGTACCTGTTCTTTATTTATCTGTAAAATACTTTTTATTAGTAGTGTTTTATATAAAATATTTCTTATTATTAATCCTGAGATTCCTCACATTGAATAGAATTATTTAAAACAACAAAAACTATTAAGTTCTAATAGCTATTATAAACTCAATTAAGCTCGAGTGCAGGAAAACATTTGAACTATCGACCTAAAAGCAACAGCTGCAAGAAATTGCACGCGTTGTACCAAGAAATGTTTTTGCTCATCAAGTGCGTCATATTTTATACTATGTACTAGGTATAAAAAGTAAGCATTTTGATATTACATTTAAAATGTTTATATAACTGTGGGTAGGTACTAAAAAAATGGATATTCAGGAAAGATTAACAAATTTCTTATCTATCTTAATAAGTTATGGTAACATTTTCGTAGGAGCAAACGATCTATGCAAGTCGTTCGTGAAGGTTCATTCGTTTTCGCTATATATATTGGGCCCGGTTGAAATAATGTCTTTTTGGTTCATTTATTTCTAATAAAGTAAGTGTATTTATTTACGTTAATTTCATCGTTGTTTTCTCAAATACGAGTATTATAATGTAACTTTCTAACTTTACGGTTTTAGAGTTTGAAGTAAACTCTTAAAACAATAAAATAATATTTCGGTTATATTATATCGCTTTACGTATAATTCCGGAAACATATTATCTTGTGTGCCACTTACGCCATCATACTTATGGCAAATTATAATAGGCTTCTTGCAAACAATCGTTACATTGCACAATGAGCCGTTCAGTACTTACTAAGACAAAGGGATGACCGTAAAGTTGCTTTTTTCCTTTTTTTTGTTCGCTGCTGGCGTCATAGCAAAACGTTCCTCTTGTTTCCTCTAGTCCCACACGCTGCACTAAATGTTTTCTATTGTTGTTGTTGCTCTTGTTGCAAAGACTTACAAATTTTGACCGAGTTCAACTCATAGTTTACACAAACGGTCTATAGGAATTTTAATAATAATTGGACGCTAGCTTAAATCATTAGATAAATTATGTTTGAAGTCCTAGTATGACAATCTTGTGGTCATGCTGCAAGATTGCAATCAGGGTACGAATCCGTAACAGCAAAAAGACTGATCTCGTTCCATTGTGGTTAAACCGCAAATCTTATATCTAGTATGGATATCCTTTAGTGTAAGATTAGCATTTGCTATAGTAAAGCCTGCTGCGCTGATTATAGAGTTCACTTTAGGTTTGTTAATTACAAAGAGCATTGTTATACTGACATTGGATTCAATTGCGTTTGCAATAAAACCTATTTCAGGAGAGCTGTTTATAACGCGTGTTGGCTGCGCCGGAGTGGTTGCAGAGATCATGTTTCAGGCGGCGGTAGGTGTTGGCGGCATCAGTGATCAACCGCTCTTTGTGCGCGTTACCCCGCGCAGCCCTGGCCATTTTATAACTTTTATTGTCTGATACTTCTTCTTGAAACTGATGAAGTCAGAATTGAATACAGGGCTTTCTTAGAGCATTTGCGTGGCGGGTCATGTAAATTTCTTAATTAAACTTCCGGTTTCTCAATCGTCAAGTAAAGCATATCTGCAGACAGATAAATTTAACCCTTTCCCTTTCTTACACTTGAAAATAGACAAGAAGAGTGCTAATTTTAACTGGCAGATAAATTTACTTGTCGATTGTGAAACAGGCGCCCTTAGTATAATTTTGTATTTTAGTAGGTATATACTAAAAATTATGTACTAAAATGATTAAGTTGTGGTTTTCTTACATCATTTTTACAACTGAGCTACCCAACTGATTTAGTTTTATAATTGTTAGAAAGACGGCAGAAAGGAATAATTTTAATCCTTGTAGGAACTTTGACAGGTTGTCGGAGAGCTAGCAACATGATATTTCCTTTATTTAAGATATTATTTATTGTAATTATCAATTTGATCTACTTCACACTTGTATTAAATGTAATTTAGTGTCACAAAAAAATCTTGACCTAATATCATTTAAATACGTTTTGAAAACTTTCAACCATGATTATGCAAATCACAAATCGTGAATGGTTGATTCAATCAAATGATTTTATTTCGAGGTAAGTACTTAGGCGTGACTGGACTACAGATTGTTTTCATTGTGACTTCATTGCACTGCCTGGCGTTTGATACAAATGCTTACAAACAAGTGGGGCAAATTATTATTGAAATTAAAACATCAACAGTGTCCGTGGCAGGTTCTGCAGTATCAACACCGGTGACAACGCCGGCCTTGTGTGCCCGCCACTGATCCTTTTATCTTCATCATGATACTAACTCTGACTTCATGTACAAACTATTCTGTTCGAAACATTAAGCTTGTAACAAAGGCGAGTCCTAAGGTTATCCAGGCTGTTAAGTTGTGTCACAAGCTCCGCATGCAGTAAAATAATAATGATCTAGCAAATTGATCAACACAATCATTAGATTGATATTTTTATGGATATTAAAGCGTGAAGCAGACTAACCATTAGTTTTTGCATGATGCTGACTAAATTATCTCATTCGATATAGATTTACATCTTGACCTTCGCCTAGTGTTTGAGTAATGACTTTGAAGGATAGTTATCTACATAACTTACTATCGGTCTATTTATTGTGGTTTAATGTATTCCGCCGACACCATTGCCATAATAATTTGTCACAGGGACAGGATCTTACAACACATTGTGTGATGTGATGTGAGAAATAGTCTGAGCTCTTGATGTATCAATGCGCTCCGCCATTATGCGGCATTTATGGTTTCTCTTGCTGCTTTGAAATGTTCGCAATATGTCTAATGCATTGGGAACAAAAACAAAATGGTGACTAAGTGCACGAATAAATACCAATCAACATGGACAATTAGTCTAACTGGTCTTATTGTGCAATCATGCTTCTTTGGGCATTTAAGTAGAATAAAAATTAACTGCAAATTGTGTTAGGATTTAAGAATCAAAATAATTTGCTAATGAACATTAGAACAGCCGCTGCTATCAAATACATCGGAGCATAGAAGGTGCTCGAAAATATCTGAACACACTAAATAGCGCCATTAACAATAGAGTCGAATGCATTATATTTTTGAGGAAATTATATGCCCCGATATGTTTTAATGGCGATTGTACCTATGCAATTATGCACTAGTAAAAAACTATCACAGTTTACTCGTTTATAATTTTGTTTACGTTATGTTATCTTATAATTATTTTTTTCCGAATCATATTAAACGGGGCGTGACTAACGTTTCCAAGTGGATTCCTGCTAGAAGCTCTTTCAAAACTCCTTATAAGGGCTCTGTTGCTTTGGTTCTTCAGCCTACACTGAGCTAATGTCCATATTCGTCATAATGGGCGGCGTTCTGAGTAACGCCACCGGCGAATCAGCTCCCTTCGTTAGATGACGGTGATGACTGTTTTTGCCGCGCACGTGGGCGGTTAATTCACCTTCGATATTAAGATCTTCATGTAGGTGGTACCACTTGTTCATAAGAACACAAGGAAGTCTAGTAACATATTATATTTACTTCGATTTTGTAATTACCTACAGTTAAACTGTATGGGAAGCAGTTATTTGTAATAAAATTGCTTATGACATTACTAGGAACCCAGTATCTCTTTAGACTTGGAAGTTACCTTCGGTAAACTCATAAGAAAAATATTAGGGTATCAAATCAACACCTAATATTATTGCATACATGTGGTAATACACCGACATCGGTTGATTTCAAAGAAATTGCTAGTTGTAAAACGCTACGTATACGTCTCGTACAGTCGAGTACAAATATATGCATACACTTTTGCATCTTATCCCATTGGAATGAGCTGCAAAAGTATATACATATCATTGTACTCGACTGTAATATAGATACCGTTAAACCTCCACCTGACATGAGGTCTTGACGTATTTTACTCCTTCTCCGCAGTATGTATATACCATCAGCTGTGATCCATTATGTGATCAGACCTCTCGATTGTCAACCTAACCAATAAACCAGGAACTGTTTGGATGTTTGAGAACTGTGACTGTATATCGAGTATTTATTTTGTTTGTTTGAAAATTCTCATCAGTCTGTTGTGGCGGCCCTCAAAATGTTGTTATTATTATTTCAAATGAATAGCTGATTGTGCACCAGCAACACTGGGCTTGAGTTTTGTATGGACACTTAAAACGCATGTTATCTTAGTTATTGGCTCTCGGTCTACGAGCAAACTGTTTTTCCATTGATATAAAAAGCTTCAAACGTAATTGCAATGCCTTTCGAATTCCTAGTAACGTCAAAATTGTTATTAACTTATCCACAAAATAAATTAACTAAACACAATTAAGTAATATACCTTAATTTTCTTGACATTTTATCTACACTGCTTAGCATTATCCTGTGTAAATACATGGAATTAACTCGACGGGGAACCTGTAATTTTCTTATAGCCGCGACTTCGTATTGTTTCATCTCGCTACCGTAGGTAGATACTGGGTAATGGATATTCATGGGAACGAATTGAAGTACTCGAAGCTATTTTAATTTCTCGTGGCTTTAGTGGCCGCTTGGATATTGTACTCTTAGGCACTTAAGACTTTAAATGATGTATTTTGACGATCACTGGTATTTTTAACATCCAATATTTTAGTATAGGGTTCGTAATAATAATTACTCGTTAGTCTTATTATGGCCATAGTATTGCCTTATTAATTTTAAATATTTTAAGCATTTTACCCTTCAATAATTTGTTAAAATGCGCATAAGCTTTTGTTAACTCTTCTTCAATTCATGGAAATAATTAACAAACATGTTTATTCAACGAAAGTAAGTGCAAACATACCGACGTGAGCTAATATTAGTCAAGGTAATTTGATTGATGTTGAACCATTAAATACATGTTAGCGACTAACTATGACGTTAATGCTTTAAATTAAACCGAACTTAATCAAGAATTCCATTACTAATTTATAAAGTTAATTTTTACTGTAGAAATAATGAATGAAAACACAAGATATTTAGAAATTAGCTTACGACATCCTTTAGACATTATAAATGCGAAAGTAACCATTTTCTTCTTTGACACTTTAACGGAAATTATTTAATACTTATATTGATCTAAAAATCTATGACAGTAAAATCGCCATGTCATGGTCATATATATATAATACATATTATTATTACTTTAAAATAGTTTATCAGAGAAAAAAACTGGTGATTGGCAGGTAATCGGCGGACCTTTGAACTGTTAAAACCGACCACAATAGGCCTATCAATTAGACGCAAACGCACTGTACCTATGTGGGTGGTCTTTAAAAGTCTTTTGTGAACATTCAAGTAACTAAACACGGAACTAATCTTTACTGTACAGTTGACCAATTTGCTTCCAAAAGGTCAAAGTACCTACTTATATAACGTTAACTTTTCTATGACCTTTGTCATTAATGGTAATAATAACCCTTTATTTGCTAAATTTAATGTTTTCTAAGTTAATTATGTACCCCTATTTGGTTTCAACTAAAAAAAAAAAGAATTAACGTCATTTTTGTAACCAAAAGAACCTCTCAAAAGGACTATAAGGTACTTAATAAGCCTGACATCATAATGAGCAAAATGAAATCGAGTTTATTATTTCAGTCCCTTAATTTCGTCATCGTCATAACGTTAAAGGCATTAGTCCGCAAACCTTTATTTCTTAATTTGGATCTACTCAATTACAAAAATATTAACCGAAATATAGATACCGTTTGTAATCCACTCTTTTACTCAGAACTACGTTGCCTTGAATGTAAGAGTAATAAAATAAGATTATTTTAATAAGCATCTAGGCATCATTACCTGTCGTAGTGACTTGGAGCACAACACAACATAACTGGAGTCTTAAAAAACTTGCATTCCTTACTCTTGCTCTATATCAACACTTGATGTTACTCAAGTATGGCTTACATGGAGTACTTCTTACTCTTGCTTGGCGAGATATCCTGGATATTAGGTAGCTTTTATCTGTCGAGGTTTCCTCGAGGTTAGTACTTAGTATCTTTTGTTAAACACTTAAGAAATCACTTGCTGAAAGTGAAGAAGTGAACAGATAAAACTACACTAACAGGTGCCAGTTGAACCAAACGCATTGCAAACTAATCTTACAGCGGTGTCTTGTTGACTTATGATAAAGATTGGGAACTTGGCCAACATTTCTCTAGAGCAACTTTGCTAACTGTCCCATTATAATAATAAGAAAGCTTATCGTATTCTGCACTGGCAACTTCGGGTGCCACGGGTCGTTGATATAAATAATGGATTAATACTTTGTTGCATTATATAGTACAGCCACCTAATTAATCATCTACACGTCGGGATAGTAAATCTTCTTTGTCCTTTGTTGGTTCGACCTCAAATTGTTTACAGCTTTTACCCCTATTTCTCTGTAAGTTAGATAGAATTATTTTATTAAAAACCGAAGCTACTCAGTAATTGTTCAATATTCCTTAAAAAAAAAAAGATTATGCCACTCTCCAGATTTACATCTACATCTATTCATGAGCAAACGCAAAACACGCGACAATTAATTGTTCTAATTTGGCATTAAACTAGGACGACATTTTGAACAAATACACGTTCGCATTTATTATATTAGGTAGCAATTTGTGTTTGGGTCATATTATTAACTGTTTAAACCTGTCAAGTTTCTGACAGTGAAAGGGACTGCTATAACTCTGTCCCTTCAATGCCTGAAACTGAGCAGGCTTTAACACATAATACATAATATGGTCTCAGACGTACATTCCGTATTTACGTATCCAAAATTATTGACATTATTTTGCCGAAGTGTTGAAATTTCCAAATCATCGCCGTCCGAAACGCAATGTTCGTCACAAACAGAGCGATTAACCGGAACGTATCTTTAGCTTCGCTTTATTATTCGACTGTTCTTATGTATATTATATGCGTGTGTACTCGACGCCGTGCCAAAGACTCGGACGCATTAGCACGCTCTACTAAGATATAGGGACAGCTATTTCAGAGTATACGAATTATCATTGTCCTCTGGAGTGCGGTACGTATGACTATGAATTCTATTAAATTGCCATTTCATAAGGTGTCCCACGAATATGTGAAGTGTGATTTTTCAATGACAATACAAATACAATTGCAATATGTTTCCTTGCATTAATTTATTTATGACGGCATTTTAATGATAATATCGCCATTTGAGTTTTTGTTGCGAAATCATTAAGTGTTGATAGTATGTATATTCACTGGCGCACCCACCATTGGAGAAATGCTAAATAATACCTCAAATATGTTTCTTTGCGTCACTTGCCCTAACGAAACAAAATACTGGCATTAGGCGTTACAAATGGGCCGGGGACAGTAGTGTCTGTGATCAAATAGCAAAGGACACGTAAAACACATTAAGAACTCAATATTGCACCGCCTACAACAATTTAGAATGCCATTAGGCATTAAGTTCACCTTTTGTACTCAAATTTGTATTTTTGTGCAATAAAGATTAAATAAATAAATAAATAAATAACTCATGTAAAAGTTACGCCATCGACATTACGTGCTGTGAACTGAAGCATTTCAGTAGCGACACTGACTTATCTCTTCCTCTGAATAAATCTGTGGAAATTAATTTTAAAATGTATTGCTCACGTAACATTAAAACGATATTTCTCAGAATAAATACAGGGCGCAGGAAGTGGCATTCCAACAGTTATATTGGTGTTCCTGAAACCATTCGTTAATCCATAATCTTGGTCTAGTCGTGATCACTGCTTCGGTGCGTGCTAATTAATACCACTGGCTTCTGGCGGTACCTTCGCGGCGGGACGTAGAATTTATCATACCATTTATTGGACACTCACTGCGCTCGCTGCCAACTATCACCGATTTCCCACGATTGTAGTCTGCATCTCATTTGTTTCGTTTCAATATAGCTACCAGTTTATTTGTTACAATGATTTTATTCCCGCCTAATGGTTCTCCATTCATTTTATTTAAGTATATCAATTGTTTTCTTTTTCCAGGTAAGCCTTCCATCGCGTTTTCACAGTTGGTGAGAAATTCTACGAGACGGTGTTGGTCATAAATTCAATTTAACACCACATTCTAATGGTTATTTTACAAATACTAATTGGTTAATGTGCGACTTTCCTCGAAATGACTCCTTTTCTTTATTACCTTGAATTGCGCTTTATTATCTTGTTCCAAGGTGTTAAGTCTCAAATTATTCAAATTTGACAGAATCAAGGAATAAATTGTTTCCGGAACTAAGCTTATAATTATTATCATCATCATCATCATCATCATTTCAGCCGAAAGACGTCCACTGCTGGACATCATAGGCCTCCCCCATATAATTATATACTAATCGTTATTATTAATGTTATTTTTTTTTATATTGTTCATAATCTCGTACATTTTTCTTATCTGTTGTATCGTCGTTCTTGGTTGGCTGCGTCGCGGCACCACAAAGGCTCATACATCTTTTGCGACGCTTTACTGTGGTCAGGAATGGCATGCAAATGATTCACGTTTAATATTGCAACGACATTCTATTTCGTATTGGGTTAGGGACGTTGGATGCATTAGAATCAACTATGCGTCGAGAATCAACACATTTTACGATTAAATGGATTGTATTAGTGTCATCCTTTTTCATTAAATTAATATTTATATTATCCATCCATTGCTATCCACGTGTTTAGTGAAACTAATTTTCACAAATTTAATATTCATTGTCAAAGGAATATCATGTGACGTCGGTAGAGATGTGCCGTTCTTGGAAACATTCGGAAACTGTCCTCATTTTTATATGGAGAATATTCTCGACCGGGAATATTTCCCAAACAACATGAGGAAAGTTTCCGAGAACGGCACATCTCTAGACGTAGTTAACACTTCATGATACGCAAAGTATATACTTCCACTCAGTGCAGCGTTCCATCTGGAAAAGCGATTTAAAAGCGTTAGGGGAAGGAAATTCTTTGACCTAACTTGTTGCGATGTCTCTTTAACTGCGTTTTGCTCTGTTTATTTATTTATCATCATCACCATCATCATCATCATCATCATCATTATCAGCCACAAGACGTCCACTGCTGGACAAAAGCCTTCTACAAGGTTTTCCACAACGATCGGTCCTCTGCTGCTGTCATCATTTATCAGATCGTCGGTCCACCTTGTGGAAGGCCTACCTGGTTATTTATTAACTACAATTAATACCAGAGTCAAATTTATCCTACAAATTTGAACCTTGAATGACTGAAAATCATGACTTCAGCATAAGCTATGAAATTTACAACAACAACCAAGCTCCGTCATTAGTGAGACTGACAATACGCGCGTTATTGTCAGCATTATCTCTGTGTTTACTGTGTAGGTGGGATATAACCATCAATGATTTTGCATACATTAAACGGCTATTACAATACATTTGCTAAAGGGTAAACTACCTACTAGTGGTTCAGTTGGGCCGTTGGGCGTTTCATCAGGCGAATCATTCAGGTTTATGAATGGACCTACTGACAGGTATATGTCTCTATTGTAAAATATTTGGACAAGCGTTCGGTCGAACATCTGGTAGGAACAAAGGACTGTGGTAAATTGAACCTTCTTTAAAATACTTGTATTATCGTTTTTGTGTTGTATACGTTCTAAATACTTACATAAAATAGTAACTAATAAGTATAAGTAATGAGGGTGGCCAAACAAACTATTTGAGGAAACTACTATTGAAGACCCTTTATGAATCCTTTGAGAATCCTTTTAAGACATTGCTATTATTTAATAACGAAAACCAACTATAATTTTGCATTTAGAGCTTAGACAAGTAAAAATATATAACACAATTTAAAAAATGGCTAACGACTTTAATTAAATTAATTTGACAATGATACGAAAACTGGATGCTGGAAATAAAAATAAACAAATTTGTGAAGTTCAAATATAAACTAGAGCCCTAAGTTTTGGTTACACTCACTCGAGTGTAAGTGATCCAAATAATAGAAATCAGCAAAGTCCAATGCAAGAAAGATTACGACTTAACGCACAATTTTAGTATCGAGAGACAGGAAGTTAAACCTCAGAGACCATACCACAGCAAATATATTAATAATCTTATACCTTTAGTATCCATGAAATGGTGCGGCTCATGATGACACCAACTTTTAGCTAACATTAATTAGAGAGAAGATAGAATTAGGTTAAATAATGAATAGAACTGTGCCAATTTAGATAAAATAACGTTTATATGATTCATCGAAGTTAACGATGTCGCTTCATCTAAACAGAAGGCATATGTTATCATAAGCAAAATGAAGCTTGTCCGAGTGATTCACGAAACGACTATTTTCAGACCTCCAGCTAAGTCTAATATTGCGTTATCTCTAAAAATAGTCTCGCATTAACTATATTGCACTCAACCATAATAGAATAGCTCCAATGCCATATACCATGCAAGGTTTGTTTTTAACTTATGTTTCGTTGATTTGCATAATGCCAAGAGGTATCATGACTTCGTTTTCGCTAGTTTAACTCAAGTTGTCAATATTTGTCATCGATAGGAACTACCTATTGAATACCATATTAGATACGCCCACCAACCTCGTTGGATGTGGGTCCCGCCCTACTGACAGTATATTGTTTGACGGGTAACTGCGTATGGACTTCAAAATTATTAATACAGTTTGTTGCGCATGTTGGCATTTTTATTAGGTGTCGATATCCTCAAGCCGTTTTTCAAAACTTTCATAGCCGTGTCGTTCATCAAAATTTTATTTGCCGCCATCTGGCCTGGTCTATTTTATAAAGACACAGGCATAGTTTTGGTTACACCGGAGGTAATAAATTTTCTAATTATCTATTGAACATGGGATATGATGCATAAAAGTCGCGAACTATTAAACACTGTGGTAAAGAATAGCGTTTCCTCTGTCCTCATTTGTTCTTCCATTCCTCAGACGACTTTCTGATACATCTGAAGTACCTTCAGGAAACGTTAGCGATGAATACTGGCTTAGGTACTGTAACAATTCATCGCCATTAAAAAAAGCAAAGTTAATGGGTATAAATATTAAAATATCGTTATAATAGTAGATAAGTACCATAAAGATGTTTATCATTTTGTGGTTAGGTATTGTTAGTTAATGTTAATATTTCATACTGATTTCGCTTATACTGCAATGAATGAAATTGTGTTACAAAACAATTATTTTTTTCTACAAAATCAGCTTTAACTTTACAACGGGCAACGAGAAACCGTAAAGCCGTCCTATTTGCGTTTGGGCAAGCAAGTAAGTAAACCGTGAAAAACAAATATTAGGCGATATATCAGCAAAATCGCTGGTTAGCGCTAAAGCTTTTATAGCTATAATAAAAGAACCGTCAACTACTGACAGTGTTCGGAGAATAAATAATAATACAACGTGGCCTGCATTCTAAAAGCGCAGGCGCGGAACGGCGTTCATTGGTTCAGCTTTAAATTCGACACATTTAGCTGCTCCCGACCAGTACGCTGTTTACTCGAGTCAACGCGTAAATTCTTACGAATAGGCTGTAAATCTGGCGTCTATAGTTTCTATGAAAACAAACAATCGCTACTCTGCTTGGACAGTGTTAAAACAATTTTGACTACGTAATATACTATATGTTGCACCTCTTTATGCGCTCTGTTTGTAGTACTACATACAATTTCTTTATTTCGTTTTTTTGTGAAACTAGGTACCAATAAACCTATCCACCGCTTTAGTAATTTGTAAATTTCTTACTTTTACAGTAGAGTACAGCATTCTTCTTGGTTATATTTTAGCTTCAAATATTTTTTTACGTGACATGCAACTTTATGAACTTTCAATGCATGCAAACAATGTATTATTGGACATTCCAATTGATCGTTTACACATTTTACTTCCGTATACTTACTTGCCGTATCTATATACCGATGGGTAAACTGTTTGACTCCATTCTGGCAATGTCTGACGATTTCTTAACTCGACTGCCTCGCCGAGCAAACAACTCCTATGTTTCCTTTCACACTACACGTCGACAAATAACTGTCATTCATAAATATTAAAATCGCGTTAAACATGAATGTGACACTTGCATTTCAATGATGTTAAAATCTCTGATAATTACTAAGAACATTGATTTGTAATTGAAATGATCTTCATTAACTCCTGGATATTGCATTATTTACAAAGGCTTTTTTGAATACCTATTGATTTTATCGTTAATTATTTCAAAAATTCATCAGTATTCTCAAAGCATAATCATCACGCCCTTTGACTTTGAATAGATTAAGATATCATGATAAAAGCATTTCAATCACGATGGATAGGCCAAGCCTGCGCTGACATTTTCAAACTGGTTTCCTTTAGAGAAACTTCTGCAATAACCCATATTGGGCGTACCTACTATTTGACATCACGGTCTGTGATTTACATTATGTCAGAATTAACTTGAAGATATAGCTCTTTATTCACATTTGAGTCATAGTTGGTACCTGCTAATTTCGTCACCATTCTATGAAATAGGAGAATTACAATAAGCCCACGCGCATGTTAATAATGCTTCAATCAATCTCATGTCACTGCTGCATTGAGCTGGTCGAGCAGCTTTTTGTTAGCGGTATCTATACTATTCAAAGTCAAATCTACGACCATCTCGTGTCTCAAGGCTGTACTGCAACTGGTACCTCCTCAGTTATTGACAACTGCAACAGCTCTAACTGTATATTAAGTAGTATGCATAATGCATGCTCTCAACAACACTTCAGTGCGTGGTACTTGACATCCGGGACAGGAAGTCTCCTCTTCTGTTGAAAGCTAGCATTCACTTAGTCGTCTAATGCAGGGGTAATTTCATTAATTTATTACCTCTCATTCATGTCCATGCATATGAACATCATTCGAGAAAATAGGAGCTCTAAAATTTTACTTCCTAATTTGCAAAAGCTAAAAGAAGATTGCGATTGAACATCCGTTCTGGAGGATTGTTTTATGGTAGTTAAATCCAATGGTCATTTCATCGACTGTTGACACAAATTGTCGGAACTTTCAATGCTTGGTCTATCGATGGAGTCTTCTGTCACTACTGTTCCGGCATCTTCACGCTCCGGCTTGATTATCTTACGTACATTCATCATGTGAAGTGTGATGTATTCAATTTGTACCTTATTGTTATTCATTTGATACTTATCGATCACTGTTTTGTTTTGATTTATGTTGTGTTTTAATCTGGTTCTTTGTCACTTTGATGTCGGTTTCAATAATTAATTTAGTTTAAAGATAATTGTTGTACCTTTGATCCGTAGTGGTAGCAAAGTAAATTCATCATTTATATTATACTGATTTATCAGATCATATTTCTTTGCAAGATTAACTTAAAAAAAAACTTCTGTTTGTGGGGTTGTACCACAACGACAGATTTTTTACTCGTATTTCAACTATTAGGTCTTCATTGAGTTTTTTATTTTGTTTTATTTCCATATTATGAGAAAGTGTACACGTATGTTAAGCGGTACGAACTTTTAATGCAATATTGATTCTTTGGCATTATATTAAGACTGATCGATAGAACCCATAATTTTTTATCAGTCTATTTACAGTGCACTGTAAATAGCTAATATAAAAACAACGTTATCTTCCAAACTTCTCCGAAGACTGCGATGACGTTCTATTTATGAAAATATCACATTTCCTTCTAAGTTCCTCCAAGCGTACCATCACATATATCGTTACCTATACCATTAGATTGTATTTATGTGAAAATAGTAATTAAAGTTCTTTATTACGTGCGTGATCTAAGTTTTTCGTTGGCGCAGCTAAGGCAGGCGCAAACTAACCGTAGCGTTGCGCACACGCATCGCTGATTCGCGTGGGAAGTAACCGCTAATGTCACATTATCCAAATTTCGCTCCTATTATGTTTAATCAGAAATCACGTCAATGTCTTCTTCAAATCTGGTTTCTTTTAAATTAACGATTTCATTTGCATTTATAAGTAACGCCTTTTCAAGCGCTGTATGTAGATACTCTAACTATTAACTTTTGTGTAAAAATCTAGTAAGCTCTAATAGACTTGCGTTTTTTCATTACCAAAAATGAATAGGTACACGTGTGGTTTAATTATACACCGCGAATGACATAGCTCTTGAATGATTTACGTAGGTGGTTCTCAAAAGTTAATGATAATTAATCGAGTTAATTATTACAAATTATTGTACTTATTCTATTAAGTGAAAGGATTTTAGGTTTCGGATGCATCTGAGCCTATAGCCAAGTGCCACACACTTCGTAGCGTTTTTATTCGTTTAGTCTCTAGTCCAATCGCGTCATTGGTAGACCATCTGACTTACCTATCGTATCACGTGATCTACCAGTGACGCGATTGGTTTACAAACGAAACGAACAGAAACGCTACGGAGCGTGTGACACTTGGCTAGACCCCTAGAGGGCTTAGACAAGAGTGCATAGCGCTATCTTTACGATTTTCAAAGTCAAAGAAAGTATATAGGGTTGACGTAAGCTGACGATTTATCGCTTCAGTCGCTTATGTCAATTATATACACAGGGTGTCCCGCGATAAAGTGCATAAACGAATAAGGGTGAACCTGCATGTGATTTTATCACGGAAAACAATATTTAAATATATATTTTTTTAATTTTGCATAGAGTTTACAATAGGTAATTATTATTGTTAACACTATACAAAATTAAAAAAATATATATTTAATTTTATTTGCATGCATGCATGCATCTAGCCTAGGCACCCAGTTGTCATTGTCATTGCTAATCACTCCATCGTGTTATTTCCCCGTCTAGACTGCGACCGCGAACAACTTCACTTTGTTACAACGATGCGACGTGCACTTACATCCGCAAACATTAGTTATGGTCGGCGGTGGAAAAATTAACTGTTTCCAGTGCTGGTGCTAAGAAGGAAAGTGACAACTTACTTAAAGCATCGTTACATAATTATATATCGCAATGCTGCAATGCTGCAATGCACACTATTAACACGATGCTATCTAGATAATTGACCTAACAAACATTACTTCTTCAGATTTATTCAAAGCGGTTACAATGTCAAAGATCGGGCAAGGCGTGGGTTATTTCGTACACGATATTAAAGCTTTTATTTCCTTGCCTCACTAAGAAGACGGTGGTAAGGAGCTATAAACTATTCCCATAGACATCATGACAAGATAGTAGGCGTTAAGTTGGACGTTAAAATCCAATCACGTAAGTCAAAGATTTCAATTCCGCGTGCCGATGGTATCGTATGCCTTAAAAGTAACTGACTACATTTATTAACGTATTAGAATAGAATGAGGGAGAAGATATTACGGATGCAAAGAGGCGACTCGCAGACTGCCATTGTGGCTGCTGACAATGGAGATTGCATTATCTGTAACCAGAAAGCATGCAGGTACTGTCTCGATGCTCTGGGGAGGAAACGGTTTGTGAAACTTTGGAATTATAAATATAGACGGAGATAATATTTCAGACAGAATATAGAACAAGTATTTTATAGTAAAATATGAGTTACTTACTTATTCTTATTAGAATGACTTTGAGGAATAGATATTGTAGAAACCACTTAAGTGTGATGTAAAAGTGGAAATTACAAATGCATCAAAAATTAAGGCTTCAGTTTTTCAGTTTTTATCACAAATACATTTATAACTAACTCCGGTAATCAGAGTTAAAATTACCTGTGAGTGGCCAAGTTGAGACTGCGGTTAGTAACTTGAGTCATTAGTAAGTCCAACCTTGCTGTTATTTCTTAAGGTATTCATTTCTTGAGTACTTGTACTTTTCAACAATGATAATATCAATGACAAAACAAAACCTTTGCTTTTACGTAAGGGTATTTGATTGGCCTTTGGGGAAACTACTTGAAGTAATTTACCGTAAAACCACAAAACCTGCAATGATTCTCACACAAAAAGGGGACGACCCTGTTCCTAACTCGTAGTTTATAAAAACACCGCTCTTACTGCGTGGTTAGCTAAAGTAAATAAATCATTATCCCGTCAAGTAGGCACACTAGCACTTCAAACGTTGCGCAAGTTCTTCGAGTCTCAGAGGTGACAACCTTTCCGACGTATTACTGGTCCTGTCAAGCAAGACTACATTAATCAAAACAAAAATGTACGTGTGGAGTGACAGCCGGACAGCCCCCCAATAACACCTGCGTCAAAACACTACATATTAAACCAAAGCCTTTGTTTTAGATTAGAAGCCTCATTTACTAACACAAAGCAACTGTATTGTTCGTACATCCATTAAAACAGTTTCGACACCCGTCATAGTTGTGACAAGTATGAAAAGATTTTTTTTTAATTTGCTCCAACTTTGGCCTTGTTATATATAATTAATATTTAATAACATCAGGTGATCCAGTAAATTGATTTTCCGTCTATGGTTCTTGATGGATTGTATCGACATAAGAGAACAAAAACTACGTGTAGCTCTCTTTATTTTTTCAATTTTGTAATTTATCTATCGTATAAACCTTTAATAAAATAAAATGAAATAAAACAGAAATCGTTATTAAGACATAAAATGCTATCAACCTCACAAGTTGATAAAGAAAATATGCATTAAACGGCATTCTGTCTGATATAAAAAGATGTAATAAGAAAACAATCTAAAAGCATCCAGCCATTTGTATGCGTGACAGGGTGGCAATTAAGTACATAATCCACTGGCGATCACACGTATACCGAGTGGGCTAAAGGCTTGTTTACCCGAGGTAACCCTTATAAGGCGTGAAAGCCGTGCATTGTCACCGCCCGCCGGACTCAGCCGGACATACGGCGACCTAATCTGAAAATCAGATACACGGATTGCATAGATGAAGACGTGTCCTTGGCCAATTAGTCAGTAAGTGACGAAAACTTTTCAAAATCATAGTCACCCGTTCAAATGACGTTTTTACTTACATATACATTTTTAACCGACTTAAAAAAAGAATGAGGAATAATTTTTATTTGAATATGCCACATGCCATATATGAATGTGTTTAATTGTTATAATAGGTTTTTTCTTTTTTTTTTGTCACGTTTGCCTCCAGAACTATGCCTTGCACAACATTATTTATATCATATATTACACTTATAATCATATTCATATCATTTATATCATATTACGCACCCGCTAGATAAATAGTTAGTTTGCACAGTGTGAGGGACGGACTGAAAACCAGCGCTGTGCAAGTGCAATCCTGCCGGAGCGCGCCTACAGCAAATGCTGAGTCCGATCTTTTGCAACATTTCTTTTTTTTCTTTGTTTTCGCTCCGTGTAAATCTTGTGTATGTCATTAATCTAATCTAGGTAATTAAATTAAGAGCTCCATGTTTTTTTTATGTAATTTTTAATGTGCGGCAAAAAATTAAAAAAAAAACTAGGCATAATGTTTTATATTTTATATAGTGCTAGGTTAATTATTTTCATTGTAATAAGTAATTTCTTAAAAACTTGTTTTAACTGTTGAGTTCCTTACGGCGTTTCTTCTCAACACATATTGACCTGGTAGAATGACTTGTAATGTAAGTAGTTAAAAATAATATTACATGAGATGCAGCAAAGGTATCTGAACTCAGACATTACAACGACGAACAAAAGGGAAAATCCACCAATTACAGATACTTTATGTACTTTATTCATACTATATCTCGCTGTACTCTATCTGGACGAAGTAAAGCAGCAATTTCTGGTGCTCATTGTGCTTGCGTCAAGATTTGACACACTTTTTATACACATCGCAAAAACATATGGTGATCCTTATTCGGTTGCCGGAAATTATTCGATGACTCACAATATCTTTAAAGATAAGGGCGATATAGTAGAGTTCTTTGTATTAAAAAAGAAAACTCGAGGCTGTGAATATTAACTTATAAGATTTGTTGTCTGTTGTAAATTACTTCTTAACACAAAGTATGTTAATTATCGAGATGATTTAAAATATTGCATTTAAAGACTAAACTGCTTGTAAGGTAAAAGAAAACGTTTAAGAGGACTGTGAAACAACTGCAAAATCTAGCCTTTTCATACAAACGGCGATAACGTTTTCCACCCCCTAAACGTTAACCAAATTCGACCAATTTTTGATATGTGGACAGTCGGAACAAAAACTATGTCCGTACGTTTTGTTTTTTAAAATATTGATTAGTAACAAAGAGATAATGGCCGAAATTACTTTTGTATGAAAACAATAACACAGGAATTAATCGAAATTTATTAATAATATTGAAAAAATGAAACGTACGGACATAGTTTTTGTTCCGACTGACACCGTATCAAAAATTGGTCGAAAACGGTTAACATTTAGGGGGTGGAAAACGTTATCGCCGTTTGTATGGAAAGCCGTCACCTCACAATCCTCTTAAAATCCGCTGACGTTGAGAACTCCACAAGAGCTCGTTTCATAGCTGGTAAAGTCGTAATAGGAGAGATTTCATGTCCATAAGTTTCCTCTTTCTTATGTAGAATTTTCGTATTATTTTTTTAACGTTTAATACTGATTGTATTAAAGGTCTCCGTACAATGTGTTACAACGATTACTTTAAAGGGATTGTTTAAAGCTATTGCATCAACTGTAATGACAGAGTAGGTCTCTGTGTCATGTAATTACTAAATACAGCTATCGGATTATCAATTAAATGATGTCATGATGACAAATTCGAAGGCTTGGTTTACCAAAGCTCGCGCTTAACCGTTTCATTTATTCCCGTTAATAACTATTCCTAGAAAAATACTAATTCAGCCCAAGCATACACTGCTAGAGTCACGAAAACATTTTCAACAGCTAATTTTAAAGGTTTATTTAAGTTATCTTATGTACACAAACCAAGTAGGTCTGACCATAAATCTAATTATTGAAGGCATTTATTAGTTTTCTTGGAGCCGTAATGAGGTCTCATAAAACTAAATTCACTACGTCATGGCACATTAAATTTTATCTCTTCAAGCAAACGTTTGGGCGGTGTCCTAAAATTATCGAGAATAATTTTAATCTGTTTTACCTACTTTATATTAATGTCGCAAACGTAAATCTTCTTGTTGCTCATACCCATTTTCTTTTCATTACAGAAATAGCAAAAGTGCGAGCGAGTCTATTTCAAATAAATGGCGTTAAGAAGGAACCACTTATTCTACCAGAAGCCGAAGGGATGGTCACAACGCTCACAGAAAAAGTATATGTGCCAGTCAAGGAACATCCAGATGTAAGTACTCTTTTAGTTATTTACCAAGCGATTACCAAATTTAAGCCTCCTAACAATTTGTGCGTCAAAAAAAGTTGGACTCTTTCGACGAATTTGAAACTAATCTACTCAATTCAATTTGATTATCAATAACAATATAATATGACTCGGCCGGTCGTTCGAGAAAGTCCAATTAAAACTGTATCTGTTGAAAGTGAATGAATCCGATTAGTTCTGTTGCCATGATTTTGCCAAAACTTATTTTACATAACTCACATTGTTTCTGCTGACTTGATCAAATCAACAAATAGTAAATTACCTATCTGTTAGGAATGGTTAAGAGACTTTCAATACTGTCTGAAATAGTACTTATTACTTCAATAGTTGTTCTTGAAAGACTTGTATTGTCTGCGACAAATGACTAAGTTACGACTTGGTTGTAATTCCCGTGGATGTAACTCCCACTGGATATGGATATTCAATACAGTCGAAAGAAGTTTCGAACTATTTCAGTTAACTATAAATCTATATGCGACATTAAATGAGAGATTATTATTCATAAAACGGAGTAATAAACACGACCGTAGCCTCAAGTGACGTTCCAAATGGGGCTATCTGTAAGATTTGTCTCGGCATTCTTTGGTTTTGTTTATAAGGTTTAATTGCTACAAAAGATTAGTTGTGAAGAGTTTCTACGGTCTCAGTAAAATTAAACAGCGTTAGTCATACATGTACAGCCAAGGTTGGCAGCCTGCTGCATTTGGTGGCTCATGTCAGGGCTGGCTCGCTATTGCTTAGGCACACTTGACAAAGTGTACCTATATATCGCTCATAGGTTCGCCTGTTTTTTGCGCCATGTATTTTAAGTACTTACTTTCTTAAAAAGCCTTTATTCCAACAGGCTACATTAGTGCCGATGTTTTTCCATTAGATGCTGATAGATAAAGTCATTGCCTAAATTGTATTGAGTTTTTGAGACAAACTGGACAAACTTCAATGACCATGTGTATAGCTTATTCATTCGCATCATACCGTTCCAGACTCATTTGCAAAGCACGTTTCTACAAACCTCTATTTGGTGTTCATAGTTCATTGAACCCGATGACACATGTTCCTATTTAAATTTTTACACATGATTCTCCTTCTGGGCATATATATCGATGATTGTATAGTGCCTCCACCATTTGAGATATTTCAAATTAAATATGTAAATTTATCTAAGTAAGTATCGTAATATCGCGAGATTCTAATGATTTCAGATTTACCGTGAGAAAGATATTATAAAATTATGGTCCCTACACTTTGTTTATTGTATAAGTAGTTTCAAAAGGATTTTAAAATTATCGCACAGAATGAACGACGAACCCGTTGAGTCGAGTCGTCGAATCTCCGTAAAGAATTTAGATGGAGCGTTAACACGCATAACGGATTTTCTAGAAATAAGCACATGAAGTAATCGTGATCGAAGTAATGGTTTCTTGCTACCTACTTGTGAAGCAGGGCTAATAGCCCGACGTGAGAACTAGAAACAATTACATCCTTCGGCGTTTCTTGGTACAGCATTTGATGACGTTTTATAGAAATAAGCAGTGTATGGTTTTTGGTACCGTATGGAGTGGTGTAGGTAATATCGTCAATATTTTTCTATGACTGTATATTTATGGCAGAAATATCGATTTCATCATAAACAAAATGTATCTTGTTAGATTAGAGAATCTGTACGATAAATTTTATAATGATTTTGCCAATTCATTTTAAATGATTAAGTTAATAATGTTATCACAAATAAGGTAGTAAGTCGCATTTTGTAAAATCAAGCAAAATCCGCTTATAGCTATTTATATCTGTCACTATTGATTTCATATTCTCGTAGATCATCTGGATAATTGTCAGGAATTTAACAATGTGAACGTAAATCTTAAGATAAATTGAACGTTGAATGATGTTGATTGTCGATCAAAGGAGCCGTACGAGACATCGGTCACGTACTGAAATCATGATGGAATCGGTCTTAACGATGTGGATGTCGCCAGACTAGCTGGGTTAGCAAGTTACTTATATTGGTTAGGGTGATTAATAAGAGATAGTTTAAAGTGAAATAATATTTTATATATTTTATTTATTAGAGTAGGTAGTGTTCTCAACTAGACTGCGATCGATACGGGGTGACCCGGGGAACTAAAATAAGCAAAAATGCTTATAGAAACCCTTATGAAAAAACAAGGAACACTTGAGGTTGTAAATTATTATCCATACGAGTGAAAGAGAACGTCTAGCTAACTACTACTCGTAAATTGAGTAGGACAGATTGATTTTTGTGAATTCCAACAACTTAGTAGGTAAGTACCTACCTATACAAAGTATATCGTACCTACTACGCATTTAAGGTTCCTTTCAAAGCTGAATAATTAAACAAATTTCAATCTAAAATCCAAAATATTTCAAGAAAAATTGCACCCAAAAACTGTTTTCAATCAAACCCGTTTGCAAAAACTGAGCTGTAAAGTAAACACTGAGAACAACGGAAATAGACCGAAGAAAATGTGTTTCGTATGTCGAACATATTGTAGAAACAATAGTTTGGAAACCTTGCTGCCAATGAGTAATATCTCGAAAATGTTTTTAGTTTTGTGACTTTAACGTTCCTCTTTATAGGTAGTTAACGCATTTATGCTCGCACACGTTTCTGCGCAAGTTTCAACAAAACCGTGCTTCCGTTCATTTTGATTCTTGTAACAAATTTTCGAGTAGGTAATGCGATCTGTCATAACTGTGAATGTTTTTAGACGTCCGTTTATATACATTTTACCTTCTAATTTTTAAGTAATATTATTTCATGTTTGACTCTTTTTTTCTCATGTTTAAAACATTTTCTAAGTTTAATACGGAACTAACGATTCCACACTGTCGACTCAGTAAATATTATGCAGGGCGTCGTAAGCGCAGCGTGCCGCGTTCATCATAGTTGTATTGCCTTGGCGGGCCTGGTTTGAGCCTGATTCCAGGACTCGCTGCACTGGTTTACTAGTCAAGTTGCAACGTATCGATGACATTCTATATTTCAAATTGGAAAACGTTTTACTTGTATATGAGTGTTTTATGTAGTTTACTGCGAATTATATTTCAAACTAAGCTTTTTCTTACCATCGGCCGGCGGCCCATAATTAGTTATTCGAAAATGTAAACTCCTGTTGTAATTTTTTTTATGTAATCCTGTAGCGGCTTCCTACCAACACCACTGTTGCCAAATAATAGATTACTTACGGAACTTTCCAAATTTTCCAAAGTATCAGTCAGTTCGTGCAATTTTCCTTTTATATGGTGCGGTGGATTTTTGACCAACTTAAGCCGATTCCAAGTCGTTAGATGTGGGTTCAAACTTCGGATGCTCTATGATCTCATTCTACAGGCTCGGTGAATTTGTAAGAAAGGATCACAAGAAACGTAACTGCCTGTATTCTTAAGATTTTGTGCGGGTTCTCGATATCGATAGTCGCGCGTGTCCCCGCCGCCGCGGTCACTGCGTCCCCCCTTATAGGGAAAGGCGCGTTATTAAATCCAACCATATTGGTAGGCCCGTTACTTTGGCTTTTTGCTGGCCATCATGAGAAACCTGCCAGCCACCGCGCACCTACGTCGCTAGTCGATTCTTTAGAGTCAATGGAAAATAATAATAAAAAAATAACTAGAATTAACACATTCTCTTTGGAGAACTAGATTTTACATTACTCAATTACTGACACCTCGCTTCACTGACAATAGGTTAGACTTTGACTTATTGGAATAGAGAAGTCCAAGTTGTAAATTATTTTGTAAATGGACTATTAAATATTTACAGATAACTAAAATAAATAAATCATGTTTGTGCGCATTGTTATTATGAGGTATCTCTAAAAGTTCATTTCCTCAATGCATGGATAAAAATCAAGAAGAGACGTTAATATGCATTACCTAATAAAAAGTCACATCAGTTTATTCAATGCTCAGTTATTCTTACAAATTACTAAATTCTAGTGCTAGACGAATCACGAACAAAATTATAGTATTGCTAGTTACACCGACAATGGATCTTACTCGTGGCAGCTGCAATAAGTTTCCCTCGCATGAACTTGTTTTCATAAAACACATCAACGATTTATCATTCGCGAGTGCAAACATATCGGTAGAAGCTTGCGAATGTGTTTCAAACATTAAACATGTTGAGTTACCTAGCCAGCACAGCATAGTGCTCTAAGGAAACGCGTTACGATTACGAACGCTATAGAATTCCATATTTCGTATAGAGATAGATCTTTACATGCAACTGAAAGAGGAAAATTGAGAAAGACACGAGTTATGACTCGTTTATCGACGCACTTGGTATGTTTGTAAACGAGTAACAACTCGTGTTTTTCTCAATCTTCCGCTTTCAGTTGCATTTTGCAGTATTTTCAAAATGATTTCACATTGTTTTACTTTGATAAATATATATAAGCGCTAATAAATGTAAGTAAAATACTTTTTTCTTGTAACGATTATATAGTAATGCAATTTGCTGAAATTTTGGACGATTGCAGTGAGAGTAGGCGTGAGTTCATGTGAGGTGTTTTAATACGTTATGTATTTAAGTAACGTCCTTTTTGAGCCACATTTATTTTATTTTAAGCCGTTACTCACACAATAAATGCTTGTGTGGGCTGTTCGAATCTCCCGTTTTATTCACTGTATAAACCTTAGCTTGTTTTCTGACATACTTTTCAGCGCCGTAAGTTACCTATTCAGTCTTTAAAACAGCTTCAAAAAGTTTCGTTTAAACTCAGTTTCTAGGTTAATCCTCTGGGATTTTTACAAGTTACACGAATGTTTTGTTTTGGAATTTATGTGAAATAAGGAAAACATACCTTAAATGATTCTACATACTCGAATTTGAGGAAACTAAGGAATAATCTATTAAAAATACGTACCTTACTTTAGAACATATTACGTACTCTGCAGTGACAGCAACCGTAGCGTTTCATAAAGCGTAGTAATGATGCAGCACAAAGCCTGCGAAGAATGTGAATTCATTGAACTCGATGGCACAATTTCATTGTGCTTGCGTTCCTTTTTAGGGTACTGAAAAACACGGTTTAATTAAATTATTGTGCCCGACTATGGTCACGGGAAAAGCTTTAGGCCTAGCATATTTTTGGTCTTCAATGCATTAAATACACTGCTATCCTTCTGTAAATTAATGGGTCGTCAATATACGCATAGGTAAGTCCCTAAATTTATTGGAGAAATAAAGTCATCATTTCTATTTCAGTATTCGATGTACAACTATCAGCGAAAATTGACTCGTGCAAAAGACCTAAATAATGTTGGATTTTTGATTTAAGAAACAAATTAATTTTGATAGTATCTAAAGTATCTTCTAGCCGTGGTACCTAGCCTAATGGTTTGACCTGCCGACTCTTAAGCAGAGAGTTGTGAGTTCGAACCGGACTCGCACCTTTAAATTTTTCGGAATTTATGTGCGAAATATAATTTGTAAATTTACCACGAGGTTTTATGTGAAGGAAAACATCGTGAGGAAACCTGCACACACCTGCAAAGCAATTTGACGGTGTGTGCGAAGTTCCCAATCCGCACTGTTCCCGCGTGGGAACTATAGCCCAAACCCTCTCATTGTGAGTGGAGGCCTGTGCCCAGCAGTGGGACGTATATAGTCTGGATTATTATGTTTTTATTATAAAGTATCTTCTTGAATTAAGTTGTCAAATTGACAACTTTTTTTCGAGATTTGCTCAACAGGACAGAACAACAGTGCGTTGTGTGATAAGATATCAATAGTTTCAACAATTTAGAAACAAAGACCAATTTAGAACAAGCTTGAATAAATTTGATAATTTATCACCTTAATTCCGGTGATAAGTGCAATTGGCGGCAATGAGGTCGATCGGATCGGGCACGCTCCGCCGCGCGGTCACGGGTCACGGGCCGCGCGGCTCTCGTTGGCTCCTCGTGTTTTGCATCTTCTACAATTACAATAGACCAAGTACAGAAGGTGCTAGCAAAACATCGTTTAGGTAGGTCGAACGTGCCTGTGCCCTGTGCCTTTAGCTGTGCTTCCCTTTCTTTCGCATAATTCGTATTCATTCGCACGCAGCCCTACCCATTGAAAAGATCAACCAAGTCGGCCAGCCGATGTTCTTGTATCTTTGCGGTTTGTCCTAATAAAGGCCTTCTAAGATAGATGCACTTCTTGGATTTTCAACGTGTATTTGCAAAATAATTGAACAATTATAGCTTTACTCTTAGGCCGGCCTTACACAGTCTGAATTAAGAATCTGAATTCATAATTTGAATTCATATTATTAATTCAGAAAGCACGGAATTGCATACAATGTAACTATTATCCACATACAATCTGATTTTTTCAGATTATGAATTTCTCAGATTGATCTGACTGAACGCACCTCTTTCCATACATTATTTATGGACGAGCACACACACTCTGGATTCAGATTATGAATTCATAATCTGATTCAGACTGTGTAAGGCCGGTCTAAGGCCGACCTTAGTAAGTGCATTGGGGTGAAATTCCGTCTGCAGGGCAATTAATAAACAGGCGTTTGTGTCCTTTCATAATGGCGTCACGCCGATATCTCTTTTAAACACATATAGGTAACTAAAAAGTTCCCCTGCTTTATTGACAGAGTTAACAACGATGTGCCGTTCTAGAATGGGCACAAACGCCTATTTACGGAATTGCCCCGCAGATGGAGTCCCCACTCCCCTACTTTAATGCGCGTTATCTTTGTCAATTTTGATTAATTTGATAAAGCAAAAAATACGTGTTCAATATTTTTTGATAATCTAACTGACGGACTAAATAGAAGTATTCATATTTTTTTTACCCAGGACGCATCCCAATTTTGGTTTTGTACCAAACGGCCCCAATAATCTTGTGGCTATGACTAGAAAACCGACGTAGACAAATAAGTTAGTACCTTGTGTTTCTTATTGTTATTTCAATTCTAATGACTCAAACTTAATAATTGCACATCATTGTAATCACTTATTTATGGCCCTGTTTAATGATATGATCAATATAGCTATTCTTATAATATTATGGTGTAAAACAATACAGCATCTTATTATAATGTCGTCATATTTGCATAAAAGGTTTTACCGAGAAGCCCATGAAATATTATGGAAATACTTATTAACATGTCAAATAACAAGATCGTGACTAATTTTCAAACGTGGCTTGTTAAATCATTAGTAAAAATGATTTACCGCTATAAAGTAATAATACATTGTTAAAATTGTAAGTTACTGTTTACTTAGTAAACTAGGCGCCTATTATGGAAAACCAGATTCGATCTTTTAGCCCGTTTGTTTTGCCTGTAAATTGCCTTTACCTTGTGCTTGTAAGTAGGTATCTAGTTTATTTTATGATCAATTAAAAAAGGGGAAGTTCCAGTTATCAACGTAATTATGATAGAGCTGTCAAAGTTTTTTGATATGCCTTCTCTGAAAAAAAAAATACGGTGCCAACATATAAATCGCAATTAAGACAAAAGTTTGGACAATCGAAACCTGTAATCAAGGGAGTAGCAATGTGCATTCTGACTGCAGTTTCGCCGCCGGAGGCAGTGACGATATCTTGTCGTGACCAATCGCTGTACGACAATTATGTCCATATTAACCCATCAATCAATCTATGTGGGATTGGCAACCCACCTCCCAGTATTAATGACTGCTGATTGCCAGCCTCGGTCAATAGTTCACTTGTTCCCCGTATTATTGTATTAAGTAATGGCCGAGACATGCAATAAGCGAACGCTATTAGGCGTAATACCTGTTTGGTGAATTTAATGACAATCTGCAGCGAGCGAGATCGTGGCGATAACTCACTACTTTGTTAACTAGCAGCGAGCTCGGACAGTCTTTAAATAACCTGCTGATTTTAAAAGGTGGGAGAACGACTTCGCACGAACAGGTTCAGACTTCTGTAAGTACCGCATTTAAGTAACGTACCATCGATTTAGTGGAAAAATACTGTTGTTGCTTTCGGAGCTTCTTCTTCTCTTACGGAAGGAAACTTTTAATTTACTCCTAAATATAAAATTACAGTTAACCCATTAATAATTATCATTGTCATGTACCTATCAGTATTTAGAAGTCATAATCGTAATCATAATAGTTCCTTAAAAACTGGTTAAAATAGGCGTCATTTGTGAATAACAGCCCGTGTGATTTACGTTTTCATTGGTTTGGCTAATTATAATGTACTTGTTCTAATTTATGAACTAGTTCTCGGGCAAATAACTAAAGTCAAAAGTCAGTCACCTGCGGACCAGACAAGTACGTACTCTCGTAGCTAGTATAGATAGTGGATGGTGTTTCTATAGAAACAGGCGGAATGTAGATACATAAGAACTTTATGAGAATGAGATTCGGTCCTGGTACTCACAAAGTCTTCAAGAAATTTGCGTAGCAGCAGTCTCAGTATATTTCGTCATACTTTGAACGTTTTAGTTCTCAATTTTAGTTTTACTCATTTCAGCTTTAGTACTTTAAAATATTCAACCTAAATAGCTGCAGCGCTAGTAGCATTGCACGCATAATCAATGCGCTAACGATTACCCATGCGTAGTCTCTATCGCATAATTTTCATTTCACCATACATTGCAGACCTGGAAAATAATAGATGCTTCGCATTAATGTAATATACATAAGCCTGGGTTTAATATCGCGACATTGCCCTCTAATACGGCAACAATGGTATTTACTCGTTCAGGGGAAATGTGTAGTTTGGACCGTAATTGGCGGTGTAACGAATACAGCAACGGTACCAAGCCACGCGCTTCGTTCAACAATGAGATTGGTGGGGTTGTTAGCCGATAATGAAGTTAATATAGTTATAAAGATAACAAAGGTTTTGTAAACCTAGCTAACTATTGGATAATTAGATCATACAGAGGATGTCTCATAAATAATGTCGGTTTCCTATGTTCACTTTGTTTATTAAATAATCATACAAAAAGAAAGCCTTAATATTCGAAGTATAGCCCATCGTATTCTATAGTTTTAACCCAACGTTCAGCAAGCTCTTTGAGACCTTGGTGAAACCATTATTTGGGCTTAGATGCAAAAAATTGTCGCACTGCATTTTCAACATCTCCTTTCGATTCAAATATTTTTCCCACGCAAGAATTTCGCCATGGATCTGAATAAATAGTAATCTGACGGTGCAAGGTCCGGACTAAATGCTGGATGTGGTAGGAGTTCAATACCATCAAGTTCTTCGATCTTATTCCGCGTAACTTTCGCAGTATGTGGTTTAGCATTGTCTTGTTGTAAGAGAACCCGCTTTCGGTTAACTAAACCTGGATATTTCTCCGATAAAACATCATACATTCGCATCAGCTGTCCACTATATACCTCTCCATTGATAGCTCGACCATCTGAAATAATTTCGAAATACACTAAACCTTCATAATTCCACCAGATACACAACAAGACTTTCCGCTCGAATCAACCTCTCTTTGCGACGGGTTCTGGTAATTGTCCTTTGTCTAACCACTGATTTTCCATGTTCGGGTTGTTTAGATAAATAATTTTTTCATCGCTAGTAACAATGCGTCTAATAAAACGATCATCTTTCGGCAGGGCAAGGAGCTGTTTACACACCTCTACTCGACGTTTCGCTTGAATATCGGTTAATTCGTGTGGCACTATTCGACAACTTTTATAGATCTTATCTAATGATTTTAAATGGCGATGTATAGTAACTTTAGAAGGTCCAAGGGAGTCCGATAATCGGCGAGTGCTGGTACTAGGTTGGTTTTCTACTGCTTCCCTTGTAACCTCAATATCCCACGCTGGTGGACGACCTGAGCGCGAACGATCTTCAAGCGTCAAATCTCCACTATTAAAACGATTAAACCAACGCTGTGCCGTTCGCTCATTAACTGTGTCTTCCCCTTCAACTTCACATATTTTCCTTGCTGCCACGGCTGCTTTAAACTTTTGTTTTCAATAATGTCTTAACAATACACGAATTTCATATTTATCACACTCCATACTATTTATTATAAAAACGTACTGCGTCGTCAATAAACAAAGAGAGAATGATTAAAAAAAAGTAAAGCAATTGTACCTACTCTTCATGGAATTAGAGACTAGTCTTAACAAGTTACGACATGTTTAAATTGAGGCGTAGGAATTTTCACATATGAAAACCGACATTACTTATGAGACACCCTCTGTACATTTCTATGATACGCATGTCCTTATAAAAAGGAAAATAAAACCGGGCAAGTGCGAGTCGGACTCGTGCACTGAGGGTTCCGTATATATTTGTCTGATTATTAGTATTTGTTGTTATTCTGTAAGGTTTGTTCTATAATCATACCAAATTTGACGCTTGTATGTTTTACCTTCCATTTTACGATATAACAAAAATAAAAATACGTTGAAAAAAAAAACGTTTCTTCGTTAAAAAGGTTCAAAAAATACAACTCTTTATAGTTAGGACAGACAGACAGACAGACGGACGGAGGGACGGACAGACAGCGTAGGAATATTAATAGGGTCCCATTGGGCACCTTTCGGGTACGGAACCCTAAAAATGATATGCCTAAGTAATACATACTTCTTGACATCTTGATCCCTCATCTTTTGGTGTGACATCATACCCTTCGACATTCGCTCACACTCTGTGCCTTTATGACTCGATACCTTTTAAGACGTTATGATTCTAGAACGGTTATGAATTTAAATTGCTAGCCGATTTTAATTAATGTATTGATTTTTTATAAAATTCTGTGAGAATCTTGATAAATAATCAATAAGCCTTGTTTTACGGCTCTTTTTTTAGATAAAAGTGTGATATGAATAAACCAATTATAAGTTGTGTTTTAAAGCAATGTAAGAGTTTTAAAGTACCTAATTGAAAGTATTAGAGGGTCAAGTACTAAGAGAAATTTAATTGTATGTTGTGCTTGGATGGTATCTGGCCGTTTCCATGCGATAAATTATAACAGCTGCCCGCAGGCCCGGGATGGATATTATGCATTCCATTATTGCGTTTCTTAATATAAAGCTTTATAAGTTCAAAGATCTAGGTATTTGAAGTTATAAATTGCCAGTGATTCGATTTTCAAATAACAAAGTTAATCATTTTATTTTTTGAAGTTGTACCTAGATGTTTTGAAGTTGTTTTTAAATCAGTAAATATTCATGGCGTATTATTAGAAGAAACTCAGGTTTAGGGTAGATTTAAGTGCATGCTTACGCGTGGCTGTGACCACCGTTGAATGTATTAAAGAGTCCGTCTTTAACCACCTAGCGTTTCACTTGTGCCCCTCTGTCTCATATCTATCAAATCTATAATTCGCAGTATCACTTATCAGCGTCTGGCAATGAAATTAATATCGTCTGATTATGTATGTCCGTTAGTTGGTGCATATTTTTTAAGCATCTTGCAATGCGAGCCAAGCTGCAGTGTATAACCTGGGTTTTAATTATTGAACCGTTACATAACCCTGTCTGACCTAACTTAAAGCAAGTAAGGAGTTGGAAAAAGTGGCCTAACATGCAAAATGTGCACTCCGTGTGTCAATAAGCATATTACTATAATACAACATAAATAAAAAAATATAATATCAAGGGACAATCTCAGGCAAACTGACCTAGATCCGAACTAAGTTCTAGGCTTGTACAAGACAACGATATATACATAATTATAGGTAAATAAAAATTTAAAAACTAAAAGATTCGCTCTTACCGTCAAACCCGGAACACCACCATCTAGGCTAACCGCGTCGGGCGCGTCGTCAACTCAACAAAAACTCCGTGGATTGATTTGTCCATATTTTGGTAAATTCTTCCACCGAAGCCAGATTCATAGCAATTTGATCTCTATAAAAATAACCTCAAGGGACAGATACGTTGCGCGTTAAATCTTTTAGTACCAGAATAAACTGTTATTTTTCTTACGGAAGACTTCGACTAATGGACTCCGTATAGCTGTCGTCGCGCATCTTTGCGTTCCCTAATTCCATCACGACTACAAATTTATTCCAATTCCAAATAAAATGTTGATACCGTTCAGTTAAACTTGAGACATTTTTCTAAGTTTTAAAATGCTAGGAAAATATAATATTAAGCTTAACGCTCTGTGCTCGTGTTTAAGCGCTTACAATTTGAATGATAATATTAGTATCATTACTCACAAGCTGATTTGAGGTTTTTTAAGGATTTCTAACAAAACAGTAAAAGATGAATCCTTATGGTGAGAACTTGGTTGCTGTCTGTAGGTAGGTATGTCACAGCTGTCTTTCTAAGTAGGTACTTATAGTATTTAAGCTGGCCATACACACACACACACACACAAGACACAAGTTGCCTTTACCTGAAACCTGCACAGTTACTGTATTGCCACATACACACTCCGGTTTACCTGTGAAGTTCAACTGTACAGGCAAAACTACGCAGGCATACCCCAGTGTGTATGGCCAGATTTATACAATCAACACGATAAATTCAGATCTCTCTTCCGCTCTGTCGCATAAGAAATTGTAGGTATTTAGCCTAAAATGCGGTCTCTAATATAAATAATCACAATAATGATTACATAATTATATTAACAATGATTGTTGCAGTGTTACATAAAAAGTTTCTATATTTTGCATTTGAGTCAATCATCAAGTTAATCTTAGTCACGTTGTTTTTTTTAATTTCTCTCAAAGTATTCCTACAGACACGACGGGAAGTAGACACGGGCGCGCCGCCAACTAGCGCGTCGGTTTCAAAACGCGACATGTCCGGTGGCTTTACACTCTTGTGAAATGCATTGTTGTGGCTATGGCGCCTTAAAAGCAATGATGTAGGGACCAATTAGTCGCCCTTTGTTTAGGTTAGGACGCAAGTAGGTTGTCAATTATGTAGGTAGGGCGTAACCGACGACCAAGATTTATAAACACACACTAGCGGCACGCCAGCGGCATGCCAGCGGCTTCGCCCCCGCTGCAAATTTCTGACTTTCCCGGTGAATTTTTTATTTTTTTTTCATACAAACCTTGTCCTTACAATTACAAACACAACAAAAAAAGAATTAGCCTAATAGATGCAGCTATTCTGAAGTTATGCGCGAACACACATTTCTTCAATTCATTTTCGTTTATATATATTTATGTCCGGTCCCTATATTCAAACCATGGATAGATAAGCATAGATCAAATTAAAATTTGACACACATTATATG
Organism: Tortrix viridana; assembly: GCA_963241965.1. Taxonomy (NCBI): domain Eukaryota; kingdom Metazoa; phylum Arthropoda; class Insecta; order Lepidoptera; family Tortricidae; genus Tortrix; species Tortrix viridana. The sequence continues at coordinate 6,611,904 of OY725181.1, forward strand.
TGAGAAATATCAAGCTTCAACTTGAAGTAAAGTATCCGCGGTTCGAATATTATTTTGGGAACGGGCATCAGTGTCTTGAATAAAGTTAATGCCTGAAAATATATTGCCATTGTATGTTTTATTAAAAGAGCTGTGAAATATTTACAAATGAACTTGATCCTCCAGTTCATTCAATAAAAATGTTTTACTAACATTTGGTCAGGAATAAACAAGATTAATTGTATTCGATTTATTCAGGCGACACACCAGTTTATAAATTTCATTTCCACGCTCAAATTCATTTGATTCACGGTTTATTATTATTATTATGTTATCACTGTTAGCTAATTTCACACTGAGTCATTTAAATCAGTTAATTGGAGATGCTAGCTCAACCAGTAAGATGTGTATATTTGATGCCAACAATTTAAATAAATAAATGTTATGCCGATTTTAGTTGGATCTCATAATTATTTACAAGGGGAGTCAACGAGTAATAATAGTTGACATGCAAAGAGGAAGTCTTCTCCCACCGACCATTTAGTGGTTCACCGCTAAGCAGCTTTAAGAGCTCTCTGGTTTAATATCACTATTACGATTACAGCTACAATTTTATGCGCTCTAAACCGCAATCGCGTAAAATGAAGCTTATACTAAACTAAAATGTTATTTTGTGTTTGTGTTAGACCACATCTGATGTTTTATAATTTGTATAAACACAAGCAATCAGCCACACAGGGCAACATAAGCCCTTCATGATGAGTTGAAAGATCCCACGGGGATATACTGGACTTGCAAAAAACGATCCCATTTCGGATTTCATTTCTGATGTTGGAATATCTCCGAAACTCGCGATGAAAACCGAATTTCATAACGCGCGGCAATTGATTAAACAAGCAACCCTTGCAACCCTATGATACTATTTCTTCAGTTTTTAAAGAATGAAAAATAATTCAATCACCTATTTTCAGTTCTGTGATTGCCATTCTGGAGTGGCTGAAAATTCGTGAGCGAGGCACTGCCTACTCTGTGTGTCTGAACATCATGTCATAGACTTTATAAGATCAAACGATCGGACAGGAGATCAGTCTCCTGCCCGATCGTTTGATCTTGACCGCATGGCCTTCCGATCTTCGGTCCTTTTATATTTTACTGTACTACCTTTGCTGCGCTATGCGCTAAAGGATCGCAGATGATCTCTTTCAAGCCCTATTCTTCGATGACCTCATCGAAGAATTGGGCTTGAACCTAGACAATCAAAGATTTCAAGTTTCTAACAATGACAGTCGGTATTAGTATAATAAAATCAAGGGTTTACTAACCTATTAATAATATCAATGAAATCCGTCAAAGCAAAGACCGAAGCGGTGTAGATGTTAATTTATGATAAACCACGGTTGGGTAAGATTCATTAGATGCAAATCAATATGCCAAACTTCGGTACGTTTGTTTTCCCATTGATTTACGTTCGGTGATCCGCCGTCGTCACGGTCGGCCGACCGCGACGGATACCGAATGTCCCAGGCCTGTTTCCGTGTCTCATATTTCATCAATGCATTGTCACAATAGATAAATTAATCTAGTACGAACAAGTCTACATAAAACATGAGGTATCTACTACGCAAAATAAATTAATCACGACCATTGCCCAATAGTTTAGGCTGCCATATTTTTATAAATCCACTGGTGATTCTAAACATCCGTTAGTCATTTCTAAGCTGTCACGCGTAATAGTATAGTTTGACAAGTGTTAAATTTTTCGCTTCACATTTAATTTACCATTTAATAATTAGCATACCAAAACGCATGAATATTCCTTGTGTTAAAGAAATGTGTGAAACTGTGCTCTTTGGCGCGGTGCCAAGCCAACTGGTCCGTTTCTTAGCGCAACCCGTCAGAGTGATACTAGTTCACAGTTCATATACCGCACTGACCGACGCTTTGAAGCTAAGAAATTGAGGTTAAATTAGTGTACATGTGTATGGTTGTAGGTACACAGGAAACGATCTGTGTGTAGCGGAGCGGGTAATTAAACCCAGGGCTAATGGTACCTATTACTCGTATTAGGACGTCTCGGTGTTTTGCAATTTTATCTCATGACTAATTGGTCACTGCAAACTTATTTATATTGCACCCAAATGTTTAGTCAAATCAAATGAATGTTACAAATTCGGCCGTGTGCAAGACGAAAATACTCGAAATTTAAAATAGACGGTGCCATAAGTATTATCCTAACACGACAAATTAAAAAATATAGACAAGTGGCTTAACCAACAGTCATTTCGTTTAGTTATATAAAGATTATTATTATATGAACTGACTAAATAAATAACCAATAAATCATGCTTAATTTATTTTGGAACATTATATTTTGTGAAGTTTAAGAGTGGTGAATTATTTATTTAGTTCAGCTACTTTGGTTTGGATTACCAAATCAAAAATATGAAGAAAATTATCGTGACGTATTATTAAATAATAACGATGGATTTATTTTGTTTATAGTTCAACTTTGTTGGGAGGATTCTGGGACCCAGAGGCATGACGGCTAAGCAGCTGGAGCAAGAGACCGGTTGCAAGATTATGGTCAGAGGCAAGGGGTCCATGCGAGACAAGAAGAAGGTGAGCATTGCTGTAAGCTAATCTTAAACTCTTTTTAACACATGACACTACATTTCAAGTAATTTGTTGTATGTTTCACGCAGCGTTAAAAGGATGTCCAGGTTAAAATTTAATTAAATTTCAATTTGTTCAAGTCCTGGAAGAATTATGCAAGCCTTGTGTCAAGATTAAATTCTGTTGTCTCATATCATTATTCTTCCACGGACTTATTTTAAAGTAACGTTTACCTGATGGGCTGGTGGACGTTTCAGGAAGATGCAAACAGGGGCAAGCCCAACTGGGAGCACTTGGCGGACGATCTACATGTGCTCCTCACAGTCGAGGATACTGAGAACAGGGCGAAGCTGAAACTGGCTAGGGCCGTGGAGGAGGTTAAACGCCTGCTCATTCCCGTAAGTTTGCACAATAATATATTATTTTTCATTTCATTGACAGAATACAATACGAAATTTTTTGTATTTATTTTATACTAGTAGGTAATTATACTCGTTAGCTTATCGAGGTGGTGAAATATAATGATTGTCATCATTATTCCACCTTTAGTGAGGTAACGTTTTTAAATTTCGGTTGGTAGATAAGAGGAACAAAAATGCGACTTCTTCCACATAGTTATTTAGATATTTCCTCAATAATCAGATACGACTGTTTCTTAAAGTAAAGAAGAATGTGAGTTTTGTTATTTTGTCGGATTATTTTTATATATTTTTTTTCATTTTGTGTTTCAGCAAGCTGACGGTGAAGATGAGCTGAAGAAGCGCCAATTAATGGAACTGGCCATCATCAACGGCACGTACCGTGACTCCAGCGCGAAAGCCGTTGTGCCTGTCAACGGTCAGTGCCTCATAAGTATGGTCGCATTCATGTTTTGTAATTAACCGTAAACAAGGATGATTCTGTAACTTAACGGCATCAAGATGCAAACGTGATCTCTCCGGTTGCTAATCTGACGCTGTAACTATGAATACACTGTCAAGTTAGGCACCCGGTGCAGTTTTCATCAAGTTTCTTAACAGAATTCACCTTCAAGTTGAGTACCTACTAACATTATTTTGGGTTTTATTACATTTGAGTTCGTTTTGATAAGGTATAAAAATACATTTATGTCGGTAATGTTTCCCCCAAAGTGTCGTGTTTGAACCAATGAATGATAAGGAACCACGATGGTGGTAATCTTTTGTTACTTATTTTCACAACTTGGGCTTAAACGAGTTTTTTGCTTTGAAATTCACATATGATTTGAGATTCACTTTTTATCCGCTTGGGAATATTATTTTTATATTGATATGCCCATTATGTTACGTTATCCAGGTACTCGTATCTTTCCATGGGTGTTTTTGTTTTTATTACTAGCTAAACAAATGAACGTAAATTCTCATAATTTATGAATCAATAACAGCACGGGAAAGATGACTAAGAAAAGTGATTTACCTACGGCATGTTGTGATTATTTCATTTTATTGGTTGATTTAAAAAATGTCTTGATTTTATGGGGTTTTTTTAAGGGAACTTTATACTGTCGTTTGCAAGTTTGATAACTTTACAACTCTAAATACCTTTCATCTGTCCAAGAATTTGCTTATTTAAGTTGGTAGGATAATAAATTACCCACAAATAAGTCAGTTCCATAATATTATATCAACATATCAACGAATATTTCTGATCAGCCAGTGTTGTAATTTTTTCGTGTCTAAACTCTAAACACTAAATTCGAAACACAAAAATGTATTTCTTTGTAAGCGTAAAACTCTGTAAAATATTGAACTGTGAGTGTGACTCGAAAACTTAGAGCTGTACCGTTACCATGAACCATTTGATTAACCGGGTGTAATGTTACTAACACATCGCGATGAGACTTACCTTAACATTGATACAATGAAGGGGAATCCACAGCGGACGAGGAATGGCGCCGTGTTGCTGCCGCTGCAGCTGAGACTCAGCGGCTGTTGGCGCCAGGAGGTGGTGTGGGTGGAGTGACTTTGCGCTCCCAGGCTCCTCTTGGGGCTCCGCTGATCCTATCTCCGAGGATGTCAGCGGGTCATGGGGGGCAGGCCGGTCTCCTGAACGGCTCGGGTGCCGGCGCCGCCGCCGGCCTTCTCTCCCCCGGGGAGCCCGCGCACCAGCTCATCTACGCCTCACCCTACGCTGATTACGCTAACTATGCAGCGCTCACCGCCGCTGCCAACCCGCTGCTCGCAGCGGAGTACGCCACTACTGACCATACGGGTGGGTTGTTCGCCCGTTGATCTCTTTATGAATACTAGCATTGTTTGATGACAACGAAGATTCTTACGGCCGCACTCAGAGACGTCAACTAACTTTTAAGTTTCATTAAAGTAGCTGCTGTCACTTTCTCTGCTATAGCAATAGAATAAGACGCAGCAACTTTAATGAAACTTAAAAATTAATTGACGTCTCTGAGTGCGGCAGTTTGTATTACATATAAGTAATTACCGTTAACTTTACGAAGTTGTATAAATACGTGCGCAGTAAATATGTTTTTGTGTCTAGAGAAAATTTGTTTCACACGCTACCTACACGCTTGTTACGCCATAAGAGATGAGTAGCGTCGGATCTTTCTTACAATAGTGTGTGTCATCAAACAATTCTGGTCTAGTACTAACGCTGCCTACACACGGTACACGGTACTGGGTCATACCAACAATCGTTCAGCAAACTCAATGTTACTGAAAGTCATAATAGTAGTTTATTTTAACGTAAAAAGCTAGACGTTAGAACAATTTAGTGAAATTAATATGACGAGATTACCTGATATAAATAAATAAATAAATAAATCAGGTACAATCTCACACAAATTAACCTAGTCCCAAACTAAGCTCTAGGCTTGTACTATGGGTACCAGGCAACGATATACTTACTTATATAGAGAAATACATACTTAAATATATAGAAAACATCCAAGACTCAGGAACAAATACTCGCGCTCATCACACAAATATTTGCCCATACCGGGATATAACATTTGATCATCTCGTTTGAAATAACCGCATGTTCTGAACACACCAGCGGGCCTTAAATGGTCGTGTTTATCGTTTGGATATACGTGGATAAAAATCTGTTACTTCCTGACCAATTTGTAAGTGCAAGAGTGACGGATGCTTTATCCACACTTATTCACCTCGATAAAGGCTACCTTAATACGGGTGCAGGTGAGATTTGTTATAGTGTATGTTTTATAAATGCCGCATGCCTTTTGTCACCATTTGTTCTTATAAAAAATCTTGCCCATTTTGCGGCTTGTTCTAAACCTTATAAATTCTAACTAGGTACGAAGTAGACGTGGCAAGATAATACTTGCAGTCGGCAACTAATAGATACTGTTCAGGGCAGCGCTCTAACTAGCAACGTTTTAATTAACAAATTATTTCGGGCTCGTGGATACACAGCACTAACCGACTAATGCGATGTACGTAACACAGTATGAAGCTTGCAATGAACTGTGTGTGAAATAAATTTTGATGGGGTTTGCAGCGTCGAGATACCTACTTGCTGGCTTTTGACATTGGCCGCAAACGCATCATCAGTCAGCCATAGGATACGACCGGCACCACGCGACGTATCGGCCTCCGCTCCATTATTGACGTCCTTTCCAAACAAACCGCTTCCTCTAGGACGCACACTTTACAGTCATTCAAAGCCATGATCTATTTCTAGGTTAAGATATCTGTTAAGAACGACTAGCTATCGACTCAATTTTGTATCTACGATGATGTTATTTAATTGTCATATTTTAAAGCTACTTTGTCTTCTTCGACGGCTGTTTGTACAGTTTCACAAATGGTATATTTCGTTTTCGAACAATCAAAGATATTATTTATATACATTTTAAAGATTTTATAATATTTACAGATTAATATATTTCAGTGAATTATTTATTAATTAATGTTTTACGTTTTTACATGCCTCTTGTTGGGCGCCTATGATGTGTGGCAGACATCATGTTTTTGTTTTAAAGTAGAAAATACTTATGATACGATTAAGCTAAACTGCCAACAAAGCTATTTTTAGTTACCGATGTTTTTAACAAAGAAGTAGTGTTTTTATATATTTATTTATTTCGTGTTTAATTTTCTTTGTTGGTGATAGCGAACAAAACCCGTCATTTATCATCTTGTGATAACCCTTGCTTGTAACACCACTAATTTCCTTAATACCTACATATACTCTAATGTCTATAAAATTTAATTGAGTTTGTAGAATACTAATAAGTTTACTTTCGAGATTAGACGTGTAGAACCACGATCATGCATGTTTGTCTTTCCACACCTGATTGAAATCATTTTCGTTAACGACAGTTCTTATCTCTGAAATAAGGACACCTAAATATCAAATAATAATCAGCTATTACAAGCAAAAGGGACCAAATGTTATTTGATTTTTATACAAACACAAAAATATCTACCTTTAAAATTTTAACTTTTTAACACACTTACAATTTTTTTATAATAAGTACGATACATACACATTTCGATCAAAACTGAACAAGGCGGTTCTAAATGTTATGAATTATGTCGTAATTTATTAACTTATTAGCCATAATATTATTATATTTATAAACATACCATAGGTTAAGTATTATTATCTTTAAAAGATTTTAGATAGGATAGAAATGAGTGAGCTTTATGAAAATATTATACCCGTATTTGTGTAGGTTTATCGACTACAGAGGATTGTAGTGTCAGATATTTAAAGTGAAATTAAGCCAGCCATTACCTGTACCTACCTTGTCCGGGCCTGCTCTCGCCCGTGATATTTTATTTTATTTCCAAAGCACTAAAATAATAGGTAATATGTAGGCCTAGGCGTATTTTAAATTAGGGTTACTGCCAAAATAAAAGCTTGATTCAAAATAGTATTATCGAGTTGACAATGACGAGTATTTGGCAGTGATAGATAACTATTGCAAATTGTTTAGCTTAGATATATTTGAATATTTTAGATTAGGTAATGAGATTTTCTTTTCAGCATTTAAGATTACGTAGAGCTTGAACCGATGTAATTCTCGACCAGTATCGATTGCCAGTATTTTAAACTTTTTAATTTTGGAAGGTTTTTGTTCAAGAATCAGGTCCTTAACAGCCTGTACCGTGGGGTATCGGTTGTTAAGCGTCAAGCTCTGCTGCAAGGTGACACAGATGATTCATGTGCGTGTGCCGTTAGGTCTCGTGCGGCGGGCGGGCCGGCTCGCGCAAGTGAGGGAGCACCCTTACCAACGCACAGCCTTACCGGCGCCTTAATTCCCGTCAAAACGCTCTCACGCCGCCATTTTGTTTACAAGGTGAGAAGCGCGCCTACGCATTCTCTACGACGAATATGTTTGCTTGTCATTTGGACTTCAACGTGTTCAACACATAAGTACTGTGTTAAACGGTGTGATGTTTTCACAACTTACATTCGACTTTGCCTAAACATATTGTTTTCAATCGTTTTCCGTATAATTGTGTTTGGCCCTACTCTCGCTTTGTCTTACCAGAAAAAGAATGAAACAGAAATATAGCAATACAGAAAATGGTTGGAAATAATTGTTGTTTAAGCAATGTCAAACACGGTCCCATTAAAAGTTTAAAGAGCCGTAAGCAGCAAGCAAGCATATTCTTAGTAACGAATGCGTACGTATATATGCTTTGTTGTCTCTCTCTGTGTCTTATTATTATTATTTGTTGTGTACTTATTAGTTACGGTCTTATTATAGTTCGTTTAGGTCTTTTATCCGTCATATACCGGCTTCATACCGGATTTGAAGTGACCCAGCATAATTTGGAAACTGTGATTTTTATATTTCTTTTTTATAGATTTTTAGATCTGTTACATGTTGTGTTGTAATACATTATTATGGTGATGCGTAGGCACAGTAATAATGTTATTTCTTTATTTTTTTTATCAGTGTTGTGAACAACAGTATTGCCAAATTTATTATACTTTTGTTGTTGTTTATGAATGCTGTTGTTGCAACAGTCGATACCCAACATGTGCTTCTGAACAGTCACATCTACCTTTCGACAAGGTTATTTATAAAAGGGAAGAAGGGTTGAAGGTAATATAATCAATAAGTAAGTTTTTTGAATATTTTTAGCGATGAAAACAGTGAAAATCAATCAGTCTCAGTCACCTTCAGTTACTTCACATTATAAACACATTATGTTTTAGTATTATTGAATAACAGTCCGCAGAGGTGCTACGCCGGTTGTGAAATCCTTCTTTCCTGATTCTCGTCCAGTATTAGTCAAAGAAAAGAGCATTGTTAGAATCGTGCCATCAGTCCAGTATTATACAAAATGGCTTTTCTTTGACTTGGTAGATTCATTCTTTATCATCACAACTTTTCTTAGTCAATGTAAGATTTTTATATGAAAATTTTAAGCTAGTTGTTTCTATTTTGCCTAAGCTATTTTTAGGTATATTTACTTTCTTATTCGGAAGTAACGATAGCCATGAATTGCACTTGTGTCCTTGTGGATCTATGAGGCATACAAAATGCCGTATATACGTATACTCACGCTTCCTTATGATTAAAAGAGTTTTTGTCAAAAAGCCATTCATATTTGAATAAAGTATAATGTTTTTTGTAAAATATTGTTTCAGTTGTTGATTGTATATAAATAATTTTTCAGAAGGAATACATGCAATAAATTGTCTGAAATTTAAAATAAGCGTTTTCTTTTCATTGTAATAGGTCCGCGGTAAATGATCAGTGTTTTACGATAAGTCGATAAAGTTGATGACGTGCAATCATTTTGGTCAGTTGTAGCCTCACACGACTAACACGCTCCACAAGGCCAAGTTCCCGTTTGTTCAATAATAAAGTGCACTTTCATAACTGCTACAGCCACAATTCGCAGATTATTTGTAACTATCTATTTATTGTATATGAGTAACTAACATGCAAATATGTAATGAAATTGATACGATACCGCAATCTATTAACAATATGAGAATGCTAATAAATATGTACGATTTATTGAGATGTTTTAGTGATGTGTTGAATAACTTACATACTTGCAGTTGGGTGCTATGGTTATATTTAATATACCTAAGTGATTAAATATTATGCTTGTTTGTTGGAGTGACGCTTGACGTAGCGGCCGACCGTTCCGGCCATCTACGTCAAGCCTCGCTCTCCTGGGAACTATTGGGCATTTTAATCCTATATTGTAGAATTACTCGTATCATTATCATACTAAATTAATTTAACATTTCAACCATTAACTACGTAAACTAATAAAGTACCTATCCGATGTTTAATTATATTAACTGGGCCAAAATCGGAACATAATGTCGCGGCGCGAATGCCTGATAGACTCCCCTTGACATATCAATACAGTTTTATAAACGAATCCGTACCTACACAAGTCATTATCAATCCGAGTTAACGGTTTACCGCTTTTGTTGCATAGCTGCATGTCGAGGCGATCCCTTTGAAGCTTTCACGTGGATCAGTTAAATTCAGTTGAATCAGTTTCACCTAACATCGCCCCACTCGGTCGCGGCAGCGCAACGGGGGCGGGCGTGGACTCGCGGTTGGGGCTACCCTGTAGTCGGACCATGACATTTTGAGCGATACTAACATTCTGTTTTCTCTCTTCTCGTTAACCCGGCTAGGTGCGTGCTAACGGCCGGCGGGACGCTCGGAGCCGCGCGCCGGCGCCGCCGAGTAACATTATCACCGGAACATCGACCACCATGTAGCTATAGCTGTTGGGCCTTTCACGTTAACATATACTATGTATTATAATAGTCTAACTATTAACATTTATCTGCCTGTTATGTTATAACATGATGAACTTTATTAACAATTTTTTGAAATGGCACACGCCGTCGACTATATTTACTATTTTGTAATTTGTATTTTCTGTTGTCGCTTGATGTATTGTTGTTAAGCACGATGTGTTTTAGGGTACCCAGTCCTTAGCGGTGCTAAATTTGTCCACTTCTAAATTGGAGATACCATACCACACAGGTATAGTTGTGTTTTTTAAGATTCTTTCAATGCATTTTTCATAGTTTTTGGTAAATATATATATTTTTAACTGATTTAGCACCGTTTAAATTAATTTAAAATAATAAGTAATAAAAAGGATCACGAGGTTGATGTTGAAGTGCTCATAGCTGTTTGTTTGGCCAATTAATCCTTTCTTTTGGAACAAGAATGGCCGATAAAACTTAGCACAGAGAACATTATACCAACCCAAACTACATGTGCAAAAAGGATAAGCTTCACTCACGATACATTACCATGTCGGTATTTGGTGAGACTAAATGGCGGGATGGAGACGGGTTTTACGCCAGCAGTTCCGAAGTAAGTATAATGCTACTGCTAGCATTTTTTCATATTAAAAAATCACTGCTTTGCATAAATATATTTAATATGTTGGACTGATATTCGAGTTATAGTCTAATGTAGGTTTTCACATACTTATTGACCTTACATTATATTTTGGCAATAATATATTTATCTTTAAAACCAAAGACTAATATTATACTATAGCTATTTCGACACATATTCTCATATCAAATTGTATTGAAAACGTCTTCCTTGTTATCACCTACTGGTCAATAAGTATATGAATCGGTAATATGACATACATCTTAGAGATAAACATAGGATTGTATTTTATATTATATTAGTGCTTAGATATTTATAGATAACAAGTTATAACTGCGCATCCCAAGTGCCTTAGTTTAATGTATAATGTTGTCATCTTTGGGGTTTCTATATAAATTGTTAATTCTAAAAACTTAGTTAAGATAGAGGAGATTAAATTATTGTTAACTTTGCTATGTTAATCGTTAACTTGCAGTTTCGGATCTAGGTTGATTTTTACACAATATAGTCGAACGTCGTCATTTGTCGTCATCTGAAAGCGTATATTTAAGCCTTTCTTTTAATCTCGCGTAAGAATCTCCAGTCTCGAAGGAATTTAATCTCTGTTTTTTTCAGTTCTTAACGCATTCACTGCCGGCACTGATTTTCGAACTTTCGCCAGGTGCCGCATCTTTTGTTTTATATGAAACATACATACTGTAAAAACGCACATATGAGTTCAAGGCACTGTGTATAAGTCTCGAGAACGCTTATATGCGTTGCCGGCAGTAAATGCGTTAAATGTCAACTACTTAATTTGATGAATTATCTTAACGTATACTTATGCAGTTGGTTCCTTAAAAATCTCATAACAAATCAAACAATATCTGAAAAAATATCATAAGGCAATAATTTCAAATCGTGTAGTGCAATAGAAATGTTATTTCTTGTTCATATTTTATAAATAGATTCTCGATTATAATTGAGTAGATATTATACAAGATTTGATAGAGATCTGATGCTGAGATTACTACAGTGTAGATATAATGGAGTATAAATGTTTGTTTGGTGTAATACTTTGATATTTTATAAGCATCGATTTTATGTTTGATATTGTTTAAAAATATAAGTCTAAATTGAAACTCATTATTAAAATTAAATCCACTCAAACTCCATTTAAATACATTAGAAGTTGTTAACACTCCGTCCATGATTACATTATTTTAAGTACTTAATTCTGTGGTCTCGTGAATAGTTAGGAGTGACCCTTGAAGATTCGAGATCAATTTTGTGTTAACACTTATCCTTAATATTATAGAAATATAATTTAGTTTACCTATTTTTCTGAACATCTTGCTTAAATATAAAAAAACTTTATAACCCCGTATCTAAAATGTTTACATGGGTATTATAATGTCATAATAACTAGTATTTTATTGTGAAAAGCCTGTCAAACGGGCAACAGAAAATTTACTGCAGACTTTAATTTTTTCTGCGTTTTGCGAAGAAGTTTCTTTCAAATTTATTTTATATATATAATGTAGTACTTAGAGTTATTGTACCTAAGTGCCTTAAATCGTGTACAAAATCACAGTGTTATACAAATCGAGCATTTATCGTGGAATCATAATGCTATGCCATAAACCGTAAGGAGAAAGTGGTAAGCCGTGACTAATAGTTGATCAAGAAGATAATCGTACAAAATATATTAATCTGCTAATAACTAGTAATAGGTTATTTATTGTGTTTCATAGCGATAACAAACGCATTGTCTCTTGAAACATGTCTCGTGCCATCAGCAGCGCACGTCGGCAGGCGGGCTAAACATGTTATTTTTTTTGTTTAAATTTGTACTTATTTTACCTACATTAATGGCAGTTCACAAATCAAGTGCCTTAAATGAACTTTGTACATATTTATGTTATAATAATTATTTTTCAATAAAGTATTATAAAGAAAAATAATAAATTTCTTATATACATTATGTAATTGTTTTCCAAAAACAAAATAGAGGATACTTTTATTACTTGTAGTTAAGTGAGATTGTGCATATGTCCGTTTTGATGTGTGTAATATTGATTTGGCATTAGTAAATATTTGGATAATGCTTTTTTGTATTTTTTATACCTTTTAGAATATTTTCCCGGGTTGTGAAATACTTATCAATCAAAATGTTCCAATGCATGCTATAATTATTTAATAAGTACCTAAGTACATACGGAATATTTATCACCTGAGAATAGCTATCTCTTGTCGCCATTTTACCCGCTAACCTGCCACCAAGTAGCAGTGTTCGCACTGTTGTGATTTTGTGTGGAATTAAAATAGCTGGTGAACTTACTATTAAGCATAAACGCATAGCATCTTAGTGCTCAGGGTTAGGAACTCTTTCGGAAACTTGAAATTGATCGTGTCCATAGGCTATAGAGCCCTTTTGTCACGATGAAAAGGAAGGGTAGAGTTGAAACTTTGTCTTGACATGCCTGACTAGGTTAATATCGTGATTTTGTTTAGTTTGTTTCTGTGTAGTCTATCACGCGAGTTAATATGCTGTTCCTTATTTTTATGATACCCTAACTATCGCACAGTTTTAATGCACACGGGCAAAAGTTGGTACATACGCTATAAAAGGATAAACAGTAAAAAAAATCAAATTAAGGAATGCATAATATCAAACATTAATAACACGATCAAATTTTGATTAGCATGAAGCCAATTAAAGGTTAAGTCGGTAAGTAAATTCCCGTCCGCATTTTAAATCCACGGGATCAAAGTCGTCCACGCATCTGGTGGAAAAGCAATGAACTAATTCAGGAAATTGCGAGTCGCCGGGTTAAGCGCCATCTATTACTGCCTTCCCAATCTACACAAGTATCACGTAGACTGCATGCGCGAGCGAGGGGCGTCCCGTTTAGAAGTATCTAACTTCGAACCTGTGCGCTAGATGGTAGTCTACAACTTTAATTAATAAGCACTGTAACTCTGTATTAGAAAGTAATTGATACATTTTGACGTAGTTAATTCTTTTTTCGGGACTTGATACTGTCATTACGACATGGTTTTTTGGTGACTCAATAATTAAGTTGTTGACTATTTTTTCAATGGTTTAAGCCGCAAACGAACTGAGATGCTATGCTTTGGGTACGCTTTTCAGTATGGGAACGCACCTCACCGCGCTAAGTGCGTTTGCGACTTTACGGCTCAAGGCTTAAGTTTTGTACCTACATACATGGTGTCCCAATATCGTTAGGCCACATTGACACTGGAGGTAGAGACCAGCCTAAGACGGACCGGACCAGACACTTTTTTTTTTTTAACGGAGTGGATATGCGTTACGCATTGTCCCCACATCGAACCAGCCTAACATGACCGTAGTAAAAATCGCATGGTTTTTAAGATTTGCCAGTTTAAAGTTATTTTCCAGTGCAAACTTTAAACTGGCATATATCGAAAACCATGCGACTTTTACTGAGGTCGTGTTAGGCCGGTACGATACCTCTTAAGCTGACCTACCTCCGGTGTCAATATGGCCTACCAATTTTGGCACACCCTGTATATGTTGACGATTTATTAGGATTAATCAGGACCGTCAGACCAGGCGAATTACATAATAGGTAGATTTTTAAAACTCAATAATACGCTGGTTGTAGGCTGGTAAGTATTCCTATTTTAAATTATTTATGTTAGTATAATTTTATAGAAAAATGTGTAAGGAAAGGTAAAGAAAGGTAAAGAAAGGTAAATCGACTATAAGGGCCTGGCCACGACTTTGCGCGACCGGCTAAGTGGGCGAGCGAATTTTCTAATACATTGCGTGTAACGTCAACGAACCGCTGCGCGATGAGCGTCTCGGCCGAGCAATGAAGAGAGAATGCGCTCGCGCCGCCGCCACCGCTCAAAGTCGTGGCCAGCCCGTGAAATCAAAGTTTCAAAATGAAAGGGCCATGATTAGAACCATTACACCATAACGTATTATTTGTACTTGAGACAATGTCATTATAACTATAATAATTAACAGAAAACCCCTTATAAAGGATTTCAAATAAGATTTCGCACATTAGAGGTACAAATGTACTATCTAATTTGTTTAAAGCCTCTTTCAATGCTCTCACGGGTTAACTGTCCGGCAATTTAAACTTCACAGTGCTCGAAAATGGAATTTTAAATTCGCAATCGCGTAGTACCGAGGCACGTGGGAGTAAACAGCCGTATTTCAACTACTTACTTTCTCAAAATCGTATCCCATACAACTTCAATAATACCATAACCAACTCTAGCTTAAACTACACAAGGTATAAAATGTAAAAATCATAGCATAACGGCATACGAGCTGGAAAAACAGGGAAGTAGTCGATGTGTCCTGCTTCTGCTTTGCAATGCTACAAATATTTTCAGTCTACTTTATTTGAAGGTAACACGGAACTGTCAGCTAGTTTGGCATACAGAAAATTGGCTGCAACTTAGATAATGCGAATATTGGTATGCTTTGTCATGGGACTTGTGAGTCTACAGCTCAGGATTTGTAGAAGTGCGAGCGCAGAACGGAAAATAGAAAGCAGAATATAAGTGTTTGAAATTTGACACTACTTATTAGTCGTGTAGGTACCTACAGTCAAAGACATAACGATGTATACACTTTTGGACATTAATAATAATAATATAAAACCTGTATCGTGTACCGTGTACCGTGTACCTACTCTACACACAGAGTGTATGTATAAGATGCTACTCTTGGTAAACAACATAATGTTCAGTAGATTTAAAATTAAACCGACTGAATTTTAGGGACATAAGTTTCTAATTTGTATTTAAATTAGAAACTTATGTCCCTGAAATTGAATAAGTACAGTATGGACATTAAATAAACTTCGGCGTACAGTCGAGGACAGAAAGATGTTTACACTTTTTCACCTTGTTCCATTGTAATAAGGTTCAAAAGTGTATACATCTTTCTGTCCTCGACTGTACAAGCGTACCGATGCATATTATAGCTGCTAGCAAGACCTGGATAATCTGCTTGCTAACGCTTTGAGTGTTTTCAGACACTGGACAATCCATTCGTATTTTCAGCTTTTAACTAATCGTTTCTTCCGAAATCCAGACCCAGACACATTACCAAATTCTCAATTTATATCTAACTAGCGACCCGCCCCGGCTTCGCACGGGTTGCTACCCATGTATATACGCACGGGTGAGCATATACGCACCTAAACCCTAATGAATTATAAACCAAAACCTTTCTCATGAATACTCCGTCCATTAGCGAAAACTGCATGAAGATCCGTTCAGTTTTTGAGTTTATCCCATTCTTTCAGACAGACAGAGGCGGCGGGGGTGCTTTTTGTTTTATAAATAATATGTAGTGATAGTGAATTGCCGAACTGCTTTATTTTTAAGGATCCATCTAAAAAGATATCAGTCGGATATCATTTGGTAAAAATGTAAGAAAAACACCGCTATAGTTGAAATATGACTTTCCTTAAATAGTTAAACAGTCAGTCAAAGACTTTTGGAGCACTTCTGGTATCGGTAAGTAAAAGAGACAAGGGTAAAGTACTATAAGGCTCTGTCTCTTTCTCCCTCTCTCCACTCGACTCCGTAGACGTCGGCGCCTGAGCCTGTTATTAGGACCTGCAGTCATTACACTGATTTATATGCATGAGCTCTTATAAATGATACATAATTGGAGCCGACTTTTTTAACCGTTTACGTTGGCTGCTATAAATCATCGTCACGTGAACGATAAAACTGTTCCTGCATAGTGATGAATGGGGGTTATCGAGATTGAAGATAAGTGCGGTCTGTAGGTATTAACCCAACAACTGTTTTACTTATAGTGTGTAGCATATAAAAAAATATCGTCGTGTAGGACGTACCTAACGTGTAGGTCAAAAACAACTGAGTTTTACTTGCTTGCAGTATAAATAGCCAGCCAAACAATATCAAAGTCAAAGTCAAAATATTTAATACAAGATGTAACAAGATGGTATGGTACCTACGTCAAAAATTACAAATAATTCAAAATGACATTTTTAAATAATAATATAATTCTTAACCTACATAAATACATTAATTAAATTTAAACATACAATCCATTAAAGCAAGAACATAATTATTTTAATTAATTAATCATTACCATTATTCATTTATCTACACCATAATGACGTGCAAGTACCTACCTACTTGCTTCTATCATATTTTCTTTAGACTGCTAATATCAAATTTTACCTTGTGTTCCATAATTAAGTATTACATATCATAAGTAATCATACAAAATTTATAAATTTTATAGAATTAGGTACCTAATGTTTGACAGTGCCATGAATTTAATAACAGCTACGTATTTTATGGTAACCTAAATGTATTGAGTAATCAATCCGCGTAGTAATAATAATTAATTTAGGTACCTATTCTTTAACAAATATTTAGCAGTAAGAGAACGAAATTTCCATTTACAAAATTGCATCAATGTTTGTCTATGCAGCCACACAGTCAATACACATTGAAAATGCAATTTTCCCGTATTCCTTGGATTGCGGTGCGTTCGCTAGGGCTGCAGGGGCCTCGGCTAGGGCGGCCGGTCGTAAAATTGCAGCCAACCTTAGGGGAGACGTCTCAAGACGGTCGTGCATTCTTACTCGCGTAGGCAACCTTACATTAACAGAAGCGAAGATATTCGTGATAAATGGACCTTTTTACGAATGGAAACTTGTTGGTCCGCTAAACTGAGTTTCTGTTCCTCTGACGGCACTCAACTTCCTACTTTACCAACAAGCTTGAACTTAATTCGGAACCCCCAGGTGTTCTATAACAGCTCACGTTGAGGCTTGAGGAGTCGTGTCAAAGATATGGCCTTATGATTAAGGGTCAGGAAGACTGGAGTCAAACTAGTCCACACTCAAGCCACTGAGGAGTTCCTATATGGCTAATTTCATCAGAATCATCAGAATCACATAAATACGCAAATTTTCATGTCAATTGACGATCAGAGGCCGTATTAAAACCTGCAAAGTTCCAGTCAGTGAAAAGTATACAACATAATTTTATGTATATGTCTGTCTATTTTACTGTCTAGAACTTTCAGGTTTTGACAGTTCATAAACACCCTCAGAAATAGGCAAAATAAACTTGCTAAATTTAAATACTAAGGTAATGTTATTGGTTTTAATATTGAATAAAGAACAATCTGAACGTTATCAGTGTACTGTGATATCAAGAAATCAGCCCAGACTAACAACTGCCGGGGCGGCGGGGTCATAAAACTACTTCCCCTACGAGTTGTGTCGCGACACTCACTTTCTTACACGTTTACACACACTTTCCACTGCGTGAAATAGGAAAAGGCGAAATAGAAGCAGCCTTTCAGTGTTGCTTTGAATTGTTGGAATTGAACGCTTTTATTGCCATGATCTAAATATATGCGGAATTATCTAAGTACCTATTATATAATTATCACAACGAATGGAAAGGGACCATAAACCATCATTACTTAATTATTGTAATAAGGTGGTCGGTGAATCGTTAAGGGACGAAATAGATACGGCAGAGAACCAAAGTGACCGACATAGCTCAAAGAATTTGGAAGCTGAAGCAGATCGCTGGTATTACAAGTATTTGTTTATTTATTAATCCATGGAAAACCAACAGCTTAAAGCAAATTTAGAAAACTCAGCTAACTACAAAGCCAATTGGGATCCCTTTGTCACCCATAAAGTTGTTGCATCGAATTTTGAAAGTCAGAAATTGATTATCATACTATTTATGCTCATAACTATCGATAGTCATAAAAATTGTAAACCATAACGCTTAATAATGCTAAAGTGAATAGTCCATAATGTTAAAGATTATAATTTTCATAAGTCATAAAAATTATATCTATAACATTCAAAGGCATATTGATGATTAAACAGAAATATTTTAAAGCATATATTTTAAACTACTAATTTTTATTATTCATACCGTTTCATTGCCTCAGAACATATGTAATTTTTATGACTCCAAATGTTCTTTATTTTTTAATTTCAAATTGATATTATGAATATGATGTAGATGTATAAGGAAGGTCTCCGTTAGGTACGACGACGAGCGAAGCGAGGAGGAGTGTTAGGTAGAACTGCGACCCTACAGCGCGCGAGCCGAGCGAGCGAAGCGAGCGTGCCGCGGTAGCGGCCGGCGAAGCGCCAGAACCGAACATATTTTTTTACTAATACTTACATAATAGTAGGCAAAACTTACATTTTATGTATTTTACTTTTATGATAAAGAAGTTTGGACCTTATAATCACTATGTCAAGCAATATTATTACCTTTAACATTATGAGGTGTAATACATTATGATGTAAAAGTTATGAATAAAGTTTTTATGACTTTCGACAAATATGACCAGGAAAAATCGGAAATACAAATTATACCCTCAAATATTGTGACAATCAATATTATGACTAACAATATTTATGACTAAAAATGTTATGGAATCTTAAAAACGGAACTAAAACTTTATGGAAGACAATATAGACCCAAGCCAATTACATGTTCTCACATTTAGCAACTAAGTAAATAAAAAGAAAAAGCCTAACATACGACGATTACACAGTGTCAGTAATTAATAATAAATAGGCCACCAAATAATACTAGACATACCAAGTCCAGCACCCAAACCCAATTGGCTTGATATTTAATTTTGTTTTATTAATGTTACCTGTAAGAAGACCATCGTCCCCGAAAACGGAACAAGGGTAAAATTTCGCTCGTTATATTTTTCCTTCGCATTATCCCGCTTAATTAATATCTACTCGAGTTTTTCCGGTCCAATTTAAATGAAAAATTTCCCTCGAGACCGTAGTTGTGATTTAGTTAAAGTAGAATTTAACTAAGCTCTTTTGTACTAACTGCAGTTATGACTTGAATGCCTGATTTTAAATAGAACCTTTAATTCAACAAGTTGATAACCTCTTGTACGTATTTTTAATTTAATAGCACTCGTATCAGAAAAGGGAATATGCATGTTTTTTTTTTGCTTTAATAAAAAGTCATTCATGTAAGAAACAGTAGAGAAAAATTATTTAGATGCGATTACATACATCGAAATGTTTCTAAATCTTTTTAACTATATCGGAAATTAATGAACCTATCCCAACAGTTAATTACTTTTATAGGTATTCTTGATCGTCAGGAGAAAAGTTTGGCACGGAAGTGGCAGTCCAGTAGTTTTATAATAGTTAACAGTTAACCTCCCTATTATTGCAACGGACAACAGATTTACGCCCTTGTCTTCAGGTCTTTGGTACAAAATACTTTTGTATTACATCACCGTGTTTTAAATACTTCCGACCTTTAATAACTTCGTTTTACGTAATACTTAGTCGAAAATGCTGACTTAATCGAAATGTCATTTAAAAGTTGCCCTTTGACCAAGGCTATTTAAATTTAAATTATTACTTAACTCATTATTGGTGTCTAATGAAGTGGAAGCTACTTTTAGTTAGAGTCGCCTACTAAAGGCTAAATCGTTTCGTTCAATTTGGAAGTAATGGCTCTTTCACACCGATGTTGCAATACGAAAAAATATCTATCAACATTCTGTTACACGTGATTTGCTGTAAGTAGCCTCTTATGGTCTCTTATCTTATTAATAAAACGATTTAAAGCAGGTGTGTTTCGAGACTTCTTGCCGAACAATTATAACCATAGAATATTGTATTATTTCGATACATAGAATATTAAAGTAAATCGATTAAATGTGTTTAACTGAGGGTGTTATGTTACCATACCGAGCGATAAACGACTGGTTGTCCGACATAAGTCGACCATAGGGACCTATCACCTGAAGGTAGCACATAATATAGTCGACGGGATCGTTTGTAGTGGCAATACCCTAATTTTAGTTAAAAAATATCTGGGCACAGGGCTATAATTTATTCAGCTGAATCAAACAACAACAATTTTTGTACATACATCACCAGTGAGCTGATCTCTGTCTTCATAATAATTCAACACATGGCGTAGCAAGATAAATTAAATTTTATCAAATTTTGAATCAGAATTCAACAAAGTTGCCGTATTCTGAATCGTAAACGTAAATTAAGACAGTTCTGACATTTGTAGCCCTCGGTTTCACGCTCACGTTCGCCTTTATTATTTTTCTTGGATTACAGTCGTCGTTGACAAACATTAAATATATTTAATAGCTTATTATAATGTTCTCACTTCGGCTCGAATGGATGTCTCGGAATAGGCCGTCTCCACCACGTAATTACGAAGTGTCAAATAATATTAAAATTGTTTTAATTTGCGGTCGGCGGCTGACAGCTGAGAGATGTTTTTTACTACAAAAATAGGTTTGGGAAAAGTCCTTTGAAGTGGCATGTTATAGCTTGTGCAGCTTGTAATAATGCTCGTCGACAAAATGATATCCATAAACCTAACTCATTTTTAACGTGTGACACATTTTGTTGACGAGGAAAGGCAAATGCGAAAATGTGTCGGGAAAAGAAAATACTTATTACGTATCTTTGTGAAAAATTTATTTACGGCAGTATTGCAGTAATCCTCTGTAAAAACATAAGTACGTGAGGTACTTAGTTCTTCTTTCTTCTTTTTTCTTTTTAAAAAGCGTGATTTAGAAAACAAATAACGGCGATGTACGGAAAAACTAGGGAAGTTTTAATGAAATGAAGATTATTAACGATTTTGTTTTCGTACCGTGTCTGTATGTAACTACCATCTGACTTCTGTTATTCTAGTCACAAGGTATTCTTACCTAAGAAGGATATTAGCATTAATTTAAAATGTTTTTTAGGGTTTCATAGTCAAACTAGGAACCCTTATAGTTTCGCCATGTCCGTCTGTCTGTCTGACTGTCCGTCCGCCCGCAGCTTAGCTCAGAGCTTAGTACTATAAAGCTGTTATTTGGCATGAATATACCTCTATATTAGTCACGCCGACAAAGTAGTAAAATAAAATCTTGAAAAAAAAATGTTTGTAGGGCAAAGTACACGTAACCCTACACATACCTACCCCTACAAGTAAAGTGGGGATAATTTTTTTTCTCGTCTACCCCATAGTGTGGGGCGTTGTTGGATAGGTCTTTAAAAAAATTGGTTTTTTTTTTTTTCGATTAAGTGATTCGTTTGTGCAATAATAACCTATAAAGTGCCAATTTTTGTTAGAGTCAAGTGCCCCCCTCCCCCCCCTAACTTTGAATAAAAAAAATTTTATATTTATGGTTTTTGGATTGTTTCTTGTTGTGTTTGTAGTAATGGCAACGGAACCCTACACTGAGCATGGCCCGACATGCTCTTGCTTCTACTGCAGTCTACTGACTTAGTATAATCACATTTATTTACAACTTAGAAAAATATATCTGTAATGGGCATGTCCTTTAACCATAAATTTTGACACATTCAGGTATTTTTGATCCAATTATCTGACGTAGGTAGGTAAACTGAAATTTAATGTTATTGTTGTACATTTTGGTCAAACTTGACCAAACGATATCGTAAGTTAGTCCCTACTTACCTACGATGCGCTGGCGTTTTGTCAACCAACACACAATGTAAAGAACAAGCTAAGTTATTTATCTATTTATCATTTTTTTACATGACTACATAATTATTCCTACACCTAAGACATTCGAATAATGAGTTGAGTTCAAATGCTTTAGCCGTTAAAATCCTTTATTCTTAAGGCAGTTGAGTCCTTCCACAACATTTTACACAAATTTGTGCCCACAATAGTAGCTTATGCTGTGAAGCACTGTCTCGGGGATACTTTTCAGTTCAGCGCTATAATTCTCGGTATCATTTGCAGTCGTTTGTATGTGGCGGACATATTGCGTTGCTAGGAAACTTTCCCCCAGCCAACCCTCGTTCCGTTTTGCAGATTGTTTCGTGATTGTTTTACAAGATGAGGAAGAGTTGAGTAATTTTCAAATTGTTTATCTGCATCAGCTGTGAGATTTGGATAAAATTGTGTGGATTGATAAGTTTTTGATTAATTTTGCGAGTTTAATCAATTTTGGACTGTTTTGAAATATTTATTAAAAGTGTAAGGATTTCAAATGTTTATAACCATGATTTCCAAATATATGCATTTTTTTGAGCGGGTATTAATTGAATTGCATGAGCACATGCAAACACTCATAATAATAAAAAAAGTAATAATATGTTTATTTATGTAAGCAGAAACTAAGAAAGATAATTTCTATTTTCATTTGTAACTATTTAATTTAATTTATATTTAAGTTCAACTAAAACAAACACAGCGGCAAAAGTTCAATAAACATTTTCTTTATGCTACACTGTGAAAAGGACTCCGCATATCTGAAATTCTAATCAATCCAAAGCCACTCGTTGCTTTTACGACGTTCGAGCCGTGTCGTCTAAAAGGGGCGTCCTACCATTTTATTTCTACGCTCTGTAGTTTTACCCCCTTACTAATAAACGTTGAGTAACGGCTGAGTAGTTATACAATGCTTTGTCCTTATCTGTCATTGTGACATTTGAATTCGACAGATAAGGACAAAGCATTGTATAACTACTCAGCCGTTACTCAACGTTTATTAGTAAGGGGGTTATTCTATTTTCCAGCAACAGCGAGTTCGTGAACGTTTCGACGAACCAAGATAGTAGACACCGATCACCAGGCGATTCCAATACGCGCTCAGGTCATGTAAAGCTAGTTCGATTTCGCGAGCTCGCCTTTGCCACATAAAAGAATAACCCCACAGATCCTGGTGAAACTAGTTTACGACCTCAAATCCCGTATTCAGCGACTTGGAGTCCTTTTACTTATTAAAATCGTGGTTTTGGTTGCGTTATTTGTTTAATGTTCTGTTCGTTGTGTTTCAATTTTTTTTATTTGGATATAATATATTTTTATGGTCCATAATTTCAATTTCAATTTCGAAATAATTTATCTTTTTTTTCTGTATAAGTACGTGTGGCAGTCCTTGCAAACGGTTAATTGGTGCTTAAAGCAGTATTTCATACTTAATGTAGTGCTTATTGTTTACCGTACCGTTTACAAACAGTCGATTTAACATACATAGGCTCCCATTGTAAAAACTAGTTGTTAAACCAAGTTGCATCAATACTGAACTTAATTTAGTTCTCTAATATATGCTTTTTAATAGTACTTACTTTAAGGTTTCATAGGATGTGTTTATCGTGATAATTGCATACAGTTGTATTCATAACTGTAACTTATAATACAGTGTGAGAATCAGACACGTAAACCGACTAAAGTGCCAGAAGTATAATTGTCAGTTTGACATACTCCCCTACGTTAACCCGCCTCATTTCCTTCTGCCCTTATCGACTTGTCAAGTCGCAGCAACTGCGCATTTTGACGAGTTAATTCATCTGTCTCACTTAAACACGCGTAAATCTATGTTTATATACCATCTATAATTGGTCCTTTTGTGCAATCTGCTTCATTGAAATAGTTTACACTTAGGAAACTTGTCGCTTTAACATCATGTTTTAACTGCCATACGAAATTATTAAAGAAGTGAAAGCGGTAAGGTTCTTATGTATCAACATACATAACTGTCGTACAAATCGTTAATTATTGGAAGCCTTGATCGCTTTCCGCTATAGGCAAATTGGACGCTGCAAAGTTGAGAGCAGAGTCCATGAGGATGAATGCGTTACATTTTGAATCAAGGTATTTAAAATAATTGTAATATTTATACACCCGTTTCATCCTAATTTGTTTCACGCGGTCAACTCGTTCTTAATCTAAAATTGGTATGAAAAAAGGTGTCGGGCTCTCCAGGTAATAAAATCAATACAGATTACTCCCATGCTTTTGAAGTAATTTTGCACTGTTTACTTACTTGTTTAAAAAGAAGTACCTAAATCTTTGGCGTGCGTGTAATCTTTTGTAGTGTTTTTAATAAAACACAAACAGTGACAGACAAACCTTCGGGTTGATTCCCGCCTCGTCTAGCGTCCCTCAAAGCACCCATCTAGGTATCTTGTTATTTGTAATTTTACTAATGATATAACCATTTCAATTAATAACTGTATACCGATTATACAAAAAATATTAACATGACAATTGTTAGAAAAAAACAAGATTGCATCAATGTGTTTTTGGACACAGTTTTATCTAAAGTGGTTTCATTTAACCAAAAAGACGCTGTTTTAGCACCACATTAGACAAGTAATGATGAACCAAGTTTAGAACAGAATCCCCTTATGCTTACTTAGTATGACGCGGATCATCAAACTAA
Organism: Tortrix viridana; assembly: GCA_963241965.1. NCBI lineage: Eukaryota > Metazoa > Arthropoda > Insecta > Lepidoptera > Tortricidae > Tortrix > Tortrix viridana. Next base: position 6,637,058 of record OY725181.1, read on the forward strand.
CAACCTATAGACGCACACCCTTAGCGATCGCTTTGCTTCCTAAGCTATGTGTTTGAAACCCGTCGACGTAGCATAGCCTTAATAGCGAAACAAACGGGCAAATTAGCCTCCGCCCGACAGATCCTGATTGATGGATGGCCCGCACCCGCAACGCAACCGAAGTCTCACGCAATTAGCTTCTCAACGAAATCCTTTAGATACACGACGTCTGGTAAATTAGAATGTATAGGGAAATTGGAATTTAATTTCATTGGAGGACGTGGTGGTTTTAAAAACGTAAGTAGTTTTAAATTTTGTGGCTTTTTTGGGAGGGAAAGCGGTATTTTTGTGGATTTAAGACTAATATCAACTTTTACAACAGTGTTAGAGTTACGGAAATAAATTTTGAAAACAAAATATTTTTCTATCGTAACATTATGAGTCGTTGTGCAGACAGGGTTGTGCAGACTCTGCCATCCGGCTGAGGAAACACCCCTGCACATTCTCACCGTCTGCCCGACCATAATGCGTCATCGTAGCTCTTCATTGGGAAATCACATAATGTGCCCAGAGGAGATCAAGTATTACGGCGCCAAAAAAGTCCTGCAATTCCTAGAATTAACAGGGCTTAGCGGAGAACTGTAGGTTGTGGCGATCACAATAGATCAACTCTGGTCGCAGTGATACTAGGATATTTAAGCCTTGAATAGCCGCTCCCTGAATAATAATAATAATAATAATAATATGAGTCATTTAGTTGCTATGCGTGAAGATGACATTAGCTGAGCTAACATTTGTCAAATCGTTAGCTAAATATTAATACGTCAGTGCTGATCACATTTTTAATTACGATACCAAAGTCTTAAATACAAGCACTAATATTATCACGGAATGTTTTATTGTAGTATACTTTTGATAATGAATCACACATATCATCTGATAACAATGTGGTTTTCTTTATTTTAATTTAATATACAAAAAACATCTATAGATGGTCGATGCCATTTGTTGTATGTATGTATGTATGTAAACTCTTTATTGCACAAAAGGTATAAGTAAATAATATATTGACATCGTGAATTTAAAGTACAAAGGCGAACTGTATTGTGTTTTTAACCGACTTCAAAAAAAAGGAGGTTCTCAGTTTGCCCCGTATGTTTGTATGTATTTATGTATGTATGTATGTATGTTTGTCCGTGATTATCTCGCGTTTGGCTGAACCGATTTAGATGTGGTTTTCAGAAAAGTATTTGTTACATTCTGGAGAAGGTTTTGGTATACAACAAATGGATACCCCATGACGTCATCCGCATGGATCCGTTATTAAGCGATATAATTAGTTCAACTCGACCGATTTTGTGTTGATGCGATTTTTTTTAGTGATATACCTACTCGTATCACTAAAAAGCGAAAAAAAATTGAATAAAAAGAAAACGAAAAAAATAATTTTTAATACAAAATAAAACCGTCCTCAAAAAAAACCAATAAACAAGACTAAATAATGACCGGTTTCCGGTCTAATGGGTAGTAGGTATATGGAATATATCGAAGTCGGTGACAAGAATCATGTGACATTGCTATTGTGTAAACCTACTTGACACCGGCTTAGATATATTCCATGTACCTACTACCGATTAGACACCCATCAAATAGGCAATTCCTAGGAAACCGGTCATTATTTACTAAGTCTTGTTTAGTGGGTTTTTTTTGAAGACGGTTTTATTTTTTACTATCTCAATTCAAATCAAACCTACAAATAGTCACCTTTTGTTAGAAGACATTAGCATTACAAGCCACGATGTTACTCCATTCTTTTGTCGTCAAAGTTCAGTGACTCCATGATAGCAGCCTAACAAAGCTATGACTGAGCTAAAAAGGAGACAGAAATAGGTTAATGACTCCCTTTTCAATACCTATTATCAACCCTTTTGCGAAGTGTCTTTATTCGATAGTGTTCTGCATTTACGTGATTGTTACACAATTTGTTTTAAAGGTGTACTTTGTAACTTTGTTAATTTTAATTGCAAGAAGTCTTAAGACTGCAGAAAATAAATGGCGTTGCATTAGTTTCATGCCTTACTCGAGTGTTTTATTTTTCTAGATAAAATTTATGATAAAATCCCGCTTATCAAATCTAGGTCACAATTGGGACGAGATGAGGGATAAATAAACACTAAGCGGAGCTTCTATTTTCACAATTTTAACAGTAAATCAATGATTTGATAAATCCAATAAATTGTAAAAAAAAACATACCCGTAACGCATAATATTATATGTATAAATAAATACTTTTACCGCATTAGCATATACATACCATAATCTTGAAGATCTTTACGAATTTTACTACGAATGTTTCCTTTCAACAAAGCCAAGGCGCCTTTCCGACTTTCCAATCTACCCTATAATTACGAGCAGGATTTAGATAGTGACAGACAGCGAGCAGATAACGAAAACGGAAATGCGAACTAATGCTTTCATTATATTTTGTGGAACCCTAAGAATCAGATAGCGGAAAAAGTGGCATTAAGGAAATATAGGACATGTGAAGTTCACTTAGTAACATTTGTAAATGAATTTAGGGCAATTCATCACTATGCACAGTGAATAATCAAAATAACCTTAGAGCTTATCGTTACTAATTATCATATCAATGCTACTTGAGGACCTAGGTTTGAATATTTATAATCCCTTCAAATTCAACTTTTAGTCGTATGTGGAGCAGTTTAGTCAGCCTTGCCTTCCACTGCGCAGTATTATTCGCAGTCTTCCGTAAAATATACAATAAACTGGTTTTTGATAATTAATCTATCAACATAATTGCATTTGTCGTCCGCATTTGTTCATTACTTACCTAGGTATTCTTTAAAATAATATACCTTCGTATATTTTTTTTGTTCTTACCTTTGTTTACGAAATTATTCAATTCCATTTGAGCAGTAAAACCTGAGAATAGTATAAGTTCGTTTCTTTAAAAACTGGAAAACTCTTTTTCATTTACCTTTAAGTGGCGTAAAAGTATCCCGACAAGTTTAACTTTGCGGACAACCAATGAAACACCTTTCAAATTCAGGGCTTAATGCTATTGCAATAGCATCAAAAAGTGCTTAAGTTGTCTGTAAATTTGAGTTGGCAGTGGTGTATTATTGAAAATTCCTGAACGTTTGGAACGTCCGCGATATCGCACGAGTACGTAGGAGATAGTTTGAGCTGCGATTGGAGCGAACTCCCTCCTCGGACGTGCAAGATTTTTTGCTTGCGAGGTTGGGTCTTGTTTGCCCTTTAGAATATATCGCTAAAAGGAAATGGCTAACGTGTAAGTCATATTTAAAAGATAAAATACGTAAGCAACGGAATGAGGCTTGTAAGAAAATTGTGGATTTTAATATGAATCGCTGATCAAACACTAAGTATTAAAATACATAGCAAAAATTGCGGCACCATAGCAAAAACAACAAAAATAAATAACCGTAAAAATCCATTAGATAAATGGGAGTTTTTGAAATACCCTTCTACTAGACAACAAAAATCTGCTACCTTTACTTAACGGACCTTATTTTGTTTTGGTTGTTTAAATTTCTACAGACAGTATAGCGCCAAACAATCATCAATTACAAACAATAGAAATACGTGTAACTCATTCTTATTTCAAATTCAAACCATATTTTTGGCATCCGCACGTAATCGCCGGCCAGCACGAAGCAACTAGCGAAGTAACTCTCATAAAACAAAGTGTCAGTTATTACATTAATAACGGAGGGCCGCAAAAACCCTACCCTTTTTGTTTATCCCTCGGGCTTGCAACTTCCGCCTCTATGATGGAAGCGTAGACGTACTTTTCGAGGAAATTTATGAATAGTGTATGTGTGCTCTGCTTTGGTTATAAATAAAATAGGCAATGTAAACGTGATCATCTATTTGAAGATGTTGATATAGAAACAAAAAGCTTACCGTATCAGGATTAGTTATGTTAGATTTAGAAGAGAATGACCGTATTTTATTGGTAACGGCAACATAAGAAATAATTTTTAAACTATTAAAATTAACGAATAAAGAAGTGCTTTTGTTCCTATGGACATGGGAAGTCTTTGTTTGTTTCACAGTTTGTGAAATTGGAAACCAGTTGAAAAAATTGGGATAAAACAAGCTGGAAAAAGATTTCGGAATCACTGAATAAGAACAATGTTTGCGAGTGGCATCTGCACATTTCTTCGTTCATGCGCGTAGTGAAGTAGTTTCGGAAATGTCTAGCTTGTTGCCTTTTGCGTCGTTTTAGATGCAACTAAACAGTGTAATTGAGTAAGTAAGAAGAATTAAGCCTAACTTATTTTTGTGCTATTTATGTACAACAAACAATAAATTAAGTTGTTTAAGTCCTGAAGTCTTAACAAATACCAACAGGGTAGGTTACATTTTTCTAACAACCAGGGTGATTCATACGGGTAGGTATTGTTTCGTAGAAAATTAATAGCTCGATTTTCTTTTGCCCGAACACGATACTTCGATTCTCAGTAACGCGAATTTTTACTTCTTCGAATTTTCGTTTCTCCGAATTTCATTACTTCGATTATTACATTTCCGATTTTTAATTGAAAATATGTTCAAATCTACGAAGTTTTAATATCCCGAATGCACTTTTCACAGAATAGGTTTTCCCCGATTGTTCAGTTAAACGATTGTTTAATTTCCCGAATAAGTTTCATTTCTGTACGCGGTTTCACACAAAGTCGGAATATAAAGATTTTATGATTTCTTATTTATGTTTCGGGCGCTTCGCCGGCCGCTGCCGCGGCACGCTCGCTTCGCTCGCTCGGCTCGCGTGCTGTTGTGGTCACAGTTCTAACCTAACCTAACCTAACCCAACCTAGTGAGGGGGGTATTGGTTTTTTTTATGGCGGGGGGCTTCGCCCCCCGAGCCCCCATTGTTGGGGGCTTCGCCCCCCACACCCCCCTCCGCCTAGCTATCCCACTCCGCCTTCCTAAAGTGTGTCTAACATTCGAAGTCGAAACCCATTCGAAAAGTATTAATTAGGATTTCCAACTATCAGAATCAACCGTTTTCGGTGAAACGTTTTCGAGAAACAGAAAATTTTGCCTATTAATATTCGATGTATTGAAAAAGCAGCAAGTGAAATTAGGAGAACTGTGGTTTCGGACAACAGATGACTTCGAGTAAATGAAATTACAAAGCAATGAAATTCTAACTATCGTGATTCGAACAACTGGAAATTCTGACAAACGTGGTCGGAGAACCGAAATTCGAGGTATTGACTTTCTACGAAACGATAGGCACCCGATTCATACATCACCTTGTCAAAGCGACAAAGGGTTAGCGTATCCAGTCTCAAAAGATATCATCGTTCCTAACCGCCTTCTGTGGTGTTATTCTCTACCTCGACGTTGGTTTAGTGCAGTATCTGCAAACCCAAGATCGTAAATACTTGTCACCGTGTGATACTAGAGCATGCAGGCGTTCGATCGAGAGAACTTGCCTTTGGTACGGAATAACACCACTGACCGCCTGATTTATTACCGGCCTTTCCACAAAAACCAGCGCCGTAAGCCGTTTCCCTCTTCCCGTGTCCAAATATTTTCTGCTCTTCTTCAATCTAATAAAGGTTTTGTTGTATTATTGATTTATGGAACACGCGACGCGACCCTTTTAGTGAGTTGGGATAAAAATTTTGTTTTATTGGGACTAATAAGACATTATACGTTTTGTTTCAGAGTTTTCTTGAATGAATGAACCTTATAGAGGGAGTTAGATTTACTCAGCTGGCGTCAATAAGGTTAAGGTTAATAAGGTTGCTCAACAGCAACTCCAGATAACTTAAAAACCGGTCAAGAGCATGTCGGGCCATGCTCAATGTAGGGTTCCGTCACCATTACTACAAATACAAATAAAGTTCACCCGGAAAAGGAGCGTATCTTCATATGACACTTACGTCCTTTTGTTGAGAAGCGCAGTTTTTTGGCAATAACACAAAAACGGTATATTCCATCATGATGAAAATAATTTTGGTTGAAAGTATTCATTTAGCGTTACCTTTGTAATTTTTTTCATATTTTTGGACATACAGTTGTAAAGTTAAAGGGGGGGGGGACACAATTTATGTAACTTTTGGAGCGATTATTTCCGAAAAGGATCTTATATCGATGATGTTTGCTGAAAAAAAAATCAGCTTCTGTTACATGTATGGAGTGCTAGACACCCTAGAAATATTTATTTTTGTTATCTAACTGCGAAACTAAGTAGCCGCTTATACTGGACACCTATACTCCAAATTTCATCAATATACATCTAGTAGTTTTTGAGTTTATGAAAAATCGGAAGACCCAAATACTCCGAAATATTTTTATCCGAATATTTATTTCTCCGAATTTTCATTTTTCCGAAATCTATGTTATGCTGGAGCTATTTAAAATTTAAACGTATTAGAATTGCTATTCGTAGGTTAGGTTAGGTTTGATTTATGTGCGACATCAAAAAATAAAGCCTCCTTTAAAAAAAAATGCATTCGGAATTATGAAAATTCGGGATTTCAATCAATTCGGAATTATGACTCTTCAGAGTTATGTAGTGTACCCATGCCTGTGACACACGGTAGGACGGACGGACGGACGGACGGACGGACGGACATGACGAAACTATAAAACTATAAACCTATAAACCAAAACGTTAGGGGATTGAACACGAGGCTTAACTTCTTCAGACAAAACCTGCTTGCACTAGAGTGTGACATAGTGGCGGTGACAGAGTCTTTCCTGTCCGTGGCCGTTGACGATGCCGAGATAACGTGCGGTGGGTGGAGCGTGCTGCGCCGAGACCGCGCCACGGGCGCGCGTGGTGGCGGCGTGCTTCTTGCGGCGCGACCTAATATTGAGATTCGGCGTCAACAACAATGGGAGACTCCTTGCGGTGAGGACTTGTGGGTTACATTTGTGGTGGATCAAGTTATCTTTAATGTATGCGTTGTGTACATTCCTCCCAGTGCTACTGATGAAACTTATATGCGGTGGTTCGAGAAAGTGGAATTAGTAATTGACACATTAAGTGGTGTAGTGTTGGTGTTCGGTGACTTGAACTTGAACCCAGTGTACACATCCCAAAGTATTCTAAATTATTACTGTTATTTTTTAAGTGTTTGTGGTCTGAATGAAATGAATGAGGTGAAGAATGTGTATGGAGGTAAGCTAGATGTCGTGTTGGTGTCAGAGCGCAAGTCGAATACCGTGGTCTCAGAGATGGTGGGAGAAGGATTGGTCCCGATATCGGATGCCTACCACCCCCCCTTAAAGATTTCGGTCTCGTTGGAAAGTGGTGCGCGGCGACCTCCTGCGGAGTGGTTGGATCCCAGCAACATGGACACGTGCCGGGACTGGAACTTCCCCAAAGGCAATTACGAGCATATGTATAAATTAATCTCCGAAACTAGCTGGGAGGAAGTCTTCAGTGCTGACAATGTTGACGTTGCTGTGGACACATTTTATAATATATTATACGGAATTTTTGATTTATGCGTGCCCAAAAGAATTCGGTCACGGAAGTCTAGTAGACGCTACCCCGTCTGGTTTACCGCTGACCTCATCAGTCTGATAAAGCAAAAAAGTGATCTGCACAGGGAATGGAAGGCGACGCAGTGCAAAGACGTTTATGCAAGGTTTGCGAAGTTGAGGTTGAAGGTGAAGAGCGGCTTAGCGTCTGCATATAATGGCTACATTGAACGAATCCAGTGTAAGCTAAAAGACGATCCTCGTGCTTTTTGGCAGCACATAGATAGCCTTAGGTCAAATGGTGGTTTCGTCTCTAGGATAACGTCTAATGACAAGCAGTTTTCTGGCAGCGAGGTGGCTGACGCTTTCGCTAGACATTTTTCTGCGGTTTTCCTGCATGATATACCGCGTCTTGACCCAAATATGCCGAGGAAAGCTGATGGGAGTCCTAGTGCTAACCTCATTAATATTCAGTCCGTAACGTTGGAGGATGTTGAGGCAGGGATAAAGCGCCTCAAAGCTAACTGCTCTGTGGGACCTGATAACGTGCCAGCATATATCGTGAAGGGATGTATGGAGTTCCTAAAGATCCCTTTACGGTATATTTTTAATCTGGCACTGAGTTCTGGGTCATACCCTCAACGTTGGAAGGTTTCAAGAGTGAGACCAATCCCGAAGGGTGGCGACGCTTCCGTCGTAGAGAACTATAGGCCAATAGCTGTTCTTTCAACCCCTGCTAAGCTGTTTGAGTCCATACTTCACCAAGCTTTATCTTCACAGGTTCAGCCGTTTTTGTCCGACGCGCAGCATGGCTTTCGATCCAATCGCTCGGTCAACACGAACCTGTTGATAGTGACTGATAAAATAGCTGAGCATCTAGACAGAGGGGTCCAGGTTGATGTCCTCTATTTTGATTTCAGAAAGGCTTTTGACCGCGTGGATAACGACGTTTTGTTGGGGAAGTTGGACAAGATTGGTTTTTCTCCCAACCTACTAACCTTTTTCGCCAGTTATCTACGTGACCGACAGCAGTTTGTCCGGCATGGATGCTTCGTGTCAGCCCCATATCATACCCGATCTGGGGTCAGTCAAGGCTCCATTTTAGGACCTCTGCTCTTCGGAATCATGATAGATGACATCGCATTGGTTCCTCAGTCTGCTCAATGTCTCCTGTACGCCGACGATTTAAAACTGGTGTACGGTGTGGAGCAAAACACTGATTGCGAGGCACTACAGGAGGACATCAACTCGGTGGTTCGGTGGAGTGTGGACAACAAACTTCTTTTTAATTTGGCTAAATGTTGTGTATGTACGTTTAGTCGCTCTCGCACAGCTATACGCGCCCAATATATGCTGGGGTCGGAGCCCATCAGCCGCGTTACTTCGGTGAAGGATCTGGGAGTGGTGTTTGATGAGCGGCTTACGTTCCATGAGCATATTTCCTCTCTCGCTGCCAGCTGCTATCGAAGACTTGGCTTCGTAATACGCAACATGCGCTCTTTTAGTGACCAGGGCGCAATTAAATTAGTGTATAATGCGTTGGTTAGGAGTAAGCTGGAGGCTTCTTCGTTAGTATGGCTTCCATACGAAACTACCTATAGTTTAATTTTAGAGAAAATTCAAAAAGCCTTTTTAAGGTTCTTATATAAAAAGACTTATGGATACTATCCATATATGTATCCGACAAAATATCTTCTCGGCTCTCTCGGATACAATTCGTTAGAGATCAGGCGGAATTACAGTTTGCTGACCGTTGTGTGTCGGGTATTGCGTGGTGAGTCGGATTGTCTGGAACTGGTGGGTCGACTCGTGCGCCTGTCTGTTCCGGACGTTCCTAGGATAGCCCTGCGAGCGCGGCCTCGTGCTTTGCTAGCTGTGCCTCGGGCGCGCACCGTGTCGTGCAGGAACTCGCCATTGCGCCGTGCCTTATCGAGCCTCAATGCGCTTCTGACATCGACACCGGAGTGCGACCTATTTGCTTGGCGATGGGCGGCTGTGTGCGAGGTATGTTTGAGATTCTGTGAGGCGATGGATACTAGGTGCTCGTCTATACCAATGTAATTGTCTCTTATTTGTAACTAGCTTAAGTTTCATGACGCATTGGTTCTTACTGTAATGTCATGTAAACGTATTTATCAATAAATAAATAAATAAAACTACTGGCTACGGATCCCTAAAAATGGAGGACGCAGGTATTTTCTTTTCAAACTCAAATTAGTAGACCGGTTTTAACTTTAGTTAGCTACTGCTTCATTTACCTTAATATTAGTCTTGATGACTGTTTACTAACTTTATTCCTAAATACGTTGAAAGCCAATTATTAAACGTACAAAATACATATAAAGTGCTTAGCATTTAATGTCTGAAGCTCTTTTAACAACCGGCTTGCATGGGATTGACGGCCGTGAAATAGATTCTCAAGAAAACGCGCGGAAGGAACGGAACAGATTTAACCAGCATTCTTTACGGGCACCTACCTACTTATAACTACGTCGGACATTCGATTTGCAACGGATCGGTGTGTTCTGTGTTTGATGTATGCAATAGTTAATTATTAAGCAAGAATTCAGTGTATGTCAGTGTGATCTACCTTCATCCTTTTCAAATCTAAGGAGATTTTAGAAGATCTATCTTATTCCACCATGTTCTTATTTTGGGATTATATTATAAAATTTTTTATAAGCAAACTAATTGTCATGCCACTGCAGAAGCTAAATAAGACTGAACATTTAATAGCTTTAAGGGCCATTTGCATCAAATGATAGATCAACTTTTAGTCTTAAGGTTAGTTTATTGTTTTCAAATGCATATAACGGTCTGTCTAAAACCTTGTTTTAAGACTGAAAGAAGATTAATTGTAGTTTTGCTGCAAGTGGAAGCAACTAATTGTTGGGTTGCGATTTAAAATACGTACACTATCAAAGTAACAATTTATTTTATTACAGAAATTCATATTGAGTACATTTGCTGGGTTATACTACTAATGCTATAGATAAAAACGTATACATACAACAGCCTTGTGTGTACCTTAAATAATGAGTTTGCTTACGCTGTTTATTTTTCTAACACGTCAATCTTTACCATTAAAACACAAACAGATCATATTGAATAATGTCATTCCCTGCTTGTGGGATGCGCGTGATGAATAATGACAACCGAAGACATACGCAGTGGATTCTTCTAGAATATGTCCTCTCCTTAAAGTACAAAACACGAGGCTATATTCTGTTTGATATCGGCAGTAATTGTATTTATAGTTGACCTCCAGCGAGGCTAACTGCGATTACAAACGTTCCTACTATGTTTGAAAACATGTTCTCTTTACAAACGCGTCTTAATTAGTTATATTCTAATCACATCACATTTTAAAATAAAAACGAACTGGTATTTACAAACAAAAAATAATTCTTAGGTCTAGCTACCCTATTATATTTACAACACAAGCAAATATTATCATATTTCATATGTGACGTCATACTATTACAATCAACTCGGCCTTCCAAACAATTGTCACTTGGCAGATTACTATGCTATTGTCCCTTATGAGGAAAGCAAACAGAAGGTAAAGAAGTAAAATACTCGTAAAGTTTATACATACCTAAATACTACAACGTGTTTCTTGACTTTAAATAAATTTCAGCTCAGCCGATTTCATTATTTCTTACAATTTTAAATGGATTTTGAAAGGTGTATTAATATTGAATAATTCTATAATTTCCTTATTTACGCATTTACTTACTATTAGGCTAAGACTTCGTGGTAAATTTATAATACTTCCTCATATGGAACCTATTTTAGACCCTGCCAGAATTGGGCAATTAAGGCAGACAATGTTTTCAAAGCTAAATCTAATGCGTTACCTACCGTCTAACTTAAATCAGACGCTAGCTTGTAGACAGTAGGAAGTCGATACTTACACAGACTTTAATTTAAGACTCGTGAGTCTTCCCCGTTCACTGCAGCGGTCTAATGCTGGTGCCTTTCTTTAGCATAGAGAAGGTAACCTAGCACACGGGCCAGCTGATAGTAAGTGGACTCTGAGACCCTTAGATATTTACAATCTCAAGACTGCAAATGCTTTGACAACCCGGATAAGATAAATAGGGTCCATCATCGTCACCATCAGCCCAGTCCAATTCAATATTAATGCCATTAGATCCTTCGCTCGCCTTCTCTTGCTCTTTGGCACTTTGTGAAGGTTATTTGCCGTCTAATATCAGTTCATAATGCACACAAAACGACCTTTTCGGTTCTTTTTCTCTTTCACTCGCTCTTTTACGCTCCTATATATGCTAGTCTCACCGATTTTACCCGAGCCCCGAGCTAGAAATCATGCGCTTCGCAGTCACTTGTTGTAACGCACTGTACATATTTGTATCTAAAGTCTCAAATTCAAAATACTTTGAACCTACGACCCTTGATGCTATAGATATATTTCCACTTCGAAGTTAAGTGGATGATGCCTCTGGCTCTTCATTCTGATTGTGACGTGGTCGAAGCCAACTCCACCGTCTGTTATGTTGGCGCTGGCATGGGAGAAGTCGTTGTCTATGGCTGCAATGCCCTGGAATAAACAAACATGGATGAGAATGGAAGTCATAACAATTAACCAATTGTTAATTTACCATAGGGAAATGGTCTCCATCCGTACCCATACTAATATCCATACTTCCATATTTATATTAAAAATGTGAAGTAACTCTGTTTGTTTGTTACATTTTCTCAAAAAAACGACTCAACGACGTCTTTAATTAAATTTGGCAAAGAGAAAGATGACGAGGAGGAGAAGACCAATCCGTACTTTTTATTCTGGAAAATTTGGACATTTCCCGAGGAAATAGCGTAAAACGACATCTATGCGGACAAAGTCACGGGCAAAAACTAGTTGAAAATATAAAACCAGCGCATATAATTTTATTTTTTCGTTAAGATAGTTAACCTGCCGGTATGAACTTGTCTTTAAATATGGCTAAAAGATGGTAATTAAATCTACTTAAATTGTCTTTAAATGTGGCTAAACAATGTTAATTAAATTTCCTTAATCAACCAGAAGTTGACCATCGACAATCTTGGAAAACGTTAAAAGGAATTTTACTAGGAAATGCTTTCTTTGGCGAATACTTAAACGCAAAAACCTTAATTCTTATAAGTAGCGTAACAACTCAGTGCGATGCGTGGTAAGTAAATGGAGTGGACATTCCTTGCTGGACCAAGAATTTTAATTTGCTTCTTGCTTACGTATCTAAGTACCTACCCTACTCGTACTTAAACGAAATGATTTACTCTAAGTCTTCGAGGACTAAATGAATATATTTTCCGCACACATCTACACTGATAATTACTTACTAATAATATCTTATTTGAACCAACATTGTGATCAATAATGTTAACTACATATTTAGGTTTCTTCAAATAATTGAAGAAACCTAAATATGTAGTTAACATTATTGACTTTTTTGTTTTAGTTTTTGGACGAAATATATAAATATTTCGTCCAAAAACTAAAACAAAAAAGTCTTAATAATAGTAACGTACGAGTATAATAGTATTGTCAATATACCTTGATAGGTTTTCTCTCCGGATCTGTATAAGTTAATATCTTTATCCTTTTCTTGAACGGTATCGCGAAGTCCTTCACCCTCTGATGAAACACCATCTTGCGGTGCACAGTATCTCCTACAATCATGTCGTACGTCGTACACAAAGAAAACAGACTTAGTAATATCACAAACACTAAACGCATTTCGAGTTTATTTCACATTGCGCAGGCGCCGTTTCGAGAGATGCGTTGCTCGCGCGACTGACGAATGACTAATGAATAACCGATAACCTTTACTCTGTGATACTGCTGTGCCATTCGAAACGGTGGAAACTAAAATAACTATAGCACTACCTACTTTAGCGCTAAACTGCTGTATTGACACATCTACTAATGTAATATTTATTTCTTAAACGTTTTAATTTGTTTGACAGTAATTTAGATGTAAGTACGTTGTTGTAGATAGAAGAACAATAGACAATGAAAATCCAAGTATTTGTTTTCAGTGAATGGTATGCAATTATTAAAATAACATTTCATGACAGTTTCGCACTAAACAAAACAGTTACGAGTCAGACTCAGATATAAATTATGACTGAAATATTTAGCTTCATTACCAGATTGGGAAACAGTAAAACCCCTGTTTTTATTGAAATATTATTTATAAGTACCTACTAGTAGTAGTTAGTAGTAGTATAGAGGTAGTTTCCAGTTAGAGGTCAAGTGCGAGTCGCGCACCGAGGGTTCCGTATTTAAGTTCGTACTTCAAAAATATAACTTTTTATGTAATTTAATTCTTATGCAATTCTATTTTAAGTTGCCTAAATTTAACACAAATTTTAAAAGTTTTTTAATTATTTCTAAAAAACTGTAAATTTTGAACACTTTATTTTATTTTTCCGGTAAAATATAAGTACTTATCTATAAGTTTGGTATTTATCAGATTTTTTGGTTCATAAACGTCGGAGATAAGAGGGGGAAAGGTCATTTTTGAACATTTTTGGTTATAAATCAAAAAGGACGTTATGGAATATTATAAAAAAAATTGTTTTGAAATGTGAAAATTTAACCTTTTCATATGACACCCCACTTTCTATAGTCAAATGACTTTCATTTTTAACCCCCCATTCTAGACCCCTTTGCAATTATTTATAAAATTAATTTCATATTTTTTTACTAAAAACAGATGCGGGCAAGCAAGTTATACAACTATGCTAAATTTCAAGTAGCTTGTGTAGTTGCTGAGAAAAACTGCTATGGCATACAGACAGACAGACTGACAAAAGGCCATAAGGGTTCCTTTTTTACAATTTTGGTACGGAATCCTAAAAACAAATACAAACATCGAAAAAATATATTTTAGAAATCTAACAGTTCAAATGAAGCCAAATAATTTAAATAACTATACAATACATCCAATGGTTATATACAAATTTAAAAAATGTGGGGTCTCCCGTATGCTATTCCGATTAGGAGTTGCAATTATAAAGTTAAGTTAAACTATTTATTAAATCTATGAATTGTGTCCTTATGACTTCATCGCCGTTTCTTTCTACTAAATAGTGTACAGTGCAGCAAATTCAATTTAAAACTTTACCCATCAATCTCGGATTCTCGACGAGCACCTAGGAAGGATACCTTCAAAACTTTGATCGTTTCTTTTTTTCCACTGACAGAATGATTAATCTCCCTTCACCCGGGCTCTGACAGGAAAATTTCCGGAACTCCACGAAACAATCAGACTTGGAGAATTTTTAAAATTCAAAAACCTTAAGTGGCAAAGTTGTTAAAAGTTTCTTGTTAAAATGACATAGATTTAATGACGTGTTTGTGTGTGTGTGTGAATTTAAGGGCGTAGTCCTTCACTTGTTTTGACGCATAAAATTGCAGTGGCATAGTGCTATAATTACAGCTTAACGTTTTTATGTTTTTATGCTTGTGGATATTTGCCTTTTAATATTAACATTTAGTTACACATTAAAATATTTACTATTAAGTTGATCTTGTGTATCTGATGGTATTATTCATGTGAAGTCTTAAAATGTGTTACTATTCTACCTGTGAAGTGAATAGGTAGTGAAAAAATAACTTCTTTTGTATCAATGCATACCATATTATTATACTCGTAGACTGCATTTAATCTATGTATTTTATACCTAACCATGTTTGTGACCAAACCATGACTGTGTCCCTTATTACTAAACACTGTCCCCTGTTCCATCGTCTTAACAAGGGACTTCCCTTGCTCGATACTACTAATGCAACCAAATTTATTATTCCACAATTACAATAACTTCAAAAGAACATTAATTATTCCTGTTTTAACCGGATACTTGAGGCAAACCCACCGAAAGAAATAACAAAAATCTCTTATTATTCAACATAAAAATCGGTAAAGTGAATGTAAGAAGAGCAAACGCTAAGGAATACCTAAAGCTATCTGTCTGTTCGAGACGAATCTATTTCCTAAGCTGGGATTTCTCGAGAGCTTACTTCCCTACAGAGCTGTTTATGTAGTCCGGAAGAAAAAGGCAGGATAAGAATATGAGATCGATATACTTACGCATACTTTATGCTTGGAAGGTAGCGTATTCGTTAGAAAGACAAATTGTCCTCTAAATGCTATTCCATTTTGTAAGAAATTGTAACAAACTAACTTTTGCCTGCGAGTCCGTCCGCATAGAAGTCGTGTATCTCTTTTCCTTCGAAAATTACGTTTTTTTCCGAGACAAAAATAGTCTGTGTCAATTCAACCGTTTATGTGCAATTGAAACATTTGTGTTTGCATACAATCTATCACATTCATACATAATACAGGGTGAGTTTTGATAAATAGTATTCAAATGATGGACATTAAATTAAATTTTATCGAAGATTAATTTTTTTATTATTTTTATGTATTATATTTGTAAGGGTCATAAAAAAAAAATATAAAAAAAAAAATTCAACGATAAAATTTAATTTAATGTCCCTCATTTACCAAGACTCACCCTGTTTTAGTAGAATTTGTACAGTGACTCTCGAAAACGGAACGTTCAAGTAAAAACTCAGTTGTGTGTTTTCAAACCAAAAGGCGTTTCAAACTCAAAAATTAGATTTTATTTTAAAACTCAAAGACTGATAAAGACTGACTCGTGGTTATAACCATAATGTGCAAATCAGTAGTTCATTAAAATTCAAACATAATCCCATTGGAAAGTTGCGCAATCTGAGGCTTAGCGATTTTGTTGAGTCATATGTTGCGTAGAATCTGGAATAACCAAGCAGTTTTAACCATAATATAAACAACCCAAATACTAGCCAAGGAAATGCTTGACAGAGCGATTATTACCCTTTTTAGGCGGACTTTGCTACCAACTTGTTTACAATGCTAACGTGAACAAAGTCCATGAGATTTGTCACTTGTGCATTATAAAAATATATTGTCACGTTTGGTACAAAATAAGTACTTAAAAGGCCGCATTCTTTCTTTGACTCGGAATCTATTCCTAAAAGGAATGCGCCTTAATTGTGAAACAATAGACTAACTTGACAGCTCGAACAATGTTCCTGCTTTGTATATAAATTGAGCATGGTCACAGTTAGGGACTTTGTTTTGGTGAGACGAATATCCTTAGGATTTTCCATTATTGGATGATGATAATCATAATTGCAAATAATAAAACTTGAAAATAACAATAACATAAGTGACATCGAGGCGAGGAGAATGAACGAAGATGTTTGTGCTAACATAAGATGTCATTTTTTTTTGGGTAGTATATACCTACACTAACGTTATCGCATCTCTATTGTAACAGCGACGCTTTATGACTAGCGGCCGCACTCATAGACGTCAATTAACTTTTAAGTTTCATTAAAGTTGCTGCTCTCACTTTCTTTGCTATAGCAATGGAATAAGACGGAGCAACTTTAATGAAACTTAAAAAATAATTGACGTCTCTGAGTGCGGCACAAAGACAGTTTAAAAAAAAAAGTAATTTTTGTTAAAAACGATTCGAAGTCAACTATTTATGGATTTGCGTCATTACTATAGAGGTGCGATATTATATATTATGTAGTTCTAGCTTACACTCGTACCTCTGCGCGTTAAGTATATTCGTTACTTTGTTAGCCTGGGAAAAAACGAATTTTCTATGTATTTGCTTTATTTTCTCGCCGCCAGCCCAAGAAAACAGTAAAACAGCGGGTAAGAGAACTGTTCTCCGAATAGTGCCGGAAAATCTGAAGTAAAATCAGAAAACTGGAACTGTAAATAAAGGGAGTGAATAAACGTAGCGATGTTTGCCTGCGACGGATTCTTTTTTCGTTGCCCCGCGGAGTGATATATTCAGCCATCCGATTATTGCTTGTTTTATTCGGTTACGTATAAGTACAAAACAAACTTGAATGTAGCCTTGCTCTGTTTTCTTGTGTTTATTTATTATTTGTTTGCCGTATTTTTCATAAGGCAGCTTTTCATCTGGTTTACGCAACCTTTCATTAACCTAGTGTTTACGTGAATCATGTTATCAAGCATTAGGGTTTAAATAGCCAAGAACATTGGTCCATCTACCTTTTCTTGTACTATAAACAATTTTATGGTGTCGCCGCGTCTATTACCTAAGGGCTTCTTTTACGACCCCTGCTTACTGGAGTCCCGGAAAGGCCTAAACATTTGGGCTTAATTGTCTACTGACCCTATTAAAATTAATGACAATGTGTGCACGGAGGCCCTGCTGTTTTTAGACCCTTTGTATTTACATTATGCAATACTTACTTATAAAGAAACGAAGACGTTTGTCGGTACTATTATTTTTGACGTTAAGAAGTGGTGTGCGGTTTCAAAATCGATTTCATTTCCAAGCCCCCACAGAAAAGCTATTTTCCGTTTCGTTCTTATCCTCACACACGCATGGATCTTCGTCTATACTAATGGCTCCGACAAATGGTAAGCAAACGCTATCATTCGATCAGCTAATGATATTCACCTCCTCGGAAAAGCGTTTCCTTTATCCATACACATCGTGCGTTTGCCGAAAATTTAGCGAGAAATCCGCATTGAGGGAGGGCGTTGCCATGGCAACCAGACGAAGGCTCATGTGGGCTCCAAAACTTTAAATTGTATTACCAGTGCCGGGAACGCAAATACTTCCAGTGTTGGCTCTATCAATCTTTCATAGAATCAGAGACAAGGCAAACTCAGTTTATTGGAATTTGCTAGTGCAAGTGGGAGCAGCGGTGAAACACTTTACCTACTTTAGGTTGTGGATATAAATTTTATACTTTAGTGGTGGAGTCTATCTTCAAAGACTTGAATAAACGAAAAGTCCAAGTTATTTTTCCGTATAATATTATGACTAAATCTTTTTGATAAACTATTAATATTGGGTCGCAATTGCTTTAAGTTTATTTTATTAGTTTTAAGTAATATTTATTATACTCGGTAAATGAAATATAAAGCATAACATACCTATACGTAAGTATACATACTTGGATATCAAACACATTATCTGAAAACAAAATAAAGTAAAAAGGTTCTTGATTTTATATTCCATTTTTGCAGCAGCAGAATAAAAAATGTATGTTCAATCTTATAATGTCATCAATGATAAAACTCTTGCGAGCGAGAAGCAAGATGCAATCCAATTTAAATCATACGAAGCAAGATAAAAATGAATAGATCGCTGCGACTTTTCTATCAAAAAAATTACAGCATATAATTGAATCAGTTTGTCAGAAGACCCTTTTTAATCTCAAAGAAATGGGATTACGCCAGTTCGCTACTGAGGGAAAATCCGATGAAGCGTAGGATATGAAGGGGCGAAAATAAGTGGTATTTCTTCTAGATGCGATACCAAGTGGGGGAGGCGCTGGGATCCCGTATAAACAAGACCATTAACATCAGAACTATGGGTCATAGATTGCGCTAACGTGCTTTATGTAGCGTTTTTGGCAAATAAATGTACGCATGCAATCGTAGAGACGGAAAAACAATCATATCTTCCAGGGATGTTCGTATAGGTAAACAAAAGCGTTCATAACGTTCGTAATGTAGGATTTTTCACTAAATTGAACTTGCGATGAGTAAATTTAAATAATATCTTGATTGTAAATGTGACTGGCCATCGCTAAATGGTTTTTTTATGGAAGTAATTTAGTACCTACCTATTTAATGCTAATATTTTGTTTTCTACATTGTTTTAAACTAACACAATTCCACACTAACACAATGAAACGGGAATGAATTTGCGAATCTTATAACGTGATTAAGTCCTGTTTCGTTGTGTTAGTATTTTGTGTTGTTTTAAAACAAAACTATAGAACACAACGTTACTCTTCCGTAACCTTATTAAAGAAGCTGCCCTTTTTACAACTGTACCTACACCATATTGGTTGATCACTGAATTACTAATAAAATATCGCATTTTCATTTGGAATTAAAATTTATGATCTTAGCACTGATCACAATTTCAATGCATTTAGATCAGGTCATAATGCTAATCTATTCCTTTATTTGCCCGGGAACATGTCACAGCGCATCTCTTTGTTCATCCATTCCCGTATAATGTGGGGAGGGTAATTGATCCTTGCTCCACGAGCCGGTCCGGGTATAAACGGGGATAATTGCTGCGTGCAAATCGATAGATGGATATCCGGGCAGGCTAATTGCCCGGCTCGCCCTGTGAATGTGAACTAACGTACGACTGAATTAGTTCCTGTAGGTATTTTGGGGAAAGGCAAAGTGAAGACTAAACTTAAACTACCTACGTATTCATGTGTGCTTTTGAGCCTGGGACGTTAATCTACAATCGTTTAACCCATCTTGTTTTCATATCGTAATTATTACATTGACGTTTGACATTTTTATCGTCAAATGATATTATCATTTGACGATAAAAACTGTCTGTCTTATTAAGCCCCTATATTACATTGGTATTTTTCCCTATTGTTATCGTATAATAGCTCTTATTAACATGATAGTAAAGACAACGACAATACCTACAATTGCAAAAGGGGTGAAAACAAAGAGCGTTTAAAAAAAGTGTAAATCGTTAAGGACAAAAATGAAGAAATTTTAACTTTTTCCGGTGCGTCACGAAAATTAGTCATACATTTAGTATCGTTAATTTTCGTGACGAACCGGAAAAAGTTAAAATTTCTTAACTTTTGTCCTTAACGATGTACACTTTTTTTTTTAAACGCCCGAATAAAGACCCTGTTCTTTAATGTTTCTCGTCATCTATTGTAACTAATAAACTGAAGGTTTGACTGTTGGTTTTTTTAAACTACTTACTTTAAATACCTAAGTCATGTTTGACGATTTTTTTTTCATTAACTACCTATGTATGTAATTAGGAAATTCGTTTATGACACAAGTAAAAAAACTTGTAATTTCATCCTAGAGAAGTGCTGAAATTTCAATCGCTCTGATTTTGAGCCAGAGAGCCGCAGTTTGCTATTTTCTTTTCGCGGCGCGTACTGTCTCATTATAGGCTTAATTGTTTGATTACTGAAATCTATTTTGATTTTTTATGAATAAAACATAAGTACATAGCACAAATATTTTAACCACGACATTTGGTGTTAAACGGCACTGCTAGTCTTATAATGGGTTCAACAACAAAAATATTAAAATGTTAACTGGAAGTTTGTTTTGGTATGAACTGCATATTTCGGGCTAATCACCCTGATAAAATTATCATTTATAATAAATTGCTCTTACATACTAAACTAGCACAACTCACGTTTTGTTTCTTTTCTCAATAAATACCTTTTGTAATTAGAAAGTACACTTTTTAATTTACTTTGCGACTCAATTAATAATATTTTAATAATAATATAAGCTTTTATTTCAAACAGTTCAGTATGCTTAAAATTTTAATACATCTCATTAATTTATATTTCTGTTTGTAGGTCTCTTCCATTTTTTTCCACTCTCGTCTGTTTTGTGTTTTGGACCAGAAGGTCCATGTTTTACCCACTAATTTCACAAAGTCGTCTTCCCATCTTCTGCGTGGCCGACCATGTTATATTATTATAGGGTGATGATTTGACTCCACTTTTCTATTCCCCTTAGCATATGACCTGTCCATCGCCGTATGCTGAGCATAATAAGGAAAGATCGAAAGAAAAACAAGGACATTAGGGAAAAGACTAAGCTAGAAAACATAACAACCAAAGTGAATAGATTGAAACGGTGACGGACAGGTCATACGACTCAATTACTGTTTAAGAATACCCAATACTCTTATACCCAATGTGCCTTAATAATAAGATATACAAAAATCCTAGGAAAAATAAAAAAGTGCTAGCAAAGCTGCACACGAGACTGCAGATAAATCATACTCCAGAGAATAACAAACAGCTATGCAATTTATGTCTTGTAGTTAGTCAACTGAGCATAATTATGTGAACCTAGACTCGTAGAGTACAGGGCCAAACCAGTCATCTTCCTACACAGCTCAGCCTACAGTTCCAGATAAAGTAACGAGAATCTTCAACTAGAATCAACTGTGCCCACGCTAGGGATCAGACTAACAATTTAACAGGTAGGTAGTTACCTGCAAGAACGAGACTTCGCCGTAAAAACCTAAATCAAGGAAAATTTACAAGTCTATTTTCTAGTCTAATAATAGACTATTTATTAATTAGTAAATATTGTGACATATATTGTGTCCATTGATGTATTTTGGTTCCAAAAACTTTAAGAATAAAAACAAATATCACGCAAATAAAACTTTAAAAAATTCATAATATACCTACCTACTTATGACCAATCTAACAATTAAACTTGAGTAAGACCTCAAAATGGGTTTTAATAATTTAGAAACATAAAATATGGTGTATCCATCCCAATTTGGGATTTACTGATGTGAACGCAAATGTGTATTTGTTTATTCTTCTACACACACAAGTAGCCACAAAATTATTTAAAAATATATATATATATTTTGAGGTAGATATTTCCGAGGAAATGGTAATAAGCGAAGAAGATGTTCTTTACCAAAGTAAAAGTGCATGTTTATTGATTTTTATTTAAATTGCTTTATAAATTAAAGATCGGCTGACGGGAGCAATTTATGTAATTTTCACGTCAAACGTAGTATGGATATGTTAGGTATGTTTTAAATTAAAGCATAAGTAAACAAGATTAAAAAAAAAGCAACATACAGACGAATTGAGAACCTCCTCCTTTTTTGAAGTCGGTTTAAAATAAAACTTAAACTCGACTACGAAAACAACCAACGATAAGGTACCACGGTGCCTCTTATGCTATTTTTATTACTTATATCACAAAATAATGGTACATTTCTTATAAAACGAGTTTCGAGATGTATGCATTAAAACCTCTCATTTGATACGAAACTAGGTACATGTTTACATTTTGCCTGGAATATTAAAAAAGGTAAATTTATAATTCAAAAATCGTACTCAAAATTTGATTAAAATCATATACACAATATTCTTTAGTCGGAAAAATGCTACCTGTCGCCTACCATTATTTATAATTTAATAACTCTAAAGACAACCAAATACACACATCATTATATTTTTTATGTTGATGCGCCTGACCATTGACAGTGGCAATCAATGGTCAACGACATCTTTGCCCAAATCGACCCTAAATCTCACTCAAACCAGCGGGCCATTATGATTGCGTCAATCGCTTCTGATAAATGTAGCTATTGCATCCGTATTTTTCCGTCAAGTATCTAGGTACGAGAGTGACGGATTATTTATCCACATTATCACAGCAATCAAATCGCGACCTTATAAATGGGCCCCCTGTAGGGTGCTTTTCTCAGTACGTCCGAAACTGAACCATTATGATCAAACAAAACAAATTATAATAATAAAAGGTATTACGGATCTAGTACCTACGCATCTGTCCTTACAAATAGGCATATTTGGATACAGCCACAAACTTTTGGGTCCTAATTTTACCAAAACGGATGTTGTGCAAAACGCCCTTTTTCGCTTACAATTTTAAACTCGAACCTAAGCCTAACTACCATTAGACACTGAGCCACCTTGCATTGAAGTTGTTAACAAACTTAAACGTTATACCCAATCCTTATTTGCATAGCGATTTACTGGGCTCCTCTATGCTTTACAAGCTAAACAGCAGTTAACGCTAAACCTACGCTGTGGAACAGACACGTAATTTACGGCTCTGTCTGATAGCTTGATGTCAGTATAGATATATGTTTATATTGATCCTTGAAAACTAGTGACTATGATTAGGAATAAAGAAATTCGCGAGGACTACCAAGAGCTGATACAATAATGAAGTCGGAAGGTGGCAGTAGGATGGCCGTTGTAGGTTCTTTCCGTAGGCCAACCGCGTTACTTTGGTCTCAATAAGCAGCTAAACATAAAGAGCAACAAATTATTCCCTCAAAAATAAAACTTACGATAAAATTGATATTTTAACATAATAACTTAAATTTGAATTTTTGACAGAAACCTATAAGAAATCCTACTTATTAAACGAGAAACATTTGTATATATATTTGTACTCACGTTCTCGAAAACGGCTCTAACGATTTCGATGAAATTTGCAGCATGGAGGTTTATAGGGGCGAGAAATCGATCTAGCTAGGTCTCATATCCGGAAAAATTCGTTTTCCCCGTATTTTCACACAAAAAGATTTCCCGCGCAGTATGGTTTGTAATTTTGACACTATCTTTGCCGTCTGTGTAAACTGATGGTTATAGCGTTGGACTTCTACGCAAGAGAGTGCGGGTTCAAACCTCAGCTATGGATCTTTTTTTTTTGTATAGAAAATCGATGAAAATTAGATTTCGACCCGATCGACGACGCTCGGTCTCCAAGGTACCTACTATCAGTTATCTTTCTGCGTCAAATTCGTATTATTAATAGTTTCAAAGTTAAATTCTTATGCCAAGTTATCTAGTAGGTACGCAAAAGATAATAAAACTGTATTCTGCTCAAACTTCATTTAATAAATACATAATACCATTCTTAAAACAATTTTCTTTTTATAAAGCTGCTGTAGAACTAAAATAAACGGTCCATGTTTAATTTATGCTAATTAAAGCGCTGTAAGAAACTGCACTTCGGAAACTTCGGGTCCTGGATTGTAGTCAAAGTATTAAAATCAGTTTTGTGCTTAAACGTATTGAAGATTTTAGTTTTAAATGCCAGCAGTCTTTAATTTCTAAGGATAATGAGACTCAATGTAGCCGTTGGTACAGTAGTTGGAACCAACGTCAGATGATATTTAGTCTAAAGTTGCAACAGATCAATTTAATGGCATTTTGTAAAGTAGTGGATGCTTGAGGAAAACAGGTCGTGGCTTTTTAGTCATGTGGCGCAAGTGCAAAAACCTGCATGTGTCTAATAATTTTTGACGTGTTAAAGTGCCTGTGCGGCCTACTTACTCAATAACTATCTTTTATATTTTTTAAACTTAGACGGACTTAAAACTACACAAGATAACAATATTATACAATTTACGTTTGTTGTTTTTATTATTATTGTGGAAATATTTGCAATTTTTTATCCGATTGAGGGAAGCCAAAGGAAGAGTAATGGTTTTAACAGTCCCTGTATGTGACCAAAAATCCGATGTTTCACTCTAGCTCCTAAACTATCGGACCGATCTTAATAAATTAAGTGTCATATGATTCGACAAAAACTTACGAGTCAAACTAGTCGCCCAAGTCAAACTTGTTAAAATTTAAACGTTTCCTGTACAAATAGGTAACTTCATACTTATTCGTCAACAGCTTCTCTAGCTCGCTCGCTCGCATTCAAATGTCACCTGGACTACATTATTTTAAACTAATTTAATTTTCAGACAGACTAACACTATGAAACGACACTTAATCGCGTAATACGTTTCATAGTGTCACCTGGACTATCCCACCAATAGAAGTCTACTTAAACGTTCATAGTTCCTCAAATATCAATAACGGCCGGTAAATTATTATGCCGTGCTTGGACCCCGCCATAACTTTGATCCCATTGCTCCGACACGCCCGCGCTAAAAGCATGTCGTCGCCTATTCGGTGCCAGTCCTGTCCTGATACAATTTGCCCTTCATATCAAATATAAGAAACACGTGCGGAGATTCAAGTTACATATGGTAAAGTAGTTCGCGTTTTGGATTTATGATAAGTGCGTTAGATATTGTCTGTTATTCGGGGCAAAGGGCAAAGGGCAAAGGATACGGAGTAGATATTTTAGATATCTATTTAGTTTAATGAAGAAATCTTCGGTCAAAAATGTTTTCTAGTAAGGCCACGTCTGCACTTAAATGTAATTTTAAATTTCAAACGATGTTTTGGTCAAAATAATTTGGTGCTTAGTATAATCTGGGATAGTTTAAAAAAAATAACATGTTTTTTTTTCCATACTCCTGAACAAAATCTTTATCTAGCAGTGATTAAAATTAAGTTTCAGTTTGTTTAAAAAATAAAATATCTTCGTCACGTTGTTTCTCAGTTATTTAAGAAAATGTTACAAGAAAGATCTGTCAAAAATCGGCATGCAGAGTGCCGCAGATGTTTTAGATACAAACATACGAAACAAAATTACACAAGGGGCCTTACGGTAAATGTATAAATCCAATGTTGAAATGTCCCCTAATTAAAAAAACTTACTTAAAACAAATAAATTTGAATTCTTATAAATATAAATGTATACCACTGACGTCTGAAATACAGGTTTACAAATAGCTCGTCAGTCAGAATATTCAACACACTTTTGTCACTTTTAGTTATATGAAATATTAAATAATTCTTATTTTAAAATTATTCTTATGATAATTAAGTATATAGTCCAATATCGTAATCCAAACCGACGCCGCGTTCACTCTTCATTAACAAGTTGACATAGGTGTGCCCAACCCCGCCAGCAGTCACTGTAACCTCCGCTTTTGAATGGAGATTGTCGTACACCATGATGCGCTGGAATCAAAGAAATTTGTATAAAAATTATATTTTCAAAAGCTAATTCAAACATATTGAACATGTAAACTGATTTATATGCGACTATTCTAGAACTTTTTTTTTTTAAATATTAAATAGGAACATAATATGTCCCACAAAACCGTTTGCACAGTTTGACTGTGGGATCGAGCAGTCTCTACTCTCTTATTAAATCTATAATGAATCTAAACACAATAAAGTATCCTTCATTACTATATGTTTTTAATAAGGTAACTATACAGCTTTCTACCAATCTTTGCTTTAATGGCTTCCTGCCTGATGTCAG
The DNA here is from genome assembly GCA_963241965.1 of Tortrix viridana. NCBI lineage: Eukaryota > Metazoa > Arthropoda > Insecta > Lepidoptera > Tortricidae > Tortrix > Tortrix viridana. Next base: position 6,663,289 of record OY725181.1, read on the forward strand.
AGGGCATTTATTCGTACACACAATATTTTTTCGAAAACCATCCATTTTAGACTAACAGTTACCCAGCAGTCCCAAGTCTGATAAGGCGGCTTTTCATCAAAAATCTATTAAGCGTACTAAAAGAAACTGATAGTCTGTGTTCTCATACGATGGACAGACAAATCAAAATCGGCCTGTAAACTGATAGTTTGTGGGGCCTTTGAGAAAAAAGCCTCTCACACTCTTCAGTCCATACCTACATACAAATTTCAGTCTTTTGGAAGTTAGTACTTTTCGATTTAACTAACAAATAATACTCTCATACGAGCAAACCGGGCCGTCACCAGGAGATGAGTGTTAAAATATGTATATGTCAATTATTAAAAAAATATTTGAGTTAAACTCTCACAGATTTATTTTCATATTTATAAAAATCTCTATGTCTGACAACTGACATTGAATCTCACGTAAATATTGACACGTGTAAGATTTCAATTTATTCAAATGATTTAAATGTCATCAAGCACCCAGCCATGACATTTATGTATGTGCCAATTATTTTCCGATTAGGTTTGAAACAGATGCATACAGAAATTCTTAAATCACAACCAACGGTTTTACAGGTAACTTATAACTGTAATAAAGTACAATTTGGTTGCTGCTGGTGCATTTTGAAACTAATTTCAACCGTCTCCGTGCAATACATGAATTGAATATTCGACCGTCGACCGGTTAAAATCGATCATGTTCACGGAAAGGTGAATAACTACTAGGCTGGGGATTATTAGTAATGGGAATGTGGTAGGTATACAGGATGTGGTAAATTGTTAAGATATTGGTAATTTCTTTAAAATGTTATTCTACCAAATCACATTTTTATACTAGCGTTTTCCCACGACTTCATCTGCGTACTGAGTTGTTTATTGTTATCCTCTTGGAAACAATCGAATTTTACAGGATCAAAAGTATACTATGTCTGCCGCTGGTTTAGTTTACAGACAGACATGCCAGCTATTTTTCACAAAAATACCTGTATATGTTATTGATAATTAATGTACCTTCTCTTTCTAAAAAGCCGTGGTAGCCTAATGGTTTGACCTGCCGACTCTTAAGCAGAGGGTCGTGGGTTCGAACCCGGGCTCGCACCTGTAAGTTTTTTGGAATTTATGTGCGAAATATAATTTGTAAATTTACTATGAGCTTTTAGGTGAAGGAAAAACATCGTGAGGAAACCTGCACACACCTGCAAAGCCAGTTGACGGTGTGTGCGAAGTTCCCAATCCGCACTGGGCCCGCGTGGGAACTATAGCCCGAACCCTCTCAATGCTGGATAATTGATTGTACCTTCTCTTTTACTGAATAATATTGTAAAAAAGTTTGCTTACTAGAGTTATCCCAAGTAATATATTAACTAGGACAAACATACCTAATAGGTGCTAAGATACCTGCCTACTCAAGTAAATTTAGTTTCTGCAATTTTATAACTTTAACTATACTACAATAAATTTTATATTCATTCACAAACCTGAATTTGCTGCACCAAATATTGGTAATTCCAATCTACCTGTATGTACGTGATTGTCATATTTGAATTTATTGGACGTGAAATCAATTTTCATTGGGGCTTTGGCATAAATTGTCACACAGGATTTCGAGCGTGTGAATTAGTTTACGTTGGATTAAATTTTCTGCTTTGTCAATAAAGGAACGCACATTACTAAATCATGCTTTGAATTAATAATTTCACAATAATGGGTTAAAATAACTTATTTATTGATTTCAAGATTGAGGAGACTTAAAAATAAGAAAGTTTGGTTGAGGAGATAAGTTGTGCTTTTTGAAGATCTTTTGATGGATTAATAACAGGAAATTAAGACTTAAATTATCACATTTATTATTTACATACTTTTATAGCGGCTTGCTCCTGGCTTGAAAAAAAATCATTTTTGATCCTCTTCGTAAATGGAATAGCGTGGTACTTAGCGATATTGTGGTAGATAAGGCGGTTATACTGTGTTTCCCCTTGTAGTAAGTGTTCACAATTTACTACTACCGCACACACAATTACAAATATCATTATTATCTTCATTTTTAATGTGTACATTTTTTAATATACGTAGTTATTCCAAAGCACGACTGTATTGGTGTAGAGTAACAATAACAACTGAATGGAGTTGAATCGTTGATTGAATGATCTTGTTATGCTCGTGTATCAGGAAAGGTCGAGAAGGTCCAGCGAATCAAAACAACAATTGATAGTTGAGTGATAAATCGGGCGGATAAATCAGGCGGATCAATTGGCATCCAGTAATTTAATAGCCTTGAGTGTTACTTGTAGACTCGATTGATACTGACTTGTGTTATGTAGTTTTTTTATCAACAATTGCTTCATTTAAAAAAGAGACTTGCTGTTGTAACTTTTAAAAATAATGTTGTCTAAATTTCTTTCTATTTTTACTTTTACACAGTAAATTATAATTTAATCGTAACAAAGTGGTACTGTCGTACCAATAAGTTTAATTAAATAAAGCTGCCGTGATTTCAGCAGTAAACAGACAATTTTAAAGACCAACTGCGAGGCGGAATTAGAAACCTTTGTCGAATGAGATTTCTGTATTGCTCGGAAGGGTTGCATGCACCGAGGCAGACAATAGGATACCTTCGGAAATAGCCAGCCGTTTTCTATTTTATGCGGGGTTCGAAGGGTCCGTTAGTCTGAATCCATTCCGAGTGTTCCGGAAGAATGTTCCGAACAATCCTGCCCCTTTATAGGGCGTCGTCGTCGAGGATTAGGATAGCAGTGTTTATGTAAGCAGTGTTTTGTTTCCAATTTATTAGTTAATGCTATATTTTACGTAGGTTCAAACATGAAAGAAGATTTTTGGAAATGGAAATGAGCACTAAGAGAGAAAAATGGCGGTAATTAAATGTGTACAAAATAATGAGAAATCCTTATAGTTACCTACATTAGTAGCGAACTTTGCATACACCACAATGTCATAAGTTTTATTTATAACATAGTGCTTTTGGTTGGTGCTTGCGCAGTCTGTAGACATAAACGCAGAATTAGTCATAAGCGAATAAATTTATTTTTATGTACCTACAGAATTTCTAATAAGTACTTTCCCCATATAGCGCTGGTGTGAAAAACTTTCCTAGGCAACGAGTAAAACCCGTTGAAGTATCATATCCTGGTTTGATAAAGGGCCCTCGTAACGAGCCACTCGTAAGGGCGAACATATTCGGCGGCTCTGCCTAATGCCCTCATTTATTTGACGGAACACCATAAAAGTTTGCGTCCTGTAACAATGGAGGTGAAATTTATGGGAGTATTAAAATGAAAGGCGTGTCTAAACAAAATCAAAACATGGGAATTTAATTTAAGGAGATTTCTGTAAATAATCGAATATTTTATCGAAATTGTCCTCAACGAAACACTTACGTAATCTACCTATACAAGTATCATAATTATGTATGTACGTATTGTTGTTTTTTTTCTGCACTTTTATTTTGTTATGTCGCGGGTCTTGAAAGAACTTTACGGTTATGTTACAAATCACTATACAAGGTTTAAATTATAAGTGTAACATTTATAGCGGTACATTTCCAAACTCTAGGCCGCAAAAAGCTACCGATGCTTTAAATACATATATATTACAAGTTCGAAAAATATTTGCAATGATAACGCACGAAAAAAAACGAAGGACTCCTGAGGGGACCTTATCTTATTAGGGGGGTATTAGGGTGTTACACTTGTGTGGTCAGGAGAATTCTAGGTTATAAAGTAATGTTCTTCAGAACTTGTCAAATTATCTTTGCATTTTGTATTTCTGTTAAATAATAGAGGCTTTTTTTGCTCAGGTTTTATATTCGTTGCTGCATTGATTTAGCTGTTATTTTGAATTTGACTTTCTTGAATTTGACTTATAATAAAACTACAGTCAGTACCTAATTGGTCATGAGTGTCATGTCACGAAACAAAAATTGTCCGTTTAATTTTACCTGAACATTTTACCTGAGGTACATGTTTTTGTTTATTAACCTTTCAACCGCATCAATATAAAATTGATGGCGTTGTTAATATTTCTCCATTATTTTTATTTTTAAATCCTGAACGGTTCCACCGTTTTCCATCAAACCTAGCCACGTACCGTCCCGATTTATTTATCTTTTAATTATAAAAAGTAAATTGAAATCGGTCCGTTCAATTGCGAGCTACAAAGCCAGACAGAGAGACAGATAAACAGATTCGTCAAACAATACCCCGGTTTTTTCTTAGGGGGCTAAAAAGCGCATAAACTGACGGACATAAATAGCGTATTCAAAGATTGACCTTAACCACTGACTTAAAATGCGAATGCAAAACTTCGTCGCCAATAATGTCGAGGTAAACTGAAAATATTTTTTCTCAATCTGTCGCATTCTATAATTAATCATGAATTGTATAAATACCTCGCCAAAAGAAAAATTGATTTCTTCTGAGAACTGTTGAAAAATAGCATCAATAGACGGTACCTTTATCAGGCGTAAAAAGCAAGGCGTTTTGTGAAGGGTTGCTCTAAATGATCACTGAACGTACATAGTAGCTCCTAAGGTGACAGGCGAACAATGCGTGGCACGATGCGACGTTAAGATAAGAAAGATCCGTGCTGTAATTTGTAACTCACGGCACTTGCTGCGTAGCGATAAATGGTAGCCAAATCTTGGCAGATTGCTGGATTGGTGGCGACGGCTCTGTTTACATGGTATGTCAGGGTGGTTTTTTTATTGGAGATCATAGACAAAGCTGTATAATGTCGATCATTCTTAAAGGTGTAAGCGTCTATAGGTTTACTTTTGATACATCAATTTAAATTTTGTTGTCTACTTTTTTCATAATTTCAATAAAAGCATCACATAATTTTGAATAATTACCCAAGGGTATTAAGGGTAGGTACCTATATACTTATTTTCTAATTAGGATTTGCTTACGTAAATTCAACGTAATTAAATTGTTAGTCTGTCAAGAATTAAACGTGTATTCAGTAAATGCCGCTGAAGTCAGAATAGCGTCCACTATTAAAATAAGCCATGTAAAATGCTACTTAGAGCTAGGCACTTACAACAAGAAAGTTTTGTATAAAGTAAAGCTGTTAGCAATTTATAGCCAATTATCACGTGATTGCTCATAGAATTTCCTTATTACTACGGAAATATAACTTCAAAGATAAATGTGCCATTCACACATGTCACTTCCTCAACAATTTATCATGAAAATTTGTCGTGTTTAACTAAATCTCCCTTTGGCTTTATCCCAATAGTGTCAACTGGTAACAGACAGCGCACGTGGCGGGGTTTAGCGGCTGCTCCATTTAGCCCCGGCCTCCCGGTTCAAGAGATTTTTCACGATTAATTTCTATAGTAAGCACTGTCACTTCCATTTGTTGGCAGACACCCTTAACAAAAACAGGGATTAGTGCCTAAGCCCCCCTCGGATATCGGACTCTTATTTCCTGTTTGTTTGTCGAGGGAAGTTTGTTTTTGTTTTTCTGCACTTGAAAAGTCGGAGTGCTCGGTTCTCAAACGGCATCAACAGAACTTTGACAACTGGTAATTAATACCGGTTGATATCGGCGTCGCCAATGAGCACGCACACGCAGACTTGCCAAGTTAAATAAAAGGACCAAGATTATTATTTAACAACTTTGTTGATAAGAATTACTACAGAAACTAGAGGAATACTCGTTACTGAAGATAGGACAAGAAACATCGTGTGGCGATAACAAAGAGATAATCCAAAAATAGCCGCGCGTATATATCTCCGTAATGACCATTACCGTGCGAGTCCTTATCGGCTCTCGAAGTAAGCAAAGCTTCTTTTTCGACTTCTTTTACATTATTAATGCATCCTTTTTATCTCTTTCGTGTCTAATTGATTTGTCGCTCGGAGCCGTCTGTTTCTTGCCTCTCAATTACGTGTGGACTCGTGTCTGGTATCGCGAATGTCCGCCATTTTATTTATGGTCGTGCAATTGATTGAATTAGTGGCCCCTCAGGCGGTGCCCGATACTGACTTGGTTCATACAAATGAGAATTTATACCGCTAGCGCCGATCGTTCATCGCGCTTGCTTTTTATGGAGGCTTGAGAAGTTTCACGGCTTAGTAAAGCTTAGTAGAGTGTCTTTAGGATCAGCAACTCAGGCGATTAATTTTATATTGTAAAGTAACCAACTTGTTTACTTTTTTTATGGGAAAACTTTTCTTAAGCACGAATTAACTTGAGGTTAAATATAATAAAATAAAACTATTATTTTTTATAATATGTATGTTTGTTAAGAAAAAATTTAATGCCACAGTTCGTAATAGAACCCAGGAATCTTGGACCGTGGGACCCGTTCCGGAATGACATTTGGTCGTTACACGCTAGACGCTTCTGACGACTCAGTCGTAAAATCCACGCCAACTCACACACACGAAGAAATTCGATGCAAAAGCAAGAAATCCCAGTAGAAAAGAGCGTTCCCACGTTTTGGATAAGACCTATGATCTATAGGTTGAAGTCTTGGCTACAGCATTTTTTACGAATTTGTATTTAACATTCACGTTAACTAATGTTTTACCAAAAAACGTTTCACAAACTTATTCGATGATTCATCAGACTAGATCCTGAAAAGCGGTTCACCAAAAAAAAATTGTAAAATGAATCAGTTTGTGAAACGTTTTTTGGTAAAATAACAGGATACCGGTATTTTCATTTCTACCAATACTTGACAGATAACCAGTTGTGCTATTGACGGTCTTTTAAAGGTCTACGTTTTGATTTCCAATCAGGACAATATATCAATCGTTTCATATGCAAGATAGTTTCTAACTTTAGGAGTTGTTAAGCCTTGTTTGAAACTACACAATAAATAGCACCATTAAGTTACAAAATTACCACAACCTTAAATTTAAACTTAACCATTAAAAGTAAACACTTAGCATTGTTTAATGCAGCTACCATTGCGAACGCTATCTCACTAAGCAGCTACCAATCGGACCGGAATTGCGAATGTAGCGACCGGGCACGCGCCCGTGATGTGTATCGTCGTTCGCTTCACCTGACACCACGGTCCGAGTTGGACTACGTGCACTGCATGGAAGACTAAACGAAGTAAATAAACCAGAGCCTTATAAAACAGAAAAGAAATAACATAGTTAAGCGCGGGGTCATCGATGCTTCGGCTAGGGACTGGAATACGTTGGTAAGTTTAAATTTTCAGGAAAGTTTAATCTGTTCCAATACAGATAATAACGTTAGTAAAAGACGATAAATCCATGCAGTCTTTTTTTTTATAAACTGCAATATGATTGATTTTATGTCGTAGTCTAATGCTTTACAGTTGTTGGTTTATCTGGTGGCAACCTTGTGCCTGAGCAACATAAAATGTCTGTATCTACTAAAGAAAATATAACCCTTGGTTTATGGGGACAAGTTAGGACTTAAACTTGTCTTGCTATTTTATAATCTATTGTTTTATTTATGTTAGCCTTCCTTTGTTTTTCATCAAAAAATGATAGATCTATTGTTTGTCTTTGGTTATATGGTGGTAATATTTGTTGGTTACTAATATAACTTGAAACTTTATTGCCGGGCTATTTGTTAAAAAATCTTTCATGATTTCTAAAAATTCTACTTACTGTGTTAGTTAAACCATATTATTAAACTAAGATCTCAAGTTAACTTCCGACAATCTAAGCAAATGAATACTTTAGTAGAATAGAGTTAATGAAGCAAACTTCCTTTGTCCCGGCCTGATAGGTTGATTACGGGTGGACCCGAGGGATGCCGCTACACTGGATGGGGTTGAATGACAAGAGATGAATGATAAATACCAGGTTTGGCAGACGTGAGATAATATTGGTTTAGTAGGCATGTAATAAGGTGCTTTTACCCGTCCCATGATTGAACCATAGTATAAACAAGTCTGAAAAAATGGCACAACTGTCATCTAAGTATGTAAATTATAAAAATGCAATGAATTTATGAGATTTATTTTCAAAATCATCTAGCTGCTTTAATTTTGTAGGTTAATATATCAATAGTACCTAATAATCAATATGCTATCGAGAAACGGTTCCGCTTAGCAAATTTATCAAAGCAAATTTCAAAATCTTTTTTTAAATACGAGTAGGATCGTTAAAATGTCGCCTATCGGAATAAAATAGCTTCATACCTACGCCTAAATTTCGCGTCAAACAAGTTACCAGCCAGTTTTTTTTGTTTAGAGCTTATGTAGTATAATTTATACACAGTACAGTTTACTTGCACAAATTATTAAGATTCCCTACCTTTGTTCATCCTGTTCTTTTACAACTAATTTTAACAATTATGCCTAACGCAATTAATTTGGAAAGTAGTTAATGAAATAGTCATTTATTTTTAAACCAGTAAGTAATAAGTATTGCAAGGGGTCGGTGCACGGGACTGCAGTCACGCAACGCGTAAATGGTGGCTTCTTGCATGCCTTTAGTTAGGTAGGTAGTCCAACTTTTTGCAGCACTGAATTTTTTTTTTCAGTAACTCAAGTTAAAACCTTTATTATAGCTTTAGTTCTTACGAACTTTTGTGTTCTAAATGAACTTTTGTGATATCTTCACGGTAGGTACTGAAAAGACATAAGATATTATCAATGACATAACTACTACTTTTGTGTAAAAATTCGAAATTCAAATTTCTTTTTTTTTAGTCTGAGTGATAGTCAATTATTCAAATTTCGAAATCGTTTCCATTATCTAAATATATAAAAGAAGAAACTGACTGACTGACTGACATATCAACGCACAGCCCAAACCGCTGGGCCTAGAGATTCCAAATTTGGCACGTAAGTTCCTTATGAGGACTAGGGGTGCACTAAGAAAGGATTTTTCAAAATTCATCCCCTAAGGGGGTAAAAAGGGGGTTGGAAGTTTGTATGAAAGTCATCCATTTTTAAAGATAGAAACGTGGAAATTGGTATAAAGGCTACTATTTACAAATGAAAAATACTACCTTCAGCTATATTGGATAAACTACCCCTAAGGGGTTATAATGGGGGGTTAAAATTTGTATAGGGGTTTCTACATTTTTGAAGTTAGGAACGTGAAAATTGGTTTATAGGCTACTGTTTACAAATAAAAAAAGTACTACCGGCAATTTTGGAAAAACTACCCCTAAAGGAATGAAATGGGGGGTGGTAGTTCCTTTTGGAGTGGTGGTTGGTCCTTTTTGAAGTTCGAACCTTGAAAATTGCTATAATGAATACTGTTAACAAATAAAAAACGACTTAAGGCAATTTTGGATAACTACCCCTAAGGGAATGAAATGGGGGGTGGTAGTTTGCATTGGAGTTACGTCATTTTTGAAGTTAGAAACATGTAAATTTGTGTATAGGCTACTGTCAACAAATAAAAAATTCTACTTTAGGCGATTTTGAAAAAACTACCCCTATAGGAATGAAACGGATGGGTGAAAGTGTGTATGAGAGTTTGGTCAATTTTGAAGCTGGAAACGCGGAAATTGTTATAAAAACTACTGTTAACAAATAAAAAACAACTTTTGGTGATTTCGGATAACTACCCCTAAGGTAATGAAATTAGGGGTGGTAGTTTGCATGGGAGTTTGGTCATTTTTGAAGTTAGAAACATGGAAATTTGTGTACAGGATACTGTAAACAAATCAAAAAGACTACTTTAGGCGATTTTGGAAAAACTACCCATATGGGAATGAAACGGGGGGGGGTGAAATGTGTGTATGGGAGTTTGGTCAATTTTGAAGTTAGAGACGTGAAAATTGTTATAAAGACTACTGTTAACAAAAAAAAACAACTTACGGTGATTTCGGATAACTACCCCTAAGGAACTGAAATTGGGGGTGGTAGTTTGTATGGGAGTTTGTTCATTTTTGAAGTTAGAAACATGGAAATTTGTGTACAGGCTACTGTTAACAAATAAAAAATACTACTTAAGGCGATTTTGAAAAACTACCCCTATGGGGATGAAAAGAGGAGGTGAAAGTGTGCATAGGAGTTTGGTCAATTTTGAAGTAAGAAACGTGAAAACTGTTAAAAATACTACTTTTAACAGATTAAAACAACTTCCGGTGATTTTGGATAACTACCCCTAAGGGAATGAAATGGGGGATGGTAGTTTGCATGTGAGTTTGGTCATTTTTGAAGTTAGAAACATGGAAATTTGTGTACAGACTACTATTAACAAATAAAAAAGACTACTTTGGCGATTTTGGAAAAACTACTCCTATGGGGATGAAACGGGGGGGGGGGGGGGGTGAAATGTGTGTATGGGAGTTTGGTCAATTTTGAAGTTAGAAACGTGAAAATTGTTATAAAGACTACTGTTAACAAAAAAAAAACAACTTACGGTGATTTCGGATAAATACCCCTAAGGAAATGAAATTGGGGGTGGTAGTTTGTATGGGAGTTTGGTCATTTTTGAAGTTAGAAACATGGAAATTTGTGTACAGGCTATTGTTAACAAATAAAAAATACCGCTTTAGGTGAATTTGGAAAAACTACACCTAAGGGGGAGAAACGGGAAGGGTGAAAGTTTTTAGGGGCGTTTGGTCATTTTTTAATTTAGAAACGTGGAAATAGGTATATAGGCTACTTACTGTTAATAAATAAAAAACACTATTTTCGTTTTGAAGTTAGAAACGTGGAAATAGGTATATAGGCTACTGTTAACAAATAAAGTAATACAATATTCGGTGATTTTGGATAACTACCCCTAAGGGGATGAAATGGGGGTAATATTTGGTCAATTTTGAAGTTAGGAACGTGAAAATTTATTTTGGCTACTGCTTACAAACTAAAAGTATTACGTTCGATGATGTTGGAAATACTACCGTAAGGGGGTAAAGTTGAGGGTGTAGATTTGTTAGAGTTTGGTTATTTTGGAAATACGTTTGTAGACTACTTATTATATAAAATATGAGTTTTTGGAAATTCTGGCAGAGCATATACCTTTAATAACACCTGTGTATGTTCTCGCAAAATAAATAATTGCAATTTATACCCCTAGGCAAGGTGAAAAAGGTTAAAAAAATCGTATGGTTTAAATTTGATTCTATCCCATCATGCATGATACGTACGATAATGGAAACTTTATCTGTACTTTTTAACAAAGGTACTGGACTCTCCGCAGACAAAGTCGCGGGTGGAAGGATTGCGTATATATATATATTTGTACTCAGTTCACGTTCTCGAAAACGGCTCCAACGAGTTTGATAAAGATTGCGACATGGGCGTTTACGGGGGCGAAAATTCGATCTAGCTAGGTCTCATGTCTGGGAAAATTCGTTTTCCCCGTGCTTTCACGCCAAAAGAATTCTCGCGCAATGGTTCGTAATTACGGGGCGGCTGCTTCCGTCTGAATAGGCTGATGGTTAGAGCGTTGGCCTACTACGCAAAGACTGCGGATTCGAACCCCAGCTATAGATTGTTTTTTTTGTTTTTGTATAGAAATTCGATGAAAAATCGGTTGCGACCCCAGCGACGACGCTAAATAAAGTTTGTATGGATGTTGGGATGTTTTTTCAGTCACGCCTAAATAGTTGAACGGATTCGGATGAAATTGTCACACAGGTAGTTGTTATCCTGCACTTTGATAGTGTCCAGGGTAAAAACGATTAACGACTTACTTAAGAAGGGGAGAAAGAGGTACTTAATAAGTTTGGATGTAGGGGGTAATCTCCGAAACTACCCATCCGATTTCTAAAATGCTTTCAGTGATATTCAGAATGCGGTTTCAGGGTGGACATAGGCTATATTTTAACTTATAACCGAAGCTAAGCGAGGGCGGGTTGCTATACTTAATATTATAGAAACACGAAAGTAGACATACTTTTGCGTCTGTCTGTCTGTAAAGCTTTCCCTGCTAATTCACTGAACCGATTTTGATGAAATTTGGTATGGATATAGCCTGAGTTTCGAGGAAGGACATAGGCTACTTTTTATCCCAGAAAATTGAACAGTTCCCGAGAGAGCAGTGATAAACGACTTCTACGCGGACGAAGTCGCGGGCAAAAGCTAGTAAAATCATAAATTGGAAATATTCTGCCATCTATGCACTGAGCTTGAAATTATCTATCCAATTTCAAAGCACCTCTAGTAATTTATTAAAAATTAGCCAGTGTTTCAACAGCAGCAACCACAACTCCATCTCCTTTGTCTATGGCAACCCTCTTGTGTCAATAGTGGTAGTTAGGCAGCCAGGTACGTGACCCGCATGCTGTGCCAGTCAATTGACACGTACCACGAGCCACGTGGGTAGAATTGTTTTACGATATTAATCTGGAGCTTGTGGTAAGATTGGGATAAACAGCCATAGTAGTATGTATGTATAACAGTTATATTACCTTCTAGGGTAATTTACTGCCTTATTTGTAATTCTGATGCATAGTTATTTGAAAATCTTATGAATATGACTATTTTGTAGCAACACAAACAGAGTTTGTGTAAGAATATTATAATATACATATTTTCTAGTTCATAACGTTTGTAAAGCTCGTTCCGTACGACTCTTTTATAGCAGTGACACTTGAAAATAAAGCTAAAATTATTTTAATATGCACCATTTCTCTCAAAATATACAACGTTAATCACAAGAAAACCCTAGCTAAAAGTAAAAAAGTTTCTTTGTTTGGTACAAAACCAAGTTATCAAATTGTAAGTATAACAACAGTATAATTATCTGGAGACAAGTTGTAATTTAAGCTCTGAAGTTGAGTGACACATTGATCGTGAAATTAAAGTAATTAAGCTGTCATCGGTCGCATAGGCAAAAGCTTTTTCGGGAAAGCGTCGAGCTTAACAGTCGCGGAAAAGCTCACGGGGACGCACGGAGTCGGCGCAAAACGACGTCTAGAGTGGGGGGGCAGTAACCTCCAGAACGTCGCAAGAGGAGGGTGCGTCACTCCGTGCTCTAAACACACCGCGTCGCGTACGAAACTATGAACAACACGCGATTAACAACCTTATAATAATCAATAGTTAGAGGTGTTTCTTTTATAGTTAAAATGAATGGTATTATTTTAGTTAACTATGTTTAAGTGTAAAGTGAGAAGTGACGGCAATCAGTATGGTCTCGGGGGCAATTAAAGCTGATAAACGCATATGCAAACTCGGGATCGTGATTTTGCATGTTTTGCTTCTTTTCGTTGGCGCTAAAGGTAAGTAAAAGATTTTATTTGGCGTAGTTTAAAATTAAATGAAGAATAAGTGGTATTTTTCTGGATTGATTAATTATAAACAGTTGAAAAAACTACCTTATTGATAGGTATTTAATACAGATCATATTATTTACGATTGGAAATTTATTAGTAGATTGCCGGTTTATAGAATAAACTCTGGTCATAATATGTTAATGATGCTGCTACTGGATATGAATAATTAATTGAATTTTGCAACCACGGATCGTTATGTAAAACATCTTAATTTAATTCATGAGCATATGCGATTTATCAGGGTCTATTTACGTCTTAGGTACCTATATTAATAATTTTGTGTTGTTTTTGTGTTGTTTCATTGTTTATTTTATTGTGAACCTACCTAGGTAGGTACCTAAGTACCTATTATAATTGAAAACCGCAAGACGGCCTGAGTTATTATGGTTATTCCTTTGATAGATGCAAACTATAAACCTATACGTATCAGACGATTGCGGTTTTAGGTATTCCAAGGACTTTGACTTACCGCAACTCCACTGTGCTTAGAAATAAGTGCTTACTTGATTTAATAAGAGTATATGAGTTTATTTTTATTTTTATGGATGTCCTCATTATGATAACTGGATGTACTCGTAATTGTTTTGACTATGATTTGTTTTGTTTAATTTTTTTATAGACTCCTTTTAGTAAAATTACTATTTTCCTGTTTTACTAGATAAAGACTCTATTTGTTAAAGACAATATTGTTATGTCGATAAGAAAAAAGCCTGATAGTAATATTAATTACTTTTGTGACATTATAGTTAGTAAATGCGCATAATTTGAAATAATTCATACCTACAAGCCTTGATAAAGGAAGTTTTGTATGTTAATGTAGTATTTATTTATCGAAAGCTGACCAAAACCACAGCATTAAAAACCCATTAGTTAATTACAAAAGGGTCTAACCCCCATTTTCTGTAGCCCAAAGCCGAGCCCCTCGGATCAAAGAGCACCCGGCGGACACTATAGTGGGCCGGAGCGAACCTGCGACCCTGCGGTGCGTGGCCGAGGGCAAGCCGAAACCGACTATCCAGTGGTACAAGGATGGAGTTCCGCTCGCGCAGACTGACCACCCCCATAGGGTGCTGCTTGAGGATGGATTGCTGTTTCTCAGGTTAGTCCTAATCCTAGGTCCTAGATAACTCACTATGTTACCTGAAGGGTATCCCCTCGATTGATATAACAACTTTTTGTCTAATTTCCCTTTGCGTAACAACGTTACGTATAATTTAACCATTTGTCGAATATTACTTTTCATAATTTTTAGTTAGTTTAATAATCATTTGATTGGAATACATTTAGTCTTAATGACGCTTTGCATAATTTATATTTATTATAATTTTCTTGTATCGAATGATCATGTTACCTAATACTTGTTTATTATAATGTTTACTTGATATAAAATTTTGTAAATACCTACATAATAAGTTTATCAAAATATTTTTATACTGAAGTCCGATTAAACGGAAATTGAAGGTTAGGTGCGACGACGAGCGTAGCGACGAGGAGCGTTAGGTTCAATTGTGACCACCACAGGCCACCCCAGAGCCGAATTATTTACATTTTATAAATAACTTGAGAATTGAGATTTTTTAGAAACACTATATTTGTGTAAATTTGTCTAACTATGTACAGTTAGACAAATTGACGATTAGATAATATAGATATTATGCAAACTGATATTATGCACAGTAAAAATTAGACTAACTGAAATTATACTGGGTGTTTTTTTATTCGTCGACAAAATTTTTGGGCTTAAATCAGTAAGTCATACTGACCAACTTTCACTATGGGACCAACACCGAAATCGCGAAAAAAAAATTGACCCTCCCATACAAAACATCGTCAGCTGACTAGCCAAAAAGTATGGGATGGTCAATTTTTTTTTCGCGATTTCGGGGTTGGTCCCATAGTGAAAGTTGATCAGTATGACTTACTGATTTAACCCCCAAAATTTTTTCGACGAATAAAAAAACACCCAGTATAATTCAAATGATTATGAAGAGTACTAGGCAAAGTGAATAGTTAGGACAAGCAGTTTTAGACAAACTGAAACTATGCAAATGACCAAATAGATAAAAAGTTGTCATACCAATCAATAGACAACCTACCTGAAGACTAAGCTACCTCTATTTATTTTTAAACAATTACCATTGAAATATGATATTTTCAAGGGTGGCAAATACTACCTAAAGCCAATATACGAGTATCTAATATGGGTAGACGGCAATTTATAAACTTATCCGTTTAAAACTCCCTCCTGTAATAATAAAATTATGAACCAAAATCAGAGTGTGCGCATGCATACGGATTATTAAACCCAAACTACAACCTTCAAGTTCATTGTAAATCAATACCAGTTAAGAACTAGTCACTAACGAACCACCCCACAGTAAACTTGCTTGTTTGCGTTTAGGGTTATGCGGGGCAAGAAGGAAAACGACGAGGGCGTGTACTGGTGTATGGCACGGAACCCCGTCGGGGAGGCAGTGAGCAAGAACGCTACACTCACCATAGCCGGTAAGAATAAGGGTCATAGTGTAAAAATACAATGACTTGTACACAAACAAGGTTAGCGGAGTCACTTTTTCGTCAACTTTGAACACGTCTCGTATTAACTGAAAACCGATTATGCTGTTTATTTATGTCTATAGGTACCGTTAAGATACGCAATAAAAAATATTCTATTCTATTTCTATTCTATTCTAAAGATATTATGTATTTTTTTTTATTTATTCGAGGGATTTGACTCCATAGGAAATGTTAAATGACTGAGATATGAACGGTTAGCAAGCTAAAATAAGAGGCAAATTCCTAAAATTAAATCACTTTACACTATGGGACTTCTTTTAACGAAGGTTATGATTCAATCGAGATTTAAATCTAACAGGCTAACTAACACTTACATTTTACAGATAATGTTCAACGGAGTTTTAGTATATTTTTATCTGTATACATATTTATAATCCATAGCCGACGAAATTTGCCTCAAGGGTAAAATTTTTGGGTGTTCTTCTCGTCGATATCGCATTCGATAACTGATAAGTTATGCAGATACACGCCTCATAAAAATCGTTATCTCGTCTCGGAATTATCAGTGGGCCTTGTTGCAGTCCTACGCGATGACTTCAGAGAAGAGCCTCGTGACGTCAAGGTGGCTGGTGGGGAGCAGGCGTTTCTGGAATGTCTGCCGCCCAAAGGGGCACCTGAGCCGTCTGTACATTGGACCAAAGACGGCCATGTGGTTGATGTGGATGTTAATGGTGGCAGGTAAACTATTTAACCCTTGTCTATTTTTGAATTATTATTTTTAGTATGAGTATGAGTATGAACACAGCCTAGGTTTTAATTCACCAATATATATTGTTCTTTCATTTAGGAATTTAGAACGCAAAATTAAAATTTTAAATTCCGTTCCATACTCTCTCGAGTCTTAGCGCGTTATCGAGATAGAGGGATTAAATTAGGTCCATGTTATGGTATTAATTGCGTCCATTATAATGAGGTTAGAAGACTGTTCTGAATTTATCAAATAATGTCACAAGGTGATCGTGTCTTTAACCTTCTGCGAAAACATTCAATCAAATCAGCCTACATCCACCCATTCCTGGGTAAAGGCCAAGGACGTTATTTTTACTCAGTCCTGCGCTGAAAGGTTTAAGAGTTATAAATTGGATCACGCATAAAACCTTATAAACAAACGTTCATCATCTGTTTTATGTGACGGTCGTAAATCTCAGTTATTTGGAATTGTTCTCGCGCTTCTTATTTACATAAAAACAAGCCTTTTGCGAAAACAAGCATTAAACAGTTACATTTTACATTCGTTTTTAATTTGTTATTTGTTTGTAATTTGTTGATTAGTTCGTACTTTAAGTGTTTTTTTGCAGAATATCGTTGATAGATGGAGGTAATCTGAAGATACTGGAGAGTCTTCCATCAGACAGCGGCGTGTATCGATGTGTGGCATCAAATGTGGCAGGCGAAAGGCAATCCCGCCCCGCAACGCTTCTAGTGTTACGTAGGCCGCATTTTCTAGTGAAACCCAATAACATAACGGCTTTGATGGGACAGAACATTGAATTTCATTGTCAAGTAAGTCACATAGGTGTAATGCAATGTAAATGTTTTGAATAGTAATGGGATCGTCACACATATCGCATCCTGTGTTGTTATTTTGATGACTCAATCGACTTTAGCATAGCAATGATCGAGCTGCCTGGTTAGATTGGCCTTTCTGGGATTGTTCCTTATTCTCGCAGTTCTGAGTCTTGATAGTAGAAATTAATATTAAGTTTTTTTAGGCGTCACCGGAATCAGACGTATCAGTCACTTGGTCCCGTGAAAGTGGAGCTCTATCCCCATATGCCATAATACGTCGAGGATCGCTAAGGATAGATCGGGTCGTTTCGACCGATGGAGGCACCTATACATGCCGAGCAGAAAGTCAAGCGGGATCTAGCAGCGCTAGTGCCATACTTACTGTACATTGTAAGAGATGGTTTTAATATATTCTTGCATTACGTCCTCCTTAGACGATTATCTTAACACGATTTTCGTTTTAGCCCTACCTCATTTCACTCGAGTGCCTTCAGATCAGACTGCATGGGAAGGAGAGGAAGTTTCCTTTCCATGTGAAGCAGAAGGTACCCCAAAACCCGTAGTTTTTTGGACTATGGAAGGATCTCAGGTAAATAGAGTACTTAAAATATTCTAATGCTTTTTGGAGACAATTGTATAAACATGATTTAATAAAGTTGCTTGATTCACAGGAATTGGTGTTTCCAAAAGCTAGTCATGGCACTGGTACGTTATATCTGGATAGAATACTGATTCGTCATGCTGGCAGACTGACATGTGTAGCTGTAAGCGAAGCCGGGAGTTCTTTACATACTGCAAATTTACAGGTTCGTTTTGTTTATTGGCCATCAAATTATTAGGACTTCAGTTTTATTCAATCTTATAAGTACACGTGCTAAACTAAATTCCGTAGGTGTTGCGAAGGGAAGCGAATTCATTCAACTTGGACCAAGACTCATCGACACCATATACAGAATTAAATAAGCCTCAAAATCACCCGCCGATGACTCAATATGAATTAGTTCAAGCACGACGTTACTTACAGCAAGATGTACTTACTT
This sequence comes from Tortrix viridana, assembly GCA_963241965.1. Classification (NCBI taxonomy): domain Eukaryota; kingdom Metazoa; phylum Arthropoda; class Insecta; order Lepidoptera; family Tortricidae; genus Tortrix; species Tortrix viridana. The sequence continues at coordinate 6,681,635 of OY725181.1, forward strand.
TAAGGAGAGTTGAAGGAATATCCGCTAATACGTTGAAAATTGTTTGGGAAGTAAGTAAGCGCGTAGAAATATTTTTGACCGAAAAATGTTAACGATTCAAGGATTTTATTTATTAATGATTTTTTTCTTAAAGGTAATGACTGATTATAACGAATACTTGGAAGGAGTAAAGATTTGGTTCAACGGGACATCATTAAATCAACAACATGTCATAGAATTACAAAATACACCAACATCAAATACATCTGATGACAACGTAATACAGACGAAATACGGAAACTTTTCAATAACAACGGTACACAACAGCGGATCGTCTAGCCACGTTTTAACAGGACTAATGCCTTATTCACAATATGACGTTTTTATAATGCCATTTTATAAACTATTGCTCGGTAAACCATCGAATTTAAAGAGTGGATTCACTGAAGAGGACGGTGAGTAAATACTTTATTCATTGTTCTTGTTTCTTTCGCATTCGTGTTAGCGTCTCTGTTTTACTTAACGTTTAAGAAAAAGACGCCAATGCAGCATTAGAGATTGTGGTCGTAGTTTCATTAAGTTTTGTTCGTTAAGTGATAAAGTTTGGTGTTTCTAGTTCCGTCGGCGCCGCCGCAGAGCGTTAGCGCTGGAGTGATTAATGCGACGTCTGCCTGGATACGTTGGGATCCACCTCCGCTACATACGTGGAATGGCGAGCTGTCAGGATACCTTGTAAGTACAGTCTCGTTTACGGTCGTTGTTTTGTAAGTTCTGCTAATGCGCTAGGCTTATTCTGATCGATGGAAATGGGTTGAGCTATTTGTCCATCGGATGCGTTTATCCATTCAATAAGTCTAATAATAAAGTGATTAAACATGACTGACAATAATTGCTTAATCCTAATCAGCAAAGTTAAACCTGATTGTAAATTAAAACTATATATAATTAAATTACTTTTTGAGTTTTAGTTTGATAGCGCATATTTTCAAACAACAGTAATTAGGATAAAAATTTACATACTTTTACATAACGACTCAATACTGTGAACCTTAATTACTTCTGTGACGTATTGATTCGAGTTGATGTAAGATATGATTGTAGATCGAGGTGCGAGTCGGCGGCAGTTCTGGCGGTCGTGTGGTTGGTCAGATGTCGCTGGGCGCGCGCACCCGCGCCGCGGCGGCCAGCTCCCTGCGCGCCGGCGGCCGCTACAGCGCGCGCGCCGCCGCCGTCACGCGCCGCGGCCGCGGGCCCTTCAGCACGCCCGCGCAGCTACACATGCTGCCCACGCACACGCAGCGGCAATACGTGCAGTAAGTACTGTAACATCCGCACCGTGGTGGCCAGTTCGCTGTACAGGCAGGCATTACAGCGCACGCGCCGCTACCACCAAATCCACCAAATCAAACCCAAAAACATAAAATTGTAAATTGTAAATTCAGACAATAATGGGAGCCTGCCGTTTAGCCTAAATATTTTTGTTTTAAAGTACTAGTATCATTTTGGCATATGAAAATTAAAGACAAGATATGTTCGACCTAAATTATTTCGTCCAAACCCCATTAAAATACAAATTTTACCCTGATACGCATAGATATATAGGTAGGTTAACTAACTTAGTCATTTTTGTTCAAATCCGCAGTCCTTTTTTCACCATTACTAAATTAAACAAAAACATAATTATCCATTTCAATTGAACCTTATCACTTTCAAAACGTTATTTTTTTTTAATGTACCTACGAATTATATGTAATTCAAAACTCTTGGCCGATTTTTGTATTACTCATTGCTACGTGTTTCGTTTCAGGACGGAACCGGCTAGAGACAAAGCAATATTGTCGATGTTCCAGGAAACTTGGCTACTGGTGCTATGTTTAACTTTATTAGTGTTAGTCCTGGCCACCGCCGGGACCGTTGTTTATATTAAACGTCGCCATTCGAAGCAAAGAAAAAGTCAGAACTCTAATGGTGAGTAATACTAAAGGTTAACTACAGTATCAAAAATTGGTCAAAAATGTGACAAATTGTATTTTTTTCTGAATTTAGTTCTTCTTCCAGGAACAGCGATATCTAATGCCCAACAATGTCTTTTAGGCAAAGAGGCGGTTTGGCTTCGTGAAAGACCACTTTTCGAAGGTTCAAATGAGCCTCGGATCGAAATATTGAACTGTCACCAAAGTCTTTTACATAGTAAGTCTAGTAATATTTTTGGAACTCTTTTCTTCTACATATGTTCATTGACCAAATATCAAATTATAAAATTACGTTTTAGGTGCTCAATCGACGGGTACGATGACAATGGAGGCAGAGTATACGCTTCCCCAACATGCAAACAATATAAATATGATGCCTCATGAAGCACAAAGACGAGTACCCGAGCCTTACGCATCCAGTGCAATTTATACTGAGCTTAATTATCCGGTTAGTACCGACCGATGGTTAATATTTCTCATTATAGAACAAAAAATAATAATGTCAGTATTCCACAGGTTCACACTGATACAGGAGATTCATGCATGAAGTGTGCCGTCAGCCCAGGGTCGTATGACAACAGCATGGTCAGATCTTTCGGGGAAAGTAATCAATACTCCAACGAAGAATGCTCCACATGCTGTCGAAGTAGCAGCTCGACTTTAACAAAAGATTACAGCGAAATGACCAAATGCGGAAACGAAGTCGATGAAATGCAAGACATGTCTATAGAAGAATGCCCATCGTGTAAGACTCATCATTCGAGGTCCTCTAGTCACCACGATGAAAATAAAGAATGGGCAATAGCAGAAGTAGATTACGATTATCCTCAATGGCATTGGTTGGGTAGAGAAAACAGTTTTAGGAATAATGCGCAAGATACAAGATATGCAAGTGAGGGGAGAAGTGACCAAAATTGTAGGATGAATCTTTGTGATATTCTTCCTCCACCTCCATATGAAAGGTAACGGTTGCTTTATATTTAATTCATTCACCAATGAAATCCAAAATAATGTTTAAATTATAATGTAATATAATGTTCTTTATTGTTTACAGAGAGTCTCCCTATAGAGACGTGCACGCTTTCACCAATCACTCGGGGACATCGGGTTGTTCAGGACATACGTATCGAAGCTAGATTTTATTATTATTTAAGCGGTAAACAAAATATCACTAGGAACGTAATTCAAGCAATATTAAGTAATAGACAAATGTACATAATTTGTATAAAAGGTTTCTGCATATATTGAATGAAGGAATAGATTTCAATAGATCTTAATTAGCACTGCCACGGGATTATCCAAAAACAATTAAGTTTCAGTTTAGTCTCACTGACATAGATCACAAAGTTTAGATGGCTAATTGTCAGTTGATTGAAAAGACATTTGAGCATTTATGCTAATCTTTTTAGATGTTTAAATTTTTTTATGAAACAGCTAATTCTGAAAATGTCTTATTACTTAGTCTTGGTAAAAGACAACAGAGATGGACTTGCATGCGTGGTGTTGTCGTGACCGGTTTAACGAATGTAGATTTTGTGAACATGCTTTCGAAATAGACTGCCATCTGTCGTAGCGTAGGCATAGGTTTTCATCTTTCTCTAGTGTCTGTGATATAGTATAATTTTGGACATTTTTGTTTTGTAAATATTTTTGAAATGTTTTGATATTCTTATACAATTTTATCATTATCTTATTTATTGTGTGTAGTGAATTCATTATTCCAAACGTGAACCATTGCGATTTAGATGAACTTATAGTTGTTACGAACATTTTGTATTAAGATCTGAGTCTTACAATGATTTTGTAACCACGTACATCGTTAACCAGCCAATATTATTAAAGCAGTACATTTTTTATTTCGTTTCAATTACCAACTTGCTCTCGCAACATTTTCAAACAACAATTGACAATAGCTTCCTATTGCTATGTGACATAATTAGCAGTTTGATGGATCATTAGCGACGATGTTAACTGTCTTAGAATTTTAATGACCCTTTCAAATGTCAATATTGCCTTTAAAGGTATTATTTAATATTCAACGTGGCCATATTTAGCTACATGAATTATTAATGTACTTTAAAAAAGTAGGTCAAATGAATAAATGAATACAACGTGTGACAATTGCTATTAAATCGTGTTCAACACGATTTAATAGCAATTGTCACAGATACGTTCTTTTGTATATCCGAATAATAATTACAACCCTAATCAGCTTTTCTCGTAAATAACTAAACACATATTACTGCAGGCTACATTCGCAGGCTGCGTCCGAGGGGCGTTGCCGTGGCAACGGTAACCCCAAGTGCACCCTCGTTATTAATACCCGTAATAATTAAACTTGATTGCATTTCACACCAGGTGTTGGATGACGCCTCTTGTCAAGAAAGTATTGTAAGGCCGAAAGGTTAAGTCGTTCTGTAGAAATGCTATGTTAATTAGTCTGCAGTAAAACGAATTTAACAATTAATGGGAAGGCAAGGTCAATGGAAATATAATTTTATAATTTCATAGTAGCGGTGAGTATATTCTTATTTTCTGTTAATAAAATGCATACGAGTAATTAACGCACTCTCATACATTAAGAAAGTACTTACTACATCTAAAGCTTTTACCAATTTATAATGCGGGGAGAGGTTGTATTATATTCCAAGGAGACGAGTAATTTAACATTCTAAAACCACACTAGAACATGCACTTAAAAAGTCAACGACGCGGTTAATGCATGCTCGCTATCACCGAAAATCAGAATTCATTTCGGAGCCCTCCACAAAACGTGACTCCTTTCAATCATACCGAATATTCTGAGTTTTTTTATTTCCTTTATTAATCAACACTCCCCTAGGGCTGCTATGAGAGCGCCCTCTGAGGAGTCAAGTGGCGGAGACAGCGGAGAAATTGCGAGAGATGCAAGAAACGTCATTATTGTGAAAGTTCTTGTGTGTAGTGACAAGGAACAAATGAATATCGCTGTTTTTGTTTTTGTTTTCCTTTTCCTTTTTTTTTGACTGAAGCTTGCTGCTCTTAATGGTCATCTTGGTAGTCCTTTAGATAAGACAAGTGGAACAACGAGATTTACAAACGGCGTTTTTGCAGTTCTATGGGTGTTAAACAATAGTCTCGCCCTAAATATTCATTTAGAAAATTTATTCATAGTGCAAAATTGTGACGTCATTAGAGATAACAACTAAAGACGCATTATATATGAGATCGGTGTTCAAAAGGTGTTCTGTATCGGAACTCCAATTGGTGATAGCAAAACGACACACTGCTAAATATATCACATATAATTTATTTCAATATATATGGTCGTGTAAATTGGAATAAATCTTATATTCCAATTTAGTATTTCTTTATATAACTAAATTATAACTCATGAAATACTAGGCTTGGGCGCCAATCGTTTATTCGCCGTAGAACAAAGCATGCTCCCTTTTTACAATCCTCGTGCGTACAGTGACAAGAAACAAATGAGCGTCACATTGTTTTTGTTTTATTTGGCGCAGTCTCCAGGGGTTGAAGTGAAAAATTAGGTAGGTAATCCATTTATTAGAACCGTGTTGTGGCTTAGCACTTTCCTGCATAGTTAGTTGCAGCTGAATAGGTTAGGGAGAACCTGAATTTAGTGATGAAAATTGTAGTTTTTCTAGCCCGCTGTAATTTTTATATCTACTTATTCGAAGTTCATACTGATCATGAGTGGTGCGTGGTGCATGATCATGCTGGGATGGTGCAGGCCCTGCCCGCGTCGCTTATCCTCTAACCTTTTCCCAAGCACTTAAAATGGGTCAGGTTGGCTATTTTACATCAATTGTATTTTTTTTAATTCTCAATAAATATTGACTTACGAGTAGGTACGGTAAACAGTAGACGCAGTAGCTTTTTTTAGCAGTCAAACTATTTGTAAATTACTGAATAATTAAAGCTATCATTCATGCGTAATGCTAATCAGCTGATTAAAATGGAGATTTATGAATGCTTTTAGAACTCATCACGTCATCTATCCTACTGGCGTACCTATAGTAAGATTTAAATGCACACAGATATGCCGAGATCCTACAGATTACGGCCATAAATAAAGAATTATCTCGCATTAGCGCGGTGTTTGAGTTTGGATCATTTAGTTTGCGCAAGTGGAATTTATGACAGCTTTGAGATGATATAATTTACGATATAATTTGACATTACTGCCTTGACCTTAATTTGATAATTGCTATAATAAGAATTGGAACCGTTTAAGAGTCCGACTGCTTATAGTTAAACGTTTCATTAGCTTTTAATTGGAACTACACTGATGATGTAATATTTTACGCGCTTATTTTATGGTGAATCCTCATCTCCGCAAATTATTACGGGTATAAAAATGGTTTAATTAAATTCAAACAAAAACACAATTAAAAGTCCCGATTAAACAATTCTTATCTAAAACAAAATACCATCACACAGCGCCATTGTTTGTATTCATTAACATTTAACCATTGGTAAAAATAATTACAGACAAAAGAAATATAACTTTAAAATTAGAACGAACGGTGGCGAGGGTGCATGAATTATCCATTACACCGAACGTACCTTCGCCCATAATTCGTACTCCTTCGTTCCGGGGTTCCGTGTATTTATGGCCTTAGATAAGGCCTACAGATGGCGGCTGCGGAGTTTTCCTTCCCCTAATACTTGTTGAGTTACGGTTTCCAATTTCCAGTTCTGCACTTCAGGTGCGGTCCCCGTAGGATTGTTGGCGATCGACGGATTTCGAGTGTTTTATCGTGTCTGCGAGAAGGTAAGACATTACTGAACTTATGAGGTGAATCAGGGGAGCGCCGCCAGGCGTGCGTGGGCTTTTACAGACGTTTTAGGAAAAAAGAATTTGGAAACTACAAACTAACGGTAAAGAGACCTGTTGGTCTTACAGATTACTTATAAAATCGTAAGTCTATTAGTCATTCCTGTTCCCAAAAAGTGCTCACACTCTAATCAATCAGGAACACAATAAGAAGCATTTATTTCTTAATATAATATACCAATAAAATCATTGGTATATTTTAGTTAATAAACTTTTGAAAGTTTACTAACGAAAATATACCTATGATTTTATTTAAAAGCCCTAACTCCTGAAAATATTACTAATCTTACGAAAAATTAACATACTCGTAGGTACAAATTATTAAAATCATACAGAACAATTAAGGAAATAGCAAATAATATAAATATACCATTTAACACAAAACACCACATTGTCAATAAAAGTATTGAAAAAACTAATACCTGTTTAATTATTATTTAAACTTGAAAAGTACATAAAAGTGATGGCTAAGTATTCAAATCCTATGAAAAAATTCTATAGGACAATGTTCGATCTTTAAAAGTATGTGATTGTGATTATGCAGTAATTGAACGAAATTGACCTACTAAGAGAAGAACATGGCTACATTAGAAATATTTAAAAAAATAAATTAAGACTATCATTTTTGGAAGACTGCCTTAGCATAAAAGGGAATATACAAGGTTATTTCCTAAGCAAGGAGTAGTCATGGATAACAGTGCCATTGTGTCATAGTATTTTAATTACTTAGTTTAGGTGGTTTTAATTACTTACTTAGTTTAGCATGGCTGAATTGTTAGTTCAATCTGCTAAAAAAATTTAATGCAAAATGTCATGTACAAAAATGTTAAAATAAATTAAAAAAAGAGTTGCCATTTCTAATGATTAAGAAATAACAAAGTCTGTTAAAATTATGACCCTAGCTTTTTGGCTTGCGGTAGTCAAATAATCAGATGTTTTAAACCTAAATAATAGTGCAAAACCTCAGTAGCTCAATCAACCTCACCAAGTCCAATCAATAACCTGTTTATAAATTTATCAAACAATATGTAAATAAATGATCAAAACAATAATTTAAAAGCCAGTTTTATAAGCATTAGTCACGGTTGAACAGGATCGACACAGAATTATGACATCGGCGTTGGTATGGTGGCGGTCACGCGATGGCTAGGCGCCTACTTTTGGTGATTTATAAAACTAAATAAACCATGACTAATAGGACCATAATCACGAAACGATACTAACTGTTCTACTGAATATTTCGGTATCGTTAATTTTATATTGTCTCGAGTTTTATCACCAGAATTAACATAAGTTACTTGTTGGAGAGGGAAATTGAACAAAATTCCTCAATCTAATTGAAATCATTTTCTAATAAAAACAACTCACTCCTTTAGCACATTCTAAGTGCTTACTGCCGCACTCAGAGACGTCAATTAATTTTTAACTTCCATTAAAGTTGCTGCGTCTTATTCTATTGCAATAGCAAAGAAAGTGACAGCAGCAACTTTAATCAAACTTAAAAGTTAATTGACGTCTCTGAGTGCGGCCGTTAGTCCCTATACTTAATCATTGTGGCATTGTTGGTAGCACAATAAAGGTAAAGTCAGGTGAATTTCTACTAGGAATAAAATTCAGGTTTATCTAAAGACCCATAATGTTACTATTTTGTCATATATTTTATTTTGGTTTAACATAGACCTACCGCTAATTTACATATTTTTGGCCAATGTTTGTGTTAAGGTTCTTGAATTATAAAGCTTTAATTAATTGTATATTTAATGTTGAGCGTTACCCTTAGTTCCTAATTACAAATTCCAAGTGCCCCCGCTATGACACACCACGTGACCGCTAGTGATGCGCCAAGTTTAGTGATGTGTCACCTCAACAGCCAAGTCAAGCCAACTAATGACGAAATTATGATCCCGCCCATAATTTTACTTTCACATTTTCAATTGGTTTCATTCTCTGGTCACTAAATTAAGAATAATAAAGTTCAAGTGAAAGTTTACGAAGACAATTATATTATAAGAATTCATTAATTGCTCAGGAAAATCTGGAAATTCTAGTAATGATGTTTAATCTCATTAGACTTATTAGCTTATTTAATCTTGTTGTTTTTAAGAAACAATGGTCTAAAATAACATTGACGATTTATATTTAGGTAACCATTTTTTGATACTCTGTATGTTAAGAACAACTGTTAATAAATATTCATGACAATTCCATTTGTATCCAGTCAGCAAAATATACCTGCCAAATCCATCAAGACTTGAGTTATACCATTAAAATTAGTAGCAATTCTAAATATCTTATCTTATATTTAGATAAACTAATCTATCTGTCAAACCAACTAGAAATATAAATTACAAACTGCCAGCAAAGCTTAGTATTAATATAGTTCTAAATGTGGCAGCTTTAATAACAAGTGCCCTAAAATTAATCCCTAAGGCAATATGGGCGAACCCAAAAGTTTTACTTATTTTGGAAACTCATTCGGAGTTCGGGAAACCCGTTAACAGATCCCTTGGGAATTGATAAATGAGGCCCTAGTTCTAATATGCTCTTAATTCTCGTTAATTTAGTAATTTTGATACAATCGGGAGGTTTTGGAAAATACCTATGTAATATTGATTTTTTTAATACTAGTAAATAAAACTTGTATTCTTAAAAAAATCTCGAATGCGATTCGCGTACTTCAGAGAAAATGACCTTTTTTACATTCTAATAAGTCCTAGTCAATGGAGTTATAGAGAATTCTAAAAAGTTAGACTTCTCATTTTCTGCTCAATAAATTAAAGATGGTAACACAAAGTTGCATATTAAAATGAGGTCATTAGATCAGTGAAAGCCAAGCAATCGTTTTATTAACAACACTGCACCGCTGGCGCGCGGAAAGTCTTAGGCACTTTAGAGCACCTGTTTTTGAATCGCGGGCACGCAAATGGCCAAACGGCTCCGCGTCCTTGCATCAGAACTGGACAGTAACCCATATAGGTACGCAAAATAATTTCGGAACGAAGGGTCATTCATTTTATAAAAGTCCAATCCATACTTTCTTTCTTAATTGTGTTTTCAATCCACGATGGCTCGCCCCGCCGCTCAAATTGACGTTGAGCGGTTGCGACAATGTACGCAGTACGTGGATTGAAGACACTAATAAATATTTGATTCTAGATAACAAACATCTAATAAAGCACAAGAAGCTAATATCAGTCATAACTAACGCCCGAACTAGGTGGAACAAACTGCTCTAACTGCACTTATCTGGTTCATATTTTTAAATATATTACAAATAGGCGACGTCGCCGGTACATCGGTTGCCGTGCGTGCTATCGTCGAGGGGATCGCGAAACGCGGCTCGTTCATACTAGGACTTGTGACAATAGAACCACAGACTAAATCTAAACTGGCATCGGGAAATTAAATTTAAAAAAAAATCTCTCGATTTATTTTTATTTAAGAGGTTGCAGAGCTGTCCGCGTTTGTTAAATTCTGTATAAGACTTACTTTCTGTTGTTTGTCTAAATTAACCTTTTTTGCAATAAGAGTACAACCATCAACGGTTAAGAATCAATACAGTCCAAGGATTTTTTTACTTACTTTTGAATCTAAATAACAAATTCGTGGTCTGCCAAAATCATCTGAATTATATTGTCTGAATCAGTCGTTATGAACATACGACTTACGACTACTACCGAGAGATTCGTCTAAGAGATGAAGCAATATTTTTAAACGACCTTAAAAAGGTTTAAGAAGCTTCTTTCTTTTAAAATGTTGTTAGGAAATCACGAAAACCTAAAACGGCGGTGTAACCCTTTAAAAAGTATTTGAATCAAACTGAGAAAATAATTAAGTATAATTAAGAGAAACTGAAGCTGTGAAGTAAACTAGATTTAAAGTTATAAATGCTAATGAGACACCAAGCACTCTCACAGACAAATGAAGCGAAGACCTAGACTACCAACGCAGCAATCAAATCACAGCTAATCCGCAGAGTAACCGCTTGAAAGCAATAACACTGAGTTTAACTGCGTGTACTGGCCTCTCTCACCATTATTGGCGGTTGTATTTCGTTCTTTGTCGTTGGAATCAAATTGGCTTTACGAATGTTAAAAAGCTCCCACGGTATTTGTACTAGTAACACCTGTAGGTAGTAAAGGGTGAATACGTTTTAGTTGGCCCTTTTCTTGCTTTTCTCTATAGCGACGGATAATTTAAAGATTTCGATCACTTTTGTATGCTTGATCTGAATAAATGTTCATAATGGTATTATTATACGTCCTTCTAGTGTTTTCAATCAAGGAAGACGCGTTTTCGGCTCTCATATGGATGTCACACGATCGCGTCAATGTATCTAGTATTCATATTCAACATTCAATACGTACTTATCTAAAATCTGAAATGCATTTGTCATAATATAATCCGCTACAGAAACTGGAATTCGCTAGCAATGTAACGCATGTAAAAATAATTATTTATATCGCACCTATGTGTTTGTTTTTGTTTAGGTTCACCTAAGCTATTCTATAAATGTATACTGTGGCTTTTGCCATTGCACTTACTCTGTACAAGGGGCTGTCGGAAACGAATTTTTTCGTCTAGTCTCCCTGTCGGGTTTCAGCCCCCCCCTCAACAATGATAACGTCGTTAGCGAGGCTTTATGTGAATTCTGAAGCGATAGTTAGAATTAAGTGTCATGTTTATGCCAAGATCCGATCAATACGATCCGATAAAGTACTAATATATTTTTATATATCTTTGGATAAACATTAAACATATTTTTCGTACTGTTTTGTACTTAGGACCAGTGTCGGTAAATTGATGTACTTGAATGTGATTTTCAATTGCCAATAAAAGTTATTTTACAGTAAAAGTGATATGATCTAGCTACGATATTTAAATATATTTTTTGAAGGCAAGCAAGCTTAGGCCGCTTCAAGGGTGTCTTTTTAAATATGTATTAAAAAAATGGTTTACACTTAAGAGGAAACGAGATGCGAAAAATAACGCAAAACACAAAAGATTTTTTTTGGGTTTATAAGCTAACTGGATGAGAGCAAAAAAAAAATCAAGTGCTGCTCCTCCATTGCTGCATGTTTGTTTTGCTTGTTTGAGGCGAGGCAACTGTTCACAAAGATCCACCGAATGTGTGCTCAGAGCGAACGGGTGGTCTTTATCATACGCAGAGCAAACAAACCATAATAAAATATTATATCGAAAATCAACATTATTTCTGACGCGTGGCGGTCGATTTATTCACTTAACTATGTTTTGAGATGTTTATCGAATCAACAGACTGTCCATTGCAGTAACGTTGAATTCGTGAACGTTATGAATTCGTATTTACCACATAATTTTACACGATATATTCATATGATTTTCTTAACTTTATACACTTCAGGCATTATGATGTCTAAGTGTTATAGTTACTATGTAAACTGTCTTCCCAACGTATTCGTATCTAACATACAAATCTCATGTATGATATTTTATGTACCTACTTAACTAATTAAACGATTCATAATTTGGTTCCCTAAAACACTTTTTTCTTTTCTTAACTTAGAAAAACAATTAAATATTTAAAGAAAATACGAGTAGAAAACCACAGTCTAACTAAATTCAAATTAGAGTTAATAAAACTGCTTTGCAACTGATCAAATAAATGATGAAAACCACAAGCACTATGTTTATCACTTTGAAGAGATCTGAAGAGTTGTTAAAACACGGACGCGTGTCGTCCAGTCAGATCTCGACGAGTTTCAAATAAACATTTATATTCGGACATTTGGTTATTTATCAAATACTTACAGGCTAATGGCCCGTGGAAATTGTTTACTGTTTGAAAAGCGGGTAATCTTGACCCTTAGTCTGAGAACAAAGCTAAATACAGCGTAAAGATTAAATAGAGACAAAATGCAAAACCTATTTATAATAATAAATTTAAAAGGTCAGACTACAGATACAGATCAGAATACAGATCTCGTGCTAGAATAGTGTGATTTCACTCTATACCCGCGTACATTTTTAGGACTTTAATTAAACTTTAGGACCAGTTATTTTTGCTTCCAAGTACCTAAATACAATTTTTATAATTCCATTTCATAGTCATATTTTCAACTAAGTTTTTAGTTTCAGCATGAAGAAAATATTCGAATAAGAACTCGTCAAAGACATCTAATAAAAGTTTTGCGCATTCTTACTTATGTTTAAATATTTGATACCGTGACGCGGCAGAAATGATTATTTGCGCATAAACTTGGCGGTAGGTACCTAATTAACTAACATCACGGAAGCGAAAACTGTCACCACTGTATAAACACTGGGCTCGTTTTTACGTAAACAGAACATAAAATGCTAATGCGTTGGTACACCTTGAAATAGATATCCATATTTAATACGCACACAAAGGATATACAAAATGATATACTTCAAAATTAAAACGACGAACTCAAATAAGAAACGATGACTAACTTTTTGATATATATAATTATATAATTACCGAAGTTTGTTTTGTTGACATGCCGTAAAGCAGAGATGTTCGTTTTGTCGTGTTACGGTTGTATAAGACAGGTCTGCAAAAAAACGGGTTATTACTACTGGCCAAAAATATAATGCCAAACGAAAATACGAAGACTATGGCACTCAGCGAGATTGCAAGCTTAGCTCCTCGGACGTGATGGTAATTTACAAGCTCCCAATTTTATTAACGACGTACACCATCTTTGAAAGAATGAGAAGTTATTACTATGGCATAGGTTCGTTAAGAATGGCATGGGCCTTCAGTAATTAACAGAAGCAATTAACCGAAGCGTACGCTATTTTAAGACACACATAAATTTAATAAGCTACAAGCTATTTCAGTGCGTTGTTGCTAAATTATAGTTGGACATTAACTTTTAGTTACAACCTCTCGATTCAGTATCGTTCGAAAGGAACGACGTGACTGTGCAGCGAAACATGTTTTATGAAGTGTGAACATCGCAGTCTGAGTGGGAACTCGAGAATTTCTGTAGGAGTCCAATAAGATAGACAAACTAAATACTTATAGCTTTATGTAATATTTTCACAATTTTTGTTGTTTTATATATTTTAAATTTTATTCAAAAGTATTTTTTTCCATATACGAGTATATATGTCAGTTTAAGCTTCTGACGACCAGACGTCAAAAATGAAGATCATCATTTTAACACTACAGAATTCTTAGGAATATTTCTATAGAAAAAACCAGGTATACAAGTATAACTCAATAATTTCAATCTTTTCTCTGATTTTTTAACTAGTCTTACACGACAGACTAGTCTAGTATCATACCAGTTACAATATCGAATTGCTACATTGCCTTCTCTATCAGTATTCGCTCTCTTCAACTTTTGTCTGTTCTTTTGAGTCAATGGCACCCCACTGTGACTTAAAGCGAAATACCTGCAAGTGTTACTATTTAAGCCCCCGCTATTAGTCGATGATGCATCGACATTATTAACTCATTAAAATTCAAACCAGTTTAAAAGGTTAAAGGCTTCATAATAACACTTTCGGTCCCGCTGCGTTGTTGAGATGAAGGGATAAATGACGCCTGTGCATGAGCACAAGGGAATTATGCTAATATGAACGACTAAAGCTTAAAATAGTGTTTATAAATATGAATGAAGTTAGTAATTGCTGTTTGAGCTGACCTCGGTTTGTCGCTCTTGGCGAGAAAAATGGGGTTTTGGAACCTGTGCACTTCACATAACAGTGCCGTAACTTGAAACGTAACCGTGCGTTTGGCATCTTTTGTGTAATTATGGTTAAAATATTAGTCTTATTTTGTACCTTTATTTCAAGTACCTGTTGTATTTTATCTATTGTATGCTAACCGAAGGTCATTGGACGAGCATTTCAGAAACGTACCGACAAACTATTAATATTTAGTTGAACTTAAACTAGTAACTCACAACAACAATGTTTTTGCAATACTGAATATGTTTTCATTATTATGCAGAAATCATATAAATAACACTGCCTCGTAATGAAAAACGCAGTAATCAACCAACAATATACAAAAGTAGAATGCAGTATATGTGTCAAGTACTTACTGCATTTCTATCTTGGATACGTGTATAACTGCATTTTAAGTTAGGATCATGAAATATTTTTGTTTTATTAATAATAGCCAAAATGCAGTAAGCAACAGCATTTACTGCGTTTCACCTTAATATAGCTTTGAAGATAAGTTTTGTTGTGTATTTTATAACGTGCAGTAAACGACCAATTACTGCGTTGTTCCTTAGTTTAGACGTATGTTGAATTTTAACTTTGTATTTTAAAACCATTTCGAACAAATGCTGCATTTTTGGGTAACGTTTTTCAAAGTCCCCGGCATAAAAAAACAAATATAGTATGAATAAATAAGAGTCCCCCTGATCTCATTTGTCATAAAAAGTCAAAATCGAAATTTTGTCGAATACTGCATTCTTCATTACTTTGCTTAAAAAAAGGCAACAAACAAGCGTATTAACGCGTCACTATGTCGCCACGGGAGTTAAGAAGCCTCAGCGATAAACAGGGGGTAAAACGGGGTATAAATACACCTTAAGCAAAGAAATGGACTGCTTTATACCTACAAAGTTTATGGCGGGAGTCAAAATTGCGGTTCCCTTATTAAGATGCGAGGATGTAGGCCGTTATTGTCTTGTTTTCATGAAGCAAATGAACATGTTCTAAGTAAAGAAAATGTACGTTTTTAATTGATTGTATTGATCATTATCACAAAAACTAACCAAATAACCAAATAACCAAATCAGTGGATAAATGGAAAAAAGTTTTTGGAATTTACGTCACACGGTAAACTTAGGTTCAAATTAATTGTCAACATTTCATTTTTCTACGATAATATTTTTTCTTAAACGTTAAATATAAAAAAAATCAAAGGGTTGAAAAGGTTGCAATAGTAGTGCCGATGTCAACACTGAACTGACTTCTATACATTTTCACCGATAGTTCAATAGAAGTGCTCGAAATGCGCAAAATGTAGAACTGAAATGTTACCCAACTCATAGACGGTGTTATCCTAATAATTCAGCTTGAAACTAAAAAAGCACTCGAGTTGGAGTTAATTAAAACGTCCCGGAAAGGACGGCCATTACCGGGGATGAAAAAGCGATTTCCCCGAGACTGGGTTTTAAAGGAATCGACGAGGTCTCAAGTCCATTTTAGTGAATAGAAGGGGCCCTCGTCTCCTCTGGCTTATAGACTTTGAGCGGTTTGCTTTTATGGATTGCTACAAAGATTTTTATTGACGTATCTCATCACGTAATAGTCTGCTGCATTTCAGACGGTTGGGCGACTATCTCTGCAGACGAAATTGTTATTTTACGGCATTTTGGAGTTCTTCGGTACAAGTATTTTTTCATTATATTATTAACTATTTATTTTTACGATAATCCGTTGTTCTGTAGTCCAAAAAAACGGAATATATCACATGAGTGTTGATAAATGTGAAGCTGGAAATATCCCCGTGTTTATGTCGGGCCCGTCTTGATAACCTGTACTAATCACTTCAAATCCGGCCAATTTTTCTAATTAGCTGCCATAACAAAAGTTTCCTTATCAACGAGAATTACTGAACGGAAGTTTGGAACATTAATGCAAAATAATGAGCGGATCGGCCCCAGGGACCCGGGAATTAGGGAAAGGGCCGGACGTATCCGTACGCTAATGGTACTTGTAGGAGAGGATTTTCAGAGGGCACGACTATAGCAATAAAATATAATATTAGAAAGATAAAATGAGATTCTTCAAATCGTCAGTTGTCAAGATAGAAAAACTTGTGATGTAGTGTTACAGTCTCGACTAAATAGCGATTTTTCTATTAATTTGCGGGACTTCTTTTTTACATCAATATTTTCATCAAATTAACAATTTTAGCTGCACTGGACAGTAATGGATATCTAAAATAATGAACACAAGAGTAAAACGATCACCTGAAAAAAATAAGTAAAAATCTCTAGGGTGATCAGAATTAAGAGGGTGATTTTACGTAATTTTTTCAACTATATCGTTAAGTTCGCCTTAACGCAATACGCAATTGTATGAGGAATTAAAATTAAAATTAAAGATAGCTAATTACATTGACATACTAGCTACCAGTACAGAAGAAAAAGAAGAGTTGCGGTCTTTCTTGTAGCAGTAAAGCCGACACAACAAAGATTCAGAATCAACTTGACGCGCACATCACGTGCTTGCGAGAGGTTAAGCTTCGGTTTCGATTAATCATATCATCTATATACAGTTGGCCAAATAAGTGTTCTTTACAATACTTCCTATCAAATGACAATACTTCAAAAGGCTAGATGAATCTTATCGACCTAATTGTTTTATTGACTTTCAAACGAAGGAAAGAGGTAATTTTGGTACTAATGTGTAAATAAATGCACAATGGGTTATAATGTCTCAGTGTCAAAATGTACAACGGTCAAAAAGTATATAAATGTCAACATGTTTGAATGAACAAACGACAAAACAATTAGATGTCATAAAAGCCAGATGGCCTAACTATATGAGAGTATAAATAAATGAACAAAAGATAAAATAGTCCATATCCCAAAATGTTCAATGGGTTCATACTCATACTCATACTCATTTATTTATAATATCAAAATATTACATGTCAAATTATTATGATTATTATTATTATTTGTTATAATTATTATTTATATCATTTTTATTATTTTTATTGTTCTTTTTTATTACACTGTCTGGTTTTCTACTTACACTAACAACAAACAAATATCCCTTCGAATATCCCTTTGTCAAAAAGTATATTAATGTAAACATGTTTGATTGAACAAACGACAAAACGGTAGCGGGTATTGTTGGTACAAGTGCCAGAATGTTCAATCAAACGGTCAAAAATTTTATAAATGTAAAGTCCCATACAAGGCTTTAGATAATTTATAACTTTTTATTAAGTACCTGTACCTTATTCCAAGCCTATAAAATTAAATATAAATAACAGGGACAATCTCACACAAAGTGACCTAGTCTCAAACTAAGCTCAAGGCTTGTACTATGGGTACCAGGCAACGATATACATACTTATATAGAGAAATACATATTTAAATATATAGAAAACATCCATGACTCAGGAACAAATACTCGCGCTCATCACACAAATATTTTCCCATACCGGGATTCGAACCCGGGAGCGCTAGCTTCGTAGGCAGGGTCACTACCAACTAGGCTAACACTTCCGTTTCCTTTGGCGGACACGTGACTACCACGTGACTTGTACCGTTTTATTGCCGTTATCCCCTACCTAATCAAAACTCAAACTTCTCAAAATCGTGTCTACATTTTGACTATAACGAATTCTGTGGTGGACCGAGAAGAGCACGTGTTGTCACTTGCATTTTAAATATTATGACCAGACCATTAAGTATACTATCCTGAAGCAAAATGACACTTCGACGAGAAAGAATTCTATCGTGAGAATATTCCAAGAAGAGCACATTTAGTCAGTCGAATTTGGTACATTTAGCATTATTGTGTCTTGACTGTAGCATTATTGTGTCTTGAAAACATTTCGACAAAAGAATTTTGACCATAGCGTGTTTTGCGCTTAAAATATTCAAACAAAATGATCTGGTGGCACAAACATTTTGTACATTTTGTCAATGTTACATTTAAACTCATTGTGTATTTTGAATCTTTGGGTTTTACACACTTACTTGGCCGTATTTACACACACGTATTTAAACTTTTAAAATGCAACACAGAAGCGATTAACAGTAAGCAAAGAATAGCTACACTATTCATCCGACCGCCACATGGAGTCAAGTGTCATCGCCTATTAATAAAGTAATTATATCATCCTTATTAGTCATTTTGTTTGTTATCTAACGAATGGTAACATTGTTTAGTGAATTATTTCCCTCCGGTTCGTAAATATGTCAGTTTTAAAGCACTTGGATGATAAGTTAACGTTGAGTTTAATAGGATAATATAAAATTTGTTATTTATTCGATTCGTTGGTGGTAACATTGAATACAAGTTGATATATTTGTCAAACCAATAATATATTAAGCGCTTACATTAGAAGTAGTAATTTATCTCTATTTAATTCACATCATCGATAACTATTTTGAAGATTGACAACATCGTTAAACAATTAAAACCTAGTGATACCTAGATTTAGTAGACTTTTGTCAAAATATTTTGTAAGCTAATATTATCGCGATCAATTTAAATAAACACGTGATTGATAAATAACGCAACATTTAACGAATCTCTAGGTAATTTCTAGACAAGAATAATCATAGATTTCCCCATCCACTTATTTACCAAAAAGTAAAAAAAAAAACCTTAAGCGTTTTAGCGGTTCCCTCGCTGTGAAAAATCGTGCCATTACGGCAAAGGGAAGGCGGTTTTCCGCCGGTCATATTTCAAAACAACACATTATTGTTTTCTTCTCGTTTTACTTTCGTTCCTAAATCCGTTATAAATTTTGGAGGAACGTAAAGTCGTGTTTTCCTTTTAGGAAATATTCAGCGTTTCCCTCGCGCTGACCGCTGGGTTGGAAAATTAATGGTTACTTTCCATAATATCGAACCTCATACAGTGTTTTTGCATTTTTGGCTCCGTTAACCGAATTACATTTACACATTTTGCAGAAAATACATGCATAGGTTTAGGTTATTTCGTATTTTTTTTCTTTTCTGTAAAATATTTATTTATGTAGAAACCTTTATACATGTATCCCATCCACGCAATATGAAGTTGTATAGGTACTAAAACTAGTACTTACTGGTAATTAAAATTAAACGGAAAAGAATTAAGTTAAATCTCAGAAACAGTTTAGCCGCTTTAATTGACAGACTGAAAATGTATATTTTATATTCAATTTGTACGGATAATCCGGGAAACGAAGCTCCCGAGGGAAATTAGCCATTAACGTTTATGTTCCTTCCCATTCTTTACTTATACTACAGAGAATTTTAAGGATCACGGGTACCTTGTCGCCTTGCTTCCGCTTTTCTAATTTACGCAATGTTTTTGCAAATTTATTGCAAGACACAATTCGAACAGAAACTTAATTATTACCCTACCTGGGTTTTTTAAATATTAAGTTTTAAAAAGTAAGGCTTACAAAATATAGGTACTACAAATATACGATTAATGAAATGAAACTTACTACTCGTATGTTTATTATGTTTTCTGTAGATAAAAAATATGTATACTTAATCAGGCAACAAGAACTGATAGGAAATGAAACACTATACCAGAATGGTTGACTATAAATACAATCAGTTTAATCAGCTTACCCGATATAAAAGAAATAAAAATAAAAAACTGCGTTCCCTACAAATGAACTGAGTTAAATTATTTTTACGATTCACTCTCTCTTAATAATTAGGGCTAGCTACGAACGTGAACTGTCAGTGTTATTTAAATTTACTGGCCCAATTAGACGCGCCATCATCGCTGTGATGAAACGGAGCCGTGTGTAGCCGGCCTTATTAAGTTCTATAATTAAAGATGCACGGTCCAAAGCGACTAAAGAAGGGACAAAACGTCTTCATTAATGCACCAATAAGGCGTATGCGTTTCACTCAATAAAATATGCCCATAAATTTAAGTGGAAACTACTGTTCTGTGTAATGGCTAGACTAAACCGTGTTGTAAAGAACGTATCAAATTACTACTTGTGTTGGATATAGCTTTCTACGCGATTATTTACGACGAAGTAGTACTTTAATGATTGCTTTGATTGTTATCTGTGATTGGAGGAAGATTGCTTTTCTTTGATAACGTAGTGCTATCGGTTTTCATTAAATGTTTGTATTGAATTTCACCACCTGGTGCTTATTACTCGTACAAACGTATGATCACTAAGCGAATCACCGTTTTCATTTATACATTTTGGATGACTTACACTTTATTATATTTCTGGAAAACATTTCAATTCCTGGTTCTCCAAATACTTAGCAAGAAAAGATGCGACCAAAAAACATTTAAAGGAAACCACACTTGCTCCTTCTCGGAAAAATGTCGATGTTTTTCTTCCTCTACGACTTATTGTTACACAACAAAGCACGACAAAACGAGCTATAATTCAAGCTCATAGCAGATATGGTGTACAATGGCATCGCTAAAACAAACAAATATCTCATAAAGTTAGTCTGAGCAAAACATTCCTTTGGCATCTACAATGTAGCGAATTTTGGCATTCAAGGCGAGAACAATCTGGATAATAGAATGAACTTGTTTCTTTGTGATGTTCTGTGAGAATGGGCGGCTGAGGCGTCAGTTTGTCGGGAAATACACGTATGAATATATAAATATGGCAGTAAATGTGCAAAACAACATTTTTAGTAAGTTTATTAATGTTCACTTGAGACCAAGTGTCTTGAGAAAAAATTGCGTGAAAGGAATAAGAGCTACTGACGAGTAATGTTAGTTAGCAATGAAATCTTAAGATTTTAATAGAATATAAGAATTTAAAGCAGAAGAGAAAGAAATAAGAAATATATTACCTAGTTGTTAGTAGGTAATTATACGCCACAAACCAAATGACTAGCTGAAAGTTAAATATTTTGCACACGTGCAGAAGCGGCATATTTTTTACTTGTAGGTATTTATCGAAATGCGTTCCGTTTAATTTTGTTTTAATATTTTACAGAAAAGAAGAATAAGACCAATCATCAGTTAACAAAATTGCCTAATCTTTAATAAAGGCCCATCATGCATGACACGAGTTATTGCAAGTTGCTCGCGAGTTCAGGAATCAGCGTAAGCTGGTAAAGTTAAGTTCGTTGACGAATTAACAGCGATTACAATTGGGAAGACCATAGCAGCAGAAAGTTTGGGAGTTAACCAGTTGACGATGTCATTGTTGACATTGGAATCACGCCAAATGTGTAAGACGCATTGCGGTTAATATTCTGCTAACTTTTATCACTACTTGT
Organism: Tortrix viridana; assembly: GCA_963241965.1. NCBI lineage: Eukaryota > Metazoa > Arthropoda > Insecta > Lepidoptera > Tortricidae > Tortrix > Tortrix viridana. Next base: position 6,703,354 of record OY725181.1, read on the forward strand.
TACAAGTGATTGCGGAGATTGAAGTGGGCACTTGGTTGATAAATATGTGGGTACTTGAATAAATTAAAAAGGAAATTGAATCACCAAGGAATTATATACTTTTTACTTCTCATGCTCTAAAAGTTCGTCTTTATGTCGTGCGTAGGCGACATAAAGTCGCTTCTTATGCTCTAGTGCATAAAGTAAAATCTTCGTCGAAGACCTAGGCAATCGGTCCAACAGCCACACGAACAACTTTAACTTCATAGAATAACCTCTTTATTTTATTTCGTTTCGTTAGTATTCTAAGACCAAGGCAAGGATACCAACAGCCAAAGTACGCAATAAAGCTTCATGAAATAAACTTATAATTTTTATTTGGTCGCATATTTTTTTTTTAATAGCCTGTTTGAGTATCCCACTGCTGGGCAAAGGCCTCTCCTCTTGATCTCCACGACTCCCTGTTCGGTGCTTCTTCCGGCCCGTTCCCAAGAAATGCGTCCAAGTCGTCCCGCCATCTCCGTTTAGGCCTGCCCCGTCTGCGTCGCCTATTTTGCGGCACCCACTTGGTAGCTACACTAGCCCACCGGTCTGGGTGCATGCGGCAGACATGACCGGCCCAATCCCATTTCAGCCTGGCGGTTTTTTCGCCGACATTGGCTATGCGTGTTTTGGAGCGCAGTGTGGTGTTCCATTTATTATTTTTTTTTTTTTTATCATGTTGCTGTTTCATTTCCTCGCAAACGAAGTGAAAAGTAGAGTGTACAACCCGACCATAAAACCCATTTAACACTCGACTTTATATCCATCCTCGCTCGCAAGCTCGCTTGGATGGATAAACGTCTCGCGTAAAATGGTGCGTTTTACGCACTTGTTGTACAATCTACTATTTAAATCGTATTCGTGTAGCACATTTTTTTGTAATAACATAAACAGCCACTGAAAGTCTCTTTATACAAATGAATGTTATGGTGAGTAGGTAGTCACGCTTACATTTTATTAGTACGTAACTAAATAAAGATAATTTTTCTAATTTATCTGTTTGATTCGTTTCAGAAACAGAATGAAACTGATGCTATACTAACAGTTTTATTTTGTTTTATTTATTGTTCTATTGGTAACTCATTGGTTACACTTATCATTATTGATGGATAATTAATTTAAAGAAAATCCACCTTTCTTTTATTCGTTTTTAAACCATCAACACAAATGTACTGAAGTGCTACCTACATTAGTTATTTGATTGACTATTATCTGTACATTCGATCAGTCAGTCATTAATCATGAAGATATTGACGACGCAATCAGACGACTCCCGGGACCGCACGCGACCCATTTCCTGTGTCAACGTTATCAACAGAACAATAGTTGCCATTAATTCACCATTACCCTACCAAGCCTCAAGTATACTAAGAAATGTGTCAAACAACCTAATCTATTGTTGTGTTTCGCTTTAAAGTTGCTTTACAATTATTTATAATCTGCATGGTGCATATTTGATTTCAAGAATCCATACAAATTACAATTTTGAGAGCTGAAAGAGTAAATCCACCACTAGAAGTCTCATGATTTAATGAACTTGAATTTGGACATGTTTGCCTTGAAATCAAAGTGGGTATCTCATAGTTTTTACTTGCTTGAAAATGTTGATTTAAAAATCTTGTCCATAATTTGACTAATTTAACAGTCGGTGTGCTGGTACTTAAAAATGTCGCTCACCAAACCAAAATCAACACATCCATCACTGCGCCCAATTAATGCGCAGGATTTGGCCGACCTTTAATTAATGCTATCATTTCGATAAGGCAATTAATTAGTTTTATTGACTTTACTTTGACCTCAGCACAAGTCAGCGGTAAATAACAAAATTTATGATCACGGCTGTTTCCCTCAGGGCATTGTCAGAGGAACAAACGCCGGGTATGAGTTGTCGTGAATGGGTGGTGTAAATTCAGGTCTCTATTTAGTTCTATCAATACAGTCGTGAGCCAGCGAGGAGCTAAATCATTCATTTTAACTGTTAATTGAATAAACCAATAAACAATAAATAAAAATTGGTTAGCGGTACAAACAGTATAGCTTTTGTTCTGGTAATGAAGTGAGAAACGCTGTTGATTTATTTTATCAAGATTACAGTTAAAAGCTAGGCAATTATTTGTTTTATTCAGTTCAAGGAAGTTTTAAACGTAGGTACTTTAGGCATTAAATATTTTGAAACTTTCGCGTGTCTAACACATATAAAGTTACCATCTTAACGCGATAACAACTAAATTAAAGTTGAAAGGTAGGTAAAAAAGTTTAATTATTATCGCGTTAAGACCTGACGTTAACTTTAATATCTGTAGGCATTAAACGACGTCAATGTACACATACACTCACAGTTTAAGCTATTAAATCATGCGGATTTCAGTAAAAATAATAAGATTTATTGCGAAACTTACTTAAATACATAGTACTTGCAAACAAGTGATGAGATAATGTAGTCTATAAGTGCCTCAAAGTAGCCACGCAAGCGCCAAAACAAGAAATGCTTTCTGAATACTCCCGGAAACTCTCAGACCGTTGGAGTGCTCCGAACAAAGAGCGTCAATCTTTGTTTCATTACCCGGGTATCTAATATTTCCATGTTTTTCTTTGTCGATGTAGACACAATAAAAGCAAGCTGGCTCGTTAATCGCACAAAGTAGACCGGGCGCGTAATTAACTTTGCAGCCAGAGAGAGCAGAGATTTACGTGAACCCCGGGCACAATTAAATTTGCATAGGAAATTGCACAGAATGAGCTAAGAATAACTTACCTACAAGACCTATGAAACTGAAATTTATGACAGTAAGACGTTAACGTCAAGTTTGAAACATTCCGCCCTCGTCTGTTCGCACTGAGGCCATCATTGAACTAGATTATCGGGCTTCTAGATTTGTAATGTACAATAACACGAATGAAAAATTACTAAATTTAAGAGACAAATATTTGGAATAATATTTAGTAACAAACAACTTCAAAGACAAACAAAATACGTAAAATACCAGTGCCATTAAAGTTAAATATTTCGTTTCAAAATAAGGCAATTTTGTAGGTACCTTAGCAATTTGAACTGGGTCAGTATGAATAATGGTGGTTTCTTTGTTCAAACCACTCATCAATCAACACTAACCGCCAGCGAAGATACAACAGCATAATTAAAATTACAACAACGTTGGTTTTGTTTCAACAAACAATTATTCACAAGTTTCAGTTCTTGTACTGTGGAAACGTTGTTGATTACTTTTATGATTAATTAGAGTAGTTCAAAGTTTGTTGCTGGAATAAATAAAAACAGAAATTCTATATTAATCACTACGAACCTGGCAAAAACACTTTATCGTACTTACTGCGGAAAATAAATTAATATGTTTATTAATATGTTTCACGTATCAAGCCACATCGGGAAACTTTTCGTTCAACCCAAAACAAAATACATCACCACGTAATATAGATTCTCAGGAAATATTCCTTCATTGTGCAGCATTTGAAGTTCCCGCAAATTGTTCCCTGTGTGAATTTTATTACTGCATCCGCGAACGTCTGGATATTTTTCATACTTTACGACACTTTGAATTTACGTGGAGGAAAAGTTGACATTGTGTCGTTTCTGTCGCATCGCCGCTTTTCATGTGTCTAGCTGGAAACCGACTGTTAAAATGATAGTAATGTCTGTTTACTTTGCAACTTGGAATTCAATGTTGAATAACAGTTGGAGAGTAAACAGCTTGAAGAATGCTTAAATGCACGCCGCCGCGAGGAGGTGAAATGTTTGGACAGTTAAGAAACATTTTTATGTATTTATGTATGTAAACTCTTTATTGCACAAAAAGTATAAGTATATAATACATTGGCATCGTAAATGCAAATTACAAAGGCGAACTTATCCCTAAATGGGATCTCTTCCAGCTAACCCTGAAGTAGATGAGTAAGGACAATGCATGGAGTTAGACACATACAAGTTTTGCACAAAAAGTATTAAAAATATTAAACTATCACAAACTTAACTTGATGTCCAGTGGTAACTGGTATTCAATACTTTTAACAAGATAGTAATTATAATATCTATTATAATTCATTCTTCCCTAAATAATTTGTTTAAAAAGAGAAAAATCGCAAAAGGTTATGCGAAAAAAGTCACGGTACAGCAATTAACTTCGGTAGGTATAATTTATTTTTAATCAAGTAACTCGTACACTGCTAGCACAACGTTACGTGTAATCAATATAAATAAAAAGCTGGTTTACGGGAAAAGCAATTCCGCTAAAAAGGAAGGTAGGTAGGTACAGCTATATGTCTGAACACACACTGAAAATCATTGCTACGAAAGTATCTCTTACGGATATGGATACAGGTTTAATGTCAAAAGGAATGGCAATTCAGAGACAGCTCAAGTTGCAATGCAGAAATTGATCGGTACCAAATATTGTTTAGGTATTATTGAATGTAAGCCCAGGCGTGTTTTTCTCTCTTGAGAAACAAATCGTTGGCGACTACAATCATAAATTCGCGTCTCCTCAAGGAATACGTAGCCGAAGGTATCTTGTTCTTTTGACTCCTACATATATCTACACAGATCTGGTTCTACCCTACAAATGTACAAAACAAAATACAAAATACTTAACAAAAGAAAATAGAATCACATATTCTCAATATACTGTCAATACGCTCGTTATAACTCGTAAAGTGTGTCCTATTTATAGGGCGTTTTCCAAAAAGAGTACGCATAGTTAAGGACTAAAATTAACAACGGTAATTGTTTCCATTACGTCACGAAAATTAGTCATACATTTATAAACCGCCCTCCTACGCCCGGTATCTCAAATTCAATAACCGAAGCAAATTCAATCCTCGCTCGTTAGTAATGTGGTTGCACTTGCTACATGGGTTTTATCTGTAATACCATTTGTCTTGTTTTGTTTGCTTATTTTCGTGACGTAATGGAAGCAATTACCATTGTTAATTTTAGTCCTTAACTATGCGTACTTTTATTGGATAACGCCCTATAAAGTCTGCCATTATTAAGCATTTTAAATCAAGCCTTATTTTTTAAGGCCGAGCTTATCAGGGTGGTTAGGCAAACACGAGCCTTTGTTACAATTAACTTTTAATTTACTGCCTGCTTCTTATCGCGTATTCTAACAATCCTCCATTATTTTCAGGAAGTAGGCACTGGGAACGAATGTTCCTGATTTTCTTCGTGGAAGTTTACGCCTTGATGGCAGATCTACATATTTTATTAACTTTGTAATTGGCATTTGATTTGAGGAAATATTGCTGCCAAAATTTATAGAGACTGTTCTTTTGCCAAATTCATCACTTCACTATCGACATTAAATGTAGTCTAGACTAGATAGGTACTCCTAACTTTAGTCTGTATAAGTTGAATTTTGTTGTCAGTCAAGTGTAAGACGGATAAATTGTGAGAAACCGTCAGCACTTTGTTCGCCTATGTTATAGACTACTAGCATTTACTCGAGTCTTCTGATCTGGAGTGCATGTCTAGAGTACTTGTCTTTCCCCAGGCCTCAAGCTACTACATATGTTCATACCAAAATTATTAGGCTGGGTTCGTCGGTTAAGTTCTAAAAGTGTAAGTGTAAGGCTCAGCTACTTTAGTATTTATAAAATGTTCGGGGAATGTGAATTTGAATTAACCCACGTACCGATTTCTGGCATTCTCATATAAAGTAGTATTAGCTGTCTTTTGTTTTTCGCTAGAATCCGTTTTACCTTAAACGCTACACTCGTTTTCACCGAAACATTTTATATTCAAAATTTCGGCAACGGTCATCGGAATTTTAGGGCTGGCCGGTCCGAATTGCCGCTGAGCCCTCTCGTCCCATTGACGGTCTATCCGCTTTATATGCAAATTGAATGACCCCAAATTTCGAATGGAACGAGTGACATCTTCACTTTGGACACGTTTGGCGTTAGATATTTAGTAATGAGCGTTGAATTACTAAGCGCTTATGAAAATGAGGGTAATTTTTATTTATTTATTTATTTTTTAATAAGGTACAGTAACGAATTACAAACTTAACATTATTATAAAAGTAGGTTCATTTCATTACCAAAGTTATAACCATAACCATCTTTGATGGCATTTTTATGCATTTACGGATCTGCTCGTACTAGTAAGATTTTCTTAAAATAAATAACTCCAGAGTAAGAGCTTATTTTAGAGGACGAGGTTGTGACGGTTAAAACATGTTGAATGAACATATTTATGACTAAAAAACCTTTTTTTTTATATAAGAAATACTCTGAAATACTCTTCATATTAAAAGCGCAAGATTTCATCATCAAAAACTGGAGCGACAACTAAGTCACTATAACGCAAATTTTATGTTTTCCGTCTGTCAGCAGTATACTGCAGCGCCGTATGAATCACATTATATTATAACGGATGAATGAATATAATATTGTTTTTAAAATAGACACTCGTAAACTCTTCAGTAGTAAAGCCAGTAAAACAGAATGGCACGCAACAGAACCTGCGCCCTGTAAATATTTACTACTATATTTTATTTCCATTTTGGTTGCAGTAATAAAACTACCTTTATGATTTCCTTTTATATCTCTAAGCTGGCGCACTTAATATTTGAGAATGTGGGCTGCATAAACCACACACGAATCGTAACGCGTAGGTCCGTTAGAACTGAATCAAATTAGAAGATAGTTAATCCATGTTTGGGACATGTTGTCATTGAGTTTAATATAAAAGTCTGACCGTCAAATGTCTCTATTTAGTACTCTATGGGTTGGGAAAAATCTAGTGAATATGATTTGAGACGGGTGCGTATCGATCCATAAAATATACTATTAAAAAAATAACAAATAAATTTGTTAATACTTAGGAACCATTTCAAAAATTAACTTTAAAAAGAAGTAGTAAATGTCCACATTTCCGACACGTGCGGTAATTATAGTCATCACGTGTCCATATTTACGGTATACAAAATCACGTAATTTATGACTCGCATTTTGGACACAGGAACTGGTGTTTATCTTCTTCTGATAATCCTAAACATTCTTCATGAACAGAGTTACCTACTACAAGAGATGCAAAGCCTCATGGCTGCTTTACAGAGGAAGCAGTACCACGATTGCGTCTTCTTGGAAGCTGAAGAAGTCTTCTTTTGCCGGGAGTTTCTTGGTGCTGGAGGAGTTTAGTCTTCCTGGGAGGTTTTTGGAGCTTGAGGAGTATTCTTTTGCCGGGAGTTTCTTGGTGCTGGAGGAGTTTAGTCTTCCTGGGAGGTTTTTGGAGCTTGAGGAGTATTCTTTTGCCGGGAGTTTCTTGGTGCTGGAGGAGTTTAGTCTTCCCGGGAGGTTCTTGGAGCTTGAGGAGTATTCTTTTGCCGGGAGTTTCTTGGTGCTGGAGGAGTTTAGTCTTCATGGGAGGTTTTTGGAGCTTGAGGAGTATTCTTTTGCCGGGAGTTTCTTGGTGCTGGAGGAGTTTAGTCTTCCTGGGAGGTTCTTGGAGCTTGAGGAGTATTCTTTTGCCGGGAGTTTCTTGGTGCTGGAGGAGTTTAGTCTTCATGGGAGGTTTTTGGAGCTTGAGGAGTATTCTTTTGCCGGGAGTTTCTTGGTGCTGGAGGAGTTTAGTCTTCCTGGGAGGTTCTTGGAGGTTGAGGAGTATTCTTTTGCCGAGAGTTTCTTGGTGCTGGAGGAGGCGGAGGAGGCCTCTGTTGGGTTTTTGGTGCCGGAGGACTCTTGTCATGCTGGGAGGATTTTGGAGCTGAAGAAGTTTTCTTTTGCCGGAAGTTTCTTGGTGCTAGTTACGTATTCCTTACAAAAATTGCACAAAACCGTCCTACTATTTCCATACAAATAATATGGCCACTTGATGTTCAATATGAACAGGTTACTTTTTTGCGAGTGACACAAAAACTTTAATTTTAAACCCAATAAAATTATGTGTTTACCACCACTTTAAAATACCTATGTTAAATTATCTTTTCGTTCACCGCCAATAACTAATTCACACGTATCATTTCAATTTTAGCGGGAATTTTGTATTAACTTGTTTTTTAGAAAGTCAACGTCAGTTGTGAATTGGACGATGTTTGGGATCTGTCAAAACTGAATCGGTAAAGCAGTGCCGATGAGACTTTGCAACGTTTGAGTAGACTGCTAGGCGCTTTTTATTACACTGCCATCTATCGGATATGTGTTGTATTTTTTTTGATATATGTAGTGAAGTGACCACATTAACCGTCGGACCATATTACCCTCAGGCCAAAATTAGGTTTAAGTCGCTTTAAAAATAGGTTAGATTTGGTTAGTGTTGCGTCAGCCCCGGAGGGCTAAGCAATCCAGAAATTGAACCCCGCACAACGGGGCTCGGTCAACCCGCTCCCAGCTCTGTCTGTTTGTTGGCGTGATAGAACGAAACGAAATACCGTATTATACTATATAATAGGTACAGGTCTTCCTCTAGTCGCATACGTACTATTGGCATAATTTCGATTGGAATAACACTATACGCATATAGTTGTTGTTCATAAAAGTCTTTTGTCATAAATGATCCTTCGCATAATACTTTCATTGTCATAATTGTACTATGTCATTTTTTTAAATCATAATGTTTATCATCAGAAATATTTTTTAGTCATAATATTGAAGATTATAATGTTTTAAATAAATAAAATAAAAAAATAAAATAAAATGCATTTATTTCAGACAGCCAGGATCCATATATTGTTAGTAGTACAAATACCTTAAATAACTATGTTAGTACCTAAACTTAAATGGAGAGAGGACCAGTGCCTGATCAGGCCACTGTCCCATCTCTCAGCAACGACGGTCAGGAGGCGGTGGCGGCTGGCGCGCACCCTGCAGAGCGTCGCGGCGCAGCGCTTGCGCAGCGTCGAGTGGAAACCGTCCACACGCGCGTCTGCGAACATACCCGACGCACTGCAGTATCGCGGCAACCGCAACAGAACCCTGAACGCCTTTTAGTCATAAGAATTGCAATTGACCTAATTTAGCAAATATGATGTGTGAAGATGAGCAAAACAAAGACCGTTGCGAAATCTTATTGTTACCCAGCGTCATTTATGTGCAGAATAAGTACTTGAATATTTTGGCGGTCTCTAGGTCTCGAGCCCCAACGTCTGCGCCCATAGAACGAGAAACAATAAATCCTACAACGCTCTACAAAGCAGGCTGGTATTAGCAAGTCTTACTCCAACCCTAAATAATTAGGCAATTGTTTTAATTTATTGCTTACTGGAAACATAATTGTACCAATAAGCATTTGTAAGTCGAATTAAGTCATTATACTCGTACATTAAAATTATTTTCAAGAACCAAGCATTATGTTATTGAGGAAAGGAAATTGTTCGAATAATGAAAGAAAAGTATGGGCAATTTTCTTATCAGTGCATCTACACTTATAATTTTGTTGTTTTCATGAGTCACGTCAAATAGCTCAACAAAATATAGAGAATAAAACAGTCTATCATGTAAATACGAAGTAAAACTTGTCACGATACCCTGCTGTGAACTGTGTAAACTATTCCCCACGTCAACTTACACGACACCCTAAACTAAAATCCACCAAAAGAAAATGTAAATATACAGGCCGAAGGCGTTCTATTCGCAACTTGAAAATTTATTCTGTGAAACGAAATCGTGTGGAAAATTTGCAATTTAGAAGTATAGGGGAACGCCAATAAGCCATCGATTATGCAGATGCAAGGCTTTTGTGCAAAACTGCAGAGTTATCTTTGCAGTAAACTCGCGTTCCGAGAGGTTTTGCCGAGAATCGAAGTATTTACTGTTGGAATTTCTGCCATTATTCCTATGTTACTTTAATTCTGTTCGCTGAATGTGGCACGTTCTCGCGCCATAAACTTCATGATTCGATTTTTAAAATATTTTCAAGTCAAATCCAGTTAATAGAAGGAAATAAATACTCATTTTATTTTAACACGAATAAGAAGCTATGATGACGTGTTTAATCATATTACGTGTGATTATATTTAATGTTATTAGTCGGTTATAAAAAGTTTGGTATTCCCCATTATTTCAAAAGTCATGACATCATTATACTAGGCACATGAATAAATATTATGTATTGATGATTCATATTTTCAGAAAAAACTGTTTACTCGAAACTCTGAAAGTGAAATGTGTTTTTTTAATTACTGTTATTTCTATTTTTTTTATTTATACGTAAGTACCTAATGCCAGTAATGACAAACGAACTCCAATGAAAATACGTATATTATTATCACAAATACTGAAAAACAGGTAGCATAATGTCGCCAACTAGACTAATGATTTATTACATCCGAAAAGCGCCGTCCGCCTCAGAGCCTTTCAGAGAACGGTAGAGATAGCCCTTCCGGTCGCTAACTTCCTGTTAGCGCAGATACCGATGGAATCTCGAGCCAGCGACACGGATTCCAAGAAAAAGCCGAGAAAGCGAAAAGAAAGAAAAAATATATGAACGCCGAGAGAAATGAGCAGATTCGTAGGGCTAACTACAATTTGATTATACTTTTTTCTGATTTGAAAAGAATGACAGTTTTTGTGCTGGCACAAGTCGTGGCGTTACGGGGTAATTTGGATTCAAATACTTCATTCGAATCTTTATTTACAGTAAAATCATAGTTGTTGTGAAAGAAATGTATTAACTATATTATAATATATGTTACATTTGTGTTTGAACTAAATTATACTAGGCACTTTATCTGATCATTTCTTATCGGTGTAGACACTGGTAGCAGTCAAAAGTAGACCGTTTACATAAGTCTTAACTCATTCTCACATTTGCTAACCTGTCTATTTAATACCTATTTAGTTTGCTAGTTCATCTAATGACGGGAAAATAGTCTCTAGAAACAGCTTGATATGATCACAGAATTGATCGTGGTGTTTCAGCTGACATATAAGTAATGATGATAATTAATATTGTTCTAATGCCAATTTAATAAACAATATGAATTATATTACGCACATCTTTTTCTTAAGTAATCCTTCACAAAAATACTTCTAAAATGATCTATCTACCAACATAAAAAATCCTCAATATCTTGTTTTGGTATCCCCGTAGCTGAACAAACAAGCTAGTTCTATTCATGACCTTTTGGCAGCATGTGTGGTAACCCGACACTAGGCGGCGCTGGCGTCGACTCTGTTTGCTCTGAAATACTATATGCCGCATTAGACGTTGTTTTGCCTCTATTATCTCGACTTTGATGCTGCCAACTAGATTACGAGACGTTCGGTGCGAGTATGCTTTTGGGTAATTATGGTTCCAAATTGAATAGTGAAAACGTGGACTATTATAATCGGAATAGTCAGTGCTTATCTTAAATATTATAATTATACGTGATGCATGGCCATTCAATAATATATTTCCATCTCACTCACGCATGAATGACCATGCGTCATGTTTAGGTAAATTAGTAGGTACTACCAATTTCGATCACTGATTATAATAGAACTCATTATTGTGAGCTATTATTATTATCTTATCCGTGTTATTACACGGACAAGTCAAAGTGCACAAATGTTGCTTTAGTAATGAGAAACGCTGTTCGTATCGACATTAAAAACCGGTCAAGTGTGAGTCGGGCTCACGCACCGAGGGTTCCGTATTTAAGATAATATGGTTGGTAAATATAGATTTGCGTTTTCTTAATTCGTAAGTATGCAATTAGGTCTATTTGGAGATTTAACACACAATACATCTTCAAAGTTTTTTTTGTTTTATTTAATTTATTTTTCCCGTAAAAAAGAAATAATTAGCTATACCTACGTCAGGATTTTTTCAGATTTTATGGTTCGTAAACTTCGGAGATAAGGGGGAACGTTAATTTTTTGTAAATTTTTGGCTACCTATAAATCAAAGAGTACGCCACGGAAAGTTATAAAAAAAATGTTTTGAAATGTGCAAATTCAGCCCTTTCATATGATACCCCCTCTGCTATAATCAAATCACTTTCATTTTTCAACCCCCCATTCAAATATATATAAATTATATTTTTTTTTACTAAAAACAGATGCAGGCAAGCAAGTTATACAACTATGCCAAACTTTAAGTTGATACCATCTGTAGTTGCTGAGAAAAACTGCTGTGACATACAGACAGACGGACGGACAGACAGACAGACAACGAAGTCTCACCATAAGGGTTTCTATTTTACAATTTTGGTACGGAATCCTAAAAAGGTTCCGGCTTAGGATGCAAAATATATAGATATTTACTTGTTCTTACTGTGAATTAAATAATTTGGGGTCATAACTTATTATGGTTTGACATTTTCGCCTAAATATGGATGAAATTATATAAGTCTGTTGCACGCGGAAGGACCTTTATAACGCCACCAGCAACGCTGTTCGCGTGGCCGAGTATTGGTCGTCTTTAATCTGAACGTGCCGTCAACACGCTAAAAAGAAGAATAAGTATTTGTTTATTAGCTGCGATAAGTATTTGAAAGCTCTGCTTAACTTGCTAAACATTCTGTTTAACGTATATGAACACATCCGCGTACTTACTTTGAATCGGTAATAATTTTCAAAATAATAAAAGCATGAAAAACCAAAAGCAATTTTTTAAAACATCCATCCACTTAAAGCCAACGAATAAGGCTTACAATTTTTCCTGAGGCAAAAGATTGGCTTTTGTAAACCATTAATCAGAAGCACAATGCATGTCAACGTCGACGCACGGTAAGGGGCGAGTTTCCCGTATAATGGGGTATGAATGGAACTCCTGATATTACCTCGTGTGCATGGCTTTGTGGCGAAAAGTCAAATCTTGAGTAAATGTAAGCACAAACTAACAATTTGTTTTCGTTGTTTTATTTAGATTTAAAAGACAATACACCACGCGGTTAGCCTATATAGTTGGTAGTGACCCTGCCTACGAAGCTAGCGGTTTTGGGTTCGATTCCGGTAAATATTTGTGTGATGAGCACTAGTATTTGTTCCTGAGTCATGGATGTTTTCTATGTATTCAAGTATATACTCGTATTTCTCTATATAAGTAAGTATATTTATCGTTGCCTATAGTACAAGCTTAGAGCTTAGTTTGGGACTAGATCGATTTGTGTGATTTTATCCCCTGATAAAGTCGATTTCTTGAGGATAGCAATTATTGTTCTCTATTTATATCGTGTTATTTTTTACAGGAGTAAAGAGTTAAATTTTAACGGTGCCTTCTATACTGCATCCTGGTATCATATAGTTTTATGACAACTAAGCCATTGTTTTTGGATTTGGCAAGCGCCAACCCTGATAGTAAACCTAACAACATAATTAATTTAACTGCATTGGCAAATAGGAACCCATGCCATAGTTTGTAACGATGCTATAATGTCATATCGTGATCATGTTCACATTAAACAGTCATCAACACTGGCAATAATAATTAACCAATCATACTCTTAAATTGCACTTAAAGTCCTAGACAATAAGGGCTAGATTTTAAACCTTAGGCATGGTCATATGGTTGGGCGTGGTTTTGCCGGTCGATTTAAAGATATGATAAGCTCGATTCAAAAACTGCGTTTAAAAATGTTTGCAAAAGACAATCTGATTAAGAAACGAAATGCATTAATATTTAGGGTTGGCTCTGCTTGTAGTGTTATCGATATTCCTATAGAGAGCTATTTTTCTTTTTAATGTTTGGATAAAAAAATGTATTGTAGTGCCTTTCGTGTAAATAATGTCAAATAGGTAGACATATTTTTGAAATTACGACGTTATAGTTTGCACTGACAAACATGTATTTCTTTTTTTTTTCTATTAAAGACTTCATGCGATTAAAACAATTTTATAAGTTGGACATAAATGAAGATACCAGTCAAAGTATATTAGTTCCACTAGACCATTAATATAAACAAAGATTTACTACATCTATTCAGAACGTCTAGCCCCTATATTTATGTTAGTGTATAATAAAAGTAAATTAGCCAATACATGCCAAAATGCAGCCGATAGGGGAACCAGCGCTGACAATCACCGACTGGTTTCCAAATTTCCCAATATTCGCTGCGTAATTGATATTTACGCTACATTAACTCCGTACATTAACTGTATCGGTGCTTTTATATATTCGTGTTTTCGCATAAAATCTGCACAGGACTCATTAGGCTTGATTAAAAAAATGCTAATTTCCGATCGAAATCTGAGAGATTAAAAATACGTAGGAAGGTAACTGTAAGGAATGTTATTCCAAACATTATCTCGGGCAGTCTTAATATTGTTGGCCGTCGTCCGTCCGGCCGCAAGACGCTAAACATTGTTTGCAAACCATATTGTAGTCTTCCTTAACTATCTCAGGTCGCCATTGACTAATCTGCGGCGTTTGAACGCTCTGTTTGCAATAGTTTAAGACAAGTTAGACAACGAGCGGCATTAGTCAGGGATACCGGCCCATTTAACAGTGTCAACCGCGCATTTGTACTGGGCACAGCCTTAAAGAGAATCCTTTACTTCGTGAACGGGAACAGATTGTTTCTCAATTACGCCGACATGTGACTAATCTGTGCTTCGGTTAGTTGCAACCGGTTCATTCATAGGCATAATTTACTGTTTAAATTTAACTTCACTGTTAGAATTAGTCTTCCTAGTTTTAATTATAACTTTTGGTCGGCCATTGAGGAGTTTGAGATTAATGATCTACCTACAGACGAATTCATTTCCTTTTGAACAGTCGGCGGCGATTCGAACGCTCAATTTATCAACGATACTTAATCAATAGAATTTAGAATTGAATGGGTAATAGTTGTTTAAATTGCTTTCGAGTGAAAGAAGTTTGTGAGGAGGGCGGAAGGGAGCGATCGAGCTCTTATTGTGAAGCGGCACGTGTCATATCCGGTACACCTGTGAGGAACCTCGGAGTGACTAATGAAACGCCGTTTACTGTTATCTGATTACAGATAAAGCTTTAAATCTCTACAATTAAAAAGGCATTTAGTTATTAATTAATGAACAGGCAGGAAAATATTACTTTATCTTATGCCACCAATAAGCCTATACCTACTTTAACGTTACAACAAACAAAAGTAATGATTTTGTCGACGGGTGGTTTTAATTATTTTCACGGTTACGTTGCCAGTCCAAAGCCCAAATGCTTAATACTCCCAGGGTCCAGGTAACAGCCGCAGTTACCTTTAACGACTCACCTCATAAAGACCCGCGTATATTAAGGAGCTAAATACTTTCCCCTAACGTTCATTGCTGCAGCCTTCTAGATAATGCAGGAAGGTTACTTAACGTACTCACTAAGACTTGCGATGTTACGAAACTTAATGGATGCTATTTTCGATGTCGCCTCTCGTTTACTTTCCTTCTAAGTCTTTCGGACGGCTCTCCATTAACTAAAGAGGATCTCCGGCCAGCTTAATTAAGAATTCTCTCCGAAATCTCGCCTCGTCCACCCTCGGGCGGAATGGCAGCGATTGATTTTAAATGAGACGACAACAAAGACCGCCTGAAATGGCCAAGTTGCCTTTTAAAACTTAAAACTTGGCCGTCGTAAAAGAAAAAGCTCATCATAATGGCGATTAGTTCCGGGGCGTTTAAGATGCCAAATGTAAAAGACATTTTTATTCGGTCTCCAAAGTATTCTTACATTTACAAAACAATGTAACAAAGGCTTAAAAGAAGAGACGTCTGTCTACTGAATATCGTAGACTCTAGGAAATTCCTCGTTTTCTTAACACATCAGTTTCTTCGGGATGTTATTCTTTCAGGAACGTGTCGTGTGATAAATGTGTGTTGTTGGTTTGTGGGTAACTTACATCTACAAAGTTGTTACTTTTACCCAACTATCGAAAGCAATAAATTCACTGAACCGAGTTAAAGTTACACTTTTCTGAAGGATACCTCCATCGATATATTGGATGTTATTTTCTTTCCGTGTCAAAACATATTTCAAGAAAGTAAAAGGTTGTAGAGACGCGTATCATAGGATAATATTATATTTTTTCTTAAAACTTTAAAATAATAGTTGAAACAAATTGCACCTAAGCGTATTCAAAACTTTACTGCCATAAGTGTTATTATGACAGAAACTGTGACTTTTCCTTTACAAGGCGACAGCCTTAAATAAGATTGTTCTTATCAAGGGGGATACTTCCAGCGCTGTAGACGACAGCTGGCTCACAAAAAGTTCCAACATAAACATGGAGACAGAAAATTTCATCCCAAGTGAGAAAATATTACAGTAGCTTAATGTTACGAGGGTGCACCTTACGGAAGGCTGGCTCGTTATGCTGATTTATGAAGCACCCCCGAAAGGTGTTTCAAAGAAAGCTAGTGCAAATTCCTGCTCGGGTTTAGCCGGCGCATTCCAGAATTCCATCAGTGACATTGTTGCTAATATTCTTTATATTTATTACTTGGTGTTGGAAATTTTATAAGATAATTTTAACGTTTCAAATAGATAATGGTTCATTTTCCACTAAGGATAAAAACAACAGATTTTTCAGTAAATAATTAATAAATGTAATAAATGTAAAATTCCCAACAAAAAAAATACTATTTATTTTTTAATCAAACTAGCCTGATTACTTAATTTGGTTCAAAACGCAATGCACCAGGTGGCTGTCACAAGTCACAAAATGACCCTTGATTAATCCAACTATCATTTCAAACTGCATTAGAATCATGACATCAAATTAAGTTGAGTGAATTAAAATTGAATTCACGTCATTAATTAACGCGAACGAGTGCTTTGAGTGCAACGCCGATATGAGTACACGCTGCTCCCTCAGACCACACGTGGATGCGCACCTGGAGTTAAATTACGAATGGAATAGACCAACATTACCTGAAATTAAAAGATAATTTAGTTAAATATTAACATTCAGTACATGCAGTATGAAAGTCATAGGCTTTTATATTGTTTGTTTGTCTATTATTTCGAATAAAAAAATAAAAACAAGTGTTTTTTTTAGGTGATCCCCAATTGCATTATAAAGAACGTTGATTGATTTGTAATTGGGTTATTAATCTCAAATATTACCTATTCTATTATTACATAACTGCTATGGTAAAAGTAAACAATCACAAAATTTCCATTTGTATATTTCAGTGGACATATTTTACGACCATTAATAACGTAGGACAATTGCCAGCCAGTATTCAAATACGTAACCATAATATTAATTTTACTCGCAAATGCACGTTTTATCAGTTAAAGATCTTTATAGATTTTCTACCTTTTACGATCGCCGTCGAGCTTAGAAATTCATTTTTAATAATGCTATTTAAACGACAGGAAATTGAAACTGAACTGTTACCGTCCACTCGCTATGCTATGCGACGCGAAAGTTTTTGAATTATTACTTCATTTAAATTACTTTAAAGTTGTGCAATGTAATAATGATCAGTGATTAACATTTCATTTTTAAAAGACGAATTTTATTTGTCAGCGGTCGTTTTTTTGCCGAAAATCAGCTTATAACGACGTCGGTCCTTATTGTGCTTAAAATATGAGAAGATAAGTATCATCTCGGAATGATATTGCTTTCGATGAAGTAATATTAATGTCACTTTGATTTTTTATCGCTGTGAAACCGAAAGGGATTTCGTTCTTAATAAGCTTCGCAAATCGTTAATCAGTTTTTTTACGAGCAATGATGGCAAATAAATTTCTTACCTGTTCAATGGAATAACGTTAAAAGTAAAATGAAAAAAATTGACGCCCTTTTAACGTTTTGCGGTTAAAAATCCAATGGAATGATTTCAATAATTTATGAATAAATGTTTCTTAAATATTTATTCGGAAATACGTTTAAGTAAAATAATGTTTAGAGGGATAACTCGTGCAAAACAAAAACTTTAATTATTAGGTTTCATCAGATCTTATAAATAGACATCAGAGGACCTCTATTAAAAAAAAAACAATATAAATACTTTAATGGCGTATCCATATAAATATCTATATAAGTCCCAAAATTAATAACACAATTAATTATTTCACTAACTTTTTCACTCTCATACAGTATTCCCCAGAAGACTTCCGGCGTCGCAATGTATATTATGTTTCCGGCACAACAACTTCATACTCTTCCAGTGACGTCACTCTTCTCGCTTGAGCGCAGGATCCGATGATTTTCCCGATCCAAGCTATTGTTATGGGACGAACGAAACAATCGGGATTTTTTACCCCATTTAATCCCATTTGTATTCCCGTCCACTGAAACATGAATTTATTTGTGCGCTTGATTTAACTGACAATTCCATTTTGCCGCTTGAATGTGCGGGTTTGTCAACACACTGCATTTATAAAAAATATGTATTCAATGTTTTTGTTAGACGCCGAGCGGTACTAGATTTATTACATTTTTAATAATAGTGTAATTCCGTATTTCAAAGTTGGTAAGGACAACTTAACTTTAAAATAAAATCAAAGCAATAACGATGGGCTTTGAAAATATCGATCATTACATTATTATAACTGCTGCTTTTTTCATTTCTGATACTTACGCTATTGTCTGTTTTGGAGAGAGACGATCGACCAACGATCTAGTAAAGATCGCGGGAAGCCGATGTAGCGAGGAGCACAAAACCGACCGTAGTGGATATCCTTCGGCTCGTTCTTTCAGTTGGTTTGATTATGAAAGTAGACAATCTTTTAAAACATTTTTAATAAAATGCGTGATTAGCATCAGCCGAAGTATCATCTTCCACCTTCACTTTTTAAACCATTGATAACCACTAAAGAAATATGTCTGTCTGTCTATTTCACATAGGTATATCTTGCATAAATATTTTCGCCTTTGCATCAGGTGTGACCTACATTACTTAATATGATGGCAATTCCCTATATACAATGTGACAAGGAAGGGAAGTGAATATTTACAAAGGGCTGATGTCAGATACATTTTAACTTTATCCTTTTCTTTCACATGATAAAGAAAAGGAAAGTGATAACTTTAACTGTCAGATAATTTTATCTGGGAATTGGAAAAATCGACCATAATCAAGCAACGCGATATTTCGCGAAAACTTTGATATATAATCACTTGGGAAATAATCGTGTCATTATAGTATCGAAAGCGATTTGTTAGTAACTCATATCAAAAGCAGCGTTTAACTGCGTGTTAAAACCGCTTTAGTTCAATGCTCGAGATAATTCAGACAAGTTAAATTTCAAGCATAAACGTAGCCAACATGGTAAATTACTCAGAATTAGCAATAATTTGAACCTAAATTGCTGTATGGACCTCGTAACTGGGTTTTGGAGAAATAGGTTATACTATGGCTTCGGTTGGGTTGTCAAGACTGAATAGTTTGGTACAATATTTTAGAATTATTCCGAGGTCTGTATACAAAATTGAACTATAGGTATATGGTTTATCTTTAGTAGAATGCTACGTCAAAAATACATGTACCTAGGAGTAGGATGGAGATTTTTTTTTCACCTTAATAATGTAGGACCGTATCGCGAAGTGACCTACTCTATCTTGAGTGATGTGGCGTTTATTCACCTTGTTGTTAAAGGGCTCTACTCTATGGTGGCTATGCGAATACATTTAATTAACTGTATATTATATTTTATCTTAAACAGCCGTCTTCTATGATGAACGAACTTAAGAGAGTAAGGGATATAAATATATATTATGATTAGCTGTAGTCACTCGTGGTACAAACCTAAAGTTTAGTTAAGTACCTACTTTGTAAGCTGCTGCACTTCCCAACATTAAATAGTCTATACATACAAAGTTCAAATATTAAATCATTAAAACGAAATACTTTTTTGATTCAGTACAATCGAGACAAAGAGAAATAAATCTACATCAGAACAAAGGTTTTTAATTGCACGTACAGAAATTGAACGACGCGAAAAATTGTGAAAAATTAATATTCGACAAGTGAACGTGTCGCCACTGCGATCGTTTTTCCCATATAAAGGAGCTCTTGAAATTAAAATTATGTTATGAAGATAGCGGCTATCAGCTCGCGGAAGATCTTTTGTTGTCTCTGCAGCAGGATTGAATGGGGGAATTCTTAATTAAGTGTTCGCGAGGCCCTCTCGCTTAATGCAATGACTTCACGGCTCGTTTAACTTTCATAAAATTCTCTTAGACTCAGCGATTTTTTCCAACTAGCGGGAATTTAATTTTCACCAGAAAAGTGGCCTGGCAGTAAATAATTGAAAAAAATGAGGAATTATACGCGGCTTTAAATGGGCTGCCTAGTGAACTGGTGAATTTATACCTTAAACATTGTTAGACCTGCTGTAACTGTATATATGGCTCTAACAAGAGCATCGGCAATGTTATCTTAAGGTTATGTTTTTTAATAGATTACAGTTAATATATTATTTTAATACCTTGACTAAAAGTCTCGAACTGTACAATCGGCGGGGTAATCCCCCTCTTATATTATATTTATTACTGTAATGGTTTTCATTACCTACTCTCTTTATTACAGCGAGGAAATTATGTTGCATGAAAAATATTAAAAACGACGTATGTGCTATCAATCAAAATAATGTACCCATTAAAGTCCAGGCCTTTTATAATAGCCGGAAATTATCGGAAGCCGCCTGGTGGAGAAAATTTGTAACTATAATCAAAATAACTATACGTATGAAATAAAATGCTTTCCCGCTATTTTGACGCCTAAAGACGATCGTGAGATATTAGTAAGAGTGATGAGTGAAGCATTTACAAACCGTTTACATTTTTGAATAATAAACCGATTTACGGATTTTTTATTTGCAGCAATTATTTTTAAACTTCTACTGCAAAATGAAAGCTATATACCTACTTGTAAATATTTATTGAGATGTACCATCTAACATGATACAAAATAAAAGGCTAAAAATATCCCTTTTATCCACGGCATTTTACACTAAATATTTATAGTTGCATTAGTCAAATATGGCACAGCATACCTGTAGGTAGTTGGGAAGCCAGCGTATAAAGTATCCGGGGTTAACTTTCTGTAAGATATTGCACACAGGGTGGTCCAACCCTAATAAAGATCGATTATTATCATCTCCCTCTATGACTCACGTAATACCATAATTGATATAAAAGCTCTATGCCTTTATTATTATGACGCCCCCTAAGTAACGGAGATTTAAAATGAGCAATTGTTGGATTAAAATGATTAATTACAGAACACAGCAAATATTTCAGATGTCTCGGCAAAGGCTTTATTAATATTTTACCTTACAAAATAAAAGTTTAACCTCACGCTGTTAAAGATAAAAAGTGACTAATACATATTTGTTTCTGACTCGAGCGTGCACAAAATTGCACCTTTTGCCCGCTTGCTTTGAAAACGGGCTGTAACTAAGTATGGTACATTTTTTACGACCAAGCGAATGACTTAATTCCCCGTAGTGCCTATAGTAATGACGGAACATTTTCCATGTTTGCTGCTACGAAAGATATGCCAAGGACGTTACGAATATTTGTTCAATGTACCTACACAGTAATGACAATTTACAACTGTGCTTTTACAACCACGCACAAATGTTCTGTAAATTGATACAACGCAAACATACGCACCGTATTTACACCGGTGTCGCCAAGGGTGAGCTGGCAGACCTCCGCGCATCAGGGGAAAAATGAATAATTGCACTATAATTTTCTAGCTTTAGAGCTGAATTTGGTTTGCTTTGGTGGGTGGTTGAGTCTTTCGTGCGTTTCACAGGTTGTCTTGTATTATTCTCCGCTGCGAGGGTGGAGCGGGGCAAATCGCCGCTGTTAAAGAGCGACGCGTGCACGTTAGTTACGCGTACGCTCGACGCTCGGGCCTAATGAACGTGGTTGCAGTTTACGCTTGCAGTTTAAGACCCAATTGCTTCGACGATTAGGGGTATTTGCAGGATTACGGAGTTGTCATGACAACCGTTTAAACTACGTGAATTGATTACAAGGAATTAATTTCATGTTTTATAAAATAGATAATTGGTTTTATGATTCATGCGCACAAAGCAGCAACCAGATACCGAATGGCCGCTAACCATCTTAAAAATAACTACATTATGTATAAATGAATTTAGTTTGAAAACCCTTGCGATTGCGGTTATTTTGATGTTTAAGTATGGTTCGAGGTGATCACCATCCTTAGCTGGTTACCTACCTGATTGGCAGTGATTGCGCACTTCTCGTTTGCTTTATAGGTATTACCATAAATTATTACCCTAATCTGATTTCTCAATCCACTCACACCTACTAACTTCGTATTCAAAATAAACCATAGCCATTCCTCTTGGTGTCAAAACTAATTCACACCTCCAACACTTCGCCAAAATCTGCGGGTGAGGTGAAAACTTCACACGGGAATTGGAATTTATGGTGCGTCGAACCTAAATAGAGATAGCCACGTGATATATGACTAATTTTCGTGACGTACCGGAAAAGTTCAAATTTCTTAATTTTTGTCCTTAAAAATGTACACTTTTTTTGAAAAACGCCCAATAGCTCACAAATTTTTGCTGGAGACGCGAGAGGGTTTCTTTTGAAACTACATTGTTTAAAAAAACTTATAGTGTAAACTAGGTACTCAGAAGAAAGTAAAGAAAAGTTCTTACTGATTCCTTGTCGTAACCAGCAAAAAAACAAGAGTATCTCACGTATTCAAAGATAATCGATAACTAATAAACCTTTATTATGCGTTTCCCTTTTGTTATTAAACTGGTAAATTTACATGTTACTTTCATCAATAATACCAGCCACACCAAATGATATTATTACGTTCTTTGTTTTTTTTTAAACTGAAGAAGCATACTTATATGTATTTGCGCAAGTGAATATTTTGATTAGAATTATTTGTTTATTTGAGGCCATTTGCCAAGTAACTAGCAATGGCTGTTCACCAAATGCCCCTGGAACGATATTTATTTAAACTGTTTGACACTTTGACCCGCCCCCGTCTCATTGTCATTGTATTCTTCGGCGTTGTCTGTTCGGGATCACATTAATGCCCGGGGTAATATTATTCCCCTATAGTTGCAGTAGTTGCTAGGGTCCCAAGATGCTCTGTTTGTTGCGTAAACGATCACCCCGGTCAATTTGATTCGTAATAAATTACATTCATTTCAATGTCACAGGGTGACTGCAGGGTTGGGAAGGTATTAATGAGATCAAGTGATTTTTCTGTCATTGTACTGCGCATAAAAACCATAATATGTATGAGAAACTCATGCTTTCAATTGTTAATACCACTAAATTGATATAAGTAGCAATAAATAGCTGCGAATAATTTCTTACCAACGCCGACCGAACAAAACCTGACTGAGGTTCAGGTTCATTAACATAAAACAATATTAATATCCGTTTCCGTTTCTTCATTATATAAACCAACGACAAAACTAGTATTTGAGAGTTTCTTAAGTCTGTTTTTTCCATTCAGACAAACTTACTTAGCAAAGTATGTCAAAGCAATATTGTTGGTTAAAATCTTTATTATTAGAGCTTTCACAACTAATTGCTGAAAATGTCAGAGTTTGCTTTAATTACCTACTTAGTTTTATCCTAAAACTCATGTAACACGTCCATAAACTAAGCTAACGACCTTTTACCAAAACAAGGTGTAACTGCGTTTAATAAAATATTTATCTTAATAATTAGTAAAAACTCGGCAAGTTGCGGTTCATTTGATAAAGCTGCGTGTAAACTGCCTCGCGTGATAAGCCGGGGCATATAAATTAAAACATAATTGTGTTATCGTGACGCCATGCTCTAATGCATTTAGGTAGGAACGGAACGTTTAAATGTAGCTAAAAAGACGGCTTTCATAAGAAACTTACATGTAGGAAAGCTTTATGGTTAGGAAAATTAATAAAATTTTAGCAAGTTTCTTTGGAATTAAAATTAATCCTAGATAGAATATGCGAATAGGGTTTGTTCTATGTTTGTTACCAGACGCTTGTATGTCTTACCGTTTTTATGATACCTACAACAAAAATAAAAATACGTTGAAAAAAAAATGTTTCTTGTATGGGGACCCCCTTTATTATTTAATGTTCTTGATTTTTTTTATTTGTTAGGAAATCCGCCGTAATAACACATATTCTGCAAAAAAATCTACCCCCTATGTGTTGCGGTTCAAAGGATATACAGCTCTTTATAGTTAGAGAAGGACGGACAGCGTAGGCTTAGTAATAGGGTTCCGTTTGACACCCTTTGGATACGGAACCCTAAAAAGGATCAATTTATGGCTTATCGGTTTCCAGTAGTAGGTAAGTATAAGAAAATAAAGCAGCTGGATTTGTATTCGTAACCTATTATAAGATACAAATTAGGTCATATGCGGTCAAAATAGTTGAGTATAGGTTGTTCACCCACGACGCGGCTGGTCATTTCATCTCGCCGCCTGGCAACACAGAACTAACCAAAAAACTACGAGCAGAACTGCACGCACGCGCCAGCGCTCTACAAAATTGCAACTAATTAAAATAATAATAATAATAATAAATAAATATCAGGGGACAATCTCACACAAATTGACCTAGTCCCAAACTAAGCTCTAGGCTTGTACTATGGGTACTAGACAACGATAAACATACTTATATAGAGAAATACATACTTAAATATATAGAAAACATCCATGACTCAGGAACAAATACTCGCGCTCATCACACAAATATTTGTCCATACCGGGATTCGAACCCAGGACCGCTAGCTTCGTAGGCAGGGTCACTACCAACTAGGCTAACTGCGTCGTTAAGATTAATTAATTAAGATTATCAAGACACTGTATATATTACCAAGAATACATCTTTATAATTAAGAAATGTCTTTATTGTTCGCCTGTTGCTTTGTTGTTTGTTCGTTGTTGTTATTGGTCGTCTTTGTGTTTGAAGACTTGTTCCATACTGAAACGCGTCACAGACGCAGCTATAATCAGTGATCGAAATAGGTAGAGTATATTTACCTAAACTTGATGCATGTTCATTCAATAATGTGTTCCCATCTCGCTCACGCATGAATGAAAAAGCGTCAAATTTAGGTAAATATACTCTACCTATTCCGATCACTAGCTATAATACATGTTATATACCTACCTTTATTATATTACAGCTATGTGAGTGGTATTTTCTAAATATGTATGTAAGAGTATGACGTGAGACGCCGTAGTGTTATGCCAATATTACACATTACCCGACCGACAACAAGTACCCACCATCGTTAAAGGTAAACCACATGGGAGAAGCGGTATGTGCGTGTAGTGCAACCCTAACACGACAATTCTTCAGAAGGTGTTCTGTGGCAGGAGTGTATACGTAATTGGTTGCTGCACGTGCCGATTGTTTTGTTGTGTTTTTTAGTGCTGAGCGTATTGAAGAGCGCGGCGGAGTGGTCAATGCGTGTGGCGGTCGACACTTGCCACATTTACAAACAGCATTTTCAAGAAACGATCACGAGAAAAGTTGTCCATATGGACAGAAGCCAATATAAAAGAACAAAATATTCAGAATATTCAAGGCTTAATCCAATTATTACTAACCGGTAGACGTATAGTGTCTAATAATAATAATTAAATTAGCAAATAGGTGAGACCGGCAAGACCTGTGTGCCCAAAACGCGGTAACTACCTTTAACCTTTACTAACTGTATCCACACGTCCTTTAGCATATAGCGATTTCATTTTCAGTATACTACACCGTAACAACTTGCTTTAACTTGGTCTAGACTTTACTGAACCTAAAATTGAAGCCTTTGCATGCTATTGAAATTTGCGGACGAAAGTTAGTCTTGCTGTCTGTGCTGGTTTGAAAATGAAATTCACAAACGAATCACTATATTTATTTACCTTTAATCAAAAATTATTTACAGTAAGCCTCATTTTCATCTATTTAGACTAACAGGGGGTATTCCACTTTCCTGTGGTTTTATTCTCCCAAACATCTTTCTACGAAATCTCAACAATATTCTATCTTAATGGCAGCTCTCTTCGAAAAAATCTCGTTTTTTTGTATTCCTCGAGGGAAAAAATCCTACGTCTTCATAAATGTCAACTAACATGAGAACTCAATACGTCGAAAATAACTCAGTCTGTAAAAAACCACAAGGGTCACTGTTTTAGAAGCGTTTCACCCCCGCAATATTTGTCTATTTTAGTTCAATACTTCCCGTAAATATTAAAAACTACTTACAGCGCGGATGTGTCCATTAACACCGTCCCCCTCGTGTAACATCCATTGTTTTTGATTGGTAACATGTTATGTTATGTGTGCTTTATTACAAAATTGTCGGGTTCGTGAACGCCGATGTTTCAAAAGTAAACTTGGTGTTAACAACACTGCAATCAACAAGGACATGTTCTTGATTATTATCTACTGTCACTTTATCGATTTTGTTTAAATTAAACTCCAAGTTTAAGGCTTGATGTTATTAATGCCGCTTTTTGTGTGTTTGGTATTTGTTTTTTTAAATAGATCAACATTTTTGTATTGTTACGTGCACACTATGAAATGAAATGAAATGAAAAGAAATGAAATGAAAAGTAAGTATGATTAAATTTACCTGAAACTAATTTAGTAAATGGAAAAATTAATAGGACTGTGTGTATTTTGCTTTTTCGACTAGTCATTAAAAAGGGCTGATAAAATCATTATATGTTTCAAATTTCGAGTACTGTGACTACGGAATATCGATAAACGACCATATTAAACTGCTGAATAATGGAAAACTCGCTTGCTTCTAGCAAAATGTCTTTACTTACTCATGTTACTTTTCACAAGTTGTCACTCGCTTATTCGTGGAGTCGATGGAGCCAAAAATAGCAGCCCTAAACTTTTTAATAGCCTAAGGCGCTTGGAAGCGTGGCGCCTCCGATCTCCCAGACGACTTTTATGACTTTTAGCACAAATTGCCTCTTCATTTAAATAAACTCCCAAACACTCGACACAATATAACATTCTATACGCGATCGATTTGCTTTTATTCGGTCTAAATAGGAGATATTTTTTGTATTATTGTCACTTTTTGTCGAAGGCATCGTAATTGTGGTTTAGATAGTTTACTTTGTTTACGTCAAGCAAATGAAACCAAAATGTATGTATTTAAAATCTTATCAGTCGGAAAAAGATGCGACGATTACTTAGACGTACAGTCATGGACTTAAATTGTTAGGCATAATAAGAGATCCAGGCAGTGAAAGTGACAGATTTATACCTGTCATATAGCTCTGTCCCTTTCGTCACTGGAACTTGGCAGTTTTTTAAACAGTTCATAATATGAGTCCAGGTATATACAATGAATAGGTCCTTATTTAATTTCATGTCTTCCTAAACTAGATTTACTAATTAACTCAAAATGTAACTCCAAGTTCTGGCGCTTCAGCTAGTAACGTATCACAAGCTAGCAGCCCCAGATGACAAAGAAATAATAACATTAAACTTAACCCAAGACATAGCTGACGCTAACGATAACTTAGCCGGAGCTAACTTAGATAACTTTGGCTCGGTATCGGGTGCTAAGTCAGCCGAACTAACCGTTTTGTGGTACTGAAACTTTGCCACGAAGTTAATCCGAAGCTTAGTTATTCCCTTGTTACGATGCGATGTTACCCAAGTGCTGTAGAGGTTAGCTTACAATTTTTCTACGATAGTTTTAATGTTAGATGGGATATAGTTTTGGATATAAGAGAAAAAAAAAACTTTGATTGTATTTTTTACATTATCAAAATGTTAATATACAGAGTATTTCGCCATTTCTACCACAAATTTTGTAAGTCAGGACACATTTTCCTTATCAAAATTAATTATCTTTATCTAACTGCCGCACTCAGAGACGTCAATTAAGTTTTAAGTTTCATTAAAGTTGCTGCTTCTTATTCTGTTGCTATAGCAAAGAAAGTGACAACAGCTACTTTAATGAAACTTAAATCTTAATTGACGTCTCTGAGTGCGGCAGTAAGTCGTATTATACACATTTAAAATCCACGTTGATTCACCTACTTTTCTATCATTTACCTAAGTCTTACTAAAAACAATTGTCTACCAAACAAAAGTTACTTACTTACTATACCAAAAACAAATAACCCATGATTTTAATTCGATATAAACATCCACACCATTTTACACAGGGTTTTATCATAATTGAAAACAAAACAGAGCACCATTCATACTCGTAGTTAGTACAAAGGTAAAACCTTATTCGCCTATATTCTAAGATCAAAATTCCTTTGTCTTCGTCAGAGAAGAACTACACAAAGCATAATGCATATTGATGGAGCCATTACGGTGTTTCAGGTGATCGTCTTTCATTAGCGTGAAAGGGTTACGTTGTAGGGTAGAAAGGGTAATAAAATTGGAAACTTCGATTTATTACTAAAGAAAGATTAATGGTTAGGAAAATTTTTAAGTGAAGTCAAATTTTAGTAGTTGATTTAATATTTCAAACAATTATGAAAAAATATACTTGGATCGCGGGCTGTTTAATTTACGTTAGCTACTGTACTGTATCATATCTGTATATTAAATATTTCTGAGCTGTAGCAGGCTACGATGCGTTTTTAGTTTTGACTACTACAACTACTCGATAAATTTAAATAAAACGAGACACGCAACTTGCAAAGTTTCTCTTCCCCTTACGACTAAAAAAGCACGAAACGATCTTTTTAATCGTCAAATAAATCCACCATTTGTACTTGTTTTTGTGCAATAAATATTAAATAAATAAATAAATAAATCCATAACAAGTAAGGTTTATACCTATATACGAAGAGTCAAAGCTACTTATAATCAGATATAAATTAAGCTTACGAGTATGCAAAATAAACTTTCAGTTATATTCGCAGCAAAGTGATTAGAATTAACATCGGCCGACACATTTACTACTACCTAATTCTTATGTTAGGTCCACATCTGCGAAACTCAGCGAGTTTTTAACGGCTCATAGTTAAATTCGTCTCAACCGTTTTGCGGCGCTGTTGATAACCATACAACGATAACCGATTATCTTATCTCGCATGGCTTCATAAAATAATACATAAAAATGTTCGTTGATAAAAAATTTTACTCGTAGTATTCCCAAGTAATCCCCTAAATCAAATTTCTTTACGTGTTTACACAAGCACAGGTATGCCATGGAAACTTATCGGATACTGTGGTTTGGTATATGCGGACCAGCGTAACTGATACTCGTACGTTAGCTCCGAATATTCGTCCGCAGGTGTGGACTCAGCTTTAGTACCGGTTAACAAACAAAACCAACACGTAACGACTCCTTTGAGGACGCCACTGTTTCAGTTTCAGCAAACGCGAAAACTTTCAGCAAGTAACTATACTGTAATAAAACTCTAATATCATAATCCAGTGCTAAAACAACTAATAAGTACTTAGTACTTACGTCATGTGACAAGTTCATATTGTCATAAGAGTATTCGGCTCACGAAACAAATATAATTAAGCCCTCGTTAACAATATAGCTGTCCCGCTTACCCTTGGTAAATATAGCGAACAAAGCATTAGACAGAATGTATAGCTCCTGAGCTTTAATTACATCTCCGGCAAGGAAATTACTGACATGTAAAGGCTGTGTTATACTGTTCGCTCTTCGAGAAATACTATTACGATGTCTGCATATATTTCTTAATACCTACACGAAATTAAAATAGGCTACGTTATTGCTAAAGACCCTTGATAAATTATATATGCATTAAACTTACGACGAGAACAAATCTTAATTCTTGCGTTCTTATTGATGTAATTTTCGCAAACGTATTGATTTCAACAAGGCCAAAACATAAATTCCATTGACACACATTGCCAAACGTGTTTGAATATTGGCGTATGCCAATAGCAGATAAATCTCCGATTACTCAACACCTGTACCACGGCTATTATGATCCTAAAGGCTGACACCTACACAAGACAAACTCTTTTTTGCATACAAATAAGGTCGTTCCATCGAAATTTATCCCACGCGATGACTTTCACTTCTACACATTATATCAAATGGCAACCATAATAGTCGAGCACTAGTGAATCTCCTCTCGTCAAAATAATAGTAACTCAACAAGTAGCTAATAGCATCGAGTGCGTCAATGCCTTTAGAAACAAAGACGGGAATTCCGTATAAACTTTGTACGTTGGCAGCATAGTAATACCTTAATAATGCCGAAACATCGGGTTTTATGTTTAATCTACGACACTGCAATAAGTCTACATTTCCTTGTTAGGCACATATAGAAGTAAGTAGCATACTTAATTAACTTCTCGCACTGTGCGAATTCTTGATACCCAATCAAATATATTGAGGGCTTAATTCAAGTACTTAATTGCAATCTTATTTTACGTCCATAGGTACAGTCGAACTCATAAGTAGCTGTACATTTTAGTGCCTTGTCGCAGTATTGACATACTAAATTCAGACTATTGACACTTATAAGTTATAATAGTTACGTACTGCGACATGGTACTAAAATGTAAAGCTACTGATGAGTTTGACTATACCTACAACCTGGAAATTAATTTGTAAAGGCATAAAGCATTTAAAGCATACTATAAAATAATTGTAGAGTTGATTGCTCCAATACAAGAACAGCATAAAAAATGTGGTTAACCCTTAACAGAGCGGTTAGCACATCTTGTATTTTCTCGCTTGTCGCACAGTGCGTTCCTACCGTCATAGACTAGTTATAAAGGGAGACCCGAGTGACAAACTGAATCTCCGTCCTCCATTAGTCAAGAGCAAACCCATTATCAATTAAAAAAAAACAAGTCGCGGACCAATTGTGCTACCCGCCATCGTGTATAATTTAATTTTGTGAGTTTCTGTTAGAGGTCTTAAAGTCAAATTTGCCATAAATTTAGGTGATAAGATGCTATCAATGCCTTAATAAGGGTTTAAATAGAGATGCTCAGGGAACCGATACGATATGCTTTATTGTACTTCATCTGTGCTTATTCAAATATACTTTAGGTAAAAAGGAGATTTTCATGTTGCGAAAGCATGAAAATTATATTATAACTGACTTAAAGTAAATCCCATCCATTTAGTTCAATCGTGTACTACTATAAATGTTAATCCCAAAATTTATACGCCAGATCAAATGCCAAATTACATGATCTGTCTGCGAATATCCGCAAAGTGTAATTGTACCACAATCTGTTTACAACTATTTTATATCCATCGTAGTCGACTGCCTAAAACGCCTATAAAGGAAGACATTTATTATCTATTTGCACTTCTTATTGCTGTAACTTTCACTCAGTCCATTGTTATCTAAGTAATAAAAGCCTGCAAGTAGTGCCATTGACGCAAACCAGCAGACCGGCTCCCGCTCGCGCGGCGTACTCAAAAATTTGTCAACAAGCCACCTGATGCAATAGCATGTAAAAACGACAATAAAAACCATAAACTAAAGGTTAAGGCAACAATTTTATCGTGCCTTATAATCCATTGTGAATTTTACAATAAACTTGCAAAATAATCGCGTTATGGAATCGATATTTGAAAGTTCAGCAGGTTTATTAATGTTATGACTTTGTCCGTCAAAATATGTGGGACAATACAAGTCCTGATTCATATCTCGTCTTTATATCTATTTCTCGAACATGCTCTGAGAAATGCAGAAAATCATCCCACTAGTGACGGGTTTGCCCACGTCTCAACGGAATCGGGGTGTGATTCTAATGGAATTGAAGTGGAATTGAGTAGAGTTGTAACTTTTGTTTCGTAGAAACAAGACAAATAACAGAGGCGTTATTTTATTTTGTGCGGGTAAAATTAGATTCTTATCAACATAGCATCAAGTCAAAGCCTGTCTCAAGATATGTACTCGTACTTTTATTATTCTGCTCATATCCATGCAGAAAAAAGCGCTAGCGATAGTCAAAGCATTTGAAATGTTGGTCTTCCTATGAAAAACTTTTTAAATCTTATGACATAAATTATACAATATTCTCTATTCATTGAATAATCTATTTCATTTACTATACTCATCATACGCCTTTAATGTGAATTGCTTCATAAATAAAGTAGCCGCTATAAACGTCTGAGTTATTTAGAAATTGTTATATTGATTCTATACGAGTCATAAACAGTGTTATGTGGCTTTCTATTCGAAGTATGATGAATTTAAATCCGCACTCGTCATTCAATCACGGTAAAGCGGATTCGTCTGGTGGGGGGATTATGTGCACTGTGCAGTCACTGTGCCGGTACGTTATATCTACAGATTGTTTCATCAACTGCAGCTCGTCAACTTTACACGCGCTCCTGTAGTCTTGTGCAGAGAATTAAATAAGGCGTTGACGAACAGTAAGTATATTACCATAAACAGACGCTCCAACCAGACCAGACCAAATCGGCCGATATGATCCGAAGACTGCTCTTCAGACGGTCAGATCTGGTTCGGAGCGAACCAAATCCGTTGTCCAGCCCGGATCAAGTTCGAGCGTCTGTTACGGGTATATAACTTAACTGAGTAAAAAAAAACCGATAAAATTGGGACCGCTGCTTTCAGAGCTCATGCTCTTAAATGGCTTAACGGGTTTTCATGAAACCTTAGGTCACCTTTTTAAATAAAAACTAAATCTAAATCGGTCTATCCGTTTAGGAGCTACGATGCCTCAGACAGATACGTAACCTACGTAATGTTGTTTAACAAATAAAATCTGCGTCTTTTATAGGGGTTAAATTTTTGTTTTAAATTTAAATTTACACCTTACTGCTGCACTACATTCAATTGCAGCTCCTGGTTCTCAGTAGGTAAACTGGAAAATCGTATTTCCTAAATAACGTCTATGTTGTTACAAGACATCCAATTTATTACAGAATAGCCTCGAGGCAGTCTAGTGACAGCACCCCGCTCCGCCTTCCGTGCCGCGTCGTTGCAAATCAGGTGCGTGGGTTCCGATCCCGTCTGAAACACTTGTACAGTGGACGAGACTTGCGAAATTTATAAATGATTTTATGTTGATGCGAAGTATATTAATGATGCATGGGTTCGCGTGGTCCGCGGACATTTATGACCTGGGATGTTGTGAGTCTATAACAAAAGACGCCCACTGAGGCTGACAGAGTTCTCTTTGATAAATGGAAATTAACTTTGTTTTGGATTCATAAATACCCCTTTTATTACGTTATTTGCGCGACCTACGTAAAATGTAGGGAACTCTACGTTCGTACTTTAATGCCTTCTTAATATTTTTATTTTTCGTTTTTAAAAGGATCATTTACTTATATTGCTACCCCCGTGTGTGCAACAAAACGATTGTCCCACTAGAGTACTTATTTTGTTTACAGAAAAAATATTGATTTATATTCGTTGACGTCTTAAAGCGCTATTTCATACGCTATGAAGGCATTTCATGT
Source organism: Tortrix viridana (assembly GCA_963241965.1). Taxonomy (NCBI): domain Eukaryota; kingdom Metazoa; phylum Arthropoda; class Insecta; order Lepidoptera; family Tortricidae; genus Tortrix; species Tortrix viridana. The sequence goes on from OY725181.1 coordinate 6,736,614, forward strand.
AATTGCCTTTTACTTTTCGTGAAGTTTGATCTAAGGTCGATTAATTACAGTGAGCCTTTAGCGTGAAAGTCAAATCCTTGGTCAACGAACCGGCGGCCAAACTCACTTCCTAAACAAACAGAGACGGTCCCTAGTCAACAATGCGGACTGGAACTCTCTTGTTACTGGATACGCATTTAATACTTTATCGAGACCATTCCCAAAAATGGCGGCTGGAGAGAAATATCCGAATTGGACGTTTTTGAAATACCTACTTACATTTTTTTACCGATCTTTAAAGTTAACTCTATCTCTTTTTGTCGTAGCTACTAAAATATTTACTTCACCAAGGCTGTCTGCAGAGACCAAATCTGTTATCCGGCTATTTACGTATAACCAGCTCTTACCTGTGACTCCGTCTGTGCAGGAGTTGTTTATCGCCGTTCCCTCGGGAACTGTTCTATTTTCGTCTCAGGGCTATTTAAAATAACCTTGTACCAAATTTCACATCCCTCGGTGAAACTTGAAGACGGAAGAAACAAAGAAACCTTTTGCAATTAAGGAATTATTAAATAATATAGAATCATAATTCCGTATTAATGTTTCTCAACTCATTTCACTAACATTCTTGTCATTCAAGTTAAAAATTGCAATTAAATTAGTTACAATACTGCAGCTTATAAAAACCTCCACAGCGCGTTGCTAAAAGCACGTTTAAAATATTTTTAGTTACTGCACAAGCTGCCTTAACTTCTCAACACAGTATTGACAGCTAAAATTTGATTTAACTCCGCGACAGTAACACGAATGCTCTCCGAACCAACACGGGCCTGGCAGGCGAGTGCCATCAAATTTTATCATCCCTATTGACAACGTTTTGGCGCGACGTCAGTTAACGTCGACGGGCGCCGATAAACAACGAAGAAGGCGTCTAATTCCAAAAAAATAACTAGAATGCACTCGAAAAACGTCTTCATTACTAAATCATTGTATTTTGAACACCTGCATAAACACGAAGATGTTTTATAGGCTTTTGATCTAAGAAGTTTTTACATACGAGTAGATAATAAATTTCAAGAAGCAACCCCCTGAGTCCTATGCAGTCGCTCCAGCTATTTACAAGTCTAGTGTTTCCAACAACAGTAGCATAAATTATACTGCTTCAAATTAATTGAAATTCGCCAATTTAAATTGAGTCTTACCCTTCGCAGGTTAAAGTGTAACTTTGTGAAGCAAGCGTGTTCTAATTTCGTCTCCTTATCGTAATATTAGTGGCGGCAGGTGAGACCTCGGGAATACCTCCGCGTGCAAGTGTGGGAGTTTTGAAACTATGTGCATTAGCAACCTGCGACGCTTTGTTGTCGTGAACGCTTGTACAAGATATCAGACTTCGCAGTTTCCCTCCTGTATAATGGTACTGGATGATTCTTCGGTACTTTAACCACCGGTGGTACTTCTTCGCATCATATACGAAGAAAAGTAAGTAAAGTAAAGTTGACATGTCGCTTATTCTTTAGACTGAAACTGAATCTATCTCCAAAGCTTGGTGCATCCCCAAGTAGCACAAAAGCTGTATAAGAGCTTATACAGTCATTATAACTCTAGTTTCAGCATTGTAAGGGCTGTATAAGCTTCTATACAGCTTGTGTGCTACTTGGGTCATGCTGATAGTTATCATAATTTTCGTTACTATTATCGAAGATAACTATGACACATTTTTATTTTTACGTGTACAACTGAATGTAATTTTTTAATCAACTTACAAACTTACCGGTATATCATCACCAAAAAGAATAATAGGAACAGTATTTTTTAAAGAAGATAGAATGACTTAAACAGATTAAAAAAAGAGTTGCATATTGGCGGTATCCATGCCGGCATTGATATTGCCGCCGAGTTGCATATTGGCGGCAGTGATTACTTTCCATCAGATAACCCTCTGGCTCGTTTGCCTCCCGTGGCATCAAAAAAAGAGTTGCCGTTGAGGGACAGTAAAACAATGGTTTGGTAGGACTCATACCTATACAGTATGAAATTTAGGTCATAACATAAATTTCTACGCCCAGCTTTGTTCATTGTTTCCTAACATGAGCGGTAATGTAAAATCACCGGCCTCATACAGTGTTACTAACCCGTGTAATCCTCGGTGAGTAACGGCGCGGGTGCGTTCCGCTTGGAACTCATTAATTTGCCCCACACACCGGGATTTGCGGAATTACTATTGTTTATGCCGTTGTCGACTTAAACAATGTTTGTTCTACATTTTGGTATGATGCAGGGTTGGAATTTGAAACATATTATAGAATTTAGATAGAACATTATTAAACTACTTAAGGGCCTGTTTCACAATCAACAAGTAAATGTATCTACCAGTTAAAGTTAGCCCTCTCCTTGTGTAAGAAAATTGTAAAGTTAAAGAAAGGGAACGGGCTAGGTTTATCTGATATGCTTCACTTGACGATTGTGATATAGGCGGTTGGAAGAATTATTTAGCGCAATTGATGTCTTTTTAAAAATGGCACCGATCGAGGTGCACCTGACACAACCTTTTATTACGAGGAAAAGAGCGAAATTTTATTAAGAACTACAACTAGTTTCTTTTTTTTTAATTTATTTTCTTATGACGAAGGAGCCAACACTCGTTACCCGCACTTACACCCTATTGTAAACCAGCTCAAATAATACTCATTAAATTGGCACCTCTAGACTTTTAATAAAACAAAAAACAAAGTAACGACCAGTCCTACCGCTCTTAATTCTCGGTTCGAACATTGTTACCCTTAGCGCAAATTGCTTTTTAAATTTGTAGGACATTATCCACACTTGGTGTAGAGATAATAGTGGTAATGGCGCTATTATAGCTCTTGCACTAAAATAATATTATTATAGGCTGTTAATTAACAACTGGAAACAGGCTTTACTAATGCCCTTAATAACAACCACGTTAACTGCTAAATGTTGAAACAAAATATGTGCTTAGTTAATTTCATTCTGATTGCTCTACCTTAAAAAGAGCATTTAAAATATTGTTTTCAAATACATTTTACTAATTTGGTGCACTTAATGATAAGATAATTAAGATCTTTCCGTTTAAGTCTTGGACTTTATTACTAAATATGTCGGTAAGTAATATTTTACGTCCTGCCATTTGATATTGCTGATATTAGGAGCTATAAAATGTGATTAAAAGCCAATTAATTACTAAGTGCATTCGGAACGGATATTGTCGTGGGTTTAAATTACACTTCTATAACTGGACTGTATATCGCAATGTTAAATGTATTGCTATACCTACCTAAAGCACGCGAATAGTTCTCATAAAAAGTACAAGCAGGTACTCAGCTGGTTTTAATATTTGCAGAGACTATTCTGCTCTGAAACCCAAAAGGTATTCCTAAATAAATAATTTTACACAACTTAATACGAATCACTATAGAAATTTTGATAATTATATAATCGTATATAAAAAAAATTGGCAGTCAACGCATAGCCCGAACCCAAAGGCTCAAAATGTATATACTTCTGTAAAGTAGTGATAGTTTTCTTATTCTGTATAAACCTGAGTAATACCAGGTGTGTATATACAGTCCAATATCACAGACTATTTGGGCTGTAAGTACAAGTACAATACAAGTACCTACCCTTTCTGGTTTTTCTTCAGTTCCTACATCGCACTTGGCCGGCTTTCTCATTCAATTTACGCGAAGCTTTTTGGCATGCAGAAGCGTCAGCAATCCCAGTAATTGAATCGTATTTTTGAACGACGCCAATAAGCGTTCGCGTGACAACGTTACTGAAATATTCGCGATAATGAGTGTGTTGTGTTTGTGAGCCGTTTGCTTGTGTCGCTAAAGCTATGTACTTTTATTAATGGTGTTAATGTCTTTAATTCAGTTTTTGTTTGTAATAATGCATGCGTTTACATGATGCTTTATGTACAGTCGACTACTAGTTAGTAGTCGACTGTACATAAAGCATCATGGTGGTGGGCGGTGGTGATTACCTACTTCCCATCAGGTAACCTGCATGGTCGTTTGCCTCCCTCTCTTATGAAAAAAAAACATCTGAATCTGAATCTTAAGCACAATTATTTCTACTATGCTTGATTTAACTGCATTAAGCCATATCCTATACTATTAAACGATAAAAATTATATACATATGTCGGAGACATGGGGGGTGGCTGGGGGGCTGCTGGGCGGCTGCGGCTAGATGTGTCAGGAATCTTCAGGATATGGCCGGATATCTTGGTTTCTAGTTGAGTGAAGGTCGAAGCAAAGAGAGAACACAAAATAGAAGAAGGTAGGTTTATTTCCTTGACGGCCATTAAACTCGATACATTTGATCTTCACTGACTTTAATTAACAGTAACACGTCAATCATAACGTAATAACAGTGTAGCCCTACCAGTCCCACCACCAACCCATGGTTCTTCCTGCCTCGCGGCATAACAGACCGAATCTCGGGAGATGCGCGCAATACTTGCTTGGGCTCTTTCTCACGCGCACTTTCTTCACTCCCTACAAATGTAACTTGAAAACAAAGAGCAGTTCCATCCAGAGGTGTTCACTGGACGGTTTCCCAAGTAGAAGTGTTTCCTGGACGGTTTTAAAGTAGACGTCTTCATTGGACGGATTCTCAAGTAGAAGTGTTTTCGTTGCCCTGGCGGGAGTGACCGCCAAGACTGTCGATCGCGCCAAAAGGTTGTAGAGGGCGCTGATGTCGCTTTCCGGCGGCACAATTGTTCCGTTGAGCTCCTATACTATTGTCAATCTCCGACAAATATTTATTTATTTATACATATTTGTACTCACGTTCTCGTAAACGGCTCTAAAGATTTCGATGAAATTTGCAATATAGGGGTTTACGGGTGCGAAAAAATTGATCTTGTTAGTTCTCATATCCGGGAAAATTCGTTTACCCCGTATTTTCACGCAAAAAGATTTCCCGCGCAATATAGTTCGTAATTTTGCGGTTGTCGCCGCCGTCTGAGTAGACTAATGGTTAAAGCGTTGGCCTACTACTTACGCCAAGACTGCGGGTTCGAACCCCATCTATGGACAGGACTTTTTGTTGTTTACTGTTTGTTCTTTTTTTGGGTAAATTTTTTGTTATCTTTTTTTTTTGTTTTTGTATAGAAATCGATGAAAATTCGGTTTCGACCCGAGCGACGACACTCGGTCTCTCAGGTAGGTACTCAAAAGTGTAATTAAGATAAGATAAGATAAAGAAAGTTTATTGATAGACCAAGCACAGATTACCCTCTCTAAAACATTTGGTTACGCGTAGTGCAGTCCCTTATTATCAAACTGCACCATACCATAATACAGAAAAAAAAGAGTGCTCGTAAAATTTTACAATTACGCTCACGAGCCATGAATTCACGGGGTTACTCCAATTTTAATTATCACTGTATTCAGCCTGCTCGCTTTCACTTGAAACGCTCACATCATAAGCGACATATACCTAGGTGTGACATCCACGAACGTCGATAGAAGCATCTCAAGGGAAATCACTCACCGCTGGAGGAGGGCTGTAACTCGGTTTGTCTGAAACTGGGTCTGATACATAAGCTATTAAAAGCAAATTGTGGTGGGACCGTCATTTTAGTATGCCGTGTGAGGTATGTTTGTGACGTCATGTTTTTTTTGCAAGTACTACGCGCGTTCACGAGGCTCTTGGGTTGGTAAGGTGTGTTCGGGAAATTATAGCTCAGGAATAAAATTAAAATTTTGTCTGTTTTAATATTCATAAGTGCCATACTCTTCCAGGAATGTATGTTTCCAATTATTAAATTAAATGAAAACATGTTCAGCTAAAACACGACGCCGGTTTTGCTTAGTATAAGGTAATAAGGAAATCACAGATCAAATCAGTGCACGCGCATTTTTAGTCAGCTTTTGCAGCAGATATTTGCCGAGTTCATTTCTTTGATTTTAAAGAAATTGGATACCGGAACCGGTAAAAATAAAACTGAAAAAAATGTTGATAAAATAACAAATATTAGTAAAACATTAATGTTTTTCAACTAGCATTCAGCTAGCTTCAAATGAAAGGATGTCCAAGTCGGACATAAAAACCGCGCCAGTCGCACTGATTCAGCCAATTGTCGGATTAAACGAAATTATTTCGAACTCGATTCGAATTTCGAACTCGATTCGAAACCGGTAAAAAACGCAAAAAATGCCATCCCGGTTTTCCGAACGCAAATAAATCTGTCAATTTCACTCAGTCGCTGCCTATTCACTACTTCACTAGCTGGGAGTGTATTCTCGGAACAGACGATACAACTTTTATAATGCAAAACTTTCAATAAACTGAAGAATTTAGCAAGAAGCATGAAATGGTAATTGAGTTGTTCGTTTTTATCTACAATGGAAAACAGTAATTACCCAATTAATTACTTATTTTTGGGTTCTTAAACGTCACCGCATTATTTGAGAACTAAGTAGACTAATATTTCCAATCCAATAAAATTTTGGTTTCAGTGGCCGGTCACTGTTAGTATAAAATGGTTGACCAGTGTTAAAGGCGGGTTCGAAAATTGGGTATTAAAGAAGTTTATTGTGGTACCTGTAAAGGATAATCACGACATTTAAACAAAACAAACAAGCTAGAACAGGACAAAACAAGGTAAACCTATGTATTTTGGGGGAAAAACTCATATTCCACAAGCATTTTCAAAAAGTTTTGTACTCATTACTTAAAATGGAGTTGTTGTAACATAGTGTTATGAAGTCGTTCCTATGAATTAATGTTGTAAAATATCTAAATATGGTTTTAAGGTTCCAATGGTCTACCAAATTGCGATTGTAAGTTTCTTTACTGTCTACAGTAAAGAAACTTACAATCGCAATTTAGCAAAGTATTCGGTCGTAAATGAATTCTAAAATGAGACTCAAAGGAATACCCTATCTGATATTCGAACAAAACTAACGGAATTTTCTCGAAAGTTAAGCCATTTACTGTAACGGTTAACGTTCAACGTTTCACGGGATTATCCTTTCATGGATTAACTCATGAATTTAAAATGGGGAATCAATTTTAAAACTTCGGGGTTTGATCATTTAACTTCCGGTGTGTGATTTTAGGGAAATATTGTACAATTGGAGTCCATTTCGAATGCCATAGTATTTTTGTTTGAGTATAAAATAAATTTGCGACACGCATCCATCATAAATGTTTTTATGATGGCAGCCGTCATGTCACTTCATTCGTTGATCGATTTCGAATCCCAGCTGTCAAATCTGCAAAAACAAATGAATACGGCTGTCACGTGTGACCTGAAAAATGCAAAATAAATCGCGATAAAATCAAAAGGGGTAACATCCGATCGGAATTCTATCGCGTAGCGTGGTGCTTTACGTTTTGATGGGATTAAAATCGCGGAGATGGAAGCGGTTTAACTATTTTGCTTTTTTGACGCTACGAGTTTAACAATCTCATCAGGATTTTCGTTAATAGGTTCCCGTTTCCCCTATTTACGAGTGAGATCGGATTCATCGAGTCGTGTCGAGTATCGGCAGCTCGGTCTGACTGGGAATGAGCCGGCTAAATGAGATCGTTTTGTTTATTCGCCTCGATGGCACTATACATTGCGTCTCTACTAGCCTACCGTTGAGTAATGTTATGAATGAGATTATTATAATTTCTCATTCCGTTTTATTTCATATTTTGTCAATCATTTGTTGATGTTTTATTACAAACGCAATTATGTTCCTTACCATGATTGAAATACTATACCAAGACTATCTACGTCGTATTTAATATTTGCTTATCCGCATTCTACCTAGCAGAAATCTAGCCTTTTGCAAGATAAAAAATAAATTTCGTCGCTAATAAAAATGTACTTATCGAGAATTCTCGAGAATCGGCACGTCTCTATGCAACACGGTCACGGCAATCTATTGCCCCATTTAAACTTATAAAAGAACCATAGATACGTTTCGAGTTCGCAGTTTATAACACCAATATATTACTCCAGAACACAGCAAACATTTATGTAACCTGGTTTAAGAAAGTTATAAAACATTTAATTAAAAGAAATCGTTAGAATCTTATATTTAACACCAATTATTTAGTACAGCTATCTTTTTCGTACCTACTTGCAACTTACCTGATGAATGCGAAACACTTTTATATTGATAATGTAATATTCAAAGTCTAATAAGGTTTCCAACTGTTACGGCCCGCTTTCCCATTTCCCGATATTTTACTGCGAGTCATATTTCTACGACGAATACTCCTCGGTATCCTCGCATTGAGATCTTGTATCGAGATTGGCGGTCCGTATTGGTTTTTGATTGCCTTTCCGTAGGTGCGTTCGTATCTTGGCAAATAGGTATATGATTTCATTTTACGATCTTTTATCCATAGTATCGGTGTATACGACAGTCTTGAAATAGACTCCTATACAACTTTAAGTACTACTTAATCTACCGTTATATGGTTCTCATAACTTTTGATTAGGTTTCTTATAAAACTGACAAGGGAGGTTACATTTCAGCGCGCTGCTTTTATATATCTAACTTAATCTCCCAAATCAGCTATTAAACTAAAAAGTAACAAGTTAACCCTTTCTACGTCAGGGAAATAAAAAGTTTCCGTTCAGCAAAAAACTTTGTCGTTATCCAAGCAATATTTATTGCCTATAAAGCAGTGCAGGTTGGGGCACGGAGGACTAATAAAAAGAGGCTCCAAGGGTCAACTCTCAAGGCGACTTTATAAACTTTTACTCCCAAACTGTTCCACGACAATGTAGCTTTGAAAGTAGGAAATTTTATTTGCTAGTTTTATTGCATTTTTTTAAGAAATGGGTCATCAATCAAAGCTACTCAATCTTCTTTCGCCTCCTTACATTGTATTCAATCATTGATGACAGGTCCCAGGTTCATTTTACGTAAGCAATATTTGAAACTCAATTTTGGCGAGCCACTTGGCGATTTTCTGGTAAAGAGGAAGAAAATAAATCAAAGCAACGTACCTATAACGTCAATAGTGCTTACAACGACCACTTTAGAATAAATGGCCTTTGGCTAACAATCGTGACCCAATAATAAATAACGCATTGGCAATAACTTACAAAGCACGCTGTTAACTATGAATGTTTATTTGGAAATGTCAACAGAGTAAATAAAGTCGGAAGCTTTTAATTCCGAGTTTAAGGGTAAATCTACCACCAGTTGCGAGCCACACGGCAGTTGGCGGGGCTCCAAATTATTTAAAAAGAAACCCCGTAACAGGCTCATTTCGCTGGATCACGGCATAATACTTGTTAGTGTTTTTTTATTAAAGTACGAGTTTTGACCGTAAACGAGATTAGGTGGATGAATTATTTACGTTTGGGTAAAGATATATAAGGGTAGGTACATTAATTTTACAAGTTTACTAAATATGTGGTTTAGCGAGTGCTGAGGTAACCACTGACCACGTCTATTAGATAGCTAGTTGATAGTTTATTTGACATAATAGGTTGTACTCCCGCAACTGCGATTAACATCAACGTCAACTGTTAATTTGAATTAAACTTCCTAAGATTCTGGTAAGTTAACGGTGTTTGACACATACCTACTTTAAATAGTTAAATATTACCTATGTACTTAAATAAAATATCGCTGAGAGCACCCGAATTATAAACTTGTTATTTTTTTTATGGGAAAACGGAAGAAGACCAGCAAGCCGGTCACCTGATGGTCAGTGGTCACCGCGAGCCTTGAACAATCCACCACCACAGGAATCGCCAGGACGCCATCGGCCTTTGAGAAAAGAGTTAGCTCGTTTCTTCATTCCCTAAGTCGTATCAGTTCCGAAATACCGACGCTGAAAGTAGATTCCACACAGAGACGAGGCGCGTGGCGAAAAGACTCGAAGACATGCTCGGCGGTGGATCGCAAACTATTTAATTAATGTGTTCAATTATTCCTAATGAATACAAACATTTTCAACGTCAGGGACATTTTAACCAGACAAATATTGAGTAAAAGAAAAATTTATAAAAACAGTAATTAACATATATATTGTTAAATAAATATGTCGTAAAATATCACATGTCAACTTGAAAAAGATGTTATAACGTTATACTCTTCCAAATTAAATAAAGGTTAATTAACAGACTGCTTCGAAGGACGGGGCACCACGACGCACGCCTCACTTTATCTCTCTTATTATGGTAAACAAGGTTTGAACGATATACTTAATTACATAGTAATTTGCCGTTATTGTACCACAAATCACGCTACTACACTTTTTATATTCGCTAACCACGCTAACAAGAAACGTTACAATTTAAGCTGAAATTAACATTAAATCGGAATAATAATTCATAACAAAATCTATAAAACTAAGTAGACTGTTTTCATTTTTAAATCGTTCAAATGGTAAAAAATGATCACTAGAAAAATTATAAACAATGCATTTTACGAACAATCGAGTATAAATACCAAAACCAGGAATAAATTCAACACCGTACAACGATCTATACTCTTACGCATGTTATTCTATTAATACTACGCTTCACCTCAGTGCAAGTAAATGTCACGGTTTAGAATTGCAATAGTTTCAAAGCACTTCTCTCCATTATGAATGACATAATGAGTGCACGAACACTTGATTAATGATATATCCGCGTTTCCAAATGTAACGTTACCTCTGTATTATTCAATTATAAAGCATTTCACGCTTTTCACTCAGGCTTTCATTTAGAAATGGTGCAAATGGTATGTCATTTCACATATGTAAGTTTCGTGTGGCAGCCCTATTATGAAGTAAATAAAAATACGAATATACCTACCAACCTATGTACCTACAACAGATTTGTTTCTGTTTTTTCGAAAGTGTATAGTTTAAAAAGCATATTCAATATAAAGCATGTTCACAAAAGGAGTATTTTTTTTGGTTTACAGTTTTTCTATTTGATCAGCATTAAAAATTAGCAGTTCAATCAATTGTTCAGCATATAATGTTTTGGTCGGCAGTAAATAAGTAACCGGGCGCAACACTTGGTCCGCAACTAAACCAAATATTATCGGCAAATTAATCAATATTTGGTAAGCTTAAACTATTATGTGCGCAAGGCGCTTCACGCCATGACACAACTTTGAACTAACCTAACCTATCAAGTTGAAATTGACAATTTAACAAATTTGATATTTGTGCTAACCACTTAAATTTTACTGCTCACCAGTAATCTTGCTGACCAATTAGTTATTTTGCGAATCAAATAATTATTTTGTATCTCGATTATTTATTTAGCGGACACAATATTTTAAGCTTATTAAATATTTATTAATTTGCCGATAATATTTGATTTAGTTGCTGACCAAGTCTTGTGCCTGGATATTTATTTGTTACCGACATTATATGCTATTATTAACTATTTTTTATGCTGATCAAATAGAAAAACTGCAAACCAAAAAATTTACTCCCATTACAATATAGGCAGAAATCTTTAGGTTTAAACGCTCGTAACTTATTTGCTTTCAAGACTTTTGGAAAATTGGAATCCAATGCTGCCTCGGATCCGGTTTTCATAACAATCGGGATGAAGTCACTTCGCTTGTCATGAGAGACAAATTTATGCAGGTGGCATTTTTATTTCGATTGGCAAAAAAATTGGGGCCCAGTATTGATTCTCAAAAGCAATTTCGATAAACATCTCAATTTTTTCCCTTTATCATTTGCCAGTGAAAATCAAATAAGTAACATAAAACAAAAATTTATCTAAATGAATGAAATACTTTATGAATAGCTCCAAACCAAAATTCCGGTCTGAATACCGGGAAATCATTGCGCTTTGTAACGCAAACCCAATTTACAAAGGTACGGCTTTCCGAAAACCCGGTATAACCATCCCTTGATATTTCAGGTAAGAGCGCGATTATTATTCATATTTTACAACGCGCATTCCGTGCTCTAAGGCATTCCACTCACGACTTGAACTTTTTCAATAAAACACCACCCCTAGATATCGTTCCGGAGTGCGGTCACGCAGCGAGCAAAGCGATTTTATAACTTTATCACAGTTGGGGGAGGCGATACCTGAAGTCGCTAAATTTAGGATCAAAACGCACCGCAGTAGGCCCAAAACTTCTGTCATTAAGCCCCGCATAATATTCGGTGCGTAGATACGATGTGTCTTCCAACTTCGCACTTCAAAGAGCTCGTCGGTGTGACCCTTTTGCAACGGTAAGTAGGACCTGAATAGTATGGCGTTGAATAAAATTAGAAACTGCAAATAATTTCTCAATAATTAACTACTCCACCACCGGGAAGACAAAGATTATCTAGCGTAAGATATTCTTTGCCTTTCTTTGCTTTCTAATAAAGGTCTAAACATTTGTTTACACACTTACTTAAAGCCACCTTAAATTAAAACACTTGAAAAAGCATCAATATTATAGGTAAGTTATACTAGCTCAAGCAATTCCAAAAAGCCTTTACAATCACAGTTGTCTATCATCCGGCGTCTCACGGGGGCTTTCATAATAAATCTTAATAAAACCAATTGTACGTCCTCTATATGTAATACAAAATGCTCATTAAGATAAAATTACAAGTATCATTCATCACATTGGCTTCCTAGAACTCATCAAAGCATTCCAGCTGTCAGCGCTTGACAAGAAAATCATTGCTAAAGACGTCGAAGTCCCGCCCAAGCTATCGTCGGCGAGGCGAGGATTAGCCGTAAATATTTATAAGTGCAATAACGCCTTAATACCTATTCATAAGTGAAAATTATTATGCAAATAGTGGCAACGGGGCGGGCAGTAAATCCAGGCGAGTCTGCCCGAGCCTTAATTGCCGTTCCAAGTCTGATGTACGGCGCTTGGTGCCACGTAAGTGTTTGAGGCTGATTTGTGTTGAATGGCACACGGATTTACATAACAAGATCCCCTGTCAGTCTAGCTCGCGTTCAGCACAATCATCCTCTACCTTCAAATTGTTGTCCATCACGCAGCGCCGCCATTACGCATCCCGTTCTGATTTGCCAGTGAATTTCAATTATTAATTTAATAAACACGGAAACAAAAGAGCTATCATATCTGACTGCTGACAGATACGAGCATTACAATGATTTGTTACATTCAGACGAGTTCTGTACTGTATGGTTTCATTAACTTATTTCCCTTTTTCGACGTAATGGAACACGGACGTAGCAATGAATCGGATGACCGTCATACTTTTAAAAGCGGTCTGGCTGTTTACGTTTCTAGACGGTATAATTATTGAAATCGGCAACATCAGGTCGTAATCACAGTCCGCGGATACGGACGGCGCGTTCTAATGCTAAGTTTGCGCTATCAAAACAGACTGGCGCCACCGCCCACGGTCGGCCCTCGACTCAGCCCGTGCAATTGCAAGGCCTATTACCGCACCAACCACTTGTAACTTGTATACCTTCCCTAGATATAGCCGCCTGGGAACATACCCCGGACCTGTCGCTACACTGCGCGTGGGCCGGCACTTAATAGCCTTTTAATTTTCAACACGCGCTTCTCCGCCGCATGGGAACCAATGAGGCGTCATACGATACTCGTACAAATCGTAATCGCTTCTGAAATTATATTTACGGCATTAACCCACGTCGTGTTCGGGTGTTGCCTCGAAGTTTGCAATTTGAGAACCGTAGGCGTTAATGACGCGAAGGTTTAACATAGTGTGTAGCGATGACACAGCGCGGGCGATCGCGGCTGCTTGTATAAATAAAACTTATACATAAATTATATCATTATAGCTTCACAATTTGTAATACAATGGCTTTTACATTGTTGCATTACATAATTATCCCTCAACAAAGTTCTATGGAAATAACACAATGAATTATTGCGGTAACTTAGACACTTAACTAAGTTAAAGGTTCAACTAAATATAAACGAGGATCGTATTCTATCTAAATAGTGTACATTAAATATCGGTTGCTCTGCTAAATCACGTTGACGTGAGTGATTAATCTTCTTAGGAGAATGCTTGTCTTTAGTCAGGCAATAAAGAGATAACAAAATAAATCAAAGAGCTATAAATATAGCCCGGATGAGCGATCAGTCCCAGAACTGTCCGATAGGAAAGAAATTTACGGATTTTTTTATGGGCCTAGTATGGAACTAAGCGGAGTATAAATAAATATAAAAACAGCACGCAGTTGTAAATAATGTTTATCACTTTTAAAGGAACCAGTAAAACCATGTTACTGTGTAAGCTATCTAGATTTAACCGCCTTTTAAGAGAGGTTTAATAGACGAAGCCGCTCCAATAAGGCTGAAGTTAGTAACTATTTTCATTCATTAAAAACTGTTACATTTTCTACACAAAATACTCTAAACGTGTACAGTCGGCCAAATAAATGGTCTTTCAATTTTGGCACAACTTCCTGTGAAATTAAAATGTCACTTAAGTCGGCCCTTCAAACTGACAACTGACAAAATCAACCTTATTATTTTATGATGTGCAAATAGATTTCATCCTTAGGGTGGAAGACCACATATTTGGTCGACTGTACGTGTGCACAGAAGCAGAACTTAAAGATAAATCGACGCTATTGCTCTGCCTTTAACCTAAGCGCCAACTTGAGGACATTAAAACTTACCGATGCTCACATTCAATGTGGGTGCTGTCTTCGGTTATTATTACACATAATTCAGAAGTGGGAATGCGGTGCAAAAGTGCAATATCCGCGGCCGGGCTATAACTGTCAACGGAGGAATGAATCAGTGGCGTATAAATCGTGCCGGCGACAGGATCGTGCTCTGGACTCGTGCAATCGCCGCCTGATTTTATTTTATTACTATCACTGTGGGAGAAACGCAGCTGTCGATTTGTTTAGTCAAATGTTTTAATGAGTGCCCTTCACGCGATCTATTGCGCCCGAATTTATATTATCCCACCCGCCTCACCCGGAGACACAGAATAAATAACGCTGGAGATTAAAGTACACAATGCGAGTTTTAAAATCGAAAGTCCCCTTCGATACCCTTCGATTGTTCGGTAAAAAAACATGTCACGTATGACTCATCAATTTTAACCTTTTTTGACTAAACAAACCGTACGGGAATTATACAAACATCGGAGGTCGGTGCAGGAAGCTCGTCCCGCGCGCTTGACATTGTCACTGCTTACACTGCGACAAAAAATAGGCATAGTGAATGACAGGAAACATCATTTGCGTTTTAGGTAAATTCATTTCTGCAGGGTGATTCTAAAAGTTGAGACCTAAGTATGACGGACAAGGGACAATGTATGCTAATGGAATTTTGAGTTATTTAGTTTACACTTTTTCATGACAGAGTTCGGTACCAATATACCAATTCAAATGATACGATCAAATTATATGATCAAAGCAGCTCAAAAGTCAATAAAGTTCATGAGGCGTAATAGGGAATTCATAAAGCAAAAAACTTGGCAAACTTAATAAGAAGTGAAAATTCTACGATTCAGAATTTTACTTTCTCTATTTATACAAAAATGTACTTATTAAGGTAATAAAACTACAAAGGTCACCTTAAGGAATGTCTCTTTAAACTGACAAGTAAAAGGTAAATCATACATACTTAATCAATTTTCCAGTTATATTCCCATTTACCTAGAATTGATACCAAAGGAACTTTCACGGCCATCAAGCGCAGGAGATGTGCTTATTACAAGTTCACTTGTCTATTCCGGGGGACCACCCAGCGCATGCGACTGTTATTTTAGGCGCACATAATTGAGTTGTTACGAGTCAACGTAACGGCGACCTGGGACACGGCTAGTGCTGTTTTACATGAGAGTTGGATCGAATATGACTACTGGATATTATAATGTGCACTTCAAAGCAGCAGCTTCTAGAGTAAATCCCCAAACGGCCTAACACATTTGTTCAAAAATCTGTCGGTAGGATCCTAGATAGTTAACCAATGAATTGGGTTTATCCCAAGGTTAATACCTGGGTTTAAACTTTTTGCTAGGTAAATAATCAATACCTAAAGGTTTGTATAATATACCGCCTAAATTCAACGTGGACTTAAAAATAAACCTGAGAAACAATAGACATGAGAAGTATCTACTCCCACGTTTCATTTTCATTACAAATATCTACGGTAGTACATTCTATATCAACGACACCCAAACCATACACCCAATCAAATTACACTTCAACGTAAATGAATTGCTTCATAATCAATACGCCAAAATATTTCTGTGCAAAACTGGTCCTCGACGGAAAAGACACTAACAATGAGTGTTTTACAACGTCATTAAACTATAATAGTCATAACTATGTAGTTACAAAACATTATCATTATCACAAAGAATTTCGCCTTATTAATACACTGTTTCATTTAACAGTTTAATTTCCATATAAAGTTCATAATTTCATTATCGCAAATGTTAACAAGCTTACCACGTCGTGCTGTATTAATAGCTCTAAGATAATTGACATTAATGTACGTGTCGGGCTACCTTTATTATGTTCTAAATATGTTATGCCATTATATTTTAATACATTTAGCGTCATAAAAGTCAGTGCAATATATTATTATTACTGAACCATTGACTTTTTTCTCCTGATAAAGAGCGACTTCTATTGCAGAAGTGGCAAAAAGTTACCAACATAACAATTTGTTTTTTGCTAAAGCTAAGAAGGAAAGATTACCTTGCTTATTTTCATTACTTGTCAACGACACTGCTATTATCTAGAATAATAAAGAAAGCACCTAATACTAGTAAATTCTTAAAAGTATTATACTGTGTCTATCCCTATTCCCTACACTCTGACAAAATCCGATAAAATTAAAACTAATTTCCAATATGTATTTCAAAAAGGGAATTTCTCTGCGTCGCCCATATACGTATTGTCCACCGCACAGGTACCGTAATATTTAACATTTTGGATAATAGCTAAAGCCTTTACGTCGACCCCCGTACTGCATTGTTGGAAGATGATTAATAGTCCATGTAACATAATGATACGTTATTCTTTATTCCGCGTGAGTTGCGGCGATGCCTGGTAGAAATAGGGCATCACCCTGTTGGAGTTGAGGGTAAACTAGAATTGTCTGTGATAATGCGAGATATTTTGGCTTTGTAACTTTTCAAATATCCATCGAGTAATCGATCGAAATAGTCGAATATTCACTTTAGATTTTTATTCGGTATTTTAAGCTATTGGTATTTTAAAAAGTTTGCTCAAGTTCATTATTTTGTAGCAGGATAACAAATGATATCATTTGATTATTTACACAATCTCTAGTACCTACTTACATACGTAGATAAATATTAAACGGGTACGTATCATAATAGGTATATCATCGTAACATTTTTTTTTTAGCCTGTTTTAATTAATTAATTTAATTATTTTAATTTTATATAATGTTTTTTTCCTGAAACCGTAAACTTTTTAGGATTGATATAAAACAAACCTAACCTACCCTAATGGGTTCTATACAACGGCCTTTAAAGAAATTCTGAAAAATTTACGGTTTTAGGAAAAAAAAAATTAACTTTATGTATGCCAATTGGCACGTACCATAATACAAAAAGTTCAAAAAGTATATTTTTTTTTACTGAAACCGTAAATTTTAAGGAAAACTAAGTATTGTGTGTTTTTAGGGTATGGGGCATATGTGTGTAAAATTTTATCTAAATTGGTTCCGCTGTTTGTGTTTACGTATTTAATTGAAAGATAAACATTCAAGTATCCTCGACAACTTCGGATCGTGTCGATGTTATGACATATTTTTTTAAAGACCAACGTTTATCCCAAATTCCTTTCAAAATCACATAATAGAAATCCCCGCAGTCCATATAATTATTCACGTCCGTTAATAATGCTGATTCGTCGATATTGGAACATATTAATTAAATGCGGTCGACCGGTTCTACGGTTTGCGATATTCCATGCGGTTTGCGCCTGCTGAATTATCAGGAAAATATACCATAAACCTAAATTATTAAAACGTACTTAACCTATGCATTTGCTTGATTGACTTAGCAGAAGAAGTCTGAAATGAAGTCTGAATCGTGAATGAAGTCAATTATTTTTATAGTTAAAGAAATAATATTTCTTATTCATCAATTGCAACGTTAACAAAAAGTTATTCTCCTACGTCGGTTGGAATAAACGCGCTATATTCAATAATTGGTAACCGTTACTCTCGCTAACGGTAAACAAATAAATTGGCTCTTTGTTTGTATTCGGCCGCCAAGAGAAAATTCGCAGGTATGAATTCGCTGCCGAGTCAATACATGCTGAACAAATATTTGCACTTACTCACTGCCTTTGTTTTCTCGTTAAGGCTAAGTAAAAAGTCTAAAATGCTTGTGCGATATTAGCTTTTAGTGCGGTAAGCTCTTGTAAAGCTTTTATCGATAGAACGAAGTGTGCTGTAAAGCTCGTTCAATTTTCATCGGCGTGTGTACGTATTCTAAGAAAAGCTGCAATGAAAAATAATATGCTGCTTAACACTATACCATAGTTAAGTAAACTTTGCTTCATTTTATTTGATCGCCTTTACTTGTTAAGATTTTTGTTTTGAAATAATAATATTTCATAAATTTCTGATATTTCTCTTCGGTTTACAAAACCAAAGGGCATGTTTCTTCTTAAGTTAGCATTACTCCTGTCTTATCGCAGTTATAGTGAAATACGCTCTATTATAACATTTAAATACTGTCTCACAGTCACATCATACTCAATCAATCAATCAATTTTTTATTTGCAATAAATACGATACAAAAGCTCTTAATTTACTTCCTACATATGTATACGTATGTTGGAAACTTTCCTTAACAATACACTATGCAGCGAGCAGAATACCCAATATCGTGCAATAATTTCGTTATCGGAATAAGCCACTTTGGCTCCCGTGGCCCGTGTACCCATACCCAGCGTTCGATAAGTTTTATTGGCTCAATTATGGCCCAGCTATGGCCCAGCTATGTCATAAGTATGTGGCATGCGACGGACTCCAGACTACGTGTTAAATTATGTATTCCTAGTGATGTAGCTTTATTTTCATTTTCATCGACAGCTTTGTGGCGGACAGCGCAAAGATACGACGCACATATTTTTAAATTGGTGCTAGTTCTTGCAGACTGTTATTTTTTTATTTTAAATGCGGTGTTCGATGTCTCCGTTTATCTACCAACTTAATTAGGTAACTATGATTAAAATCTGCATAACTGCTGTGCTAATAGAAAAGGCAAGCAATTAAAAGATTGCAAAATCACACGTAGACGCGAAGCATTTGCATATAAATTGGCAAAGTAAAGTCCTCGCGGTTGCGCAATCAAAACTGAGACGTTTCCGTCAAGTTAATTGAACTGATTATTGTGGCTTGTTGATATTAAAATTTATTTATGAAAACGTCGGCGAGCGATAAAACAACGTGCACCGGTTTGTTTGTCCGATTTCTGCGAATGAGTGCAATTAATTATGACCGATGGAGTGCCGAGGGCGACCGCGACGTCTTTTTGTTCTTCGCTCGCCATTTGTAGAACAATGCCGGCGTGTGCGAGTTTTATCTCGAAATAAACAAACAACTCGTGTCCACTTCTTACCCGCCTTATTGTACCATCGCTTTTTATCTCAAATTTATTTAGGGACATTTTCACTAACTTTAATTTTATCGCTTTTAACAAGCCGTGACATTCAAGAACTAAAAGTAACAAAGTTTAAAACGACTAAGCTAACGACAGTGACGAACATTCACTAAGTTTTACTATCCTATAAGCGCAAGTGAATAATCGAACGTCAGCCACATTGTTACAAATGTCGTGCTATTTAGAAACAGGATTGACTCATTTACTTGTAGATTTTTTTATTAGATCTTTATTTATGGCGATGCCTTAATGGAAAGATCAAAAGCAGTCGGCAGTTAATTTTAATGTCTCGGTGTAAACGGCAGTGGTGCGCGTGCGTTAGATATAATTAGAGGTAAAGCCTGCGCCGATGCGCTTGCGCCGTTGTATTTTGATCTCACTGACATTTATTACATCAGCGATAGCTTACCACGGATTTTCTACGAATTATATTCACTGAATCAAAGGTAGGTATAATTTGCGACTCAAATATGTAACCTATTTCAGCCTAGAAATAGATTTAACAGGAAGAGATTTTCTCCATTTAATTGATTGTGACATGCGACCTGTTTTAAAGTCTTTTCTCGGATAATACAAAACGACTTGTTTATAAAATAAATTAGAACTGGCAACAGTTCACCCTAAAACCTCTAAATTTCCTTTAAAATAGTGTCCAACTGAGTTCTGCGAACTGTCTACTTAATTAGTTTGTCGGCATTTATAGTTTAGGTCGAGGACGTCTTATTAACGGGACGCTTTAGTTTATATCGACAGGAAGTCAGAGCGACGCGCCAGGGCAAGTCCCATCAACCTTAACGATCCATTACCGCTCACGCGCCTACTGGAGTTAAGGGGGCTGGAGCTACGGGGTCTAAGGGGGCTACGGGGGCTCGAGTAATATTCGGAAGTCGCGTAACGCGTAATTATTTCGGAGAGGGATGCGATAACGCAACCG
The DNA here is from genome assembly GCA_963241965.1 of Tortrix viridana. Taxonomy (NCBI): domain Eukaryota; kingdom Metazoa; phylum Arthropoda; class Insecta; order Lepidoptera; family Tortricidae; genus Tortrix; species Tortrix viridana. The sequence continues at coordinate 6,757,098 of OY725181.1, forward strand.
CAATACATTTGTATGCGAAGGGTTTGTTCCATCAAGCGGAATCACCTTGTGTACGTTTTGGGAACCTAAGAAGAGCTTTATTTTATACAGTAAAGAGGGGCTGTTTTGTTGAAGGAAGTGTTTGACTGATGACTGAGTATAAAAATAATAAAACAGACAACGAGACTCATTATTTTGACCAGCAAAGCAGTCAGACGTCGATGTCACCATTATGAATGGGAGTAACGAACGAATTTACACAGCCAACTGTTCAGTGCAGTGAGTTATTATCAGAGTAAAGCGCAGACAGGGTAAATGCTTACTGAAATGGAACGTAACAAGTCCTTCTGAAATAATTCACAGTCGATTCGACGCGGACATTCTCGGGCAGCGCTGTGGGCGACTGCCTGGGTGTTAGTTATTCTTTTGAGAAACGCTTTGACGACGAGCTCACCAACGAGCTTTTTGTCCCTGAAAAATCAGGAGTTTTCCCAGGTAGCGATAGACAACTTCTAGGAGAATGGAGTCGCGGGTAGTATTACATTTCTAGTTTATGCCTGCGACTTCATCTGCGTAGAAGTTCTATATCGCTTTTCTCCCGGGAACTGGTCTACTTAACTTGACAACATAAGTATTCGTGTCTCGATCTTGCTTCATTAGACACTCTCCAGTGCCAAGATCTTAGATAGATACCTTGTAAGTTTTTCGGTATGATTTCTCTTAATAATTAATACGTGTAGCAAATGTCCGTTGTAATTAAAAGAACTTTTATAAAAATAAAAGAACGATTATTTTTATATCAGCCTATTATTATATCTCACAGCTTTGCAAAAAGCCCTTGCAAATAAAAATAAACTAACATCGGAGACGCTTATCGCCGCAAAATCCTTAAGCGCTCATGAGTCAAATTATGTCTCGACGGGCCTCCGCCCGCGTGAGAATAACACCCCTTGTCTTTAGCTGCGACAGCCCGGCAGCTCCCGTGCCGCTGCCCACGACACGATACCGCGCTACCGACTCCCGCAGTTATTTCTAACCCGTATCACGTCGCGACCGGATCGACCGAACACTTTGATGTCGCATTCTCTTTTTGCTAACATTTCAGCGGGCTATAACAGACCGAATGTTTTCGGGAACGATGTCTAACGACTAGTTCGCGCATACTTTATTCGCGTAGTTCGTTTTAATCGCTCTCGCTACCTGTATATAAATTACGTGCTTGGCTTTGTTTCCTTTTGTTATTCATAGGTTTTGCTCGGCTTAGTATGCAATTCGGAGCAGCTTTATGTAATGTAATTGGGATATTTTTCCATGACATTAAATACTACTTAGAGGACGAAACTCCATTAGGAGTTTAATTTAGAAAAAAGTTTCTTATTGGGCTCTACATTACTATACTAGAATGTGTAAAACATTCATTCCAAATTTCATGATTTTACATTCGGTACTTTAATCTGTGTTATCTGTCAATCACGGAATAGTTTTATGAGCATAAATTAAAAATGCTTCGCAAATTTTGAAAAAGTGTATACTTACGGCAAGTTAGTTTGGGTTAGTACACCTTATTACGAGTACCTTGTACTTATTGTTTTCAAAACATGCAACTTCATATCGTTGCTCCTAAACGTCTCTGCGAGACGCGAGATATTTCGAAAACATTCCAACTGTCGATAACGTGGCAAACGTAGGGGTTGAAGCAGTTTATTTTCAGGCAAGCCAATGTGGTAACAGATAATAGAACGCCGTAAAACGCGGCCGCGTGGGCGCACAGATAACGGCCCCGGGACGCTATCTCTTAAAGCGGTAATTTGTTACCGTTCTTGCTGAGCGCTCCTGATAACACAAATAAAAACCTTAAACAAAACTTGAGGGCAATTGAGCCTGTATTTACGAGCCAGCGCCTCGTTCCGATAGTAATGACAATAGCTTAACTAGTCTACAAAGCGCATCTGACGGTTTTATAGGTTCTATTTACAGTCGGATCAATTGCGGAGCTTTATATATTTAGACACGTTGGAGCAAATAAGCAAATTATATTGGGAGTGAATAAGCACTAGGGCAGTCTGACGCGTCAGTCGAGCGAGCCTGACAGCCCCGCGAGCGGCATCACGCCCTATGTTTTATGACGAGGGGAAGCGAATCGAAATAAAAGGAGAAAATTCCACCGACACTCAAAAGCACGAACAGCGAACGTCTTCGACCAAATTAAAATGCAATGATTTATTGCGGACGTCCTTAAAGTGACGTGTTTCTTCCAGCGTCGGGAATTTCGTCGCGAGACCTTTTACAGATAAACATTTCCATTTTAATGAATCGTAAGATTGCCGTATAACACATTTATTTTTACTCTTAAACGACCGTAGCAGACCATGTTGGGTAATCCAGATAATAACAGACTATGGGATCAGAGCGTTTATTAAAAAGCAATTTGTGCTTATTCTATTATTAATTTTTGTTAAATTACAGTGATTAAATTCAAGATTGCACCTCGGAGTAAATTACCGTATTGAGTTATTTACGAACATGAAATCGATAGGCAGCCGTGTTTTAAACAACAGCTCGCCTAGCAATTAACATGCAGATAGCGCGATAGCCATCGCCGACAAATCGTTCTAAATTTTCGTCGTCGTATTAGATCGATATTGCAATATAGCGTTTATTTCGTTTTTGCCATATTCTAGTTTAGTAAGCCTTTGATTAGACGTTTATAAAGTAAAGAGTTTAAACGAAACAAATTCAGCAATTTATCTTAATTATTTTAACTTTGACAGTTTTTTAACTCAGACTATAGGTAGGTATGTGAAAATCGAGACTCCTGATAAATTATAACACTTTTTCAAAACCAAAAATTTAAAGCACATTATTTAAAAAAACTAGTTTTTATTTTTATTTTATTGACCACACTTTACTATGAGTAAAGAAAAGCGACAATTCATTAAAATCATTATTTTGTAACTCCGTTACAGAAGCGTATCAAGTATACAGTTTCAGTGTAATGTGCCCGGGCCCTTCACTTAATAGTGCTTAACCTTTGCGATCCGACACTAGGGCTCTCCAGTTCTCCACGTAACAATTTAGATTGATAATACCGCGGTTCAGGTTACAGACAACCCTAACTTTAGGGTTAGAATATAGTGAAGGGCGAAGCGATTCCCAATAACAAAGGTATAACATGAACAATGCAGTCTTTGGGTGTAATGAATAAGTCAACATAACAATTACCTATTCAGAACAAAATTGACGTACCTACCTACACATGTCGCTCTCAATTACGATTATCATTTATTTGTAAATGTCATCCAGACGTATAGTCAACGTCAAAAGTAGGTACTTTATTGCATTAACATACTTGACAATCTTGTTTGACATTGCTAACGTGGCTGTATAGCGACAAGGTATAAAAGCGGGTCTTTTGATGTTGACTGTACTTATGGGAAACTCAACTGATTTTGAACGAGTTCTCAAAATGCAAAAACGGGCTATTAGGATCCTAGCAAACGCAAAGTATAGGGAAAGTTGCAGGGATCACTTCAAAAATCTACAAATATTAACATCCGTATCAACATATATACTGGAAATAGTTGTTTACGTAAAAAACAATCCAAGTCAATTTAAAAGGTTGAAAGATAACTGTAACCGATCAACGAGAAATCCTGATAACATAAGACCCACAGAGCATAGACTGAACATCGCGAAAAAGAGCCCAAAATGTATGGGGCAGAAATTATTTAACAAATTGCCTAAAACAATTAAAGCACTAAATGACACTAACTCTTTTTACAGAAAAGTCAAAGAACTGCTTCTCTCACGAACAATATACAGTGTAAAAGAATATATGAATAATAACTATTGTATAAACTGACGATCTCAATGTTCATGTATATATTTTGACTTTTGTTAAACTTGTGCGTTAATATTGAGAAATAAATTATATTATATTATCTTATCTTATCTTATCTTATCTTATCTTATCTTATCTTATCTTATCTTATCTTATCTTATCTTATGCAAAAACAAACCTGAAATAAAACTAAATAAATATAAATAAAATAAAATCCAAATATAAATAATAATAAATTAGACTCGCATGTGACAGTTTGTTATCTGCTACTTTTTATTAATGCATGTCTCGCACTTGCATATTAAGTTATATACCTTGAGCTATTTTAATTGCAGCCGTTAGGTTTTAGTATGTTAACTGTATAGCAAAACGACGAATTATAAGCGTACGTATTATAAGTTAGCGTAATATTAATATCGCTAAATACTTTTGAACTTTTAACGTCAATATTAAAATTGTAGTATTCTGTACATTACATTTCAATATTCTGCTATATAACTTTCATAGATCGCACAAAAGACAAATTTTACATTAATCTATATACATATCTAAATATATAAAAGAAGAAACTGACTGACTGACTGACATATCAACGCACAGCCCATACCGCTGGGCCTAAAGATTCCAAATTTGGCACGTAAGTTCCTTATGAGGTCTAGGGGTGCACTAAGAAAGGATTTTTCAAAATTCATCCCCTAAGGGGGTAAAAAGGGGGTTGGAAGTTTGTATGAAAGTCATCCATTTTTTAAGATAGAAACGTGGAAATTGGTATAAAGGCTACTATTTACAAATGAAAAATACTACCTTCAGTGATTTTGGATAAATTACCCCTAAGGGGTTATAATGGGGGGTTAAAATTTGTATAGGGGTTTGGACATTTTTGAAGTTAGGAACGTGAAAATTGGTTTATAGGCTACTGTTTACAAATAAAAAAAGTACTACCGGCAATTTTGGAAAAACTACCCCTAAAGGAATGAAATGCGGGGGTGGTAGTTCCTTTTGGAGTGGTGGTTGGTCCTTTTTGAAGTTCGAAACTTGAAAATTGCTATAATGAGTACTGTTAACAAATAAAAAACGACTTAAGGCAATTTTGGATAACCACCCCTAAGGGAATGAAATGGGGGGTGGTAGTTTGCATTGGAGTTACGTCATTTTTGAAGTTAGAAACATGTAAATTTGTGTATAGGCTACTGTCAACAAATAAAAAATTGTACTATAGGCGATTTTGAAAAAACTACCCCTAAAGGAATGAAACGGATGGGTGAAAGTGTGTATGAGAGTTTGGTCAATTTTGAAGTTAGAAACGCGGAAATTGTTATAAATACTACTGTTAACAAATAAAAAACAACTTTTGGTGATTTCGGATAACTGCCCCTAAGGGAATTAAATTAAGGGTGGTAGTTTGCATGGGAGTTTGGTCATTTTTGAAGTTAGAAACATGGAAATTTGTGTACAGGATACTGTAAACAAACAAAAAATACTACTTTAGGCGATTTTGAAAAACTACCCCTATGGGGATGAAAAGGGGAGGTGAAAGTGTGTATAGGAGTTTGGTCAATTTTGAAGTAAGAAACGTGAAAACTGTTAAAAATACTACTTTTAACAGATTAAAACAACTTCCGGTGATTTTGGATAACTACCCCTAAGGGAATGAAATAGGGGGTGGTAGTTTGCATGTGAGTTTGGTCATTTTTGAAGTTAGAAACATGGAAATTTGTGTACAGGCTACTATTAACAAATAAAAAAGACTACTTTAGCGATTTTGGAAAAACTACTCCTATGGGGATGAAACGGGGGGGTGAAATGTGTGTATGGGAGTTTGGTCAATTTTGAAGTTAGAAACGTGTAAATTGTTATAAAGACTACTGTTAACAAAAAAAAACAACTTACGGTGATTTCGAATACCTACCCCTAAGGAAATGAAATTGGGGGTGGTAGTTTGTATGGGAGTTTGGTCATTTTTGAAGTTAGAAACATGGAAATTTGTGTACAGGCTATTGTTAACAAATGAAAAATACTACTTTAGGCGATTTTGAAAAAACTACCCGTATGGGGATGAAAAGGGGAGATGAAAGTGTGTATAGGAGTTTGGTCAATTTTGAAGTTTTAAAACAACAAGGAAATTAAATGGGGGGTGGTAGTTTGCATGGCAGTTTGGTCATTTTTGAAGTTAGAAACGTGGAAATATGTATATAGGCTACTGTTAATAAATAAAAAATAGTATTTTCGGTGATTTTGAATAACTACCCCTAAGAAGATGAAATGGGGGGTTTAAGTTTGTATGGGAAGGAGGTTGGTCCTTTTTGAAGTTAGAAACATAGAAATGTGTGTATGGGCTAAATGAACAAATAAAAAATACCGCTTTAGGTGAATTTGGAAAAACTACACCTAAGGGGGAGAAACGGGAAGGGTGAAAGTTTGTATGGGCGTTTGGTCATTTTTTAATTTAGAAACGTGGAAATAGGTATATAGGCTACTTACTGTTAATAAATAAAAAACACTATTTTCGTTTTGAAGTTAGAAACGTGGAAATAGGTATATAGGCTACTGTTAACAAATAAAGTAATACAATATTCGGTGATTTTGGATAACTACCCCTAAAGGGATGAAATGGGGGTAATATTTGGTCAATTTTGAAGTTAGGAACGTGAAAATTTATTTTGGCTACTGCTTACAAACTAAAAGTATTACGTTCGATGATGTTGGAAATACTACCGTAAGGGGGTAAAATTGAGGGTGTAGATTTGTTAGAGTTTGGTTATTTTGGAAATACGTTTGTAGACTTCTTATTATATAAAATATGAGTTTTCGCGTTTTTGGAAATGCTGGCAGAGCATATAACCTTTAATAACACCTGTGTATGATCTCGCAAAATAAATAATTTCAATTTCAATTTCAATTTATACCCCTAGGCAAGGTGAAAAGGGTTAAAAAAATCGTATGGTTTAAATTTGTTTCTATCCCATCATGCATGACACGTACGATAATGAAAACTTTATCTGTACTTTTTAACAAAGGTACTGGACTCTCCGCAGACAAAGTCGCGGGTGGAAGGATTGCGTATATATATATTTGTACTCAGTTCACGTTCTCGAAAACGGCTCCAACGAGTTTGATAAAGATTGCGACATAGGGGTTTACGGGGGCGAAAATTCGATCTAGCTAGGTCTCATGTCTGGGAAAATTCGTTTTCCCCGTGCTTTCACGCAAAAAGAATTCTCGCGCAATGGTTCGTAATTACGGGGAGGCTGCTTCCGTCTGAATAGGCTGATGGTTAGAGCGCTGGCCTACTACGCAAAGACTGCGGATTCGAACCCCAGCTATAGACCGTTTTTTTTGTTTTTGTATAGAAATTCGATGAAAAATCGGTTGCGACCCCAGCGACGACGCGAAATAAAGTTTGTATGGATGTTGGGATGTTTTTTCAGTCACGCCTAAATAGTTGAACGGATTCGGATGAAATTGTCACACAGGTAGTTGTTATCCTGCAATTTGATAGTGTCCAGGGTAAAAACGATAAACGGCTTACTTAAGAAGGGGAGAAAGAGGTACTTAATAAGTTTGGATGTAGGGGGTAATCTCCGAAACTACCCATCCGATTTCTAAAATGCTTTCAGTGATATTCAGAATGAGGTTTCAGGGTGGACATAGGCTATATTTTAACTTATAACCAAAGCTAAGCGAGGGCGGGTTGCTATACTTAATATTATATAAACACGAAAGTAGACATACTTTTGCGTCTGTCTGTCTGTAAAGCTTTCCCTGCTAATTCACTGAACCGATTTCGATGAAATTTGGTATGGATATAGCCTGAGTTTCGAGGAAGGACATAGGCTACTTTTTATCTCAGAAAATTGAACAGTTCCCGAGAGAGCAGTGATAAACGACTTCTACGCGGACGAAGTCGCGGGCAAAAGCTAGTTTCTAATAATTATTATTCTGATTCCAATGGTTGAATTATGGAGGCCGTTAAAATATTCAGTTCTCCGATTGTGCTTACTTTCCCCCTTACTAATAAACGTTGAGTAACGGCTGAGTAGTTATACAATGCTTTGTCCTTATCTGTCATTGTGACATTTGAATTCGACAGATAAGGACAAAGCATTGTATAACTACTCAGCCGTTACTCAACGTTTATTAGTAAGGGGGTAAGTATATAAAAAGCGTATTTAAATTAATAAATAAGATTTTTTACCGTCGCATCTCTAGCAAGCTTAACAAAAACGCTTCCACTTATGGAATCTCTAGATCATCCGTTATTCTTTGCCTACAAAAGTCACACCCTTCAATAGGAATCCCGTAAAAGACAAGGGGAAGTGAAGCCTCATTGTAACCGTGAATTTTGTAATTAAACGCCTCGTCTAATTACGACCTTCGTCGAGACTTCACAGTCCGTTTCACTCTCCCTTCGAGTGCAGGATGGTCGTTACGCCCTTTGAAGGTTCCTCTTAATTTTACAAAATGACTGGCAGGATCTGACTTATCTAGGTTAAGTATTTCTGTACGCTCGCTGCATATTTTATTTTAACTTCTGGATGTTAGGTATTTCTTATTGGTATTGGCAAACCTTTAATTGTTTTCAAGTAGATCCGTCATTCCACTTAAATTACACTTAAATTTTATGAACACTTTGATTCTTTGGTGAGTTTCAATTGCGTTTGGCTAATGTCGAATATAGACACCGGCCAAGACTTTGGGTCTAGTGCTGAGCGGCGAGCATAAAAAACAACAAATACGCATACGAGATACAAAACTTGCATTCATGTGGTTGTCCGCTCGCCACCGCTCTCAAATTCATTCGAACCACCAGATCATGAAATATGAGCGCAGCGATCTACGCCAAAATTTCCTCTGGTTTGAAATTCAGAACATACCTCGGAAATGTTTGAGCTATGATTTCTATGTAGATAGGTGCACATTGTATGAAGAGATAGCGGGCGTTTATGTAAATCGCTCCCGCCTGACTGGATCTCAAGAACATGAACAATTAAATTCGTGCCTCGGGCTTTGCCGAATAAATTACTGCGGTTCAACTCCCGACTGTCTCAAATCATCGAAGATCAAAAGATACCTGCCGTTACGAATATATTCCATCAAAAGCCTATCAAAGCTAAAATCACAATAAAAGCTACTAATAACATCAAACTCAAAAATGTATCCATTATTACGAAACTAATTTGTTAGACTATGATGAAAATCAAACGACAAATATTTGTAAGATCGTTAACACCTCATTGATTAATTTTAGTATCAACGCGGACATTAGCCCAGTTTCGACTCGCATTTAAAATAGAGAGAATAAAATATTCGCTTTTTCGTCACTTTCATCAGCCAAGTTTATAACGTGACTGCAGGGCGGTTGTCGACAAGCTTGACATCATTTTCAGTCTTACTAGATCACTATTACGTGACATTGTCTTTAAGATATTGTAAATTAGTGGGTTTCAATATATTTTGTTTGTCACTTTTCTCCCTTTCCTGAATATGAAATGAGTTTGTCTGTTTGTGTGGTTGTTCGTTAAGTCTTCACAACTAAATTACTTTGACGTTTTGATGGGTATGGAGATACTATATTTATTATTATAATACATCCCGTAAACCCAGAAAATACTCAAAGTATCACATAAATCTTGAATTTAACACCATTTTACAGAAGCTTTTGTTTTTTTGACGCACACCGAAACATCACAATGGTACAAAAAGACGTGACGCAAAATCCATCACGTAAATAAAAGTCCATGACGTCACCCCAAGGCAGAGGGCTACCTGTCCAGTTTTTATCGGCAGTTATATTAACTTTTCATGTTGGCCTAATGGATTAGTGCGGGGGAATTCAGATCTCCCGGCATAAATATGTCAGTAGATTCTAGACTTGGGGAGGGTTTATGCTTCTCGGTACGATAAGGGGTTATGGTTTGTGTTAAATAAAATTTTGGTCTTCCATTTTGAAAATGAGGTTTTTCGTTTTTTTTAATTAGGTAGGTCGTAAATTTTCATGACCTAATTTTAATCATAATTATTATGTGATGCTTCATTAAGGATCTGTACGTAACTATATAACGTGTACGCGGTTGTGATTTTAACAGCTATCAGTTTTCCATTTTTAGTACCTAACTTAAAAAGTCACGTTAGAAAAAAAATATAAAAAATATTTACTTGAAAACAAGACAAAACAGTAATACTTATCCTCATTGTCATAACATATTCTAATTAATGTAGAAAGGTACCCAACGAGATGTCGCATAATTTGCAAACGGCTTATTCTGATCACCGTCTTATGATAAATGTTTTCCCCACGGAAACAGCCCGGGAGCCGATAACTATTTACATAAATTATACTAACAGATTAGCTGAAGCTGAAATATTTATGATGCTGGTTTTGTCTAACAACGTGGCGAAAGGTTGCGCTGCTCTGGTTAGGATTATTTTGTATGTTGTTCGTAATTTGTATGGAGTTTGTTGAGAGATTATGATGTCGTCCTGGCCGACTTTGGCCACAGCGCCTGTGTGTAATTGATATTGGTATGAATTTTACTCTTAATTTAAATATTGAGAGATAAGGAAAGTTTGCGTCGACATTGCTCACAATCTCAATTTGAACACAGCAGACAACATTTGCACTTTTAAATGAATGTACTATTTTTTAACGTTCTTATTGCCCTAACGAGCTATGAAATACTTACAAAATAAGATATTTTATCAGCATTGCTTTATTCTTGGTCATCATACCCTTAATGGCAATAAATATAGTGTCAACCCAAATTCTAATCCGATAGTAGTCCTTGTTGGTCGGCAAGGACGACAACTTTCTGGAGGTTTCAGTTTAACTCGAGTTGATAAATCCTGGTTGAGCAACCAAGTAGCAAGTACGTAGTACCGTCGAAGCAGAATTTCTTAACACATTCGATACCAAAAACCCGATATAGAGTAATTTTTGTATGGGAATTGGAAACGAATTACATTAATTCATATTATAGCAGAACACAATTAATCCGCCCTGCTGTACAGTTGAGGACACCCTGTTGTACAGATGTTTACACTTTTGGACCTTATTACAATGGAACAAGGTAAAAAGTGTAAACACCTTTCTGTCCTCGACTGTACTTTCATCCTACCCTATGATAGTGGCAGAGAACACTTTAGTTAGGTTTGCAAAACCGAACGAATCTATTTGATCATAAACATGCCGAATAACATTAGTATGATTGTCATTTAATTCGATACTTAAATTTAATATTTACCACAGACATAAATAAGTCGCAACGCCCAAGCAAGTAAAAAGCGCATCACATCAAGCATGCTGCTCACAATTAATTTCCTTACGATACCTACATTTTATGTAGTTTACTATGAAACATAAAAATTATGACCACTTTATTATGTCCAAACGTTCCTTCGGACGGTCGTTAAACAGCCACAATATGGCACTTGCATTAACGACAGCGCATTAGATGCTATTGAGGTAGCATTGTATCTTTATGACTGTATTAGAAATAGAATATTTGAGCTTTTCACAAACACTTTTCTTTATAAAATGTTGTGGAGTCCTAATGGGTACCTTGCGATCCTATTACCTAATATAACTCTCAAAAATGGGACTGTTACAGAATCTGGTTAAAGTATAACTAACCATACATCATAGCGTCAATACAAAATTGGAAAATATACTGGCGCTTCACCCTCATACCTTTAATTAATACCTACGTATCATTTACCTAATATAATGTTTTCTTACCTACGTACTCTCCAATTACTTACGTTGTCTTTATTATAGTTGTTTCACCTCAGCAGATTCACCCTGTCAATTTCAGCAACTTATCTTAAAATATACTTGCAGTATCATGCAATCCATTTCGAATGCTCTCACATAACCCCGAATGCTTCCTCCCGTTTAGTCACTAACTTGCTTTGATGGTCGCCACGTAAAGTGTCGGAACTATAACTTACATCCTTATTCACACTAAACGTGAGATGTATGTATGTACCTATGTGCGCTTTATGTGAAATGCAAGAAGACAGAAAATATTATACTTCGCGATCATAAACTTGAAGATGGCGACTCTAATAAAGTTTACTGCTCTATATTTTTTATTTAAGATGCTCGAAATTTTGCTTCTATTCATATTCTATTTATATCGATATGAAAGAAACTCATGTATTTTTTAATATTCTGGTATTTTATCGTTTCAAATAATACTTCGCCTACCTACTTTCTTAGTTCAAGAAAATGTATTATGAGAATACTGAACTTTTACAATTCGTTCGTTTTATTATCATCTTAGGCGTAAAAAGACCCAAAAGTATGTTAATTACAAATAACGAATACACAAACACAGTATATTACACATAAATTGATCAAGAGTGGCACGTAGAGGGAATGCATCTACCCATTTTATATTTTTTCAAAAAATACTAAAACCGCTCTGGCGTAAAATTGAATCCTCCACAATGGCCGTCGGGGCCGTCACCCGCAGGATTTGTCAGCTTACTCTGTTTTCATTTATAACTGTCTGCGACCAAACGTTTTAAAATGATATCACAAATTTCACAAATTAAATGAAAGCGTTGAAACAACCAGTCCTATAGTAATTTGGAACGACGCCAAGGATGAGGATTGTTGTATAATTGCAGTATTTATTACACTTACAACTTTACACTATACTTAGTCTTTGTTTCATTCTGAGGCTTAAGTTTCCAGTGAATAACGACAAGCATATGTTTCTACGCTTTGATTTGTCGACTTCAGTTCATAACTTAAATGTTTTAATAGATTTCTTAACATAGGCAATGGAAACAATTAACAGATTTCTAACTGCTAAAACACAATGATTTCCAGCAGAATTTTCCATGAAAGGTGCGGATGTAATTTGAATCGAATGGGCTTTTGTTCCGTTTCTAAAGTCCGATAAAGGGAAGCTTTGTTCCAAAAAGGCATCTATAAATGTGACCGATACGTAAGCAAGACAGAAATAAATTGGACTCCACGATTTATTGCCAAATGCTTTTAACTCGTGGCCTTTTTAGTAAGAATAAGCTGCAGATTTTGAGCGTCTAGGCAAAAGATATAATTACTGAACTGAAATGACATTTTTTTTCTTTCTTCCGTTTGATTTTGTAACCTAACCTAACCTCTAGTGGCCAAGGAGTAAATGTGTTAATTCGCACATATTTAGCACCGGGGTCCCTGCAATTTATTTAAAAATGACCTGTAACTGAGTCAAAGGTATTCCGTAGATGGACATACATTAAACTCCATTGAGTACCGGAGTAGCGGAGACATCATGACCGATCCACCTCACCTGCAGAACTTTAACTTGCAACCTCTATTTCCGCATTCCAGCAAGCCACAATTTATCTCTATCGCTTAACCTGTTTCAAATAAAATAAGACATAACTACAGTTATAATTATGAGTAACGTTTAATAAATTTCAACTAGGTTTACACTAGTGTTGTGCGGCTTTACACTGTTTACGAGTCAGCTAAGAGCTGTAAGCCGAAGGCAACGACGTGCTTCATTACTTAGCAGTTATTATTTATGTTGCCCTTCGCATCGGTTTATATCGCTGATACTGTAAACCAACACGCGAGCCTTATAAAAATAGACGAAAATTTACTACTTTTATAGTTTTTATGGAAACGATTTCGCTTTGAATAAGCAATGATTATGAACTTCAACATGTAATCTTGAGCATGGGTAGTAAGTTATTAATAAAACTATGATTTCTTTCAAAATTTGCTTTATTTTGGGCGTTTCTGGAAAACAACGGGTTTAGAAAATATTGAGAGCATTGTTAAAAAGTTACAAAGTTTCAACAGCTCTTGAAATAGGTGCACTGCTTTTTAATACTGGATAAAATTCTGAATAGGTATTTTAAAAGTTCAAATGTTACTTAACCTAAGGTTACATTTTATACCTAATACACGAATTTTTATATAAATATCACAGTCAAATATTATAAAACTACGACTTCTAACCTAAATGAATCTAATATGGCAGTGAAATGCGAGACTATATCTACGTTACCGATTATATGAGACAAGACAACCTTGAGTTCGTTTAGGCTAGGGGTACAAAAGTGTAGGAAAGTAGAATTTGGACAATTATAAGCAGTTTCGTATTCAGATAGGCTAGTCCTAACCCTGTGACTAGAACTTAGATAGCAATAGGATTATAAGTAGGTATCAGACATATTATTACAAACGGGTACAAACACTACAACGGTTCACTACAAGTGTTATCTAATGTCTTATCAAGTTACTCAAAAAACCTGTTAGTACGCGAATTAGATTTTAAAACATTCTTTAACTCACTTAGTAATTTGAGTCACCCAATAAGATTTAGGATTAAATATTATCAGGCTAAATACCTACTTAACGATTACCAAATTCGTCACATTTAAAAATGTCTATACACGTACAACTTTTTTCGAAAACTGTTCGTTAACAGTACGTGCTATTTTTTTGTTACAAATTGGATACGTTTTTTACTTATTGCTTTGCGTTATTTAAGATAACAGTAAGTTTTCATAGTCTTATGTAATATTTAATAACAACCAGCTAAACACTGTTTTACAAAATGTTTCAAGATTGAGTTCTAAACCTAATTCTTGTTTTCTGGACTCTGTGGAGGAAAAATAAACATGTTAGTTAATAACCAATAGAGCATTCTGCTTAAAATTCAACTTAACTTCTCGTTTGCATTCGTCAACCTTTTACTATTGACGTATGATGTCATTAGTAAAATATAAATGAAAATAAATGTAACATGAAAGTGTACAACCCGATTATCACTAGCACGCATACCAAATAGAGAGTGAATAAATGTAATCGGCTTTTGATCGTTAAGTTGCTTAATGTCAGCAAGGGCTGGCGTAAATATGTTCAATTTACCTCATATGGCGGCGGTGGCAGTATGTCACACAGGTTTATTTGACAGCCCTGGTCTGAGCGCGCCACACTCGAATGCCTGGTTGCCTGAATGGGGATTTTGAAACTGTTCTCCCTCCCTAGCCAGTGCCACTGTGGATAGTCGTATTCTAAATCATTCGCCGGGCTCACTTTACTTTTGTCCTGTCTGCTTCTCGATCCAGACCTATTCGTATTACAGGACGCACAATCGTCCTCTAAAACATTTATATCATTATGTACTTCATGTCTCGGCTCTCTGTAATCCTTCGTAGATCTACTAGAAGTACTATGGCAACAAGTAGAACACTCTCCGTTGGAATACTGAATGCTCCCATTGCACGACCTAACAATGCTATTGTTATGAGATCGTCTTTCTGGACAATTCCTCAGGTCTCCGATGTCGTTATTGTCCTGTGGAAGACGATATTTATCACTCAGTTAATTTCGATTCCGGGTATTAGATTCTCTTTCAAATCGAATTTGTAATCTAATCTCGTGTCAACATGTGGGTTCCCACAATGCTTATCGTCATACCTTGAAATTGAGTTCGGTGTAAATAGCGCTGGACGCGTAGGGCTCGGGCGGGCCGCGGCGCAGGCGGTCCACGCTGCCGGTGTCCAAGCCCTGAATGGAGTTCTGCGGTAGGCAGTACTCCGGCTCCACGCTCAGTATACTCGATTGTCCCGCTGCGACAGATAATTCAATACTAAGCAAACGTCACGACGTAACTAGGACACATTTGTTGTTGTGAATTGAAATGATAAATATCTTTCTTTGGCTGTTTCCATTGCGTACTGTGCAACCGTTCCGTACATGGATAAATATTAATCTTGACTTACTATGCAAAAGGCTCTGATGGCAGCTGCCGACATCTAACGTCGGGTCGTTTGACGGAGCGAACACGGCGCGGTCCCGCAGCCAGATCGTGTCTTTATTCAATAGACACTGCTGGGCCGTGACAATCGATTGACCTACAATTGGGTTCAATGTTTAAATTATTGCCGCGTTATATCAACAAGTTAAGCAGCGCCCTCGGTAAGGCGCTCCCACGATACGGGCGTGAAATTGCGTTCCCTAAATAATAAAATGACAAAAAAGTTAAAGAATTGGCAGTTACTCGAGATAAGAAATCGAAGGCATGTCAGATTAAAAATATAAGGATAATTTTAGCGGGGCTTGTAATCTTTATTTCGTTTTGCTCCCGTCGTCGGTTAAAAAGTACTATGAACTCTGTTTTTTGCTGTTTACACGCGTAGGGAGGGTAACCAATCCGGCGCCAGCCTCAGCCCGTATCAGCTTACCAGCAGACTTCTTCCTTTGTATCCCGTTGCGGCGCCGAATGTAGTACACGCTGAACACCCCGATGACGATAACGGAGAAAACTATCAGCCCAAGCGCGAGGAGCCACGTTTCTTGAAAGATGTTGTGAATATTAGAGTCTTTTGGTGGCTCTGTCCTAAAAAAAAACACGAATTAGGAATCGACATTTTTAAACAATTTGCAGACGCGTCGTTTTCAGTTTTAAATGGCGATCTAAGGATGTGGTGTATTTTACAATTAACTTTCCGTAAAGCTTGAGCTCTTGACTCATCGATTCGTGTGCGTAAAAGCAATTCACATGACCCTTCCTGTGAACATTACGCACGTAAACACTTGATAACCCACTTGAGAACCAACTAAGTAAGTACATTGTCCAGAATTTTAATTAATTAAGGTAAACCGAAATCATCTAACTTGAATTGAATACTTTGTTAGTCTTGCAATGCGAATATAAGTCCTTATGTTTTTATTAAATAATGTCGTTAACGTTCATGTTGATTTTTCCCTATTTTGGGCAAATTTGCCCTTCTCTTTATTAGCATCTTGAATCCAATGGGTTCCTATAATCAATTCTATTTGGTAATAGTCTTTTAAGTACTATGTCTATGACTGTTTGTGTTCCAATAAATAAAGTAATTCATTTAATTTCAATGTTAATAGCTTCGTTTAAAACAGACATCTTAGTACATTATTTGGGGTTCTTGGTTGCGATTTGATTCGACGCTAAAATCACTTACTGCACGTATTGTCGCTGCGTGTGCGTGGGCAGCATGTGCAGCTGCGCGGGCGCGCTGAAGGGCCCGCGGCCGCGGCGCGTGACGGCGGCGGCGCGCGCGCTGTAGCGGCCGCCGGCGCGCAGCGAGCTGGCCGCTGCGGCGCGGGTGCGCGCGCCCAGAGACATCTGACCAACCACGCGACCGCCAGAACTGCCGCCGACTCGGATTTCAATCTGATATAAATAATAATTGCGTATGCAAACCTGCGTTTTTCGAGACTGGCTAAAATATTCCGAAGGTATGTTGTGATAATATCTCTATAAGAAAGTAGTAAAAGACTTGCCATTTTTTGTGTACATGTACACTATGTTTTAATTAGCTGTCTGACTGAGCAAATATTTTCGTCACGATTCTGATTATAGTTTAAATTCAGTACCTACCTGGTCTAGCTTACTAACATGGAAAAATACATGACTATAATTGTGTTTAATTTTGTAATTTATAAATTTACCTTTGTACATTCAATATTAAATTAAAGTATGCAGGTAGCGGAACAAAAGTAATGGGTCACTGTAATGTCAAAAGAAAGAAGTTTTCACTTGTCAGTGAGTGAGATTGATTGTGTTCGATAAAATTAATTTATTGGACGGTAGTTAATCAAAATGATCAAGCGATCGGTTTCAATAGGAGAAAAATGCTTGTTAATATGATTTTCACCACGTAAATCCGTACCTAATGATTAATAAACATTTTGCAAAACCGGTTAAGAAATAATATTTCCAAGCACACTTCAAAGTAGCGTCTTATATGGTAATGTAGCTACCTAATTACCTAAACCTGCCCTATTCGGTTAACTTTACATACCATAAAGAAGTCGTGATTTCGCTGTCTCCTACTTGAATTTAAATGAAATTACCATATTTGTCACAAACGTTCACGTCTTCAAAGAACCGCGCTGCTACTTAATACGAGAGCCTTCTCAAAAGTATCGCTTAATTATTTGGGTTTGTTTATGAGACGTAGAGCAAGCTCATTCATAATGCATACATTGTAATAATCTCAAAAACTTTCTTTAAAATTATTCATCTAAATTACCTTTAACTTTTTTTTTGTGTATACAGGGTGTTTTTTTATTCGTCCAAAAATTTTTGGGGGTTTAATCAGTAAGTCATACTGATCAACTTTCACTATGGGACTAACCCCGAAATCGCGAAAAAAAATTGACCATGCCATACATTTTGGCTAGTCAGCTGACGATGTTTTGTATGGGAGGGTCAAATTTTTTTTCGCGATTTCAGGGTTGGTCCATTAGTGAAAGTTGGTCAGTATGACTTACTGATTTAACCCCCAAAATTTTTTAGACGAATAAAAAAACACCCAGTATATATTACTCCAGCTTTCAACTAAAACATTATGAAACATAATTGAAAATAAAAGCGGTATTTACCAAGTAACCGCTGAGCTCTCCGTTCCAGGTGGTCGCAGGTGGCGGCTCCCATCGTATCCACGCTGAAGTCGCGTTTATGACCCCCGCCGTCACCGCTTGAGGAGCAGCCGACGGCACTAAAACGGTAATTACCGGTAAATTACCACAACTCTAATGAAATACAGAATAATTCATCTTTCCAACAAGAAAACTTCGCCACGAAATACTATAATCAATGTATGCACAACAAAGTTAATATGAAAATAACAAAGACAAATTGTGTTTTATAAAGATTAAGTTATAACGACAGCCTTTATAGCCCTGTCGTTAAATCCAGCACAAGTTAACTCGAATAACATTTAAGTTCAAAAACTCGATTATAAATTACCCTCTTCGTCTGTATATCCAGCCATTAAGTTTGAAGGTTTCCCTAATAAGTTCTTGTAGAAGGGCATGAGAAACATATCGTATTGCGTGTACGGCATCAATCCAGAAAGGATGTAGCTCGAAGTTCCACTGTTGTCCACGTCGGCGAGAGTACCGTTAGAACAGATCATGCCATCTAAATGGGACGCGTTAAGTATTGTAATTTCTTCATCAGTGGCGTTACGCCAATTTAAAGACGTGCTGTTATACCAAATCTTAACACCCTCTAAATATTCATTGTAATCTGTTAAAACCTGAAATACCAATTAATATATCAATTTTATTATAATCACTATGTAACAATATTAGTAAGTACTTTAAAGTTTGTTAATACCCACATCCCAAACAACTTTAATCGAAGTCGACGACAATGTCTCCACTCTCCTCAACACCAATACATTTTGCTGTAGGAATTTCCTAGCTTGCACAAGTTCGTATTGCGTCATATGAGCGCCGCGGTCAAAATTTCTTACATCAGCTTCAGATTTTAAATCGTTATTCGTTTTTTTCAATACGGTGAGATAAGCTTCTTGCAGAGTGCTCCCAGCTGCGTTGACAGCTGTGCAAATAACCCTCCCACTGTGTTCCACTTTCGCTCCATCCAGGTATAACAAACTGGAGTTGCTTTTCATACATTCCGGGAACAATAGCGAGTCTTGATTCCCTTCTAAAATCCAGAATGTTGTCGGTGTAGGCAATCCTTTAGCCTCGCAGGGAATTGATATCACATCGCCTTCCCATGCGGTAAGATTGGACGGTATCTGTGTGAAGTGGGGTAGCGCTAAAACAGACGGCCAGATTAAAATAGATCCAGGAATTAATGATGCAATAAAATTGTAAATAGACGGGGTTGAGTCGCTTGTATTTGTGCTCAAACATTTCAAGGAAGTAGTCGTTGCCCTCATTACATTTGACGATTAATGTTTTGGTACGTTTGATGCATAATGGTCAAGTTTAAACTAACAACGCGAGTCTTAACGGATTTTACGGACAAACACTTCTACAAGCGATTAAAGCGGTGTTTTAAAAATATCAACAGCAAGAAATCTGCAACCCAGATGGTTGATTCCGAGGATTCCGAGTATTGTGTCACATAAAGGCGACAAATGCTTACTGTAAACGGTTAACGTGGCACTGGTGACACTGGCACCAGCGTGGCTGTCGGCCCGACACGAGTATGTGCCCATGTCGGTCGCCGACACATGTTCCAACCGAAGCAAGCCGCGGATTACGGACGCGTGAGCGGGCAACACGCCGTCCTCTTTCACCCATGTTATCTTTACGCTTGAGTCGAAACTCTAGAAAAAAGGTATAATTCATATTTGGAGTTATTAAAAATGGCATTATTATATATACGATTTTGTTGGGAGCGATAACGAATATAGCTCGGTAAGAGTACAAAGGAGAGCCTTAGTAAAACACTTTCCAATTCGGGGGCGTTCAAATGGAAATGAACTTTATGGGATCTTGTGATATTGTAGCTCCCATTTACTTCACAACCAAGGCGCCTGTATAAAAGCAATATAGTTTCGAAATACATCTATAGTTTTAGATAAAATGGAATGAGCTGGGAATGGAATAGAGTGTACCCTTTAACCGTTATAAGATTCTTTTCGAATTAGACGCTCAGATAAAAAAATATAATACGTTACCTGGCAAGTAAATTCGACAGTCTGTCCAACTAAAGCAGTAATGTTGCTCGGCTTAACTACGAAGTGAGGTCGTCTTAAAACTATTAACGCAGCGTGTCTCGATTGCCTTTCCCCGGCTATGTTTGATGCCACGCATCGGTACAGTCCACTGTCGGTCGGCAATGTTTCTAGTATCTTTAAGCTACCACTCTCTGTTACCGTTACCCTAAAAATGAGAAACATAATTTAAAAAAGCCGGTCAAGTGCGATTCGGACTCGCGCACCGAGGGTTCCGCACAAACTTGTAGGTATGTAAATAGTTCGTAAATCACGGGAATACAATATAAAAAGTCCAGTATAAACTGGCACGCAATAAGTATGCACTTTCGTACTTAGTGAGTATCAGGTTTTGATTCCCTTGAGATTCCCTTCAATATGCGGCATAAACGGCTGTATCTTTTGATTGCGTTGACTTAGATGTTTGACTTTTTCACTGATCCAAGGGATTACAGACCTCAGTATTTGATATGAATTTTAACTTGATACCTTCACGCGTTCCTGAGAAAAAGGGTCTTGACAGACACACAGACAGACAGACAGACGGACAACAAAGTGATCCTTGTAGGATTCCGTTTTTTTTCATTTGAGGTACAGAACCCTAAAAAACGAGTAAATTTGTGTTTAAATTCTACTTTAGATTAGGCAGTAACTGTGTTGGCGAGGACGACGCCGATGAGGATATTATATGTGCAACATATTTTTTTTAATTCGATACTGGCATTTTTTTCTAACGAAGGAAAAAAAATTATATGTCACATGATCTACGTAGGGTATGTTTATCTTAAGATCGAAGAAAATATTATCGAATTATATCGACGGGTCTCTGACTCAACCTCGTATATGAAAATGTATGAAATTGGAATATCTACTTTAGGACGTGTAACTAAAGTAGATATTCGGATTTCGTAAAATTTCATATACGAGGTTGAGTCAGAGACCCGTCGATATGGATGATTATTGAGCTGTCAAAAGAAGTTGAGTTGAAATAAACAACTCACTCGTCGCGTTAATATCATAAAATTTAAATGCACCAATGTTTCCGTTAATTTAAAACTGGAAACATTCCAACAATAATACTTGAAAATGCATTCGATTTAATCAAAAATACTACCTTCCATTGACTTCCACGTCATATAAATTGCCATCTTTCAGCCAATGCACAGACGGTTCTGGAACGCCTTTCGGTGGCGAACATTCTAGAACAGCTGGTTCGCCAGCCGCTACGTGCACATCACGAGGCTCCGCTCTGAAGTCATCCCGAATCACTAAAAAATAATAACCTCTTAGGATCTTGGCAATTAAAATACCTTACATTCAAAATAAGAACTAAATATAATTATAGTAGTAAGCATAAACTTACCAGCAACGTTGAGCGAAGCATTGCGACTGACAGCCTCGCCTGCCAGGTTTCGTGCCACGCACCAATAGACTCCCTCATCGCTTTCTTTCTTGCCTCGATTTACTCTAAGGAAATACATCTGGCCTATATAATATTACCAAGTAACCGTATTATATACCAATGTGCCAGGTAACATAATGATAAACAGTGACTTTATTATTATACAAATGAACAGGTGTTCCTTCTTTTCCCATAACGTCGTTTGTCCTAAAGTAATTTGCCATAACACTTTTGTCATAATGGATGTTAGCCATAATGCCTAGTGCCTATAATGTTTTATTCCCGTAATGTATCGATTGTCCTAACACATTTTAGTCATAACTTTGGTAGTCATAATTTTTTAAATCCTAAAAGTTAGGTAAGGCGACGAGCGCAGCGAGGAGGAGTGTTAGGTTGAATTGCGGCAATTTGCCGGGACCGGTCTGCTGGCATTGTACTAGATTTTTGGCAGAAACTCGGCTTTATGGAACTGCGAGCAATATAGCAAGTTATCATTAGGACAAATTATTATTATTAGGAAAAAAAACATTGTGTCAAGAGAAAATAGGTCGATAATCATTATGTCAAGTAATAATTAGGACAAACGATTATTATTACCACGAACGTTATGGCAAGTGAAATTAGGATTTCAAACGTTATGGGAAAACATAGGAAGCCTAACGAACAAGTATACCTTACCTTATACGAGTGCATCATGTGAACTATATTACATGACATCCAAATTTAAACTAACCTCACGGAAGCTGATGGTCACGCTGTTATTGTCTCTGCTATGATGTTATGATACACCGGAGCTTAGTATGTAATGAAGGTGTTTGCTATTCACGGGTCTAGGCAAAATGTTTATATAAATAAATATAGGTTATATTATATTTATTTTCCTTTAAAACATGATTTGAGGAGATTGAGACTGGATTCAACTGTGATCAGTCTCTTTTCATTTGGACAGCAACATTTTAGTTCAATTTATTAAATCTAGACTTACCTCAGAAACAACAGCCCGTCTTCCAACAGCACCCTATGGCCATCTTCAGCCGGTGGCAGTGGGCTACCATCCTTGAACCACTGCACCAGGGGCTTGGGTCTTCCTTCCACCACGCATCGTAGAGTTGCTGGTTCACTGCGCCCTGATACTGTGTTTGATGGGTGCTCCTTGATGCGCGGTGCTCGATTTTGGGCTGAAAAAATATCATTTATCTGACTAATAGTAAATCAGGCCTAAGAGGAAGAATCAGCTAGCAGCCTGTGTGAGTAGTAATTCAGATTTTCCTCCAAATACTTTTCGGAAGTTTTGATAAAAAGTTAGTTTTACAGGCATGTTAAAAATCCGTAATCGATTCAATCAGTAGAAGTCAAAAATTGAACTGAGACCTAGAGAGAATATTCCTTTGTTCGATCTTGTTTAAATATGTTTGTATGTACTACGAAGTGACGTCTTTGTAATATAAGGGATAAGGGTAAGCGTAACGTAAACTTTTACTCTGTGATATAACTTTACTAATATAATATAAAAAGGTTATTGAAATATGAGTAAAATGTCTCCTTAACTTTATTTGGCAGACACAAAAAGATACTTCACCTACCTACTTAAAGATTAGGATCATCGGAAAAAACCTCGAGGCTTATAAACTTCGATTCTCTAACTTCATTGAGTGCTAGAAAGTCTTGGAACCGATTTATTTTATTTCAAATAAAATGATCGAGAAAAAGATAAAACTGGGGTGACATGTTCGGATACGGTTTTACGACGGAAACTTTGTGTTATATACGAGTTTGAATACAAAAAGCCTACGCATGATCCTAACTCTATCCATTCTCTGATATTATCTCCGATTGACGTCAATGTGTTTGTAGATGACCCTATTGTTCGAATATTATGGCATTCGTTCTAAAGGTCACTAAAAGTCGACAGACACGACTGTATTCTCTGTTACATTCCTTATTGAAGATGCACATATTTAAGTAAATATCAACGTTAAACATTAATATGTCAGTCGAATAGAGCGTCGGTGGTATAGAGTGTTAAGCAACCGATGTTGTCTAAGAGAGAATATAACATTTCAAAGTAATCTTGGCATTTTCGTAAAGCATCATGATTCAGTTGATCTAGAACACCTATCACAAAGCTTAATGAGGTCAAACGGGATCGCTCCACAGCAGTAACCGTACCTGTGAGCCTAGACAAGTTTCATTCTGCGAACGTAAAGGCTGTCATAATCAAAGAACATTTGACATAAGCTGCTGTTGGTCCCCTTGCAAATTCCATTATTTTTGTCTAGATGCACTGCCTACTCTGCTGGACTAAGACAATAGACATATGGTGATCAATGTTTAATAGTTAGTATCTGGACTTAAAATTACTACTACTCAATATTCCAAAAACATTTCATTACAATTTAACAATCGTAGAAGCTTAAAAGTTAAAAAAGTTAAATTGCAAATGTCGTTTAAGAAATATCGTAAAATAAATTCCTATAAAAATCATATATAATGACTATAATCACTTCTCTCTCCGTCGCAAATGAATACGCCTTTATGACCTTACACAAACAAAAAAGGCAATATACCCTGTATCTCAACTTAGCCGCTTTGACGCCACGTTTAGATTAACCCCAGATAACACAACGTGTATTGTAATAACCTCCTGTTTTATTTTTTCTGTCACTCGAAGCGCGGTAGTTGCCTTATTAATACTTGTCAGTGTCACTGATAACCCTTACTATTGTAAGCGGCTATCTTGACATGTTTGTCTTTTTGTATCGTATGAGGGTACAACTAATAATGTGCAATTTGATAAAGTAAACACATTAATAAAGGGATTCAAGATATACAGTCGCATTAAAGTGAATGGCGTATGAAATGTGCAAAAATTTGTTAAGTTTTACACAAATAAAATTGTATTTAATGCCTTGATGCACTGAATATTCAAGCATAAGTGTTATAAATACGCATCTTATTTCGCATTTTTATGGAAAATACATATGCTCAAACCAACATAATCAAATATGCTTATAAAAGCACTTTTATGATTAAAGGCTAAATTTGTATGCAGATAATTTACTAACAAATTCTTTAATAAAACATTTTATAGTTGCTAATTGTATAGTAATCAGACACAAACTGGCAAAGCTTGCAAAAAAAACGCTTCACATGTGCCTTTGACTACGGTCGATTTGTTAAGATGACGCCGCCGCCGCCTTATCGAGTGAAAACATGTGGGCGTACTTGTAAAACCGACTAAGTGACATTATCACTTTGTAATAAATGACATCTTGCTAATGTGTCACAGGGTTCACATTTCATTGACTATATAACTACTTAGTTCTTACTGTTCATCCAATTGGACATTGATGCACTTTATATGTATTTTCTAAGAAATGCTTTAAGTACAGCGGATGTCTACGTAATAATCATATTAACTTAACAAAGAACATAAATATTTTTATATTTTTTTTTATTCTGAGATAAATAAAATAAAACTTTAGGTTTTGGTGTATGGGAAATTAAAATTTATATTAAATGGTTGGTAATATTAATTAGGACCATTAGGTCACTAAGAATATTTGCATAACCTTGAATTGAACCATTTGCCTAAGTATAATGAACTTTAGTTCTATATAAACTTTAGTATATTATTTGTATAAAGTTCCGATTGTAATTGATTTCAAAGATAGCTCTTAAAGATAAATCAAACTTTAATTGTCTGGTTGCTCTTTCTCAAAGGTCAGCTGTCAGTCGCCTCACCGGACCCGCTGATTCAAAGATCATGAACAAATCATACCTTAACAAACAAGCGAAAAACCGCTACTACTATATTATCATTCTGGTAAAAACTTACGATTGTCTTACATATTTCATAGATTTATATAACTCCCATTGACAAATTATTACCTCTTACACTACGTACGTAACTATTTAGAGACTGGGTTGTATAGATAATTATAATTATAATCTAACAACTTCTCTATCATTTATACACAGCGTTAAGTATACACATTTGACACATCAAAAAGACTTCGCGACCTTTCGTGCCGTTTTTAGAAGTATGGAAAATCACTCTTCTGTTATTTACAGTACAGTAATCAATTTAAAAGAATGTTTGATTATAATTCCATAAAATAATGGCGCAAACCTCAGACTAAAAAAACTGTTTACTTATAACAAGACGTTGACACAATTAATAATGATTTCAGGATTTTTTGGAAGGTATTGTTTAGTAATAAATGAGTTATCAAAAACGCAACTCGTATGGATATGTAATTGTTATACAATTAGGTATATGTTTAAAACAAAGAAAAGCTTTTATCCCGGGAATAAACTGGGGAAAGCTATTGCTAGCATTGCCACTTAAGAATAAAAACGTCCATAAAGTATAACACAGGTCAGACGAAAACGGAGGCAGAGTGAGGTCACAAGACTTGAACTTCCTTATACGGCCGACCTGACAAATATTTGATAAGACAGTTGTCAAGTTTCTTTTATCGCGGTCGATGCACCTGCACTAAATGTCGTTTACTGCACTTCTACACTCGGGTGATTACTGTGCCCTATTAGTATAAGTTTAAATGCTCTTAAACTCAGCCTGCGGTGACTACAGTAATTTTATTAAGTACCAATTTCACTAAACGATGTTAAATGTTAATCGACTGTTAGTTCATACATTTTGACATCTGTTAACACTCTAATCGTGTGTTAAGTGGTTGGTGAAATCCGACATAAGGCTAAGACTAGTTGCTGAGATTGCCATTATACTAATAATTAAATTAGTTGACGAAAACTGGTTTTCCTTTAATGAAATGTATGCAAGCATATTTGAAAGAGTTAAATGATTTCGTTGTCATAGTCCAATCCTGCACGATTTAATTCTAATGCTACCCCAAATAAATATCGATGCATGTATTTTTTTTTAATTTTAATTTCATTACTTTCTAGAGCAATAGCTTTTACCTGATAGATTTTGATAATTTTATGTTTGTAGTAACATTTGTTGTTATTCTTGCATGAAAGCATTTAAAAACAATTTATTTCTACAAGTATAATTTTTCGGTTGGTTTCAATCATTTTAATACTGCAAAATTCATTCAAATTAGCTTCTTGGCTGAGATCTATTAGGATCATTGGTATGACTTTAGGAACGCTATTTATTTAGTGTAAAATTTACCTATAAAATTGTTGTTTTCTTTGAATCCATGTTACAATTAATAATCTTAATCGACCGTTTTTCAATTAATACTACACTACATAGGTAATTCTAATAAACTTCTGTGTATATCTACCCGTAAGTAAAGCATTTATGATTCATGTAACTCGAAACAAAACAATACACCTAGTTAAGGTGCATTTGAACAAGTCGAAAGTATACCTTCAGTCAACAAAGTATCGGGAATGGATGATTTGTTTATGGTTCCAAATTCAAATTTTTGTTTTTTTTGTTGTTGTTAGATTGGCACAACTGTTTTCTATTTTGGCGCGGAGTTTGAGTTGCATCTGTTATTTATATTAAATACAGTGCTGTTTTTAGTTATATCATATCTAGTGTGTATTGCGAATTTCATAATGGACAAAAACATTGAACAAAGAGTTTGTCTTAAATTTTGCATCGCCAATGGAATTTCGTGTTCGGAGTCACTGAAAATGTTACAGAAGGCTTACGGTGATTCGACTTTATCAAAAACACGTGTTTATGAGTGGTACAAAGCGTTCAAAAGCGGTCGAGATGTGATGGAAGATTTGCCTCGCTCTGGTAGGCCATCAACGTCTGCAACTGAAGTTAACATCGCAAAAGTGAAGGAAATAGTGACTGAAAATCCTCATTCAACTTTGAGAGAGATAGCCGCCGAACTTTCTGTATCTCACGAGTCGATCCGTACTATTTTAACTAATCATTTGGGTTTGGGTATGGGTATGGGCGGTAACATGTTTATGTTACCGCTCGGCTAGTCCCAAAAGACCTGAATTTTCTCCAAAAACTCAATCGCATGAGAGTCGCTGAGGACATGCTAGAACGAGTCAATTCCGACCCAACATTCATGAAACGCATTGTTACTGGTGACGAGACGTGGGTTTACGAGTTTGACATGCAAACTAGTCAACAAGCTTCGGAGTGGCGCCTTCCAACTGAACCGAAACCGAAACGAAGAAGACATAAAGGAGAATTCGCGCCGAGAACTGAATTCAATTTAGGAAACAGCGTTTAAAAAATGTTTTGATGATTGGATTATTCGTTGGCGTAAGTGTATCGTTTCTGAAGGAGCATACTTTGAAGGTGATAAAATAAATTTG
This sequence comes from Tortrix viridana, assembly GCA_963241965.1. NCBI lineage: Eukaryota > Metazoa > Arthropoda > Insecta > Lepidoptera > Tortricidae > Tortrix > Tortrix viridana. The sequence continues at coordinate 6,785,087 of OY725181.1, forward strand.
GATGATTAACAAACAGTTTGTGTATTATTGATCTTTTCCCGGTACTTTCTTGACAGAGTAGTATGTAGGCATAAATATGTAAAACATAAACGGAATTGCGTACATAATTTCATACATGTTTTCTATTCAGCTATGTTATTCTGTTAACGCATCGTCGTTCCACCACCAACACCACCACCAGCTGTGACCACCACCACCAGACCAGACCAGACCAGACTAGACGACCAGCTGTGAAACCAGCGACTAAATGAATGTGCAGGCAGTTGAGTGTCATTTACCCACCTTGACGGACGACGTAAATTCGCCGGCTATTCATCGACCGAGTAGAACTGAACGACGATGTGTCAACCAACAGAATAACATAGCTGCTCAAACTTATATTACGTAATCTGAAAGTTATTGTCTTTAGGCACGTACTTATTCTATATTATTAATTTTGACTTAATAGCATGCAACTTGGCTAGGCCTAAAAAAATTTACAGGTTCCTAGATCTTTCCCCGTCCTAGAATATTATAACTGGTATCGTTCCACTGAGTACCTACTAATAAACATTTTGTTAATGCTCATACCGTCCAAGCAACGTGTTGTCTTGTACCAAAACAAATACAGCCGACGGCAATCTGCCAAATCCTCTGCCTTAACCTGTCTAGACGTTACTTTATAGGCAATAGTTAGAACTGTAAACTTTTGTCATGTAAACTGCTTTGATAGCGGACTGGATTTTTCTAGAACGTTTGATTCGAAATTATTTTTAAACATATTTCCATGTCTTCTAATATGAAGTAATGTTGGGGATAGCATTTTATTTTAATAGGTAGTTTGATTTTAAAGGTATCTTTTAGACCTAAACATTTGTTTGGGCACATCATCCTCCTAGCGTTTTTTCCCGTTGTTCGTCGGGGTACGCTTGACCATGATCCAGATTCGGCCAGTCTGGTTATTACAGTGGAGCGACTGCCATCTGACTTATTTGGGCACATGTTCAAGACATTTGTTCGGGCATTCTTGTGAATACCACTTATATCAAATATTTTAATGCAACAAAAAAAATTAAATAAAACGTGTTGTGGTTTTAGGCCTGCGTTGGTTTGGAAAACCTGAACCTACTTGTAAAACTCTAATGGCAGCACGGACTAACAGTCCGCCAGCCGATATTGGCCTGTCAATTTGAATACAGATTACAGTTTCTCTTAAGATTTCATACATTTTCTTCATAGATTTTAGCCGACAGGCCGCTTGACAGACTTAGAACAGCCCGCCCCTGATCTGTGTTGCCCTTTAAAAATGTTTGATGTTACATTTTCAATTAAATCCGCCGTTTTTACATATGGTTGCTAAAACCTATTAGGTACCACATTTAGGAGCGTACTAAGACTGATCCTGAGTGAGATGCCCGTCTCAAGACACGTTAATGTAAATGACAAGTCAAATAGAAAACTCATTTCTCACGTAGGCAGGTATCCCAGTCAAGATTACCCAAGATCAATAGTTTATTTTTACGGTCATACAGATTATTTGCGTAATGTATAGCGTATTAATTTTAAGAGAATTAGATACTCAAGGGTTGCAGTCTTTAAATGTAGTAAAGTCAACACATCAATGACTTATAACAAAATTGTCGCATACACGTTACGGAGCTTGTGTTAGATTGATTTCAATTGTTATTGTCACCATTTACTTAACTTATAAGCTTACAAACACTTAGGTAATTGCAAGGCTGAAGCAATTTTCCTATAAGATTACCCTCCATGTGGGTTTGATCTATTGTCTTAATAAAACCTGCATTACAATGAAATTACCATTACAATTTTAAATAAAATAACTACTTTACAGCCAAACGGTTCGTTAAAAGTGTTTTATTTTTGACCAATTTAACGCAAACGTTAACACTAATTAAACCAAACGTTAATAAAAAAACGGTCAAGTTCGAGTCGAACTCGCGGACCGAGGGTTCCGTTTTTAAGTCCGTACTTCAGAAATATACCTTTTTATGTAGGTACTTTAATTTGTATGCAATAAGATCTATTTTGGGTTGCCTAATTTTATCACAAATTTTCTACGTTTTTTAGTTATTTCTCAAAAACTCTAAATTTTGAACACTTCATTTTATTTTTTCCGTAAAATATAAATCGTTAGCTATACCTTCTACGTCAGATTTTTTTCAGAATGTTTGATTTATAAACTTCGGGGATAAGGAGCTTCGGAGGGTTGTACATTTTTGGCTATAAATAAAAAAATACGTCATGGAAAATTACAAATAAAAAAATCTGATAATCTATCGTCGCTCGGGTCGAAACCGAATTTTCATCGATTTTCTATACAAAAACATAAAGAAAACAAAAAAAACGATCCTTAGCTGGGGATCGAAACCGCAGTCTTCGCATAGTATTCGAAATCGTTAAATCGTTAGAGCCGTTTTCGAGAACGTGAGACCAAATATATATTATATATTTTAAAAAGGGTCTAGAATGGGGGGTTGAAAAATGTTGTACTACTAAACGAGATACCCCCTCCCAACCCTTCAACCCCCCATTCTAGACCCTTTTTCAATTACTTATAAAATTAATTTCATTTTTGGTACTACAAGAAGATGAGGGCAAGCAATTTATACAGCTATGCCAAATTTCAAGTTGATAGCAATTGTAGTTGCTGAGAAAAACTGATATGAGATACAGACGGACGGACGGACGGCTGAACGAAGAGACAACGAAGTCTCACCATAAGGGTTCCTTTTTGCCATTTTGGTACGGAACCCTAAAAAGCACCATTGTGTTGTTAACGAACACTATACGGAACATTTCGTTAATTGGTTTCATGGTACTTTAATTACGGACCGATGTGGTAACTGTCTGATGGCAACAGAAGTGTTTAACCATGCCTCTATTGCTAGTAATGGTTGTTGTACCACCATTAAAATACGGTTCAAATATTTTATAGACTATTAAAATAATATCGGTTATTCATAGTACAGGTATAATTTTAGGAAACGAAGCTTTTTATTTTATATAGGTACTGTGTTTTGCATAGACATATTATTATTATTATTATAGCGAATATTCATAATATGTAATGTAAGCTAGTATTTTGGGTGAACCATCTCTGGCAAATTTGCATACGTATAAAACCAAAATGTTTACTTAATTTAATTCTAATTACAAGAATTTTTGCCATAAAGGATCTCAAATATTCGCTAATAAGCATTTACAAAAGAAAATTAACACAGTGTCGTAGGCGTGGCAAAGCTAAGGTGAGAGAACATAATAAAAATCTACTAAAGTTAACGTGCGAAACGTTTTTCAAGAACTCCGCGGTGTTGTTCCAGGAAAGGCGGCAACGACCAAGGCACAGACATAAACGAAGCGGTTCCTTCAAACTTTACTCCATAAACTACGAACTCTTTGTTCCGGCTGCTCTAACTAAACAAACTTTTTAATGCTCCTCATATTTCTAAGACGCTGCACCTAAAACACAAACTCAAAAAGTTTATAAAATCACCATATTTACCATTTGTTCCGTTCAGTCCAATTAAGAGTAAATGCACGAGTACAAAAAACACGAATTGGTTTCTTCCATTTATAGTGTTATCGCACTCATTAGCACCGACATCCACCATACTGCCACTGAATTACACTTAATTTTCATACCATCGATAAAATTTACATGTTTATCTCACTGGCAACACTGAATCATCACTGGCATCCCTTGATTTATCGTTTATTATTCTAATTCGATTCTGAATTCAAATTTGAAAAGTTCGGTAAACAGTCGCGGCATCGCGTCCGTGCGCGGCGTGCGATCGTCGACGCGACCAGCCAGTCACAAGTCTTACGTCGTACTATCGGCCTCCCTCCCTAGTTCGGCGATCCCATCTCTGTTTACTCTCTCCTTAATGGGGGGGTATAAGGCGCCTCATCGCTGGTCTTTCGTGAACTAATTCTTCTCATTACGGGCGAAAATAGTTCATTAATACTTTGGAGCGAGATGGAACACCAAACTTGTGAAATAGTCTAAATACGAGTTGACTTACAATTTCCTACTTATTGTAACACCTATATATTTCTTTTCTCATCTCTTAATCGTGTGTGAAAATTCTGTAATAATTATTTTTATATATTATAATATAATAATCCAGCCTACGTCCCACTACTGGGCACAGGCCTCCACTCACAATGAGGATTGGGCTATAGTTCCCACGCGGGCCCAGTGCGGATTGGGAACTTCGCACACACCGTCAAATTGCTTCGCAGGTATGTGCAGGTTTCCTCATGATGTTTTCCTTCACCGAAAAGCTCATGGTAAATTTACAAGCTCATGGTCACTTAATTTTATAAAGCAGTTTTGCGATGATTGATATGTACGAAATACAATACCTAAGTAGGAAATATATCTCATGAATTATATTATAGATAACAATCGAAAGCAATTCTATATTCAACAGGATCAAATCAAATATGATAATGATCAGAATATTTTCTATGCCACAAATTAATTCTAAACGCTATGTCAAAATCCTTATTCAATGTGTATAGAAAACCGCACCCAAAAAGTAACCCTACAAATTCAAAAGCGTGTTTGAATTAAAAAGAAAGGGAAATAAAATACGGCTTATTTCATTTGACGCATTTGTCGAGTTAGCGCTTGCACACCGGGCGGGCGCCGACAAAGCCGAATAACGAATAAAAAACGTTCTAATTTCAAACCGGTCGCCCCTCCCAGCGCACGCGCATCCCTAGCTATTATGCTCAAGAGGTCATTCACAGTTTGCACAATAGTGCACATGGGCTTCTTAAAATAAATGTGCCCTAAAAATCGATTTGCAAGGGTTGTATAGCGGGATGCGGTGGCAAGGCAGCATTGATGACATTCGGGCATGGTCATATTAGGATTCCTCACTTTTTGAAAAGGAGTGGAGGAGAACCTTAGACTTCTCTTGATATTCCCCATGTCCGGTACATGACAAATTTGCCCATATACATTCTTAGCTTATAATAAATACGAGATAAAATTTAAACATTCACGTGATGGTAAAATGGTAAAATGGTAATGGTATGGTAAAATTTTCCTTAAACCCACGTCATTCATCATTGTGTAGTTACCTTTGTCCACAAGAATTAATGTATGTTCAAGATATTATTGAGGAAGACCAAGAAGAAGCTACATGGACCAAATTAAGGAGAAGGTGCAGGTCGTGTCGTATAAAGAGGTCAAGGAGCTGGCAGAGAGGAGAGAGGAATGGAAATTGCTCCACCGACAAGAGCAAAGCTCTTAAATTAAGAGAGAGAGAGAAGATATTATTAAGGATAAGTTACACGTAAAGGTGTTAGAAATGAAAAAAGTTCGTAGAGTCGTCAACACGTGTGCGAAACAGGGGTGATACAGACGTGTATAGGATACGGAAACCGTTTTCTATTAGGTGGATCATTTGTTTGATTGCCAATTCCGAGGTATAAAATCGTATTAGGCGTGAGTTTCCGCGCTGACGGCCTACGTGGAAGCACCTTGTATAACAAACAGCCATTACGGTTGCAAACTGAAATAAGTTACGAAGCAGGAGTAAAATAACAAATAGGGATTTAAAAAAAGGAGAAAAATGCTATAGGTAGGTTAATTAACATTTGCCCTGAAGGTGTAGAATAATGAGGCAGTTTCGTTTGTAAAGCAATTGATGCAGTTTTAATTTAATCTAACTGTACTGTAATACAGCCAACATTTAAACTAACAATCATTCGATTTGGTTAAATATACTCGTTATTATAACTACGATAATATTACTGTACTTTAAAGTACAATACAGAGTTGTTATACTCATACATAATTATAAACGAACATCCAAAGAATAAAAGGAAAATGTGACATAACCCTCGAAAGGCGGTTAATGCATCCCACATGATAACTTCGCCTCAAAATAATACTAAATATGCTAATGTGAGAGACCTCCGGTATTAAGTTGATAAGTTTAAAACTAAAAGGTCGACATTCCTCCATTTAATAAACACAATCTTATCAAAAACCGTTGATTGGACGCTAGTGAAGCAAATTACTCGAAGACATAAAGTTTACGAATGTGACGGAGTTATTTGGGACATTCAATTTACATTTTGAAAGGACTCTGAGCAAGCCCGTCGAGATTAAAAGATAATGGCGTCAAGTCGTATCAAAATAAAGGGGAATGACAAGGCTAATGGAGCGGTCTCCCAGCCGTGACGTTTCTCTTAATTAACCGTATCTGTTAATTGTCGAACCGGTCACCGATCCAAGCATTACCCACGATATGAATATTACCAAGAATTAATTCTACATTTGTGTGTAAATTGTTGATTTCGAGTCGTTCATAACTTCGAATCCTCATTCAAGATTTTGACATTGTTCCATGATAACCACGAACATAAAAATAAGATATTCTCTTGAACAATCGCAGACCAAAGCAATAAACTGCATCCGAGTCATAAAGAATATGAATTCGTCCTGTCCAAAACTCAAATGAAATGTTGATACAACAATGTTAAAATCGAATGAGTACATGAAACCGTTTTAATTTTGTTCGAATTGTTAGTATAACTAAATTCAGTGCATATATAATCAGTGTGTAAAAAGTAGTAGCCGCACGGATGTCGTCTACGAGCTACGTGCCTATACTAGCAATTGAGAAAACACGCCCAGTATATTTTGAGCCGACGAGACACAACAAACACACCGTTAGCACCCCTCCGTTCTTTTACAAACGAGAGGTGAGGAAGACCATGTTAGGCTGGATTAGCTTAATATTTTATAACCAATGCTACGCTGTTGGGTCTATAAAACTTTGCATAAGTAAACGTAACTGAGTAACCAGAAACAGTTTTCTAACCTTGTTCGATTTTAACCTTATTAGTAATGTTCAACGTGAGTAGCCTTTAATGCTTGTATTAATGCTTGTATTGTATGCTTGTATGCCTTTTATGCTTGTATTATTTATAATACAGAGTCATTCCGAGCATTTTATAGCAGGGCACAATTAATATGGCGCGCGTCAAAGCGCTTGACGCCGTTGACCAAGGGAAAAATTTTGTTTAACCCTCGCACTATACTTATTATTTGCGTCCTGGCTGTAACAACCTGACCACGGTAGAAGTCAGATTTTGTCTCGAAAACCGACTAAAAATATAGTCGAAACAGAAATCATTCGCCAATTCAAATAAAACTTGCAAATATTTCAGACTAAAATCAGTTTATCATAGCGCTCTAAGAATGACTCAACAGCGCTTTATGTTTTAACGTTACCACTCCTTTGTTTATGACAATAGATATTATGGTTTCCCAGGATATCGGATTCAGAGCATGATTCAAAGAAGTGGCCGGTGGTCTCGTCAGTCGGCAATCGCGCGCGGTGCGGACAGTATCCCTTGTTCTAACTCGTCACCGTTGAGGATACGTAGAAAGTTAAACACGGATTTCGGGAAAAAAATATAATTGAAACAGATTATGTCTGTTTGTTGTTACGGCTAAATCATACTTAGTTGAATGCGATAAGATACTTTCATATTGATATTGTACTGATTTGAAAATGATTTGATCTTACAGCTGCATGTAAATTTTTTAAAGCCTATCGATTTTAACCAACCTTTCAATGATGCCATGCCATTAAATAAAACAAATTAGAGCCAGTTTTTCAATCTCCGAATTCTCTGTCAGATAAATTAGCTGTCCTTTTGTATCATATGGCAATAAAAAAGGAAAGTAAGTAAATATAATATATAACTGTCGGATAATTTTATTTGGGAATTGGAAAAATCATATCAAAAGGAAATGTATGACGGATAGATGAACCTTAGAAATAACTAATTAAACTAAGCAAAGAAAATGAATACGTCGTTATTTTGAGCACATAAACGAGCGTTCAAAACGCGCCTGTTCGAACGCTCTATTTAAGATAATCGAGTTGGACTGAGTTATGACCAAATAAGCAATTTAATTTAAAATATAATTTGGAATAATGCGAGTTATCCTATTAATAATTATTGTAAATAATGTATTATGATATTTAGGACTTTGGATTCGAGGTTTGTGACTCATGACATGATCGTCTCAACGGATTTTAAGGAAATTTGGGAAACAAACTACGTTATTCATACTTTATCTTTGCAGTTGCGAGAACATCTGAAAAATGTATATATTAAAGTACCGCAACAGTAAGTATTTTTTGTATTTATTAAGCAAACGAATTAATACTTAAATCTTGCTATTTTCTAGGCATATATTAGCACCAGTGTGCACCGGGGCAGAATAGCCAGTTCGGTGATATTAATTTATAACCACCGCTGGTGACCCCACAAATCGGTGGGCGTTCTATCAGCTAGTGTTTGTTACGTTAATTTTAAAATTCGGTATCATTAAACACACTCTCCTCGTTTCGTCCGCCGCTTTGCCGGTATCTAACTCTAAGCTGCGCGTCGCCTATTGATTGATGAGCAGACAACTGCCGTGTTTTGCATTCAGCTATTTACGGGCATTTCCTCCGCTTAACCCGACTGTCGTGATTAATGGGACCCGGTGCCACCTATTACGCGATAGAGCCCGACTGATACCCGTTTTTTTATCGGTATCAAATATTTTTTCATCCACGTTAAAAGATTAATCTGTAAAAACATTATTAATTGGGCTGCTTATTGATTTCTATTTCGTTTATTTGATTATAATTGTAATTGACGAAATATTTCACTAATAAAACTGGCCAAATGTATTCTGTTTTAAATAACAAAATAGCTTTCGCTTTCTTTGAAATATACAGGATGAAATTAAACTCGGTGTCCAAATTTTGGGAGTTAAATCAGTAAGTCATACTGACCAACTTTTACTATGGGACCAACCCCGAAATCGCGAAAAAAAAATCGACCCTCCCATACATTTTGGCTAGTCAGGTCAGTTGACGATTTTTCCGGGATTTCGGGGTCCCATAGTGAAAGTTGGTCAGTATGACTTACTGATTTAACCCCCCAAATTCGGACACTGCTTTTAATTTCACCCTGTATATTTTGATTGTACTTAGTTTCCAAATACTGATATTATATGTATGATATTTTTTTGTACAAGAAGCATAACGACTTTTCTACACGACATACTAGAGAAATACTCAGTCAATTGCGTGCTTACATCAAAAAAATCCTCACATTCCTTTTTCCCCGACTTGTCGGCGCCATTGCTCAAGCGCAACCACCACAAATACCGAAACCGAAACCGTCAACAGCCGGGACTGCGGGACTCTATTTTCGTTGCTGAATCGACTCGATGGATGTACGCTTCGCTTCAGACGTGGACAGCGATGTATTAAGCGAGATTGTGCAGCCAACTTAGAGGAATTGACGTAAAAGGCAACTCAGGAGCTATTATTGCGTCTGGTTTTTTGTTGGCCACAGGTAATGGCTACGGTATTAAAGTGAAGAATAGATGATGCTTGAGATTGAAAACAAATGCCGCTTGTTTCGCTTTGTTTATGTTAGAAGATAAGTAAGAAATCATGTAACGTTCAGCAACCCATTATATGCTGAATTGTTTAATTATTGAAATTTACTTTGATTTTTTATGTACTATACATATAGCACGGCAAACGGCACCGCTAGCCTATAATGGGTTAACCTATTTATTGACTAGCGGTGCCGTTTGGCACACGGTGTCGAAATCAAAGAATAATTGACGAACTTATTGAAGAATTGTTTTTAGCTGACGTCTGTTTGCAATGTTACTTAATTCTGCATATTTTGACAGATTTTCACTTTCGTTACTTTTCCCTGAATATATCTTGGTCATCTTGTCTAGTCCTAGCAGACAAAATGCTTTAGCGAGCAATTAAAAATACAACGTAGATATGTACCTAGATATTTTTTAAAGCGCCGAGTCCCCTCCTTTGGTGGTGACTTTACTTAGTTGCCATCTATTTCTGCGCCTCGATCCTTGCATAATGAACCAAGAGATAAATTATTCTTCGGTTGGATAACTAGTTAGTGGATAACTAAATATTCGAAATTAGTTCAGGCGATACAGAAAATTAACCAAAATCATCATCGTCATTTGATGTGACCATAAAAATAAAGTTTATTAGTGGTTTAAACTACCTAAACTAATGACAAATACAGAACTTCAAGTTGTAAAGATTATATGCAATGGCAAAATGTAAGCTGAAAATTTCCTGGTACAAATCAAAGGAAATAATTCCCATGGAAGTGCAATATGCATTTACCTATGTCACCTAACACTTTACTAATAAAATAGACTCCGCAACAATAACTTCTAGGAATTCCTTCCCAATTAAAGTACCAAGCATGCTATTGCTCAATAATAGCACCTGATTCATTTTACAACGAAGCTGTTGCATTATAATCGTTTTACAGTTTAAGACGGCGAGCAATGTATAGTGAGCGATAAATCAAAAACGAGTATGATGTGATGTTGGTACCGTAAGTGCCTTGGCGCCTGCGCCTACGCTCTGGCCTAGCGCCGCAAATTTTGTACTTTCAACAAATTGTACTAACTCAAAACGGCATTCAATCAAAATTAAATTTAATGTTACATTATAAAGCTGAATTTTAACTATCAAATTCTTGTGTCTTAGGTCGTCGGTATTTCATCGGATTACAACTTGCTAATCGCTAACGTGTTACTGTGCATACACTGTGGTGCAATAATATATGTTTTGTGGAATTTTAAACGTTCAATGCCATTGAAATCTTTATTAGGTCAAATTTGTATTAAAATTCAGGGACCCTTATAAAAATATGTGAAGTGCCATGTTATAACACGTGTATTTATTTAATATACATTTTTATGTATAAACCATTCGCGATGTGGTGAAGAAAACATTTTATGAAAGGTACACAGAAAAACATTCGGAGCCACAGGTAGGCTATCCTATGTTGTTAAAACTAAGATCATGCCCAGTCTTGACCTCAAAGACCTCACACCTGTAAACCTGTCTCAACAGCACCAATATTTTATCTCATAGGTATTCTCCTCGGACGTTTAAGAGTCTAAACGATGGGCGCTAAACATTTCATGTAGCCTTTTTGCCGGTCGGCGGTTAATAACGCATCGAGCGGCAAAATGCGTGGGCCCGCAAAGTTTTAATACAGGCTTGCCGTGCCTTGACTGCAAGAGAACACTAATTTTCAATATTTAAGCCATCATGATGTGAATATTACTACGAAGATTTTAATAACGAATCACGGTCTTATTTAGAGTTTGTACTTGCTTTATTTTACATTTAAATTCGAACGCCGGTCCATGTTATGCCCTTTAAAAAGCGGAGAGTCGGCGCGAAATAAAATAAGTTTTTATTAACTGCAAAACTATAGTGAAACTTGAATCGAATAAAAAACTGGCTGACAACCTTCACAACTTTATGGTTCGGGAACTTTAAACTGATGGCAAGTACCGCTCACTTTGTAACTGGCCGCCTTAGTTCTGGCGGCGAAAAAGAAAACAAAACGGCTTTTTCTTTCGCAGTTCTTATTTCAAATTCAGTTGGAATAAAACCGTCTGGAAATACGTCCGTGTCGGCTGCACTTTTTACGAGGAGCGGGCAGACGTAGTGTAACTTGTTCGCTAGTTTAGAGCTTTATTTTAATTTTCCTTGCGCAAGCCGTTAGCTCGAGCTAAAAAATGTTTAACTACTTTACACGTGCCGGTAATATATTGCGGTGCGAACAAAAGGAGAGTAAAAAATGAATGATATTTGCGCTGCATGGGAATTTGTACAAGGTAACACAGAGTTTTTCTTTTTTATAGCATAGAGAAAGCAAACGACGACCACTCAGGCCACCTGATGGTAGTGGAGGCTAACCCTGACGACTACTCTAGGAGGAATATCTCTATTTCGCCGGCTGCACTCAAAACTCACACCAAAATTCGAAATATTCGAATGCTTAGGCGAACCCTGACAAATTACTACTAACAAATTCTGACTTGTAATCGACCTGTTGGTACTCCACAGGAAGGGTTACCGATTGTACCGAAGGTCTACGTGTGTTGTTGTTATCAAAGAAGTGAACTAGGAAAAGATTCGACGAAGAAGTTTGATACAATTATCACGAAGTTAAGGAAGGTTCAACTATGACTATGAAATAAATATACTCGTATTCCAATGATAATATATTTATATATAAAGGCTAAAGCTAATTACGAAGACTTAAAACCTAAACAATGCCTACTAGCGTACGAAGTTGCGTATAAATCAAGGCGTCTAAACAATACTCCAGGCGCCGCCGCCTCAAACAATGGAGTCTCAGAATTAGCAGGGCCTTGGCTATTTATTAGAACGAACGCTCAATAGAATGCGCCTTAACCCAAAAAAGACGATTTGACGGCGAATATAAAGAAATATGAAAAAACCAAATCTGCTTAATTTTTTGGCACACTTCTGATTATTAGCTTCATTAACTTAATTTTAAGGTAATAGAGATATAATTTTATAATCACTAACTGGCAATACTTAACTGATTATTTGGATAATTGAGTGTTTTATCCTATATTCATTTAACAAAATCAAAGTTTATTTCAATATGAGTACATTACTTTAAATAAAATCATGTGCTTAATCAGAGGGGCAGAGTTAAGATAAACAAGGCCCCTTCTTGATAGAGTTTTTTCCTCATTAAATGCAGCCCTAATCCCTCTTTCAATTATACTAAACAAAACAAAAATGCTTTTGACAACCCCTCGCATGTAAATCCTTTAGTATGATGTTAGATGTATTCAATACCGTGAAATACTGTGATACACATAATATAAATCTCTTTATAATTATATGAATTACCTCGAACTAGATACCTCTACCTCACCAGACGGTAAGTGGCGAAGAGGCAGAGGTAGAGTTCGCTGGTTCAGTAGCATTCATTTGTTTTAAAGATTATTTGTTACATATTTGGTAAAAAAAAAATGAAAAAAAACATGAAAAATATTTCATACAAAAAAATACCCATTTAACCATGAATATAAATTGTACTTGTAATTTTTTGATTTTGGACAGAAGTCTTTGCAATACCAACAAAATAATGAATAATAAGGTGCCCTACAGGTTTGTTCCTTTATCGATAGTTACCTAACAACATTTGTAGTTTTAACTTAGAGTTGGCCGTAAATTCATTGCAAAAGAGTTAAAAATACGAATATAGACTTTTCTATCATATCAAATCGAATTGACGTTGCACGGTAGGTAACATCATCATTATCATCAGCCGCAAGACGTCCACTGCTGGATCGGTCCCCTGCTGCTGTCATCCAGCAGTTTCCCGCGATCTTTATCAGATTGACGGTCCACCTTGAGGAAGGCCTGCCGACACAGACAGGTATCGTCAATGTACGTAAAATTAAGTAGTGGGGCGCGCCGTTGTGGAAAGAAAGCACGTCAAATAAAACTAATTTATTCATAAAGTATTTCTGTTTTTTCTTGGCCGCATCCCCCATTGTTCTCCTGAAGAAGATGCGGTCAACCAGAAACATATAGATATAGTATACCACTACCTACCGCTGCCAATAGAATAAAAGAATTTCCGAATGAAAACGTTTCGTTTCATTCGAATCGAAACATTTAATCGGTCTGTGGATTTTTATCACATGTCGGAGGAGGTAATGATTCGTCCAGGGACAATGGGCCATCCAGGCTGGGACTTGACTTATTACTTTCCCAAACTCATATCTCGATCATGCAACCTGTTTAAAATTGAACTTTGTCCTGCAGAGAGAGGTAGTTTTTTCTACTTGACAATTTACTAGGTAAGATATGAGGTTGGGTAAGTTATCAGTGGGTATCGTAACTTGCCTGAGTACAACGAACGGCCACATCTCGGACGCAACGGACACGTGCTGGGCCTGATTGTGGTGTGATTGTATAGGTGAAAATATGTATTGTGGGGAAATAAACGACAAATCTCTTGTTAGAAGTAAGTAATAGATTTCGAGAAAGATTTGGGACTACATAATATTGTAAGGTATACGTTACCAGCAAGAATATTGTTTATTCTTTTTATATTTTTCATAGTATTTATTTATAAACGAAAAAGAAACTTAATAAATAATAATACACACAACTTACTCATAGTTAACGTTGAGTGGGATATTTCAGTTGCTTTATTCTTCTCTTTAATGTGCCCAATATGGGAAAAATTAAACGTTATTAATAAACGCCGATAAAGGCCTATATACTTAATATTATTATATATTAAGTATATAGGCCTTTATCGGCGTTTATTTAATACCAGGAAATAAACAGACAATACGCCCATATATTTACCTCTAGGTAAACATTCAACCGCTCAAATCTCAAGAATGAGTTCTCTAACATTTCTACCACAGTGAAGTTCTCATCCCATAAATTTAAATGGGATTTTTATCTCACACATCGTAGACGAAGTGACAAAGCTCGTTTGCTGCTTGACTAATATGGTACGTGATACTTGGGCGAGAGATTTATAGATCGCATTTATTTCGCATACATGTGTCGGACATCGGGAACTCCCGGGAAGAATCAACTCCGCTCACATATTTCTACGATTTCTCCACGTCTCATTTGTTACTTGGCCCCAACTTTTGCACTACGTGAGGAAAATGTGGAAACCGCCGCTGGATCTCAAGATATTTTATGAGAGATTTTATTGATTGGTTATTGCAATATATTGCTGGTCTTCGAAGTTAAGTCTTTTTCGTACCTTTTTATTTCTTTATAAAGTCGTATAGATAATTTGCTGCTTGAATTTTTATTTACAACGCGCTACGCTAAAGTCTTCATTTGTTATATGTATGCTGATAGCCAAACCAAACAATCACTACCTATTTATTTTTTCTTATATCTTCAATTCCAATTTTGCAACAATTATTTGACGTTTCCTTTCTTTCACGTAATAATATTTTTTATATATTTGTTCAGTGTGTACGAATAAATGTTTTTCTTTCTTTCTTTTAATATCTGACATGTTAAATAATAATACATTACACGAAAAGCTACACTTACAAATTAGTCTCAGACTTTAATTAACACCGTAACTTTGTTGCAAATTTGTCTGCTCAACTTTACCAAACGACCGCTAAAGAATTGACTGCGCGGTAAGAGCTCTGCTAATAGCCGCTACTATCCCGGGACCAACTAGTTACTACGGAATAGTGTCCCGGAGCCCTCCCCCGGGCTTCAAGGAGCGCTCCCGGGTCCCAGGGGACTCCGGTCAGCTCTAATGCGATCTGGTAGCTTCTACATAATCTGCGATTTATACCGCGGCGAAGGAGAAACCTGGGTTTTCATTGCACTTGCTTTTTTGCGTAAATGTTTAATTTTTAAATACGTTAGGTAAGTTAGGTACGTTTTGTTTTTTGGGCATTAGTTTTGCATACACAATTGCGCAAATAATTCTAACTATATATTGAGATTCCTAGAGCTTGGAATTTTTATTTTTTGTAATAGGTCTGTAGAGTTGTGGTTCTAGTAAAGTGACGGATTTAATTATTTTTAGTTCTTAGTACTTATACTACACCAGCCTATAGGTAATGATCTGGTCTAAGTAATGTACGAGTAGATGTGAGCGAATTTTTGCCTCCCCGTACTGATATGACATACAGTGCACTATCATGTCATGTATTGTCCGTATGCGGTGCGATTGCGTGTCAACCGCGGGCGCCGCGCGTCTGCGTCGTTATTCATTTGTTCCGTATAAAAACCCTTAAATAATTCCAACGCTGGCGTGCTCGGGTGCCAAGCCATATGCATGCCAAAGGAACCACTGATTATATGCTAATTTAAGTGTTATCTTTGCACCAGCTTTAAGATAACAACGTTTATGCGAGTTGACTAGGCTAAATATTGCTCTAAAAATATAGATTGCATTTGAACCCGTAAGAGCACCTCACACAAATTCAACCATACAGGATGCGTGCTCTCATTTGAACCTTCCTAGACAGTACGCAACTTCATCTATAGTAAATAACCTGCAAAGCCAAAAATGGCTTTCATCAATCAAACGTTGCAATAGCTAAAATATAAACCATCAGCTGTAAATACACGTACCTATGTAAAACTGCATAGTAAATAGTTAAAGCAAGGTGTCAGAAAACACTGTTAATTCAAATATATTTTATTACTCGCGTCTCCAAATTGGCCCACTGACATAAAGCGAGAAATATCATATTTTTACGATCACGAATTAACATACAAGGCGAGGGAATGCAAGTATGACAAGGAGGAAACTTTTAATATATTTTTATGAAAGGCATTTTTCGCGCGAACCTTGAATGATTAATAACCGGCACTTCAGCGGCGGAGCTAATTCTGAAACTTTTCATAGAAATATATTTTTTAATTAAGGCCTTGCTTTTTTGAGCCGAGGAGATTTATTTAAATAAAGGGTTCCGTAGTCCGTATATTTTGTAAGACATAATTATGATGAAAATTTCACCTTGCTGGAACGGCAACAATGTATTTTGATTGTTAAAAAAATCATTGCACTGTTGCTTATGAAGGTATATTTAGGAATAAATATGATTTTACAGCATTTGGTATCTGTACCAAAAACAAATGATAAAGGCTGTCAATTCTTGAATACTCTATCGCTGAGCATTTTTAAAACAATACTATAAAAAGTTGATGATTCACTGCTGAATAAATGTCGATTTTTAGCCGGTAGATTTATGTGTTCATCTTGTAACTGTCAACACCAAATAACGATGATGTTATTGTTAATAAATAACCATAACGATCGGTTCGAAGTTTACCGTATTGTTTTTCCTTAAAGAAAATGAATATCCGGGTCGCTACATCATCGAGGAAAATGCTCATAACCGAAATTCAATACAAGCGCTGCCCATAAATCGCGAATGCCCTGTAATAAATCGGTTATCCGATTTATTTCCCACTGAAATAGCCTCCAACCGAAATTGGTTTTTGAATAACGATTTGGATAAACACAAATAATTCGAATATCCGAAAACGTACAAGCAATGTTAATTTACGTGCTTAATCCATCGTTATATGTTAAAATTAGCACGAATTAATGTTCTCGGAAGTATTTTATTTATTTGTGTTCATCTTGGTGTAAAGCATCTCTATTAATGTTTACGTAAATTTTCAGTATAAATACACATTTCCCTGATTTCCCTGATTTAGACATAAGAGAAGTTGGTATAAGTCGAACAGACGCCTAAGGGTGACGGGTGTTTAGGTACTTTTCAGAATTATTGTATAATAGAGTAAGGTCAAAATAATGGTGAAACTCTGTTAGGTCTATTTATTTGCGGAACCACTTAGGATAATAGCACGAAATAGGTGGCGTAAATTCTACTAAACACGGCCATATATTTTCCGCTTGCCGTATCTTAAATACAAAGCTATCTCCCTAAATTACAAACACTTAAACCACTCCCAAGAAAACAGTCCACTGTTCACACAGCCGTTCTTATTTGACAAAACAACATCACACTTTTTGAACACATTTTTATTTAAGCGATATAATATTCGGTTTAGTCCGGCGAGACTTTGGGCCCTTGGCCAATTGGTAAGTGGGCTGTTTATCAAAACATCTTCCCAGTAATCACTCCGCAGATCTTAACATAATACGCGCCAGCTGCCGTTTTATGCACCCATGTAAATTATAACCCGAGGGCGCAAATCTCATCTTAAGTTTTAAACGCGATCATTCTAATTAAATGTAGTATAAAATATACGATAGACCTGTCTCGTGAAATTGAATATTGCGGTGGTTGTCGCATTGATAACAGATGCCTTTAATCTGTCGTTTGACTAAGTGTTAGCTCAAGGGCAAAAAGGCTGTTTTACAATTCACTTGGAATATGAGAGCGATGCTTCAATTTCTACCTAGAACTACGTTTAAATTTAAATGCAAATCGGTTATCTCGTGGAAAGCCATGTCTTCATTCTGAACTAGAGTGTATTAGCGATCTGTCCCGGCTTTGCCCGGGTGGAATCTGTGATTTACACACAAACCTTCAGGTAGAAATTCTCTGAATAAAGGCAAAACCACATCAAAATTTGAAGTTAAGAGCATATAAATAAACAGACTAGAAAAGCTTTTATACTATTTTGAAATACCTTACACTACTTACTTACTAACAAATTATATAAATTTAGTAAAGTTTACAAAACTTCTAATTTTTAAATCAAAACTAATGTTACTAGGACAGCAACAGTTAGTGGTGAACAAATAGGGGCTATATATAAAAAGCGTGAAGCGGAAACGAGGGGCGCTTCAGGAAATAGCGACCATTCTTCTGGCGCCCTGATTGGCGCCTCGAGTTTCCACACGCTTTATCTACTTGCTAGGGAAATAAGTGCACTTTCATATTTTTTTTTTATTATTTACTTCACTTCAAACAAGTATTCGTCGTTTGCGTAAAATAAAATATTTTACTGCCTACTTACTCTTACTTACATGCTCAAATTTTCCGAGTTAAAATTAAAACACACCATAATCACTACCCAACTATAATAGTTACTTGGAAGCTTTTCTCAATATTGTCATAAGATAAAAAAAACAAAGGATACATTGCAAATTCTTGAATATTACAGTCTTAATCATTATTTTAGACGATACGTTTCTTGACGGTTTAAATGGATACGTGAATACCTACCTGAAATTATGTAAAAACAACCAGTCAAGTGCGAGTCAGATTCGCGCACCGAGGGTTCCGTATTTATGGCCGTACTTCAAAAATATACCTACCTCTTTATGTACTTAAATTCGTATGTCAATAGGTCCATTTTGACTTGCCTAAATTTTACTACAGATCTTTAAAGTTTTTTGTCAATTTCTCATAAAATATAAATTATCTATAAGTTAGGAATTTTTCGGATTTTTCGGTTCATAAACTTGGAGGGGGAACGGTAATTTTTTGAACATTTTTGGTTATGAATCAAAAAGTGCGACACAGAAAGTTATAAAAAAATAGTTTTGAAATGTGCAGATTAAGACCTTCCATATGACACCCCATTTGCTATAATAAGATCACTTTCATTTTTCAAACCCCCATTCTAGACCCATTTTTAATTAGATATTTATAAAATTAATTTCATATTTTTTTTACTAAAACCAGATGCGGGCAAGCATAGCATTGATAGCTCGTGTAGTTGCTGAGAGAAACTGCTCTGACATACAGACATACAGACAGACAGACAACGAAGTCTCACCATAAGGGTTCCTTTTTTGCCATTTTGGTACGGAGCCATAAAAATTATGTAAATTCATTTCAAGAATCACTTTATTTTTGATATCGGATAGCTTCAATGAAAGTGGCGCTTTCCAAAAGAAGAGATCATAAAACTGTATGTCAGCAGGTGCCCCGAACGAGCTGCGGACCGGCGACTTTCTCCGAGTATGGAACTGTGAACATTAATATCAGGACGATCGTAATTTTTCCTCGTAAATTTCATGTGAGAAAAGACTCGCCAGTTTTAAAGCGACCCCTTTAACCGAATTTTCTTCAGTTATTCAAATGTTCAATTTATAATTATAATAAATTCTTGTAGAATTTTGTGAAAATCCTCATTTACAAATACCTAAAAATAACGGAATATACAGCAAAAGTGTGATAGGTATATGCACTTATCACACTTTTGCAGTGTCAGCTAGCCCGCGGCCATGGAAATACCGAACATCCCCTTCGCCAAATTAAAAACAAAAAAAAAAACAAAATGTTTAAAATTGAAGTACCTATGGTCTCACACTTATTTAACTACACGAGTAATCATATTTGTATCACAACAGTAGTAACTTTAAAACATGACGTACCTATGTGATGAGTTAACGAACCTACTAGTTCATTTAAATTCAGGAGCATTCAAAATAGCGCTGAAAACTTTAAGATCGTCTGCAGCTGATAACACTCCCGTTGTAATAGCCGATTTGCTAGTGAAAAAAGGCACTAGAGAGCGAAGTTAAAAGAGGGGAAGTCGATAAGGCCACTGAGCCCCCGTTATCTGGGGTCATAAATTACGCAGACACCCCGCCAGGTAGTCCCGGCCAAGTACTTAGAAACGCTATAAGAATTCCAGGAAATGAACTGACTACGTGATCCAATTGCGATTTAAGGTGCACTCGATAGGCACGTTGTGGACCCCAGGTCTAATAGAAGACTTTTTTTGGGATCAGTTTGTTGATTGCATTTTCTAATAAGGTTCCAAGTGTATCCCAAGGGTTTTTGCAAAGTTCGATGTAGTTCTGAAAAATGTTTCTACGCGCGTACCTATGCTAAATTTACACAATAAATCACACAATTCCCGACATTCACATGCGACCACGTATGACAGGCGTGTCAAGACAATATTGGTGAAGCTATCGAGACACTGTGCGATATCATTCTAAGCTCTCACGACACACCCTTCTGCGATAAACTATAGCGGTTGTTTCGGCATGGCATGTTTATTTACGGGTGCTCTAGATGTGTTTAGAATGAGTTTTGACAAATATCTGCAGGTGACGGGTAGATCCGCGGTTTCCCCAAAGGATGCGTTTGACGTATTGCTTTGGTAGCGGTTTGGGAAACATGCGGGCTCTATAAATCACGACCAACTACGCAAATCCCAGCAATTTGTCTTCCCTTCCTTAGTTATTTGCACAATCTTTATTTAATTAACCAGCTTTCGGTGAAATATTTATGACTGTCTTAAACATTTCAAATGATAAATGAGATGAGTAAAGAGAGACAGACATTTTGATTACTTAGTTTTGTTTTGGTCGTACTTAACTAAGTATTTACTACAAGCCGGACTGTCCTAACCAATTTTATTTTTTAATCAAAAACAAGGAAATAGAACTTAATATTGTGATAGGCATAGCCTAGGTTATATAATAGCTAAGTTAAAACCAGATGACTCATCAATTATTTTTTTTAATTTATTTCATAAATTTATAAATTTTATAAATTTAAGTCTATGTGTTGTTAAAGTGAAGTTTCGCCTGTACAGCAGTATGTAAACGCGATTGTCTCTCCGAATAATAAATAGGGACGTAATTTAAGTACATTATGCCACAATAAAAGCCAACAAGCTGTAAACCTTAATTTAATACGTGCATTAAAATTATTATCCGAATGTAATAAAACCGCCATTAAATCGCACTTTCGACACCTCGGGCTACCGGCAGTGTAGGCGATAGCCAGTATTTATGAGCCAGATAAAGGACGAAAACTTGTTCATCGGTTCCCCATTATCCTTAATAAGTATGGATTAGTAGGGAGAGGCGTCGCAGACCGCGTCGTAAATTAGCTGAAGCCTTTGTGATGGTACTTTATTATCTAATTTTATGAACCAGGTCTTGTTTGGTAAGCGTGTTTTACGGCTCATTTATTGCCTAGACTAGTTGATTGGAGACACGTAGAAGCTTTATACAATCAAGTCATCGTAAACCGCATGTTTATAACGTTTATAATTTAACAATAAATACGTGCTTTGTGAAATTCTTTCACGTTATTCAGTGGAGGGAAATAAACGATAACATTTGTCGTATTTCTCACTACGTATATCATTAAAGGCATATTCTAGTCTTTATTGGCAAAAAAATAACATTTCTATAATTCTTTATCTTTATTTATATTTCACCCTACAAAATATGCCTTTGATATTTCTGTTTTGTGTACAGTCGAGGACAGAAAGATGTTTACACTTTTTCACCTTATTCCATTGCAATAAGGTCCAAAAGTGTAAACATGTTAGGCTTTATTTTTCGTCAAGCAAAGGATTTTGAAGATCCTAATACCTTGGTCCTCCTGTATAACTCGTATGTAAGGTCACGTTTGGAACATGCGTCTACTGTTTGGAGCCCTTATTACTCAGTACATATTAAAACTATTGAAAAAATTCAAAATAAATTTATTAAACGGTTGAAATATAAATTTCCACACTTCAACACTGCTAGCATTATTTCACTAGAATCGCGTAGAGAGCATAGAGATATAATATTTTTATATAAGCTACTAAGTAATTTAATTGAGTCCCAGTGTCTGCTTACTAGTATATCTTTTAGATGCCCTGGTTTTAGAACTCGTTCTAGTCATTTATTCGCCATCCCGCCTTGTCGCACTAAGTATACTAAAAACTCATTTTTGATTCGAGCGTGTGCAACGTATAATAAGAAATACTCACACATTGACTTATTTAGCATGAGCTTAAATCGGTTTGTGACTGCTATCAAAAATCAGAATAACCTAAAGTGAAATAAACTAAGAACACAATAATACATAATCACATTATTAAGAATGAAAGTGGTACCTACTTAAAAAAAAAATCATAGGAGCATGCCAATTTACCACATAAGTATTACTCACGTGAACTGTTAAAGGGAGTCAATACTTAGATACACTTATTATTTTTAGTTTTTCTTAATTAAGTTCATATATTTGTAAAATTCATCAACTTGATCATAAAACCAATTTATACTCAGTGTTTACATGTCACTTAGTCGACCCTGAGCAAATTTCAATGTATTTTAACTTTGAGTGGAAACTGTTTTGGCTTACTGTATTACCGCACATATTTGTATTATGTATGAATTATATATGCTGTTTGTTTCCCAATAAAATAAAATAAAAAAAAAAAAAAAAAAATAAACATCTTTCTGTCCTCCACTGTACGCGATTCAATCAAGATACAATTTTCCTGTACAACGTGTGCGAGGAGGCGGAAAATATCTAAGAAGTTGGTAATTTGATCGGGGCATAATCCAATTATTTCCGCGCCGGGTCACGCGACATTATTGAAGATCTTCTCAATATTGAAGCCCTTCTTCGTGTTTTGCCTAAAGCCTGCGCCTGAATATTGATAAGGGGATTTTTTTACTCCAGCCCTAATTGAAGGGTATTCGCGAAAGCCGTATGAAAAATGTGTCGCTTCACATTGTCAATTTCTTTGTCACCTCTATAGTTCTAAGTTTTTATATTCGTATGTGAGTAAATGTGGGCCTCGTTGCCTATAATAAAGATTTCGTACTCGCCCTGTTTAAAAGCTCTTCCATCGATTTTCTTTAAAACACAAAGTGCCACAGGCAGCGCATCGAAGAGGCGTTAATATTCAGTCATAACGCTCGTCCATTGCACATTGCCACACTAGGGGGCTCTATCTCCACTACGAGTAATGGCGGACTAGTGTCGCTGTAGTAGGCTTATCTTTTCTCATTACCCGCCTCACTTTCACCCTGAAAACTCAGCTACGGGTTTCCGCCAAGCCCTTTTGAAATTGGCTGTGCGAAAATCCCTTGTTAGAAACACGGTTTTGTTAAGCGAATATGCTGATAACGTATACGTATTTTATGAAACTTGTGCACTTAGTCTGCTTCGTTACGCTACGTTTATATCATGTAATTAACATTTTCATCGTAATATTTAACACATGCGCACTTACCTTCAAGAAATTTAAAAAATATCGTGACGGTTTCAAGTCCAACAAATCATTATCGTTAGTTATTATGATATTGTAACTTTAATTTGAGATAAAAATATTCATTTCCTTTTTTAGTAAAGAAGGTTCAAATATAGGTACACTCCTTTATTCCTCCCTTTGACTTTGCTCGCGATTTCGACTGCGTAAAACATTAATATTGGTTATACCTAGTAAGTGTCCTATCTATGTTATAATTCAGGACGTGGACTATATGTATAGGTACTAAATATCATTACAATCTGTTAAGCCGTCGATGTATTATTGAAGATTAATATCCAAACAACCTCACAAACTCTCACATTTACTTCTAAATTATTAAAAGATTTAATAACGAACTCTACTGTTCCTGCCATCGACTCTCGGGAGCCTTTTGCGCTATGAATATGATTTAACCAATACTTTAACAAGGACATCAATTCGAGTTACAATATCCAATATCATAGTTCATGTGATGCCGGAAACAAAATCCGGTTTGCTGAAATCCCGGAATTATAAACAAAGAACTTGAATTCAGTTAGTTTTAAAACACATTTACTATACATTGAGTAAGAGCTACCATTACGTCAACAATGTGATTACTATATAGAGTGAAGATGGATAAAACAAATTAAATAAAGTCGCTGATCTTGATCATAAATAATCGTAAATAAGTTTAATATTTATATGGTACAGACTTTCTTGCCTTCAGTTGGCCACACCAAACAGAGGAATAAAAATTGCAAACACAATTTTATTTCCCGTCGGTATTAGTGTTTGTTCTGTCTGTGCGACATTAGCCTCGGGGCACATTCGGTTGAGTTATGGCCGGGCGCCCCCTGACCGGCGCAGGTGTGGGGCCAGACGTATGCCTCTATTTATTACTAATTTTATATCACCCGTTCCTGTTTTATTGTTTACATCGTAAAAAGACCAAGCTAGCACGTGGACGTTTTGTAAAACGCGAAAATTACATACGTGGGTCTTCACTTTTAATGATTAGATAAAATAATAAATAAATAAATAAAAATTGTTTATTTACCAACTTAAAATAATTTTACATTAAGAATTACTTGTGCCTTGTGTGGCGCTAGGCAAAGCCTGTCTCGTGGGTATATATTATTTAATTATAAAAATTTCGTCTCATAAGCTCATATTTTTAGGGACCTAAGTTTAACTCCGAATTACACATAACGACTTCTCTACTGACTGTTCTATTATTTGGTTTGTGGGAATTATTTACAATATTTAACAATGACACAGAAAATATGAGTATTTGAGTGACAAAGCATAATCTGCAAATAGTGAAATCTTTAAAATTATTGACCGGTATAAACTGTGGGTATAAATTTTGAATGTATTATTTGTGTCATCAAACAAACAAAATGCCAGCAAGTCACTAACCTAAACAAAAGCTCGACCTAATAAATCTGACCTTTCCATTCATTTGCAAGACTTTCTTCTATCGCATTCTCGGATCAGTTCGATCCCACTGAGACTTATATTTATTTTCATCCTTATTGTTAGAGGTAGCAATATCAGGTAATACGCGCGCCGCGAATAATGAAAGTAATCTCCACTATTTGTCAAACGGAGGGCCGGGCCACAGCAGAGTCACACCCAGCAGATGGATATTGAAAGCTGGATATTGACGCCGAATATGATGTTAGAACACAAACTGTATTGATTAAAATATTTTTTATGCCAATATATTGATGCTTATAGTAGGTAGGTTAGGTATGTTACAAAATATTTAGAAGTACTTAAGTTTAATTTTCCGTGTAACCCAACCAAAATACGGAACCCTAAAAATAATGTCTTACCTATACAAAACTAAGAAATTTGATTTGTATTCGTATTTTTTTTTATAGGGGATACAGAAATTCTAAATATTGCTTAATGTCAATTATCATAGCCATATTACCGTAACTCTTCGTATCATAGTCGGGATAACGGGATAGTTACTGAAATAACCGATTATAAATATGAATATAAGTAACTGATTTAATGACGTATTTCACAGCAATTACTGATTTAATTACAAAAACTAAGGTAGGTTAAAAAATTAACTAATTGTCTAAGATAGGTTGCAAAACTACTGGGAATTTACAGTTTAGAATTTCTGTCTCAGAGGCGATTGACGAATCGCGGCATCTAAAGCCCACATGTTGGCAAATTAAATATTGCGAAGTTTTCACGCTTACTACCTCACAACACTCTTATCTAACTACTTATCGTGTTATGATTGACGTGCTTCAATAGACCTACTGGAAATTGCGCTGCAGCTGAGGCTTTCCGTGGCGCCCACTGAGTAAGCTCGCGTTAAGGCGAATATTGCCCAAGTTTTTGCTGACAAAAGGAAATAAGTGGGGTAAGTGAGAGCATTTCTTTTCCTTGCCCAATGGAATGTGGGTCAATCACTCGAATTGTGCGCCGCTTCTTGAGTTTTTCTTACTTTGACGAATTCTCTTCTGGAAATGACCTGAATCTTGTCTTCGATATAAAAAGCTACGATATTATTATACTAGGAGACCTTCCACGGTGACCCGAACATACTTAGTAGTCCTTAACCTCAGTACGAGTACAAACATAATACATACTGCTTTTTGTACAGTCAACACACATGACATCGATGCAAACATCTGTTCATGAAAAAAGCCATTGAATAAAAGTAAAATCCTCTGTAAACAGAGCAGTTTAATATACTGTATTTTGTTATTAAACGCAGCCAAACAAAACGATACAAGCTATGTTTATAGAGCCGGCATTATCCGCGAGACGTCTGCGGGATTATTGCTAGTCTGAAGCAATAAAGGGGGTGAAACGACACCTGGTAAATATTAAGGGGGAGTACGAAAACGAATAAAGCCGGTGTCATGTTTGTCACCAAACGTGACGTCGTTACCGGTTTTATGAAGTGTAAAAAGATGACGTAACAATAATTATTGAGACTCGATAAATTATATTGAGTATTTTATGGACGTTAGGGGTCAACGTTTCACTCGGACTATTGTGTTTAATTAATTATGGAAATGTATGCTAATTATCAAGTATTATAGGGTGTTATTAAGTTATTAATAAGTAAGCTTTTCATTCCGGCCATCAACAATAACGCGCAGATCTGACAAGCTGGATATGCAAATGTAAAACATTTCACTCAGCGACTCGGGCTTGTCAAAACAAATGGATAACGACCCGATTTCGAGCAATCTACGCAAAATTATCCAATTCCCTAAATTCCCGGCAATCTAAACCAACGTTGTCTAAATTGGTCTCAAAATTTGATCACGGGCTTCACGTAAAGCTTCACATTTCGGTGCAAATTTACGAAATGACGTTGAACAGTGGCGCAGCAGAAAGGAGCTGTTACGTCATTCCATTCCTGACGCTTAGCAGGATTAGATTGAAATTGAATGTTCTTAGGCGAGGACGTTACCGGAATTTACGGAAAATAAAATTATAAGACCGGAATACGTGGAGGTGCTAAAAGGTGTTATATCAAGCCTGAGAAGATCCAGTAATAAAGAGTTATGGACGGTGTCCAATGTGAAATTGGGTATAGAACGCCCTCCCCAATCTTTTTACAGAGTTCTTAGTTTATACAAAAAATAAACACGCAGGTGCATTTATTACCTCGTAAAAATTTGGTAGGTATGGCACTTAGAGAATAAAAGAAAACTAACTGTACAGAGAACTTATACACATTTAATAATAACGGATCCAATCAATTTCATTTTCTCCTAATTCCTACTCTCGTACCTACCCACATATAATTTCAAGCGGCCTTTATAGAATCATCCCGGTTTCTGCAGCGCCTGCCAAATCCGCTATCAGTACGTAACACCCTGCCAATCGTGATATCGGTACTTAATAGCCCCGTCGTTTCCGGATCACTCAAACCGTGGGCACACTCCGGTACGTCATAAAGGAGAAATTGCCTTCCTAGTTGATTTCATTCCCGTCGACTCGAGCACCTTTCGTAATAACCTTGCAGTTTCCTCCTGGAAAACTTTAGTGAGCGTTGTAAGCTTTGTTTATTTTGTAAGTAGTGTATTTTGTAATGCACTATCGTCTAGTTTGGTCTCATATCATGATAATGAGCGATGTTTTAAGCTATGTCACGGAGCAACTGCTTTGGTGAACAAAGCGTTAGCAAACTCTAGTACTTATATCACCTCTGCCATCTACATTTAACGGTAATAAAATAATTGTGCAATTACGCAAATGTTTGAATTTAGATTTATATTTGTTACTCAAGTACGCAATTATAAACTGGTAAAAGGATTTGGATGAAATTATGTACAGTTACACCATGTCTGTTGGATTATCGTTTCAGCCTGGAAAACGAAATTATTCACGAGTAACAAAAGCGACAAACGACAGACTAAATCCACTGTTGAATTTTTTAATGCAAGCATTTTTAGAAGCATGTGATAGAAGTGCTCCCAAAAATGGTAGTAAGTAAGTTGTAGAGGATTGCAAGGAAACAAGTTTCAATTTATAGCCTCTTTACTGCTTCAGTCGAAGACGTGTGAACAATGCTTTGGGAAAACTCTAAACGTAGCTTTTCTACCGAATGCCAAAACGACCGGTTGTTGTTTTGCCATCCTTCGCATAAAACCGGAACTAGGGATTGTGTTTTTGCTCAGGGGCAGAGGGTGGGTCGGAGAGTGATTAGGCCACTTTTTATCCCAGAAAATTAGGCAGTTTCCACGGAAATTGTAATAACGGTAGCAATTCTAGGAAATATGCGTGATAATTTAATATATTACCATTATTCAGACTTGTTTGTCCTGAGGATCATTCGAGTTTTTCTGATATTCCAATGGATTCCTAATAATCAAAGTGCTAACAGTAAAAAACCTAGACTTTTTTACAAATCTTGCACGTTAGGTAGATTTCAAATCATAATCCATACAGTGATGTTTTTTTGTTTTGTTCGTTTATACACATTTCAAAAAGAAATTAAATTTATTTTAATGTGACTGGAAAAAGCAATTTTCAAGCCGATTGCGTGTGTTTGACCCCCTGATGTGCAATACCTAACCAAACCCAACATCAAATCGTAAGATCATCAATTTGACATTTACTAAAAACCCTTCCAAAACATGGTCATATATTAAATTTATATTCACCAGCTGTCTCTACTTAATAATATAATATTTTACGACGTTATAATTATTTTAAGCTTACATAAAATTACAATGATTAAGTTATTCTTAAGTGAGTTATAATGAACATTGGTTGGCGTGTGTCGCCGCCGCGGGGCGCCTCGGTCGTGACGCAGTGCTCTGCAGCACAGCGACAAATTAATTATGAAACTACCGACTCATTTGTTTTGTTTATTCATTTTTATAACGATGAGGTCAAGCTATAAGTTTATTATCCTGCGTAAGCTTTAAATTATGTTGATCGGTGATTACGTGAAATTCGCAGTTTTTATAAATGGTGGTCTTTGTAAATTATGGGACCTATACTTAAAATTAGTAAATAATTCCGCTAATTTATTTATATATTATATTTGATTAATTCATTCATACATTTATAGTAATGTGATTTTTTTAACATGAATCTGACATCCTGATCCTAAAGATTTTATATAAGCTAGCCTCAGACAACGTAGTTACTTTTATTTAATCCGTGCCTCAGGGTACCTACTAATATAAAGCTTTCTATTAAAAGTAATTATTATTAACTTGGGCTTTTGATTGTATTGTCTACCCCTGTAACTACTGCACCCTTAGGCTAATGCTCTGAGATCATAATTAATATCAACGAAATGAAAGTTTAAATTTTTTGCTTTAATAAACTATCAGTAGCTTGCGTAAACAAAAATGCGAGGTTATAAATAGGTCCTAGTACAACAAATAATAAATTCGGAAGAAAACAATAAAATGTATTAACAACAAACAAAATACTTACTATAATATATAGGGTACGTATGTCTTAAAACTACTTAAACTAAAAATAAAAGAGATAAAACTATTTGGAAGATACTTATCAATTTCATACATAATGCCAGTTTATGAATTACTAAAGATATACGAGTATGTGTATCATTCAAAAATAAATAGGAGAGAAAAGAATAGAAGTTCTCATAAAGTGTCATTTCAAAAAGCTCAAAAGTCAAACGGATGTATAAAAACACATTTTAATAAATAAAATACACAACAGTATTTCATAATACCGTAAGCGGACAATACATTTGTACATAAATATGGGCATTCGGTTTGAATTAAGGTGTGGTCCCAATTACGGCGGCGTCATCCTACTTCCTACTTAATATTATAAATGGATGTAGGTACTCGTATGGATTTGTTTAGTAATAAAATAAAATGGTATTGGGAGAGTGTAAGCGCGTGCCAAACTTGACCCCTTACCAGTTCTGTTCAAAAGCTATAAGCGGATGCCATCAGTTTTCAGCCAAAAGAGAATTAGTATAGGTTATTACCAAATCAGAGGTGCTCGTCAAGGCAAGAAACTCTTGAAGTGCACAGCTTCTTTTGCCACGAGCAAAAAGAACAAAAGACATCCATTAAAACGGATATGAGTTATTGAACATTCTTGTTTGTTTACATGTATACACTACACACACTTTTAGTTTTTTTTATAGTAATGAAAATAGGTATACACCATTACAATGCTTATTATGGAGGAGCGAGATCTACTGCCACAGGTTTAATTGTAAAATGAATAGATCTTACACGTATAGTACCTCTAAGATGTTGTGATTTATGACAGTATACAATTATTATTATTTTTATCCCCCAATCCGCTGAAAGTGCCGCCCCGCTTGCTCCCGAACTTCCACGCGACGTATAATTGTGTTACTCAGTGGCCATATGCAGCGCACCCGTCAGATTGAATCGGGACCAGGAAATGAACGAAATGGCCGCAGTGCCCCGTCGAGATACCACACAAGAAACATTATTTGACCCAGGAACTTCTTCCCATTTTTATTGAACATCAGTATTCGCGATGATTACATTCGATACTTACTTGATTTAATGAAGGATACCTTGTCGGCAAATGGGCACTGCATTCAATTTTTTGTCATTTCATGTTTAATTTAGCAATATAGGAACTTTTTATACTTATCCTGTTTATCAGCATCCGACTAGATTAAAATCTCATCGAATCGCATACAAAGTTAAAATATGAAACATTCCAGGACGGCATAATTACTTCGTAACATGATCTTCGCTATTTATAGCTTGTAATATCCTCCAAGGATTCAGCAAAACTCAGCAGTAACATGCTCTTCAAATAATTGGACATGTTTTCAAACGTATCTCGCTGTGGTAACGGCATAAAACGACGACATCAAAGGGCACAATGATCAAGTCGAATTAAAATTCAAACCGATTCAGAAACAAGATCGATAAAACTCGAACATTAATAGAACAGCTGTCAGCCGAACGACGTGCTGGCAATCTGAACGCGGCGCATAAAGCCATTTTGTTGTGCACTTAACGACATCGAAGTTGACACGGTCCCGTTTACGTTAGAGCTAGGCACAGACTGGCGGTATAACATGAAACAACGTCACTTTGTACGCTTCAGAACGACTCGAATCGTTGTGAACGCGGCTTTACGGCGAGAATCAGCGAATTTCCCCGGAGTGTAGTAAAAAGCTCTCCCATACGACGTGAGGCGACGCGACCGACAGCTCC
This sequence comes from Tortrix viridana, assembly GCA_963241965.1. Taxonomy (NCBI): domain Eukaryota; kingdom Metazoa; phylum Arthropoda; class Insecta; order Lepidoptera; family Tortricidae; genus Tortrix; species Tortrix viridana. The sequence continues at coordinate 6,816,135 of OY725181.1, forward strand.
ATTCACCGTTGATGCTCGGACACGCGTCCCGAATAGTTCTCGTCAAATACCCACAAATCCAGCGCTCAAATAACCTTTGCTGTTTACGTTCGGGATCAAGCTACATTAACACGTGTGGCCCGCGGAAACGTAACGCGCTTTCTAATAACATCTGTATCTTCCCGGTTTTTGCTATTTCTACGTAAAAATGATGCTAAGAGAACGGACCCATTTCGAAATTTTCTCATTACTTTGGCCGAATATTTTTCCTACTTTACTGCGGAGTGCTCCCCTTTTTTGTTCAGTCAAGTATTATGAACTTTCCCTCCCTGTTATCTACAGAAAAAGAAAACGACTAATAAGAAAGTCACTATGATAGCAATGAGCCCAGACGGCGGGTACTTGCATTTTAATTAAACTGGGATGAGGACTTATTTCTGTTCTGTAGGTATGGATGGATGCTGTACCTACTGCTATAAATGAATGGACTATTATTTGGTGGCGTCATTCTAAACAAACGGTCGCACCTTGTCGACAGGTACTCTGACTTATCTCTCGACATAACCATTTCGTGTAAAAAACGACCAAGTAAGCGCCCATTGACTTTTTAGAACTTTCCCAAAATGTAAATAACTAGTCACAGTTTCATTTCTTTTTATCGTTGGAAGCAATAAATATGTCCGCCGCCCTCGCACGCTCCGGTGAAATTCTTTACCAACTATTAACCAATAAATTTAAAAGATTAATGATAGATACGATATATACATTAAGTACCCTGCACCTTGAAACGTAATCTGACGAAACACGAAATTAATTAGGTACCGAAATACATTACAAGTATACCTTATATAAAGTCCATTAAAGCCATACCTAAGTAAGAAAGAAGAATGACTTTCAAAATAACACTAGAACAACAAGAACTTGTGTAGGTTGTCTCAATAAGAGTGCACTATTTCGTATAAAAATAAAACAAAATAAAAACACGTATTTTTGTGATATTTTTCTTGTGAGTGGTGATCTTTTGGATAGAGCTCCATTTTCAATAATCGGAACAATCATAGGTGACAGCTGTCAAATTTCAGAGTTGCCACTTGCACAAGAAAAAAAAATTACACGAAAATTAAATAGTGCACTCTTATTGAGACACCCTTTACAATACATCTGAGTAATTTGTACATCAGCTTCACCTTTTGCCGTAAACTCAAAGAGTTCTAGCGTTATTTATACCGATAGTTTATACATCACAACACAATCAAAACATAACATAACGGCATAACAAGCGAATCCCTTAGCAAAATTTAAAAAAAAAATCTTACATGAAAATCCACTCGAGCTTAAAAGGTGACCCTAAAAATATCTGATACTGCACTTATTGATTTAACAAGCGTTCCATATGCAAGTGAAACCAACGACCCTCTAAGCAAAGAAACACCATTAGGGGCCACGTGGGACCCAATACCCGCGAGCCACAGTTCCGCTGCCGCACATTTTTACTTAACCACTAATTGGTGCATTTCGAGGGTAACAGCCAAACCCCAGGCGGTCTCTAGGGACCTGATACAAACACTGGAACCAACGGGGACTTCATTTTAGACGTAATTAATTTGGTATGAAATAGTTGGATACATCTGCACTTCCTACAGGGCTCGCTTTTCGATGGAATACATTAGAAGTTTTACGCTTACCACATACCTACTTACGTGTAGTCCGGGGGTAATTTTTTATAAAATCGAATACCACGTCTGGAATCCGCAAATTCATTCCTCGAACAAAATCGAAACATACTTAAGCATCGCAAAAGCAATCCCCGTACCGACGTCGGCGATTCCAATATGCCAGCGTTTGCAATCTCATCCCTAGCCTAATCGGAATTTATTAAAAAACTCCAGACTCGGCGGAACTCGGGTCCGCGGGACAACAATAGGAGCCTTAATATTATCGGCTCATCCCTGTCCATTGCGTGCACATATCTGCAAAATTTCACGCACCCTTTGTAATAATATGAGTATCTGAAGCCTCTTATCTACCCCTCGCCTCCATCGATGCTCCAAACTCGAACTACGATAAAAGGGTCCACTATATCATATTGGCACTTTCGACGAAGGATCAAGTAATATTTCGTACTTCTTATAGGATCCGATCGGTGGTAAAGAAGGTTCGGAAAGAAAAAGCACTTTACGAGTGCTAGTCACGCTTCACCCGCGAGCTGATTTGATCTCGCAACTAGCAACAGATTGAAACATGGACGGAAGACCGAAATTTAAGTTGCGGAAGTATTTCTTAGTCGTTTTGTTTTTAACACTTTTAACGCAACATTTTTTAAACATTGATAGTCAACGAGCTTGCTTTTAATTATGAATAAATTGAAGTGTAAAATCTTTTCAAGTTATCTTTATAAAAATAACGATAACTTAAGATCATTATGAACCTCTACTAGTCGGTAAACTACGTTGATGACGGCTGCTACGAGCGATAAAATCTATAGCTTTTTACCGTCATATTTAATATGGACACCCACCTTAAAACCAGTTATTATAAATCCGCGATCGCTGTAATAATTGCTGACGTGTAAATGTAAACAAAACAATGACTGTGTAATATAGGCGCGCCCGCTGAGGTCACTGGAGGCGCGGCTGGCCCGGGAACAGTCCCTAATAGTTGTTATAACCCAGTTTTAAAGTGATGGTTAACGAGGTATCCCGCGTAGGAATAGGACGTCACGTGTTTTGAAGGCAGGTGAGATTAAGTACTGCAAATGTGACGACGATATTAAAGCTAAAGCACGTTTGAAAGACATTACAAGAAAAGGAAGACGTAAAGTAAAAGAGGAAAGTAATAAAAATATCGTGGTACGATGTAACTTTTGCGCCATAAAATAGTATCCGCCACATTTTCAACCAAGTCAAATTGAGACCCGCAACTGCAGCTGCATCCAGGTACAAGAACAAATTTAATAATGCTAAAAGCTGTAGAACATTTAGAAGCTCACAATCAAAATTGTAGCTGTAAACCGCTGAATGTTAGTAATGTATACGTACTTAAGTGTTGTATTCGCTTCCAATAGAGCCAAAAATATAACTTTCGTCGCTCGCGTGCGGCCGCGCGGTGGATAATGCCGTGTTTTAGGTATTATACCGATAGATCGCGTGTCGCTATACTGTAATACGAATTGGTAACAATGCCTTAATGCCTTTACAATAGGCCGCTTAAATCTTGCCTAAAGGGAATTATTTAGTAAGCCGTATCGACTCGGAAAGTGTGTTACCGTGCATGTTTGGTTGCGGCTCTGCGTTTAAAGGAAACAGAAAGTCACCGGACCTTTTGTAATTGTAGCACAAAAGATTAGTAGAGATATAGTTTGTTAAGGAAGCAGGATTAGAGATAATCGGAGACACTAAACACAATGTCCAAACCAAAGTCCACCAACCAAGTCCAAACTTTTGAATACAAGATTTGGATTGGTAGTAGTCTGAGTAACGAGTACCTCACGCAAAATTCGTTACAATAAATAATATCATCAAAGAAGAAAAAATGTCAAAGGACCCTTTCGCTAAGTAGAACACAAGTCTTTTCAGCACCAAACCGTTAGCGCACGGCGGCCAACGTAAGTTAACGTATAGCGGTACACTATAAACAAAATTTAATTATTGATTTGGCTCTTATCGCGGGTTTATGGCTCCCGCTAACGTAAAACACTGGTTCTGCGATATAATTAAGGCATAATTTACAGCTTTCCCGCTAACACGTTTACTGAAAATAAAACTGGCGTATATTAATACACGCAACGCAGTAAATACAAATCTTTATTGTTTCGTGTTTTATTTTGTCACATTATTGTGGCATATAATTTTATTAATAATGGCTATCATATAAATGAAGACAGGGATAATTCAGACGCAAGCAGATTGCTCATCATCCACTTGTTATATTTTACGTCTTACGCATCGTGAAGCTTGGTCTTAGCGTGAAAACAAAGTATTAGAGTCAAGTAGAAAAGCAAAATATTTCCTTACCGATAACTTTTCAGTTCCCGAGAATTGAGGAAGCGAATTGTGTGATTTACTAGCACGATTTTTCAATACCGAACTAAACTGAGCCTGGCACCTTTTACGCCGCTTTTAGATAAGCGCACGAGAAAAGTTTGCACATTTTGTACAGAGTTTAAGTTTAATCTTAAATCATCAGGCTCTTAAATACATTTGTTTTTCTTAACTTGGGTGCTCAATTTATCAAGAAATAGTAAAACATCTTGGTATTTGTATGTACTAGCTATATGCCATATTAACGCTTGAACCTCATCTAACCATTGATAGGTACCTACATGCATGCATACGAATACACATGCGTTAGGCTAATCAACTAATTCTATGCACTTGTGACATACACACCTAGCTATGCGTATGTATAGCTAAAACTGATTGACGTCGAACTATCTAAATTGACCATTCAAAGCGCATGTTTCGGTTCACAAATAGGGCACTTTACTTGCAGGATGGAATGATTTTAATAGCAAACAATGCACCGCGCTCCTATTGACTAAATAACATTTCGGCATATCCGGAATTCGTAACGATGCCTTTCTATTGTTATTGATATAGCCTCATGGTTATGGATTTATATGAAATCAATGGGATCACGGAAATGCGTTTAGTTTAGACAAAAAAAAACTTTTATAAGTTCTTATACATAAGTTTTCATTTTCATTTGAAAGGCGTTACTTCTTTACAATTTTCAATTTATGGTAGCAGGCAACGCTTTTTAAATAAACAATGTAAGTTCCTATACCAGTAAAGTCTATCACGCTGGGATGAGATGAATTTGTTTGACGGTGGACCATAATTTCATCAAGTGCGAAATGTATTACTACCACGGTTCATATTTTTCGTATAAAATGGACCCGCATAAAATGTTAACTCTGGGATGTAGGTATATACTTTAGTCGTCAACAAAAAAAATCATCATCTTTACAGCAAATTCCGTTAAACATTCCGTTAAAACCGTGATATCATCAACGTAAAGATACCAACTGCCACAGAAATTAATGCAGTTTCGGACCACTTACACCTATCTAAAGCAACGTTAACTTGAATTCCGTGCCAAAGCGAAGATAATTTAGGATAGATAAGTAAAAAACACATTTGTAAAGCCAATTTTATCTTTGTCAGTATCACCCCTGTAAAGTTCTAAGCCACCCTTGCTTAAGTCTCGCCTGTTTGAGAGAGATAGGCGATGCCAAAGACGTTAAGCTGCTGTCTTGCAGCCAACATTGTATGAAGCAAATCGACTTAAACAATGTTTCTACAACGATAGTAAAAAAAAATTGTCCCTGGATGCCAATCCTTAAAGTCTTCTTCACAATTCTCATGAATAAAATTACAGGGATGAGAGATTCAAATGTTGCAGGTACATAAATAAAATCTTTTTTAAGCTTTCGGTAATAAGTCTATTTAAATATCTTTTTACATGAATTCCTTAAGCTAAAACATTTTTACGGTGTTTTTTTTCTAATTATTGTGAAAGTATTTTTTTAACTTATTTGTCATTAAGCGTTTTCAAGATACATACAAGATCACATGTCACTCCCCTGCCCTCAAACTCTCTCTATAATAATACCACTGCAACCACAAAGGCGATAACTTTTTTTTGTACAATTCAGGATACCTATGGCAAATCATTAAACAAAGGTATATCAACCGAACAGTCGATTGCTGCGAGTGAATTATTCCACATTAATTAGGAAGTATAATGACATGTGCATTGCGGGCCACAGATTGATCCCACAATGGCCGACATCCGGAAATGCAATTAAATATGTATCGTTCAAAGAGGAAATATCAATTCGCCTGCATAGGGGATTGATGCGATCACTTTAGTTCGGCCAGTTGGCTCAATTATGTAGCTACTGCCATGCCCAATAATGCATATGCGTCACTCTACTCGATCCGCTGTCAAAGAGACTGCTTTTAACCCATACATCCATCCATGAATCCACTTTAACATTACACATTCGTCAGTTAATAACTTTAGTGCCGTTTCGGTAATTCTTAATCTTCTTTCTGAAAACCTCAGATAAAAGTTGAGTAGCAAAATGGCAATTCAATAGAAAAACAATAGTTATATTATATTAGTTTGAAACAATAGTTGATAATCCTGAAAAAGAGTTCTTTTTTGCTTTTTGTTTCATAAAATGACGTACACACCACAGTGAGAATTGTTGAGCTGCAAAAGGAATTTTCAAATTGCAAAACGGAGCATAATGAACCTCTCAATTTCTTTACCGGGCGATTACGAAACTAGTTCAGAGCATTTACTTCGCCATCCACGCTAATGTAAAATATTCATGACCAGTAGTTATGATTCAATTATCAAAATGTGCGGACGAGTAATACAATTATGCAAAGTAGCCAGCTAACTAACTAAATGTTCTGCGCGACCTTAGTGGCGGTGGAACTTTATCTTTAGCCCTCTCATCCCTACCGTTTCGTTCAAAATTGCAGTAGGTATATTTTAGTTGGAACATCGTTAGCTTACATCCAAGTCAGCAACTTTAATTGATATGAAGTATCGTTGCTTTTGAGCGGTACAGTCAGCATCAAATAGATAGAGGCAACCAAAATGGCCAAATATATCGCAACACATTCTTATTCCTATAGTAATAAAGATGCGTTGCGATATATTTGGCCACTTTCGCTGCTCCTATCTATTTGATGCTGACTGTACAAGTAAACTTCCAATTTCAGTATGCTCTAATTAAGATAAAATAAATACAAGTTTCTTCTAGTACTTAGAGGTTAAAGACAACGATGTTGAAGTTTATGAAGTCAACTTCATAAACTTCAACATCGTTGTCTTTAACCACATTTTGAATATTCTACTATTTTTTAAGTAGGTATTGATCGGATTTTGTGGTCGTGTATGTGTCAGAACTTTGATCATAAGTTCCAACTCTTACAGAGACATTTTTATATCCCCGCTCATCCCTTTACCGTGATCCGGCTATTCTTGTGTATCAGGGAATGAATCTCCCAATTTATCTGATCTCTGTCGGGCATCGCTCTATTGTGCGGCTCAATCGGGACAAATGGGCACGCGTTTTACTCGCTTTACATTCAGAGATATGGTATCGAAAATAGACGATGAATGTGTTGTCTATGTCTGGCCAGTTGCATTGCGTGATTGAGGTTTTTATTTCTTCTTTTTTATCTGTGCGTGGACGTTTATTTTTAAATTGATTTGTATTAAGGGAATCGTTTGATTAGGATTCATTATAACTAGTTTGTTAACGTTAACGTGGTCGGGTACGTCGCGTGAAAACACATCACTTACCTTTATTTTCATTTGACTTTGCCAGAAAAATAACTCCAAAAGTAATGTTCATACTACTGCAGCGCCCTGAACAAGGAATTAATCTAAATACTACGTTGACTTTTGGAAATTTTGCATAATGATATTTACCCGCAGAACACAATATTGCTGTGAAATTAAAATATCACAGAACAAGGACAACAAGAATCCTTTAAATGAACTGCAACACTGCTAGTTCACTCGAAAGATCACTGAATCATAAGCAAAAGATAAAAATCTGCTCACAAACTGTACAAAACAGAATCATGAGAAATCACTCGCGCGTGTAAGTCGAAATCTCTAAGATCCACAAATCAACAAACGAGATCTGTATATCACTAATGAAGAGAGCGCATTTAAAACGCGAATCTCTTTGATAAAATCAAAAAGAATCCCGCGCTGTTTGAGTTATTTGTCGTCACATTAAACAAGTGCTCGGCAAAAAGTGGAGGGAAGATCAAAGACTCGGTGACGGGGCGAGATGCTCTGAAATAACATCCAGCGGACTGTCATCAGACGAGTGCATGGGTACTTTCAGATATGGGCGGAGTACAATGCTCGCTTTGGTGCCAGGGCAAAGATGAGATAAGGATGGCATTTTGTTCAAAGCTTTTACTAAATAAATAAAAAACCGCAAGGAGTCCAAGGCTCAATGGATCTTCGCGATGTTTATTTGCTGATAAGTATTTTCAAAGCTGTTTGCTTTTCGTTAATGGCACTGCGCTGCCCGCGTCTAGTAGTGTCTTTTAGCCTTCTCTAAATCATTACCTTTTCAGAATCAAGGAGCCAATACCGACCGTTACGCTGTCACCACGCGAGAAGTATTTGGACCCATCGGCCATCTTATGAATAGCCATATAAAACAGTTTATGAACACTGACAACTTTATTACCTAATATAATAATATAAGACTTGACAAAGAATCCCAGCAATGTATGTTAAAACAGCAGGACCTGCAAACGAAATGTCTCCAGCCAGCCTCGTAACACAATATGCGCGAGGACTTTCGCATACTTCAGACGCACTTTGAGTAATGACCGACATAGAGTTAGCATAAATATGGAGACAATGCAGTAGTTAAACAGCGTTCGGACGGCGAAAGTGCACAGTCATTTAGAATTCCTTTAGAGTGGGTTGTCTGGTTTTGCTGCACGTCGATTCGGTTGGCGTGAGTCGTTTAGCAATATAAAGAGGACTTAATGAGTTGACGCAACTTTTATAGATAGAAGTAAAAAAAATAATCCGGTGACAGATCACCGGATTATTTTGTTAACTTCCGTTAGACTTGCAGACTATAATGAGTATAAAAAGGAACATATCCAGAAAGGTCCGATGAGAACAACACTTTATAAATAAAAAGGTCCTTACCAATACTTACCTTTTGGTAATAATTAAAACATCCTTACTACTCTGTACATAAATATCTTTTCAACAATTTCTTAATGACTCGTAACAAAGACGCACCAAAATCAATTAGAGCCCATTTAAAATTTCGATCGGAAACCGATATGTTCCCACATTTTAAAGCGCGCTTCGTAATGACATGCGTGGTAGGAGGAATTAATTTCCTACCGTATAATTATAATGTTGTTAAAAAGAAATGTATCGCCGAGATCCCCTTAGATACGTCACCTTGCTATGCAGCCCGATACTCATCTCGGCGAAGTGTGGTAGCCCCCAGAAGCCATAGTTTCCGTCAGTACCCTAAGGCGGAATATTATTAATGTACTACCACAGTGGGTGTATTAAACAGTAGACATAATTATTATTATAACATTATCAATGCTTGAATGAAAAGAGGTAAAAAATTCAATTTAATAAAACGATTCTTTACTGTAGTATTTAATACCCATTCAACTATTTAACATAAATATTGATCGATTACATTTAATTTAATTATATATTAAACATATCATATTAATTATTATTATTTTGGTAGGTACTGTTTTAGACTTTACTGCGGGTGTACTTTAGTATGTCCGTAGGTGTATAGGTAGTAATTATTTTAAACGCGCTCTGAGGTAATCAGTAATACTATGGGTAGTTAATCTTGCTGTCAAGTTCTGACGCTCGTAGAATTTAGAAATCATTTCAATTTGAGCGTTACTCTTAGTACAAAAGGTCATGTTTGGTGGGAGGGCATTTACAAAAGTGTATGATCAGTGAATTAATGCATAATTAAGTAAAGGTTCGCTGCTGTTTGCGTTGGAGAGTTGCTTTGTTAATTATATTACGATGAGGCCGTTAAGAATCTTTAATAAGCAAAGACGTGGACATACATATTGAATCAACTAAAAAAATTTAAAGTCAGAAGATAGCGGAGATAAAATGTAAATGTATAAAAAATGTTATGTAAAAATAATGATAGGCAACCTTAGAGCAATGGTATACCTCAAATACCGTGTCGCCTTGTTTTGTAGACACTCATTTCATCGAATGTGTCGTTTCACCGAATTTAATTTCATCCAAAGCTAATTTCTGCTGAAACCTTATTGTTTTCAGGTTATCTTAAGCATGGGTTACGTAGGTAGGTTAAGGCGAAGTAATACATTCTATGAAATTAGTGTCGGTGATTCAACGGTAAGCCCTCAAATACCGATATTAAATAAATAAAATAAGTAAATATCATGGGACAATCTTACACAAATTGACCCAGTCTTAAACTATTTATTAAGGGTAATCAAATAGTACTCGTACTGACCAGTTATTTCACCATTATATTACCCAAATAATTACCAAGTTTATGTGCTACATGTTTTAGGTGCGACAAACGGCTATCGGGTGTCGTAAAATCGTTTAAATGGGCTTCGAAAGCAGGAATGGCAACCAACAATGTTACAAGTTTGATGTTTATTAGTACCAGTGCTGCTGTAATAATGCACATTATTGAGATAAATGAGGCGATTTCGTTTAGGTGTTATGACTGGAACAAGAAACCCGTTTGACGTAACAATTTGCTCATTTGATCTTTTGTATCACCTAGACTAATTTACATTAGTCTTACTAAGTGTAAGGCCTGAGTGGACGCTCGAAGCGGGGCGTTTGGCGGGGCGGGCGAGCGTGAGATAGAGCGTCCAGCGACTGGCCTCAGTTCACGCTCACCGCTTCGCCTTCTTTTTAGAAGTTATGGCTCAAAATGTGTTGTTTCTCTACAAAACAAGGTCCTAGTGTCGTAGTGATACTCATTACGAATCTTGCATTTCTATGGAAAACTACTTAATTACGATATAATCACCCCACCAGGAGAAATATAACAGTGCCTCAAACCTCAAGACATGTGCGTGTACAGTTTTCTGACTATTTTTGGAACAACAAGATTGATTAGTAAAATTTAATTGTAAGAAAGTAATAACAAAATGGATAAGAAATGAAAATAAATACTTAATAATTTACCTTCTATATCCAGTTTTGTTGCTAATTCTCTCCATATTTTATGTTTATATAGTCTATTTTTATATAAAGTGTGAGACGATAGTCAAAGTGCTGGTTCATTTTCTATTTCAATAATTATTTGTTCGCCCGACATGACTGCACGCTCTTACCGCCGCTGCAAATCACAAACAGGTTTGAACCTGTCCGCGACGCCCCGCTCGACGCTCCATTGCACGCAAACTTGCCCGCTCTGCATTCGCTTTGTGCAGCGTTGACTCAGGACACCAGTATGAGTTTCATTTGTTTAACATGCACGCCGCACGCCCCGCCCCGCTGCACGCCCGACTCGAGCGTCCACTCAGGCCTTACACTTACATTAAAATTATTAAGTACTTACCTAGGACCCCGAGCGTCACTCGGGTTGAAACCAAGATTACCCGAAAAAGACAACTTGACAGATCGATTTCTTGGCCCAAAAAACCCCTATTCCGCAATTTTCATCAAAATCGTTAGAGGCACTTCCGAGAAACCAATGCATTTTATTTTTATGTGTACATACATAATATAGCTATACTTACAAGATTCTCACTTAAATTACAAGATAACTTTCATTCTATTAAATAAGAAATAAAAATGGACTGAATAAAATTGCCTTATTTTGATCTATGCGGATCATAATAAGGATAAGTTCTAAAATCGAGCGAAACCCGCAACTTTTTATCTAAATGATCAATTCCACAAAACCACGCGTATATTCACGCCTGCTACCAAGTTGGACGTGCATAATATAATAAAGAGCAAAGTTTAAGTGAAGACACAAGGTCGGCACGCGTTTAGCATTGATAAAATATCCTTTAGATGTCGACGCAACGTGACTCAGTCGCACTCACAAACCGACTCGAGACGATACATTTTTAACCTAGAAATTATACTTACAAATAAATTAAAACGATGAAGCTATTTGTGTTATGTTTGCTAGTGTTGTGTGCCTGCTCGTGTGGGGCTAAAGACCTGACTGTTGGGACTAAAGTGGACAATTTGTTGATTAAAACGGAGAAGTTTGTGGTTTCGTCAATACCGTTAATAAGGAGGGAGAAGAGTTACGTTTATATTGATCCGAAGCAGAGAATTATTAAAGTAAGTCTTATTATAAAACACCCAATGGTCAAAATTAAAGATAAAGAGGACAAAGTAACACAACCAGATCTGAGAGGATTCATTGAATCAAATAACGCAAGCAATGGATATTTATTTATGTATTATAAAATGTTAAAAGCGTTACCCCGACATTCTCGTTAAAAATGTTTTGATTAAAAGAGGATTTATAACCTGATCTTTTTACTATAATTTAAATAGTGTAAGTTATCCCTGGACATGATCTTATTTCACTGACTTCTCATAAACAAACACTATTCCTCCATTAAAACGGTCTTAAATTTATCTGCTGTAATATTCACACTGTGTTTCGTAGTGACGTCCAAATCAAAACAATAATAATATAATAAATAAATAAAAACTTTATTAATAAAACTTAATGATATTGTTTACATATTGCTTATGTTTACATAGAACTAATATTATTATACGATTGCCGTTTAAAACAATACATAAAACCAAACACTTCATGATTCACACGCTCAAGATCAAAAGGACATAATTCGAAATAACAACAACTTTGTACTTTATTTGTGTATATTAAAACTTAAATAGAATAAAGTATTTTTTTTTCTTGTTACAGGGCATCATAGCTCGCGATCTCTCGCGGTCAAAGATAGAACCAAACATAGTTGCGGGGGGAGTGGGACACACCAACGTGACTATACAGTTTAAGAGCGAGAGGGGAGCAGGGATTAATTATCTGATACTCATATTTAGTAATAATGTTTGACTGTGTTGATAAACGATAGACGTAAAGTAATTAATTGTTGTTATTGTACTGAGATTAAGTTGGAGCGGTGCCCTCGCTTCGCGGAATTGATAAGATAATGTAGATAGACTATTTAAGAGTGAGACCTGGTTCTTCAAAAGTCTGGATTTTATTATGACTTTTTTTTATTAGTGAATAAGATAGATAAGTAGTATTTTCTATCTTATTCAAGAAAGTAATAAATATGAATCTGGAAACGGTATTCTTTGTTTTCGTAATATTTAACAAGATTTCTTGTCTTCATTAGTACTATGTGGCATGTAACTATTTTATATATTTAGCCATCTAAACAGCTGAATAAACTACATCAGTTCATTTGCATCCATTGTGCTCCTAAAAAATGTTTAACGCTTATGACGATTAACAAAATGTTATCTATAATTGATTCTTAAAATACGAGTACATCTTACCCATCGAAAAACAACGCTGATCTTCAACAAAGCGAAACCAAACAGAAAGACAAACTAACTTATCTTACCTCACGAGTAAACACTGGGGGCCGGCCAAACAGACACAAATCAATTTTAGCGAATTGTCGGCACACACAGGGTGTTTAAACTGAGGGTGGCTAATGGAGACACACGCATTAAACCGGGCCTCGTGCTACAGGGGGACCTAATTAGTTTAAGCCTGCGAATAGATCTGTGATGTTGGCGTACTGGAAAAGACATTTTTTTAGTTAAGCGTTGCTAGCAAACTTGCGCGATAATATAACTAACATAATTATTTGATGTTTTAATTTGTAAGTTTATAAGTTATAATACTTTCTATACGCCCTAAGTATTGTACGGAAAATCTTAAAATAACCACCAAAAGAAAAAAAATCTTAACATTTTCGCCGGATCTAAAAACTATATTTAGCAAAAAAGAAAGGTGCCCTCGTTCGATAAGAAAGGGCATGGATTTCATAGGATTTTCAGCTAACTGGGATTTATGACGAGGCACGAAATTTCAATTTATTTCAGAAAAGAAATGGCCAGACCGGGCAAAGATCGCACGTTTGTGTCGACCCTTATCCAGCATATATTGTGCAAATTGCCACAAACCCCGTTTCTCACAAAATAAGGCCTACCTATGTACTTACGGCTGAGTTCTTTCAAACAGGTTTTTTTCGACACAACATAATAAATCCGTTTGTTAACCTTTCCAAGTTCCTTGTTGGGTTCTCCGAAGTTATTTATGTTAGTCTTCTTAGATATTTCTACAATGACTGCATTATAAGATTATAACAACTTGGCTAGGGGCTTAATTTTTTAAATTGTAACGGTATAAACAAATGTTATTTTTCCTGATCCACCTGTTCTTCTTGACTTAATGTTTAGTTAAGTAATAAAAACGATTTCTTTTTTATTATTAATAATAATGATTGATGAATTTTAAAATGGTGAAACTTACTGTGTGAGCTGCTCACAGTTGCTTACTGCTGCAGTAGTGGGCACATCTAGCACACTTTGCTAATATCTTTGGTATTATCACCCCTGTCCGTATAATTTTATCCGGGGATCAAAAAGCGCGGGTTTATACAATTTCACAGCGTTAACTTTTATTCAATTTCTTGTCCGTTGGCGGTTTCACTCGTTTCATTACAACTAGTTTAATCAACCAGTTAAAACATTATTATTTATAAAAAAGTTGCCCCGCAATTTGTTTAATAATTTAATCAGTTATCTTAAAAGGTAATATTAAATTTATCAAATTACATAATATGCTTGATTGGTTAATCTATTTTATGTCCAATGGCTTGACAACTAAATAGTTGGATAAATATGTATACCAGCCTTAACAGGACTAAACGTTTACTTACTACCAGAGTATAAATGTATTTCCGGAACCATACTTTTTTTACAACAACGTCAACAATATTATTAAGATATCAAAGCAAGATGGGCCAATACAATGTGATATGTTAAGTTACGATAAATAATATGTTTATTTTAATGGTACCTTTAAAAGCATTTGGATTAAATTCAGCTACAACACCGCTGCCAAAAAGTCCGAAACATGTCAAACCGTTCCTTAAGCAATAGGTAATGTTAATTTTATTCACACCAAAATTATAAAAGCGAAAGTTTGTGTGTATTACTTCTTCACACTAAAACGGCGGACGGATTTGGATGAAATTTGGAATGGATAGTATGGATTAAAACAGAACATTTTATCCCAAAAAAATCACCGTAAAATTCAATACTGAAAAATAAAAATGGTAAAATTACTGATTTTACGCGGATGAAGTCGCGGGCAGAAGCTAATAAATTATATCTCAAGAAACGAATACGTGCGAGGCAGCCTCGGAGCCGTCACCGCCGACAAGCTCCAAGTGGAAAAGCTGCCGAGATCCTGATTCCAGACGGGGTATTTGCTAAGATAATATCTTACTGAAGCTAAAATGTCTTAAATGATACCAAGCATTTTATGACTCGTTCCTGATTCGTCAACTTCCTTATTGGTCATATTCCAAATGCGTCATCATCTTCATACCTCATCATTAGTTCCGATGTGGAATATAACCAATTAGGAATATGGCGAGTCAGGAATAAATCCATTTTATAACTATGACGTTGATAATATTTACAAAAAGTTCAATTAATAATAATAATAGAAATCAACATTGTAATTCTCGCACTAAAACATTAAAACAATTTTCTGATGCTATAAAAACCTTGCCTTAGATAAGTGTTTTCCTTCCTCGTTGCATCTTGAGAATACGAAGCGGAATGCAGGCGAAGTGGGTACTTATTTTAAGCACAGGATATCGTTGAAAGCTCGTACGAGAAGTCTCAGGAATTTCACTGAAAAACCCTTGTATGGTTAAAAAAAATAAAGTAAATGAAAGCTAATGTAAACAGCGTTAGATTTCATTTACTGAACTTTGTAATCAGCGCGTCAAATAGTTAAGCCATTTTTCTTATGATTTATTAACTTACATCATAAGAGTTCTATGTCGAGGTAAAGTAAATTGAAATTAAAATGATATACTTACCTATACTTAATCAATGTATACATACTTACTATTTATTTAACTATTTCTAAGATGCGGCAAATTAAAAATTGACCGAAGTCCCGGAAAAGGCGGTAATTTTACTCTGAAAGGTTTATATGTGAAGTACCACTGCAATATTCGTAATAATATACGCATAACAAACTAAAGCCTCGTAAATCTAAGCCACTTTTCAAATATTCATTCGAGTGCTAGACAAATCATCTTAGTGTAAACCTGCACCAAAAATGCATGTACAGACTTCTACCTCTTACTATTCATATGAAATCCAAATAACATGAAAATACGTGGAGGAGCAGTGAAAATTCGACGCTAATGCAACCACTTTCGCGCGGCAGACGCAAACGAATAAATAAAACATGGACCAGTAATGCACACCGTCAAACGGGTCCGCACCAACCTAACTCAGTTATTCAATTTGACGGGGTACGCTCTCTATTCGTCGTAAAACAAGACACTAGCAACTTTAGGTCAAGGTCAACCGGAACGTTTCACGACGCGCTGCGTAGTAAGTATCCCACCATGTAGTCTACAGGAAGCAAAGTTAAACCGAGTGTAAAACTCTGCAAGTGGATATCCGGTTGGCGTAGACCCGGCTGGTGGAAGCTTTCCGCTCGCATTTCCACTAATGCTCTGGAAAATTCTTGAATATTATGAAAACGGAACTACGCGGAACATGAAGGCTTGGTCAGAAATGCCTTTATTTCATTGTTTATATAGCTGGATGGATACAAGAGAGATCCGCAAAGATGATACTTTAATAAGTTTTTAATTCGATCGTGAATTTGTCTGTCTGTCTGTTTATTGCGCCTTCACAGCTAAACCGCTGAACCGATTCGGATAAAATTTGGTATTTAGATAGTTACTAACCCTGAGCCCCAGGAAAGTGCACAAGTTTATTCTAGTAGTTCATAAGGAAGACATAATAAATGAGTTCTACGCAGACGAAGACGCGGGCGGAATCTTGTTTTATTAAACTCAATAAACAAATACCTGCAGTAATAAAATAAATGATATCGTATATGCAATCCAGCGTGAGATAGTATTTTCATCATTCTGTTTCGACAGCGAGTGAGTAAAATCAGAATATTTCATAAAGCTTTATACTCTCAATGTCTAAATAAAATATAACTACGGCAAGAGAGTTACTACCTTTACTACCTACTATATATGTAGAGGTTTCCTTTGTTTCGTTTCTTTCTCATGATCATGTTGTTTATTAAATTCGTTCACGAGAACTGTTCCCAAAAATTAAAATTACTTTTGAAAAGTCCGTTTTACACGCACATTAAAACTTTTAATAAAACAAAATTGTCACGCTACAATCAGAACACACGAAAGAAAATAATTTTCGTTCTTACACGAAGAAAAGCAAACAACTGGAACTAGAATTTCTGAAAATAAATGAAACTCTATCACGTCACGCCAGTATTCCAATCAATGTTTTGCAACAAAAAATTCTTGCTATCGGCTGGAATTGGGTGAAGTCGCCTCAGTCAATTTTCCCTGACACATACAAATACTCGGTCGGAAAGGGTCGCGTTGATAAAGTGATGCCACGTAGTTCGACGATATTAACGAATTCACGCCGTCTCCTTATTTGCGAAATTAAATAAAGAGAAGAGAAATTGAATGAGCTCAAATTGCGTCGTAGCAAATACTCGTCGGTTTCTACAATAATTATTAACTAAATTAAACCATGCAACGGCTACACCTAGAGCAGTGTCTGTGCCTCGAGCACGAACTTTTCCTTCTATCGAATAAGTAACGTTATCGTATCGTCACAGGTATCGTCATCGAGAAAAGTATGGTGACTTGAACAGCGCCCCCGTGTCCGTATTTAGTACTAAAATGTCCTAGCACGAACTTTGAAGTTCACTTTGAACATTTTATATTTCCATCGAGTAGTATAGATGAAGCAAACGTAAAATAATGTATGGAAACGTGAGTCTGTTTTAGGGATTTGCGCGCTACAGATTTGACATACGGTGCGTTTTCGAATAGTAAAGGCGATTCGAAAACGTGACGTATGATTATAAAAGTTCGTGCTCGGGTCTCTGCTTGTACCATTTTGGAAACTCATTTAAATTACACTAGCAACATTAAGAACTTATCTAATTTAGTTTTTAATATGGCAACCCCTGTTCTCTCTTGTCTTCCGATTACACCGAGTTGCATTACGCTCTTGTTTTTATTTATTTAATTAAAATAACGCGCACCCTGGAACCCATTTCTGCTTTAAACACACCATGCATTGTCCGTTGAAACCCAGCAAAATGGAAATAACTTAATAACTCGTGTATGAAAGACAGTGACGGTGGCCTTCCAGTTTTGCGCTGAGCTCCCTTCAGGAGCTCGCTCTCTCTCCGGTGAAGAAGGCAAAGCCGTCAGAGGCTAACTACGTAGGTCCCTTAAAAAAAATGGCCTTCCAGCTCCGGCCTTCTTGAATAAAATATAAAATGGATGCGAAATGGAGTTCTTGGCATTTAATGTGCTAAAATTATAAGCTTTGTTAATTTTCTATGGAATATAACAAAGGTTTCCCAAATTACAACAAGACCCGTCCGCAGCCAGGTTGGTCATAAAAACCACCCGACTGACGACCAAACAGACCAAAATAAAAGATCGATGTGGAAACTAAATGAAAATGTTTCGAATGAATGAACAATAGTTAGATTTAG
The DNA here is from genome assembly GCA_963241965.1 of Tortrix viridana. Taxonomy (NCBI): domain Eukaryota; kingdom Metazoa; phylum Arthropoda; class Insecta; order Lepidoptera; family Tortricidae; genus Tortrix; species Tortrix viridana. The sequence continues at coordinate 6,834,436 of OY725181.1, forward strand.
ATGAATAGACGGTATAGATCATTAAAATATCACCGGTACAGTCAGCATCAAATAGATACGAGCAGCGAAAGTGGCCAAATATACCTATCGCAAAACATCTTTATTTCTTAAGAATAAGGATGTGTTGCGATATATTTGGTCATTAGTAATCAACAGCGGTCATCTTATTTAGCTATTTAAATAGGTATTAAACAAGTGAATTCAAAGCACCTGTGTTATATTATGTGTTATGTTGTAAGTAATAAAAATCTGTTTTAAGCTTCAAAACTTCGAAAGTAGCGTCTACCTAATACAACCGTACTTAACTTGCACCCTAAACAGACGAAATCTAATTTTGATACGTTCCATCAAAAAGTAATTTCCCCTGAAAACAAAAGCCACCAAGAAAGTTCTAATTCGATCCAATCTAAATCCAATTACTTCCACCCCAGTATTAGTCACACGAACAAAGCAGGTGCGATACGGATCTTAAGGAACGGTTCAAAAAGGCTGTTTTTTGTTTTCAGTTCATAGCTGTCCGATATACGGAACTAAAGCTAGTAGGTTTTATGCCAATCTAGTATAAGAAATAAAGAAAGAAGTTTTAAGAAAGACGTGTAAATGCAAATTTTGCAGTTTTATAATTTTTATGCACCTGGGAGCACTAAGGATAACATAATAAAAGTGACCTGAACGGGTTACTGAGAACTACTAGTTACCGTCTTAACTAAGTACAGTCGAGTTCATAAATATGTGTACATTTCAGTACCTTATCTCTTTAATGTCATGTTTAAACTGCCATATATGAATTATCACAGCTATTAAAGTGACAATTACTACCTTGTGTACACATATTTATGAACTCGACTGTACCTAAGTGGAATGTGATGTTTGTTCGTAATTTTCTAAATAAAAGAATGTACCTACTTACCTGTAGGCAACTTCAAACCTGGGTGGCATCTATTTTCAATGTGAAGAGCTGAAGAGTCATAACTTTTTAATGGTTTCAAAACATCAACATTTTTAGTTTAAGTCATTCGACGGTAGAACGAATTTCCTTACTTTTCATTATTCAATGCAACCTCTCATCTCTCACACATCTTGTTTGGACTCATATAATATTACCCGGAAAACTGATCCGAGATACTGACAGGGTGTGGTACGGTACGGCGTCTCATTATCCGACGTTATCCGAATAATTCCGTGGTCACTTTATGCCACTGACTAGGCTTAAAGAAATCCATCCAACTCGTAATTCGCCAGGGTTATACAGGCCGTGGCACGCGACCCGTCAACGTGTTACGTTTTAAGTCATGTCACTGCTATGATCTATGTTGTTATAATCGCGGAAAAATATAGAGAAACGTTTTAACGAGTCTTTGTTACGGTTTATATATGAAAATTGAAGGATTACTAGTTACCTCCGTGATTCATAATCCTAAACGCAAATATTGGAATTTATTAAGAATACCTATGCAACACATCTGATTTTCCACCAGGTTTAGGAATTACGATTTAATAATGTAAGCATTCATATACAGCATACAAGTAATCTACTTCTCTCAGATGAAACAAAAACAACGTGCATCACACGCCGAAATAACACGACATTTCAAGCGTAATCCGGTATCATCCCAGATTTGCGAGTATTAATTTAGATAGTCCTCGTTCGCTCGCAGCGGAAACAAAAGCATTTTATTAAAATTGCTCCCTGCAAAAGCAGTTCTAAAAGGCAGTTACATTATGAACCAAGTTGGAGCAAGTCCGTAACTATGCAGGGAACTATGCAAACAACATTTTGCGTCGAGCGTAAATTTGCGCTAGTCTCGACTAAGCCCTAATTACTTTTACCAACTAAATAACAAGCCTCCTACAGTATAATTATGCTTTCAATTGATTTATTTTACTTTTGTCAGGCATTTGCATTTGATAATTATGCTATCTTCGAGCGATTGACGTAAGGAATGGTGATTACTGTCACGCAACTATCTTAGTTTTAATGGGTTTTAAAAAAATAATTAAGTCAGTGATTTATAGTTGGTATCGTTTAATAGCCGTTGCCCTCTTTCGGGCGATAAGGGAAGTAAAAGAGGAAGCAGTGAGTGATTTATCGTGACTCAGTAAATTTTTCAATGAACCACTGTTTATTGGGTGCAACACACGCACAACGATAACAATCCCTTAATAAATTATTATATTTCTTAATGAAAGTCTGCCTACGTGAGTGCTTTTTTGTGATAAACGCGCGATAGGTCTATCTGTTTGGTATTTTATTTAAAGGGGTTATCAAACCTGACACTTATAAATCACTATGTATCTTCGGGATTTTTTTCCTGATCCCTGGGTTTATTCTTCCTCATCTGAGGCGCAAAGGTTAGCCACGCAGACGCTTGCGTCAGGCGAGAGGGATGGCTCGGAGTTGGAGTGCGGTCGTAAAATAGCGGCGGTCACGCCTCCGATGACGTACCGACACTACCGACAGCTTTATGGAGCGCTGCATAGCACTACGGGTGGGGCCAGCGGTAGCACTCAACATCTTTAACAATAATATGAATTAAAAACGAAATATAATACCTACCTATAAGTATAACCGCAGTCTTAGGCTTTTTCAATCACTTATCGCTAGAGGTACGAGTATGATTGCTGAAAAAAAAAATATTTTTGATAATGCACTAGTTAACTCCCCACATTTGGTTACACTTAATTTAGATTATTTTATTTTTAACAACTGATGTGTATTTCGTTCCGTGTTTGATTCATGCTGATTAAAAAACATACAGTCGAATTGAGAACCTCCTCCTTTTTTGAAGTTGGTTAAAAATGGAGCTTTATTTTGCATTTTACCTTTTGGATTAAGCATGCGAGTTAGCTGAAGCTGTGTGTGCCTGTAAATTCCGGTGCACAACTCACGCACATAAGCTATAGTGCGCTTTTATGTTCTTCTTGCGTCTTCAACTTTCAATTCGTCTAGCGTCAAGCGCATGCAATATTGATTGCCTTAAGACGCATGCGGCTTATCGGCTACACCTGTGCGCCTGTTGCATGCAGCGTACACACGCGCCTCGGTTAGCCGTCAAGATGGACGCGGAACTAGTAGCTATCAGTGCGGCATATTTAGTTTTAAGTGCAAGGGAAAAACGAAAAAAAGCAGAATCTGGACCGTTTTTACAACATAATTATTATGTTTTTTGCTCAGAGAAATCAACGCGTCGTTTCGTTTTATTTTATTTGTGTAATCTTTGGGCTTGTGGTCCCGCAAAACATGATATGTTCGATAATCTTCAATAAAATCCAATGTTTTAACTTTATCTTCCGCCATTTTATTTGCTAAAAGACACAAAATGTTGCAAGTCAACCTAACGATGACGGATCAGCGTGCGCTACAGGCATGATTGATCGCAGGCGTTATTGCACGCGCTATGGTTGCAGAGGTATGCGTCAGAGGACTCAGAGGAAAACGCAAGATGAACATGAAAGGGCACTGGTGTGGACATAGCTATACACGTCCTGTCCAATCCATACGTGCTGTCATTGTCATGACTGATAGATATAGTATATTATATTTGTTGACGATTTAGTTAAAATTAAATGAACTTTTTGTTTTTTATTTCTAATACAAAAATACTATTTTAAAATATTGCTGAGTTTCATTATTTGTGCAGAGGCCAAGGTCACCTAAATAGGAAGCATGACGTGAAAATAAGGTCTATAGATAAATATTTTAAGTATGGTTACGAAGAATTGTCATCATTTATTATTATTATTTAATTAATGAAGCTACATTAAACAGGAGTACACTTGCTGTAAGCAAACAACGTTGTGAATCAGCACAGAAAGTGTGTGGCTAAATGGAATTTCGCACTAGAATCATTGCTTTCCCACAGCGGTCAAGAGGCGATAAGTCAATGGCAATTTATTGAAACTTTAAACAATGCTATAAATGTTCTCAAAACGACTAGCATAATGTTTGGGGGGTTATAAAAAACTACATTACTGCAGAATGGCCAGACTGGAAACACGTTGTAAAAAGGTTTAAATTGAAAAAAAAATACAAAATATTTCTATTCAATTCTCGATCCGGTTTTATTTTTGCAAAATTACGTAAATTAACAAATCTGAACCATGGAATCTTCTTTCCAAAAAGTATAATTGCATGAAAATTCTCCCGTCGTAATTTTTACAGTCTTAACTTTTTTCTAAATTCAGTTTTAATGGCTTTTCGACTTCCGAGACTTAACGTCAAGTGATTTTTTCCTCTTCATTATATTTCTCGGACGGAGATGAATGTTTTCAAGCAAAAACTCGTTATTTTTGTTTCACACATGTTTTGTAAACGAGAGAAATACGTATGTACTTAAATCATACAAAAAAACTTCTTCATTAGAGTCTCATCTAAAGGCACTTCGGATAATTGCTACAGTTATGTAGCAAGAAAAAAAACACGTTTATATTAACTAGGTATTGTTTATCTGGCCCACGCTCCATTGTTACAACTGGTAGCTTAACTATTAATATCCATGACCGTTCGTTCACTGAAACATGGGTAACGTACTATACGCAAGCCTACTTAAAATAAGACATGTTTTAACATAATTCCCAACAACCCCACAGTAAGTCATCTGCGCACCCACATTACCTCTCAAAAAACAATCCCATAAAAACCCTACGCGAGGAAAACACCCGACGCAAATCGGCAGAAGCGGCAAAACAACGGCTCATTTGATATTCATGTTTGACCCGGCGCATAAACCTTCCGTATGCACAAACATATTGACTCAAAACCAACATCCTTTGAGTGACGCCCATCCGAGAAAGCTGAGCGAGTGGGCGGATGACTCACTAAATGTTCCCTCAAACAATCGCCTGTATGACAAACGCAGTTTGCGTAATAACATATATATGTACGGAAAGCACACACTCAAATTGGTGATGTTGCTTATCGACTGATGCTATTAAAATTAGTGATGGGCAAGATGAAAAAGAAACCGATTACTATATCCTGCTGTACTTGGAAATTGTGCAGTACGCGTAGATCAGCTCAGTGTCGCAGATTTAAAGATCGAAACTATTAGCGCACCTGCCTACTTTGGCAATAATTTAAGCTCACGTCTCGCATCGTCTAGTTATAATTTTAACAGTATACTAAGAGTTATTATTCTAGGGCGATGTGGACAACTTTCCAAAGAATTTATTGAAAAATCAGCACTTTTATTTAACAAACTAACCTCACAATAACCTCTGGAGTCCCAAAAAATATATGATTGGCGAACTTCAGCACTTATTTAGCAATAAAATTATGTTGCGTCTGTACTCTGGAGTCACAAATAAGTGATTAACGAATTTCTCTGCAAACTGACTTTTTGAATATAACTAACATCAATAATTGTTAATACCCAATGCAATTCCAAGATAAGATGATAAATTCTAGTTCCACAGAAACCATAATATCCATATGGCGCTAGAGCATCACTAGTTTAAAGTGTTAGTGATAAATCGCCGGCTATTTAGGGCGAGCCAATAGGCTGATAACCGCTTTCTCGTGTGAAGGTGGATTTCAGAATGTTATCTCCTGTCAGCTGCGAGTGTTATCGCCTGGTAATGCTTTTAGCGCTGGTGCATATTAGAACTGCTCGTTCGGCCTATTAGAGCTGAGTTTTACTAAGGCCCGATACGTTCGTTTTTGACCACTGATTTATTAACCTTACCAAAAAGCCAAGCCTAAGTTAATGTATACTAGAAATTGAGTCACTAGGGTTATGGTGTCGAAAAATATACCTATGATGAATTTTATAAAATAAGAACTTGGGTATGTGGTACAGTTACTGACGATATTGTATGTGTAGGAATGATTTTGCTAGCTATAACAAAGTAACATTTAATCTTAGAGGACTCATTTCTAGATTTTAATATCATAGAATTGGTCTACCCTTGAATCGCCGACACTTATTTCATAGAATGTTTTACTTCGCCGATTTTTAATTTCATCGAAAGGTCCACATGCAGGAGTTAAATTTTTTGGTGGTCACAAGTCTAACCTTACGTAACCCATGCTAAAGATAATCTGAAAACAATAAGGTTTCAGCAGAAAGTAGCTTTCGATGAAATTAAATTCGGTGACGCGACATATTCGATGAAATGAGTGTCTGCAAAACAAGGGGACACACATAGAATTGAGTACTGTAAAGATAACCATAAGTTAAGAAATGTTTACCAATTTAAACGCGTGTTATTTACGTACCCCCTCACATGTAAACGTGTAAATTGCATTGTTGACGCCGTGTTCGCAATGGAGTTCAAAAGTAATTTGTAATGTTTTGTTTCACAATTTCAATGTTGCTCGTAACCATTACCATTTATCGTGGGAAAGTGCGCACATTTGTCATGGTGCGCTATATGTGCACAACTTTTCATTTAAGACCCCACCGAACAGACAAAACCCATTAGGTTCGTGATAATGCAAGTTCATCGTTGCCAGGTATTGTTTAGTGTTGCCATCGCGAACAAAGCGCGGGGTTGCCGTCTCATCCACGGTCTACAGACCTATTACCAACCCATTGTGCCGGCGGCGAGGAAATTAAAAATGCAGCATTGTGTGTGCGCATCGCACGCGACGTGAGGTTTGCGCTTACATTACAGATTACTTTGGGGTTTTAATTACTTTCTTAAATTCTATTCAAATTTTATAATTTTAACGGAATTACCTTCAAAACTCCGTACATCTACAAAACCTTCACCCTGCAAGAATAATTTAAAAGTTGCGGCATCGTGTAATTTCCCGTGGTCCGTAGGCCAACTTATAAAATGTGGACTCCCTTCTCGGTTCGTGTTAAAGTTTAAATTGCTCGCCGACCGCTTCCTTTTTCACTATCTTCCTCGTACACTCACTTTTTCCTATTTAAACTTTCCCGTTTTATTTTGAAAAGCCTCTTCCACCGCGACTTGTCTGACTACGAGTTTCAAACACTATCGATCTACCTGAAAACTTTACACGGCACGATTTATGAATAAGATATGACGGTAAAGGTTTTTGGCTGATTTGTTCCTGGTTTAGTTAAAAACCTAGTGAGGTGTTTGATGTGGATACTGTAATAAGCGCTCTGATATAGGCATAACAAAAATTTCTCAAAAAATGTTTACACCCCGAATACAAAGGCCAAATTCTGCATTGTTTACATACAATAGGTTTTTATTTTATAGGCCTAGTAGTTAATCCTAAATCACAGAAATATCAATTAACTTTTCTACTCAATTTGACGTGTAACTTTCTTAGCACTGAAGGTAAATCTCAAATACGTAATTAAAATTTTACGAATTTAATCAGATCAAAGACCATAATATCTGCCTTACTCAGAATTAAAAATAGCGTCCGACTAAAATAATGTACACAACAATAACATTTGTTAATAGAAACGTATCGTGTAAACGTCTCAATATAGCGTGGTTAACTGAACTAAATAAAGTTAAAAACTTTAACTGCGCTATAGAATAGCTGTAAGTGGAAATTAAGTTGAGTTGCAGAAAGGAACTTTTAATTGTAGACGATGATAACGCAAGAAAAAAAAAGCAACTTCGGTAGGAAAATAAATAAACATGAAACATTCAGCAATTCATTGGACCTTGCCATTACGGACTTATTACTTGCCATTGCGTTAAAGTTCCTTGGTGGCCTAAATAACAACTAAAGCCCGTGGGTAAACGTGTATTTTTACTCAACTGCCGAAGGAGGAGGGTAATGTTTCTTGGCATGACATTTTGTACATTTCATGAGAAGCGTATTCCAACAGCAACCCGTAAGTATAATGACATCATTCTTGACGCAAATGATTCGTAACATCGCAAGAAACGCCAATGAAATACAAAAACCTCGCTCTTACTCGAAATCGCATCAAATAAAATAAATAAAATGAGTCGATACTAGCGGCATTCGATTGCTTCTTACTCCAATCGAGAGCTCTTGAATTAAGCATCTGGGAATCGAACACCATTACCGTCGAGCGTAAAAGTCCCGCTGATCGTTTTGTAAAAGTTGTTACAAGTGACTTTGTGAATTAACGGTTTAGGTACAGCTACACTTAATGTTAACTAAGTGACGTGAAATATGTTTTGTTAGAAGTAGGTACATAGATACTTTGTGCTTATTCACTCAATCTTTCATTTCTATTTATTCTGCGATGAGGTCTTTCATCCGTCAAACACGTGTGTGGATTAGCATATTATGTAGAACGAATCACTCAAGAGTTGCTTGCATATTTAATAAGTAGCTAAGTACCTGCTATGTTATTCTGTTAACACATCGTCGTTCAGTTCTACTCAGTCGATGAATAGCCAGCGAATTTACGTCGTCCGTCAAGGTGGGTAAATGACATGACAGTCGCTGGTTTCACAGACGACCAGCTGTGAAACCAGGGACTAAATGAATGTGCAGGCAGTTGAATGTCTTTTACCCACCTTGAGGGACGACGCGACGTAAATTTGCCGGCTAGTCATCGACTGAGTCAGAATAACATAGCTGGAAGACCAAGCGTCGCTTGGTAGAGACCAAATTTTCCCGAAATTGACACCTTGACCGATCGATTGAAGAACTCATGAATTCTTATAAATCCTTCACCTCATCCTGTTAAAGGTCCTATATTTCTACTCCACACTTTTAGTCATACATTACTCAATTAAGGCTCGCTGGCTCTTAATTTTTTTTTAACTTTACCTCGTGGTACAGTGAACAGGCTATAAAGTTTGACACACGCACATTTTATTTCGTGTAACGTGTAAGTATCTGATCTCGACCCAGCTATCCCGAGAACATTTAGTTCCGTTAATATTTTACGTTCGATACCGACCGCTATAAATAATAAGTGGCCATATAGATACCTAGTTTATGTCACGACCAATAAATCCGAATATTTTGCTGATAGCAATAATTGGTAGAATTAATCAGGAGTATTTTACGATCCATTTCTCTAAGAGCTCTAGGGTAACTAATAAACAAGGTCATATTTTATGCATAGGGTTTATGGGGTTGATTCGGTTTGGAAACTTACCGAAGTGTAAAATATCATAGTTATAAAACATATTATGTAAGTACGTCCTTACCTTAGCCTTAGTTAAATCTACAGTTTAAAAATTCAGTCTGGGTGCTAAGTCAGTATGCTAAGAAAGTCCTATGAATATTTTAAAATTGCTTTTGCTGCTTTTGCTTACGACTTTGTTGCTCAGAATTCGTAACGTTTTTTAACAAATAACGATCTTGAAGTTCCCATCATTATGCTTCTTGTTTTACGTAGTGGCGCAACTGCCCCGATGAAAAGGAAATCAGCGCAACCTGTAATAAGCAGGTACCTATTAACTTTATTAAAATTACCGATTTTTATTGAAGTGCTTTTGCCAGAGACTCCGTCCGCGTAGACGTTGTGAACTATCAGATTTTACGGCACAAAAGTACCTACCCAATGTGTCAATCTAGGATAAAAACCACCTGTGTGCCAAATTGTATTCAAATCCGTTCAGCCGTTTAGGCGTGATTCAAACACAAACATGTTATAGTGGAATGGGATAGTGGCATTAAAACCAGTACACTAAATACAAATTGCGCAACAAAGTCGAGTCAGTAAAAGGAAATCAGTACATTCACTTAGATTTACTTACATATCCCCCTGATATTTCACCGAGTCGGAGCAAAAATGGCCAAACACAATTTGTCCGGTTTACAAACGACCTCAGGCGAAATGTTTCCGGGGAGGATGAAATTTAAAATAAAGAATGGTAATTTAAGCCTTCAGATCCCACGTGCAATGCATACGCTTTGGGGGTGTCTACTTGAACTTTTACAGTGGTTTTATATTTGTAAAAATTGTTATTTTGACTTTTGAAAATATAAGTATCCTTTAATTTACAACAATACGGACGTTTCTACATTCTTTTGTTTGTAGGATTGTGTGCAAAAACGGGAGTCTGGAGTTTTGAAGAAAGAAATGAGGGACATTATAATTATGTAGGGAGCTAGAGTGGTTCAGAAAATGATGTACTTAGGTATGTTCACACCCTTAGCAGGAACAGGCAAATTGGAGAGGCAGAGAGAGCTGTTAAAATATATATAATATATATTTATATTTTTACCTACCAGCTAAATGTAACGTGTGCAGAAAGTACATTGCAATTGCGTTTCCATTACTTGGGTCAATTTAAATTTTGTAGTGTTTATAATTACATTTTATGGAGCAGTGGAATAATGATTGTAAACAGTGCATACCTATAGCATATAGCGCCTGTTATACGATACCATTGCAGATATAGCACTGGTACACTGTGTACATATTGTACACTTGTACACTGATGTTCGAAATACCTCACAGCACCGCAATTTGCGCGTCTCGCGTCAGGATTCGCCCCGTTGCCGTAGCAACTCCCCTATGTGGTTCCTGCATTCGGAATTGTTTTCAAAATTCACCCGGACCTAGCTGTTGTTAAATCCGTATTAAAACAATAAAATCGAGTCGTTACGCGCATCCCTTTTATGGTTCACGTTAAAATTCCAGTGCAATATAAAAATAATAAATTTGTACGTGTTAAATTGGTCTGCATGAGGTTAATATTTTGCCGTGTGGGTGTTTTTAATAAGGTACCGGTAAGGTAAGGTAAGGGCCTCTAATTTTCTAGTCAATGATAACTTTGGAAATAATAACCTTACGAGTAAGTACACTTCACTTTCAATGAGCCCATTTATTTCTATATTATATCATGAGACCAACAAATGAAATTAATCATAATTATTTCTACAGTTTCCGCAAGTTTCCATATGGGGTGAAGCCAGCAAATTACCGGGACACCAGAAGCATTAAAGTGGCTGCACTAGGGACGTAATTGCCTGTTAAAGTTCATGGACCGTGACGAAGGGCGGTAGGGAAGGGAGAATTTTCCACGCCTATTTTTTTTCTATAATGAAGTTGGTGCAAATATCAAGACGTGTAAAAATAAATCTTGGAAAAATTGTAAGGCGGAAAAATGAGAAGACGCTCGCTTCTAAAAATATCATGATATCATTATTTACAACAAACTTCTAGACAAAATGTGAATATACATTACGTATGATTGTAGATATTTTTATTAATATGGTGAATAATAAGATATTTTGTAATATTAAAATTATGATTACTAATTAATTTGTAGCATTTTCGCGCTTAAGAATTATACTTAAAACCAATATTACGTAAAACTAATCACAAACCAAATGCAACAAACAATAATAATCGTTTAAGACGCGTACACATGAGCGTTAATATTATTAGGTCAGGTACACATGTTCGCCGTTAAATCTGTCAACCGCAGAGTAAACGATTAGATTCGGTGCCGACAAATACCCGACGTGCTATGAGATTTAGTTTGGAACTATGCTTAATTGCTTGCTGGATTAACTGAATGTTTTGATTTAATTGACAAATATGTTGTTATTTGTGAAATATGTTGGTAATTTTTGAGTTGAGAACTGGTGAACTTTTCAAGTTATAAAAAACTAGCATTCCGCTCGCATCTTCGTCTGCGGAGAGCCAGTATTTTCGTATGATAAAATATAGCCTATGTCCACCCTGAAAGTCCATTCTAAATGTTGGTGAAAGAATTTTTGAAATCGGATGTGTAGTTCCGGAGATTTCCCCTTACATACAAACAAAAAAACAAGTTTACAAACTTAACTAATATAATATTAGTATTTATAGATAAGTAGTTTAGTTAACCGGTGAGTTAAAAAGTGACAGGTTACCGACGTTTATTCAATATTACGCTACAGAAATTAACGAAATATTATGTGACGTACTTACTTATTTTAAGTATTTCGCATTCTTAATATCTATTCTATGCAAATAAATGTAATACTTAATGGCAAGTATCCTGATACACCCGCCGGGACCGGGAGGTCGTAGGTACGTAACTAACCGCAGTTTTAATAATTTTGGAGCTTAATTTATGTAGGTATCGTTCAAGAACACTATTACTGGTTAATTAATATCACAAAATTTAAAACGGGTTCAAAATTCGTAGACAAAATCGGATAGGCTATTTCGAGTATGGTGACGACTGCGACGAGTTCAAGTATAATTGGGAATATGCATGAAATTTTTTTTATCGCATTTCTTAAGAAAACATGAAAATACCGTAAAAGAGATGGCAAAAAGTGAAATTAAAATTAAATTCGGCCAAAATAACACGGATAATATAAGCATTTAAAACTACTAATCAGACAGAGAAATCCGACATGTACTGTGACCTCAGCGGGCACTGCGGCCATGCAAACTCCATGTTAAATTCTGTTTTGCTAGAAAGAGATAGAAACAAACATTTAATGGCTTATATCTTGGTTATTTTTATAGTTATTCGAAAAATATTTTTTCTCTACTATTTGTTACATGAATGACTTTTTAATAAAGCAATTAAAAAATCATGCATATTTCCTATTATCATAAATATCTACTAATAGTGCATCAGGTCATTGTGTGGAAACGTCGATAACAACAGGATTACTGACACTTGACAGCATAATGGCCCTAATAATGGCCAACGCACCGTGACGAGCTTCACTGGACCTTGAATAGCTTATAGGATTGACACGTTGTTAGCACTATCAAAGCTTCTGCCCGCGCCTTCGTCTGCTTAGAATTAGTAATTTTGCCGGGAGCAGTGATTTTTTTCGGTAATTGTTCCCATTACGTCACGAAAATTAATCCTACGTTTATATACCGCCCTCATACGCCAATAGACGGTATCTCAAATTCATTAAACGAAGCAGATTCAATCCTCGCTCGTTGGTAATACAAGTATGGTTGCACTGTCTACAGGAGTTTTGTCTAAAATACCACCATTTTCTTGTTTTGTGTTTGTTAATTTTCGTGACGTAATGGAAGCAAATAGCGTTGTTAATTTTATTTAAGTACTAAGCGTACTTTTTCAGCGTGAAGGAGTAACGAACATACTAACACACACAAACGGTTACATTTATAATTTTACTTAGTGTGTTAACTAGTATTTGTCTGCGACTTCACTTGCATAGATTTAGGACTTCTTATAGCTCCGTCATCGAAACGGCATAAAAATTAAAATTAAGTCATGAAACATCATAATCGATCCTATATATATTGAGTAAATACAGTTTTATGATAGTAGAGATTACGCATTTGAATATCATGTTACATGTTTTAACAAGTATTTATTAAATCGAATAAGTATTTATTTTCCCTTTCATATTAATACCAACTTTTCAAACCGAAAAACTTTTATGCGTCTAATGCTATGTCGCACACTGTTACTTACTTTTCCTCTTCAAAGTACTTCAAACGCAAACTTTTCAAGTACACGCACTGCATATTTAAAATCTTTTTCATCACAGTAAAACTTTCCGTGTCAAAAGTTCCTCTGCTGAATAACAGTTGAAGTTTGCACAAGAGCGAAGCGTACGTGCTTGTGTTGAGAGCGTGGAGTGGAACATTGTACTCGGCTCAATGCTGTTCAAATTAATGGTAAAGAAGGCTTTTACTGTTTAGTTTTTATTCACATCCAAACGGTAATCGTGTCAGCATAAAAAATTTGTTACTGGTATTATAATATCGCACTCCTTGACCTGATGGTCATAATCGAGGTACCTAACCATACGATTTGTCAAAACTTCCTCAAGAACAGCTGCAACATGTTTTTATTGTTGTTTATTTTTATTTCATTTTAAATCAGAACGTTTTAGCACATATTGCTAAGCTACGTTACTTTTTCAAATTTAACTCCATCAGCATTCGTAGGTTTTTAAAAAAATACGTTAGGCTGAAAGTTCGTGATTAATTTTTGTATGGGCTGATTTCACCATCCCTAAATAACAGTAGATACGGACAGATAATTTTTAGCTCTATCCTTTTCTTTCATATGACGGAGAAAAGAAGAGTGGTAACTTTAACTGACAGATATGTTTATCTCAGAATTTGATAAATCAGGCATATGTCTTAACATAAACTTGTTCAAAATTTTTATGGCAACAACTTCGATTATTCTCGTACAGATTTATCTGTCAATACGATGTATGTACGATCAATAATTAAATCGTATAAAGGTTTTTAATTCGTTCCTTTTTTTGAAGTGCTTAAAGATATTTCATATTACTTATATCATTATTATAATTTTAATTGCGTTTATATATTGCCCGTAAATCATAAGCGAAAGTAGCCGGATCACAGGTCTTAACGCACTGTAGCGAGCATAAAACATTCGTCCTAACATACATTCAGTCAACAAAGTATCGGGAATGGATGATTTGTTTATGGTTCCAAATTCAAATTTTTGTTTTTTTTGTTGTTGTTAGATTGGCACAACTGTTTTCTATTTTGGCGCGGAGTTTGAGTTGCATCTGTTATTTATATTAAATACAGTGCTGTTTTTAGTTATATCATATCTAGTGTGTATTGCGAATTTCATAATGGACAAAAACATTGAACAAAGAGTTTGTCTTAAATTTTGCATCGCCAATGGAATTTCGTGTTCGGAGTCACTGAAAATGTTACAGAAGGCTTACGGTGATTCGACTTTATCAAAAACACGTGTTTATGAGTGGTACAAAGCGTTCAAAAGCGGTCGAGATGTGATGGAAGATTTGCCTCGCTCTGGTAGGCCATCAACGTCTGCAACTGAAGTTAACATCGCAAAAGTGAAGGAAATAGTGACTGAAAATCCTCATTCAACTTTGAGAGAGATAGCCGCCGAACTTTCTGTATCTCACGAGTCGATCCGTACTATTTTAACTAATCATTTGGGTATGAAACATGTTACCGCTCGGCTAGTCCCAAAAGACCTGAATTTTCTCCAAAAACTCAATCGCATGAGAGTCGCTGAGGACATGCTAGAACGAGTCAATTCCGACCCAACATTCATGAAACGCATTGTTACTGGTGACGAGACGTGGGTTTACGAGTTTGATATGCAAATTAGTCAACAAGCTTCGGAGTGGCGCTTCGTGGCACCCGTTTTCAATCGGTAGAAGACATAAAGGAGAATTCGCGCCGAGAACTGAATTCAATTCCGGAAACAGCGTTTAAAAAATGTTTTGATGATTGGATTATTCGTTGGCGTAAGTGTATCGTTTCTGAAGGAGCATACTTTGAAGGTGATAAAATAAATTTGGATGATTAACAAACAGTTTGTGTATTATTGATCTTTTCCCGGTACTTTCTTGACAGAGTAGTAAACTTGTTAAATTATGCGAAATTGACGAGGCCTCATGTACGTTATAACGGCTAGTGGGAGATTTGTTATCTCAGACTTATTAATTCGGCCTCACGAAGCTTGAGATTTAGTCTATTCATAACACTGAAGTTATGAGTATTTTTGTGAAATTTTAAAAAATGCATAACACTCGCTTGTGAATCTCAATTGCTTGCACGATTCGTTGCGTTTAATAAGTGAATGAGGCAGCTGTACGCGCCAGCTGGCCCGACTCACAGATTATACAAGAAAATACACCACAATCACTAAGCAAACAAAGTAAGATTTCGAGATATTCGTTGTTTAGGTTGGCCAACATGAAAGAATATGGGAGTTTGTTTTACTTTGTACAAACATTTGGTTAAACGGTCTGTTGAATAAAACATTTTTTGTGTTACATAATTATAAGCGCCTATAGAAAGGCGGTGTGTTTCTTATTGGAAATATTTGTGTTTTGAAATTGGATAAAGACGACAGTCGTATTATTTAAGGACTCATAGATAAGGACATACCTATACATTATACCTATATATTCAATTAAAGGAAAGTTTGATTTTGACTATATTTTAGAAAAATCTTATTTCGAGTCTACATTTCTTTTAAGTCGCTATACTCGTTTACCATAAATCTCTCGTAATGTTACTACCAATCAAGCCAGCAAGCGGGACCTAATCTCATGTCCCCTTCTAAACGCAACAGAACAACTATCCACAATCCACAACCACAACCTACGCAATACCTGTTCACTACGATAGCGGGATTTCTGGAGACATTGTTTACGATTCCAACAACCGTTCTACAATATATACAGCGGACGCAAACAATCCAGAATCATCATCGTTATCTCCTAGAACTTAAGAATCATAATGACAACTCTGAACGATAACAATGTCGGTAGACCCTGCTTTGACATGCACCGTACCTTACAAACTACATTGTCTAGTAAGCCATGTTGTTAGAACTGAAGTCGAAATTCTATTCAGCTTGGTCTTGCTGTAAACAGGCCTTTATATAGCGCACAAAGACGGACAAGTTTACCAAAATGTGGCTATACCTGAATATAAAGTGAATATGTTCCTTTGTATAAGCCGGTTAGTGTCAAATGGCCCTCTGAATAAATTGCTGATCTACTGTTATTTGTTTTATGAAGTAAAAAGCTGTAAACATTTTAGTTTGTTGGTTGTCGTTTACGTTGTCGTAACTGCACTTAAAAATGTTGTAAATACACCGGAATATTAGAGAAGGATAATGTTATACCCGTAACAGACGCTCGAACTTGGTCCGGGCCGGACAACGGATTTGGTTCGCTCCGAACCAGATCCGGCCGTCTGTAGAGCAGTCTTCGGACAATCGGCCGATTTGGTACGGGTATTAAATGTTATCGCAAATACTTATAGCTTTTGTGATTGAAACTTGTTTTTGACTATTACACCAGTTTGAAATGAGATTAATAAATAGAGATGGTAAAGTTGTCGACGGAATTAAAAGATAACTTTCAAAACTATTACGAAACGAAAATACCTTTAAAAATAACATAGTTACATCGTGTTGAGAGCACATAACCATATCAATAACTCCAAGAGGCTTAGGAATATTTTAGACTCACAATCTTTACATGATCATCTACGTCTAGCATTTCATGAATTACGAAGGATTAAAAGGAGAGTTATATGCATTTCTGCGGTAGGTCGGACAAATCCGAACACTCGTTCTGTGAAGTGCTAATCCGTAACATGTGCAGCGGAAAAAGTCATGAATAAGGTTCAATTTCGAGAATCAACTTTGACATACCGCTAGGGCTGTCTTAGATTAACCACGCTTTAATTTTAATTATAACTTGAAAACTATGAAAAAAAAGCAGTTTGAGTGCAACGTTGAACGAACCTATCTCTTTTCAACGCCATGTTTTGTCTTGACATTGACTCGTTTCTAGTTTTTTTTTAAACAGAGCTATATATTAACTTCTTCTCGTGTCGATGGTTTCACTATATTACTCGCGCCCAGAAGGTCGACATAAGTTACTGTTACCTTTTTCTTAATTAAACTTTTAGAGTGTCCCACAGTTTTGCATATAGGTATACCTTCTGAATCTTTTGTGGCTTTGTTTTATTTATGATCACAGTAAGTGTGTAACTGATATATATTTGGTTCATTTCTGCTGTTTCAATTTAAACGCATCCTCAAATATTTTCTTGTCTTGTTGAACAAAAGAATTATCCATTTATTTAACACGGACAGCCCTATAGGTATGAATAACATTCGTCAAGCTATAAAAAGCGCATAGGATCAACGCTCGGATTGACAATGACAAGCGTTTAAGAGCCGAGTTTATTTATTTGTACAAGTCTTCCCTTTTAGCGTAAAGACAAAACAAGGAACTTTTAGATAAGTATTGTGCTGGGTGGATGTTAAGGGCTATTCATTACCTCTGAGATACTGCAGGTAAAGGCGCGGACAAGTCTCAGACATGGATGAAGAATGAGGTAAATGTATGTTCTGACTTACATCTATTGTGCAGCTACAGAGAGTATATTGTATAAACATTTTAATATATGAAAGTCGTTTAATAATGTTTTTAGCACCAGTAGTACGAAAAGATGAGGTGGTGATAGAGATACATAAAAAGTTTATGCCCTGGATAAAAACACTAATTGCTAGGAACATGAAAAAGTCACAGTTTAACTCACTTTATAAGTAATTTAATTTAAGAGCGTGTGCAGTTTTAAGCTAACTGTTTTGCTTAGTAAGTAAGATGTACTAAGCAATCAGCTTAAAAGCTAGTAGTTGTTATTTGTAGTAAGTATACGCCAAACAAAAAATTAAACAAGTAATTAATATGTAGGTATATTGATGAAACAAACGAAGTTACCGACCGTACTTTAGTGATGACTAATGTCAAATGCTTGGTTAACCTACTATGTAAAGGTCGAAACAAACAAATGTTCCCGGTTATTTACATCCAACCACTATAAGGGGCTTGGACTAGCATATCAAGTTAGAATTACGGTTATACCGAGATTACTACAATACGTATATCCAAGAAGTTACTTCTGTAACTGGAACTTTGGATTTGCTTAAAAATCTTATAACAATAATTGCAACGGGTGACGCCATTTTCGAAGGGCACTCGTAACATACAGCCGCACCAAAAGCTTTTACCACCTACTTACCAGCAGGACCCCTTTAAAAAAGAGTATTTATATCGCGAGCGTAGTTCAAAGCCCCCATAAAATCGAATAGTTTTGGAATGGACAAAAACCGTCGATGTGTAATTGAGTCGTGAGTCACCTCGCACATCTGCTGCGTAACGCACCGAGCGAAGAGGTAAGTTAGTGCCGTTGATTCTGGTGTTTTGTGTTTGACATGTGTGATTGATTGTAGAATTTCATAAGCACAAGTTAAAAATAAAAACCTAAAAAGAAAAACTTTTTCAATAGCAAATCAGTTAAAATTAAAAAACCTTGATTACCTAAACAATGGATAAATGGAAAATTCAAGAATATGTTTGAACTCGGTGACGTAGTTTTAATGTAAATTATTATATCCTACTATGAATTATTAAAGTACACATGTGTACGTATTATAGTCAACATTTGGCTACGGTAATTTAATTCTGACACAACCTATTATGAAATAAAAATGTAGTATACCCTTTAAATTGACATACTTAGGCCGGGTCTATATCGGGTGGCACAATTATTGTTTGACATACTATATCTTTTGGTCGAAAATCATTTGGTAGAAAACGATTTTTAATTGAAAGGGTTTTTTTCAGAATTGTTATAAAACATAACTAATTTACACAACAGACATTTATCAAATCCTGAAATTGGGTGTTAGGCAAAAAGATTTTCGACCAAACAATACTAGGTCAAACAATTTTATGCTTGGCAACGGGCTTCCACTTATGCCTTTTATAGACTTCATTGTTTCATGACGAGCAAACGGTATCCTTTAAAAGTGGCAGACTACATAATTGGCCGAAAAAATTAATAACCAAATAAATATAAATAGCTTATAGTTAGCCTAATATATAATACGCACATTTTCTAGCCGGCTACCTACCACGCCGCTAAGGCACCTATTCCCTTCGGTACTCTGTGGTTAGTTCCGGTACTCCGGCGCATTGTTTCTCCCCTCTAATAGTGCGGTATTATTTAGCGAAAAGGGCCTTAATGCACACTACGAGGGAAGATTAGATTTCTTATCAAACAAACTACTGAAAAAATGTTTAGAAACTACAAATTGTATTGACTATTGTACAAACTGCGTGTAGGGGGTTTTTTTAGCTACTGAGGTAGGTAGTCAATATGAAAACGTTTAATTTGTAGTCTGATATTTTCATTCGGAGTTCTAGGGGTTTGTTGGGTATTATAATAAATATTGCTGCTCGGCAGGTTTTTTAAATATCGATGCAGATTATACAATTAATAAGGAACGATAAAATCAGGATGCACTATTAAACTCTCTTCTTTATTATAATTATGTATTATAATAAATGTCCCTGAAAAGTACCATATTATAAAAATATTTTAATAATAAAAATTGTTTAAAGAACTGATGCAAAACTAATATCTGCGCAAATAAAATAATTGTGACCACAAAATATTTAAAAATATTATAACCAAAATCTGGCCTCATAATTGTCATCCATCATTTATAAAAATTCTCCTAAACAAAGAGACCTGAGTTTATGTGTACCTAGAAATAAACACATTTCCAAATAACCGTCGCCAATGCCCACATGAGCTTCGAAATTGACGCGAAAACGATACATTACTTACAGCGCGTTAAAATTTGACAGTTTACATATGCGGGCGCGCAGCATTTCTTACTTCTGCGCAGGGCTACCACTCTACAAAGACAGCCAATAATTAATTATATTTAATAGGTACTTGGCCTAATTTTGATACCATTTTAGCCTCCTGAGGTCCAACGTCCTATATTTAGGACAATTGTCAAAATGACTTTTAACTTTTGACTGTTGACT
Source organism: Tortrix viridana (assembly GCA_963241965.1). Taxonomy (NCBI): domain Eukaryota; kingdom Metazoa; phylum Arthropoda; class Insecta; order Lepidoptera; family Tortricidae; genus Tortrix; species Tortrix viridana. The sequence continues at coordinate 6,854,630 of OY725181.1, forward strand.
GAGATAAGATTCTGTTTCGAACTAGCGAAATTTGACGTGGGTCTTAGGAGGTTAAGAAAATTATTTCATTCATTTAGTATCACAATGTCTTTTTTTTTCGTTAATATTTTACACCGTTGTTGTGACGTAAGGGTGTTTTATTCGTTTTAAAAACGAAAGTCAAAGACCAAAATACAAATTATAAGAATAACATTATTTAAAAATCTAACACTTGGATGTACGTACGTAAGTAATGTAAGGCTCCTTGAAATGGTTATTGAATGACTATACATTGTAAAAAAAAACCATATACTAAACATGTAAAAGTTATAAAGCAATTTAAAATTTGCCTACCAGAGGGAGACTAATTCTTTGCTAGTAGTACGAGTAGACCACCTTATTACGTAATTATATTTTTGTATGTTGGCAATAATATTATTGATGATTTTAGTTACTGGCAACCCCACACAACATACGTGCAGCAATTAACATCATTACGCCCCCGCGCTATTGTGATGATCTAATCGCTTGCATTGATGTATGAGATGATAATTGTATTAGCGGATGGACACTTTTTGTTGCTTTTTTGAGTTTAGATAGAGTTTATGGTTTTGGAACGGAACTCGGCGATCTGTCAGAGGAAATAATTTCATTGTTTAATCGACAGTTGTTAGTTGTTTATTCCGAGTTTAATCTCTACTCTTTAGGTCCAATTTAGGTACCTACAAGTAGATAATAGTAACTTTTGAAATGCAAATGGAGTAAGTTTTTCTCAAAAAATGGTCTCAATGATAGAGAAAACCGCATCAAAATCCATCTTGTTGTTTTATAACCTTTTAGACCTTTTTATAAGAACAGGGACATACGAGTATCATAATATTTATGGGGACACTCAAACAGACACAGACAGACACGACGAAAGACTTTAATAATTTTATGATATTTAAATAGTAATATAGTTCTTACCACTTACTAGAATTAGAAGTGACCAAAATAACATGTATTTTAAACGTACTTAAAGCAAAACATTTATGTTTAGCAAACAGTAGGTAGCTACGAATATAATACATATACGCATGACCAGTGGCGAAACAACAAAAACACAACCCCTGCAAAAAACAAGTCAAGCTGATTAATGATGTGCAAGCTTCACACAATATGCTTCTAAGAACCAAAAAAAAATGATACGACTCGAAATGTGATCGTTTCCGAATAACGACAGAGATAAATAAACCGAAATCCCTTGGGCATAAATTATGTCCTGATAAACATCTCTCCCGAAGCCCCTACGCGACAAAAATGCTGTTTAGTAGCGAAAATTGAATTACTGTGCCACTAATCCTGTTAAGTAGTTAAGTAGATTACGTAGATTATTTACTATTTTGCATTCGTGATGGCTATCGCGTTTAATTAATGAAAATTTAATTGCTGCTGGTTTTATAAAGTGCATCGGGTTCATTTATTTTGGTCTGATAAGGCAGATGTTTGAGATGCAAATGTTTTTTACGTATATATAGACCCGCGCTACCCTCGTAAAATTACTTTCAATACGTATGTCATTTAAGGGTGAATTAACAAAATTATGATAGTATCTTAAAAAGGCCATTAAAACAAACGATGAATACAATCTATCGTCCCATGCGATCAACTAACGCGTTAAACAGTTTAGCAGAAGACGCCATAAAGTAAGTCAATAGGCCCAACAATGACTTGGGCATCGCAGGACATTCGGCCCAAGTTTATTTTACTGTGGCCACTAAAATGCTCAATAAAACCGCCCACACGATGTAACACTCATGATATTCCGACCTCTGCCCTCGAATAAAGAAAGCCTCTGTATCCCGGCTCATAACCTTACACATTTTATTTCCGAATAGGACGATTATTTTAACAGCTCCGACCCTCTTCGTAATAGAAAACGCACGCGTAAAAATAAGTGCATGTCGTTTTGGATTATTATTTATTACCTAGGTACATAGTAACCTGGGAATTGCAATGCAAAGCAAATATAAAACTGAAGTATGTAAAAAACTGAAGTGGCTACGTCCGCTACTTTTTGCCTTTTTGGCAACACTTGAAATTTTAAAAGAGCGGTTGTTGCGTTTTGAAATGTCTGCTTTAGTTTTTGTGGCAGACTGACGAGCTCAAATCAGAGATTAAATAAAAAGGTTCGTTGAGACGACCGCACTGCGCCAAGTATCCGCTGGCCTCCCTCCAGATTCTAGATTGTAAGAAAATTATACTGGCATCTCATGGAAAGCTTAGCCACCAAGATAGCAATTGTTGTCGCAAGAAATACACGGGCGTATACATACATACGAAAAACCTATTAGGCCGACGTCGTCGTTTCGTTTAAATTTTTAAATTAGAATATAAAACGTTCCATATTGCGAGAACCGTTGTCAAATAAAGAAAGTGCTTTCTGCTGTGCAGGAAAACACAAAAGTTATTTAATATTCGAGTAAACGTAGACAAGGAGCTGGGACTAAATTTAAACTTGAACACTGTACGTGAAATTGGTTTCTTTCTAGCGCAAGCAATTCAGAAGCATAATTTTATTCCTTTAAAGAATAGGTACCTTATTTAATGTTACTCTGGTTTCCTAATACATGACTATCTAGGTTGACTTAATTTCAATCCAATAATTAATATATTTCAGGGCAAATTGACCTAGCTAGTTCGAAACTAAGCTACCTAATTGAATAGGCTTATTGTATTGCATGTATAATAATTATGAAGGTCTGTGTTAGGTTAGTAAGTGATAAAAATATCTACAGGTGAGTTTTTTTTCACTAGTAGTAGGTATGGAAAATTCCTGAGACAAAAATGAACCTAACACAGACCTTCATAATTATTATACATTCAATACAATAAGCCTACAGTAATTAAAATGTCCGTAATCTGTACAATTCCAAAACACGGGTTCCACGGATGTTGCTTACATAATCTCGTCTGTCAAGGCTTTTCGGCAGGAAAAGCCTTGGCAGACTTATATATTCCTGAAATGAGGGTTCATACCTACCGACTGGAATTGGTTTCATGCTGGTATCAGATGGGTATATTTAGGGGTCCCGATGGTCACCTTTGAGAGCGTCTGCCAAGCACTTCCGGCAAAAAAAATACTGACAGATTTCGCTTTTCTGTATCTACCAGTAAATATCTAACTGATGCCATTACTATTATTTTAGTATCAGATGGGTTAAGTAACACCCCCTTTTTCGCACCGGAAATGGCTTTCTTTTTTTTACTTTCGGCTTGTTCCGCCGTGGCAGACTATTAAATTCGGAATTAGCATCACTTTTATGGGAAACCATTGTGCATTTCATCGCGGTATCAAGTCGGTACGAAATTTTGCAGTCGGCTCTCCTACCATTATATTTCTTTCTATAAGTGTTAACAAACCATCGGATTTTATATTCTATATTCTTAGATCTGCTTGAAATTGTCATGTCACAGTTGCATCGGTGCCCTAATCCTCCCGTCAAGTTTTGATGCAGTGACCGAGGCGCTTGGCTTATTGCCCCTTCCTCTTACTTGTTAGTTTTATTAGCCACAGCCGTTTATCGTATTAAGACAGACATTATATCCCAACCGCGGGGTGTTTTGATAAACCGGCCAATTCGTAAATGAATGATGCTTCCTCTCCGTAACGAGACTGTCTTGTTGCTGCAACTGTGTTATGCATGACTTCGGGATTTGGATCGTTATTGTCCTTGTTATTTTAATATGAATGTAAGTTTTTGTTGGCTATGAAATTTCAGGTTTAAATAAAGCGAAAAATTAAAGATAAGAGAGCGGAGACTAGAGACTACTCCCAATAGTCCCAATATGAGTTATATATTATTATATACCCAAACTATTCTTGTGTAACCACTGCATTGTGATATGTAACACGGGATGACAAGCATTTTGGTTTCGGTGACACAGGCGACGACAAACTGGATTTCGTACATTGCTATTACCATCTACATAATTATGTTGTAACTATGACATATATTTTATTTGTGGATTTTAAAAATTGATAGAGAAAGAGTTAGTAGAAAACTGAATATTTTGTTTATGTTGATGACATTTTCAAATATAAAATTCGCAACTTTTATATTCTTCGATATTTATATCGCCGAACATTACCACAGGCCTCTTCATTAACAATCTTTACTTAGGTTTGTGTTTGATCTTATTAATTACTCATTCTCAACAACAAACCTACCTAACCAATCGCCTAGAGCTATCTTCACACCAAGTAAAAACAATGAGAATCAGTAGGGAGCATGGCAATGTTAATCAAAAAAGATAACCGCTACCTTTAGCATACCGGCAGATTTAAATTGATAACGGCTGACCGGGCCGCGTGTGTCGGACGCAAAATCAATACGGCGATGATGGATGATGCGGCGCTTTAATTAAGCACACATCAGTTGACAAAATGAGCCTTTAATGCCCGTAATATACTGGAGATTGATTTAGAATTATGATTAGGCTTGCTGCATAGTACCTACTACATATGTGCAAGCGATGCTAGAACTGTTAATATGTGTCAGTTTTGTGTGCGGCTGCGACTGCACGTGTAAATTTATCATTAGTAATTTTTAATCGGTTTAATTTAAATACTTCAACGAGACATTTTATCTCCGAGTGCTCTTACTCGTTATTATTAATTTATTATCCTTGTGTTTTCTTTGTTAAGCCCGTTGATTAGTGACGTAAATTTAGGCAAACATTTACAGGAAAGGTACACCACTAGGATACTATCTTAGGTTTACTTTGACACACTTGTGGTTTCTTTAAAATGATCTACCTAAATATATCGTCTAATATAACTTAAGGATATTTTTACTCGTGTACGCTTACACAAGACTAATAGAACTCACATCTTGCAGCTAGATAATCTAAGCTTAAGCCACATCCCACGTGATAAACCTACGATCCGTGAGTTTCCACATCGCAGCATCCACTAGTGCTATTATCCTCTTCGACGGAACCATGGGCGAACCAGCGTCAAAGGCACAAATCGCCACGCAATCTTATAGCTTGCAGGGGTCGAGTAAAACAGGTTCGATTGAGCAAACTGTTCTTTGCTGCTTACGAGAATAACACCATAGATTAGCGTAATCCACGCCTACGCTTAATTCACGTTGTTAATATCTGTGCGAATACAATTACGTCAAAACATCTGAGCAAGAAGTGAGAGCGGCGTAGGTGAAAAATAAATTGAAGTTTCTATTTGGCTCAATCATCAAAACCAATTTAAACGAGTATAAAGTTATATGTATACGAGCGTAAGTAAAGTGTATGTTTTCTCACAATTACAAAATATTATTAAGAGAATGAACCTTGGTGATAATTTGTGATAATTTGTCATAAAAGTAGTAGCGTCATCAGTGTTATTGAAATGTCATCAAACTCATAAGCCTCCTAAGCTATTTCTTTTTGTAATAATAATAACTACTGGATTAATCTTTCGATAATATAAAAGTGTTTACTTTAACGTTAATTGCATGTAAATGTACCTTAATTAACTAACTAAGCAATTATATAAATACTTCCAAGTTCCATTGCATCGTTAATTTAACGACAATATTAAAACAAACATCGCTATCAATCCCAATTTGGGACTTTTATTAATACTTTTACGGCGACGAGCATCTTAACACTCATTACCAAGCTCTCTAATTTACTTACGAAATTGACCCGTTTTACAGCCGTTGGCACGTAAATGTGTTAACACATTCTGCACCCAGGACACTCCTGGCGTTGTTAAATTGCATATAGCTGGTAGTTGGTGGCACCGAAATGCTATAATTTTTTGTATGAGTTTACGAGTTGGCCACATGGGCCAGGCTGGCCACTAATGTGAGCTTTACGAGTAATTTCACGGTTATTCATTCTCCCGCGACGGGGGGCGTCAATTCGCCACGTTCGGTTCACATTCGCTTACCTGATTCAGATCCTATCTCCGGAGATTTTGACGCAGATCAAAATGTTTTAAGGTAAGGCAAGGAAAAAAAAGTATGGCTATAAAGTTAGGATGGTTTGAAAAGGATCGAGGGTTTATGTTTATGTCAGAAACAATTCAAACAATAAAATATAACCCTCGACAAGACAAAAAAAGTGTAAATAGACAAATGCTAAAATAAATCGGTACTATGTAATCTTATAAGAGATTGAAAATCACGGTGCGTTCCGTGCGTTCCTAGAACGACTGGATTTGTAAGTAGATTTATTGGAATGTACCTACTCCCTAAAGACTAACCCGTTCCCAATATCCGTGATCGTTTAGTAACTAACTAGCTATCTTTTCATGACACTGACAAATAAATAATTATAAGTTTATTTTGATGGCAAACTTCTTAGTCATTTTTAAAACCGCCCCAATCTCCCAACAATTTTTCACCTCCAGCGTTCCATAAAGCATGTTCCAGCCAGCGATAGCGGCTGTCATACATTTCCACTCCGGCGAAGCTGGATGGACCGGACACCTTACATGATGAAGTGTCACCGCTTGATAAACGATACGGGATCTCGAGCGGCAAATTAGAAATCTAATTTCGTGCTACCGTTAAGATATATGTAACGTAAGGAGGGTCGGGTCAGGTGACGGGAGTTATATTATGGTTGAAAGGGAAGTTAATAGATTTGGAGCATTAATGTAACTTGAAAATGGGATGAGGAGATTGGTGAATTTGTTATAGTTAATCGATTAAGGTCGACCAACCCATCACACTGGCGAGCAATAAACGGATCACTTTGTAAAGAATTTAGGTACATCGAGATCTCGTTATTTTTGCTCACCGTGTAAACCTACACAATGTATTGGTGAACTCGAACAAAAAGATGGTGTATTCTGTAGGGTTTTAGTAGATATATACGAGTATAATATAAGCACTCGTGTTAAAAATATTATTATTATTATTTAAAATATTATTTAGCTTACTTTTTTGACGCACCATCCCTTTAATTACGGACTCATAAAGACAAAAAAAACGCCTACATGTTTTATAATGCCCATTTTTAGGGTTCCGTAGTCAAACTACAACTACAAACACTTAACGTTTCGCCATGTCCGTCCGTCTGTCCGTCTTGCCGTCTGTCCGTCCGTCCGTCTGTCCGCAGCTTAGCGCAGAGACTCTTAATACTAGAAAGTTGTTATTTGGCATGAATATACATATTAGTCACGCCGACAAAGTGGTAAAATAAAGCCTAGAAAAAAACCTCCCCTACATACCCTAGGGTACCTCCCCTACACGTAAAGTGGGGATGTTTTTTTTTTTTCTCGTCGATCCCACGATGTGGGGAGTCGTTGGATATGTCTTTCAAAAATATTGCGGGTTTGTGAAAACTATTTTTCGATTAAGGGATCCTTTTGTGAAATATTCATCTTTAAAGTGCTGTCAAGTGTCGTCGTCGTCTTCGATATAAATATAAAGATCCTAAAATACAAGTAATAAGGTAATAAAGTTCTTGAGATAAAGACGATTAAAATGTTTTGTTACCGAAAATTAGCTAACATGAGATAACTTTAACTAGAAAATTTGCTAATATTTGTGTTTTTTTTGGAGATTGTTGTTTGTGTTTGAATGGCGACGGAAGCCTGAGCATGGTTCGACATGGTTGTTTATCTACACACATATCATAAGTCCTCTATAATGCGTTCAGAATCCGTTGGCAATGACCAGCATTACAACAATCAATTTTACTATGATAATTTTCTTATCTGTAGCTGTAACATAATGTTCTTATAACGATATAAGATTTGATAAAGTTATAAGTTTCAAATTTCGAACATCTTTGAAAAACAAAACAATTTTATTTGACCTCAATTCTAATATCACTCGAGATGACATTTAATTCGAAATGAAATGTCAATTGCATACAATTTTGACAAATCTCGTATGTTACTTGATAATTTGATATCGAACGATATGATAGTAGAGGCCGACTCTAGATTGTCTCTGAATTAAAAAAAAAACTACGGTTGCCGCCATTTTTGACGTTCTAATAATTGATCAATGCCGGCTATGCCGGTCGTAACATGCGGTTCCTGAACACATCATAGAGAGCTTATAATATGTATGTAGATAAAATATTGTATGTAACTGTACATAATTAGGCATTAAAACACTCGTGTGATGCTATTATGAAACTCGTCTGTCGGCTCGTTTCATAAACACACACTCGTGTTTTAATGGCTCTCATTATGCAGCAGTCACATAAACTACTATTATGTACCAAGTCAGCGTACTCCGGTACCCGAGTACCATATTCGTTGCTTCCGTCCCCAACTACGTTATTCAACATCGCCACTCCGTTGATTTCCCGTAGACCCATTATGTTTTGACCTCAGATCTAAACGCAACTGTTTGAAATCACCAGCTAAAATACGGCGGTCACTCAAATCTCCGATTTCAAACAGTTCCTAAAGAATAGCACCGCAATACAAAGACTCGTAAACATTATTGTTCCGGAATGCAATTATAATAAAGAAACTTTATCGCCTATTAAAATGTATGGAATGCTGAGGTCAATAGGTATGTATTTAGAAAAACACTTCGAATACGTCGTTGTGTTACGCTGTTTTGTACACAATAGGTCGCGGTCCAACTAGAGGTGCTACATAACAGCAAATACATAACATTTACTATTTCATAATAAAGCTATTATGCATAAGTAAATGTTAGCTTTATATTGCAATTTAATATCGACTGTGGCCGTTGAAATCAAAAGAGACCTTAAAGCGACCGACAGGCTTCACATCAGCATCAGTTGACGAAGCGGGTTACCTAACCTACCTATAGTTGGTTTGGTACATGATCCTGCCTGCCTAACAACCTAGCGGTCTTCCGTTCGATTTGCGGCAAGAGCAAATATTTGTGTGATGAGCGCGATTATTTGTCCCTGAGTCTTGGAAGTTTTCTATGCATTTAACTAGGTACTTAAGTACGAGTATGTATCTATATAAAAAGCCCAAAAAGGCCCACGTTCAGATATCAGAGATTTATGTATTGTGTTTATTTCATACCTACGTACGAACTTGGTCTGGCAGAACTACAACTATTTACAACATGCATGTATGTTGCATGTTTTTTGGGCCATTACGACAATTCATAATTTATTATTCCTTACCGAGGGGAGGAAACGCCGCACAATAATTGGAAAAAAAATACGTTTAATGGAAAATAAAACGTCTTTTATCCCTTTAACAACTAACCAGTAGCACACCCGAGTATCGAATACTTTGTAGCTTAATTAATAAATTCTATCCTCTAGGGACGTATTTTAATATTCCACGGCCATCAAAATGTCCGGAGTGGTGAGACAAAGCCATAAAGTGTGTCAAATTAAAAAACCCTTTGAACTCGCCGTGGACATAATCGTGTTGGAATAAAAAGAGCGGGACATGTGTCCACATGGTCGCAAGACACACCGTGTATAATGTGATAAAGTGTGGCCGTGCGTAGGAGTGAAATGAGCGGAGATGAAATTTTAATTTCTAATTATTACAAGCTTTGATTCGACTTCACGTGCTTGTTTGCCAGTATGTTAAGTACCTACAAGTCAATTTAGAAATGTGAAGGAGTCCCTCACTGGGAGCATTTTCCTAACAAACCAAGATTCGATTTTGAGCATAACGCTACAGTACTGCCTCCCGACTTTAGTGACTGTAATGCAGAATGCTCGATTCTCCTCACTCACTCATTGCTCGAAACTAAATTGTTCCATTGCAAGCAAATGTTACGGTTCACTAATGTTTCGCAAATTAAGTATTCTTTGGCAAACTGTACATAGGTACAGTTTGCCAAACATTTTACAAATTTTAATTTCGCAAATAAGTACTTCCTAAGGCAGGATTTTATTATTTTAAGGTTAACCTAACCTAACCAATGTAATAAGCCTACGTAACCTATTTTATATGTAGCGGTATAATCATAAATACGTTTTTGCGAAATGAAAGTTTGTAAAATGAAACGTTTGCCAAACGTACTTTTGGTCAAATAAACGGATACCAAATATTACCGGTGAGGGAGTACCTTTACTGAAATGTGTGCTCAATGCTGAAAGGAGATGAAACTTGTAATACATATGTTACCCCGATAACGATGCATGCCGATTGCAAATGCATAATTATAGCCAACTCGAGGACTAAGTTGGAATGCTTTTAGGTATGCTAGTTATTTCACCGATTGTCGTAGGTACTCCTACCGCGGACACAATGATTGGAATACTTCTGATCAACAGCAGGTCAAGGAGTAAGTTGGTGGTGGCTATCTGGACGGACCCAGCACGAATTCCTACCACGATTACAGGTAGGTGAGGCCAGAGGCTAGAGGATAGAAAACCAAAAAGGTTCTATATTGTAGCAGCATTCGTGCTTCATCCTATACTATTGTTTAGACAACATTCCCTATTATATTCCCAGATCATGATGCAACAGCAATTCTTGCATCTCCGCATCTTTCCCTCTCCCTGCCAACTCGGCTCAGATGACGTCCCTTTTAATTATTAGGCACTCTTGAAAGCAAAACTGTTTTATTTTCGAACTGCCACGGCGCCTGACACTTGTGTTATGTTATGGCTCAGCATTTTTGTCCATTCCCTATTATTATTTTAATTGGAGAATTAAAGATCTATTAAAGACAAGCCACCGTATGCTTGTAAGTGATTGACATAGGTATTTGGATGAGGAATTCTATTCTGATGCGTTACGTTGTTTTGTTTTTTCATTCTTTGATATTTCGAAACTTTTGTTAGTTAAAAATAATAGCGCTCGAAAAACGACAAATTATTATTTTTAAATAAGTATAAAAAGATTGTTTATAAATGCTCAACATTTCTTTCACGTTGATTTCTAGCTCACATTTCTGGTTTTGTCTGGCTCTTTTACTTATTGTACAGTCACACCACGGGATTGTTGATCCATTTGCTGACATTCTTAATTCGGTCGGGTTGTCAAATCGAACACGGTATACCTATTAAGCGGCTACCACACGCGCAAGCTTCACCACAGTTTTGCCTGCGCAAGCCAAAACTGAACACTTCGTGTCTATATAGAGTTTTACCAACCACACGCTCCGTTTTCCGTGTACAAACCGGCCTGCGCAGGCAAAACTGTGGTGAAGCTTGCGCGTGTGGTAGCCGCTTTACTATTGGAATTAGACGATTTGACTACCCGACGGAATTAAGAATGTTAGCAAGTAGCTCATCAGTCCCGTGGTGTGACTCTACCAACGATTAATACGAGTAGTCAGTGTTAAAGCTCTTAAAAAGTTTTTCTGCTTTAGGAAAAGTCGGCAGGACTAGCATAGGAAACGGCACTTATCACGTTTTACACTTTGTTCTTACACTTTTCATAAATATTACATTGCAACCACGTTCAGTAATTTAAACGATAAATCAACCCTTTATAATGTCTCGCTTGCGAGTAAGTACCTATAGTAAGTGTTCAAAGTTACGAAATACGGCTGTCACAAGGACCTAGGTATTGGGTATACAATACAAAGCACTAAGTTAGTCCAAATTTCAGATGACCCTATGCCTTTCACTCGTCGTGCGTAACTAAATCGAGAGAACACAGTATCTAGGGCTAACCTATGTATCTGTGAACTTGATTTTCTAAGTAGGGCCCCAGTCGTCGGTCTAAGTCGGGGTAAGATAACGTATCGGACGTACGAACAGACAGACACTTGAGAGAAGCTCCCACGGTTCTGACACGCGCTTGTGGAATGACTGTATAAATATGACGTATGCGATTGACGCTTTATTCCGCAATTTATTATTTTGAAGATGTTAGTGAATAACAATCATTTGAGCTTCTGTTATAATTGTAAATATCGTACCTGATTAAATAATATCTTATTAATTAGGTAATTCGTTTATGGCAAAATTTTAAGAATAAAAAAACCGGCCAAGTGCGATTCTGACTCGCACACGAAGGGTTTAATACTATGTTTTTTTATATACTTTCGTAAAAGAAACAAGATAGACGCTATCTTTAATTTTTAATTTAATATAATTTTTATTATTTGTTGTCATAGTGGCAACAAAGATACACACTCTGTGAAAAGTTCAACAGTCTATCTATTACGGTTCATGAGATACAGCCGGCGGAGTGACAAAATTTAATAAAATCACGCTTTTTGCATGGGAGCTCCCTTTAATTTTAAAATTTATTTTACTTTTATTATTTTCTGTTATAGCTGTTATTAAAATAAACACTATGTGAAAATTTCAACTGTCTACCTGTTACGGTTCATGAGATACAGCCGGATTTAACAAAAAAATCACGTTTCTTGTATGGGGCCCCTCTTTAATTTTTAATTTTATTTTATTTTTATTATTTGTCACTATAGCGGCAATATTATGTGAAAATTTCAACTGTCTACCTATTTCGTTTCATGAGATACAGCCCGGCGACAGACAGACGGACGCACGGACAGCGGAGGCTTAGTAGTAGGGTCCCTTTTGGCACCCTTCGGGTACGGAACCCTAAACAAGTACATACCTAGCCAATCTCATCTACGTGCTAAAATAAAATACGTATAGGTTCCATTTTAACTTGGACGAGAACAAACAAACACAAGGACTTAATGTTTTTTTTTATATCTTCATAGGGGCCTTTGTCCAGCAGTGGACGTCTTGCGGCTGATAATGATGATGATGATGATGATGATAGAGGATACTATTCCTTTATCTTTTACCAGCACATTGTACTTACCCAAAGTTTTTGAATAAATTGGCACCGAATAAGTTGTAAAGTTCTTTTGAGATCACCACACGTTAGAAAATATAAAATAGGTTACGTAACGCTACTCGTAATAGTGTCTCCGAATCTTTTAAACCTCAAAATCCAAACTATCGCCTTAAGGCACCTATTATTGTAAAACAAAACCAAAACAGTAATGTGGAGTGTTTGTTTAACCATCGCCGGGTGGTCGGTCTCCGAGTTTAGTGTAAACGTTCCGCTCCGCCATACTCCGTCAAATCAAAACCGATCATGCATGGTTATGTTTATTCTGGGGAAAGAGTTGTTGTATTTTGCCGGGTAAAATAGTTGATTGAGTTTACTTGTTTCGGTCAATACGGGTGGACGGTTAATCTGGGATATGATGACATTTTTACGGGCATATTGAACTTGCCAGTTAACTACTTACTGCACAGCCCGTTGACACGAATAAAATTGTTTGACCTAATGTATTGTTGGATCGAAAATATTTTTGCCTAACACCCTTTTAGGCTGAAATTTCAGGATTTAATAAATATCTGTTGTGTAGATTATAGTTACGTTAGGTTAGTTTTGTCTGAAAAAAAAACCTTTTAATTTAAAAAAAAATTCGACCAAATGATACTTTAGGTCAAACAATGATTATGCCACCCGATATAGACCCCCTGCATAGTGTTTGAAATCGGATGCGCGGATGCCGTGTTTGTTATTATGCCGTGTATGTATTACTGATTTTTATCTAATAAAAAAGCTCAAAACCCCGATGTTCAGACACGAGAAAATAGCTTCGTTAGGTAATTATTTTTGGTGATATTGAATAAAATAATAAATGATTGCGCATTCACTATCCTGGATCCAAAATATTTTATTGTTAGGTATAGTCGGGGTAAAAAAAGGTTCGTCACTTTTGGACCTTAACAGTATCGAAATAGAGTTGAAAAATGACGAACCTTTTTTACCTCGACTATACCTATCTTAACAAAATCTGTGAAGTTAGCTTAAATGAAAACTAGGACGGTCCACTGATTCTCGTGATAAGTTATAAGTTTATTTAACTTAAAGACTCGCGAAGCCGTTCTCGAAAAGGAAATCCGTTTACGTGGAAATTAAACTAGGTATGTACCTAGTTATACTATACACCTACAATCTATGAATTAATCGCTCTATTTATTTTTATTATTGTAAACCCTATGCAAAATTAATTCAATATTTTTTTCCGTGATAAGATCACATGTAGTGTCATCGTTACTCGTTTGTGCATTTTATCCCTGGACACCCTGTATATTATAGCTCCGTCTGTGACGCGCCTTACTATATCAAGAAGCGTTACACTCATACAATTTTGCCTTGAAATATGGCCACGGTAGCCGTAGGTATTTATGAATGAAATACGACACTTGATAGTGGTTGTTCCTTATCGTGGCATTGTAATTTCCACATCGTTTATACATAGGACGCCATGTTTTACGACTCATTTTTTTTTTTTTGCAAGGCAGAACGCACACGCTCGTCACTAGTGATCGGTTGGCACTAAGCAGCACTAACCCAAAGACGGAAATCCCTACCTACCTTCTTATAGCCCTATTACACCACCCTTTCCCTAACCCTAACGAGAGGGACGCCGCAATAGATATCTCCATCTCATTCCAACGTATTGCGGCGTCCCTCTCGTTAGGGTTAGGGAAAGGATGGTGTGATCGCTGCTTTAGTGCAAGACTACGCGTGGAAGGGGTGTAACGCATGTGTGGGTCATATCATAGCCCACAATATTATCAAGGTGTAAGGTGTAACACTACACTAAGCTGTAGTTTTCGAGCTTTTTTGCGCAAATTTACCGAATCCTGAAGGCTTCTTTTTTTTTAAATTGATAATTAGTTTGCTCTTGGGTATTTAAACCCCTTCTATACGGTCGGGTGGTTGGGCCAACCGAGAAGGACGCAGCTATCTGTCAGAATGAGATAGTAATATTTACATCACGTTCCTACAAATAGCTGCATCCCTCTCGGTTGGCCCAACCACCCGACCGTATAGAAGGGGTATTATTTACCGCCTTTGGATAGATTTTATACCGCCTTTAGAAAAGGAAGTTTGGACTTGATGATTATCTTGCCAATTACACTCCGAGCAGCACCTCATTACTTTAGTTCTCCTCTTTTTGTCAAATGATAATGTTAACAAAAACTATCAGTATTTTTTTTTTATTTAGAATCTAAATACTTACTTAATTAATTTGTCGTAGCAAGTTTCGTACTTGTGATAACTGATAAGTGATAAGTAATGCGTACAACGGACCGTAGAGTTATTCGAGATAACTGTAAAACGATTCTCCTATGACAGTAGTCATGCGTTTATAAAGTTTTATTATGGACACGCATCAAACCACGATGACATTTGACTGACATTGACAGTTAGATCAGCTGTCGTATTTTGCTAAATTTATAACCTAAAAAATTATACTTATGTCGTAATCTTAAAGTAAGATTTTAATATTAGTGTAAAATGAATTCGGCGTGGCGGAACGTTACCAAACCATTATTTTTAAACCGAGCTCTTAGACAACTCGTTTTGCGAAAATCTGTTACCACGACTGTGTGCTTAAAACATGTAAACACAGCTGCATTATCGACAAATTTGTATCCAAACAGTGTTTCGTTTCATGCTGTTCGTCATAAATCTAAAAAGGTTTGTTAATTAAAGTAAAAAGTATCATCAACTGAATAACCGCTTTCACATTTACTACCAGGGCTATCAGATTTCATAAAAAATCATGTTTAAGTAAATAAATAAATAAATCAGGTACAATCTCACACAAATTAACCTAGTCCCAAACTAAGCTCTAGGCTTGTACTATGGGCACCAGGCAACGATATACATACTTATATAGAGAAATACATACTTAAATATATAGAAAACATCCAAGACTCAGGAACAAATACTCGCGCTCATCACACAAATATTTGCCCATACCGGGATTTGAACCCGGGACCGCTAGCTTCGTAGGCAGGGTCACTACCAACTAGGCTAACCGCGTCGTCAAAGTGGCACTAAACTTAATGTGTTGAAATGGCATTGAACTTCGAGCTACGTACAGTTATTTACTTAGCTTGCGCTTTAGGCTAGTTTATTTGTAGATGTAAAATGACCTTTGGCCCCATATGCCTAGTACCCTAAAACAAATTTTAGAATTTCATTTTGTATTTTTTTCCATTCCTTTTTTAGTTAATCATAAAAAAACACCAATGTCTTGACTAGAACATAAATATTCCTTTAGGTAATTAATCATTTAATAATTCTTATTTCAGCGACAGGCTGATGACTCTGATGACGAAGGAGACTTCTTAGATGATGATACCTCACTTTCTAAGGATTCAAAAGTAGTAAAACTTAGCACTACCTCTCTAAGGACAGACTTGATAATAAAGACAACTTTAGGTATTGCTAGAAAGTAAGTGTTCATTTATTTACTTGTTTTATTAATAACACTGGACAAAGTACTGTAGGAAAATTATGCCTGAAAGCTGTAGCTGGTTATGTAGAACCAGTGTGTAATTGTAAAAATAGACCCAATATGAGGTAAGGTTGACATTAGATCAGATTTTGAGCCGTTATTGGAGTGTGAGTAACGTCTTTTGTATTTGACATAAAGTTGGAAATGTTACCTCTCATTATGCTTAGGGACTTATTAGTACCAATTTTTCATTAATCTTTTTCTATCATTTTTAACTAAATTTAGTGGATTAAATCAAAATATAAAGATATTGGAACTTGGTATGGCATGCAAAGGGTTAAGCATGATAATTTAGTTAAGGTAATGTAAATAATCCTTACCTTCTTTTCAGTAAAATAGAGCAGTTATTCTATTTAAGTAAAATTAGAGTAAATGGAAAGAAAATAATGAAGAAAAGTATTTCTGTAAGTATAATTTCTTAATCACCTTAAAATCAACCTACTTGTAATTTAAAATGTGTGGTCACTGTATCATATGATAATCATTCAATTATTTTATTTCAGGTCAAAGTAGGTGATGAAATTGATGTTATAAAAGCTGTTAGCCCCAAAAATCCAGATCATTTGTATATCTCCCGTATTGAAATACTAAATTTGGCTGCCAAGGAGGACAGCATTTCAGTTACTGCAAGAAGGTTTAAATCATTGCTCATAGAGAACTATGAAACAGATCCATACAAAGGTTCAGCTGAGAGTGAAGAATAGAAGCTTAAATAATTATTAGGAATGATGCCTAGATATATTATAATTTTATGTAAATAGTAAAACAAATAACGGTAAAATACATGATTTATTATTTTTCTTCATATATCTAAATCTATATCACAGTCTGAGCTCTCAAACATTGATATCTGTGAACTTGGAATTGATTTCCTATAACTAGTGTTTTCAATAGTACTTGAAACATTTTCCAACTTAACGACCACATCATTTTCATTTGAATGTATGCTAGTATCTAATTTTTCTTCATATTTACTAATGTCATGTTTTTCTACACATGCAAACTGTTTCAGTTTACTCATGATTTTGGAAGAATACTCTTTGTTATTATTGGTTATATGATTGAGCAGTTTAGACTTATCACATGGTTCACTACCCTCTTTCTCAGGTAACTTGCATAATTTAGGACCTTTATTAGTCTCTTCTATGCATGATTTCTTTGATTCTTCTATCCTATTGGAATCATCTAAATCTTGTTTTACTTCATTACTTATCACATCACTATTGTCGAAATTAAAGGTTATTCCAATTTCCTTGAAAAAATCATTGACACTGGGAACAGCATTTAACATTAACGTATTGTCTTTCTCTTCTTCACCACTGTCAGATATGCTACCATTTTCGATTAGTTTAGTTTTCTTAGTTATTTTCTTACTGCTCTTAGTAACTTCACTTATGTCTTTCATCTCTTTTCGTTTTCTTTTCTTTGTTTTTTGTATTACCGGTGGTTTCCTTTCAATTTTATTCAGAGCAGCATGTTTCTTTAAAGTGGCAGCGAATTTCTCTTTAACATTGCCTTGCTTTTGCAATACACATTTCTCACTTTCATCATTGATAAATTTCAAATCATCATCGTCATTTAACTTTTTTTTATTGAAATATGAACTTGTAACCAATGAAGCTGATAATGGGATATTATCATCGGTTAGATCATCAAATTTCGCAAAGAAATGATAACTTCTCTTTTCGATTTCACTTTCTAGAGTTCTGTGATCAACTCCCAACAATTTTCCATAAAATATTAACTCTTCTTGCCATATCTCATACAGATGCAGTTTTGCAAGTAATTTTTTGGCAGTGCACAAATATTCGAAGTCTGGGTATTTTTGGAAAGTTGAATATAATGCATCAACTGTGTCTTCTAAAGTGCAGTCTTGCATCGACAGGTCCATAAGCGTTACCGCTGCTATTGCATCAACAGGTAATATTGTAGTTCTGTACATTAACCGACAATGGGCTTGCGATAATCTGTAAATTCCAAAGATACAATTTATTTAACATGTAAAATAGTGTGTGGGTTATTTACTAGAGACAGAGTATTCAATTACTAGAGGAATTGCTAAATTATATTTTTTATGGTAAGATAAGTGGGCTCTGAAGCCCATGGATAATTGCAATCTCAAGATGGAATGCCACACGAGTTTAGGTTATGAAACAATATCTAAGCTTACCTCACAAGACTGTCTAACATCCGCACCGTGGTGCGTGAAGGGTCCCTATGTTGTGACTTTCTCTGCATCATATAATATGACCGCAGTATTATATTAGCTGATTTTGTCATTTCTGTGTACTTGGGTCCTACTAGGCTGATATACATCTGAAAGAGAAAACTTAATTATTGTTTAGAAAGCCACATTATTCTAAAGTGTCATACAAGTCTACATTTTATCCCGGAAAATCAACGCGGGCGTGAAATAAACAACGCACCTGCAATTTCTCAAGGCTCCATTGCTTTTTATTATCAACTGTGTGAGATCCTCCAAACAAAATATAGTTTGAAACAAGTTTATCCCAAGTTTTATTCTTCGAATCAAGCAGAATGAATATTAAATCAAATCTAAAAAAAAAAAACAAAAGTATGTCTGAATCATATCAGTTGAATGTATTAAACACCAATTTTCCCATGCTCGGATTAATAATTTCTTAAACCAAAGTATGTTTTACTCGACTCAATTCAACACTTTTACTTAAAAATGGCGCATTGGCAACTGTTGTGTATCTCCGAATAGGTCAAGTACGAGTAAGGGTTTGGACCGCTTAGCTGCAGAAAACGATCTTAACGGCAGAACAAAATATCTTCATGAGGGCGTCGGCGAAGTGTAGATAAGCGTGATCACTGGAGGCTCTGAACATCCTTGCGCTAAGATTACGGTCTTCTTGGCGTTTTACTAACCTGCTAAGTAAAGGAGTGCCTAACGACACATTAACGCTGAGCGGCTGGTCGGTCTCGTAGTGACCCTTCGGGTTGCAGGCAGCCACGACAGCGCATCGCGTGTTCAGTTTGCACACGATGCCGGCCTGAAGCAGAAATAATACAAGTTCGGAAAGAACTTACAAAATTTAAAATTCTGTCTTTCTTTATTTTTTATTATTCTGTACCCAGTGTTTAACTTCACCTTACCTTAGCAATAGAGATGGTCTGCTGCTCCATAGCCTCGTGGATGGCGGCGCGGTCGTGGTCGCGCAGCTGCGAGATCTCGTCGATGCAGCACACGCCGCCGTCCGCCAGCACCAGCGCGCCCGCTTCTAACTGCCACTCGCCTTCTTCCTGGAGATAGTAAGTATAATTACAAATGTTTAGTTATTTTGTTCAATATAGTGAACTCGAAACGTTACGAGAACGTATAAGTTTCATTTGTCGGTTTGTCACAGTACAGTCAGCCTTATAAGTAGCTGCACACTTTTGTACCTTGTCGCTTTAACGCCTTTGACAGATTAGTGCAGCAGTTCAAACATGACGTTAAAGTGACAAAGTACTGGCGTGTGCAGCTGCTACGAGGTTTCTTATGTCACGTAGGATTGCTAATAAGACAATTGTTCAACTACAAGGCAAAAATCAAGTCAAAATATGAATATTCATTATACCCTAAGAGCAGAACAGGTGAGTCCAGCGCGAGTGCTGCCGGCGCCGGAGGTGAACACAGAGCGCGGTGTCAGCTCCGCGCCTGCGCGTAGTAACTGGGATTTACCCGTACCTGCAATATACAAAGGGAAGGTGTTCGATAATCCAACCAGTTTGTTTGCACCTTCCCGCGGGGAGAGGCGAAGCGACTGCTAGTACGCTTCTCTTCCCCGCCACACAGCCCGCCCCAGCTAATGCCTAGATGCCTCGTACCCGCCAACGTCTGCCACTCCGCGAGACGGTCACGCACGAACTTGTCGGACTATAACATCTGTGATGGACCAAAGTCCCAACCACGTGACAATGCTATTTACATGATTTTTACTAGCTTTTTTCCACTAATTCCCAAGCAGAATTGGTTTATAGCTGTTTCCTCTGGATAACCCGATTTATGCAACTTTCGGAGCGATTATTTCCGAAAATATTCACTTAATCAAAAAAATTGCTTAGAAACCTTAAAATGTTTTTAAAAGATTTGTTGAAATAACACGTTGATATTTGCTGAAAAAAAATCAGCTTCTGTTACATGTATGGAATGGAGTGCCCACCCTAGAAATATTTATTTTTGTTATTTAACTACCAAACTAACTGCCGCACTCAGAGACGTCAATTAAGTTTTAAGTTTCATTAAAGTTGCTGCTGTCACTTTCTTTGCTATAGCAATAGAATAAGACGCAGCAGCTTAAATGAAACTTAAAAATTAATTGACGTCTCTGAGTGCGGCAGTATGAAGCGGCTTATACAGGACACCTATACTTACTCCAAATTTCATCAATATACATCTTGGAATTTTTGAGTAAAATGCCTGTGACACGCGGACTAACGGACGGATATTACGAAACTATAAAGGTTCCGTTTTTGCCATTTTGGCTATGGAACC
This sequence comes from Tortrix viridana, assembly GCA_963241965.1. Classification (NCBI taxonomy): domain Eukaryota; kingdom Metazoa; phylum Arthropoda; class Insecta; order Lepidoptera; family Tortricidae; genus Tortrix; species Tortrix viridana. The sequence continues at coordinate 6,875,336 of OY725181.1, forward strand.
CTAAAAAGGACTAATGAACACACTCTCAATTAAAATATAACTATAAACTATATTATTCTAAATTCTGCTAGCAAAATTATGACACAACAATATAAAAAAAAGTTAATACCTAAGAGCAGAAGCAAAATAGTTAATAATTATCAACCATACCTGGATCACCCACTAACAATAAATGGCACTGCCCCCGAACGCGTGTGGGATGCTTCTCGTCTTGTGACATTTTTTTGTCCTCACTTTCCAATGCGTGGTTGGAACCAGTCGCGACTGTCAATAGTAGTGCCAGTTTTACTAAATGCAGGCCATAAACCTAAAAACGTAAACAATTCAGACTAAGGATTTGGATAATCAAATTAGTCTATTTTAATTGATACAGAAAGACCATAGTCTGGGATATGTAATGCTAAGAAGAAGGGACTCTCAGGCAGTTAAATAGTGGTTAATAGGACTGGGAGACCGATCGTCCCCGACCGAGAACCCGCAGTCTTGGCGTGCGTAGTAGGCCAACGCTCTAACCATATATTTAATCGGAATTAAGAACCATATTGCGCGAGCAAATTTTTTTGCGTGAAAATACGGGGAAAACGAATTTTCCCAGATTTCATCGAAATTTTTAGAGCCATTTTCGAGAAGGCGAATGCGAGTACAAATATATATACAAATGTTTCTCGTTTAATAATTAGGATGTCTGCTCTTTCTTTCCTGTTATGCTTTTTACCTCTAAATAACTTCCAAGGAATCTGATCTCACCTGGACCTGTATTTGATATTGTTCCCCAGGATATTCAAGATCAAACTATATCATGATGTCACATGACCAAAGTGCATTTGACAGGTCATCTTACTTTGCCGGTCTTCCAATACCACTCCAATCAATATCAAATACAGACCCCCCATCTGGTTAAATTTGCTATAGTATACCTGAGGACACACAGACATTAAAATTTGATCCCTCCCTTTCAATGGGCAGGCTTCATATTTCGCCCAAAACTCGTTGAAGCATTCCTTTACATCGGGAGCTGTGGCTATCACTTCAGATCTCTGTGCATTACACACTTCCAAGTAATTAGCTTGTAACACCAACTCTACCTCTGACTTTTTCGTTTGCACCGAGGGGCGCCAACGTCGACGCACTGAGCCACTGGAATTTATTAAGCATTAGATTACAACTGCCTGCTGTCTGGACAACATTGGCTAAATGAAATGTGACATCTGTCACTTTCTGACCAGTATGTAAGTGCGAGAGTGACATTCGCTTTATCCTCTCTTATCCACCGCGATAAATGCGACCCGTATTAACGGGTGCCAGGAGTAGGACGAAACAAAGTGATGCAGGAAATTAAAGGCCATGAATTGGTCGGTCATGAAAACATAACGGTTTCTTCCAGGAGGCTATAACAACTTGACTGCAAATTGCAAAGCAAACTATTTTACATTAGGGGTGTTATTTATTTCCTTAAACAACTCGCTTCTTAATTCATTCGACGTAGATAATTTCGACCGTCCCTATGAACATAGTCGGATCTGCTAAACAGTTGTTTTGCAGATCTGACTATGTTCATAGGGACCGTTGATTTGGGAATTACTTACCAGATGTTTACATCATCCCCCGGTTTACAAATATCAACCAGATCATTTTCCAAAACTACCCACATGGAGCCTGGTATTGATCCAATAGTCAGCTTATTTACTTGTTCCTGCAATCAGTAACAAAAAAATATGTAATTATATGCAAGTTCGCCCTCAACACGTTAGGTTCAAAATATTACTAGCAAAGGTTGTTGTATGCTGTCAGTCACCCCATAATTCAGAGTGCACTTACTGCCCTATCTAGGAATATAGTTGTGAGAATAACTAGTGATTAATAAACACACAAACGCACACACACACACACACACACACACACACACACACACACACACACACTCACAAACACTCATGAAGACACACTTGTTTGTTGGTTCTGTATTTGTATAATTTCATTTTTGTTTGTTCTGTATTTGTATAATTTCATGTCATTGTATAAATTCACCTGCTTGCATCCTTTATCGAATCATTAGTTACTCTAGAAATCTTCTCACCTTTATTTACTGTTCGCATATTTTGTAATTCGCATATGGATTGGCTACCTACGAGACAGGCTGTGCCTAGTGTAGGGGCCAGTGTAAACCAATTTGTGTAAACTTATTTAAGCGAAATAAATAAATAAATAAATAATATTGAAAGTATGGAGATAATTATATTTAATTACTATCATTCCAAATGGTATCTTGTTTCATATAAGTCAAAATAAATTGATCCAAATTGACAAAAGTAAAATTAGATTTTCTAATTATGCTTAATTATAAAGTTACCTGAATTTTAATTTCCTGGTAATCTTTGCAATGCTCCCTTGAAACCAAAGGTACTTGTGTAAAGGTTGAACTTTTGCACCTTGTCTCATCATTACTACATTTGGTTGGGGCCTTCAATACATATCTGTGTTCAAACTCAGCCTGCACACTGTTTTCATATTTGCATTTGACGCAAACATATTTGCGTTGATACTCCAACATTTTGGCCTGTGTCATTCTCACAATTGTTCCTTGAATGATAAAGAGATATTATGATTTATTTTTCATTTTTGTTTTAACTTATAGTGGTTTTAATTGATGTTGCACTGTTACATCAATGTACGTAAACTAAAGTACCCATGTAGTGGGAAGCGCTGTCTTGGATAAAAAGAAAACAAAAAAGTCCTCTAATTATGATTCAGTTACTTGGAATAAAACAACTTGAAATATGAATAGAGATTTTACTGCATAATTTACTCTTACTTAAGTAAACCAGAGAACAGAATCAAGTCATTACAATTATTGTGGAAGTAAAAAATTTACCTGTGACTTTCAGAAAGCATCCCAAATCCACATTTTTAGGGAAAACAGTTCGATGCAGCTCAGGACAGACCGGCAAACCGAAGAATCGTGCATGGACATTTTTCTTTACAGAATAATATTCCAATTTTTCAACTATTGACCTATGTTCGTTTTGATCTAGAATATATTGCTGTGCTTTTATTATATCCTCATGGCAAATCGGTAGAACTTCGACTGGGCTACACAGAACTTTGTCTCCTATATCTGGGTAAGTCTCGAATAGTTTTAAAAAACTGCAAAGGAAACCTTTTTGAAATAAAAACAATGCATTGTGTACCTATATATATATAATTAGTAGGGTTGTGTTGACTTACTCGATTTTGATATTATAATATCCCAAACTATCCCGTTCAGATAAAATGTCAATGCAGTTCTGAAGATGGTACTTAATCACATATTCCAAAATCATTGCCACCACGTAACTTATTAAGAATCCAGCTAATAAAGCGAGCGAAGAGAGCTTTTTTTTTTTTTTTTTTTTAATATAAAATATAAAAGATCAGGATTGAAAAGGAAACATATAAAAATTAAATAATAAGTAACTAAATAAAATAAACATAATAAGGATAACAATTACAATTTAATATGGTTGGAAATAATAAAATCTGATAAAATTTGGAAAAGGAAAGGATTAACAGAGGACAATAGGCATGAAACGGAGGAAGGAAAAGGAACTTTCAAGGAAATTAGTCCTTCCAGGAAAGATGAGCGGTCATGTTTAATGCACGCAAAGATGATGTGGTTCATGTCACCTACAGGATCCCCACATTCACATGAAGAACTACCAATGATATTTAGCTTTGCAAGATGCGCCGGAGAACAAACATGACCCAGACGCATACGAATTAAGATAGATGTAGCCTTCTTGCCGAGTCTCAGCCTGAAAAACCAGGGTTTGGATGGAATGGACTGTTGGATGGCACGATAATGTCGACCCTTTGAGATGTTAGCAGACCAGATTTCATTCCAGGTATTTCTGAGATAAGTCCCAGGCATAGCCCCGAGGCCATGAACGTAATTTCTATAGTAGTGCACGTCCCCGCATAACACCGCATCATTGGCAATTCGATCCGCTCTCTCGTTCCCAGATATGCCACAGTGGGCAGGGACCCACGCAAAGGATACAGAAAAGCCTCTCAATGAGCATTCCAGCAACAAATTTCTTATTTTAACAATTACAGGGAACTGATAGTGGGAACCAAATGGAAACCGAGCCAAAGATAGAAGGGCACTTAATGAGTCTGAGAAAATAACAGTTCTATTCAGTTTCAGCAGCAAAATATACTCGACAGCTTTAAACAAGCCGAAACACTCGCCAGTAAACACAGAAGACTCAGGAGGGAGTTTTATTTTTTGTACAATGTTATATTGTGAAAGTAACACTCCGACGCCCACGCAACCATCAGATGAGTGTTTTGAGGCATCTGTAAATATGTGATGCCATTGTGGCCACTTTGAATTTACCACGTAGTTAAAAGTAAGCTTTTGGTTAGGGTCTACCTTACAAATACCTATGTTAAAATGTATATCAGGAAGGAGGGTAAGGGATTCGTAACTTGAAAGGAACAAAGGAATAGAACTTGATCGGTGAGTAGGGGCTTTAAGTGAGACAATTTTTTTATAACTTTCTACGAGACAAGGTACGCGTTTGTTTCTCCAATAGTTACTAGTTACCACTTGAGCAGCGAGGCGTGATAATTTTGTAACAAGGGGGTGTTCAGAAAATTGGAAACATCTAAATAGGAATTTATCAGCCAGAAATTGTCGTCTTAAATTCAAAGGAGGCTCTCCGGATTCCACCTGCATGCAAATTATTGGACTAGACTTCATGGCACCTAAAATAATTCTCATTGCTTTAGCCTGTATACTATCCAATTTTTTGAAGGCAAAAACACTTCCAGGTTCTAACAAAAACGTGCCATAGTCCAGCACACTTCTTATTAAGGCGTTATAAATTAACTTCATCGAAAAAAGATGAGCTCCCCACCAAACGCCCGAGAGGCATCTCAAAATGTTTAAATTTCGCTCACATCTAGATACTACATATTCACAATGAGGGAGGCCGGAGAGCTTAGAATCTAAAATAACTCCTAAGAATTTGATCGAATTGGCTGAAGGGATCGGAACGTTGTCATACGTTATAATAACCGGGGGAGGTCTGCGCATTCTGGAGAACAAGACTACCTTACTCTTTAAAATTGATAATTCCAGACCATTGTGATCTAGCCATAATTTTAATAAATTGAGAGAAGAGGATAATGAATTACAATTTTCTTGAATAGACGGACCAGTTTTATAAATTAAAACATCATCAGCATATTGTAGTACTTCGCATGTCCCTCTTAGGCTCAATTCCAGATCGTACGTATAGATATTATACAATAATGGACTAAGTACGGATCCTTGGGGAAGTCCTCTCCATACGGTTCTAGATAAAGTAGATTCTTCAATATGTAAATTAATATATCTTTCACTAAGAATATTAACTATAAAGTTAGATAATATGATAGGAATATTCAAAGCAACGAGTTTCTTCATTAGTACAGAAACAAGGACATTATCGTAGGCTGCACTGATATCTAAGAAAGTAGCAATTACGGATTCATTATTTGAAAACGCCAATCTAATGTCTGAAACAAAAATCCCTAAACTATCTAAAGTGCTCTTACTTCTTCTGAAGCCAAACTGAGAGCGAGCTAAGAGATTGCCGCTTTCAACAAACCATTCAAGGCGGTTTTTAACTAAATGTTCAGCTATTTTAATTAAGACAGAAGAAAGGACAATAGGGCGCCAAGAGGAAGGGTCGTCGGGGGTCTTATTAGGTTTCAGTATAGGAATAACAGTCTGAGATCTCCAAGAATGAGGAACACAACCCGAAATCATTATGGAGTTAACGATGTCTAAATATGTCAGAAGGACTTTGTCGCTGAGATTTTTAATAAATGAATAAGGAATTCCATCTTCACCCGGGGTCGAGTCTTTCACACGACACAGAACTCCTTTAAGCTCGAGAAGAGAGAAAGGAGAGTTCAACCCGGAAAGATTATCTACAATGGATGGAGGAATGGAAATTTGTAAAGGCTCATGTTCAGGAACCGAGGGAGGAGCAAGACGATCCATAAAGCGATCAGCTAAAGGAAGAGAAAGTTTCGAAGACGAGCCATTAAAAGCTGATCTGAACCTACGGATGTTGCGCCAGACCAAAGATGGACTGACATCAGGACTGATACTAGCGCAAAAGGACTGCCAACCCTCAAATTTCTTTTTTTTAAATAATTTTTTGCAACTTCGGACTGACTCCAAGTAAAACTCAAAATTCTCTGCAGTCATCTCGCTACAATATTTTTTCTCTGCCGATTTTCTTGACTTAACTGCTAATGTACAATCATGATCCCACCAGGGGGGGGACGGAATATGAGACCTTGACGCAGATTTAATATCAAGAGTCTCGTCTGCAGACTCAATAAGAATTTTAGTAAGGACATCCGCAGAAATTTGATTGCTATCATTTGAAAGGTTAGAAATCCTAAGTTCCACTGATTGTCTAAACATCTGCCAATCAGCATTATTTAAATTATACTTAAAACGCGGAGGGCGAGGGTTACTACTAATAGGTTTATGAAAGGGCATGGTTATTATTATAGGAAAGTGGTCACTACCATATGAAGACGGATGGGGTTCCCAGTGTAGGGTGGAAGCTAAATCAGATGAACATAAAGATAAATCTGGTGCACTGACACCTCGACTCGGTTCTGTATGACGAGTTGGTAAACCGGAGTTTAAAATGCATATATTATGAGAATCTATTATATCTAATAATTGTTCGCCATACCAATTTGATGTAGAGCTACCCCAAGACTGATGTTGGCAATTAAAATCGCCTAATACCAAGAATGGTTTTGGGAGGACGGAGAAAAAATGATTTAATTGAGAAAAAATATTTACATTAGGACGAGAAAAATAAATTGAAACTATACAAATATTATTTACAATAGCAGCGACAGCAGATACGTCATCGCTGAAAGAAGGAAGAGGAAACGGAGAGAAAGAGACAGAATTCCTGATCACTATGGCCACACCGCCGTAGCCATCAGCTCTGTCTTGTCGAAGAATGACATAACCCGGAATCCGGAAAAGAGAGTCCGGTTTAAGCCATGTCTCTGACAGGGTGGTAGCAAGAGGGTTAAATTTATTATGAAGATGAAGTAAATCGTGTTTATTACAGATTACGCTTCTGCAGTTCCATTGTATTATTTGGTCGTAGCTGTAATCCATAACTGGATTTTAAATTAGTTAAAAAGTCAATCGTCGGGCAGCGTTGTTCGGTAGAATTACTATTGGACATAAGGTTAATTTCAGTTAACAATTGAATAACATCAGATATGGAAAAAATGGGTTGTTAGGTGGGTGTCATGTTCGGTTTTAGTCATAATCTGCTTTAGTCTTGTTCCTCACTGGTCACGTTCCGCTTTAGTCATGTTCTACTCTAGTCATGTTCTACTCTAGTCATGTTCTACCCTAGTCATTTTTTATCCTAGTCATGTTCTGTCCTAGTCATTTTCTATCCTAGTCATGTTCTGCGTTGGTCATGTTCTATCCTAGTCATGATCTTCTGTGGTCATGTTCTGAATTTATAAAGTACAGAGTCAACCTAACTGTACTTTACAACCAACAATAAAAAACAAACTTATAATTAGATTGTTTTTATTTATTCAATTACTGACCTCTTACTTAAACATAGCAACATAAACAAAAAATAGTTTTTTTTAATAACTTAAAATAACAGCTTTTTCTTTAACCGATTTCAAAAAAGGAGGAGGTTCTCAATTCGTCTGTATGTTGCTTTTTTTTTTTTTTTGTATGTTTGTTATGCGATTACTCCGTCAATTGTGGACCGATTTTGAAAATTCTTTTTTGTTTGAAAGGGTATACTTCCGAGGTGGTCCCATTGTCACGAAATCAGAATCTGATGATGGGATCCATGAGAAATCGAGGGAACTCCTCAAAAGTTATAGGCACACATACAGCGATTTTGGTATTACCTGCAAGACCTTAAGAAATTGCATTACAAAAGCACCTCTTGGCGACGAGGAACTGATGATGAAGACCAGAGGTGACCACCGGAACTGGCTTAGTCGTAAGTGATTGACGCCAGCAATGAGATTTCTTTATTAAGACTATGAAGCTAGTTTTATACTCATTATAACGCATATGGTGAAGTGCAACTGATGGTGAAGTACCGGGAGAACTCCTCAATGATTAACGGCCCTGCATCTTGGGCAGCGACATTTTGTTAAGGGTGATGAGAGATTGGTATTAGGCTATTGTTTCTTAATGTGATGTTTATGTGCTTTAGTTCATCACATAATAATAAGAGGTGCATCACTAAAAAGCGAAAAAAAAAATTTTCAAAAATAAATAAAACCGTCTTCAAAAACCTACTAAAAAGCGTTAAATAAAAACCAGCCTCATAGGAGTCCTAGGAATAGCCTATTTAGTGCCGAATAGGTACATAGAATATATTATCGAAGTCGGTGGCAAGAATCATGGTGTCATTGCTATTGTGTATATCTACTTGACACCGGCTTGGATATAGGAATAGCCTATTTAGTGCCGAATAGGTACATAGAATATATTATCGAAGTCGGTGGCAAGAATCATGGTGTCATTGCTATTGTGTATATCTACTTGACACCGGCTTGGATATATTCTATGTACCTATTCGGCACTAAATAGGCTATTCCTAGGACTCCTGTGAGGCTGGTTTTTATTTAACGCTTTTTAGTAAGTTTTTGACGACGGTTTTATTTTTTGTTAAATTTTTTTTTTTCGCTTTTTTTTCTTTCTGTGTCTAAAGTCACCGACCCATTACAGACATCTCTCTTTGAACAACGCCGGTATGAAGATCCGCTTTTATTAATCAGATTCAAAGTATACTTAAACCCATCGTGTAATAAAATCTTTTTTCCTTTTCCACTTTCAATAAATGTCAACCGGCCACTTGTGCCCATTGGTTCTTCCATAATTAAAACTAATTAAATATTTTATATATAAGACATCAGGTAATCACACGCGGAAATTTGACACGTGCAAATTGAATGACAAGCAATGTGTGAAATAACATTCGAATAAATACAAATAGCCTGCATATCAGCCAGTATGAACATTGTTTACTTATTGGCAATAAAGGTTTAATATATTTGAAACTCATATCTACCTCACGTATGACCAAACCAGAACAATGACTAAAGCAGAATATGACTATAGCAGAACATAACTAAAGCAGAGCATGACTAGAGTAGAATATTACCAGAGCAGAATATGACTTAAAAGGAATATAATCATGACCAAACAAGAACTTGACTAAAGCAGAAGATGACTAAAACAGAATATGGCTAAAGCGGAATAAATATGACCAAACCAGAATATGACTAAAGCCGAACATGACACCCACCTAACAACCCGAAAAAATTGTATCATTGTTCTTTGTGAAGTTAAAAGCGACCCCGTTGGCAGGAGCAGGAGCATCATATTCTCTTATAAGAAGATTGTGTTCTGATTTGTTATATCCACGACTTATCTTCGCAGGCACAGAGGGTTTTGTGAACACTGTTTTTTTATATGATCTGATAATTGGAGGGGAAGATTTAAGTGATGAGGAAGCTGAAGGTGCATGTGTATGATGGGCGTCAGACAGAGGATAAGATTTTCTGATAACATCGGCAAATGATTTAGAAACTGGCTCATATACTTTATTTGCTTCAGCATATGAAACGCAGTTTTGAGCCATATATGTCTTTATTTTTGTCTGTCTTTCAAACTCTGGACATTTTTTATTTGTAGAGAAATGGAGCCCTGAACACAAGCAACAGGTTGCAGAATCTTCCTCAACAGAACAAGTATCTCCAACATGACCTTCACCGCACTTGTAACAGCGAGGGCGAGAATTACATTTAGTTTTGGTGTGACCAAAGCGACAGCAGTTGAAGCACTGTATGGTAGGGAAAGTATATAACTCAACAGATAAAGCATTATAACACATGAAAATTCGTTTGGGTAACGCTTGACCATCAAATGTCAGTACAACAGTCTGTGATGGTTTCCACTCGGGAGGTGAAACATTTCTAACTTTATAATTTAATCTCCTCACTTTAAGAATTTTGCCACACCCAATAGGAACTGATACATTCTCTAGAACCTCTTCAGGAGTCCACTCGGAGGGAACTCCTCGTACAAGGCCCATTCGAGTCACACTAAAAGATGGGATAAATGCCTTGTAGTTATTTGATGTTAAGAATGAATTTGTGATAAAATCATTGGCATCTTTGTAGTTAGAGAAAGCCATTGAAAGCCTATTTCTGCCTATGCGTTTGATGCTGCCATTAATTATATTTTTAAAAGGACTTTTTTTTAGGAAATAACCAAACTGCACTGGATGAAGAGAGGGATTTTCACTGCCTGTTAATACTTTTTGGACGTGAACTATAAAGGGTTCTATATCATAAGCCTCGTATTGAGTTCTACCAGTTAACCGAGGCTGGTTCTCATTTTCATTTGTCACATTAATGACCGAATTATTTTGGTTAGTCAGAGAAGTCTGTTGTACTGAAGGAGCATTAAGTTTAGTTATGTTCTGTTGTTCTGATTGGATGGATTTACCTAGTTCAACAAACTGAGACTCAACTGAAGGAATGTCTAATAAATCATCATGACACACACAATCGGAATCTTTTATTTGCCGTGCTGGGTCGTGCTTTCTCCTACGCTTGTTGCAATGCTTACATACTTTACGCTGACGCGTAGCACGGATCCTTTTCCTATCACCCCGCTCCAATCCACGCACTGATCCATCGCTGTCCATACTGGACTCATATGAAGTGATGGGTAAAATAGAGAAATCATTAGATACAGTTACATTATACCCAACCGGGGGACCCAAGCCTCCTCCGGGATCATCCGGAGGATCCATTGCTTGGCCTAAGCCAAGCTAGGTATGAGGTGAAATTTTAAAAACTTACCAGAAACAGCAAAATATATACAAATAACTATTATACACAAATTAAAATTAAATATTTACATAAACTAAGCTACCAAACTGATCTTTTAAACAAGTTTAAATAAATTTTTAAGTTTTCGTAAGAAAAAACACTCCCGCCTCGGCCGACGTTTCCCGCGCTTTTTCGAAGAGAGCTTTTGTTATTGGCGGCGACTTCTTTTATCTTCCTTTGGCTGAAACGTCAATGTCAAAGAGAACCAGTCAATGTCAGTGTCAACTTAAACCTATTCGAGTCACGGAGAAGAAAAACAGTTATTTGGCCGCCCTTTCGGCTAGAAACATACGTCTTTTTGCCCGTTCAATTTGTCCTTTAAAAAGTTTTGGAGTTTAGTTTAAAGTAGTTACTTTTTCTTTTTATTTTACTAATTGTTGTTATATCACAATATGACAAAATGATAATGCAATTGTAGCTGCCGTTGCTGGTGCTGCTAACTGCTCAATCGAATAACCAAAGTGTATCGATCGAGGGTTATATATCACTTACATACATACACCCGTATTTATTTATAGAGGAGTAAAGTCAATACTTGAGTAAAAGTAATTACTGAATTAACGATTTTCGATAACGAAAACGTTATTGAGTAAGTAATTACGAATGTCCACATTACTGTTGCAAAAGCAGAACGCGAAGTTTTTTGTTCCTGACCAAAGCAAAATTAAAAAATAAGTCATTACTGTCGAGTCGAGTAACCAGCGGCCGGATTTTTTTTTTACAATTTTTTTTACTTTTTAAAGTCATGTTTTGACTAGGGAAACCAACTCGAAACAGCCAATACTCGATACTCAAACAAAGTTTATTTTACTTGTAAAATGTCATAGACTAAAGACGAACGTCGTTTACAGCGTCTTTAAACGTGTCTCAAATAGTTTAACTTTTTTTTTACACATCTCGCGTTCATGAACTAATTAAAATGGCAAATAATCTTAAATGCGAAATAAATTTAATAATATAAATCTCAAGTTTTTCTATTTAGATTTATTTCAATGTTATAATTCAGATTTCCGAATGAAAATGGCATTATGAGTCAATAATTATGCGTTGTCGTGCACTTAAAAAAAAAGGCGGGAAGTATTATTTTTTCGAAGGCAATTTTTAAGGGTGTTTTGTTTACGAAAATTCAAAAATAGAATTTCATCGTTGGAGAAAAGCAAAGAGAATATAATTACAAGCCTTCGCTCGACCGCGAAGGGCGGTTGCAGGACTCGTATATTATGTATGGCGCGGCCGAGATGCAACTACTCGTCATGCAACCGCTTGCTTCCCGTTCTCTACAGTAATATACTATTACTTAAGTGATGACTATAAAATACGAAATATGGTGTTACTCCGGTTTAAACAAAATAAAAATTGCCTATATTAAGAATTTTTAACGGTCTATTCCCACTAGTTCCATTGATAGAACTAGTTGGACTATTTTAAATCAGTAAGTCGTACTGACCAACCCCGAAATCGCGGATAAAAAAACCCACCCTCCCATACATTTTGGCTAGTCAGCTGTATGGGAGGGTCGATTTTATTTTTGAAACTTTGAAAACTTTGGGACTTTGAAAATCGAAGTTTAAAGTTACGTTAGCTCCTTCCCATTCTCACGATTTAATTATAATTGACGAGTCAAAGGGATGGTGCATCCGTACGTTCGAAATGAGCGTTTCGTGGCAACCATCCTACGCCGCACTGGTGGAATTCGTACTTTCATATTTATGGTAGGACTGCTTAAAAATAATAGGAATTAAAATAAAATAAAACAAAACAATTTAGTAAACAAATTTTTATTTTACATATTTTTTTTCTTTAATCTTAAATTTAATCCTTAGCTGTGCTATATTCTACGCATCGCGACGGATCGGTGGGGAAGTATTCCTGGCATTTGGTCATGAGTCTCTTGAGGGCTTGGATATATTTTCTCTGTGTTTCATCGTTCATTACGTGGGCTACGTTTTTGGAGAAGATCTTCTCTCGTCCAGTACGAGCGTGAATGCCGACCATGGTGACTCCAATAGGCCAAGGTGCGTTGCCAATAGCCATCTGCAGGTAGGCGTCACTTGCCTAGAACCAATATATTAACAATTACAAAACCATTGGCATTACGACATTGAAGTACAAAAACACTTACAAAAAACCCCCAACCAAAAAAGAGTGGATGTTTATATGTTTGACATCTATGTCTGGCTGTCTTTCTGTGGTTCCGCAGCTTCCTAACGAACGGGAGACGAAATGGGAATTCAATGCGTATAATAATAACTAAAAACTTATTAAATCAGAGTGGTTTTTAAATAAGTAAGATGAGCTGAGAGTGTAGGGGTCGCTAATACGTCAGGGGTTTAAATATTAAGGTAATCCAATAAAATAAATAGAATTAGTATAATAAAGACAAACATACCATAATGTAATTTCTCTCCAACAAACACTTGGTAATCTCCATAAGGCTGTCACAAATATCTTCGGGGAGGTTTTTCTTTTTCAGTTTTCTCATTAAAGGTTTCAGATACACTTGAGTCTGGGTGTATGTTGCTCTAGTCATCTTGTGCTTTACAGTGTTTTTTTCTTGTGCAAAGGCAGAGTTAAGTTGCTGGCCCCACATTGTTAAAAGAAACTGAAATCAAATTACACAAAGAATGGTGCTTGTGCAGATATTTGATGTAGTAACATACATTAGTACATAACTATGAATATATTCAAAATATATATTTTAGGGCATTTTTCACTATAATTTACACTCCCATGAAGCTTAAAACACTGTTAAACATCTAGATTACAATAAATAACATGCAATATGTTTAGTGTACGACATAATATTATGATGTAAATGTAAAGATAAATTCTAGCCCCAGTAATAAAATTAAATAGCTTACCTGTAACAAGGTCATGATGACATTCATATCATGGTTCCTGTTGCCTTGCCCCATGGTTTTGGCCATTTCTTGAATAAACTCATATGTAACCGAATCATCTAGAGCCTCCTCTTTTAGTGATTTTTCAATGTCACTCTAAAATGAAGAAAAATCATGAATAAATTTTAACAATAAGTAAATAAAGTCTAATGTTATGACAGACAGGAACTATTTTGCATCTAAATAAGACATCTACTATCAGAAAACCTATTTTTGTATTTTATAACTGGTTGGTTTCTGCATCTCAATGTTTTGCAACATTTTGCATGTGGATAAAAAAGTGGTTATCTCAAAACTACGCTTATATCTTACAGCAGAGCTGCTACTGTATGGTGAGGACAACTTTAATTTCCTCACTTGTTGCTCTATTGTTACAGAGTATGAGTAGATAGAGGGTGATTATCAAGCAACAAAGAACTTGCTTACTAATTGCTAACCACTTTGTTATAGTAACTGTAATTTAATCAACCATTCATATACAATAATCAAAATACTTACTTGTGCTCCCAAGGCTAATATTTCATTAAGGTAGGCTTGATCCACACTGTCCATAGCTTCTTGGAAGTCATTTCTGAAGCCCTAAAAACAAAATCATATTGATTTAGAAGACAAGTTCATTGATTGTATTGTTTTTCTAAACCCTGTACTAGCATATAGTTGTACCTTATTTGCTTCAGGTTCCTGTATTTCAATCCGTCTAAGTCTTCTAAAAGCTTGTAGTTCACTTTCTCCATATAGAAGAATAGGATGACCTCTTTCTCTTAACCGTTTTATAACCTCTGGTCGTGGTAGACATGCACTTTCTGTTTGTTCTGATTCAATACTTTCTTGCCTTTTCGCTAGAATTTATAATGTTTCTGCATTTTAATATCATAAAATATTTAAATGAGTTTTAAATTAAAATCAAGTATAAGATATTAACAATAATGTTCTTCTATGACGTTATACTGACTTGAAATGAGTTTTTTCACAAAAAATATTATAGTAACCAGAGTAGGTAACATTTTAACAGCAGAGCTATATTTATACTACGAAATAACTAAAAATCTTTAAACACTGACCTTTTTCGCGTTTTTCTTCTGTTTGTTTGTCTTCTTCAGTCTGTTTGTTGGGTTGACAATACTTCTTTAAGTATTCCTCTTGCTCTTTAGCCAACAGCTCTCCCCTTTTGAAATATTTTTTATTAGCGTTCTGTAAGAAAAATCACTTTTGCACTGCAAAGGTTTTGGCTGACATGATCATTATAAAAACTAGTTTACGCTCTAGAGAGCACAATTAATTGCTTTTTATCATCGACAACAACCAATAAGTACAATAACAATCGCTTACCAAGACATTTTTTTCCTCGAGTAGCTTACGTTTCTTAGCAATCTCTGCTTTTAAAACATCCATTTTTACTCACGCCCCGAATATTCAGAAGCCAAACGCAAACTCTTGATATGAAATAGTATTATTTCTAAAAGAATATTAAAATAACCAAGCTAAATAATAAATATCATACGAACGAAAGGAATATACATACACTAACTAAACAGCCATCACAGAATTCACAGAATCTCAACATAATGACATTAATGACATATGTCACATTATGGCAGATGGAATGTTACCAACCCTTAAAAATATAAGGTCGAATTTCTAAGGCTGCGTTTCCATACTTTCCGTAGAAGCGGAGCGGAGCGGTGCGGAGCTGTGCTGTGTAGGAATCGACCAATCACATTCGTTGTAATCCACATCTCGTCCCCGCTCCGCTTATATGGAAACAGTCAAGCGGAGCGGAGCGGTGCGGAGCTGAGCTGTGTAGGAATCGACCAATCACATTGGTTGTAATCCACATCTCGTCCCCGCTCCGCTTCTATGGAAACAGTCAAGCGGAGCGGAGCGGAGCTGTGTAGGAGTTGCGCGTTGCGCTTGTGTAAATCTCGTTACGGGAAGTCCACCGAACGAGATGTTAGTTTATTTTCTTAAGTATTTTGTGTAATCTAATATATATTATATAAAATGCTAATGTTAGCTGTACGTAAAGACAGGGTTTTCTCTATGACCATCAACTCCAATCAACTTGCCGTTAGGGTGGTAAATACCCTTTGGTCTCCTGGGAAAGTAATACCCCTTCTATACGGTCGGGTGGTTGGGCCAACCGAGAGGGATGCAGCTATTTGTAGGAACGAGATGTAAATATTACTATTTCATTCTGACAGATAGCTGCGTCCTTCTCAGTTGGCCCAACCACCCGACCGTCTAGAAGGGGTTTAAGGGAGTTTGGTCGCGGTGGGTCGAAGGGCGCGGTTGTGGGTGGCAAAAATATAAAAAATATATATCTGTCCTTTTCTAACTCATGTGAACTTATATATCTGTCCTTTTCTAACTCATGTGAACTTCTGGAAATTTTCTGAACAAATTTCTGGAATGATCTAGAAAGTTCTAAAATGCGTGCAACTGTCAAAATTTTCTAGAAATTATCAAAATTTCAACCATGTTGCCGTTGTTTTCTGGCGCCTGAAAAATGTTTTCAGGCCGTTTCAGGCCACCCTCTACCAGATTACGCCATAACTTGAAAACCCGTTTTCAGGCGTTTTTGTTTGAAGTATATTTGAGAATATGATGAATTTTCCAGAAAGAGTGAAAGAGATAGTATGATTAGAAAGAGATAGCAATACTGAGAATGATGAAATTTAGCAAGAAGCAATGTCTTACAGCAAAAGTAAAGGAAAAAATTCGAAAACCGTTAATTTGTAGTCAAATCACATAAAAATAAAGTCCAGTATAAACTGACACTAAGTACGAAAGTGCATACTTATTGCGTGTCAGTTTATACTGGACTTTGTTTATACATATTTTATTCCCGGTGTTTTACGAACTATTTACATGCCTACAAATTTGTGCGGAACCGTCGGTGCGCGAGTCTGACTCGCACTTGACCGGCTTTTTTTTAGTTAGCACCGACATGACATGTGCGCTCATTAACAGATATATTATGTGTTAACTAACTACATACGAAATGTATCGTCTCGGCTCGCTATACACAGCACAGCTCCGCTCCGCTTCTATGGAAACACATACCTCTTTTCACAGCTCAGCTCCGCTCCGCTTCTATGGAAACGCAGCCTAATGACAGAGAAAAATAAATAATAACGGGACTTACCTTAAAAAACATGACGGATATTTAAAGTTTTCCACCTAACAAAGTGAGTTTTTAGAGTCAACTCAGTGGGATAACGTATGTTTTTACATATTATGTTTATTCGACGATAACTTGAATAAAGATGATCCGACTTTTATGAAATTAGGTAGAACATTAATTGAGATAAATATTAGCCTGCCCGCACATTGGGCTACTAGTCGCGGCCACAACGTAGCCACTAGTGGCCACCACAAGCTGCGGATGAGTTTTTTCATACATTTTGTATAGCATCGGTGCACACCGGGCGTTCGAGTAGCCGCGTCTGAGCCACAAGCTGCGGTAGTCGCCCGCGCTCGCTACTAGTGGCCGCGTTTAGTGGCTCGCCTCGCGCGCACACTCGGCCACAGTCGCCGGCTTCTCAGATAAACAATTGCCAATAGTGGCAGCCACTAGTGGCCGTCACTCAGCCACCGGTGGCCGCGATTGGTTGCTGCGTCTAGTGCCTTAGCCGAGCCACTAGTGGTCGCGTTTAGTGGCCCAATGTGCGGGCAGGCTTATGATTTATGATTTCGAATATGGGCAGGATGTTGCGGAGTTAGGGTGGTAAATCATGGTGTCTGTTCGAATATCGCAAACTGTTTTCACACTAGCGAATTAAAAAAAAAAATCGCTACTGTTCACAGTAGCGATTTTTTTTCAAACGGCCCGCGTTTTTCGGATGGCAATTTTATTTTTATTATAAGTTTCAAGCTCATCGAGATGTTAGTTTCAAAATGATTGCAAAATTTGATCCGAACAGACAAACAAACTCTAAAAAAGCGGACTAATAAAAACTTACCTTGTAATAAAATGTCAAAATTAAGTAAAACTTTAAAAATAAACAAGTTTAAGATTATATTTTTATTACAAAGTGGAAATTAGAAAATGTATAAGGGCAAGTTAATCATATTTATTACCCTTGGCACCAGATCTGAACGTTTATTTATAATACGTAACGTAAAGTACTAAGTACACATAATCGTGTTTCAATCTTTGCGTCAATGTATGTAAAATTAAGTAATAAGCCGCGATATGGATTGAAAAGTCTGAAATGATTTACTTTGCCATCAACAGAATTAAAAAAAGATCAACAGTTCTGCCTTCTTTACACTGAACTTATAGTTTATAAAGTAAGAACAACAATGGAGGTACAGGATGTATAGAATACTTTTGTGCAAATACCAATTAACCAATATAAAAAAAAACAATGTTATCACATAAAATTACGAGCAACTTTCGCATTTGTCTGTTAAAAACACACCTCTCTCAATCAATTTCTTATACACTAATTCGTCCTCATTATCTTTACACTCTACACAGGGCAAACACTTTTTATAACCTATTACTTTAGCATGAAACGGGCCTTTGTCCAAAAACATGTCAACATATTCTCTTGTTACATCGTCAATGTGCAAATTTGGGTTAACCTTTATGCCGTGTAGGGTAACTGATATTGATAATGGTGGTAATTCCGCCCATTCTCCACTAACTTCTCTCGCTTCGCTTAAAGAAACAACTCCAATATTGCCATAGTCAACATAACGAACTTTAATAAGGTTCTTAGATTCGCTGTACTGAAGTATCGATGCTCTATACCATTTATTATCTTCAGGAAACAGTGCAATACAGGCTTTGTTTTCGAATATCCCATCCAAAGCAGGCATATTTTCTGCTTCTTTTTGTATAGTTTCAAAAAGTTTTTCATACTGAGCACCAGATTCTTCATCCATCACAATGGCTAACTCTAAAGAATTCTTATCGTTTATAACTGTTATATTACAATCAAATTCTGTCAGTTCATATTTGGGGTAAGACAAAAAACTGCCTACAATTTCCTCTACAGATTCATTAGAGTCTGTATGATGGTCGACTAAAGTGCTCATTTTAAATGAGTCGGGCGATGCCGATGCTTCCGAGGACACTTCCTCCTCCACGACGTAGTCAGGCTCTAACTGTGTATCCAATGTGATAACTTGTTGGGGTTTAACAATTGTCCTTTTAACTGGTGTGAATTTTCGGACTTTAGGCTTAGAGCCGTCAGTATAAGTCGCCATGTCAAACTCGACCAAGTGATCATTGATCCACAGCTTATCGTATTTCAGATCTATAGGCATCAAGCCGTCTATGGGTTCTCCTACTATTTTTACAAAACATTGCTTTTCAACAATAGCCTTGTGTATATAATCCAAGACATTGAGGTCCCAGCTGCCACCGGTAGGCGTAATGCGACTCAAGACACACTTATGTGCTTGAACTGGAATTTGGTGCAAGGCTATGCCTTTTCTCAGCTCAGCGAACGAGCACAACTCGTGATTTCCGTAGTCGACATAAAGGATCAAACAGTTTCTTTGTTCCTTGTTCACTTCTAGTACTGTCCCTCTATAGAAGTTGTTGTCCAAGTAGTACCGAGCGACGCAGGGTTCCCCTACCCTCCAAGAATAATACTGGGCTTTCGGATCAGCGTCTTTAAATGCTACTTCGAGAGTGTCGCGAATTAGATCTAATACTTCACGTTGTGTGACCTCGTGGAGGTAAATTATGCCGTCGTTGTCGATGTATCTGTGAAAATGAACCAGTTTTAATACTCTACCTACAGGCAATACTTATAATATAATAATCCAGCCTATATACGTCCCACTGCTGGGCACAGGCCTCCACTCACAATGAGAGGGTTTGGGCTATAGTTCCCACGCGGGCCCAGTGCGGATTGGGAACTTCGAACACACCGTCAAATTGCTTTGCAGGTGTGTGCAGGTTTCCTCACGATGTTTTCCTTCACCGAAAAGCACATGGTAAATTTACAAATTATATTTCGCACATAAATTCCGAAAAACTTAGAGGTGCGAGCCCGGGTTCGAACCCACGACCCTCTGCTTAAGAGTCGGTAGGTCAAACCATTAGGCTACCACGGCTTTTTAGGCAATACTTGACTCTCAAAATTATTGTAGTAAGGTATAAGGTATGAAAGTATTTAACGAATGCGCTGTGTAAATAAAACCTGCATCTGTTGTATGCTGCGTAAAATCAGTGCGTGAGAAATGTGTCGTAAAATTGTTTCCACTTCTCATGCTCTAAAAGTTCGTCTTTATGTCGTGCGTAGGCGACATAAAGTCGCTTCTTATGCTCTAGTGCATAAAGTAAAATCTTCGTCGAAGATCTAGGCAATCGGTCCAACAGCCACACGAACAACTTTAACTGTCGCACTCAGAGACGTCAATTAATGTTTAAGTTTTATTAAAGTTGCTGCATCTTATTCTATTGCTATAGCAAAGAATGTGACAGCAGCTACTTTAATGAAACTTAATTAAATTAAAACTTAATTGACGTCTCTGAGTGCGGCAGTAACTTCATAGAATATCCTCTTTATTTTGTTTCGTTTCGTTAGTATTCTAAGACCAAGGCAAGTATATACCAACAGCCAAAGTACACAATAAAGCTTCATGAAATAAACTTATAATTTTCATTTCGTCGCATTTATTATTATTATTTTTATCATGTTGCTGTTTCATTTCCACGCAATCGAAGTGAAAAGTAGAGTGTACAACTCGTCCATAAAACCCATTTAACACTCGACTTTATATCCATCCTCGCTCTCAAGCTCGCTTGAATGGATAAACGTCTCGCGTAAAATGGTGCGTTTTATGCACTTGTTGTACAATCTACTAAAATCCCCCTGGCTCATACTTTATTGTACAAAAAATTACCAAAACTAAAACACACCCTACGGTTGTCTCACAGGTTGATGCAGTTGCTGTCACCGCGTAAATTAAAGTAGGTGTTGCGACTTACAAGGAGTATAAATACTAAAGTCTGTGTCAATCCAATTTGTTAACGATGAAAACAAACCGATTCTGTTAAGTATCATTCACATAATTGAATTAGAAACATTATGCACATGTATTTCGAAGGTTTCAAATTGATATCTCATCTATCCTTTTTCCAGCCACATTCGTTTAATTAACAATTTTAATTTGATTTAAAAAAATTTAGTCGAAAAGTGAGGTTAATTTGTGTAACGAATGACATCTTGTAATTTATAGATTATTAATGAATAATTAAATTTAATAATTCAAAAACATAATTGAGCTCTTGGGTTTGTCATCATTATCCAGTCGACGGTCGAATTGAGAACACGTTTGTTTACATTATTAACAAATTGGACTGACACAGACTATACTTCGCAATACACCTACACCTTTTATTGAACACAACACAAAACACAAAGGTCAACTTACGTAGGCATGCCAGTAAACTCCGTAGTTTTAAGCGGTTCCGCCGGCAACCAGTCTGATATAAACAGGGTGTCCTCACTACCGACATCGTAGCCGCCCTTTATCGGGGAGCTTGAGTCGGACCCAGACGACAGAACCGGGGTTTTCACCGATCGAGGAAGAAGAAGGTAATCCCGCACGGACCCCGTCAAGTTCAGGAAAGATAACACGTCGTCTTCACCATTCTGTGGAGCAGTTGAGGTGTTTGCAATCTGTAAAAATATATTCAATTAAAATTTAGACAAGTACTAATCAGAAATTTGGCTACAAATGAATTTTAGAAAATAAATAAATAAATAAAAACAAAATACGCGACCGCTTATCGTGCAAGACCTGAAAAGATGTAGTGGATGCAGATGCAGTCGGACGCTACAAATATTTTTGGTCTCGTTAGGTGGTGTATTTATACATCTTTACAGTTCTTCTTGTACGATAAGGAGTCGGGTAATTTGTTTTTATTTGATATTATTTTTATATCCCTCTTTTTAGTCTTGAAATTTTCGAGGTATATCTAAATTAATAGCAAGTTTCATTTTTCAATTTGCATATATATAGTTATACATTTTTGAAATCACCTTTTAATATTCTTCATTTGATACCCTATTAAATTCATTTGAAAAAAAAAAATTTTTTTCGAGCCACACATTATGGCCCTTAAACTCCGCCATTTAGATTTTTTTCGACTTCACCTACATCCTAGGACTCGGGTTGCGGAAACAAATCCAACGATACCTTAATATTAGAAATTCGTCTAGCCGTTTGGATGATACGAGGTGATAAAGAAAATTATATACATAGATACGCCCGAAAAACATAAACCTTTTTGGCAGTCGTTTAAAAATACTGAGGGAATTAGGAATCAATAAGCCTTGGAATCAATAAGGAACCTTGTCTCAGAAAGTTATTAATATCTGGCTTATTCATATTATGTTATATGGTGGCTTAAGAATAAAATCGAACTGTTCAATATAGGGCCGCTTGCACCATCTGCGTTCAATATGTTTAAGTCTTAAATCAGTTTAGTTGTGTCAAAATGTATGGAAATGAAATGTCGTGAAATATATTTAAGATTTAGAGATGGTGCAAGCGGCTCTAAGAATAATAGTTTGATTACTAACAATAATCACTCAACCAAGTGCATCAAATGTTTCGCAACAACCTCACCTGTAGACTTTTATCCGGCAATCCCAATCCTTGATTGATGATTTCCCTATTAAGGCATCGCCACTCAGACTTATCAGGTTCCAAAGCGCTACCTTGCACTGTGTGGTACACCCAAAGCTCAATCGGCATGCTTTTGTCTTTAAAATCGCCTACTTTAGTAATAAATGCTCTGGTATAAGAGTCTATTCGCTCCTTTAAAAACTCTTTAGTCAGCGTAGGCCATTCTTCTCCTGAGGCTGGTAATACACCAGCTAAGTGACATTTTATAGCCGCGTCTGGGTGATCTTTAAAGTCCGAGTGCAGCTTTTTCAGATTTGAGATAGGAATTGTTTCAGTGCAAGCGAAATCGTTGTAGAAAACTGTTACAGCATTTCTTTGTACTTCTATAATCGTGGCGCGACGCCACGTTTCGGACTGAATGCATAGAGCGCAACATCTGTCGTTCACTTTCCAATTCTCTCTCCTCGGTGTTTTACGAGTCATGTAAAACTTTTGAATTTTTTCAAACAACTCACTGAATAACTTCTGCTGATACACCAAGGAGACGTAAATGAGTGATGGTGAATCGTAACGCACTATTTTCACTTCTAATTTCAGTATAACCTTTGCATTTTCCTTCATATCCGTTTGGCTAGTTTTCGGCATTATTGGTGGTTCAGATGAAGGTAATTCAACCTCGGTATATTTTGAAAATGTTTGTTGATCGCTTTTTATTTGAGAAATTTGAGTACTCGAATCACAATCGGCTCTTACAGCGGAAGTTTTATTTCGTTCCAAAAGATCGAAGGCAGCGGTGCTGCAAATAGTGATAAAAAAGAAAAGTTTATTACTGAATATTAGAGTTTGCCCGCGACTTCATCTGCGTGGAACTGGTTGATTTTATTAATTAATTCATTATTCAGGACTGACCAGCGATTGACCTCTTATCTTTCTCCCTAAGAATTACCAAATTTCCTAAAGCTATTTCCATACCAAATTACATCCATCCTATCCTGTTAGCCGTAAAAGTTACAGAAAGACAGGTAGACCAATATTCAGAATATAAAGAACTAGCTTTCCGCCCGGGACTTTGTATGCGGTGAGACAGTACTTTCGTAAGATAAAAAATAGCCTATGTCCACCCTGAAAGTCCATTCTAAATGTTGAGGAATTAATTTTTGAAATCGGTCCAGTTGTTTTTGGGTTTTTACAAACATACAAAAATACAAATATTTCCTCTTTATAATATTAGTGTAGATGAATATAACACTTACCCAGTCGGGTCGGCAATATTATTTATAACAAGCTCTTGGTTTATGCACACATTATCAGATTCGCAATACAAAATGGCTCCGACGCTTTTGCGATTGTGCTTTTTGTCCACATAAAGTTTCAGTACACGACCTTTGTATGTCTCTAACAGGGCAGTAGGTTGTTCACGCCACACTCTACCGCTAGGCAGTAAACCAGCCAAATGGCATTCGCAGGCCTGAGGAGTAAGTATCCAAAATTACATTACAATGCCAAATAGTATCTAATAAATAATGAATGTCATTCAAAAAATAGCACAGGGTGTCCCAAGTAAATTACTCTTTAGAGTGATGTTCTGCTTATTGCATATACAGGGTGTAAGGAATGGTCCACCGAAAACTGCTAGTTATTTTAGACGGAGTATTTTTTACTGAAAGAAAAAAAAAAGATTTTCCCCCAGCCAAAATTTCAACAATAATTTTGTACTTACCAACGCCCGGAGAACAGTAAATTTCCGGTTAATTATCCTAAGCCTGTCCCAGCTGACTTCTACAGTAATGCCAAGATCTACCAAATGTACTTTTACGAGACCTTCCCTAAGCGATTTGACAACCGCCCGCGTCCAACCGCTAAAGTCTATGCCATCTTGTGTATTTATAAAAACAACACAAGACATACCTGGAACATAAATATGAAAATTCTGAAGGCTTTTAAATTATAGATAAGTGGAGCACTGACTTGGATTCACAGTCATTAACTAAATAGGAACTTAGCTTAAAGGTATAGTTGATTTTGTTCAAGCCATCGAGTCTTATTTCGCATCAGTATAAAATTACTCTAAGAATGGACAATACGAGTTTGAAATAAAACCTTTCCTTACCAGTTTCGGGCATGTAAATACTTGCAGACGTGTCGCTTATGTTGTATTCTTCATTTAATTCTTTATGAAGTCTGTTAAAATCATCTTGTAAATAAATCTGAAATATTTAAAATATTTTTAGTCAAGGCAACCACATTGGTTTAACGTTTTAATAACTGACCTCAACCAATAGACTCATTAAAAAGTGTAACACATTACAAATACTAATAAATACAAATCAACGAATTAAATCAAATTTCCTCACATCCGCTCGCGTCTCTTTTAATGTCATTTTATTCTGACCTTTGGGAAACTTTGTATGTGAACAAGATCTATAAATTCGTTTTTTTCTTTATGCTTACCTCTCTGACATAAAATTTATCTGGCCTCACCACATGAATTATAAACACGTGTTCACATGTTTTAGAATTCAAATTATTATTGCTCAAGTATATCTTAGGCTTTTCGGGAATCCCTCGAATTTCAGGATACTGTTAATAGAGGAAAAAAATCAGTAAAATCAGACCTCGTATAAAAAAAAAATAGTACACACACATATCTGTAACTTAAATTCTGCTTGCTTCTCCGCGATCTTCCATTATAATCCTTTGGCAAAAATCGTGACTTGATCGAGTACCGTATACAATCTTCATTTACATGAAACTTGAAAATATTTAATATTAAGCTTAAAATTAAAAATGTAACAAAAGGCTTATTTAAAAAAGAAACTTAATTTGCTGCGTACTCTTCAAAAACTCCAACATAAATGCACAGAATCAAAACAATAATGATGTTTAACATTATGCGTTATTAATCAAAAATTTGCATTATGTAAAGTCAAGACAGGTCTGTATTAACAAACATGAAGCTCAATGTTGCAGATAAAAGATTGTAACAATATACTTGCAAGTAAGCATACTCTGCAATGTTATAGATGTGACATATTGAACCGTTTAGCTTTGCACACAAAGACGCATATACCCTCCTAACGATCAGGTCAACTATCAAAATTATTTTGAACTTCAGATCAGGTATAAATCGAATGAAAATTTAGTTATGTACGTGTGCCATTTCCAAATCACCCTGTATATCAACTAACAAGGTTAGGTTTACGAGGATACTATTTCTAAAATAAATGGCCTCTTTTTTGCTAAAGATTGCAGCGCTTTACAGTACACTGTTAGTAAACTCTTATCTTGAGCAGTGTACAGTGAAACTCACCGGTAGATAAGGTTTAGTCAACACAGCGCGGCCGTGGAAAGAGAGCGCGTGGGCAATGCTGACACCGTCCAGAGTATTAATGTCGCACTGACTCACGGCCCCCGCCTGACGCACGTGAATTATCACTTGGTCACTAGAACACATAGACAGCATAATATTATTTGCTGAACATGCAATGTAGGCTTTTATTTTAGTAGTGTATTATGTCAGGTAATATACTTTTTACCTCACTAGCTGGGAAAGCCCTTTTTTTATTATTTAAAAATAGATAGCAAAATTGCATTTTATCCACAAAAGTGCAAAGAATATTTCCGTACCCGAGAAGCATAAGACTGCAAGTGCCATGGAAAATAATGGACTTGCATGTTATGCTTCTCAGGTACGGATTTGAAATCCGAACGTGTTATTAGTTACTTTTTTAAACATAATAACATGTAAAGTCCAGTCCAGTTTGTAGTTATAAGTTTTTCATGTTATGTTAAGCAAGGAAGAGCGGAGTCTCCTAACACAGGCAATTCTTTGCTTACTGGGCGACTCCATCCCTTAGTTTGTTAAGATGTGTATTATAAGAAAAATAAAGAATCGTTTTTCATTATTTTAATTTAAGTAAAAATGTAATGAAAACGAACTTACTTCCCAACGATTTTCCGCACCAAATCAGTGTCACCTAGAGTCCAGACGCCGGTCTTGGGCTTGCAATTAGCCAACCGGCACTTGACAGCCAAAGGGGTCGGGTAGCGCCCTCTAGGGGAACCCACTGCAAACGCCACGGGTGCATCACGTAAACTAGATAAAAATAAAGATTTATAAGAAAATCGAATTATGAAAATCTTAGGTCAATCATTGTAATAGAGATCCTTTTCTTAAATTTATCATCGGTATATGATAGTTCGTGTCTCACCAAGGCGGATAAATTATACCTCCACTTGAAACATGATTCCATTTATGATGAATCCTTTAATTATAAATTCGTAAAAAAGTGAAAACCACAGCATAGATTTACATACATAGCCAGCCAAGAGTTTACTCGTATTATGAACACACAGACATTTGCACAAGAACGCACCTTGTAGTAGTACTATAGGTTACATTACAATTACAATCGCAATAATGTACGATTTATTATCGACGGGATATTGACTGCATTACCTTCAGAGCATGAAACTGTTATGAAATATAGGGGATTCAACAATAAATCTTAAGATAATCGCGGTAAATGTTCCGTTGATAATAATTCTAATGTAACTTGACGTTTTCATTCCACGACGGGGTGCCCCACTACTAGTTTTACGTACAATGACGCAACCGTGAGTCCTTAGAGTTGCGGGGCGCGTGAATCATTAAAAACTGACACAATAAATATTCATATAGTTTTACACAGAAATAATTAATCATTACTAGACGAACGACTTACTCAGCAATTGTAACAGAGACCACTGAACCAGTGTCGACACATGAAACGTGATACGTCGGATTGTTTGCATCGCTGATGTCAACGCTTTCAACAACACACCGCATCCATGTACTGTTATGATTGACAACACACATATCACCTGAAAAAAAAACTTTTTTTTTCAACAACTAACGACGCGGTAGCAATTTCGAAGGTAACGGACCTGGGTTCAATCACTGCTAAGACTTATAATTGTGTGATGACCACGAATATTCTGTTTGAAATTGGCTACCAATGGTACACTAATAATTCTAAACTTTCATATACCAACACTACATGGCAATACAATATTGTTCCCATATTTGGAATAGCGAACCGCGCCACAATAAGCCGTGGTAGCCTAATGGTTTGATCTGCCGACTCTTAAGCAGAGGGTCGTGGGTTCGAACCCGGGCTAGCACCTCTAAGTTTTTCGGAATTTATGTGCGAAATATAATTTGTGAATCTACCATGAGCTTTTCGGTGAAGGAAAACATCGTGAGGAAACCTGCACACACCTACAAAGCAATTTGACAGTGTGTGCGAAGTTCCCAATCCGCACTGGGCCCTCGTGGGAACTATAGCCCAAACCCTCTCATTGTGAGTGGAGGCCTGTGCCCAGCAGTGGGACGCATATAGGCTGCATTATTATTATTATTATTATACATACATACCATTTGAAATTTCTTTGGTGATTTCTCGGAGGTTTTGTTCCAGTTCTTCCATCATTTCGTTTAGAGTTCCTTCATCAGAAATTAGTTGCACAAAGAAATTATCAGGATCAACTAAATGAGTAATTTTAACTAATTCTTGTACGCCTAAAAACAAGTATTTAAAAATAAGGATAAGTGGTTTAAAATTAAGTAGGTATGTTGATATAAATAATGACAATCATATTGGCAAATCGAATCAACGGCCATTACCTTCTCTAATTGTCTTCCCAAATATCAATGGTTTGTTTTCTGTGAATGGCTGAACTGGATGAACCGCAGTTTTCCTTAATTCAGGACCTAAACAAGAAAAAATTTAGGTAAAATTAAACTCGACAATGTTTTATTAATAACCTACAACAAATCTAACGCCACCTGGGACCCACTTATCAAAAGCTTGTAACTTGTATTACAAGTGCAAGTTTCTTCTCAACAATATGTATTTAAAAAAAACCCAATTACTTTAAAGAATATCAACTGAAAAGCTAAAAACAAGCCCTATAATCTAAATAATATAACTTAAATGTTGGAAAAGGTATTGCTGGCCGGATAAGCAAATAGTCCAAGTGGTGAAAATATTTTTTGTACCACTATAATAAAAAAATTACGGTTTTTTAATAAAAAATAAAATGCATTTATTTCAGACAACGGAATCCATATATTGTTAGTACTCGTATTACACAGACCTTAAATAACTATGTTAGTAGCTAATAAGTATGTTAGTAGTTAAATTAAGAGAGGACCAGTGCCAGAGAATCAGGTGACTGTCAAATCTCTCGGCGACGACGTTCAGGAGACTGTGGCGGCTGGCGCGCACACTGCAGAGCTAATTGAGTTCTTATCGATGTACAATCTTTTAAAATTCACCCATAAAACCACAACTGCCTATTCACCAGCAAATTGGTTAATATGTTATCAAAAATGTATTACCTATTGTTCAGAATCAGAATCAGAATATTTATTTGCTTTAAAACATGGTGGTTACAAGGTTCTTAGTACTAAATAGCAAGTAGGTGAGTGTCACATGTTTTGTCATAGAATGACATGCAAAAAGAAAGCCATTAAGGCGTGTTTCTTGGAAGTGTTTTTTTTTTGTTTGTGTGTTTTGTGTTGTATTGTATTGTATATCATTGCATGGAAGGAACTCTATATTATAATAATATAAGTTTAGTCAACCCATAATCGTTCATCATATCAGCCGAAAGACCTCCACTGCTGGACAGTAAAATTTTTTTTTTTAGGACATTTTTCGTGCGTATTTTAATAACCCATAAGGGTAAGATACTATGAGGTACACTACTCACTGATTCTCGAAGTATTTTCTTCAACATCAAATGGACTATTGCGAACGCTTTTCTTTTGTTGTACTGGAATTTCCCTTGTCTCTGGTTTTTCGTTTGTTACTTTAGACTTGTCGAATCTAACATCTGCAAAGGTTTGAAATGGATAAGTAAAAAAGTGTCGCGGTAAGACGCTGACGTTAGATTGCATGCAAGCACAGAAACCCGTTTAAAAGTTACGATTTTTAATGCGTGTTCTAAAACCGTCAACGCGAATGAGGGCTTACTTGTTAGACAAAGTAAGGCATTTCAAACATGATATTAAAGCAAGATAATACATATAGTTGACTGTAGAGCCAATTTTTGTCCCTAGAAGCTGACCTTTTGGCAATTCAGGCGGGTACACGGGCGCGTGTGGTGGCGGTGGTACGTCAACTCCGTCCAGCTCGTGGGTCGCTCGGAGCTTGTACAGCGCCTTCGCATTGCCGTCCAGGTGGATGTAATCACTTATCAACATGCACAGGTCTTCGTTTACGGTCACCCTGTAAGTTTAAGACAGGAAGGGGCATTAGGACGATACTGTTCTAACCAAAGGCATAAAGAAAAAAAGTTAAGGTCCGATTTAAGTTTGTCCATCAACTTGCTTTGCAGATATTTGCTGTAGGTTCTGGCTAACTAAGGTTATAAGGTTTCCAAATTACATTATATTATTAATGTTATATTATATTAATTCAGGCTATCGGGTGGGTGGTGTGGGGTGGACTCAATAGCTTAAAAAACATTTGTTTAAAACCAAACAAAGTTAAGTCCATGAAAATTAACATATGAAATAAGTTACATACTTCAAAGTGTCCTTAGCAGATTCATCTCTACCGAGATACCAGGGCATGTTTATAATCTTTTTAGCATCTTCAAGAAGTGTTGACAGATTAGCCTGAAATAAGAAGCATGGTTAAAATGAAAGTTGTAATGTTACAAAATTAAAACACCAATATAAAAATATTAAAATACCACTTTATTATTTTCACATCCTAAAGCAGACTTTAAGGAACTCATGACGTGTTTTGAGTCCTTGATAGCTTTAGCAACATCATTTTTGGCTTTAACAAGTGAATCCTTCTCTATATCTTTCAGTCTTGCAATAATGTTCATGACTTCTTCTTTGTGATTTTGGATTTCCGCATGCAGCTTGGAAAAGTGCTGTTCTATGGTGGCTGTCACTTGTTTGAGTTCAGAAGATTCAGTATCATTCTCAATGTTGTGCAGCAAGTGACCTATATCCTACAAAGAAACAATAAAATGAAGTAACCAATAACCATGGGAAATCATTACTTAACATTTAATAATCAAATCAGAATTAATTTGACTTACCACAGCAGTCTTAGTAAGCCTCCTAAAAATAGCACCAACTTGAGGAGATATTTCACGTAAATCATCAACAAACATTTTGTTCTGCAGAAATAAAATTATAAATTTAAAATAAACAATGCGGTCCTGCATATATTTTTTTTTTTTTACACAGGTGTTACAAAAGATTCTATAATTAGATAAGTCTGGTTAGAAAATGCTACCAATAGAGATAACTAACTTCATGTCAATCAATAAAAATGGTTCATTTTGATAAAATTAAACCCACAGTTGTGACTTCCATTCTTATCTTCATTGCAAAGAACTCTCATTTGATTACTGAAATGCAGTTGAAATTAACTTTTGTTTATATGTCAACTGATTCTCAAAATGGTGAGCTTAAACAAATTGAAAAAGAGTCCCTGATTTGTAAAGTTTATAAGAGGTTTTCTAGCCCTACTAGGGCTACCCTAGGTGGAAACTCCTAGAACTTTCATTCTAATAAGAAATTACTTGCCATTTCAACAGTTGGCACTACATGATGGTTCTTGCAAGATCTCTCAATGCCAACCATTAGGCAGTCAGTACACACAGACTTGGCACAATCCTTGCAATAATAATCAAGTGATTTCTCACTGTGGACTAAGCAGTTATTGGACATCATCTGCAATTCTATATTTTGCAGGAAATGGCTTTTGAAAACAACAAAGTTCTTATGTGATTTACTGAAGCATTCTTCACAAATTATTGTGGCGCATTGATGGCACATTGTTGCTGTTGCCTTGAGACATTCTAGGCATTGACCTGCAATAAAATTGTGTTTATGCTACTAAAACCGATTATAAAACAATTAGTGATAGATGGTTTAGGGCTTAATTTGTTCCTAAAGCAATATAATACAGTAAAAAAATTAAATGCACTGACTGACTGTTTCTAATAATGATTTACGATTTTTATTAAGAAAGTTTTTCATGGTTATTTCTGGGACAACTTATATAATACATACTACGAAATTTAAACTGTACCTAAAGTTTTCTCTGTGGTAGCTAGGATAGATTTCAAATCAATAAAATAGTCCTCATTTTTATCTTGCACTTCATTCTTCTCCTGTAAATAAAATGTTGAGTTTAATGTATAATGCCTATATTATGTTGTAGGGGATGAAAAAAACACCAAGTTCTAGTAGAACTGACTGATGAGGCTATCGGCTAAAAACAAATATATACATAAAGATATGTCACATGTGAGGGGTAAAATAAAAACAATTCCAAATACAAATAACAAAAGGTGAATAGCTATTATCATCTCATAAAATTTTACCGCAATCAATTTTAACGCCAGTTCTCCAAGCATGTTCACATTCACTGGAAATAACTTGTAAAGTTGTATCTTATTTTGCAGCAACTTAGCTATGTCAGTGGTTTTGATTTCCATCTCACAGTGGCATATCTTGCATTCTATGGGTTCTCCAAACTTGACGATGTTGCGAATACACGACTCGCACATGGAGTGACCACATTTTATAAACAACGGTATGTTCGATTTCGGTTCCGGCGACAAAGCTGCAAGAAATAAACAATTACCAAAATGATCATCTGAAAAGCTACAAACCTGTTAACAAGGTCGGCCCCACACCTACCGATTCTGTCCTGTTCTACCTAGATCAGAACAGAAAAGAATTGAAATCGGAAGGCTAGAATGCAATACAAAATGTACCACTCGTCACATACCTACCTACCTGTATTGCATTCTAGCCTTCCGATTTCAATTCTTTTCTGTTCTGATCTAGGTAGAACAGGAAAGAATAGGTAGATGTGGGGCCGGCCAAAAAAAAATACATTTCTAACTTACATTTCAAAGTATACAGCTGACAACAGTTGGGGCAAGACTTTTTAAATCTCTCATCCATTTTGGCAGCTTTATAATTTCAACATTTAGGAAATGTTAAGATGATAATAATAATAGTAATCCTGTGCACTTTACAATTAATCCGTACTACATTAAATTAATTTTAACAGAAGTCTATCCAGCACATCTAACGAAAAAATATGTCGGCAAATGAACATTGAACGAAACATCAAAACAAAAAAGTTTTTGCTACAAGTATATACCACAGATTATAAAGAAATCTATGGTTTTTGTAGGTACCTACGTCGCATAGAATAGACCATAGATTTTTTTTTTTTTTTAATATTCTGGCCCTTGCACGATTAGTGCTTTTGGCCCGGATGACAGTAAAAACGGGGAAACGGAATATTCAGAAAGGGTTAAAAACGGAATTTGGAAAAAGGAATAAAAGATCAGGATTGGAAAGGAAACATATAAAAATTAAATAATAAGTAACTAAATAAAATAAACATAATAAGAATAACAATTACAATTTAATATGGTTGGAAATAATAAAATCTGATAAAATTTGGAAAAGGAAAGGATTAACAGAGGACAATAGGGACCATAGATTAAAAGCGCCTGATTGATTGACGTTGTATAACTAATGTTGCCAACCACGTAAATTAAAAGCACCCACTTAAACTGGAAATACGCTTGTATTTCCAGGTATAATTGTGGGTTTTATTTTACTTTGAAAATCGAAGTTCAAAGTTACGTTAGCTCCTTCCCTTTCTCACTATTTAATCAGAATTGATGAGTGAAAGGGATGGTGCATCCGAACATTCCGTAACCGTTCAGGATGGTTACCACGAAACACTGATGCGCCATTTTTAAATTGGAACTTCGATTTTCATAGTAGCCCCCCAGTTTCGCCCCCTCATTCCGTTACGTATTAACCTAGTGTCGCATCGTGTTTGTTATGATCAAAGCTCGGAAAGGGTGAGCTGTTTTGAGAGTTTGCATAACATGGACATACTCTGTCATTTAATGGTAGTTGTCCCATGTATAATTTAATTACTAATTAAATTATTTTATTTAGGCTGCCTTTCTATTTTTCTTTTTATTTTCGGAAGGAATGGATGTGGACAGTATTTTAATGTACTATTTCGCGACACTTACTTCAGTGGATGTAGAAAGATCGTTTTCCATCTATAAGTGGATATTAAACGCAAGAAAAAATGCATCGAAAATAGAAAATACAGAAAAACTGATAGTCCTTTATTAAAACAATTACACAGAAACTTTAGAATAAATAAAAAAGCTTTGTCAGTAATCGTTAAAGTTTTGTTAGTTTTGTTTTAATACATATGATATTAATGACATAAGAACAGCTTACCCTTACCGAGCTCTGGTTATGATGCGTATATGAACAACATGCCATGTGAGACTACTTTTGCCCGCGACTTCATTCGCGTACAACTCGTTTCTAGGCATCCTCTTCGGGAACAATATTATTCCAAGGCAAATTCGAGAGGGTTAAAAAATAACAAGTTGATAAATATCGGGCTTCTAAAGTGGAATAGAAGCAAGTACATAATAAGCAGTTATCAGGTTTTGTTATGCGGTGCCACGTCGTAGAAATCGAGTAAAAGTCTTAACACAGATATGACAGTAACCCTGCGTTACGTTAAAAATGCTATGAGGTGTTATAAACTTATAAATAGACATTAAAATATTTAGCGAAAAGTTTAACGAACGACGACTTTTGACTCGACGACGACGAACGAAAACTTCAACGAAATATTAACAGAAATGCACTTAATACACGTACCTTTTTACTACTTATATGAAAAAATTACTTGTATATAATATTTATTACAAACGTTAACCTGTAATGCAATTAATTATGCAAATTACATAATGATTAAGGTCATACACCCCGAATGCCACCGCAAAATCCCATCACTGCTAATAAGCTAGCGACATTTTATTTTAACTTTTAACAAGTATATAAATATATTAAAATAATTGAAGCAAAAAATTTAACATTTTGTTACTACTATTATGAGTCATAATTTATGACTAGGTAGATTGATTTTATTTATATCAATCAGAAAAAGTAATAATCTATCAATCATTTAAGATAATGCGATAAAAACTAAGATTGGAGCTTTGTTAAATAACAAGCAGTCGTACAAGCACTTTAATAAGTTTAGCATCATCTAATTCAATTAAAGTTGTTTTAATGAACTAGATAAAAATGAAACACAAAGTTATTGGTGCTTTTATAATCTTGGCATATCTAAAATTGCAAGTGCAAGGTACAATTTGTTTACTAACGTGTTTGTTTACCCATTGTAATTTACTTACATGAGTGTATTTTACAACAGGATCTGCTTTGAGAATAATTGGAGGACAAGAAGCATCTTTAAAGTTTGGATATTTCCATGCATCTTTGCAGAATTTGACAGGTTCTCATGTTTGTGGCGGAGCAGTGGTCTCACAACATCATGTTGTAACCGCCGCACATTGTGTTGCCGGGTAATTTCCGTGTTTATTTATTATTTATAATAATGTGTAATAGTTTATAGTACAGGTAATGATTTGACATTAATTGCGCATTATGTGTGACATACTGCTATTTATTTTCCTATAATGTTATAACCAGTGATCGGAATAGGTAGAATATATTTACCTAAACTTGACACTTGTTCATTCATGCGTGAGTGAGACGGGAACACATTATTGAATGAACAAGCATCAAGTTTAGGTAAATATACTCTACCTATTCCGATCACTGGTTATAACTATAAATATTACCATCCATGGAATATTACTTTTGATGTTTATATTTTTTTGATGCTCAAACACGCAGTAAGTGTTAATTTCAAGTGTTTTCTTTCCTTTTAGTGCTGAGCCACAATACATAAAAATCGTCGTTGGAACCACAAATCTGGATGAAGGAGGAAAACAGTATGGTGTTGCGGCTATAAAGATTTACGGAGATTTTAACTTTAGTGAAAGATCCAATGATATTGCAATTTTAAAAACAGCTGAGCTATTTGATTTAAATTATGTTGAAATATTGAAACTCGACACTACCAATGTATATGAAAATGATATAGTCTCTTTAACTGGTTTTGGCGCACATGAGGTTATTTCTTGGCTTTTTTTAGTTAATTATGTAATTGATAATTCTTTTTTTTTTAATTCAATTTCTTTATGTTCTAGGCAAATGGTGAATCAAGTCGTTTAATGCACGTCCTAGACCTCACAGTATTTAGTCAGGAAACTTGTAAATACGCAATGCGATATTCGTCCCGCTCTGTTTCGGACAATATGTTTTGTACATTCACTCAAATTGGCGAAGGCACTTGTCACGTAAGTAAAACATGGTATGCGTTTTACCCATTTAATAACAAAATTATGATGTGTGGCAACATACATGTGTTTAAAAGAGTTCTTCTTTTAAACGGAACCGACCATAACTAAAAGCCATACAGCCAATTCTTAATCTTAAAGAATAAGTTTTACTTTAAGATATGTTTCTATATTTGAATTGAATAGCCTGGCAAAAAAGTCGAGCGTGTCGGAGTTGGGCGATTCTTCGGCGTTTTAACCGCCGTCATTGTCATCTTCGCATATATTGACGAAAATAACGATTACTATCAACAATTTCCGATGCAAATAGAAGAAGCACCGGGAGTAGTTTTCATTGCATTCAAAATTAAAATTTACTTGTTAGTTTTATTTGGAATAATATGCGAAGACGACAATGACGGCGGTTAAAACGCCGCAGAATCGCCCAGTTACTGGTGATAGCTGGAACTATAATATTTTCAAATGTCAACCAGAACAGGAGGTTAGAGTAAATCTTGGGAGTTCTGTGACAAGAGTGTTGGTTGCTGCACGTGTCGATTATTTTGTCGCGTTTTTTAGTGCCTCAGTGGTGTTGAAGAGCTCGGTGGAGTGGTCAGCGCGAGCGGCGGCCGACACTCTTGCCTCTGATCTCGGAGAATATAACACTCTAAATGTTTTAATAACATTTTCAAGAACCGATCACATGTAATCTCAAACTTTGACATTGGCAGAATTGTCCTCATGGACAGACGCCATTTTAACAAAAAATTGAATTGAATCGAGTAAATCTTGGATCATGTTGCCAATTTCATTCAGAACAGTGGCCTCATTTTTTTTTCTCGACTTTCTAGCCAGGCTATAGCCGATATCTCACAAACGCATCATCTTATAAGATAAATAAGATATGATATCGGGGGCTTAACCGAAACAAAAAAAACAAGAAAGCAGATTAGAGCATCATCTTCTTCGCAAAACTATCATGTTCTTTCTGTATACATAGACACATGGCACGCCATTTAATACTATTACTATTAAAAAAACCGGTCAAGTGCGAGTCGGACTCGCGCACCGAGGGTTCCGCAACAACGTCAATTATACAAGGTTGTAGGTACCTATTAAGTAGGTACAGTCGAGGACAGAAAGATGTTTACACTTTTTCACCTTGTTCCATTGTAATAAGGTCCAAAAGTGTAAACATCTTTCTGTCCTCGACTGTACCTAACTATTAGTTATAATTTTTCAAAACTTTAAACTTAGGTAATATCTCGAAACGGTATTTTTCGAGTTAATACTATGTTAAATGTCATGTGCAATATACATACAATATATATTGTAGCTTGACAAAAAAAAGTTTAAATAAAGTATGTGGTATGTCCTGCATTATGACATGAAATTATTCTTTAATTTTAATGGTCAATACTGAATATAATTGGACCACCTCTCTTTATTTACAGGGTGATTCTGGCGGACCGCTAGTAAAGGATAACAAACTTGTGGGCCTTGTCTCCTGGGGAATTCCGTGTGCAGTAGGGTTCCCTGACGTGCACACGAGGATTGCTTCTTTCGCCGATTGGATCGTAAAACAAATTGAAATTTTCTAATCTAGTTTGTCTGAAATGATAACTACCTATGTAGTTTAGACTAAGGTCATCATCATCATCATCATCAGCAGCAAGACGTCCACAGCTGGACAAAGGCCTTCCCCAAGGTTTTCCACAACGATCGGTCCTCTGCTGCTGTCATTCATCGGTTTGCCGCGACCTTTATCAGATTGTCGGTCCACCTAGTGGAAGGCTTGCCGACACTTCGCCTTAGACTAAAGTGCATTGGGGTAATTCCGTCCGGGAGGCCACTCCGTAATCAGGCGTTTGTGCCTATTCATAATGGCGTCACGCCGCCACCTCTTTTAAAAACATAGAACGAAATATTCCCCTGTTGTATCGGCAGAGTTAACAATAGGTACTGTGTGCCGTTCTAGAATGGGCCGAATGGGTGGAGCCGAATTTTATCGATTCTAATTGTTTTTGTTCAAATTTTAATAAAAATGGTGTTATTTATGCAACATATCGTTTTCCATATTTCTTTGACATTGACCCGTTTCTTGACACACTCGAACTTAATGTTAAAAGCAGCAAAATTCATACCTGTTGGACGCCTGCAGACTCTGTGTTATGTGATTGTCATGTAATCAAAAGAACCGTCTATAAAATATTTAGATGTAATGCTAGATGAGAAAAGAAAGTTAATTTATATATTTTTCAAGTATTATGTTGTGTAATGATGAACCAGCAACTCCTAAAGACCTACTGTATCAGTAGTAAGCGCTACTGTAAACCTACTGTATCCCTGTGTGGGGAGCGGCAGATAGCACTAATATGATTCTTCTCGAGAGGGCCCAACGTTCACTGTTAAAAGTCATGCACTCAAGGCCTCGCAGGCAACCAA
This sequence comes from Tortrix viridana, assembly GCA_963241965.1. Lineage (NCBI taxonomy): Eukaryota > Metazoa > Arthropoda > Insecta > Lepidoptera > Tortricidae > Tortrix > Tortrix viridana. Next base: position 6,913,507 of record OY725181.1, read on the forward strand.
CCTACAAGCTTTATAAAGAAAGTGCAGTAATTAGCGTTAGGCAGCTGTACATTCTGCGTTGCACTGCTATTGCTCACAAAATCTTTGTTAAATCTGCCGATAACTCAGAGCGGCTTCAAAAATGCACATTCACTATTGGTATTCCTGTAGTCGTCTTCTTTTGCTAAAAGACTCGGTTCCTACATGTACTTCACTATACCGGGTGTTTTTTTATCGTCATAAACATTTTGGGGGTTAAATCAGTAAGTCATACTGACCAACTTTCACTATGGGACCAACCCCGAAATCGCGAAAAAAAATTTGACCCTCCCATACAAAACATCGTCAGCTGACTAGCCAAAATAGCCAATACACCCTTTAACGCGTTATACCTATCCAAATATTCTTGTTAATCGTCATTTAGTGTCAACCTACGAAACAGGCCTCCTAGTGTGGACAAAGAAAATTTCAAGTCGTGAAATTTTTCACTGTATGTTAATAAATATATTTGATTTGATTTTCATTTGACAGGAAGTGGTGTCAAAATTTAAAGGCCACTTATTTGGCCGACTGTACATACATTATTTAAATGTAAAGGTAGTAAAATAATATAACACATTAATGTTGTTTACGTTTATTTACCCTTATTCTGCATTCTTCGACGGAACTGCTGCACCTTCGCAAAGTTTACCTTTAAAGAAAAACAGCTACATAATTCATATGCAATCTTAACTAATTACAAAAAATAATATTAATTTTATCAGCCTAATAAGCCTTTGTTGGGCGCTCGGGCCGCCAAAATCTTATCTTTATACGATTATCGAATAACTGATTGATTATGAAGATAATACCTTATACAAATGTTTCTCTGTTTTGATATCCATAAGGACAGCCATTACTGGTCGGCCGTGTGCACATTGAAAAGGAGTCTTGCAATCAGAAAGCGCGTTCAAGAGCCCCGTACAGTCGATTTTTGATAGTGCGTCTCCGAACATAATCGCATACCGGCAAGCCTGAAAATTATGATTGAAAATAAAACACTTGTTTTGTCCTTGGAGCACGGAAAATAAAAAGCGAAGGGGTCTCTTAGTAAAATAACATAATACATTTTATACAATCTATGGACAAATTATTTTTTACTGAAGAGGTCAAAATGATATAGCTTTTCATAATGACGCCGATTTGGAGTAAATCCCAGCGCCTCCACCACGTAGTCATTTATAGATAAAATAAAACGCAACATGAATGCTGATGAGTAATATGTCTAATATTAATAATAAAAGCAATTTGTCCACTCGAGAAAATGCATCTTACCTCACTGAAAACTAAGTCCATTATTGATCTAGGATATAAAGAAAGACAACCTCCTTGTTCCTTAATTATATTAATTTCTTCTTTAATTAAGCTCTTTAATGCTTTCAAAACAATATCTTCCTATAAGAGTAAAAACAGTCATAATCATCAAAAATTTATAAGTTAAAGAACTTAAACGATATTGATTTTTGGCTTTAGTAAAATAAAGAAATATAGTTACCTGTCTCGGGTTTTTACCGAGTACTGCTTCAGGGATTGCATTTACTAATACTTCTGTATTACTCAAAATACTCCATTTAAGACCAAGCCTTTCAAACTTATCCTTATAGTTGTGCAGGTATAAAATCTCATCATTAGTGAGCTTCAGTGAAATACCATCTAGTGTAATGCTTTTCCATTCTTCGCCGTTGAAATATTCTGTAGAATAGGAATAGTTTGTTAACGAGCATTTAGTCAATAGCAAAATATATTTGTTCGTGATTATGGTTACATACTTAAAACCTATTAATATCGAGTAGGAAGCTATACAGGGTGAGTCTTGGTACAGTGCACATATGAAATATAAAGTGCAATAAAAATTAATTTAATGTCCCTCATTTGAATATGTGCACTTTACCAAGACTCGCCCTGTATTAAAATATTGGTAACCAATAACAATAATACAAGGCTTACTTGCAGTAAAAATATTTAATACTGACTACTTACATTGTGTTGGTTTGTACGGTATGGAATAAAAATTTTAACATAATTATACTAGACATAAAAAATTATAACATTTACAAACCTGTCATATTATTCTCCAGTCTAATTCTTTCGTGAACTGCATGTTGATCAAAAAGCACCAAGTAATTACGGGGTAAATTTGATATACCCTGAATTTTCGTGGCAATAAATTTGCAATCAACTTGACCTAGAACCTAATGAAGTTTATTTTATTAGAAGCGAAATACATAATTATGTAGAAACAAGGAAATCAGTAAAAATTTATTTATAATGTACCTTTGCTTGCTTTAACGAATCACCATTAAATGTTAGGCAAGCATTATCTTTATTCAATTTGTTGCTGACTTTTTCAATATCCCGCGTGCCTATTTCTTTCACGTTTCGAATTCTTGGTTTAAATACTTCTGAGTTCATATGCACATCATGTACGAAATTGTTGTACATTGTCTAGAAAATAGCGTATCATTCATAAGTACCTACGTAAATCGCGAATTCAAAAACGTGCAAATAAATATAAGGATAGTCTTACTTCTTCAAAATAATCCTTGTCGAATTGATAATTGCAAACGTTTCTTGAATTTGAATTTTCAAATATTTGAGACATGCCTAAAAATAACGATATCAGTCAATGAATATTTATTGTGAGCATAAGTAATATACTTAATTATACCAATTTAAATATAAATCACCTTTAGGTACAAATCGTCGTCTATTCTTGATATTAAAATTATTATTTTTAAAATCAATATCACGTTCAGGTTCTGTTTGTTTATGCAATGCCTCTCCCGGTGTAGACTCTACTGGTGGGTTGCAATTAGTATCATAACCTTCTGTACTTTTATTTTCATAATTGTGTAAAATTGTTTTGCATACCTCCATCGGTAGAGTTTCTTTACGGACACTGTTTTCAACAACATTGTTGATTGAATCGAAAATGAAATTGTATTCTTCATTGTCTTGTCCATCATCGCATTCAAGAACAGTCTCACAAATGTGAAGCGGTTCAATGTTATCATCGAAATTTAACCCAGCATTGCACTTTTGTGAATCGGAAATGAATATCACATTCAAATTGTTTCTTTCTTCAATAATTTCATTTCTGTATGCAATCAGAGAGTCTTGTAAATTAGGTAGATCACTAAAAAATATGTTAGAATTCGTTGCTTCAATGTCATTTGTTCCAATAATGTCAGGATTAGAATCGTTTATAATTACGTTTGTAGTATTGTTAACAGTGTTGTTTATAACCTTCTCAGAATCGATTATGGTATATGTACTTCCAATGTGACTTTCATCTTCTAATGTCACGATATCAGACACATTTGGTGATATACTTGGTGTTTTATGAAATTCAGTTTCGGCTGGTCCAGTAAAATGTATGGAATACGTTGATTGAAATTGGTCTGTGAACATTTCTTTTGTATTTTTGCTTTTTAATATGTTGTTAATTGGTTGTTTTTTGGCAACCATTTTTCGTGAAAATTTACTTGTTTTATTCGGCGATGCGAAGTAATCTCGCGATGTGTTCCTTATGAATTGAAAGCGTTTATTATTTTCGACAAAAAATTCATTTCGCGGATGCACTTGCCTACTTCTTAAGTAGCCGTGACTTTCATAAGTAAGTTTTGGTATAGTAAGTTCAAATTTGCAGTCATTTCTTAATTGAAAAGGTGGCAATGATGATTTAGGTAGACCAGCTCCTTTTTCATTTACTTTGCTTGTCTTTATATTATTTTGACTGTCGTTAATTAGCACAGGACATATAAGATCGTCTGATTTTAAAATGTAATTGCAGTTTTTTTCATTGGTAGGAGCTTTGGTCTTTCGAGGCAAAGGAAGATATTCATGTATAATTTCTTCCTCAATTTTTCTATGAATTGAAACGCTTTTGTCATCACAGATAATATTGCTGTATTGGACGGTTTCATTCGTGAATATTTTGCATTTTCTCTTTTTCTTAAAGCCAAGCAAGTCATGCACTTTGTTTGCTAGTATATGACATCTCCTCTGTACTGTGTCTGTATCTTTCTCGAATTTTGATATGACTGGATCTTTCACTACTGGTTCTTGTTTTGCTTTTGTTTTGAATTGTTTACTATGTTTTTGTTGTTTAATATTGAGATCCGGTGTTTTATGGCTTTTCTTTTTTTTCTTAGGGATTTTAAATGATGCTGCGATATCATTGTTACCGCCACTATGTAATAATTCTCGATGTTGTTTTTCTAATAAGTCAGAAAAATCATGAATTTTATTTATTATTGTATTATTATGTTGATCTTTAGGTTTAGATTTTGAAGTATGCACATGCTCTTTTTTAGGTTTACGCTTGATATTTTTTCCTGAAATTAAAAAATAACGGGAATCTAGTGATGTGAATATTGGTATATAATAAACATACCTATTATCAGATACATATGTTACACAAGATGTTATAAATACCTTTAACGCCATTATGTAAATGAGATCCATTTATTGGCTTTTGGTGACTACACAAAATCTTTTCCATTATTTGTTTAACTTGATTTCTTGTATCAGCTTTCTCAGCCTTATTATTTTTCACTGTATAAATAGGAGCAGCACAAATAGCTTTTTTCTCTATATTTATATCACCATTATAGAATTTCACGAATTTTTCTAGAAGTTTATCAATTTTGGCCACATTCTTGAATTCTAAAATTGATAGTTTCTGATTGGAAATCAGATCATAATCAAGATGTGGGCATTTAACAAATATGAAATAATCAGGCAATGTATTATTCGCCGGAATTTTTTCCTCTCCTTTTTTGTAGCCCTGAAAAATACAAGTTCAAATAACAAAAAAATTAAACAGTCTTCAAAAACCCACTGAAAAGGGTTAAATAAAGACCGTCCTCCTAGGAGTCCTAGGAATTGCATATTTAGTGCCTAATAGGTACATTAAATATATCCAAGCCGGTGTTAAGTAGATATACACAATAGCAATGACACATGATTCTTGCCACCAACTTCGATATATTTAGTGATGCACCTAATATTATTATGTGATAAACTAATGCACATATTTATGTATATCACATTAAGAAACAATAGCCTAATACCAATTTCTCATCACCCTTAACTATAATCGGATTTTTAATCTCACGGAAAAAATGTAAACAAAGATACGTCACTGTCAAAGTGACATTTCAGGGGATCTCTAAGTATGGGCGGGTCAATTTCCGGGCGTTTCAACCGTCGTCATTAGTGTTTTTTAATATATTGACGAAATCAATGACACCTACCAGCAATTTATGATGTAAACAGTTGCAGAACCGTGGATGTAGTTTCTATTAGCATCAGAAGTTGGCCAATTATTACAAACGTGCTTAAATGTGTTTAACAACATGTTTTTCTCCATCTCCGATAAAGAGCAAAGAGGTGGTCGTTTCTTCACAGGAGACAACATATAGTCTTACTTTGACCGAGAAGTACTCGGACCAGGGTTCATCCTTCCACACAACAGTGAACGAAAAACAACGGAAAACGTTACAATGAGCTACATAACAACAATAGAAAACGTAACAACAATAAAAATTTAACAGAACAGTCACTAGAAAGCGATTACGGGATCACAGGAGCATTCAATCTAGAATGTTCAGTGAAGCGAGTGACGTCTCACGTTAAGCGGCCCGCAACTTCATGAACCGGGTGTTTCGAGACAGTGATACCAGTGCAATAAATAGATTATGCATACGAAAACAGTATTCTCTCTTTAAATTAATATAACAAAGAGTTTATGTCAAAATAAAGTTTGGCATCAATAAATTAAATTATTTTATCTTGATTATAATATACATTTTATTTATACAAAGTCGATTTCTTAAAAATGTGTTAAGTATAAATATCCCGAATGTTTCAAATTTTTTTCGTTAACGGCAACACCTTTGTTTAAATTTTTTCCGTGAGATTAAAAATCCGATTATAAATGTTGCTGTCCAAGATGCAGGGATGTTAATAATTGAGGAGTTCTCCCGGTACTTCACCATCAGTTACACTTCACTACATGCTTTATAATGAGTATAAAAGTAGATTCATATTCTTAATAAAGAAATCTCAATGCTGGCGTTAATCACTTACGAGTTATGGCTAAGGAGTTCCGGTGATCACCTCTGGTCTTCATTATCAGTTCCTCTACACCAACAGGAGCTTTTAGGATGCAAAAGGTCTCACAGGAAATACAGTGAAATACCAAAGTCGCTGTAAGAGTATGTGTGCCTATAACTTTTAACGGAACTCCCTCGGTTCCTCATGGATCCCATCATCAGATTCTAACTTGGTGACAATAGAACCACCTCGGGAGTTAAAAAATAAATTGGCAAGGACATGTCTAATATTTCTTACAGTTTTTTTGTTAACATTTCACACTTGTGGTGGTAAATGGAATATATTTGAGAAAAAACTATTATTGGAGGTCTTTATTAACACAATAATAGAACCCAAAACAATGATTCTATGCATACAGAGTTGTGGGCAAAAGTTAGTATCAAAATAATAATAATTTACAAGCTTACATATGTTAAGTTTGCCATGACTTACCTTAGCTTTTGTCATTTTTTTCAAAGTCAAACCACTCTTTAGGAGATTTTGATTGACCATTTGATGCAAATTAGAGTTGTCTATGAATCTTCCATTAACATAAATCCATTGGTATCCATGGGATTCAGTGTCTTTCTTTTGAATAAATCCCGTAACTTTATATTGATTTTTTTCTACTTGTAGTTCTTGCAAATTAGATTTTTCAATGCCTAATATTGAAGACAAAGTTTGGCATATATCTCTGTTTTTATGTATTTGGAAGATAATTTCATTTTCAGTGTTATCCCTAAGACTAATAGAAGTATTGCAATGTACTAGGGAAACCTGTTCTAAGAATGCTTTTATTACTTGAAGCTCTTGTAATGGCTTAACAGATTTCTTCTGTATGGTAAGATTATAGAGAAAACCTTTTATTTCAACCTGTAAAACAAAAAAATATAAGTTAACAAAATATTGGGGATATCTACATCCAGCAATCCATTGTTTGCTTGCTTTTAGGCTGTTAATATGAAGAAACAAAAATAAACTAACGAGTTATAACATACACATAAAACATATATAATTATCAGTGATCGGAATAGGTAGAGTATATTTACCTAAACTTGATGCATGTTCATTCAATGTGTTCCCATCTCACTCACGCATGAATGAACATGCGTCAAGTTTAGGTAAATATACTCTACCTATTCCGATCACTGATAATTATATATTGGCTTCTACCCCATATGGAACCAGAGGGTGATGGTCATTTTTTGCAGCAGTTAGCTCGAAAAGAAATGCATGTATGCTGATTGCAGCTTGAATGTTAAAGACCTGTGGAATACAATCCACAGTAGAAACGCTGTCACTTTTCAAAAAGTCTCTTTTAAAACACCAACAGAACTAGTACCTATTTGGGGGAAATGAAAATATTATCAACAAATTTAGCTATTAGGAAAACAAATGATGTTATAAAAGAAAGTTAATTAAGTTTCTAGATTCATCAGTTTAGGATGTGCGTAAGTAATTTTTCTAACTAAATAATTCTTACTGTAGTTCCTATCGATGGTCTTGTTGCTGTAAGAAAGCATCTCTGCTCCTTGCCTTTGAGAAAATGCTTAACCCATGTTTCTTCTGTATTAATACATCTTGAAGTGATTTTAACACTTTCTGAAACCTCAATAATATTTGCCAAAGACTGTCCACAACGGCCATACATCTGAATTGTTTTAGTGGTGATAGGATTCTCATATCTGCTGGTAGTGTGTCTTTGTCCAAGAAGTTTGATGTCGTCTTTGCTGACACCATGCCCATTATCTACAACTTGAACGTAATTTTCTTGAATGTGAACTCTTATGGCAATAGACGTTGAGTCAGCATCAAATGCATTATAGACCTGAAATGAAACTTCCAAATAAGTAAGGTTTAAATTAAAAGAGAGAAGAATATGTTGCGGCACTAAAATTAGTAACCAATTCTTCAACGGCAGACTTAAAAGTTTTGTTTTTAACTGAAGCCCAAATCTTCGATTGAACTTCTAAAGGAAGTCTTTTTAAAGCCATTTTAATGATGCTACTGGATGCTATTGAACTTCCCTGGGGCTTACATTTTACGTCTTTCAATTGTTTATTTTACAAGAAAGTAAAACTCTTTGGTTTGTTTCAGTTCGTTTTTGTTTACCTTTGACTTTTGTCGTTTTCATTATCGATGCGAGACTTTGAATGATACTAAATCGATTAGTCGATTATTTACATCATTCTATTCATTCGAATCACTTCGAGATCTCTCGATTATTCATCATAGGTACTACTAATTCCTACAAATCGCGCCAACGATCACTACTGACATTTAGTTACCAATTAGTAGTCATTATTATTCGATTCAAGACAAGATTAGTATAGTACTAATTTGTTACTCGATTATTAGTGTTGTGTTAGTAATCCTCGATCATTATCATTCGTAATCGCGCATCACTAGTTTTGATATGTCATGTCAGTAATGTCAATATTGCCAGTATTGTTTTATTACTCTTGTACTCTTTTACACGCCGAAGTTTAAAATCAAACAGCCATAGTATAATATTTAGTTATTATACCCACAAAAAATATGTTTTTAATTACTATTATTTTACATTTGCTACATTATAGCGTGTCCTACACAGTTTTAAACGACGGTTTAAAACCATGTCACAGATTACCTTACTTCGTAACAGATACACCACTCCGCAAAGTATATCCGGTTTTAGCCTACCTTTGGACACCTGTGGAACAGACTTATCGAAACGGGCTGCCAGCGATGTTGCCTCGCCGCGCCGGCACCCATTCAAGTGTGACGGCGCTAGGTGGCGCGCGCGGTCAATATCGGTCGCGAGCACGTGTTGTGATAATTGACGTACTACTTACTCAAAGTTATTTAATATTAGTTTAATTTTATTCGTGAAGTTGAAGTTGTATTATTAGCCGCTTATTAGAACTTATTTTATTAGTCGCTTTGTGCGCACGAAAGTATTTTATTTTATTTTTATCGTAATGTTGACAACCCTAATTTGATCGTGACGACGCAATTGATACACTTAGCGCGAGCGCGTAAGGTTCTTTCTAGCGCGCACGCTCGCAGTACACGTATTAACAAACGTAAGTATAAAAAGCTATATGCGCGTTCAAATTGTAGGTTTTATCATTTTCTATGAGAGAGGTGGTAGCCTGACATATCTCTGGATATTTTATTTAGGTCGCTGCTGTCGTCTTCTGGATCCTTGGCCTTTCTCCTTCTTCTTCTCTATCCTGCCTCTATAGTAAGGTCTTAACTATGCAACGAGGGCAAATGAGTGGCGTATTATAGTAGATTGTTCAACAAGGGACTAAAGTAAGCCATTATGACACGAGATATTTATACATCCGAGCAAAGCGAGGGTGGATGAAGTTCAAGTGCCATTATGGCTTTTTAGTCTAGAGTTAAACACTACTTTTCACTTCGAATGCGAGGAAAAATAACGACGTTCTATACAAAATTACAATAGCAAAAAAATTTGTTCCGCGGTTTTTAATTTACTTTTCTTTTGTAAAGTGACGCTTTAAATGCTTGCATATTTAGCCAACAGATTCAAACTTGAAAACTATTTTTTCAAAACGAATTAAATCAAAAATCAAATTAAATTCATCCTTAATATAATTAGATTGATTCATTTTCGTAATCATTAATCGTGTTTCACGAAATTATATAGTTTTTTTAAATATTTTTGCGTAGTAGTCATTTTGAGTTTATTTCCACGCCCTAAAATTGTCTATTTAAGTACTTTCATAGAAACCGAACTATAAGAAACAGCAAAAGACGTATATGACCTTTTTCTATTTATGGCATGGCATTCATATCGAGTTAGAAAGAGATGTCCTTAAAGGTATTCCTTTGTTTTTCATCATGTTGTCATAAGGATCTGTCAACGCCAGTGTTGCTGCTGAGTCGACAATAATTCTAGTATCAAGTTTTCATGTTTTGAAAATCTGAAAATATCGATATATATTCACAACACTGTCAAACTAATAAAGCTACTAAATGAAGAAGTCACTCTGACACAAAATTAACTATTCGCATATCGACTTTTTAAATTTGTAGTACTGTAGGGGTCCAATGGCGGGCTCATCGCGGTCTATTCAAATTTAACGTCTTAAACCTTTTGGCAACATGATGGAAAACGAAATAATACCTATAAGGACATCTCTTTCTAACTCGTTATGAATGCCATAAATATAAAAAGGTCAAACCTACGTCATTTGTTCTTTCTTATATTCCGGTTTCTATGCAAGTTCTTATTCTGTAATAATCCTCCATTCACTTACACCGTGATTGGCTGTTTAGGGGTTTCCAAAGTAAATTTAAAAAAAAAAAAAAACTTTAATCCCTAGAGATTAAAAAGGAACTTTAGTCCCGATATGCATAGACTAAAGTAGCAAGCATGAGAAGTGAAAAAAATGTTACAGCTTTATTCGTTGTGTCCGTTACAGAGCAAGTAGGTTCAGTGAACGACTCGATATAATTTTCTAGAAATTTTAAAACTAACGCGTGAGGGGGCAGCACCATCGCTGCACTGCTGGTGTCTTCTCGGCGACTCGCTAGAGGGCGTTATGGGTGCCCATGGCGTCAACAAGCACAAACATGAAAATGACACTAATTGCAGACTTCGAGTTATTACAATATTATTTATATGGCCATGGACGAAAAATTTAAGATACGGTTTTTTGCAAAATAATTGTGTTTATATTTAGACGCATATTTATCTCTTTTTGGTAGTTGCTTAGAATGCTGAAATAGGATGTCAATCCGACGAATTACGAAACAACCTACGCTCGTTATTTACTTTGTTTATACGGTAAATATTCGGTGATGTAACCGAACTATTCGGCCGAATACGAACATTGAAAAACTTGCCGAATATGCCGAATACCGAATATTTACCGAATATTCGGCCCATCTCTAGTTTGAATACTTAAAAAGTTGTTTTGCCAAAATATGTTTGGTCGAATGTATCATTTCCCAAATTTTCATTTCATAAAAAGCTATTTGTATTATTTTTGTTTTATTTTCAGGATACCAAAAAAGCTAATTAGCTCGATTAGGTTAGGTTAGAGTTATAAATAAATATCAGGGACAATCTCGCACAAATTGACCTACTCCCAAACTAAGCTCTAGGCTTGTACTATGGGTACTAGACAACGATAAACATTACTTATATAGAGAAATACATACTTAAATACATAGAAAACATCCATGACTCAGGTACAAATACTCGGGCTCATCACACAAATATTTGCCCATACCGGGATTCGAACCCGGGACCGCTAGCTTCGTAGGGTGAGCGCCATAAAATGCGGCGGGAAATATCTTTTGGCCAAACGGCAGAGACCCGTTTTAAACTTTGCAATTTTTAGCAGTGTAAACAGTAGATTAGTTTCGCTGACGTTGCTGACAATCTGCGGTGAGTATCAATTGATTTTTACATATTTTTTGGAATCTAAGTCGCAGGGAAAGCACTTTTACGCAGCCCTAAATACGACAGGAAACGTACAAATTTAACAAAGACTGAAAAGAGTCAACATTTACTTAGCTTTTCAATAAAATTTAAACGTCCGTTTTTACCAATGTAGGCTGTCAGTTACGATGAATGAAAATCGATTGCTATAATAACCCTGAACCTCACATATTTAAAAATGTATCGTCGGGGCTGAAGTGCTCGCAACTAGCCGTCGTTTAGTGACCACACGTAACTTCGAAAGCTTGATCGTGTGTATTCGCTTTATAAAAGAAAACACACCGGCAGCGTCGCCTGTCGGATAAAGAAAAAATAACGTTAATGAATTCAGATGGAGAACTCGCGCCAAAACCTTTAATGACTTTTTGCATGTTTTTCTGCTTTTTGCTAGTCATTTAATGTTATTATTAACGTGATTAGGGAATGTGTAATCTTAAAAAAATGAGTGACTGTTTGGAAGAGGAAGTTAAACTGTTTTGGGAGTACGTCAAACGGTGAGTGGGTATAAGCTTGAAAGTTATTGTTTATTAAGTAGCGTATAGATCGAACCGTGAAGTTATCCTCTAGTTTTTACTACGTCGTCGTATATTATGTAGTAGGTAATATACGACGAGTGTGTAGGTATGTGGGTAAGTAGGTACATACTTTTACTAGAATCTGCCACAGTATCGTCATTAGACAAATGATAGAGGGGACTCTAGCACTTAACTAAATAGGTACCTTCTTAACAAACCTTGATTCCTGACTGTATTTTAACATGCATATAATAAATGTTAATTAAGTACTTAATTGTTTATTTTATCTAAAGTCAATTTTTCCCTTTACCTAGGTAGGTATTTACCTACTACTTACTACTTAACTTATTAAGTTGCATTATCATCAATCTATCTACAGGAACTCTCAACCTATTTCAAATTTTAAAGACCATAAATATGTACTTATAAGTACTTACGAAAGTAGGTACTTATTAGATAACAATTTAACCTTTTGGCGAAGAAAAATGATATTATGGAACAATTGATGTGATGACACTGCCGCACTCAAAGCGTCAATTAATTTTTAAGTTTGATTAAAGTTGCTCCGTCTTATTCTAGCAATCTATAGCAAAGAAAGTGACAGCAGCAACTTTAATCAAACTTAAAAGTTAATTGACGTCTTTGAGTGCCGCCGTAATAGTGACAGGTACATCATCGCAATTATCGCAAAAGCTTTGAATAGTTAGAACTGTTGACTTTTATTTATGTCCAGATTCCCGAAATGTAAATAAAAACTTATCAGTTGTTTCGAGGAGTTCTATGATAAAGCTAGGTACTTAAGATACTGTTTTAGGCGAAATAATTTTGAAAAAAATAAGGACCGTGACAACTTATTATGCTGTGTGTCTTGTTCATGTTATCTTCAAATCTTGAAATGTGTACCTACGGTCAGAATATTTAATTGTTGAGCCAGCAGAGCCTAAGTAGTTGGGTAATTATTAAAGTTCCAAAACAAATTACCCAGTTTTAACAACGATTACTTCTTACATACAGTTATATGTATAGTGGCTTAAGCTTCAAGGTTGGTGGTTCCGTGTACTCGTATGACTACTTAATCTATTTACAATCAGTTACAATATAATGATTATTGGATAATAACTAACCTATAACCTCAAAAACTAAAACCCGACATGCGACTGGCATGCCTCACCCTTTTAATTTATACAATATATATAGTATGACACTCGCACGTTTTTGACAAATCATATAATCGGTCCAATGGTTTAGGAGCTAGCTCTCTAGCTCATGTATGGACCGAAAATCGGATGTTCCACTGAATATCTGAACTCTTAAATGGCTTAACAGATTTTTATCAAACCAAGCTAAGTGTACCTATTCCCTAAAATAAGTCACCTTTCTAACAAAAAAAAAATCAAACTCTGTCCATCCGTTTAGGGGCTACGATGCCACAGACAGATACATAAATACACAGATACATACGTCAAATTTATACCTGTAGACATCTCTAGCAATGCTATAAATAAATACTAGAACCTGTTCAACACATGTGTAATCGACTAAACTATGAACAAAAATAAAAAGCTGACAGTACAGCACGAAATCACCAATACATATTTTCAAATTTAAAATGTGACATATAAAATATCTTCTTTCATAAGAAAGTTCGTACAAACAATCCAAGGAGGTTGTTTTAACAATAACACCCCTCTTTTTGCGTCGGGAGTTACAAAAAAGCTACCTAACCTAATCTAACGGCAGTTCCCCTTTTGTTTATTGTTTTGTTTTTGTTGTTGTTGTTTTGTTTGTTGTGCATAAAAAAAACAACCGGATTCTTTCCCATTTTTTTTTCACGGTGAAAAAGTTTACTTACTTAGTAAGGAAGTACTTACGGCCACTAATGGATTTGGATCGATGCTCTCAAATTTATTCATTACTATCGATCGAGAAACTAAATGGGTCAGTCTCGGAAGTAAACTGTAAACTTGCATGTGATATTCAAGACTATTGAGAATTGCGAGTTGTTTTATAAATGTTAACTATTTTGTTTATGTATTCATCTAATCAGATAACATCTCATCTGTTGATGACTTGTCGCGAATTAATTTCTTAAGTACTCTTTGTTACTTATTTTTTTCTTACACTTGGTTTTAACTCATATCGTTAACATCTTATTAACTAGACAAAAAATGCGGTACAGTAAACACTTTGTAAATAGGCCTAGATACCACGATACCACACTCGTCAAGTTACAGTGCAGTGCAGGGAGTGCGGAGCCAAGGCGCAGTCTCCATTAAATAGCAGTAGACTCGAATTTATCTATAGGCCGTTTAAGTAGGTATAGCTTAACAAAAACGGATTATAAAAATTAAGGCGTTGTTCGGAGTGTAATTAATAAGCAACATGATTAAAAAATGTTTCAAACTGCTGCTTAATGGTGGTGGTTGCCATTTGTAGTTCTATATTACCACATTTAACGCATATTATGTAGCTATACCAAGCTATAATTACATAAAAACATATGCATAATTTAACATAATGCGCAACCCGTGTACCTAAACATCTAAACATTTAAGTTTGTAACAACGTTTATAAGAGCGATAAGTACTGTAACGCGATTATAAAGGTTCTAATTTCCTCAAGGAAACATACTCGTGGAGGTGGTAGGAGGATTATTCATGGTACTTTTCTAATCAACTTAAATGATTTGTAACAAAAAAATACTGTAACCAAAAACGTCGTTTTTTGCACATTCCTCTAAGCTGAGGCATCTTTATCTATTTCGAGTATTCCGGCATCGTTTTACCATTAACAATGGTTTGGCGATAAACAAAAGTTTCCTTGGAAGGCTCCCTATAAATGGCAAGGGATGATCTAACGTCAATCAGTTCCTTTTGGGATACAGAGAAAGGCACTACTAGCAAAATGGTAAGTGAAAGTTTCTTTTACAGTATATTTTAGTAGAAGAGTGAATTTTAGACCCTATACAATTCTCTATTGCCAACCATTGCAGTGAACATTAATATGATCGATTTTTAAATTTAATGATGTGTGTTAAATAGTGCGGGCAGTGCGGCTATGCGGTCTGATTTGGTTATGTCATTTAAATTTTAATGTGTTCTCCAAGTATTAATGAACTTAACGTGATAGTAACGATACTACCGAAATTCCTTTAAAAAGAATAAAGAAGCTTTTTATATTTCTTAATTATTTATTTACAAATACTAAGATAAGATAACTTTTTAATAATAACAAAGCACTAAATAATTTTAAATCAATCTTCATTTCAGATGTTGAAACTACTAGCCATCCTCTTCATTGCAACAACTGCTTTATCGGCAGAAATGCCGCACAATTTAGAGGAAAATGCATTCAACCCTGATCCTAACGCGGAACCAGTAGCTACCCATCCCGTATCCAAGAAAGCATCAGAGCCACAGATGGATCCTCGTCCTATATACAGAGCTGAGGATAGGAATACTGGCCGAGTGCGAGTTGAACCTGTGAGACCTAAAGGGTCAGCTGTTAAATATGACCAGATGCTGGCTGACCAGCAGTACGAAGGTGGGACTGAAGTCAATAGAGTCGTGAGTACACACAACTGCAGTGATAATATAACATATGAGGCACTTTTTATAACGATACATACTTAACTATCTATAGTTATAGTTATTCTAAGGTATTCTATGGGTATTAACTTTTAAATATTACCGTGAATTAACAATGTGTTAATTGTTTTAAGGACAATCAGCAGATACCAAATTACGCATTTGTACCCGCGCCGGTCGAGGTAGCGTATCCTGACATTGCTTACGCACCTGGATACGGTTATGAAAGCGGATATCCTCCATCTAACGGGTAAATATGTGTAATTAATTTTGTCAAAATATATATACTTTATTTTAGAAAATTATACAGGGAATAGCTAAATCTACAAGGATTTGAAATAAAGTCTAGATCCTCCTGTATGTTTATAATATTATTATTTATTATTGGTGAAACAAAGTGGTCTAATTTTTTTTAAATGTGCTTGTATCCTTCGGTATCAGAACATATTTTTATAGTCTTATTCGTAACAATTATTCTTATTAGTTTATATTTTACATATAATATTATATTGTTTCTAGATACGACGTGTACGGCAACAGCGTCGGAAATTACGTTGACCCTGATACCACTTCTTTTGGTCTGCTTTGGAGCCAAATACCGGATTCAAGGGTAAATATTACTGGATGAATACTTCATTAGACTGTCATGTCAGTTCTGCGTCTTACGTGATTCGAGTAGGTTAAAAAAGTCTTTAATTGCTTGTGATTACCAAAATGACAAAGAAACACTGAAAACACGGAAAAGAAACACACAAACAACTACACAGACACTGAAAACGTCAGAGTTTATGCGTTACGGTAGAACTACGAAACTTAAACAATACAATAGCCAATATTTCCATAGCCATAAGACTTCGTTTATTGGAAATAATGAAAATGGTTTAAGGGTCGTTTTCAAAAAAAATATTATGTAGTTAAGGGCTTTAATTAAAACAAAACTTAATTGATTCCTTTGTGTAACGAAAGTTACCCATATAGTTTGTATGACTAACTTTCTTTACATAAAGGACGCGATCGTGATTTTGTTTTCATTAAGCCTTTAACTATGTAAATTTTTTTTGAAAACGACCCTTAACCAACATGTCAAAAATGCCTTGAAAGTTCTGAACTTTAAATATCGCTGTTACCTTTACCACCTAACTTAGCATTTTCATCTGTTTAGTAATGTGGATAATAGGTATTGAAATTTTCATTTATATATTTTTTATTTACCTACCTATAAATAATACTTAAATAAATAAATACATTTTTTTCTTAGTGTTAAATTAGATTTAAGCCTTAGTTTAATCATTCGACTTTTTTGGTATTGAACTTAATCTGATTTAATTGTTTCAGACGATTGTCACCTACGTAGGGAGGACGATCTCTTGGTTTATTGGAAGCTTCTTCGTGCTTCTACTTGGATCTTTACTAACTGTCGGCGTTTGTACCTACACCAATCTATGCACGATCGCTTTCGAAGGAATTGGGCCAATTCACCAGGAAATGAGGACTATTGTCACACCGGAACGGCTCGAGAAAATCGGTACAGCTGCTGACTTTGTCAAAACCGCCATTGACAAGTATCAGAAGATACAAAATATCGACGCAGTGAAAAGGCGTCGACGTGCTATTTTTAACTTTTAATTTCAAGCAATAAATGTACGATTTTTTATATAACGTAATATTTTATGAATAAAAATTGCTATGGTATTTTAAACAATTCTTAATTTAGTCCCTGAAAAGATGAGTAGAAGTCCGTATCCGTATTGTGTCTCTGTCACAACTCTCCTCTGTCATAAATCCCCTACATAGCCTTTTCAAATATTTATTTATTTATTTATTTATTTATTTATCAAAGATACATTACACTACCATTACAGGGAACCCAATGCGATAGTGTACCAACTTAATTATGTACAAATATCTACTTATCTTTGAAATTATAGGTATAAGTGATATGGGCCTATAATTTTCGACATTTTCTTTACTACTTTACTTTATAATAATAATTAAATAATTTAAATACCGAGTTATTCTTTACTAAGTCCGCTATCATTTTTCCCAATTATTTTTATATCACCATTCGGGTGATATAAAAGACAAGTTATTTAACCTCTTCACCGCCACAGTCATCCAGTCGTGACAGGCAATGACAAGGCCCGCACGCCAATATCTATACGTGACCAACATTCAACTCGAAATTAATCCTTCTACAAATTCGAAAACTGGCCCAGTAAAAGTTTTTGGATCTTTAATAAAAATAGGAAGTAAATGTATATTGTTGGTGCAAGCTCGTTAGAAATACTTAGAGCAACATTTATTATATTCTATAATAGGTTTCTCGCATTCTTAATAAAAAGAATATACCTACCTAAACAGAAAACAAATATATTATTCGTCTTTGTTTTTACTCCTATTGCAATCATATATTTTTACTTTTCGGCCGCCTATATGTCGATCTCGTTAATAAACATGTACATATTTCTATTAATTTTTGTATATTTCATTTTTTCATAAATACATAGCTACTACCTCTTCACTATTACATGTTATAAAGTTGGTTAATACATAAAGAAAATTTCATCAAGTTTCACTTCTAATGATTTCATAAACCACGAAATTATTTATCAACATTTATTCCAATAAATAATTAAGTTAACTACTTACAATAAATAAATAAATCTAACAGTTAATAATGTTACCGCATATTATGGTAACCTAAACCCTCTCATTGTGAGTGGAGGCCTGTGCCCAGCAGTGGGACATATATAGGCTGTATTATTATTATATTATTATATTATGGTACTTGTTGTACGCTTCCTTCACGTAGTACTCCACGTCATCGAGGTAGGGAATGCCGAGCGACCTGAATTGCCTCGCGAAGGGTTTCTCGATGATGAGCGTGCAGTACGGTGTGAAGGCACAGGATCCGACGACCAGAACCATTCCTAAGATGACAAAGGGAGCCTTGGATAGCGCCCACTTGGCTACCGTTAAGGCCGTTGATGCGATGCAGGACAGAGCTGACTGTAGCAAAAAAAGGATTGTAAGCGGAACGTAGTAAAATCGACTTACTGAACTTTATTTAGGAACAAAATATCGAAGTCTTAGAATGAATTGTGAGAGTTTTATGAATGAAAGCAGATTAAAAATGTGTTTGTGTCGTAAAAAGGGGTCTGTTCCTGCCACCCAAAGACCTTTTAAAAGGCCTTCTGTCAAACATTTTTTGTACTGTACCTATGTTCTGATTTCAATAATGAAATTTTTTGTCTGGGTGGCAGGAGTCATAGTCATTAGATAATAAGTAGTAGAAGTAACAGATGTTAATAGTAGCTAGATGTGAATTAATGGATTACTGTTGGAAATGACTAACTGTTGAGTTTCTTGCGGCGCTTCTTCTCAGCAGTGGTCTCCTCTTGGGAAGCGCTGGTAGATTTTGACGTGTAAAAGTGCCCGTGCGGCCTACATACTGAATAATAATAAAAAAAAAACTCAGGTACTCACCATTGGGTTAGGTGCGTAATCCCAAATGGATAGCTCCGTGTTTTCGTATTCAGCCACAGCACTGCTCGGTACAGCACTGCTCGGTACAATATGGAAGCTGAGAAACGAAATACAATAATATTGTTATCTTTTACCTTCAACAGGAAAAACCGAACGACGAAAACCAGGTAGGTACAGTGCAAGAGGTACTTAATTAAAAAATACTTTCGGGTTCGGATATTTTCGGTTAGACTCGCATAAAAGCGTATATGAGAGCACTTGAGAGAGAACTAGGTACATACAAACCCGAAGGCCGTCCTAAGAGCTATTGCACTGTAATAATAATAATAACCTATAATTTTAATACTTGGTTATGTTTTAGTATTAGCTTCATGTTTTAAAACTTACTCGTATGCATTCATCGAAGGCAGCTCTTCAATGGGTCTGATGCCGATGCTGGTCCGGTGTTCCGCTGGATAGAGGTGAGTTGGGTACATCTGATAGGTCTGGGCCGCTGCCATACCCGCCAGGCATACTAAGGCGGCAATCACGAACTTTTCGGGCATCTATAAGAAATAATTAAATATAATAATAAATATCAGAGGACAATCTCACACAAAGTGACTATATACCCATTGACTTTACCGGGGATAGAACCCGGGCCGGAAGAGCAGGTTCACATTAGGTAGGACCGACAGTTTTACCGGAACGACAAATGCGTCGGATGCATATTGGCATATGTATTTCAATAGCGCTGCTTTGTATGCAGGGTCAGTAGGCAGGCACCGACTAGGTTTACCGCGTTGGCAATGATTTTATAAACTTTTATAGAAATAAAATATGTACTCGGGTACACCTTGCGGATTTTAAACCCATATTATTTAGCATCACTAGGCAGGTTGTACTACCACTGAGCCAACGTGACCAAACTTCAAATGTATAGCTTAGAAATAACAATTTTAACTAAAGAGTGAAATTAATGGAAGACTTACCTTGATTTTTTGAAGCTTGTTACAGCTGTAAGTAATTGTGCAACTGATGCATAAATAACGACTGACTGACTGTTGGCTGGGGCCTGGTAAACCCTAGATTATATACTTACAATTTTTTAATATTAACGAAGTGCATTTATTAATGAGGTCGTTTCACTCATAATCGCGTACTGAGCCCATTTCTCTGCAGGTGTTCCCAGAGTAATTAGTGATTGAATTCCTAATTATGCAGTAGAAATTAAATTTGATTTCTGCAATTGGGATTCACCATATTTTACAATTTAAATATCTTACTTATTAAACGAGAAACATTTGTATGGGGTTTTACGAGGGCGAAGATGTATGTACTTTATTTCGAAGTTAACAGGTACATGTTGACTTGCCTTTTTAACACAAAGTTTCAAAGTCAATTGTTAATTTCTTTAAAACTGTCGATTTTGGCTTCATTTTTTTTCCTGTAAAATAAATATTATCAACAAGCCTGGATTTTCCCGACTTTTTCGCTCATAAACGGAGATAACAGCAAGAGCGGTCGAAATAAAAAAAAAAACGTGACAAAAAAGGAAAGTGCAGATAAAGCTCTTTATTTATGAACCCAATTTGTTATAGTTAATAAAGTCACTTTAATTTCTAACCCCTTCTTCTTAGAACTTTTTTTAGTTATGTTATCCGCGACTTGTTTATCACTCTGATCTCCCTAACCAGCCTTTACAGATAAAGAGGCACATAGCGACAAGCGAGAAAATACAAGATGGGCTAGCCGCTCACGTACCTAAGTGCACCCATCCACACTTATCCACCGCAATAAAAATGGCCATAATACTGGTGCTGTATGGGCTAGGTAAAATATTTGACGTAGGATTAATTTATAGCCCCTTTATAAACAAAATTACCACTCTATTGTATTGTACGTACATTGACATGGGTAATTCCTTAATAAAATTGTAAGTACTTAGATTAAAGAAAGTAATGTGTCATAATGTTTAGTACAAAATTATAAACGATGATTAACGCCGGGAGGTTTAATAAGCTAATTAATTACCTGTAATTTAAAAACTTTTAGTATTTAAACCAATTTAGATGTAACTCTAAACCATTCAACGATCAAGTGTTGAACCACGTTCTTTAATTTATATTTACTTTTATTCTTCATTAAAAATGCTGAAATTTGTGATCTTAAGCTGCGCTGTGTTGGCGGTAGCGTTAGCCGCTAATTTCGAGTATATTGGCAACGATATAGAATACGATGTTCCACTTAACGTAAGTTGCTTTTATTACTTCTTTGTCTAAAAAAAACATTATAAATCCTTGTCCTGTTCAGGCATATTTCAACAACTTCTGTTTCCAGACCAACATTTTTATGGATAATTTGATTCCCTGGTTAAAATCTAATCTAATCTGTTCTTTATGAGAACATGGGGCAAGACGAGGATATAGTACTAGCACAGTAGATGTTTAATCAGTGTCATTTGTTTAAAGTGGTGTATAGTTTAATTTAAAGTAATGTATAAAGTTTATATTTCAATCATTTGTTTCTATTTGCCCTAATGGTTACCCGAATTTACGGGCACTATTTCAATATTGTACCTATACATACAATTATATTAAATTAACTTTTTTTTAATTTGCAGAGGTTTTCAGGGATGCCGTACCCTTACCATGACGGGTATCACGGCAACAAGGTCGTCAACGTAGAAGGGCGCCCCGTGTACGCCGCTGTACCTACATTAGTGCCTGAAAATCCTAAGACTGAGCTGGTGTCTTCCAAAATAGGCCTCATAGCTAGTGCTGCATTTGTGAGTTATTTAATATCTTTTAAGATTATTATATACTAACAACAGAAATTTAAGAATTTGCTAAGAATTGACGTACCTAAGCTGTCGTGTGTTTGCCTGTCATTCTATAGATTTTGACAGAATTCTACTGTCGATAGGTTAATGGACAGTAACTTGGCCAGACTCCCATTTCTGTTACTGAATGACATATCAAGTAATACTTAAACTACTGAAGATAAATACATACTTACATAATTACATGCATATTGGGAAAAACGACTCTACTACTTGAAATAAAATAGGGAAAAGCGCGAGTCCTCTAATGAAGAATTAGTTTGTGACATAGAAGAAATGACCGTTGTTTTTGATTTCGTGTTTAATATATGTAGGTCAGTCATGTCGCCAATTATCACAAACAGATATAGATGGATAACATAATAACTTACCTTTAAATTATAAACATCATTCGTCCGTAAAGGAAACTCAAATCATTTAATTAAATCTAAACTCAACCTACTTATTGTTATCTCTTTGTCCAGTATGCCATCGCCTGCGTGAAGAAAGCCGCCTGGTTTCTCATCAAGAACTGGGCCTCACTCCTCCTTGGGTCCACCATTGCCCTGGGCATCTGCAAGTTGACTCCTTTCTGCAACAAGGGTGTCACCTTAGTGGAGATGCAGAGGGAAATCCGTTCTATAGCGACCCCTCAAAGGCTGGCGAGAGCGGCTGAATTGGTGGAAGAAGCCTTAATAAAATACAATGCTATGCAGTAGTTTGGTTAATTTAATTTATAATGTATTTATTTGAATAAATTATTGAAACTATATTTTGTTTGGTTTATTTTTAGTATTTGAGCAATATAAAATAGTAACTACACTAATATGTACATTAACTATTTATTGTACACTAAGAAATTACACAAACTATTGGTATTAACAAGAAAGTCTCACTAAAAACGCGAGCTTATCCCATTGAGGGACCTCTTCTAGAGAAAGGCCACAGAGATAGACAAACTGGTACTACTTAACCACACCAAAAAGCAACAACAAACAAATTTAAAACTGTAACCACTTAATACATAATTCCACAAATCAATTACATCTAGATATTATAATGAAAAGAAATAACCAAAGAGTAATATCAAAGGTACTCACCTTCTAGCCGCAATTTCTTCAATCTATCCCTGAGCGAGGCGACAGATGGGGACTGTCTTACAGACAAAGGAAGCTCATTCCATAGCCTGGCTGCATGTACAGAGAAAGATCCAGAATACACCCTAGTTACATGTAAACTAAACGGTATGTAATAAGGCATTTTTAAGACCTTCATTGCTTGACTCGCGTCTAAAATGAAATAAAACCGTTTAGGTTAACCGTTCTACTCGTAGAATCTAACTTATTTACAGTCGGAACACTTTAGTTATTTATAAATATTTCACTCTGTCTTTACTGTGAGCAAAAAATAAAATAAAATTTAATAAAGAAGCATTAAGTTACCTTTTCTAACGAATATTCTCTTCTCATCTCTTCTCTTCTCTAAATACTTAGTATACCTAAATTAAAGTCGGTCCGCGTTTTTTTTATTAGGTTATTTGCGAAGCTATTTTCTCCAATTCAGTATTAATCCTTATCCAAACAGATATATACATACTTATATTGAGAAATACATACTTAAATATATAGAAAACATCCTGACTCAGGAATAAATACTCGCGCTCATCACATAAATATTTGCCCATACCGGGATTCGAACCCGGGACTGCTAGCGTAGCTAGACAGGTTCACTACCAACTAGGCTAACCGCGTCGATAGTGTAGATTAAAATTGTCCTTTACGCTATGTCATTAAGAGCGTCTTCGCTCGGGTCGAAACCGAATTTTCATTGATTTCTATACAAAAAAAAAAACAAAAGATTTACCCAAAAAAGAACAAAAAGAAAACAAAAAAGCCCTGTCCATAGCTGGGGTTCGAACCCGCAGTCTTGGCGTAGTAGGCCAACGCTTTAACCATTAGCCTACTCAGACGGCGGCGTGAAAATACGGGGAAAACGAATTTTCCAAGATATAAGACCTTGCTAGATCGATTTTTCGCCACCGTAAACCGTGATATTGTAAATTCAATCGAAATCGTTAGAACCGTTTTCCAGAACGTGAGTAGGTACAAATATATAAACAGGGTTAAATTATTTAATTTAACCCTGAATTTTCAGTAACAAAATTTTGGGCGTTAAATCAGTATGTCATACTGACCAATTTTTACTATGGGACCAACCCCGAAATCGCGAAAAAAAAAGCGTACCTCCCATACATTGTGGCTAGTCAGCTGACGATGTTTTGTAAGTTGGTCAGTATGACTTACTGATTTACGGCCGCACTCAGAGACGTCAATTAAGTTTTAAGTTTCATTAAAGTAGCTGCTGTCACTTTCTTTGCTATAGCAATAGAATAAGACGCAGCAACTTTAATGAAACTTAAAACTTAATTGACGTCTCTGAGTGCGGCAGTTAACCCCCAAAATTTGAACACTGAATTTAATTTCATATCTGTATATAGCGGCGCAGGACCGGTCCTTGTGGCAATGGCAAACCATGGGGGGAGGCCTATGTCCAGCAGTGGACGTCTTTCGGCTGAAATGATGATGATATATATATATATATATATATATATATATATATATATATATATATATATATATATATATATATATATATATACTGGTGTTTTTTATAAATTGGGGGTTTTTTATAAATTTATAAATAAATTATTATAAAATATAAAAAAATTGGGGGTTAAATCAGTAACACATACTGACCAACTTTCACGATGGGACCCCCCGAAAGCGCAAAAAAAAATTTGACCCTTCCATACAAAATATCGTCAGCTGATTAGCCAAAATGTATGGGATGGTCAATTTTTTTTTCGCGATTTTGGGGTTGGTCCCATAGTGAAAGTTGGTCAGTATGACTTACTGATTTAACCCCCAACATTTTTTAGACGAATAAATAAACACCCTGTATATCCGTATGTTTAATGGATGAAATGTATTTTATATTATATATCTCACTCACACATCTGACTTCAAAAAATATTTCACCAATATTATTTAGAATGCACTTTCAGGGTGGACATAGGCTATACTTTAACTTATATGTATTAACTGAAGCAAAGCGACGGTGGGTCGTTAGTTATGATTTAAATAAAGTTAAGTAAACAAAAGACCATCGGTGGGCGAGGAATAGTACGTGGAGGGTTCGTAGTAGAGACGTGTTTCGGCTGACATGAAGAAATAGGAAGTTTTCATTAGTAAAAATAATTATTTTTACTAGCTTTTATTACAAGCTTTTATTTAACTTGCCTTGTTAGTATGGAGCTGGTTTGATGATGCAGTCAGAAGGTGGCCATAGGAACACCGACACGAATCAAGATATAGATATTTTTTTTGAGTAAATCGATACTGGCATTACGATGGACAGTACCAAAAACCATTGAGTGATAATTATCGTTAATTTTAGTAATAAATGGTAAAAAAAATGATTGTGTTGTGGCTGTTTCCACATTATATTTATTTATTTATTATTTTTTTCACAAAAAAATAACCATTCTCTGCCATTGAATCTTTAGGTGAAACAGAATCAATAAGCAGGTCGGTACAATAAAGTTCAAGATGAAGCTGTATTTAAATATCTCTATTTTACCATAGTTACTAATTAACTGGTAACGTAGCACCTACTAAATAAGAGCACCCTGTGTGCAAAAATTCGTAATTTTGATGTCGTCGGCACCAAAAGTTTGACCCCTATATATTATCAGTAAAGAATCAGAATCTATTTCCACACTTGCAATTATTAGGAAATTCGGATGACTGTTTAAATACTAAACATTAACAATCTATTTAATTTAGCAGGTGCTTTCATGCACTAAATACCCCAATCAAATAATGATCTCTAATAGATATATTACTTAGTAATAATTAGTAGTAATTATCTTCGGTAGTATAGTGGTAAGTATCCCCGCCTGTCACGCAAGAGACCGGGGTTCGATTCCCCGCCGGAGAGCCATTTCTGACAGTATGGGTAAGTATCACCATGTCCAGGAAGACGAGATCATAGGTGATGGAATAAATAAATCTCTTAAACTTTTACTTGAATTTTAATTATTTTTATATTTCAATAGGTTAATACTCTAATACAACAATCTCATTTTTAATAAAATATAATATTAAATTAATATATATTCTAGATTTTGTATGTCTTTAATTCAGTCAGCTCAGGCACTGAATATCTTATCGATCCACGAATCGATCATAATAATTTTGAATTTTGAAGAATTTAATCAATAAAAGAAACGTAAGAGTGGCCAGAAATAAAATCAATAGATAAAGGAGGTTGTAACCACCTTGTTACAACCTACAACTTTAAAACGACGTCAAAGAAAGTGGTAATCACCTCAAAATTACTTCCCATCCGTAATGGGGTAAGCCCTAATTAATGCAGACAAATGAGCGAAGTAGAGCTTAAATACTAATACTACCAATGAAATTTAATCAATAACCAAATTGGTGTGCAACCAGTAACATCTGTTCTACAAATCTAATTTTGTCCGTCGATCCTCCTCCGATCATAAAGTAAGTAAATTTTAACTTTTCAAGAAAATGCCTTCATATCTGATGGTTTCTGTGTATCTCTATTATTCAGTAGAAATAATCTACTGTCTGTGGGTCAGAATCCCGATAGGGGCAGATTTGGAATGATTAATTTTACTCGTAGTAACCTAGTTATCGATGTTTATGTATGTGTTTTATTTAGTACTGGTAGGTATAACTTTCTAGTGCCTATGATAAATGCTTTAATATTCTTTGGTTTATTGTTCCTTAAAAACTTATATTTCATGTAATGTTCTCAGATGGTTGCCAAAATCATCGCGCTATGGTTATTCTTTGGATTCGTTCTCGCCGAACCCATCCAAGAGATCGCCTCACCGACTACTAAAGTATGTATTCCTGAGAACATGAGACATATTTTACTGGTGCTCAGTTGTGTAATGTCTTGCTTAGTTTCAGGAGTCAAGGTTCATGTCAGATTTGTTCGGAATCGAGCCCCCAGAGTCACGGACCATCAAGCCCGAGGTCACATTCAGTATTAATTTGCTGGATGTCATCAACGCGGTTGTCGGGAAAAAATCTGTAAGTAACATTATCATCATTATAATTCTCATATTTTGTCTAAATATTTGTGTATTTTGTCACCAACTACCTAGTTACTACCATTCGTACGGTCACGGGAATTACTTGTTTATCCACTATATAACCAAGTCGCAGAAAGTCAAAAAGACGGTCGTTGGTCGGTGTTCGTTTGTTTTTGTAATTTGTTTGTGATTTTTTGTTATCTGTATGTCGCTTTCACTAATCACTTTACAGACTATTAGTGTTAACAGCTGTCAAAATGTTAACAGTCGATTAACATTTTACATCATATGGTGAAATTGGTACTTAAGGTTCTACGGTCGGGTTAATTGTTGGAGTCTATCATATTCAATGTATTCACGTTAAAATTATAATTTTCTACCGTTTCCATTAATCCTAGAGCTTAGTTTGGGACTAGGTCAACTTGTATCAGATTGTGCCATGATATTTATTAAGTAGTGATTTAAGTCAAAATTATTATACTTAGTTCCAATAATTTACATTTGTTTTTGTTACAGTCGATGCTGCTAATTGCCGTGGACATTATGAAATGGCTGGTCTCCAAGTCAGTGATGATTGTCATCGGCGCCGTCATCACCTTCGGCTTCTGTAAATTAACTGATAAATGCAATTTCGACTACGAGCAGTATGTATCAGTTGCCCAGTTCAAGAGCCTGGCAACTCCTGAACTTCTGGCCGGAGCAGAGAGGCTCCTCGTCACCGCTGTGGAGAAATACGCGGACAATAAGAAGGGAAACTCTCGTTGAATGCCTTGTGATTAGTAGCCGCTTAGCCGATTGGTAGCCGATTGACAGCCGTTGAGCAGATTTAGTAGCAGCTTATTTATTTTATTTATTGAAATAAAACTATTTCCGAATGTATTTTTGTTTCCCATTTATTTATATTACGAGTACAACTAACTATCCGTGGATATATGCAAATAATTAAAAAACCTACGTACAAACTACTTTGCATACAATTCAACTATCTTGAAGTGAGTCTTAAATTGGGACAATATGACTATACCAAAACAGTTTTATGAAAAATAAGTGAAGAAAGAAAAGAAAATGTAAGAGTAGGTACCGAAAACGATCAGAAACAATCAAACTTGCTGGTGCTGGAATAGCTAGCGAGGAGGTTAATTAGCGGTGAGGTTGAGGTTATTCTATGTATATATTTGTTTACATTCCGACATAGCTGTATTTTCGAGATGTAAAAAAATAATTGCCGGCTCGCGCGGGCACGCGCCGGCAATTTTTGGTGGCAATAGGTCGGCGCGATCTCGCGCGATATCACTATACATAGCCCACAATATGGATATTGTGGGCTATGTATAGTGAAGATACATTACTGTTCAGTTCATCTTGCAACAAACACGCGGGTGCAACATTATGTTTCGTGAAATAGTAGTGTTACCTATAATAGTTTATGTGACTGGTGCAAAATGAGATGTGATGCTATTATGAAACTCGCCTATCGGCTCGTTTCATAAACACACATTTAATGCCTAATTATGTACAGTTACATACACTATTTTATCTACATGCATATTATAAGCTCTCTATGATGTGTTCAGGAACCGCATGTTCAATTATTAGAACGTCAAAAATGGCGGCAACCGTAGGGGAGACTAGGGTCAATTGAAACGTGGGTCATTTGAAACAACTCCAATAACTTTGAAAACAGCAGACCTGGGGAAGATTGGGTACAATGTTCTGGGTGTAAGCTGTGGGCACATGAGCCTTGCATAGTTAGTGATTTTTGTGGGTAGGTATTGTTTCGTAGAAAATTAATAGCTCGATTTTCTTTTGCCCGAACACGATACTTCGATTCTCAGTAACGCGAATTTTTACTTCTTCGAATTTTCGTTTCTCCGAATTTCATTACTTCGATTATTACATTTCCGATTTTTAATTGAAAATATGTCCAAATCTACGAAGTTTTAATATCCCGAATGCACTTTTCACAGAATAGGTTTTCCCCGATTGTTCAGTTAAACGATTGTTTAATTTCCCGAATAAGTTTCATTTCTGTACGCGGTTTCACACAAAGTCGGAATATATAGATTTTATGATTTCTTATTTATGTTTCGGGCGCTTCGCCGGCCGCTGCCGCGGCACGCTCGCTTCGCTCGCTCGGCTCGCGTGCTGTTGTGGTCACAGTTCTAACCTAACCTAACCTAACCCAACCTAGTGAGGGGGGTATTGGTTTTTTTTATGGCGGGGGGCTTCGCCCCCCGAGCCCCCATTGTGGGGGGCTTCGCCCCCCACACCCCCTCCGCCTAGCTATCCCACTCCGCCTTCCTAAAGTGTGTCTAACATTCGAAGTCGAAACCCATTCGAAAAGTATTAATTAGGATTTCCAACTATCAGAATCAACCGTTTTCGGTGAAACGTTTTCGAGAAACAGAAAATTTTGCCTATTAATATTCGATGTATTGAAAAAGCAGCAAGTGAAATTAGGAGAACTGTGGTTTCGGACAACAGATGACTTCGAGTAAATGAAATTACAAAGCAATGAAATTCTAACTATCGTGATTCGAACAACTGGAAATTCTGACAAACGTGGTCGGAGAACCGAAATTCGAGGTATTGACTTTCTACGAAACGATAGGCACCCGATTTTTGTTACTTGTGTCATAACTGTGAATCTGATTAATTTGAAATGCTCCTATTTGTTTTCCTTCTGTTAGCTATTTTGTCAATTATCAAATTTAAGTAAGATTTATATTGTTAGATTTCATAAAAATGTTAGATTTTGTACGATTTTTTTTACTGATGTTGATTTATTTTGTAACTTGATCTCATTACTGAAATAATTCAGTCTTAAATGATAAGTTAAGGGCAGTAAGTGCCTTATAATTATGTTAGAACTGAATACTAACATTGCATCGCAAAGTTAAGATGTCAAAAAACGATTATAATAATAATAATACATAATGTTCTTGAGTGTTTCAACGGTAATTTGTTTCGACCACCTTTGTTTCATTCGACACAGGCCCAGGGTCATTTGAAACATTTTCAGATGTTTTCTAAAAAGCTTTTAACTATTAACAGGTAATTAATGAAGTCAAATAAACATTATCACCATATAGCTAGATAAACTGGTTATATCTGAAACCTTTTACGGAACAAATTCGATGGAAAACGAGGCTGAAATAGCCGATTTAGTCGAAAACGTTCCAATGGACCCCAGTCTCCCCTACTTTTTTTTATTTATTCAGAGACAATCTAGAGTCGGCCTCTACTATCGTATCGATCGATATCAAATTATCAAGTAACATACGAGATTTGTCAAAATTGTATGCAATTGACATTTCATTTGCCTGTGCCTGTCCTGACCGGGCATACTTACTAAATATGCATCTTTATCTATTACCTATCTAGGGATAAACCGTCTATTTTTGGTTGAGTGCAAGATGCAGCCTTTACAGATTCAGTTTCACAATTTGTGAATTTGACTGCAAAGTGACAAACAGTAAACAGGAAGTCGTAGTCTTTGAATTGTTTGTACAACAATCAGGATGTACCATTGTAAAGGTCTGAACGACTACTTCATTCATATTCGTTTATTATCAACTAGCTTTTCCTGGAAACTCCGTCCGCGTAGTAGTAATTTTTCGCTTATCCATAAAAAATAAAAAGATAAAAGTATCCTATGTGTTAATCCAGGTAATAAACTATCTGTGTGCCAAACATAAATACATACATACATAAATAACCTCATCGCTAGCTATTCCAGCACCAGCTTAATTATATTGTTTCTGATCGTTTTCGTTACTCTTACATTTTCTTTTCTTTCTTCACTTATTTTTCATAAAATTGTCAGCAGGTTATGAATGCTGACATAAGATATTGATAGTTATAATCTAAGTTTAAATAAAATTAGCCAGTGTTCGCCTGACTAAAATTCAAAGTAAGAACGGAAAAATCTGAAATGAAGAACGAAAGAAAATAAGAAAGAAAAATATTTTATTAGAATCAAAAGAGCATTAACATTATCAAACAAACATTATCATAAAAGCATATTTGGAACCATTATGTTTTATTTGACATAATGTACGTTAATTAATATACTTATGTAAGTAAATAGCCACACCTACACAAAATAAAAATAAAATTCTTCGACCGAAAACTTTCGTATGAAATTATGAAAATTCCGAATTATTAATCATTCAGTTAATAAACTTAGTAGTATATGAAATATCAACAAAAACTTACAGTAATCTCACTAGTCAGAGCTACTAATGAGACAGTTAAAACGTGTTTGTCACAGTTATTTAAAGAAGTTGCGTTGTTATCACAAAATGCACAGGTATGAGTGACGCATTTCCTGTCCGTGCTTTTTAATGGCACTCCGTACTTCCGGTAATCAGTATTATAAGTACATACAAATAATAAAGGCCGTAATGTTATACAAATACCTATTCACGAATGAACAATTTGTTACTGTCAATCAAGAACTTGTTACACTGTTATTGTTTTCTGTAACAGACGTAACGTATACATAAACCGGAATGTTATTAGATGTAGATTACATCTTTCCGGGAGAAACTCTCTGAATTAAAGTGAAAACCGCAACAAAACCCATTGCGTAGTTTAGAAGAACGATTTTATTTCAATTTCAATAAATAACCTTAACTTAAATAAACAATATATAACATTGCATCAGTTATTTGTTAAATTTTGCTTCTCCTTTTTCAAGGTGTTTAGCGGCGTAAGATAATTCTTCTGGGACTACCAAGTAGTCCTGAACGTAATCTAGACTGCATTTGCCGGTGAGCTTGCAGAAAGCGAGGGTGATGGCTGCACCAAGTATTGCAGAAAAGCAGTTTTGGGCTATCCAGATAGCTACGTTAGCTAGCAACGCCACTGTTGCCTGTAAAGTAAAAAAACAATTCATGTAACACTGGTAATTTTTTTTTGGTTATTGATTTTTTGTAACTAGGTACGCATTATAAATCAAATTTAAACTAACAAAGAGTTCAAAAAGGAAACATTCTTTTATATGATTAATTGAAAGAAGAGTGCTAATTATTAGCCTGCATTTTTTTTACCAGAGCTGTGCGAGGCAGCTACGTAGTGCGCCAGGACATAAACCACCCACAGGCTAGCTTTATTTTGGGAGTCTTTTACAGCGGAGCTATCCCATTGTTGGATTTTTCTCGCTTTCTTTCTCCGTACTTTCCTCGCACAGCTCTGAGACAAAGTTGTTCTTACCAGTTTGTAGCCCACAATTGACCAGACGGTGGAAATGAGGTACCAGGTAACTTTCAATCCCGTAAAAACCACGTCACCTAACGTCCTGGAAAGAAATAATTGATTTAAAATTCACTTCCAACAAAGTAGATAAATTAAGTTTAAATATGCGTAAGTATACTGTTTACTTACGGGATTTCTAAGATTCTACTTTCTTTCTCCATTGACGCGATGTTCTAAAAAAAAAATATATACACATTAAAAACACAAAAAATACATAATATAATCCCATGCCTATATTATATTGATTTAACAAGAATTGTAGAGGAAACAAAACAAAAACTTTTGCCAAAAAAAGGAACAAAGCATAAGTAATAAAAAAACTGGGCAAGAGCATGTCAGCATGATTAGTGTAGGGTTCCGTCGCCATTACAACAAACACAAAAAACAATCTCCAAAAAAACTTAAATATTAGCTACAAAATTTTATTTTACCACTTTGTAGACGTGACTAAGATGTATATTTATGCCAAATAACAGCTTTCTAGTACTAACGGCCGCACTCAAAGACGTCAATTAACTTTTAAGTTTGATTAAAGTTGCTGCTGTCACTTTCTTTGTTTTAGCAACAGAATAAGACGCAGCAATTTTAATCAAACTTAAAAATTAATTAACGTCTCTGAGTGTGGCAGTAAGAGTCTCTGAGCTAAGCTGCGGACGGACGGACAGACGGACAGACGGACGGACATGGCGTAACTATAAGGGTTCCTAGTTTGACAACGGAACCCTAAAAACGATCGGGAACAATGTTTTTACACAAATCTTGAATAAAGGTTGTTTCGTAATCTTGACCATAATAATATCAATGAACTCCACTTAATGGAATTAGGGAAATTAATGTAATTCCAAGCAGTCCCTCTGTTTGATCTCAAATTGTCTCTTGAGTTACGGTATTGCGTACGTTGGTCAGTTTCGCGCCATGGACTGCAGCCAGGCATACGAAGACAGCAAACACAAACAATTTGGAAGGCATTCTGGAATACACAAATTACTTTATCAGTTATTATATATTTAACTTATTCGTTACATACTGACTGACAGATACACATTATAAAGCAATAAAGATATAATAATATTATGAGGTTTGCAATACTGATTCCCGAAGTGATACAGTTAGAGATTTTCAGAAATCAATCTCTGACGGTAACAAACTAATACGAAGTCACTGGCAATCACTGGTATTCAATATAAAACAAATGAAATAATACTAATTTGATTAAAAAATAAATGTTTGTATCTAAAAGTAGCGTCAATATATATCTCACCTGGATTTTGATTTAGATGGCAGGATGTTACACAGAAACAGTTGTTATTGATATGATGAGCCATTGTCCAAGTGTTCCTATAAATATACCTTAAACTCATTAGTAAATCACAAGCAACTTTTATTTTAGTCTCATTAAAAAAACCATAGTATTTAATTAATTGCCTCCCCATTAACAGGAGATTCAATTTGTGAACTAGTACAGGTAGTACGTTTGAGTCATATCACACAGTAAAAGAAAGAAATCGAAATCGAAGTTGAATTTACAAACATTTTTTCTATGCCTGTGCGTAAATGAATCCTTACACAATTTTACGTTTAGGTTGGTTATGGTTGTGTGTTGATACGGTCAAAGACATGAGAGTAATTAAAATTGTTTGCCATGATATCATACAGCTTTGTTTCAACGGAACCCCGTAATTCTTAATAGTTAGCCTGTTGGTAAAACAAGAATGCGGTGATGCATACATTCGTGTTTGAATTTTATGCGTCGCCGTGTTAGTCGAAGATAAACAGCACTTGGCCCGATGCGTCACCTCCCTATCATTTCGTGAATAATAAAGGGGGACTAGTTTTATCAGTAGCACTTATGTTGCCTACCTCCACTTGTAACTTCATTCAAGAGAGCTGAATTCATTTATGTGGCTTCGCCATTATTTACTCAACTGTTGCCTAACGTGTGTCAGATAACCTAAAGATACAGTTTTGCAACTATTATATTTAAAAAGAATTGCAATAGTTTATACGTAGGTAGGTGTTTTTGCAGATTCTCCTGTGATGAAGGAAAGTTTTCTTTGTACACATATGACCTACAGATATCCGGCACATAAAACATGCGGGCAAGTAAGTCATTGCCACCTTATCTTACAATGGTCTTAACATATATGTTTGCGCATAACAAGTGAACGCCAGTTGCATTTTCTGTTTCTCTTTGTGCGTTTGGGGACGTTATCGGGCACCGCAGTGTTTTTAATTGCAAAGATTGGGTTATCTAGATTATAATCTCGGAACAAGGTGTACTCATCCCATTGTCAACATTGATCCATAGCTGAACGCGAGCCACAGTATTCCGGACGCATAATGGGTAACTCAAAGAGCAGGAAAGTGAAAATTAGTCAAGGCGAAGCGGAGAATAATGTGGAACCACGGGAAAGGATTCATTCAATCAAGAATGATTTGGCTGAACCTAAGGATACTGATGTACATACAAATGCAACTCGGAACGAAGTTAAAAGTGACACGGACAAAGTGAAGGACAGCGATAATGCAAGTAGTGCGTCTACGGTAGAAGTGTTAGATGATAAGTGAATTCATGTGCCACTTGAGTGATTCGTGACGGAGATGTTTTTTTGTAACAATTTTGTAATAAATTAAAGTTTTGTAATAAAATCATAGTTTGTTTGTTTGTATAGAAATCCCAAAACTTCAAGTCGTATTTTGATGAAATGTAAAAGCCAAATCTTTCCGAAAACAATATAAGAAATGATTGATAAATACTTGTTCTTTTCAAACCGAAATCAACAAGTATGTCATACGAGTACATTAGACCTTGCTAAGACCTTGACAGATACCTATTGTAGAAGTTTAATTATACTTGTGACAATAAGGTTTAAAATTATACTATCACAACATGCAATTTTGTACAACACGCGTTATATCGTAACAATAACACAATCATGCACACGTTTCATTTATTTAACCGCTCTATTCCAATATTGTTTAAGCTCATCTTGTTTTTACATTAAAATCATATTATTGACGTGGAGCTCTTATTTTATATAATTTTTAGGGTTCCGTACCTCAAAAGGAAAAAACGCCGGACGAGTGCGAGCCGAACTCGCGAACCGAGGGTCCCGTATTTAAGTCCGTACTTCAAAAATATACCTTTTTATGTACTTTAATTCGAATGCAATAAGGTCCAAATTGACTTGCCTAAATTTTAGTACAGATCTTTAAAGGTTTTTGTCAATTTCTCGAAAACTATAAGCTTTGAACACTTCGTTTTATTTTTCCCGCAAAATAATAACTTCGCTGCTATAATCAATAAACTTAATTATTATATCATTTTAGAATCTCCATTAAACAGGTATTTTTTTTAAAAAGCAGCACTACAGGTTTTCATACATTTTTTTTTCACCGTGCGATATCAAACTTGCTGGAAGAAAAACTCAGATTCCTAAACTTTCAATTTGACTTGAAAAATTAAAAAAAACTGCTGATTGTTTTAATTTCGGTAGAAGGGTCATAAAGCAAATTTAATCAGCTCTCTTTCACAGCCAACGAAACTGAAAAAATTTTTAATAACTGTGGTCGTGGCATTGAAAATGGTAAACCAGGGTACCGCATTTCCAAAATTTTGAAAAGTTGAGATATCTCGTTTTTGGTGCGACTTTTACTAAACATGATTTATCATATTGGACACTCCTGAGTTGAGCTATCCAGCCCTGTAAGTTTGGCCACTATTTCCCGGACACCCTGTATATTTACCTATCATGCTTCATGTACTTAACGGATGCCTATTAGATCGCTTTGCTAATAGTATTGTTTACGTCAATTATTATTTATTAGTCATTCATTACCCTTCCACGGCCTAAAGGCTTGTTTAGATAATAATCCAGGCAGGCCTATCCACACAATGCGCTTCTGAGTAAGGTCGTTTCAAATTTCAGCTCTATGGCTTCAGCAAAGTGGTCATTTTAATATTCTTCAACCTGTCACGGTTGCATGTTCTGTTCTCAGTGACAAAGCATTATATTTTTTCCCGCTCAGCGTTACTATGGTGCTCATAACCATAACATACGAGTAGGTACTTAGGGTAATATCAGTCTATCTATTCTGCCGTAAATCAGTTGTCACCGCTAAACCTCTGGTTAGCGGTGTTCGGTATTTTTTTAATGTCAGTAAATAAATAAGGAGTTGGTTAAGCTCTGCTTTCAGTACGTTGGAGTGATTGGGGATAACTGACGTAGCATTTATTTATTGTATGATATACAATATTCAAGTGTTATATAGTTTGAGTGTTAAAGGGGATTTTTCGGTGTTATAAAAGTCAAACTGGGGCAGTGTATGGACAAAACCGTTGCGGAAAAAATTCAATCAGCGAAGTGAGTTGCGGACTAATTTACAACCTTGCTCGGAATAGTCAAATTGAAAACATTACATATTATATTTTTTGTTTGCGAAATGAATTGGTTTGCTTTATATTCATTACGATTTTGTACTTACTATTGGCGAAATACTTTGTTATTTGGTTTTTGCAAAAACAAACTCGACACACATTTACGAGTAGAACTTACTTCGAACATGTTAATAAAAGTTTGTTTCTATTTTTTTTAGTTGTCTAAAAAGTTTCGTCAGTAACCACAATCTATTATTTTTTTTCAATTCAGTTGAGATTTTTCTGAAGCTGAAACCACGCACACTAATCACGATGAAAAGTTTAGCAGTTTTTGCCTTTTTTCTGATTATTGCAAATAGGTGAGTATTTTATTTTTAAGTTGGTGCTGGTTTAATGATTAATACAATCTATTAAAGACTTAGTTATTAATTGCTAACACCTTCTATAATTACAACTTAATTCGTAAATTATTCACCGTACCTACACTCCTACACTAGTGCCTAAGTAATAATACTAATAATTCAGAGTAACGAAGTAGTTCTCGATGTAATCATAAATATTATAAACGTAGGAATATCAGGTATCGTTTGGAAACCTAGTTCTAGCTGCATTAATAAATAACTTGGTGCTTTGCCGTTCCCAGCACCTGAAAACTTCGATATTTTTCACTGCAGTGAAATTCAGTTTTGATTTAATATCTTGTGGTCTTGTAACAAGGTGGTTACAACCTCCTTTATTTATTGATTTTGTTTCTGGCCACTCTTACGTTTCTTTTATTCATCTAAATTCTTCAAAATTCAAAATTATTATGATCGAGACGCTGCTCGATGATTGATTCAGTGTCAGGGGCGTTACTCTGAACTTCGAAATTCGAACTTCATCTATGGCTATCCTTTTTGCTCTTGACGCGTAGCGTAGCTAATTCGCAAGAAAGTGACGGGGCGATCCGAAGTTCGAATTTCGAAGTTCAGAGTAATGCCCCTGGGCTGATTAAATTAAAGACATACAAAATCTAGAATATATATTAATTTAATATTATATTTTATTAAAAATGGGATTGATGCATTAGAGTATTTCAATATAAAAATAATTAAATATTAGGTTATTGAAATATAAAAATAATTAAAATTCAAGTAAAAGTTCAAGACATTTATCTATTCCATCACCTATAAGCTCGTCATCCTGGACATGGTGATACTTACCCTTACTGTCAAAGCAAAGTCTTACATTCATACATTTTGACAGCTTTTAACACTCTAATCGCCTGTTAAGTGATTGGTGAAATCTGACATTATGTTTTTGAACTTGACAAGACGTCGGTGATACTGCAATACAGTATAACTAACAAATTCAATAGGTTGTAAAATGCACCTTACTAACTTATGTTTTATGGGTGCATTTTGCTCTTTCTTGAATTTGTCAGTTACGCGGTATTGCAGTAGGTATCACCGACGAAGAGCTTGTTTTATTACCTACTTATTTTTTTATTCATTCTCTCGCGTTATAGAGGTATTTAAATTAATAATATTGTAGGCACTTTTAAGGCACATTTATTCATTAATTCATTCGTAGAAAATGTATCATTGTTTAAGCACTAACTGTGTGGATCCTAGACAAGGGCCTTTGTCGGTAGTTTACAATCTCGCGGATTTTTTTATAAACAAACGGTGTTTACTATCTTACGGTCACATACGAGTATACAATTGTTAGCAATGATGACGGATCACGTTGATAAAGATTAAATATAAGATATATTAGATTATATGTGACGTAAAAAAGCCGTGGTAGCCTAATGGTTTGACCTGCCGACTCTTAAGCAGAGGGTCGTGGGTTCGAACCTGGGCTCGCACCTATAAGTTTTTCGGAATTTATGTGCGAAATATAATTTGTAAATTTACCATGAGCTTTTTTGGGTGAAGGAAACATCGGAAAACCTGCACACACTTGCAAAGCAATTTGACGGTGTGTACGAAGTTCCCAATCCGCACTGGGCCCGCGTGGGAACTATAGCCCAAACCCTCTCATTGTGAGTGGAGGCCTGTGCCCAGCAGTGGGACGTGTATAGGCTGGATTATTATTTATTATTATTATAGTTTTTTATTATTATATATATATATATATATATATATATATATATATATATATATATATATATATATATATATATATATATATATATATATGTGTCGTTCTCAATATAAAGGGACCATATGGGGACAGACGGTTACGCCGTTTTGGGAACTGTTATCATTGTATTCGTATAGTTACAAGAACAAGAAGAGCGTAACTGCCTTCCTCCATAAGGTCCCTTTATATTGAGAACGTCACATATAATAATAAATAATAATCCAGCCTATACACGTCCCACTATACAGTAAGTAGGCCGCACACGGGCACTTTTACACGTCAAAATCTACCACAACGCTTCCCAAGGCCAAAAGGACACCACTGCTGAGAAGAAGCGCCGCATAAACTCAACAGTTAGTCATTTTTTAAATAAAACTTATGACAATGATTCTAGCATTATATAAAACTGTACAAATAATTATAAAATATCTGTGTAGTTCTGCAGGAAAACATGTCAAAATTATTACGAGAGAAAAAATATTAAAGTTTTCGTACATAAACCGTGTCCCCTAGAAAAGATAGTGTTTACATGATTTTATGAATTATTTATGAGGTAGTAAGGTATTAGTTCATTTTCTAATTTTCGGGTGTAGGCAAAGCATTTTTGTCCGTTAGATAGTCCTCGACCCTATAGTGGTACGGTCATGTGTAGGTATTGTGACCGGTTTTCATCGCTTTTGACTTTCATACGAGTATGTAGATTAAAGTTTGTACCTATCTAGCGGGCAAATCATGCATGACACAAGGATGAATAAATATAATTATCTCTAGTCGTCGTGCAGAAAGGTAACCGCAGTAAGTGCAAACAAACCATTTCGAGGAAAACACAAACATCTTCTTCATACAAATTGACATAAAATATTTGACTTTATTATATGAGAGTATTACGTTACTAGTTTGTTTGTCTCTAGAAACACACATACTTATAATAGATTTATGACACATTTTTGTGCCATTGCATTCTTCATTGGTCTGCAGGGAAACTTACAACTTTACCTATAACTAACTTTCATAATAACACTCCTGTTGTTATGTAACCTCATATTTTTAGTTATTTCGTAATTTTTTTTATGTAACACTAGCTTAAGATGAATCATTGTAATAAGATATTTATTTGAAAAATAATAATACCGACTGTTGAGTTTCTTACGGCGCTTCTCAACGGTGGTCTACTCTTATACTCAAGCGGTGGTGGAATCAGACGAAAGGGCATATGGGGTTTACTTACAGAATCAAGATTTTCAGTTTCCTCTGGATTATGAATTTAACACCAAATATTTTTGAATATTCCAGCAACGCCGCAGCCAGGTC
This sequence comes from Tortrix viridana, assembly GCA_963241965.1. Lineage (NCBI taxonomy): Eukaryota > Metazoa > Arthropoda > Insecta > Lepidoptera > Tortricidae > Tortrix > Tortrix viridana. The sequence goes on from OY725181.1 coordinate 6,953,673, forward strand.
GAAGAGCGGCAGAATGCCGGCCCAGCCTATAAAGCTGTACTACCTGCCGCCGTCGCCGCCTTGCCGCTCCGTCATGATGCTGGCTAGAGTTATGGGGCTGGAGCTGGATCTTGTGCTCACTAACATCTTGGAGGGACAGCATATGACACCGGAGTTCCTTAAGGTATTATTGTTTTTGAAGTCGTAAGTGGAGAGGAAAGTAAAGCCGTCTCTTGAGTTAGTTCTTTTCTATGGGATTCGAAGGATAGGATGAGCTTTTTTGCATCTCTAATAAAATTAAAGAGTGCAAGTACAAATTATTATTTCATTCATTTAAAAGTAATATATGGACAGACAGGGTCTCGGCCGTTTGGGCGAAATATGTTTGGTCGAATGTATCATACATTCGACCAAACATATTTCGCTGAAACAGCAGGCACCGGGATAGACAGCGCCGAATATATCAGTAACTGTGCGGAAGAAATAGAAAGCTGAGTTGCTATAACTATTTGATATGCTCTAACTATTTGATTGGTTTACAGATGAATCCTCAACATACAATACCGACAATGGATGACAATGGATTTATTTTGTGGGAAAGGTATACATTTCTATTCATTGAACATAAACCAGCCATCGTCAGTAGACTGAATTCTGCCAATGGATCCATCACGGACTTGGCCTGCAACTGCGTCTTTTACTTAGTTATTTTACAACTCCTTGTTTGTTCCAGTCGAGCAATAATGGCGTATCTGGTGAACGCTTATGGTCGTGACGACTCCCTGTATCCGAAGAACCCTAGACTCCGAGCGCTGGTGGACGCTCGTCTCAACTTCGATCTGGGCACTCTGTTCCTTCGATACTTTAATCTTTACGTAAGTACAAGTTTCACAGTTATTCCATAATAAATGATACATTTTCGGGGTAATAATAATCTCTTAGTTTAAAAACAGGTATAAAAACGTTCGGCGATGTTTAATTTTAATATTAAATTTAACTTAGCTGTATTTATGTTAAATACACATACTCCAGTAAGATAATCGATGTGGAACGTAGCTTTTCTTATAACAACGGATATATTAGCCATAACAAAATATCTAAATACACGTAGGAAGCTCATTTTGTGACGCTTGTAGCCCTAAACGATGTGTATTCTATTTTTCTGCATATTCATTCAAATTTATCTTATAGGTTAAATTTTACCATGAGGCTTTGATGTTTTTGCCAAATAAAAAATATTGTACCTACTAAATTTTATCAAAATGGTGCTCGCAGCGGCTTAGCCGCGAAGGCGTAAAAAGAAACAGCAAACAGACAAACTTACTAAACACCGTATTTTCAAAACGAAGGTCTACTTAGCTTATATAGGTACTACGAATATATTTACGTAATTAACGTTCATATTGTGTGATGAAATGGAACCGCCTTGTACTTAACTTTTTTCTAATTATTCTAGATCCCTATGCTGTTCAAAGGCGAGGAGTACAGTGAAGACAGCGCGGCTAAATTAGACGAAGCCCTGGGGTGGCTGAACAGTATGTTGGACGGACGAGCGTTCGTGGCTGGAGACAACATGACTATCGCCGATATTACCATCGTGGTCACCCTCACTAACCTAGATGTCAGTATATACCAGTTCACCTTAATTAGCGGAAAGGCGCTCAATGCTGGACATAGGCCTTCCCCAAGTTTTGTCGATTTTATGAGGCGTTTGTCCAGCAATAGTAGTGGATGAGTCTCGGCTGAGTGACGACACCACTTTTTTCGTATGAGTATTTCAAGTACCATTTTCTCTTAACAGGCATTTGGCTACGACTTCAGTTCCCATGAAAACGTCACAAAATGGTTCGAAAGGATGAAGAAAGCTCTAGAACCACACGGCTATAAGGAAATAGACGAAGCCGGCGCCCAAATGTTAGCCTCTTTCTTGAAGAAAGAGTAGTTTACACACTATTAGAATAGATGCAGCTTATAATGTTGACTTAGCAATAAATATACCTGATTCATATGAGTTTTTTCAAATTTCCTTGCGTTTTTTCTTGATAGTCTTGTTATTTACATTCAACAATGTAGGTATGGTCATATGGTCAGTATGCCTTTAGTGGTTTGTGGTAAGGTCACATGAGCACCATGTCAAGCCTATTCAAGCTTATTGACCGACAAATTTGATTGTTAGATTGTTAACTGGTAATAATCTGAGCCCTTAGCCAAGATGCCCATCACTAACTAGCGTTTCTATTCGTTTCGTTTTTAAACCAATCACGTCACTGGTAGATCACGGGACTCTCCGTATGACGTGATCTACCAATGACGCGATTTGTTTAAAAGCTAAACGAATAGAAACGCTAGTTAGCGATGGGCATGTTGACTAAGGACTCAGAGCCCTTAGCCAAGATGCACTACGCTAACTAGAGTTTCTATTCGTTTCATTTTTAAACCAATCGCGTTACGGGTAGATCACGTGATACGAAGAGTCACAAGATCTACCAGTGACGCGATTGGTTTAAAAACGAAACGAATAGAAACGTTAGTTAGCGTAGTGCAACTCCAGGCTTAAACCATTCCAAGGCCCTGATAAGAGCATTTAGCAAAAAGGCAGCTACGGAGGCCTTATCGCTAAGTAGGAACAAACTTCGCAACCTGGTTAGAGTGCTTACAGGGCACTGTTGCCTAAACAAGCACATGCAGACGATTGGGAAATGTGACACAGGGTTGTGCAGACTCTGCCATCTGCCATCGTAGCTCCTCATTGGGAAAGCACATAATGTGCCCAGAGGAGATCAAGTATCTCGGCGCCAAAAAAGTCCTGCAATTCCTAGAATTAACAGGGCTTAGCGGAGAACTGTAGGTTGTGGTGATCACAATAGATCAACTCTGGTCGCAGTGATACTAGGATATCTAAGCCTTGAATAGCCGCTCCCTGAATAATAATAATAGCGTAGTGCATCTTGGCTAAGGGCCCAGGGATCGTAAAATGCGAGCAAAATCGATTGAAATGACGTATGACAAACGTATGACAACCTAGCACTTCAATCAATCAATCAAATTCCGATTTAGAGACCAGATCTTCCAGTCGAGCCATCGGTCGACGACGTTGCGTTGGATTTTCTAGGATCTCTGCCATCGAACGATTATTTACTTGTTCTAGTCGACTACTTCGGTCACTTCAACGAAATAAACATTTTGAGGAACATCACGGCCACAGACACAATCAGGGTTCTTAAAGAAATATTTTCCCGAGTGGGGTATCTTGCAACACTGATTTGCGACATCGCCAACGGTAACCAATTTACCAGTGAGTTTTTCAAGGCATTTTGCAAAGAGTGCGAAATTGCCATGCACAATACAATTCCCTATTGGCCGCAAATGAACGGTGAAGTCGAGCGTCAGAATAGAGATGGGCGTAAGTGGCTGAGGATTAGCTAAATAGAAAAGCAAGACTGGAAAAATGATCTCTTGGAATATCTGGTAATGTACAATAGCACATCTCACACAACGACCGGGAAAACCCCTGCTGAGCTCTTCTTCCGAAGGCAATTTCGGGATAAAATTCCAACAGCGGCGGATATTTAACATAAAATACTAGATTCTGACGTAAGAGATAGGAAGGAAAGCAGTTGATCAAAGCCTAGAAATAGGAGAAAAGTTTATGTAAGAAACTTCGACAAAGATAACTAACCAACGAGAGACGCTAACATCTAACTTTAATCCGGTAGCACATACGGTAACAGATGTTAATGGGGGAGATGTAAGAATGAGGAGTGTACTTATGATTCGACGGGAAAATAATACCGCAGAAATGTTATTCACCTTAAAAGGGTGGAAACTGGTGAATGGACTGTTATCGATAAAAATGCCGAGAACAAAACTTCGGACGATAATCAAAATGATGACTGATTTACTTTTGTAGAAAACAGACGTTAATATCAATCTGCTACACTTTCATTATGAATGCTTAAAGATACATTTTGATGTAACATCGACATTATCTTGTTAAGCTTACTCCCCTTTAACATTTTGGAATGGCGTTATAATGTCCTTCAGTCCCCAATATCAACAATGACACCACTCATTGCGAAGTCCACAAATTATATTTTAGAGGAACCGCAGCTGGGGTGCGTACACGTAACATTTCGGAGCGTCCGGTCGCACGAGGCGGCCGGTATATGTTGAATGCAGGTAGGCATTTACCACAACAATGCGCCGACGACCGTGGCCGGCCGCGTACCGTTGTAGTTTTCAAAACAACGTTCGATTGTTCCAATTTGAAAAATCCACACAAAACGATCAAACAGTTCGACGAATTCACAAACATCGTGCAAGTAACAAGGTGCTGTCGTGTCCCGACGCTCGATTGTGAATGTTATAGAAAATGTAGTGGTGTTCAGTGCTGGAAATTCATGATATCGTTTTGGATTGTCTGTTTACACGATGCTGTTCTATGTGGGTATTATTTAGTAATTTATTATTTTAGGAAGTACTTAATTCTTTATAAAAATATCATATACTCTGAAATGTATGCGTTTATAGTTATTGTCTATTGACCATGAAAGTAATATAAAATCCGTGTACTGAAATGGGTTCTGATAAGAAGTTTGATATTAAGTAATAATTTATACCAAAAATAGGTTCAATGTTACGTTAAATTTAACTAACTTTATGATATAAGAATGTGGCTGGAATGTGGATTTTTTTTCCGAAATCAAATTAGTAGGTAGGTAAACTCTGCAAATCAATCAAGCTGGGCAGTAATAAAAGCGTAAAACAATCTGCACCGATCTGTTAATTGTTTTATACATGGAAAAGGATGAAGGATTCTTCTTTATAAATGGTACGTTAAGACACGATTAGGTCAGAAGGCCATCGCTCTAGAACTGGTCTCGAAAGGATGTGACCATTATTTCAAAGTACTATAGCCCATTGTTAAATTATATGTATGACCGTGACTCAAGATGTTATATCATCTGCTATCAGTAGATTTCCTTTCGTCTTATTATACAGTAGTAGTATAGCTATGAATTAACGTGTTATACAACATCCTGTCTTTAGCACACCAGCCCTTTGTAATGCGTTTTACTGCAGCTAAGGTTACCGATACGGTCGCATGCGTTAATAATATACCTCGAACTGATTGCCAGGTAGTTGTTGATACGTGTAATTGTTACAGCAACTAACATGCATTGTAGCCTTCGTAGTACCTATAACGATAGCCGTTCAATTTCCCACAAACCCGACATCAGATATGTCAGGAGACGAGAAAACTATAACGAAAGGAAACAAAACTACAGACCAATCGGAGGTCGATGAAAGTGGCCACGAGGAAATAGATAACGATGAGATAGTAAGAGACAAAAAGTTCTTAGACGACGCAATGAAGACTGTTTTAGATCCGAATACGGTCATAGTAAAAAATAACAATGACGCGGTTGAAAATTTCAAGACACAATTACGTGATATTGAGAGTGACAATATGACCATCGATCAGTTTATGGGAAAGATGGATATGCTAAGTTTAGATGTGTGCAAAACTTCGCAAGACGCCTTGTGGGCCTATGTTTCTAATATTAACGATGACTTAAAGAAGAATAAAATGGTAAAAAATTTAATCCTTTTTATACTTTTCAAAACGTGAAAAGTTTGTAAGTAGATAAAAAAAAACACAATTATCAATTCTAGGTACGCATAGCAGCAGAAGAAGATGAAATCAAAAAACAATACTGGAAAATACTTAAAAATAAATATCTTGGTAATGACCGAATTATAAATGATCCAAAATATAGTAGAACGTTTAGAATAATTAAAGAAAGGGGCACCAATGTTCAGATGCCACAAAGCAAAGTAAGGTTGCAATTTATGTATAACTGAGCAATTACGGAGTCTTTGTGATTGATTAGTACCATTGATAGTTTTTTTGTTGCATTTTATAGCAGAGGGAGGAGATAGATACCATGCAGCGTATTTGGAGCCGAGTAATAGTTTGTGCCTACAACGCAACCGTGTGCACGGAAGATTCGGTACGAACTATGAGTGGTCAGTCATTAATTATTACCTCATATAAAATGACCTTATGAGTATTTACTTAATTACTAGTAGGTACTTTAAATTATTTAATGACTTTATTTTTTTATTTTAATTTTAGTTAAGAAGTCGTCTGGATAAAAAACGAGGAAAATAATTTTGAAAGTACTGTTAGGTACTAATGAGTTTATTCTGCTTTTGTTTTAAATTATATTTATGATGTATGTAAAATTGTTTGTACTTTTACCCCCTTACTAATAAACGTTGAGTAACGGCTGAGTAGTTATACAATGCTTTGTCCTTATCTGTCATTGTGACATTTGAGTTCGACAGATGACAAGGACAAAGCATTGTATAACTACTCAGCCGTTACTCAACGTTTATTAGTAAGGGGGTTAGTATCTGTATTTCCTAAATAAAATTCTCAAGGTGTTATCGATAAACACTTATATGTATATGTAGGTTTAATTTTTAGCATTTACTTGCTTCGGTACTGTAACGTCTTCGATATACGTAGGTACAGTGGCAGTTTATTTCTGTTGCAGATGTCATTTCTATTTTCAAAACAAGTAACAATTCTAAGGAACTGCTGCATTATTGGAAAGCATACAGAGACAACACAGGAAAGAAAATTCGTCCAATTTTCAAAGACTACGTGATAAGAATGAACAAAGTAGCTAAATCAGAAAATTTTACCGACGCTGGGGATATGTGGAGATACACTTTTGAGGACGTCAACTTTGTTAAAAATGTAGACAGAATATGGAAGGAAATCAAACCCTTGTATGACCTTCTGCATGACTACGTAAGGTTAAAGTTGAGAAAAGTATACAAAGATGATTTACAGAACGGCGATAATCTGATCCCAGCACATATTCTAGGTAAGTCAACTTTGTTGCTAATATAAGGTCGCTCAATTTCGTAACGGTTTGTATCTGTGCTAGCTGTGATCTCTTTTCGAATGATAACAAAACTAAGGGTGCTATTCCACCGGCGAGGCGAGGAGAGGCGAGGATGGGAGGGAATTTAAATTTGTATCGGTACGTCTCTTCTGACCCCAGCCCCGCAAGTGGCCCCTAACTATACTGTGTATAGATACACAGCTATACTTAATAATGATCAAAAATTTTATAATCTACTCAACTCGGGGTACTCTCCCTTATCTTTTAAATTCGCAAATTCAAATTTAATGTAAAACGGAACCCTTGTAGTGTAAAAGACACCCCCCCCCCCCCCCCCCCATATTTATTCTCTAAACTCTAACATCCTAATTATACTATTCATTTTTCCCTAGTTTACTTGCGTAAAACTTGGAATTAATGAAATCAAACAAAAAAAGGGCTTAGCACGCAATTAATTACCTTATAACAAATGAATACTCATTTTGGCTTGTGATCGTCTAGATAATAACAAAAATGTACCGAATCATTGTGAACCTGTAGTAACTCAAAATTCTTTAAGTCTTTGTTTTTAATTAATTACTTACTTTGACTAATTCAACATGGGTAAACATCAAATAGAACTTTCTTATTTACTAATTATTTAAATCTTAAATGATAATTATTTATCCTACAATGCTATAATGGAATTACATGTGGTCAATAGTTTATCAAATTTGGTTTAGCTTTTTGTTGGAGAAATTGTCGTTTGGCTGTAAGTTATAGTTTATTATTTCCCTTTATTTACTTAATACTAGAGTCTGCTAAAGATTAAATTCCCGTCTTAATTTCTTAGAATGTTATTTGCAGTAATAATAGTATTCCTATCTGTTATAGTAGTACAACTATTTTGTTCGATTTCACTAAAGTCTTAGTATCTCGGAAACTAGTTTCATCCATAAGGTCTCTTTACATAGAGAACGTCACATTTTGTTATCCCAGAGAAAGTGTGACAGCGATAGACGGCTGAGTACAATGAATACTCTGGTTTTACTGTAATTAATTAATTATTTACACATTGCAAGAGAAATTTGTGACATCCATAGTGACTTGATAAGCATGCGCTTGTTATTAAAGTGCTACTTACTATAATTATATTTAGGTACACTACTACTCGTAAGGTTTTGTGTGCCCTGATACATTAAAACACACAAACTTGAAACGTTAATTGAACGATAATAAATGTTTTTTTTTTTAAATTAGTACTTACTTTTTTGTTTTTATGGTTTCTTCGTTTTGTTATAAAATACTAGCGACCCGCCCTCGCGTCGCTCCGCGTACTTTCATACACACAAAATTATCTAACTGATGGTGAAAACCGCATTAAATTGTGTAGTTTGAAAGATCTAAGCGTACATAAGTACATACCTACATGCAGAGGGACAGACGACGGCCGGACGCGACTTTGTTTTATACTATGTAGTGATAAGTGATAGATAGGTAAATACAGGTAAATCCACGAAATCCACGAGGAAAAAATATCAATTATTTTTTAGGCCTTTCTCGATCCTCATTTTAGCTTCTGAGAACACAATTCATGAAGTGCCTACTAAAATAATCACAGCAACCTTTCAATCCTCTTTGCCCATGTTTTTACCCAGGCGCTTTTTTAGGGTTCCGTACCAATTACTGAAAAACGGAACCCTTATTAAGTCATCTTGACTTTGTTGTCCGTCTGTCCGTTGGGACCCTTTTTCTTAGGAATAGCTGAGGCAATCTGGCTGAAATTTGGAACTGATGTAGTATTTAGTGGCCCGCACAAGGCCTCATTATTAGAAAGTATAAAAAAGCTTTATAGTATTAGGAATGGAGTCCAAAAGGGGGGTTTACAAACTGAAGTAAAGCTATTATAGCAAATGGGGTATCACATGAAAGGGCTTGTTTTGCATATTTCAAAACTATTTTTAAATTTTTAATAGTTTTGGACTTATGACCAAAAATGTACGAATAATGACGGGTCTTATCTCTGAAGTTTACGGGCCGAAAAATCTGAAATAATTTAATTAGACTTATAGACGTAAAAATGACTTATACTATTTATTTTACGAATGGCCCCGACTCATTATATTAATAAGTATATGTTTATTACCAGGGATCGGAAATTCGGTAAGATATTTACCGCAAGACGGCAAAACCCCGGCAAAAGTTTGGCAAATATGGAGGCGGCTTCTTAATTAAATTATTTTAATAATATATGTTCCGGGATTCCGGAATTGCATAAAACGATACGAGAAGGTAAAAATACACAAATGATAATTATATACTGAAATTGATAATGATAATGATACTGATAATGATAACGATACTGATAATGATAACGACACTAATAATGATAGATAATAATTATTTGCTGCTGATCCTTCGTTATTTGAATAAATCGCAGGTAAATTAAATTCAATACTTCCGCATGGAAAATAAATTCAAATAAATAGGCAATAAGTTAAATATTACACTTAAATATGCATTGTGGAGGCCTAGTTACTAAAATTAGGAATCCCGAGAATTTTATTAGAAAAATTAAATTGGGTTTATCTCCATACCGTTCACGTCGCCAAACTTTAGGTAAATATCTTACCGAATTTCTGATCCCTGTTTATTACTAAATAGTCAAAATTGGGAGTTAGTTTTGATGCGAACCATACAGAACCCTCGGTGCGCGAGTCCGACTTGACCGGTTTTTTAACGAAGGTCGCATCGTTCGCACTGGGTGAGAGTGAGGCTCAGGAAAATACTTGTAAAGGGGAAGATTCCAAATGCAGTGCAGTTCTTCTTGATTTAAAATCGTCGGCGTGGGTCCTAAGAACAAAATTTCCTAACTGTTATAGTTTAGTTCTTCCCATACTCGCCTAATTGAATTGATAACTATGTATAATGCATTGCCGGCAGTGAATGTAGTTAGCATAAACAAATGACAACTGCAACTGGAATTAAATATTACAGAAACACCGTCACCTGTGTGCGTTAGGATTGTTCTGAATCTTTGTTGTATAGATTTCACGACAATAACCAAAGATCACAACTCAAGCGATTTACCTGTCTGTTGATAATTTCAGGTAACTTGTGGGCCCAAGAATGGCAGTCTATTTACCCTAAGGTGGCTGCTTATCCAGAACAAATAAGACCGAAACTTCTAAGCAATGAGACTATTAATTCAAAGGATCTGTTTGATGCAGTGGACGAGTTCCACCAGTCTCTTGGTTTTGAGAGTGCTAGGGACTCTTATAAGGGTATCAAGGAGACCATGTCTACAGCTAACTGTTTACCTTCAAGCCATGATATGTGTGATGGCGAAAACTATAAGTAAGTTATCAAAGATCATTTAATAACTGTAGCAAAGTTAATTAAAGTACTTGTTTATATTTTACTACTCAAGCCACCAGGTTTTTTTAAGGATGGAATTGAGCACACTGGCCCTCTGATGGCTCATAAGCCTATGGAACCTTAAAATTGCCTTTTTATGTGACAAGGTTCTACGGTGGCTCAACACATTTATACTAAAGTCGTGGTTTTACCCATACCATCACTAACAATTTAGAGAGTGACCAAGTGATGATTTATGATGACTAGACCAGAATTTCTCGTTTTAGGTATGCAAAAGCCTCATTTGACTAAATGACTACAAGGACCTCGGATTGTTTATAAAACGTTCGATTGTCTGATCGATTGATATTTTAAAATTTCAGGATAAAATGGTGCGGTGAGAAGATTACGGACGTGGCGGTCGGTTTATCCAGAGCGGCTCGTCTCCTGGGTCACGTCCAGTACTTCAAACACTACCGTAATCTCCCCCCGCTGTACCGTGACGGTCCCAATCCTGGTAAGCAGTGATAATATTACATCATTACTCAGGGATTTAAAAAAATAGACGAAGATTAAGACTAAGAAGGAGTCGCGGACATAAATTAATATTTTGAATTCTAAATAGACTACATCATCATTAACGTTTATGGCAGATGATAAATTGCAATATTTGTAAGATGTTAAAGGCACTTTAGTGTTTATAGAACATTACAAACCAATACTAGACCGGTAAGTAGGTACATCCACAACTTATCATTGTACAGTTGTATTTATAAATGGGTAGACTTCATACCCTTCAATATTTAGTACAACACTATTAACCTTCGAAGCTGAATGAGACTTATTGAGTTAAGCCGCTTTATAAATGCTATTGACAGATTACAAAGGAGTGTTTAGCGCTTGACACTGTTCTACATTTTGTGAGCACGAGCAATCGCCGAACTTGCTTTCAATCACAGCGTTGTGGTGTTACTCCGTATTGACACTGAGTGCCGTGGTGTATGTAAATCGAAATAAAAATTACTTATCGTTAAGACGCCAGAACTTAACACTAATATCGAGACTTGTGGCTAACGTCTGCCGCCATGTAAACTGACCTTTAGTAAACATCTTAGCTGATCACACAAAACGGTTAAGTACAGGCTGCACTATACTAGAATAATCAATAGTCAGTTCAGTATGCAAGATTTTACCCTCTAATTGTATGTTCTCCGAGCAACGTTAACTGTCTCATCTTAAACTTGACATTTATAATTCATATGAAGTACAGTTTATTTTAGCTACTGATTGTATCAGTTGAAAAGCCTCGCACCCGGCCGAGGTGCTTAGTGATAACGCATTTAGTCCCAGAATCCGTGGTTTTCATACAAAATGGACCACCACTGGTTTTAAAGCATTTTTAATTTACATTATAATCTGTGGTTACGTTATCCAAATCTGTTTCAGCATTCCACGACGCAATCTCCGACATCGTAGCCGTCCAACTAACCTCGCCGGACCATCTCAAGACTTTGCAGTTCATGAACGTACAGTCCGGCTACCAGGTCTCTATGAACCACCTTCTCTGGGTAGCCCTGGAGAAGTTCCCGCTGATGGCATACGCCTACGTGCTGGATAAATGGAGGTGGGACGTGTTCGGGAACAAGAGCATCGAGAATTGGAATCAGCATTGGTGGAACCTTAGGTAGGAATTTGTATTATGAAAATCTTGGTCTCAAGACAAAACACTGATTAAAATAAATCATTGTCTTGCTGTGACAAGGTTCTATAGCCGATATTACTTTCAGATCCTCGTATTTATTAATATGTTTTTTCCTTGGAAAAAATACGGTGCTTGCCTTTTAATGCCTGTTTTATTATCAAGTTACTTACTAAAAAGGGTTATTATTACATCTTTAAAATGCCTGTGATTTTGTCATGCGGACAACGAGGTCCTGAACATATAGCGATACTCCCCAAGCATAATTGTAGTAATTCTCAGTCGTAAGGGCAACCTTGAACTTTTCCGTTTTGCTTAAGTAGGTAATAATAATAACTTTAGCCTGTCAGTGTTGGCTTCTGTTTACTCACTGGGGCAGAATATTCATGATGATGAAACCTGTTTCCACTGCCAAAAACAATTATTTGGATTACGTCATTTTCTGTCACCACAATCTCTTCTTCATACAATATGCAACATGTATTTGTTCTGTTGCGGCGGCTTTATAATTAGCGCATTCGAATACTTTGCATGTTTTTGTCAGTTAGGCTAGGTTTACTTTTCTTATAACAAACTCTATTATTTCCCTATATACGGAGTAGTTTTTATAGACTCGCCGTATACATGGTTTAATATTGGCCTCGGCCTGATTGATAGGATAATAATAAATACTTATGCTGTTTCAGGATCCAAGAAACTGGAGTGTCGCCCCCCATTCCTCGCAACGAGAGCGACTTGGACCCCGCGGCCAAGTACCACGTTGTTTCCCACGTGCAGTACATTACGTAAGATAATGAAGTATTCGTCGTTTTCAACTAATCTTGCTAGGTCAAGCAGGATAAACAATGTATGCAATAGCTAAATAAGTAATTCCAAAAGAGTCAGCAAACAAGGTCCCGTCTATTATCCCAGTATACTTAGCTAGCTATGATGCACGACTTCATTTTCATTAAGGGCTTTAGCATCGATCAAAGCAAAGCCAATGTTGAAATTTAATCAATCATGTTTTATTTTGAACTAGGGGGGGATCACCCCTCCAATTTCCCCCCTAAAAGTTGAAATATCCAATTTTTCTCTTAATAAGAACCTTCCTCGGGGTTCAAGGAATATTTGAAAATAAAAATTAGCCGAATTGACCAAGCCGTTCTCAAGTTATGGCGCGACCAAGGGAAATAGGGATTCATTTATATATATATTAATTTCATTATCATTTAACTCCAAATGCCTATTTTACCAGTCACCAGACATTGGCTGAACGTTATTGTATCCGATTGATTTCTACATAAAATATATTGTTATGTTTTGTCCAACACTAACTTTTACAATAAAGTGTAATAGGCAAGATTCAAAACAAAGCAATATGAAAACGATCAAAAACAATAAGTATTAAAACAAAGTGGAATTAGAGGCGCCTGCTTGATCTAGAGAAAGCAAAACTAGCGTGACTTACTTTCTCTTACCCCAGTTATTTGGTGTCTCACGTCCTGGAGTTCCAAATCCTGTTCTCTCTATGCAAGACCACCAACCACACGGGGCCTCTGCATGAGTGCTCTATCTATGGTCAACTGGAAGCAGGAAAACGGCTCAGGTACGGAAGACTTTGAAGTAGGAGGAAAACTAGAAGATGTTATCAATTACTTGTTAAAAACAAGGATATGTTTTAAGGCTTCCTGAAGGTTAGCTACTTTGGGCACACGCATTTAGTTGACTTATTATTGTATTATTATCTATAAAGCCGTTTTCACCTCACCATTGGACTAAGGCCTGTTTTTTTCTAGGGTTCCGTAGTCAAACAAGGAACCCTTATAGTTTCGCTATATCCGTCTGTCTGTCTGTGTCACACTCACTTTTTCTCAGAAACAATTAAATCACGAAGTTACTAAAAATCTGGAAATATTTTCAATGAAAGCATATAATAAAATTAATTAAAAAAACTATAACGAACTATAACTTTAAATAGAAAATTAGCTAATAAACACTACTACACTGATCATGGTCCGACGTGCTCTTGTCCGGTTTTTAAATGAGCCTGTTGAAAAATTAAACGCTTTACTGATTAAAATCATAAGTATCATACCTGTAACTTGTTGATAAGTATCATACCTGTAACTTGTTGATAAGTATCATACCTGTAACTTGTTGATAAGTATCATACCTGTAACTTGTTGATAAGTATCATACCTGTAACTTGTTGATAAGTATCATACCTGTAACTTGTTGATAAGCAATGACATTTCATCGCATGCATTTCGATACTTTTAATTATATGAAAAACATTTTAATAAGTATAATAAACCTGTCTTTTAAGAAAGCATTTTTGTAGTTGTTAAAAGTCGTGAAACTGTATTTAAGAACACTCAGTTTCACTACAATTAATTTGGTATTTTTATTTCACAGTGAAGGCATGTCACTCGGAGCAAGTAAAGATTGGAGAGCCGTTTTGAAAACAATGACGGGAGAAACAGAATTATCCAGCAAGGGCATTATGGAATACTTCTCCGCCCTTAAAGACTTTCTCAAAGTAGAAAACGTTAGACTAGCTAAACTTGACGAAGGTGACATGGACCCAAGCGCTCCCATCATAGTAGGAGTCATAGTTATTTGTTTAACATTTTTGATTATAGTTATGTACTGTCTTAAAAAGCATAGTGGTAATAATGTACTGACGATTTGTGGTCTGAGTAAAAATGGATCACTAGACATAGTGACGAACGAAGTCCCACAAGGTAAGACTAACGAAGTAGAAGGTATTGTAGAAGACAAAGTCTGAATGATATAGATGCCGATTTCAAATCAAAAGACAAAAAAACTAGTAGGTATATAAGCTTGATAACTGTATAGATTTCTCGAAGATTGTGCCACTATTGTATAAGGTAATTATGCCATATGTATTGCGGTAAACTTAAGATTGTACCGTGTGTGTACGTTTAGAATAAATGGGCATTCGTTATTGACGCATAAACGTTTTATAATTTACTTAATTGCTGTTTTATTTTATTGAACGTTGTAAAATAATATCAACATTTTTTAAATAAAACATATTGGCAAACGACCTAACAGACTGCCTACATCCACACCGCCGTCTATGGTCATTTCGAAAGTAGAAGAAAGGGTATAGCCGGGTAAGCACGGTGAAACTGCCCTTGGCGAAAAAATGGTTTCCCTTTCACTGGAATATTTGTCTTAATGTATGATGTAATTTCACTCAAATAATGGTGGTTTGAGACAAAGTTAAAACAGGAAACATTTTTTTAGCCAAGCTACAAATAACTAAACCAATTTCTGCTTATGTTGGTCCTGTACCAAAATTTAAGCAAAACTATGTGACTCTTAAAGGTCCAAACTAGTTTTTACCACAAATCGGTTTTGCCTTTGTCTTATAAGACTATTGCTGAGAACTAACAACCAACTGAACATTGGTTAACTGCGGTTTCTGCTTCGTTGTGGCATTGAGTACGAGTATTACGAAAATCTATAGAACTAACACTGAATTTTTGCGGTTAGTATTTATAAACACGTTAATATTACTGATACCTACTCTGATAATGATAAATTGCCGGTTTGATGTTATTGTTATTTTATGCAAGCAGAAAGATTTGAACGGAATCGAAAACTCTGATCTTAAAATCTTACAAAGAAGAAAGAAAGTAGTCACGAAATAAAGCCTTTATAATTTCCTTCCTGATGACACGTTTCCATAATAAAATATAAACTTAAATACTAAATAAAACAGATAAATGGTTAAAACTTACGATTATTATAAGTTAACACGAAATCGATGTATCACGATTGTTTTTGTTAGTTTAAACTAAACTAACAAAAACGTAATTGTTAAACTAAATTAACAAATGTGATTTAAATACTAATTTGAACCAATATTCAAAATTGTTTAAACGATATTGTTATCTAGCCTCACTAAGAAAGAGAAGGGAAGAAAACAATCCAGAAACAGACTGAATTGTGAAAACATCATTCAATTCGGTAATAAGTTGAACACGGAACTGCTTCCGTTTCGGTTGTTTGTCGAATAAGTGGCGTTATCATCCTGCCCGTAATAATTGGCTAAGTGATAGAAGCCGTGTCAAAGCCAGATGTTTTGTTAAATGTCAACGAGGCTTCTCTATTCTAGGCTCTCTTTAAAAGTAGTGACCCAGTCAGGGTCCTATAGGAACATTGATCACCTTCGGATTTTAATGAACTAGAACCGTAAAAGAATGATGTCGCAGAAAATCAATGACACAATTTTTACACTTGTCCACTTGATGCACCACAACTTTTCTTTCTTCCCAATCACCCAAGGGTTTGCTGGAAGTGATCCCTTTAAACGGTACGTTCGTAAGTGTATAATAGTGAATAATATTTCGACATTATTACAAACCGAGAGTTTGTTTAATGTATCTACCTACCTATATGTATGGATGTCTGAATTAACAGCATGGTAGATTTTGACTCTTACACTATCTACCAAAACGAATGTTTATGGATCAGTTTTGCGATTCATATTATTTACAACTACACATTCTTAAAGGTACTATAAACGCCGACGCGAGTAAAAGTAGAATGGAACACAGGGAACGTTGTGTTGCCATGTAGGTACAACAGTGGAACTTTCCTATGAATGATATTCATGAGGGAGTTCCAAACTGTAGGCAAACAGGCGAGAATATTCAATTGGTCTCACTTGCTGTTTGTACAAAAAGACGGAAATGCAAACCACTGAATAGGCGGAAGAATATCTGACAAAAGACACTAACTAGTACGTTTACTGTTCGTGATGGGAGTATCTATTGATTCATAAATTAGTTGTTAACTGTACATTAATTCGTATTTAACATTACACTTTTCAAAATTCTTATAGTTCTATTTAAAAGGGGTTAAAAAAATCAGAACACTTCCCAAAGATAAGTATTACTTTCCTTAACAGTCGAAAGACACATTGTGTATGTTGTTGTTCCACAACTTCTCTGAAACAATGCCACAGCATTAAAATGCGTTGTCCGTGTAGTTTGTTTACGAAAGATGGTGTCCATTAAGTATTAGATGTTCTACAATTTGTAAAAATGCAACATAACAAACGTCACATGGTTGTGATAGTTAGTTTATTATCGACACAGTTGATGTTCGCTGTTCGGAATGGACATCCGCTCCTAACCGACTTGTCGAAATGGTTAAGAGTGTGAGCCGGTACGAACTAACTGCAATCACCTAACCGTTACCGTTTGTGGCGAACGCGTGCGCCAGAGAAACCGAATACGCGCGAAATTTGAATAAATTCTAAATAGGAACTCATTTCGCACTCAAATTATTCGAGAATTTAATTAAGATAAAAGGATACGGGACCGGTATGCAATTTAGAGTGACTAAGTGATGATAATTTGGTTGTGAGCAATTTCGTTATAAGGATTAGCGGTAAGTTAACTAAAACAATGTTTGCTATTTTTAAAGTAAATAACTATTCGCTAAAGATATTTTAGATATATATCTTGCATTCATTAATGCCTCTTTCATTTTGAAAGATCCCACAGAATCAGCTGGCCATTAACAAAAAAAAAAAACTAGATTAGGAATGTGTTTGGGTCGATGTTGCATAAAATCCACGAGTTACGATTAGACTGAGGGTTGAATGATATTGTGGATTAACAACTTTATATAGGTACATACGTGAGCAATTTTCCCACGATTCGTGCGTAATTAACTAATTTCTTTTATTGACTAATGAAACCGGACAGGCGTGTAAATCATGCCGATTGTAATTATTTGTTTATATTGTCATTATTATGTTGAGGCATTGATGGTTCCGCTAGTCAAACCAGGACTTACACATTTCTCACTACATTTTTTTTTTACTTTATGGCTAAAGTAGGTGTTAAGCGAAAAGCCAATTACATTTGGAAGTTGATTATTTGATGTAGCTACCTATTTACTTTATTATATTCGCCCTATTTTATTGCGAGTTTGAGTTATTATTTGACTTCAACAGGTTTCCAACAGAGTCCGCAAAAACTTTTCTGGCTTTCCAAAAATACCAGCGATTAGGTTAGGTTCGGGTTGCACTGTATAAACACTGCAAAATTAAACAATTTAGGCGGATAATTGCGGTTAAACGAAAATTCGCACTAATTATGCATTAGGACTTATGCCTAGTTTATACGGAGTCAGTAACATGGCAGTACAGTAACCCAGTCCAGCGCTGACTTGCTACTGGGCTTGTCTAGACATTAGTTTCAAGTCAGCCCAGTGCTGATTTCGCGCCCTCAAGTCAGTCCAGTTGACTAACCTGCTTGTCTATTTTTCGGGCCCAGTAGCTTATTGCCAATCTCATCTACATGTACCCAGTGACTGGGTCCGATAATCCGAGTCACTGGATCCAGTGACTGCCATCGTGTAAACCAGGCATTATAAAATTTAAATTTACAATATGACTCGACACGTTTATTTAATATGTAACAAAATTACATAATATTAAATGACTAGGTATTCAAAATTAACATAATATTTAGTTACACGTACATATATATTATTTAGAGTTTATATACTCTCTCGCCCAATCCAACATCTAGGTTTTCTAACTAAAGTGTCCGTGATTTTATACTAGGTACTTATTACGTAAGTATTTATTTATTTATACTTTTCACGTATTTATTACTCAAAGAAGACCTAACGATCTTTTTATTTATTCTTATTTTTTATCATTGAGACTTTAAAATGTTTGCCTAATGAATTAAAACTATTTGCAAGAACTTTCTTATAATGCAAGCGTCAGTTAACTATTAACCCGAAAATAACCTTCTAAAAGCATATTCATATTAAATTATTGCATCCATGGTTTACAGTAGTAGGTTAGTGCTAAACATGTTATTACGAAAATGTGAGAAAATAATAATAAATATGTTTCTAATTTCTTGTTGAAATATTGGTATAATAGTATAAGACACTATTGTTAGCCTTTATGTAGGTGGATTTTGGGTAAGTAAACCGTAAGAAGTACTACAATATAACATCATTATAAATGTCATTGTATTACTGTTGTGATTTAATACTTTCAATTCATAAATAAAATGATGAAGTAACACAACGATTAGTAAAAAAGTTATAATAACGCACAGAAACGACAAATTTCTTATGGCTCATCGTGATTGCCGACATTCATAATTTTACATTCCACTTCACTGCATTTTAAAATAATCTTACGTTACAAACTTATGTCATTGTATGCGTTAGGTCGGCTCTAATCACGTGACACCTAATTTTGCATTGATCAAGACTTGAACGCGTGTATTAAGGTGGACATTCACGGTCAGTTAAACTGATCAGTTAACTGACGTACATCTAGAAGCTGACCTTGAGTTCGTATAATTTCAACTTAAGATTTCACATTCACGGTCAGTTTTTGAATGTACGTCAGTTCAACTGATCAGTTTAACTGACCGTGAATGTCCACCTTAAGGCTCTTTCGTTTATGATTAGGGTACTGAGGTATAATAATAGTGATTTTTCAGACACGGACTTTAAATAAGGAGCGAAAATCCTTATTGTTGTTGTAGAAATTAAATACAATACAATAGTACATTTAGATGCTAGTGCGGAAAGTATGCCATTACTTCACGTGTATCGAACGAAGTTTTTTAACACAGTTGCGAAAAAATAAATCGATTTCAAACTCTGATTCACTCATTTTATAAGTAACTTTATGAAAACTTAAGATTGGTAAACAATTTCGTTGTAAGTTCGATCTTTCGCAGTGAACATTTTTGACATTATGAAGCGGTGTTTTTTTAGCTTTTATTCGACTAGAATGGATTTTGTTATTATTATTGAACCCACTTCACTGAAAGTTTTTTTTTCAAATGCATGTTCTATAAGACATAAACAATTGTAAATATAAAACATTGTACTATTATTACCTAAGTATTGTTATTTACGATTATTTGTGTATCGTATATTTATAAAAACAATATCGAATGTTGCCTTTGGAAACTTAAAAATGCTTGCAGTAAGAAAAACGCATGGCTTAAAGGACTTAGCATCCAGGCCATAATCATTAAAAAAAAAGCCTCTTCATAATGTCAAAAATGTTGACAGGCGTTTCGGCAGCTATTCCATTCCATTCAGGCAACTTATTAAGAACGGTTTTTCAATATTCAATATTAAAAAATTATCGTGTTATAATGATGAAGAGGTAAGTAATAAAATATGAAATATGTATATTTTTCGTATTATTACATTAACAGTAGGTTTTTATGTTGATTACTATGTTTAAAGGAAACTAATATTAACACTCATCAATAAGTAGTCATGAATTGGAACAAGTATAAATTTAAAAAAATTTGAAAAGTTGAAAAGCACTAGTTCGCGAAAACCAACTTTCCGCACGATATACAGCTACGAAAAGTACCACTTTTTGAGCAACTGTGTTAAAAACACTTTATCGTTCACCATAAAAAAACATTTAGAAGAAAAAATAATAGCTATTTTTTTATCTTTATTGTTGCCTGCTCAATTTAATTCTGTAAGTGTAGGGTCAACTCGGGCGTCTTGTCTTGACAAGTTATCCATATGCAATAAATCGTGAGTCTTTGTTTGCATTACGAAGCCAAGTAGTTTGCTTCCTGTTCGATGGATGACATTTACATCGGCTTCTATTTCTGGCTGCAATTACACAACAGCCTTGCCCCTTGCTCTGTTTGAAAGCACAAAACATGGAACACGAAACACATGTTTATTTTTACCGCTAACGTGTTTTTGCGGTATTGTCCTTTCCTTGTATGTTAATTGTTTGCTTGCAGTCAAATATAGTAATGTATTTTTCGTAAGTATTATGTTAAGTAACGTTAAGTGCCTGCTTTGCTCATTATGGTTACAATATACAATTCGCCGTAAGCCTTTAAAACTTGATGTCGAAAACAAAAATGTTTAAAAATGAAAACCCGACTACAAAAAAGTATTAAATAAAAATAAGTTTAAAACCCGACTGCAAAAAAGTATTAAATAAAAATAAGTTTAAAACCCGACTGCAAAAAAGTATTAAATAAAAATAAGTTTAAAACCCGACTGCAAAAAAGTATTAAATAAAAATAAGTTTAAAACCCGACTGCAAAAAGGACGAAACAAGTTTGGACCTTTGTAATGTTTTACACATGCCACCATATGGTATTCGCTCTCTGATTTACAATAGAACCACTCCTAGCCCCCGTATGATGACGTAGAGTTCAAATTAGGAAAATCCAAGACATTGGCAGCAGGGACCACCTGTGAGTGGAACTCCATCCATTGTGATCGTCATCCTGCCTGCTAGGAAGCTATTCAAAATATTGTTCGTAGTTGAAGACCAAACTGCGATGCATGTTGCTATAATAATTCCTGGCATTTTTACATACATTCATTAAGAATATTAACTATTAATTACACGTAACAACAAAAAGGTCAGTCAATTATCATATTTTTCAGATAACGAATGAGGAAAATTGGACTATTGTTGCAAGCTAAGAATAAAGTTGTATGAATAATGTGTTTGTTTAATGTTTATTCCTGATTGGATTCAGGTATACAAAAATGCTATTTCCGCGATAAAAACAAATACAAACTAGCCAGGCATCTTTACAGTGTGAGGATACGAGTATATAAGTACATATTTTGAATAGCAGAATGAATGTTGACAGTCAGCGCGACAAAACTCGGCACGTTTTGTAAAATTTGCTTTTGAAACCGCTACTTAATTTGCATACACTTTCTTTTTTAACCGACTCAAAAAAGGAGGAGGTTCTGTGTTCCACAGTTCGTATTTTTTTTATGTATGTTTACCGATTTCTCTGTCAATTGTGGACCGATTTTCAAAATTATTTTTTTATTCGAAAGAGTATACTCCTGAGGTGGTCCCATTATCACGAAATCAGAATGTGATGATGGGATCCATGAGGAATCAAGGAAATCCTCAAAAGTTATAGGCACACATACAGCGATTTAGGTATTACCTGCAAGACTTTAAAAATTGCATTACAAAAGCATCTCTTGGTGAAAAGGAACTGATGATGAAGACCAGAGATGACCCCCGGAACTCCTTAGTCATAAGTGATTGACGCCAGCAATGACATTTCTTTATTAAGAACATGAAGCTACTTTTATATTCATTATAATGCATGTGGTTAAGTGCAACTGATGGTGAAGTACCGGGAGAAATTGGTATAAGGCTATTGATTCTTAACGTGATGTTTATGTGCTTTATCACATAATAATATTAGGTGCATCACTAAAAAGCAAAAAAAAAAATTAACAAAAAAATAAAACCGTCTTCAAAAACCCACTAAAAAGGGTTAAATAAAGACCGGCCTCCTAGGAGTCCTAGGAATTGCCTATTTAGTACCTAATATATCGAAATATATCGAAGTCGGCGGCAAGAATCATGGTGTCATTGCTATTGTGTATACCTACTTGACACCGGCTTGGATAAATTTCATGTACGTATTAGGTACTAAATAGGCAATTCCTAGGAGGCAAGTCTTTATTTAACCCTTTTAGTGGGTTTTTGAAGACGGTTTTATTTTTTGTTAACATTTTTTTAAGTCTTTTCTTAAACAAAATTGCATTTGCAAATGCTCAAAGCTTTTAGATTCCTGACTAGGTAAAATATTAGTGTGAATTATTTAGTACCAAGAGTCAAGTCGACAAGTCTCTGCTGCTATCTCAACTTTCACTAAGCTCCTTAACTCGACCTAGCGTTCGATTGCAAATCTAGACTCTAGCAGGCGACTCCTTCGCAATATTATAAATATAAACCAATCAATGTTTTTATTACATTGATGTTGTTCATGAATACAGCGAGTATAGGTATGATTAACTCTAAATAATAAATAAGATTATAGTTGATAACAAACTAAGAACATTAGGTAGGTACCTACTACACTATCTGACAAATGGGAAAAATCTGGTTTTAAAGAATACATTCGGACGGGCCTCTATTCCATTTTGTTT
The DNA here is from genome assembly GCA_963241965.1 of Tortrix viridana. Lineage (NCBI taxonomy): Eukaryota > Metazoa > Arthropoda > Insecta > Lepidoptera > Tortricidae > Tortrix > Tortrix viridana. Next base: position 6,976,575 of record OY725181.1, read on the forward strand.
TAGACCAACCTGCTTCTTTGTCAGATTCATATTATTGTTGGTTGACGTTATGACAGTTGATAATTATATTTAATCATATAACACCTACGCTTAGGTCGCTCGCCTAAAACTTAAATTGCGTAAAACCTACAAATACACAAAAAGTAATGTTCGACCTTCCTATTGTTATATTTAATCATATAACACCTACGCTTAGGTCGCTCGCCTAAAACTTAAATTGCGTAAAACCTACAAATACACAAAAAGTAATGTTCGACCTTCCTATTGTTATATTTAATCATATAACACCTACGCTTAGGTCGCTCGCCTAAAACTTTAATTGCGTAAAACCTACAAATACACAAAAAGTAATGTTCAACCTTCCTATTGTTATATTTAATCATATAACACCTACGCTTAGGTCGCTCGCCTAAAACTTAAATTGCGTAAAACCTACAAATACACAAAAAGTAATGTTCAACCTTCCTATTGTTATATTTAATCATATAACACCTACGCTTAGGTCGCTCGCCTAAAACTTAAATTGCGTAAAACCTACAAATACACAAAAAGTAATGTTCAACCTTCCTATCATTTCAGCGTGACAAAATAGAAACAAACCACATTTTCTTCATGAATAAATATGAATAAAAGAAAATGTTATTTAAAATAAATGTAATTAATTGCTTGCCCGGCGAAGCAAGATAAAGATGTGTTTTTTGTGTATTGAAATCGTATTATTAGTTTCTACTTCTTAACTTTCAAAAAGTTTTTTGTCTTTAGTCTAGAACGTGATTGCTTGACATAAATCCTGTGAGTAGCAAAAACACTTCGCAATTACACGACTCCAGTGTGATCAACAGATATTATACAAGAAGAAGGTTTGCGCCGAAGGTAACCAGAGATCTGCCGACGATTTGCTAACAATTTTCAACATCTCATAATTCCAAGCGTGCATTATGTCGATGCACCTTCAAAACATTGTGGCTTGGCCTCGTGCCTATTTTTGAATTGATAGTGAGTATAGCCATTATAGAAAATTATATAACATTTTGTTGTTTTATTGTGAGTTATTATAATGATTAATTATGCTATTGTCGCATTATTAAACCCTCTATTAATTAATGTAAACCTATGCCAGTCAACTCACCAACCCATGGCATTTCTGATGCATTAAATACACCACTACTTAGGTATTCATGGAATATAGTAAGTCAATCAAGGATGAACTTATGCGTCTTGTTGAAAACCATCGAAATTCATCTTTGCTTTAGTTGTCTTGTTATTCGGAGTGTTCAAATGGAGAAATATAAAAATGCTAGATATGGTAGAGTTTAACAATTAGGAAGTACGAGTAAGAAACCAGTATAAAAGAGGCTTCTTCATGCTGTAATATTTACGTGAAGTTCTGGGACACCCTGTATAATGCGATGCCAAATAAACTAGGACAAAGATGAATGCGCAAACTACTATGTAAGAATAAATAATTATCATATAACATTGTGCTGTAAATGTAAATTAAGAAAATGTATTATACAACTGATGACGGATTACCGAGGATTAAAAAACGTGACGTTTTCCCAGCAATAAACCTTTTCTAAATTGTTGTTATTTACGTACCTTTATATTTTTAGATCACTGTGTAGAGGTGATATTGAGCTGATTAAGCAATAAGTGTTTATTTATTAGGTAGGTACCTATTATTGACGACATTATTTATAACATAATTAATACCAACATTTTAGTCATGAGTAACAACTTGGCTTGCGAGAAAACGAAATAAAGAAAACCTTAATTTGTTTAGTAATACTTAATGAGGAGATGGCGCTATTTGGTTAAGCAGGACAGCAGCCAGAGCTTTTTAAGGGCAAAGTTGAAAGAAATCAATTTATAGCCGCTTTTATTCGTATGTGTAAGCTTTACGAAAACTCCAATAGAGGATAAATTTGGAATATGATACGCATATGATAAGTAAAATGACACGTCAAATAAGCAATCGGAAGTCAGCAGTTTGTCTCTTATTCATAATATTTCACTTAAAGGAGGACCATTTATAGTATTAATCTAAAAGTAGTTTGACGAAGATGCAATTTTATTATTTTTGCATTTGCTGCAGATGAACGTTAAGTAACACGTAAACGCGATGGTATCTTGTGTTTTAATGGCATTTGCATAGCCTTGTCCCAGGCTATTGTTGTCCCATTATTGCAAAACATTTGATTATGCTATTTGATGAGATATGATAACATGTGTACTGTATTGAGCAGAATGTAACGCACCATCTGTACCAACTACCAAACCATTAGTACCGGTAATGCAGAAAACTTGTGATATAATTTGAATATAAATCGGGTCAATAATGACCATAACAACAGGTTAACTACACTTCTTTAAGTAAATATTGCTCGAAAAATGGATGGCCGATGGAATCAATGAGTTTTTTAATGGTGACCACGTACCTACCTGAAAATAGCGTGGGTGAGGTGGGGTGAGGTGAGGTGAGGTGAGGTGAGCTGATGGTGAGGGTTGCAGGAACTTTCTGGATGCGTCCTAAGTCCAGGAATGGATGTGTTTCGGCTGATGATGATGATGAATAGAATAGAATAGAATAGAAAGATGTGTATTTCCCTAGTTCATATGTTACAATAGATATGTCCAACAGGTGCGGTGCGGTCTGTGGGTGTGTCAGCTACTTACAGTTTACTTATGTTTGCCTGAAATATCTGTATAAGTGTCGTGTAGTGTGTGCTGTGTATGCTTTGTAGTGTATGTGTACAGAATAAATTTATGTAAATTTAGAATGTTGTTTCATATTGCCCTATCTTATTTACAGTTAATTACAGTCTATGGGGACGTGGAGCGGTCGCTCGCTTGCTGAGCAGCTGACTCCTGTCTTTTTTTGGTACATAGTTAATTTCACCTAGTCTAGTATTGGTTAGGAGGGGGTTATGCTATCCGTGTCCAATGCAGGCGTCTGATGATGATGTGACGAAGTTATCACATGGTTCTTGGGCCTTATTAGTACTTGATCAATTTTTAGCACCTATGCGACCCCGTCTCAACTCAAATAACGATTGACAAAAACTAATAAGTTAATTTGTCTTGTGTGAATTTTTACATCTATCTAGGTACAGAGCCGCAGGAAATCCTAGTAATTTATATTTGTTACCATAAAAAACTCATCTCGCTGTAATTTTCAAACTCATTACGTGCCAGCACAATGTTTGAGTGGCAGTAACGATATAAAACGTGAATACACACACACGTGACACTTGATTTTTTGTTCTGAGCGTGTTTTTGTGAATCTAGTTCGGGTACTCCCGGACGCCGAAATGGATTTTAGGCTTACCTAATAAAGGTCTTGAATCTTAATACAAAGTTTGAACCCACTTCATCTGTAAAAAAGGGTTAATTACTTCACTACTTTTTATAATGATTATCCTCATACACTGCCTACTTGACGACTGATTCAGTTTTAAAAATTGCATCCACAGGTCGTTGAACTGGTGGCCTAGCCAAGATGCCTTACACTAATTTTAGCGCTTTTCGAAAACTTTCAAAATGTATATAAATGGATTGTCGTTAGCTAACGAACAGTCGTGTTAGCGTATTTTCGAAAATCGTTAAGTTAGCGTAATGCATCTTGGCTGGGCGGCGCCAGAGCCCTTAGCCAAGATGCCCATCGCTAACTAGTTTCTATTCGTTTCGTTTTTAAACCAATCGCGTCATTGGTAGATCACGTCATACGGAGAGTCACGTGATCTACCAGTGACGCGATTGGTTTAAAAACGAAACGAATAGAAACGCTAGTTAGCGATGGGCATCTTGGCCACAGGCTCAGAGCTGATAACTCTTTAGCGGCTCTACCGATTTCTTTCAAACGTGGTTAAGAAATATCTTGAAAAAGTTAATAAATAAAAGTGTACACATGGTAAAATAAAAGTGTACAAAAGTGTACACATGTACACAAAAATAAACACAACACACATGCTTATAGCACAAAAATAAACACACATGCTTATAGCATTAAGTCCGCCTTGTGTACACTTTTATTTTTGTGCAATAAAGTGTTTAAATAAATAAATATAAATAAAAGTAACTACATTCGTTCGTTAGTTCACACGTTTTGATGACATACGAGTAGACATAGACAGGCAAATAGACAAAGGGATAGAACTTAACTTATAATATCTTATAAGAGATTTTGGTCGGGGTTAAAAATCGAATATAAGACGCTCTTGCGCCGCTCTTAAAGTCTTGGTCACCTATCCGTTCAGTAACCTCTCCCTCTAACTGTAGGTAGGTACTTATTGAGTTAACGATTGATTGTTTAATGTAAAGTGAATTCTAGATGTATACTCTATTATCAAGTTAATAGCGGTTGTTATTGGACAATGTCATTCTCCAGCAAATTTGAGGTGCTACAAGGTGTAGATGTTTAAATTGCATAGTTAAACACTGGGAAGTTTGTTTTCAAAACAGAGTTCTTTGTGTCGCTCAAAGATATAACATTAAGCAGTATTTACGGTACGAGACAGTTAATTAAGGCAGGCGTAATCAATAACATTAATTAATTTCTATGGCAGAAACAATCATGTTAGAACAACTTAATCATTAGGTAGGTACTGAGAAAAGACACAATTAAACACGGAGATTAGTATAATTTAGGTACTTAAGTACATGGGGCCACGCGATTAACGCGAAAGGTCGCTTTACTAATCCACTACAAATGCCCGGTCCCTATACAGGGTGAGTCTTGGTAAAGTGCACATATTCAAACGAGGGACAATGATTAAATTTTATCGACGAAGAAAATGTTATTTTTGTTATTTTTTTTTATCTTTCGTGTTTACATGTGGTACACAGTTGCGAAATATTGTTTTTCAAAAGTCATAGAATAATTAAAAAAAAAAATTTTTTTTTCGTCCATAAATTTTAATTTAATGTCCCTCATTTGAATATATATGCACTTTACCAAGACTCACCCTATATTGAAATCGCGGATAGATAAGGTTACTTCAGATTGAAAGACACATTCACATTCAATTATGTCACAAATGTACAATTTTAACTCGAGTTAACTGAAAGTGGTTAATTTGATTAAATCTAAATCTATTCTTCGATTTCTATGTAAGATTCTCTATTACAATGTTGAAAACAGGTTGTGTAAAGTTCAATACTCATACTCATTTATTTATAATATCAGGGCATTTCTCCGAGACAGGCTCATTTACCTGACTTCCGTGGCCAATTTTTTTTCTTACATTGACATGATGCTTAATTAACAAACTGATTAAACACCTTTAAATATATGCTAATTGATTGGAAGCGCACCTGGATATCCAGCAGAAAGAAAAATATCCAATCCATTAAAGTCAGGGGGCACGGAAATCAGAACTGAGTACGATTTTAAAGAAAAATTGAATGAAACTTGGAATGGAGGTTGAAAGATTTGACCCAAACAAGCGTACATACATACATGGCAAGTTGAAAAAGCTTGTAGCATAAATAATAAAATTCATACATTTCCGACGAAAAATGACTTCCGTGGACAATTTTCTGAATTCCATGTATGTTTTCTGACTTCGATGCAACAAAAGTCCCTGGAAATACTTGGAAGTCAGATACACGGTAATCAGAAAAAATTACATATTTAAAAATAACTCTAAAACATTAAGACTTTTTTTAATGAGTTTAAGGCTGTTTCAAATAAGCCATTTGATTATATTGTAGTAATTTTTATACAGACAATGGCCCTGACATTTGAGAAATAACGCGACCACAAGATTCAGAAATCAGCCTGGACCAAATCGAAATTTTGGCGAATTTTCACATGTAGCTCCAACAATCCAATGTGGACTGACGCTTTGCGTGAGCGAATAGAGAATACCGCTGCTACAATGCATTGGCGAGTTAGGGCGTGGTTTCAAACTGTCACGGTTCTCAGGCGCGACTCGGAGACAAGTTAAAGAAAATACTTTTAGTTATATTTAAGTTATATTTCTTCATAAAATCCTGTCTTATATGTTCAAACAACTTATAACGTATATGTGAATATACATAAGTTGTTAAAATGTTGATTCAGTTTTAAGTAATCTGCTACCATTTCTTGAATTCTGGGTTGGAGACACGACAGGAATGTCAGATTTTAACGGTTTAAGATTTTTTTCAAGTAAGAACGTATATAAAATTAATAAAATTTATATGCTCTCAAGTTAGATGATAACGTAATGAATCCACTGCATTTTTTTGTATATTTTATTTTACATTAGAAGAAGGCTTTAAGTGCGGGGCCGTGCAAAATTGCGTGCTCGGAGAAATGCCCATCAAAATATTACATGTCAAATTATTATTATTATTAATAATAATTATTATTATTTATAGTTTATATATATTTATTTATATATATTTATAGTTTTTGGTTACATAGGCGATGTAAAAAGTACTTGTAAGACTTAGACGTATCAAACAGCACAAGGCACTGACGAAGTTTAAGTTTTTATAAATTATTTATCATAGGTGTTGCTTTAGTGTCAAAGTATTATTTAATTTTAGTTGGTTTTGTTACAAGGCCAGAGTTTGTTTAGTCATTACCTAGCAGCAAGTGAATGGCAAGGCACTTCTACTTAGCTTCTACCGAGGAGGTGTATTTGAGATACCTACGTTTTAATTGATTTTTTTATCAACTTCTTAGGAAAAAGTTACATAGGGCGTTTTGCAGCGCAATTGAGAGGTGTTAATAAAAACGTTTCATTTTGTTTCGTTTCATTTTGCACAGATCATTTGCGGTTGGAGTGCATAATAACAATAATCATTGTTTGAAGGATAAGCTCTCAATTGGATTTCGACATTTTATGTAATTTCTATACTATACTTGATTGGTATTTGTTGTTTAACTAGCTAAAAGCCATAAACTATTATTATTATATTAAGTCTTTATAAAAATTGTACGAAAAATGTGGTTTCTTGTATGGAGACCGCCACTTAACTATTAAATTTGTGTATTTGTTTTTATTACTTTTGGTACTATATCCGCCACAAAAACACGTAGGCATTTTGTAAAAAAAATAAACGTTTTGTGGCTCGAAATATACAGCCCTAAAGGTAAGACTGACGTACGGATGGACAAACGGGCCGATGACGTAGGTGGGTTGGAGATCCTTTAAAATGACAGCAGAATACATTTTAGATTGTATTCTAATTACGGACTGAGATCGAGACAATCTTTAAATATTTTTGCACCTTTATTTTTTGTCTCTTAAGATTAAATTTTCAAGACAACTTTTAACGGTACAGTGTACACGTAAGTAGGCACTGGTTTTAAGCCCAAACTCGTGCCACAGACATATTTAATCGTTGTTACTTGTTGTTACTTGAATTTGATTGCATTAATACGTAAGTAATCTTAATACAAGGCCAGATATTGATATAAATTTAGCAGGATAAACATCCTTCGACCAAATGGATGTGAGTATCATAAAACCGTCCGTGTTATGAAGATCCTTAGGGATGGCTTATGTCCAGCAGTGGACATCTTTCGGCTGATATGATGATGAAACGTCTTTGAGTCCTTCTTGGCTTTGGCAGATTGCTATCGGATTCATTTTTATGACTATGAACATTGTCTTCACTTAATGATGTGTAGGTATATAGGTATGGTGGTTTAACAAATAACCAGAAAATACACCACACGCACGAAGTCTTTGTGCAACGTCCAGTTTGTACCTAGTAATAATTATGAAAATTATGCCTTGTTATACCGATTGGCAATTTTAAGTCACCGCCGTGCCTTTATTTTTAAGTGCAACAATCTGATCAAACTCATCAATTTCATTAGATGAACTGAAAATTTAAGCCCAATCATTCGGCTAACTTTGGCATTCATTGTTAATCATGAACGCGGAATCAGCCGAACAAGGTCGATTTAATGACATCGCGTTGTGGAGTTTTTGTCGTCGCTGTATTGTGCGCGCGACCTCACAAAAGCGGTGTCGTCACATAAACGCATGTCCGACAATTCGCGATCATAGGCCGGAATCACACAATCAATTTACGAATGTATAATGCTATGCCATTGCATGAAAGTGAGATAGCAAACATTCTGCGATCTCAAGTCTTTGTAAAGAATATTTGATACGTAGAGCGCATTTCGATTTGCATCTTCTCGAATAAAATTGTCAGCTGTTCACTCGGCTTGTTGCTCATTCAATGACTTGCCAGCGACAGTCACCCGAAATCATCATATGTACCATTTTATACAACAGGTGTTTTATTTTTGCAAAATGGGTGGAGTTCAAAAAGTTGGGCATGCTAACCTGTGCGATGAAAATTAGCCATACAATTGTAAATACTTTTCGTCGCACAACGGAACGTTTTTCGCCTTCGTTGTTTGTATGGTTAACTACGCTAAACTATTTGCTAATTGGGTCCAACTTTTTGAACCTTTACCCAAAATACCGCCTGCAGCCACTCGCACGCACACGAGGCCGTAAAGCAGAAGTATTCGCAATAAGATCTCCTGTAACATGAGGGTGGAAGGCAAACGAGCATACAATATTACACCTGATGGTAAGTGGGCTCTAAGGGCCGTGGTCATTTCTGCCGTCCTCAAACTAAAAGTCGGCTAAACAACATTCGCCGGCTTGTTGTTTAGCCGCCTTTTAGTTAGAGGACGGCAGATTTACCATTTACCCCCATAACGGAACACAACAATGCGAACACTGTTGCTTTAAGGCATCGTGAGAGTGAGAATAACTGCAGCTAGTAAATATTATGTGATGCTCGGAGATGTCACTGACTGCGTTTACAAAATCCTTAATGTCAGATTGAGCCCTTACCCGACTCAATATTTTTAGCAGAGGTTACGAGATGTAAGGGAATTAGGCCTTTGTGTAATTATGGTCGTTGTTCTGTTGGTCTTTGGTCTCTGTAATTGGTTGACATTAGGTGCACCCAACCCCATTCTACAACAATGACTAGTAGTAATAATTAATGGAACCATTGGTGAAATGACTGAGGGAGGCCATAAAACAAAACAAACAAACAAAATTTAACAGTTTTGATTTACTATGCATCAATAAGTATTTAAAAACCATTGTGAATGTTCGTTTCGTGTCTTGTACAAACAAAGTAAAATATAATTGTTGTATTACAATATAATAGTTGTTGCACGTGCATATTCTTGTAAAAAATTATCGTTAAACACGTAAGGTTCGTTTTGTTTAATTTTTACAATGTTGTTTATTTTATCAAAACTACCCATAACAGTAACGCCAAAGTAATTATCAGGGTCAGGTAACGAAGGATTTAGACTCCGAATATCTATAGGTAAATAGAGACACCAAATGCAAAATCTAATCGATGGTTAAAATTTAATGGAATTGATTTCCGGAATGCAATCAATGAGCGGAACCAATGGAGTCAACTCCATTGTAATGCACCGGCTTTGATGCTCCGTGAAACATCCGTGTCGTATCTCTAGTAGTAGATAGGATGTCGGTACACGTGCACACAACAAATGGCCGGAGTATCCGTGACTCGCTTGGAAACAACGATGCCCCAACCTGATAAAACCATTGTGTCTGGGTTAATTCAGTCCAACTGGCAGCGGCGATTACACTAAGTACGGTTCCAATAATGAAATGATTACAGCGTCCGGTATTAGATGTATTAGCGCATTTAGCAATCAGAAGCATGAAGTTTGCTGTTTACTCCTGTGTACGAGTTTTGAGAATAGAATTACGGCTCTACGAGTAAAATACCCATACACAAGCAAATAAAAGGAAAGGGGTCATTTTGTTAAAATGTTTTATTTTCCTTTTTCAGATAATGGCGGCTGAAACAAAAGGCACCGATAAAAATCTTAATAAAAACGGCAATGACTTAAATGGAACTCTTGTTATAAGAAATAGCTTTAGTAAATGCAAAACTGATAAACAGTTCAATGAAAAAACAGAGAAAAGTGATGACGATAGTTGGAAAGATTTGGATATTATTGAAAAAGCACGGCGGATGATTTCTCTCATCACAGTAGAACCAATTCTGGCGTGTTACGTGATGCCTTCAGTACTATCAGCGCTAGCCACGCAAAATCTTTACTTAGAGAAAGCGTGTAGAGTGAACCTTGGGTTCGAAGACCATGTTTGCGACGCGTTGACACGCAGAGAAACATCAAACTATACGTTTGAAGAAGAAGCTGTACAAACCTTGGTAGCGTCAGTGACTGGGTGGAAGACGGTGCTACAATCATTTTTGCCATGTGGAATATTAATATTCCTAGGAGCTTATAGTGACAGAGTGGGACAGAGAAAGTTCTGCATGCTGTTGCCGATCGTCGGAGAGTTTTTGACGAGTATGGGTCTGATTGTGAACACGTTCTTTTTCTACCAGCTTCCTGTAGAAATAGCAGCAGTGACCGAAGCTATATTCCCCGCTTTAACAGGAGGCTGGGTGACGATGTTCATGGGAGTATTCAGTTACATAGCTGATGTGACGACGGAGGAACAAAGGACGTTGCGAATAGGGGTTGTGAATCTGTTCTATTCCGTGGGTGTGCCCGTGGGGGCTGCTCTCAGTGGGATACTTGTGCGGAAAATTGGTCTCTACGGTGTGTTCTCCTTGAGTGCTTCACTATACGTGCTAAGCTTCTTGTATGGATTCTACAGGATCAAGGAAGTGAAGAGGCCTGATTTAACAGTGGTGAGTTGAATAAGATTTATTGCTAACATTAGCATAGTCGTGATTAATTTGCGCTATAGCTTATTAGCGAAAAAGGTCTTCAATTAAATGTCGAGAGCATAAAACAAGTAAGGATATTTTCTACTGAGGCTATCTTGTGTGCTTAGTCCTTTGCGTCTTTATAATCACCGACCTTATCTCACGAGCATTTGATCTGAACTAGACACTTTCGAGGTGAACGTGGCACAAATGGTTAATTGAATGCAATGAATGCTTGTCTTGTTCGTAATTGTAACTGTAATTGAACATAGGAATGTAACCGTGTGTGGATCAGTGTTCACAATTTAGATATTGGTGGGGAGGTTAATATTATGGAATTTATTTGCAGCGGTATTCGATAAACATTTTGTTTACGATACGCAATTAGGAATCATAAGTAATATTCCAAGTATGGTTGAGTGTTTTAAACAGGCTTTAAAGTTGACATAATATATACGTAATAGGTACGGTTGCAGGCGCCGGCGCCGCCGTGCCGTATTAATTTGAAACGGTAGCTTTCTCTTTCTTTATATAGATGTTTGACACAGCCCACCAATACTGTTTCTAAATATAAACACGGCTGATGCATTGCGGTAAATTAATATTGTGTTAAGACCTTTTATTCTTGAGGTAGCGTTTATCGATTATGTTTGGTAAGGATTTTTTCAGCTACATAGAGCCTTAAAAAGCGTTACATTTTTATTTTACATTTTAATCTGTTGCTACCGATTGGATGTGCGTGTAGCGTGTATTTCTTCTCATCAAATACTGATATTCTTTGTTAATATTCTTGTGTTAACTTTTCTATAACTTACTTTACAATCACTTTAAGGGGGAAAAGTAGAGCGTGGTTGAGCTCATTTGCAGGCAACTGAATCAAATTTAAGCCTAAATTAATATTTTTGTTGCAAGTAACCCATAAACTATTTTCAACTAATAAATAGTAAGTGCAAATAAATTGTAAGTCCTTAACGTAAAGGGTTCGCGATTTTCTGTAACCGAAGAACCCCTAGCGTCGCGACTTTAGCACCAATTTTGTTTATAACCTGTTATTTTTACCAGATGAGTAAATTTATCGTAACTACAGGACTGAGGGTAGTAGGACCTTGTGTAGGGTTTGCCCGTGTTAAGCGTCGATCCTACCATATTACCCGCTAACCTACAGCAATATATAGAAAGATAAAAACCCTTATTAACATATTACGCCATGACCATTTTAAACATCTTATGGGTACACAAATGGAAAAAATAAATAAAAACAAAACGTTAAAAGCTACTATTTTACCTATTATTTCTACAACTAGTTATGCGTGATTGTGCGCATTTTTATGTTCCGTTGTGAGGGTATTATCCCGCCAAATTATCAGCATAGAGATAGTCCATCTTAGTCCTCAGGGTTAGCAATGCATTTGGAGGCCTGTGCGTTCATTTGTTTCCCTTAAAAAAGACGGATTCTGATAAGATGCGGGGCGGAAAAACACTCACGATCGTTGATGTAACCTAGGCCTACAGGTCAATGTTTATTTTATTGCTTTCCTCCTCAGTGGATTTACTAGCCGAAGGCCCTGCCACTGGAACTAAACTGGGTCAAGTTGACGGACTTTTTTTATTGACATGCTTCGCTAATCTGGTAGTCAGTGAACCTGTTATATAATCCGCGCATCCATGGTCAGTTGACAATTTACAATCAATGAACATGGCTGACAAAAACGCGTTGTTTTTACAATTGTTGTTTGAGAGACAGTAGGACAGAAGAGAAATGATTTTAAAGATTAACATTCGGTAAGTTTAAATAGATATAATCAACGTCACAAGATAATCGCTTTTGCACTCTTGTTTAATTAAAGGCAGTGACGTAACCAGCACAAACCTCAATGGAATTCCTGGACATGGTAACTAGTTATCATGTTCTACTGTGCCGTATTATGAGATTTATGAGTGACAGTGAAAGGAAAGAGTTATAATAGAACTTGGCAGGTTTTTTAAGAGTTGTGGGAACGGCGTCTGTTGTGGGAAAATTCCCTAACTACCACACTCAGAGACGTCAATTATTTTTTAAGTTTGATTAAAGTTGAGTCTTATTCTATCGCTAAAGCAAAGAAAGTGACAGCAGCAACTTTAATCAAACTTAAAAGTTAATGGACGTCTCTGAGTGCGGCCGTTAGGGCCTGTACACAAAACTGCGATGCGACGTCGCATCGCAAAAATCTAAGAGCTTTCTGCGCAGTTTACTATACATTTCATTAAATTTGCGTCGCAGGTTTTTGCGATGCGACGTCGCATCGCAGTTTTGTGTACAGGCCCTAAGACTTCCTATCTCATTTACAGAAGTCGACCAAGAACTGCTGCGAGTGGCTCCACGCGTTCTTTGACATAAGCCTCGTGAAGGAAACGCTAACGGTGGCGTTCAAACGAGGCCCCAACAACCGGCGCTTGCGCGTCGTCATGCTGGTCATCGTGCTTTGTGTCGTCATCGGACCCATCTACGGTAAATTATCAGTCTATAATCTTGCACTGATGGGCCTCTTGCGGATACACTTCGACCCTACAAGATTGTTTATGTAAATACCACTATTATACACACCCAGCTGTTCGAATGTGCAGGTTTTCTCACGATGTTTTTCCGTAACCGTAAGATCATCGGGTAATGTAAAAGTAAAAAAAATGTTATTGGTGCATGGCAGCCGCTGGGGTTCAAACTTTGGACCTTCCTTACCTTAGGTACTAGGCTACCGTTGGACCATTGCATTGATAAGTCTACATAATAGTAGGTACATTTCGATGCTAGTGCGGAAAGTAGGTATGTCAATACCTGACGAGTACTGAGATATGACCCGGGACGAGTGAAGAATGACATTTCCGCATGTGTATCGAACGACGTTTTTTAATACAGATGCGAAAAAATAAGAAGTTGTAAGTTCGATCTTTCGCAGTGACCATTTTTGACATTATGAAGAGGTGTTTTTTTTAGCTTTTATTCGACTTTTTAGCTTTTATTATTATTGAACCCACTACAATGAAAGCTTTTTTTTCAGATGCATGTTATAAGACATAAACAATTGTAAATATAAAACGTTGAACTATTTATTACCTAAGTATCGTTATTTACGATTATTTGTGTATCGTATATGTATAAAAACAAAATCGAATGTTGCCTTTGGAAACTTAAAACATGCTTGCAGTAAGAAAAAACGCCTCTTCTCTGACAGGCGTTTCGGCAGCTATTCCGTTCCATCCAGACAACTTATTAAGACCGGTTTTTTAATATTAAATATTAAAAAATAAACGTGTTATAATGATGAAGAGGTAAGTAATAAAATATGAAATATGTATATTTTTCGTATTCTTACATTAACAGTAGGTTTTTATGTTGATTACGACGTTTAAAGGAAACTAATATTAACACTCATCAATAAGTAGTCATGAATTGGAACAAGTATAAATTAAAAAAAAATTGAAAAGTGAAAAAGCACTAGTTCGCGAAAACCAACTTTCCGCTCGATATACAGCTACGAAAAGTACCACTTTTTGAGCAACTGATGTATGTTTTAGATTCACCACAATATTCAGAAAAGAAAACTTCTCGCCGCTACGTAATCCAAATAAGGTTTGCAATGTCAAATACCGACTTGTTACGCCAGTGCTACCACTTTCTCTAGCCCCAAGTCTTAGGGCCGATGAACTGCGATGAATTTCTAGTTTTCAGGGCCCTGAGCCGGTAGATATTTCCAAGATTAGTATGTGTTACCGGTTTAACTAGTTACTTATTGCTTTATAGATTCTTAAAAGGCCGCGCTGCCGAGAGCGATTAATAGTAGGTGCTTATTAATAGTAGGTTATTCTAAGAGGATTGTGAGGTGACGGCTTTCCATACAAACGGCGATAATGTTTTCCACCCCCTAAATGGTAACCGATTTCGGCCAATTTTTGATACGGTGTCAGTCGGAACAAAAACGTTATCGCCGTTTAAGACTAGATTTTGCAGTTGGTTCACAGTCCTCTTAAAAAACGAGTGTGGTTTTATGAAATGAGCAGAAGGCGAATTTCATAATAAGATCACACGAGTGTTTTAAGGCTTAATTATGTACAGTTGCATACATTACTTTATCTACACACATATTATAACTACTCTAAGACGTGTCCAGAAGCCGAAGGCAAATGACCTGCATAGCTCAAATTCAAGATAGGTAACAGGCGGCACAACAAACAAATGACGACAAAAATGGCGGCAAAACAAACCTGTGTCACGAATATAAATGTTTTTTTTTAAATCATAGACAAACTAATAAAGTTCCTATTCTAATGTCGTTCGAAATCAAAATGCCGTACGATATTTTACTTAAAATATACCGAATTGACGTTTCTATTGATACTAGAATTGGGGCCTGTTTAAATTGTGTTGGTTTTGGAAGATGTTCCAAATTTGAAACTCATAACTTTATCAAATTTTTTAGAACTTTATGATACTGCTACAAATAAGAAAATTATCATAGTAAAATTAATTGTTGTAACGCTGGTCATACCAACGGATTCTGAACGCATTATAGAGGACTTACCTATGATGTGTGTAGATAAAAGTACTTACCTATGAGTGACGCGTCAATGTTTAAAAGGTTACCTACTTTTAGTACTTACGTTACGTACCTACTTTTAGCCTAGCTTTTATTTAGTTTCACCTGTCCCGGTGCCTGTAATCAAATCTTACAAGTTAATTTGACCCACTTCCCGGTAATTGAGCTGAAATGTGGTACACCTACGTAACTTCGGTGACAATGCTATAATATGGTACCATGGAGCTGGTCTGACGATGCAGTTGCAAGGTGGCCATAGGAAGTCCACGAAACAAGAAACGCCGCCGTGTTTGGGCTCGTTGGATTTGTCTTGATAAGCAGAATAATCTGATGATGACTGTGCAAAAAAATTACAGTTGGCAAGAAAAGATTGTCTCAAAAATGAATTTTTTTTCAAACTAATTTTTAGGGTTCCGTACCAAAATGGTAAAAAGGAACCCTTATCGTGAGACTTCGTTGTCTGTCTGTCTGTATGTCACAGCAATTTTTCTCAGCAACTACACAAGCTATTCACTTGAAAGTTTAGCATAGTTGTATAACTTGCTTGCTCGCCTCTGTTTTTAGTAAAAAAAATATGAAATTAATTTTAAAAACAATTGAAAAGGGGTCTAGAATGGGGGGTTGAAAAATGAAAGTGATTTGATTATAGCAAGTGGGGTGTCATATGAAAGGACTTAATCTGCACATTTCAAAACTGTTTTTTTTTTATAATTTTTCGTGACGTACTTTTTGATTTACAACCAAAAATGTTCTAAAAGTGACCGTTCCCCCTTATCTCCGAAGTTTATGAACCGAAAAATCTGAAAAATTCCTAACTTATGGATAATTACTTATATATTTTACGGGAAAAATAAAACGAAGTATTAAAAATTTATAGTTTTCCAGAAATAGACAAAAAACTTTAAAGATCTGTACTAAAATTTTGGCAAGTTTAGATATATACTTATTTAATTACGCTCATGATTTTGTTCCCTACTAAAAGTTTAAATATAGTTAGGTTGTAACATTATACTTGTATATTTTTAACGGCAAACAGCAGACTAATGCCATTGCCATTACTTAACTTAGGTACAGGATCGAGAGGAGGAAGTGAAAAAATATATTTAATCTCAGCTGAATTCGCACACTTGATGTCGGCGTGCGAATTGTTTGTCAGCCTAGGATCAAGGTCAAGTGCTTTGATTATGTTGCAGAATTAAAAACAAATTGCTTCCTATATCACAAGTAATATTATATAAGAAGTATACATATATTTCTTTGGTATCTACATGGTTCTAAATACCTTTCGAATATCAATCAATAGGTACGATATAATACGATCAATCATAAAAAAGATGGTGGACCGTGGTGGTGGTATGGTGGATGGTTGGGTTTCGTATAGGTTCTTTATGGTTTTATAAGACAAAATATTACACTCCTTTTTTTTGGCAGTGTATAAAATTAACCGAAATGTAAGCGTTATTTCAGTCACCTCTTATTGTATTTTTTTGTTTAAAATGTTAAGGTTATTGTGCTATGAACATACGATTGAACATTTATCTAAGTACATGGTGTTTTTACAATGGCTACGCTGTAACTGCCGCGATTTTTTCCAAAACAATGGACTAAATGAGCAGCTAAGTACAGCTAAGCCGCTGGTTTCCACTCATCTAGGTGGTGCTGACTTTGATTACCCGGTAATTTTAAAATGCAGCACAATAACGCCAGTTTGCCACAATAAGATAATTTGAAGTTCTATTGTGACATTTGTGACAACTTACGACATTTAATACTACGTCTCGCCTGCAACTTCGTTCGCGAAGGATTTGTTCGTCGTTGTTAAGGAATATGTGATTCACATTTAAAATTACCTAAGGTCAAATATTTTAAATATATTACTTTACAGGTAAGGTACTGTAACGGAACTAGCTTCTCCTAAGCTATTTCGTCACTTCACAAAATAATTTGTAGGCGGAAAAAGTTAATAATAAATAATACTAAAAATAAATTATAATTTTAGAAGCAAATAAATCAATACTATGAAGGGGCTTTGTAATTATTATAATCAAACTTAATCCATTTATAATGTATGTAAGCTAAGTTTAAAAAAGGACAATATTCAGTAACAATTACTTAAAAATAAAATTAAATAAATAAAGTTTTAGAACCAGTATAAAACTTGAATTAGTATAAATGCTTAAAATTCTTGGAAAGGAATGAATAAATTATTGTTGCTAAGCGTAATTTAAATTAAAAGAAATTGAGTCCTAATTGTTAGACATTACGATATGTTTGACAATACAGTTAGAAAAAGGGACGCCATCTTTACGTTAGACGCATCTATAATACGGAATAAACAAATGTCTAAATAGAAAATCAACTTTAAACTAAGGATCATAATGTTGGAGTTGGAACCGATGTAAGACTTGTAGCAGGGCCGCCATTCTTGTACGTCGGCGCCAGGTGCCCAGATGTCTAGACATCATTAGAGTTCTGTCTAGATAGAAAGTGAACTTTAAACTAAGGGACATAATGTTGGAATTTGAAGCGATGTAAGACTTGTAAGAGTTGGAATTGGGCCGCCATGTTTCTGCACCGCGCCGGGAGAGCGGACGTCTAGATAGAAAATGAACTTTAAATTTAAGGGAATAATGTCGGAATTTGAAGCGATGTAAGACTTGTAAGAGGGCCGCCATTTTTTGTACGCCGCACCGGGAGGGCGAATGGTTACTCGTAGATAGAAAATGAACTGTAAACTGAAGGTCATTATGCTGGAATTTGAAGCGATGTAAGACTTGTAAAAGTTGTCGGGGTCGAGAAGGCATAAATAGATGTGAATAAGGGTGATCTTGACTTTTGCTTGGCGGTCGTCAGAGGAGTAAGTTGTAGCCGAAAACTGGGAGCAGATTTTTATTATATTGTACTTATGTATTTGTACATATTATTTAAATGGGGTAATTTAGTATATAAATATTTGACTTTTGCTTGGCGGTCGTCAGAGGAGTAAGTTGTAGCCGAAAACTGGGAGCAGATTTTTATTATATTGTACTTATGTATTTGTACATATTATTTAAATGGGGTAATTTAGTATATAAATATTTGACTTTTGCTTGGCGGTCGTCGGAGGAGTAAGTTGTAGCCGAAAACTGGGAGCAGATTTTTATTATATTGTACTTATGTATTTGTACATAATATTATTTAACTGAGGTAATTTAGTATATAAATATTTGGACTTTTGCTTGGCGGTCGTCAGAGGAGTAAGTTGTAGCCGAAAACTGGGAGCAGATTTTTATTATATTGTACTTATGTATTTGTACATATTTTTTTAACTGGGTTAATTTAGGATATTAATATTTGGGTTTATAACAATCGTCGGTTGGGTGAATTGTTGCTGCCACTGGGAGGTTGGAGTTAATACTTATTTCTTGGGTATTTGTGGACATCATTTAATTGGGTTAATTTAGAATTTAATTATGGGGTTTTGATGATGCATCTCGATGGGATATAATGGATTCATAGCTTGAAATTTGGGGTATATTATTTAATTGTGTTAGTTTAAGGTTTAATATTTGTGTTCCAGGTATTTAACTTATAGTGAATGTTTTGCTTGGTGTTAATTTTGGTTTTAATTCCAGGTCTCCGCTTTGTTCGACTTACTTGGTAGTCGTTGGGCTGAGATCCAGGCAGACGTTGATAACAATTATAAAACTTCACTTACATTTTGGTTAAGGGATATTTGAATATCAGATCTTATCTTTTAACCAAGTAAGTTAAGGGTTTTCGCGTACGGCTCTGACGGCTGTTAACTCGCGTTTCGTCAGATATCACTAGCAATATTCTGTAAATTTGCTCTTCAGGTACCGTAACTGGAACCGATGCTTTGGCAGTGGGGTCGGTATGCAGAATATGTATTAGTGATAGTCCCTTATTTATATATTTATATATCGACCACCTTAGGTATTTATCCGACTCGGATGCCAACTTAAGGCTTTCATTAGCCGGCGGAACAGTCTTAGGATTACACACAGGAATTCTAGTTCCGAAGTTTTTGTCATGATAGGTTTAGCTGGTCTAGCAGGGTATCTTTACACCGAGATATTCTGACACTACACATCTACACGATTAATTGTAAATGTAAGAGTTACGTGACTCTTTAGTTTGGTTCAAAACAGTAGAATTTTAGGGTTTGTTAGGTAGTTAGAAGTTTCCTCATTACACCGTGAGGAGCTTTAATACACATAATTGTGCTTTAGCTAGGCAAGAAATCGTCGAATCACGTTAAAAAACAAAATCACAATAAAAGCTAAAATATCCATATAATTAAATAAATTATAACGATTATAGTAAAATGAACTATATTTCAAATAATAAGAATTTAAATATTATGCGAATAAATTCAATAAGTTAAAAGCTAAGGCAAATATTGTGTGAAGTCAATTCATAAGATGAATGACACTTCACGACTAACTAGTCTGTGGTAGAGAGGGCGCTGAAAACGTCAAACTGATGTATTGGTAGAAAGCGTTGAGAATGATTTCGAGCCGGTTTTGGATGATTTAAAGCAGAAAAATGTTTGTTCACAAGTTAAATTAAGCTGCAGTCTTACTTCGAGAAACATAAAAGTGATATAACGTTGAGTCCAAGTCAAACCAGTGATTGAAAAGTGATCAAATAGATCAAATAGTTAATCAATAATACTCCAGCTGGGTTGATTCATAGTTAGCATTATGAAACTGGAGGATTCTAAGTATGAACCTCATAAAACCAGTCTGGGCTTATTACGGGCAGAAGTCCCGAAGCGTTACTTCCCGTAGAGTGGAAAACAAGTGCACTTCATACAAGATAGGACTAGATTGTTTTAGAATGAAAACAAATTTCCAGATAGAATCAATACCAGTTATTTTACCTTTTAAACTGAATCAATCAAGCTATGAGTTTAAATATAAAACAAGTAGTGGGTAAAGAGCCCAAATTACCAACCTTATTATGGTTCTTGAGGTTAAGATTAACCTAGGGATATTGGTTTCAATTATTAGGAGAGCAAACCTAAGTAAAAACCTAGCTAACATGCTAATTCTGCATCTCTAAGTAAGAAGCACTACTTATATGTATTGAAATGGTCAAATTTACCGTTAAAGTAAAATTCAAATAAAAGGCTAGAAAGTCTTACATAAATTATTTTGATTGTTGATAACAAATAGATAGTATGTGGAGCAATATATAGTCTGGGACGTATTGCACAGATCCCTGCGGTCCGGAGGGGCAGGAATCCTCCCCCTAAAGCAGGGGGGGCCCTCATAAGCCATTTCATTATATATATTTAGCGTCACCGAGAACCATAAAACTCATTTTAATCGACATTAGATTTTATTACTTGAAAGCGATGAAGTAAAACCACCTTCTAATTCTGCTACTCAGTTGCCTTAACATGTCAGAGTTAGGTATGGTTATTCTAGGCTTGTATCTGATACTAGGAATCTAGGTCCCCTGATAAAACTATAAATTTGGGCCGGAGATACAATATTAACTCCCTATGTTGGTTGATTGTATCTGTATACCATATTCAAATCCAATAAGTACCTAATAATTGGATAAACAGGGTATGGAAATAAATGCTATAATTATTATAGAAAAATTAGAATTACAATTCTTCAGATATAAAATTTCTAATACAAATAATAATGAAAATTAGGTCTAGTTTCAATCTAAGCTCTGGTTGTACTATGGGAGCTAAACAATGATATGCATACTTGTAAAGGAGAATACTCACTTGAAAGTAAAGTAAACATCCATGACTCAGGGACAAAGTAATTATTACACAAATATTTGCCTGCGTCAGGTTTCGAACCTGGGACTGCTAGCTTTGTGGGCAGGGTCGTTACCAACTGGCTAACATTCATTAATATGTCAATATAAAAGTTATATGAGTTAATATACTATAATAGTAGAGCAAATATAAATTTAATTAATATTTTAGGTTGTACTACAAATCAAATAAAGTCATTAAAGTATGAGAATCTGATAACATTTATTATTACTGAAAATATTGCTGGATTTTCAAATAATGGGGTAAAACAAGTTGTTAGGGTATTTCTGTTTCAATGCATAAAATAAATCATAAGTATATCTCCATTTTATAAGTTGACTATTAAGTATTAATTAGGTTCATTAGGTAAGTTAGGAAAGTAAACTATAAGTCTTAATTAGTTTGAAAAGAACTTGGTTGCTACTGTCATAACTAGGAGTAAAACCACTATGATGATCACATTCTATAACAAAGGCCAAAATATAAATAAAACTAGCTTCATAAATTTAGGGTTCCTTATCACATCATTTCTGATATGAATACCAACAATTCCAAATTAACAACTAAATATTTTACAAATGGGTTTAACTCCTTAATTGTTATTATTACAAGTAGGGTTAAAAGGTTGCCATAATTTAATATCTTAAATATCTCATAAATTTTAATTATCTTGTTAGGTAGGTACAATTTGGTTGCACGTTTTAATTATGGTTACTGACTAATATAGCACATTAAATAGCTAATATTTATAATACTATCCCATACTGTAAAGCTACATTTTGTTAATTAATTAATTTAATTTAGGTTAGGTAGGTCCATTTATTGTAATTAATATTATTAATTAGTCTGGGTCATTTACAGTTTGGAGACCGTGACCAAGGATGTATGACTTATTTACAATATGGTAAACCATAACCAGAATATTTAAATAAATATGGGATTGAGTGCTATAATATTAGTCGGTGACTAAATTAGTTGGCACTTTTACTTTTAACATCAATGAAATATTGTAATCAGTTTGCAATACTGTAGTGAATTGTTGGTTGTTCATATGAACAGATATCTGAAGTGATTATTACTTGTATTTAGCTAAGTTAGTAGTGATCGCTTGTAGCGATCACAATTTGTTGACGTGGTGGATTAGAACATTTAAGACTTATAGTTGACTGTAAATGGGTGATCATAAATTTAAAGCTCAATAGGGGTTCGCAATAACATTCACAGAAACATAACATTGAACTAACTTACAAAGTAACCTACAAAGCATCTATATTATATGAGAAATAAAACACAGATAGTATAAACATTATCGGTTGTAATCTTAACTTTACATGAAGTTTATGTTATCATAATTCTTCATTTCCTCTTAAATTTTCTGCATTTCCATGTAATGTCGGCGTAGTGAAGTGGCATTGTCTTTTACGTTCCGTGGGTGTCGTAAGGAGAGATTATTTTAGAGAAGATTATTAGGTTGGACTGTCAAGCTTTCGCAGCAATGTTACTCGATGTTGCTTCTTGAATTCACAAATTTGTTGAAGTAGCATTGAGGCTTCATGTACTCTGCCTAAGTTGAAATGCGGGCGAGAGGTTGAGCTTCATGTTAATAAACTCTTGACGTTACTCAATTCATTATTTCAAACACCAAGTCGGGTCTCTTCCATTTATCGGGAGCACTAAAGATTAGTTCACTTTTCTATTAGTAAACAATTGAAAATCCGGATTTAGGTCATCGAATTTCCTAGCTATATAAGCGCAATATTTTCTCACTAATTGCTTGTGGATGTGCTATTGTCTATCCCAATACGATTGTAATAATTAATGGGTCGTCGCGGTCGATACCTTGATCGATATTATTCTGTAATAGTCACAGATAGTAATAATATGATGGCAATTATTTGGCAACGTTTGACGTTAGCCTACGCAGTTGTTAAGGGTGTTTGAGACACGTAAATAAACGCGCGTGGGGTATTTAAAAGGATAAGAGATGTTTAATAATAACACAATAAAATATTACATAAAAGTTGGCGGGTTACTTTATTAAATATCAACTGGTTTATTTTATATATCTAGTTAAATTGTTAATCGTTGAAGTACAGTATGTTGTCTCCACTATGATGCAACAACAAAACTGTTTTGGTATGCGTTGGGCTAGTTCTTGAGGGATTAGCGTGGTCGGCTGGAATCGCCATTAATAACACTTTTAGAGGCTACTAGGTGAAGTTCCTAGTCATGAACATTTATTCATTAATAAGTGTATCTATTTATACATGTTGGGTTGCACTGAGATAAGCAATATGCGTTTATGTAGCAGTAAACTATTACGTTACTGTTAGACAATTAAAGGGCTAATCATCATACTATAAAGGCATTATTGATTAAATTAAATTCAGCTATTTGATAGTTATCTATTTACTTTAGCATAAAGGTAATTGCGGGTTCCATTGCGACA
Organism: Tortrix viridana; assembly: GCA_963241965.1. Classification (NCBI taxonomy): domain Eukaryota; kingdom Metazoa; phylum Arthropoda; class Insecta; order Lepidoptera; family Tortricidae; genus Tortrix; species Tortrix viridana. The sequence continues at coordinate 7,000,075 of OY725181.1, forward strand.
AACCCTCCTATATAGTTTGTTCTGGAAATAAGTTATAAAAAAAAATTAAAATAAAAAAAACCCACATATTTACAATAATAATATTTTATTTTATAAAGCTTTTATACCATACATAGGGTTAAGTAAGTTACCTTGACTACAGTAGAGCGACCTATTAACGTGAAAATAGTTTATATAAAAAATAGTATATAAACTATAACAAAATTTAATATTTTTAAACAAAACTTCATTTACATGTTTGTTCTTTTTAGTCAAATTATTGGCTAGACAAGTTAATTTTGGTTAGTGGAAGTGAGTGAGTGTTTGTGCGCATAAAAGATAATATAAAAGGGAAAGATAATTAAAACTCAGAACAATTAGGGGGCGTCAATCTGACTTTAAAGATGATAATGAGAACGGTGAACACCTTATCTATTAAATTAAACATAATAAGCGAAGAAATTCAAAATTCAAAACAAAAAAAAAATTAAATAGGAACATGTAGCAAGTATATTATTATTATTAAACAATTATAAGGTTATCAAAATATGGAGAAAACATAATTATTGAAATTCACTAAAGGAAATCAAAATAATTTACAACTATTGTGGGGTTGGTATTGGATACCTTAAGATTTTTTAAAGTTGGGCTTTGTTTTATAATACAAAGAAAATACTTGTAGAAGCAAATTAATAAATCCAAAATGATAAACAGTAAATACAAAAATAGCTACTTGTTATTTTCTTCCTCTAAAACGCGCTTGAAAGTTAGTGATTGACCGTCTTAACTTACTGTCGGAGATAAGGATGCTAGACAAGTTATTATATTTCATTAACAGGAGTTGGCGACTAAATAGGGTTGAGAACTAAGAAGGGGGCGCAATTAAATTAGGCAGTCACAACTAGCAAATATGATATAGGGAATAATTTTGTTTTTCACACCGGGTTCTAACTGAGTACTCATCCTAGTAATATTGAAAGATGAAATTATTGAACAGTTTTATTTGTAATGGGACACCAGGGGGCGTTTTAAGGTGATTAAACATATAAGAGATAAATTCAATTAGATATATCACGAAACAATTAAAACAATTGCTTATGTCATGTCATATCTGTCAAAATTAAATTATAAGAACATAGTTAAGGTCCGCGGTTACTCTCAAAAAATCAAAGGGTTTATTCAACGAGTTCAAAACACTTGTGCCCGTTCCTGTCTTGGCGTTCCATTGTAGGTTCATGTCACACTTCACTTTAATAAACGCCACTTTCTTAAAATTCTACATAGACGCAAGCCTCATCTGGCATGTCTCCTCTTGGGGTAGCTAAACACCAGGCCTCAACATATCTCTTCGGGAAAATTGTCTTTCGTAAGCCACGGGGTTCATGGCAATGAGGGTCACCATTGTTGTCCATCAACATACGTTAACTGCTTTTCGTGAGTTTCAAATATGTAGCGACAAAGTGTTGAAAAAAAAATCCGTCCCACCGCTCAGGAATCTGAAATGTAAACATAATTTAAAGCTCAAGGCTCAAAAGGTCGAGAAAATTTTAGAAATGACACTAATTGCGTCTATTAGGTTCGTTACATACCTGCGGTTGCGCCTCACAAGAGCATGATGTTACTTGCTGTTTGTACATCTCATTTGACTTTGCAAAATGTAATTTGTGGTTTCAATCGGGTTTCTCGGTCTTTGATTTAATTTTGTTGCGAATAATGTAATAATGAAATTGTTTAGTTATCATAGATAAGACCTAGGTTATTTATATTCTTTTTCTTTAAAGTCACAGACTATCTAAATTTGTGCAAAGCGAAGTTTGCACGACGGCATTATTAAGTTGCATTACATGTTTTAAGCCGGCCTTACACGGTCTAAGTCAGATTGTGGGTTCGTGTTCATGTTATTAATTAAGGAAGCACGAATTTGCATATAATTTAACTATCACATAATAATATAACTATAATCTGAACTTTTTCTGATTATGAATTTCTCATATTGATCTGACAGATTAATCTGACATACGTTATGAATTCTGAACGCACCCATTTTCATACATTATTTATGGTCGAACACACATCCTCGAATTTCAGATTATGAATTTAGTTGACATTGCAATAATAAGTATAGATACCTACTGACGTTCATGACATAACTGATTAATCGGAAAACTTAAGACAGAATGAGGCAAGTCACCGGGATTTGTATTATGAATTCGGAGTCTTGAATCGGATTATGTATGACCGGCCTTATCTAGTTCTTTTTGGTTTTAATAGTGAGTAAGGAAATGTAGTGTGTATTAGTTGAAAGGTTTAACAAATAAGGACAGTCTTGTTTATATAGCTTCTGAGTGGAAAGGGAGAGGCCTGTCCATGATTATTTACTGAAAGGACATTAAATACTAGAAGTTGGAAAGTTAGATGGGTTAGTGAATTTGAATGAAATCCTTGGAAGTTATTAATCATAGATAGAGGGGTGAGTCGGCGGCCTTTCGTTATGTAGGTTAAGGAAAATTTATACTAACAGTTAATTTTTTAAAATTTAAAAAATATATATATAAAAAAAAAATTAGAGCGAAAGTAACTAGAGGCGTCTAGGATGGTTGGTCAGGATAAAGTCTTTGGAAAAAAAAAAGTGGGTTATATATAAACTTATAAAAAAAAAAATTAGATCTTTTTGAAGAAAAAAAAAAAGGAGGTTCAAGGGGTTTTGCAACCAAATATATAATAGTTGAAGAAAAAAAAAAACAAAATTAAATTAAATTAAGAAAAATTTTAAATTAAAAAGTAAAATCTAATGGTGGGAAGTAAAATTTGGATACCGCAATTAATATTTAAAGAAAAAAAAACGGAATGGTTTCTCTCTGGATTTATATCACTGAAGTTAAGTGACAGATGTTTGTCTTATCAATTTTTAGTTGTTTTTGCTAATTTGATTTGTCGGTTAGTTAGAAATAGTTAGAATTATAAATAGGAAGAATATATCATAATACCACGATAAAAATAAAACTAAATTAATTTAGTGTCACGTTCGAACAGTACAGTGGAATGTTTAGTGGAGTGAATCAGAGATTGAGGAAGGAAGACAACTATATAATTTTCAATTAGGGACAGACAAGACATTTATTTGCAACAGACAGTAAATAATGGAATTGGACTTACCTAGGTAAGAGGCTATGTATTTCAATGTTCTGCGAATAGTGATACGGGTTTTACTGTTATTTAACCGGAGACATAAAACTTATACAACAGATCTCTTTGTGAGGGAGTGGTAGGTAAGTCGATATGTTCGGCAATTCCAAAGTTAATTTTGGCCACAGGGAGATCTTTCCTATACAGTGCCCGGGAGGCGTTTGATATTCACTCTACTCATACCCCATTGAGTTTATGAGAATAGTTATGGATAATTATTCTTGATAGAGTTGTGGTAAATGTTGAGATATGACTGGTAGAAACTATAAGTAATGGAGTTTGTATAGAGGGATATATAAAGGCTTTTTAACGCAAATAGCCAGATGTGCAACATTTTGTGATAAAATGTCAATATCTTTATATATTGCTATTAGAGCTGAAACTGCCTGAGAAACAGTTTTCCTTCATATGAACTAAATGCGCTTGGTTCCAGAGATATTATTAGACATAACCACAGTTCGAAGTTAAGAATAAGAGTTATTTCTATGAACATAAGCTAAATGGTATAAAAACACATATACATCATATTTCAGGATGGTTTTAATAAATGACAGTAAAATTTGTTGAGATTATTTTGTGAATTAGTGGTTAGAATATTTTCTTCCTGTTGAGTAGAGAGGAATAGTAAGTGGAAAGTTAAAATGGTGATTGGAGACAGAAAGAAACATATTCTAAAGGGGGCGGATGTAACGGAACTAGCTTCTCCTAAGCTATTTCGTCACTTCACAAAATAATTTGTAGGCGGAAAAAGTTAATAATAAATAATACTAAAAATAAATTATAATTTTAGAAGCAAATAAATCAATACTATGAAGGGGCTTTGTAATTATTATAATCAAACTTAATCCATTTATAATGTATGTAAGCTAAGTTTAAAAAAGGACAATATTCAGTAACAATTACTTAAAAATAAAATTAAATAAATAAAGTTTTAGAACCAGTATAAAACTTGAATTAGTATAAATGCTTAAAATTCTTGGAAAGGAATGAATAAATTATTGTTGCTAAGCGTAATTTAAATTAAAAGAAATTGAGTCCTAATTGTTAGACATTACGATATGTTTGACAATACAGTTAGAAAAAGGGACGCCATCTTTACGTTAGACGCATCTATAATACGGAATAAACAAATGTCTAAATAGAAAATCAACTTTAAACTAAGGATCATAATGTTGGAGTTGGAACCGATGTAAGACTTGTAGCAGGGCCGCCATTCTTGTACGTCGGCGCCAGGTGCCCAGATGTCTAGACATCATTAGAGTTCTGTCTAGATAGAAAGTGAACTTTAAACTAAGGGACATAATGTTGGAATTTGAAGCGATGTAAGACTTGTAAGAGTTGGAATTGGGCCGCCATGTTTCTGCACCGCGCCGGGAGAGCGGACGTCTAGATAGAAAATGAACTTTAAATTTAAGGGAATAATGTCGGAATTTGAAGCGATGTAAGACTTGTAAGAGGGCCGCCATTTTTTGTACGCCGCACCGGGAGGGCGAATGGTTACTCGTAGATAGAAAATGAACTGTAAACTGAAGGTCATTATGCTGGAATTTGAAGCGATGTAAGACTTGTAAAAGTTGTCGGGGTCGAGAAGGCATAAATAGATGTGAATAAGGGTGATCTTGACTTTTGCTTGGCGGTCGTCAGAGGAGTAAGTTGTAGCCGAAAACTGGGAGCAGATTTTTATTATATTGTACTTATGTATTTGTACATATTATTTAAATGGGGTAATTTAGTATATAAATATTTGACTTTTGCTTGGCGGTCGTCAGAGGAGTAAGTTGTAGCCGAAAACTGGGAGCAGATTTTTATTATATTGTACTTATGTATTTGTACATATTATTTAAATGGGGTAATTTAGTATATAAATATTTGACTTTTGCTTGGCGGTCGTCGGAGGAGTAAGTTGTAGCCGAAAACTGGGAGCAGATTTTTATTATATTGTACTTATGTATTTGTACATAATATTATTTAACTGAGGTAATTTAGTATATAAATATTTGGACTTTTGCTTGGCGGTCGTCAGAGGAGTAAGTTGTAGCCGAAAACTGGGAGCAGATTTTTATTATATTGTACTTATGTATTTGTACATATTTTTTTAACTGGGTTAATTTAGGATATTAATATTTGGGTTTATAACAATCGTCGGTTGGGTGAATTGTTGCTGCCACTGGGAGGTTGGAGTTAATACTTATTTCTTGGGTATTTGTGGACATCATTTAATTGGGTTAATTTAGAATTTAATTATGGGGTTTTGATGATGCATCTCGATGGGATATAATGGATTCATAGCTTGAAATTTGGGGTATATTATTTAATTGTGTTAGTTTAAGGTTTAATATTTGTGTTCCAGGTATTTAACTTATAGTGAATGTTTTGCTTGGTGTTAATTTTGGTTTTAATTCCAGGTCTCCGCTTTGTTCGACTTACTTGGTAGTCGTTGGGCTGAGATCCAGGCAGACGTTGATAACAATTATAAAACTTCACTTACATTTTGGTTAAGGGATATTTGAATATCAGATCTTATCTTTTAACCAAGTAAGTTAAGGGTTTTCGCGTACGGCTCTGACGGCTGTTAACTCGCGTTTCGTCAGATATCACTAGCAATATTCTGTAAATTTGCTCTTCAGGTACCGTAACTGGAACCGATGCTTTGGCAGTGGGGTCGGTATGCAGAATATGTATTAGTGATAGTCCCTTATTTATATATTTATATATCGACCACCTTAGGTATTTATCCGACTCGGATGCCAACTTAAGGCTTTCATTAGCCGGCGGAACAGTCTTAGGATTACACACAGGAATTCTAGTTCCGAAGTTTTTGTCATGATAGGTTTAGCTGGTCTAGCAGGGTATCTTTACACCGAGATATTCTGACACTACACATCTACACGATTAATTGTAAATGTAAGAGTTACGTGACTCTTTAGTTTGGTTCAAAACAGTAGAATTTTAGGGTTTGTTAGGTAGTTAGAAGTTTCCTCATTACACCGTGAGGAGCTTTAATACACATAATTGTGCTTTAGCTAGGCAAGAAATCGTCGAATCACGTTAAAAAACAAAATCACAATAAAAGCTAAAATATCCATATAATTAAATAAATTATAACGATTATAGTAAAATGAACTATATTTCAAATAATAAGAATTTAAATATTATGCGAATAAATTCAATAAGTTAAAAGCTAAGGCAAATATTGTGTGAAGTCAATTCATAAGATGAATGACACTTCACGACTAACTAGTCTGTGGTAGAGAGGGCGCTGAAAACGTCAAACTGATGTATTGGTAGAAAGCGTTGAGAATGATTTCGAGCCGGTTTTGGATGATTTAAAGCAGAAAAATGTTTGTTCACAAGTTAAATTAAGCTGCAGTCTTACTTCGAGAAACATAAAAGTGATATAACGTTGAGTCCAAGTCAAACCAGTGATTGAAAAGTGATCAAATAGATCAAATAGTTAATCAATAATACTCCAGCTGGGTTGATTCATAGTTAGCATTATGAAACTGGAGGATTCTAAGTATGAACCTCATAAAACCAGTCTGGGCTTATTACGGGCAGAAGTCCCGAAGCGTTACTTCCCGTAGAGTGGAAAACAAGTGCACTTCATACAAGATAGGACTAGATTGTTTTAGAATGAAAACAAATTTCCAGATAGAATCAATACCAGTTATTTTACCTTTTAAACTGAATCAATCAAGCTATGAGTTTAAATATAAAACAAGTAGTGGGTAAAGAGCCCAAATTACCAACCTTATTATGGTTCTTGAGGTTAAGATTAACCTAGGGATATTGGTTTCAATTATTAGGAGAGCAAACCTAAGTAAAAACCTAGCTAACATGCTAATTCTGCATCTCTAAGTAAGAAGCACTACTTATATGTATTGAAATGGTCAAATTTACCGTTAAAGTAAAATTCAAATAAAAGGCTAGAAAGTCTTACATAAATTATTTTGATTGTTGATAACAAATAGATAGTATGTGGAGCAATATATAGTCTGGGACGTATTGCACAGATCCCTGCGGTCCGGAGGGGCAGGAATCCTCCCCCTAAAGCAGGGGGGGCCCTCATAAGCCATTTCATTATATATATTTAGCGTCACCGAGAACCATAAAACTCATTTTAATCGACATTAGATTTTATTACTTGAAAGCGATGAAGTAAAACCACCTTCTAATTCTGCTACTCAGTTGCCTTAACATGTCAGAGTTAGGTATGGTTATTCTAGGCTTGTATCTGATACTAGGAATCTAGGTCCCCTGATAAAACTATAAATTTGGGCCGGAGATACAATATTAACTCCCTATGTTGGTTGATTGTATCTGTATACCATATTCAAATCCAATAAGTACCTAATAATTGGATAAACAGGGTATGGAAATAAATGCTATAATTATTATAGAAAAATTAGAATTACAATTCTTCAGATATAAAATTTCTAATACAAATAATAATGAAAATTAGGTCTAGTTTCAATCTAAGCTCTGGTTGTACTATGGGAGCTAAACAATGATATGCATACTTGTAAAGGAGAATACTCACTTGAAAGTAAAGTAAACATCCATGACTCAGGGACAAAGTAATTATTACACAAATATTTGCCTGCGTCAGGTTTCGAACCTGGGACTGCTAGCTTTGTGGGCAGGGTCGTTACCAACTGGCTAACATTCATTAATATGTCAATATAAAAGTTATATGAGTTAATATACTATAATAGTAGAGCAAATATAAATTTAATTAATATTTTAGGTTGTACTACAAATCAAATAAAGTCATTAAAGTATGAGAATCTGATAACATTTATTATTACTGAAAATATTGCTGGATTTTCAAATAATGGGGTAAAACAAGTTGTTAGGGTATTTCTGTTTCAATGCATAAAATAAATCATAAGTATATCTCCATTTTATAAGTTGACTATTAAGTATTAATTAGGTTCATTAGGTAAGTTAGGAAAGTAAACTATAAGTCTTAATTAGTTTGAAAAGAACTTGGTTGCTACTGTCATAACTAGGAGTAAAACCACTATGATGATCACATTCTATAACAAAGGCCAAAATATAAATAAAACTAGCTTCATAAATTTAGGGTTCCTTATCACATCATTTCTGATATGAATACCAACAATTCCAAATTAACAACTAAATATTTTACAAATGGGTTTAACTCCTTAATTGTTATTATTACAAGTAGGGTTAAAAGGTTGCCATAATTTAATATCTTAAATATCTCATAAATTTTAATTATCTTGTTAGGTAGGTACAATTTGGTTGCACGTTTTAATTATGGTTACTGACTAATATAGCACATTAAATAGCTAATATTTATAATACTATCCCATACTGTAAAGCTACATTTTGTTAATTAATTAATTTAATTTAGGTTAGGTAGGTCCATTTATTGTAATTAATATTATTAATTAGTCTGGGTCATTTACAGTACTAATCAGGCATATGCATATAATATTAGTCTACCAGTGTATGGTCATTACATTACTTAGTGCTCTTATTTTTACTGAAGCGAAAACTGAAAAATCATAATTTCATGAGTACTAGGACTCCAACCTACAACTCACTGGCCACTGGTCTGTACCGATGCAGGCCACAAAGATTACTCCGGTACCATAAAATAACTCCTCGCTTCCTTAAACTATAACTTAGAGGGTAAACTAACGCCATTTATCGCGTTAGTTTTCGCTTTAAACATATTTTCACTTTCCAGGTGAAATGTCGGTGATGTACCTGTTCACGAGATACCGCTTCAACTGGAACGAGGTAGACTTCAGCGTGTTCTCCACTTACGCCATGTGTACTTCATTAGTTGGTATGTATGTTACTTTTTTATGCCAACAGTATTCCAGAGCTTGCTTGATAGTCCCTTTGACTAAAGATTACCGCGTAGGTAAGGTTTTGTAGGTAGGTAATTGTAATTAGAGTTGTGTCTGGCCAAAAAAGGCTGAAAGGGTAAAAATTACACAGAATAGAATAGGAACTCCGCGAAGCGAAACTTTGTTGACATAAGTATAAGTACAGCTAGTTGTACCTATCAATTTTGTAGTGTTAAAATCCACGTAGAACGTAGACGCAGCTCTATACATACTTTTTACGTAGGTATACCTGTCTACGCAAAAGTATAAAGTAAAATTAAGCGATCGTCGTGGTTTAAGAAAATTAAACTTGTTTTGTTTAGTTTATTTATTCAATTAAAACTAGCGTGAGTCAGAAAACGGCCCGACATGTTTCAGACTCTTTTGGAGTCCTTCCTTCATGGTAGTTAGTGTTATCGCGGGCGCGGACTCCCGTACACGACTTGTTTTCAACTAGTTATCAATCAATCAAAAGTACCAAATTTAAGTACCTATGGTAAGTCTTAATATAATATTAATTTAAAACGGTCTACAAAAGCTAAATACATGTATTATTTACAGGAACCTTATTCTCAGTGGGTGTGTTCAGCCACCTGCTCAAGTTCGACGACGCTATCATCGGAGTGATATCGTGTTCGAGCAAGATTTTGTCCGGATTCATGTACGCTTTTGCTACCAAGACTTGGCATATTTATATAGGTATGTATATTTTCATGTACCCATAAGTTTTTGTGACAAAAGATTTATATGTAAAAAGTAGATTTTTATACCCTTGAATGTTTAGATTTATTTAAAAACCTACAAGATATTACTTCTTCTATTGTACAGTAAACTAAATGTATAGACATAAGTAGTAACCCTAAAAAATTGGTCTAAGTGATAGAACACCGGACAAAGGAAATACCTGTCACGTTAAAACGTTGTTTTCTTTTTCAGCACCATTGATTGAAATCTTCAGCGGAACGTCCTTCATTGCTATGAGGTCTATGGTGTCGAAATTAGTAGATAAAGAAGAACTAGGTAAGTAAATAAAAAAAATAATTTTTTACGGATACTGCGCATAATATAATAATGCTCAGTATCAAATTTGTAATTTCTGTCAACAAAAATTAATTAAGAGAAACAAACAAATCTGCAATGCAATGTATTCTAAGCGTTCATTTAACTTTTAAGTAACCGTAAGTAAGGTTCAGTTAACAACTCTCATTGCTGAGTCGCCATAGAAGTCATAGAACCCTAGGCTGTCATAATGACAGCGTAGTCATGAGAAAGAAACTACATTTAAGGAGTTTTTGATTGCACTTTTCGCGAACCTTAATTAAGTCGATGAACAGATTTCAGGGTCGATAGTTATCTAACTTTAGCCCATATCGGTAGGTGGTTCTTAGGTAGGTGAAATGAAAATCAGTTTCACCGTTCAATAATTATCAGCTCAAACTACGGGTACGCAATACCGGAATTCGGTACCTGGGTGGATTTCAGGGCGTTTCAACCGCCCGTCATCACCGTGTTCAGTACATTCACGAAATCAATGACACTACAGCAACTTTTGATGCTAATAGAAACTACCCCCGGTTCTGCTTGTTTACATCAGAAGTTGCTGGTATGTGTCATTGATTTCGTCAATATATTGAAAACGGTGATGACGGGCGGTTGAAACGCCCTGAAATCCACCCACCTATTGCATACCTGACCTAAAACACAAACCAGGGCTCGCAATGGGGAATATGCATGATTTTTTTTTGCTTTAATAAGGTCATATAAGTTACAAACAGTACAGAAAAAATATTTTTCGAATAACTATAAAAATAACCAAGATATAAGCCATTAACACCCATTAACCATTAACCTCGGGGGAGGCCTATGTCCAGCAGCAGTGGACGTCTTTCGGCTGAAATGATGATGATCGGCCATTAAAGATTTGTTTCTATCTCTTTCTAGCAAAACAGAATTTGACATGAAGATATATGACCGTAGAACACGCTGACCTCACACTTCATTTCTGATCTCTCTGTCTAATTAAGTAGTAGTTTTTAAATGCTTATAATTTTCCGTATTTTTTGGCCGATTTTAATTTTATTTTAACTTTTTGCCATCTCTTTTACGGTATTTTCATATTTTGTTATTTTTTATGAATATTCCCTATTAAGTCTGAAGTTTCTGGGAGCCTAGACAAACTGCAGATACAAACTGTCAAAATGTGATAAACAAGTGGCTGATGCGATAGATCGTCAGTTTATGTCAATCTTACTTATATCTACATTCTGACAGTTTTCGAAAAACATAGCGATGCGTTTCCCGTAGGCCCCCGTGTTAATGTTTTATTAACCGACTTCAAAAAAGGAGGAGGTACTAATGTTCGGCTGTATGTATGTTTTTTATGTACTTAGGTATATTTACCGATTTCTCCGTGAATTTCGGACCGATTTTGAAAATTATTTTTGTGTTTGAAAGGGTTCTACTCCCGAGGTGGTCCCATTGTCACCAAGTCAGAAACTGATGATGCGATCCATGAAGAATCGAGGGAATTCCTCAAAAGTTATAGGCATGTAGCGATTTTGGTATTTCCTGTAAGACCTTAAGAATTTGCATTCTAAAACTCTAAGTGTCTAATAGGTACATTATATCGAAGTCGGTGGCAAGAATCATGTGTCATTGCCATTGTGTATACCTACCTACTTGACACCGACTTGGACTCCTAGGAGGCCGGTCTTTATTTAACCCTTTTCAATAGGTTTTTCGGTTTTATTTTTTTGTTAATTTTTTTTCGATTTAATATTGTATTTTACAGGTAAAGTGAATTCCTTTTTCGGCGTGGCTGAAGCGATGATGCCGCTGGTATACGCGCCCATGTACACCACGGTTTACACGGCTACCATCAAGATCTTTCCTGGCGCGTTCTTTCTGCTAGGCGGAGGGCTCACGGTCCCCGCTGTGGTTATATTCTTGTAAGTATTCTATTAGTTCGATCTATTTGGGGGTTACTCTGGAGGTTATTAGTTTGTCACAAAGGAGTTTGAACAAATAGGGCGGTATATTGGCAACAATATGTAATTTTTACCTAACCACTGAGCTGTTTGTTGTATAAAAATATAATATCAAAATATTTTAGGATCCTTCACATGCTCTGGATTGAATATTGTAAAATTGCATAACAAATAAGTGTTTACCAGGATATAAGCGTGCGTCTTGAAATTTTGGCGAGGGCGCATCGTCGTGAAGTATTTATATTAATTAGTACAAACTTTAACCAAACGACAAAAATCGACGGTGAATAATCAAACGACATCGTTGTTGCAAAAACTCGTATCTATCTTGCTTTCTCAGTTAGATTCAGTACCCACTGATATGCTTATTGATAAAGCAACACAAATACGAATTTTTGCCACCAAACCAACGTCGCTTGATCATTCACTACATATACTACTATTTTTGTTTTCTCTCATCATCAATATTTCAGACATAAAAAACTTCATGGATTGAAGACACTATAATATACCTGCTTACAATTTTTACAACTTTGATTCAGGTGGCTGTACTTAGCCAGTAAGAAATATAATGACAAAAACATCAAAACATCAGAAACCAAGTCAGTTGAAAAGGAAAAAGAAGCAAACGCTGAAGACCCTGCGAAAATCGGCATTGAAAACAAAGCATTCGAGTCCGAAAAAGACGAAGTCGACAAGACCAAGACAATGGACCAAGCCGCCGCAGACAAAGATAACTTAAGTCAATTGCAGATAGAGATGGGTTTAACAGAAAGCATGTTGTGTACCAGTAAGCTGTAAAGATAGTTTAAATTGTTTTAGAGATAAAATAAATAAATGGCGACGTCACGTGATATTTCGAAAGTGATGCCAGATGTCATGACCTTAAAAACATGTAAAACATTGTTGCTTGGACAATGCTAGTTGGCTGGAATGTGTTAGCATGTAAATAATTAGCAGCAATGAACATGGTCTGGACTAGCTAGCCCATATTTTAGCTGAATTTTCGATGTGATTCCTAAATTAAACTTACTGTGATAAATGTAAAAAATGTTCTTTTAGGACACAAATATTGTGATATCCAAAATCAATATTAACACTAGCAACATTTTAATAACTGGATGTGATTTCTGTATACGATCTGAGAAAACGGTTAGTTCATATAAAACTAGTACTTAAGTAAAATTTTAGCCTAGTTTCATACCTACTACGTGAATTGAAATTGAAGTGTTGATCAAGATAACTTTGCAAGCAACATGTTTGTAGTATTTATTCCTTCCGGTATTTTTGACAATATTATGTATTTAACAGCGCGAACGAACAAATAAATCATACGTTCGAAAGTCATTGGACTGTATTATGTATAACACCAAAATTTACTACAAAAATTTGATCAACAGTTTAATTAATTGATTTTAGTGTTAACACCTGATTAACATTATTTATGTGAGTACTTATTTAACAGCAAAGGAGATAATAAAATAGGATTTTGACAAAAGCTGTGTTTTGGTATAAAAATTCCATTCGGTATTTGAACCCTAACCAAACAAAAAAAAGTATTAAAGAAAATCAATATAATTTTATTCGTATCAAAACTGATCAATAAGAATTTCCATTACCCCAATATCTAGAAAAAAACAATATTTTATAATTTTATATTATGAAACGAATAAGACACAAATATCCAAGATTAACCTTACTTCACTAGTCATAAAAATGTTTTTAACATCGTTTTATAACAAATAATACAATTAAAAGAGTAGGTAATACAATATAAATATTGAATACAAAAAAGTCACCAAATACCCTGTGCTCAATTTGACACATTAAGGGCATGTTGCACAATAGACAAGTTAACTTATCTGCCAGTTAAAGCTAGCCCTCGCTTTACTTGACGATTGTGAAACAGGCAATAAATATTTTGTTTAGTATCACATTGTTGCTCAAATAGTACACAACACTTCGTACGTGCTGTGAGCTACTTCTTTCCCAGCAAACGAGATATACATGTTTTTGTGCGAAGGTTGTACCTGAAACCAAGCAATAATTGATTTTAAATTAGCTTTCACATAAACGGTACAGCTGCGTGGCAGTAAAGTAGGCTGTACATAAGACTATAAGTTAGCTATATATTGTGTAAATATGGTACATTTTTCAAACTAAAGTAACGGCGATCTGTATTTTTACTTTAATTTGACAAATATACAATATTTCCACAATTTAAATCTAACTTAGCTAAATCAACGTTTAGCTTTGAGGCGAGACTGTGCTGGTCGGGTGCCGCGGCATGCCGGGGTGTTTTAGTGTGCGATCAACGTAATACTGGAATTGGAATGACTGACTGATGATGACTGACGGCTGAGTATCTTGCGGCGATTCTCCTCAGCAGTGGTTTCCTCTTGGGGAGCGCTGGTAGATTTTGACCCGCGTCCATGCGGCCAACTTACTGAATAAACCTCCTTATCTATCTTGAGCTAGCGACCCACCCTCGCTTCGCTCCGGTTCAAACAGGATAAGGATATCGACTATAATATGATAACTCGGTTCAGAAGTCCCATAGATTACCCCCATACAAACAAACACAATTTTGTCCCTTTACAATATTAGGACTTTATCTTAGGCTTTGGTCTGGTGTGATGTTGTTACCTTCCCCGGGGTGACGGAGCCCTCGTGCGCGGCGCGGCCGAGGTAGAGCGGCTCGCCGTCGGCGGTGCTGCCCGCGACGACGGCGCCGGGCGGCACGCCGCCGTCGCGCGCCTCTATCCAGCGGATCCTCTCCGGCCGAGCGCAGCACACCTGCAAATTTGAACGAATAAATAAACAAAGAAACGAATAATGATTGTTAAGGCCCTAGGCTCCTATGGGAGTTGATGCAGGGATCCTAGGGATGTCTTCAATGATAAAATTTATTATAATAATTAACAAATATTTATTAACTTGGAGATACAAGTAAAAGCGAGACAAGTGCGTGTTCGTTCCTCCACGTTAAAGTAAAAGATGACCGTTGGTCCTCCAAAATTTGAATCTTCAGCTAACCGCCGCGAGGTGACGTCACATACGCTGCGTTTAGTTAGGATGCGTTCAAACATGGATTTCGAAATAAATATTCTATCCCTTTCATTATAGTCTTGATGCAATGAGGGCTATCGCGTGTGAATTCGCGCTAGAGGCGCTAGTGTAGCGTGATGTCTCCGCCGAAATGTCAAATGTCACTGTTTGTGGGTGGGCTTCGCGGGTTTATTTCTAACTAGCTTTCCGCCCGCGACTTCGCCTGCGGAGTCAGTATTTTCGTAAGTTAAAATTGAACCTATGTCCACCCTGAAAGTTAATTCTAAATGTTGGTGAAAGAATTTTTGAAATCGGTCCAGTAGTTTTTGAGTTTATTCATTACGAATATACCAACCTTTCCTCTTTATGATATTAGTGTAGATTAGAATAATGTTGTGCAAATGAGTCACGGGTTAATGAAAGTCAGTGCTTTAAAAGCGGATTAAGAAAAAGAGGTGCAAAATTAAGCGGGCCAATAGAAAAGCTAATTCAGAGGTTAGTTTACTGTTTTTAGGTATATTTATAGGTAAGTATATTTAAGGTAATAAATATGATTTAAATGTAAACTGTTTTCACGCCCGTAATAACAAGCTTTGAAAGTTATACTTGACCTTACTCGACAGTGGCGCCAACTGGTGAGCATTAAAACGGTAGCCTAGTACAATTGTAAAAAAAACCGGTTAAGTACGAAATGGACTCGCGCACTGAGGGTTCCATACACATTTGGCCGGTTTTTAATATTTGTTTTTCTATAGGGTTTCTTCTATAATGACACCACATTTGACGCTAAACGCTAAAACTTAAAAGGACAAAAACATAAATTGTCTGCTACTGACAAGAAACTGCTCACCTCTATATTGTGAACCGCATTTTCATTACCGCCCCACGGGACGTAAGCGACTTGGTGCTTGGCGGCCAGCTTGCCCGGGACCAGGTCGCCGTTGTGGCGCGCCCTGATCGCCCACAGCGGGCTGCCGTCGTAGCCCTCGTAGCCGGCCACCACCGCCCGGTCGCCGAGGCTCGCCGCGTCGCGGGGAGTCGTCGGGACCCACTCCACAGCCTCTGGAAAATTCCAAGAAACGTCCAAATTTATGAGAGTCGATGTACCTAAGTTGGTCTTTATGTAGATCTCTATTTAAATGTGTTCAGTTGACGATTTTTCATGGTATAGTAAAGACAAACGAACACACAAACCACCTGATTGAAAGCGGGCTCCGAGGCCCATAGACATTAGATGCATTAGATATTTACTAATATCCTGGATTGGGTGGAGTTACAAGTCCTAACCTGACAACATCTCACGACAAAAAATGGGTCATATAACTCTCTGTGCCAACTATTAATTATGATGAAACTGATGATGAGTGATGACTCACTTAATGTTATCAGATTTAAATTTGAAGTTTTATCTTGTAAGATGTATAATTGCTAAATACAATAAGTTTTGAATTTTGATTCTCAAAGTAGGCATATACTTTCGTACCTGTGACACTATTCTATTTGTCGATGCAGTTAGCATACTTAATGTGCGTTCGCTAAGTTTTCTATGTATTTTTCTCTATATTTAAGTATGTACATAATTATATTGTAGATCAAGCCTAGAGCTTGTCTCTTAATATTTATATATTATGTACTCACGTCCATAAGCAGGCTGTGGTGTGACACTTGGATGTCCAGGATATGAAAAGGCTGCTGGAGCAGTTGGTGCTATTCCGTGACCTGGAGGGGCCATACCCGGCTGCCCAGGGTAGGCAAAGCCAGGCTGATAAGGGTATGGTTGCTGAGCAGGCTGGAAGTAAGCAGGCTGCCCAGGAGCCGCAGCATTTGATGGGTTGTAGATCTGAGGGTAAATCTGGTTGTTTGGTGGTGGGTACTGAGGAGGGTTTCCACCATACGGATCTGAAATAATAAAAAAATACAAACCATTGGTTTTTTTTTTTTAAATAGGAAAAGAAGTGAAGTTGGTAGTTTACTAAAATCAAAATTAATTAAATACAATTGTGGTGGTTGTTAACAATTTAATTACTAATCAAAAACAAATGAAAGTTAAGTACAAAACAAATGAATGTAAGTCCTATCATCAATTTATTACAAAAAATTAATATTAGCTGGGTCTGAAAGGGCTAAACTCTTTTTGCTTGAGCTTATCCTTAGGTTTTGACATTGAGAAGGCAAACAAGCACACACCAGCTTAGTGTTATGTGGATTCTGATACTTCTACTATCAACATTCACAATCACCATATGTGGGAAATCTTGGGAACGCCTGCTAGTGATTCAATCACTATGATTTTGTGCCCCGAGAATTGCCTCCTAAGATAATCTCAACAAAATTTGTAAGGTAATTATAGTTTACCTGATCTTCATTCATAGGCATAAAGTACAGAAAACTTATTTATTAAAACCTGTTTTCACATCTTAATGTGTGACTTAGATTTGCAAAATGATAACAATGTAACAGTCTGTTGTATTCCTCTTCTAGAAATTAGACAGTGCTTCTTACAATAGCAACCCTATGCTGAAGTTACAAAACCATCTTATGTACATAAGAAGAGAACATAAATGTTTGTTCTTCATTCATGCCATACCAGGTTATAATATCAACAAAAATATGATGAATATCATCATCATAAATCATAATCATAATCATAAATTTCTCAGATTCGGATCAGATGCAGTGCGCAAATGCTCTAATCCTAAATCAACCCAAATACAGTGGGCAGTGTAGTTTCTGAGAAGGGGACAACATATTTGGGTAGGAGGCATAAGGGGCGGTGAGGTCCCTGTTTGGGCCATTAGGCTTGGCAGGTTAATCAATACATGCCAAGCCTAATATATAATACATGTTAATAATAAAACAATATTTTAATAATAAACTTAGGCGGTCTTGACTGAATTGTAACTTTTCTTAAAAAGGAAAAGATGATAACCACTTATCAACACAATTGACATTTATGACATTTTATAAGAATTTACAATACTTAGGTACATATAATAAGTATAATTTACTTAATGACTATTTATTATTATGTAAAAAAAGTTAAATAAAAATATCAATCAAGACTTGAAAACAAATGTTTTGAGTAGAAGTTTAACGAAATTCTTCACTTCTAATAATAAGAATAAAGAGTTAGGTATGTTTGAAAACTGAAAAAATAATAATGCTATTGCATATGCATTGCATATTGGTGATTGCAGTCTCTACTCTACATTCATAGAAAAAATACCATGACGCTTCTCGGTCCTCGGTTGCACAATAACGGTAAGCCAACCCATAACCACTTACCTACTTAACTAATTCTTGTAACTTCTACTGCATGGAATTTGCAGAAAAAAACTTTTTTTTGTTATGTTATTCAGACATGACACAGTACAGTGAATAATTAAAGATAACGATGAGCCAGAAATCATTCTCAAACAAACAAAATGTAAATTTAACCTTTTGTCAACTATATTATGAAGCAAGCAAGTACTTATTAAAAATATATCTTAACTTTAAAGTTTAGTGGAGAAACAACAGCTGCAGCTGAGTGTAATAAAAATACTTACATCCAGACATGATTGGATTGTTTTCTCACAGGCACTAATACTATAAAAGTTACAAAATGCACAACAACATACGCCGAGCGGAGACGCCAATTGCTTTGCCGCCGTGAATGAGCCAATGACAATGACAGTCATGACAGGTAACTGACGTGTGATTTTACGACTGGGCGGCTACTTTGAAAATCGAAGTTCGAAGTTACGATGCTCCTTCCCTTTCTAATTACTGTTGTAAAGTGAAAAAGATGGTGCGTCCGAAAGTTCGTAATGAGTGTTTCGTATCCATCCTGTCCTGTAACCATCCTGGTCTGGAAGTTTTTTGGTGACGTTGCTTAGGGCGGCCCTACACAGTCTGATCAGATTATGAATTCATATTATTAATTCAGAAAGCACGGAATTGCATACAATTTAACTATTATCCACACACAATCTGATTTTTTCAGATTATGAATTTCTCACATTGATCTGACAGAATGATACTGACATGCGTTATGAATTCAGATTAGGCCGGCCTTACACAGTCTGAATTAATAATATGAATTAATGCGATCATGATTTGAACTCATAATCTGAATTCCGGTGACTCGCCTCACACTGTCTTGAAAATTCCGATTAATCAGTTGTCTCACGAACGTCAGTAGGTAAACTTACTATTGCAATATCAACTGAATTCATAATCTGAATCCAGAGTGTGTGTGCTCGTCCATAAATAATAAAGAGGTGCGTTCGGAATTCATAATCTGAATTTAATCATCTGAATTCATAACGCATGTCAGTATCAATCATAATCTGAAAAAAAAAACAGATTGTGTGTGGATAATAGTTAAAATGTATGCAATTCCGTGCTTTCTGAATTAATAATATGAATTCAAATTATGAATTCATAATCTAATTCAGACAGTGTAAGGCCGGCCGTGTGAGGCAAGTCACCGGAATTCATATTATGAATTCAGATTCTTAATTAAGACTGTGTAAGGCCGGCCTTAGCAGGACCACGAACGTCTATAAAGAACGTCGCGTTAAAAAATATTTCTCGTGTGAAGAATGGTGAATGCATGCATGTTCTATAATATCATAATAGGTAGGTAGCTTTTGCCCACGACTCCGTCCACGTAGAAGTCGTTTATCGTATATCCCTCGGGAACTGTCAAATTTTTCGGGATAAAATGTATCTAATCCAGGTAATAAACTACTCGGGCCGTTTCTGAGATTAGCGCGCACAAACGCACAGACAAACACACATACCGACAAACAGACAAAAATTCTAAAACTCATTGTTTTGGGTTCTGTTGCGTTAATACAGATCTCTGTTAATAGTTTTTAACACTTCCTTATGTAGGTATAGATAAGCGCTACCTACCGAAAAATTGCGTACTAGCTTGGTACCTATTTACCAAATAGGTGCAAGGTGAAAACACAAGGAGGAACGTAATGCTCACGTCCTAGCCTAGATGGCGGTGGTGGTTATAGGTACAGTTATGAGCTTTAATTTGGGACCCACTTTAGGTCCAAAGTCAATCTGACATTCTAGAGCAATAAGGTGGAGTTACAAATGATTTGGCATCACTAATGACATGACAACTTCAAGCAATATTTTTTTGAAATGGTTCCCAAATTAATGCTCGTGACCGTACCTATAATAACATGTGACGTTCTCAATATAAAGGGACCTTATGGAGGAAGGCAATTAAGCTTTTCTTATTCTTGTAACTATACGAATACTATGGTAACAGTTCTAAAAACGGCGTAACCGCCTCCTCCATAAGGTCCCTTTATATTGAGAACGTCACAAATCATTAGCTAGCCACATGGTAAAAACTGGGCAAAATCATGTCGGACCATGCTTAATGTAGGGCTCCGTCGCAATTACTACAAATAAAATAATAATAATAATAAATCCAGCCTATATACGTCCCACTGCTGGGCACAGGCCTCCACTCACAATGAGAGGGGTTTGGGCTATAGTTCCCACGCGGGCCCAGTGCGGATTGGGAACTTCGCACACACCGTCAAATTGCTTTGCAGGTGTGTGCAGGTTTCCTCACGATGTTTTCCTTCACCGAAAAGCTCATGGTAAATTACAAATTATATTTCGCACATAAATTCCGAAAAACTTAGAGGTGCGAGCCCGGGTTCGAACCCACGACCCTCTGCTTGAGAGTCGGCAGGTCAAACCATTAGGCTACCACGGCAATTACTACAAATAGGTACAAAAAATAATTAAAAGTTATCTAAGCCGATTTTCGGTAGGTATAAACATTTTAGTCGTCTGCAACTCACCAACCAAGAACAAATTACCAACCAAAAACCAACGAATCTACCGAGCGAGTCGTGATAGTTTTCCTTCTAAATTCGTTATAAAATGTGTTCTTTCATTTAAAATATTTTCCACATTTTTAGTAAGTACTTGCAGTTTTGGCTGGGTTTGGGGAGTGATTCCCATTTGTTCTATGGAACAATGACGTCATAGGACAAAATTGAATATATTTTCCCAAATAGTCCTATAGAACTACATACTAGCTTTTTACCCCAGCTTACTTACCAGTGACGCAATAGAACAAAACAAGACTTCTCTTTTCCCACATTGTTCCATCATAAAACAACATAGTAATTGTATTTCCTAGTTGTTCTATATTAAAAAAAAACACATTTTTAGTATTTTACCTGACGTAACTTTAGTCGATTTTAATTCCGTGGAGTGACGTAATGTTACAAGGAATAGTTTTACACTTTCCGAGGACTGGGCATCGACTTCACGGATTCAAATTATTGGGATGGTTGTCAAGTCGAAAGATAAAGTAAAGAGTGTTTATTAGTAGGTACCTATAGATAAACGTACAAAGAGTGTGCTCACTTTTTACTGGTAAATGTCAATTCCATAGTAACAAATGAAAATGAATATTCCCATGTATTCTATAGAACAACGTGTTACACTGCCATATCATTTTGTTCCATGGCATAACAGTAGAACAACTGATAATCTGGAATCCTAAATGTTCTATGGAATAATTAGGAAGTTAAAATATCATTTTGTCCTATGACGTCATTGTTCTATGGAACAAATGGGAATCACTCGGTTTGGGGGCCACACGGAACTCTAGCGAAAATGACACTTTTCGAGTTGTATATTTCCTAAACGGTCCCGCTAATCTTAAAATTTATAACGACATTGTTACAAATCATGATTTTTTAAGAGCTATCCAATGATATAAAAAAAAAATTGGATGGGAGGTACCCTAAAATTACATTTTATTTACAAGCTTTTATTTAGCTTCACCTTGTAACTATTCTCTGGAATTTTGCAAGTCAATTTTGAACCAGTTCGCATTAATGGAATGGGCTGAAATTTGAAATAAGTATGTAAACCCGATGACAATGCAATATTATGGTGTCATTGAGCAGGGGGCTTATTGCCTAACGCACTCGCGATCGCGATCGAGTTGAAAGTGACACAATTGCTTTCATTTTGTAGGCAGATTTGACTTCAACTATCAAGCGATCGCGAACGCGAGTGCGTTAGGCAATAAGCCCTCTGGTCTGATGTTGGAGCCGGAAGGTGGTCATAGGAACTCCTAAACTACACATGATATAGCCCGTCATGTGGGCTCGATGGATTTGTCTTGATTAGCAAAAAAAAGTACAGTCGGCAACAAAACCTTGTCCCAAAAATAAAATGTTTAAGTTAGGTTATTTACAATTTTTATTATTGATACGTATACCTACAAAATTTCAACTTTGTTGTACCTATTTCTGTAAATAGTCCCGGCCGCTACCCTGCCTTCCACTCGTTTGCTTTCTCCGTGTCATTTATCGGGTTCAAGCTTTTTTACTGGACGTGTTTTAGTGTTTTTGTGTCAAATTTTGCAACCTACCCAAGTAAATTTTAAAATTTTTAACCATTCTCCATTAAAATGGAATAGGCTGAAGTTTGAAATACCTACATTATGTAAACCCGATGACAATGCAATATCATGGTAATCTAAGAGCTGATCTGACGATGGAGTCGGAAGGAGGCCACAGGAATTCCGATATACCTACTTAACGTAGACCCATCGAGTTGGGATTAATTAGTTTGGTCTTGATAAGCAGGTGACAGTCCAAAAAAAAGTACAGTCGGCAAGATTTATTTTTTGACAGAGACATTTTAATTGGGCACCACGTGTGGATGTGAATAAGGGCATTTTAAGTTTTTAAAACAAAAGCCTGCACCTGAAGCAGAGACGACGTTTTAATTGAACCGCGAAAGTTCGGCCGCACTGCGTCGCCGGCGCCGTTTCAAACGAGTTTCTACTTGACTGTATTGTTTGTTTGTAGAAAGTAAACATTGTCGTGATAGGATTTTTTAAGTAGGTAGCTACCTGTAAGTTTCGATGAACCTACCTGCATTAATTCTTTATTTCAAAGGTTACCTACATTAGGTATAGGGTGGCAAAGCTGCCATACTATCGCGGTGTAAAAACCAGATGAACGTATCTACGTTTTTATGATTTTACAGGAGAGCATAAAAACTATTTGGCATTTCATGCAACAGCATATTATGAACCATTTTATGCAGAAAAAGATTTTTGATTATTTTTGTAGTTACGTTCATCTGGTTTTTACACCGCGCTATGCAGCCTGGCAAAACTGCCGTGCTGTGCAGCCTAGCAGAAAAGTCTAGACCGTGGTGACAGCTGGAACTAAATACAATATTTTCAAATTGCAACCAGCACCAGGTTAGAGTAGACTTTGGATCATGTTGCCAATTTCATTTCGAACAGAGCCCTCATTATTTGTCTGGACTTTTTTACCAGGCTATAAAAGACCGCAAAGCCACATATTTAAATTTTGATTGTTTAACATAAATGTTCTGAAACTGTAAATAAAACATAAAATATTTTTTTTCATTTGGGCAGTGGTACTGAAAACTATAAAAAAACCTACGTAGTTTACCTCATTTGTTTTTATTGCAAACATCTCTGTAAATAAATTTTGTATTGTTAGATTTAGATTAATTTATTACAATTATGTAATCACAATAATAATAAATAATAATAATAATAATTATATTACACACATAAAAGGGGTATTTAAACAGTCGCGATTCAAATTTAAAACCAGTACCTACCTATGAATTTTATTAACAAGTGGGATTGCAATTCACTTAGGTGCTTTATACTCCACACAGGTGCACAGCATGACACGTGGCACAACTGCAATCTCGCCCCATATAGGACAATGTTGCATTTTATTTCTTGCAGAAATTTCCACTTCATATTTTGACCCAGGATTTTATTTTTCCCAAAGGAAATAAAGCCATTACTGACTCTACGGACCTAAATCTGTTTTTGCGAAGGGGTACCTAAGAAAATGTTGATCGTAAAAAGTTATTTCAAAAACACTTGTTTGTAAAAGCATCTCGCAATATAGGTTTATGGCATTACGACTGGAGGAATTCACGACATCCATCAGCTCTGTAGTAAGTAATACTATGATAGGAGGTAATAATTTTCTTGTCCATAAGGCAATGTGCCTAATGTCATCTATGATACTCTGTGTCGCACGTGGGGTAGGTAACTGTTAGCTGCTCAATTAAACCGATAAAGCCTGCCTGAAAACGCTTCCAAAGCGTCAAAGACCACAAACACCTATTCACCGAGGTAAAAATACTACGATTTAGGAAATGTCCTATATCATAGTATCATAGAGGATGTATAGGAGGAACAGTTATTGCAATATCTACTTAGGTTCCAGACCTCGTTATTTTAAATTTGCAATTTTTCATGGTCGTTTAAACACCATAAAAAAGGTAACTACTTAGTAAGATTTTTGACGATTATACTATGGTGTTAACTTAAACATAGGTAGTTTTTTTTTCTATACAATTGCTACAACGAAGACTAATTAACCGACTTCAAAAAAAAGAGGAGGTTCTCAATTCGACTGTATGTTTTTTTTAATTCCCCGTTACGTAAAATTTTAGTAACACCTGCAGATGTTCGATCAAATTGTAAATTTATTAAGATACTTAAACCCAATAAGAATTCTAGCCAGATTAAACGAGTAGCATGTAATGAGTTTACTAAAAGACACTGCACTATATTGTCCGAGAAAAGTTTATCAAACAACGTATAATAGAGTTAAATAAAATATGCCTTTCGTTTGTTTCTTAGCACGCTAGGAAATCTTGGCTCGTGTTCAACGTCTGAATGTTTCGTAGATGGGACTAGTATTAAATAGTTGTTCTGCATTTTCTGGCTAAGAAACTGACCAAAACATTTTTGCGTAGCTCAAAACAGATTAAAATATCGATTTATTTGATTTATTTTATGTCTCAGAGAAAGAGGATCAAACATTAAAAAGATGACCGTTGAGATTTTAAAATGATCACTTTAAAAAAATTACCTAAACCTAATCGACAGAATATTTTTTCTGCTAACCAAAACTTTTTTGTGTACTTCAAAACAGATTAAAATACCGATCGGTTTGATTTATTTTATGTCTCAGAGAAAGAGGGCTCAATCCTTAAAAAAGGTGACGGTTTAGATTTTTAAAATGATCACTTAATGTTTCCCCTTTGGTTTTAGTGGTTAACGGCCGCACTCAGAGACGTCAATTAAGTTTTAAGTTTCATTAAAGTTGCTGCATCTTATTCTATTGCTATAGCAAAGAAAGTGACAGCAGCAACTTTAATGAAACTTAAAACTTAATTGACGTCTCTGAGTGCGGCCGTAAGTGGTATTTAAATAATCTGCCAAGTTGTACTACAGGGAGTTATAAGTTGTGCTACGAGTAATATAAAAAATACATGTGTCTAAAACGAGCCTTGAACACTTAACAGCGCACCTGTCTGGCACACACTTTGTTAAACAGAAGCGTCGTCGTAATTATACATATTATATTTGCATAAGTTCGAGGACATGGCGAAGTTTCGGATTTATGATTGTAAATCAGAAAATACTTAATTAACCGCCATTAACAAAGATTCGTGATATACCTACTTAGTTGGTCTTACGGCCGCATTCAGAGACGTGAAAGGTTCGCCACGCCCTCTCCTTGTCTATTTTCAAGTGAAAAAAAGGAAAGAGCTAAATTTATCTGTCAGATATGCTTTACTTAACGATTGTGAAACAGGCGGTCAGGCAGGACCTTAGTCATTTAATGTAGTATTTATTTGGTTAAGTAGCTTAAAATAAATTCAAACAAAACTTACAATATTTCTTTTATTAAAAATGAAAAAATTACCCTAAATATTTACAAGGATAGTAAGGACAGTATTTTGTAAGTTTATTTGGGTGTCAAAATGAGAAATAGGGGATCCCTTCTTTTTCCATAATTTCATTTGCCATAATCGTTTCATTTGCCATTATTTAAATTTTCTCGAATATTTTTTTTCTAAAACCTTCTACGTTCCAAGATTATTAAAAATATCATTGCATGTAACTCATTAGGTTAGGTTAGGTTTTTTTATAACAATCCTGAAAATTATACGGTTTCAGAAAAAAAGCATTTGTCAAATGATGATTATGGCAAATGATACATTATGGCATATTAATTTATTACAAACGATAGAGACCCGAGAAATAGATGTATCTAAATATGATTATCTACATAAATGCAAAACCAAGAGAAATCTTAGAAATAATTGTCTCGTATTTTTGTAATCCTGTTTACGACACAGTAAAAGATAGAAGCATCTGTAGAGAATAACGATACTTAAATGCCCTAGGCTAGCGTAGTGTATAAAAGTTGCTATTCCCACAGAAGTTTCGATCGGTACAGAGAGGAGCCAGTTGGCAGCTTATTTCGGGATAAACTCGAAACTGACTCCTAGAGTAAGACAGGGAAAAGATGGGTATTTATAATTAGGTATTTATTTATTCTTTAGAATCTGTCTCACCGACGAGAAAGTGATCTCCGAGCAAACTCATTTCCTCTTTACGATCTTTCTTATCAAGGACTGACCAGCGATTGACTTTTATCACATCAGATGATAAGTGACGATAAGATGAATATTAAAGTTTGTTGGTTCAGGTAAGTTACAAGAAAAGCGGTTTTTGCTGTGATCATGCTTCGTATGCCGTTTTTTGCACTCAATGTTTTATTTCGTTACACTCGTTATTTGCAACTTGTCGACAGTGAGACAGATGCTCTTAAAATATTCTCTTATGCTATTTGATAAGTAGGTTAATAACTACGTAAACGATGCTGATGCTCCAATAGTTGAATATTTGTATTCGCCAGCACTGGGAAGGAAGGAGCGGTTGTTGGAACCTGCAACAAAAAAAAAATTATTGACCGGACCGGACTGTTAATAAAACACAAGGAACCGTATAAAACAGGGA
Source organism: Tortrix viridana (assembly GCA_963241965.1). Lineage (NCBI taxonomy): Eukaryota > Metazoa > Arthropoda > Insecta > Lepidoptera > Tortricidae > Tortrix > Tortrix viridana. Next base: position 7,027,005 of record OY725181.1, read on the forward strand.
TTGCTACTCTTTTTACAAGATTCTCGGTCTTAATCTATATATAATCTATCTCTACTTCTATACTAAGTATAATATTATACAGAGGAAAAGTTTTTTTTCTCAAGATATCCTTTTCTTCAAGGTGAAGGAAAACATCGTGAGGAAACCTCCACAAACCTGCAAATTTGACAGTGTGTGCGAAGTTCCTAATCCGCACTGGGCCCGCGTGCGAACTTTATCCCGAACACTCTCATTGTGAGTGGAGGCCTGTGCCCAGCAGTGGGACGTATATAGGCTGGATTATTATTATTTATTATTATCCTTTTCTATCCACAGTTTAAATATAGGGACCGGACATTAGTCGACATGCATAAGTAAACGAAATATTAATAAACCGTTCCTCAAGATGGTTTGTCAGCATTACCTAGGGACTGGACATAAGTCACATTGATAAACCGTTAAGTATTTTTTTTTTCGGAAAATCGGTCACTTCTATCATCAAGGTAATATAGCAAATAATACTCCGAAAACTATCACTTAACACGACTTTACCGGAGTTTCCTGGCAAGGAGGTATTATTGGGTAACCTTGGTTCAAACTAAACAATGAGATAAGTACTTGGCCAATGGTATTAGTATGTGAAAAGATTTAGGTATTCTGTGGTACCTTAAATCTATATTATTAATAAAACAGGGGACAGTAACAAATTGATTATTCAAGCCGCACAAGGGCCCTAGACAAGATATTATTATATACGTACAGTCAAAGTCATAAATATGTATACACTTTAGTACCTTGTCTATTTAATGTCATGTTTAAACTGCCATATATGAATGTCACGGCGATTAAAGTGACAAGGTACTAAAGTGTATACATATTTATGACCTTGACTGTACTTAACGTACTCGTAACGTAACGTAACTCGTACTAAGGGCCCTATTTCACCGGGACACCATGGTCGCGCCACCCAGTCGCCGCCACCAACAAAATGTATACAGGTCTATGGAGGGTATCTCACCTGCACGGGTAGCACAAGTTGTATTTTCTCTATTGCCCTATTGGATAACAAGCACGCTTTGATTGAAAATCTGAATCAAAACGACCGTAGCAATGGTCATCTCGCGAAACAAGAGCAAGTAGGAACCTAATTAGTAGTTTTATTGTTCTTTGTTTATTTCATTTAAACTTGAAATGGATAGAGATACAATTCAATTTAAAAACGGGTCTTTTGAATAAGTCTTTTGAAGGCAAGTGACGATGAACAACTAAACATGAGAAAACACTTGGAAACCAACAAGTTGTTAATATTTTGTTTGATCGGTTATGAATGACCAATAATCAAGAAAATAAACAAAACGGTCTAACAAAAAACAAGGTTTAAAAACCCCACTGCATGTTTTGATATTGTCGTCCATACAAGTTAACTTACGTTTTATAATTCTAAATCCGCTTTTTTTTATTTAAGGGCTCAGTTACCCTCGCGTTACTACTATGTCGGATTCAATGATACTTCGTCTCCATTTTCAAATTTATTGGACCTTTAAGTTGTTTATACAGAACGGACAGCATCGCGTCCAAACTTTACGTATTACTAGAAAAAAATCTACTAGTTCTTACTTAAAGTATACCTAAACCTTATTAAAAAGTTTTAAAATATAGAGCAATCGGTGCAAGTAAAACTAACACAACACAACTGGTAGGTCAGAACAATGTTGCAATGTTGCACTGTTGACCAATTATGAACCGCGATCGCGAACTGAGCTGTTGCGATCATTATAACTTCCCTGCAGCTCCGCTCCGCCAATTTCTGCGACCCTGCCGTTACTTTGTTAGTATTTGTTGTTTAGTTGCAAAATTAACGTACGGAAAAATTCGCTCTACCCTATTCGAAAAAGTAAACCGAAACACAGATCATACGTATTACTATACCGAAATAAAGGGCGTGCATTCGACTGGTGTTAATTGGAATAATTTTTTGCAAGTATTATATTGTATCGCTTATTAATTAATACCCATTGATTTTTTTTATTTGCAGACTTATCAGAACCTTACCTTAATCTTGCCCACGGAAGAGGCCCCAGAAATTTTTCGTTAAAAAATGACAAATAAATCAAAAATAACCTTTACTACTTGAAAATATCCATTATAAGTGAGAATTATGATTTAAGTTTTAATTTACCAAATATACTCAGTTACTTACTTACACTAATCAATTAGCTGGAACCAGAGATCATTGTGTCAATTAAATGGTTTTTAGAGCTTCGTTCAGAATATTATGCAGAGGTGATCGGTAATATTTCGGACTTTCGAAGTCCACTTACTGCCGCACTCAGAGACGTCAATAAATTTTCAAGGTTCATAAAATTTGCTACGTCTTATTCTATTGCTATAGCAAAGAAAGTGACAGAAGGAACTTTAATCAAACTTAAAAGTTAATTGACGTCTTTGAGTGCGGCCGTTAGTCCGATTTTCTCAATTTTCGAAAATGGTATGTATGATAAGAAAAGCTACATTTATTATTTAAAAGAAGTATTATGAAAAATTCATTCGTTGCAAAAATATGATCAACCCCGATTTCTTTACGGAGAACCGGGAAAAGGCTAGTTATTAATAGTTTAATGTACAATATGCTAACACTATTTCGGTTTTATGAGTAAATGAAGAATGCTTTGATGAAAATATTGGTGTTTGTAAGATTTTTTATGCTCCGTACATTTCCTCTATCTATACTGTTTTTTATAACTCATAGTTTGGCACTTTTTACAATCGTTCAGGTTTACGATGCGCGGCGCGATCGACCTACAATTAGGATTTTTTTATAGAAAACTAAACTAGCTTTCTGTTCGCGACTTTGTCCGTGTAGAATTATTAATTTGCTACACCACACACTTCGTTGACCATCCTACGGGTGTTTTTGTATAAATAAATAAAAAAATCTGCGTGATAAAGAGTAGCCTATATCGACACCCCGACCGAATAAAGACGTATTCGGTTGGAGTTTTTGCGAATACGTCTTTATTCGGTTGGGGTGTCGATATGTTAATTCAGGTATAAGTTAACTCTTATTTCAAATGTAATTCGAGTAACATTTGAAATGGAGTTAGCTTGTACCCTAACGGAAAACGCTCAGCATAAGGACTACCATCGTGATAATTAACGGCGTTTCCCGTAAGTGTGGCCCCAGGGTAAGTAGGTGTTTTCAGCGAAGGTTTTCGATTTAGGGCAAATAAAAAATAAGAATTGGTGTTATTAAGTTGGTTATCGTTTTAACGCTTAAAATTTAGTGTAAAATATAAAAAAAAAAACAAAAGAACGAAATATCTTTTTAAAACAGTATGTACAACTACAAAAACACAAAAACTAGAACGAGATGGAAACAAAAAGAAAAACAGTACGTGTTAAAAAGGCCCCCTTTCAGCATTGTGCCGCGGCAGGCTGTGACGCTGTTTTTCAGAGGGACCCATACCATTATCGCCCATTCTATTACCATTGTTTCCTTGGAAGAGTACGCCGACTAGCCACAGGATCAGCAGAACCAGGAGCACCAGCGACAGCACCGATATGATGAAGCTGATGATCTTGCACAACAAGTTACACACGCAACTGGAAAAAAACAATAAAACTTTTTAGATTTTTGTCACTTCTTAGAGCGGCTTCAAAAGCCGTTTATTTTAAAACTGTTCCATCCTGCCATGGTCTGACAGTTCATTATTTCTTATTAATACGGTTAGTACAACATATGTTTTATTGTTTGACGCTCAGTGCGTTACTTCTATATCCATACTAATATTATAAAGAGGAAAGATTTGTTTGTTTGTAATGAATAAACTCTGATACTACTGGACCTATTTTAATAACTCTTTCACCATTAGAAAGCTACATTATCCAGAAGTAACACAGGCTTAATTTTATTTCATAGGCTATCTAAGGTGGATTGGGTTCGACTATTAGGCATGGATTCAATAAAAAAAAATTTTTTTCCTGTGTGTTAGTTTAACCTATACCATTGTATGACTAATTTTCGTTCCACAAAGAAGGTAAAGATTAACGATTTTTAATTGAGTCTTAAGTGTCTTAACTATGTAAACATTTTTAGGAATTCACCTATATAACTGTAATTATAGTATATTATATAACATAGTGATATGCTAAGATATAGTAGCTCTTATTTAGATTGACATCAAAAGTAGCATTACCGTATAACAGAATCCCACGATCGATCAGGCAATCACCAAAGCAATGTTCGAATGTACGTAATGCTAATTACTTCTATCAAATTGTTTAATTTAGTAATCGCGCTATCGGAATAGACTTTATTTTGATAATAATTACAGGGGTTTCAGGTGCGACAAATCGTTTTAGCCAGGTGTTATCTGCGGAAAAACACGTTGCTCGGTATATTGCTATTATTCCGTAAGTAAATCGATTTATGGGTTTTTTGATCACTTAGTTACAGGATTGACATTATAAATGGTAATAACTGCATGCTTGTGGTTAGCTGTTAATAAGTACTGTTACCACGAACCTGGCATGATCTCTAATGCGACCGTAAGTTTCGTCGCTTAGCGATAGGCTACGACGTACCTACTAGTATCACTTGCTTTCGACTTGGTTAAACGACTGTAATGGGTATCGGTTTGCAAACAACTTGCCTCCCAATTCGTCAACGAATTTAAATCCGCGAGCTGAAGTGTATTACGAGTAATAATATTTTAGTGTGTATTTTGACTTAAGTAGTTGGTTTTGTCGACGAAGCAGTTTGGTTAAAGCGAAACCTAATCTAACTCAAGCTTGTCGGTGAATAGAGAGGCGAGGCAGGCGAGTTGGTTAACAGAATAATATTTTTGGCCGTTCATGCGATTAGTCTAACCGGAATCGGATTGTCGATGCTATGCGTTGCTGGAGTCCAGCGGTCAAACATTGGAAAATAGGATGCATCACTGCTTAGTCTCGCAGGAAATCTTTACACATAGTCCAGTCTCTCATCTCTAACACGCAGTTGGTCGTGATCAATACTTTCTTTTTTATGATTTGGGAAATAATATTTAAATCACTATCTTTATTCAGAGTTCTTAAACATATATCACAGTATTATCTTGAAATTGTAATAAATTACAACAAATAAAGTGAAGGCAGTGAGATAAAAGTGTTTACTTTAACGCGTGTCTTTAATTTCAATAACTACAAATAGGTACCAATGCAATCACGAGATAATTTAACGACATTATGCTTTTAGTAAATCCCAATATAAATATTTATCGATTTCTTTGTAACACGATAGCTCATAAATAGTTATTATCATTGTGTTGTGTTTTCACATTACAAATGTATTACGATAATCTTATCTTCGGTTTTCCACTATCTTATCATTTTGTGTGACTAAATGCCTATTCCGTTTCCTTGTTTAAATAAACGAACTAAATATAATACTATTTTGGATACTTTGACTATGAAAAACATTAAATCCTGTGAAGTAAATCGTATAAGAATGAACTGTATACGTATTTAGACTACAAAAAACCAAAATTAAATTTCAAGCACATGTCCTTGTCACCTACTGTTATTTAATTTGTGTCCTTATATTTAATTACATTAATTACGCTTCGATCTTTTATTCACTTTTTTAGTCTGATGAGATCAGAAGATTCTACTAAATCGGTTTCAAGTCGCATAATATTCTATTACCATTAGATTGGTTACCTGAGCAGCCAGGTTTGTTTTATTTTTAAGTTGCTAAGCAAAAGAGGTTATCAGTTGGAAGCATAATTAGAAACCATAACACTTTTATTCCACTGTTGCTACACGAAAACACTCAAAAGACTTAAGCAAACCTCTTATTTAAAACTCTATTTAACTTGTTATAAATCATTATCTTTATTCCACTAAGTATGGAACATTTCCTAAAAGTTATCAGAAAAAACACAATATGTTTGTAACACTATAATTATTAGCAATCATGGTACCTATGTTACACGTTACACACTATACACAATATAACTATAAATAAGAAATGAATTCTTACCACATTTTGTCGAAGGAGTTAATAAACTGACTAGAACCACCAAGCACCACAGACACTGAATCAGCACTGATTGTGATATTGATCGCACTTATGTTTAAAAAACTCGCATATTACTGATCAGTTCTTATCTACAGTTATCGGCGATATCGCTAGAGGTGAGCGATACCAAAATTCCGAATAATCGTGTGCCAAAATATTTTTGAATGCTGCAATCACGGCTGTCGTGAAAGATAACTACAAAAAAGTAATTTCATTTAGTGTTGGAATAGGAGTAATTGAAATAGAATTTTTGGGGACGTCTTCTAATAAACCTACCTAGTTTTTCTTTTAAAAGTTATATTTGGGTTTATCATACGTTTTTAAATAAATCACAAGGTCACAACCGCACAAAATGTTCCTCTAAATTTTAACTAGATAAATGTTTTGTGTACACTGAACGAACACTGTTCATAACTTCATACCTACCCGAGAGCAACTGCGTATCTTTTGCATACGTACGTCTATTTACTCGTATATGTATTTCTGTCAACAGTTATGCGTTTTCCACGTAATTCAGTTTAGCGTCAGAATGATTCACGGTCAGTTGTTGTTGAAGACCTTTGTTTCAAACTAGTCCGTAAGACACGACCATTATTTTTTATGTATGGTCTGATTGTTTGCTAATCTTTGTTTTATGTTAATTAAACTGGTTAGTCATATTTGTAGGTTAGAGATATGGCATGATTGGTTATTATAATACTTTTTTAATCTCTGTTTAAAGAGTTTTATGAGTACATAAAACTACGTACATAAACAGTTGTAAGTATACAACAGACGATGCCGCTATATTGGACAACCTTAAACTACTGCGTCTTGTATTACATATTACTGATATTAAGGAGCGACCACACCGCTGCTCAAAATACGGTGACGCAGTGACGTGACTAATACGCCACGTTTCTAACGCATACCGTCCTCACCGGATCTCTCTCTCTCTCTCACTGCGATTCCGTACCGTCACCGTATTTTTAACAGCAGTGAAGTCGCTCCTTTAAACAACCATAATTAATTATACAGTCTACTACAGAGGGGGGTTATTATAATACTGATACTCCAGGAAATTTACGGACCCTAATATGGTGAAACGGAAATTATTAGCTGATTTTTCTTGTGTATCGGATATATGTATTATAATTCTAGTAATTAGGTAAAAACATAATCCAACTAATAATGGGTCAATAAGAAAAAAATATTTAAAAATCTGAAAATTTTGTTAAAAATAATTATAAACATTTTTTTTTCATATTGTTTACTTAATATTTGATCTATAATATTCAAGATGAATCGCATAAATAATAATTAAGGATGTCTCATTATATTCGATTAGCTAGAATATTGTTTTCATTTTGCATATTTCCGTATTTAAAAATCGTAATTGGTTATAGTTTTCTTCATTCCTTGTTGATTACAATAAATATAAACGTTGCAAGCAAATCATACACAAAATTATACCGGAAGGTGGATTTTATGGTGGTAGGTAAATAATAATTCCTTATAATACAAATTAATCAGTGTATTTTAACACTTATAAATAGCTTTATGTCATTTTTATCAAAGCCCTACTTATTACTAACTTTTCCTATCATTTAAGGGTATATTTATATATATCCGGAGCCATGTATTTTGCTGATTCAGTGGCTTTCCTTGTAACTATTTTGTTAGATTTCACCTTCTACTCATTATAGACAATAATATTATTATGCTTAGACACAAAATTACAATTACGATTTTTAATTTAAAAGAAAAAGGATTTTTTTACAGTATATTTATATACCTACTTCCGGGTGGAAAGTTTGTTGGATTCATGAATATAGTGTCTTAGTATAAATTAAAGTTTTAAAAACCGTATCTTTCCTGGAGTATTAAGTAATATACATTCGTGATTAGAAACACACTTATCATACGTGGCGTTGCGTATGACAAGTGTGTTTCTAATCATACAAATTCAAGAGTCCAGATATCATAATGCATCGCATACGTTGCGTACGTGGGATAAGTGTGTTTCTACCTTAAGCCTAGGAAAATAACAGCAATAACTTAACAATTAGTTAGAGTTCTTGCGATGTTAACCTATTTGCAGCAAATTTCAAATTAGCTGCCGCCTGTGAAAAACTGAGTGATGAAAAATTTCAATTAATAATAAAAACCGGGCAAGAGCATGTCGGACCATGCTCAGAGTAGGGTTCCATCGCTATTACTACAAACAATCACAAACAACAATCTCAAAAAAAGGGACATATATATATATATATACTTTACTTTATGTAATATGTATATGTCATGGATATATTTTTTTTCTCGTAATAATTTTGACATGTTTTCCTGCAGCACTACGCAGATATTTTATATTATTTTTACAGTTTTATATAACGCTAGAATTAGTAGTATCATTGTTATAACTTTTATTGAAAAAATGACTAACTGTTGAGTTTCTTGCGGCGCTTCTTCTCAGCAGTGGTCTCCTCTTGGGAAGCGCTGGTAGGTTTTGACGTGTAAAGTGCCCGTGTGGTCTACTTACTGAATAAATATCTTTTTTCTCTATCTTAAAAAGACATTATTATTACTTAGCTATTTTTCTATTCTAAGTTATCATAGGTGATTTTCAGTAGGTACGTATAAACATTTTAGTCGCAAGTAACTCAAGAACCAATGATGTCTATTTAGTTGTGATAGATTTCCTTTTAATTTCGTTATATGCCCTTTCATTTAAGATAGTTTCAGATAATTAGTATTTGCAGTTTTCGCTGTAGAGGGGCCGAACACTTTTAACAAAAATTAGCATTTTAAAGCTTGATATTTCACAAATGGATCCCTTAATCAAAAATTGTTTTAACAAACCCGTAATTTTTTTGTAAGACTTATCCAACGACACCCCACACCAGGGGGTAGACGAGAAAAAAACCCATCCCCACTTTAGGTGTAGGGGAGGTACCCATGAGGTACCCCAAAAATATTTTTTTCAACATTTTATTTTTCCACTTTGTCGGCGTGACTAAATGTATATTCATGCCAAATAAAAGCTTTCAAGTACTATGACTCTTTGAGCTAAGCTGCAGACGGACAGACGGTATGACGGACTGACATGGCGAAACTATAAGGGTTCATTTTTTTTTTTTTTTTTGCGCTGGGAAAATGCGTTTACGCATACCACCCAGGTCCGGGGGGACCCGGACGGAAATGACGGATTCACAGAAGGAGGCTACCGCCGTCCACACCTCACGACTGCCTAACATAGCATCGATCAGGCTCGGCAGCGAGAGGTCCCCACCCACGATGTTAGTGAGCAGGGACCTTTGAGGCCCCCATGCGGCGCACTCCTCCACAGTGTGGCGCACATCATCGTTCAGTGCGCCACACTCGTGGCATATTGGCGTGCGTTCTCTAATGGCTATTTGGTGCAGGTACTTCCCAAAGCAGCCATGCCCGGTTAGCACCTGCACAAGCCTAAACGAGAGCACGCCATGTCGCCTCGCTATCCACCTCTCTAGAGTTTGACTATGGAACCCTAAAAAAGGTTTTAAGAGAATGAAAATAACTTAGAATAGGCAGCATCGTAGTATTTTGTATGTTTATGTAACAGACTGGCACTCAAAATGTTAAAATCTTTTTAAGCCGTCCGATAAGAGTGTTTATCTAATCCTAACTCCAAAGCGAACAATGTACCTAACAAATAAAAAAGCCGATCCACTGAACATTTCCCTTTAACAGATATACAGACAGATAAATAGACAAAAACGTATTCGAACAGATACGATTACACTCATATTTTTTGTATTAGTTTTAAATTTACTTACACCATCCCATTATCCAATAAACGAACCTCTGTTGGTAATTAATTAGTGTTGTATCAAACCTTTGTATTTTTTTTGCGTAAAAAAGTTTTGATAAAATATTCGTATCATGTACATACCGTAACCCATTCCGAACCACTCCGAACTATAATAATGACAGCTGTAAATATGAAAAAGGACTTGTTATAACGTTTAATTAAATACGCTTGACCTGCACGAAATTATTCATAAAAGTGACGCTTTCCACGCTCAAAGTTTCAGTCGTTAAAATGCGAAAACCGTGAAAAATTAATAAAGGAATAAGCTGGGGTGGAGGTTACGGTAACTTTTTGGTAATCGGGACGACATTTCTCTTCTATTTAATGCGGGTTCGGTAGAAATAATGCGTTGATTTAGTAAAAATTGTCTGATATGTCGTGTTGAGGCCAATAACTTATTTATCTCTTACTCTATGTAAGTACATGCGCGCGCCGTGAACACAACATCAAGCTCAAGTTTCGTGCCCCTACATAAGTATCTAACGAGCATCAAACATCGCATTACAATGGATTCATAAGGCTAAGTATTGCAATACAAAGTTTTGTGTATTTTTTTAACTTTTTCCATTAAGGCGGGATCTCTGGAGCGAGGCGGCGGTCGCGTGAGAATGAGCAATTTCCTCCGCCCGCCACGATTTCGATCTGACTTCCTGTCTGGCCAGCGATTTTAAAATTTATAGAAGGGCTTTACATGAAATTGAAAACAAGAACAAGAACGATTGTGAGATCAAGAATATTGTGCTCGGAGAAAACTGGAATTGTCACGTTTATTGCAAGAACGGCTTATTAATATTATACTTGTAGTGTTTTTCAAAAGGAAAAACTGTTTGAAAGGGGCTGAGAAATGTCTCCAACACAACAGCTAAAACAGCTCAAGGACAAATAACTACAGACACAGATACAATATATTTATCACACTAATAATATAAATGTGAAAGTTTGTGTGTAACCTTCACGCTAAATCGGCTGGATGAATTTTGTTAATTTTTTTTTGATGTATGATAGGCAAACATTTGACCTAGATCTTACCTGATGGAAAGTGATGATGAAGCCGAAGACGTAGCATGCTTACCTAGATAGTGCAATGCCTGATCACTCTTTTTTTAAAGGTCCAAGTAATACTTTACAGGAAAAGGGTCAGCTGGAAGAGAGTTCCACTCCTTAGCGGTCCTCAAGAGAAACGTAGAGGCGAACCGCTTCGTGCGAATAGCTGGCATATCGACGATGTATGGGTGAAACCCTAGTCCGCGCCTAGTCCCACCATAACGGAATGGAACTGGCGGAATTAGGCCATGCAGCCCTAACGCACACTCCCCAAAGTTTATCCTGTAAAACACCGACATGCAGGCGATCTTTCGACGGTATTCGAGGCTCAGCAGCTGGGCGTGTGGTAAACTTGAATAGAGAAAATATCTTAAGAAGGTTACACCCTATGGTTATACCGAATGTTGCTGTCAAGCTGGCGACGCCTGAAATAACCGTAAAATTAATATTTATCAATTTTATCTGAATCTTTCTAAATACAGGCAGTGTACTTGTATGGTACGTAAGATGAATATGTAGGTAGTGTTTAATCCACGACATCGCATCTTGCCAGTCAAATTGACGTTGTACGGAACCGTGTATGAAACAAGAGGTAATGGGGCACACTATAATCTTTGTGTTATTGTTGGCCTTACATGTACTATGTTATTGTGATTAGAGGTGTTGGTTGACCTTTTCTATCGCATTAGGTATAACCTGTAATAAATATATAATATAGAATAGAATAAGTTGATGAAAATAAATAGGAGTGTAGTTTCTAAACGTAACGTTTTACTTACTTTTCTTTTAATTTTGACTAAAATAGCAACCGGAAAATTTCAAAAACAATATAAACATAGAAGCTTAAGCGAGTTTGGTCGCTCGGAAATGAAAATATTCGTTCTAGTTTCTAGGAACGGCTATTCGAATTTGTCGTTTTCCAGTTGCCGTTCGACGGAACGAGAAAGACACTTAAACACACTCCTGTTGCGAATGACCACCTCTTTCAAAGAGAAATGTAAAGCTTTTTAACTGATTTCTAAACCCAACTCGGACTCATTTTAGCTGAAGATTTTTTATTTTTATTTTATTACAACGTCTATTTTTGTAATAAAATTATAACGGTGATCTGTGTAAAGTCAGCACCGAACGTGTATATTGGCTTGATACTTACTCAATGTTTATTGAAATCTTTGTAGAAAATATTACTTTAATCTTTCATGGCGTGCGCTTTAATGTGGCGGGACATGAAACCAATGTATACACAAAACAAAGACTTGGTTTTGCACAGACCAAAGGAGCGCCACGTGTACAACGATGGAACTTGCGTTACTTATTTAACCAGGTCAAGCGCTTTAACCGGTAGCGTTCGGTGTGCATCTCTTGAGATTGCCGGTTGAAGTTAAAGAAAAGCTGAAAATGATTGTAATGTCTGTTATAAATCCTTCTTATTCTAAGCACTTTTGTAACAAAAGATTGATTGAAAAGTTATAGCATCAATGTATTTTATCGCAGGCGTTTTAAAGTGCATGAATCAAGTGTGTTTGCAATTCGGAGCAGTTTATTGACCGAATAATGCCGTAAGAATAACGAGCTCAATTATGCTGTAAAGGGTCCTTTAGAGGCATTATTCTTCTATGCAGCCAAGGTGAGCTTGTCCGCTCGAACCGTTCGTCAGAACGTGCTTATGAAAATAACTTTCCAATTAGATAAAGATAACTTTCACTGTTTTTCGAAAGTATTATATTTTGTATGAATAATAATAATAATGAATTATGTAAAGTATCACTCAGAAAACACCTTAATTTTACATTGTGTTATCTGCAATCTCGTGTAACAAAAAAAAATATTTCACCATGATTGGTCAAAGTGTGAGTGACGCTAAGCAGCAGTGACTGCATTGTTGTGCCCCAGTGTGCCGTGAAATACGAACGTAGTAGTAGTAGTACGTATATCCATTGACGTCCAGAGCCCTTAGCCAAGATGCCCATCGATAACTAGCGTTTCTATTCGTTTCGTTTTTAAACCAATCGCGTCACTGGTAGATCACGTGACTCTCCGTATGACGTGATCTACCAAAGACGCGATTGGTTTAAAAACTAAACGTTTAGAAACGCTAGTTAGCGATGGGCATCTTGGCTAAAGGCTCTGGTTAGCCTAGTTGGTAGTGACCCTGTCTACGAAGCAGCTAAGCTAGCGGCAAACTAATGTACGACGAGCGCGAGTATTTCTGCCTGAGTATTCTAATACTAGAGAAAACATCTATGTTTTCTATGTAGTAATTTATGTTTTCTAAGTATTTTGTTCCTGAGTCTTGGATGTCTTCTATTTATCTATGTTTGTATAATATTATTTGTTTCAGCATTTATATAAGTGTCTGTTATCGTTGTCTAACCTACCCAATACCCATATTACTTACAACCCTGAGCTTAGTTTGGATTTGATCAATTTGTGTGAGATTTTTATTTGAATTTATTTATTCCATCTAAGTCCCCAGGATTGGCAATGCATTTGAAGTCTTGGGATAGCAGTCATGAGATTGCAAATGTCTGTGGACCTAAACCCTACTAACCATTTATACGCTTGCCTCGGGGGTGAAAAAAGGGTGATTAATTATATCACTTCAATTTTGCATAAGCCTAGATTATCCTGAACTTTACGTTGACTTTATCGTGGGTATAACTACAATAAAATTATAACACGTAAAGTTTATTTATATTGACTTGAATAATATTTCATGGAATTATAGCGATAATTTATTTTTATAATTTCTCGATTCGATACCCTATCGATATCTATCAAACTAGAGAAGTAAAATATCTGCCCCGTTGAAGTTAGAAACTGAATTGTTTTCAGTCGTCTAGGATACTTAATTTATATTGTTTTATCTTTTTCTATTCGAGAATCAATTTTCTTAAAACTTTCGAAATTTCATCAAAGTTTCAAAACGGGAAAAAGGCTCTCCATGGGTCACAACTTGGAGTCGCAGACAGAAAACTTGAAATTTGCAGAGATCGAACTGTCCTTGATTGCACTCTGCTGGCGAACTTTTGTAAAATACTTATATACGGTTTGAAAGGAAGTTCGGAGTTTAAAACGAGTTAGATCAGTAATACGCGAAAGGTTTCCGCTGATATATATTTTTACGAGCGGGTCATTCGGAATTTATTCGGAGTATTGTGCGTTCCTTTTGACATTTAGTTGGTTATAGAAGGTCATTTAGAGTCAAGGTCAAGCGCTTCAGCAAACTTGAGCTGGCTTACAGACTTACCATTACTAAAACACATTTTAAAACATTAAGGTGGTGCAGTTGAGTCTCCGCGATCCCAAAATACTTATGAAGTTTGAACTCAAGAACATTGCAGTACCTATTTAATAAACTGAATGTAGAAAAGTCACTAAAATAACAATTAACTTATACCATTGTTTTAGCGTAGAATAATAATATTATAGTAACCACAAGAATGGTTACGCATGCCAGTATACATGTCATATTATTTAAAAAATTGTTGACTGATACATGTCTTCTTAAACAATGATATGTTTACGATGTAACCTTTGAAAAATCACTAAAACACCAACTATTTGGTTGAGCCCTTTTAACTTTGAATACAAAACATTTTTGCCACGTCATTGTATAAGTCCAGGGCATAATGGTAATAGTAAAAAAAGACGTAAACATTGAGTATAATTTTTGTTCTTTATATCCTTTAAAGTGGAAAAATACTATCAGATCTATTTGTGATATACCTACGAGTAGGTAATGAATGCCGTAAAAGGTATCACATAAATTAAGATAACAATCACAGATACCAAAATAAAGAGGGAAAATTTGTGATTATTCTGATAATGCATATACCTACTTAAACATATGTAATGTATGTAATTAATACGTAATCAATGACGCATAAAAATTAATAAGCAAACTTTCTAGGCATTAATGTATAATTTTTAGATATGAAACTTTTGTCGCGATGACCTTAGACAAATTAAAATAATAAGTAGTTACATATGGGCTATGGCACATACATCGCTCGTGGGGTTTCTTATCTCATCTTAATAAAACTTTGTCTCGTAGGTAGACATTGAAATAAGCCTACTTTCAGGAATGGACTACACATGGGCATTGGGCCTATGATGAACATTCATGTTCCTCGGAAAAAGTATTTACAAACAAAGGGTAGAGTATAAGTATGGGGGATCGGCCCCAGACGCCAAATTGATTGTCGTTTTGCTGATTTATTTTCCCAAGCATAAGATGCTATTTCATGTAATCCGACCCACAAGGTCCCAAGATACAGGCCCAGCCTAGTTTGGGGTCCATTGGATATATCGCATTATGTAAATCTTTTAACTATTTTACTCGATAAATTGATTCTTATTCTTCTTCTTATAAATGCTAAGTCTCAAGTCCCTCTGACAATTCCCTGCTAGAATCTTTAAGTAGTTCCGCAGCTGTGGCTCAACTATGACTGTTAGTTTGGTGAAGCTCTGGCGGCGTTATTACCTAATACTAAAAAGGCGAGTTTGCCGACGACTTCTACGTCTTACTTACCTAAAATTGACTTCTAAAAAGCGAAAGTTTTCTTAGCAGTTGCAACTAGAACGGTAGTTTTCCTAAGCGCTAGAACGAAGTGACAGATTTAATATTGTTTGAGAATCTAAGCGATGATTTGTCCAATTACTTAATTAGTTAAAACCATTATTTTTTTTACTGCTTAGTTTTTTGGAATTATCCTTTGATAGAAGTATCCTTCTCTGCAAATAGAAGGAAGGAAAGATGACGACAGAACACAACGGCGTAGTAGGCAAAATTGTTTTTGAGTTTGTATTATGCCTGCTCTACACATCGACAGATGCATCAGCGGATTCCTTAAGGCTACGTCAAAATATTGACATAATCTTATGGAATCTGTTGATGCATCTGTCGATGTGTAGAGCAGGCATTAAATCTGTTTGATTGAAGGTCATCTCTGGAAATACTGATTCGATTCTGAAGATCATAATGTATTTATTTACTTAACTATAGGAAGCTAAATGCTCGAGACTACATTTTACGCCGAAAGTCACAGGAAAGAAGCTGGTACTGAATCGATTATGGGTCTTGTTAGGTTGGTGGGTTGAAGAGCTTGTCAGTGCTCAGCATTACGCTAAAGAATAACCTATCCGCATCCCAGGTACGAGGAACCCAAGTCCCAACCCAACTACAAGTCATCTGCTAAGTATTTGTCTTTGAATAAAGTTTAAGCGCATCCCGAACTTCCCAATTAATATTTGCTAACACATGGAGCGCTTTGAGCATATACATACATTATGTATTTGTGCATCTTGAAATTATTAACTCTTTGTGGAATATGCTAGGTTGGGTGGTTTTTGAATTTAAGTTGTATTTAGTTGTGCTGTAGTTGTAAATACTTATTACGAAGAAAAATAATCTTCCTGATTAAGAATAATATTGCCAAAAAAATCCGAGTTCTCGGCTTTCAACCCAGGGCTTTTGCTTGCCCATGCTGAAAAATTAAAAAGTATTTAATATTGCTCAACGTATTTCATAAAATAATGTTACGTGTTTTTTAGAGGGTTAATTTGTAATGTGTTCTAACATTTACTGTTCTAAGACTTTGTTGTAAATATTAGTTGTATAGATCTATAGATTCAATACGTTTAAATAATAGAAAGTAGGATAGAAATATAAAATACTTCGTCCCAAGTCAGATATTTTATGGAAAATAGGTTAAGTTCCTGAACTAAATCTCTTAAATTTAATTCTTGGGTGTATTTTGCAGTTTTGCTACTAGATATTATAAGTAATAAAAGTTGGTTATACATAATATATAATAATATATAATTATCCAGCCTATATAGCCTATATACACATCCCACTGCTGGGCACAGGCCTCCACTCACAACGAGAGGGTTTGGGCTATAGTTCCCACGCGGGCCCAGTGCGGATTGGGAACTTCGCACACACCGTCAAATTACTTTGCAGGTGTGTGCAGGTTTCCTCACGATGTTTTCCTTCACCGAAAAGCTCATGGTAAATTTACAAATTATATTTCGCACATAAATTCCGAAAAACTTAGAGGTGCGAGCCCGGGTTCGAACCCACGACCCTCTGCTTAAGAGTCGGCAGGTCAAACCATTAGGCTACCACGGCTTTTTTTGGTTATACATACCTATACAATAAATATCAATAATATAGCTTCCATTTGATTTCAGTCAATTTAAACCTAGATGCGTTTTCGTGAACGAAGTTACTGAAATCGTATCTAACGCCTAATTTGAAAACGATGTTCGAAATATTCAATGCACATTACATTACATACAAAATAACGTACCTATTTTATAGGTTTATCGCAATGCGACGAAATTGTTAAACTGAATTCTCATCGAATTTAATTACATTAGAAATGAGAAAATGTACGACATGCGACCGCTACACAACTGCTGAGGAACTTTAACTGGACGATAGCGCTAGTGCTAATTATTTGTTTTAAGCTTTCGCGATATGCACAGACAACTATTGTTCAAAAACGGGAATCGCGTAATTTTTTCATTTTGTTTATTCAATCGTATCACAACGACCGTTGGTCACGAGAAAACTCGATTTTATTATACTTCTACTTCTACAACTGTTGCCGCTATGGCATTTAATATTGGATAGTTTTTAATTCAGGAATTGATTTTTGGAGACTTGGCTCCGATGCCAGAATTCCGGCACTGGTTACGGAATTCACGTAAGTACTTTATCTGTTTCCGGAATTTAGATATTGGCTGTGTCAATACTGAAATAGCAACATCTAAGCCCACTAGATAGTATTGATAGTATTGGTACTTGGGCTTACAGGACAACACACACGAGCAGAGCTAAGCCGCCCAAATAGGCTAAAAAGACGAAGGCCTCGGGCACTCGTAATTGGGATGAAACATGGTGAAGGTACGGCTTGGTGACTGTACCTAAACTAAAGAGCCCTAAATATTTTGGACGATGTTTAATTGCACTATTGTTGTTCGCGATCAAATGTATGCATTATTGCGTCCGAGAAACAGAGACAAGTGATGATGGATCATTGTACGAATTTGTCAGAGTTCCGAAATTTAGATTAAATTGTAAGGGCAACAACGTCGCCCATGTTTTTTCCATAATAAGGCTGCCAGCAATCCGCTTACCCCGTTCCCCGCCCGTCTGGCTTCCTGCGGAAACGGTCCTCGGCGGAAGCGTCTGTTTAAGCTAGATCTGATAGCAGGCTGCAGCAATTATCGGCCAGTGTTTACAGTTCAGCGCTAACGAAATTTTGGAATGAGATGTTATAATGTATTTTTCTGCACTAGGAAAGTAGACAGCAATAAAGCTATTCCCAGGGATGTTTAATTTATTATACACACCCAAAACAAGTAAAATTCCTATATAGAGGTTGCCCTTCTACGACAAAATATGCATCCACCTACAAACGGAGATGCATATTTCAACATCCACCGTTCACACCCGGATGACCTAGTACCTACTTTTTTGGACATAGGATTCCCCCCTGGGATCACTATTACAAATGATGGTACGAAATAATCGTTTTTTGTTTTAATAAAGAAGATTGATTAGCTTACAATGTATTCTTTTTTCACTATTTATTCAAGCTTCCGTTTCAAGACTTTAGAGATAACAGTATTCTATGACTTGGAATTTACTTTGACGTGTCTTTGAATGGGCGCCTCACCCAAGATAAAGTTCATTAATACGGCCCTAAGTATGCTGTACTGTGGGGAGTGTAGGTAAAACATAACTTGCTAAGCTAACTATGCGCACAATTATGTAATACTGACGTGCCAAATTTTGGAACTTCAAGATTAATTTCATCCTAACACGAGCAAATATGTAATGAAAACCACTCGCTAACAATTAGAAATAAATGTGTAAAAAGAACCGTTAAATTGCGAGTCGGACTCGCGCACCGAGGGTTCCGTATTGAAGTCCGTACTTCAAAAATATACCGATGTACTTTAATTCGTATGCAATAAGGTCTATTTTGAGTTGTCTAAAATTAACACAAATTTTTAAAGTTGTTTAGTCATTTCCCTTAAACTGTAAAACTACATTTTATTTTCCCGTAAAATATAAATAATTAGTTATACTTACATAAGGAATTTTTCAGATTTTTTGGTTCATAAACTTTGAAGATAATATATGTATATATAATAATAATTTGGGGGTCGGGGGAACGGTAATTTTTCGTAAATTTTTGGCTATAAATCAAAAAGTACGTCATGGAAAATTATAAAAAAAATATTTTGAAATTTGCAGATTAGGCTCTTTCAAATGACACTCCATTTGCTAATCAAATCACTCATTTTTCAACTCCCCATTCTAGACCCCTTTAGAACACTAGCAAATAAATATTGGTATAATAAAAGATTTAGAACTAATCATTTTGAAACGCTGTCTGCGTCGTAGTCGTCAAATAGAAATTACGTTCGTGTGATGGTTTCATGACTAAGCCATTGGTTTTGATTGCGATGGCGTGTCATCCGGTGACCAATATTGTTTTATCAATAGTATTTAACATTCCGACTCCGCGATAAACGAATTTCATGCATCATAGGTGGGACGTTTGGCGGATAGATTTTAATCAGTTTCGGACAAAATATTTCCTAAGATTTGGGTTAGGTACGAATCCTTGTGTAGCTTTTCGGAAATACTATTAATCTGGCGCACGGTCAGCACCAGGTAGCTGACTCAACCAAGTGGGCAAAATTACAAACGACTCTATTCTCAAAGACGTAAGAGCATGTTTATATTTTTGACCATCAGGTTTGTTGATATTTGCGCTGCGAACTGTACATGGCTCCACGGGCCGGCACAGCCGATATGAATGGTGATCATAAATTGTTCTTTGCTTCACCAGCATCGACCGCAAATATGACCGTGGCTGTGGAACGTCGTTTGTCATGGTGTGATTGCATCTTGCTTGTCTGAACGCTGTTGTTATTTACATCTGTGAAATGTATGTGGAAATTGTATTAAATTGGCCACATTACACGTCAGTGCTGCGGAGTGATACTAACCTGAACTGAACCTTGCGTACATAATTGAGAAAAAGCGCTGTAACAAATGAAATTCTAAGGACTTTTTACAAATTTTATACAAAAGTAACAAAACAATAATAAAGTAATCAACAGGTTCGTCAATACAAACTATTTTTAAAATAATGATACTAAGAACAACACCATAAGGTTTCTTCCTTAGCCAAAATACGATTATAGTAGCAACTTGTGCAAATATATGTTTTAAAATTATATTTTTCAGTTCGCTAATTACAAAAAACCATTGATATCGTTATCAGAAAGCCAGATATAGTGTATCTGAACCGTACTGAAAGGTATAATGGAAACGTACCTATACCAAAAAAAAATCAGTGCACTGCAGACATTAAAAAATACTCTACAACGTTTCCTACTCTTTTCAGTAAACAATTTTAATGAAAGACTGGAGGTCTATGCGAGAACGCTATAACTAAGGGTATTACGTTATAAGTCTTTTATGATATGCAAGACTTATTGCCTAGACAATAAAAGTTACAATTCTAACACTTTTAAAGAGATTGTTTTTTGATTTCAAAAGCTCGTGTTTATATAATCTTTAGTGTGATGTCCAAATTACATAATTATAATTTTATATTAATTATTAGGAGAATAATTATTTAAATTGAAAGTTTTTCATACAGTTGATAATAACTATCAATTGGCTTTCATAACGGACGTCGATATTATGTCTGTTATATATACGTGTAGGAACACCCACAGTTTACCAATTACTTAGCTGCGGTAAAGGAAGGGCAAATTAATGTGAAATACATCCACATCACAAAGCGTAGGGGAAGTTTTTCCGGGAACTAAAGTAGGTATCTAGAAATACATATCGACGGAAATGCATACCGCCACACATATACGAGTAAGTAGATTCTACATTATTATCATTATTATATTTTGTTACTTTCTAAAAGAACGTACATCACAATGTAGTTATTTATAACACCTTAATAAAGAGCTTGGTAGCGAAATTTTTTATCTCAGTAAATACTATTTATGTTTTAGGTGAACAGTCATAGTGAAATATAAGTTAGTATTAAACCGTATGTGTTACGGTTTTTATTTATTCAAAACATGTCACCCAGGATGTGTTCTTTCACCGAACGAGTGAGTCTTACGAGTCTTACCTTTTAAATATAGGCAGTTTTGCAGGCTGTACAGTAATGCGAAGTGTAAGCAAATCGTACGGTTCCCCTGGACAGGTTGTTACGCTTTGTACTCGGCTGAGGCAAAATCCTATTATCGACGTGTCCGTGTCCATTCGTCATTGAACGGGTGCGGGATTACTGCTGTGAAGCGATTACGTTTAATACGGTTTATTTCGGACAGAGCGGTAAGGTGCCCGTCATGCGGTTTCCAAACGTATTCTGCTTAAAATAAACAGTCGATTATTGTGTTAGACGCACGATTTCGTTTCAGACGCTTTCGTTACGCTTTGGGTAAACCATTGTTGAGTTCAATAGTCATAACAATGACTAAACAACGAACCATAAAGAGAAATACATAAAGTGATACCTAATTTATCATATGCTTTCCATGACAAGGTGCTATGTTCAACAGCACAAGCCGCAAGATTTCAGTAATATACAAGCAAAAGCAAGCGGTTTAATGTGGCATTTAGCCCTGTCAAAAACCGTAGGTAATTATTAAATTATGTAAGTATCTCGAATCGTTAAAAAATTAAATAATTTTTATTTAAATAGGTAGTGCGTACTGTATAATTAGTTACTATGTAAAGTTTTAATTTTCTTTACCAAGAAACAAGCTCCTTTTGAAGTCATTATCAAATTACCGCTAAATTATTAGGCACACGAGTGATTACTCCTAACGCGCACCACAATCCTTTCCTTTGAAGCCTAATTCGCAAGGATAACTCCAAAACGGGTGTGGCTTCGTTCCATTCACACGCTGTCTAGTTCGACTTCAAAAGCCCCCTGTAATCAAAGTGTTGCAGGCAAATTGTAAGTTTTAACAAATTCGTCACTAAACTTTCTCGCCGCAGTCCTAATTAAGATAACGTTCTTGGTGGGCCCTGAAACCACCAGGAGCCCGGGGAACTTGAGACGCCGCTGTTTGTCTTAGACAAGTTGGACAGTAGAGTAACTACTCAAACAAACGGGACACAAAATGGCGCCGCCGATATAAGCCGGCTTAGTAGCCAAATTAAATGCTAGGGCACGTTTCCCGCCGGCCGCGTCTGCATGCGTTCGCAGCCCAAAAAGTGTACTGATGAGCTGCAATTTGAAATAATATTTAATATTAATTTTCATTATGCTGCCGCTAACGTGGTTGTAAACTTAGGCAGTTGTACGACTTCTACGTTTAATTAAAGGTCTTCTCAGTGAAACACCTGCGGCAACACATTTGCGTCATGGCAGTGTTCATTAATTAACAATAGTACGTGCGTAGTGTTAGGGCCTGGCGGGAAGTTTTGCGTTAATCGTGGAACTTAAACATCAAAGCGCGACTACTCGCGCTCCTCTGTGTACCTGCTGACAATTTCAATAACTAAGTTTGTTATATCATGGCAGTCAAATACCTGTCTCAACTGTTAATTTATATGCTGCTATGGCAGTTCGGTAGTTTTAAGTTCATTGTTTAGTAATAGTTAGAGAAGTAACTTTAGGTAAATAGGAATGGAGTACAATTATTGACACAAGGTAATTTACTTAATAAAGACTTGCATATAAGCACGTAAAAGTAAAGTATTTTAAATTGAATTTATTTAATACAGGCACTTTCTTACACGTGTAGCCTGTGGATTAACTTCACAAAGTGAGCTTTCAGCGCCCTGCGTGTCCAGTATAACAACTCGTACAGGATGCTGATGGGGCTGCCCCGGTTTTGCAGCGCATCGAGGATGTTAGCAGAGGCCCGCTTGGAAGATTTCCACGCCATCATGAGGAAACGGGACGTGTCACTGATGTTTCGCGTGGGTATGGGTACGGGGCAGCGCCAACAGCTTCTAGTTGCTATCGCTATCGCTAACGCTGTCGCTAACGCTGTCGCTATCGCTGTCGCTATCGCTGTCACTATCGCTGTCACTATCGCTGTCGCTATCGCTATTACCATCGCTATTACCATCACTATTGGCATCGCTATTGCTATCGCTATTGCTATCGTTATTGCTATCGCTATCGCCATCGCTATCTATTTCTTTTTAAACACTTTTTATAATACTTTTATTTTTGAGTCAATCTTCTATTTTTGTTTTTATGTTTTTTTCTCGTTGTGAGTGGAGGCCTGTGCCCAGCAGTGGGACGTATATAGGCTGGATTATTATTATTATTATTATTATGTTTTTTTTTGCCGTGGACGTACGTGTGTTTCCTTTTTCAATTAGGGGGAGAATTTCGTGAACACTTATATGCGCTGCTAGCGCCATCAGTTTAACGGGCATCACACTATGAAACACACCTCCGCTGCTGTCATGTGTATTGTTCTTTCAATCAAACCAAAACTTACGGCCGTATCAACGATACAGCAAACTTTTGTATGTCTATAAAAATCGATGAAAATTCGGTTTTGCCCCGAGCGATGTTCGGTCTCCCAGGTACAGTCGAGGACAGAAAGATGTTTACACTTTTTCACCTTATTCCATTGTAATTGTGTAATAAGGTCCAAAAGTGTAAACATCTTTCTGTCCTCGACTGTACTACACGTTATTACGAAGAACTTTTACAGGGCCTACTCTGAAAGCGCAAGGAAAATTATCTGTTCTATACAAGAAAAGTCACACAAGCATAAATTTTATTCTAAACAATTTACCAATTTAATTTATTTACTACTATACTATTTAATTTACTTGTTCTCTGCAATGCAACTCTACAGTTCGGTGCACGGACACATTATACTATGAGATGAGTACATTGACCCCTGAAATTTTTTTGTCCACAGGGGCACAAACGTTTATAAGCACTAATGTTACATTAGGCCACCTTCTGTCACTTTTCTCACCTTTTCTCATTAACCATCACAGGAGGGTTCAATCCACAGGTTCAGTCAGCCTTAAGCAGGCCTCACTATCCATGCATTATTTATTTAATTTTGTAGTGATAAAACTCTTTTCTCAAAAACCGGCAATCGTTGCTTAAGGGACACGTCTTATGATTAATTAATATGTTAAAAAGGATTTATGAGTAAAAGTGAAAAGATTCTACTTGGTAATAATTTATGCCTATTACGTAAACATCTTTTTAATGACACGGGTTTGTCTCTTTCTTCCACTTGACTTATTTTTATAAACAACCACGTCAATAAAATTCTGAGCATTTTAAGAAGTTTTCCTATCTAGGCAGTCTCTATATATTTAATCACGTCTATAGAGTTTTATGCTTTATAAAATTTTATCGAAACATGTTGAAATAAGCGGTATTGCCGACTTCGGCAACTGAGAGATTAAACTTGGGTGAAATAAGTAATGAACATTTTCCCTCCCCTCTTTGTTAGCTACACGTTCATTAATTTCAGAAAGCCTGCGGCTGTCTTTAAGCCTCATCATTTGGCAGGGCCAAATTTATAAATTGTTGTTAGATGTAACGGCAGCTTAAGAAGTTTCAACAAACGCTGTATGTTACTTGAAACAAAACAAATGAGACTTAGATCTTTAATCGTACGTTTCCAAATATTATAATGCTTATAAATCGTTATAATATTTTCTTTATTTAAATTATAATTCCTTTTAGGTAGGTAGGTAGGAAGGGTCTAGTTGTAATCTTTCTGTAACTCAGATTACAGAAAGATTACAACTAGACGTAATCGCTTACTTAAAAGGAATTATAATTATCAGAAGAAAGCAAAATTTCATCAGTACATACATTTGCCCCATAGCTGTAGCCGCTGTGTTAATGAAGCGCGTCAAAATCAAATGTCATGACGAGCATGATGAGGCTAATTCGCATGAGTTTAATTATCGTATCGTATTTTTCGTTTCATAATATTAGCAAGCGTTCTTGGCGTATTAAACCACATGCCAATCTTAGTAATTGTATTAATAAAATAACATCAAACGTATCGTTCCTGACAAAATTATCTTTACAAGACGACACTCCGATATAATTTTCATGAGTCACGTGGTACAATTTCCCTAGTACTAGACTTAACACTACGAGTATTATTCAAGATAATCGATGCTATAAAGCAGTAATAACGGATAAATTATACGACCCAAGAGATTCATCTCTAAAACACAAGTTTGTGGTCAAGATTAAACATGTAAATCATCAAGCAACATCAGCGAACAACTGATACAAAATTGCTGTAGCCACATAAATACTGCGTCGGCGGAGCCGTGCGCAATCCAAACAAACCGCAAATTCTCTGCTATTCCGAAATCGTGAGCGGATAAAGTTACGCCAAAAGTTCCTCAGATAGTGTGATAATAATATGAAATAGGGTAAATGTATGTGAACCGGACCTAATTTAAAATTCAGAAAGTTCAATTAAATTACCCGAGCAAAGATTCATATGTTCGTGTGTTATAATTTAAAACAACAATATGTATGCAAATGAGTGGTTTGGTGAATGTTTCGTTTAATATCATGGCAACGGACTGTACACTAGTGTTTGCGTGAAAATATTGAAAAAAATATTTTTTTGAGACGAAAGTCCGTTTATGTGTGACTGGAAGGAATCACCCTCACAAACTTTTTAGCAATAATAGTTTAATTTTTAGTAATAATAGTAGGAATAAATCAAGACTTTTTTTGGTTCAGTCCCGTTTGACAACAAATTTAGCGGAGTTAGTCATATTGTTGTAACTGCCTCACTTATTTTGTGTTTGTAAAATAAATGTTGTGATTTTGAGTTTTTTTAGTTTGAGTTTTAATTTGCGCTTACTACCTTTAGGTAGTAAGCGCAAATTAAGCGCATTGGATTTTGTGTGTGTTCGAGCAATATAAGTTCGCGTTGTTGCAGTTGCCGGTTCGACATCGCTACAAAAATAAACCTTTCATAAAAATAACTGTCATATTTGAGTACTTTACTTTTTTGTGATTAAAATGGCATCAAAAAAGTTCCCATATCTTTAATTTTAACGAAGCAGCAAATGGATTTACATGCCCAAGTTTTGGCGTGTTCAACCTTTATTTTATCTACAAAGCATTCGCCTTAAAATCCAATAATTCTTGCGCCGCCGGTTATCTATGGAAACATTAAATTCATTACACGTCTGAAATATTACATAGGTATAAGCTCATAAGCTCACTCACATAAGCAGAAACCCCGAGGAAACGTAGCAGCGTTTCCAAAGGAGCAATTCTGATGGATATTCGATTTCTTCATTTTGTCAGCAATATTCAAATGGGGTCCGTGGCGGAAATATTGCTCCGTAGCCTATATGCAAATTCCATTTGAAATGCGGAAAGTTTCCACAAGAGCGTCGAACCTTCAATCGTGGAGGCAAACAGTTTCTATAAGATTAGTCGGCGAGATGCTTTTTGGAGTCAATATTGACTCAGTCGTCGTCGTCGCGGACGCGGATCGTCCCGTCTACGCCACCACAACTCTTTTTAAGACGGGTGTGCGTGTTTCTCGCTTACTGACTTATTGTCTTGGAGACTTTGAAATATTTACCGTGAAGATATTTGTTTAACGTTGAGCTCGGGTGTGAAAGGCTATTGAGCTACACTTTGGAGTGTAAGCAGGCTGCAGACTTTCTTTTGGCTTAGAGCATGTTGGTAATGTTTTGGTATAGTTCGTAATTTCGTTGTCGTCGGCTGAATAGACCGATGGTTAGAGCGTCGGACTACTACGCAGAGACTGCGTGTTCGAACCCCAGCTCTGGAAATAGCTTTTTTTTTGGTTTTTGTATAGGAAATCGGTGAAAATTCGGTTTGACCCGAGCGACGATGCTCGGTCTCCCAGGTACTTAGTTATAATCAGTAGATAATATTATTCGTGGGTTAGTAACCACGAATGCGAATACATTAATTAGCTAAACAGTACCTCATCTAATGAGAGGTTATCACCACAAGTTTGTATAATCTCATGTAAACAGGTAAACTTTGTTTAGTTGGTATGAGCACGTTCCAAACCAATCCAATTTTCAATTCGATACTAGAGCACGGGTTTCAGTTATCGTACCGTATTTCAGTTACCTTTTCGTAATATTAGCAAGGGTTCTTAGCATGATGAGTACACAATTAGCCTGGTCCTGCAGTCGGATAACGAAGCGCGACTCCACTTATTACATGCAACTTGACTTGGAGAACTGCCAGCTATGCAAAACGAATCTCTACAATTTTAAATTTTCACGGGAAAGTCTATCATATCACGAAGATACAAAATGCTTTTCAGCGTGCAGTGGAAATGAGAATAAGAGCGAATTTGACATGAGATTTTTTGATGATGCACTTCCCTACACGGGGCGATAGCGGATACAGTCGAGAGCTGCACTTGAGTTTTGTTAGAAGGAAAGATTTTCTGCCTTAGGCTTTAGATTGGATAAAGTAAGCTAGGTTGTATGAATCGCTCTTATATTAGTTTTCTCTTTATTCCACTTCTGTCATTATTGGTTCAGTTCTGTTCAGTCTTTTCAACTGTCAATATAAAAACGGGTTTTGTAGCATCTGTTACAATTATTAATTCTACCTTCTGTTTGGTAGTGATTTATAGTGTTGTAAGAACTCATTAGATCATTTATTTGCTTTCTATTATTCATCTAGTCACTAATGATTTGATAATTAAATAGGACGTGACGTTTGTGTTTTAGGTACTTATTTTACTTTTAACTATGAGATCCATATCATAAAGGTTGGAAAACCCTAGTCTTAGGGCCGTATTAATAAACTCATCTCAAGTGTGATCCCCGTCACAAGATGCGTCAAAAATGACAGTTTTCTATGGATTGACGTTTACTTTGACGTATCTTGAGATGGGGATCAGAGTTGAGATGAGTTTATTAATACGGCCCTTAGTTATACGACAAAATGATGAACTACACCACTGACTTAGTTCGAGTCCTGAGGCCTCATAGTAGGTAGATTATAAAAGGTGTTTTAAGTAGTCTAGGATGTCTCAAATGACCGTTCCAATTTCCTTGACTATATGACAAGTTGAGGTTCGGTGTTTTACCACGTCAAATCAACAAGTCCGAAGAAAGTTCCATTAAAAGATTGATTTTCAACGGGACATTGAACGCGCTTACCATTACCGATTTATAATTATAAATAAGTAGGTACATGTAACCATAAATACTCGTAAATGAAAACGGTTAGTCGTCAGTAGTATAAAAGTATTTTAAAAATATTATTATAAAAAAAAAACAATGTTTGAGTCAATGAGGTATTGCATATGATAACGGTTTTCAAATACTTGTATACATTAGAAATATGGGGCAAGTAAATTAGATATCAAATCGCGGACGAGAGAATGACCCAAGAACCTACACCGAATCGATACTGAAGAAGATAATATAATGATTCATTAACATCCAACTCCGTTGCGGTAGTATCCTAGTTATCGCGGTAACCAGAGCAACCAGAGGCGAGGTAATGACCAATTAAAGCATGTCAAAAACCGAAGCAGGCACAACTGCCTGTTACTCAACGCGGGGAACAACATTAGTACGAGTAATACAATATTTACCGACCCGTATGAGCTAACATTTGTTTCTCATTACGTCGGCTACTGAATTTGCGCCAATGCCGATAATTTAACGAGGTAAATATGCGTTTTTAGGGCGACGGAGGACTCGTAATGAAGCGCCTTTGTCATCACCCTGCCTTAAAATATAATTCTAGTAGAATTTCCCGCGACTTTGCCCGCGTTGATATTCCGGTATAAAATGTAACCTATGTTACTCGAATATGATGTTATGATGTATCTAAATCGGTGAACCAGTTTTCAACATCAGTGGAATTTACAGCGGAATTTATTAATTTGAGAAAAGTGTAAAGAACGGCACTTTCCTGATCTAGTTACATTATTCTATAGAAGTAGAGACAGTAGGAGGTCAATGTAATAATAAAGAAGGTCTATTTTCAGATATATTTTAGAAACTCACACGATGTACGTTATTACTTTTTTCAACTAGGGTAAGCGTACCAGTGAATGAACCCTTAAGGAAATTTTCAACTTTGAAAAAATATTTCAATTAAATTGAGATAGTTACCGTCAAATATACTGTCGTTATAAGTCAATCAAGTATTCTAGTTTGCTTTTATAACATTTGTTTTATAATAATATTGCAAAATTTAAAGTTATAGCAATCTTAAGCCGGAAACACCCCAAAACACCAGTGAATGAACACGATTTCCTAGTAAATGAACAAATGAAACCAGAGAATGAACTATGTTGTGTTGTTTATTAATCTATTTTCAAAAAAGTGTTTTACTACTTTTTTCACTTCTTTTCTTATTAATATGAGTTTACGTGATGACGAGATGCTGAGATTAAATTGAGACCTTGAGTTATTTAGTTAATGATCATCGTTCATTAACTGGCTCTTAAATTGTATGCGAAACCAATTAATAAACTAGTAATCTTGAAGGTAGTTCATTTACTGGAATACATACAAAAACCAGTGAATGAACCAGCATTTAAGATTTTGTTCGAATACTGGCCACTTGATGGACAATCAATTAATAGTTATGTTTCTAAAAAAGAAACTTTAATACAACAACTAAAACGCACAATATTGCATAATCAGTCATTCACACGTTTCTAGTGAATGAACACTGGGGTTCAATCATTGGTTTTAGCGGGTTCTGTGATCTAGTTATAGAACATTTGCTTAAAAATGCCAATTTAAAAGAAAAACACATGATATGATATGTACATAGAAAAAATATATCTTTAAGACTAAAAATAAACACACACTACGAATCGCAGTTGCTTGGTACAAGTACAGTATCACAGCAAATACAAGGTAACTTGTCAGTCTGCTAAATACTGCCTCATACAACGAAAATTTGTCTGGGTTACGTCAACTTTATATATCTGCCATTTTGCAACTAATGCACCTGGGTTGAAGTCAATGTTACCATGATATTACTAGTAATGTTCTCAATCTAAAAAAAATACTTTGCTGGGTAGAAATTTACAGAATTCTTATTTTGCGAAAAAATGCTTACTTTGTTCATTCACTGGTACGCTTACCCTAGTTAAATTACCAAAAAGCGTGTTATTCTTTACAAACAGTGGAAAATACACTGAGAAAAATATTTAACCAAACTACTTCGGTTAATTCAGAAATAACCATAATTTGATAAGGCGTTATTAAAGTTTTGTTGATTTAACAAACTGTTTGTCTGTAAGGAATAAAACAGTTAATGTTAGTGTAGTCCCTTTTTTTAAGCTATACGTAGACGAAGTTCGGTTTCATTTAACAAACTTTTCATTAAACCTTTTTCTCAGTGTAAAATTTCATTTCAGCATATTGCAAATAGAGCAAGATCTTTGCAACTAGACCCCCAATTTTGAGCTGACTATAAGTTAAACAGAATTTTTCAGCACCGTCCATAATTTTATAACCGAACTCGTTACCCTTTCCTTTGACTAGTCAGGGTTAACATTTTCTAGTCGGTAAAATAATATTTTCAAAACGAAATAGCCAAGAGACCCGTGGTAATAAAGTTCGAGGGTTTCCAATTACGTATGATGAGAAAAGTTCCAAATTACAATATACATATGTATATATTATTATTATTAATATACATTCGGTGAAAATATCTGTCTGTGCTCTAGAAATTACGAAAAACTTTTAATGGTTAAACATATTTGATACAATACTCGTATTTCTCTCATACCATTGTAAAACAATTACAATTCTAGAAGAGTATCATTAAAAATGGTTTCAAACCTAAATGCAAAACAAATAGGTACCTATTAACTAATAAAAGCTAAAACGATGTTTGTTAAATAAAACATTAAGAAATCTCGTTGCAGTTTAAGCAGTGCCGTAATAAACACTCAAATATTTAGGCTGTACTTTATAATTTAAACAGAGGTTTAGGTCGCAGACACATATGGTCTTTCTAGTATTATATAAAATGTATATACCTAATATAAGCAAAGGATTCAAATAACGATGTAATACTGTAGAGTGCTAACTAACAAATTTCAAGTGAGTAAACCATAAAAAAAAATCCAAATTTTTTACCTAAACTAAAAAATAATTTAGAGCTATTGAAAGTCTGAACTCAGGGCCATTTGTTTGAATGAAACCGCTTCTGCACTGTAACTATAAAGACATTTAAATCGATTTTAACTAAACTCTCGTTCATCACGGAGGCTGCACCATTTCACCACGCATTCTAATGCAAATTTCATTGAAATGCCCGCCATTGTTATCGCTTCCCGTCTCTGGGGAAATCTTCGTATTCCTATATAACTTGATATATGGTTCGCCTGCTTAATATGCCTGGAAAATATTGCTCGACACTATTTGTCAGAGGCGAAGATGTCAAAAGTGAAGGCAGTGGCTTTTAAGGATATTTCGTTATAATGCGACGGTGGGAGATTTAGGTCAGGTAAGTTCTGTAATGATTTATAGGGAAATAGATATAAAAGGAATCAATATAACAATGCCCAGATTTGTTTTACTAAAGGAATACAATAGGAATTAGCATGTTCAAATACCATCTAAGCCACCATAGTTTTAAACACTGCAACTAGTTTTAATTCATTAGAGTAACTAACTTCATAGTTGTTATGTTGTGGTTGTCAATTAATGCGGGTACTTCTTTAAGTGGGACCATTAGTGGTGAACTTTATGGTTTTTTGCTCGTATTTGTCTTCTTAGGTTTAAATCTTGTCAGATGAATGAAATCTTATGCTGGACAAAGGCTTCTCCCATGGATTATCATAATGACGGGGGTTTTATTACAAATTGTTTTCGCCACATCTATTAAGTATATTGCTTTTAGGTGAATAACTAGCTAACATCACAACATCAATTTGATACTGAAAAAAGATGGGATACATCCCTGGCTGTGGTTATGCCGTCTGCCGTCCCAAACCCTACCTTTTACTGAAAGTATATTGTTTTTATTTAGTATAAGCTTATGTTCAGACCATAACGGACGTCACACTCTATAAATCGCAAGCTAGACACTTGCTGCAGCAGTGAAAAATTGCGTTACGTTATAACTTGATTATCTGTGGACTGAGTGCGGCCGGCTGTGATGGAGCGTCGAGCGAGAAAAATTTTACCTTGTTAGCGACATTTGGTCAAAAAAGTATAAAAAAAAATGTTAGACGAGATGTCAGAAATTGGAAATATGCAAAGGATCGTTTAAGATTTGTTATCCGAGTTTAAGACCTATACTTAATTATGATATTTATAAGTGCAAAATAGGGCAACGCTGTAGATTGAGTAAGATAACTTTTACAGTAACATGCAGATCTGCGACTTCACACGGTTGCTTTTGAGAAGTAGAAGATAAGTATAAGAAAAAAGGGTGAACGTTTTTATCTCTATTTCAATGAACTAATATCAAAATCCTTGCCCAGAGACATTATCGTACCTATCTCTCTGGATGAAAATGTACGAGCCATTTTCCCTTTGTTCATAATGTAAGAAAGCCTTTCAAACAGACTGACCTGGCGGGCTGCATTTAATTTATACAATCCTCATGTGATGAAAATTTCTCTTATCTATTATGTGCTCAAAATCGTATTCAAACAACAATTTCACGTTGCCGCCATGTTGCCTCAAAACAATATTCATTTAAAAGATTCCACGCTTTCATTCGCAGAACAACATTCACTTTAAATTATTCTCTTTGAATGAAATTCATGAATTTAAAGTTTAAATTGTGCTCGTTTAAGTTCCCCGCAAAGTTAGCACAAGTTACGTATGTATGTAAGTTAGGCTATAACTCGTGTACAGAGGGGAAAACAAATAAACTGCGCGCCAAGTTCGTTTGGGGTGCTCTCGTAATTTTATCTTCCCCACTTTTATCTTGTATCTGTTGAACAAATCTAATTTGTGGTGCTTTATAAATCTATTGTATGTTATTGCGATTGTGTAACGGAACTTAATCGTAAGAAATATCAGTATTAGCAAAACGAAGTCAACCTTATACATAGTTCATTTTACCGCCTGTTTCATAAGCTTTAAGTACAGCAATAGTTATCTGACAGTGAAATTTAACATTTTCCCTTTCTTACACTTGAAAATAGACAAGGAGAGGCCTAACTTTAATTGGCAGATAAATTAACTTGTCGGTTTTGGAGCAAGCCCTTAAATTTTCGCGATAATTATTTACACATTACTCAACCTAAAACATAACTAAATGGCGTAAACATACAACATTATTATTATGAAATTATTATTATTGTTTTTAAACTATCTCTAATTTACGATCATGTTGCAACGATCGTGGCCACGAGCAGACTCGTTGCTATGTGATATGCGTATCTGGTATGCGTTAGGTATACCAGTTTTAAAAAAGCGAAAAAAATGTAATACGCCATTCATTTACTTACAGAAATGTACAAGATAGGTAATCACGACAACTTAAGAATATTCCACCTTTTGATAAAGCAGTAGGAAGTTTATTTTAATCCAAGGCTCTGTTTTTAAGCTACTGCGCATGCTTTTGAATGTAATTTAAAGCGGAAAGTTCAACAAGGTGCTTCATTTCTCCGTAACGAGAACAAAGTCTTTACAAAATTAACACAGATAAGATAAGGTAAAAGATATTATCTTAAAGGAAACTTTCAGTGCAGATTTGAGAGATACACGCGAAATGTAATGGATGTTTAGACACACAATTTAAACTAGCATAAGTCATTATTTAGCAAAACAAAATAAACACTGAGAGGTGTTACTCACGTCCCCAACGTAACACTCCCCTGATGAAGAAGAATAAATAATTAACGAAATACGTTCTTCAAACAGCAACGTTTGAAATAACATAAACTTAATGGGACTTCTTTTTAAACGACTTCTATGCGGACGGAGTCGCGGGCATATTTGGCACAGAGATAGATTATAGTCTGAAATAGCACATATGCTACTTTTTATCCCGAAAAAATGGACAGTTCCCGAGGAAGCAGCGATAAACGAATTCTACGCGGACGGAGCAAATGCTAATAGGTAAATAGTAAAATTGGTCTCCCTAGTGAAAATGGACATTACAGTACAGTAAAAAGGGCATAAAATGTATACAGAGTATACTAGATTGAAACCTCAGAAGACTTAGGTAGGTATACCGTTTTTCACAAGGGCCTCAGAAATAATGGTAAAAAAAAAAATCTGATCTCAATGTTAATCATACCCCGTCAGCATCATACATTCCTCAGTAATAACGATAGACTTATCGGCACTACCTAGTAATACCTACGTTATCCATCCTACGGTCTCCATCATTTACCATCAGCTTTAACACCTTTGAAATAAAGTTGATATTAGTGTTGGAATTGAAGCCACGGATGCACAGAAACCTTTTTCCTTTAACCCTTATGGCTTGGAAATAAAGTAAAGGTTGGTTTGAAAACAGAGGTGTCGGGTGTACAGTCGCATCGGGCGCCGGGGCTGATTAAACTCATAAATTGGCCCGCCAGATGGCGCTAGCCGCGTTGTAAATCTGCAACCAATACGACATTTGTCTCTATCCCCGCAGGCGCGATTACGTCTCGTTATCCGTAATCAAATCCCGCAAAATTCGGGATTCGTCAATTGTAATTGCCAACGTGACGGAGAATAATTTTGGTGGGATTGTTTAAGGTTCAAGCTCTCGGTGCGACAGTCTTTTCCTTGTTTTGTCTATCATTGTATGAGAAACGTTTAAGGAATTTAATGGACGTTGGTAAAATGTTTAGTTAACTGAAAAGGGCCCGTGATTCAAAATGCCTTCATAATACTTGAAGCAGAATTTTTATTTTTGTTTACTAATCCATATTGACCAGGTAGGTATTCCATCTAAGTAACACACGCTTCATCTTGATTGACCATTAGGTAATTTATAACTATATTACCCTCTTATTTACTTACAATCGCTAAATAACTAAAGTATGCTTGAAGTATAGTTTGTCCTTATCTATCATTGTGACATTTGAATCTGACAGAAAGTACAGCATACTTTTACTAAAATAGGTTTGTTGTGCGTTTATGAATAATGGTAAGAATATTAGAATCGATTTATATTGCTCCTAGTTCTCTACTAAGTAATCAAAAGTCCTAATTGATACTTCCATATTCGAAACATTACATCAGACGGTGCCCTTTTACGTCTCTCCTTAGATCCTACAGCCTTTGCTGGATTAGTCCAACAGGGTTTACGCCGGCGGCGTATTCCACACTGACGTGGTGTCCATTAATTGCGGTCTCCAAACGCATTACACCACATAGTGC
This sequence comes from Tortrix viridana, assembly GCA_963241965.1. Taxonomy (NCBI): domain Eukaryota; kingdom Metazoa; phylum Arthropoda; class Insecta; order Lepidoptera; family Tortricidae; genus Tortrix; species Tortrix viridana. The sequence goes on from OY725181.1 coordinate 7,062,279, forward strand.
CGGTTCAAATCCGATATAGAGGCAAATTCCCAAACCAGGATCGTCAGGTTCTAATTTAGGATCAGGTTACATAGGTGAATTTCGTCCCACACGATTTTTTGTTTCCTGGGTTATTACTTAATGGTGAATTTCTACTTACATAGATCAATGTACTCAAAGAAAACGTGTAAACATTTCTGATGTTATTGAAATTTAAAAAATTGATGAATATATTCATAAGGCGTAAGGAATGTTAACGACATTATCTTAAACGTAACCTTATGTTGATTGCTCTTGAGTTTTGGATGTTATCTATGCAATTAATTGCTATCGTATTTTAAACGTATATAACTCTTATCAACTTGACAGTATAGGCGACGGAGTCACAAAAAATATGATGACTACAGGGGAATAGTCAATATGGGCCCAGGTTCAGATATTTTTGAGAACCTTATACGTTCCAATATCCTCATATTTGATGGCCACTGTACATTTCCTAGAGCTTAGTTTGGGGCTAGGCCAGTATATATGTAAAGCATTGTCCACCCACCTAATATACATGGAGACAAGTAAAATTACTACATTATATACTTTTTTAATTTCTTTACGTGTCAATAAGTTAATAACACAACACCGTTTACTAAGTTATTTACGGGAATGAGATTTAAATACTGTGTTGTAATAGGTATTTTATTTAATTAGAACCCACCCGCCCTTTTTACCGATAGTTGGGGACCTACACGCAGTAATACTAGCTTCAAACTTACAGTACCTCTCGTTTTGTCTTGGGGCCCAAACATTTATTTCCCTTTCTACTGTTTTTGATGTTATTTCAAACAAAAGTCAACAATATCCTTGTTACCATTCAGCCAAGACAACAAAATAATGTGCAATTATAAATTCCGAAGATTAATAAGCTACCAAACGCTTCCTATAAAGGTCCAGAAATTAAATCCAAGTACTTGTAATATTTTTTTAATGTCCAGTTCTTACAATATTGTTTGTTTAACAATTATTTAGTCAATCCGTATGCAAACGAAATGTGTCTGCAAACTCCATTACTTGACCTCCCGCCACCCGTCTTGATAAATCAATAATTAATTAAGGGCCTGTCTCAAAATCGACAAGTAAATTTATCTGCCACATAAAGTTAGCCCTCTCCTTGTCTATTTTCAAGTGTACGAAAGGCTTATATGCTTTACCTGACGATTGTGATTGTGAGACAGGCCACACAGCAGCACACAATTCAAATAGTTTCCGTCTCCGCTTTATAAATAATTACCTATTTAAAGTAATAAATATTTTTGGTACATATAATGACTTATAAATAAATAAATAGTTTAATAACTTATCATAATAATATAAAAGTATTTAGCAAATTATTGTCGCAACTTAGATCGAACAATAACCGCTTTTCCACTGTTTGATCCTTTTTTGTAACCATTTTATTTGTTAGTTTTCCGCATCCACGATGTCTTGTACAGTCAGCGTCAAATAGATAGGAGCAATATTATGTCGCAACACATCCTTATTCCTATAGTAATAAAGAGGCGTTGCGATATATTTGGCCACTTTCGCTGCTCCTATCTATTTTATGCTGACTGTAATATGCGTAATAGCTAGAGAAAATCCTTTCTTTAATATTGAATTAAATGTAATGGATATATACTTAACATAATTTACGGTCTCTGCCCGTGGGCATAAATATAAATAACGGGCATGAAAAAATCTTTTCAATTTGCATTATTGAACAGGCGATAAATACACAATGGCCGCTAGGCATAAATAACTTCAGATATCGCTAGAAAGAGCCGAGGAAGGGGCTGTATCGCATTCTTGACAGTTATTGCGCATTTTGCTCGTAAACTCCGGAAGAAATTTCATTAAATACTAACATTTTAGTGACAAGACTGACAGGCATACAAAAATATGAATAAGAAAGTTGAAGTGACTACAATACCGCTTGTGTTCTATTTGGTGCGTCAGTTTGTTAGAAATACCCTCTTTTTCATACGCCAATAAAGCTATATAGTTGTACTGTACTTTGTTACTTTCTGTCAAATTTAAATGTCACAATAAAAGATAAGGCCCTGCATACTAAGCTGCATACTTAAGCGTGCAATAAGAGGGCAATTTAATGTGCGAAAAGTGAAACTCATGTGTTTTTTTTAATAAAATTTACAACATTTTTTGTGATCCTCCCTTTTAAAGGTCCATGGTTGAAAAAACCGAAACAAAATTAGCTAATATCAATACAAAGTCGAAAGTCAATCGTTGTCAATCCCCTGGTGTAGATAATAAATGGGATGAATGAACAGGCTCGAGTGATTCCCGTGCGTGGGTCGGTATTAACCCCACCAGAAAACCCTTCTCACTCTGTCAATTGAGTTTACTACCTGACACATTGCAAATTATTTTGACACTGAAGTAGTTGACGTTACGACTTTTGCGAATGGACGAAATGGGTGAATAACGGTAAACATGTGTGTAAAATTAATGTAGGTTTCGGGTTTTAAATTGAAACTACGTAAGGACTCCCACAATCACAGGTGATATAAGTTTCGTTCGTTCTATAAGTACGTGGCAGCTCTTGTGAATCCTTATGAATATTATAACCTAACCTAAAAAAAATATTTTTGGGACAAGCTCTTGTTGCCGACTGTACTTTTTTTGCACAGTCATCTGCTTATCAAGAAAAATCCAACGAGCCCAAACACGATGGGTTTATCATGTGTAGTTTAGGAGTTCCTATGATCACCTATGACTACACACATACACACACATTGATAGTTAAATAAAAGCTTGTAGTAAATACGAAAGTGCGTTCCTTTAGTAACAAACAAACTCTTCACGGTTAACCGCAGTGAAATTCGGCAAAGACAGTTTATAGCCCGGAGACGGTATTTAATATTCCGAAAAATTGGGATGTCCCTGAGGGATTAGCGATAAACGGTTACGTAGACTGAGGAGCGGGCAAAATATATTGTTTTGTTTGTGTATGATAATGTTACCTGAAAGTCCGTCGGCATAAAATGTGTTTATCGTTGCCTTTTTGAGAACGGTGACATTTTCCAAATTACACTGTACTGTAGAGCACTCTTTGTGTTACTAAATATCTCAATACTAAAAATTACCCCAAACGATTGCTCTCCGTTATATATTATAATTTATAACATGAACAAAACATTATTTTAATTAAAAATACCGATCAGGTGCGAGTCGGACTCGCGCACCGAGGGTTCGGTACCTGTGTATCATTACGCTGACATATCGATAACGTCAAAACTCGCAGATAAATCCCCCAGATAACTTCGGTGTCGATGTGACGAACCACAGTCAAATATTTAAATTAGCGGGGCAGCCGAGGACGGTCGATTTCCGTTGATTGCTCGGGAGTGTCTCCCGGAAATAGCTCGGGACGTGCTCCCACCACGTCAGTTTTGGGGATAAGAGACTCCTACAGTACGGAAAGGTACTTTAAAGTTCAAGATTTTCATTTTGGTATTTTTTAAGAACATATTTAATTAAGTTTGAAGTTTATACTTCTAGTCATGATTTGAACAAAAAAAATTTGCACATAAGTAAGTGACCCAAAAAATACTTCGAAAACATTTGGCAAGACATAATATAGAACAAGACAAAAACTATTATAATCGTTGAACTATACAATTTCATCAATTGTACGCTAGCCTTAACAACAATCCCAATTAACACTTTTAAATTTTTCCCCTAAACGAACGCACGTTTAGCTATGATTGAAATTCGATGAGAAAATCAACGAGTGAAGTGAAGTGAAGACACTTGAACGGCTCTCCCAGCAAATGGAAAATTTGTCAAATCCAATTTTCCGATTTATCTTAGTGGAATGTTTTATTCAAACGTAAGGCGTAGGTATCGCAAGGATCTAAATATTATCAAAGGGAACATAATCCAGAATTGTAAGAGGGCTCTCTAACATTCTCTTAGATTTCACTTAATAATCTGATTACATGAAAATGTGGCTGTATTCGGCATTAGTCAAGCGAAATGTCGCGTCTCAAAGTTTGCCATCTTACATAAGTTCGGTCTTATAAATAGCGTCTATTGTTGAGTAAACATCCACTGGTCTAAGAGGTTGATTGCCATAGAGTAAAATCTGAGTCTGGTGACCAGGTTCCAGAAGGACTGGTCTTGACTTATTTCTACTTGGCTATTCATTCGGTGCTGAATATTACATTCCATTCCACGTTCCCAGAATTATGAGTACTCATACTACAGTAGTACGATTAGGTACTGATCACACCCGTTGGCTATCTGGCTGCTCGACGCATTCATGGAAATCGTGCTGTCGTCGCATGAATTTCCTCAGTAAGTGAATCCTAAACCAAGCCTACATTTTTGCAAATGCAATATTTGTTATGCAATAAATCCAGCTAGAACGTACCTAATAATATATACGTATCCTACAAGTAAGGATGCAAATGTAACCCAAAACATTCCTCCGTCTCCGCTTAATTGGCGTTGGGATATTTTAAATGCAATTTACGGTGGCCATTTCAATTAATGTGCCACTATTTTGGACTGCGTTTTAAGAGAAAATACGCAGGAATACAGAATACTTAATTAAAACAACTTTTAAAAAGTAAAAAATCTAGTTTGAGTGGTTCTTCTAACTAACAAGCCCTAGACCTCTATCCCAATTTGGAAAAGTGTAGCCTTTATTTCCTTGACTGTAAAGACGGCTGTATCAAAAACAATACGAAAACAATATCGTTTAAATCGAAGTTAAATGGAGGCCCTGGATTTATTCATACCAAATGAAAGTAGCGTTAGCACTAAAATGCAAAAATAAGAATTCAATCCATTCAAAGTAGTGCTCCAATTGAAATATCTTTATATCTCGCAATAGCGCAAACTCGACTCCGGGATAAAAACAAGTTGTGGTTTAAATTTTCCCTGTTATTCTGATGCATTCTTTAATTTTTTGCGTTTTTATTATTAAGGCAAGACGCTCGTTACCGGCATTTAGATGAATAAAAGGAGCCGGTTGTTTCAGTTGAAATGAAATTCATAAATCATACCGGTGCAGACGGCGCGGTCCGTTTCGAGCTCAGCGCGTGTAATACAGATATCTGTTACTGTAATGCTGGTGCATGCAGTTTATGCATTGCATTTTGTTGTGCGTGACGGATAACATGCGGAAACAAAAGACTTTACGGAGATAAGATACAAGAAACGTGTCAGGATTACCGTGGGGTTTGCGATGCAACGACATAAGTAATTTGTTTTGTTTATTTTGGAAACTTGGTCAGAGATAGCCTTTTCCACTTGGGAGTAGATAAGGGCCACCATATAGATTTGTCTAGTAAAGATTAGTCGTATTTTATTTAAAGCTCAGTTATTATACAACTTGGCAGCAATAAAAGTAAGTAATTATTAGAGATATTACACAAAAATTCAAATAATCAATTGAATGGCAATTATCAATTGATCGGCAGTCAATAAATACAAAATAAGGTTTGATAAATCGCACTAAAACCAAATAAGAACATAATGTAACAAAAGAGCGAAAGATATTTTCAATTTTAAATATTACCTCTATGTTCTGACTCAAGGAAGATTTCATCTGAAAAGCATTGGTTTCCCAGATCATTCTCACAAATTGAGTATAGCGTGTATTTTGTTCCCCATGTCTAACTACGAGTAGTTTTGGGTAGAATTCGAGGTTTTTCCGGTTTCAAATTTGACAGGAGATAGACATCTGGTGTAGTGGTATATTTGAGTTTTATTTTTCTATATAAGCTGACGCATGCCCGAGTAAACATTGTTTTTGAGTCCATGTACTTGTATGCCCAGAGCTCAAGTAGGGCTATTATGATGGGAGCATGATGGGGGAACCAGGCGAAGCACGACACGGAATTACCAAAACAACGATTGAAAGCCTGCCTGCAGTGTTCCAGCCGGCCGTCCTCACTTATGTACCTATGTATTGATGTATTTTCATGAAATAAAGCTGAATTACAAGTTCTCAAATAAATAAATAAAACAGCATCTGAATCGCCGTGTCAGACTGACAGTCACATAGACAGAGAAAAGCTTGAAACCCATGACACTCCGCTCTTTGGGGTCGTAGGTTATAAAGAGTGCGCATAATGAATGTTTGCACCTACGCGCTACTTTGAAAACTGACGTTCGAAGCTATGTTAGCTCCATCTCGTACTCTCGGTTTAGTCACAAATGATAAGTAAAAGGGATGGGGCATCCAAAGTTTCGAATTTAGATTTCCGTGGTAATCATCCAGGAGTACCAAGGCGGCATCGTCATGTCATAATTGTGCGCCCGTAATGAGGCCACATGCAAGCCACGGTAACACACAATACCGTGATTTATCGCTTGTCTGTGCTATTGTTGGCTTAATGAGATCGCCCAGCCTACCGACGTCTGCTCTTAAACTACACCCTACTACTTCACAGTAAGAGCTAGCGGTTGAACAAACTATTCATCCTCTATTAATCATTGGATTGCCTTCCGTGGCATTGAGATTTGAGGTTTAGTAGGGGTACAAGAGGTTCAAGCTGTTTTTTATACAAAACATACAAGATGATATTTTATGTTATTTAGCATACATTTCAATGCACATTGTCGCAGATAAGTTAACATTCATAAAAATGACACTCGGTTTTCTAAATGCCAGAAAGAAAAGAATACAAAGGACGGGTAATTTTTTTCTTGGTAACGTAGAGACAGATAAATTCAATTTAACGGCCATTTATTTGTGATGGGCGAGGTGCTGAAAATAGAACCAAATAAAACTTTGCTAGGCTGGCGACCTCGCTTATCGCAAAAAAGAAACTTGCGGATAAACCTTAACAAAAAAGCCATTAAAACAGCGAAACTCACGCCTAAAGGCATATCAAAGAAAATAAATTTCTGTTAACGAAAATAAACTTTTGTTTTCGCTTAGAAAATTATGACATGATGAACCAGAGATGTTGAGAACACCTGCTCTATAAACTGGAAAGTTCTTCAAAGATTATACGTCTAAGGTTCCTCGGGGGCGCATTGTTGTACAGTGTAGAGGGTTTATCAAAGCGACTGCGAGATATATGAGCTTGGGCCCGCCCTTTAACTGCGCAATGAACTTTAAATCCTTTACACCTGAGTCCGCCCACCAAATACAGTTGTGGAATAAACGCGATAAAATCGCGCTCTACACGACATGCAACGCTAAAGGAGCGTAAATTATAAAGCATGAAAGTAAGAGCGGTGCCCTTTTTATGAGCGAAGTCTGTTCTCGAATGTTGTTTAGGAGCTGTCAGGGGCAGGATGTGCATTGTGTTCAAGTTTTTGTTTGCATGCAATCAGCTCTTGTGCTGAGCTAAGTAATAAATTTTATCGAGGAAACTGTTACGTGTTCCATTTTAGCCACTTAAAGGAGAGGAAGTCTATTAGCATTGTGGTCGGATAGTGTCGGCGCGCAGGAGTCGCGAGCGAGCGGTCACGGTCGCTTCCGGTACACTGCCGCCGGAACTGGCTTCCGCCGCACAAATCACCCTGTCACTTGTTTCACGATTTACCTATGAACTCTAACGAAAGTAACATTACGAAAAAACCCTATTAAAAAGTACTTTTCGAAAATTATGGTTGATTTCATGTTTGAACATGTAATCCAGAAAATAGAAGTAAACTTTTTATGATTTAGTATTAGGCAGGATTATAAAGGAGTACAGTACATGTACAATCGCAACTTAACTACTACACATACACTATATACTATAAAACATTTAAAGAACCATTCTAAGTACGATATCCCACATGATGACACAAGAAAATGATATATCTTTCACACTGCTATAAAATATTTTTTCATCAATCTTGCTTGTAGTCACTGCTATTACATGAAGTCAAAGCTTGCTCAAAGTTTAATAATATCTACGGGCTTTAGACCCTCATTACCTTTTCGTGTGTCCTAAGGCTAGTGACCTGATGTGCCTTAGTACATACACATCACCTCTAATAACAACAATTAGGGACTGTAATACCGGTATAATTTGGATATCGATATAAATAATTATCTATAATTAGGTGCCTTTTTATCGATATAGATATCGATAAATAATTTTCGGTACATTATATAATATCGATATTTTGACAGAACTCCGTCATTTATAACCCGATTTGAAATTGTTTTTTATTTATTCAGTCAGGTAGGTAACATACTTACGACCGCACTCAGAGACGTCAATTAACTTTTAAGTTTGATTAAAGTTGCTGCTGTCACTTTCTTTGCTGTTGCATTGCAATAGAATAAGAAGCAGCAGCTTTAATCAAACTTAAAAAATAATTGACGTCTCTGAGTGCCGCAGTTACATACCCGAATGAAACATACCTGGTTTAGATTGGTCTCATTTCGATAAGAATGATAAACTGATGATGAAATCCATGAAGGATCGACGGAACTCTTCAAAAATCGTAGGTACAGTCAAAGGCAATATTTGGCCAGGTGATTATGTATCTGATTACTAAGACGATTTGGTAAAAAAATGTACCTATTAGTAAAGATACCAAGTATTGATAAAAGTGTCAATATCTGTTTACCGATACAATTATCGATATATTCGGGAATAATCGATATTGTTATCGATATTTTCTTAAAAATACCGATATATCTCGGTTATCGATATACAGTCCCTGACAACAACGACAAAGCAAACACTAACTGTCACACGTTATGCCACTCTAAATGAAGCTTCATTGGAGATAAGAATATCAACTGCTGCTGATGTGATTTCTCTGCCGTCATATTATTAAGAGCTAAGTTGAGGGATAAGTTCGCCTTTATACTACATTTATTTCCGTTATTTTAAAATTTGTGAAATGTAGTTGTTTTAGTAAGTACAATAAAGTGTTTGAATATTAAGTTATTGTTTGACAAACATAGTGGGTTACGGGAGTAAATCCTTCTTTACCTTGTTGTGATTTCAGTACAGAGACGTCTAGCTGTTCTTGAAATACACTATGCATATTTCAGTCACATTGTCCGTATCTGCTTAAAATGGACGTGAGATACGGACAGATAAATGGACGTGACGAAATTATAAGGTTTTGGTATTTGGCCACGGAACCCTAACAAGTGATTTAAATTGAAATAAGCTCTCATTTTGAATTATGTAAGCGGCTAACTTTTTCTTGAAACGGAACGAAACGGAGAGCAGCAATTAAACGCGACCTTTTTGCTTTGTGAGACAGATTACGCGCAATTATATCCTTTTAAATACAGCAAGTTAAATGGTTAACTAAGCTGCAAAATGCAAACTCTTCTTGGGGAGGTGCATTAAAATTTCCCGAAGGGGGGGGTCTTGGCTGGCCGGATGTTAAAGCCGCAAGTCAAACAACCGATAAAATGAAACGGGGAAGCGATGTCCCGAACCAACGGAACTTACCGAGATTATGTTCAGTGGAGTCGACCAGAAGCTGTACCTACGTATTCAGCAACTCGGTACGGGAGGGCGAAGTTAGGCGCGAGCCAGATCAATAATACAGCTCATTTGAGTTCAATCTTGATAGTTATAGTTCCTGATTGATTAGCCATGAATTCCATTTATAATTGATAGGAACTGTTATCGTAGTCAATAGGTATATAGTTAGGGCAACCACGAAATTTCCTATTGAGTTGATCTTGTGATTAAATTAGTAGTTAATGCCTTTCACTTAACTATATATTTGTCTATGTATCTACATACTCATTATGGATGGCTGGAATACTGCAGTTTGGACTTAGAATAAATCCAAAATAGCGTTGATGGGTCAATTTCAACAATGCACGATTTTATGCCAATTTAGGTGGCGAGATGAAAAGTAATATTTTAGGAAAATTTTTTTGCTGATAATTTGCTAAAAATATTTGAAATTGGAATTTAAAATGGGATGCTATTATTCGTAAAACTTTAGAAGATATTAAGAATAATAATTTGAGCTGACCACCTGAATTTAATTGACGTGCCACCTAAATTTAAACGCCACCTAAATTTGTTTATTATATAATTATTTAAATTTGGATATTATTAACTACTAACCAATTCATTAATAAAATATATCTAATAAACCGAAACAAATTTCAGTAATTAGATTTTGTTTTTATTGATCATGTGCAAAATGATAATGAAACAATCGTGTACTCAGTAATGAATTCTCTTCTTTTAAATTAAAATTTATACGTAATTATATAACCCAATATAAACTCAGGTTAACTCTCTAAAAATAATAAATAAACAAAAAATAATGATATTTAAATTTTATAAAATATTCCTTTTTCGTTCCCGGTCTATTATAACCTTCTCTCAATGCAAGATATTTTTTTGCGTTCACATACAGCATTTTTTTCCCTTTCTTCGTCTGCTTCTTTTTAGGCATCATTCTAAACAATAAATTATAAGTTTATTGATTAATAAGCGCAATAAAAAATCAGCTTGTATGCTTCGTTTTTTACAAACTCTGACATTTTTAAATAGAAAAGCTTTATAAATAAGGTTTAAGCAATTACTACACGAGTTAAAACAACGAGAAACTTTTTTGTAATTTATAAAATTGTAATAAAATTTAAGAATAATGGCAAAAAACGTTAATTAATAATTTAAAAGGCGCAAAATAAGCCAAAAATATGCAATGCCCACCTTAAATTGCGCCACCAAAATTGGAAATATGTCAAAATGGTGCTCTAAAACAAATAATCCTTGTTTTACAATTTTAAAATATATGCTATTGGAGAAAGACAACAAAAGACTATCCTAAACGTTCATCTTTCAATGAAAACCTTATTAGAATAAACATATAAATGAGCCACCAAAATTGGAATTTTTTTGACCCCATGCCAGCGGAGATTAGTACTTACATGATTTGCTGGAACTCGGAGCGACATGACACATCATTATTTAGGTAGAGTGTTAGATGGCAACCTAAGTGCCAGGAAGGGAGAGGCGGCGGTGATCAACGCGTTACGAGTAAAGTTATAAAGGTTTAAAATTTGCCCACCCGAATGGGTCCTCGCGCGCGGACAAAATGTAGGCATCGGTTACGACTTATAATAGTACAAATAAATAATCGGTACATGTTTCCAAATATGCTATATCTTATACAGATTTAAGATATAGTAACCAAATAACGCAAACGTAAACCTGTTACTCAGAATATTTTTTTTTTAATTACCAAACCAGCACTAGGACGCGCCACCCAGTCTTGGTTTTAGCTATTTAAATATTTTTTTGAGTTATTTAAATTTAACACAATTAGGTATTTTTTACCGGAAAGCAGTGGCGAATAATGAGCTTTATAACATAAAAAATAAATTTCATTTTATTTGTCATATATCACCTCGATTTTCAGCCTGGACACGAAAAAAAACGCGCTCAGAAATTGACCCTGATGCGTCCAATGAATCTTCTAAAATTACCAAATTATATGTTTTATATGTATGACTAATATTAATGAAATTAAAACATTATTTATAGCGCCCATACCGGTATTGTCTCTGGGAGGTAATTTAAATAGGTTGTGTGAAGGGTTGTTATAAATATAAAACGAGGCTGGTAACAGTGTAACGCGTGAGGGCACAGTCCCTTAACGATCACCTGAGCATTGCAGTGTCTCATAAATAATACCGGTGGGTCTAGCATTCTCTTGGACAATGCTCGAATTATTGCAATATGTCACACAGTTTTCGCACTTTTCTCCGTTTTCTTAAGTGCGCGTTGACTGTGATTTCAAAATTGAAAAGGTTTAAGTATTTTTATTTGGGTAATTTGCCCACTTAGGAAATGCGTATTAAATTACTCCTTTTAACAAAATAAGTCGTCTGTTAACTTTCTGCGCTGTTCTTCTCTGTCCCTGGACCAAATCAAAGCATCGTTTTTAATCGAAAGACGAATTTATATGTACTAATGGCATGGAGTAACGAAAGCAAATAATTAAAATAGCATTCCTTTTTTCATCAGTTACTTACACTACGTGACTCCTATGATTAAAATTAAATTCTCCTTTTTGGGATTCCATACTTTGGGTTCTATTTTTTTTGCAAATAACAATAATATTTACCAAAGGTATGTAATGAATTTGTTTACTTAAAGTTCATTTACTTACCTAGTACTTAACTCCTCGCAAGCGGGAGGTGCTAAAAATACCAAGTTCTAGTCTCTTTGGATTATGATACAGTCCAAAAATAAACAGTTAAAAAATACATAAAGATATCTAAAACTTGAGCTTAACCTTACGAGGGGTTTATTATGTGTTATTGAATTTTATTCTGTTTTAGACACTAGAAGTACAAGTATTATGTCATCAACATAAACGAACTGCGAAGCAATCATGCTAGCTACACGGTATACAGTTCTCAGATTAATCTCATATAGTATGCCAGGCCTGAGTACCACGTAGTACCTTCGTGTTTGCAGAAACAAGGGAATTCGTACAGCTCGGTTAATTACTCTCATGTTCTTTGGTACCATGTCGCGGGCCCGCATTATCTCGCGAAGTGACAGGAGCATTACTGAACGTACAGGTGTAATTGGGTACTTAGATTTACACGTCTTTGTTAATTGCAGATAAAGCGGGATGGGAGAGGTTGCCGTGCGCAGTGTGCAAAAAGGATTTTCACAGTTATATTTTGGTAAAATTAAAATGTACATATTAATTTTCATCTTGAATATATTATTATTATGTAAATGAAGTATAATCCAAACTAATTAAACACTAATTTAATTTCTTGGGAATTATTTTTAGGGTTCCGTACCTCAAAAGGAAAAAAGGAACCCTTATGGGATTATTGCACTTCGTTGTCCGTCTGTCTGTCTGTCAAGACCCTTTTTCTCAGGAATGCGTAAAGGTATTGAAATTGATATCAAATTAGAGCTGTGAAAAAAATCAAACTTCTAAGTCAACGCAATCAAAAAATACGGCCTTTTATACCGCGTATTCAAGGGAATCTCACGGAATCAATACTTACCTATAGGGTATGTACTTCCCGTTGACTTAGAGACTTAGTTTTTAACATTTTAAATCTAAGCCTTTGCTATTTTAAATATCGTTAATTTTGCGTTCACCCCCGTAATATTTTTTTAAAACAGATTTTATGGAAGAAACTCCTTAATTGAAATTTTGATAATAACAGGTACCTAAGTTAAACTAATGAGTTAGAGCATTAAAGTGTGTCGTTTTCAAGCAAAAGGTATCACTTTGTCGGTTGTCAATAAAGTTGATTTTTATTTGTATCTTTATACCAGTAGCCAGGTATCAGGCTCTTATTGGCAACCAACAAAGTGGTACGTTTAGCTTGAAAACGACACAAATATTATCTTATGATGAGATTACGAAACGCCTACGTAGAGCTGTGACAAAAGGAATAGGTTAAAGATTTTGCGTCTTTAAGTAGATATCTATATTTTTAGTACCAAAATAAAATACAATTGTGCTATAATTTTCTATTCAGGTACGTATATGTCATAAAATATTAAGTATTATATGGAAATTGTTTTGTCCGGGATATTTACCTAACAAAAACTCCCTAATTAGTATAGAACACAAAAGGCTGAGTAATATTAGCGAGTCTACTTATAGGCAATAACGTTTTTTTAATATAATTGTGCCGCTAATCCGAGATCAGTGAGGCAAGGGACATCGGGGCTGGTCCCATCGGTCCGCAGTAATAAGGTTTCACTGTCGTTCGATTAAGCCACTAAATCAGCGGGCCTATTCTGACTCAGCTTTACCATTACCGATCGGTTACGCGGCGACACGAAGCTTTTTATACAACGTGTTTTTAGCTGTGGTAGGACACCTTGTACAGCGTCCGTCCGGATCGCTACCATCTTATCCTTCAACCTACCGCCATGCGGCAGTATTCGCATTGGGTTCCGGCAAGGGGAAAATACATCCAGTGAAATGACTAGCATACATAGCATTTCATCTCAGTCCGCGAGATTGGCAACGCATTTGAAGTCTTAGGATTGCAGTCTTGAGATTGTCGTCTAGAGATAACAAATGTTTATGAGTTTTAGATCCTTGCCTACTCTCTATGCTATAAAAAAACTTGGTGGAAAACAGATATGGCCACGCGTATAGCGTAGCTCATAGACGTAGTAGACGCTTGGATACCTGAAGTATGCCTTGCACATTGCCGACTATGAAAGAAACGGAAAGGGGGTGCGCTGGGTAATAGTAGGCAAACGGAGGAGAAGAGTGCTCTCACTTACCAAACGAACCGCATTAGCATTTTTTTTCAGTTTAGTCGTGTAATATCATGTCATCCGTGCGATTTTACAAAAATATTAATACATTTTAGCTTAGGTAGACAGTTTATAATTCTTATACATAAATATAAATACTTTTACAGCAGTTTTCCACTTTCCGATGTTGTTATAACAACTGCCTGACCTCGTGAAACCAGCAATTTTGGCTGGGGCTTGACTATATCACTTAAATCAAGAAACACTGAGAATCTAAATCAATTTTTGTTCAATTCCAATGCTGTCAGTACCTATACACTTTTGAGCTGCATAAGTAAGTGCTCTTGAACACGTCCAAACGTAATTCAATTTGCCGTTTCCTAAGTTGTGTTGCCCCGCGCTTGCCCTGGAACAATGTCACCCGACGCCGGCGTAGACACCGCGATTCCGCCGCGATCCCTATTTATCACGAGCGGAATACCCCGTCCTCTGTCGTCTCGCATAGATAGAGGTTGACTTCTGATTTCACGTGTCCCTGACTCCTATCTGGGCCGTCGGAAATTGCTAAGAAAAGCCTGCTACGTTCGTATTTATTTGTATTCCCTAGAGCTCTCCCGCCACGCGGGCCCAGCGGTCGCTGTTCTGTAAATAAATTGTTACTTTAGCCAGCTTTCATCTAAATAACCATTACACATTTCGTGGGATTAAGCCGAATGAAAGACTTGCAGTGAACTGGAGCATGCTGCCCAATGTGCTCGGAATAGCACAAACCAGAAAGTGCACTGCGATTTATATGATTTTTATTTCCAAGAAACGAAACGTCTGTTACGGAACTTCATTTTTACATTTAAGCGGAAATTCAAAACAAAGGAATGTAGCTCTTGCGTAGTATCTGCAATGTATGCGGAGGAAATAAGTAATCTCTGTTTTATCTGTCTGACTATTTGACTAACTAGGTAGCTACTTGTTGATTAATAGTTTAATTTTCGTTTTATATTGCAATTTGAATCATCGATCAAATTAAATTATTTGCAAGTTTGTGGCGGATAATTAAGGTTATGATTGATATTCTGTTAGTCAAAAAAACAAGCGACGCCTGTTCAGTAAGTAGTAAACAACGTACATAGCTGATTACAAATATTCCTTAATAGGTACTCCTATGATTAAAATCCAGGCCTAAAATCATGAAACTGTTATGCTCAGGTAAGTAACGCAACAGTAAAAGTTTTCCGTTTAAGGCGTGTTTATAGCCCAAATTTTATTTTTCACTTACAATGTAGATACTCAAGAAGTTGAAACCAATCACGTCAAATAAAATATTGTATGATAATGTTCTTATTGTAAGTAATATAAGATAGTGTAGGACAAAGTTAAGTTGCTTGCTTGTTTTTCTGGATCTAAACAACAAAAACTGGTCAGATATCCTATCCAAAAGAGAACTTAAATATATGTATTTGGATGTATGTGTGTCTGTCTGTCGCAGATGAGAGTGATTCCACCGCAACCGAAAGGTATTTCGATATCCATACGGTAGCCCGACGACAGATGTGGACGGGACAATCGGGACATGCAATGTTTTTTTATCATTTCAAATGCATGAAAAACGAATTTTGACGAATAAAAATAAAAGTATAAGATGTTTCAACAGATAATTGGAAGTGTCCTTTTTTATTCTAAGGGTGTGTTATCGTAGCAAAATTGTTTTCATTAATTTCTCCAAAAACTTAAATAGTCTCTTTACAAGTGAATCACTAGGTAAATTAATTATATTGGTTAATGTCTCTAAACTATATAATTTTCGAAAGCAAATTGGTTAGCACCTATTTATACCTACATGAAAATGTATTTTTTTTTCAGTGGTCTTGCGGATTTTCGCCGTAAACTAAGATTGAGACAATCTATGAGCAACCATTACAATGTTTACATGTTTACATTACATGGCAAATAATGCCGATAAAAACGTACAGTGGTAGATTATTAATGAAAGTTTGTACCTAAATATTTAACTCGATGATGTCTTTTGGTAGTAAGGGCAACATTTTGCGTGATGACACTGATGACCACGAATACTTTTTCCTCAGTTTTGATTGTATGGATGTATTTTATTTTAAAGTAAATTTTCTATAGTATCGTTATCCAGTTTTACAGTGCAAGCCTAGAAGCTTATTGGTCAATTTGTTTTGAGTGGATATTTGTTAATTTATTTTTATTTAATAACTTCAACGTCCCTTTTTCCACCATACCATTTCTGTAAGTTTCACGTAAATCTATGTTAATTGGTAATTGAAAAGCCTTTGAGCAAACGTGCATTCTGACCGGATTACATTAATTATATGTCATTCCATTCCGCTCGGAAATCTGGGCTTTTCACAGCGCGCGATAACTTTAAACGGCTTTACCTCGGAATTAATTCAGTGGTGCTATTCTTTTACAACAGTTCTTAATATACGATCGTTCACTTCTTTTGACTTACTGGATAAAAAAAAGCTCTCTTTCCGCCATTTGTAATGTAGGCTTAATAAACTTGTCACTAGTTACTCATAGACAAGGATAGCTTTAAGTAAGTTAATTTCGATAAAGCTTTAAATTAACAATTAATAAGTGTATCGACGTAGCTACACTTATTAATATACATACATAAACTAGCATTACCAGGATTAACAAAAATCGCATCTAACTACCTGCTTATTTACCATGTCTCGAGCATGAAGTGCATCGACGACGCCGATGTTCATAGGATCCAGGCCAATATTGGGGAGTACCGTTATGTAGGAAAGGCATTTCTAGGATTTCATGTTGATATGTACGAGTAGGTATATATATACTTTGAGTCTCTCGAGGCTCGACCGAACCAACGTACCTAGTGGGTACGAATTGCCGCACGCAACCAACTCGAGCGCGGGTCGAAATAAGTTAGTTCAATCACACGAATTGCTGTAGATAATAACACCGCAACATACCATGGATGAGGGTGGACAATAGTCTGTTCGTGCGGCTGCATCATTGTTCACAATTTTGGTGGATATGATTAAAATAATTTTATGGTCGTGGGGGAGTTAACGCGTTAACAAACAACACAAAGAGAATATAATTAAATTTATTTTAGTTGTTCAAGCCCATAACTTGTACAGAATTTGCCTAAAATATGCACTCGAAATCAATACCAACATATTGTCACAATGTAGTTAAAACTGTTTATTTCATTTTTTTATTACATTATTTTGAACTAACTACTAATCTTAAATATTAATACTCACTTTTATGCTACAATAATGAACACAAGGTCGCGGGAAACCGCTGGATGACAGCAGCAGAGGACCGATCGTTGTGGAAAACCTTGGGGAAGGCCTTTGTCCAGCAGTGGACGTCTTGCGGCTGATGATGATGATGATGATGATGAATGAACACAACTTTTAACTTCACAATTATAGTTTTAAATAATCACAATATTTTCTGTTTGTTCTGATTGTCAGTTGTCAATGTCACTTCTTGCGTGCTATTTGAGCTATGTTAACAAAAGCTGATATTAGATCAATAATGACGTACGTGGTACCTAATGTTTCCTATGATGGGACCCCAATCCCCTTCTCCTCGACAGTCAAAAACTTAGGTGTCACTATGGACCAGACACTATCTTGGTCAGCTCACATCAATTGCGTCAGTCGCAAACTCTTTGCATCGCTCCACTCCCTGAGACGCTTGCAGAATTTTCTCCCTTTCCCAACAAAGGTTACACTTGCCCGTTCCCTATTACTTCCTCTTATTGATTACGGCGACATTGCGTTTTTGGATCTCAAAGAGGAACTGCTTGACAGGCTAGAGCGTCTGCAGAATGTTTGCATTCGGTATATTTTTGGCCTAAGAAAGTACGATCGCGTGTCGATGTTCCGTGCGCAGCTAAAATGGCTTCCTATCCGTCGTCGTAGGGATGTACATGTACTTTCACTCCTCTTCAATGTCCTCTTCCTTCCTTCTTCCCCTCCCTATCTTTCCGAAAGATTTAGCTTTCTGGCCTGCGGCAGCGGTCATCGTCTGCGTTCCAGCGCCAATCTTTCTCTTGCTGTTCCGCCTAATAAAACACGTGTCTATTCTAGATCCTTCACTGTCCGTGCTGTCCAACTATGGAACGAGCTTCCGTTGTGCTTAAGAGAATCACCTTCTGTTAACTCTCTTAAAAGAAATTTAAAAGCGTTGTGGCTTGATGAATCGTGAAACCAAACTCCATAGTGCTTATTTATAGGTTATCTATTAGCTGTTTGTGCTCTTAGTTAGTTCTTATTTAAGTATAAGTATATATATGTATGTATATATATATATATATATATATATATATATATATATATATATATATATATATATATATATATATATATATAGGTGTAGGTATATGTAAGTTTACGTTAGTATATGTATTTATTTATATGTTTAATATTTATGTAGTTACATGTATTATCAATATTTCTAACTGATAGTTTAATATTTTGAATACTTTTTGCTACTTTTTGTGCAAAACTTGTATGTGTCTAACCCCATGCATTGTCCTTACTCATCTACTTCAGGGTTAGCTGGAAGAGATCCCATTTAGGGATAAGTTCGCCTTTGTACTTTAAATTTACGATGTCAATGTATTATTTACTTATACTTTTTGTGCAATAAAGAGTTTACATACATACATACGTATGTTGCTACCTTTTCTCAAAAGGTGGCGTTACTATCGTCAATCTTTCTTTTCAATTATTTTATTCCAAATTATAATAGATAACCTTAATATTGTTCAATAAATTTATTTATAATTAACATATAATGTCATTTTAATACATTTATAATGCTTTAATCAACTTTTTGGATTCAGTTTAAATTATAATCGAGTAATTGTCGGGTAGACGCCACTCGCGATGTGAATTCTAACGGTAGTATGTGAGATCACATATTCACATTCGCGAATGGAATGGTTCAGGCTGCGAGGATATAAAAGACCGCGACAATATTCAAAAGCCGAGAAGAGTATAAATTCTGAAATTTAGTTTTGGTTTGTTTACTTTAGTTTTGAATAACAATAATCTATCGATGTTCTTCAACATAAACTTACTCCGCGTCCTCGTTAAATAGCAGCAAAAACTACTTTGTTGCTTCATTTATTGTTCTCGTAAAATAAATAAAAAGGGATCACAATATAAAGAATCAATTATACCATGGAAATGAACGTGGAGATTCTTCGGGATGCAAACGACTCCCTCATTATACAGGGGGTTATAAAACCGAGCGCCACTAGAAGGACTCTTGAGTCTTGACTCGAATACTGAAACTAACTGCGTCGATTTGGTGTTGCCGTCTTATTTGCTTCTGCCACTCATAGCTTGAGGTTATACATATGCTTAACTAGCGACCCGCCCTCGCTTCGCTTTGGATACTATTATATACATATATACTATTATATACATAACCTTCCGTGAAAATTATTTACTGATGGTGAAAACTGCATTAAAATCCAATGCGCAGTTTGAAAGATCTAAGCGTACCTACACACATAGAGAGGGACAGACGTCGGGAAGCGACTTTGTTTTATACTAGGTTTAGGTTTAGAAGCTTTACGTCATGCCACTTAGATTTTTTTTCTGTGACGATAATAAATATTGAGAAGACCGACTAGGGTTTTTTTATACTATAAAATATGGCAAATCTTATCCAACTTTCGTAATAAAAACATTGGACGTGAGGAAAAGTAAACTGCGAATGAAAATAAAAAAGAATGTTGATCCATTTTTGTCCTCGACCCTAGTTTCTATTATTCAGCGGGCTAAGGGCTCTCGAGAATGACTGCGCTGCCCCTCTCCCTCCAGCCTCTCACTTGCGGCATTTCAAATTTACCAAGAAAAGCCTCTGCAATGACGGAAATAAAATAGACTTCTGACAATTTATACAATATGAGTAATAAGAATTTTATATTTACGATTCAACTCATTGTCAGGAAAAAAATATTCTCATAATAAAACGTAGCCGGAAAGACCTCTCTCTTATGAACGAAAATAGTTACTTGAAATGAAAAAAGCAAGGATTATTCAATTAAACTTCACAATTAAGTATAAACTTGTTTACAAAAAAACATCTTCAAATCTTATCATAATCTCTGGTAGTGGCCAAATACATATATCACAACGTATCTTTATTACTATAGGAATAAGGATGTGTTGCGATATATTTGGCCATTTTGGCTGCTCCTATCTATTTGACGCTGACTGTACAAGTATTCCTCAATAACAGTGAAACGATGCCATTGCAGCCTTAATTCTGTTTAGAAGTTAATACGAAACAAGAATTTTGCGTCACCATGTTCATGAGGCTGTTACGACTTGAGAGCAAGAAAGACAGTATTAAGAAGTTGCAAATTTAGTTTACCTGAGTAGCAGGCTAGAGTTGGACCACCCTGGTAAACCAGCAAAGCAACTATGTTATTGACATCCATGATACTGAACCCTCTGCAGACATAATATTATTTACCAAGTAACTCTAATATTTGGTTCAGTATTACGGCATGGGAATATTGGGAATACTAATATTGCGGGTTTATTGTGTTCTATTAAAATCGCGTTCTCTCTTTTATTAAGTTCTGGATAGTTATTTTACAATCAATAGTTTTACTTTGTAGTCGGACATTACATGCAATTAGGAAGTAAATAATATGGGCACACTTTCAAGTGTAAAGTATTTGAGTGACAAATACTAATATGTAACTACGATAATGGAATTACAGTGTGTTTAAGATAAAATTACTATTTAAATGGATTGTAGGTACTATTAGAAAAAAAAAAACTGTTTTCAAGCTTCAGATACCTAATTAATTAATTTAAGTACTTTGAAATTCACTTTAGCTTTCATTGTAGTTTCAAACTGTAGAGACAAATCAGATTGTAGTTTCATTTTACTTGTAAAACTGTATAATCATAAGTACGTTCTATGATTAGGTACGAGAAATTAAAATGCTTCTACGAGATGCAGAATGTACTTTTTCAAGAACAGAAGGTTTTCTCGGAGCAGCGGTCCAGTAAAATGTTAAAAGAACTCACTGAAAGAGTAACAGTTTAAACGTGATGTTCGCGTAACTGGTTAAAACTTCGGTAGCTGTGAATTACTAAAGAAAACCAAATTCGCTCTGGTTACCCTTACTCGGGTTTACGATTCGGTTCAAGTTTACGTTCCTGGTTCAACGAGGGGTTGTGATGGTAATAGATTTCAACTGCTTTTTATCCTTATTTGTGAATGATCTACAGCTTTAGCTTTGGAAGTACAGTACCTCTAGCACGGACTTTTCCTTCTATTGAGTAAGTAACGTTAACGTATCGTCATCAAGAAAATGTGTATGGATACTTCAGCGGTTCCGTATCCGTTATAGTTTCCTAGCACGCACTTTGATGTCGACATTTTGTATCGTCATACGTAAAACAATGTATGGAAACGTGAGTCTGTTTTAGGGGTTATTCATACAGTAAACGTGACGTATGATTAAAATGTTCGTACTCAAGCTACTGATTTCGTAGAAAAAAACGGTCATGTGTGAGTCAGTCTTATATGAATATAAAAATGTTAAGGACAACAAATCTAACAAAAATCAAGGTTGAAAAATCTAGCTACCCTAGCAGCACCAGGACTGAGGATGTAAGACATTCCTTGGGTGAATACCAATCCAATGATACCTACCTCGCACTTAAGAATCCGTCAACGCGTTTAGCTACAGGAAGTCACAAAGTAACATGGATACATACATACACCTGAAAAACTTTACCCCCCTTCTTAGGTAGTCGGGTAAAAAGGTAACGTTACACATAGTTTTACGTAGGTATGATAATTTTATTTGGTCACACTTCATAGATAGCTATTTCAGTTTTTGCGCAAACATCTCCGCCGCTGTGACTAGTTTATAACAGCAGAAGCCATATAACTAATAGCCAAGATAGAAGCCATATAAAATAATATTAATAATAAGTATTTTATTAAAGTACAGCCTTCCAACGCTCATCCTACACCATTTTTAATATATTCCTGCGAGTCAATAATATATCTACGAGTCATATTGTGACTATCTCTTTCACTGACTGGAACACAAATCACGTGTAAAGAGCTCATAATACGGTCTGGTCTTGCTTAGAAACGGGGCGTTGCCTAAGAAACTCCCAAAATAAGGGGGTTATATTTATTTGTCAGCAATTTCACGGCTTCCAGGCCTTCCAGTGAAATAGGTACACAGTAAACGAACTCGAAGTTATAACTAGCGTGGAGTTTAAGGTAGGTATAGGTACTTCTAATAAATTGATTTGATCTAATCAATCTAGAAAAAAAAAACCGTGAATGTAACGTTTGCACTACGGCACGCCCCGCTATGCCAGTCAAATTGACGTCATGCCATACCAGCTGTCAATGTATGAAACATGAAGTAGTGGAGCGGGACGTTAGTGGATTTAAAACACTACTCGCACCACTACCAAATACATATTGAAACAAAGTGTGTTTGCGAATAGTTTTAAAATGTTAGTACCAATGGAGTCTATCATAAATACTGCTCTGACCATAAGTCGGGTGTCCAGTAGCGTCAATAAACAACATTCTGAGACCCACGAGTAAATGCCATCCCAAAAATATTTTCACCCAGCCCACGACAATGGGATAGATTTTCATTAAATTGAAAATGCGTGCAACGGATCATTCCAGGGAAAGGGTAATTCTCCGAGGGGTTTAATATAATTTAATTACAAGTAAATCGATTTATGCCATCAACTTGGAAGTAATTTGCAGGGAATCTCTAAATTTGGGGTAATTTCGCATAAGTGCTACAGAAGTTTCAAATTCTCTCTTACCGGGAAAATTGCTAATTTAATCGGTCATAATCTAAGCGAATTGTAGAATCTGTGATCAGCTTGACTTCGTAGCATAAAAACATTTTGTGATATTAAGGTTATGTTATAATCCAATAATTATGAAGCTGGTTCAGAAATTAATTGTTTGTTTCGATTTTAACAATAGGAGTGCCAGTGTAAGTATTATTATTATTTAGTCAGTCTAAAATCCATATTGGTTTTTCGTTTTGTATTAATAATATTGATTTTATGATAAACAAATCTTTTGGTTATCTACACGGGGTTAGGTAATTGGACAATCCGTGCCCTGCTAATTTTAGGCTATTAGGACATTCTGGAGATATCTGGATTTTTTTATATCAAATTTGCACGAAGATGATATTTTTTTAAATTATTGTTATTTTTGTGAAATATTGTTTTATTGTGTAATTTGTTTTAGTTACCTATGTATGTTATTAGACAGTGGTGGATACCAAAACCAATTCTGAGTTACTATAATATTTTTATCACATTTTATCGTATAAGAGTGTCCGTTATGAAAAAAAGACGTTAAATTAAAAACATTGTAGTAACGCATAAATGGTAATGTTTATCTGATAAGATAACTATTAAACAAAATAAAGTAAAAAAATATCTATAAGTTCAGATTTTAAACTTTAGAAGTCACTAAAATTTTAAAGAAGCCGCAAAAAAAACATTATAATCTACAATTTTACATTTGCCAACTTTGACTCTTCGTACTAGAAAAAAATATTGGTATAAAGGTGGCAAGTTACCAAATAATCAGTACAGTAAAAAACATTTTCAAATAGTGTCACAAACAATAAAATTATATGGGCAAAAAATTACTTTAGATCTTTTTCGGTTTTCTGTCCGGCAAGCAAATTTTGGTAGATATTCCCAAAATAAACGGCCTAACCGATTTGTGAACTAAAAAATCTTTTTAAAACTCTATCGGTAAATGAGGTGCAGACTGCACTTACCGTTCGTTAATCGCCGATGCTGTGATGGGCGCCATTTGCATGAACCCTTCAATATTTCCAGACTAAATCCATGCAAGCGCCGCCCTCTCACATTTACTCAATAACAACATTGTCATTGCTATTCCTATTGCATTGGAATACAATTCCATTATATGATCGTTATTTGCCGTTTCTTTATGGGTACTAAATTTTAAATATAAGGTCCAAGAATTTATTAAAGCAGCTCCAAGATAGGTTTAGACACAATGAAGGTTTTTATAGGTTGACGTTTCTCTTCGTCCCCAAGGCAATAAAACGATTAAAAAAAAAAAAAAACGGGTGCACCAAAGTTCATATAAAATTGTAAATTAGATTATTGGAACTCCGAAAATGTATCTCATACAATTTTACAACCTAATGATCATTGTACATAATTTTTTTTTATTACTAACGATCGAATCTCATAATCATCAGATTTCATAATATCATTAATTATACACCTTGTTTATACTAATATTTGTTTTCATATATTTTCTGATACTAACGATCGAAACTCCTAATCATTCTAATTCATAACGAAGGTCTCCGTTAGGTACGACGACGAGCGAAGCGAGGAGGAGTGTTAGGTAGAATTGCGACCCTACAGCGCGCGAGCTGAGCGAGCGTAGCGAGCGTGCCGCGGCAGCGGCCGGCGAAGCGCCAGAAATGAACATATTTTTAACTAATACTTACATATAGTAGACGATGAGCGAAGAATCACCCTTCTATTTCTACGTCCCTGCTCCGTTGGTAGTAATAAAAATCTATGAAAAAAAAAAGTATAAGGAAATAAATTATGAAGAGTGATTATTATGAATACAAATAAGTATTAATAAAAAAATGATGATAACTGTCTGTTATGAGTTCCGTTGGTAGTAATAATAAGTTATGAACAAAAAAAGTATGAGGAAAAAAATTATGAAGAGTGATTATTAGGAATACAAATCGGTAGTAAAACAAAAAATCAGAATAAGAATTTTGTATGAGCCAATATGGACCCAAAAAAAACAAAAGAAGTTCAGGGGCTCTAAAAATGTTTATTCAAAACTGTAATTTAGTATGAAATACTTTTAATCTAGTTTTTCAACTCTTTATTACAGTTGTCTCTGTTTGAGCAACATGCCAACCCGTGTCAACTGCTGTTATCGAGAAAGTAAAGGCGGTAGCTAGGAAAGTCACGTATTGGCACCCTGTTTAATGAAACAGTTTTCCTACTAGCTCCTGAGCAGTTTTTGCTTCCATCGCACCGTGGAATATGCAAATTGTACCATCAATATTCATAGAACCGGCGTCACTGATAATTGAGTCTTACCTGACTACAGAAACTTCCAATTTCATATTCGTTACTTCTGATTCTAATGGGTTGCTTTGATGCACTAGACTCGAAACTTCGGTTGACCCCGTCCTTCTCCCTGTCGCAACATTTTATTATTTTATTATTACATGTTTATTACGCAATACAATCGGCAAGCAATAAATTCAATGTCAAACATAAAAAGCGTACTAAATTATCTACCGGAACCATACACTTATTAGAAAAACGATGTTGTGAAAAATTTGGGTCAGTAGAATACCGTAAAATAGATAGAGAAACAAAACGTAGCATCAGATCTGATATACGAAACCAAAACACCAATTTAGTAAAAACAGCTTTAATAAATAATAGATCCCTTAGAATAGCTAAACATGGAATTACAAAAGGGAAATCATGGATCACTAATTTAAAAGATGAAGATGGCAAGAAACACAGCAATAGAAATAAAATACTGGATATGTGTACACAATTTTTTACCTCCTTATACTCTGACCCGCTTAAAACACATGCTACCGAGGAATACTTCTGTGCTGACACCATTACTCCCATTACAGTCGAAGAAGTGACTAAAGCTCTGTCCACAATTAAATTCGATAAAAGCCCTGGAGTTGACGGAATTAGTACAGAAGCACTCGTGTTTGGGAAACAAAATATTTTACTTCCGCTTACCAAGTTATTTAACAATATAATGAAAACAGGCCAAATTCCCCAAAAATTACTCCACTCAAATATAATCCTTTTGCATAAGAAAGGCGATAGGAGCGACATTAGCAATTATCGCCCAATCAGCCTAGTGTCTCATATCTATAAGGCATTTATTAAAGTAATCGAGCGTCGCATTGCTGGGCAGCTCGACAGACACCAACCTCTAAATCAGGCTGGCTTTCGCCCTGGATTCTCCACTACTGATCACCTCCACACAATTAATCAGATCGTAGAAAAGTATACTGAATTTAACATGCCCCTATACCTAGCATTTGTCGATTACACCAAAGCTTTTGATAGCATCACCCACTCAGCCATAGTAACCGCACTTAAAAACCAAGATATCGATCCCACTTACATCAAACTAATTAAAACCATATACAACCATAGTACAGCAGACGTTAAACTCCAGTCTTCCGGTCAGTCATTCCAAATACAGCGAGGAGTCAAACAGGGCGACCCGCTATCTCCAAAACTATTCACCAGCACTCTAGAAGAAGTATTCAGGAGCCTGGCGGTTTCCTGGGAGGCGAGGGGAATAGTCATCGGTGACAGAAGGTTATCAAACCTTCGCTTCGCCGATGACATTGTTCTCTTCGCATCTTCAGCAACAGAACTCCAATTAATGCTCCAAGATCTGAGTGTGGCAAGCCTTCAAGTTGGACTTAAAATGAACCGCGCAAAGACTCAGGTGATGACCAACAGCACAAAACGTAGGGTCGAGGTAGATGGGCAGATTTTACACTATGTTGACGAGTACATATACTTGGGCCAGCTAATCTCTTTCAGCAACAGGCAAGACAGAGAAGTGGAGCGCCGTGTCGAAAACGCGTGGAAGAGCTACTGGTCCATGAAGGAACTTATGAAGGGGAACCTTCCATTATGTCTTAAAAAGAAACTCGTCGACATGTGTATTCTGCCTGTCCTAACCTACGGTGCCCAAACATGGTCACTCACTGAGGGTCAGAAGTCCAAACTGAAGGTTTGCCAGCGAGCCATGGAGCGCAGCATTTTAGGTGTTAAAAGGACAGACCGTATCCGGAACACCACACTGCGCTCCAAAACACGCATCGCCGATGTTGGCGAAAAAACCGCCAGGCTGAAATGGGATTGGGCCGGTCATGTCTGCCGCATGCACCCAGACCGGTGGGCTAGTGTAGCTACCAAGTGGGTGCCGCAAAATAGGCGACGCAGACGGGGCAGGCCTAAACGGAGATGGCGGGACGACTTGGACGCATTTCTTGGGAACTGGCCGGAAGAAGCACCGAATAGGGAGTCATGGAGATCAAGAGGAGAGGCCTTTGCCCAGCAGTGGGACACTCAAACAGGCTATTAAAAAAAAAAAAAAAAAAAAAAATGTTTATTACTATAGGAATAAGGATGTGCTGCGATATATTTGGCCATTTTCGCTGCTCCTATCTATTTGATACTGACTGCACTGTTTCAACGGCATTGCAAAAAATTTACAGTATCAAACGGCAGCACTCGGAGACGTCAATTAACTATTAAGTTTGATTAAAGTTGCTGCTGTCTCTTTCTTTGCTATAGCAATAGAATAAGACGCAGCAACTTTAATCAAACTTAAAAATTAATTCACGTCTCTGAGTGCGGCAGTAAGTAACTGCAAATTGCGATTTTGGTAGTAGGTGCTCGGACGGAAATGTATTGTACCTACTCTTCATAATAGGTCTAATTAATTACATACGAATTAGGAATCTACGGCTTACTTATATGCGTAATCATAATTTTACAATAGTCAATGAAACAGAATTTGAAATTCTTAATATCATCTACCTATATAAATGAATTTAATCCCATTAAGCAAATTGTTGCAAATCTGGGTTAACGGGATTACCTCAGCCTGTACGGTTTTGCTTGTAAACTGCTTACAGCGATTTTAATAAAATTGATCTAAGCCCGGATCTTTTTCATTCATCCCAATACGTCTCTTACCTGGCTGTATGGGGACGCAATCTTCATAAATCTCAACCAGGTCGACCTTTTGTCTTTGTCTTGGTCCCTTCTAAGGGTTTAGGCAAATTCAGATTTGCCACAAATTGTCCCTAGTGTGGAACCGCGTGAGATACGTTATACTTTCTTTATTAGAAAGACCGACCCCTTTTTCAAGTCCCTTAAACAAAGGAAAAATCAAGTTATGTTGGTCCTGAATAAGTGAGGCGACACACAATAAAAACAAGGCTGAGGGTAAACCATTCTTTTTTGTGAAGAAAAACTCGTTGGATTTTATGAATAGGGTGCGTGTTTTTTTTAAATACTTAGGTCAGATTGAAAACCAGGGTATTGATACTTTTAATGCTTCAAAAATTTAGTTTAGTTCTTAGGTAGATCGTTGATAGTTACAAGTGTTTATCGCGAGTGTGAAACGAACACATAATAAAGCCTTTTAATTTGATTTTGTCCGGTGCAACATAAATATATAGTTTTTGGGAACACAGGTAATACTTACGTGATTTTGACATGCCTTATATTTACTGTAAGTACAGGCAGTTATAACAGCAATTTCAACACAAATTATTACAACATATTCGTTCCAGGCAACGAACTTGGTCGTATTATGAAAGGTGCTCAAGGCACTTACGTAACCTCTCCAAAATATTACCAAGTATTAAATCATGGAGAGCAGATTAATTATGCAGGTTCGCGGCCGTATCGTCCATAAAGGAGTTCTTTAAATGTCGCCATTACATTAAATTGTTATCCACTACGGCGCCCTCGGCACGGTTTTTTAATTAAAACGGGCAATTTGGCACTGCCTTAGCCAAAGTTACACAATTATGTTTTGTCACCCCGCTAAAGGATTTCTGGAACATCTTTTATGAATAGACTTTCTCAGAAATGTTTTTCGCATAATTGCTATGACATAACGCGTTTATAAAAGAAAGACAGTGACACTGTTTTTACTCGGCAGAACGTTCTTGAACTTTCCTTAGTTGTTTGCCAAAGTTACGACACAAAAATGGCTTTCGAATGCTGACCGGACAATTTATCGGGTAGCGTTCGCGGCCGGTGTGTTCTACAGTCGCGTCCGACATAACTGGGAAATGGAAAAGTTGTCTCGAAGTAACCCGGGGCCAACTGAGAACCCACTTTGTTACTACAAATTTAGTGCTGGCAGCGTTGGAAAACTTTTCGCGTGCTGTTGCCCAATAAATAATAATATTTGAGATCGATCGGAGAATATTTTAAAAGTTTTCTCTTAAAAGAAATGCAATGTAAAAAGTTGGTTTGGAACTGCTTTCGGTTTATTATTAAGCTTGTTAGTTTACTTAATCATTGATGTGAAGGTATTTACCATTTTACTAAAATAGGCAGAACTATTTTCTACTTAGACTAGTAATTGTACTGTTAATTGGTTGTAATGATTATGTTGTCACCATACAAAGCTTCAGTAAGGGGTTAAATTCAAAACTGGTGTCTTGCACAGCGGGTTAAAATTTGTTAGGTAATTATTACTAAGCGGAAGAAAGTTTGAAGTCATTTTGTTCACAGTGCCTTCCGGCGGCAGTCCAACACATTCCGTCATTGTCACGCACCGGAAACACTCCGTGTAATCAATCCCCTGAATATTCATGGACGGAACCCACTTGGAACTTCTTGATAAGAAATTATGGTAATAATTTTAAATTGACCTAATCCATATTGCGGTTCCACGATTCCAAGCAACAAAATTTGTTACTGAGGTCTGATGTCTCAACTTAAACTCAATCTTCTAATTAATTTAAACCCCCACAAAAGTTCGTTTGAAAGGTTTGCCAGATTTTATAGCTTTGTCTTCACGATTAAAATATGAAATTGAATATTGTTTAACGAAGATGTATTTGTGAAGGGGTCTTTGTTGATGTAATAATAAATTTAAGCATTGTTTCCAATTGTTATTTTCTTAGTTTAACTATTTGTCAGGTAATTTGGACTTTACCAAAGAACTCAATGATCTGCTCCTATACTCTTAGGAAATGCCGCAGCACCTTTGAATCGTTTAGTCCTCTGTACGAGAGAGCAACGTGGTCGCGAAATTGATATTGGAGTGTCTCGAACCGCGGCGCGAAAGCCGGCCCGTCACGCATTTTGACGCGCCAATGTTTCACCGCGACTACATCCATTCCTTTCATTCTCAAATCAACCTTTTGTTCTAGAACCCTTTACTCTTGAGATTGGATTTGTACATTTCCTTGCGTTGAGGTTTTATCGGATTTATTTAAGAGCATAGCGGTGTGTATTGTGAACAACAAGAACCTAGATACTATCGGCTGTCGAGCTGAGATAGCCGGGGAAGTTAACAAACGTTTGTAAACGTTTCCTATCGCAAAAGTAGGTACATATGCAAAGATGAGCTATCACGGTATGAAGTATAAGTAAATAATTCGATTTTAATTTTGCTTCGACCCTCACTCAATTAGAGACCGAGATGTTTGGCAATATCCTGAAGATTCCTGACACATCCCGTCACCTCTCCGACATATATTTTATTTATTCGAATGTTTATATGTTATCAAAGTCAGTAAGTCACAATTGGGCAAAACGTATACCTACATACATGCTCTAACTATTACTTATCCATCAATTACGCGACAGCCCATATCCGCGGCATTATCAAGTAGGTATTAATCGAACATGGGGTCGCAAATTGTACAATGGAAGCTGCAGATTACTGTACCATGGCTTGAGTTATTAATAATGTCTGTAAGCAGATTGACTAGATGATGTTGATTACCAGTTAAAAGGGTACACACTTCACTGTAAGGTCTGTTTCTAATATTCAAACCTAGATTAGGTAAGGCTAAAATTAAAATTAAATTCATCATTTTGTACATATACACATATATATATATACATACCTTCACGCCTGTCTCCCAATGGGGTAAGAACGCCAGCTGCACCGTTCCAAACAAAACATACCTCTACATTCATCAGCCTCTTCATGCACACATGTACGTCGGTTTCGGGTGCTTTTAATTCGTAAATTTTTTTGACATTTTGTATGTGGCAAAATGCCAATTTTTTACTCAAAATAACCTTATCTATCCGCGTATTGAATATTGAGAACGGACATTAGTTTTCCATTAAAAATGGTTCATTATAGATAAGTGTGTCGTTCTTCTTTTTTACCGGCAATGACTTGTCTTGTTTGTGAATACTTTGATTATATATATTTATACTGTTGTCAAGTTACCATTCAATTGCGTTATTATTTATGTTTATTTCAGCGGACTTAATTATTGCTAGAAATATATACGACCGTTAAAAGTATACAACTCTGTTACCCTGTCTTACCATTCTGTTATAATGAATTCGCTTACGTCTAAAGAATGAGAAAAAGATGAAGAAAGAATAAGAATAAGTTCAATCAATATTTTCAAGCAATAAAATAACTGACCAAGACATGGACGGTTGTTGATGCGATCATAGTTTCCAGGATAAACCCCTGGTATAACCTAATAAAAAATTTATTGCTTTGCTATTAATAAATTCTAGTACTTCAAGATGGAACTGCGTTCATACTATCGTCGATCTCTTAATTGGAGAGACCTATCTACACAATGAAGCCATATTTTCAGCTTGTAATTAGCGAAATGAATCACTTTCATTCGCAGGCGAGCTCGTTCACGTCATTGTTTTTGTACAAACCGAATCCCAGGGCTGAGCGGCTGTCGAGTAGGAAATGAATTATCGTTGGATATTTACCGGAAGATGACATTTCTCGAATCGGCCCATTAATTCCTAATGGAGCGGCAGGGCAACATTTCATCTGTTTGGCTGAACACCAGGCCTTTGCCGCAGAGCTATTTTCGGTAGCGTATCCATAAATTTGTAACTACGAGTTAGTTCTAAATCGTTGGATGGCGGCTAAGTACCTAAGTAAGATTTATAGATGACCGCTTTGCACTGAATTTGTTTGTGTGTAATGCGGATTGGTAGTTTTGTAAGTTTGCCAAAAGCGCGAGGGCGCTTAGTCTGAAAAAGTCTTCAAAATTTAAGCAAGATCATAAGAAAAAAACAATTTAACGACTGTGTCGAACTGTGTCAAGTTATCCAATGACGAATAAAATTTTGTAGGAACACAACATCGTCAATGAAGCGCCGACATTTAGAAGACCGTGCTCTTCGGCTCCGTCTCGTTATTAAATAAAAACATTTGCATCACTTTGCTTGAATATTCTGCTTTATTTGAAGTAAAACTCATGAAAATGAAGTTCTTTATCATAAGTTCATTAAGACGGTGTCTCGGCGACGTCCCGCTTTCGCGAAATACTGAACTTTTCAACTTAACAACGTGCAACGTAGCAACCTGTTTTTACTTTTTGTGAGAAAAGCATCTCTTGATGAAACGAAAATGGAATACTTAAATACTTAGATAGTACTTCAGCTAAGTGATCTCATATTTTTATTCGCAGTAAATTTGTAAGATGACTGTGAATATCTATTGGAAACTAAAGACTATGTGGACATAGGTATGTATGTGAACTACGAAAGTTATATTACCTACATACAAATGAAAAAAATGTGATACAAATTTACTGCAGTCTTTAAGACTATACAGCACTAGACAATACAGCCTTTTGACGACATCGGAAAATTTATAACTTTGTTTTAATGTAGTGTAGCTGAAGATTTAAAAAGTATTCATGAGACAATAAAATAAGAAAGTTTCATTTTCCAAATGCGAAGAGAAATTACCGAGATTAATGTCATTCGAAAAGTTCCACAAACATCTTAAGAGCTTCGCTGAAGTTTTAAAAATTTCTGCAAGGTGCAATGAATCTAAGAAGAGGGCGTTATTAGAAAGTTCTCGAAGTCGGATTATTCGAGACGCTCTGCGTGGCAACTGTAGCAACATTGTAGATGAAAATAAGAACGCTTATATTTGAAGATTACCGCCTTACTGAAAGAAGACTATTAAATTATTTATATAAGCATTGGTAAAATTTTGTAATGTGCTGATTTACAGTATTTACATTAATACATTATACAAACTGTTTTAAAATGTCAAGTACATACATTTGGTTTCAGAAAAAAATAACTAACAAAATACTTTCACTCCAGAATAAAATTCGTAAAATTGATCTAGCCAAGGAAGATTTCATATTGTATAAAGATGGTTTTGTACAAGATGAGCAAAAAACGCACAAATCATTCTCATTAAGTTATATTACAGGAGGTCACTGCAAATCTAGTAGCGATCTCCAAAATAGATTATTCTAGGTTGACAGGATAGAGGGCAACTCCCTGATGCCAAATACGAGTATGTCGGTCTGCCTGCGCACAGTGGTTGCGGTTTCTACATATATATGGCGGCTGAAAAACGTGTTATCGTTCCCATAAAAAAAACATAAAGGAAATGGATGAATGTTGTACATGTTGTATTCAGGTCAAATATGCAAAAACTGACCAAATTTTTAGTCGCGTTATTTATGACTCTACGACCTTTCAAAGATGGTTTATTGTTACCAAAAAAAAACAATAAGGGAAATTATCCCATTTCAAATGAATGCCATCGAACAAAATGTCCTAAGTTTGTCCCGTTTAAGTTCCAAAGTTAAAACTTCGTGTGAAATTGAGGACGGTGGATATAAAAGAGAAACATGAGTATAGCCCTAAAAATGCACACATTATAATATTATTGCAGAAAGTATCCTCCAAGCGAAACTCAAGTTGATATGAAAAGTTAAACGACTCTTGTTTTGCCGCTGTCAAAAACTCTGTTTATTCACGAGCACTTGTTTCTCGAATTTGAAGACTTTCTTGTCTCCAGAGACACTATAAACGCGAACTTCAGGGCAAACGACAATTTTACATTTTCGGAAAAATACAAAGGTCCCTTATTACGAGTTCAATGTGACCCAGTTGGGGAGTGATTTGAAAAGATTCGCACAAAAGCATACCTTTGTAACGAGGATATGTCAATGTAATTGACTTAAAGCAGGTTACAACCTAATTATCTGCTTAAACCGATACCCGGCTCGACGACGCAAAATTGTATTATTTTGTGCTGCAAATCGAATTCTGCGTTCGGCGGAACGTGATCGAAATACGCGACACGTTTGTGTTTTTCCACCGGCTACTATTTATTATTAAGAGAAACGGCTACGGTCAGATGATATTGATATACAGTTCTTGGAATAATTGGCACAAGCAAATGACTAAACATGTATTGGAATGGTAATTTTTGCATGAAATTTTTAATTTCAAACCACTCTACCAGCGCTACCTGGCCTATGCCCTACATTCAAAATTGCAAATATTTTGCTTGGAATTGTACAGTGATAAAAATGAGGCCAAAATATTCTGGTTACCTAAAGGTAACTCCTTTGGGTAGTGCGTGTTCCTCACATGATTAGATAAAGGTCGATTCGATTTAAAATATTATTTTTGGTTCAACGGCGTTCAGGTGTTTTTTTGAGGAGTTCAAGCAGTATTATCGCCAATAGTGAATACATAACTAGAAAAAAGAGATTTTTGAAGCTAAAAGTATACATACTTACCTGTATCACAAAATAACCAAAGCATTTTTAAGAAGTTTATTACAAAATTACACTAGGAAAACGATTAAAAATTTAAAATATTTCCATTCAATTTTGTTAAGGATATAAAATTGAGGAAAACATTAAATAAACTACTATATATGCTTCTACTTGTAACCTTCTTTGAGCTGGCTAAGATAAAAGGGTTAATCTTTCGCTAGTCGCTCTTAATGGCTAGTTGACTGGCTACGCCCGAGTTTTAATTAAACTTCGTTATTATCAGTACACAGATAAGAAAGTACATTTCCTGCTCAAGCTGGTTAAGCATAAAGCTCATTAATCGACCGCCGTGTCCCTTGATTGTACAGATAACAGAACTTTTGTAATTCAGTCCTAAATTTCATAAAAAAATGCGTTTTGCTGTTTATTAATATTCCTACAATACGAGTATCTTCTTCAAAACTACGACGAAGATTCAAGGCAATTTATATCGGTATCGCCTTGAAGGCCTTTGTATAATCTGTATTATGATTGCATGATAATGCGCCTAGCATATTTACGAGGTTTTAAATATTAAATTGCCGCCTTAATTAAGTATAGCCCATTATGAGTTAACGAGCTCCAACTATTTCTCAAAGTCGACAAATAAGTAACGTTTGTGGTAAACTCTTTTATTGCCAAATAATGCAATAGCGTTTTACGGCACTTTAAACATTTAACCAGCGAACTAAACTGCTGTAAAAACGACCATAGAAACTCGGGTTCAGCCGAGGATCTAATTACAGGGACGCTCGCCAAGACGGTCTCAGTTCTACGAAAATGATTACTGTAATTTTTCACTCAAAACTTCCGTGGCGCAAGTTCGAGAACAGGGGGTGAAGGAGATTTATTTGGAGCAAACATTATTATAAACAACGAGGCGCCATCACCGTTACTTTTCATTATTTTAAACGGATTCGTTCACTTTTTATGAACGTGTTAACGTGGTTTACGGTCCATTT